>JAREIL010000012.1:25000-2956225 GCA_030142105.1 Fusarium sp. FL617 | reverse complement strand
AATAGGCATATAAAGAGCTTTATACCTAATAATAGTCTTATAAGCTATTTATTTTAAATAAAGTTAGTTAAGGCAGTAATATAATAGCTATAATTAAAAGTAATTTTATTAATTTAAGTTATTAAGCTATTAACCTAAGTATTAGGTTATTATTATTAATATTATTAAAGCTTTTAAGACGCTTAGATCTTTTTATAATAGTATTATATTAAAGTAAAGAAATATATTATTATAAAAGTGATAATTAATAATAATATAATAAATTAAATATATTAAATATTATTTAAATAATATATTAATATAAATAAAATTAAGAATTTTATTAACTTATAATAAATTTATCCCCTATTAAAACTATTATTTATATTATTATTAATTAATATTAGCTGCTATAATATTATTATATAACCTTATAAAAAATCTTATATTAAATAAGTAACTTTCTAATTAATTAAACCTAATATCTCTTAATACTAAAAGGTATTAACTCTTTCTTAAATATATATATTCTTTTAAACTTTTCTAAATTTAACTAAATAATCCCTCTAAAATATAGCTTTAGCGCTTATTTCTTTTTTACCTTACCTTTATAGCTAAGAACTTTAGCTAGCTTAGTTTTTATAGCTTCTTTATAACTATAAATATAATTATAACTAAGTCTATTAGCTACTTTTTATACCCTCTTATTTTTAAGTTTTTTTTATTTTTTTTTAAAATATTTAAAAAGCTCTTTTTTATAATATTATATTACTAATTATAAAATAGCTTATTTATTAGCTTTATAAGTAACAATTATTTTCTATTAACCTATTTAATATACTTATTATAATTATTAATATAAATATAAAAATTAATAAAAAAAAGAATTTTATATTTAAAAATTATAAGCTTAATTTTAATTTTTTTATTTTTAAATTTAAGATTTAATCTTAGCTGCTTTACCTTTCTTAATTTAATTATAATATATAATTTATATTAAGTCTTTTTATTAGTCTTTATAAATTAATTATAAAAAATATTAAATATATATTAAAATTAGGTTTTATAAGCCCTAGCTATATTACTTAGGTTAGTTAATTAAAAGTCTTTATAATAGGGACTATAAGGTATTAAATTATAGCTACTTAAGGTTAATATCTCGGCTATAATTATAATTAGCTTATTAATTAAATGCTTAGTAGGCTAACCTAGAAGTAAGTATATAGTTTATATTATTATAAGACTAAATATTAACTCTTAGAGTGGAAGCTTAGAGGGTTAACTTATAAGCGCTTAGCTAGTTAGTTAATAAGTAACTTAGAAGGTTATAAAAAGAAAGTTAAAAAAAGACTTACTAAATAAGCAGAGAGATTTTATTTTTTTTAGTTAGTTATATAAGCTATTTATTTAAAATAAAGTTAGTTAAGGCAGTTATAAGGTTATATAATATAGCTAAAAAGCAACCTTACTAGTATAATATATTAATAACTTAACCTAGGCTTAAGGTTATTATTATTTATATTATTAAAGGATATTATTAGCTTACTTAGATCTCTTTTAAAGGTTATTATTAGGTTTTAATAAAAAGAAATTTAAAAAAACAAAATTTAATAAATTTATTATTTATAAGCTATTAAAATAGTTTAATTATACTTTATTTATAATTTATTTAATTAAGAATTTATATTTAAATTATTAATAATATGAGTATATATTACTTATTTATATTATTTTATTTTAAAATTAAAATATTATTACTTTTAAGCTAGTACTTATTAATATTATATTATTAATAAACTTATGAAATATTTATATATTAAAAGAAATATATAAGAGTTTAAATTCTTATATAAGTTTAAAATTAATTTAAAATAAAATATTAGAACTATTATTTATTAATACTTTTTAAATATTACTATTAATATTCTAAGAGATTATAGCTAATAAGCTAAATATATATTATTTTTATTTTTATTATTTTTATAACCCTTTTTTCATAATCTTTAATACTTATTCTTATATTAAAGTTATTTATTTATTTATTTTTTTTTAATTTTATTTATCTCTTTAAGTACTTAATTACTTATATAACTATTATATATTTTAAAATAAAAAAATAAGAATTTTCTATAAGCTTAAATATATACTTTTATCTAAAGTTATTTTTAATAAAATACTTTTTAAAATTAAATTAGTAATATTTTTATAATAATTAATTAAACTAGGTTTTAGCTAAGTTTTAATTAAGTTTTTTATTTTAATTTATTTAGTATATATTGAATATTAAAGTATTATTATTATTATTAATATATATATAGTTTTAATAATATTAGTTTTTATTATTTTCTTATTTAATTATAAAGTAATAACTAATCTTACTTATTTATTTTAACTGTTAAGTAATATTTCTAATTTTAATTAGCTATTTAAAGTAATTATTAAAAAGACCTATTATAATTTAGGTATAAGCTGGCTTTTTATTTAATATATCTTATAAGAATATAATTTTAACTTTATTATTTTAAAGAATATCTTTAATATTTATTATAATTTATTTAAATTATAGAAGAGATAATAAAAGTATAATTCTTTTAATATATTTAAGGCTTAATAATAAAGTTCTTATTTATACTTTTTAATTAGGCTTTTTATAATATTAATATAAATATTTTATAAATTTACCTAAGTTATAACTTATAAAAAGCTTGATTATATAAAAGAATAAAATTTATATATTAAAGTAATAGTTTTAATTAAAAATTAATATAATATTATACTTTATAATTAATATTAAAAAAAGTAAAACTAATTTTTAATTTATTTATTATTTATTATAATTATATAATATATTTTTTACATTTTTTTAGAAATTTAAGTAAAGCTAAAAATAGCTTTTTTTTAAAATATATTATTAAATCTTTTTTTAAAACTTAATAATAACTTTTAAAGGAAATTTAAATAAGCTAATAATATTTTTTAATAATATAAATAATAATAACTCTAAGCTTATACTAGGTTATTAATATATTATACTAATAAAATTATTTCTTAGCTATATTATATAATTTTATAACTGCCTTAATTAATTTTATTTTAAATAAATAGCTTATATAATTAGCTAGAAAGTATAAAGCCTTCTTTTAGAAATAATTACTTACTTATTTAATAAGGTTTCTTTTAAATTTCTTTTTATAATTTTTTAAATTTTAATTAAATTTTCCTAACTATTAATTAATTAGCTAAGCTATTATATAAATAAGTTAACTTTTAAGTTTTTAATTAACTTATTAAGTATTTAGTTAATAAGCTAATTATAATTATAGTTAAAATATTAACCTTAAGTAGTTATAATTTAATATCTTATAGTTCCTATTATAAAAACTTTTAATTAATTAATCTAAGTAATATAGCTAAGGCTTATAAGATTAAATTTTAATATATATTTAATATTTTTTATAATTATTTATTAAAAGCTAATAAAAAGATTTATTATAATTTATATATTATAATTAAATAAAAGAATTAAAATAATTAAAATTAAGTTTTAAATTAAAAAATAAAAAAATTAAAATTAAGCTTATAGTTTTTAAATATAAAATCTTTTTTTTAATAACTTCTTTATTTATAATAATAATTATAATAGTTATATTAAAGAAATTAATATAAAGTATTATTACTTATTAGGCTAATAAAAAAGCTAGCTTATAATTAGTAATATTATATAATAAAAAAAGGTTTTTTAAATACTTTAGAAAAAAAAAAAGAAATTAAGAAATAAAAAGGTATAAAAAATAGCTAATAAATCTGGTTAATATTATATTTATAATTATAAGAAAGCTATAGAAATTAAATAAATTAAAATTCCTTATTATTTAAGTAAAATAAAATTTAAAGAGATTATTTTATTAAGTTTTATAAAAAACTTTATTATAATTAGGATTTTATTAAAAAAGTATATGTATTTAAGAATAAGTTAGTACTTAAAGTTAAAATAAAGCTAAGTTTTAATACTTAAAGTAATTAAATTTATTTAATTAAAAAATTACTTATTTAATATAAGATTTTTTATAAGATTATATAATTATAAGTAGCTAATAGTAATTAGTAATAATATAAATAATAGTTTTAATAAGGAAAATATATTATTATAAGTTTTTATTTTTAAAGTTTTAAATAGCTATAATATAAGTAAAATAAGTTTAATTAGGACTTTATTAAGAAATAATAATATATTTATAAATTATTTGCTATTTACTTATTTAATAGGTTTCTAATATAAACTTAAATTAATCTTATAATTATTTAAACTTATTTTCAAAAAATATAATTAATATAACTTATTAATACTTATTTAAATTTAAGTAATTTATAATTATAATATAAAGTTATTATTAATTTATAATAAAATAGTTAAATTAATTAAGCTTTAAATAATATAAGAATTTAAACTTAAATAATAATTAATATTAAATAGCTTTATATTAAGCTATTAAAAAAAAAGAGTTTATAATAAATTTATTATAAAAAGTTTTTATTTTTATTTTATAATTAATATACTTATTTACTTATAATACTATTATAAAGCTAAATTAAAATATAATAATTATAACTTAGTTATTATAATAAAAGCTAAAGCCCTAATATAATATAGCTATTAATATTAAGTTTTATAGAAATAATTATTAAAATTAAAATTTTTAAAAAAAAAAATTATTTTAAAAAAAAGAATTTAAATATTTAAAATTAAAAAAAAGCTTTAAATATAAAAGATTATTAAATTTATATAATAAAATTTTCTTTAATTAAAATTTATATATTATAATATTTATATTTTATTTTTATTTTAAGTTAATATTATTTTAAAAAGATTTAAGTATCCTAAAAGCTTTAATAATATTAATAATAATAACTTAATATTTAGGTTAATAGCTTAATAATTTAAATTAATAAAATTACTTTTAATTATAATTATAATAATACTGCCTTAATTAATTTTATTTAAAATAAATAGCTTATAAAACCACTACTAGGTATAAAACCCTTTAATAAGACTATTACTTACCTATTAGGTAAGACTTATTTTAACTAACTTACTTACCTAGCTATTTTTAATAAGTTATCTAAACTTAATTATTAATTAACCTATTTAACACTAAGCCTATAAGTTAACTATTTAAATCTTTAATTAATAAGGCTAATTATAATTATAACTAAGATAAATATTATTTAATATATAAGCTTATAACAGAGGTTTTTAATTTATATATAAGGCTAAAATATCTCTCTTTTAAATCTTAAAATAGTAATAAAAAAATTATTTTCTAAGAGATATAAAAAGCTAAAAAAAGGCAGCTATTAAGATATAAGCTTAAAAGCTAGATATAAAAAGCCCTAAAAATTATATTAATTATATAAACTTTTAGCTATAAGGTTTTTCTTTTTTATAGCCTTTTTAGAGCCTAATAAAGGCAGCTTAAAAAACAGCTTTATTTACTAAAGAAAAAGCTCGCAAAAGGCTTTAATAATAATACTAAGAATACCTTTATTATTAATTTAAAGGATTCTTATTAAATAATATAGCTTATAAGCTTATAGGCTTAAGCTAAGGCTATAATCCCCTATATTTTAAGGGAAAAATAAGAATAAGAAATAAGTATTAAAAATAAAAGTTTATTTAAAGGGATTATATAATTAAGTTTTATAAAAAGAGCTATTAAGGTTAGAGTTTCTAAAGGGATATATATTTTAAAAAAAAAGAGTTAATACTTAAAGTTAAAAAAAAGCTAACTTTTAATATAAAAAGATATTAAGTTTAATTAATAAGATATTATCTAATTAAGGCTTTTATATTATTATATAATATAGTAGGAAGTAATTAATAGTAATAAATTTAGTAATATTAATTAAAAATATATTATAATATAAAATAATAAAAAGTAATTAATAATAATAAAAAAATAATATTAATTAGAAATTTATATAATATAATTAATAAGTAAGTAAGCTAAATAAGTAAGTAAATTAAAAATCTCTTAACTTATATAATTTTTATTTAATTTAATATTTTATAATAATTAAATATATTATAATTTTTAAATAAATATAAAATTCTTTTTAGCTTTTAGGCCCCTTAAAATAACTTAAAACTAAGTTTTTAATATATTATAAATATATATTAAGTGCTTTTTACTACTTTATATTATTATAGGTATAATATTTAATTATAATATAATTTTATTTTAAATTTATATAGATTATTTAATTTAGAGAAATAAATTATAATTTAATTTATTTTTAATTTAAATTTATAAGAATTTATTTTATAAATTTATTTTATAAAAACAATAATTAATTCTCTATTTAATAACTAGAATATATTACTTATTAAAAAGCGCTAAGCTTATAATTTTATTAAATAATAATTAAAGCTAAAAATATATTTATTTTATAAATATATTTATTAAAGAGCTAAATATAAAAACTTATTTATTTTAAATAAAAAAGTTAAGTAAGAAAAAAACTTAGCAGCTAAATATTATAAGCTTAACCTTAGTTTTTAAATTAGATAGTCTCTTATTTATTTTTATACTTTTTAGCTTATTACTTTAGGCTTATTTTAATAGATTATTATATACTTTAGTATAAAAGTCCTTAATTATATTTATAATACTTTATTAGTAATATTAAAACTTGCCTTAATAGGCTTTAGCTGCCTTACTTAAGTTACTAAGTTAAAAGTCCTTATAAAATAAAAGAAATACCAGGGGGGAGTTATTAATATCTTAGCTATAATTTAAGTTAATATTATTAATTAAAGATCAGTTAGGGTACTTATTTATAAATATATTGTTTATATTCTAATAGGTTAGATTATAATTTAATTTTTAAAGCTAAAGCTTAAAGCTTAGGTCCTTAACTTATAGGCTTAATAAGTTCCTTAATAGTCTTAATTATTTATTTAAATAATTAAATAATTAAATAATTAATTAATTATAAAAATAAAAGAGCTTATAACCTTATTAGGCAGCTTATATATTATTCGTTAAGTTATATATTTACTTTAAATAGAGTTAATTAAGTTAATACTACTTAAAGTTAATTTTACTAACTAACTTATTATTAAGCTCTAAGTCTTTATAAAGGCTTATATTATTAATATTTCTATAGGTTTATTAGATGTATTAAAATCTCTTTTTTAAGGTTATTATCTAATATAATAAAAAAAAAATAAAAAAAACTTATATATTATTTATAACTAATTTAGGCTTATATAAAATATAATTATAAAATATAATATTTTATTAAATATAATTTAGAATTTTAATAAAAATTAGCTTTATAATAAGTATTATAATAGCTAGAATAATTATTATAAGTTTAAAAAAGTAAATAAAAATTAAAACTAATATAGCCTAGAAATTAAAAATAAATTATTATAACTTAAGTAATTAATATAAAAAGTTAATTAATTATACTATTTATTATTAATATAAGCTAATATTCTTTTATAAATTAATATTAAAAATATAACTTATTAAGTAATTAAGTAATTATAGTAAATAAAAATAAATAAATAAATAATAAGCTAGGCTTTAAATAACTAAAATATTTTAATTAGTTTATAATTAATTAATTTATTAATCCCTATTATTTTTTAATTTTTAATAATTATAAAAGCTATTATTTTATTAATTTTAAGAGATATTATAAATAAAATAAGATTATTATATTTTATATACTTATTTATATATCTTATTTGCTTTAGCCTCTTAATATTAAGTACTTTATAATACTAAAAAAGGTATATAATTAATAAATAAAGTATTTAATTAGATATTTTATAATTTATATTTTAAAAACTAAGTTTTTTTTTACTTTTTATATTATTTATAAAGGTATTTTTATATAAAATAATATTAAAAGAGGTTAAAAAAAAGCTAAAAAAAAAATTTTAATTTAAAAATTATAATCTTAAAGCTTAATATATAATTATAAATTTTAATACCTTTTAAAAAATAATATAAAATCTTTAACTTCTTAGGTTTTAAAAACTTAAAAAATAATAATATAGGCTTAATTTTAATTTAAATACCTTAAAAAATAAATTAAAATATATTATAATAACTACCTTAAATTAATTCTAAAAGCTTTAAAACTTAATATTAAATTAATAAAAATAATTATATATAAAATTACCTTATTAAGAAATAAAATTTATAATTTTTAAGATATAAATAAGATATTAAGTTAATATTAAGAGGTAAAAAAATTAAATTATAAATAAAAAATATAAATATTATATAAAAAATATTATAAATAATTAATTAAATAAATATTAATATATAAATAGTTATAAATTAAGAAAGGTTAGTATAATTAGGTAGTTAATAATATAATATATATAATAAGGCTAGATATAATATAAGAACTTATTAGGTAATTTTAGAGTTATTTAAATAGAAATATAATAAATAATTATATTTAATTAAATAATTTATAGTAATTAAGATATTTTAAATATAAATCCTAAGAAAAATAATTTACTTATTTATTTAATTTACTTACTTATTAATTATATTATATATATTTCTTAAACTTATAATTAAAATATTAAAAAATTTAAAATTTTTAATATATTAAATTTTTTTAAATTAAGCTTTTTTAATTAATTTAAATAAAAGAATTATTTAATAATTAAAAATAATAATATAATTTATAATTAAGTAAGTTAAATAAGTAAATAAATTATAAAATCTTTTAATTTATAGTATTTTTATTTAATTAAATATTTCTTAATTACTTAATATATTATAATTTTAAAATAAATTTAAAATTCTTTTTAGCTTTTAAGCTTTTTAAATAAACTTAAAATTAAATTTATAATATATTATAATTATATATTAAATTTCCCTTAAGACTTTATATTATAAATATTATAATATTTAATTATCCCCTATTAAAACTATTATTTATATTATTACTAATTAATATTAGCTGCTATAAACTTTTCTAAACTTAACTAAATAATCCCTTTAAAAGCTTTAGCGCTTATTTCCTATTTTTTTACCTCGCCTTTATAGCTAGGTACTTTAGCTAGCCTAATTTTTATAGCTTTTTTATAACTATAAATATAATTATAACTAAGTCTATTAATTACTTTTTATACCCTCTTATCTCTAAGTTCTTTTTATTCTCTTTTAGGGTATTTAAAAAGTCTTTTTTTATATTATTAAGCCACTAATTATAAACTAGCTTTTTTATTAGCCTTATAAATAATAATTGCTTTTTATTAACTTACTTAATATAATTATTATAATTATTATTATAAATAAAAAGGTTAATAAAAAAAAGGATTTTATATTTAAAAATTATAAGCTTAATTTTAGTTTTTTTATTCTTAGGTTTAAAACCTAATTTTAGCTATTTTAACCTTTTTAATTTAATTATAATATATAACTTATAATAAGTCTTTTTATTAGTTTTTATAAATTAATTATAAAGGGTTTTAAATATATATTAAAATTTAGTCTTATAAGCCTTAGTTATATTGCTTAGGTTAGTTAATTAAAGGTCTTTGCGGTAAGAATTATAAGAAGTAGGTATTAAATTATAGCTACTTAAGGTTAATATCTCAGTTATAATTATAATTAGCTTATTAATTAAATATTTAAGTTAAAGCTTAGAGGTTAACTTATAAGCGCTTAGCTAGTTAGTTAATAAGTAACTTAAAAGGTTATAAGGTAGAAGTTAAAAAAAGACTTATTAAATAGGCAATTAAAGAGACTTTATACCTTTTAGCTAGTTATATAAGCTATTTATTTAAAATAAAGTTAATTAAGGCAGCTATAAGGTTATATAATATAGCTAAAAGGCAACCTTATTAATATAATATATTAATAACTTAACCTAGGCTTAAGGTTACTATTATTTATATTATTAAAGGATATTATTAGCTTACTTAGATCCCTTTTAAAAGTTATTATTAGGTTTAAAAAAAAAAAAAAATTTAAATATATTAAAATTTCTCTTTTAAAATTATTATTTAATATAATAAAAAAACTTTTTTAATTATAAATAAAAATAATTTTATTAAATTAATTTATTAAAATATTAATTTAAATATTAAATTATTATTATAAATATTATTAAAGCTTATAAAATACTTATATAATTTAAATATTATAAAATAAATTTTATTATATTATAATATTTAATAATTAAAATAAAAACTAAGATTTAAAATAAATATATTTTTTAAAAGAAATTTTATTAAATAATAATTATATCTTTTTTAAGTAATTTAATTAAAAACTAGAATATCCTATAACTTAGAAAATACACCCTTGCAAGCTCCCTTGCCTAGCTGCACAAGAGTACTCTTTGTCCTCATGTACGCTGCAATACCTTCATGGCCATTCTCCAAGCCTATACCGCTCATCTTCCAGCCTCCAACAGGCATCTCTGCGGGGGACTCACCCCAAGTGTTGATCCAAGTAATTCCTGCGTCGAGCTTCTGCACAACCTCCTGTGCCAATCCAACGTCAGATGATACTACGCCAGCCGCAAGGCCCATGGGAGTGTCGTTGGCCCGGGATATTAGCTCCGACAGCCATTCCTCACGAGGGCGCCCTTGGGTCTTATAAGGCATGATGCACATAACTGGGCCAAAGATTTCCTCTCTTGCGACTCGCATCTTGTCAGTGCAGTTAGTGAACACAGCAGGATGGACCCAAAAGCCATCGGATGTTGGTTGCACCATCTCAGCCACCTTGGAGCCATCAAAAAGTACCTTCGCCTTGTCCACAGAGCGGCCGTGTTCGATATACATCTTGACCTTTTCTTGCTGGGCAGCGCTCACCATGGGACCAAAGTTAGTCTCACCCTTTTGGGGCAGTCCCATTCGAATCCCCTCGCGACACCGCTGCACAATAGCTTCCTCCACCTGGCTCAACAGAGTATCAGGCACGAATACACGGGTACCGTTGGTACATACTTGTCCAGTGGAGAAGAAGTTGGCGACCATGGCAGTGTCTGCTGCGTCCTCGACGTCGGCATCAGGCAGGATAACAAGCGGGCTCTTACCGCCAAGCTCCATTGTAACACCCTTCATATCCTTGACTGCCTGGCTAGCAACCTTGCTTCCCGTGCTTACTTGACCAGTAAAGCTGACCTTGGCAATGCCGCTGTGAGCCACGAGGGGAGCTCCAACCGCAAGTCCATCGCCATACACAACGTTAAAAACACCTGGTGGGACGCCCGCCTCGATATAGATCTGGGCCAGCGTCTGGGCATGTAGAGGGGTGACCTCGCTGGGCTTGTACACCATGCAGTTGCCAGCAGCCAGGCATGGGGCCGACTTCCAAAGGGCGATCTGGATGGGATAGTTCCAGGCGCCGATGCCGGCGCAAACCCCTAGAGGTTCATGTGTGGTGAGAACAAAAGCATCGGCACGAAGGCGGGTGTTCTGGCCAGGGAAGCTGCCAGCAGCTATGTGCGCGTAGTATTCGAGGACGTCGGCACCGGTTGCGACGTCAACAGTTGTGGTTTCTGACAAAGGTTTGCCTGTGTCAAGGGTCTCGGTCAGGGCAAGCTCATCGTTGCGCTCGCGGAGGATTGCAGCTGCCTTGAGGAGAATGGCGGCTCGTCGGGGTGCTGGTGTTTGAGACCAGGCGGGAAACGCTGCCTGAGCAGCTGCGATGGTCTCCTCGAGTTGGTCAGATGTTGTGGTATAGATAGTTGCAAGTGGCTTTGCGGTGCTTGGGTCGACAGATTCGAATGTGTTTGATGGCGAGGAGGACTCGGACTGGGGTCGACCCGAGTGGAAAGTGTGAATCTCAGACGTGAAAGTCATTGTGATTGTGATGGTAGCTCAATTGAGAAGACAGAAGGAGCATGCGATGGACGGAGTGGATAGATAGGATGAGGACGCAATTGTCTGGAAAAGATATTCTGCTTCTGTCTCTGCTTCTTGCTTCTTGCTTCTGCTACATGTGGGGTTTGAGCTGGCAACGACCGATGTAAGTAGGATAATAAAGGCTGCGACGATGCAGGCGAAGTGCGATCGAGGAAGCATGTCAATGGCCCCACTCTTGACTGATGCCGGGTACCTTCCTCTTCAAGCAAGATACAATGACGTGGGCCCAGATCATACTGTGCTATCACAGTAGGAGTTGACCAACCAGTCAAAACTCGATCTCCAACAACCATGCAGCCAACTTAGTAGACGGCGAGCAATACGAAAGAAGCAAGCTACCGTCACTCATCGTCAGCCGAATAAACTGATAGCGATTTTACTTCCTTGATGCTCTGTCTGTGACGTGGTATCGCAAGATCAACGCTGGTATTGGATGGCATCCAACATGACTCAAGCTACTGCTGCTGATGTACAGTATCAAATCCAAGTTCAAGTTCAAGTTCAAGCAATGCCAAAACCTATGTTCTGAGCTTTCACATGTCTTGCCAAGGTGGAGAGCTTCGGGTACGGACTTTGCTACAATATCCCGCAAATTATCAGGCCATTATCTCTAGCCGAAAGAAAATCGATATCAAGAAAAAGGAAACATGGGCTTTGTAATTGCTGTTGAACCAACTGAAGCAGAATCTCTCGGTACTTGGCGGGCTGAAGCGAATGGGGAAGGTTGCCTACAATACTGTGTCGAGTGGGCCAGGGCTCAAGGATCGAGGACGCAGAAAACCTCTGTCAAATTTTGGTGCAAAGGTGCTCTAATGTTTTCGTCCAACCCTTGCTTAGCGCTTAGCCCGTTCTAGCCAGCCGCGCCAGTTTCCATTGGCAATGCAGAAGAAGAGAAGGCCGAGCTTGAGTGGCTGGGTTCCAAAACCACTGACACCGTAGCGCTGCGTAGCGTGGACAGAGTGGATATCCTCACGTCATTGCTCAGTATCTAACTGCCGCACCCAGGTCTCTGATAAAGTATGAAGCTCTGAGGAACATTTCTTTCACAAATTGGAATTACATTATTTGAGTCTGGAGAAAACCTCATTAGGTAGATTGAGAAGCATTGAGCGTATGTCAATGAACTCCTAAAGCTCATGTTTCTAGCAGCGAAGCAGTCTCGATTCAGTCGTTTTTCTACAGAAACAGAGCGGGCGGAAAATGCCGGCAGAAAAAAAAAAGATGGCAGAATTCGAGCGGAGACAGGATGCAGCGACCAATTATCTCAACTCAAAGGTCGATCTCACAGATTTATCGATCTGACGGCTAGGTACCCCAACGGCGCTATACTTGATCAGTATGCTAAGCTACACTCCAAACTTGGCGTCCTCCACGGCACATGGCACGTATGGGGTTTGGGTGGTGCAAGGCAACGTCCCTGCAGAATCTAACGTGGCAACGGGGACGAAAGCTCGATACCGAAGACCCGAATCCAGAACAGGTACTTCCTGTACATCAGCAATCCCTTGATCCTGCAACGCCAAAGCCAACACACGGCTACGCATCCCACCCCGGAGAACGGCGGCCCTACGCCGTGTACCGCATTTTGAGACATCGCACCCAGCGCAGTCTGCCGGCAGCTATCAGCAATTGACAGGGGGCCCTAGCCGGCAGCATTACGTATGGCGCTTGTCGCTCATGCTCAACTTTCCTGGCCGTCGGACCTCATCAGCAACAAGACAGTAAAGGTCGCAATCGGAAGGCGAACATGTTTACCAGTAGTAGGTCAATCCAGACTTGGCGGCAAATTGAAGAACTGGTTATCTAAGTCTGGTCTTCGCTGTCTCGGAGCCTTCTCACATCCGGATCCGGCGAGCGGAGTTTTGAGCTCCATCTTTCGCCGTCAAACGGCCCCACCCCGTCCCTCGTGTACCGAACATATCCCAGACAGGTCGCCGTTTTCACTATTCACATTCACGCGGCTACGGCGGCCACAGGACAAAACAGCCGGTTAACCGACCTTCTTCGCAGCCGGTCCGATCACATTACCTCCAAGACACAGAGAGTGCCGTGGTCGACGAAGATAAGACCAAGATAGGTAGATAGTAGTGCAGCCAACCGGGTGGTGGCAAGGATAGATCGCAATTGATGGATTATTAGTTTCACAATCTTATCATATTGGAGTTTCGATCCAGACTTCCTAGCATCAAACATCATGCTAAAAGTCAATCGCATGCACTTATCATTGACCTCACTGATAGACTACAATACAACGTCATGCGCAATAAGGCTCCCTCGTTTAGGATATGTTTGACTTCGGTAACACCGAAAAAGATTCTCGCAGTCGGTGAAGAACTTTTTTTGGCCTTGAATTCCCGCCAGGGCCCCACTCTAGCTAAGCTCGTTCGATGCTCTACCAACTTTCTCCTTGATTAGCTCTCGCCGCCGCCGCCGCCCGTCTTGGTGTTGTTTTGCTCCACCCGCCCAGCCTTGCTGAGGATGCTGGACGTTTTAGCCAATCAGCATCGAGCTGCAGGCTTTCCGAGGTACTTCTGCTCGCAGAATAGGTACATCGAGTCAAGGCTGGACACCATGTATCATGATGATGCCCGCACTGTATATCGCCCTGAGAAACCCTTCCGTGATCCGGGACCCCACTTCAAGTCGGCGCCCGTTCATTTCAAAAAGATCTGGATCGCCTTGTCCCTCAAGTACAAAGAGTCCTCGTTCTTTAGAATCCCAAGTCGCTTCTCGTTCCTCCTCCTCACCTCTTCATCTTAAGTCTTGCTTCATTGACATCCGACAATCCCCAAGTCTAGACAATTCACTTTGACTGGACTAAATCTTCCACGGGATCAACCTTCATTAAACTTATTGCTCTACCTCGCTCTCACTTGTGACCTACTTTCACCATGACTACCGAGTTCCTTCCTGCTTCCGCCAGCTCTGCCTACGACTACATCATCGTAGGCGGTGGCACGGCTGGTTGCGTCCTGGCCTCTCGCCTCTCCGCCTACCTCCCTGAGCGCAAAGTCCTCATGATCGAGGCTGGTCCCTCCGACTTTGGTCTCAACAACGTTTTGAACCTCCGGGAGTGGCTGTCCCTCCTTGGTGGTGACCTCGATTACGATTACCCCACGACCGAGCAGCCCAATGGCAACAGTCACATCCGACACTCACGCGCCAAGGTTCTCGGTGGCTGCTCCTCTCACAATACTCTCATCTCCTTCCGTCCTTTCCGCCATGATATGGACCGCTGGGTCGCTCACGGCTGCAAGGGCTGGGACTTTGAGACCGTTATGCGCAACGTTGATAACCTGCGTAACCAGTTGAACCCCGTCCACCCCCGTCACCGTAACCAGCTTACCAAGGACTGGGTCAAGGCCTGCTCTGAGGCCATGGGTATCCCCGTCATTCACGACTTCAACCACGAAATCAATGAGAAGGGCCAGTTGACTCAAGGTGCCGGCTTTTTCTCCGTCTCTTACAACCCTGACACCGGCCACCGCAGCAGTGCCTCCGTTGCCTACATTCACCCCATCCTCCGAGGCGACGAGCGACGACCCAACCTGACTGTTCTCACCGAAGCCCATGTTTCAAAGGTTATTGTTGAGAACGACGTCGCTACCGGTATCGCGGTCACGCTCAAGTCCGGTCAGAAGCACACCCTACATGCTCGCAAGGAGACTATCCTGGCGGCTGGTGCTGTCGATACCCCTCGCCTTCTGCTTCACTCTGGTATCGGCCCCAAGTCACAGCTCGAGGACCTCAAGATTCCTGTCGTCAAGGACATCCCTGGTGTCGGCGAGAACCTCTTGGACCACCCCGAGACCATCATTATGTGGGAGCTTAACAAGCCTGTGCCCGCCAACCAGACAACCATGGACTCTGACGCCGGTATCTTCCTCCGTCGGGAGCCCACAAATGCTGCTGGCAACGACGGCGATGCTGCCGATGTCATGATGCACTGCTACCAGATCCCCTTCCATCTCAACACCGAGCGACTGGGATACCCCATCATCAAGGATGGTTATGCCTTCTGCATGACCCCCAACATCCCTCGTCCTCGTTCTCGTGGCCGCATCTACCTGACTTCGGCCGACCCCAGCGTCAAGCCTGCTCTTGATTTCCGTTACTTCACAGATGCCGAGGGTTATGACGCTGCTACCCTGGTCCATGGTATCAAGGCTGCTCGTAAGATCGCCCAGCAGAGCCCCTTCAAGGACTGGTTGAAGGAGGAAGTCGCTCCTGGTCCCAAGATCCAGACCGATGAGGAGATCAGCGAGTACGCTCGCCGTGTTGCTCACACCGTCTACCACCCTGCTGGTACTACCAAGATGGGCGACATTGAGAAGGACGAGATGGCCGTTGTTGACCCCGAGCTCAAGGTCCGTGGCATCAGCAAGCTCCGTATTGTCGACGCTGGTATCTTCCCTGAGATGCCTACCATCAACCCTATGGTCACTGTTCTCGCTGTTGGCGAGCGGGCCGCTGAGCTGATTGCCGCGCAGGAGGGATGGAAGCCCAAGCACTCCCGACTGTAAACAGCATCTTGTTCAAGTCGAGGATGTGACTGTTATGGATTTTTGTATGATTAAATGATTAGCGCGTGATTGCATTGCCGCAGCGAGTATTACATAGGTAGTTGGAAAAAAATCCAAGCCCATTATTGAAGGACAGTATATCTTATCTCGGGGTCTTTGGACCCGATTTCCCGTAGTTTTCCCAGTGGTTCGGTGATGTCGGGTTGTATTTTGCCCGACGTGATTATCTGTTCAGCTTCTGGACCATGTCTGATTTTGCCGCGGCGGCTCAGTAGAACAGGCACAGCGGGCCGGCAACTTTCCACCATTGGATTGACCAAGACATCCAGCTCGATAAGCTCTAAGTGGAACCTAAGCTAAGGTCCAAAAGCAAAGATATTTGCCATAGTGGAATGGAAGCTTTGCGATATGGGACTTGTTTCAGCACCAATCGGGGTTTCCGAGTTTTCTGTCTATGAAAGTGTGGCAAAGCATTGTTCTCGATTGTCTCGTCAGGTCTGACAGGGAATCGAGGGTAAGAAGGCAGATGATCGATATAGTGTTGCGCGTTATTATGCAAGCTGCCCCCTTCTCTTGACACTCATGTGGCCTCTGACCTGGGCTCGAAGTTCGGCGGGTTATGGGCCGTGGTACCGTGCATCCATCAGCTGCTGTAAAGGGAAAAGTGTGGGGTGCTGCCGGGGTTTCGGGACGGAGCCATGTGCGTAGAGTGGGTGGTTTGACGGATGGCAGGGCCGAAACGTGCTTGGAGATCCACTTGTGCCGGCCGTTACGGCCTTGTTCAAGGTCTCTCGGTCTGGGGCCCTCTACTCCTCCATGAGGATATCGACAGAGTGTGTTCCGCGGCGACAGATGAGATGGTCTTATCAGAGCCCCGGTCCGGTCAGCCGTCTGCTAAAGTGTCTAGGTTTTGATCCGATGGGGCCAGGCGTTCGTTTCAAGTGAGCTTTATAGAAGAAGCGCTGCAAGCTGGACATGAACACTGAAATTGCTTGCTCTGTCTTCGAATCTTTGCCATCTGATGCACGAATTGATTCAACGCGTTGCTGCATACATATGGCTGAAATATTCAGTCTGAACAGGGGTTTCATTTTCTTCTTGAATCATTTATAAGGCACAGGAGAGAGAGAATCCGACCGACCAGCAAAGCCTGCGACTGTTAGCGCCTGTACCTCGAATTACGGTACTCAACTACACAACACAACACAACACAACACGGCACATTCGAGGGTAAAAGAAAGAGAAAAATGGCTACACCATCGGTTGACTTACCACCACCGTGTGATGAGGAGGTTGCTGCGCCCATGCTGGATCGTGCTCAAGGATTGGCTTCTGCAATAGGAGTAGCGGCAGCAGCGGCCGTAGCAGGACATCAAGTGCTCGGGGATGGTCTTACACATGGAATCGGAAGAGTCGCCTACGGAAAAGCATACGATGGCCAAGACGATGACCAATTCAAGCTAAATGATACGCGTGAAGCACAACAGCAGAAGAGCTTAAGGGAAGCTCAGGAAAAATGGGACGCTGCTGTAGGAGCGATTACAAGGATCGAGGGAGCTATAGCGGCAGAAGGCGGAGGAGGAGGAGGAGGAAGAGGAGTTGGAGTTGGAGGACTAGCAGAGGGAGGAGGGCCTGAAGGGGTGCACCTGCCGCCTAGAAAAGGCGCTGATGTCGCAGTCACAGTCGCGGGTCAACAGGTCAGAGCTGCGCTTTCCCGCTCCCGTCTTGTTCATTCAAACCCCTCCAGCTCAGGCGCATCCCCAGCATCCCCAGCATACAACAACAACAACACCATTTCCTCTCCCTCCTCTTCCTCTTCTGCTACTAACAATAACCTCAATTTTACGCAAACCGGTCGCGTCACCAAAGCTCGACATCGTGCCTCTCTCTCGGCACCAATCGCAGCGTCGCTTGTAAACGCTGCTGTCACCGAAACTGCCAGGTTATCCTACGAGGCCAAGATCGCCGCGGCATTAGCTGCGAGTCCAGCCGGGAAAATGGCAGGCAGCCAGTCAACAACCACAACCACAGCTATACCTTCGTTGAAGCCCAACGGCCTGTCGTCTTTGTCGCCAAAACCTCAAACAAACGGATCTACGCCAAACATCAGCACATCTTCCGTTGACCAACATCAGCCCGTGCTTTCATTTTGGGGCCCTGAACCAATCGCGCTGCCCTCCCGCTTCGCGCGCATCAAGCGCAACCTCATCCGTGGTCACGAGGCTGAGCTTGAAGCCAGCTGGGCCCGTCTCATTACTGCGCTTCGCAAAGAAGTCAGTCATATTGAGGATCTCGGTGCTCACTTGATCCCTTCAATAGAATTCGGCGATCTTGACAATTCCGACCAAACTGCCCGCTTTGGACATGATCTAAGGCGTTATGGTGTTGGGGTCATTCGCAAGGTTGTCCCTAGGGCAGATACCGACACGGCTGTTCGTGAGACGGTCGAATATCTTGACAGCAAGCATCATATAAAGTCCCTACAGCACGACCCGGCTTGTTTCGACTTCTTTTGGACCCCAGCTCAGGTCCGTTCGAGAGCGCACCCTAATGTTCTAAGTGCCCAGCGCTTTATGATGGGTTTATGGGAGACGAGCCCGGACGATCAGCTTGTCACTCGGCTTCCTATCACCTACGTCGATCGGATACGCGTACACGGAAACGGGGAGAACCAGTCTAACAGTCTGAACGTCCCGCCTGTTGAACCTCCACAATCCGCCGACGACTGGATCCAAGCTTTGCAGTCATCTGCAGGAATTATTGCTCAGGTTGATAATGGATCCCTGGAACGCTGGGAGCCCGATGGTTATCAACATGCAGGAACCTACAATCACATCTTCCATGGCCAGTGGGAGGATTATGATCCATGGAAATGTACTAGCCGCACTTCTGTGACGACTGATCTTTACAATGGCTATGGCGCCTGCACCATCTTCCGCATGTTCCAGGGCATTTTGGCGCTCTCTACCGTCGAGCCAGGTATGGTCCGATTGTTACCTTCACCCAAGCTTGCAACAGCCTATTACCTGCTCCGACCTTTCTTCACAGCCAAGAATCCCCCTCCAGAAAACCGCACAGGACCTGAGTGGGAAGCATATCTCGCTCCAGACAACTGGAAGTTACAAAGTGAGCCTGATTCCATCATCCATGGAGCTGTTCCAGGACATGCTCAGAGAATCACCGAGACCTGGCATCCGCACCTGCACTTGAGAAACAGTATGATTACATTGCCAACGTTACAGCCCGGCGACTATATACTTTGGCATCCCGACCTCCCATACTACCTCTCGAGCAACAATTATGGCCTCAAGACACCCAGTGGCAGCAACAGTGAAGTTAGCATGCTGGTATATGTCCCGGCTGCCCCACTCACTCAAACAAATGCACTTTACCTTGCACGACAGAGGAAGGCTTTCCAGAGGGGCCATCCTGGTCCAGACTTCGATTCCACAGGAAGAGGCATAGTTGAAGAAGATGCCGAAACACGACCTGGCGAAAAGGAAATCGCCGAAGTTGGGGGCCCGGCTTCATTGCAGGCTATGGGACTTGCCCCATGGGAAGTTGCTGGTACCCGCTCTGGAACACCGCCAAGCGATAAGCCCAGATCCAAGAGCGAAGATAATGGCGAGATGGATATTGATGGAGACGCCAAGAGCCTCACGAGCACTTCGTCAATTTCTCGAGCTGAGGCCGAGGTCGTACGCTTAGCCAACATCATCCTGTTCCCTGATAGATCGATGCTCGGATACTCGGTGTAAAGTGTGCTGCTATCTTTTACTTTCTTGTTATTTTTGGTCATTTATCCCTCTACTTCTAGGCTCTACCATTTCATGTCAATCGGCTAGGATACGACTTACAGCAGCTATATGAGAGATCAACGGGATGCATCATCAAGGAGTTACGGAGTTCATACACGCACGAGTTGACATTAGACAGAAACCGGTTTTTTATATTTGCATAAATCAATACACATTTCCCTTTTATTTTAATCCACGTCTATTTCTATATCCCCGAACGCCGATAGCCAAAACAATCTCTACCGCCTACCCTGTTGTGCAAGGTAATCAATCACCCAGTAATCTCATCCAAGACGCCTGCAATGCTCGAGACCACAAGTGAAGCCTGATCATGCGATAATTGCTGCTGCGAACCGAAAACGCCAATACCGAGCTGTGAGCCAGTGATAGAAGCCTCAATATCAATAGCCATCTATTGAAGTTATATGTTAGTAATCATCGTTCACACGCAGAAACCCCGAGACTTACGGCAATATCGTCCAAAGCAACGTTTCCTTGAAGAGCCGCCTGGAAAATAGTCGGCACTCTGCCGCTATTAGTGCTGCCAACATCATTTTCGGATAGTACTGTGATTGAACTCTCGGCTGAATCCGTGTCGTTGGAAAGACTCAGGAAGTTTACGAAAGAAGGTAACTGAATACCCGTCCATTGAGCAATCTCCCAAAGCCCCACGTCTGATCGTCCATCAGATGTAATTAGATGAATGTCTCTCTGAATGCTTTCGGCAACAGCAGCAAATGGTCGATTGGTGGGTGAGTCGACTCGTAGAGGAACAAGGTTCAAGGTGGGATAAGTTTGAGGGAGGTCATGATTGGCGGCTCGATTGGCCAGATATACGCCAAACACTACTGACCCGGTTTCTGGCACCTTGTTTTGTGCAGCAAGGACTCTGGCGTACCCCGCGAGGAATACAGACTGGATCGAAATGCCTGATCGTGTAGCAAATTCCTGGACCCGGCTGATGTCTGGGGTCGCGGACTTGTCGAAGTACGAAACCCGTTTCGACACGTCGACCTGCGACTTGGCGTTTACGGGACTAGAAAGCGTGTCCTGTAAGTATGTTGTCCAAAATGAGCGTCTAGCTTCACGGGCTGCGTCCGCAGTATGATAGGTCGTAAACTGCTTCCATTGCGAAAGGCCCTTATCATGAACGGTCGCGGCACCATTCAGTAACTCGGAGAATCGCTGTAACAGTGCTGGGAGACTGACTCCATCATACAGAGCATGGTGAATTTGTAGACGCAGAAGCCAGGTGTGATCTTCCTGTTGCACGATGTGAGCTCTGACTAACGGTCGTGTCCGTTTGTCTGACTCATCGGCTGTGTGCGGGCCTAACAGGGATATCCGGTGCTGCTTGAGGATGGCCTGTAAGAAAGGAACAGTTTGTGACTTGGTGGCAACGAAACAGGTCCGCAGAAGGGGCGATTCAGACACAAGTTTATCCCAAGCTTCTTGGATGTCGTTTATCCCAGCCGAAGTCTCGATTCGGCATGGAAATTCAGGAAAGAACACGGAACCTTCTGCCTTTTGCCATGCACTCAACATGTAAACTTGCATTGGCAATGCAGGCAGTACTTCCGCATGGTCCTTTGCAATTTCGCTAGCATCAAGTAGCTCATCCACGTCGACGTCTTTGGGTGGTACCCAGCCCTGGATAGGTTTCGTTGCTTGCGAGGGCTTTGTTTGTTCTTCTTGTGCCTGGTGGGCCATCTCCGAGATACTAGAGGCTTTGACAAGATCCTGGGGTCGAAGGTTGATTCCTGTCTTTCGTAACAGAGTCGAAACCTTGATTGCACTGATTGAATCTAGTCCGAGGTGGTAAAGGCTGTCCGATGCCTTGATGGATGAGATTGGGACATTGGACACTTGGTGCAGGACATCTCGGATTTCTGCTTCAGTGCCGCACCACTCCCCGGGTTCATCTAATGACGCATCCGTGGAGAGAATAGAGTCAGAGCTCGTGCTATCCTCCAGAGCGACCGGAGGCATCCCACAAATAGATACTCCTTGCTCCTCAAAAGATAACATTTCAGGGGTGCTCGGTTGCATCAGAAACTGCATGACATGATCTAGAGTCTCCATGATATTTTCAGGTGCCCCTTCCCAGCTGCACTGGGGTTGGTAAGCAAGTCTCCAAACCAACGTGTCGGACACGGCTTCAGCTTCCACGCAGATGGGATATTCGGTAGCCGATGACGCTTCAATTGAGGCCAGGAGATTATGGTCTGTTGCTTCATCTGATACTGGTGACTTCTGGAGTATGAACAACGTGTTGAATAAGCCCTGCCCGCCAACTTTCGTGGCCATTTGAGCTTTGCGAAGGGGATAGTGTTGATAATCCCGAATGTCGTTCATGTTCCCTTCCAAGTATCCTAGAAATTCGGACGGTGAACCATGTAAGATACATCGCAAGGCGACTGTATTCATTGTCGGAAACACGAGGCTGTCGGCTCCATCAAAATCCCTTCCCGATAGAACGGTTCCAAAAGTCACATCAAGACTTCTCGTTTGGCGAGCCAGAGTGGTGGCCCAACAAGCTTGACAGAGTACCTGCAGGCTAATGGAAAGCCTCTTACAAAGTGACTCGATTTCTGCGAGGCTGATCTTTGACACAGACTCAAATCGTTGGAGCGTGTCTTCACTTGCAGGCACGGTTATTTCCCGAGTAGGGATTATTGAAGGCGAGGCATCCTCTAAGTACTGCGTCCAAAAGTCCTGAGCACCGCGATTGTCAGAACCCAGTACTCTCATAAGGAATGGCTCCACAGGGGATTGAGCGATTGCTCTTCCTTCGTAAAGGGCTTGGAGGTCTTGGAAAAGCAAGCTCAAAGACCATCCATCGTAAAGAGCGTGGGCCATTGAGAGAACTAGGTATCGGTCGAAGCTCAGGTTTACCAACCTTAGTTGGAAAAGATCCTTGGCCGCTTGTCCATCCCTAGCCATTGCTTTTGCAGCAGCGGTGATGTGACACAGGTCATCGAGGCTATCAATTGTCGCTACCTCGAAGTCGACATCGACGGGCTTGTACACAACCTGGCAATATGTTGTCTCTAGTTCTGGGCTGTCAACCTCAACAAAACCTGTTCTCAATACCGGTGTGCGTCGAACAAGTTCTCTCCAAGCCTCGAGGAGCTTTGTGATGTCTACGTTCTCTGACACGCGAAGGACATCATGATTGAAATAAGACTCATAATCGGATTGGATCATTCCAATAACCATTGACTCCTGAAGATGAGTTGGTGGGAGAGCGGACTCAATGTTGTCCGTAGGTATGCCCGCAGCAGCAAGGTGCTCGTGGAGCCTGTTCTTAGCATGCTTCAGTAAGTTATCTCCAGCAGGGGCTGAGGGGCTACGATTTTGATCCTTCAACTCAATCACCATTTTGGCAATAGTCTGGTGACGCATGATGTGTGAGGGTGTTAGGTTGATATCCTTCTTCCTCAGCTTAGCTGAAAGTTTGATCACGTCGATGCTGTCGAGGCCAAGTTCTAAGATGGACATTGTTTCAGGAATGTCCGTAGCACCAACATCAGCCAGCAAAGCAATCTCATTCTGTATTGCCCGAGCCTCCTGACTCCACTCAAAGTTGTTCTGATGCGCATCCGCTGGGCGTTGTTCGTCGTGGGTATTCTCGATATACTGTTGCCCTCCTTGTGCGACGGGCACTTCGCTGTCTGGTGACTGTATTAGAAGATCCGCATTCCGCTCGATTTCATCAAGCATCTCCTCCAGAAGCGATGAAGACGCTATTTGCCCTTGTGCCACAAGAACAAGCCGAAGTTTGCCCGTTTGGGTATGGGCAGCTTCAAGTGCAAGAGGGTAATCGGGGTTGGCATGGGTATCTGCAATGTCAAAGGGCAGATCAACCCCTTCGGGTGTCGCCTCAATTTGGTAGGTGAAGAGGTTGTCGAACAAGGCCTTGCCGTTAGAGCACCACCTTTGAATGTCTTTCAAGGGAACATGTTGAAACTCGAGAATAGATGCATTGAAGTCGTGGCATCGGCGGATAAGGGACATCCAGTTCTCGTGCTGGACGAGCTTGCAGTGGAAAGGGACGGTGTTGAAAAGCGGGCCAATAGTATATTCAACCCCAGGGAGATCGATCGCTCTCCCAGATACAACGACACCGAGAGTGGGTTGGCTTGGAACAAATTTTCGCAATGCAGAAGTCCACAGTGCCATGATGACGGCTTGTAATGTGACATTCTGAGAAGAGCGGATCGTTTCCAGGGCTGCGATAGGTATTTCTCGCGTGGCAAAGGCAGCTATATCTGATACGTCCTTGCCAAGCTGCATGAGTGGAGCGGAAGACCAGCCCTTCAAGTGTTCTTCCCAGAATTGTCTACAAGTGCTGTGTCTGATCAAAGGACCATGGCTCAATGCTTCAAGAAATGGCGGAGCAGGGGTCGTCTCAACACCTGCGTAGATGGAAGCGATCCGGTGCATCATGAGGTCAAAGCTGTTGCCATCGTACAACGCGTGGAAAATGTGAACAACAAGCAATCTTGATAGTGGCGTCTCGACATATGTCAGCAACAAAGGTTGCACGATGAGATGTTCGTTTCGCTGTATCCAGCACTTCTTTTGCTCTGCAAGATACGCATCGGCCGAGGCGTCATCTTCAAAGTTCTGTTCTTCCCAAGGCAGAGGCGGACTTCTCAAGGCAACTTGTAGGAAACCGTCTGTAGTAGGTACGAAGGCGCTTCTCAGGATGCTTTCTGAGGATATCAAGGCATTCCATGCCTGACGTAGCTTCTCTACTGACGTGATTTGAAGAAGTTTGAGCTCGAAAGTATTGAAATAAGCACCAGGCTGACTGTTTGTCACAGATCGCGAGATGATACCTTGTTGCAACGGCGAGCATGGAGCAATGTAATCAATATCCGCGGGTTTGACGTTGAGACCCCGACAAACCATCGCACGATGTCGATGACCATACGCTTGAACAGACTGTTTAACTTCTTTGACAAGCTTCTCTTGGTGAACAGAGGTACTCTTGGCTAAAGAGTTTGCCAGGTCACCGATAACAGGGTTTCTGAGCAAAATTGCGGGAGAGGCTGGTTTGAAACCACGAGACTTGAGGAGAGAGGACAGCCTGAGGGCAGTGATAGAGTCCACGCCAATGTCGAAAATACTTGTTGATGGTGAGAGATCATTCTTGTTGATATTGCTGAACTGTGCGACAACCTCGAGTAACTTATCCATCATTTTCTGGGCCCCCCTTGAAACATGAGCTGCTGTAGCATGCGAAAGCTCCATGAGCTTTTCCGGAGCTAGTTCGCTGAAGAGTCTCTTCAGGTCTTTGATCTCAGCCTTGTTATTCGAAGAGAGGGGAATGTATGGCAGAGAGAAGATATATGTCGGTACCATGTAGCCTGGTAGTTTTCCACGGCAGGCTTCTTTCGCTTGGGCACCTAAGCCCTCTTGGTCATCGAGAATTTTAAGCGGTCCCTTCGTTGAGCGTTGGCCGACGACGAATGTGACCAATACGTCCTTTCCACTTGTTCCATGTCGAGCGACAATTGTAGCAGCGTCTTGGATATCAGCAACATCAGTGCGGATGGTATGGTTGATCTCGGCGATTTCGAGCCGTTGCCCGCGCAGCTTCACTTGGTCGTCAGCCCGACCGAGGAAGTCGAAGCAGCCGTCGTGCAACACTCGAACGAGATCGCCTGTCCTGTAGATCCTCTCACCAAATTCTGTGGGAGTAGGAAACCGTTCTTCCGTAAGCTCAGGTCGGTTGAGATAACCTTTCCCAACCAGCCTACCTGACACACAAAGCTCGCCAACCCCACCACGGAAGACCGGTGTCTCTGTGTTCTGTTTGAACACGAATGACCCAACGTTGGGGAACTGTTTTCCGATATTACTAGGTCGGCCGGTGATGGGTACGCGCTGAAACATGGTGACACCGATGGTGGCTTCAGTTGGGCCATAGGCATTATAAATCACGGCTTTTGGTCCCCATACGTCCAATATTTCCTGCTTGAGCTGTTCACCACCAGTGATGAACACACCACGACAAAGGCTCGGGACTTCGTCGGGGTGCGTCAGTCGTGCGAGACTAGGTGTCAGATCAATATGAGTGATGCCAAGTCTGTTGATGGCCGCCGTCAGATCATCCAAGATGAGGTCTTTTGGAGCAGCGACAACAGCCATACCCACGGACCAGCTCCAGTACTGTTCGAGGACAGAAACATCGAAGTGAAGAGCTGCGAATTGAAGCCAGCGAGATTCATCGTCCCAATGACCCCGGAAAAGGTCTTGAAATGCCATCATTGCTTGGACAGCATTGTCGTGGGTGATCTCGCAACCCTTTGGCGTTCCCGTAGTTCCTGATGTGTAGAGGCAATAACAGGTATCAGATGGAGCGATTCTTGGTTGAAACACGAGCTGCTCTTCGCTCATAAATGTTAAAGACTCCGTCTCTACTTCAACGACTGTAGTTTTTGCTTCAAAGTCAAGTTCCCCAAGGTGCCTTGTAAGCAGACAGGGCGCCTTAGAATCCTCGATGATGAACTCCTTTCTCGCCTTCGGCGCAGTAGGGTCAAGAGCAACGAATGAACATCCGGATTTGAGGATACCGAGGATGGAAAAGTACGCCTCGGGGCATTTGTCGAAATGGACCGCAACTATGTCACCAGGAATGACCTTCCCATGCAGCATGTTTGCCACCTTGTTTCCCATATAATCAAGCTGACGATAATTCCATTGTTGCTTGACACATGCATCTCCGTCAAACGAAGATACAAACTCGAGTGCGGTCTTGTCTGGGTGAGTTTTTGCTCCTAGCTCGACAAACTGGTGTAGCAACTGCACGGGAGCGTCGAGGACCGGTGCAGATGCGGGAAGGACCGAGTACAAGGACAAAGAGTCTTGCAATGCATCATCCTCGGTTCCTGCAGCATTGCAAGCGATATGACTTAGTGAGGCGTCGAACTGCTTCATCATGAGATCTGCTTGCTCGCGTGGAAGAATGTCGTCGTAGTAAGTAATGCATAAACGGAGCTGGTCATTCTCTGTTGGCTCAATCTCCAATGAGACCGGGTACTCGACCTTTGCCTCATCACTGATCAGCTTCCATGGCATGGATGAAGACTCAGTGTCGTGCAATTTTTGGTAGGCGATGATAGTATCAAAGACGGGGCCAGCTGGGTGGCCCAGCCATTTCTGCACTTGGCTCAATGGCGAAAACTGATGTTTGTGAAGGTGCTGATTATAGTCCATCATGTAGTTAACCAAATCAGCATTGGACGGAATGTTGCTTGCCACAATCGGAACCGTGTTAAGGCATGGAAACGCGGCATCCTTTGTCTCATCAACGGTTCTTCCCGAAAGCGCAACACCGAAAACCACCGAGTTTTCACCTAGATAGGAGGCCAACACCCGGGTCCATGCTGCTTGAATAACAGCCTGGACTGTGACATTTGAAGCCTGAGTCGCTTGTCTGAGTTTGGTGAACGGCAGTGATGAGACGATCGCATCAGCCAACACCCGCCTCTCTTCCACTCGTAATGGTGTCATTATAGGAAACTTATTGACAACAGTTTTGTTGGCTTTGGCCTCCCAGAAGGCCTTCTCGGAGGACTGGCCATTCAGTGAGCTGCTAAGAATGGCGGACACTGCAGGTTCAATTTTTGGAATTTGGGGTAGTTGTTTGCCTTGAACAAGCTGAGAAAGTTCAGTCAGCATAAGGTGGAGTGTTGGTGCATCGTAAAGGGCATGGTGAGCGATGAGACTCATGCTAGTTTCCTCAGAGTTTTGAGTCAAGGTCACAGTCCAAGGAGGGCGATGCAGCGAATTGAGGACCGATCCACGAGCATCAGCCTTCAATTGCGAAAGTTTGATTGTGTCGGATCCCTCAAAGTGTAACACATT
This sequence comes from Fusarium sp. FL617, assembly GCA_030142105.1. NCBI lineage: Eukaryota > Fungi > Ascomycota > Sordariomycetes > Hypocreales > Nectriaceae > Fusarium > Fusarium sp. FL617. Next base: position 2,928,134 of record JAREIL010000012.1, on the reverse strand, counting down.
GAGGGGCGTTTCTGTAGGGTCTGGTGGATATCTGACCATCGCAAACGAGGTATCAGAGTGGTCGATGGATACAAAGCCAGTCCTCAACATGGGATGTCGCTCTTGAAGCAAACGCCAGGCAGATTCTAGGCTTTCCAGTGGGATATCTTCTGTGATGATGTATCGCACTGCATTGAGGTAGTGATCGCCTCCAGACTGAATAAAGGATGCCAGCATAGCAGATTGAACAGGTGTACAGGGCAAGATCGCTTCAGGTTTTGTTGTGTCGGGCAATCGACCGATGATATTTGGCGAAACCTGGCCCAGAAATCGCTCAAGATCGTACTTATGCACGTCTTCGGTAACGGTTCTTGAAGAGTTCTCCAGCAGCTTGGCAGCTATCTTGGAGCAACTCGGGCACTCAATCACATCAGAGGCCGATATGATGAAGCCACGCTGGCGGAGAGTTGAGGCCACTTGAACGGCATTGATGCTGTCAAGGCCTAGTTGGAAGATAGTCGTGCGACGATGAATTTGATGTTCAGCCACTTCCGATAGAGTTGCTAGGACCTGACGAACTTGCAGTTCAAGTTCGCTCCAGTCTTCTTGCTTGGTAGACAGAGACGTAAAAGCATCGTTCTTCTCGTGTCGAGGTTCAAGCTGGTCCAATACTGAGCGCAAAGCATCAGGAAGGTCAGTTCTGTTGATTGAAGTTGCATGAGGGGCTGTCAGGATGGCTCCAAGAGTTAACTTGAACACATCAGCCATCGCTGTGGCGATTTCCTCTGTCACTATGCTCATATCTCGGTGGAGGTTGATGACAAGGGAGTTCAAGCCAGGGCAGGGAACAATCTCACACACCAGAGGGATATCCATGTCTCCAGAATCACCCTCAAGTGTCCAGACATTCTTGTCTATGTCCTGCAACGGCTTCTGCAGCAACAAAAGTGTTTCAAAAACATGCTTTCCAGTGCGGTTTATGGTGCGCTGAATGAGTCGCAGAGGAGTGAACTGATATGCGAGCAGTTCCGTGTTCAATTTTTGCAGATGCTTGACCATGTCCACATTACTCGATGTTGTCGGGAAGTCTACTCGGACAGGAATCGTATTGAAGCAAGGTGCCACGAGCCTGTCGAGACCTTCAATATCAAGAGTACGGCCGCTCACAACGTTTCCAAAACAGACGTCGGAACGTCGATAGACCATTGAAAGCACAGCAGCCCAGCTCACTTGACAAGCCGAAAGTAGAGTCGTCCCGAGGTCGCGAAGGCGTGCTTGAAGATCTGTGAGGGGAATATCCATGGATGTGGTGCAGGTGCTCTGGTCTATTTCGCTCGTAGTCGTTTGAGGGAAAATAGTCGAGGGTCGGTAGTCTTGGAAATGTTGCTGCCAGAACTCTTCGGTATTGGCAGGTAAATCAGTTGACGCCCTCAAGAACTGACTATAAGACACCGGTAGTGGCAGGTCCAGGCCACCAGCCAGAGCCTCAACTTCTTTCAGAAGTCGTTCCATGGCTACACCATCGTAGAGTGCATGGTGACAAATGAATGATAGAAACTCCGATCCTCGATACCTCAGCAGTGCCAAAGATACTGGCGGAGTTCTTGAATCCACAGGGTCAGGGAGAGTCTTGAGGTGTTCTTCAATTGCCCCATCGAACGACAATTCGTTCACATCAAACCTCTTCCACGGAATTGCCCAATCTTCAAGAACAATCTGGATGATTGCACGTCGAGAGTCCGTTGTGGTAGCAAAACAAGTTCGAAGAATATCATGTCTTTCAGTCATCGTTTGCCAGTAGGACTTGATTGCGTCAGATCCCGCCTTCAGGCGGAGCAGCACCTTGTTGTAGTAGCCCCTTTGACCGCGAGAAAGCATCGCTTCTTGCAAAGGCGTGCAGGGTAATATCATCTTAACAGCCCTAGACTTCTTGTGGAAAGTTTCCCTGATAGAATCCACAAAAGCAGGAGGGAAGAAATCAGTGGGTGCATCAATGGAATTCTGTTCCTGGTGTAGGGTTTTGTCATCGAGGCATCTCGCCAATTGCGCAACAGTTGGATTACGCAGGATGTCAGATACTGCAACGCGAGCGCCTATTTTTGAGCCAAGGACACGAGCCAGGTCAATGGCATAGATCGAGTCTACACCAACGAGAGTGAGAGGCGTCCATCGGCCAAATTCTTCTCTGGGGACCTTCGTCGACTCCACAATAGCCTCGGCGATTGTTGAGTCAAGTTGGCTCCAATCACTGTCATCCTGGGCGTCCAAGGATGTTTTCGAGGCGGCTTCAAGATACTGCTTACCCAGCGCGTCAAAACAGGCGCGGAGTTGGCGTTTGTCTATCTTTCCGCTCGAAGTGAGAGGTACGGAGGAGATGGGGATCAAGTATGAGGGTACCATATAGGCGGGGAGGCGTGATTGGAGGTGTGCGATAAGTGGCTGCTGAGTCCCAGTATCAATCTCCAATGTATGGAACCCGGAAATCTCGTGATCGTGATGAGGAACGAAGAAGAGAGCCAGCTGCTTGGAAGAGGTTTCATCGCGCTGCACTAACAACGTAGCAGCCGAGGATGCAAGGCCGGACAACGTTGCGGTGCTGTTGATCTCGCCTACCTCGATTCGCTGACCTCTCAGCTTCACTTGATCGTCAAGGCGACCCAAAATTACCAGGGAGCCATCAGAAAGCATTCGGCCCATGTCTCCGGATCTGTAGAGTCTGCCATACTGAGGATGTTGAATGAACTTTTGTGTCGTCAGCTCTGGCATATTGAGGTAGCCTTGAGCGACCTGCGCGCCCCCGTAGCAGAACTCTCCGACCCAGTTGAAAGGTACAGTGTCAAGACTTTCTGGGAAGAGCACAACAACGGAGGTGTTCGGGAACACATGTCCAAGGTGTTCAATGTGGTCATCCACTGCCATTCGTTTGACTGTACAAATATTGGTGGTTTCTGAAGGACCGTAGCCCTGCCACAGTTGGCCCTGCCATTTTTCATGAACAGACTGCGTCATAGGTTCACCAGCGGTAACAAGGAACTCGACACCCGGAACATTGGATGGGTCGACCAAAGAAGCCACAGTCGGTGTCATGCTGAGGTGCGTAATCTTGAGATCGTGTATTGAACGCTCGAGGTCTTCCAAGATTGTGTCATTTGTTCCCGCACAAAGACACATGCCTGAACACCATGTGTAGAATATCTCAAAAACTGACACGTCAAATGCTTGCGAGCATGCCTGCAAGAGACGGCCCTGCGGCACGGAAGATTTTGGATAGACTGCCTCAAGATGCGCAATATTCGCTACAATACTCTGCTGCTGAATTGCGACACCTTTAGGAGTTCCTGTTGTACCCGAAGTATAAATTACGTAGGCAAGTCGTGATCCATCGACGGGGATCCCCAGATTGTTCGTGGAGAAGTTGCTGATCGAGCTGATGTCGATGGCGATGGTTGTCAGTCCTGGTAAGGGTGTGTGTTGGTCAACAGGTTCATTGTCCACCAGACAATACTCAATCTTAGCTTGCATCAAAATCTCGTTGGTACGCGCGATTGGAGTTGAAGGAAGGATTGGGAGGTATCCACAGCCGTTCTTGGTGATACCCAAAATTGCTGCGTACAAGGCGGGTGACTTGTCCATAATAATGGCCACAACCTGGCCAGCTTTGACGCCGCAACTTTGCAAGTACCACGCAATTTGGTTTGCGATAGCGTTGAGTTCTTGAAACGACCACCTAGTTTGGACTCCGGTATCAAAGGATTGAGCGAAGAGCAGAGCATCCAAGTTTGGGTTTTTACTGGCTACGTTCTCAAAAACACGAGCCAAATCGGGGATTTGCGTTGACAAGGTGGGAGCCATGTTGTCAACCGACCGGCCACACTCGACATCTCTCGGACTCCACCTCATATCCTTGGTAGGGGTTTTCAAGATTGACAGAGCTAACGATTCGAATTGCTCCATCATATGCTCTATCGTTGTTGATGGCACAAGAGCTGTGTGATAGGTAATCTGGAGGATGAACTCGTCCTCTGCCGGCTCAACCTCGAACAGAATGGGTGTTTCCAAGCGATCCAAATGACTCGTCTCCTTTACCACATTTTTTGCGCGTTCTGAGCTGGCAAGGGATTCCTGGTACACGAATAGCGCGTCATACAAGCTTTCGCCAGGTTGTAGGCCGACAAGCTTCTTGATCTCCGCGAGAGAGACTGTGCAGTGCTGCATGATCTTTCTGTTGCTCGAGTGAATGTTGTTAAGTAGATCCAGACTGACAGACATTGTATCGAAGTCGACTCGGAGAGGTAGGGAGGCGATACAAGGTCCAACAATGTGTTCAATGTCCGCAACAGGAATGGTCCTCCCAGACGTTACAGAACCAATTGTGATGTCACGCATCCCTGTGATTCCCGACCACAACAGTGCTAGCGATGCCTGAAACAGAACCTGAGGGCTGCAGCCAAGCCTCTGCATCTCAGTATCGACCTTGCTCCGCGAGAGCGACAAGCGCCGTCGGCTTGATAGGGTCTGGCTCGAATGCACAACCTTACCATGGAGTTTGGGCAGCGGAGCTCGTTTCCACCCAGCAAGATGTTCCGTCCAGAAAATACGGGCATCGTCACTAGCTCGTCGTGCATGATAGAATCCGACGACCTCCCGAAATGATAGACGCCGTGGGACAGATACATTCGAAAGTAACTTTGACCAATCAGAAAGGAGAGCATCCATGGACCAGCCATCGTATAATGAGTGATGCAATTGCAAAAGTACACGAGACTGGTTGACGGTAGAGCTTCGCTGAATCTGGAGTCTCAAAGGATTAAGGAATTCATCGGATGACGAGAGGGAGAACTCTACTTCGAACTGGTCCACAGCCTTGATCTGTCCGGGCCTAAGTTCGCTGAGAAACAGTGTAACGAATTTACCATCCACAATTGAAAAACCAGCACGTAGGATTGCGTTATGTCGTGCCAGCTCTGTGAAAGCTTCTGAGATGTGGTCGGTCGTATAGTCTGAAGGAACGCTAAGCCCGAGCTCATTGCAGTAAGCAGTTGGACTCTGTGCTGTCTCCGCCAGCATGGCCGCTTGTAAAGGTGTACATGGTATTACATCCTCAATCAAGCCATTAACTTTCGCCAGAGTGGCATCATGTTGCAAAACGTTGCGAAAGTCCATCGATAGATCTGTCGCGGTTGGTTGATGGTCGATAGCTTGGATATGGGTTTGCTTCCGAATGGAATGAATGATTTCGGATATGGTTTTCATTGTAAGTAGAATAGCCGAATCCACGCAAAAGCCTGATTTTCGAAGAGTGGAGGCAAGCTTGATGGCTTTGAGGGAATCCATTCCAACAGAGGCAAGGGACATGGACTTGTTGACTTTGAAATTCAAGACTTGAGACACGACTGACAGGATTTCTGCTTCGATCTCGTCAGAAGGTTCGGGGTCAATAGTATCATCTGTCATGTTTGTCTTGCGTTCCTCACGCTCTGACTTCAGCCTTTTTCTGTCAACTTTGCCGCTTGGTAATCTTGGAAATTCCGACATCAAGACCACTTCTCCAGGGACCATATACTGTGGCAACCAGTCTCCACAGTTCTTCAGAACGGCATCTTCAGTGACTCCCACGTCGACAGCGCAGAACACTACCAAAATAGATCTCACCACTGCTGCCACAGCACTGTGACATCCTGATGTTCGAAGAACTGCTTGTTCTACTTCTCCAAGTTCCAAACGCTGCCCTCGAAGTTTGACTTGTCCATCTGATATACGACCAAAGCATTCAAGTTTCCCGTTTGGAAGTAGACGAGCTTTGTCACCGGTGCGATAAATGCGTCCAAATGGAGAGTCAATAAATACTGCATTTGTTTGTTCAGGCCGGTTGATGTAACCAGTTGCTAACTGGTAGCCACCCACGGCCAGTTCTCCAACTTCTCCTTGAGGAAGAACTTTCATGTTGAATCTTGCGTTGTCTGATTCTGGAATCTCAATGATAAAACACGAGACTGTGTCGAGAGGCACGCCAATGTTACCCGTTGAGGAATCAGATGAGAACGCGGTTTGAAGGGTACTGACTTCTTATTAGAACCAGAAATTCTATTTTACTCCACGTAACTTACCAGTGAATTGTAGCTTCAGTCGGACCATACATCGCCCAAAGCATGCTTGGCCTGTCGTCGTTTCCTCCAAATTCCTCAACTACAGGCGCGTTGAGCATTTCTCCGATTGTCAACAGCACATTTAAGCCCGGTGCATTCTCTCTTCTACGCAACAGGCTTCCAGCGACTGTTGGTGTGAGTTCACAAGCGTCCACCTTCATAGTGCGTAGCACCGCAGGAAGATCATCCAGCATTTCGACTCTGCGAACGCTAACGAGAGTAGCTCCCCGGAAGAGTGGAAAGAATATTTCAAAGACAGAGACGTCGAATGTCGGCGCCGCGAATTGCAGAAAGCGGGAAAATGATGGAATGTGTCTATCATGAGCGAGGAGAGCTTGCGCAGCAGCGTCGTGGGAAATGCCTACGCCTTTAGGAGTTCCTGTAGAGCCAGATGTATACATGACATAGGCGAAGTCTTCCGGCTGAGGATTTCGGTGATTTGACTCAGCCGGGAGATGTAGAGAGACATTTGTATTCTCTTCATTCTCGTCAACAATAATGACAGTTGCACTGATATTATCGGGAATCTCTGATGCAAGCTCTTTTGACACCAACACCACTGTTGCAGCCACATCGCCGAGAATAAATCTCACACGCTCCGGCGGTGCATCGATATTTAGAGGACAGAAAGCACCTCCAGCTTTAAGAATGGCCAAGAGGGAAACGTAGAGCAAAGGGGATTGGTGGATGAGGACAGGGACGACAAATTGGCCTTTGACGCTACCCGAAGCTCTTGTTATTCGAACGGCAAGGGATGCTGCAGCTTCGTGGAGCTGGCTGTATGTAAAGGAAAGCCGTTTATTATTGCCCATATGATCCAGGGCTGTATGTTGGCTGGAAGGCTTCACCAGCTGATGTAAAAAGTTTGAGCCCGGTAGCCTGGACGCCCGGGCGTTGAGAATCGAAAGCCCGGTAGAGTCCATCTTGCTCAAATTACTCCTCCAGCTGTTGTTGGTCTGAGAAGTCAGTTAGTCAAAACAATGGTGTTGTTGAGCAGTCAGGGCGAAGGGTAGTGGCGGTGGTAGAGGTGGGTGGTCTCGATCATCAAACAAGGCCGATAACAGAGTAAAGCCGGCGACAATAGCGGCAACTTTGTAGGTATGTACATGTAACAGAAGATATGGTCCTTTTAGGGAATACACCGGTCAGCCATATGCCTGCCTCATCCTAGGGCATATTACACAGGCCAACATTCCATTAGCTAAGATTGGGCGAACTAACATCAGGCTGCTTTGGCCGCTTCACCACCACGCGGAGCCAAGACTCGGACGCCAGCCGGGGTGCAAAACACGGGAGCTGCGAATCGGGATGGCGGTAATACAAACGGAAGCCAGATGTATTAGAATCGGCGTCGCAATGATTCGTCAAGACAAAGCTCGAGGCGCGGGAGGTTACACGATGTGGTTCACCTGTTCGAGGGGGGCGTGCGGGTGAATGTGTAATTCAGCCTGTCAGCGTTGAGTAATTACTCATCGTACCTCGCAATAGTGGCAGGGACAAGGTAGATCCGACTGAAGGGTGCGCAGCGGGCGGGTAAGTAACTATAGGGATGGGGGGCAGGCAAGCCAAGTACTAGGTAAGACAAATGACCATGACCCAGAGTTGATGATGTGGTGCGTTGAAGATTGAAGTGGTCATGGTGGTGTGAGCCGAGATACCTGGATTTCCTTTTTGGGGGCCTGTATGGTGGACCTCTTCGCCGTGGCTGGCGTGGGGAGTAACACGGCCTTGCTGGGCTTGTGCTGAACTATACCAGGATAAAGCGTGGGTGCGTGGGATAGTGGCTTTGGGTTGAAAAGACGTGAAGGGACGTATGCATGGTAGCATCTCTCACAAGCTCCTTGGCTTTCGGCGTCGAATGAGCCGTGGAGGAGCCGCACAAAATGGATTGCGTCACGACTCTGTTGGCCCATGTACCTAATCCCTTTGGTAGTCCTGAGTTCACCCCGACACTAATTCCATCAACTCGTTGATTCTGATATCGATGAGAGCATGAGAGTGCGAACCGAGGTCAGGCGGAAGGTAATTCCCATTAGGGGCCAAGCCGTGAACCTGACGACTTATTAAAATCCGTTGATCCATTTTGGGTAACTTGCTTGATCACACTGCGTCTTAGATCGACGAACCAGACCCCACAAGGGAAAGGCTAGCTCCTCTTGGCAATTTCGGAGGCTCGATGTAGGGTTCAACGGCCCAGGGTGCCTGACGAACCGTTACATGAAGGCCTATGGCGGTTATGGGAATAAAGATGGTCGCAGAATTGTAAATTATGAGCCAGGGCAACTTCTGTGGCTGAGCGACTAATGCCTGGGATCGTGAACGATCATGAACTAAGCCTTCAGCAACAGGCTTGGGTGACTGAATTTGGAGTTGGTCTGGTGATGCGGGCAAGGGATCCTCGACGGGTCGACCCGAGATGAAGGGCGCCAGTGCAACAACTGACTCTCGTTTATATCGACCGATAGATAAACATGGTCTCGTCCGTATGGCTGGTATGTCACGGTGCGTGGCGTGGTAGCTGCGGTCTTGGACTTGAGCTATGTTCCACTATCCATCATCATCCACGGGCCATCGCCTATAACAGTCTTGCCGATGAACCGTCGAACATGGGTTTGTACGAGGTGGTCTGCAGAGTGAAAGGCCAGGAAATAGCATATCCAAGATATCGGAAACAAATAAACGGCAAAGGAAAAGAGGATGATGAGGTATGTGCGGGGTAAGATCGAGTGAGAAATCGTGAAAGTGAAACATCTTGAATGGGCTGTTGTCAATGCAGGAACAAGCAAAAGAAATGAAATAGCCACAGAAGATTTTGTGTAGAGGATAACATGTGAATCAATTGAAAGCGATCTCGAGATATGCTCTTTTACCTTGTCTACGAAATATGAGAAGTGAGTTGGGAGAGAAGAGGGGGCTGTATGGCCATGATGCGACGAGGAAGCCACGCCAAATGTCGAATAAAAAGGAGTTTGACAACTAGTCGAGTGAGGTCGTATATTTTGAAGCAGGGATAACAGTGAGAAAAGCAAAGGGTATGTCTCAGCTGCAGATGAAGTGATGGTGGATGAGAATGATGTCGAAGATGGCGACGACTCTAACAAGGTGCAAGCTTCAGACAGGCTGGATGGGAAAGACCATGGATTCTTCGTCGGCGCGAGCTCGGATCCCCGAGCTAAACGATTCGGAATGAGAATGTGGTTGGAGGTTGTGAGGTAGCAGCACTACGCAGTAGAAGCGAAAGAGAGCTGTATGGTCAATCAATCGGTATTATGGGGGGGCAGATTACTGTAGCTTGGGTACGCCAGTCAACCGTTCATTGATGCTCGTGGCTAATGCAACGGCGACGGCGTTAGGGAGTGACTGATGAACTGTGCGCGCATCAGCGGCTGGCCCCGAAGGCGCTGGTAGACACGTCTGCAGTCGCCTCCAAATCGTCACAGGCGGAACCATTGATGCCGATGCGGCTACGTGTGAAGATACAGGCCAAATTCAGGACTGGTGTGATGAGCTGCTGGAAGCGGTGATGATGGTGGATTTTGGCCCTGGCTTTGATGATGATGCAAGGTGGGGAAGCGGAAGGATGGTGTGGGCTATGGCTCTATGGGCGTGGGAGGCCCGTGGAGCAGCCGTGTCCAGGGTTTCACTAGCTTAGCTAGGCTAGCGTAGGTTGGTTCATCGACTTGCTACCCTGGGTTTGGAAATAATTCTTCATTGTGAAGCCGAAATAGTTCTGCCATGAGGTTTATTGGTCATGACGCTTTCAAGGCAATTGAATGCTTTATTTCTCCCATTCTATAGTTAATGCCGTGTCAGATATGACATTTGCTTGATCTGCACCCTGTTTTACATGAGTAAGGTAGGAACCAAGAACTGTCGAAGCTCGCAGCGCTTATGCTTTTCAACTGCTGTAGCTTGCCGATCTCTAAGGGCTGGATCTAATCAGATAACTTTATGTACCTTCAGATCAAAAAACAAGTACTCTTTTGTGTCTTTGGATGTATCCACGTCTCTCGCTTCGAAATTTTCCGCATGTAACTATAGGTAGCCTAGCTCAAGCTAAGAGGCAGTACCCAAATTAATCCATTGGGCGGAGCTTCATCCGTCTCAAGCTGAACAGCAATACCACGGCCAGATTTTTATCGCCGACCCGAGCTAATGGCAGATCTTGAATCCAACGAATTTACCGGAAATCTTATCAATCAACGGTAGGAGGTCATCATCGGAAAATAACCATAAATGAAGATATGGATGCTTGATTCAGTCGTTCTCTTGGTCTGATCGTCAAGGGTGGCAAAAGCTAAGCATTCAGGCAGTCATGCGTATACGGGCATCTATGTATGTATGGTCGTGTACATTTCAGGCAAGCGGCAAGGTATAAATCGTATTGAAGTCTGGTTCTGGCCGAAAGCGGCATGTTATGCTGCGATCAATGGTACTTCTGTACGTAAATTTCTGCTTCCTACTGCTACACAAAAGACCTCGCCTCTTTTATTTTTCCTGGTGACCATAGTGGTTCTGGTCCCTGATTGTGGCTTGTGTGCTTTGATTGATAACTACCAGGATCTGTGATGGGAGCTACTGTAGGTACTACTCAGACCCTCGAAAACGGGATCGGTAATGGATATGCGACCCTCTGAGAACGAACCAACCGCGATCAGCTACTGCCGGAGCGTTGGCCAGAAGTTCTAGATCACGAGTTACAGAGTGGCACAGGAAACAGGGGTCCAAAAGAAAAGTTGCAAAGACGCGGAAACAGATCAACGACCTGTCTCAAGGTTCGGCCGATGCAATCGAGCCATAGCACGGGTATTCCCAGAGTCGTGTCGTCCCATTCCTGCATGCATAGCTTAATATTTTTTGAGGTTACAACGCGAATGAATGCTTGCATGTCCGCGACTGGGATAGTATCGGACGTACCGTTATCGGTCTGGAAATGCCTTCACAAGCGCATCTACCCTTGATCAATTGAACCATGGCTAGCGAGGCATTCTGCTAAACCATCTTCCGCTAGCCCGATCAATTCGAGAACCGTAGGACCCTGTAATTAAATGCAGACAGATTCCGCCAGCTCATCGATACACGCGGTGAATCGACATTCAGTGCCCGTGCTCATAGGCCAAGATCACTGTGCCTTGATGCAACAGGGACAAGCCTTAATTCGCAAGAGAAGAAAATTTTTCTTCCATTGTCAATTCCCCTCTTGGTTCCTCACCCTCATTCGATCGGTACCTGTCCCCAAGAAGCACAAGCACAGCAAAATGTTTGCAGGGGTACCAGCATCAGGGGCCTAGTGCAAAAACCCCTGGGTCCCTCGGAGGTCGGTAACCAGTCACCTCAGGCTTGGTGCGTGACGCTACTGGAACTTGGCTAATTAGATCTTATCAGATCCGGTTTATCAGATCATCAGATAATTCCCTCATCTCCACATTGGAGCGCAAAATCCGCTACAACTTGTTTGCCGCCCATCGATGTTCCAATCATGGACTTTTTGCCAACCCCCTCTCTTCTGTTTCTTGCGGGACCGCCCCTCCCTCTTCTCGAACGACATTACGAGAGTCGAGTGATCGGCTCTGCTGGCGACGCTGGCGCCCACGCCGTCTGCCGCCGCGCTCTGTGCTTGTCAAGTTTTGCATCAAGGATTGACGTCGTGCTGAACGGTGTGAAGCTTCAAAGGCGGGGCTGATGAGAGCCGTCATCGGCCCAGACGTTTCGGGCCCTTGCCACGATCCCACGGAACAATAATACGTAGCGTTTTCAAGGGTCTGCATCGGCCCAGTAAGCTGGCACTGACTGGTCCTCGGCTGGGTTTTCCTTTGATGGGCTCTGGGCCAGCTAGGATCACAAGCACGTCTTCCGGCAGTAAACCCATCTATCCAGTCGCTTGCTCGGGAGTGACACGGCCTAGAGAGTTCGCCAAGCATGGTCGACAGTTTGTGATGTGTATCCTGCTATCTTATCTGATCGTTTCCTAAAAGATCACCACCGACGTCGCATCGTATTCGTCCAGACGTTTTCACGCTTCTTTGCTGGGGATCCATGGTTAGCTCTGCCTGTAGTAAAAAAAAAAAACCTCCACTCAACGGACCGCACTCTTAAAACGCAAGTTCCATGGGTGACCATACACACCCCGCTTGCATGAATGAAGTTGAAGAGAATGGCCGATGGAAACATGCTAGAGCAAAGCCTCTCTGAGCGAACACATGGGTAAAAGAATGGCACAGCTCTGCATTTGTCTCTGGAAAGAACCGAAGTGTACCGGGCTAGATGTTCGCTCGAAGTCAAGCTAGTTACACTACACATATTTTTACTTGAAGATGTCAACGTACATAGATCGCCATGCATGACTGACCACGCATATGTTAATCTTATGTTGTATTCATCCGTAAATGAAACATGCAAATGGCGGTTACCATTTTCATCTTTCCCTCGCCATCGACTTTGACGGAATTAACAGCAATTAACACTCCGCTCATCTTACATCTCCCCGAGTATGGCATCTTATTGACATGACTTTATCCTTGCTCATGCTCTTTTCCTCTGGCCATTCGATGCCCATCCTTACCTCATTTAACATCGAGTGCCGGACTCAACCCACGCCACCACGCATCCCTGGAGGGTCCCTCCGCGCCGGGGCTTGCGACGGGTTGGGAAACTCATGGACCCGCAACTCGACGTGATGCTGTTCGGAGATGATGGGTGGACAGTGGCGCCTTGAAGCAGAAGCAAAGCTCTCCCACGCGCTACGGGACTTCACGGCGATGATGAGGTCCCACGAGGAGGGGCCACGAGGTACACCGTGGCCGTGGACGTGGAGGGTTCGACCATAGAGGAATTGACTGCGCGACATTTTCCTTCTCATTTGGCTTCCCTTGCAGCCCGATGACTAGACTTAGCCTGTCGCTGCGATGCATCGCGCCGCCCACGATGGCAGAACCCTAGAGTCATTAACACAACCTTCGGAAACAAGCCTAAACGTAGCCCGCATGAGGCAATCCTTGAGACCTCTTGTGTTTATGTCATTTAAACCCTCGTTAGACAATCCGCCGGCTCAATTGACTAGGGGTTCATTGAATGAGTGCACCGCGATGCCGTATGTGTGTTTCGCTGTCGCACAAGCAGTTTCCCACAATTCATAGATGCGATCCAAAAAAAAATTGTAGAAAAAATGACCAAAACACCAACCAAAAGTCGAAACAGTTCCGAAAATAAAGAGGCCCAATATCCAGATGGCTTACAGGACCCCTCCAAGCTAAAGCTCAAAGAGGTTGGTGCTATTCTATGCAGCCTTCAGACGGATACAAACGCACCCCCCCCACCATTTCCCGATCCCACCCTCGCTCGCTCACGCTACCAGTAGGCGCAGGGCCTGGGCTTGGTTTCATTCATCACCTAAATTACGTTGACTGACGTTGACTGAAAGAATTCCGTCACCATTCACGTTCATCTACGGCGCTGTCCATTAGGCTCTGTATCTCTGGCCTGACCCGGCTTCCATTCTGCCGTTAATACTGGCTTGGCAACCGCGGCTCCACGCCTTGGCCGCCGTGCTCGGCCTAGGATGACCGGCACTGAGTAAAAGCCCAGACAGCTCTAGTGGGCTAGCTGCGTTCTTCCCGGCTCAGTAGTGTCTCCATCATCGTTTCCATGTATCATGGTTCCATTCAAAATGTACCTAGGTATGTACGTACGAGCTTGACGAGGTTGTATTAGCATGGAGAACCTCGATGTACCGGTATCCGCCTCTTGTATGTACCTAACGTAGCGTGTCCGTCAGTTCGCGCAGAGCGCCGGTAAGCGTCTTGTCATGTAATGCAATGTACCACGAGTCCACGGTAGCCCAGCTTCGAAGCCAGCTGTGTGTACTTGCTTGCTTCTTCTCAAGGGCCCGTTGTTTAGTCTCGCTCCGAATAAGAGAATGGCACGCAATATGGGACCAGACGGCCGAAGCAGAGGCTGTCTGTCGGCTTGTAGATCCCATACCCGTCTGAACTACAAAATGCCCATATCTCCCCCATCTCTCGGAACTCGTCCGTCCCTCTACTCTTTCTATCTTCAATAGAGAAGCTTCTTTTGAGCCTTGGTGGGACTATCCGAAGCTGTTCATCCTCTCTCGTCCGAGTTATACCCCAATTGATTCACTCTTGTTCTATACCCAACCGGATCTTGGAAGCTTCATTCGACCTTGCCATCATCCTTATATGAAGCTCGGCTGTAACACCATTGCGTCAGTCTGCTCTGTACCTTACACAGAGTAACCTCTATTTGGAAGTTAGAAAAGGCATAAAAGCTTCTTCAGTCGCCCATCCAGTCTACCACGTCACGACTTTGAGACGCATCAACCTCCACGCACATCGTCTGGTTTAAAAGTTTGCATTGCTTTTAAACACTTTGTTTCATCCTTTAGACATATACCCCTTCTCAAACAACATCCAGCTACCATGACTCCCCACAGCGAGGTTTCTCTTAACGGCGCCGAGGCCGCCGCCCCGGCCTCCAACGGAACCAACGGTACCAGCAACGGTCACCACGAACCTACCAACGGCGCTGCTAACGGAAACGGCGCCGCCCCGGCTGCCCGTCACGGCCCCCGGGTTCACAAGGAGCGATCTCCTTACCTTGAGGCCGCTCCTGCGGATTCTGAGTTCGATCTCATTTGCGCTGGTTTCGGCCCCGCTTCTCTTGCTGTGGCCGTTGCTATGCACGATGCTATCGCCGAGGGCAAGAAGCTTCGCCCTGATGGCGCCGTTCCCAAGGTTCTCTTCCTTGAGAAGCAGACCAAGTTCGCCTGGCACGCCGGCATGCTGCTCCCTGGAGCCAAGATGCAAATCTCCTTCATTAAGGACCTGGCTACTCTTCGCAACCCCCGATCCGAGTTTACTTTCCTCAACTACCTCCACCGCCAGGGCCGTCTGGTTGACTTCACTAACCTGAGCACTTTCCTACCCGCTCGCACTGAGTACGAGGACTACCTCCGCTGGTGCTCTTCTTGGTTCGACCACGTTGTCAGCTACGGCAACGAGGTTCTCTCCATCTCTCCCGAAAGCCAGGAGGCTGGTGCTGTCAAGACCTTCTCCGTCCAGGCCCGCAATGGCAAGACTGGTCAGGTTCAGTCTTTCCGCAGCCGTCACGTCCTTGTCGCTGCTGGCGGCCAGCCCTCGCTCCCCAAGAGCCTCCCTGCTAAGCACCCTCGCGTTCTGCACTCTTCCCAGTTCGCCAACTACGCTCCTCAGATCCTCAGCAAGCAGAACGCTCCTTACCGCGTTGCTGTTATCGGTGCTGGCCAGAGTGCCGCCGAGATCTTCAACAACGTCCAGAACCTGTACCCCAACTCCAAGACCTACCTCATTATGCGCCAAGAGTTCCTCCGACCTAGTGATGACTCTCCATTGTAAGTTGCACACATCGAGATTTCTTTGATGGGACCCCTCGCTGACAATGACGTACAGTGTCAACTCCATCTTCAACCCTGAGTACATTGACAACCTGTGGCCCCGATCTGTCAAGGCCCGCGAGACTCTTCTGACTGAGGCACGCGCCACCAACTACGGTGTGGTCCGCCTGGAGCTGATTGAGCACCTCTTCGAGAAGATGTACGACCAGAAGCGCGAGATTAGCGACGACGAGACCCAGTGGCCCCACCGAATCCTTGCTGGCCGTGAGATTGCCAGCGTTGACACCAAGGGTGATTCTCTCGAGATCAAGGTCCAGCGCGTCCACGACGGCCCTCTCGATGGCTTTGTCGACCAGGAGACTTTCGACGTTGACCTAATTGTCGCTGCCACTGGTTACAAGCGAAGCGCTCACGTCGACATGCTCAAGGACGCTTGGACCATGCTCCCCAAGACTGTCTCTGGACGAAACGAGTACGCCAAGGGTGTCAACGGCTGGAACGTCGAGACTCAGGATGGTGAGCGCAAGCTGGCTGTTGGTAGAGATTACCGAGTCAAGTTCAACCCTGGAAGTGTCGCCGAAGACTCTGGTGTTTGGCTGCAGGGCTGCTGTGAGGGTACTCACGGAGTAAGTGATCCACACAATTTCTTTTCAAGCTATCGGTCTGATGCTAACATTTTCCTTCTAGCTCAGCGATACCCTCCTCTCTGTCCTGGGCACCCGTTCAGGCGAGATTGTTGATTCTATTTTCAAGCAATAAATCTTACGACAGCATGAATGAATGGTTACCTGAGTGTGTAATGGGTTAGCAAGGGCAGCGAAAATAGTCGGCCGGACTGGAATTTGCGGTCCTCCGACTTGATCATTTTATATCCTTTTTCTTTATTTATTATCGTCATTATCATCATTGTTTATAGCTTAAACTGCGAAGTGGCAAACAAAAGGTGGACTTCATTTTTTGGTGTTTTCTAGACGTTTTAGAACCCCGCCATGTTATAAAAAATAACTGGATTCTCTTTGAAGATATATATCACGTCGCATCGCATCATCTCGTGAGAGTTTAGTCTGTTGGACTTAATCGCCTTGATCTCCCCTGCCATTCTCACTCAGTCTCTGGCTTATTTAACATTTGCCACAACTCCAAGTGGCTGACTTTAAGCTTCTGCACGGTAAATGTCTCAAAACCATGCAAGTTTACGGCAATCTGCACGTCGCTCATTTCATTTTTCTCTGTTCCTTTGTTCATTTCTTTCTCTAACTGACAGCTTCCTTTTCTGGAAGCTTGACCATGATGCTACCATCAGCTATGATGATTTCATAGTCTTGGCTCCCCTGCACTGAGTGCTATTGTTGGCCATTAAACGTAGCACCTCCGTTACACGAAACGGACTCACCTCTAGAATGGGCAATATCAGCGCGAATCTCCCGAACAGTGATGACATTCTTCGGTCGGAACAATAAGAATCGTAAGGCAGAGAGCATGACTTGGCTGCACTTCAATGGATCTCTCACCAGCGTATCCCACGTTGTTACCTCCGGGCAGCCCCGAGGACCCCAAATGCCATGCGTGTCATGCCCCTATGTTGACTTATTGGAATTTAGCATCTATACTACGCCCCGGTATGGCCGTTTTAAAAGTTTAGCATGCTTGGAGATGCGATGCAAAGGCGGGCCGTACATCCCAGCATCACGATGTAGCCCACGCATCCACTCGCCGAGAAGCCGACTCTCATTTTGCTTCTCAGATTTTATATCCACTCGCTGCAGATGGTCTAATGTACCTAGGTAAACTGCACAGAATTCGCCAAGACCATTACCAAGCAAGGGTACCTTTTTCCACACCTAAAGGAGTCTAAGTATGGTCCGCATGTCAGAACCCTACCCGACGGTGTCATCTCTGCTACAGACCTTCAAACGGATTTCCTTGTTGAGTGTTATGCAGTACCTGTAAGAATGTTGCTTGAGTCAGCAATGAAGTCGAGGCCAAGCTGACAAGGTTGCAATCCCTTGTCTTGCTTGTCAACCGGCTTCCATTCATTCCGCCTTATTCCATGCATGGACTGCCTCGGCTCGATTCTTTGGTATTAGGCAGCTCTAACCCATGTGTCAGCATCTGGTGTTGATAACACAGTAGCATGCCATTTGAACAGGGCTTTGATGGGACCGTGAAGATGAGAGAGCTCAAGTTAAATGGCGACCGTGCAGGCCTTGTCGCGCGGGATTCTGCCGTAGGCAAAACGGAACAGTCAGAGGGCAGAGCAGGGTTCATCGAACCGTGCCGCAAGCGAGTCGATCCGAGTCGAGGTCTTTTCTGGTGATAGAATTTCTCCATAATTGATTGATTGATTTCCGGCTTCGCTCCCAAGTTTCCGCGCCAACAGACGGGCATCTTTGTACGTACAATATCCCACTGATCGAGTGGGGGACACGTCTTCAGAGCGGAGTTTACCCCCAGCCCAACCAACACCAGGGCACTCTCAGTCTCAGCAGGGGCCGGTCCTCCGTCAATAGAAGGGAGCAGACGACAAATGTTCTGATCTTGGACACTTACCAGCGAATAAGGTCGAAAATTGGCGCCTATGAAGCCGCTTGACAACTCTGGGTCAGCTGGAGCTCGGGCTACGGCTGCGGCTCAGACTCCGCGACGGCTTCCCGTTAACCCCCGCCGGCACAAGGTGGCTCCCGAGCACCGCAAGCGTGTCGCCACAGCGTAAGTCACGTTTAGCTCTGTCTTGTGTGTCTGCCCATTTACCGTATTTATTTCTCACTATGAGTACTATCCCTCGATTGTATTACACGGTCTATCAGTCAATTATCTCTTCTCTACTCTCCAGTCGCTCCAGCATTAACGCTGCGGCTGCAGCTGCGATTGATTGAGAAATCCACGCATCAGATATCAGATTCTTAGAGAGAAAAACAAGTCTTGATCTAACACATGTTTCGCTTGAAAGGTGCAATGCTTGCAATGTGAGAAGAGTCCGATGCTCTGGTGAGCATCCGTGTCGGCAATGCCAATCTTCTTCCCGCGACTGCATATATCCTCTACCTGTTGAGAAGGTGTCTGTTACGCGCTCCGAGCTTGAGGAATTGAAGCACAAGGTCGACCTCTATGAGAGGGCTCTAAGGGATACTGTACCCGGAGCTATATCCAACGCGGCTGCTGATGCCACAAGCCGCCAAGAGGTGTTCGAGTTGCTTGGCTACACTGCCTCTAGCCGTGATGCCGGGTCAGCAGCTGCCAGTCAAGGTCAAGCGGCGCGGACGACACCAACTGTAGATGGGCTGCCCCAGGGGATGCGGGTACCGTCTGAGCTACCTCAACTTCAGTACTCTAATATACATCGACAGTACCAGTCCCAGCCTCAAGGTCAACCTCAAACTCAGCTTCCAGACACTCGCTTGCAAGATAACAATCTTGGGCTGCCTCGTTCATTTCCTCTTCAAATTCCCCATCCAGTTGTGGCGTCTCACCATCGACACGATGACGAAGAGGACATATTGTCGACGGAAGGCCGCCTATTACATGATCCTGATGGGAATGCACGCTTCCTAGGCGAGACGAGTGGTGCAACCTTTCTTGACTATCTCAAGGAGTTTATGACTACGGTTCTACCTCTCGCGTACCAGAATCTTCGCCCAGGTTCCGATGGTAGCGCGTTCTTGTCTAGTCTCGGTCGCTATCAGACGTACGATTCGCGGCCTCTACACGACCGCGATGTTGACCCTTCCTGGTTTCCTACGCCTCCAGAAATGGACTCCATGCTATCTGAGCTGCGTTACTTTATACAAGACGGCAATGGCAGCTGGCCGAGCGGGGGCATCTACTGGTGGGGGAACCTCTCATCAGCACCAACTATCCCTTTGATGGAGCGAGATTCACCAATCGTCCGTTTAGCTAAATGTCGCCCCCTTGCGTTCTACCAGACAGCCTTTGCCGTAGTATCTCAAGCTACCATCATGCCGCCCCAGGATATCTCGATAGATTCGAATCTCAGCGAGAACTACTATAGCCGTGCTCGTATGCTGCTAGGGAACCCGCTCGATATCACACGATTCACCCCAAGCGAAGTTGCAGCGTTGACATTGATGGGCTTTTACTTGATCGAGATGAATCGCCGTGACGCTGCGTACATGTGTGTGAGCAGCGCCATGCACATAAGTATCATGCATGGCGCTCACAGGGGCTGGCTAGATGAGAGCGGCAAGCGAGTGTTCTGGACGCTGTATGTGTTAGACCGTTATCTGAGCTGCCTCATGGGAAGACCTCCTACCATCATGGACGATGCTATCCGGTTACCGCTGCCCTACGAGGCTCCGTAAGTTTCAATATTACTACTACTTAGTCTCATTAACTGACCTTCTCCATAGGTCCATGCCTCCAGCTGATGGCCTCAGGGCCCATGTCGAGCTTTCGCGGATCTCAAGCCACATTGTGTGCAACACCTATCGTATATCCCCTTCAGACGATGCACGACCTGTGAGAAATCTTGAAGCAGATATCGGTATGCTTGACGATTGGAGTTTGAATCTTCCGGCTACGGTGCAACTCTCAAATAACGGGCTAAGCGATGACCCTGCTACTTGCTTGTTGCACATGCACTACAACCAGGTATTTTCTCTAGCATCGCCTACTTTTCGTCGCCATTATAGCTAACTCTCATCGACAGTTGATAATATTAACCATCAGACCAGTTTTCTTTGCTGCAGTGAAGAAATCGTTCGCGGAAAAGCTTGTTTCGCGTCAATGTTCTTTGAGTTCACATCCTCAACTCCATCAACTTAAACGATGCATTTCCTCAGCAGAGCACAATATTCAGCTTGCACGTCAGATACTTACTGTCAATCACCCTCGAAAACTGCTTCAAGCTGGCCTACACTTCATCTTCAACGCTGCTATTGTGTTGATGTTACAACACTTGATAGAGAATTTGTGTCCCTCCTCTAGAAGTGAAAAGGCTCGGTCACTCGATCTCGATTTCGTGATTGCTCGGTTCGAGGACGAGAGTCGCGTGGGTAGCAACTACGGCCGAGATTGCGCCACTGTTCTGCGAGATCTTCGTGTTCTCGTGCAGCGTCTTCCGATACCCGTTGATATGAATGCAGCAGCCCGTCCTGTAACCATGGCCCAACAACCTTCGACCACATACGATCCGATCGCGAACCGCACAACAGTGGACGTGGGACAACAATGGTCGGAGAAGTTGACCTCTGAGGCACTACAGCAACCAGCTCTTGTTGAACAAGGTCATATGTTATATAATGAGCTGGTTTCATGGATCGATGTTGATTGGCAGTCTTATAACGGGTACCTCATTTGAAACAGGAGCTGGGTCAGCGACTGCTTGGCTCCGCTTGGGAGTGAAACTCGTCGAGCGATGCCATTTTTACCAACAAATTTTTTCTATTATGATGTTAGATTGCCAGCGAGTACTTGAATTATTTTAGGAGTAGATTAGCGTTGGATACAGATGGTATGATAGTAAATAAGCATTGTAAGATCATCAAGCTCCAAACACAAGATGGAGTCTGACCAAAGTTTACTCAGCACAAGTCTAGATTTCAGCAGGAACATACTTAATACAAATGCTTTGTATGCGGCAGTGCTACGTATCAAAAACAAATAGCTCTGGTTTATCTTTGTAGTTCTAAGTTGCTGTGAACAAGAAGGAATGTGACGTGTGAGAGTCATGTGATGAGACGAGTGGTACTTTCCCTTGATCTCACCCGCACAAATGCCCATTTACCCCCAGGGCGGGGAGCTTCATCTTGTCCAACACAATGTCCACGCGGAGCATGCCTTTTAGGCAAAACATCGCTCGTTGACTCTTTGGATTTCGCCAGCTTTATTCGCAAATGGCTCCCCTCAATCACAGAGCTGTCGCGACGAGCTTCATCTTCAAATTCCCGTCTGATAACACAACCAAGAAGCCTCAAGTCGCGCTTTTTCGGCGTAGTGGTAACGTAAACACTTATCAGTAAGCCGTGGCTTTACATCATCAGGAACCTGAGCTTACAAACTGCAGGCACAAGTATGCGGGGGTTTCCGGCAGCGTAGAAGAGACCGACGCGAGTCCGCTCGCCACAGCTTGGCGAGAACTCGAAGAAGAGACAACCCTTACCAACGATTCTTTACGCCTCTTTCGGCAAGGCAAGCCGTTCTCGTTCGCTGATGAGTCTATTGGTAGAGAATGGACAATCAACCCATTTGGGTTCATCCTCAAATCAGAGAGGGATGGTGGCCGAGGCGAAGCCGGCATCAAGATAGACTGGGAGCATGAGGGCTACGAATGGTTTGATCCAGACCTTGTCAATGAGTCAGATGATTTTGAGGGCGTACCGCGCATCCTTGAAAGCCTCAGAAGGGTGTGGTTCAATGTCGACCTGGGCGAAGAGGCAGGCAATACGCTTAGCGAGGGCCTGATCGCATTGCAGAACGATCACGAGAGCGGAGCACGCCAACTAGCTTCCAAAGCTCTTGATATATACACCGAAGTGATTAAGAGACTTGATATCAATGATCAAGATCAGTGGTGGAAGAATGTCAGGTTTGCTGGTTGGCACCTGTGGAAGAATGGACGAGAAAGCATGGGCGCATCTATTCTGAACGTCGTCCTGTCAGCGTTGGACTCCGTCGGACAGACTTTTCCGTCCGACGGCTCACTCTCAAAGTCTTCGGTAGACAATGCCATTGGAGCCATCCACAAATACGCTCAGGACCGGCAATCTACGGGCTCCAGAACCGGCGCATCTTTTGAGACTTTCTTAGAACAGCACTTCTTGGGGGCCGAGCCGCTCAAAATTCTCACGCTCTCATCCAGTTCTACCATCACCTCGGCCATCACTCAGACTCTGAAGAAGGCCTCGCGGCCTGTGGAAGTTCGTGTACTCGAATCCCGACCACTTTTTGAAGGTGTCAAGATGGCTCAAATGATAGCCTCGACTGCCAACGAGAACAATATCAAGACTATATTGACACTCTACACCGATGCAAGTGTTGGTGTTGCAGCGAAGGATGTCGATATCGTGCTGATTGGGGCGGATCTGATCGACAAAGCCGCCGCCGTTAGCAATAAGGTAGGCTCTTTGCCCGCCGTTTTGACAGCAAGGCATGTTGCCTCAAAGGCCAAGATTGTGGCGCTCTCCGAAAAAGAGAAGGTACTTCCTTTCCCGCCCCCAGGTCAGGAAGAGAACGATCCACAGGAGGTTGCGCAGGTTTGGGGAGAGCTCACCTCGTGTCTTAAGGAGGGACCCACCGCTCAAGTCAAGGTCAAGAACGTTTATTTCGAGTGGGTATCCTCCGATTTGATCGATCACTATGTTACCGAAGACGGTGTCACCACGTCCGAGGGAATATCGAGGCACGCGGAAGCAATCCGCCAGAAGGCGGACCAATACTTTACAAGCCTCTGAGGCCAAAGTCCGAGTGCTCCAATCTTAAGCTTTTGCGTTAAACCCGACAAGTTACAGATTTACATTATCTCTGCTCCCCTTGCAACCAATGGCAGTGGCATACGGCCTTTTCGTCGCTCCCGGTGCCTTATAACGTCTGACGGCGGCTCTAAACCATCACATTTAAAATCTGATGGAATCAGTATGGCTGTGGGGGTTGTCTGACAGTTGCCTCTTCAATCATGACCATACAGTTTATTACGCAATCACTGCCACTCGATGCACGACTCATTAGAGTTGCTTCCGTCGATGACCGCTAGCGGAGGGACGTAGCGAGCGTTCACTGGCTCGCCCGACATTGTTTGATTCAGACTCCGAGCCTTTTGCTTCAACTGACGGAAAGTTCAGATAGTCGACATCCAGATCTGGCACCTCAACTTGCTTGCGGCAAAATTCTAGAACGTTCATTCAACCCATCCATAAGCTCGGGTTCGAGAGGCGTGTAATCAAGTGCCAAGAGTGGAAACGCACGTTCTCAGTAAGCAGCGCGAAGGATCCCTGATTCTGGGGTATATGTCAGCCTTACAGCCCTAACGACACAGCCCGCTGTTCTACGACATAGAACATCAGCAACATGATTCGTTCATGACGGCAAGCCTAGGATTCATTCCCTGATTTAAATACGATTGTGGAGGTGTTTGGTGACTCGTTAGGCAAGCGCCTGCGCCTTGGTTATGATTCAGCATGGGCCCGTCCAGCTCAATTTCCGCTACTTCGACGCTGATGCAACCAACCATCATTGGTAATATGTTTCTCGCAGGCTGACACTGCGGTCAGTATGGATCCCGAGAATCCAGACAACCCTGATCAAGGTTGCAGTGGTGGCGTTGAACATCTGCCTGTTCGAGGCATGTCTTGTCAGCCGCATTCCCGAGGGTTTGGTCTACCGTCAGATTCTTACTTCTTGATAGGTTAAAAGCAAACCTTGACTTACATGCGATAGTGACAAAGAATATGACGTCCGGGTCGGGCCTTTGAAGTGTTCACGCTTACCCGGTTCTTGGGAAAGGGAGAGGAAGAGAACTCATTGGACTGACCCCCAAGCAATCCTGGACAGGAGAATCTAGGCAAAGATATCATCACGAATATTCGGCAGTGTGCATGATTTCAGCAAACCGTACAGCACAGCGTTGCCGGCCGTACGCCTATATGAGGACCGAAGACGCTCCCTTACTGCCTGCAGAACTTGTTTAAGTGTGTTTCAACCGAGTTGTCCCATCACCTCCTAGCTTAGCAGAAATTCCTTCTCCAAACGTTGTCTCCATTATCTGAACTACGGCAGCAGCCATGGCCGATCAAGATACTTCTCAGTTGACTCAGTCGAACAAGGCTCAATCTGATCAAAACGCATCTTCGCCAGCTGGGCAGAACAAAGAAAGAAGTAGGGCGTTAAATCAGAAGCTAGACGTGGCTTTACTTCCGCTCCTATCTCTTCTATATCTGTTCAACGGTCTTGATCGCGGCAATGTTGGCAATGCTGAAACACAGGGTGAGGCACAATTCTCCTCTGTTCTCTACTTTGTACTTGGTCGGCCATTTTGACTAACAGGTAAAACGTAGGCTTCACTAAAGATATAGGAGCTGAGCCAGATGATTTGAATGAAGCTGTCTCACTGTTTTTTGTTACCTTTGTTGTCCTACAGCCTATTTCCGCCGCAGCTGGTCGTTACATTGGTGCTAGACATTGGATCCCTTTCTTAATGGTATGTTGACTATTTCATGATCAGCAACCAGGAAGATCTGCTAACATGTTTAAAAGTTTTGCTGGGGTGTTGTGACTATTGGTCAAGCTTTCATCAAAGGTCGTAGTAAGTGATCATTTTCTATACTACGCTCGACGTCTCATCTCTTCTGACTTCAACTCAGGTGCGCTCATTGCCACACGCTTGCTCATTGGTGCTTTTGAGGCGGGCTTCTATCCCACAGCCGTCGCGTATCTGTCGTTCTTCTATCCTCGATATGACTTCTGTGTCAGACTTGCTTTGTTCTATGGGCAATATGCCATTGCGGGAGCCTTCTCTGGTTCAATTTGTAAGTTGTCACTTCAATCAGCTCGTCTTAATACTGACTCTTCGAAGCATACGGCATCTTCCATCTCCATGGCGGTCATCTAAAGAACTGGCAGTACCTTTTCGTCATTGAAGGAGCGCTGACCTGTTTATTCGCTATGATTGCTTGGCTATGGCTTCCTAATGGCCCAGGTTCCGCTTGGTTTCTTCGAGCCGACGAACGAATCTTTGCCGTCGAACGGATGAAGCAAGACAATGCCGAATACGTCGAGCACGAATATAGTGATGATGGAATAGAGAAGAACCGCTTGAGCAAAAGGGACTTTGTGGAAACACTCAAAGACTGGAAGCTCTGGACTGTTTTGGTGCTCAACATATGCGCGAGTGTTCCCAGCCAGGCCTTCTCGGTTTTCCTACCCTTGGTTGTTCAGGGGCTAGGCTATGAGTCTATCCTCGCCAATCTGGTACGTTTGATGGTGCATGGACTTTGAGTGGGTTTTACTGACGATTATCACTGAAGATGACAGTGCCTCCCTTCGTTTGTGGCGCTCTTGGTCTCTACGCCTTTGCTCTCAGTTCAGATCACTACAAAGAACGAGGCTATCACATCGTGGGTGGTCTGCTAATTGGAATAGTTGGACTTATCCTCACGGTCACTATTTCTTCGAATACTGGGCAATACATATCCCTGTGTGTACTCCTCGCAGGTGTATACATTTCCGCTCCTCTCACCATGGCCTGGCTCAGTGGCAACACCCCCGAGCCTGGCAAACGGGCTCTTGTGCTGGGTGTTAATGGATTCGGCAACCTCGGCGGCGTAATCGGCGCTCAGCTGTACCGGCAACGATACAAGCCCCATTACAAGCTACCATTCTACGTCACATTGGGTTTCCTAGCAATTGCCCTGGTCGGCTATGTATCGTATCGATTCATGCTTGCAGCGGTCAACAAACGTAAGAGAGCGTTGTTGGATACGATGACGCCAGAGGAGGTTGAGAGCGAGAGGCTCAATGACCGCCGATACGCAGACAAGAAGTTGACATTCATGTACGGGCTGTGATCGTCCAGAGGATCTTGCATATTGACAGGGATTGTTCGACGCTTAGATTAGGTAGACAAGTTATAGGTAGATGAGTATACACACGAAGTTTTTCCGTACATCATGATTCCTTTTCCGTGTCCTTCATACTGGCCAATTGACTCTGCAACCCTTGCTTCCCCACCCTCATGGCCATCTCCAATTCTCTCTCCTCATCTCTCAATCGGGCTTTACTGGCCGCTACCTCTCGATCTCGCTTCCTCTTCTGCTCCTCCACCACGCGATTCCTCTCTTCCAGCGCCTTCTCGCGTTTCTCCCGGGCCTCACGCTGCTTCCGTTGCTCCTCATCGTCCTTGGCCGCATTTGGATCGTCAGGTGGTGGAGGAAGATTGCTCACGTAAGCCTCAACCAAGGGATCCCGAATCTTGGGTTCGAGGGATATGAAGCGAATGTCGGTGAGGACCGAGTCGGGTAAGCCGGTAGATAGCGACTTGTTGTTGAGCAGATGCACGGGTTGTGCCTTGAGCAGGGCAGTGAGATCGGACTTGAGCTTGGCTTGGGGCATCTTGAGACGACCAATGTGTTCGCGGTACGCCTTCTCGCGATCCTTGTCGTTGATCTTGTGATCTTTCATGACGTCCTCTTTCTTGTATTTCCTCTTAAACTCCGGCCAGTATAGCTTCGGGGTTGCCTTGTCTTGCAGGAAAGCCATGTAAGCAATACGAGGATCCCGCTTTTCCTGTCTGGCACGCTGCTCCTTCAATTCCGCAATCTTCTCACGCGTCCACTCGTCCCAGCAATCCCGGCGTGCCTTTGTGGTGCTGAGCGCCGTATATCGTAGGTCATCGATGATCTTGCCTTCCTCTAGTAACTTTTCCCATGGGCTGTAGGGGTTGATGTTGAAGTCGTTCAAGAGATCCTTGAATAGGTATTTGGCGTCGTCTTCAGAAAAGGGCACTCCCTCAGCACCTTCGGGCCATTCTTCCGCATTGCCATCATCATAATCGCCTGGATCGAGGCCATAATCATCGCCCATGGCCTGCAATTGTGCTGCAAAATCGGCTTCTGTGAACTCGAGCGGCGCATCTTCGTCTACGTCGGGATCTGCGGTTCGCTGTCGCTTTGACGGGTGTTCTCCGTTGCCATAATCGCCCTCGCCATCGCCTTCGCCCTCGTCGTCCGTTACTTCGACCTCTTCATATTCGCTATCGTCGTCAAGGCCCGTCGCTGGTGCATCCGTAGTCTGCAGTGCTATCTGCGCCTCTTCCTTATCATCTTTCTTATCATCTTGCTTGGCTTCCGTCTCTTCCTGGGATTCCCCGGCAGCTTTTCGTCGAAGTCGTGCCTTGTCGAGCTCCAGAATGGCGGGCATAAGCTTCTCCGGAATGCGCCAGTAGCTGGTGTTCTTGGCAGGGTTGTAGACAAATCGCCTTGAGTACTTGGTATAGACTAGAATCCACGGTTCACATCCTGGAATCACTTCTTTCCTCCTCGGCTTGTCGACAGGTTGGGGACGTGGTCGTCCTTCGAAACCTCCACGGCCACCACCCCCATGGCCACCTCGTGAATGGTGTTGTCGTGGTCCATTTTGTTCTTGGTTGAATTGTGCCATATAAGCATTGGCGACGTTAGGGTCGGCCAAGGAAGGTATTGAACCATAGGCAGGGTACGCAGGCGCTGGTGCTTGCGCCGGCTGCGGGAGCGGCTGAGTTCCTGGACGCTTGTATGTTGATTCTTTGGTCTCGGCATTATAGTAGTACGTATGGCCGGTCGGTGCTGTGTGCTCGCTCCATCCTGGAGGCAGCGGTGCCAAAGCGGCTGCCGACGGTGTATGTGTTGACCTGAGCATCTGGTTCGTCGCGTCGCAAACTATGACATCAGGTCAAGTATTGGGGGATTCGGTGGAAGAATTGCGCTCGATAAATCGGATGTGTTCGAAACGATGGCAAAGCCTTGCGGGTATGTCGTGTGTTTCGGTTGCGGTATTGTTGGTGTCGTGAAGATAAAGTCGTCGAGTAGGCAGTACCAATAGAACTGGCTGGTCGCCAACCTTAACGAAAATAAATCCAAGGGAGCTCGGGCCTGTCAAATAGTGGAGGTTCGGATGTACCTACCCTACAGCCCGGCCATTACCTGACAAGATCGTGGACTCGAGCTCTTTTCACTATCAAGGCATATCTGAAAATGAGATATTGGCATTAGGTTGTACTTGATCGAGTCTCTCGAACGTGTTGTGTGGGTATGCAAAGAATTGCATTGAGTATTGGTGATGCAGCATGCGCCGACTTTGTGACACTCGAACAGCAAAGCCCTTCCAGATCTCACGATAATGAAATAAAACTTGTGGCACAAGGGTCGACGTATTTCAGAGCTCAAAATGAATGTGGCGGCGTTGATTTATTCATAAGCTCTTAGAAGAACAAGACTGGCTATATATTTGTTTGTATGTCATGAGGAGGAATGTAGTTGAGCTTCCATTTATATGGCCCCAGAAATCCCATCGGAAGATCAGGGGCCCTCATTCCCGTTTTGGGCAATTTGACCAGCCTCATCGATAAATCTGTCAAGTCTTGAGCAACGAAGCCAGCGACTTTCTCGATAGCGCTCACGTATGCTAGCTCACCTGTGGAATAAGACTCAATAGCGAGAAACAATAACCCGAGTCATTTACTCAGATCGCCACCAGCAACGACGTCTTTAGCCGCTTGCAATTCTGCAGTGCCGCCCATGCTCCGTCAGATCCGCCCTTTACATCCTTTCACGATCATCATCGACAGCCATGGCTCCAGCTCATAACTATGGCTCTGGCGGGCCAATAACGTTCTTGCGAAAGTACTGGAAGGTAAAACAAGTCTATAACCTCGATCTGTGCTGAATGTAGACTCATGATATCCACCAGACAACCCATGCGCCTGATTACGTTGGCTTCCTTCTTCTTCTAGCAGGATGGATATTGGTCTGTACCGTTCCTCTCATGGTAGCTTAGGACGCTGGTTGACATATCCGTAGCTGGCCCTCTTCGTTAACCCATTTCACCGCATGTTCTTCATCAACGACCTTCAGATCTCGTATCCTTTTGCGGTTCATGAGCGTGTTCCTGTTTGTATGTCCAATACTCCTGCTTACCCTCTGCTATCAGAGCTAACGGGAATCACAGTTATGAACTTTGTATACGCCCTCTTCATACCTCTAGGAGTTCTCATAGCCTACAACATAGTAGCAAGGTCCCCGGCTGCCAAACACGAAGTCACCTACCTCTCATTCCTTATCTCTATTGTACTCACCTCCTTCATCACTGACATCATCAAGAACGCTGTCGGCCGACCTCGCCCTGACCTTTTGAGCCGCTGCCAGCCTGACGTTAGTACAAAGGCCAATACTCTTGTTACCATCGATGTCTGCACGGCAGAAGATGGTCATATTCTCCAGGAAGGCTGGCGATCTTTCCCCTCCGGTCATTCGTCCTTCTCCTTTGCTGGCCTAGGGTTTCTCAGCCTCTTCCTCGCCGGTCAACTCCATGTCTTCCGTTACTCGGCCGGTGGCCGCGATCTTAGCCGCGCCTTGGTATGCCTCATGCCACTCATTGGAGCAGGTTTAATCGCTATTTCCCGGTGCGAGGATTACCGCCACGATGTTTACGATGTCTGTGTAGGCTCCGCTCTAGGCATGAGCGTTGCGTACTGGAGCTACCGGCGCCACTTCCCTCGACTATCTAGCCAAAAATGCGACGAACCATATCCCCGACCAGGTGTCGATACCCAGCCGGGCTGGCAACGAATCACCGACGATGAGGAGGCCGCAAGAGGGACAGATGTAGGATTCGAGATGGAAAACTTGAGAGGATCGCGACGCTGATATTGGGGACATAGGCTTAGTTTGCGTGCTTGTTTCAGATGCTATGGCTTCGTCTGCATTGCATAACTCTTTCATCCGAGCATAACATGTTCAGCAACAATTATAGACTTGGTCGAGTCGGTAGTCGGATACGTCTCGTCTTGTGGTCATTTCATGATATTATTGTACAGGGGCAGATAAGAGTGGCCCCGCATTCCTTTCTCCCCATCTATCAAGAATCTATTGCCTTGTTTCTTACTTTTCCTCGGTGTCCTCGGCCTTCGCCAGATCGTGCTCCTTCAACAATGCCGTGATCTCATCAGCACTCCACAGACGGTGGTAGATTTTGCCGTCTTCAGTCTGTCCTACTGTTGCAAACTCGACTAGAAATGATGTTAGTGGGGTTTCTCCGTGGATTCAGGTGGCAGACACATACTCTTCTCGCTGCTCAGCTTGGTCGAGTCCATCGTCTTGCTAAGAACCTTGACAGCCATGCCGCAAGCCTCCTTCAGAGTGCAGTCCTCCTTGTAATCCTGCTTCAGCAAGCTTTGGGCGCTTGCATTGTTGGCGCCTGCACTTGTGGCCTTCCATCCACCGTAGTTACCCGAGGGGTTGCTGAGATAGAGCTGGAATTGTCTTCGAGGGTCCCAACCAGCATAGATGAAGGACACACCGAAGGGACGCAGACCACCGTGTTGAGTGTAACCTTGCTTAAGATCGCAAAGTCGGCGCACGAGCTGTTCGCAGGGGATGTCTTCGTTGTAGGTGAGGAGGTATCGCTGAGCTGCTTGTCGAGCATAGTTGATGAGGATGTTGGCATCGGCGGTCATTCCAGCGACAGCGCAGATCATGTTGCTATATGGAGGGAAAGAATGCATTAGCCGGGTACTTCCGACGAAGATAAGGGGAGGATGCGCACTCATTCAGGATGTAGAGCTTCTCAGCGGAAGTGTCCTGCTCCAACAGCTTCGAGGTAACCTTTCGCTCGGCAGCCAGGACGATACCATCCTTAGCCAAGATACCAATGGCGGTACCGGCGTGTGAAATGGCCTCTAGCGCATATTCGACCTGGTACAGACGGCCCTCTGGTGAGAAGATGGTTGTCTATGGATATGGGTTAGCTTGGTGGGAGAGCTTCTAGGTACTGAAGCTTCAAGGGCCAACGCACTCGGGAATCGTAGCGACGAGACATGATGGATGCGTTGTGATGGCTAAATAGATAGTATCGACAATAAAGAACAACTCTCTGGAATTACTAAAAACCAGGTCAATAGGAATAGAGAGTCGTTGCGGTGGTGACGATCTGGTTGTTGGAGTTGAGGCTGTGGATTCGTTTACGTCGGTGCAGCCCAGGTTGTTACCTCCAGCGGAGCTCTAGGCCGCCGCGCCGCGTTAGCTTTCTGGTGCTTAGGTGCTGGCAACGAGGCTGGAGACTTGGTGCCTCAGGTTGGAAAGATGGGGCATCGTGCTAGCCAATCTGATCCAATCCGAAGCTGCAAGGCTGACATCACGACACTGACTAATCCCAGCTCTTTCCATGGCCTACCATCAAAAGCTTACTGGCTCGATTTTAAGGCAAACAGCTTGCCACAATAAGGCATCAAACGGCTTCCCCAGCGCGCAATTCCAAACTGTCACAAGCGTGGTCCCTGCCACCTGCCACCTCGATTCACAAGTCGTTTGTAGGGCAAGAGTGGGCGGAAGCTACCTAGTGCCGAAGTTTTCTACTCACCTCCGCAATAGCTCCCTTCCCCCCTCGAGCTCTGTAATCGCAAAACCTCCCATTTACATCATCACCTTGAGTGAATCACATAACGGTTTCTCCCCCCAACGGCCGTAGCAACCGCCATCGACTCCCGTTTTTCTCAGCAACATTCGCAGAATTTACCTCGAATATTGGTTCAAGTTTGCGCGTACTTCCTACCGCGGCACGCGACCCACCCCAACCTACTGATCCAAGACGTACACTATTATAAGATCGTCGCGTATTTTGTACGCAGTCTGCGACGCCTCCTGACGGGCTTGGAGCTTATATCACGCCCGGCGCAGTCAAACAGCAACCAAGCGACCTTGTTATTTTTCTGGCGCACAACTAAATCCATCTGAGTGCCAGCGCTAGTGAGAGCATCTCTTTGCGCCAAGACGTATAGAGGTTGAAGAGACAGACAAGCATCTGCGCGTGGATCAACTGGGGAGAACCTATTCTTGACATAGTCGTGACTCTCAATTATCTCCCACGTAATTACCTCAATGCCCGTTTAAGGGCGCACATCGTCCTGCGCTTTGTTGCAACAGTAGACTCCCTTCCAGCACCACTGCATCACCACCACCCACCGCCGTTCGACGTTCGATATCGGCACGCGTCGCTTCCCAACAATCGCGTCACAACCCATTCGCACACACTCTGTACATCATGTCCGGTAAGCGACCACGACTCGCCAGGTCGTCCAAACAGTCACAGCTTGCTGGAGACAACACACCCCCAAAGCGCGACGACCACCGCGAAACCAAGCGTTCCAGAGAATCAACTAACAGCAACAAATCAGGCGAAGCCGAACCCCGTCGATCGGTACGTGCCACCAAGGGCCAACATACCAAATCATTCGACGAAATCGAGCCAGCGACCGTACCCAAGAAGCGACAAACCAAGAAGACTAAGAAAGCAAAAGAGCAGGAGCAGGAACAAGAACAAGAGCCAGAACAACAGCAGGATCAGGAAGAGGAAGAGGAGGATGAGCTAATCCGTTGCGTTTGCGGCGCCACAGAACAGGATGAAGACTCTGGAGAAGCTTGGATTGCTTGCGAAACCTGCGGCGCATGGCAGCACAATGTTTGCGTGGGAGTAAGCTCCTTCGACGACGAAATCCCCGAACATTACTGGTGCGAACAGTGCCGACCGGATGATCACAAGGAGCTTCTCGATGGTATGGCCAAGGGCGAGAAGCCCTGGGAAGCCCGGCGCAAAGCTCACGAAGAGGAGGCCAAAAAGAAGAAGCGCGGCGGACGCAAGGGCAAGGGTAAGCGACACAGTGAGACCAAGGATGAAGATAAATCCAAGGCCAAGGCGTCTCCTGCGCCAGATGCAACCAAGGAGAAGAAGGAAACCAAGACTGGAAAGCGAAAAGCCCGAGAAGAGTCTCACGACACAGATGGCAAGGTATGGCTTTCTTTTCCTATAGTCACAAATCCAGATACTGACATCTTTCGTGTAAAGTCGGCCAAGATTCGTCGCGTGTCAGAGAACGAGCCTACGCCTGTTCCTGTTCCCGTTCCCGTTTCTTACACACCGCCGGAAGATCTAGCCAAGTCAATGGGAGACTTGCCTGGCGCTCGTGCAGGACCAGCCAAAGCATTGGGCAAGTCTATCAACCATGTCTTGACATCGATGCAGAAGCAGGGTGAGCTCCAACTTGAGGAAGGTAGCACGCTTGAGTCCACAGTTGAGACTTTGGCAATTCAAATTGAGCGTGGCGTATACGACTCGCAACCTGCGACCAAGGGACACAAGGAGTATAATCAGCAAATCAAGTCATTGAGCTTCAACCTTAAAAACAACCCAGAACTGTGTCATGGACTTATCCGCAAGACTCTATCACCTGCCAGCCTCGGCACCATGACATCAGATCAGCTTGCTTCGTCCGAGATGCAGAAGCAGACTGCCGAGATGAAAGCCAAGGCGGAGAAACAATCCATCCTCTATACCTCGGAAACGGGACCTCGCGTACGAAGGACACACAAAGGCGAAGAGGTCGTCGATGACGAGACCTTTGTCAACGACTCTGCGGTGCCTCTCCCGCCAGGACCGCGTCGTCCAGACCCTCAGGCTGTTAAGAAAGAGCCTGTAGGGGGCGACAAGGCAGACCTGGCATCGCACCCACCTCAGCAGGACGACAAACAAAGATCGCCAAGCCACCCCGACTTCGACATTACCAAGGTCTTTTCAAGTGTCAAATCTCCCACTGTATCTCAGAATCGGCGACCTTCGGCTCTAGTAACTGGGGCTAACGGCCCCGGCGTGGACCCCGATGTAGACCGTATGCTTGAAGAGGAGAACGAGTCACCGCCTTACTCTCCCACGGAAGACACTCAGGACCCAGATGTTGTTTGGCGAGGCTCGGTAGCCATGAGCTCGATTGCAGACTTCCCGGCAACGGCCAAACATATCGGTGGTGCAGACTATTCTTCAGTAGGGCCGTGGTCAAAGTTAATCCCAAAACGGATGACGGTGGCCGGGCGAATCACGGAACAGAGTGCTATCGAATATCTTTGCAGTCTTCGCTATAGCACTTTTACTGACATTATTGTCGTCGCCCTCACGCCTGTATCTCCAGTCTCTCATGCTGAGTTTAACGCTTTGGTCGATTACTTCGTTAGTAAGAAGCGTTATGGCGTTGTCGGGGACAAGGCGGTTGGCAATGTGCGCGACACATATCTTGTGCCAGTTCCTCCCGGCGAGGATAATTACCCAGAGTTTATGCTCAACCTTGTTGATAACAAGATCCCCAAGAGTCGTACGGAGCCTATGCTATTAGCAGTGTTTGTTTATCGAAGCGACCCTGAGCAGCTCAAGCAACTAAAGGATGTGGCTACTGGTCAAGATGCCAGTGCCTTGGGATCACCAACGCCTGCACCCCATGCACAGAGAAGTAACTCAACAGCATCAGCTGGCCCGGCCTTTTCACCAGCAACGCCTCAAGCACCTCAAGGAGGCTTCTCGCAACATTCACCAACTCAGTGGCAGACACCAGTACCTATCCCCCAACCGCCTTACACTCGACCGCAGCCCCCGCCTCCGCCTCCGCCGCCGGCAGTAGCGCAAATGTCGGACGCACAAAAGCATCAGGCCCAACAGGCGGGGGTGGCCGCCGCTCAGGAACTCCTTGGGCCGTGGATTACTGCGTCAACTGTGCAGTTCATTTTGCCTCAGGCGTTTCAGATGGCGCGAAAAGAGTGGGAAGTAGTTCGGAAGATCCTGGAGCGCGATGCTCGAGCACGGGAAGACCTCCAACACCTTGGCATGCTTCTAGAGAAGGAAAGTGCTGCAGATAAAGCAGGAGGGGGTGCTATACAATGATGATATTGTGCAAAAGAGGAAAACAAACATCAACAGCGCAAGGTCAGCGAGAGGCGTGCAGGAGTCGGGCGGTAGTATTTATTTCATGAGATTTCTCATTACTTTGTTACATCATAAGGATTGGTTGGCATACTTATTCTTGTCCTTGAGGATGAACCGGGATGACATGTTGGATTTTATGATACTCTAGAAAGGCGAAGATGGGTTAGCTTTCAGGTTTACCTACGAATAGTTACGGCACGTTGAATTTATTGTTTCTCTTAATTATACAGCCTGTGAGGCTCATCTGGCCAACACTTCAATGATACAACCCTCCCCATTGCAAAAAGAGGTTGCCGCAATCAATAGTTGCTACTCTCTAACACGATTTAAGCAATTAAGAGGCGTCTGCTACGGCTACAGACAAACGATGCCTTCATACCGACCGTTGACTACAGTGATATCCTTACCATGACCATCAGAGTCTACCATCATGTCCTCACCTCACCTAGCCGTCCATTACATATCTCGGATCATTGATGCGACAGCATTTCGTTTGTCAAAGACAGCAAAAAACAACACTAAAAGGCAAAAACATACAACAGCGGGGATTCGCTGGTCGTCACCGACCCAACTACTAATCCGCCGGTTAGTGGCTTGACTATGGGAGAGCGGACGGGATCCCGTATTTTCCACTACCTTTGGTCGTATGTGCTTAGAGAAAGCAGTCTCTTGGCTTATATTGATGGCAAAGATTGGTTGTCAT
Source organism: Fusarium sp. FL617 (assembly GCA_030142105.1). Lineage (NCBI taxonomy): Eukaryota > Fungi > Ascomycota > Sordariomycetes > Hypocreales > Nectriaceae > Fusarium > Fusarium sp. FL617. The sequence goes on along the minus strand of JAREIL010000012.1, from coordinate 2,892,469 downwards.
CACAGCCGTTCACTCAGTCTTTATCACTTGACTTCAATTGTGATGTGCACAGGTCAATCAGTTGCATATTTCATTCTTTATACAATCAGTCCTTCTGCTTTCGTGCCTCTTCGGGATTGCCCAATGATTTGGCATTCCATCTCGGGTCCTCGCTCTCCTGCACAGGCGCCCATCCAAGTTGAATCTGTTACCGACGTTAGTATAATAATATGGACACTTTGACAGCCTTGTTATTTTTCTTACCTGCATAGTCTTCTGATCCCAATCCTTGGTAAAGCTCCTAATCTTACCATCCTCAACCTCGAAAATCGCTGCAGCGCACCACTGCGCATGCCGCCCTGTCTTCTCAATTCCCTTGTAAGGCTCTCCACAGTGACTACCTTGAGCTGTGTACCGCAGCAGAACGTGCCCGTCCTTGGCCCAAGCCTGGTCGAAGCGGATGATTTCGAGGTCAGCGACGCTGGCCATGACGGTCGAGTGTGAGTCGGCGTAGTCCATGGGCGTCTCGCAGCCTGGGAACGTGGCGGGTGCCCAGAACCAGCTGTCTGAGTGGCACAGGTGCTGAACTGATGAGGCGCCCTTGTTTTTGGTGGGTGAGTAGGCGATGCCCATGTATTCCTTGCAGAGATCAATGTTTTTCTATGGTTGATTCAGTTCACAGCTTGATCTTTATGACACTTTGTGATGCTGACCTGCTCTTGTTCAGTCTGCGATGGCGAGGTAACGCCTGGAGGCTGTGTTTTGGTAGACATGGTTGTGATAGCGGTTGTTTCACGAGATTATGCAATCGAGACTTTATTTTCTGGATGAATTGATCTTAGTTGAATCAATCAACTTGATATAGAACCGGATGTCTATGCTGTCAGAGGATCGTCACCCAAATGTCTATGACATCAATCTCAACCCAGTGCAACATCAAGAGCTTTTAAGCACATAAAATATTCTTGATATCTCGAAGTGTCCATTGCAATAATATGTAAACTGCTGCAGTACTAATTAAGCTTGCATCTCTCTTATCATGCTACTGCACTTTGAACCAGCTGCTTGGCTGTACTGACTCAACAGTCATGACTGAATGTGAATTATGACTGACTGCATTAGTTATTTCGCGATACTTGATCGCCTTTATGTACCAGTAGTTATCTTCGTCACCAAGGGTCAAAATTATCTTGATGTAGTTCTAAGAATGGCAAGTTGATGCAGTGACGCGTGGCACTATCAGAAATCGAGGTTCCTAAAGCAAGTCAACACTTGGACGAAACTCACACATATATCCATGTAAACAAGGAAAATGAAAGGTGATCCAAGAACAAGCATTTGTGATGTTAGAATAGCAAGGTTTGCCAGTATACAGAATAGAGACGCTTGTTGTATACCGATGAGGCTCCAGCTACCTACTCAAAGGATTGGTTTCAACTATTTCCGCATAATGAACAAAGCGTTCAACAAATCAAAGTCACCCCAATTGCCAAGTTAGAAACCTGTACTGGGATGAATTCTAACAAGAGCAATAATTTCACGGTTTCCCTACCCACGTTCTATAGCACCACAAGTATTTGCTCGACATTGATATTTCTTTCCGCTTTCATGATGATGTAGGGTAAAAGCAGTTCGATGACACCATAGGTGCCATGCCTCTTTTCACCTCAATTGAAGAGCCTGGATCAGGTACAAACCATCGCAGTGCTCTTAATCAATATCACTACGATATTAACAGTGGCTTAGAGAAGGCCGAATCCGAAAATGGCCGCCAAGTCAAGGATCAAATCGAATCCAGGGTCTACACATTGAAACCCACCCCCACACTTCCTCCCTCTGTTTGTTTTTGATGACGCAACCACGTTACAGCCACAGCCCAAAAATAGGTGCTCAAGCAAAGCCAAGTATCCAAGCTTGGATTCCTTCACCTCCAGTTTCAACTCCAAACTCTGAACTTCTCTTCTTCAATCATTCGAATTTACGATATCCTCCACTTCTCATTTCTTTCAATCACGCCTCGGTAAGTACCCTCATAATCTTTGCTGCTCATATCCATCTGGATAGACACAAGATTGAGACAACCCCCAAGCTAAACCGTTGCTGATCCACTCAAGCTCCAGATCCACCCCAAGCTTCTCCCTTCAACCGTTAACAACTTTCACAATGGCTTGCGGCTCCTCCCACTGTCTCGTCGACCGCAACGGTCCCGGAAGCGCAGCGACCTCAATCGCCGAGTCCATCATGAAGCCTGCCGAGGCTACGGGCACCAAGACTAAGTGCATAGAGTGTGGTGATTACGAATGCTGTTGCATCCCTTGTACCATCCTGTAAGGGGTTGGACCATGATACGGGAAACATGATCGCGAAATTGGGCGCGTTTTGTTTGGGCGTCAATGCTGCTAGGGAACATAGTGCGGCGTGAGCGTATATATTATTCAACGATTCCTACGAAACTCATGATCGATTATTCTAAGCTTTGATCTGATGTGTATCCATACGTGTCATTGTGACTGAAGTGCTCTTTTGCCCCGGTCAAGAAGCTCCGTTCTGTATCCCTCATGGTCTTTTCATGCACTCCAAGCTCTTGTACTAGGATGCCTAACTTACTTAGATAAGTAGGCTGTAACCAGGCTCTAACCTCAGCATAGTAACTGTTAGGGAGAGGAGTGGTAATCGCATGTAGTCAACACGCCCAGCTCAGTCATCAGCTAAGATTGCCCTACAACGTTCCAGGCTGTAGGTCTGGTAGCGTTGGTAATATCCTTTTTCGCGCTTCTCCATCCAGCTTCAGGTAAATAAGGCGTCTGTCGTAGCCCACACGTCTGCCTCTCTCTGCTTCGCCAGAGCATCCCAATCCTCTTCCTCGTTCTGCTGTCCCAATGCCTTGGGTACATCTGGCACGCTCAAACTACCTAGGCCATCGAGCACGCGGCGTGCCTTATCCACCTGCGTCCGGATAGCCATAGTCTCAGTACGTGTGCGGTCCAGATGCTCCTGCATGAGCGCAATGACCGACTCCCGTGCTTGGTGCGGTCGATACTCGTTAAGAATGTGATGAAAGTTGATGAAGAGAGTCCGAAGGTCCTGAACTTTCGCTTCAGCGTGCGAGGGGTTCTGGGATAAGGTTCCAGAGAGCTCGAGAAAGTTGAGGAGGAGGGATTTCGCTAGGCGCTTGAGCTCAAAAGCGCGGTCAAAGCGTTTGGCGTCCTTTGACTCGGACTGTGATGATGAAGGGAGATTGGTGATGCCCTGCTCCTCGAGAGTTGGGAGTTTATCGTCGAGCTACGAAGCTCAGTTAGCACATCGATTCTAAGAATAGTGATGTCGACGTGAACCCACCATGTACTGGTCACCAAATACACGCCAGCGCCCATCGGCTGGCTCAGCTGGAGGTTGGAGATTGACGAGATCTGCGGGAACATCAGGTACCCGAACCGTCAATGGATCACTCTCATGTTGAGTGAGATATGACGCCCTCAATTCTTGGATCCGGGAAGTTTTATCTGGCGTAAATTCCTGCCAAAAGACCGGAGGATTAGGGAACATAGAGGAGAGCGAATGCGCCTCCTGCTGTTGTTCGGCCATCTTTTAGCCGTCGCGATGAGGTCACCTCATGAGATGAATTGCGAGAGAAGTAAAAGCAAAGACAAGACGACACGTCAAGAATGCGGCTCAAAGAGACAAGACAAGGTTGGTTGGTATGCGGTCCCTTGAGAACCTGCAAGCGTAAACCTTCCCTGCGCCGTGTGGGGGAGTGAGACTCTGGCGGGATGGTTGGAATCCACGTGGATGCAACCGCGGTCAAAGCTTCCTGTCAGCCTGGCTAGGTATGTATTATGCAACAGGTCTCACTGATAGATATCGTTTATGGTCGAGTAGGGAATATTGAAAGACGACGTTAGAGCATCAAGTCATTGAAGATTAGATAAAGCTCCGACATCCAAGGCCGCAAATGGATTAAGGTTAATGTCGATTTGCGCCGGTTAATCGTCGGCGGTTGCCCACCTCCCACCTCTTTGTTACTGTCTCGACGACCCTATTCTCCAAACTCCAACAACGTCATAAGCATTCCTCTTTTACTTTCTTCTCTCTTTCTGTATCTACTGCATGCTACTGCTAATGCAAGAGCTTATCTTTTGCTGTTTCAACCAATTGGATACTTGAACTACAACCATCGCATCCTCATCCTGCAGCTTGCTCCAACTTGGAGCCATCCCCCACCGCAGCTTTACCATCTCGAACCACCACTCTTTCTCCTAACTTATACCGATGTCCGACGTTCGATCTCTTTTGCGGCAACAGCGCGCCGCGCGCCGTATCGAACACCCCTACGCCGCTTATTCCGATGCAGGCAAACTCCTCTGCACTCTCTGTCACGAGCACATCAAGTCCGAGACTCTATGGGATTCACACGTCCGAGGCGAAGCACACAAGACCCAGCTGATAAGAGCCCAAAAGGCGGCTACAGCCAATGGTCGAAATTCACAACAGACGGCGCAAAAAAGGAAACATGACGATAATGAGGAAGCCATTGACGATAGGGATGGGGACGTCGAGATGGAAGATGTCGCCAGACGGAAACGAAACAAGACAGATGCAGCTGAAGGGGAAGGAGACAAGGATGCTAAGGACCAGAACTTGACACCACCTCGGTTGACAAGGAGAACATCGACTACACCGTCACAAGGGGTTGAGATCCAGATTCCCTCACGGCCCGCGACCCCAGCCCACCGAGACGGCTCCTCCTCCTCTACCCCAGGAGGCCAGCCTAATAATCTGACCTCACAATCTGCCACCGCTTCTCTCCCATCACGCCGACATAGCAGTTTGGCGACAGATGAGCGCCCGGCCTCCACAGCAGCAGCGGTCGACGAAGCAGAATGGGCAGCCTTCGAGGCCGACATTGCTGCTACAACAGTCCCCTATGATGAAGACGCGATCATATCTGCACCGGCTATGACAGCAGAGGAAGCCGCCGCTGCCGACGCCGAGAAGGAAGAAGAAGCTGAGAAGCGACGTGCGCAGGCCGATGTCGACCTCGAGGACGAGAAGGAAGAGGCCACCCGTGCGCTGGAGGAGGAGTTTGAAGAAATGGAAGAGCTCGAAGCCCGTGTAAGGCGATTGAAGGAAAAGAGAGAAGCCCTGCGAAAACGCGGCGAGAGCTTCAGCCAGGAAGCTGGCGCCGAAAAGCCAAAGGACTTGGGCAAGGAAGATTCAGCAACCCCTGTTATTGAAGAGAAGGACGAAGAAGAAGATGACGATGACGAAGATGAAGACGACGATTGGGATGGTTTCAGGTTCCGAAAAGCCTGAGCAAGAGAGCCTTGGGCATGAGCACACATGAATGATACCACCCCTGAAAGGCTCGACAGCCGCCTTTACATGGTTTGGTATCGAATAGCAGAATGCGTCGATATTGTAACATCACCACAACCTACATAATGTATCATACAAAGAGTCCTGTCAACAGGACGGAAGCGATCGCCGAGAACAACCACCTGTTGCTGATGCTTTTCCACTAGAATTGTGACTGGGGTTCAGCCCTCAGTGCTGGTCAAAAACTATACCGATAATAGGTGTTATGGGATAAGGCAATGAACCCCGTCAAATCATGTCGTTGGATAGCCAATGCAACGCTGCCCGCCATATTGCACCACATACATCCATCTTACATAGAACATGACCATTACTGACTTACCTAGTATCATTTTGTTGCTCGCCGCGACCAACTCTTTCCCAGAACCTACGTAGCCGCCACACGCGCCCGATGCCGCGACTCTCCTCCCATCGCCTTATGCCGTTTTGGCGCACTTTGACTTCACGCTTCCATCTCGACGCAATCCACTGCCGTAGCCCGTCCTTAACTCTCTCCTTCTCAATTGCCTTTTTCTTGGCTACAATTGCTGGCGCAACGTGCACTGAGGCCATGCCAGGCACGCATTCTTTCGGTAATACTGAGCGCTCTACCAAGGATGCGGCGGAAGGTCGGGCTGCCAAACGTCGCGATAGCCGAATTGAGACCAATGATCGAGCCAAGCGTCGCGAAACTATCGTGGTATGGGTCATAAAGATAGAACGAGCAATAAGATCAGCCAGGGACGGGCGAGATGGCGACCATAACAGAGACGGAAGGTCAGACCGGACTCGCCGAAGCCGATAATGGTGCAAAACAGGAGCTCGTGAGATGTCACGAAGGAGATGACTTGTCTATCTCGGTGTTAGTCTGAAGTTCAGAGAACATGACCCCCAGGACCATTCTCTACAGTCTTCATTGATAACCCGGAAGGATCGTTGAGAAATAGGCTCAGCTTGCTAATGGTAGACAGTCGATACTTACTCTCGACGTTGACAAAAGATCACTGACGTCCAGGAAGCCCATTATGTGGAACAGAACCTCGTTTGGCAAGTTCTCGAGGGACGAAGACTGAACTAGACCAATATGCAGTCCGACCCTAGTTTCAGTGCCCTGCCCTTGTGAGGAGACAAACCGAGTGTCAATAATCGGAGAGGCTGGGCAGTTTGCCTCTCGAGAGTCGTTGACCATCATCGAGGCACTGGCAGGTTGGGCATCAGTGGCCGCGAACGTCGCAAGGCTGGATGCTTTGCTATCCTCGGCTAGAGATAAACAACCGGGATTTTCGGGACGAGACAAGGCGGGTGACAGCCGATGTGCCTGTGAGATAAGGTGGTCGGGCGATGTGGCAACAGGCTTCATGATGATCTCTTGAGTTAAGTTTTCGGCGCAACAGATGACGGAGCGTACCGGGAGAGGGTGTGGAAGTGAGGGGAGTGAGATGAAACAATCTGCTTGACCCAAAATTTCCCAATGTGTCCTGACTCTGAACACCTGGGGAGGCGGCAGAACGCACGAAAGGGGCGGGAGAATACAGGCGTCAACTAGATGTCAAGTGGTCGTCACGTACACAGCTCAAACGGGGCTCCGAAGGTATGGCCGTGATGGCAGGCGTATGATCCTGACAGACCACCGTTGGACGAGTGGACTTTTGGAAAAACAACAGAGAGATGATGGCAAACTCGGCAGAAAACGAGAGTGGCGACAAGACAAAACACGAGAGGGGATAAACACGGCGCGTCAGAGGTACGGTCGCCGATGTGGTCGGTCTGGCCACGACTGAGTGGCCACAATACCCGATATGTGAAGAAAAAAAAAGGCAATTCGTGAAGTGGTGGTAGTATGAGAGGGATTTAGTTGACGTCGAGGATGTCGGACATCGGCGCGAGATCGCTCAGGGTATAAACATGAAGATCTGAAGGCTCGAGGATTGATGCCAGAGCGTCGGCTGATGCTGATGACACGTAGGACGCTAAGAAGGATGGATGAGGTGGTGTGTGAGTATTGGAGTTGTTCTTTTCAGTAGCGGGTGCTTGTCACCAACGATGGCACAAGCAACGAGCTGATAAAGACTAGTGTCCGCGATAGCCGCGTTTTGAATTGGGGCAGTTCTTGCGTCGTATTTGGAATGAATATAAACCATAAAGCTATCGCTTTAGAGATAAATGGTTGTGATGTTGAATGTTTGAGCTGTGAGACAGGGCCAGCATGAAACTTGGAGTTGAGGGGAAGTTCAAAAGAGTGGAGACTCGGGATCGCATCAGGCTAGCCATGTGGAGTCAGTGCGCAAGCGTTTGCGTGACCTGCCACTAACGCCGGGAGCCTAAAAATAAGGCGCATGGATTGGCGCCTTCCATAGGTCAGATTTATCAGGGAGACAGGGCAGGGTTCACTTTCCAGGTACCGGTCCAAAGATCGCATGAAATCTGAAGAAGCAAGCACTTAAGTATTGATAGGACAGGAGGAAAGCGAAAGGCACAAATCACAATGGCCGCAAGCTGTTGCTCTTTTTGAAACTCTTGCCGCAGCTCGTAAGCATATACTAGCTACAACAGCCATGCATTTGGAAGTCGCTAGCCCAAGGTACCTAGCCAGCCTGGGTATGCTTGTCAGCGGCAGTCGAAGCTCTAGTGATAGTGATAATTTCCACCATCATCCGTTCTCTCTTTCCCCCTACGCGCGTGATCTCGTACCTGCCCCTCCAACCGGCCATCTTCAAGACCACCTACGTGAGCTAGGTAGGTTAGTACCTAGGTATTACTGTTGGTTTGTCTTCCATTCTCACCGCTTATGTTTTGGGCTACCTATACAATTTTCTGCAAAACAACAAAAGATATCACGGCCAGATGTAAACAAGGTCATTCACCTGACAACAACAATAACAAACCAGAGCCGCTAGCTGGCTTCGCTTCCTGCAAGCTACCGCAGGCACCCACCCACCTACTTACACCCGCATACAGTACATCATTCATATGTATCACATCGCATCACATCACATATCCGCCTTCGCATGCATATGCCCATCACAGCCACCTGGAAGATCGATTCTGATGAACGAACAAGCAAACGTCGCCTTCGGAAACTCGCAGTAGCCCGTGCTATGCCATGCCATGCCATGCGTGGATCGACGTCCCTGCTGGTGCCACTGCACGCCTCTGTCTAGGGCATCTGCCAGTTGTTGCTGATGACTTGGCCTGGGATCTCTCGAGGAACAAATAACGTTCATGCAACCTGTAGCTCTTGACTCGCCTTGAGCTCAAGCTGACGTAGCCATCGACATGGCGTCTTACTTTATCAGCCTTTCGCAGTACTCCTCCGCATCTTCTGCAGTACGATGCCAGGTGGTGCATCCCTTTTCCGACAAAGAGTCACCACCACAATGTATCGCACAGTTTCAATTACCTCATAATGCACAAGGCCTTCCGTTCGTCCTTCCTCATGGTCTTCTTTTGCATTTAGTTTTATTTTGGCTCCCACGCGCTTCCTCGTCGCTGTGACGTGGTAATAAACCCACCTGAATCTGCGACCCATTTTCAGACCCTGACAGTCAGAAGCAGGGGCTCCAAGATTAGACCCTCAACATGTGGACCCAGGCGCGTCAAGAGCTTTCTTCAGATCACGAGGCGATGCATAGCAAGTCTATTCCCAATTCACTGCCGCATGCTGTCTTGCATACCTGTTTCAGCGGAGTTCGCCTCCAGGCCTTCCCCGTGTAGTGATGAAATTGTCGCGTTTTGCGCGCTGATTACCTTTTAGAGATATCTCAACCAACTTGAACGCTTACTACTTGTGTTTGAAGGGTCGAGCAGTCTCAGCCAGGTACTTCGGTCTTAGATACGGGTTACTGCCTAGTCTCAACAGATCACTTTGCAGCAGTTGGTGGAATTAGACATTTCGTCGTCACACCACTTACTCGACCAAGCAACGCTCTCATCCATGCGCACTTACATGCCGCGTCTCGGGGAGCCTTATCGAGATGACATCTATCAGAAGGATGGCCCTATTGCCAGGACTTTGAACAATCGAGGCTTCATCCTTCACTCCACCGCAACGCCTTCTTGAGGTCGCAAGATCTTGGCTTCCAGGATGGCCACGCTTTCGAACCCTGTTATTGACCAATCACTGCCTCCAACGACTGTCCATGCGGCGACAATGGAAACATGTCTGCCGCACGGGAAGGCCCAGCCTCAAGCCGCTGGACCCCTGACCACACCCCTGCTTGTCAGTTCTCTCCCCCACACGGCTGCAGCGCTAGCATTTGACAACCCTCTTCGAGTTCTTTTTGCGATCAAGACAATGGCGGAATGACGACGGTCTAGAGCTACGATCAAGTCGAAGTTAGAAGTGGGCCAAGCGACGTGACGTCTTAGCACTTACCGCGCGCCTCCATGCTAGGTGAGAGAGGTCTTGAGTTTGACCAATTGTCAATCAACAGTTTCTCGTAGGTTCGGAAAAGAGATCTATTTCCTTCATTGGCTCCAGGTACGATCGGACGCTCCCGCCCCGTTACTCGCGAACAGGCTCCATGCAGCGGTTTACAGACACATGATTTACAGCAACCCAAGCGTCTGGTTCGGATTCGAGCCAGCAAGATTTGGTCGTGGCTTGTTGGACCTAGACCTAGTCACCTAGAGTTTGTTGGGCGGTTGCTATTTACGGAATTTTTCTCGCCCAGCTTTATCCGGTCATAGCGCAGCCGTGTAAGTTTGCTCTTGTACTTCGTACGTCCTTGGGGGCAGTCAGACAACAATTGGCACTACGTATCTGCAATTGAATCGTGCTGCTATCTTCTGAAGCATCGTGCTACCCCTTGACGGACGCCGGAGACGACACTGAGCTTCTCGTAAGGCTTGAAGCTCGGTTGTACTTGCTTCAGCATACCACATCGCCATCATCAACCTCTTCAAAGCAGAGACAACTGTGGATTCCATTATTGGAATGAAAACTCAAAAGCGGGCCGGGCCGGCCGCTAAACCGGGCCGTTAAGGTGATCAGGCTGAGCAAGCAGGGAAGGAGTTTCACGAAAGCCTTTCTTGATCTACGTACGGCCTGTGTGCCTGCAAAGGCCGACAGAAGTTCAACTTGATGCCTACCATCACGATAGTCAGTCTTGGGCCTGCAAGTTGGCCGGTCTTGAATGCTTTGTTTAGCCGGATGTTGAGCAGTGGTGAACCCTCCCGAGCTCGAGCTTACACTTTGTGTCTCGCTTGGTGCATCCACCCACCCAAACAAATGCGCGCACACGCACAAAGTCACTTGCACCCAATATACATGTGTGAGGGTACACTTTTCGACATTCCCCAGCCACCGAGATCGAGCATCAGACTTGTATCCCTGCTGAGCCTAACAATGCCCAACGTCGAAGACCTGTCCGCACTCTCATGGTCTCATGCGGGCTGTGAAGTCATCACGGACGAGTGAAGTGCCCGAGACGCAAGCCATTCCCGAAGCAGAAGGCCAACTCAGCAGTTTTCGGAAGCTTCGTCATGTTTCCCCGTGAAGAATCCTTTGTCACCGCCATGCTCCATGTTCAGGGCGTCTGGATATACCTGCCGATGGTAATGCTTGCTACCACTTATGCTCATCACTGGGTCAGGTCTATCGCACGCTGTTGGTGGATTGAAGGCGACAGAGCTCATCATTGCGACATTACAAAGCCTGTTTCCCCGCTTGTTGTACAGCTATGCGTTTGCGAGTGAGATCGTAACTTGGAGATCTTGAGCGTGGTGGCTGTATGTGTCATTTCCGAAAGGTCTACGGCCACTGTCAGTGTTCTTCAGCAATGCAGTCATATATGCCCTTGAAAAGAGCAGGCTATTACATGAGTGTCCGTACAAGCCTGGTCGGGGTGGTCTTCGAATTCTCAGAGCAAGATATGAAAACCAAGGCATCTGATACCAGACAGTCCAGATGGCCCCCAACCAAAGGACTGCAGCGTGTTCAACGGCTCCGATGTGATATCTCGTTCTTTTTGCATGGCCACTCAATCATGAAAGCCTTCAAAGCGAGGCGTACAACTCGCCTGGGACATGGTTCATTATGAAGCTGGTGCAGATGAGGCGGTAGAGGCATGACTGGGGTATATGAACAGCAACAACTACAACGGTGTCTATAAGATACCGGCAAACGTTCGTTCCCTTCCTCTAAAAGGTCTATGAGAGGTAATGATCAGGCTGCAGTGCTGGCCAGAGGGATGCTGCCACGTTGTCCATTGATGTGCCTTGTGCGCGCCGGCATGGTTCCGGAATTGCTTTTGAACCGTGGATAATGGTTGTTAACAAAGAGACTCCCAGGATAAACCAATAGCTTAGTGGCAAGGAGGAACTTTAATCGATTCATGTGAGTCGGCAGCCATGCACGAAAATCATGCAAACTCCCCCCTATTCTTATCTGTCGCCGCCACAATGAAGTCCTGCAGCGAGATGCAAGCCTGGGTTGGTTAAGCTCGACTCAGCTTGACCTGATGCCCATGTGTGCATACTGTCTGCTAACTAGGAGAAAATCTCTGAATGAGAGAGATTGACGCTAACGCTTGAACACTCTGGAGAAGGACTTGACGAGAGAGAGCTGCGATCCCCGTCAGGGGAATCGACAAAGGGACTAAACTTCTCCCCGATACCATGGTTTACAACAGACTCGTGGTGAATGAGTTAAAATTTACAAAAAAAAAGAAGAAAAAAAAACCGACCTTATTCCTACGAGAAGGGCTTTTTCAGAATGGTCATGATGTATTCATATATTGCTTGAAAGATGGAGATGTCGCACAACTACAGAGCTAGTCGGCCGAGTCAACACAATGAGGTGCTGTCAGACAAAAACGGCCAACCGACATGGGCTAGAGAGCATAGACGAAGAAACATGGCGGCATATAGAGCCAGTTTTCGGCCCCCTCGGTGGCAAGACTCTCAAGTGTCTTTTTCCGATCTTGATTCAGGACTGGGGGATGCGATCCGCAAGAGCGTTAGTTGAGAGGGCATCCAAACCGGATGTGGAAAGCCGACACTGTTCAATACAGGCTTTACTGTAGAATCTGGAAGGCATGATGTCGTAAAGAGCACTTGGTGCCATAAACCTTGAGAGCATGTGGAAAGGCAGATCCTTGAACTGCAGCTGCAACTACAGCTACAGCTAGAGCTACAGCTACAGCTACTCTTTCGATGGGCTCAGTAGCCCGCCGGTACCATCGAGCCCCAAGTCCGTAGAGACTTGACGCACGGAGGAGGAAAAAAGCAGCGAACCAGAGCCCTGGATTTCACCGAAAACGACAACCGTCGAGATTACAAGCCGTCAGGATCCCCTGTTTCCTGACACTTGTCCGCCCTCGGGACGAACCATGAAGCCCCACAACGGCCGCAGATCAAGACACCACCTTATGTGCACTCGACTAGGACAAGACTTTGAGAAGACGCGGCCGAGGCCAGGCCCGCAGCGGGAAAGGCACAGGGCCCCTGGCAATAACATGGCCGTTTATGCGACCCGCCTGCCTCAGGGCTCTGTGATCGAGAACGCGCCATGGAAGGTGTATGGAATGTTGACAGATCAAGCTCTATCGAGTGCAGCACATATACGGCTGAAGCACAATGGATGAAGAAGGGCAAACACGCAGAAGACGAGCAGTGAAAGCAGAGAACTGGAATCTCTTTTGGGGGCCCTCAATTCCTGTAGAACAGAGGTAGCCAAGCGATATCTGCTCGTCAGGTACGTCGTGCATTAGAACGACAACAAAGGCTGGCAGAGAGGCAACTCGAAGCACACCAAGAGCTCATGCAGGTATGTACATACACATACACATCCCCGCGGGTTTGTCCAAGTTGTTTGGCTCTTCGTCAGCCCTGTTTTCGTTACTTCCACTGCAGCTACAGCATCACGGTGAAGTGCTGTACACACAAAATACTGCAGTAGCATCTTGTGGTGTGGGGATGCCCCGTCCTTCTACCCTGTTCTTACTGTAGTTGCTGATACTACTAGGGGGGCGTGTGTCGAATCTTAGGCCTTCATCAACGTGGCAAGCGACCACCGGCCTCTTATGCCATACTACCAAGTACGGGACTAGGCTTCGCTATCCCAAAGCCCCTGTTCTGCTTCTTAGATTAGACTTGGTGATACCAAGGTTGACAAGAAGGGGAGCAACCAACTGACAAAGTGACACGAGACTTGATGTGAGAGTCGGGCAAAGCCAAGGTGAAGTCGTTGTTGGGCGGCTCTAAGGTTGATTGACATGCTGCAGGGTCTTTGAGAAACACATATGCGCAGATTGGTTACTCCGGCACCACAACAGGCCCCAGGAACCAAATAGTTCAAGGTTAGACCCGTCGGATAGTCGGGGTACGTCGTGTGGCAGCGGCACGAAAGAAATGATGGAGTACTAGGCCGGAGGAGGGGTGCGCTTAAGGCTCTTTTGCTGGTGGAGGATGGTGATGCGATGGGGAGAAACGGCCATATGGGGCTTGAGGTAGAGGTACCCAATCGACGCATCCAGACAAGCCCTCTTTATCCCGCAGGAACAACAGAAGAAGACGCAGAAGAAGATGCAGATGCAAATGCAGAAGCAGAAGCACAATGATGGACGGCCATTGACCTGGCCTGACCAGGGGCCAAGGGAAAGAAGGCGATTGCTTGTTGGTTGTGCGGGAGTCCCACTGTGGATGTGGGATGCCATATACAGCACGACGATCCAAGACGTAGAGAGACTCTTAGGTCGAACAAGTATAAGTTGCCTACGACATCCCTTGATTCCGGACCCAGCAACCCATCTTCATCTTTCCACGGCCCTGCCCAAGTCTTCCTTCAGAGTATATCGACAGCTCAAGATCGTCAATACCTGGGCCAGACTTGGTTCTGCAAATCCACAAAGCCAATCTCTAACCCTGCGTTTGTACGATAGTCGAGAGATACATCAAACAGTACGACGAGGCAAGCTACTCGGCAAGCACATCAAGTCCGAGAGCTGTCAATCTGTTTGAACAAACAAACAGAAGCCTCAGCCGACATCAGGCTTTACCGACAGTTTAAATACCAACTTACAAGTCCTTTCAACACCAAGGAGAGTGTTGACAAAAAGCAACACCCAGTAGTTTGGGAATCGTCTACTTTTACATCACACGAGTCCTAGCAGCATTCTGTTTTACATTATTTGTCTATTTGTAGGTGAGTTCAATATGAAAACTTCCCTATATCAGAATCGGGCTGGGCAATCGTGGTTTGTCGTGTGCTTTCTTGGCCTCCTTGTTGCATCATTGGGTCGAACAGTGTTCATCAAGACCCCGTCCTTGTTGGGCGAAGTTTGGGTCACGATGGAACGCCATGGGGGAGGATCATGCAAGAACAATGCGTGTTTACATCAGGGTAAACGGCAGCAGAGGGCATAGGAATAAGAGATTGGCAAGACAAAGGCATTGGGTTGGGGAGAAACGAGACTGCCCAACGCGAAGAAGAGGCACAGAAGAGACAGGGACAATAGGAAACTGCCAGTGACTAACCTGTCGTGTTATAGGATTTCTCTCGACTTAAGAACCTGATTCTTTCATCGTTTGCATTGTTTCGACTCGATTGTTGTTTGACTCGCCTGCGATACGACTCGACACGATTTCGACTTGAATTGACTTGAATTGACTTGAATTGACTTGACTTGAACTTCGGGGCTCGGCTCGAATCGACTTCCAGTTCGCCTCTTGAACTCCGCTCTCCGCCTTCGGTCATTCCGCTACTTCTCCTCTTCTGTCGAACCAGTTAGAGACACCCTGCTTCCTCCATCTCGACCACTCGCCACAGGCCCCTGCTTGTTAACACTCAACTCTCCCTCAGCCATGTGCTACTTTGAGCAAACCCGTTGGGCATGCGGCTACTGGCGTTGGGGCCACTTCCGACAGCAGTGCAACAAAGAGTACCGGATGGGCGAGACGTGCGGCCTAAAACTTGTTTACGAAACCAAGACGGAAAGCGATGTGTGTAAACTCTGCCACGATACTGAGAAGAAGCAGCGCCGGTATGACAAGATGTACCGTGATGTTCAGCGCTGGCAGCGGGAGGGTAACCGAAATGCCACCATCGAGCGGACGTGCGGCGAGATGCAAGACGTGCTAGGCCAGATCTATCGTATGAGAGAGGAGCATTACCACAGGCTACAATCGCTTGGCCAGGTGAGTTTGAAGCATGATTTTCCCTTCCATCTATGCCTATTCCCCCTCGAGTAAGAAATGCGCGCCCAAGAAGGACTCGGGCAAGAGACAAAAAAAGAGCAAAAAAACACAAAGAAAGGAAGAAGCCCCAAAAGAGAAAAAAGAGGGACGGGAAGGCAAAAAGGGGGTGTGAGGGGCGTGTGCGTGGACTGTAATGGAGGTGTTGCTTGCATATGGCGTGGGCTGTGGGTGTTGGGGCGCGGGCATGATGCGTGAAAAGAGAGAGATAGAAGCTGAGTGGCTAACCTGTTATTGCAGTAAAGTGACGAGATGTCAAAAGCGAGTCAACGGATGAGACATATTCCACAACCACAAAACGAAGAGCAAGTTGCCAGGCTAGGCTTTGCTGGGGGACGAGTTAGAGCAGTGGCTCATAGCACATACCGGAACTTTTTCCAAGCCACGAAACGCATACTATGATGATGATGATTATGACAACCCTGTTTTATATTTGCGTGGATGGCCAGACGAATCAAAGATGCTGCGGTCAGGACCGGAAGAGGGAGGTCGACCCAGGAGGGGGAGCCGGAGAGGGACAGAAGAACAGAGGACAATGGAAAAGAAGCTCTCGTGTGGATATGACTTTGGTGGATTATTTTCTTCTTTACCCTTATTCTCTTCATTGGTCTGACGGAACAGACAATTGGTCATTCTTCTTCTTTTTCCAACATTTTGGTAGTTTGGCGGAGTGTCATGGAACGAACTTGCGAGAGGGGCGAAGTAGACAAGCCGAAAGAGCACGGGAATTCCCAGGCCAGCGCTGGGGGTATGCAGAAGTAGTTTGTGGGACGGAACATGAGCCCCCGGGTACAGCCAGGTCTATGTTTATATTCTTTCTTTATATCCACAGGTGCGAACCAGGTGGAAGATAGGTCAACCAAGCGTGTGCTGTCTTTAATAGGCCACGGCACTCCTCTTCTTTCAATCATACCAGTGTCCAAAGCGGCTCACGACCGCTGATAAAGAGACAGTACAACGTCTTGTTCCCCTGCCCTAGCCCCGAATCCAAATCGTAGAAATTACAGATGGTGGAGGGTGGCAGTGCCATCGTTGTGCATGGGTAGGCGGAGCTGGGGGGTGTGGGCCACAGACATAGGCGACAAGAATCTTGTTCCCTGTTACATGTTAATCGGGGAGGCCGCTTCTATGTGAATCAATCCCTCCGACAGTGTTATGACGACTGGATCAAGGCCGGGGAAGAGTTGCGGATCTTTATTCCAAGGTTAGGGTTTGGTGAGTGCGGTCAAGAAGAATGGAGTGGAGGAGGAGGGGAGGGGGGGAAGATATGAGGAGACAAGAGATATCGGTTGAGGAAGCACAGCAGGAAACGCAGCCGCAGTAGACGCAGTTAGTTGGCTTAGAGAAGCCTCCCAAGCGCGCGTCGAATAGGAGATCAAGAGGAAGCCAACAACCTTTAAAAGCAGTGTCGCACGAGCGAGTGCCGGTCAAATCTGTCGTGTCATTTCCCTCACATGGTGAACTATGCCTTGTTCGAGGACCACAACCGGCTATTGCCTGTTGTGCAGCGTAAGCGACTCGACTTAGGCACATCCCCTTGCTTATCGGGGTTTTCGGGGGGCTCATGGGCTTGATGGCCCCAAACCCTTCACCGACGAATAGGGAAGAAGGCGTGCGACAATGCAGGTGCTTTAGCACAAGTTCAGAGGCGCCAGGTCTCCAGGTCCCCCAATGTCTCAGATTATCTGTGCAGTTTGCTGTCTCTCGTGCCCACTTGCGGGCGGCAGTTCAGGGCGCAGATCTGGCTGTATCGTAGGTTTGGTAGACTGCAACGAAACTTGGAACATCGTGGACACAGCCAAGGCGTGCAAACTAAGAACCATTGATCAAGAGAGCTATCTGAGCCGACTAGGACCTGTGGGAATCGAGGCGGGGTTCGAGCTGGAGCTGTATTCGACGATCGTGGAGTCGGGGGCGATGACAAAATGAGATAGATTTGTGCACATCGACGTCCTGGTCTTTTTAATTGTACGTCCAAGAACAGGCCTGTCGACCACGAGACAGTTGGTGAGCAGGGTATAGGTCAGAATTGTACTCCCTTAGTTGCTGGAATCATCACGATCATTACATAGAAAGTGTCTGGGAGTTTTCGAGGTGTATGGGATTTCGTTCAAGCAGCCAATAGACTCCCCATTGTGTAGCGTAGTTCCAAGCAATCAAGCACAAAGGCACAATGCGCCCAGGCTGTAAATGAAGGCGAGAGGTGGAGACAGACCGGTCATCAGGGCTCAGGCATGATGAGCCTAGCTGTGCCAGAATTGCAAGCATTCGGTTGTTGAATGCGGTCTGCAGAATTGGGCAGGGTTGATCCCCATCGAATTGTTCGAGAAAGAGGCTGGGGGTGAACTACAGCATGTGACGAATAATGAATGCGAGCTCAGCGTGTCCAAGCTGCACAGGTCCTGCGAACGATGAGAGTAAAAAAACCCATGAGGTTTGCACCCATGAACATGTTCCACGTCGTATGTGACTGGTCGAGTCCATATTTGCCCGCCTTTCTGGTGACCTTTCCCATACAGGCCCCCTGGTCGTCCCGGCCAGTCCCGCGCCTCCCATAGTGCCCGTCGCTCATAACAAGCCAAGCACTCTCTCAGTCGCGCAGAGTTCTACGTAGCGTTGAAAATATCCCAACACAGACGGCCCCTGCTTGCCCAAAATCTGAGGCTTGTCTCAGACGGGCCCAGCCTCCCGTCTACGGGGTTCAGGGGCCCATCGCTTCATGAACAAGATGTATGGCCCAGTTCCCGACGGCATGGCTTTCCTTACCCGAGGGTACGGATAAGGCCCATGGCTATGTAGTTTTGTGGTGCAGCCATTCATACAGCGCATAAGTTGGCCCCAAGAGCGGTTCACCGCACCCCTAACTCCCCCATTCGTGACCCCATGGTGTCGTGGTGGCGGGCTAGAAGGTCGTAACCTTTGCTAAAAGAATTCCCGAAGGCTTGGTTCGTGGGCGGGATCTTGCTCACGTCGACGAAAGAGATCCATCGAAATCTCCCCAGTGGATGGGGACCCATGCAAGCCGCCCATCAACGGTGCGAGCCGAAGCCGGAGAAAACCAATCTAAATCGAGGGCCGACGGCAAGCTAGAGGAACGGACACCATCCTCCTTGAATCTCTGACCTCTCCCCTGGTCTAGCGTCTGTTCCCACCCCACTGACTGCCGGGCCACCTCAAGTCAGTGCGAGCCAGTGTGAGGGGAGCGCACGTGTCTGATGCTTAATGGGTGTTCTCGGTTCTCGACAAGTCACGCCTCCATGGTGGACTGCTGGGCTTTGACTCTAGTTCCTCGCTCGTGCTCGTCATGCGCGCCAGACTGCAAGAGAAACGCCGACGGTACGAACTGATGACGAGGGTCAAAAAACTAGACCATGTAGGGTTGCGTCGCCAGGACCCAGCTCAATAAAGTGAGTGAAAAAATTCTGTAGAATTCGATTGGGTGTGTAAGTTTGTACAAGCCCACTTCCTGCCCACAGCAATCAAAGGAGAAGATTCTGTAAAGTCCTCATGAAAAATTAAGGCGATAAAAAAAGAAATATATCCCAGCACCGGATGTAGAGTCCAACTCGAGTTCTATGCGATAACCAACCCCCACCTGTCGAAGGGCTTAACTGAATTCAGTGAAGTAGTAACCATAAACAGGTCACAAAGTATTAATTGTCGAGGTTAGTATATAAGAGGAACGGGTCGGTAAGTTAGCGATGCATTTGTTCCGTCCCTTACTTATCGTTGTTATTTTACCCACATGCCCTGCAAGAGCTAGACCGGGATGAGTACCTCCCAAGCTGGGCAGCCCCCCCAAAAAACTGGATTGGGCAAGCGGAGTGTTTTGAACACCAAAAGGTACGGTGTGCATCGTCATCAGTCGTGTTTCGTAGAGAACGCAATTTCCATACCGCAACTGCCGACTCCCCACTCTGGGGGCATCCGGCCTCTAGCTTCTAGGTTGATGGACAGAAGCATAATGCTTTATATGATGGATCGCGGTCGTCATTACTGCATCGCTGCTGCAGCATCTGCAAAGGTCCCTACAAGAGGTCCTTCGTCACTCTCAAGAGTCTTGATACTGGCCGGTCCGTTTTTTTGCATTTCTATCGTCTCGTCTTCCGGTAACCAGTCGACTTTGACACCGCTCACAGGGCTGTTATCGCCCTGGCTGCTGAGTTTTGACACAAGGTGTTGATATCGGGCGAGACGTGCACCTTGACCGGCGTAGGCGAAAGGAGTTGTTGTTCCACGGGCTACGTTCTCTTGCGGAGCGATGTCGAAGATGTCAACCATATTACTGTCCAACCGAATTAGCATCCTTGCAAGCCCTTGATTCTTGTCGACATACTCTGATGTTTTGGCTACTACTCTCTGTAGCGCCTCGTTCTCTCGTTGGGCTTCGAGCGTATCGTTCTCGCCACTTATAGCCTGATCCCCAAAGCTGCCATATTGCATTCCGTTGGCATCATCGTAAAGAAGGCGGTTTTCCTCTTCCTGGGAGAACGAATTGTTAGCTCGTAGCCTTGCCGATGCTTCTTGCACATCCTGCAATCGAGGTAGAGCTGGATGTCTCTATACAACATACCTCATCGTAGGCATTGCTGTCGCCCCGTCCCAGACATGATGCGCAAGCTCCCATTGTTGTGTGATAGAAGGGCTCAAGTCCACATAGCAATTGTAGGCGAAACAGAGGTGTCGGACGAGTATCGCGGTCGGTCGGTCGGTCGGTCGGTCGGTCGTGGACTATCAAAATGACATAAACTGAGAAAAGAAGCGAGATGTAGAAGTAAATGAGCGTGGAAGGTTGTATCTGGTCGTACAGCCTCGTGACTTCGTGATTGCTCTCGTCGTGTGTCGCGCCTGCTTCACGACGTACGTTACTCGCTCAGTGGGTCCTTCGTCAGGAACCCGAGGCCGATCGGGTAAACACCGGCCCGCTTGCCAAGATTAAGGTCCCATGCTGCTGGGACAAGCAACCAACACCATAAACTCATTCAATCATCAGAGAACATCTCATTTGACTGCTAATGAACAGCAAAGCCAGGCATGGCTCACGCTGCATCAATGTATGTATGCTTTATCAGAGATCTAAGAAGTCTTTTTGCAGTCCCAAGTCATTCTCCGTAGCTACCTGTCAATATCGCCCCCTTGGTTCTCCCTTCACATGCCCTAGAAAAGGGAGTCGTAATATTGCCAAGCCGTCTCATTGCGATAATGCCTTTGTCAAGGGCGGAGAAGCTACCCTCTATCAATTTATTGCCATTTCCCTTGTCACCTTTCCTTAGCTCTTCGGGCTTTTCGCCTCCACTATCGATCGTGAGGGACTCTTCAGCACAATTTCCTTCACGACTTCATATTGACCCTGGCCCGCTTCGCTGAAGGGAGTAGCTCCTTTGACTTCTACTCTATTGCCAATGTCTTTCTGTTGTGAGCCAGCTTTATCTGAAGCTCTCCTTGTGCTAGGTCTATTGCCTGTAGGATTGGCAATGTTCCATCTCACTTGTCTTCCCTTCGGATAATATCCTCATTTCCCTGGGTTCAAGTTGAACTGCATACAGAAGATGATGACTATAAGGATGAGCTTCTTCCGTTCAACCCGAATCCATTCTCATCATCCTCATCACTTCAACTCAAACAGCCTTCATCTCCTCAACAGCCTGGTTCTTCCATCAGTCTCTAGGCCTTCAACTTTCCTTTACTTCCCATCACCTACCCCATCATGGTTCGTTTTACTCCCTTGGCGACTCTGGCTTTGGTGCCTATTGTCCAGGCACGATTCGACTGGCTTCATGCGCGAGACACCATTGCGGAATGTCCTCCGTGCTCAGCCTACGACCAGACCTGCTCCCACACTGTAACTGTCACTGAGCCATCTGGACCTCACGAGACCGTCACTATCTCAGACCCTCAAGGCTCTTACCACACTGTCACGGTCAAGGAACCTGGCGAGCCTGGCAAGACTGTCACTGTCACACAGAACTACCAGAGCCCCCAGACCAAAGTTGTCTACATCAGCCAGGGTGAAACGATCAACCCGCCCAAAGAAACTGTTACAGTTACTAGCCCTGGGAAAACGGTGACTGTTACGGAGACAGAGACCAGCGAGCATGTCGTCACCAAGAAAGTCAACGCGTATCCCAATCCTGGAAACTCCAACGGCAATGAATACCGACCCGGCCCGAAAACGGTAACCATCAGCGGCGGTCACGCAGCGCCGAGTGCCGGTTCCTCTGGTTATGACGGAGTTGTCACCAAAATTGCCGGCGGCAGTGGTGATAACGAGAACTATCCCGGCAAAGTTCACACTGTCACTGTGGTTAACGAGGGCGAGGTCAAGACCCTGACTTACACCGATAGTGATGACAAGACTATCACTCAGGATGACGGCCAGGAGAAGGTTATAACCGTCACGGACACCAACGAGCACGAAGCCATCGAGACTGTCACTCTTGACGACGGCGGCAAGAAGGTCGTCAAGACCATCACTGTCGAGGACACAATCAATCGCATCGTCACCAAGACCATCCAGAAAGGTGGCAAGTACTATACCGTCGTCGTCAATCCCGAACCCACTGTTACTACTATCACTAAGGACAACGGTGACTACATTACTACTGTCGTCGACGCCCCTCACTCCTATACTTTGACGGCTCCGGCTCAGTACGACACCGCCACTGCGACTGATGACGACTGCGAAACTTTTACAAGGACCGCCACTTACACAGGTAAGCCTGAAGTCGAGGTTATTGTTTATGACCCTGAAACTGGCGAGTCGACCTGCAAGAGAGAGGGAGACGGCCAGCCTTGCCACTCCGGTTACGATAACGACAAGACCGGTTACGGTGACGGCAGCAAAGGTTCTGGCGACTCTGACGACCCTTCTTCCAGCGATGGCAACAAGGCTCATGAAGGTGGTGACAGCAAGGGTCAGCACGCAGACCCTAGTCACACCGAGGGCCAAGATGGCAACGATAGTCTCCCTGTCTACACCAAGATCCGAACTTACGGCAATGGCGACAGCTACACTGAGGTTTATGGCGCTGGCGAGACCGCCTGCGACTCCCTTGCTGTCTCTACCAGCATCGCAACTGTTTACAACACTGTGGTTGTGACTGTGGATGGCAGCTCTAGCCAGTATGCCTCACCATCAAGCACTCCAACCGCCAACCGCCGGGCGGCAAAGAAGGCTCGCTCCCCTTTCCCTATCCAGTGGTGATAGTTCTCGATCGATCATAATTTTGTCCTTTTCTACAGTCTAAAATTGGTGGGGAGTATCAACCTGCACGGTTTAATGGGGTACGGCATTGAGGGGTCATAATATACGGGCATGTAATCAGTATTTAATGTAGTAATCATATTTCCTAGCGTACTCAATTTAATTCCTACATATCTGGATTGTCATTCACTGAAAGTAATTGATCGTTTTTGTGAGTCGGCTGTCTGACCACTTGTCTTCAAATGGGAACCGAGATGAATGTTGTAACTATCCAATCAGATCAGTCGCAACTGAGGACCAGACATTGCAATTAAAATCCATGTACACAACACTTGAAAGTATCAAAGCTCGGCAGGTTCCTTCATGTTCAATATATACTTATCTATTTCCTTTTGCGAAAGCGTTAAAGATTACGTTCATAAATAGCTTTCAGAAGGTGGACATAATCACCTACCCTGTTGTACATATTGCTTGGAAAAATTAGTGCGATTTACCGCCAGCCATCAATGGTCATAACATATGCGTATGTGTTTGGATAATGGAAATAAGCTAATGCTAGCTAATTCATTATTCTGGCGCTTATCCAGACCGTCGTATTGCAGTGATTTTACATCGACATGTAGTACCGTATGCAGGCAGTGCGCAGTATCTGCACTCATCGATTTGAGTGCGAAGTATTGCACCGTGTACGTTAGTGATTGTGGTTTCTAGCACAGTATGGACCTAGAACACTTTCCCAACCAACATATGGAATCGCCCATCTTCACCTCTTCCCCTCAACACCTGAGATCACCGATAAGAGACTCTTCTCAGCCACGTGCCTGCCAAGTGATGGACAGCTCACAGCCAGCTTACGTCTGGAATGATGACCCAATGTTTGAACCCAGATCAGGCAAAAAGCGTTAACTTGTGAACACGAGGCGCATCTAGCGTCATGACGGCTCGGGAGATTCGGGGCACCCGAGTCAACAAACAGACTCCAAAGCTCATGATGTCAAATCCGGATTATCTTTGGTAGGTCTTTCGAAGGGCTAGTGAGACAATCTAGATTCAACTAGCCAACGAGCAGCTTGTCCACGATGCTGCATCAAGAGCCAAGTCGCTGTGTCTTGCTTCCTAGCCATCTTATCATGGCGCCCGATGTTTTTGGCCTGGCGCGATCGAGTGACGACAGGGACTAAGGAAGCATATGCAAGGTACAGCGATCTTGCATGGGTTCAAGAGGGATGTGATCGTCGTCAACGTCACTGCTCTTACTCTATGCATGGTGATCCAACTACCGCAATGATGCCTCGAGTGATCGTTCGCAATCTCTTGCGCAAGGACCTGGAGCCTTGGACCCTGGCGATACGGCATTCGAGTTCCAGCAATGTCTTCGCGGCTTTCAATGGACCCTCCTCGAGAATCTTGTTCCCAGCTCGTGGCTGTACGCATACCGTATCCGTCACTTCGACTAAAAGATTGCCTCGTCCCGCCGTCGGAAAGATTGCAAGATCTGTCTGACAAATTGGCTAAAATGTCTCAGACTATTCGGACTTGGGCAACCAGCCACGAATCACTATTTGCTGGCATGTCTCAGTCATTTGTCTCTCCTTGTCATCTCACAAGGCTATTTCTACAGACCCTCTACATATCACGTCAGTAAAACATGATGATATCAGTTATGTTGATATCCTTACTCGCATACTTTTGGACAACTGGAAATGTGACAAGAGGGCTCAAAAGACCTTTTCGGCTGGCCTCCTCTGAGAAAATTGGCAATTGGCTTTGGTAACCCTTCGCACCCACATTTCCGTATCCGGACTACAAAATGGATCGCCGGCCATACCGACGTCAGGCGCCGGATACCCTTCACGCTTGACTTATCGTTCCTGAATGCTAAGAGTCAAATGCTCGTGAGGCTTGTGGCTTCACGACGGTCGCACACGCCGGTTGACGGCTTTTCGTGTTGATCTTTCCGGTAGCCCGTGTCTTGAAGAGCAACCAGCCTCATCGGGTCAAGACGATCGATTGAACCCACGCATTATCACTAAAAGCGTCACACGGCGGCTCTGGACCCCTCACAAAGCATGGGGACTTTGTTTGTGGTGGATCCTGCTCTCCATTTGTTCCTCAATGCCAAGCAGCTCGAGACCACTGAACCTACTTTTGGTCCAGGTTTCTCGAATGTCCGTCGTACAAAGACATGTGGTGGCGGTTGACTACTTAGACAGGAAGCATCCTGCTCTTCATCTCCTCACTAACCCACGAATTGTCTCACTCTCTATAGATGACTTACATGATGAAGTCGTCAGAACTACCGACTTCCTCCCCTGCCGCTGCTGCCCGTGTGCTGAACTGCACACGGGGACATATCGGAATATGCGCCGTCATACTAATGTTCATGATGTCGTCTCTGGTGTGGAAACAAAGAGATATGGTTGCGATCAAGCTTCCTGCCTTTGGGGAACAACTACCGATACCACTTGACTCCGGCGAAGCTACGAATACCACCCAGCCTGGGACCCTCGATCGTTTCTGGTCAGCAAATGGAGAGTGTATGCGAGATCTGGCTCACTGGGAAAAGCCCGAGGGGATCAAGAAGATTATGGGACTTGTCTTTTATGGGCGACGACAATCAGTCTCAATCTTAGATTGCTATCTAAAGGTATGTTCTAGCTGTGACACTTCCACGAAGTCATCAACTAATCCCCCCAGCGTAACCTTGTAAAAAATGGCGGCCTTCTTGATGGAGTTATCTTTGTGGAACGAACCAAAGACGTCGAAGATCTCAAGCTGCTGAACAAGCTCTTGGAAAGTGAGGATGCATATGAAAAATGGCAAGTTGAGATGGCCAACGAAGATAACTTTTCGAACGGCTTTGGCAACTCCTACGACAGAGTTGAAGACAATGTCATGTACGTCAAGATTGACGACGACATCGTAAGTTTTGGCAGTATTGGTCTTTGTGTGGCAGAGGGATTAACAAAACTTAGGTGTTCATGGAAGATAGTGTCATTCCCTCGATTGTCAAGAAGAAGGTCGACCATCCCGAGTACTACATCGTCTCGGCCAATGTTATCAACCAACCTCTTCTCAGCTGGGTTCACTGGAACTTAGGTGCCATTAGACCCTATCTCCCCGAGGTCAATAGTGCTGGCCAAGTTGTCTCGTCTGATGACAAGGACTTGAAAAAGGTTAGCTGGAGCCCTGCGGATCTACCTCCATGGCATGGACCCGAACAGTTCTCCCTTGAGAAGTGGGAGCCCGACGACAAGAAGCACCGCTGGCTCCCTCTCGATAATGGCGGTGCTGACCACATTCTCGACACAACGCCTATCGAGGCAACTGAGTATCATCCCATGGGCCGCGGCTGGACTGAGTGGAAAATTGGTGCTCAAGAGCACTTTAGCTTCTTCGAAAACCTCTGGAAGAAAAAGTTGTCTGCCTACAAGTTCGACACATGGGACTTCCAGTACGAGCGAATGGGCATCCAGTTCGTTGCTATACTGGGCAGAGACATCAACCGTGCCAAGCCGATCGAGGCTGATGATGAGAACCACTTCTCATGCAACATGCCTCGCCAACTAGGAAGACGTAAGTAAACATTCGTCTCAATCGACAAATCATTCGCTAACAAGCTAAATAGATGCTGTCGCTGATGGACGAGGTGTTGTTGCTCATTACAGCTTCGGAAGCCAGCGCGGAGGCATGGACCGGACTGATATTCTCGACCGATACAGATCCTTCGCTCGTGAAAATATCTGTGCTGGACCCATGCTTTGGACTCCTGGGGAAAATTAGATGATTGCTTCGCTGAAGTAATTGCAGGAGAGAATGCTGGTATATCTCACCTGTTTCTTTTGTAGCGGCCTGTATATTGTAGTTAAATATGGGGACTCATTCAAGCGAGGCATCAGGGATCATTGACGCATTGCGCGACGGAGTTCAGGGCAGGTAATCTGTTTACGCTTTTGCACATATTGATAGCTGGCCCACCATAGCAGAATGTAGCAATCATAACGCAAATAAGTAAAAGGTGTGCCAATCATTTGTCGCTCTTGAAAGATACCTAGGGGTGCCTATACATAATTACTGTTGGTGTACTTCTAGTCGCTCCATCTTTATACTATATCGAACTACTGATCTACATGCAATCTACAAAATCACGTACAAAGACGACAGAGTATCCGCTATAGAGAAGAAGAGTAAGATTTAGTTGAGGTGATAAAACCTATTGAGAAACTCAACGATGGTAAATGTATGGAACTATTTTTTGCTTTTAAATTCGTTGAGGTGTCATCCACCCATCATTACATCAAAACACGCTCGCTGGAAAATCATTCCGTGAAAGAACGCAACGGCCGATTAAAGTCAGGTAGCCCAACCAAGCTTATCTAAACTCATTTAGAGATTAGATAGAGCTTACTCAAGCATGCGACTTGGCTGCCATATAGTCATCAAAAGCAGACTCTTGACGGGTTAGGTGCGTCTCCTTTTCGACCTGGGCCAGATCGATATGAGCAACAGCCTCGTCGCCATCGAAGATACGGGCAATCTCCTCGAGAGTGGGTCCCTTTGTCTCGACGTAAAAGTACCAAACGAAAAGGAGCTCGCAAAAGTCCCAGAGCGTGTAGAAAAGCATGAAGTGCCAGTGCTTGGGCAGGCTGTTCCATGCAACCATGTTGGTTTGGCTATTTTCGTGTTAGTTCCTGGAGTCTGACGACTTGCAAAACACAGGGTCAACTTACTTGCTGATGGCAAGGATAGCCTGGACGGTAATGTTCATGATCATCATACCCTTGGCACGGAGATGGAAGGGAAGGACCTCAAGAGCGTAGGCAACAAGCAGGCCCGAGAAGCCAATGTCGTAAAAGATACCAAAGAGCCAGACAAAGGCAATCTGGGCGTACCCAGAGCTAGTGTTGGTGTATTCGACGCCGCCTTCGGGCTGATCATCTGTAGGAAGAGTTGGAACTTCCGAGTTCTCATAAGCGGCCCCAGCAATGGTCCACATAATGAAGGCCATGACCATGCCGGAGATAGCAACAAGGAAGAGAGGGCGACGGCCGATCTTATCGACAGTAAAGGCAGCACCGATAGAGATAGACAGATCAAGGATGGTCTTGCCAGCAGAGAGCTGTAAAGGAAAATCTATCAGTGACATTGTCGCACGAAAGTGCCATGAAGAGACTTACAGCAAGCTTCTTGTTCTGCTCCTTGATACCAGCACCTTCGTAGATGATGTTCATGTAGTTGGAGAATAGAGCATTGCCAGAGTACTGAGAAATAATTCCGAGGGAGATGATGATACCAAGTCGCCATAGGTTGCCCCTGGTCTTGATGAAATCAACATAGCTGGTGGCCCTGTTTGCTGTGCGATCGGCCTGAATAGTCTCCTTAATCTCACGGTACTGGAACTGGACTGTGGGATCGTTTTCGTCACCACCAGCATGATGCTTGGCCAAAATCGCGAGGGCCTTCTCGGGCTGATCCTTATTGATGAGGAAACGAGGAGATTCGGGGACCCACCAGATACCGCAAAGCTGAATGATGGAGGGGACGGCTTGGATAAAGGTAATGGATCGCCACGACCAGTGACCGTTGATGGACGCAGTACCCCAGCCTACAACAGAAACAACTACGATATGTTAGCGATGCTCTGTCATGTTTCGTATATTATGCATTGCTTACTTAGGGAACCCAAGTTCCAGAGGCAGTTGTAGACGGCTGTGAGAGGGCCACGGTGCTGGGGATGGCAGATCTCGGTAAGAAGCATAGGCGAGGACATCTGAGACAACGAATTGCCGAAACCGAGAATGAAGCGGCCACCCATGTACACTTGAGGACGCTGTTAATACTCGAACAAGGCAGCATGTTAAGCGTGGAGACTTACTGCCGTAGCCATTGCAGAAAGCAGAGATCCAGGAACCCGCAATCATGATAACACAGCCAAGCATGATAGTAGGCTTTCGGCCCCAATTATCAGCTAGATAGGGGACAATGAAGAAGGATACAATTGAACCGATGTTGTACATGTTGATTAGAATACCCAGCTTGCTCTCGTTCTCGGTCTCAGGGAAATACTCCCCCCATTTGTTCATCTGCTGTGATGTGTTGACCATCATGCCATCATAACCAGTCGTGGCCGAGGCAATCAGCAGAAAGATGATGAGAGTATAGAGTTTTCGCAAGTGAGGCTCCTTGTACCATATCACTTTTCGGAACCTAGGTGCCTCAGCTTGCGCAATATCGAGAGGCACCCGGTCGGTATGGGTAGGCGCCTTGGAGCCCACAGGCTGCAAGAATTTTGGCAGAGCCATGATGAATGGAAGACCCTCGATCAACGATGTGTTTGGGTTGATCCTAACTTGACCCAATGAATTGAATAGTGATGTGGCTCGTGGGGAGGTATAGACGAGTGAAGAGGTCAGGGTTTCCCCAGATTTAGACCTCTACTTATAGGGATGAGGTATGTAGCAGCAGCAATAACCCCCCGGCCAGTTTAGACCTTGTCACTGTGGAGTGTCAAAAGTTGAAGAATTATGGTGTCCAAGCTGTCGAGGTCAATCGTTCGTGTAAGACCACGGAGCATGCACCAGGCACGGCAAGGTGGAGTCCCGAGCCGTAGAGGCGGGTGTATAGATCCCCCGGGACGGAAAGACGGCCAATGAAGCTTGTCTTAATAGAGAAACAGTCGTGGATGCCTCGCTTAAGTTCTGAGGCGTACGAATGCTACCATATCTGGGGTAAGCTCAGTTCTGGGCAGACAAAAGGGCACGTGTGGGGAGGCACGGTAGATCCTACTGCGAGAAGCTCATACTATGTATGAACCGGGGGAGTTGGCCCAAGAGGGGAAATAAAGGCCCTGTTCAACACTTGTAGGCGGGGGAAGAAGTCTTGGAGGCACGGGTAGGCCAATTAGCGTTGACTCGATGCTTCTTCTAGCAATGTTGTAGTGGCCAGCAATCTTGGCTTTGATTATGGCTGAAACCCACGGTGCTGGGCCGCAGGATGGGCGAACATGGTGTCATGGCTCTGATCCGGACGTTGCCTTGGGGTGCGTCTCATTTCGGTGACTTCTGATTCGCGCATGTCATGATGAAGTCGGATTGTCATCGAGTTGAAGGCCTTGATAATCCTTTCAAGATATTGTAATGCTGCCAAATTTCTTGTAAGACACAAGCTGCTAGCACCAATAAGTTCGCACGAGTGGTGAACTCGGCCGGAACCAATGAGATTGGACCCGCTCAACGGGTGTGGTAAGGCATCTTAGTAAACGCCACACACGATACTTTGTCAGATTGTGCTTATTTGAACGACATACATGTATCGTGTGGTTACTTCAATTGTCCAGGTACTGACTCAAAACGTTTTGTCGTCTTTACTCAACTGAGCCGTTAAAATCCCTGATCAGTCCGAAACGGGTCGGCAATGGTTAGCAAGTCTAGATTGATCCATGTCCCCTACCGTTTTGCCAAGTTTCTGCTCGCAAGGGCAGATATGTTCACCCGCTAAGGAGCCGTTAGCCGTGCCACATTTGGCTTTACAAGGAGAGAATGGTTGACCAAAGTCGTGGAGGGAGCGTGTGAAGCCTGGGGCTAGACCGGGGAGCGCTGGATGGTCCTGGGGTAAGCGGGTCCAGGAGACAAGGGTTAGCCTCGGTAACTGATGCGTATGAAACTAATTAACGAGCTGACAAGCGAGACGATGGTTTGATCCAAAGTTCCAAACCGACAGTAGGCAGAACTCAGCCAGATGTGTCTGCCGGGACTGTTTCACCCTTGATCAATGTGTTATTATTGCCCAGTAGGATTCAGGGAACAGCCAATGAGATCTCATGCGGTAGTATCCTGCCCATGTCAAGGAAGCAGGATGGGTGTGACTGCGTTCTCAGTAACCCATATGGCTTGGCTTGAGGGACGATAAACAGCTTTTGTCGGATCTTAGGGCCGAGAGCATGAACCACGCCTCTATAATACTTGACATATCAGAGTTTCAAGCTGAACCGGACGTACGGTCATCGGTAGATGCCAGCTCTTGTGTTGTAGGAACCTCATAATTGGGTACTTCTGTAAGAGGGACTGCCCAGGCCAATTGTGGATAACGGATCCCCCAGAAACTCAATCGTTGGAAGCGAAATCCTTGGTCAACGTACTTTTTTCGGTAGACACGTCCGATCAATCGCACACTGAGATATGACGAGACTGTCGGTTGACGACACATGGGCCAAGTGGGTAAAAAATGAAGCTCTAGATGCATCACCAAACCAGCAAGAGATGCGTTGTTCATAGGAACATAGCCGGATAATTGAGTCGAGCGTGAATCTGTTTTCGGTCAGGGGCTGCACAAAGAAGATTAGATCGAGACCATAAGAACCTTGAATTTTGGGAATGGTGTACGGAGGTGCGGGAGAGATGCCGAGCAAAGGATGGGGGGCCACGCTCGACGATTATTTGCTGACGTGAACGGCACCCTTCAACACCATGCATCACATCTTAGAGAGAGACACCACTGTAACCTCAATTTGAGAGGGTAAATGAAGTGCACACCGTTCCTAAGTTACGAAATAGCTGTGAAGTTGGTTAGAAGAGATGTCAATCAAGTGTTCCAAGAAGAACCCAAGTTTAGACGAACAGACTGAAATGAAAGAGCTGAGGGAGCTGAATAGGTAGGCAGACACACTCGGGACCTGTCAAGTGTTACCTAGTCAATCGAAGGGACTCCTTCCCATCCATCCTACCTACTTACCACCGACTTTACATTCCCCGCATTCCATCTCACCACAAGGACCTGAAAGGAAGAGACACCTGCATTAGTTTGTAAATTGCCTGCACTTGCCCCTTTAAACACACCCTCCATCAGTCGGGTCGTCGGCTACCTTATGGCTGGCGATGCCATGCTTTTCGTGGTGATCAGTCGTATTCCATTTGACCGTACCAATTTAGGCTGCCGCCGCCATTTTCCGGGTAATACGAAAATGCAACAAACTTCTTACGACGGCTTCAGATTAGGTCTAGATCTTTGCACTTATTGGCCCACTCACTCTGTTTTGTTATACCCGGTGATGCCACGAAACCCAACAGAGTATGACCTTGCACTTCATTTCTCAGTGGTATGATCAGTCAATTGTTGATACGCTGCTCTTATTGATGTTACTATACCCCAAGAGTTCGGGCGCAGCGCAGCCAAGAGGCTCGTCTGAGAGGCCTCATCTATCGACATGAGCTAAGGGGCAATACAGAACCTCTTCATTGCCTCGCTCATGGTCCTATACACTAGTTTTCTATAGCCCTCGCATCTTTACCATTTTACCCTCATTCCTTTTCCTATTCCTGCCAAATAACATAAGGAAATAACAAGAGCCAGACCGCGTAACACACGTAGGTAGTCCTTTTCGTAATACAAACGTCCCCCCAAAAATGCTGATAGAAAACGAATACAGCGAGCAAGACAAGCTCTCAACCAAACTCCGTTAATCCGTCCATTTGTGATGATACAACCTTTCAGACTTCCTCAACAGGAAGCGCACCTCTCATAAAGGGGACGTCAACCATATCTTCGTCATGTTCCTCCTCTGAAATAGTGCTGCTTCCAGCTCCTCGTTCCAATTCACCGATGCTGTCCAAAGCTCTAACAAACTTTTCGCGTTCTCCTCTGAGCTGCCCGCGTTTAGCTGCCGTAGTCGGATCCTCCTCCATGAGTCTCTCGTAGACACCCGCGGCGTCGGCTCCAGCTAAGCCAAGCTTTCGGTCGAGATGGTAGGGTAGATTGCGCTGAATATACGGTATCATGCCGTTTGTGATGTGCAAAGCTACCGCGTCCGCGAATCTCAATGCTGCGAGGCGGTAGTAGCCCCTAACATAAGCCACCACCTCTAGCTCCCGCTCGAATGAATCAGGACCAAGTTTGCCGAGCTCAGTCTCGCGTCGCTTGTCATCCAGCGCACGCTTCTCCTCCGTGAGGCTTTCCCAGGGAACAGGAGGCCGACCATCTCCATAACCTGCCGCCTGCATTCGCATCTGATGACGGTATCGCGTCAACAAAACCTGCTCATCCTTTTGGTATCTTCGGAATGCCTCCTGATTGACGGTGAACAAGCCGCAAGTTTCGAGGCGATACACAAGCTCAAGCGCACCAATGGTCTCGCGACGACGCTCCTCGAGATAATCTGTCAGTATTTTCTTGCACTCTCGATAGATCAACCGTTTGTTAAGGCGTGCAAATGAGTTCGCTAGAGCCTTATCGAGCATTTCATTCAATAGGTTCATAACCTGATTGAGAAATGCCTTCATGGGTCCCGCCCACGGTTCAATAGCCTCTCGACACATATCATTATACACCTCCTCTGTGATAATATCGGGAACACCGGCCCTTGTTTTGGCCTTGATCTCGTCTCTCACTTGACGTAGTGTTCGGAAACCCCGCCCAACGCCACTAAACGGGGTGAAAGGGGCAGGGAAGGTCGCCCGGCGCGGAGCAGGAGAAGAGCGAGCGACACTCGATGCTCTGCTATCTTCAGGTTTGACCTGTCCATGGAAAGGCGTCCCATTTGGCATCTGATCGATGCGGGCTCGCTTAGAGGGTGTAACTGGCGGCG
This sequence comes from Fusarium sp. FL617, assembly GCA_030142105.1. Lineage (NCBI taxonomy): Eukaryota > Fungi > Ascomycota > Sordariomycetes > Hypocreales > Nectriaceae > Fusarium > Fusarium sp. FL617. Next base: position 2,859,158 of record JAREIL010000012.1, on the reverse strand, counting down.
CCATCGACCGACGCTTGCTAGGCGTATTCGGGTTTGTGACGGTGACAACAGAGCCAGCATCTGATTCATCGTCAGAGATCTCCATGACAGGAATGTCACTGCTATCCTTGAGGGTGAATTTTGGTTTCATGTCCAGGAGGCAATCGCGGAAGTTGTCTGGTAGTGGGACGAAATGCTTGGAGAATTCCGAAGGCTTGAGCTGTGACCGGGCCAGCTCACCAAACTCCATGACACTGGTTTGGACTTCAAGTTCAACATTCGAAGGGAGTTCAGGTAGCTTGTTGAGTTGCTCCACAATGTTGTCCAGGTGGTGCTTAAGTGTTTGTTTAATATGCGGAAGACTGCCGGTTGGTTAGTTTTGCTTTGTGAAGTTCATAAGACATGGAACATACCTTTTGGCAAACTCTTGACCAAGCTTTTCAGAGAGAAATGCCTTTAGCTTCTCGACGCCACAGCGGTCGGAGAAGCCGTGAAAAGTGGCAGGCCATCTTTCTAGAGAGTGATCCACAAAAACGTGCTCCTCCCATTTCTTAAGCTCGTCAAGGTCTTTGCCTTGTGGTCGCGAAGTGATGAAATATCCTAAACCAGTGACATGAGCCTGCTCTCTCATGATGGAGAGCCACTGCTCGTGGTTCCCACCCTCCGGAATGAGGTCAGCCTTGGTCAGTACGCCGATTGTCCTGTTAAGAGCTCCCATCCTTCGGACTAGTCCAAAAGTTGATGAGTTTTCCGCGTCGCTATTCATTGGCATAGAGCACATGATGATAGCGGAGGGATGCTGGATATATTCTCTTGAAAGGTTTCTCACAACACTGACCAGATAGTCGTCACGGGCATCTGCAGGGTTCTGGAAAATACCTGGCATATCATAGAAGGACAGGTCGGGAAGCTCAGGACCTTTGATCTCTAGGGCGACAATGTTAGGCGAAAATTTGGCGGTGACAGTGTCAGCAGCTCTATCGATGGGGGTGTTGAGAGCGATAGAGCCAGAGCCGGGAACAAACAGCTCGGGGGTCTTGTCGTCGTTGAGGATAGCTATCTGAGCCCAACGGAGAACATCTTCGATCTCGCTATGATCGATCATAGTCTTGAACTCATGAATAGCAGTCGATGGCAGCTTGCGCCATGGGAAGAAAGGGTCCCGATCAGTGACATCACTCTCAGAGATCTCGCCGCCGGGTGGTGGCTGGTATGTGTATTCCTTGCGCAACCATACACGACAGGATGGGTCATGGCTTCGCGAAACACGGATGTGGAGAGGGCATCGAGTGCAAGTGCCCTCACTTCGCGGGAGATCTAGGTTGGCGAGACCTGACATAAGGCTTGATTTGCCGGCAGACTGATCACCGACAAGAACAAGCTCAGGAAGGGGCACATCGTGAGAGACACCGAGCTGCTGGAGCTCACCAAGAGTGTCGTTGCATGCCTTGAGCTTTTTTCCAATATCATGAAAGGATGTCTGAAAGAAGCTTCCATCAGCGGGGATTTGGCTGGTTGGGCTCTCGGCCGCAGCGTTGGGGCGCATCCTCAGTTCCCTCAGCAAAGGCTCAGGTTCAGTGATGCGCTCACTTGGTGTTGCTTTGGTGAAATGGTCAGCGTGGACTCGATAGAAGAGGAGGTGCAGAGATACTCACGGGCATCTGACCTGCCGTGTCGATAAAAGGCCTGGTCGGGAGGGATGAGGCTACTGCTATCACCGTAACTAGATGAGGTGGAAGGAATATTAGGAAGGTTGAAGTTGACTGTTCCAGATTCCGGAATAGAAGAAGTGTCGGTGCTAGATTCAGGATCTGGTTTGATGCTGCGACTTAGTCCTCGAGGTCCACGGCGCCTTGTTGAGTGAGGCATTGTTGTGGACGAGAGACTATAGGTGGCGCGAGAAGTCATTAGTGCGTTTGCAGTGGCAGTGCCCTAGATAAGGCGAGGTGAATTGGCTGTGCAGCGCAAGTTCATGAATGAATGGACCGGTTGCTAGATATGTTTGTATGTTTGCCTGCTTCACAGAGCTGTCGAGCAGTGCCGGTGGTCCCAGAACCTGGGCCGTGACCATACAAGTTAGGGTACAAATGAATTGAGGGTATCAGAAACAAATTATGCGTAAAATAGTAATGAACAAGATTAGAAGCAACAGATTGTATTCATACGAGATGAAAATGCAAAATCAGGAGAAGTCGAGCTGAAGTTTCACAAGATCTGTTGTCATGCAGATTGACGGTTGGCGGTTGGCTGCCTGCCTATGCTTGCTTCTTTCAACTGGCGCTACCGTTGCTCTGGGGCAACACGCTGCCTCGATAAGGAGTGATAGTGCACGTGAGACTGTACAGTGATTATGAAAGTGCATCTACACTAAATTATTCTAAAACTATAACTGAATAGCCTAACATACTTTGGAATAGACCAATTCTATTTTAATGCGTTAAGAGCCTACCAAAGGTGTTGTGTTGATGGTCATCATCCCAGGCCTTAACAGCAGTTAATGCTGCATGGAGTTGGCAAGATGCGGGTAGATAAAATAGGGGAGGTTGGGCTGCAGGCAGCCAGACCCGAGATAACGTATGTACATATCTGCAAACCCCCTGAACGGTAGATGGCGTCTTCTCCACAAGGGATGGAAGTCAATTTAAACAGCGTGCACCAATTACAATCAGCCCAGCTTCTACGCTCATTGAATGCCGTTGATAACAATTCACCTGGGGAGCCCTATAACAATAGCGCTTGCAGTGAAGGGTTAGCGGCTTCTACCACCTCCAACGTCCCGCCCCACATCCCGCATTTGATCTTATTTCATCCGGAACGCCATTCCGATGATGCAAGTAACCTTCCATCTTCACAATACAACAAAGCCATGGACAGCGAGACAAATATACGGTCGACTCGAGCTCGAGCTCGCCGGCGGGAAAAGATCGCCAATGCGTCAGTTTGTGCCTTACTTAATATCCTACGCTACTGGCCAAATTGACACTCCTCTAGATGTATAGGTTGTCGGAACAGCAAGACTCGCTGCTCCGGGAGGCATCCTTGCGAGAGATGCATCAGACGCAAAGAGACGTGCGTTTTTGAAGAAAAAGAGAAGAAGGCAGCTGTTTCTGTTGAGTATGTGATTGATTGACCTGTAAATACGAGCCCAGTCAACTGAAGATCTCAGTTATCTAGACCAGTTACGCGCTCGCATCCAGTCTCTTGAGACCCAGTTACGGTCTGCTCAAGGCTCAGGTTCAGGCGCCGATGTTAGCCCACCCAACTTGGAAGACCAAGAGATACACCAATCACCTAGAAGTCCTTCTATAAGCCCTTCAAACGAACAAAGAAAGTCGCCGTCGGTACGTATCGCAAACTCGACATATAGACGCCGTAACTAAGTCACTTCAAGAGGCCTGAGTCGGAACCTCTCACCAACACTCTGGTCACTTCTGAGCCACAAATTAAGGTCCATCGCTATGGCCATGCAGGTATGTCTCATTTGAATTGATACAACAGGTAACAGTGTGCTCATTCAGCTAGCCTATCTTGGACACAGCTCGACACTCAGCTTCAGTCGCAACGTTCGCAACCTTCTCCAGCAGTCATCTCCTATTGCAGACCCTGGCAGTGTGTCTATGGAGCGACAAGATATGTCATACAAAAGGACCTTACCATCGATATCTCTGGACCTATCAACTATCCCACTCCCCAAACTATCATATGCCGAGTACTTGACTAACACCGTACTTGTACACATTGGCTCTCTATACTCCATCTTTGAGCCAGATAAATTTCTTCAAAGGCTGAGAAGCTTCTATGAGGAGCGCGACAAAGGCCTGACTACCGGTGCAAGCCTATGGCACATCCAGATGCTACTTGTACTCGCATTCGGCAAGTCAATCCAATCCAGAGAGCACTCCGAGATGGGTCCTTCAGGCATGCCCTATTTCACGCGCGCCATTGAAGCTATGCCGGATATTAGAAGGCTATACGAGGATCCTCTGTTGTCGATTGAGATTCTTTGCTTGGCGGCTTTGTTTATGCATGCAGCCGATCTCTTGCAAGAGGCCTACGTTACAGTGAGCTTGGCCGAATAATCCAGACTGTTCTTAATTAACCCGCTTTGTTAGATAGGACAAGCTTTGCGAATATCTGTCACCAAAGTCTTGAACAAGCAGTTCCCAGAAGCATTGAGATCACCAAACTTCGAGTACCAAAGGCGCCTTTGGTGGACAGTATACTGCATCGACAGAAAGAGCGCAGCTATGTTGGGTAGTCCTTCTGTCATGAGAGATGACGACGTCTCTATTCCGTCTCCAGTAATCAACCAGGGAGACGAGTCGCAGAATGCATTTGCGATCCACGCTATTCTATCTTCCCATCTGGGAAAGATTCTTGACGGTAAGCTCCTCAACACGCCTGTCTGTCGACAATTCCCCATCTCACATAACGACAGTCATTTACGGAGTACACAACCAGCAGCGAAATTTCCTTGTCGAGGTCAAAGCCATTCTCTCACGTCTTGCCGATACTTATGTCGTTCTTCGTGAACATTTACCTCTCGATGTTCAACAACCGAACCAGCCAGTTTCTCGCGAATCTGCCACTCTGCATCTACTATTGCATCAGGTTTGTGAAACACGCTCGCTTGAATCCATAAACTCACCGAATTCCGTCAGTGTGTCATTCTGACCGTTCGACCGGTTCTTTTCTCGCTTCTAAAACCTCTGTTGGCCCCAAATGGCCCAGAAACCAATACTCGTCTTTCGTCTGCTCCATTCGAGTCAATGTTGAGAATGTGCATCGAGTCTGCGGTCCAGATTCTCAAGATAATGTCGATCTTGAAACAGCAGATGATGTGTGGTAAACTCTGCGGTCCTGAGAGCTTGAGACTTTGCTAATAGTGTATAGATATTTTCCTACCATATGACATTGACGCCTTGTTCTCGGCAGCCTTTGCACTGATTCTTATCGATATCATTAGGCCTGCAAACGAGTTGCTCTGGGACCTACCTCAGGTCATGAACCTGCTTGGCGAATTTGTCTCACGGCGGGTAGCTCCAGCCCAAGCTTATCAATCTGATCTTGTTCAGATTCTCGAACTCCATACGAAAATACGAGGTAGTAATAGCAACCAACGTCTAAATTCTGGTGGGTTGTTTGATATCGGGCTTGTCCCCGGTCTGGCTGAATATGCCATCACACATCCAGGTCAAACCGGAATATCTCCAGATCCAGTGTGGTCACACATACGGGATGGCAACCAGACATCTGCCCCCGCACACCCTAATACGATCCTGTCAGTAATCGATGACTTGAATATGGAAGGGGTGAATATTCTTGACACTGCTATGCTTGATAATGGGTGGATGTGGGATTTGGATGATCTATATACAGACCTCTAATTCAAGATTGTCTTGGTTGTTAATCACTCAACTGTTCCAATTAGAAGAGATTGATTCCATGGATGATCCGCGGCAGTTGTCAAGGGCTGATGTATCTGCGGCTTACACCGGAATGCTGTTCCGGTGGTCGGTACGTACCCGACGGAGCGGCATTCCGACCTCGATTCTATCAGACTCTATATCAACGGCTTGAAGGGATCAAATCTCTCCGTTTAACTTTGAACAAAGTTTGTTCGTAAGCAGTAAAATGGCCTCGGCAGCCCGTCGCATCGAGCAACTCGTTTCCACCTTCAGACCAGCGACCCGGATATCTCAACTCACGACAACCCCGAGTATTGCAAACCGTATACCCATCCGTGCATTCTCGGTTTCACATGCGTCTCGTACAGCTATGGAGCCCGTATTCTCTCCTGAAGCCGTCGCACGTACGTACTAGGTACCCGCGTCACAAAAACCAAACATACTAATGGGACACGGCTAGCAATCGGTCCCTACTCTCAAGCTATCAAAGCCAACGGCATGGTCTTCCTCTCAGGGCAAATTCCAGCCGATACACAGGCAAGACCTATACAAGGTACCGTCGCTGAAAAGACACACAAGATGTGTCAGAACGCAAAGGCTGTTCTGGAGGCAGCGGGCTCTAGCCTGGACAAAGCTGTCAAAATCACGGTGCGTCAAAGAATTGATATTGTTCTGCTTTTGATTGACTAGTTGATAGGTCTATTTCCAGAACATGAATGATTTTCAGGAGATGAATACAGTGTATGCCGAGTATTTTCCGCATAAGCCTGCTCGGAGTGCGTGTGAGTCCCCGAGGCTACCGGCTGGGGCGAGCATGGAGATGGATATCATTGCGTTACAGTAGATGTAGAGCTTAACTGACTTCATACCTGTTTTCTTCCCTAACGCGTATGGCCGAAGTTAGTATTTAATTAGTTCTTAGTAAGAATCTTGTTCCATAATAGATGCGCGTGTAAGACTGCATAGAGCAGTTTGCCATATTTATACGTTATTTTGTTTACTTAGTATCCAAAACCAGGCCTAACACTGAATGTCAAATAAGCTGGAGTGGTACACTGTGGAACAATGGAAACTGGATAGATAACAATCCAGAGAAGTCGAGAACCCATCCACCAGTCAACCTCCTTTGCTCTACCAAAGCTCTTCCTCATCATCGTCATCCTCGTGCTGCTCCTTATCCCCTGCCTCCGTAGATTCTTCGTCTGATGGGTCGTAACACTCGCTTGATTCAAAGGGCCTGAGTAGGTCCTTAGGCCACAGTAACCTTTCTACTGCTCTGGGCCAGATACCTACATCCAGTCAGATCTTTGTATTCAGAAATGGTTTACAGTAAATGGATGTACTGACCGGTTTGTACGTTACCCAGAAATTGTTTCATGTTCTGAACTTCGTCTGCCTGTACAGCATACAACTCTTGTATGCGTCCTTGCCAATATCCAAAGGCAAAATCCGAGAAGGTCTTCCCGCGATAGCTTTTTTGCATACAAGCGGTGAACTCGGCCATAAGGGTGTCTAGAAGCGCTGCACTCGCCTGCTCATGGGTATCGCGCCGAATAGCTTGGGCTGTTGCTGGCTTGCAGTCCATGATGGCTTGTATGTAAGGGTCCAACCGACGTTCTATACCCAAATCCTGTGCCTTGATCCCCAGCACCTCGAGGTCTACCTCTTCGTACATGCAGCAGGTGTGTCTCATCTCAAGGGCTTCAAATGTAAGTAATCGAAGAAGCTCGAGTGCTCGTGTGCAAGGCTGATCAACTGGGATCTCTCGTCCTTCATAAATATCAAAATCCAGCAAAAGACTCTGAACACTTGCCTGGCCCCAATCCCTTCCTCGAAAGACTTGCATGCCAAGTTCTCGTGATATCTCGCCATGTGCATGAGTTTTGTATAACAATAAGAGAGGCGAGCAGCCTTGTCCACTTTCGTGGCAGCAGCAGACACACTCATCTCGATCGGGAGTCCTCGCCAGATAGTTCATTGAGCTTCTGCACGGACCGAGTACCCTGTTCTCATCCACATTCTCCAAACCTTGTCGTGGAAGATTGAGGTAGAAATACGCCCCCATTTGTGCGGCATAAAAGTGCCAGCCAGTGACATGAATGTTGAGGCCTATATTCAGGGGGTCTTGAGGTTTCTGTGCTAGAAACCCGTGTTGTGCAAGCTGCTGTAAATTGACATAAAGGCTAGAGTTCGCTTGATGGAAAAACGCATCTCGCCTAGAAATGAAGATTGGTGGAAGGCCAAGCTCATTGCGTACGTCGATATGAGTAAAGCCATTACACAAATAGACGGGGAATAGCTCGAAGGGCATTTCTTCGTCATGATAGACGGTGAGAAGCATATCATCACTCATAGGTACCCATAATGACGGATCGGCCAGCTTGCCCATATCCCTAAGCGCGAGACACCAGCGAGCTGCAGTGACAAAGTCTGGGACATCGGTTGCCGCGTTCGATGTACAGTCTTCTCCTGCTTTTGTCTCTACGAGTCCAGACTCCAGAGCTAGCCCTGACAACCTCAAAAGTCTCTCGGCTAGATATCGAGCTATGATCTGAATTACCTCAGTTCCATAACTCCGCGAGTAGAAATGATATCTTATCAAAGTGTCGAAATTGTCGTCTGGGAAGAAGCTGAAGCCGTGCTCGAACAGTACCCCCAGGACATCAGCCCCGGCCAAAGGCCGCTTCGATCGGGAGGAAAAGGTATCAGAGGGGTGCGAAACCAGTAAATTATGGCCGTTGGGGTCTGGTTCATGGAGCAAAGACCAAGCTTTGGTTTCAAGAAGTCTCTTTAGTCCCAAAGCCCAAGTTCTTGATAAGTGGAGTGTTGTGTAACCATGGATTGTTTCCAAAACCGAATCAGTGTTAACCTCAATCTCGTGGTTCAGGTCATCAATCGATTTTGATAGAATCGCTCTCACGATTGGAGAAACATCCATTGCTATTAAAGACAGCAAATCAGTGAACAGCAGCTATCTCAAACATAATAGTCAACTTACATGGCAACGTTTTTAGTGATAATTGGGAGAGGTCCGTTTGCCCGACCGCATAGGAGAAAATAAAGGTGAGGGTGTCATCCCCGGGTTCGATAATTTCCAGCATTCTCTCGAGCAGAGGAATGTTACGTATGCCTGCTAAATCACTTGGTAGGGGTGTTTGAATTGTCCAATATATTCTATGTCGAAAGTCAGGCGAAAGTCAGGTGAGATGCTCAAAAACTTGGACGATAAAAGGAGATGTACGAGTGTGACTACATACTCTGATTTTGCCGATGTTCTGTCTAATCCTGGCGCACATGACGCCGAAAGCCATTGAACAGTATCGACTGCGAGCTCTAGATATCCATCGTTGGACTCAGTTGCAGTGCTGCTCAGAAGACCTCCGTACGAAACGAAGTACTGAAGATCGATTAGCAAGATGGCTTTCCATATGGTATAGTTGTGGCCTGCGCTTTGGCTTTACTATACGCAGACCTTTTTTTTTTTTTCATATTACTGACATCCCAATATTCTCGGTTTAAGGTTGCTCCCAATATATCATGCGGTGAAGCTGTCCCCTTTTCAAAACACTCAATGATTTGCCGTTTTAGCTTGCCAATCCGAGCAGGCGTGAATATAACTCTTGGATTCCTGTAAGTCCGCTCAGGCGGCCGGTAAAACTCGTCTATGAGCTTCAGAACAGGGTTATTCTTGAACTGAGCCAAGGCTCTGTACTGCAACGAAGGACTAAAACCGTATCCTCCTGCACCTCTAGTGAAGCATAAGCTGAAATCAACGAGTGCGGAAAACAGACCATTCAACTGTAACTTCAGTCGCGCACCTGCTCGAGTCTTGAGATTCTTGTTACCGTACCTTGCGACCGGGCACTCGGGATGGTGGTCCACCTGTTCATAATAAACTGTTGAACCCAATCCATATATGGCTCTATCTCTCCTCCTGGTTTGCAGACGACATTTACAATCCCTTTGGCGGAAGTTCCGGCGAAAGAACGAATCTGGTTCGCTAAGGGATTGCGAAACGAGATCCGAGTTTGCTACGTAAGCATCACAAGCCTGTTGAAGGGAGCTTGGCGGAACCCGTGATCCCACCCTAGCCAAGAGCTGACGGTTCTATGATTGGTGTCAAGTTGCCCATTCTCTTATAATACTTTGACAAGAAGTGACATACCAGGCTAATGGGCTGAGCCACCCCTGAAGAAGATGGGGACGAACTCTGTTTGAGTTGAATACTTATGTCATTAACCATCTTGATTATGACTTGAGTATTTTCAACGCCTTGAGTATTGACTGCTTTTACAGCGTCCAGTTGAGTAGTCATGTGCTTTGAGAAGCCATGGAAGTCTTGTTGGGTAGAGACCAGATGATCATTGATATCGGAAAAGCCCTGTTGGAAGGTATCCTCAAGACTCTCGAGCTTACTGAAGTTTGCTTCAATAGCTGATGTTAACTCGACACTTTTGGAATCTGTGGTAATTGCAGCCGAGCGTATCTCTTGTAGAACATGACTCTGGGAGATCTCTAGGTCTCTACATCTCAAGTATTAGTTTGTATATTGACAAACATTCCAGGACCAACTCACAAGCCTGCAGTTTGTATCGCTGCTGTAAGGGCTCCAAGTAGTGCTTGGACGGTCTGTCTGGCGCCCTCTAGTTTGCTCTTCTTGATAGGGTAGACGGCTGCGCGGTATGTTTCTTTCATCTTCCCTTTGAAGTCGGCTGTTGTTGATGGAGGAATTCCGACCTCGGTTAGCAAGTCTTGGAGGCTTTTGAGCTTATCTTCAGCCTGTTGAAGATGGTCAAGAAGCGACTTGGCATTATCAGGGTTTAATGACTCCAAGCGAGCGATGGTAAGATTCAGAGATTTGAATAGGGCGAGCAATGAGCGCACTTGGTCCATGTGGTCGGTCAAGTCCTGGGATCGCCCTCTGATTGCGTCAGCATAAATGAGGAGGCCATTGCAGACCTGTATACCGAGCGAAATGATGCCGACAGCGCTGCCGGCTACAGAAAGAGGATCAGACATAGTGAAGGGTTCGTAAGAGCAGTATTCCGACTGCTCATTTCGCTGAAAGAGATGCCTGACTTTGAGAAGATGATGAGTTTGGGGGGGGAAAGAAATCAGGTTGGGCTGAGTTGAGGAGGAGACATTTGATCCAACCATCTCACAGCCTGATCAGCCCAACAAGGCATTGCTGATGACCTAAGGCAGACTGTGACACAGCGGCCTGCATGAAAACGGCTTTCCATTAATTGGAGGAAAGAAGATGATTGAAATGACAGTTAATTGACTCGATTGAACCTATCACAGGTAGATTGTGAACTAGTGTAATTTATATCAAAAGGAATCTGGATGGTGTGAAGTGGTAATAAGCTTGTCAAGCCTTACTCAGACTGCATTCATTAGTAGCAAACGTAAATTAAACGCTAGACACGATCAGCCCTATGCGCCGCTAGGTATGCCTCAGATATGATCCTGAATGCCTTAATACTCTAAGCTGTTTCAAGCGCACTTGGCGGGCCTCGGCAATTGCCAGCTGCTCATAATCTCACGCAAATCAACAGCGCTAACAGATCCCAAGTGGTGAGACTGACAACTCAGGATGATACGTTTAGCGAGTGGCTCAGATGGACCAGGGCCTCAGCCTTGATGGAACCCTGCAAAGACATCGAACCGTTGCAATGGGAGTTTTTAGTGCTGACGAAACCAGGATGGCTCGCCTATTTAGTCATAATTAATTCGCAGATCAATTCCACGCTCGTGAAGATGGAATATTTTATAAATAAAACCTCCACCTTCGTTTTACCTTACAAGGCTGATAACAGCCTCCCCACGTTAACCATAGCGAAATTCGGCAACCTTCACGATGGCTTCCAATAATCCCCAGACGCCATCGTCTGGCGCATCGCCTGGGAGTCATCATCGGACTTCTCACCCCGCGGTTTCCGGACGTCAAACAGGTGTAGCGACCATTCCCTATGACCGTCCCGTCGCTCTCATGACCTCAGGCGCTCCGCTGCTGAACCCCCGCAGCTGCGTTACCTGTCGCAGACGCAGAGTTCGCTGCGACAAGATGATGCCATGTAGTAATTGTCGCCGGGCTCAGAGCGATTGCATGTATCCTGCGCCAGGCCGCGCACCACGACAGATGCAGACGCAGACGCGGCCTTTGCCACCGCAAGGAAATGGACAGAGTGAGCGTGAGATGGATCTCATACAGCGCTTACGAAAGCTTGAAGGACTGGTCTATGAGATGAGTGGCCAAGCAAATGCTAGCGAGAATGAGATGGAAGTAAGCAATAGAGAGTCGCTTAAGGGTCAAGACAACGCCAAACGTGAGAAAGACATTGTTCAAGTGGCGGCAGATGAGGTCAAGCGAGATGCTGAGAATACCGATTTCTCAAAAGTGAATAGGCAGCTTGGTCGCCTGGTCATCCAAGATGGAGAGTCTACAGCTCGATATGTCAACAGTGGATTCTTCACCAAACTGAACGATGAGGTACTCACTCCCATGACACTATATAATACATTAGCTAACATTCACAGCTCGATGAGATTCGCAACGAAATGCACTCAATGAACGATCAAGAACTGGACTTTGGGGACGATACAACGCCCGAACAATCGCCTCCGCAAAATTCTGGTCTCGAATCCGACCACCACAGCTTTCTCCTTGGTTACAATTCTGCCGACGCCGATCTAACAGGCCTTCATCCTATGCCTGCGCAGATCTCGTTCCTCTGGCAGATCTACCTCGAGAATGTAGAGCCTCTAATTAAAGTATTGCACATTCCCACAATGAGCACACTCATGACTTCAGTGAGACGCGGAGAGCATGCATTGAAGGCGGGCGATGAGGCACTCGTATTTGCCATTTATTACTCGGCCGTCACCTCGATGGAAGAGGACGAGGTAAGCTTCTCGGTCACACATCATCTACGTAATATCTCACACTCTCCAGGTCCAAACGAATCTCGGCGCATCTAAATCTCACTACATCTCTCAATTCCGCTTCGCTCTTGAGCAAGCCTTAGCGAAGGCCAACCTCCTCAACACCACCAACATGGCGATTCTGCAGGCTTTTGTCATTTATCTCACCGTTGTCAAATGCCACGACGATAGCAGATTTTGCTGGACATTAACGAGTCTACTTGTCCGCATGGGCCAGGCTCTGGGCCTTCACCGCGACGGTCAACAACTCGGTCTTTCGCCATTCGAAGTCGAGATGCGTCGCCGTCTCTGGTGGTCGATTGTATCTCTTGACCTCCGGTCCTCCGAGGAAATGGCCTCCGATCTCATTATAAGCGAAAAGAACTTCGACACTCAACTCCCTTCAAACATCAACGACGCCGATATCGACCCGTCATTTACTGAAATGCCCACCCCACGCCAAGGTCGTACCGATTCAGCCGTGTGCCTCTCGCGCTACGAGATCACTGCCCTATCACGTCGACTATTTGAAGCTGTGACACAGATGCGCCCTGTTGACCCTAAGGATGTCGAGAAGAGCCTTGAAGAACGGGAGCGTATGCTCGTTGAAGTCTACGACCGCATGGAGGATAAGTTCTTGAAGCACCTGATGAGGGAAGACGACTCTTTGTTTTGGGTGGCTTCCCTCATTTCAAGAATCGTCATGGCCAAGATCGGTCTCATCATCTATCAGCCTGTTCTGTTTCCTGGCACTGGTCCTGAGGCCTCCAAGGAGATCCGCAGTCGATTGTGGATGTCGTGTATTGAGATCGTCGAATACAACTACCTCCTCAATGTTGATCCGAGGTGTCGGCAATGGCGTTGGCTATTCCAGACCTACCGACAATGGCACGCCATCGCCTACATGCTTCTCGAACTCTCAAGGCGGCCATGGGGTGTCACTTCGGAGCGTGCCTGGGAAGCTGCCCAGATTCTCGAATACGATCACCCAATAGAGGGCACGAGTAGCGCTGACCATACAGCTGCATGGATGCCCATCAAGCGACTCTACACAAAGGCCAAACGCCATCGGGAAGCAGAACTCGTGCGTCTTCGCGCTGATCCCGAAGCTGCAAAACAGCTCGACCGAGAGGATAGGCTCAAGCCTGTGCTGGAGCGTATTGGCCCTGCTCCAGGGATGGAGACTCGCATGTCAGAGTTGAAGCTTCGGTGGCGCAAGATCTTCCGGTCAGGAGACTTTTACGATGACTCTGAATATCAAGATATTGTTCCAAACCCAGCTGCATCCAATACACGTGGAGACAATCTCGCGCAAAGCTTAGCGCGACCCCAACAGGATCCTGGACAACTAAATGCTTTCGATCCAAGCGCGTGGCAGGATGTTCATACTGGTAACCCCGGCATCTCAATATACTACGAAGGTGGCAATTCGGAAGTACAAAACATGGGTGGCCTTTTCCCAGGTGGTAACAGTCTAGGCAGCCTTTCAAGCATAGCATCACCCGCCGTATCCGGAGTCGCCTCTACACATCGTAACGATCAAGACCCACAATCACTCGGAGACAGTCATTTATCACCATGGCCGGGATCAGATGTCTTTCATCATGCTCAAAACCCGGGTTCTCTGGGCGACATAGATGATCTATTCCAGAATGGAGCTCCCCCTGATAGTCTTGACTTGAATATGGACGTTGGCGATGTTAATGATATTGATTGGAAGAACTGGGATGAGACGCTGAAGATTCTGAATACCCCGGCTTTCATGAACACCGGGACGGGAAGTTGGGGCGGTATGTGAGACTTTGGTCGTTACATGTAATATCTAAATGATTTGAATTGATATTGATATCCTCATTATGTAAAATCAAAAACTTTTGAAAGAAGTTTAGGACGATGTGTCAATATTCAGTGTATGCTGGTCTAGCATGTTGTTAATCATCTGAAGCTTCGTGTCGAGATGGAAAATCGATTTCGTGGCATACTGAAGCCAAACTAGAGTTTTGAATATAAGGTCATGCATGTTTAAAGTAAGATGATGAATGACTCACGATGTAGTGTCCAATTATACTTCGTCCTTTGCTACAATCTACCTGTCTACTCAACCACCACGCGACATGTCAACAACTTGCTCGCAAGAACACCTTTTTAGCTAGTTCTCCTGTCCGTAGTTGAAGATCATATTACGTGGTAACTACTCTGACCACCATGTAGATTCAAATATCATATACGGCGCTACGAGCACACAACACGTATGCACATTCACATAGCCTTTTCTGGTGAGTTAGGCACACCATGCATTGCCAAAGAAAAGTTAATTCAAGAATCTTGTTGGTTATTGAACACTATCTTGTTTGAATGCAACTGTCAAGTTGGTTCCAACTCGTCTTATCGCCACACGCATTATAAAAGGGAAGCCTCTTCACCAAACAACTCTTCATTCTTCTCTCCTCCCTCACATCCTTCTCCCACTCTTCACACTTCCTACCACTTCTCTAACCATTCACTCCAAACACCAACATGGACTATCAAAGGTGTGAGAAAAGTCCCGATCTTGAGGGGTGTAAATTTTTCCTCTCTGCTCACAACACGGTCATGGAAGGTACAAACATGACTCGGAATGAGGCTCTAATTCGAGTCTTTGGCCATCTTGGAGGCCTCGTTGGGCGACTCGTCATTTATGCATTCGACTTCCTATTTTCGCATGTCCCATGGATCATTGGCATTCTCCTCATTGTCAACTTTTTCCGGACAGTTCGGCGATATGAGACTGACAAAGATGAGCTCAAAATCTACCGTAAGAAGGTTGCAGAGAGCATTGCAGAGATGCTAGAGATGTACAACAAAGGCCTTACACCGCCCTCCGATATGGAAGTTTTTAGCCCACCGAAAGATGTCGTACGGCCATACAAGACGCCGCGCTCTCGATGCCTCGACGTTATTTTCTCCAGCCTAGCTTTCCCAGCGCAGCTCTTCCTGTGCTACTCTTTCATCATCAATCAGCTGTCAAATTTTTATGGGTACTGGAACCAGGAATGTTCTGCCGAAGAGATATTTTCTCAGCGCTTCTTCTCATGTACTATCGACGTGTTTCTCAATTTTCTTGTCCTTGGGCTCTTCCTGTTGTTCTTTTTGGGTCTCGCCTATGCTCAGTACACGTACATCCGCGATGTCATCGAACTTCCGGTTCCACTGCAGAACGACGAAGAGAACATCATAGGGACAAAAGAGAAGTTGGCTGAGGGTCTGAAGACCACTGACAACGCCGATCAGGAATGGGAGCTACTGCCCCAGAAGAACTAGGTTGCTTGACTGTTCGACTATCTGGAAAGCCCTGGTTGCAATGTGAGATATTCGCAACTCAATATTTGTATAAGCCTTGGCACTGTGGGAAGGGACTGAAACACGAGATGGGTAGGAAACGAGATCGCACAGGACAGATTGAGGATGAAAGTACTTAACATGGTTATGGGAAAGAATTGAGCTGGGTTTGTGTTCCTCAATATTGAGTGGATATTGCATAGTTTGGCACAAGTTCAATCGAAATCATATTCAATTTACTACTACCGCAAAGTGCTCAGATGTCGAAGCGAGTCTTCTTCAAGCTTCCTTCGAGTCGCTCAAATTGCCCCATTGGCTCAATAGAAAGCGAACGACGAGTGAGACCTAGAACCATGCCTCATTCGCATTCAAAGACCTGATCTAGACCGTCGTCTTCAACAATCACAAGACAAGCCCCGTTGGCTCAGTGGTAAAGCGTATCACTAGTAAACAACCCGGTTCAACGAACCAGTCAACATGATAAGATCACTGGTTCGATTCCAGTACGGGGCACGTGATCTATTCTTTTGCATTTTCTCCTTTTTGCTATCTTAATACTTGTGGTTTGATCGATGTCGTGTTGAATTTCCTTGGTGTTGTGGTGAAAAGGTTCCTTTTTGGGACGGTTACCCATTTGGGATTTTAAGTTGAAGCACGGCCTTCATGCGGTCCTTCCAATTGCAACCGGCTCACGTTGCATGTGATAATCGTAGCTGGTCAATTAGCGACGCAGTAATTCCAGATTATTTCCTGCCATCCTGCAGGATAACTGAGCGCAATTGGCGACAATTTTGTATATTCTTGACTTGTTTCATAGGAATTCATGAGATTCGATATAAGGAAATACCAGAGTCAGAAAATCAAAACAAGCAGAGCAATTTCCATGTACGCAATGCAACAACAGCAACATGTATGATTTAACGGAATGAACGGGCAATGATTTGTCCTATAGACGTTCAACTTGCAATCTCGCAGGCTAGAGAGTCCTATGCTCAGACAGGAAACCAAAAAGTTCTCGATCCTAACCCCCCCTCATTTTCAATCGAGCTTTCGCCGTTTCGCTTGGGAGTGTTTTCATCGTCCAAGATTCAACGAGCGACTGTTGTATAGATGCATCGTGCTTTACTTGGTAGGCGGCTTCATACCAGCGCCTTCGCCAGAGGCGTCGAGCCCGGCGGGTGGTTTGCCTCCTCGGTAGAACCACCAGAAGCCGGCAACAATGGCCACGGCGCCGGCACCAAGAAGCTTGTTACTGAAGAAAAGTCAATCAGATGATAGGCCCATGTGTATCAAGATTCCAGCCTTACTGATCGCGGTTCTGCTTGGGCGGCTTCGCCTCGTAGGGCTCGGCTGTTCGGAGGATGCTCGAAGTGCGGAGTCCTCGTTGGGCCGCAGGGAGAGGTCGAAGAGCGACGGCAGAGCGGGAGACGCGGGCAAGGGGAGACATGTTGACAGTGAATAGAAGCTAGTTGTCTAATCAATTCAATCAGATGCGATCGATAATCAGTGGACTCGTCTGCTTGGACCCGCAGATCAGATCGTGAGGATGAAAGGAGCTAGGAATAGTATCGAGGAGGAGAACTCCACTCCACCGGGAGCTTTGCTCTTTAAAAGTAGGTGAACTGCTCACTTGCGGGGAATTTCGTGCCGTCATTGACGCGTGATGAGGCGTTACGCAGAGATTATTTAGGTCTTTGCCCAGGTCACATTGTGGTATTTGGAGAAGCTGTCTTGGGGGAGAGTAAGCCGTGTGATGAGCAGCCACAGTACCCTCGAGAGACTTGTAGAGTACACAGCGAAGGACCCTGTCTCATGCCCCGGATTTTCCCCAGACGGCAACCGGTAGGTAACATTTTCAGGGATGCCAACCCCTGATTAAGCCGCCTTTGACTTTGACTGGATGAAACCACGACTGTATTGCAGCCAAGTGCGGAGAGAAGTCGTAGAATCGGCTGATGAGGGTTACATTCAATTGAATCTGTTGAATTCGGATGCTAGTCGGTGTGTTTGGTAGTTCAGCCCACCACAAAATTGTGGTAACAAACGTGGCTTGCCTCGATGCTCATATCGTCAGTCAAGAGACGTTATATTCAAGACTGAGAATCTATCGCCCCAAGTTCGAATTGAGAGGTTAATAATGGGGCCAATTCCATTCTAAATCAAATATCCACTCTCTAGCAGGGGTCGACCCGTCTTCGGCAGCTAAGCTGGACCCACTCACTCATGAAGATCTTGAGATGAGGTTTGAAACACAAGATGTTGACGACACAAAATATCACGCAATTGGATCGCGTTAAAGTCCACATGAGATCTAAGAAGCTCTTCTCTCTGGCACTCTGACTTGAATTTTGATAATCACTGTAAGTTAGGGACCAAGGTACCGATATTGCGGCCACCACGATGATCTATAGGCTCCACACGCCCATCAAAAACGGTTCGTATCACGAAGTCTTGTTGTTGCTTAGTGGTAACTTGATGTTTTGATTTTGTAGTTGTAACTGAGCTTGGTTCTCTTCTAAGATGATCGGGTATGAAATTAGCCCTACTCACTCTTCATTTCCTATGTCAATAAAATTTGGATATCTCCAGCTTTACTTCGTTGTTCAGTGTTCTTCTTCACCTGTATAATGAACCTTCATCGCGCCAATCTTCCACTAGCTCCATCAGCTAAAAGCTGAACTCCGCAGACCGCTTCCATATAACTGCTTGAAAATACATCTAGCTAATTGTTTTTTCGGGCTTACATACAAGTTGTCCTGATTGTAATCGATTGCTGCGATTACGCCTGCGACGAGAACTACTTTTGCGAGTCTACGCAGCTGCTGGGATATGGGCTAATAGTGCAATATGTAAAAAATAAACCTAAAATCGTATTGCATAGTTTTTTATTGTTTGTGAAATTCGTATGCGTCGTGAATTTTAGATGGTCTCCGGATGAATTGCTTTTCGCATGCAAGATGTCTTGTTCATACCAAAGCTTCCAAGCTGGCATTTACCCTCAGAGCTACTTTATCCGAAACAATTATAATTCAAATCTCAAGCACGAATAGGGGGAATTTATAATAGAAAAGAAACAAAAAGGCAAAAATAACAATTCTGTCCTAAAGCTATTGTTTTGATCGTATTCAATACAGGGTAAGCCCCTCACCAAGGAACCCCTATTCCCACGTGCAGAACCCACCCCCACCGTTCCATCCATCAATAGTTTCCCTATTCGGTGACCGCCTTCAATTCTCCAAAGTGTCCACGTCCCCTCCACTCTGCTCTGCTCTGCTCTGCTCCTCTACCCGCCAGCAAAGCTCAACCACTTCCTGACACGAGCTTCTGCCTCATTCCTCTCCTCTTTACATCACTCCACAGTCGCATCGCAATCATGTCCCTCCACGTTCCCATGGCGCATCGCCCCAAGGACCAGGGCGCCACCAAGGCTGTCATCCTGGTATAGCTTCACCGTTCCCCTCCAAGCAACATGACAATCGGATTCTAATTGCTTCGCTTCTAGGTCGGCGGTCCTTCTCGAGGAACTCGTTTCCGTCCTCTCTCCCTCGACGTTCCTAAGCCTCTATTCGAAGTCGCCGGCCACCCCATCATCTGGCACTGCCTCTCGTCCGTCGCCCGCGTCCCCAACAAGCAGATCCAGGAGGTCTACATCATTGGCTACTACGACGAGTCTGTCTTCCGCGACTTCATCAAGGACTCAGCCAAGGAGTTTCCCGCCATCACCATCAAGTACCTCCGCGAGTACGAGGCTCTTGGAACCGCTGGTGGTCTCTACCACTTCCGTGATGCTATCCTTAAGGGCCGCCCTGAGCGCCTCTTCGTCCTCAACGCCGACGTTTGTTGTTCGTTCCCTCTCGATGAAATGCTCAAGCTCTTCAACGACAAGGATGCTGAGGCCGTCATTCTCGGAACCCGTGTGAGCGACGAGGCTGCTACAAACTTCGGTTGCATTGTCTCCGACTCCCACACTCGCCGTGTCCTGCATTACGTCGAGAAGCCCGAGTCGCGCATCAGCAACCTTATCAACTGTGGTGTCTACCTCTTCTCCACAGAGGCTATCTTCCCCTCCATTCGTTCCGCGATTAAGCGTCGCCTCGATCGTCCTTCCCGCCTTGTCTCGTACCCCTCTTCCGATAACCTCGAGAACAGCTTCGTCCTTCCCGACGACGACGATGACGATGAGGAGAAGAAGAGCGAGGTTATTCGCCTCGAGCAGGACATCCTGTCTGACATGGCCGACAACAAGCAGTTCTACGTCTACGAGACAAAGGACTTCTGGCGCCAGATCAAGACGGCCGGCTCTGCTGTTCCCGCCAACGCCCTTTACCTCCAAAAGGCCGCTCAGTCCGACCACAGCGATGAGCTCGCTACTCCCAGCGCAAACATCGTCCCCCCTGTCTTCATCCACCCTACGGCTGAGGTTCACCCCACCGCCAAGCTCGGCCCTAACGTGAGCATTGGTCCCCGCGTCCACGTTGGCGCTGGTGCCCGTATCAAGGAGAGTGTCGTCCTTGAAGACTGCGAGATCAAGCACGACGCCTGCATTCTCTACTCTATCATTGGCTGGGGTAGCCGCGTTGGCGCCTGGGCCCGTGTCGAGGGTACCCCTACCCCCGTCGGCAGCCACTCGACCAGCATCATCAAGAACGGCGTCAAGGTCCAGAGCATTACCATCTTGGGCAAGGACTGCGGTGTCGGTGATGAGGTCCGCGTGCAGAACTGTGTCTGCTTGCCGTACAAGGAGTTGAAGAGAGTAAGTCCACCCTGACTGCCATGTTTGCAATGAGCGCAATACTAACACAATATAGGATGTCACTAACGAAGTCATCATGTAAATGGAGTTTGTTTCTACACACCTTAGAGTAGTGCAAAAAGTTTGCCAGTTTGTTCTCTTATTTTAAGAGGCGTCAGATATCGTCTACAAGTTGAGGCTATCGAAGCGTAATGGAGGATGTACATATGATTGAGGCCAAGAGGACACAGGCATGGATATAGTTGGGCGAGATCAAACAGGACGACAATTGAGCATAACGAAGAAAGCAAACCAAAAAATCATGGACTTGTATTTTTGTCCAAAGCTTTTTAGCATATCCTTCGACTTAGAAGCTGTGATTCATGAGAAGCGCCGTTCTCGTCCCTTCTAGTTTCCGTCTATGATCCAACGTTTCTCTAACCAGGGGTATTCTATCATGCCGCACCTTCTCAGTAGCGGGTATCCTCTTTCTTTTTTACTGCCAGCCAAACCTAAGCCGGACAACGGGCAAATGAAAGCCACTGTTTAGACCGGCCGCTCAAGTAGTCTTCTATCTATCCAAGAAATATACCGGTAAGATCCAGGCTGTATATAACGTTGCTGCACAGATGCGTGTTCATGTCTTCGTTTTACTTCATAAAAGTGAATTCTCGAGTGCGACTGGCTTCGTACTCGAGAGAATAAATGATGGTAAGTCCGTTTTGTACCGAAAGATTAATCATCTCTCTTCAAGTTCGTCCGACTCGGGGTCCTGGGTAGTAGTGGGGTGCTTGGCCGACTAGTGGTCAAACCAACACCAGGGGTGTCCAAGGGGTTGACGCTCAGCCGGTTTGGCGCCAGGTTGCGTGGTGTTTGGAAGGGTTCAATGGTGGGCTTCTCAAAGCTATGGATCTGGATCGGTGGAGGGCGACGAATAACGCGGTCTGATCCATTATAGATCCAGGTGGAGAGAAGGACGAGGAATGTGCCAATGACAAACTGCAGACCGTGTTAACATCCATGAGTCATGGGTCACCTTGGGAGAACTTACTGTCGCTGACACCTCGAAGTGAAATAGCAGAATGCTAATGAAAAAGCTAATGACGATGCTGATGCTCGTTGCAAAGTTCTTGACAATGTTGTCGGTGTCGCGAATCACTACACTTGCTAGCATGCCACCAGCAGCTTGCAGCACGACAGCGCTCCACACAACCCAGTTATAGCCTTCAAAGAAGCCATGCTCGCTGATGCCCTCACCGTCCTGCCAAATCACGCCTCCCAGGCCTGCAGCAAAGATGGAGTAAAAGCTTAGTTGGACGTTTCGGATCCAGACACTGGCTTGGGTGGGGCTCTCCTTCAAGAGCTTCTCGAAGTAGACTCCAGTCAAACCGGAGACTGTAGCAGCTACCAGGACTGAGATTAGGCCGACTGAGTAGTTCATCAGAGGGTCTGGAGGAGGCAAATCATGGTCAATGCCTTGGTAGGTAGCAGATCGTTTGGCTAATTTTCCAACGCCGCTGTCGTCGGTAGGAACGTGGCCTAATTCGTGAAGTGATCGGGGGAAGAAATGGTCCGTCATGTGGCGGAGAGGAATCTGTGTTGAGTTCGAAGAGGAGTCGGCCTGAGGAAGAGAGACGACGCATACACCGAGGGTAAGAATGATGAGAGCAAGCCAGCGCTTGGGGCCCAAGTGCCGTCGCAGCAGGACGACGCTAAAAAGGGCAGTTATCAGAATCTTAAAAAGTCAGTGAACATTCTTAGAAGTCGCCCTTTACCAAGATCCAGTGCCAATTCGCAGCTAGACATACCTTGAGCTGATACAGTACTTGGAAGTGAACTGCATCCAGGTTACCCACAGCCACATACTGTAACATGTTCTGAAGAGTATAAAATGCAGCTGTTAACGCGAGTTTCCACCCATCGCCGGCAAAGACAGAGTTGTAAATTTGCTCGAAGAGGACAGTCGCGGGTGTCGTAGGGGCCAGGGTCTTGGAGGTATCGTAGATGGCTAGGGAAAGCGAGACCGCAAGCTTGATGATCTCGTTGAGGAGGACAGCGGTCGATGTAAAATATCGGTGGTCACCAGAAGGAGGCATGACACGGGAGTAGTGCATGATCTAAAGAGGGAATATTAGTACAGCCTTGGAATAATGTTGCGACAAGCACTTACCAAGATGAGAGCAGAATTTTGAAATGTCAACTGGAACAGCACATTAGTATCTTGCTATCAAGAACAAACATGCGATCGTGAGAACCAGCTGGAAGTCTGGCGCGAGAGTCGTACCGTTGTCAATGCCCATTGCTTCTTGTTAAGGCCCAGAAAGCTAGCCTGGCCAGCGGGCGGCGCCTTGGGGAAAGTCTCCAATATCGCCATTGCAAAGTCGACAATGAAAGGCGAATTAGGCGACGTGATACGAAAAAGGAGTGCTTTCCCAAGAACAATTCGCCCAGTTGTGATATATCAATGCGCTCTGAAACCGCGATGGGTACTTTGCGACAGTGGCTGCGAGCCGATGCGACAATGGGTGAAATTTGAATTCTCGGCAATGGCTCGTATACCAATCGACCGCGGTAAGTGATTCGTATATGCGTATCGTCGTTTTGTTTATAGAAAGGGCTGATTGAGCCGGCGTCGAACAGTCGCGTTCTTTCTTGAAGTCGATAGCTGCGACTGTACTTTTCTTCAAGGTTTCAGGGCCCCGCGATCGCAAGCGCGCACTGCCAAGGCTCGGGAGCCAATGTCTTGGAGAATATCGTCACTGCCAATCGCCGTCGCGTGTCCGTGCTCGCTGCTCGTGTATCGAAGTGCAAGGGTCCGCTCGTAAGTATAGAGTTTACGAGGGAGTATACGGTGGAAAGGAGATGAGATCGAGGAGGCAGAAAGGGAGGAGAGGAAAGAGAACGAAAGGAACGTCAGGTAGGAAAGAGGCGGGGAGCACAACTTGAAAAAGGAAGTCTCCGTCTGCATAGGATTGACCCTGGAGTAATGAGAGGAAGGAAGCACCAGCCAGTCAACGGACAGAGGAACCGTGACCCCTTGCCTTACTCTGCTTGACTTTTTGTCATAAAAATAGGAGACAAGAGATCCCCAGAGCCAAGTAAGGCAGGCCCCTAGCAGTGCTGAAGTCAGAATGGGGCAAGAAGGCATGTGGCAGTGGTGCTTGTCCTTCCCCACTGGCTAAGCTGTGTGTGGTGGCGGCGAGCGGGGGCTGACAGGGCAGAAGTAGAACAGGGAAGGAGACAGGGGCTGTCCCGGACAAGTCCCTCCTTCTTGTTCTTTCAGCAGGGCAGGGCTCTTCAGACACTGCATGAAGCCTCATACAGCAGAGTCAGGATTGGCTGGTACTTTTTATGCTTTAAATTTCTTCAGATTACAATTACGTCCATACTCAATGTCAAATGACTCTTGCAATTCTTTGTGAAAGGAGTTGGTAATTACATCGATGTTACATACAGTACCACCAGCACAGCCAACAGCTTAAATCAACCCCCTGTCCAAGTCGCCCCGGCCCCTTATTCCTTACCCACTAGGATGCATCCCGTCCCTTTTTCTGCCAGGAACCAAGAAAAAGCTTTACAGCATATTAACCGTAGATCGTCATTGTCTTGGCTAAACCATGACCGTCTGAAACGTCGTATTGAGGCAATGCTAGACGAGTCATATTCTGTTTATTTCTGCGTTTTCGATGCTTTGTCTGTGAATCGATGATTATCCGTGGATATCTAGGACCCGACAACCTTATTCACAAGGCGGTGGAAGAGACAAGGCCCATCCCTGTTTCGGTAATCCAACATGAGAGCGTGTATCGCGTTATGACACCTGAACGAACCGTCGGTGTGGGTTGCTTGATCTTAGGCATACATCGTGGCCTTCAGCTAAAGTAGTACTATACCTAGCACAAGAAGAGGGTGATCGATTTCACGAAATGCTTCACCCTCTTAACACATGTTAGACCTTCAAATGTCTATTTCCTCGGCTCAATTTCCATCTCGGATCTTGAACTAAACTCGTCTTTCCCCTCCCCGGCTCCGATCACACCGGCGCCGATCGTCATCCAAACCCCACAGGCCTCCACTAACAACAATTAATTTCTTGTCATTAAACGCGTCCAAGCACGAAACCAACCTCTGGGTTTTGTTTCGTACGTCATAAGTGCTCAAGGAATCATCAAAAATTCGCGTCCTTCTCTCAATACACATGTTCACCTGTAGATATCTACACACGAAAGTAGGTGTGTATATGTTTCGACGTCGACAATCAATCCATCAACGCCATGTCCAGTGACGTACCACATGCATCTCTCGCATATCTGCAGCATGAACAGGGCAGCCACGTAGTCATCCATGGGTTTCCACGTCAAACACGCGCATCAGACGCCGTACAACCCAATCCATGCGCAACGGCTGCCGCTGCCCGACCTGCCGACCCAAGCGCCTCTTGTCTTGGACTCAGCCATTTTGTCTCAGCTTTGAACAAAGACACACTCGTGATACACCACTTCACTCACCGCTTCACGTTCTCATTCATGGACAATGATCATTATGAATATCAAAGGTGATTCTCTGTTTGTGCTGCCTCAACCCGTGAGGCGGTGAAGTCAGTTGCTTGTACACATATGCGACTTGATCTTTAATCGTCCACCTCTCCATAATGCACCACAGCTAGTATCAACCTCCTTGCCCAAATCGTGAAGCCAGATCATTTCTCCCATCAGATATATGACTACCAGCGTTTCCATGGTTTTCCGCCGGCCAGGAATGTGTTGCCTGAAATCAAGGCCGGATTTTTCCCTTGTTTGTTCAGGTCCTGAGCCAATGCGTCCCAATTTGCGAGCAGTGCCGTCTTCGCCTCCTGGACATCGCCTTCCCGCTTGACACTGCCGGTCGAGTCAGAGTTGTCATGATTATCCATGTACGTGCCAGCTCCTGGAGTTGGCTCAACTCGGTTTGCTCCGCGGCTGTATCGAGCGCGACGTTGTATCTCCTTGGTGCGAAAGCTCCAGACGCTTCGTGGAGGCAGAAACATGCTGGCGCTCAAGCTGTGCACTGGAACATCGTCGACACGACGATACTGAAAATCACCCGCGCTGTCGAGATGATTAAAAAAAGCAAGGTGATGGGGGCTACGGAAGAAAGCCAGTGATCCAATCTCAAATGTTGGATAGAGACTGTTTCCATAAATCTCACTTAACCAAGACGCAAAGCATTCGCGAAGCCAAGATGTGCCGTCGTCATCATCACGAGAGTAATCGCCGTGAATCGTCTCGTCCTGTGACAGGTCAGCCTCCGAGTGGCGTCCATTGCTGGGGCGGCTCTCCTAGATGACCCGCGACCTCAGCTCATCACTGCCCTCGTCTAGCAAGTCTTCAAAGCCGTCGTCCAGTGTGTTCGGCTGCGACGCCACGCCAGTGTCATTGCTGATAAGCCACGAGACATCGGCCTCTTCATGAAGGAGTTCTGGGTATTTGTCAACAAAAGACTTGATTCGGGGAGAAAGCTGGCGCAGATCCGTGTGACCAAGGATGGCTCGGTTGAAACCATAAGCGATGCCGTTATCTCGCATGAACCGGAAGACATCGAAAGGAATGTCCTGGGTTAGTTGAGCCTGCATGTAATGTCAGCTCCTGGCCATGCTGCGTGCTTCACGAGTCAGCTGCAACATTTACTTACGCCTGGTTCTACTCTCCAAAACCATTCATAGTCTCGGAGACGTCGCTCTTTAGCAAAAGGGGCTGAATTCCATCGGTTCATGTGGCGGAGGCTGGCAATAGGCCTCAGGGTTTTGGAGTCGTAATCCATGTTGGTATCCTGAGAAGTCGAAAGCTGAGGTTGGTCGGTCCATCCAGGGACGCTCCAGTTCTCATTCGGGATGACTTCGTAGATGCAGGTGGCATTGGTTGCGTTGGAGGTCAATTCCTTGAACTCGTTTCCAAGGTCCCGAACGCTGAAGAAGACCCAGTCGTATAGATAGCGACTGTTGAACTTGTCCTCGATTTCCTCTATGCTGAAAAGGGTAGCCGGGAGATCATTTTCATTGACCAGCGTCACCAAGGCTGCTTTGAGGGGGGCATCAGCAGACGAGGATAAAGCCGAGCCAGACACAGAGAGAATGAAGTGAAAGAGGGCAATGGCCCCTGCACACCAGAGCGTGAAGCTAGGGGGTTTCGCCATGTTGATAGGTTGCGGTGAATGCTTAAATGGTCTTGTTCAAGGGTATTAAACGTGGGAAGTGAAGGGTCGAAAGTTACGAAGATGAACAGACCGAGTAGTTGATCAGATGAAGTGTATGGTAAGTAAGAGGAAGAGGTTGTGAGAAGGGAGCAAGAAAGGAGTGTAAAGGCACCTTAGGTACCGGGCAGAATGACGTCCCAGACGTGCCAAGTAAAAGGATTGTTGTCGATTCAAGGTTGAAGTAGAATAGATGAATCAAAGGATGAAGAATAACAAGAATGGAAGTGAAAGGAAGAAAGCTGGAGAACAAAGGAGGGGTTGCGTACTAATAATCCGAGCCTGTATTGTATCCTGAGGCGAGAATCGCAGATGCAGATGCAGATGTAGCTTGGCAGGTGATTCAAAGTGGACGTGGCAGTTGCGAGCAGTGCCAACTTCTCAGATCATTCATTCGCTCGACTGCTATTATTCAATGGAGAGGAAGAGCAAGTGCATTCACTCAAGGCATACCTCAGTATCCAATATCAAGGCAGCTGTAGAGATGGAGATTCGGAGGAAACGATCCGGGCAGCTTCAAAGCAACAATAGAGACAGTGACGCACTCACTAATCCACCATCGGATACTGACGATAGAACAATGTTGCGTCTTTGGAATCATCTCATGTGATTATCAATCACGAAACTTGGTTCTTTGTGTTACCGGCAGCAGAACCGGTAACAACGAAAGATAACGGTGCACCCAGGGATTGCTTCACTTATGCAACCCTTTACGTTCACCACGTACTTCACCAATCAATACACTCTTTACAAAAGCACTGCATGGTTGTGATTGCATGCCTCTCATAAACCAGGCGTTCTTTCGTATCAACGAGCCTCAACGGTATTCTATCGCCTGTACCCCAAATCTCCAATGAGCCCTCAACGCCGGCCTTGCCTGTTAAACAAAAAAGATTCCTGCCTTCCCCATCCTTTCACCAGTGTAGAAAGGAGACGAATTACTATACTGATACAAGTTCGACCGCTTTTCAAGCCTCCACGTCCATCTGCTCCACGTCCACGGAGCCGTCCTCAAGACTTATGTCGAGGACCCTCGCGTACTGAAGTGTTAACCGTTGCAGTTCACGGTATTTGCCTGTTTGTCTTGTTAGCTTGACGGGTCTCTGCAATAAAGTGCTTGAGAAAGACTTACCAAGAATCATCACTACACCCTTGAGCAGCTCTTTTCGATCCCACCCACATAGGTCGCCCTCTTTACTAAACCATCCATGGCCGTCTTCTTCATCGTCCTGCTCATTATCCTCTAGGATGCCCCCTAGAAGACTATTGAGGAGCTCTTCAACCTTCACTCGTGCCCCCTCAGCGCCCAACCGCTTGGCATACATGAACAGATAAAGCCGGAACTCTTCTCGTGCTTCGAGCTGCAGAGCGCCAGCAATTCTGTTCTCTAGATGAGCAATGCTGACACTGCTCTCCAGGTTCTCTGCTTCCTTGCGCTGCACGACCATCTTGATGATGCGCTGCAAACCATAAGATCTGCCCTTGAGAAGAAACTCGTTGGTTGTGTGTCGCTCGAGGAAGGGTATAATGCCAGACGATACGGTAGCCTTGGAAGACTCCTTGTCCTTGCCCTCCTTTGAGAGAGGGCCAACAGCTGTAGACTGCAAGGCGGAAATAGACGAGTCATTGGAGTTCCAATATTGAGAACCGACAGCCCACCAGGCTTCACTGAGACGTTGCCATGTGAACATCTCTCGAGCATAGTAGTAGCCGTCGCCATTGGTCAGTGTCACGATGATGTGACCAGTGGTGTTAAGATGGGCAGAAGTGACCCCTGGAGCAGGTGTCGCTGTATGCTGGTTCAATGAAGTCGTGGCAATATCCAGGATGGGCCCTAGAGAAACTGGGGGATTGGGAGAGGATTGGTCTTTCAAGTCCCAAACATGAGCAAGGCCCACAGCTGTGATGCATAGCAACCAGTGATCACGGGCTTCCAGAATGACGGGTTGTGATTCTAGTATGATAGGAGGCAAAAGCCTTCTACCGGCAGGAGTCCAAGTATGCACGGAACCGTCCTCACAAGCGACAGCCCAAAAGCGCTTCGTGGCTGTTACCAGAATGATAGCCCGAGGGAGCCACTCTTCCCAGATGAGAGCGCCCCTTTTGCTGACTAGAACATGTGAGGGATCCCTGGGGTTGGAATCGTTCTTTGCTTCCAAGATAATGTTTTCAGGGACCTTAGATGCATCTTCTAAGGAGCTCTCACCCTGAAGGATTCCCTTTTCCAGTGGTCGAAGGACATGCGACCTTATTTTTGGTACAGCCAGCCTGACCTGAGCAAAGGCGATAGACGGATTCATGACCGCGGGTCTAAGGAACTCAGGGGTCGGAACGACGCCATTTTGAACAGGCACAAGTGCCGCGGGCTCAATACCATCGGGTCCATTAGTGACAATAGGAGTAGGGCCTGTTGCTGCACGTTTGGGAGCAGGCTCTTCCTCCTCGTCGGTCTCGGCGGTGTTTATGCGCCTTTTGTTACCAAGCAGCATAGCGGCAATGCCTCCCTTTGGCAATCCGTCAAAAGGTTTGCTCATATCAAGGATTGTTTGCGGCGTATCGTTTTGGGTTGTTTTGCTGGCGCTGGTTGTTCCAACCAGTTGAGTCTGAGGCAACGAGGATGTGCCTGTTCCTGATGAAGACACTAATAAAGGTGCTACTCGCTTTTTGCCGTCCTTGCCAACAGTGACTCGCGATTTGAGCTCCTTGACGCGTTCCGCTGTCTTGTCTGCTGCCTCCTCTGGTTGTTTCTCAGGCTGCTTCTCAGGCTGCTGCTCCGATTCCTTTTCTGGTTCTGCTTGGCCGTTTGTAGATGGCTTCGATGTGGGCGCAGGAGGTTTAGTACCATTTGTAACTGGCGTTGACTCTTTTGTTGATTCTGAAAAATCACCCATGAGTGCACCCATTCTTGACTCAACGGCTCTCGACTCTCCTGCTTTGCTCTGGTTTTCCAGAAGGAGACCATCCACATCCTCAGCAATACCCATGCCTTTTCTTGACGCACCATACTTCTGCAGAGCCTTGTCGTTCTCCTCGGGTTGCGCTACCCAGCCCAGTTCACCCTCGGAGAACTTGACGACTACGATACTGCCGTCCAGACTTGAAGCAAATAGAGTTTGTCCATCTGGAGTCCACGCCAGATCAGAAACTGACTTGCCGGCCAAATCCTGGAGGATAACCACGGGTCTGGAAGTATTAGTGTTCCATATGCTTAGGGTTTTGTCCTGGCCAGCTGAGGCAATGACTGTCACGAGCGATCCCGCAGTTCCGTTGGCTATTGCGCTTGCATCCGGCTTGACTGTGTGGAAAAGTCGCGGGGAGAACATGCACACTTCTGTGGGTGCCTCATGACCGATCAGATTGATTTCGCTATCCCATCTTGTTCGCTCGATGATAGCGACAGAACTAACAGGACCATTGACGGCGTTGGCGGCAGCGATGTGGTTTCCATCGGGAGACCAAGAACATCGTCGAAAGTATGTCGTTAGGGGGGAGCTCTTGAAGGGAGAACTAATTGTCGTCTCGAGAACGAAGTTATTGACCATATCGTGCTGCGTCGCATTAGGTGCAGGTGAGGTAAATCGGAAGATCTTGATCGTCCGGTCATCACTCGTGGTCGCAAAGAACTTGTTTGCAGGATCGAAGGTGATGCCCTTGACATGGCTTTGGTGGGCGGGCAACGTCTTGAGCTTCTCAAAGGTATAACCGGACCAGACAACAACCTTTGAATCGAGGCCAACCGACACAAGTATCGAGGAGTCGTAAGACCAAGCAAGATCCTGAACATCATTGTCATGTCCAATTAAGCGCTTGTATGTTTTCCAGTTCTCGACAGGTGGAGGCTCGTTGGTGCCAAACGTGGCAGCTGGGGGACCTTTATCGAGGTGGTATACGCAGATAATCTTGTCGTCGGCTCCGCTGGCAAGGTAACGGCCATTGGGAGAGAAGCGGACAGAGTGAATCGTGCCGAGATGGTGGCTCATATGGCAAAGCTGGCGCGGCTTGTTGTAGTCTGGCGAGTTGGCATTATAAACAGATTCGGTCGACCAAACTCGGACGTGTCCATCGCCGCCTGCGGTCGCAAGACGTTTGCCGTCGGGAGAAACATGGCAGCTGTAAACCTCGAAGTCCTTTTGCTCGCCGCTATGGCTTAGCCATGAAGGCTTGATGATGTGCATTGTGCAAGGCCAGGCCGCATGCCCGAGGAACAATCGCGTTCTAGTTTCGAGGGTAAGGGCGACTTATATCGATGTCGATACAACTTTTCGAGTTATGCGCGATCAATTCGGACGCGATGCGATAGCTTTAGTTGGCGAAATGAGTGAGGGCGTTGAAAATATTAAGGATGATGACAAAGTTAAAGGTAGGTTGCCGATTAATTTCGAGGCAACGCGCTGTCGCGTTTTTCGAGGCCCATCAATCAAAAAAAGCCAGGGTCAGCTTCTTCGTCAGAGCACCAGCACCTGAAATGGCAAGGCGAGGACCCATTGGGCGACAGAAGCTATCTTGCACTGGACTGGGGAATTTCGTTACAGGCTAACAGGGCAGTTATTCCTCCCTAAAGCTCAAGCCATGCAGCAGCATGATTGGTTCTATCGGAGTAACTTTGATGCGCCAATGCCACTTCGGCCTCCTCGTGTAAGTCAACTAACTCTCACCGAGTCCTCTTTGTTCAACACAATTCTACGGCACGATGCTACGATAAGACGTCTCAATCAATCATATTCCTCGCTGATGCCAGGTTGAAATAGCCTGAAAGGTGGGTTACCAGCATGCCGGAGCTCCCACCACACCCAAAATCACGAGACAATATGTAGCTTCTTCCGCGACTCACAGAGCGGTATCGTGTAGATCTCGTCCAATCTTCACCCCTGGCAATATGTCAAAAGGTTGGATGCAAGGATCGCCCTACCACTACCCTCAAATCACACGTTATGGACCGGTCAGGGCATTTCTGAGAGACAAGTGTTACTCTTTGTTTTCTCATTTCGAAAGTAAAGGTTTCTGTATGGTCTGGATTGTTACCATGAATGCTATCTCATATATTTAGCACACTGCAAACCCATGATCACCTCATTTCCCATGTTATGCAGGTGCCGGCCTATGCCGGTTGGTGGCCGGCTAACTTTGATAGCAGCTTTGCCTTCGAAAGCTTGTTCGGTGTGAGCATATTCAATAAGGGTAATAATGCAAGTTACGACTGTTCAAAACCTTGAGCCGCCATTGAACCTTGTCCGCATTTAGTGAACACAGTTCTAACAACTTATTTTGCTCGCTAACGTTCTTCTCCATTGTCAATACATCGACATCTTCAAAGCCATATCCTCAACTGTTCAACATATAAGAGTGAACATCGCGAGTTGTTCTTATCCCTTCAACTCTTGTGATTGTGTTCCAAGATGGCACTATCAACTATAAATCATGGGCCATTGCGGCCTCCCGCCTCATCAGATTGCTCGCAAGCATCTTTCATCTTTTCCTTGAGAAATCATCATCACTTACAGACCGATACACATTTCCCCTACCGAGATAGACGTTCCGCGGCTCTTCCAACAAGCATGACGACCCCCAATTCTATCTGCGTCGGTATCGAGCTGGAGTTCATGGTTGCACTGCAGATACCAAACTCCGGCGTCGTGGCTGGCGAGACTCGATGGGCTTGTCCTTCATCAGCGGCAACCTTCCAAGGCCTCGTGACGGGGGACTTCAAAGACATCGAACCGCCGTGTATTCACAAGGTATGCGAATCGATCGACAGCAACGGTGTTCCCGTCTCGTGTAACCTCAACCCCCCTCAATCATCCAGCCCTGCCCAAATCCCCGGCTCTTCAATTCTTCCGCTCACTGATGACAGCGGACACATTCGAGTATGGAACGAGGGGGCTATGGCTGGACCAGTCTCCAAAACTGATTTTTGGTTCGTTGTTCCAGAGCGTCACATTACCAACGACTGCGTTAGTAAGTCTGGAAAGACACCTTCTGACAAGTACGACTGGTTCGGGACTGAACTCAACAGCCCTATTCTAACTCATCCCGAAGAGTTCAGCCAGGGGTTACCTACCCTCAGAAAGTGCCTCACAGCGGTGCAGAACAAGATGGTAGTTGGACTCAATTCTGGCTGCGGATTGCATCTTCATGTCAACGATGCTGGCAGAATGAAACGGCAAACAGCGCTGCGCGTTTCATCCTTGGTTTGGCTTCTAGAGGATGCTTTGCTGTATCCCTTGTGCCATCCGTTCCGCTCCACTTCTCCCTACTCGGCGCGCATCAGTGTCGAGTCCAAGATCGCCATGGAGAAGGGCGAGCCAGCGGTGTACGGCGAAGGCGCAGGACTCGTCCAAGCACTTTCAGAGCTCATGGGACAGCTCAAAGGACGCAAGAAAGTCGACATGGGACTTATTGGAGCCATGAAGCGTCTGTGGTCGGAGCCTGACTTGATCAGCCTCGGCATGGCACTCCGCAAATTCGATGAAGGCCCGATACACACAACAACTCGTTGTGCGCTGGTGGTCTCGAAGTATGACACCCTTGAGTTTCGATACCCCGAGTCCATGTTTGATGTCGATTACATCGCTGGCTGGGCTGACCTGGTGCGACACTTGTACGCAGTCGCGCTGAAGCCCCAGGCGGAGTTTCATCAGATCCTCTGCCGTGTGTATGAGCATGTGACCCGCGATCAGATGCCCGGATGGTCAGCCATGATGGGGGCGATTGGATTCAAGACGGATGTCAACCGTTGGCAGCGACGTCTGAGCGCGTACAATGGAAGTCTGAGTAACCTTGATAAGCAGGGTATCCTTCCAAAGGCTGGATTGTAAATTGGTGTTACTGCTGGTCGGGACCCCGTTTGAGAGAACTGGAGTTTGTCAATTGAATGAATGGAATTTTGTATGTCGGAATGTTTCCTAGATGGGCAAAAGTTTAGATTGGCATCCACATGGACCAGAACTTGGAGTTAGGAGTTTGAGTTAGGAGTTCGAGATTGGGGATTTGGGTCAATGAAGAAATAGATTTCTTGCCTTGCTAACTGTCTTGATAAATCAATTGACATTGTATACATAATAATGAATCCGCTTTGTAGTTTTGCCCTTTTTCCGTTTAATGTTCTTCATGTTGAGATGATTCTTACTCATCTTGAACATTAGTATCGTTTCTTAAACTCCCTCGACCTCCACCTTCAGGCACCAGCTTCCTACTGACTTCCATCAGCGCCCTCGCCTCATCAGTCCCGTTCTTCTCGACATCACTCATCAGCTCATCATCCTTGTCGCGCACCGCGTCGCCCATGGCCTTCCAGCCATGCCAGTCAACGACGTTGCGAGCGGCCATATTCCAGGCGCTCGCAGCGGCGCAGACGATGTTCATCTCATACTCGAGGATGCGGCGGAAAAGGTCTAGCAGCGTTTGGCGGACATGTGGCTGTAGACGTTGAAAGTCTTCGTAGGATGTCCAGGATGAGGGGTGGAGGGCGCGAGAGAGTGTCATGTAATGAGGGATGGTGTCTGTGATGTGAAGGAAACCATTGCGAATATCATCGTGTCGGAGAAGAGGGTCTAGGAGGAGCTATTGTATAGTTAGCGCGGGAATTCAGCAATCTGGGGAAATGGAGGCCATACAGGTGTTAGTGAGCAGAAGCCCGCCCAGGCAATTCCGGCGCTGGGCTGATCATCAAGTAATGAGGTAATAATTGATCGTGTCTGGATCAAATTATCTCTCGCTTCGTTGTCGCCCGAATCTGTTTGAGAAGTTTCCTTAACCTCTCGATTTAATCCTGACTTTGCGATCATCATCATGAGGTCAGCCCTCTTCTCACCCTCAGTCGGTAACCCGTTGGTATTTCCATTGTGCCCTGGTCTCAACGAATCAGGCAGCGCGTGAGCAATAATGCTCTCGTACGCCAGCACAAGGCCAGAAGAAGTGTTATCCCTCTTGAGAACATCATATGCAGCGTTCCAGAGCTCAAGGTCGTATACGCGGTCGTCTTCTTCAGACGCCGAGCCGCGACGGCTCGAGCGCTGGCTATGTTTGCTAATGTGCGATAAGGGACATGTTGAAGATTCGCGAGATTGGTTTGCAGAGGAGTGGGGAGAGGC
This sequence comes from Fusarium sp. FL617, assembly GCA_030142105.1. NCBI lineage: Eukaryota > Fungi > Ascomycota > Sordariomycetes > Hypocreales > Nectriaceae > Fusarium > Fusarium sp. FL617. The sequence goes on along the minus strand of JAREIL010000012.1, from coordinate 2,824,479 downwards.
AGAAGATGATTCTGGTGGTGGAGGATGCGAGTGGCGGCGGATTTTACCAACCAAGCGTTTTACTTTGCTGGCGGCGTTGTGAGGAGCTGAAGGCTGCGCGGCGGTTTTCATGATGAAGTGGGTTTTGGAGGTGAATTGGAGATACAGACAATGAAGAGAAGGAGGAATGGGAAAGATTGGAGGCTTGGTTTGTTACAATTGACGGCAATCACACGACATGAAGAAACTGGATCCGGTTCACTAACACAGTTTTTACCTTTCTTTCAGCTGGCATTTACTAGTATGGCCATTCCAACGGTGGTGGTTGTTTATGATGACGATGATATCAGGAACTGGGACCCGGCAATACCCCTTAGGGAACTAAAACAGCTTCGGAGGTCGGGGCTCGAGTCAATGGACGAGAGGAGGAGTCCCTCCCTCCCCAGCTGAACTACAGGCCAAGAAAAGAAGGGGTCCTTAGCCGACTTCCCGAGCAAATGGACACAGGGCGATCACCAAAGCCATTGGATCATCATGGTTGGCTTCCAGTTTGTTAACGGCCCGTTTTGGGGTCACATGCGGCGCCCCGACAGTCCCAGATGAGACCCAGCTTTTTCAGGTTTTTGATGTTGGGATTTCATTTGACGTGGAGCCAAGACGAGCCAAGAAAGGACCCCAAAGCTGGACGATGGGGAGGGAAAATGGATACTGACGGGCTTAATAAAGAGGGTCATACTAGAGGTTGAGAATCGTCATTTTTTCAATCTTTGACAATCGGCCGAGAGACCCTACTAGAAAAGATGTCATGCAGCAAGCGAGCCAGTGACGTCTGGAATTGGGACGGAAAAGGACAAGGCCGGCGAGTTTTGCTCATGTAATAAGTCATGTGGACTACTCGTAGTTGATCAAGCCAAGCCAAGACTTGTTATCATGGATGCCTAGGACAAAGATCCACGAAGAATGAAGTCATTTCATGAGGCATCAAACTCAACAAAGAAAAGCTGTCAAACCAATCGATGTAACTCCAATTTTCAATCAGTGGTCAATGCTCTCGCGTCATCGCCCCCATGAAAAAGGGACAAGACTGGGGGTCATGAACCGCTGGGAGTGGGGGCTCGTCCACTGGAGCGTCACTTTTCCCCACTGTCGGCCCGGGGGATTGGAGTCGACCGGAGGAGTTGAAGGTTTTGGCAAACCTCAGTTGATCCATTCATTTCTGTCACGAGATATTTACTACCTTGGGGTATTAAGCTTTACAAGGGGTATACAGTACACCGGTAGATGAAATTCCTAGCTAGGCGTCTCGTGATTACCGTAACCAAGTTTTGTCACGGTCACTTACCAGGTTAATATCTTAAACACAATTGGTGGCTGATCTACTTCTCCAATTTGGCTGGGGGCAACCTTGGAAGCAATAGAGAACCCTGACCTGAACCAGATGCGAGGCTGTGATTTATGCGCATGGTATTTAACCAAGGCGTAAAAGATAGGACGTTTCAAACATTAGATGAACATATACTAGTTTGTTTCGAGTAGCCAAGCAAACACCTAATGTCTGTCTGCCCTGCCAGCCTGCACAGGCTATTTGTTACTTGACCAGCCAGCGACCACGGGAGAAAATCATCATTGGATCTTGAGATTAACGAGTCGAACACTCGAAAGAATCTTGAGAAAGAGGGATTCCAAGTAATTTTTGATTCATCAAATGAGATTGTCACATTCGTCTGATAACTTCTAGAAACAGCTTCATTTCCATGTCAGGCCTCGGCATAAATTTGGCACTATGCACGAAACGACCAGGGCCATCGGAAACACAAACACCAAATCCTCCGGCACGAGGATCGCAAACAAATAGACCTCCAGCTGTCAACAGCCGTCACCACTGCAATGTCACACTGGCGACCAGCCGGCATTCGTAATAAGATGAGATTCACTATTCTTTTATTTAAAACAAAAGTTCACAACATGCCTTCAAATATTCCCATTGCCTCGCATTGTATTGTGACCCTTGCTTCTCGTTACTCAACTTGAAACACTCTATCACCTCCTGTGATCGTATTCAAACCATCCCACTTCTATTTGGCTATTACTACGTAGATCTTTTTTTCCACCCATCAACTGCTATTGTACACGCTATTCATTCTTTGTCCTTTCTTGGCTCTCCTCGCCGCAGCGCAGCGTATCTATTCTCAGTCACTCATTAAAACAACTAGGTGTTGATCGCCTGTTGGTCTGTTACACTCTTTGAATCACGGCCAACTTTCCAGCAAACGACTTTTTATTCTCTCGCTCTGTCCATTTTCTCTCAATCAACCATCGTCAAAATGCGCTTCGTCAGTCTTGTCTCTGTCTTTGTCGGCCTCGCAGTCGCGGCACCCGCGCCAGCTGCAACCACCGCTACTAAAGACGACATGATAGTCGTCCCAACTACTGCTCCCCGCCCGTACGCGAGCGCCTCCACCTACTGGGCGCCTGGAACTCACTCATTCAACACCTGCGACAAGGCTTCGTACGCTGCTCATCAGGCTCCCAAGAACACCAAGCGCGCCGACTTCAACGACTGTGCAGCTCTGCTCTCGACCTTTGGTTCTCGCAACGGCACCTTCAACATTCCCGCCGCTTCCGATGATGAGACCGAGTACGCCGTCGGCAGTGGTCTCGTCGATATTGTCAAGTCGGACTCTTGCGCCTTTGCCGTTCGCGCCGACAAGGGACTGAAGGTGGGCGATGACGATGTTGTTTGGATCGTTAAGAAGGCTGTTCTCGAGTACTCGTCTGGAACTGAGATTGCAGCTCGAGGTTCTGTCAAATGTACTGCTGAGGATGGTGGAAACAAAGGAGGTCTTTACTGGCAGATTCATGGTGTCGGTTCGACTGCTTATTAGATGGCTTCGTTATTGTGGTCTTGAGGATCATATGTTTTGTTGATGGGCTGGCCTTGGAACAGTCTCGATGATTACACGTTCTATTGGAGGACTAGTTCTGGAACTGTCTTGATGATTAAATGTTGTTTATGTGCGATACCCGGCTATACACAGAGGAATTGGCAATCAAAGATATTGTCGCTGTTGCGTACATAACCTTCCCCCACTGTCTCTTGTGGCTGGTTTGTTGATCATTCAATGACATTTAAAACATGTACATTGTGAAGATGACCCGAGCAGTATCCAGGCTGAGGGCCAACTCGGCCCATATGTCCTTACTGTTTGTATGGCACTCTTCAGCATCACCAGAACGTCCGCGTTACTCGTTCAAGGCATCAGTACTTATGAATGGATAAAGTGCTGTCAAAAACTCATTTCCATTCAGGTCTATAGTAGATTAAATCGAACCTGACGATGTCCTTAACTCCTTTTTGGCCGAGCCATACTCATTCCCTTCATGCCAAGTAAGTAAAGTGATTGTCAATATCCCCAACGCCATATTCTCTCTTGGTTCTGTAAATGCGGTCATGTATTAGTACAAGGTATCAATCGCCGATATAGTCATCAGTTCGTAGTCATTAGTCCATAATGCTCAATCGTATGCATCATGCGAGTATCTCATTCTTGAAATCAAAAGCAACTCGCTTGCCTTTCAGATGCGTTCGATCCAGACGACGCAGCTTGGCCGCTTCGGCCACCAGTGCCTCCATGGTTTCTTCGCATTTCTCCTCAATATTCCTGGCGCTCCACTGGGCCTGTTCGGTGGCCTTAAACATGAGCTCGAGTTTTGTTCTGCAGTGCTCTACTTGCCCACGCATCGCGCATGTAGTGACATCTTGTCCATTGCTGAGCCAGCGGTCAAGGCTGGCCAGTGCCTGTTTAAGTCGGGGTTCCTGTCGCAGAACAACAACTGCCACAGTTTCAATTTTCTGTGAGTAGTTGTTCTTGGTGGCCTCAATACGGTCCTTTTCATTGAGAGTGGCGATGCGCTGTTGACTTCGGGGTGAGCCCGGGAGAGACTTCGTCCCTAGGCAGAAGGGGCGAGGGTAACTCTCTCCCTTGAAATAGTTGACCTGCATCTTGAGGTCTGTAACATCCTGAGTGATGTGTATGAGTTGTCGCTCAATTGAGGCAATAGAGGAGTAAAGCCACTGGGTCTTTGTGGGGACAGTACTTGGCTCAGTGGTGGTAAGGTGAGTGTTTTCGTCCTGAAGCTCCTCGGCGGCTTTGATCCTTCTGGGGCGAATTTTGATGTCGACTCGGTGAAAGTTAGTGTGTCGTCTAGGGTCGAAGGGCCTCAGCTCCGGGTAAGGCCTGACTCTGGTGGGCTCCGGCACGTTGATACCATGAGAGCGCAATTCCTCTACAGCCTTGGGTGAGACTTGCACGTATGCGGCGCCTGGGGGCTTGTTGGACTTGAAGGGAGGTGGAGAGTGCCGAGGGGAAGATCGAGAAGACGAGGTAGAAGATGAAGTTGAAGGTGTGGGAACTCGGAAGCAACGTCCCGGATTAGGGGTCTCGAGTTCTTCCTTGGTAGGTTCTTCGGGGGTGTGGACGATGAAGTAGTGGTGAAGTTGATAGAGAATGACCGAGGCGAACATGAAGAAGATAAAATAGCTCGACATGTCGAAGAGAAAGACGGTAAGGGAGCAAGTCAGGTTGACGAGAAAAACAGCGATCCAGGAGACGATGTCAAAGCAAAGAGACAGGATGAAGGTGATGCTGCTGATCAAGATAGACTGCAAGTATGCTCTGAATTCCCCGACCTGGTAACGAGCATCCACCGGATCCTCATAGGCTTCCACCAACCAGTCGCAGGCAATATGTATCAGCGTGAGAGAAATGCGGCCGAACCAGAAAGTAAGGAAGAATCCATAGAAAACGCGGCTAAGAGTAGACGACCTGAACTGGGCGAGGATCCAGTCGTTTGCGTCGTTGTATTTGAAGGGGTTGCGCCCGAGCATGCAGAGATACTGAAAGAAGATGCCGAGAACGCTCAAAAAGAGCTTGAAGTTGTAGATGAGGAAGTAAAAGATTTCAGGCCACTGCTTGATGAGTCGTTCGAAACCAGTCTGCTGCTCAGGGAAGAGGATGCGATAGTTGGGAAATTCCTTCGGATCGTACGTGAGGGGGGGTTTGTAGAAAAACATCTTTGCTGATCCTACAGAGTGAGAAGTAGTCTGATCGTAGTGAGAGAAGTTTTACTGAAATCTCTGTGAAAGTTTGTTCGCTGAAACGAAGTGTGACTGAGTGAATGTTGTTCAAAGTTAATGTTCAACGGTGAACGTGAGGATGAAAGAAATGAACAGTGACGATGAAAACAAAAACAAAAGTGCTTGATCCTTGATGTTGATCAATACTCACTGCCTGGCCTCGCCGTTTGCACATTTTGTTCCAGTGAACCGCTCCGCCACCTGCATGGCAGTGCTGGTGGGGGCTTACCAGTGATGAAAAATGAGGGGATTCACAGTTGACGTTGCTAGCGAACCGCACCCAGCAACGCAGCTTTTTCGGGGTGGACTTACGGTTCTTGACTCCCAATTGCAACCAAATTCTCTGCTCAAGGGGTCGGTTGGGAAAGATTGGGCTTGCACTTGCAAGTTCCGAAATGTGCCTAACACGCTGCGGCCGTTTGGCCGTCGAGATAGAGAACAACATCTCTACCGCAAGTTTTCCAGGCACCATAGACAGCCACCATAGCTTAAGAGTTTAGTTGAATCTCATATTAATCCCCAAGAGCCGTACTGTACGGGCAGGTAGTCGAGTGTCGGTAGTTCTATAAAACTTGACAGGCATTGTTATATATCAGTTTCACCCCTACTTCAACCTTCAAAACCAATAAAACTCATTTTGTATTATCCATAGCATAATCTCGACATGGAACAGATAAGAAAATACAGCCTGAGATAGTCAAAAACTCCAGAGGTGACACAAGTGTGACCCCTCCAGTTTGGTCGAAAGATCCGGCCACTCTGCACACAGCACCTAGCATGATCTTGCGTTCTTTGTGTAAGTCACCATATGCTAGATCTTCCCGCCTTATACACCGTGACTTATTCTCCGTGGTAGATAAATATCCCGAATATAGTTAACTCGCATGTAGTTTAGTGGCACGAGATGTGTTGGTTCTCAGTTACGTGGGAATACGTTCCAAGAAATCTTCATGGCAGGCTATCCCGACGGTCGGCTCTCATTCATCCCAGAATTTGAACGGTGAAGTGTAAGCTCCTCTCCGAGGATCGGAGAAGTCATCTGGTTAGGAAAATTCTTTGACTTCGAACCGAACTCTTTCTTGCATAGGGCTGCGGAGAAGTTTGAAGATGTTGCACGCCGGCTGTTTGAGCCTGCGAGTAGCTACTCACTACTCCATGAACTTTAGAGACTAAGAGGCCTAGTCATATTTACACTTTGGTGGAACTTCATAGTGTCCTCGTGGTAAAGTAGTGAGTTGACCTGTAACAGTCGAAATCCCACATATTTCGTGGCCTAGTGACGACATGCGGCGTCGCGGATGTCTACTTCTTACATGGCCCCGTTGTCCCTGGGAATAACTCCCATGATCTTTTTGTTGCCTTTATCTTAGCGGTAGTCCTTGATCCAACAGAGACCCGAAAAAACGTTGCTATTACGGATATCGCGTTCGAGGCGGTCAGAGAGGGATATTTAAGCATGACGTGCATTAGTCCCCTATGTCTTGCATAAGATATCAGTAGGCCCGATATATTTTTTTCCCCAAGTCGTTCAGCGTGTAAGATTTTTGACTTTGGTGACTGGTTGGTGCGTAGAACTATGCCGCCGCCGCCACGACATTCGAGAATTGTTGTTGGAAGAACACGGGGAATGACGGGTATAGCAAGGAAAGAGATAGTGCGCGACTAATTACTAGTCACCACCTGGGGTCGTAGATCATCACTATGACAGCTGCTAGTGCGTCAATGGGGATGGAATTGCCGAACGTGGATAAATCAGGTTGTACTTTATAAACCAAAGCTGCTTTTGGCCAGGCCTGGCGGGCTTATCTTGTAGTAGAAAGTTCTGCCTTTGTTCATACCTAACCAGTCCTTAGCATAAACGTTTGTAAGTTTCACTCATGTAGACCTACTAAGCTGGAAATAGTAGGTCAACAGCTATCATGGATGCTTTGATGGAGACGATATTTTGGGTAAGGTCGATTTCATAGTATGATGCAGTGACATCCAGTAAGACGAGAACATCCAGCCAATTTATGATAAGTAGTGGATGGTTCTTATACGGACTTATATCTAGTTCCGGTATTGTCTTAAGACCAGATCTGAGGAGCCAAGTCCGAAAGAAGATGACAATAAGGCCGTATGTTCATTGTCTTCTATTATTACTTGTTTTCTTCCACAAATGACCTCCCATCCATCTCTCTATTCATTGGTGCGAGAGTTTGTTGAGAATAGAACTGACTTCAGCCACAATCCTTATTTCCTCTTGACAATAGTCAAGGCAACGACTTTGCGCGAAGGACCGAGATGTGCCGATTGAATAGACGTCACAATCAAAGTCTATTAGACAGGCATCACAGGGCTTTCGAGAATGAATTCCATCATGGCAGCCCAAGAGGCTTGATGGCGATGGCTTCTAAAGCTTGGCCAGAAGCCTCTTCTACCCGCTGTCGCTATTGTCGCCATCGGGCTGACGGGTTTCTATACATCCCGCGTCGAATCTGGTTCGTCTTTAGGATAAGGACTGCGGACCAATCGCGTTAGTTGGGGGAAGAGATGACGGAGAAATGGAATGTGGCAGCGAATTTTGACTTTGACGGTAGATGAAAGGTACAAGCTCTATTCATGCCACCCACGCACGTTTAGGCTATGATCGACAGAATTTTCCTTCTGGACGTTCCATCGGCGGGAGCGTAAGTGGGAGGTTAGTGCTGAGAGGTATGAAATAAACATCTGGAGAGACCGAAGAGAGCAAGAGAAGGTTCCATGGAAGGGCCGTCTATCTCCAACTCTGAAGGAGGTCGGTCCCGTAGGCGCTCCGGGACCGATCACGGTACTAAACTATCAGACGGGTATCTCAGGTACCTCACGGAGAATTGCGCGGGCCATGTGGACACGATTTCGGCCCCCATTACGATCGGGAGGGAATGGGCACAGACCCAGGACCAGAATACGGTCACCAGAACAAGAACACGATGTTGGGTGATATCGCGCTGCAGATTGCTGCGAGGTACGAGTAAGCCAACAGGCGGTAAGCAATATCTACGGCTACCTACTTTGGCACGGCGGCAATAGAAAAAGCGGTTCATGGTCATCAAAGACAGACGCCTCGCGCTGCGGGACGAGGACAGTCAACAGTCTCAAGACTCAAGTAATGTCAACTGCTCTGTTGGTGGAGCTCTGTGGCAGCACACATTTCAAGTGATGCTGCGTAGCTAGCTATAGCTTCAAGGTACTAAGAGAGTCGAAATTAGTCTAGACGCGGCACAACCTGGGGACTGTTGATCGCATTCTGGTTCAAGCAAAGCGGGAGTGCCCATAAGTGGGTTTCAATACAGATCCAAGAATCTGGCCAACGCCCTTAACACGGGCGACGAGTCAAGTGCCACATTACTCCGTACTACGCAATGTACTGTAGATAGAGTTGAGGCTTCGCTATTCGCCAGGATCGAGCGCCGCAATGGTTTTAGCCGTAACCGTACCGTAGCCGCAAGGTACCTAGTAGCCAAAAGTCCTAGCAAGGCTACCTTACCTAGTACCGTATCTATCCTTAGCTTAGCGTTGAGGTCGTACTCGGCAAGACAAGGCAGGGCAGTCTGCGATGTCGGGTCCAGAGGCGAGAGATTGATTTCTGTTGTTCCGGGTTCCTGGGACACGGGGAATGGGAATGGTTCCAGTCGTCAGGGTCCTCTCGTCTCTGGTCTCTCTCCTCTTGTCGCTTGTAGTTGTCCCTTGCCTTGTCCGTTTTGCGCCGCCGGAAGCAGAGCCGGGACAGTCTCAAGGGTCCCCCAACCGTGCGGGATGCTAGGAACAGTAGCATTGGCTGGCGTGACCAGTATCCGTGCCCCCTTTTGACGGGCCGGATACGCAGGTCAGGGCATGTCGTCGCTACACCTTCGCACGGGCGGGATCGTACTGCAGCGGACGGAGACTAGGAACTGTCGGGTACCGGGCTGCCACTAATGACGGGACGGAATCACGGAGCGCGCTCACAATACTGCACAGTACCTAGTTGCGGATAGCGTGTTGTGGTGAGGGACGATCAACGAATTAGGCACCCAAGACCGTAATGGATGGCTGCAGCAAACATTACATTGATTCATTTCCCTGCATCAATAGAGTGCCTACCTACGTAAACATGGGATCTCGGCTTCCGCGGAGAATAAACAGCGCTGGGAGCCAGCTAAGGCGCCTCCCGTCCACAATGGAAAGCTTCACAATAGAAGGTAAAAAGAGCAGATATTCGAACGAGTACCGCATTCCAGCTCGACGAGGGCTAATCCGTGAATCGGTAACCCACAACAAGGAGCCAGGCCCTTAGGTTTTCGGCGAACTAAAATGCCGATCAGGGACCGGTTGACAGCCACGTCAAAAAGGCCACCCAAACGTTGACAAGACAACCTTACTGTCTGTCAGGGCCACGCTGGCTGGCTGGCTGGCTGCACTGACTGTGCCTGTCTAGCCTGTGCTTGGGGAAAGCAATCAGCCTCTATTGCACTGTTTGACGCCCTCCGCTGCTAGTTTCTCCGTCTGTCCATATACCATCCAAGCCAATGGAATTCTCGACTCACCATCATGATAATGATCAGCCATCCGTATCCATCCTCGTGAACAGTTCAGTTCCAACCGCGGGCATCGACCCAAACCTAGAGACCGGACCAGGTACCTGGCATCGCCTAGCGGTAGACAGGGATAGGGATACGTCCCGTCACTTCAGGTAGACCGCTGATGCTACATACGGTTCGCTTCACTGCTGGGGCGTCTCTGGTGACTGGTGCGCCTTACTCGTTTCCCTCTTGGCAGCCCGGATTTTGGGAAGGGCAAGGGGGAAAATGAATGGTTGATCATTCTAGCGGAACTCTGTTGAATACCAATACCTGTAACTTTCCCAAGTTACGCCGACACCGTTGAACTAATTTAGCAGCCTAAGCCGAAGTCCAGGCTCAGGCTATGCTGGAGCTGGTGCTGGGCGATCCTCAATGATGACACCTCTGGCGCTCGGATCCGCTTTGGCGTCTGGTAAATGGAATTAGCTGTGGGATGGCTGCTAAGCCCAGCAGCCCGTACGGAGGACCCAGGAAGATTGGTATGGAAAGGGAAAAAGCAAGCACATGTAGCAAGAGTGTCAAGAATAATAAAAGCATCCTTTGGTCCCCCCTTCGTCTGCAGATCTTTCTTGTGTTTTTACGATCGCCAACAAGGACCCGCGAACTTCCGAAACCGAGATACAACAAGCACGGGCTTTTACAAGTCAATACCAAACACTGGGCTACCACCAAAATAGCCGCGGATCCTCATCACATTTACTGTTACCCCCCAGTCACCGTCCCAGCACCAGACAAGGCCAGGGTTCATTCGGTCCAATTCTCATATATCCATCTGGTCGCACCCCTACCATCTTTATTTTTCCCATTCTACTATAACAATCTTTTCTCACAAGTCACGACAACATCTCGATACCCATTCAAACAAAGACTACCGTATCAAACGACGAGCTGGCCTCCCAGAAACAAAACAAGGCTGGAACGTGCTTGTGCTCTCGCCCGCATGCGCATGCATAAATATATCCTATAATAGCAACAACCTGATACACACACTGTCTTGTTTGCTCCGCGACCAACAACCCATTCCTACCCCTCCAGCTCATCAGGCTCTCACCCATATATCTACTCAACAACTCGACCACCACCTTCTTACAGTCAACAACATACACAACGCCACAACGATGCTCCGAGGAACCACATCCAACGTCCCCAAAGTACCACTCTTTGGTAACCCCAAGAGGCGCAAGCAGAGGCAACAACAGGAGCAGGAGCAGAAGGACAAAGAAGAGAAGCTCCGTCTGCAAGCCCTCGAGGAAGCTGAGTTTGCGACAAAAGCCGAGACATCAGACTTCCTCACCTACTACCTTGAGCGATCCCCCTTCAAGGACCAGTCCGACCAGATCTCTATTGCCTGGGAGAACCTACCCAGCCTCGGCGAGCTTGAGTCCTTTGCCAGACTCAACAAGACTGCTGGTACACAAGCATGCCGCCGTCTGTTCAAGGCCGTTGTCATCTGGGACGACCTTGGCCTCGATCTCTGGGAGACCCTCAACAGCACCTTTAAGCCCGAGAGCGACGAGGAGGATGACGATGACGCTGTCCTCCACGAAATCTACGAGGAGCCCATCGGCTGGGATCATGTGAGCCCACCAGAGCCACGCTCTCGCGCCAGCTCCCCGGCATCTTCTTCTGAGCGTGCATCTGAGCGCTCGCGCCAGGTGTCTGCAGACCGTCAAAGCCAACGGGAGCGCAGCCGCGACTCGCGAAGAACAGTCTCAACAAGAGACCAGAGCGCCAACGGTAGAATCCCTTCACGGAGGCCTACACCTCAGGGCAGCATGATCAGCGAGTACTACGACAGCCCCTCGCGGTACCGTGTGCCCAAGATCGTGCGAGTGCTATAAGCGCTCGTCACTTACAACCACACGAATCTTTCTTTTTTATCATGTTTCTTGAATATTTTAAGCGGGCGTTTGGGATATCAGCAAAGTTCACAGTGGCCGCTATACTAGCCTCATATCTTTTCTTATCATTTATCTATCTATTAGCATGGCGTTGTGGACATGAATAGCAAAGGCACCTGACAGGATCACGGATTACGGATACCACCTACATACAGTAGAGCTGAGAATCATCAGCTACCATTACCATATTATTACTATAGTACCAATGAACAATCTTTCAAAAACAACATTCCAATATCATGCAATTATTCGTGATCAGCGTGTGAAAATTCAGATGCCTCGACTACAGCTGTGCCGCACGGCAGTTCGTTGTTGAACACGCGGACAAACTTTATCTAAACTACTGGCCAAGGAAGTTCCTAGTCTTAACAGCTAGATCGTCACTCCTGACATCACTTGAGATCCGCGTTGCTACATCGCGATATTATCGGATTGAGTAAGTTGTCGACGTCATGGTGGAGGGAAGTTTTAACTGCCGTAGAATTTAACAGCCGAATACCCAGCTATTAGTAGACCCAAACTCGGGGAACCCAGATCAGGTACGGCTGGGATACTATAGCAGACGGGATATCGATCGCATCACCGATTGTGTTCCAAGTTTATCGCCAGGGATCCCCTTCCCTCTCTTATGCCGGCCATCACATTCACATCACAGTATGCGCTCTGTATCGTTTACTCTTGTACCTGACTCGTCCCATCTAGTGATTCAGATCTTGGCGCTAGTTTCGCGGAGGTGCGTTTCCTCGGTCATTTCAGGAGGACCAATGGTTGCAGGTGTGCTTCAGTCACTATCCGTGTGGCGCGGACCTTGACCTAATCGGGGAAATAAGTCCACTTGCTGGGATGTGCGAGGGCAGCGAGGCCATTCCCAGGCAGAGCTCGGACTTGTTTGGCTTTGACATGCTTGAGCTTTGAGACAAACGAGTGTTTATCCTCAAAACATCCTTTGGTAGCTTGTGAAACCCGAGTGTCGGTTTAAAACATCCATGGATGTATAAAAGAAGCATTCATGTCCGTTGGGGTCTTGGCGTAAATGCATCGTACGTTAGTCGCGGCTTCGTGAGACACTTGGCTTGCTGTGGAAGAACAGACTCATTTGTCTCCTTCTCTGGTCGAACAAGTGTTCAGCCTGGGCGCGCTAACGGAAGCCAACGTCTGGTGATGATTGATGCTGAATGCCCTCATCTAGCCTCATCCACGCAGATAGTCAAGCACTATCAAGGCTGAAACACTTCAGTCAAACTCTCCTCAAAAAAGCGTACATCAACTGACTCTCTCCATTTGACCTTAGATCAGGAACACAGAACACCTCTACTGCGGTCCAATGCAGGTCCTGACTCACTTTTGTTCACACGGAAAGGTTGTGTGCAGCTGAGTGTGCCGTTTGCAAGCCATCTGAGCTAGTCCCAGGGGTCCTGGCGCCATTTGTATCTAGACCTCGAGAGGCGTTGTTTGAGGCTTGACACCAGATGAGAAGGCATTTTTCAAGTTATGAGGTGTTGGACTCCTTAACCCCCTCGGGTTCTTCCGGTCGGGCTGAATTAGTGTTGGTATTGGGCTGTTGAGGGTGTCGTTCTCTGTCTCGTCGTCCCTTTTGCTTTTGAGTCTCTTCGTTGTAGTACCTCTAGGAGAGCCATGAAGCACTTACACGGCCTGTTGTGGGCCGGTCTGGTCGGCTTGACTGTCTTGACAATTGCAGAAGATGTCTCTTACGTGACTGATCTCGAGATTTTCACATACTTGGTACGATTTTTGAAATGAAATTGAGACGCGTTACTGACATTGTAGGCGCCATGTGTGTCCAGCGCGATCTCGTACAATGTCGGCATGCAGACTTACTCGACCATGTGCGGCGACTCAGAGACTGAACTGCAGAGATGCATCTGCTCGACCCGTATGGACGACGTCGCGTCTTCGATTTCGACCGATATTGAATACAGCTGCGGTTCCAGCGCGACAGAGGATCTCTCTAGTGCATCCAAGCTGATGCAGAAATACTGCAACCAGGACAAGGACATCACCTTCTTCTCACCAACCACGAACATTGTTGAAGCGTACATTACAGATCTCCCTGAGCTAGCATACCTGCCGCCGTGTGCACAATCAGGACTTTCGTATGCTGTGGTTGGAGTGGTACGTTTCAACACTGGAGGAAACATTTATGGTCGTTTATTGGACTAACACGAATATAGGCTGCATCGAGATGTCCTGAAGCGGCCGAATTGAACGCGCCCTGTGTCTGCAACAAGAAGGATGTTGTGAAAGATATCACTGCAACCCTTAAAAGCTCAGTCAAGTACTCTTGTTCGAATAACGGGGATGTTACTTCAGCGCAAAACTTCTATAGCGAGTTTTGTCGCATGAACGACGGCACTACATCTTTTGCGCCGCCCAAGCGCCCTCCTGGTGACAGTAAGTATCGAAAGACTTCTCCCAAGATATAATCTAATCTCGGGTCTCGTAGTGTCGTACTATATTACAGCTTTGCCGCAATTCAAATCTCTCAACAAATGCGCTCAGAGTGGTATTGCTACCGCTGTCATGGAGGTATTTGTCGTTTAAAAGATCGCCAGGTTCTTGTTGCTAATGCTGGTATAGCAAAGCTCTTGGCTATGCGGCGATGGACCGCAAGAACTAGCTTCCTGTGTCTGTATAAAGTCTGGAATGTCCAAGATCATCTCCAGTAGCTTGACTGAGAGAGTCAAGGATTATTGCGACAGTACACGCATTGCCAACGTTACCTCTGCCATTGACGTCTTCCGGTACTATTGCAGCGCTGCTGAGAGTTTGGTCGTTGCTACCGTCAGCCAATCCATCTTTCAGTCATATCCAACTGCCAGCTCCGGCGCTGGTTCTGGTGCAACTGGCCCAAAATCTACCGGCTCAGCTGCAGCAACTTCCACGAGCGGTACTGATGTCGCGGGTGAATCGGGTGACAGCGACAAGGACAAGGATGAAGGAGAATCAAAGATCAGTATCATGCCGATTGCCGGAGGTGTCGCTGGTGTCGTGGTAATAGCCGCTCTTGGAGTTGGGCTGTTTCTCATAACAAAACGAAAACGTCAGCGTGAGACGAAAGGAGAAGAGCTTTCGAATAGCGCCGACGGTCCTCCAGAATACAGTGGACATCCAGAGCTTATGGGCAACAGTGCTTACATCAAGGGCCATACTGCACAGCCCATTGTCTCAGAGTTATCCTCGACTGCTTCTCTTAAGCCAGAACTGGATGGTGGGAAACCAATCCTGGAACTTCCTCGCAACCATGCGCCAACAGCTGAGCTTCAGGCTCATCTTGCAAAGGCAAATCACGGGCACTCAACGCAGTCTGGGTACGTCTCGCCGATGAGCCCTTTGCAAGGACAGCCAGTCTATGAGTTTCCAGGTCACCCAGCACCAACATATTCTGGGCAGCATAATATGGGATTTCAGTCCGGGCCTGTCGAGGCCTATGAGTTAGACTCCAACATACGCGGGTCGGCCAAGTAGAATATTGGGAATATCAAGACTAATGGATGTGCTTTTTGAGCCGGCGCTGTGGGTTCTCTTTGGAGCGACTGGGATAATAGGTAGTTGTGGTGATAATGTAAAATTTCAGAAGACGATGGTCAAAACAGAAGTGTTTTTGATGTCGACAATATTCAGTCTGAGCTTCCCGAGATAGGTAATACCGATCTTCCACAACAATTGTACTTCAGAGGTTTATCGGATGAGTGATTCACTGCCCTGTCTTGAAATCAACGCCTCTTGGCTACCTAAGCTTCGACATGGGGATAAGAGACCAGCTTGGCGACCTGTTAGACATTTCATTTCATTGATCACACGCAAAAACATGTTACAATCCTATTCAAAGGATAGCTGCAGGGTAACCTGCAGGTGCCCGGAAAAACATGGCAGCCGTTCAAACGCAGCTTCCTTATGTTGGTGGTCCGTGCGTGTTGCTTGCCGGACAGCAAACAGCGTTGGGTGTGTTCTGGATCTTCAGCTTTGGAGCTCCAAATTTCCCGGTCTCTCCAACAACAACCAAAACCTCCATTTCCTTTGTCGGGGAATTTCACCATCCTCATCCACACTCATTCGTCAATATCAAAGACAAAAAGCGAGGCGAAACGATACGTCACGTGAATCTTTGTTTTATAATTGTTCTTTATTCCAGACGCGCAACTGCGGGAATGACGAGTGCCGCGATCTCGACCTGATCCGACCACGACCATGGCGGCCGCAGACGTGGACATCGGCTACGTCGCAGGCCACCTTGGCCTCGATCAGCCTGTCCTCGCGTCACTGACAACCGAGCCAACAGTTGACCTCGTAAATACCATTTTGCAGGCTGTCGCAGCCAAAGCGCACGAGTTCGATACTCTTTATGCCGAAAAGCTTCAGACCGACATTGAACTCGAGAACGCGGTGCGCAGCTCCGAAACGCGATCGCAGACTTTCAAGGCCACTGCGGATAAGGCTCTCAAAGATGTCGAAGAGGCCAGGCAGCAATTAAAGGACGAAGGTATGTGTTGGTGGGGTGCGCGAAACGAGGCTGCACGGTTGTTGACATTTAATTTCATCACAGAAACGAAGCGCCAATCAGTCGAGAACGAACTTCAGGTTTTCAAAGCCAAGAAGTCAGACTACGATGCCGAGATTAAAGCTCTTAACGACAAGATTGAAACCCTTCAGTCATCCAACCGAACCAACTTGAGCATTATTGAATCCAACAACAAGCGCGACCAGACTATTACCGAGGAACTCACCAAACAGCACTCGCGAAATGTTGAGCTCTCTCGCGAGATTACCGCTCTGCAACAGTCGGAGCAGAATGCGCGAGGCCAGCTCAACAGCGCCAAGTACCGAGAAGAATCACTCCAGCAACAGCTCGACCTAGCCCGAAAGAACAGCGAATGGCTAGAGAACGAACTCAAGACCAAGAGCGAGGAGGGACTCAAATATAGAAAGGAGAAGGGTGCTCGCATTGCCGAGCTTCAGCGACAAAATGAGGATATTCAATCCCAGGTTGATGCTTTGAAGCGAACTGAACAACAGCTCCGCGACCGACTTGACGCTATGCAATCCAAGGCAGATGAGGCTTTGGTGAAGCTTCAAAAACAGGAAGGAGCCTTTGCCCAGACGATCGAGAGCTATAAGCATGAGCTCGAGGATCAAAGACGGCTGGTTGACATGTCTGATCAGCTGAGCAAGAAGCACCAAGAACGAGTGCGCGAGCTTGAAGCCGAAAAGGAGCGCCTCAGGGACAACTACGAAAACGAACTACGACGTGTTCGAGTCGAACTAGAGCAAGAACGAGAGAACTCAGCCCAGATGGAGGAGCGCATTGGACAGCTCCAGGCGGAAATTGACGAGCTCCAGGTGCGCGTTGAGCAACATGTACCACCACCCGAGTCCGCACCACAGACTCCACGTGCCAATGGCTCCTTCATGCGACCTTCTTCTCCTTTTGCGACACCCGGTTCGGTTCGAGCCAAGGGTGCAATTACTGCCACACAGGCTCTTGATCAACTCTACCAAGTCAAGGGTCAGTTGGCTACCGAGCGACGTCGCAACCAGCAGCTCTCCGAGGAGCTCGATAACATGATGTCGGCTTTGGAGGCAAAGGCCCCCGAGATGCAGGAACTTCAGTCCGAGGCTGAGACACTTCGAGAAGAGATCACCCGCATGTCGGAGCTGTCACAGCAGAGCTTCGAGGAGCGTGACAGTGCCAGACGAGCGGCGAGAAAGGCAGAAGGTGCACTTGCAACGGCCCAGTCTGAGACCGGCATCTTGCGTACTCAGCTACGTGACCTCGGAACCCAGATCAACATGCTCTTGTTCCAAATCCACGCCATGGAGAAGGGCTTGGACCAGCTAACTGACGAGGAAACTTTCCGCCTCCAGCAACTACAGAAGGGAGAAATTTCCGAGGAAGCTTTGTCAGATATGTCCGACACTCACCAATTCATTACGCAGAAGCTGGTGGTTTTCAAGGACATCCAGTCCCTGCAGGCCAAGAACGAGGAACTGCTGCGTATTACTCGCGAATTGGCTGATCAGCTGGAGAGCGAGGAGGCACTTGCAGAGAAGCACCAGGCAAAGCAGGACCATGACATGGTTGAGAAGCTACAGCAAGAGCTAGCCCACATGGTCGAGGAGACCAGATCGATCAAGAAGACCATGGAAAGCTATAAGACGGAGCGCGACATGTTCCGACGACTTTTGCAGCAACGTGGCGTGAACGGTGATGAGGCATCTATGATGCGAAACTCCATTGCTGGTGGTGAACGCTTGCCTCTGGCTAGTATCGAGGCAACCGAGCAGACCGAAGCTCTTAACGAAGCCATCCGCAAGCTTCAATCAGAGTACGACAACTACCGTGACGCCCAGGACGGAGTTCGCAAAGATTTGCGCGATCAAATCGATGCTCTGTCAGCCGAACGAAACAGCCTGCAGACCGACAAGGTAAAGCTCCATGCCGAAACTCGACTCGAATCCGAACGACGCGAGATGCTGCACACCAACTATGTCGCACTTCAAAATGAGAACCATGAGCTCCAAAAGCGAAGCCAAATTTTGTCCGAAACCGCTGCCAAGCAGGATATCCGAACACAACAGGTTGCCGAAGAGCTCATCGAGGCTAAGGGCTTGCTCGACAGCGTTCGCAACGAAACTGCCAACCTCAAGGCCGAGAAGAAGCTTTGGAAAGATATTCAGGACAGACTAAGCAAAGATAATGAGAGCCTGATCGAGGAAAAGAATCGCCTGAATAACTTGCTTGCGACACAGCAGTCACTTGAAAACGAACGAAACATGGCTGATTCTGAGTCGCGACGCAAAGCTCAGAGTAAGATTGAAAACCTGGAGCAGGAACTGAGCGATGCACAGAGAAAGCTCAACTACGAAGCGGAGGAAACGAAGAAGCTCCAACTTAGGAAGGAGTATGAGTCAAAGGAGTCACAGAAGCGAATTGATGAGCTCATGGCAAGCCTGAGCCAGATCCGGGAGGAGCATGTTGGTGTCAAGACAAGCCGGGATCACCTTCAGGCTCGTGTTGATGAGTTGACAGTCGAGCTGCGAAATGCCGAGGAACGAGCTGGACGACTTCAGCCTCGACCTACCCCCAGGCCTGGAACTATTGAGGTCAGCGAACAACAACAGCAACTGGAAAACGAGATCCAGGAACTCAACGTCGAGATCTCCGACCTCAAGCGAGATTTGGATATGGCCAACACACACCTTGAGAATACGAAGACCCAGGCTGAGCAGTTCAAGGAGCTTAGTCAGGCCAACGAAGAAGCTCTCGAGGATCTGCGATCATCACAGGACCAATACCGACAAGAAATGGAAGCACTCATTGAGGAGAAGGATGCCAAGATCAAGGAGCTTAGCCAGCGTGCTGAGGACGTATCTGCAGAGCTTTCTCGGTCCAACACTGAGCTGTCTAGCCTACGAGATTCGCAGGGTGAGGTTGCGAGACGGTACGAGGACGAGAAATCGATCCTGCAAGAGGAGGCAAATCGACTCAAGGAGGAGAGCGCAAGGCATTTGGAGGCCACTCGATATCATCAGCAGGATCTCCGTGCTCAAGCTGAAATCGCCTCCAAGGCTCAGCAGGATTATGAGCAAGAACTTGTGAAGCATGCCGAGGCTGCCAAGCTTGTTCAACAATTGCGAACCGACTACAACACACTCAAAAGTGAAGCGGCGGCAATGAAGTCGGAAGCGGATTCCGCCAAGGTTACTCTCGCCCAA
The DNA here is from genome assembly GCA_030142105.1 of Fusarium sp. FL617. Classification (NCBI taxonomy): domain Eukaryota; kingdom Fungi; phylum Ascomycota; class Sordariomycetes; order Hypocreales; family Nectriaceae; genus Fusarium; species Fusarium sp. FL617. The sequence goes on along the minus strand of JAREIL010000012.1, from coordinate 2,805,145 downwards.
AGCGAAAGTTCATGGGAGGATCGCCGACAGCAGCTGGAGCAGGAAATGGCGGAGCTCAAGACCCGGCGGGAGGATGTCAACTCGCAGAACAAGATTCTCCACCAGCAGTTGGAGGGCTTGACTGCGCAGGTTGCAGCACTCCAGCAGAAGCGCGGTGGTGATGAGGACGAGGACGAAAGGATGTCGCCTGTGCCTCTTGGAGACGCAACCGAAGGCCTCCGCGAACTCAACAGCTACCTTCGACGTGAGAAGGAGATCCTCGAAGTGCAGTATGATCTCAAGGCCCAAGAATCCAAGCGACTTCAACAGCAACTCGAGTATACCCAGTCTCAGCTCGATGAGGCGCGTCTCAAACTCGATCAAGAGCGCACACAGGCTGCTCAAAGCGGTCGCACGTCTTTGACACATCAAGACCTCATGGAGAAACTAAATGAGCTTAACATCTACCGCGAAAGCAGCATGACCCTCCGGAACGAGAATCAGCAGCTCAAGGATCAAATCAGTGAAAAGAACCAGAAGATTGAGGAGATGGAGGCCCGAGTACAACCACTAGAGGCCGAAATCGACACACTCAAGACTCAAAAGTCCTTCCTCGAAGATGAAATTAAGCAAATTCAGGAGGACCGCGACCGATGGCAGAAGCGCACTGAGGGCATCCTGACCAAGTACGGACGAGTTGACCCTGCTGAAATGGAGCAACTCAAGGAGAAGATCACAGAGTTAGAAACTGAGCGCGATGCATTGAAGCAAGGCGAGGAGCCCTTGAAGGCCAAGGTGACAGAGCTCGAGACCACTCTGGAGACTGAACGAAACAACTGGACCACCACGCGCGCCAAGATTGTCGAGCAAGCCAAGGAACGGTCAAGGAAGCTTACCGGAGAGAAGAATGAGGCCATTCAGCGTACCAACCAAGTGCAAGAGAGCTTAGATAAGGTCAACACTGAGCTCGAGGGTACTAAGAAGGAAGTGGAAGAGTCCAGAAGTCAGAAGACAGACCTCGAGCAGCAAATCCAAAACTTCCAAAAAGAGGTTGAGGAGCTACGACAACAGGCTCAAGCTGCCCAGCCTACTCAACCAGCTCCTACCCCTACCCCTGCTCAACCAACCGAAGCCTCAGCTTCTTCCGAAATTGTTTCCCAACTTGAGCAACAGCTTACGGATCTTCGTAAGGAGCTTGAGGCAATTACTGGACAGAAGCAGGGCGCCGAGCAACAACTGGAGTCACTCCGTAACGAGTTGCAGACTGCTATCTCTGAGCGAGATGAGGTAGCCAAGAAGCTTCAAGAGGCAAACGACGCTACCACTCAAGCTGCGCAGGCTGCACCTGAAGCTGCTGCTCAGATCAACGAGCAAGCTCCTCCTGCCGAGTCTGCAGCTACCGAGACTAGCGAGAAGCCTTCCGGCGTCTCTGACGAAGAGAAGAAGGCCTTGGAAGAGAAGGTTTCCGCTGCGGAAGCTAAGGCGGCCGAATTCGAGCAAAAGGCCAATGAGGTTGAGGCCAAGATCCAGACCACCATTAAGGAGCGTTCCGACAGGATGCGGGATACTTTGAATGCCAAGCTTAAGGAGAGCCGGGCCAGAATGGAGGAGGAGTACAGGAAGAAGGACGAGGATATGAAGCTCAAGTTCGAGCAAGAGAAGCAGATCTGGCTGGCCGAAAACCCTACTGCTAGACCTAGCGGAGACGCTCCGAAGACAGAGCCCGCAGATCAACCTCCTTCGACACCTGCGAAGACTGAGGCCTCTGCAGTACCTGCAACGCCCGCGTCTGTTGGGCCGAGTGACTTGTCTCAAATGGATGATGCCGGTATTCGTCAGTTCCTTGCGACAAATCCTACGGTTAAGAACATTGTCGCGGCCAATATTAAGAAGAAGCTTGAGGTGGAAAGCTCCAAGTTGAAGACAGAGTTGGAATCAACTCTGAAGAATGAGTATGAATCCAAGATTTCTTCAGCTCGGGATCAAGCCCAGCTTATGGAGTCGAAGAAATCTACTCTACGAATCAACATGGCGGAGAACAAGCTCAGATCTGCCAACGCTAAGATCGGTGTGGTCGAAAAGGCCGCGTCTGAAACACCTCAGAAGCCCGTCGTCGAAGTATGGGAAGTGGCCAAGACAGCGCAGGCTCCTCCTCCCACACCAGCCGCGGCAAAGCCCACTCCCGCCCGCCAGGGTTCGGTGGCCGGCGTACCCCCATCTCCATCCCCCGCGACACCTGCGGCTGGTGCTAAGGGTCCCCAAGCAACACCGGCAGCAACTCCGGCGACCGAGACGAAACCAGCACAGGCTGCGCCTGCAGCAACGAGCGGAATCCCTGGTCCCAAGGCCAACAATCCCTTTGCTGTTCCCGCCAATACTACGACAGCTGCTACGCCAAACCCATTCGCCTCTAAGAGCGAAGGTGGCGCGGCTCCCACTCCAGCTGCCAAGGAAGGTCAACCACAAGCTCAGGCTCAGCAAGCTCCCCCACAACAGCAACAACAGGGCCAACAACAGGGCCAGCAAGGAGTACGATCTGGCATTCCTATGCCTCGCGGCGGTGGCCGTGGACGAGGTGGAGCTTATGTGCCTCCCAGCCAGCGTGCAGCCAGTGGCACTCAAGAGGGCGGACATGGCAATGCCGGCCATGCTGGCCGTGGAGGGCGAGGAGGACGAGGCGGTGGAAGAGGTGGTATGAACCCGAATGCCAATGATTTCCAGCCGGGCAACAAACGCCCACGAGGGGATTCAGAAGTTGGTGGAGGGGCCAAGCGAGCACGCGGAGCGCATTGATAGACCACTGGGGTTGATAGATCCGAGATTGGTATTGGGATATCTGATATGTACAACATGAAAAAACGTGTAATTATTTGGGGATTTGGCATTGAAAGGAGAAGGCCTGGGTTGAGAGATGGACGGATGGGTTACGGAGAGTGTTACTACAGCATTATTATGTCTTACATACGTATTGGGTTCCTAAACGGAAAAAAGAACGCAGTTTCCTTGGTTTTTACAATATTCGATGGTCTTGAACTTGAAAGTGACACAGATGTTGAGTTGAGGTGCAATACGGATGTGAAGACTGGATAGGAGTTCTATACTGCCTTTACGATAACTATTCTCCATTAGTGAATAGCATGAAACAAGAGAAGCTCTTGACTAACTTGTATCACATCATGATTTCCATCCTCGTCTCTGCTTACCTCATTTTATTGATGTTAAGCCACAGGCTACAGTGCCTGAGAGTCAACTACAGTATGGCTGAGAGAGTCGCTGCTGGTGGGGGTGTCGGTGGATCGGCATCAACTTTTGCCGATAGCGATAAAGTACAGTCAGAAAAAGTTGGGAAAATAAAAATTGGGACCTTTGACAGAATTCAAGATTCAACCCCGACCAAGAGAAACGACGCGAAAGCGACTTTCCTATAGCCAACGACGACATAGGAAGGCATAACGATCGCCTTGAAGAAAGGCGATTGCCATTTTCTCAATGGTTCCCCCGTCAAAGAAGCGCAAGCTTCCGACCGCGACCGGCCCCGCCTCGAAACGATCCAAGAACATCTCCAAATCCTCGAGCTCTAAGAAGAAGAGCGGAAAGGAATCGCGCCGTACTGTCGACGCTACAGCGCTCGCTTGGGAGTCCGTAGGAGAAGATTTTGGTGGGCTCGAGGTTATTGAGGGCGTCGACGTGGTCAAGGATGGTAGCCGGGTGCAGTTCCTGGTGGCCGGCGACAAGAACAACGTAATCGACCTCGCGCAAGAAGTCCTCGATAGGGATGAGTCTTTTGAAGGATTTGGCGACGACCCTGTGGAGGTCGGGAATATCGATTCCGGCGAAGCTAGCGGTGGTGAAGCTGGCCTGGAGAGCGCGAAGCCTCAAGAAAAGAGTAAGGGCAAGACTGGGTCAAAAGAAGGGCAACCGAAAGCAGACCAAGAAAAGACCAAGAAGCAGCAACAAAAACAGAACAAGGTGGATGGGAAGAACAACACCAAAAACAAACAAGACGAGCAGCTGGTCAAGGCCTCGAAAGTCGTACAAAAGTCCTCTGCACGCGGGAACACGTTCGGCGCGTTGGCCGATGGGAACGACTACGCAGACCAAGAAGACATCGACATGGCGGCCTGGGTTCCTCTAAACCTGTCGCCCCAGATTCTCTCGGCTATCGCAAGGCTCAAGTTCACTAAGCCGACTTTGATCCAAAAGAAGACGATTCCCGAGATTGTGGCCGGCGAAGATGTTATTGGTAAGGCGCAGACGGGTTCCGGAAAGACGCTTGCATTTGGTATTCCTATGGTGGAACGGTGGTTGGAGTTGCAGGAGCAGGGCGTCGAGAGAAAAGGTCCCATGGCTGTGGTACTCTCCCCTACGCGAGAGTTGGCTAAGCAGCTGGGAGATCATCTCAAGGCTCTCTGCGACGGTCTCCCTAGCGCGCCGTACGTGTGTGTTGTGACGGGTGGTCTCAGCATTCAGAAGCAACAGCGACAACTGGAGAAGGCTGATATTGTTATCGGTACCCCAGGTCGTCTATGGGAGGTCCTCAGCGGAGACAGGGCATTGCAGTACAAGTTTGCCAAGATCAAATTCCTTGTTGTCGATGAGGCGGATCGACTGTTCAAGGTTGGACAATTCAAGGAGGCAGAAGATATTATTGGTGCTCTCGATGGAAAGAGTCCTAAAAATGATGGCGAAAGCTCAGATGAGGAGGATGAAGAGGAAGAAGATGACGAGCGCAGTACACGACAAACACTGGTCTTCTCAGCTACTTTTGATAAGGATTTACAGACGAAGCTGGCTGGGAAGGGCAGATCTACAGGAAGCGACGAGGAGAAGATGGCATATCTGATGAAGTGCCTCAAGTTCAGGGGTGAGCCCAAGTTCATTGATGTCAACCCGGTCAGCCAAATGGCCTCGGGTTTGAAAGAGGGACTCATCGAGTGTGGTGCCATGGAAAAGGTGAGTTCGTAACATACAACACAATCTAGTTCACGACACTGACACCTTACAGGATCTTTACCTTTATACGGTTCTTCTGCTCAACCCTGGTCGCCGTACTCTCGTCTTCACCAACTCTATCTCAGCTGTCCGCCGTCTTACACCTCTTCTCACAAACCTCAACCTCACAGCTTTACCGTTGCACTCTCAGATGGCACAGAAGGCGCGTCTTCGCTCCCTTGAGCGCTTCACTGCCGCTCGAAACTCCATCCTGATCGCTACCGATGTTGCTGCTCGTGGTCTTGATATCAAGGAGGTTGATCAAGTTCTGCATTACCACGTTCCTCGATCTGCGGACACGTATATTCATCGATCTGGTCGTACAGCCCGTGGTGAGTCCAGCGGCGTGAGTGTGATCCTGTGTGCACCGGATGAAGTACTTCCCACGCGCCGTCTCGCGAACAAAGTGCACACTGAGCGCGGTGCGGGGACCAAGAGGGAACACTTTATCCAGACTCTTCTTATAGACCGCAAGATGGCATCACGTCTCAAGCCCCGCGTGGACTTGGCCAAGAAGATTGCCGATACTATTCTGGCCAAAGAGAAGGCTCACAGCGACGACACATGGCTGCGCAACGCGGCTGATGAGCTAGGAGTTGAGTACGATTCTGATGACCTTGATGCTGTCAACGCAGGCAGTGGTAAGGGCGGTCGTGGCGGTGGACGCAAGAGAAAGGAGCTGGCGGCCAAGGGACTTTCAAAGGCGGAGATGGGTGCTTTGAAGGCACAACTGCGGGAGGAGTTGAGCAGGAGAGTGAACCTGGGTGTGAGTGAGAGGTACATCACGGGTGGAAGAGTTGATATCAGTGCTCTTTTGAGAGAAGGCCAGAATGGAGGTGTTTTCTTGGGAAACACGGATGGATTGGGGTTTGACCTGTAGTATATAGACTTTGAGCGCGTTGAGCCCAAGATAATGGGCCATTATGTTGATAATGCATTCCTACAAGACAACTAAAAGCACTTTTCGAATTCCTACATTGATATTACTAGGTTTGATTGAGGTCGGCTCACAATTCTACCTCAGCTGCGTCAGTCAATGTAACCTAGATACCAATAGAATACTGTCAACTTGTTCTTCGAGTCTTTTGTTACAGTAAACTATAAACATCATTCAGCATCTCAAAAGTGTTCCGATATAGGAGGAGGTTGACGGGGCGCGCAACCGCGGGAAACTGTGTAGTTGGCCGCGGACTTGATAGTGGGGATTCTTCTACAGTAGTCGAGATGCCTAAAGCTATCTGCATGTACCTGAACGGTATGTGATGATGAATGAGACTGAATATTATAACATGTTATCAGATAAGCATATTGGACAATTTGTGTTTTCCGATAGAAAACTAGTCGGTGGCAGGGACGAATATTACGAGGCCTGTTGCTGGTAACCACAAGGTATCCATAGAACACATAAAGACAAAAGGTATTCGTACAATAAACAGACGTCGAGTCGTCAACCATTCACCTTTAAAGCTACACCTAGACGAGTCATGATCCACAAGGCAACATGCAAGTTTCCCGAGCCCTCACACTATGTCGGAGTGGATAGATCCCCGCGGGAAACTCTTGATCAGATGAACATACACCACCAGAGATAACGGATGCAGAATAACCAGGAATGGAATTGAATGGCGCATATTACCCCGCGTTATATCTGTGGGGTTTTACACGATATAGATATGATAGTCTATTGTGAAGTATAAAAGGCCAGGTCCAAGTCACCCATCACCATAGTCTTAAGTTATCATCCAAACACCGCACCTCAACCTTCATAATGCCTAGCCTCATCGACACCAACGAATCACCATTCACTCCCAAAGTGAAAGCTAAACTCCTCGCCAATCGAGAGAGAGCCTCGAGAGACTTTCGCTCCGATGTGGTGACAGTCCCCATCGATGAGATGATGACAGCCATCCTCGAAGCATCTGTCAATGATGATATCTATGACCCAGAGGGTGATCCCTCTGTCAAGGCCCTCGAAGCACGCCTCATGGAGATGACGGGTATGGAGGCTGCACTTTGGGCCGTGTCGGGCACGCAGGGCAACCAGGTCTGTCTAAGAACACATCTCACGCAACCGCCGCATAGCGTTTTGCTGGACCATCGCGCTCATGTGCATTGCTGGGAGTCGGGTGCTTTGCCTGTTATATCGCAGGCGGGCGTGACGACGGTGCATGCTAAGAATGGCGTGCATTTGACGTTGGATGATGTTAAGAAGAACATCATTGCTGATGGAAATAGTACGTTGTTTTTTCGAGAAGATGGGACAACTTGCTGATTATGATAGTTCACTTTCCGCCTACGAGGGTGGTGTCTCTTGAGAACACACTCTCTGGAACTATTCTACCACTGGCTGATGCGCAAGCCATTTCAAGCTATGTCCGCTCATTCCCTGTTCCAGAAGGCCAGAAGCCCATCGCTATGCATCTCGATGGCGCTCGTGTCTTTGACGGTGTGATCGGAGAGGGCGTTGACCTAAAGGCCTACGCGGCTTGCTTCGACAGTATATCCATCTGTTTGGCAAAGGGAATAGGAGCTCCCATGGGAAGTGTGATCCTGGGCAAGAAACTCTTCATTGAGAGGGCAAAGTGGTTCCGAAAGATGCTGGGAGGAGGCACTCGACAACCAGGCATGATGGCTGCTGCAGCTCTGGCGGCTCTCGAGTACAGTGTCCCACGGTTTTCCTCGGTGCATGCGATGACCAAGTCAGCTGCTGCGAGACTCGAGGCGGCAGGGTATAAGTTTGCCCTTCCTGTGCAGACCAACATGATCATACTCGATTTGGAGGCTGTCAATATCCCACCAGCGGCCTTTGTTGAGTATTGTGCACAGGAGGAAGTTTCAGTTTTCCCCATGGCTAGACTCGTCTTTCATCACCAGACGTCAGAGGGTGCCGTAGACAGATTGGTGAAGGCGTTGACGAGATTGATTGACGATAAGAGAAATGGTGTGGCTTTGAACGACGCAGAAGCTCACGGAGGATATAGTTAGAGGAACGTTGTAATAGCTGAATTGATCATGCGGACTTCTTCCGTCGAATTTCAATGCATGCGTCCAGTGGAGGAATAATTGTCGCTCCGAGCCATTGCGGTTTGGGTCGTTGATCCAACATCTTGATATCGTAGTTGAGAAGAAGAGCAGCCATAATGAGTTTGAGCTCGTGAGCGACAAAGAATCTGCCAGGACTGTACGGACATTAGCATATATATATCGACTTACTCATCATAATAGAACTCACCAAGCGTGTCGACCATGCCCAAAGGCCAAATGGCTATCACTCGTCGTCACCATTCCCAATCCCCTTACTTTCTTGCCTTGGTCCTCCTTCTCTTTCTTTTCCTCGGCAGTCTTTGCCTCCCAATCTTCCCTGACACTCGAATAGCGCCACGGATCATATGTCATGGCATTCTTATAAATTTCATCATCATGGTGGGTTCCTTGTAGATTGACCGTCACAAATGCACCGCGTGGCAACGTCCATCCAAAATCGGGGTTATGGAGACCCTCATCCGCAACAACCTGTCGCTCGACGAGGTTGGCAGCAAAGTTGCTCAGGCGTTGGGATTCTCGAATAGACGAGTCAATGCGTATAAGAGAAGCCAGTGCCTGTTTTGTCCAGTGGCCTTGACTGGGCTTGTGTGCTAGAATGTCATCACGTAGGGTGTCGAGGACATTTTCGGAAGGCGAAGAAGATAGAATATCGAACATCCAAGATTGTCCTGTTAGTACAGTTGTGTGAATAGCTGCAAAGTTGATAGGGAGGAGTCGCTTAGAAATGACGACAGGATCGAGCTCGAAAGGTTTTCCTTCTTCAGTTGCGAGGCGAACGTCCCACGTTATGAAATCCTCAGGAGGGGTCCAATCCTTCAACTCAGGATCACCAGCATCCTTGCGCTGCATATCCTTCAGGCGCTGTTCAATAATGGGCAATACGCGATGAGAAGCTGTTCGCCAGTGAAGGTAGTTAGGGATTGTAATGAGACGTCCAACAATGGGATGAAGGACGCGAGGAAATGCGTGCAGCAAGAAGCTGTTTCGAACCACGTCATCGGTGAAGCTCACCATGGACTGTAAGAAGACAGGATCGCGACATATTGGTTCACCCACGAGGAGGCGGTTTGTAACGCGAGGAATGATTGCAAGCCAGAGATCCCAAAGGTTTACTTTGGCGTAGCCTTCAGCATCGATGTTCTTGGGGTCCTTTTCAGCAGCTGCCTTGGTTAGTTTCTCTAGAGCATCCTCCACAGCACCATTAACCTCGTCCTCGACAGCTGGAATGAGCGTTGGCAAGTGACGAGCTAGGTACTTGTGCATGATGCGATTCGCAAAAGGCTCCACGGCGAGATCACTCCCGAGGAAGTTATACTCAGTGTAGAGAATCTTGTCATGGGCATGAGATGCTGAGAGTACACGGTCAGGTTGCTCCATCATCCAGGCGATCTGAGATCGGGGTAGAATGACGTCGGGTGGGCGTGAAATTGGCGCTGGAGCGATGAAGGGCAGGCCATTCTTGCCAAACTGCTCTTGATTAGGATATGTCGTATCATGAATAGCGAACAGTTAAAGAGGAGCTACCTTTTCGTAACCCTCACCAATCCACGCCTGATGCTGAGTAAAATAGGCGATACTATTCCGGATCTTGGAAAACCATTTCCGTGGATCGTGGCCGAGGACAGCAATTTGAGAAGGATATCGAGGCTGAGTGGCCGAGTCGAGAATGAATGAGACTATCAAGAAGAGAGATCCATAGAGGAACAGGCGTGTAAAGGTGATTTCGGCGATAAGGTCGGTCAAGACTGTCATGATGACGGTGCACTATGTCAACGATATAGATTGGGGACTCTCAATCATACAATCAATGTATGAGCCGCAGACTGTTAGTGATCAGTATCAGTTAGGAACAAGAGTAAGATGAAAGAAGAGAACAAAAAGACCATGGCAATTGACGATGGATCGGAGCCAAAGTTAAGCGCCCACTAACGCCAACTTTTGATTCCAGACTTGTCGAGTTCCCGTGCGCTAGTCGAGGCTTAGTAGTCTTGATAAGTCAATTGTCAGCCTCTCAATGCCTCATGTTTGTTTGGGGAATGGCTTTTCTGTCTCAGATCAAGGTAAAGAGTCCATTGTCGATGACGTTGCTGACAATTCGATTGGCTGTTGTCTTCGCTAATCATTGAGACTTGCAAGGGGTAGTTCCAGGGTTCACCCCACTAATTCAATTCTATGGGCCATTATTCTTGGCTATCCTTGTCCTTCTCAGGCACATCTCTCCGATCCATCTAGTCTATCCGTTCCATCCGATCAATATTATCAACATGCCATACAACATATCGTCCTGGCCTCTTCAGCCCTCTAAACAGTATGATCCGACGTCAAGCTCTCCATGGTATCCAGTCTCTTTCTTCTTCCAGACCCGCCCATCTTGACCAGCTCAAGCCCATTCGTGATGGTATCCTCACCTCTGAGCAGCAGACCAATCTCGCCGGGATGGAACCAGTTCATCCAGACCAACACCATGAGCATGAGCATTCCGTCAAACACAAATACCCAGACCTCGCTGCGCATCAAGTGTCCGTCGTTGCCCTCGATAAACTCGACCACACGGAACAGGCTTCGAACCCAAATGAGCACTCCTGTAACGTAGAGTGTCGTGAGATACGTCTGCCATCGCACGCTGGATTCCAAGGACTTTGGTGTCGGAGCCTTTCGCATTCGCAGGTGGAAGACGGCGCTGACAAGAATAAAACAGCCAAAAAAGAAGAGCTGTACAAAGAGACCGCCGACGATGATCTTCTCGCCCATCTTGTTGAGATCCGCAACAGCCATGAGACCACCACCTAAAATAACCGTTAGCATACCAGCAGCCATTTACTGAGTATCCATCCATCTTGGATCATACCAGACGATTGAAGCATAAACGATGCCACGTCGCCAAACACAAAGGTCTTTGTGAGCCATGTGCGTCGAATCAGCGAGTGGTGTTCACCATCTGTTAGGAGAATGATTCTTCCCAGAATCATGTAGATCGATGCCGCCATTAGTGCGGGAGCGACAAGAATCAAGACGCTCTGCATGATGTAGGGTCCCATGGTCCAACATCCGGGTTCTTGGGTTGTGTTCAAGACTCTTCCGATATATCCAATGACCTCGCCTATAGCACAAAAGGGATCAGTATGTTTGTCGCCCCAGTCTCCACATCAACACAATGAATAGTACCACATACAGAGTCCGCCCAAAACTAACGGTATCAAATACCATGTCCGCGTTTGCCAGAGCTGAAATGAGTGCAATAGTGTTGTGATGCCGAAAAGAACAACGAAAACAAGGTTGGCCTCTTTTGAAGGTACGAATCGGTAGTATGCCCACATGGCATTCTCATAATCGGGATTACAGTCCATGTTCGCCAGAATTCGTCTCGAGGCCGGGACTAAAGGAGAGGGAAAGAAGTGATTAAGAGGTCGAAGAAACCTAAAGAAAAGTAAAGAAAGGGAAAAGAGACAAACAAGATAAGACGACGAATGGACCAAAACGCTAACAAATCAAGAGCGGCAAAGCAGTGTCAAGTCGCTTTAATAATTAGACCAAACCGCCAGCAATGGAGAAACCAATACCACAAGATCTTTACCCGGCATGTGTCTCTCTTTATAAACAAATCTGCATTTGCTATCTTAGCTCCTCTGGCAAAACCCCTAATCTAAGCCACAGTCCTCCGCGTATAGCAAATTGAACTAAATCTCGTAAACCTCGTTCTTCTCGCGGACGCTCGCATATCGTTTAATAGGCAATGCCAAGCCAAACATGACATTTGAAGCTTAAGCTTAAGAAATCCGTCATGTTGAGATTGGTTGACAGGACCGCTACGGCGGGTCGGTGCGTGAGCCTCACCCTAGCATCGCCTGCAATGACAAGGGTTCAGTGATCAGACTTTGTCCAGAAAGAGTCTAGCGGGTCCGAGTACGCGTTCCGAAGCGACGTTTCCGAGTATTCGCATCGTCTTCGCTTTGGTTCGCATCTTCTCGGATGCCATGGACGAGTCCGTGTGAAAAGCCCTTCTCAAATTGGCCCATTGTCCTACAATTCTGATTCCGATTCTCCTCGCCTTCGCATTGCTCTTTGTTTCTGGTACGAATCCGCGGGTTTTCAGACCAATCATATAATGTCGTCCCGAAGAACTCATACCAAATCTCGTACAGGCTGTTTAAACTGTAAGCGACGCAAAGTCAAGGTTCGCATATAGCACGCCCTATCATCTTGTTTCTTAGCATACACATAACGGTCGCTAAGGTCTTATGGCTAACGGTCAATAGTGCGATGAGGCTCGTCCCTCATGCTTTCACTGCACAAGACATGGCGTATCATGCAGTCTGTCATCACAATCTGCTGCCAGTTCGGGAGCCTCTTTGGTCGATGTTGGCAGCAACGTCTATTCAGCACGTTTTCCAAATCTGATTCCTTCGACTCCAGCGTCCTTGGAAAGTCATGCAGTCGACTCCCCTGACCAGTTCCAGAACTTCAGTCACCCTAGTCCCGCAGATCAGATCGCCCCGTTTCCTCCGCAAGAACTCTGGGCCCGCGATTGTGAGCTTATGCATCACTATTGTACCGTAACTGCCGATAGTTTATCTGTCCGCAAAGATCTGACATACGTCTGGGCCGTTGCTATTCCTCGACTAGGCTATCAGCATCCTTTTGTCATGCATGGAATTCTTGCCATTGCTGCCGCTCACAAAGCTTATCTCGTCCCCTCCAATCGCAAGACATACCTCCCATTGGCTGACTATCACCAAACCCTCGGCTCCGAGGGCTATCGTCGCTATCTCCAAGACTTTGACTTGTCAAACTGGATGCCCGTCTTTGGCTTTGCGTCGGTTGTAGTCTTGCACATGCTGACCCTTCCTATGCGTATGGACAACCGTACGTTGGAAGAGCCCATCACAAATATCATCGAGCTGGCTGGGCTCCTAAGAGGTATCAGGACAACCTTGCAGCCAATTTTAAGACGCATTGTCAAAAGTGAATTTGCTCCAGTCGTCTTCGGAATTTGGCTTCTCGATTCTGATGATGAGGTAGAACCGTAAGTACACTCGGGTATTGGCTCTGACATTGATATCAAGTTAACCCAACAGACAGGTGTCCCTCTCTTGAACACTCAGCACTGCCTGTAGATACTTGGGTTGCATTAAAGAGGCTCCGGGCCTTTCAAGAAGCTGATATTCCTGCCGGCGGCCTTGAACATTATGCCAAAGCCATGGACAACCTTGAAACGTCCACTAGGCTTTTTGCCGCTGCTGGATTATATGCAGAGGTCGGAGTCGCTCATTTCTGGCTATATACTGTCGATGATAGCGTGTTCCTCGACCTTGCTGCTCATAAGCCCCACGCCCTTCTTCTCTTCGCCTATTTCTTTGTATATCTAGCAGTCTTCGAGAGGACTTTTTGGTTCACCAGGGGTTGGTCTCAGCAATTGATGGCCAAGATAGAAGAGGGCTTGGCCAGCCAGCCAAAGTTTCTAGAAATGTTGCACTGGCCCAAACAGAGGGTTGCCGAGGCCATTGTGTGGATATGAATGCCATGGGATGCAGCGTACGCGAATTCATTCCATCTGGCGAGGATACCCGATGATGACCTCAGGTACCTAACCCTTGGCTACTAATGAGGGTATATATTACTTTCGGCCCAAGGAGTGAATCAAGGCTCCGGTCACAACTCCTGATCTATGGTTGTGTACTCGTTACTCGTCGATATAAGCCGAATAGGGGTCCAGGTGTCCTCCGTTATATTTCGGATCATCTGCCAGTACGCGTCTTTACGAGTAAGTGAGTGTTGCTCTGTTGTGTTCGGACTGAACGACTCTCCAGCCATGGCTACCGTCTTCGGCTCACCACCTTCGATTTCCTTGCCTGAAACCTTGGATATACTACGTTTGCGATTGAGAGAGTCGGGTACTCGCTTGGGGAGTGTGCTCTCTGATGGGTCCTGCAAAGATGTGCCGAGGTGCTGTGTTGTGTCGTCTACTCGCGTAGCGACAGTATGCTTGATTGATCGATGTGTTGAGGAACCCTCGGGTGAAGCTTCCGATTCCGGCAACTGATGTTCTGGTTCGGCCGTGGGCTCTTCGGGGTGGTTGCTGGCTTGAGTGTCTAGTAGAAGGCTCACGAACCTATGTTCTGCATTGTAAGGCCGATGTTGCGTGTTTTGCGATTCATTGACCGGTGAGCTTGGGATAGGATTCGAATCGACGGTCGTTTGACTGGCATGCTGCTGATGCTCATCATTCAAGGCGCGCTTAGCTGCTAATGCTTGCATAACACTATCATGTTCAAACACTTCTCCGGAACATAGTCGCCCAAAGAGGGATCCAATGGTTATTCCTAAACAACATGAGCTGGAATATTCGTGATAGACACAAAGGTATTACCATTTCTAAGCCACTCGATGGGACTGACAGTACATGGCCACACATCTTTGGGCTTGAAGGCTTCAACAAAATGGCAAAGCTCAGGCAGTGACGAATGCCTTGAATAAGGAAAATAGATTGTCCTCGGTAAAGTGGACTCATCCCTACACTTCTGGGTTTTGGCACTCTTACCGATTCTCTCGGCAAGCATTAGCATGATATCTTGGGCCGAGTGTGTGTTCAATGTTTCAATATCCCAATCTAGGGGAATGTTTCGGCCCGTCGATGCCGCTCGCTCAAAGACCTCTTGGAGCACTTCCAGTAACTCGGTCGAAAAGGTGGAAGATAATGATGCCCTAGTTACCGAAATTAGATTGATTCCAGCAAGATTAAGATGATTGACAAACACTTCGAATAAGGTGGTCAAGCTGGCTTGGTCTAAGAAATCCAACTCAGCTTCGCGGCGAAGGTCATCTCCACCGCCTCCAACTCCAACCTCGGCCATATCCTCTCCTGTAGGGAGATGAGCGATTATAGGTTGAATAGACACAGTTGTCGGCTTCTGGGCCACTTCACACATGTTTCCCTTTTCGCAACTGTGCAAACGAACATTCACTTCCGAAGTCAAGCACCCTGGGTGCGGTGTGTTGCCACACATGTGGCCAGTCAGAGCCGGCGACTCAGGAGTAAGATGAACGTCTGCGTTATATCGTGCATCGGGAGCATTTGATTTGAGAGAGCCGTAGATACGGAGCTTATAGACATCTACATGGATCTGCAGTTGTTAGATTCATCTATTACAAATGCTACATGAGCGCGGAATCTTACTCTAGACTTGAGCGCCTTAGACAAGGCAACCCAGACGTCCTCATATCCATAGGTCCAAGCTTGGAAGTGAAAGACGGTGTCATTTGGATATTGAGAAACCTTATGTAGTAATTCTGCGATACCTTGGGCTTTTGTCTGGAATTCCATGTCCTCGGTGAATGACGTGTCGAGGTAGATCTTGTCGAGTGTCTTGAGACCCGACGTGTATTCAACAAGGTTGGGGTTTCGAGATATGGTATTGACAAACCATGGTTCGCTCCGAATGTCGCCAGTGTAAAGAATAGCTTTGTTATCTCCTTCGACCACTTTCGATCTTATTAGCGAGAGTTTGGATATGTTTTGCATATCATTCTTACAGAACATGACAGCCCCTGGGCAATGGTTGGCATCGAAGAGCGTCACCTGGATGTCGCGCCCTGGGCAGAGTTCGATGGTTGTAGGCGTTTCCAGAGGTAGCGCTTTCTACTCGACTCAGTAAGTGACTAAACCATGTGAAGAATGACTGCATACCAGCACTCTGTTGAGATGCTTGAAGGTCTGCTGTCTGGCTTCCAATATGCCCTTGGCGTAGTTGATCCGACAAGGGTACCGCTCAAGGCGGAGAAGGATCTCTCGAGTGGCAGCCGAACAGTATACACTGAGATTTCTGTCAGCTTAGCAATCTCACACGAGGAGGTGGTTGCGCACAACGGAGATCGCAGACTCTCCAAACCAGCAAGATGATCGCTGTGGACATGGCTCAGGAAGCAAGCAAGAGGAGGTCGTGCACCCGCGTTCTGTCGAAAGAAGTCAACTAAAATGAATCAGTTCACTGTTCACATGTTGAAAGAATGATACTCGCTTCGTATATCTGGAAACTCAGAAACAATTCCGTCGAACGTCGACATTTCCGATGTGGATATGCGTGAACAACGGGCCCAACAAGGACAGTGTAAAACAAAGGACGATTTCTCTCAAAGACGACGGCCCAACGAACACGGGCTTGTAAATCTTAGAAGTGGGAGAACACGGTTTGTCATTTCCGTTATTCCTTCATTTGCTGTCGTGTGAGAAGAGTTGAAGAAAGCTGCAAGCTGAGGCCGTGAACACATCCATGAATAAGTTGGCAGAGCAAAAGGGAAGGAGCCATGAAAGTGGTTGTAAAGTGCTCGCACTGTGATTACAGCACGTAAATAGGCAGAAACTGCACGGTGTTTGGGTCCATTTCTCACCAGCGCTACGATCAAGTCAATTCAATTCAATTCAATTCAGGGATGTTAATGCAAGATTTAAGCGTTTTTTTTTATAAGTTTGAACTGAATTTGATTGATCAGTTCATCCAATTTTTCACTGTATTTTGTACAGTAGCGCGGATTCGAATTGAGTTGAATTGATCGAAGCGCTGGGCTGTTTCCCACCTCAGCAGCTCAGGTACCAGAAAGTAATGCTACCTAGGATTTCGTAACACTTACAACTCGTCCAACTCAACATAGCGATGGGCTTCCATCTCATCATCCTTCACGACTAATGAATCAAGACATGATTTCTACCCTCCACTTCTTGTTCGATCATAGTCTGGCTGAACATCAAACAAACCCGACTCGATCGAGCGATGCTGTATGGTCATAGAGAGCGCGTCGCAATGATTATATATTTCCCATTGTCTTGATAATCAGTACATACGACCAAAGGTAGTGGAAAATACGGGATCCCGTCCGCTCTCCCATAGTCAAGCCACTAACCGGCGGATTAGTAGTTGGGTCGGTGACGACCAGCGAATCCCCGCTGTTGTATGTTTTTTGTCTGTTGTGTTTTTAATGTTTTTGCTAGTAGAGACGACTTTCTATGTCTCGGCATTCCTCTTGGAGTTATGGTTAGGTGGGAAGTTTTTGTTGGTGATGATCAGTGCTGTGTTGTTAACTTAGTGACTGTCTGTGAAGTTGGGGCGAATGCAGACACGGTAATTGTACAACTCTCTTGATCTATCTCATCTATTTTTACAGCCGTCATCATCATCGTCGTCGCTGTCGTCGTCGTCATCATCATCATCAATCAATCATTCTGCAATTGCGGTATGCAGCAATAGGCCGTCGTTGCCGGCGGTGATATCTAGCTTTACTCCTTGGGCGATGAAATAAACATGGCCCTCTGACAGCTCAAACGACTGGTCATTCGCCTTGACACTCGCGCTGCCTCGTGTTGCAAGCACGATCTTTGGTCCACCTTCACTCAGAGCTTCGCGCTCACCCGACTTCAGATCGGTTGCGAGCACGTTGAATTCGCTCGTAGGAGGTCGGAAGAGCTGGGTCTTGCCCTCTTTGCTTCCCGGGTAGCTTTCCGCCTCAAGTGTCGTTTGTGATTTAGTTGTGGGCTCCCAGTTCAGCACTGAGCAAAACTCGTCAACGTTGTCGCGCTCTGCCTTGGGGCAGAAGCCAGTGTTGAGAACATTGTCGGAGCGCGCCATGCATTCGATGATGTCACCCTGGATGTAGGCGTGGATGCCACCGGCAGGGATGTAAATGACCTCGCCGGGCTGGAGGAGCATGTAGTTCATGCACAATAGGCCGACCAGATTACCAGGGTCGTTCGTGGGGAACTGGCCCTCGAGTTTCTTGGCGACCTGGGGAATGGCGGAGTTGAGGCCGGTAAATGCAGAGTCAGGTAGTTCCCTAATCGCCTCAAAGGCCTTCTTGATCTCTTCGTCAGAAGAGGTGAGGATCTTTCTGACGACTTGCTTCAGACCTTCTTGGCTGAGCTTCTCATCCGCGACAGTTGCGCCTCCGGCAACAAGGAAGTGTCTCAGCGGCTTCTGGCGCAGAATATCCACGATGGCTTCAACGGGCTTGAAGCCGCAGAATGCCTCAAACTCAGACAAGGCGAGGGCGATCTCGGGCTTGTGGTTGCCATCGGTGAACGAGTCTGGATCCTCCTTGTGCTTCTTGCTCGAGAACTCCTTGTTGGGATGCACTTGCAATGGCAATGCTTTGGCAATTGAGAGGACCTTGGGGAGGTACGGAAGCTTGCTGTGGCCAAATTTTGTGGTGACTTTCTCTCCGAGAAGTTCTTTGGGATATCGGTTCAGGACGTCCTGAAGATCCTCGCCGGTACTGGCGACGTAAGAGGGCAAGACGGGGTAGGTGCCCATCCACATCTCAGCATAAGGCTTGTCCTCATCGATCTTGAAGTTCTGTTTGCCATCTCCATCCCACCCCGGTGTCTTTTCGCAGAGCCGCGCTGATAGAGAGTTGGAGCCTTGTTTACCCCATGGGTACTGGTTGCAGCCGCAACGGAGTTGATAGAAGGGAGCTGCTGGTGTTGACATTGTGTACGTTAATGCAAATGAATTTGGATATGCTTGCTGCTGTAAGAATTAGAGTAGCGTCTAAGAGAGCAGATCTTGTTAAAATATGTTTGAATGCATTTGATACATGCAGGATGGGTCGTCATTTTGTCATCACAGTATCGTTGACGTCAGGTGAGATTGGTAATTGGATCAAGGTCAAATAATGCGAAGCTGTCAATAGAGGCCCAGTATAATTACATCACTCGTTGAAGTTTGATACTTATAACGTTAAGGCTGGTCTGTACGCACAGTCCTCTGCAGCAGTAACCATGGCTTGGCAGGTCAAATGAATGGATCAGAAGCTGCCTCTGGAGTCGATCACCGATCCGACCGGACATGGCTCCGGAAGTGACCCGCTTTTCCAAGGTACACGCCGAAGCCCCCGGGTTTCCTAAACGGATGTCGCTGGCTTCTATATTGTACGTACTCATGGGTATCAAGGCTTACATGAATCCCTAATTTGATACATAATTGTATATAGACTGTAAATATTACAGTTGAAATGCACGTGTGATGGCAAATCTCCCACTCATCAGATTCGCATTGTCGAATGGTTATCAACCCATGGTCAATTAGACAAAATGATGCATTTCATACGTCGTAAGTCGCCTCTCTATATGAATTAACCGTACCTATTTTGCGTTGAATCTATGCAATAGTTCAGCTACTCGCAGGCTCAAGTTCCTATTAAAGGGATTACTTAGGTCGAGGTGCAAGTCCTACCCTACACCGCTGACCACGACCAAACTCAACCTGTTGTTTAAAAAAGGCCATTGACTATTTCCTAAGATTAATTGTGAGGTTATTAATACATGTTGTTTCCTCTTTTTAAGTATCGAGTTATTGTGCCCTTCCCTGATGGTGAATCATTCGACTAGATATAGTCACCAATATCGAATACTTTCACGAACGGAAACTCAGCGACACTGGGTGGTCGGAGCGGATGAGATTGAATCCCTTCTGATCAGAAAACTCACCAACATTGGCCAGTATTTAGACCATAGAGTCGTAATTTTGGCACAGTGGTAGCAAGAGACGCGTATTGGCAAAGAAGAAATTCCCCAATGAACTGACTAACTGTGCTGCTTCCGAAGCCAATTTATCGACGACTATCGAATCAGATTGAACAGCCACCAATACACAGAAATTATGCATGACCGCGAAGATGTAATGATTCGATAGGCATCTAAATCGCGGCAGTACCATTCATCGTTGTCGTCGGAAAACGTGCTTGGGCAGCAATAGATGGACCAGTGAATGCTAAGTCTTGTGACAAATAAGCGCACATTCTCGGCTAAGTTACTAGAAATGTATTGACCCCGTCGTCAATCTTGATCACAATCAGTGAAATCTCCTGGCACTCGTACCCCGACTCATCGATGCAGTTTGCGGTGTGACAAGCGAGCATCGTGACTAGCTCGGAATGGTCTGATGTAACTCCGCTCAATCCATAATACGCACCTACTCAGGTATCTGCAGTTACAAGCGTTGCTTCACATGGTAACCGGTAGAGTCGAATAGGACTATACGAATGGAAATAATGTTCCATCCCACTCTCGCCATGCGAGGTTCTAGATAACTTATACATATCAACTCCCGTGGCGCACACTGCGGTATAGAGATGGGGTCGCATAACAGGCCGCGGCGACCCTTCGAGAGGATGAAGACCCCTGCAGAAGCGGGCCGCTTGATGCTACGAATTGGAGTGGGAGTCCATGTCGGTTTTGTGAAGAGCAGACCAATGGCATGTGAAAGAAGGGTGCCTGGCTAGGATGAGGCCAGCGTCACTTGCATTAGCTCCGAGTCATCAGACGAGGGTATGCATCTACATGAGTGATATTGGAGTCGAGAACGAAGCCGGCGAATGGCTTAACAAATAATTCGGACATCTACCAATGGGTTAGACTAAGTTGTTATAATAATTGGAATATAATACAGGCATGCGCTAGGCCAGACTTTCTGAGTTATTTATCATATGTTTGAAAGGTAGTTGGGTGTCTTGATTATTTACCGGACCGCCTGGTTGGTCGAGTCTTGGTCAGAACTCAGACTGTTTGATCAATAGCATGCTGGATAACTTTGGGCGTAACGGCCTTGGTCTCTGATGTAGGAAAATTCAACTGTTCATAGTTGTGGGCGCGTTTTTATACATGATGAACCCTATACCAATTGTCCGCATCAAACATCTGGGCTCGCAGACCAAGTGAGATTAAGATGCCTGGGTGGGATGATGTTGTTCGGAATATTACCCTAGTCTTGGATATAAAGTATAAAAGCATAAAATACAACCTTATGGGCCTCATTAAACAAAAACCGTTCTCGGAAAAGTATTGGACTGGCGTACCTGATAAATGACGGGCACCATCTTCGTGTGACAGTGCAACGAACTGTATTGATGGGTTCACAAGTTCTCCCGCGGATGCTAGGCACACAGGGGGAGTTGGACTTTTAGACATTGAAAAACAACGAAACGAAACGCAATGGTGATAGTTGGTAATGAAGGCGTAGAACGAGCTTCTTGGTCGACGCATACGTCAAAAGTAAGTCGTGAATTTTGATGCCTGGAACATGGTGTAAGTGAACACATCAGCTTGTTTCAACAGGCACCGGCGTTTCGCACTTATCCACGTAAGTAATAACGTGGCCCATGAACATGAACTAAACAGCACAGCACGACACTATACTGTACTGTCAGTATGTGACAATTACTGTAGCGTGAACGGTATCACCGGTTGAGTCGGATCAAAGATGAAGCTGGCGGCGGTTAACAGCTGAGGCTTGGACGAGCCAGGAATGGTACAGCCACATGTCACCGGACGCGAGGTAGTTCACAAGGCACCTGAGCGACATTACTGGCTGTAGATATTGAGTCTAAGATAGCCCATCAGGCGGTTGTTGATGCAGTTAGGCACTAAAAACTCATGCTCTGGGGTGCTGGAGTGGAGATATATGCCGCCATGAGACGGCGACCAGGGCTGCCAAGAGCCCAGTGGTGATGGAATATGAGCACCCAATCTCGAGAAGACGACGTTTGCGTCCAAGGACCCCTGGCTACAGTTAACGGGGAAATGAGCACTCAATTACTCGTATTCAACATGAATTTTGTTGTCACAGAACAGGTGATAAGATGGCCTTGGAATAAAGTTAAGGTACTGACTGTAGTGGACAGAACAGAAGGTAATACATCCAGTAGTGTACTCGGTGGTCTCCAAAACCAGAAGGTGCCTCTGTAATTCCAAGACTCCAACTTAGCCGTCTTACTCGATTATCTACGTGGCCCAGGCTTTTTGTCCACCTCATTTACTGCGGCGTTTTCGTTTCTATGCGCTCCTCCATTTCGCAACCGAATGCAGCAACAAATTATCATTCCTGGTAGTTTCTTCACTGGGGCCTGCTAAGGTACCCGACCCTTACATCGCGCTGGGCTTTGAGGGCCCCCCGGAACCATTTCGTCACCGCCGTACGCCAACTGGGCCTGACGGACCCCGCTCTCCATCGACCTCAACCTTCAACCTCGACTCGTCGATTTTGAATGACCTCCCTCTGTTCATCCCTCTGGCTCTCGTCTGCGGTGCTTGCTCTCCGACACCAACTTCTATATCCTCCATTCGTGGACTCCCCCTGTCCACAGTGCAGCACAGCCCCAGCTGCATCTCGCTCAGGCTTACTTGACCTCTGCTCTAGCTTTCGGTTGGCTTCGCAGCTTGTCCCCGCTACCGCCCCCAAATCGTCACCCTACGACCCGCCTCGAGCTTCCGCTACCACGACGCACGTCGAGACATATACATAGATCGGGTCGCATTGCACGCGGCCAGCCGTTTATCGATCTCAATCCCCAGAGACCCCGATCTGTCTTTCGCTCTTCTGGGCATTCCACTCAATCTCTCCCGCAACCCTTAGCTGCATCTGTGCGACCTTCCGACTCTGAGCTACAACTGACGTCTCCACGCCAAGTTGCATGCTCCTTAGCTTTCCGTCTGCAAACCCGCCTCTTCATTTGTCTCGACTGACATCCTGACCCGATCGCGCCGTCACTCGCTCACTAGCTGTCGCCTGCCATGGCACAGTCTCCTATGATCTCGGTGCCTCTCAAGGCAACCAACGAGATCGACTGGATCGAGCCTCTGAAAGGATATATCCGCGACACATATGGCGACGACCCTGAACGCTATGCGGAGGAATGCGCTACGTTGAACCGCTTGAGGCAAGACGTGAGGGGCGCTGGCAAGGATAGCACGTCTGGGAGGGATATGCTCTATCGATACTATGGGCAGCTTGAGCTTCTCGATTTACGATTCCCAGTCGATGAACAACACATCAAGATATCCTTCACATGGTGCGTCCACCTTCAGATTATCACCCGGACTAGAACGCTTTGTCAAACGACTTTTCTCGACCTATACTAATTCTGTCATGATTAGGTTCGATGCTTTCACCCACAAGTCTACCGCTCAATATTCACTCGCTTTTGAGAAAGCTTCCATCATTTTCAACATCTCCGCCGTTCTCTCTTGCCATGCCGCTGCCCAGGACCGTGCCGAGGAGTCCGCTCTCAAGACCGCCTACCACAACTTCCAAGCCTCCGCTGGCATGTTCACTTATATTAACGAGAACTTCCTCCATGCGCCATCCTCCGATCTGAGCAGGGAAACAGTCAAGGCTCTCATTCATGTTATGCTTGCGCAGGCTCAGGAAGTCTTTCTTGAAAAGCAGATTGCTGACAAGAAGAAAATTGGACTGCTTGCTAAACTAGCTGCCCAAGCTGGCTATCTGTATGGCCAGGCTCTTGAAGGAGTGCAAGAAAATGTTAATAAAGCTATCTTTGAGAAGGTGTGGTTGTTGATGATTCAGGTGAGTTGGTCTACACATCATTTCTCATTACCTTGACGCTTCAATCAAGCTAACAGGAGTAGATCAAAACAAATCTTCTCAATTCAATGGCGCAATACTACCAGGCCATGGCGGATGACGAAGGCAATCAGCATGGTATCGCCGTGGGACGATTACAAGTCGCCGAGGCCCAAGCAAAAGAAGCAGAGCGTATCGCCAGAAACTTTCCCAGCTCAGTTCCCATGAGCTCAAATCTTAGTGCCGACTGTGGAGGATTTCTTCAAGAATTGACCAAACGACATCATTCGACCGTGCAGAGTCAGCTGCAGAGTCAGCTGAGGGATAACGACTATGTCTATCACCAGGAAGTACCCGCTGAGGCGAGCCTGGAAGCTGTCGCCAAATTGCCAGCTGCAAAGCCTATTCCTGTCAGCGAACTGTACGCTGGCCAGGATATCCAGCGCATCACCGGACCTGACCTATTCGCTAAAATCGTACCATTCGCTGTGACGGAGTCGGCGAGTTTGTATGATGAAGAGAAAGCCAAATTGGTGCGAGCCGAAGCAGAGCGAGTGGACACGGCCAACGGCGAGATGGCAGCCAGTTTGGACTACTTGAGACTCCCAGGTGCATTGCAAGTGCTCAAGGGCGGCTTTGATCAGGATATCTTGCCTGATGAGGACTTTAGACAATGGTGTGATGACGTTTCCGACCAAGATAACCCAGTGACTCTATTCGAATCACTTAGGACTGAAAAGGATTCCATCGTCTCGATCTTAGAAAAGAGTACAAAACAACTCGATATGGAAGAGGGCGTATGCGAAAAGATGCGCTCCAAATATGAGAATGACTGGACACAGCAGCCGAGCTCGAGATTGACAACGACGTTACGGGGCGATATCCGGCATTATCGCGAGGCTTTGGATGAAGCGTCGAGGAGCGACAACCAGTTGGCGGGTAAGCTACGACAGAACGAGATGGACTTTGACGAAATGCGACGGGCTGCTCAGAAAGGCGAGGTTGATCAACTGTTTCAACGTGCTGTTGCGCAGGCGCGCGCAAGGGGAAGCAACGCAACCAGTCCAGCTGGCATTGAACCCAATCTTTTGGATGACGATTTCGATGAGGGACCTAGCGTGGTGGACCAGATCAACAGGGTGGAGGATATCCTTAAGAAGCTTAACCTCATCAAGCGCGAGCGAAACCAAGTGTTGAAGGACTTGAAGGAGAAGGTGAGCGGAGTCTTGGTTACCCGTATCCCCGAACAAGACTAACCTTGCTAGGCTCACAACGACGACATTTCCCAGATCCTCATATTGAACAAGAAGTCGATCTCGAATTATGAAAATCAACTTTTTGAGCAAGAATTAGAAAAGTTCCGGTCTCACCAGAATCGACTCTTGCAAGCCAACCACAAGCAGTCGGCCTTGATGAAGGAGCTCACAAGCGCATTTAATAGATTGTTGCAGGACAAACGAGTTCAGTCGGAGCAGAGCAAGTATGAGACCATTCAGCGACAGCGATCGTCTGTCATCAACCGGTACAAGCGAGCATACCAGGAATTTCTAGACCTGGTCGCAGGTCTACAAAGCGCCAAGAATTGGTACTCTGAAATGCGAGAGACGGTGGAGAGTTTGGAAAAGAATGTTGACAGCTTTGTCAACAACCGCAGATCGGAGGGAGCGCAATTACTCAACCAGATCGAGCAGGAGCGGTCATCAAACAAGAATTCGCAGGCTGAGATGGAACGAGAAAGACTCAGAGGGCTCATG
Source organism: Fusarium sp. FL617 (assembly GCA_030142105.1). NCBI lineage: Eukaryota > Fungi > Ascomycota > Sordariomycetes > Hypocreales > Nectriaceae > Fusarium > Fusarium sp. FL617. The sequence goes on along the minus strand of JAREIL010000012.1, from coordinate 2,780,031 downwards.
GACCGGATGTCGATAGACCCATCCAAGTCATCGCCGCAACCTCAAAACCGACCAACACCTCCATCACAGTACCAGCAGGGACAAGCCCCTCGATACCCACAAACCAACTACCAGGGACAATATCAAGTACCTAACTCACCGCCGGCCCAACAGCAGACATTGGCTCAACAGCAAGCATACCAAAACTTCTCTCCGCCGCCAACAACGCAGTCGTTCGGGCCACCTCCCATCAACACTTTCGTCCAGCCGACATATAACCCCAGCCAGTATGGACGTACACCAGGACCGACGTCTCCGCCACCGAACCAAACGTCGTTTAACATGGGTGGTTTCCGGGGGCCCGCGTCGCCACCTCCGAACCAGACGTCGTTCGGGCAGCAGTCATTTGGCGGATATGGAGCGTCATCGACACCACAGACGACGCAGGGAGGCTACGTTCCCCCAGGTTTCGTCCCGCCTCCTCCTCCACCGGGACCACCACCACTGGGACCTCAGCAAACGTTCCACTATGGTAACCAGCCCAATAGTGCGCATCCGAATAGTGCCTATCCTCAAAACCTACAAAGCGCACACCCACATAGCGCGCATCCTCAATCAGCAGCACCACAGCAGCAACAGCAAAATGATCCTTGGGCTGGACTGAACGCATGGAAATAAGTGGAATATTAGTGCAAGAACGGGTTGCGGAAGCATTCTTGTATAAGGATTCTTTTATAAGCGTCGTCTGAGGTAAACCTATCAAAGCAGATAGACGCTGCTAGAAGCTCTTGACATGGGCTTTGAAGAGCATCTGTCTGGCTACGTCAACATGCTTCCTCAAGAGACGGGTTTTAGTGCTGGAAGAAAAGTTGTGGCAATTCGACGCGTTGCAGCAATAAGAGCTGAGTTGAACATAGCAATATAGAGAGATGAATCGGAACCCACGTTTGATGCAACAACGAGTCGTGGCAAGATCCATTACACCCAATGCCATTATTCGAGATTAAATTCGCCGCTCTTTATGCCGAGGTTGTCCTTGCGGTCTAATAAGGCTTAACGGCCCCTGAACCCCCCGCACGTTATTGCCCCGATTGCCCGAGCCGCAAAAGCTAAACCCCCAACTCGAGTTGGACGCTAGACTTGTTAGTACAAGTTTGGTGTAATACAGGCGATTCTAGAGGCCATCGGAGACGATTTGTGGAGTATTTCCCCGCAGAAGCCGACTCTGTCTTGACTTGGGCGAGGTTGAGGTTGACCGAGTCGAGTCGGCTCCATTCCGCGTCTCTCCATGACTATCCGGCCTCCGTCTCCGGCGCTCCAGGATCCCTTCTTTTTTCTCTCTCTTTCTTATATCTGCCTCTGTATCTTGACTTTGAACTCGTTCTTGTTGATTTGTCCTTGACTGATTAGAACCGTTTCGACTTGACTTCCTCAGGAACAGAGGATTCAATATCCTTCCACCCAATTAGATACCCCGTCGATCTAGCAACCATTTCGTCATCCAACCTCGGGCCAAAGGCAACGCGATTATCGTCTCCTCTTTTTTCTTAATTGAAAGCGTGCGACAGTACATTACACTACACTACAAATCTCTACTATATACACAATAATCACATCATACACCTGTCAAAATGGTGTTAAAGGGCGGCGAAGTTGCTGAGCACAACAGCGCAAAGTCGTGCTGGGTCATTGTTCACGTATGAAGATGAACTCGGTTATCTGGCGCTTAACGACGTTTGACTGACTTTGATGTTACGATAGGGCAAAGCATACGATGTCACAGAGTTTCTGCCAGGTATGATTTGCCCAAGACAAAAGACGAGCCTCGAGATGTGAGGTAGATAATATTGAATGCGACTGACAATTCTGCAGAGCACCCTGGAGGTCAAAAGATCATCCTCAGATATGCCGTATGCCTTACCCTTCATACTGGATCTCACATAACAGTTCCCTAACAATTCCTAGGGCAAAGATGCCACCGAAGAATACGAACCCATCCACCCTCCCGACACCCTCGACAAGTATCTCGATGCCTCCAAGCACTTGGGCCCTGTGGACATGGGCACCGTTCAACAAGAAGTGAAGGAAGCGGACCCCGAGGAAGAACAACGTTTGGAGCGCGTTGAGCAGAAGCCTCTTTTATCGCAATGCTACAACCTCTTCGATTTCGAGGCGGTTGCGCGTCGCATCATGACAAAAACTGCGTGGGGATACTACTCGAGTGCTGCCGACGATGAGATTGTACGAACATACCCCGATTCAATACTGAACAGTGGACTGACATCTGATAGACAATGCGAGAAAACCACAGTGCATTCCACCGCATCTGGTTCCGCCCCCAAATTCTCGTCGACGTCGAGCATATTGATCTATCAACCACTATGCTCGGCACCAAGACCGATATTCCAGTCTACGTGACAGCCACAGCTCTCGGCAAGCTTGGCAACCCAGAGGGCGAAGTTGTACTCACCCGCGCTGCGGCTAAGCACAACATCATCCAGATGATTCCTACGCTCGCGTCGTGCTCATTCGATGAGATCGTCGACGCCAAGGCAGGCGACCAGATCCAATGGCTGCAGCTCTACGTCAACAAGGATCGCGCCATTACAAAGAAGATTGTCCAGCACGCAGAGAAGCGCGGCTGCAAGGGTTTGTTCATCACTGTTGATGCGCCGCAGCTCGGTCGTCGCGAGAAGGATATGCGATCCAAGTTTACCGACCCCGGCTCCCACGTCCAGGAGGGTCAGGACACGGATAACAGCCAGGGTGCTGCGCGAGCTATTTCCACTTTCATCGACCCTGCGCTGAGCTGGAAGGATATTGCATGGTTCCAGAGTATCACCTCCATGCCCATCATCCTTAAGGGTGTCCAGCGCGTTGAGGATGTCCTCAAGGCCATCGACCATGGATGCCAGGGCGTCGTGCTGTCCAACCACGGCGGCCGGCAGCTCGAATTTGCGCGATCCGCCATCGAGGTCCTTGCTGAGACCATGCCTGTCCTGCGCGAGCGTGGTCTCGAGAACAAGATCGAGATCTTCATCGACGGAGGTGTGCGTCGCGGAACCGATATCCTCAAGGCGCTTTGCCTCGGCGCTCGCGGCGTCGGTATTGGACGACCTTTCCTCTACGCCATGAGCGCGTACGGCGAGGCTGGTGTTGTCCGTGCCATGCAGCTCCTCAAGGATGAGCTGGAGATGAACATGCGACTTATCGGTGCGAACCGTGTCGAGGACTTGCACCCTGGTCTGCTTGACCTTCGAAGTCTGTTCCAGCACTCTGCTGTGCCCTCGGATAACCTGTCATCGACCGTGTACGATCCTCTATCTGTGCCAGCTCAGAGACCCAAGGCCGGACCTAACCAAGACGTGCCCAAGGCTAAGTTGTAGAGGTCATTTGCCTGTTTGATAAAGATGTTGTTTTCTTGGACATTGCTCCATTTGGCCATAGATGTATAAACGGCTTAGAGTACACGAGCGTCTTGATTTATGAGATGAGCGTCGAAATGTATAAACAAGTATTATTCATGAATTTCACATCGCTATGCAACCATTACCTATTCGTCCCTTGGACCAAATCGTGCTCTTACAGACCTCGCATAAACTCCTGCAACGACATTGGTTTCCTCACAGCATTATTCAACCCTTCGTGATATGTCACCCATACCTTGCGCTCCTTTTCCTCCTTCTTGGCTCTCTGCTGTGGTGTATTTCCAGTAACCTCGGCGAGTGACCGTGCCTCGATGATTCGGCCAAAGAAATCACGCTTGATGACTGTAGCGTCCTTGTCTGACTCCTCAAGAGCATGTTTTTTGGAGTTAAGAAGCTTCTCGCTGCTGAGATGTTCAACGTGCCCCAGTGGATTGCCAGCTTGGAAGCGTGATTGGCGAGCCAAAGCCTCTCGCTCTACCAGTGTCTTCCGTAATTCCTGGTCGAGCACTTGGCGGACAGCATACCGCGTCGGTGCTGCAGAGGGCAAAAGTAGTGAGGCACCCGTCTCGAACGTGGCGAGGACGTCGAGATCCCTATGGAAATGTTAGCAACGGTCAAATCGTAATAGTGTAGAATCACTTACGGTTCCATGCGGTATACAAATTGCGGCGCCCGATTGGCAAGTGAATCACTCTCAATCTTTCCCTTCTGCAACGCGATGCCCACCTCGGCAAGGACTTCAGCTGCACGCTTGACCATGGCACGTTCGCTCTCCTTACGCACACTGGCCGTCGAGCCTTGGCTTCCGCCCACAACAACAGGCTTAACATCTGGAGACACGACACGTGCAAGGTAGGGGAGAAACTCAGCAGCTACGTCTTCAGCGCTACGGAACGACCGCATTAGTGTGGGCGGAAGTTGGCTATGTAGAGCTTGAAGCTGAGCCTTGTTCTGCCGTTCTGCCTCAAAGGCTTGATAGTCAGCTCGTGGGCCAGAAAAGGGCAATGGAGGCTCAGAATCATCTTCCACATCACGACCCCAGCGGCGGTCAAAGCCCATGCTGGGAAGATAGCGTTTGGGGGACGCGAAGAGGTGGTGGCATGCCAATACGGGCTGGCTGAGGTATTGCGATAGCTCCCACTCTTGACTGGCGTAGAGGCGCGATTGGCATGTATCGTGAAAGTGCATCCATTCGTATGCCTGATTAGGTTTAGTGAGGTAAAGGTCGTCGTTGAACTCGCGGTTCGGATACTCGGCGAACACCTCAGTCATGATGTGGCTGATTTCGCCGCTGGTGTCAATCATCTGGCGCAATCTTTCCATAGCATGCTTCTTTTGGTACTCGCCAAAGCCCAGCTCAGCCTGCGGCTGTTCATGCTTCGTTTTGGATTCTGAAAAGTCCATGGCTTGCTTTGGAAAGCCGCCTCCTTCTTGAAAGAGTCGTGAGACGATATCCTTGACACCACCACGACCCATGCCACGAGCGCCGCCAGCACCGTTGGTAAGATCTTGGAGCACGTTTCGCTCAATCCACTGTCGAGTGAGGCGGCCTGTGCTGTCTTGAGCTGATGCCCGGAAGCGTCCGGCGACCCATTCACCGACCACCATGATACCTCGAAGATCGCCCTCGACGGTGCTTTCGGCTCCCCGCTTAGCATCAATACCGCTCGTTATGCCCCAAGCTGCTTCGCACAACTTTCGCGCGGCATCTTTCTCGCAAGGAATACCCTCTTTCTCAAAGACGATCTTTAGTCGACCAACGACTGAGTCCATGCTAGGCTTGCCAACATGAATAATTTCAGCCAGGTTGGATTGTCGGAGTGGTCGAAGCGCTGGTGCATATACATCGTTGCAAATGAGGATAAGAGGACGTAATTGTCGAAAGTCGTCACCCCTCTTCTTTTGCTTATGGTTGCTCGAGGATGTGTTTCCCGAAGCATTTTTCTGGTCTAGGAGAACCAGGTCTATCAGTGCCTTGACAAAGCCACCTTCACCTGAACCCCCGGAGCCGGATACGACACCGTCCACTTCGTCCACCACAACACAGGCTGGTTTGGCCAACCTTTGAGGACCTTCACCCTCCTTACAGTTGCTGACTGTCTTCACACTTTCTGTTCCCAAGCTTGTACGAATGCGATTTTTGACAACATCCCGGCTTCGGTCGTCGCTGGCGTTGATCTCCATTACATCGTAGCCCGCTTGCCTAGCGCATACGTGAGCCAGCGTTGTCTTTCCCAGTCCCGGAGGTCCCGTCAGCATAAGAATCTTCCTGTGAGGCTTCTCTTCCGCTTCTTGCTGTTTTGCGCCTGGTCGTCTTGCAATCACTGGCCTGGACTTTGCTGATTCGGGGAACACCACAGGATCCCACTTCTTTAACCATCGCAATACTAGTCGGTTGGTGCGATCATCACCACACAAATCCATAAAGTTTCGTGCCCTGTATTTTTCCGTCCATAGGAGCGTTCGTTTATGCTTTTTGCCGGTTGGTACAGCGGGCTCAATTGACTGTATTGGGACGTTGCGTTCTTGTGGTGGCGCTTGTTGCTTGCTCGCAATCTCAGCAGAAGCAGCGCTCATGAGGTTGTGAATGTCGATACCGTAGTAGCTTCGTTTCGCTCGACCTTCTTTCGTTTTCGATCTAGACGCAACCATTGATTCATATGTGGGTGCGGAGGTTGTCTTGCGCTCCTTGATTGTCGTGGCCCGGCCATTGCATGTCTTTGCTGTAAACGATTGAGGTATAAAGCTATTGAAAATAGAACTCGAAAAGATCGGCCGTTGAGCCAATGATACTGGTTCCTGAATTTGTATGTCGGGAGTGTCTGAAGTTCGCTGGAGGGAAACAGCGGGCTCTACGGTTGTTGGCTCGTCTGGTGTTGTCGCATCTGAAGGCTTGTCTCGTGGGTCTTCAGTCATGAGACGTTTTGACGCATGTTTAGGGTTGGGAGCTTCATCGCTATCTTCAGAGTCAGAGTCGTCGTCCTCTACAAGGAACGGGCCTCGGGCTTTCGGTTTAGGAGGGCCATGATCGTGGGGTTTGGCGCGTTTCGTTGTATGAGGGGAACTCGGGGGAAAGCTGATGGGAGAAGAGGCTGACAGCATTTTTTATATCTAGCTAAGGTCATGAAAAAGAAGATACCTCGCTGTCAAAGAATTGTTGAAGATTGTTGTGTTGTTGGTGGGACGGAATCAATTCTCAAGAGCGTCTCCGGGTTAGCGACGCGTCGTGTTTAATTGAATCGCGTCTTCTGTGTAAGTTGATTGTGCCCCACTATGTCCGCCAAGCACGGTTATGTCAGCTGGGCTCTATGGGTCCGAGTTGGACAACCGCCGGAACGACAGGTTAATCCGGCGGTTCAGCTGAATTGAGGGCCAAAAATTTGGCTTCGAAAGCTCAACCACCACGAGCCAGTTCCCAGCACCGTGGGCACCAATTCGTCAAGATGCGCAGGCCTACGAAGTATTACAGTCTTAGTCGACCGGTATGTTGATATTTAGTTCCCAATTGATTCATTCTAGCCGGCTCTGTCTTGCCTGTTGTAGATTTTACCTTGTCAACTGACACAGGATATAGAAACTCAGGCAATCATGGAACAAGTACAACCTATATAATATCGCTCGTTCGACCGGCCGCGAGCCTCCAGTCAAGGGTCGAGCGACCTTCTTCCAACAGAAATGGGCAGCCAAGTCGAAAACCCGAGGCTACCACGGCGAGCACGTTTCCGAGAAGAAATGGGTGCGACTATTTTCACGACGTCTCTTATCCTCTGTCGACCTTCCCCCCGAGTACCTTGCTGCCAATGATGGTGCCGAGCAAGCCGCCGGTCGTGGATCTGGCTTAACAACGTCTAAAGTGACTGCCGAGTCATACTCCAAGGTTCCTAAAGGCAGTACCAGCGTCCGAAACCCTTCTCATCCCACTCATCGAAGTAGGGGTTTTGGCGACGTGAACGAGATGCTTTCCCAGCATTTCCAGGACATGACACCATATATGCAAATGACCTTTGCACCTCTTGAACGAAGACTCGACACGGCTATTTTCCGCGCCATGTTCGCCAGTAGTGTACGACAGGCCCGCCAGTTTATCATTCACGGAGCTGTCAAGGTCAATGGCAAGAAGGTAGGTTTCACGCAAAAAAGCTCACATTCGAATACATTTCTAACGTTGCTACAGATGGTTCATCCGTCTTATGCTTTGAATCCTGGCGACATGTTCCAGGTCCAAATTGAGAAGGTTCTGTACGGTACCGGAGAGCAAAAGCAGCCCGACCTCGAGGCAGAGCAAGACCAAGAGTCTATTCAGAAGAAGGAAGAAGAGGCTAAGGAACAGGGTATTAAGAAGCGTTCAAAGATTCTCGAAGCCGTCGCCGCCAAGGAGGGAGAGAACGCCAAGTCTGCTAAGCCGGCCGACGATGAGAAGCTTACCGAGCTCGACGTTCAGCTGCATCGACTAAAGACCCTTCGATTTACAGCCCGTGACATTCTAAAGGGCGATCTTAAGAACCTGACCGCCACACAGAAAAAGGACTTGCGATTGTTCCGTGACATTTCAAGCCGTTTCCTTGCTCTCCGCGACGACAGCCAGCTCAACGCCACAGAACTTCTCGGAAGGATTCAATCCCAAATTAAGAAGCTTGAATCTGTGAAGGAATTTTCAAAGGCCGATACAACACGACCTAAACAGGAGTCCAGCATTGAGAAGAAAGAGAGGGAGGAGAAGGAGTTGATATTCAAGACCAAGGTTTTCGAACAGGGTCTGGATGCCTTCAAAGATGGACCTGAGCGCGCTCGTGCTGTTGAGATCCTCTCTCGCGAAGATTTGTCCAACGAAGAGATCCGCCGTCTCGCTGCCATCATGAAAGCTGACGCTGAAAACCCTGTCGACAACTCGAAACCGTATGCTACCCCCTGGCGCCCTCGCCCCTACATGTCCGCCTTTGCTTTTATCCCCCGTTACCTCGAGGTCAACCCCAACATCTGCGCAGCGGTATACCTCCGTCATCCTGTGGCGAGAAAGGGAATGGCTGAGGTTCCCACGCCTTTCAGCTACTTGACCAACCAGTTGGCTCACAACTGGTACTTGGGACGAGGTTAATGAAACTATAGCACGAGACATGGGAGTTTGGTTACTGGGATGACGGCTGAGGAGAGTTTTGGCTGGGCTGATGGGTGTGCCTGTGTAATATACCATCTTCTAGAGTGTACGGTAGACAGCCGGATGTACCTTGTATGTATCACCACTGTTAAAAGCATGTCAAATCTGGATTATATACCTACCTATCCTTGGGTGTTTCATGTCGTATCTCTTGAAGTCACTACATGCGACATTTTAGACTATCAGGATGGCTCGTTCCTTTCTTGTTACCAAGATAGCCGCAGGCTTCTTTCCACAGCCGCACAAGTCTAGGTACTTCTGGATGTTAACGGTCGGTTGCAAGAGGTTCACGTGCTCTTTCTTAGTTGTAGCGTTATAGCGTGCCAAATTTCTGCCCCCCTGTAAAAAGTTGATGCCTTTTTATGCTAAGAAAGTACTGCCTACCGGTAGTAGTAGTAGCCGACCGCACTTGTTGATTGCACGTTCGTTACGGAAGGGCAGATCTTGATCCTACAGCACCTGCCTCAGGTAGGTACTCATCAAGCCCCAACTCATGTGGATGGTACGTAGATACTATCCACGCCTGGACTTTTGATAAGAATCTCACCATGCGTCTAAGGCTATGAGATGGCTTGCGGAAGGCCATCCGGGCTTCGACAGTAATTGCAACCCAGTTGTAGCACTCCAAACCGGCGATTGTGACTATGGCTTGAGAGTTCGACGTCAAAATCTCGATTTCCGTGAGTGTAACACAAGCTAGTTGGGCTTCTCAAGCCCAGCCACTAAAGCACCAACAACAGTTTCAAGGTATGACATTGAATAAGTTCAATGTCAGCCACCAACAACGAGGCAAGGACCCCTAAAAATACCAAACTTTGACGCAATTCCAGGTACTCGCTGTATGGGTAACTGGTTAACTGAGGATCGCGACGCAATTAATGGCATATTCAGAAGGGAGATGTTATCGAAAAATGTCCGAGACAACTCCATGCAATACTAAATGCCTCTTCCCCATCTGAATAAGTAGGAGGTGCTGATGTCTGATAAGATCATTCCTCTCTAGAGGTGAGATGCTACCTAGATAAGGGATTAGCTCAAGAAATACCGATCGCTTGGTATTGCAGACAGATCCAGGAGTGAATCGGATAGTGCGGGACATAATTGACGAGTCTGATAAGGTATCACAGGTACGGCATTGGGTTGGAGTAAACAAGGCTGGCATGCAGTACAAACCAAACACGGTTCTTGATGCGCCACAAAAAGCACAGATGGGGTAGCTCGGTACCACTCCCACGGATAAGAATGCAGCATAAGTCCTGGTCCTAGAGAGATTCTAGACCTCTAGATATGCGGTTGGTGGCCAATCTGAGGGCGCTCCTGAGACCTTATCAGGACGGCACGCTTGAGTCGCTATCAGAGACCCCGGGGCCCCGGGGCCGCTACTGTACAAGGAGAGAGGAGTCACATCCTTGGCTAGTCGATCTCAGGCGGGGGACTGTGCAGATGTCGATGATCTAGATATCTAATATCGTTAAATATCCCATGTGATAATTAATGAGTGGTGTTTTACTTTTGGGAAATAAGCTATCCTAGCTGGCTTCATTCCCATCCAAAGCCGGATACCGAAACTATGCCGAAACGGTACCAGGTCTAGCTAGAGACGAAGTTGGAATTAAGTGGTGGCTCCAAGGAAAGCGACTTACATAACGCCTTTCTCTGAGTCGTCAGATCTTAAGGGAAGGCGGGACCCCTCCACGCCGTCACTGGGGTTCTTGCCTCCACTCAGTTCAAGCAACGTCAGTTCCAGTTCCAGTTCCTCCCATTCTTGTGTTTAACTTTGGGCTTGTACCTTACCTACGCGCCTACCAAGGCAAAGGGACCTCTGATCAAGTGTCAGGTCAGGTCAGGACGGAAGTCGCCTCACATCCATCAACCAATTGCATCTTGGCCGCACTCGGCTTCTGCTAGCTAGTAGCTAAGCCGCAAGATTTCTGTTACGTGCACACATCACGTCTTCTCATCTTTTCCACCTTTCATCGCCTTTTTTTACCTCCTCGCCTCATATCACCTCATCTCAGATCACCTCACCTTCATCACGTTCACATTCCCTCGGACTGTCTTCGGCCCTGACCTCAGGAAAGGACCTTCCGCGTGCTGGACATTGAATTCCGTCGGCAGACGCTCTCACTTTGCCGTCCTACCAGCCATGATTGATTACCAACCGCTCACTCGTAGGATGGAATAGGCGTACGGAGGACTACATCATATCACATACTCCTATTCAACCCTCCAGCGACTCTCGTCAGCTATTCACCACCGTATCAACTAGCCAACTGCAAAGAATTCATCCTCGCTTAGTTTGAACTAAGTGCTGATCCCCGGTCGACCTGTAACCACGATCTCGTCCCCCACAGTTTATTGGGTGGGCCTGAAGACCAGCGCATTCATTCAAAAGATCGTGTCATATCATCTCACAGAGTGTTTATTCTCTGGACCGCTTGTCTTACCCTGACCTCTCACTCTTGCTTGATTTGCAACCGTCTTCGTCCCCAGACTCTCGCTTGGTCAGTAACACCATGGAAGAGCCGCAGCCAAAGACCGTGCAATCCGGCCCATCGGCCCCAGCTCCAGGCGCAACCCGCAAGAAGTCACGCAGAGGTACCGACAATGCCAGCCAGAAGCGGCGATGTGTGAGTACCGCCTGTATAGCTTGTCGCAAGCGTAAGTCGAAATGCGATGGAGCTCTTCCTAGTTGCGCTGCATGCTCCAGTGTGTACGGAACTGAGTGCGTTTATGATCCCAACTCAGATCATCGCCGGAAGGGTGTTTACCGTGAAAAGGTGGACAGCATGAAGGCGCGCAATTCGACCTTGCAAATTCTAATCGAAGCCATTTTAAATGCCGAAGAACAAGATGTGTCGAGCATTGTTCAGAAGATTCGTACCTGCAATAGCCTCGACTCCGTGGCCGAAGATATTATCAAGCTGCAACAGCAGCAGCAACAACAGCCGGCAACACTACCGCCGGCCAATGATGATTCCGATGATTATGAACAACCTAATGAAAACTATACAACTGATCAGCCTGTGCAGGGCGAGAGGGACCTAGCTCGCAAAATGGGCGAGCTCAGACTCGAAAACGGCAATGTTCGCTTCATTGGAGGTACCTCTCATCTTATTTACTTGAGTGATCCGACTCATGAAGGCGAGCTCGAACCAAGTTTCGAAGATTACACCTCTGGAGAGGATCCTATTACATCCTGGACTCGCGTCACTCAGGATACTCAACTCATCACCCACCTGATCAACATGTACTTCAATTGGCACTATCCCTACTTTACCACGCTCTCAAAGACACTGTTCTTCCAGGACTTCTTAAGAGGTAAGGGCGGGGTAGGGCGAGGTACGGTGTACTGTTCATCCCTCCTTGTCAATGCCATGCTCGCATTGGGATGCCATTTCACGAGTGTAGCTGGCGCCTACGGTACCCCTGGAGATAGTCGGACAAAAGGCGATCACTTCTTTGCCGAGGCGAAGCGTCTGATCGTTGAAAACGACGAGTACGAGAAACCACGCCTAGTCACCGTTCAAGCTTTGGCGCTCATGTCAGTGAGAGAAGCTGGATGTGCTCGCGAAGCTAAAGGTTGGGTTTACAGCGGCATGAGCTTCCGTATGGCAGAAGACATTGGCCTTAATTTGGATGTGGGCCAGCTCGATAAGGAACGGATGAGTGATTACGAGATTGATGCCAGGCGAATTACGTTTTGGGGCTGCTATTTATTCGACAAGTGTTGGTCCAACTACCTTGGCAGACTTCCTCAGATTCCCAAGAGCTCCTTTAATGTTTCCAAATTCGACGTGTTCCCTGACGAGGACGCCGAATCATGGTCACCTTATACGGATAGCGGATTCGACCAGTCTTTCAAACAGCCATCACGAACTCGCGCTATTGCTCTACAGATGTCAAAACTTTCTGAGATAAGCAGCGATCTGCTCGCTTTCTTTTATCATCCAAGCAACATTGGCAGGTCCAGTGGAAAAGCCGTTGAGCTTAAGAAGCTGAGCGAGCTGCACCGCCGTCTAGAGGAATGGCGAAAGGAACTACCAAGAGAATTCGAGCCCAAGGACGGCCAGTTACCTAACGTGCTTCTCATGCAGTAAGTAGCCTATTCACATGCAAGCCGCAAATGACTAACAGTGAGCAGCATGTTCTTCCATTTACAATACATACACCTCTTCCGACCTTTCTTAAAATACTCACCCGCAGCTTCACCTCTCCCACCACATGTTTCACCGCGTCGCATTTGCACAGCAAATGCTGGCGCTATCTCAAAGCTTCTCAGACTATACAAAAAGCTCTGGAACCTGCGCCAGATTTGCAATATCGCGGTGTATATGGTTCATAGTGCGTGTACAATCCACCTACTAAATCTCCCCGAGAAGACTGCTCGAAGGGATATCACACATGGGGTCAAGCATCTTGAAGAGATTGCCGAAGATTGGCTCTGCGCAAGAAGGACCCTCAGCATTTTAAGCGTTCTTGCTAGGAAGTGGAACTGTGAACTTCCCGAGGACGCCGCGTTTGTCCTACATCGAGCCGATGAAAAGTATGGAACGTATAGTACCTCTGACGTTCCCTCGCCTCATTCTAATACGGGTGCTTCGCCACTTTCTGATGGCGGTCTTGGGCTCAAGGCTATGGGTGAATACAGCCCATTCGCTCAATACAATCGAGCTCACCTCGCTCGACCGATGCAACAGCTCCAGCAGCAGCAACAACCACAGCATCAGCCTCAACGATCAGTGACAGAGGCTATGATGACCAGCGCAACCATCTCGAATCCCACGCTTTCTCAACAGAGCATGCCTGTTAACAGACCTAATGCTGGCTTCGGTCCTGAACCTATAAGTGGATGGGGCTCTGTCCCTGTAACAACGTCAATGCCGTCTTATCAGCAGGCATTTGCGCCCATCAACCGCAACGCCATGTCAAACGTCGGCACGAATATCCCGTCTGTCAGCAATCCACCAACTTCTAACCGTTCAATGAGGATGGACGGCCAAGAATGGTTCTTGAACGACAGCGCAAGGTGGCACCAGAGCTTTGAGGCCTGGCAGATGGCAAACAATGGGCAGGACAATTCCGTGTTCATGTTTGGTGAAGGCAATGACCAAGATACCCCTAACACCAGTGCAGACGGCAATGCTAGTATGCAGGCTGAGACCAATGACCAGATAGCTGCTCTTGACGGGCTAGGGGCGTCGTTATCTCGGGGTGGATGGTTACCAGGCCTAGATTAAAGGGCAAAAATTGCTCCTATTTTTATTGTAAATAATAGCGGGTAGATCAACTGCAATGATTGGGCTTGATTTCTAGTGACTAGACGGTGTTAGAGTTGGCCAACAGAAATGTAACACCCAAGTCAACATGAACAAATCGATTTAGTTGACTCGACGCTTGACGATGGGCTCAAGTTACACGGCTAGCCATTATGTGGTGTGATGAATTCCATGAAGGATTCTCTCGTGTAGTAGACTATGACTACAGTATAATATTAACATCAAATATGAGCCCGGCTCAGCTGGTCAGCCCCGATTCACCGCAATCTTCGGCCCCTGAATCCAGGCGGCTACAGCCAAGAAGGTTATATAGGGCACTACTATACCGTTGAAAAGGATTGTCATAGGATGTCAAGCACACACAATGAGCCTCGATCCAGAGTGAAGGGGCTGCGTAAGAGGGAACCACGTGGTAGCCGGGAACAAGGGACGACAGAACAGAGAGCACTACGTATTACAACGTGACTGTTTGATGCTGAAGAATGAGATGCGGGAACTTTGCATTGAGGATGGTGTCAAGGACAACTGCCAAAGAAGCATTGTCTCCCGTCAGAAGGGTCAGGTCATGGAGCCGTTGAACCGGGGGAGGATGCAGGGATGGGACGAGTGTGGGGAAATCGGGCCGGCAGACCGTTCATTATCGGCGCCACAAGCTAGACGTTCCGGCGGTGGGCATCATGAGGGGAGCTTTGGGGGTTGAGCGATTGGCGAGGCGAGATTAGCTACTGTAAATTGAGTTATAGTGAAGGCTGGTAAGGATCTCTGAAGCAAGGTAAGGCAAGACAAGGTAATGTACCTACTATAGGTAAGCAAGTAAGGTACGTATGGCATGCTACAGAGCTCGATGAGCAAAGAAAAGGAGGGGAGCTAAAGTCCCATCCAATTCAGAGCCGAGACCCTGCCATGCTGCTCTCGTGTGTATTAAATAACCTATCGCAGCTTGACTTATGCTGGAGCCTAGTATGGCATACATACCATTGAGTCTAATCCGCGCTTCCGGTGCAGGCTCTGACAGGGCTCTCGGCGATATCATTGGTGCGCGAGTGCGGCGTAAAGGCTAGGGTACGTACTGCCAACGATGGCACGTTACACAAGAAGGGAAGCGTTGTGTCAGAAGCATCGAAGGTCCAGCGAAGAAAGGTCGGAAATCTACAGATAATTTAGACGTCAAGAGAAGATATTGAATCTGGAGAAAGATCCTGGTTGAATTCCATTCTTGGTAGAGGACGATACCTTAGTTTAAGTTCCAATCCAATCCAATACCAGCTAACCCTGATTAAGCCCCGATCTCAAAGATTGGGGGAAGGTGCCCCCAAACTAACAACCGTTAAGGAAGGCGCATAGTCAATCAATCACCTGGGAGTTCACGTCGCGTCGATCTTCCATCAAAGCTTAGACACAGCACAGGGGGTTTCATCGTGAATCAATGTCTTGGGCGAGCTATTACAGACACTACGAGACGACCTAAAGTTACCCCATCATGAAAATCTGGGGAATCGACAACAATAGGCAAGTCCCAAGGTTTCCATCCACACCAACGTTCCTTGCTTCATCCACTTCCCAAGCCATGTGGATGCGCCCATGATATTGTATGTGCCGTGCCATTCGGATACCTTGTTGCTTGTCTTGCAAACGTTCGGAACGAAGCTACGACGATCCTAAATCCTTCATCTTACGGCATCGAGCCTTGTCAAGCGATCAATGAAACTTGGCGTAGCTGACCATCACCGTGAGCTCTCCTCCGGAGATTCGTTCTACTCCCGACTATGCTCTGCTCTGCCGTCTATCAAGTTTTTACCTCCGACTCGACTCCGAGTGAATACGACGTCGAGGCTCGGTTGAGATAAGACCGAGCCTCAGGTGTGCGGCCATGCGCTTGACGCCACTAGATCCAAGGACCCTGGCTTCCCCGAGTCTCGCCAGGACAAGAAGAGCTACAGACAAGCTCATCAATAACATCACCGGTTTCCAAGCAAGGCAATGAATGGTTTCTTTGTGCGTCAGCACATGCTAGAGCATGCTACAGCTCCTTACCTAGAACGGTAGCAATCAGAAGAGGAAGCTACCTAGCTCTCGCGTCTCCTCCGTCCAATGGTTGAGTGGTCAATAAGATGAGATCCTGGAAATGGCTGCCACCATTTCGAACCCCTCGGCGACTATCATGACAATTTCCACAGCTCAATTCCTGTTGCTGCTGCTATGCATCACTCTTGACAGCGCCTGACGTCGCGCGGCACGACGCGGTTAGCTCTGGCCCGTCAAAAAGAACACGCCTCGAACATGACACCCCAGTTCAAGTCTCATTAATTCAATTCGGAAGAACCAACCGACAAGGTCCATTTGTTGGTGCGAGTGGCACCCCATGCTTCAAATCCTCCACCTCTTACACCACTCCACATCTGCTCATCAACCCACCTTCGGCGGGACCTCGCTCCCAAGCTTGGAGACTAACTCAGACTAGATCCTTACCTCTCCATACGGAGTAGTAAGCGATCCATTTGGCATGCGGCAACTTCTTGGGGCATGCTGGCCTAGTAAAAGCACTTCCCCGTTCTTGTCGAGCCTGATCCTGGTTTTCCTGGTACCGCCCGACATTTCAGTCACGAGCAGCCACGGGGTTTCTCCAGAAAAACACGATACCCGTTTCCTTCGACTTTCCCTTCGTTGCCGTCTAGTTCCAAGTAACATTGCCATTGATGGTCAAGACGATTCGAGACTGTCGAGACCGTTTCTTTATTCATCTTGGTAAACATCTTTGTTCACAAAGTTGCACATTCAACCCCCAAACCTCTGAGTTATACAGAGTCGTTCAACAGCATCCCCCCGGATCCACTTGTCACTCCGTCAGTCTTCTGATCTGATATGACTTGACCTGGGCCTCTCTTAAACGAGCTATAAGGTGGTCGGTTCTGACATGAAGATTTTGTCCTGTATTAGCCTCTCCAAAACTAGAATCACCGAATCAATTGCAACAGAGAGGACGATCTTTCCTTGACACGCTCGTGGTTAAGCACCGAGTTGGAATAGGAAGCTCACTCGACATTACCGCAAATCGCAACACATCTGGCAATAAGCTGTCTAGCCAGTGCCTTAACGGCAACTGGACTCCTCTGAACGACTGGGGTAAGTGTGGCTCTCTTCATCTCATCTCCTATACACTCTCTTCATCTTCCAATATCACTCCAATCTCCCTGTCAAGTGTCAACACATTCTTGTACCTTACCATCTGGACAAGTGAGGTACCAATCCTTCAAAACCCTGCGTTCATCACTTTCCATAATGAAAGGTGTCAGATGCCTTGTCAATCACTCAGCGGTCCCCTCCCTCCGACAATTTGCCCCCTGATGGCAACACGCGTTGATCTTGTTCGGTTTCGATACCTCTGCAAGGCCTGCAACCGTCATCAGACTCGAACCCCTGTTTACCTACCTCTAGCATTTCCCCATAAACTGATCGAGTTGCCTGTCGAGAGGCAAGCTGACCATGTTTATCAGAGAAGCTGTTCCCGTCATCTCCAAGAGAGGGGAATAACTCACAAACTTGATCCTGGCTGCTCGAGTCCACAATTATTATCCTGTCGCAGGATTATCCGCAGTGGCCGCGGTAAAACGCGAGCATCGACAAGATGTTGTCTAACCCACTTCAACGTTTTTCACCCTACCAGAACATCACTTCGTCGAGCATCTCGCCTGATGGAAACGTCCAGCAGGGCACGATGCCGGGTAACGGACTAGATTCTCTTGGGCAAAGCCATCAGTATCCGATTCAACCACTCTCGCAGCCTGTATCCCTCTCAAACCCCCATCTGGAGAGGACAGGTCCTCACATAAAGAACCGACAACACCCCTACGGAGTCAACCCACGCACTAGTACTTCAGGTCCTATCAGAAGAAGGATCAGTCGAGCTTGCGATCAGTGCAATCAACTTCGAACAAAATGTGATGGCCAGCACCCCTGCGCACACTGCATAGGTAGGTACTGAGGTCAAAGCATTAACGCAGTATTTCTGACTTCTGTAGAATTCGGCCTGGGGTGCGAGTACATCCGTGAAAGGAAGAAGAGAGGCAAAGCGTCGAGAAAGGAACTCGCCCAGCAGGCTGCTGCTCAAGCCGCGGCGGCTGTCACGGGGCAGAGCCTCGAAGATGCTATATCGGAGAATGGCCAATCCGCTAATAAAGGGCTCGATTCTTCAAATATGGTGCTGGAACAGCAACCTAGCGAACGACATCTGAGTACAAGCAGCAAGTCGAGCAGAGATCCAAACGACGATGTAATGCGACATACCCAAGGTCTGGAAGGCCTCGACCACCTCGGTAATATGAGTGAACAACCTCACCTTGGTCGTTCCTCTCTCGACAGTGAACACATGGAGAGCAACGGTGGCCTCGATCTGAACGGCTTCGGAAGTATGGCGCATGGCTACGACTCACAGGGCCTGGAAGGTCCTGTGCTAAATGGCCAGCCCTATGCGCCAAATGGGCGAGGCAATATGCCCGGCTACCCTGAATTTCCGTACTCCATGCAAGCCCAAAGCCCTCCTAACTTTACGAACAACTCGGCATTTCGTATGGGAAACAGCCCACTTGGATATTCGATGGGGAAGGGAGCGTCTCCTGGATGGGGAATTTCTATGGCTTCACCCCCAGGCCAATATCAGTCTCAGGTTCCTCCTCCAAGTTTCGGCAGCTCCAAGTTACGCTATCCTGTCCTCGAGCCGTTGGTCCCGTACCTGAACAACATTTTACCGATCTCATTGGCTTGCGATTTGGTTGATCTCTATTTCGCGTCTTCATCATCAGCGCAGATGCATCCAATGTCGCCTTACGTTTTGGGCTTTGTACTTCGAAAACGATATTTCCTCGATCAGACGAAGCCAAGACCTTGTCAGCCAGCTCTTCTGGCGAGTATGCTGTGGGTTGCTGCACAGACAAGCGACGCCCCTTTTCTCGCCAGCACGGCTTCGGCTCGCGCCAAGGCATGCCAGAAGCTCCTAGAGCTAACAGTGTATCTCCTTCGACCATTGATCCATACAGCCCCGAGTGATGCGCCCAGTCCGGTTGCTGACGGTGTTGCTCTTGGTGGGTTGGGTGTAGCTATGCCTGGATCAATTAGCATAGATGCCACGAGCGGCGAATCAGGGCCATTTGGCGCAGCGGGGAGCCTCGACGATGTGATAACATATATTCATTTGGCGGTTGTTGTCTCAGCGAGCGAATACAAAGGCGCGAGTATGAGATGGTGGACTGCTGCTTGGGGTCTTGCGCGTGAGCTGAAACTGGGACGCGAGCTCCCCCCTGGACACTCGGCCGCAATTCAAGAAAATCTGGACAGTGACCCTGCGGATGACACAGAGGGTGGCATCAGCAGTACCGGATATGTGGGAGAGGAAGAACGTGAGGAGCGCCGCCGGATATGGTGGCTTCTATACATCGTTGACAGACACTTGGCTCTGTGCTACAACCGCCCCCTGTTTCTCCTCGATATCGAATGCCAAGGTCTGCTGCAACCCATGGACGATGCTGTGTGGCAGAATGGCGAATTTGGTAACCACTCCAACTCGACCACGGATCCTAATCTGCTAGGGACAAGCCCGGAAGGGTACGTCACCGACCCTTCGCACCCTCACGGGCCCCAATACGAGTGTCGTGGCCATAGTATTTTTGGCTACTTCCTCCCCCTGATGACCATTCTGGGCGAAATCGTGGATTTGCATCATGCAAAGAACCACCCACGTTTCGGTACCGGCTTTCGTCAAGGCCATGAATGGAATGCTCAGACGGCAGAGATCACTCGGCACCTAGAGATATACGAGCAGAGTTTGCAAGCCTTTGAGCACAAGAATCTGCCTCGAGCAGCAGAGGATAGAGCTGACGCACCGAATAACGAGAGCAACGATCGCTCAGGAGTCCCCGAAACCAACACACCGTCAGTTCACTCAGTACACACCAATGGGTCGAACCGCCTCACGGAGAGCAATATCCAAAGCCGCATTGTCATCGCATACGGAACTCATGTGATGCACGTCTTGCATATTCTTCTGGCTGGGAAATGGGATCCCATCAACTTGCTGGACGATGAAGACCTGTGGATTTCTTCGCAGGGCTTTATCACGGCAACGAGCCATGCGGTGGCAGCGGCTGAGGCAATCAACCAGATTCTCGAATTCGATCCTGGGCTGGAGTTTATGCCCTTCTTCTTTGGCATCTATCTCCTCCAGGGTTCGTTCCTGTTGCTGCTTATCGCAGACAAGCTGCAATCAGAGGCATCACCCAGTGTTGCAAAGGCATGCGAGACGATCGTGCGGGCTCACGAAGCATGTGTAGTAACTTTGAGCACAGAATATCAGGTGAGTACTTTTTACCAGAAAGATTTGATAATAGCAACTAACCATATTATAGCGAAAATTCAGCAAAGTCATGCGTAGCGCTCTTGCTCAGGTTCGAGGCCGTGTACCTGAGGATCTGGGGGAGCAGCAACAACGACGAAGGGAGCTTTTGGCGGTGTATCGGTGGACAAAAGACGGAACGGGTTTGGCCTTGTGAGCAGGGCTCTGGTCAGGGAAAAGGAGCAATAAACTTGCGGCGCATTGGGCGGGACATTCGCTTTCGGGTGGGAATAACGGCCTTAAAGGACTTGAGATACATCTCGAGTATGGGAGCGGCACAGTGCTTTGAGATACCATGAAGCGGACAGCGAATTAGTTGTCGGAAAGCCAAGACTTGGCATAGAGAAATGAGATTCCGATTAATTTTGAAGGGGATTGCTCCTGGGTCATTCGAGTATGCTTCGGGTGCGTCTTTTCAACGTTTGTGATGACTTGGAGGTGCCACTGGAAAAAGTGGTTAGTAAAGAGAGCCAAGATATTTTGGTTCCATGCATTTGAGTATTGTTCGTCGCTCAAAGGGGCACGGATGCAATGGTGTACGGAGTGGTTGCTTTGACGAGCCGTGTTCACTCAGGTCTTGACCACTGAACAACTGAACACAATGTTCTTGCGAGCTTGGTAGCCAAGAGGTTTGATCATTCTTCTCGGGCGTTGCTCTCTCTTATCCTTCTCTGCTGTTGCAGATCTGCTCCCCGGCAGCATCACCGTCGCTTTGGTCGGCGGACAGTGTCAGCCATTGCCCCTATTTACCCAAGTCAGCCCGAGCAAATCCATCGTCATCGACAACACTTACCAACATATTCCCGGTCTTCAGATTTTGGGGGCCCATTTGCGGAAACCGAAGTGCCATTTCGATACGAACCCCGACGCCATTTTTGCCAAAGCCATGAGCCTCAAGAAGCCAGAGACGATGGTGTCGCACGCCCGAAGCGATTCCTACGAGCCATAAGCATGACGGACGATAAAAAGGACTTGCCCTTGTCTCTATTTTGGATGTCAGTATTTGGTTGATAATGACGATGCGATTTGGCGCGTTTGACGTAGCGAATCTCGGCGCAGCGTGGAGCGACGCGGCTATCGTCAAGGAGACTCTTGCGAATGTCAACAAAGGCAACGACGACGCGCTACTCTCAGCATCATGTTCCTTTTGCGACAATCGCAATAAAGAAGAAGAAGAGGCAGAAATGGGCTGGCTTACTTCTCGCTAGAGGTGTTGCTGCTGCTGTTGCTGTTGCTGTTGCAAAAGCCATGCCTCGTGCGCCCTCGCGAGTAACCACGTCATGTTGCTCACTTAACAGGCGATTGGTCGTTTTAACAGCTTGAAATTCAACTACACTGCACTGCACTGCACGTGGGGAATGGAGGCTCTTTTTATTCTGAGGCAGTGCTGTAATAGAATCGACTAGAGGCATCGTATCCGCCTACAGCCTCTACGAGATGCTACTTACATAGCTGCATCACTTCCATTGAACGCTGCTAAACGACTCTAATACACGCGTTCTTTGGAACAACTCATAACTACACTCGCAAAGCGATTGCGAGAGACAGTCTAGGCTAGGTATGCTCACGTGGAGTGCCAAACAAGAGGCACTCGATGTCATTTTCGTATACGCATATATCTAATCCAACGCTCTGCGGGCCGTCACGCTTTTCTTAATCCCTCGCCCACTCGAGACGCGTTTCTTACTAAGTGTAGTCCCCGTTCTTTGCCTTTACTTGTACGCGTGACCTATCTCGGAAAAGCGAAGCAGTGAGTAAGTGCAGCATTGGATCAAGATAGAAGCTCCTAGTCTGCCACTGCGATCTCTTCCTCCAGAAACTCCGCAGAAACAGCCTGCAGTTTTTATTTCTGCATCTTCCGTTAGTGGTGCTTTTATTCTTCTCCACTGCACTTCTTCTCCCTCCTTCTTCTCAACTCCACTCGACTATCTCTCTTCCCCCTCCATTCTCGTTTTCCTCCCCTCACATCTTGCACTCATCACTACACATCGAGAAACACACATCATCTTCATAACACAACCTGACATCTTTCTTGATCTTCTTGATCTTCTCTTATTCGCGAGCAGGCTAGCTTCGTCCTACCTATTTAACCAAAATAACCAACACTCCCCCCTCTACATCTACTTCTTCTTCCTACTTCCACCAAGCAGTCCTTCACGGCTCTCGTCAAGGCACATCTACATCTTCTCTTTTTACCCTACAATAAAATCTTGATCATTACATCATCAACACTCACAACATACTCTGCACGACCCTACACGTTCGCGGCATCGCGTCTTGACAAGATGTCTACCGACAACGTGCCTGGCGACCAAGCGTCTGCTGCACAGCCAAAAACCACGCTCAAGCGTACCATCGAACAAGTTGAAGACGCAACTGCCGATGGCCCTAACGGTAAAAAGGCTCCCCCTGCCAATGCCTGGGACAACTTCAAGCTCAGCGAGGGCATGAAGAATCGCAACAGAAACAAGAGACTTCGTCGCGCTGCTCTATTCGGTCCTGTCAACAAGTCAGGCCCCCAGCCCTCTTGGGCCAACGCCTTGGCTGAGTACAAGGGCGAAACTCTGCCTCCTGAGACTGCCAAGATTGTCAACAAGGCTCTCTCTCACCCCTTGCTCAAGAACTCCAAGGTTGGTCAAAAGGCCAAGGGACAGTCTACTATCACTCCTCAAATTCAAGTCCAGCCTCCTACTCCAGTCTCTCAAGGGCAGCCCGTTGCTGGCCAGACCCAGAACCAACTTGCTATGCCTCACGCTCAAGTCCAACACGCTATTGCCCAGCCTCAAGTCCAACCCGTTGCTCCTCCTTCGCAGGGACATCCTTCGCTTGCTCACGTCCAGGGGCAGTTCATCTCTCAGTCTCAGGGCCATCCTGCTGCTGCAGACCGGCTGGTTGGCGGTGTCAGTCTCCAAAATGCTCTCTTGGCACCCGCTGCTGCTCTGCCTCACCAGGAGGTAGAACGTCGCTTTGCCTTGATCGACTACGAACTCGCCTCTCAGCAGGCCAAAGCGCCTATCCTCCCCCCTTCCACACTTGCCCAGCAACCCCCCAAGGAGTTTGTCGGCGCTACCTACCGAATTCCAGCCGGCGTCAATCACCCACGTCTCAAAGCTATCATTGACGAAAAGAACAAGCGCATTCTCGAGAAGGGCAAGCAAGTAGACCTAGAGCGTAACAACCTCGCGGCCAAGGGTACCCGAAACCGACGCGATGAGTCCCTTACAAAATTCCGACGCCTCGTCAACGACAAGGAGGTGGAACTCAACTGGTGGCGTCTCAAGGCCATCGCCCTAGGTGCTGACCCCAGAGAGTGGGATGTCGTTCCTGGCTCTATCAAGCAGACCATGACAGACGACATGGACAGAAAGGTCCGAAAGGCAGATGATCTCTCAGCTCAGACAGCCAAGAAGCGAAAGTCGAGTCAGCATTCGGCTAGAAACAGTGAGAACTCAGTACGTAAATCTCATTATACATTGACAAGAAGGATTCACTAACATGTTACTTATAGCGACTTTTGAAAGAAGATGTCGCCCGAAAGGAGCAAGAAGTGCGAGAGATCCTGGCTACCCTCGAGGCAGAAGACGCTGCCGCCACCGGCGCTTCTGCGCTGGCCCCTCCTACTATCACTACTGCTTCTGATGTCATTGGAACCGATGCAATCACCGCTGATGCTACTGATGCTGCGCAAGACGTCGATGCCGATGGCGATGCAGTTGCAGAGGCTGAATCCAACATCGGTGCTGAAGCTGACGCCAACGCTGCTACTGATGCTGTTGTTTCTGTGGACGATGACGATGTTGGAAATGTTGGCAACGCTACAAATGTTGGCAGTTTTGTCGGACAGGATGCCAATGGCTTCATGTATGCCTCTGCGGATGACGATGTCTTCCAGCTTCCTCAGTCCGGTCAATCTCAAATGACCGACTTCCAATCCAGCTTGTTCCAGGCCCGTGGCTTTCCACCTGCTGGATACACAAGCGTGTTTCAGAACAACGAACTCCGGTTCGACAGCCTCCAGAACAACACACTCCAGAACAAGGAGTACCAATCCGATCAACTTCAGAACACCGGATTTCATACCACCAACCTTCAGTCCAACCAGACTCGAGGCGATCAAACTCAGACCACAGACCTTCAGTCCAGTGAACACCCCCTCGGCGACATTCGGATCAACGACTACTTGAACATTAACAACTTTAGAGCCAATGATCTTCCTAACAACACCAACAATTTCCATGACAACATCTTTTCGAATAACAATTATCATACCGCCGAGTTCCAACCCACCGAGATGCAGGTAAAAGACTTCGAGGCCAACGACTTTCATGCCCACACACTTCATCTCGAGCCTGGCAAATTCGATCAGACCGACCCTCCAAGCAACAGCAGCGTTTACCCCGACCTTGGTGAGAACACATACGGCTCCTACATGGGATTCATGGGACACGAATAGGATTTGGCCCGCGATAGTGACGATATCTGCCTCTGATCGCCTTGACTCTTCCCAAGATGGCTCTCTACACACCGGTCGCTGGTCGAAAGAATGGCCGCATTTGCTCCTCTTATTCGGCATCTATCTAGTCATGTCTTTACCTCCTTTTCTTCTTACTCATTTGGTCCCTTGTTTCTCTCAGATCAAGGCATTGCATTACCATCAAGGGATTGATTAACTACACATTGCGATTGGCGTACGGACTGAAGGCCCATAGGAAAATGTGGCATGTATTAAACTTATTGTATGATCTTAGAACTCAGGGAAGCGGCATGAATCGGCACCAAGGATAGGGATTGATTTTGCAGAACTAGCAATACTAGACATTTTACATCAAACATGTGCTCTTTTACTCTGGCTAATCAAAATGGCACACTACATCCGTCATCCATGACCCCAGTGTAGAACCAAATCAACTCGGTGCTCTCACTAAACGTCACAGTTATCAACTTCACTGAGTTGGAGCTTTCCTAACCATACGTAGGTCCTTCAGGCTTTGGGTGGCCCACCTCAGCATCATTCTGACTCCTGGGCGAGAATGACGAGCCATGAGGAGACGCCATGCAGGCTCGAGCGAAGAAGACAGTGATGACAACAATAAGAAGCCTATCGAATACCGGTCAGTAACAGTAATCTTGTCAAAGTTCATCAACTTACCAAGTAACGGCTCCTAGAGCAGCACCAGCAGCGAGTGAAGCGCCCCATGCATCAAGTTCCTTTGCACGACCGAACCCGTAGCTATGATACACGGAGTAAAAGTCTGAAGCCCACGCTGCAGCCCATGCCCAAGCAGATAGCCAGAAGATGGCGGCGAGAACGAGGGCACCGAAGAACAGGAGGCGGATATACAGCTGAGGAGCAAAGAACTCGGCGGCGAGCATGGAACCCAAGACGAGGAATGTGAAGATGGCCTTGGTAGTGTCAGTCAACTCTTTGGAGAACGGAGGTGGGTGGAGGTACATCAAAGATGAGGAAGCTAGCGGGGCCTGAACCGGCGTAGTAGTGAGCCCAATTGCCGAGGAGGGAGATGTGGTAGGCAGCGGCGATGAGGACACCGAGGGAGAGAAGAAGAGCTGCTGCACGGAGGATGGTGAGCCATAGGGGCATCCTTGGAACGCCGGTGGCCGTGAGGCCTTGTGTTGACGTGGTGGTGGACATGATTTTGAAGGAAGGACAATAGCAACAATAAAGGTTTGAGAGTTGTAGAGGGATATATCTAGTGAAGGAGTGTAAGTGAATATCACAGCATGTTAGTCAGAAGAGTGAACGTACTGTTATCAGCTGATGATATGACCAGTCACTCACTCACTCACAACTCCAAGCTTAGAGAGGGGGGAATCAGTCTTTTTAAGTACAAAGCCCTATCCCCTCTCTCTCGCTCTCAAGCTCCAAAGAAGCAAGCATAAAAAGCCAAGCCAAGTCGTGGACCGTTACAAGTCCATGTCCAAGCACAGGGCTGAAGGGAGCAGCCGCTTGTTGGTGGGAATGAGTCGAGCTCTGTATGGACGCCACGTGCAACTAGGAACGAGGCCTGCATTCACGAGTGGTTATCATTGGGCTTGGGTTTCAGCCATAGCAGGGGAGTTGGGTATCAAATTATGTATTGCACTTGTCTATCTCTGTGGTCTATATTAGGGTAACTTGTCAGTCTTCAGGTTGAGTGGAATCTTGACTTGGCAGCGCTTAAACCGTCAACGTTGTCGATTATATTAAAATAAATCAAACGTCTTTCTTGTAAAAATAGACATGTTCTTAGAAAGTACATCTCATGTGACGCCATTTGCATGACCAACTTCGTCCAGCGGCTACAGGGCCAGTCAGACGGAATGTCTTTGACTCATGCCCTGCAGCTTGTCTTGTCTCGTCTCGTCTCGTCTAAACAATGCCGATCATTTACAGGGGTTGTCCATCTGCCGTGATGTCTCTCCACACCGAGTTTCTCTTTTATATCAAAGGCCAAAGTATATAGATATGTGTGTATAAATCTGACGGAACTACTCTTATTTCTAAAACTCTAACATGCTCAAGGTTTTCACTAGATCTGTCGCTTATTTAACTTGCCGACCATCGCCAGGTACCGTAATAAAACCAATAAAAGCCCAAGGGGAACAATCTATCACTTGAACAGTGGCGCACCCTCCATGGGCAAGCCACACAATCTTGGCATATTAGGGCTGAAAGACGATATGAAATTATGTGAAACAAGTTGACGCTGACATTCGGCAGTTGCTATTCACCAAAAGCAATGATTGACTTGGCATGTCTTGTTCTCGGACCAAGAGCCCCGAAGAATAGATAAAAGATAGTTGTCGTTGTTAAACCCTAGACTCTTGTTCCTATACTATCAGCTCCATGTCTACGTATCTCATCCCTCATATATCTCCCTCAGAGACAAATAAACCTCGCTCTCAAACGCCAGACAAAGATTCTCAGTGCTTCCTCGTATGGACCAACCTCCCCCTGACCCAAACCTGCTTCACATTCCGATCATCCCCATTAAACAACCACTTCGCAACCTTCTCCTCCCAACTCTCCCACCCAAAAACATCGACATTCCCATCTTCCTCGGCCACTCCATCTTCATCAATACTTCCTAGCCTGATCAGCTGCGCATCCCACTCCAATCCCTCTTCGAACCCGCCGATCCTATGTCCGAGGCCGACTACTTCAGCTCCACCGCGAGTTGCGAGATACAACACCTCTTCGACTGTCAACTTGTTCCGCTCCTTTTCCTCCTCACTCAACCCCATAGCGACATGTCGGCTTACCAGGGCCGCCTGTCGTGCTGCTTCAAGCACTGATGGACTGTAACCGCCGCTCATGTCCGTTCCGAGTCCGACCGTGATGCCCTTATCCCACATCCAGCGCACCCGAGCTGTGCCGCTCGTAAGTGAGCTGTTGCTGCACGGGCAGTGAGAGATTTTGCTTTTGCGTTGAGCTATTAACTGCGCTTCTGCTTCGCTCAGGTGCACCGCGTGCGCAAGGATCGTCCGGGAGGTCAAGAGACCGCAATCATCGTATAGGTGGGTATACGACTCTGACTCGGGAAACAGTTGCGCTACCAGGTCAATCTCGCCCTCGTTCTCAGAAACGTGTGTCTGCACCGGTAGGTCCAACTCCTTTTGGATCTTTGCCAACCCTTTCATGGACTCTCTTGAGCACGTCGGTGCAAAGCGCGGTGTCAAAACGGGCGACACGAGCTTAAAGTCAGGGTCAATTTTTTGTACGTGCTGGATCGTTTGTCTCGTCTTCTCTAGACCCTCTTCGACGCTCTCATCACGGTAATAGCTAGGGCATGTATCGGGAGTGTCCATACACACGCGTCCTACGAGAGCTCGTTGTCCAATCTCTAGACAAAGGTCTGCCAAGAGGTTTGTTGCCGCCACATCGATAGTCGCATAGTAGGCTGCTGTCGTCGTTCCATGAGCTAGTGTCCGCCGCACGCATGAGCCATAGACTCGGCGTGCCTTGTTCAGGTCCTTCAGGCTTGACTCGAGAGGGAAAGTGTATTTTTCTAGCCAGTCCAGGAGTGTCGTCTTGCCAAAAATACCCACGTTTGGGTATTGAGATGCATGAACATGAGAGTCTAGGGGTTTGTCAGTATGACCTGGGTGAGGCATTGAGAAGGGCCATACTTACCGATGAAGCCAGGGAAAAAGAACTCGCCGGGCTTAGCGATGTGAATATCTACCTCGCTCAACTCCCAGCCTAACACTTTGAGCAGCCTCTTCTCGATATGATCGGTGTTGCCGCCTTCTGTGTCAACTTTGACAATTCTGCCCTCCCCGTCAACGCATATGAGGGCATTATGGTGGTAGTTGAGCTCCTTTGGATTCTTGCTGGATATAAAGGTCCCTATAAAGACCTGTTTCTTTAAGCCTGCCATGGTGATCTTGTTTGTGCTTTTAACTTTGGAGTAATCTATTCTCCCCAGTGTAAGAGAGTTATTGAGTGTTGCTATCACGAGGTGGGTGGGTGATAAGTAAGGTGTGAGTGTGATGCCAAGCTGAATGATGTAACGTCTTTGTGCAACTTGACGAGCCGAAGAAGAAGAAAAGAAAGGAAGAAAGGGAACCGAGGCCAAAAACCCAGTCACCGGAATCTCCTCTTTCAGCTATTTATTCAGCGCAAACGGGACTCAAGAACACGTTAACTTATCTACGCTTGTTATACTGGCAGTGACCAAACCGGATCTAGGCGCCTTGATAGGCCATCTCCACCTGTTGTCCGGCTCCGGCTGTCGCCGGCAGCCGACCGCTTGCAGCATGGACAGGAACTGGCGGGGTACGGGATACTAACAATTACTACCTCCACTACCTAGTCTAAGTACCCTAAGCACCTAAACACTGCTGATATTCGTTAAATATTCCCTCCATTGGCTTCAACTCCGTCTCCTGTGTAACGATTTCTACTGATGGTAGTACAAACCAACATCACAAGGTTACACACTTTTCACAAGGTACACCGAATATTGTCACAAAATGTCATCAAACATTCAAAAATATAGTCTAACTCTGCAGTAAACAAACGCCTCTCTAGCTAAAAATAACACGATACATCGTAATATACTCATGCCAAATAACAATCCGGCCGGGAATCTGTAAACTCTCTTCATAATCATCCATCTCTAGTATTCCATCATATCATGTCTATGCATGCTTTCTTCTTTCTTCTTTTCTTCCTTTTTTTTAATTTCTTTCCCCTTTCATTACTTGCTTAGGCAGCACGGCCAGAGCCCTCATACTCTCCGCTGGAGCTCTCGCTGCCCTCGACGCCGTTGGTAGCGGCCTCATCTTGAGAATACTTGTCCCAGTTGGCCAACACGGCACCAATCTTGGGCGAGTTGGTCAGCTTGTACACATCCTCAAAGTACTCCTTGGTCAACGCAAATGGCTTGGCCGTCACGTTGGGAATGTACTTTCCAACCAGCTTGGAAGGATCGATAGATGTCTTGTTGATCTTCTTGAGCAGGAAAGATCGGAAAGGCTTGACACCTGATCGAAGGAATGTTGAGTGGAAGGGCACATCGATACCGCGGAGGGGGATAGTAGCGAAGCCACGCTCCAGCTCGAGAGGAGTGGGCTTGGCAAGAGTCTTCTCGGCACAGCCGCGGATGATCTCGCGGAGGTGTCCCTTGACCTCCTCGATGTTGTCCTTGACCTCTTCAATGTCGATCTTCTGGATCTTGATGAAGTTGGTCACGCCAGCAAGGGTGTCGAGCGCACGCAGGTCACCAGCACACACGTACTGCGCGTTGGCAATGTTGTAGTTGACAATCTCGAGGAGCCAGCCAGTCTCCTCGGCAATGTTGTCAACCACAAACTGCAGAGCAGCCTCGTTGAAGGTCTTGCTGATGCGGCTGGGGTTGACAGCGCACATGGAGTAGTTGGATCGGCCGGCGGCATCACGCTCCACGGCAACCTGCATGGTGAGACCACGGTAGAACACAACAGACACCAAGCTCTCAATAGGCATAACCTCGGCGAGGGCAGCCAGGGCCGAGTATTCACCAAGAGAGTGACCAGCGAAGGTGCTGTTGTTGGGCACAAGTCCCTTGGCCTTCATGTCCTCGAAGCTGGCCTTCTCCATCAGGGTAAGGGCGGGCTGTGTGAACTGGGTGGCCGAAAGCAGACCAGTAGGCGAGCGGTAGGTGTACGAAGTGGTAGTCTCGTCAATCTCCTTGAAGATCTTCTCGGACTTGATGCTACCATCCGCAGCGACGGTCTCGAAGGTCATGGCAATGTAGTTCTGGCGGATAGCCTTACCCCGGGGGCCACCAAAGTGGATGGTGAGCTCCTTGGGGTTGTTCTTGACAATGTTGGTGATAGAGAAGCCTGTATCAAGATTAGCGAATGCCGATTAAATGAGAATGTTGATGTGACTTACCATAGGCATCAAGGAGGTACTTGTCGGCACGGTCCCAGACCTCCTTGGCAACAGGGCTGCTGGCGTACAGCTCCATACCCATACCCTGCTCCTGAGAGCCCTGTCCAGTGAAGACATAGGCGGTCACCGGCTGCTCAACCTCAGCCTCACCCTCGAGGACCTTGTCCTCAGTCTCCTTGTTGCGGACCTCGACCTTGATGATCTTGCGACCAGAGACCATACCAGTGTGCTGAAGCTTGACCTCGAGCTCGTCGTTGGGCAGCACCATGCCGACCAGCGAGGCGTGGAAGCTACGGACACGGCCGATGTTGTTCTCAGCTGCCCAGGTCTCCACGAGGCTTCGCACAGAGGCGCTTGAGTACATGCCGTGGGTGATGGTACCAGGCAGGTTGGCATAGCTGGAGAAGACACGAGAGACGTGGATGGGGTTGTAGTCGCCAGACACACGAGCGTAGTTCTCGTTGGAAGCAGGAGCTCGGAGTGCCAGAGGAGACCGGCCGCTGAGAGGAATGGAGTTCTCAAAGTTGATGGGCTGGTCAACAGGCTTGCCGTTTCGCTCAAGGTAGTCAATGACGGGGTTACCGTGGGACTCTCCAGTCTCGTAGTCGACGCTAGCGATCTGAATAATCTCCTTGGTGGGGAGCTCGAGGAGGACTTGGCCTCGGGTCTCGATGCTGCTGAAGACGGTCTTGTTCTTGTAGCGAACCAGGCTCTGGAGTCGGAAAGTGAGGGTCTGGCCAAGCAGCTCAATGTCACGAGGGAGCTCGTCGACAGAGAACCACTGCTTGGAGCGGAGGATAGCAACATCCCGGGTGGTAGCAAGGTGCAACTGGATGGGGGTCTCGACCTTGCGCTGGAAGGTGTTCTCATAGTCGGTGTAGGCACCGCGGTACAGGAACTGAGAGGTGACCTCCATGACAGGCTCACCATCACGGACGAGCGTGCCACAGACCTCAACCATCTTACCAGCCTCCTGGTTGATGACAGCGTTGATCTGGGCAGTGGTAGTCACCTCGTCGCCCTTCTTGAGGGGCTCAGCACCAGGGATCATGCGGAACTGGTTAGACAAGTGAACAAGCTTGAGGAGATCACCATCAATGGTGCGAGGGAAGATGGGCTTGGTGATGGCCTTCCAGCCAATAACGATGGCAAAGTCCATAGGAGCATAGACAGTCTTGCCAGGTCGGTCAACAAAAGCCTCACCAGTGTTGCCAACAGCATGCACAAAGTCGTTGATAGCTTCACCAGTAATGGTAGTCTTGCCACCATCGAACTTGGCAGTGACATCGGCGTCCAAGTCAAGAGGCTCCTCGCCGAACCACGCCTTCCAGTAAAACTCCTTGATGCGGTCGTTACGGCCCTCCATGACCTCACGGATAGGACAGTAACCAGCCTCGGGAAGGTAGGTGAACTCCAGAGGCAGAGCAGCAGGCTTGCCGAGAGCAGTCGTCTCCTTGATCATGTTGACCTGAATCTTGTTCTCACCAACGAGCTTGACTTCGATCACATCGATGTACTGGTTGTGGCGGGGCTGCTCACGAACAACAATGGTGGTCTTGGCGGGATCATTGGGGTAAGAGATCTCGACAAATAGGCCACGAGAAGGAGCAAAGATGCGTCGCAGAGGGTTGGTCTGGAACTTTTGACCCTGAGCATAAACATCAGACATGAGCAGAGCATGACGCCAGTTGCGGTTGGGGCCGGCAAGCAGAGACAGCCAAGAGTCAAGCTCAGGCAGTGTGGCAGCGGCAGACGACGACAGGCGGTAAGTGTTCTTGTAGGTGTCGTAGCTGACAGTCAAGCCTTCGACGTCAAGGGGCATATCGAGGTCAACCAGCTTACCACCGAAGTACTCGGTGTAAGGAATGGAAGCCTTGTTGTTGTTGTAGAGATCCCTGGTAAGGAACTCGATGTGAGACTCGTGAATACCATCAAGGATAGACTGGATGGGCTGGTCAATCTCAGTGGAGAACTTGGCGGCAGCAGGACCCTGGAGAATACAGGTTCGGCCAACGTCCTGGTCCACAACAGCATCCAGATCCTCAGACTGCCACAAAGAGTCCTTCTTGAAGTAGAACTCGAAGTTGTCATCGAAGACAGGAATGAAGGTGACGGGCTTCTGAGTGGGTCGCATGCACATGATGAGGAAGTGCTGGACGTCCTGGGCGTTGATGATCTGGGTCTCGGCCTGAGGGTAGGCAGCGATGATGCGATCAATCACCTCAAAAGGCTCGTTGAGCTCGGAGTAGCTCTGGAGAAGAGAGGTTTGTCCAGGAGTGGAGGTGAGACGCTCCTCCAGACGGTGAATGTAATCACCGACGAGGAAGGTGTAGGAGCGGTCAATCCAGCGAGACTGGTGCTTGACATAAAGGAGCTCAATCAGACGTCGGAGAACATCGGCGTAGGTCATATCGTCCAAGTCGACAGCCTTGCCCTCTTTGTTACGGCCGAACCAGACCTTCTGGCAATCGTCGTTGAGCTTCTTGATGATGTAGTCCTTATTCTTGTTGAGCTCGGCAACTCGCTTCTCCTTGGGCAGACTGAAGATCTTCTGGTCCATCTCGGCCCAGAAGCGAACTCCACGGGTAGCAAGCTTGTGAATAGGCTCACCCATCTCAGATCGAACGGTAAGAACGCCACCGGCAGGACCCTTGTAGGTCTGCTCCCACTCATTGTCCTCAACACCGGGGGCGGCAACAATGGCCTCCTTGGCAGCCTTGCTGGTGTGAGCTTCCTTGGCAACCATCATGCGGCTACCGAACAAGCAACCGTCAAAGGGCATAGGAGGGTAGCCGTACTTCTTAGCCCATTCACCAGTGATGTAGGGGTAAGTATCGTCGGCACCACCGAAACCACTACCGGCAACAAGAATGATGTTCTCCTGTCGGCGAATGCGGCCGTACATCTGGAGGATAGGCTGGTGGAAATCCTCGAAGGAGTGGTGACCGCCACCACGACCACCAGTCCACTGAAGCATCACAGGGAAGTGGGGGTTGGCCTTGGCGATGTTGATAACGGACTGGATAGCATCCACGGAACCAGGCTTGAAGCTGATGTGCTTAAGACCCAAGGTCTCAATGTACTCCTGAGCAACCTCGATCGAGGGAACACCGGCACCAATGGTGAGACCCTCAATAGGAACACCCTCGGCACGAAGCTTGCCAATCAAAGGGATCTGCCAGGCCATAGCGCGGGGGTTAACGTAAATCAGGTTGACGGAGATACCACGGCCGGCGGGAATGGCCTTCTCGATCTTGGTGATGGCATCGGTCATCATAGGTCCGATGAAGTAACCACCGCCAGCAAGCTCGATGTGGTATCCAGCGTTCATGGTGGCAGCAACGAAATCCCAGGGAACAGTGCAAGGAGTCATACCAGCAACAACGATCGGGGGAAGACCGAGAAGGCGACTCATCTTGGTATCAAGATATGTTCGGCCGCTCTTGTTGGTCACGAGCTTGGGACCGAACTCCTTGACCCAGTCGATGGCATACTTGACAGCATTTTCCTCATCTCTGTCGAAAAGCTCATCCTTGTAACCGAGGTCGTTCATGCCACCATCAACAGTACCAGCCAAGATAACACGAACACCAGTACCCTCCTTGTTCCGGCTTGTCAGAACACCGAGACCGGAGACACCACCGGGGCCGAAGTCCAGAATGTGGGTGGCATCGGGGAAGACAGTAGCCTTCTCCCAGTTGACAGGATCACGGGTGATCAAGCGAACCAGAGTAGGGATAATATTACCCTTGACCTCCCCACGAAGATCCTTGCCGGTGTTTGTGTCGAAGACGGCAATTCCAAGATCACTGGAATCGATTGTGATATCCTTCAAGTCCTCGTCGATCATGGCAGTAGCCTCGGAGAGGTACTTGCTGTGGAAAGGAGCCGTGATAGGCAGGAATCGGTTGGCGAAGCGAACCTTTCGCTCAGTGTAGGGAATTCGGTTCTGGTCCAGACCAGTAGGAGCCTTGACCTTACGCAGCTGGGCGTTGAGACCGTAAAGTGAGGTGGGAGGTCCTGTTACAACCATGTTTCGAGGGCTGTTGATGAGAGACACGCTGATGTGGCGGTCCTCAGGGAGGTAGTGGTTGGTAGCATCGATGTGCTTTTGAACCTCGGATTGAGGAAGATCTCGGATGCTAAGCATGGGAGTAGGAGAACCCTCGCCATGCTCTGAGGACTCGCGAAGCATGGTAGGAGTCATGGATGTGATGGGGAACGCCTGCTGGCTTCGAGTTCCGATCCAGAAAAGCATGGTCAGGACAGAGTTGGCGATCTCTCGCCATGAGTCCCATGAGTCGGCAGCAGCAGTGGCAGCAGCCATGACAATACCTTGAGAGTGACCAGTGGTACCGGTGATTCTGTCACGCAGCATACCAGGGTGCACACCGAGGACCTTACATGTCACCTCGTAGTGGGCAAGCTGAACAAGACCAATAAGAGGGAAACTGACGGGTGCCGAAATGAGGTAGTCGACGTCAGGAGTAGAGTCCTTGTGGTGAAGCCAGTTCATGATATCAAGGCCCTTGGGGAACATCTTCTCAGCCTTGGGGTCCTTGGACAGCGTCTGGAGGAGCTCAGCCGAGTTGGTGATGAGATCACCAATGAAGCTGGAGTATGTCTTGTGAAGTTCTCGCAGCTCCTCAAAGTACTCCTCAATGTTACCCTGACCACCGAAAATAGTGTAGATTTCGGCATCGCCATCCTCAGCCGCTCGGAAGAGAGCTGAAGCATGAGGCTTGATCGGTCGGTTGCATACGGCACGAGCGGTGTAGTAGCTGCGGATGAAATCGAGCTTCTTGGACTCAATGCCGGGTAGGCTGGCGGCAATGGCGTGGGCCTCGTTACCACGGAGGAAATTGCGCTCAAACTCATTAAGGACGAGCTTCAGGACTTCCTCATAAGAGCCCTGCTCATCATCCTCACCCTCATCGACCTCGTGGGCGATGAGACCAAGGTATCTGGCGACCAAGTCGGGAACGGATGATGGCTCGTCATCCTGGGCAAGCTCGTCGGTGGCTTCGGGTAGACTGGCGACAAACTTGTCTTTCAACTGAGAGGCGTGGAAATGGAGGTTGGTGGGAATGAGGAATGAGGTCTCGAGGGAGCCGTGGGAGAGAGTCAACGGCCGAAGAGAAGCGCTGGATCTGGGAGTGGAAATGCCCGTCTGGGCGCCTTGACCGGTGCCGTACATGATGAGTGAAAGGGTATCGAAGAAAATCTGCAGTGGCAAGCAAAATGCAATGGTTAGTCCGAGTTCGACGGCTGAGCGCTGTCTGGAGAGCCAATGGCACACAAACCTATCAATTCAAGTCGTAACACCAGAAACAAGATCTGATGCTTTCCCCGAGGACGCTGGTGAGAAGTTTCCGGCGGTCCTGGATTTGCGCAGAGGCTGGCTGGTCCCCTGAGAGGTGGGAGGGGGTAGAAATTAGTAGAGAATAGCTTTAGAGTCGGTGGAGCGCGGCGCGGCACAAGACGAGACAACACCAGCCAGGCGCAAATGGAAGGGGATGAGGAGAGGAAGGAAGAAGGGAATGAAGATGATGATGGAAGATGAAGATGGATAATCTCAAGGAGGAAGAGTCGGAAGAAGAGGTCTAATGAGAAATTGGTCCCGACCACGGTATAAGTCAAAGACGAGAAA
Source organism: Fusarium sp. FL617 (assembly GCA_030142105.1). Classification (NCBI taxonomy): domain Eukaryota; kingdom Fungi; phylum Ascomycota; class Sordariomycetes; order Hypocreales; family Nectriaceae; genus Fusarium; species Fusarium sp. FL617. The sequence goes on along the minus strand of JAREIL010000012.1, from coordinate 2,743,777 downwards.
AATCGAGCTTGATTGTACCGAAAGCCGGCTAAGGATTGTCGAGGGCGTGGTTGAAGCAGCTGGAGTCTTGGAGGGGCCGCCTCAGCGAACTGGAGTAGCAGGCCAAAATTTCAGTTCTGTTGGGGATATGGAGGGGTACGTATCCTGGATCATTTTTTCCCCTACAGCACTGTACCAACAACGAATGGATGGAGGACAACTTTTTTGCTCCCCCTCCACAATCCGGGCTATCTTAGTGCGCAGCTCAATGTCGAGAAGAAGAAACGCATCCACCTCCCGCCGTTGTGAGACTGTGAGAGCCATTGGCATGCACCGCATTGGCGGCTCGCTTGATCCGCTGGGACCCCACGACATCAGACACGCCCCTTGCTGCATGACACTCCCTGCCAAAGAGGGACAAGGGGACCATCATAAGCAGGGGTTGGGTTGAGATGGAAGAAGGTCAACGAAGGAGAAGGGGTCCTAGTGGAATGACAAGGTACCGGTACCTCATGCCAGGTGCAACAACTCATTGCTTCCATTCTCCTCCAAACGATCATTGTGTACCGGAAGACTTCGGGCGAAGTTTCACTCCCAGCCACTATTCTTCAACGTGGCTCCAAGAGTCGGGTCGTCTAGAGCCGTTCTGAAGGGCTGGAACAGCGTTTTGGAGCCGCCATGGGGCATGGTGCGCCCATGAGGCTACTGTTGAGCCTATGCCCGCAGCAAGCGGGTGGACGGAAGGCTGATGATGGATTTTTTGATGAGATGTCGATTCGTCCGTCTCGCAACAGCAGGATCCTCCTTGCAGGCCAATGGCTTGGGCGCATTCTTCTGGATCGGATCTAAACATGGGTTGGGTTTATCTTGTTGCCACAGTGTGGTCAAGCTTGCGAGGCAGGTTGCACTCAACTCAACTCAATTCCTCTCCAGTGAGGGCCTATCTGACCCCGACATATCTGCAACAAGCCATTGCAAGATTGAGTTGTCCCCATTATCCCTCAGCAATTCCGAGTTGGCAATTCTCTGCAAGACATCTCGTCATACCCGGATCAATTATTCTCAACTCTCTTCCCACCTCAATTATTCGGTAGTTCGGTTATGTCGAGGGGCGATTTGCCTCGTCGCCATCTACCCGGTAGGATACAGCGTCAAAGTCTAGTCGTGTTATCGACCGAAATTTTCCAATTCGGGGTCGCCATTGAAATCCTGGCCTAGCAAGTAGTGGCAAGAAATATTGTGAACTAGAAACGATGGACATTATCATTTAGCCACCTGAGTGCAAAAGGTGATCATGCCATGGCGTCTTTATTTTATCATACTATCTAGCATCTAGTCTTTTTAGCCCACGATGGCCTCTCGAACGCTCCGTCAGTGAACACTACTGCACTGACTTGGATGTACTGTACATACAGTAAGTTCAGCTCGGGAGTTTCGTGGGCCTCCCGTAGCCCCACTCCACTCTCGAGACAAGCATCAATTCCATTGAACGACCAATCTCAGCATCGACTTTTTCGATTCGAGGTTGGTTTAACATTAGATGTCAGGACTCTCAGGAAGGTTGAGCAGACACATCGCAGGCTACAAAGATGGCCACTTCTAAGCATTAGTTTTCAACCAACACTGACACGATTGTATATTCTACCCATGACCCAGCTTCAATTCATCTTCGGATTCAAGAAAATTTATGCCATCCTCCACCGCCTGGTCAACGCCTCACTTGCATCCCCAACTTCCCCTACAGGCTACCAACAATGATCCGGCCCCCCACATTCTCGGTCCAGCATTGAGCTCCCGAGTATGGTGGGGTCGAGCTATGGATTGATCGCTACCTTACGCGTAAAGTAGTTGTACAGCGTCGAACCGGCTCGTCTCGGTGAGTTACTGAACAGTCTTTCACTTTACGACACAGAAGGGTAACTTCCAAAAGCGCCGTGGTTCAACATTAGGAGGGATCTCATAAGTGCTCAGTAATTATTCGAGTCTTATCCACACGCGGCATGGCGCCGTGTAGATCTTTTTGGGCTCTGCATGCACCAACGGCTGTGGCTATCCGCAGTGGTTTTTAAGAGGTGCAGATAAGAGCCGCAAGTCTACCTCAGAATGACTTACACAACGACCGTTTAGGCGAACAAACTTAACTTTAATATTCAACCATATGAATGGCTTAACAACAGATAGCAAACCTGGAATGACAGCTCAACGTCTCTACAGTAGAGTTCAAGAGATGCTCGGATTTGCGGAAACCGACGGATAAACGAGTTGAACAATCAGCCATACGATGAATGTATCGGTACCTAGCCGAGTTCATTGTGTCCTGAGATGGCAGTTGAGCCAGACGCGAGATTACACTGAACAAATGGAACCACTACTCGGTCCCTCCCTACTGTCACGACTACTATTCTACCCTCACACCAGACCCTTTCTTCGGGGTTCAAGAGGAATCCGGGACAAAGACATCCATGGCGTTTGTGTACAATGACCTTTACTGAAATTTTTATTAATTCCAGAAACTCACATCGTCTTATAGGCCAGCCTCTGAAGAATTCTAAGATACAAGTCTTGTGAAATTATGTTCTATATTGATATTGTAATTAATGATCTGAAATGAAGTGTTTGACGGAGAAGTCAGGATTCTTGTCCAACCCCCCTAGCCTTTCTAGCTTATTCGTACGTGCTGTGACTGGCGGGAAGGACCATCTACCACAGCCTTAGATCCCCGAGGGACTGATGGTGGGATGGATGTCTGTCGTCACTTCACCTGGCATTCCCGAGATGGCGCCTTTTCTTATCGTTTCTGGGCCGAGAACTTAATTGTAGGCCAGTAGATAAGAAAGCCACGATTGCAACAACAAATCATCATCGTAAACCCGCTCGGCCGAGCTATCAAACGGCTCACCAAAGGTAAATCCGCGACTGTGTAGCCCAGCAAAACATCTGCCTCATGTCCAGGCCGTGGATGTCTGATGGTGCCCCAAAAGGTCGGTTTCTGGGGAAGTCGCTCCCCTGGACGCCCCTGGCTGGTGCACGCCGAAGCAACCTAACTTTTCCCAGATTGGTCTAGCGCTTGAATATGGTTGAGGAGCGGGCTGCACGCCAAGGACCCGCAGCCATGTGTGGCTCGGGGATGTTCCACCCAAGAGAAAGTACCGGATACTCAACCGTGTTACAGCGGGAGCGGGCGTACAGGGCGCCCTGACAGGGTCTGCATGTACCGACAGCTGCCCTCACAAAGATGTACTCTACCTACCTAACCCAGCGCCAGTTGCTCTGGTGGAGGGTGGAAGGGGGGGCGCACAGGAGACAACAGACCGGGGTGTGGCCTAGAGCTTCCCCCAATTTTTTTTTCTCTCGACGACTTTTTGGTGGGCCGGTTGTTCAACAATCGGCTCCTCTCTCGCCGTCGGCTACAGTCGTGATTACCTATTCGTACAAGCCATCCGCTCGTTGGCTTTGAATCTCTAGCTCAGTCTCTTCTCTAATTCCTTCCATTGCTTTTCGCTGGTAGGCAGAACCGAATTGCAATCTTGGCCTTCATATTCATAGACTCCTCGGCCACTTTCTTCTGCCTCCATCCTCCTTCATCCTCCTCCAACTTCCTCCTCCTCCCCTCCTCTTTCCTACCTCCCCTCAGTCTGGGAGCTTTCTGCGACGGTTCCATTTTCTCTTTACGTTGGGGTTAAGCGGGCCCCTGGTATAATCACCGTCAATTCGACCGTCTTCTCGCACCAATTCTAGGTTGCGATAGCCAATTCGGCCTTTTCGAGATACCCCTTTCACAACCTTCCCGACCTAATACCGCCAAAATGCGTCCCGAAGTCGAGCAGGAGCTCGCTCACACTCTGCTCGTTGAGCTGCTCGCCTACCAGTTTGCTTCTCCTGTCAGATGGATTGAGACTCAGGATGTGTTCCTCGGTGAGAGGACTGCTGAGCGAGTCGTGGAAATCGGTCCTGCCGACACTCTTGGTGTTATGGCTAAGCGAACCTTGAAATCCAAGTACGAGGCTTACGATGCCGCCAAGTCTGTTCAGCGAAATATCCTCTGCTACAACAAGGACGCCAAGGAGATCTACTACGATGTTGATCCCGTCGAAGAGGAGCCTGAGCCCGCTGCGGCCTCTTCCAGCGAGGCTCCTTCTGCTGGCCCCGTGGCCGCTGCCCCTGCCGCCGCTGCTGCGGCTCCTCCTCCCAGTTCCGGCCCTGTCGCCCAAGTTGCCGATGAGCCTGTTCAGGCTGTCGACATCGTTCGTGCGCTTATTGCACAGAAGCTCAAGAAGCCCCTTCTTGAGATTCCTCTTAGCAAGGCTATCAAGGACCTTGTTGGTGGTAAGTTGGATAAATTACCATTTGATTGACTTTTTCTAATTATTTCTTTTTAACAGGCAAGTCCACACTTCAGAACGAGATCCTTGGTGATCTTGGAAAGGAATTCGGTTCCACCCCCGAGAAGCCCGAGGATACACCTCTCGATGAGCTTGGTGCCTCCATGCAGGCCACGTTCGACGGCAACCTGGGCAAACAGTCCTTGTCTTTGATTGCTCGACTTATTTCCTCTAAGATGCCTGGTGGCTTCAACATCACAGCGGCCCGAAAATACCTTGAGAGCCGATGGGGTCTCGGTCCCGGACGACAAGACGGCGCCCTGCTCCTGGCCCTCACTATGGAGCCTGCCGCCCGATTAGGCTCTGAGGGAGATGCCAAGGGCTTCTTCGACAGCGTCGCCAACAAGTATGCCACAAACGCGGGCATCAGCCTGTCTACAGCTGCCTCATCTGGCCCCGCTGGCGGCTCTAGCGGCGGTATGATGATGGACCCTGCCGCTATCGACGCCCTTACCAAGGATCAGCGTGCTCTCTTCAAGCAACAACTTGAGCTCCTTGCTCGATACCTCAAGATCGACCTTCGTGAAGGCGAGAAGGCCCACCTCAACTCCCAGAAGTCCGAGAAGGTCTTGCAAGCTCAGATTGATCTTTGGACTGCCGAGCATGGCGACTTCTATGCTGCCGGTATCGAGCCTGTCTTCAGCCCTCTCAAGGCTCGAACCTACGACTCTTCCTGGAACTGGGCTCGTCAGGATGCCCTCAACATGTACTTCGACATTATCTTTGGCCGTCTTCAGGCTGTCGACCGAGAGATTGTTAGCCAGTGCATTCGTCTCATGAACCGCTCCAACCCTAAGCTTCTCGACTTCATGCAATATCACATCGATAACTGCCCCACTGAGCGCGGCGAGACCTACAAGCTTGCCAAGGAGCTTGGAGAGCAGCTCCTGGAGAACTGCAAGGATGTCCTTGATGTCGCTCCTGTGTACAAGGATGTCGCTGTTCCTACCGGTCCTAGGACGACAGTCGATGCTCGAGGAAACCTCAACTATGAGGAAGTTCCTCGTGCCAGCTGCCGCAAGCTGGAGCACTACGTTCAGCAGATGGCTGAGGGTGGTAAGATCTCTGAGTATGGCAACCGCACCAAGGTCCAGAGCGATCTTTCTCGCATCTACAAGCTCATCAAGCAGCAACACAAGCTGTCCAAGACTTCTCAGCTTGAAATCAAGAGCCTGTATGGTGAGGTCCTCCGCTCGCTTGCCATGAATGAGAGCCAGATTCTTCCCAAGGACAACAAGGGCCGAAAGGGTCTGAAGACCAGCCAGAACAAGGGCAAGGTTGAGACCATTCCCTTCCTGCACCTGAAGAAGCACGGCCTCCACGGCTGGGACTACAGCAAGAAGCTTACCGGCGTGTACCTCAACTGTTTGGAGGAAGCCGCCAAGTCTGGTGTCACCTTCCAGAACAAGCACGTCCTCATGACTGGTGCTGGTGCTGGTTCTATCGGTGCTGAGGTCCTCCAGGGTCTCGTCAGCGGTGGTGCTAAGGTCATCGTAACCACCAGCCGCTTCTCCCGAGAGGTCACTGAGTACTACCAGGCCATGTACACCCGCTACGGCTCTCGTGGCTCTCAGATCGTCGTTGTTCCCTTCAACCAGGGTAGCAAGCAAGATGTTGAGGCTCTTGTTGAGTACATCTATGACACCAAGGAAGGTCTGGGCTGGGATCTTGACTTCATCGTTCCCTTCGCTGCTATTTCTGAGAATGGCCGTGAAATTGACAACATCGACTCCAAGTCTGAGCTTGCTCACCGTATCATGCTCACCAACCTTGTCCGTCTTCTTGGATGCGTCAAGGCCCAGAAGACTGAGCGTGGATTCGAGACTCGACCTGCTCAAGTTGTCCTGCCCCTTTCTCCCAACCACGGTACCTTCGGTAACGACGGTCTCTACTCCGAGTCCAAGCTCGGCCTTGAGACTCTCTTCAACCGCTGGCACTCTGAGAGCTGGGCCAACTACCTTACCATCTGCGGTGCTGTCATCGGTTGGACCCGAGGAACCGGTCTCATGTCCGGTAACAACATCGTCGCCGAGGGTGTCGAGGCCTTTGGTGTTCGCACCTTCTCTCAGCAGGAGATGGCTTTCAACCTCCTTGGTCTCATGTCTCCCACTCTGGTCGACCTGTGCCAGTCTGAGCCGGTCTTTGCTGACCTCAACGGTGGTCTGCAGTTCATTCCTAACCTCAATGAGACCATGACTAAGCTCCGCAAGGACATCATGGAGACCAGTGAGGTTCGCCGCGCCGTTGCTAAGGAGACCGCCATCGAGAACACCATTGTCAACGGTGCCGCCTCTGAGGTCCTCTACAAAAAGAAGACCATTGATCCTCGTGCCAACATCAAGTTTGACTTCCCTAACCGCCCTGACTGGAAGACCGAGGTCGAGCCTCTCAACGACACTCTCAAGGGTATGGTCGATCTTGAGAAGGTTGTCGTTGTCACCGGTTTTGCTGAGGTCGGTCCTTGGGGTAACTCGCGTACCCGATGGGAGATGGAGGCCTACGGCGAGTTCTCACTTGAGGGCTGCGTCGAGATGGCCTGGATCATGGGTCTGATCAAGAACCACAATGGTGTTATCAAGGGCAAGCCTTACTCCGGCTGGGTCGATTCCAAGACGGGCGAGCCTGTCGATGACAAGGACGTCAAGCAGAAGTACGAGAAGTATGTTCTCGAGCACTCTGGTATTCGCCTGATCGAGCCCGAGCTGTTTGAGGGCTACGACCCCAACAAGAAGCAACTTCTACACGAGGTCGTCATCGAAGAGGACCTAGAGCCTTTCGAGGCCTCCAAGGAGACTGCTGAGGAGTTCAAGCGTGAGCATGGTGATAAGGTTGAGACCTTCGAGATTCCCGACAGTGGCGAGTACATCATCCGCCTCAGGAAGGGTGCCTCTCTCTGGATTCCCAAGGCCCTTCGCTTCGACCGTCTCGTTGCTGGTCAGATCCCCACTGGCTGGGACCCCAAGCGCTACGGTGTTCCCGAGGATATTGTCTCCCAGGTCGACCCCGTTACTCTGTTCCTCCTTGTCTCCACCGCCGAAGCTCTGCTCTCTTGTGGTATCACTGATCCTTATGAGTTCTACAAGTACGTCCACGTTTCGGAGGTTGGTAACTGCGTCGGTTCCGGTATGGGTGGTGCCGCCGCCCTCCGTGACATGCACCGCACTCGCTTCCTCGACCAGCCTGTGCAGAACGACATTCTCCAGGAGTCTTTCATTAACACCATGGCCGCTTGGGTTAACATGTTGTTGATGTCTTCCTCTGGACCTATCAAGACCCCCGTTGGTGCTTGCGCTACTGCTGTCGAGTCTATTGACACTGGTTACGAGACTATCATGGAGGGCAAGGCTCGTGTCTGCTTCGTCGGTGGTTTCGATGACCTCGGCGAGGAAGGCTCTTACGAGTTCGCCAACATGAAGGCTACCAGCAACACTGTGGATGAGTTTGCCCATGGCCGTACCCCCAAGGAGATGTCTCGTCCCACCACCACCACCCGAAACGGTTTTATGGAATCTCAGGGTTGCGGTATCCAGGTCATCATGACTGCCAAGCTGGCCCTCGATATGGGTGTTCCCATTCACGGTATCATTGCTCTTACCACCACTGCTTCCGACAAGATTGGCCGCTCCGTCCCTGCTCCTGGACAGGGTGTTCTCACCACCGCTCGTGAGCACCCTGGCAAGTTCCCCTCGCCCCTACTCGACATCAACTACCGTCGCCGCCAGATCGAGCGCCGCAAGAAGACCATCAAGCAGTGGCAAGAGTCCGAGCTTGAGTATGTTCATGACGAGATTGATGCCATGAAGGCTCAGGGTGCCACCTTCGACGAGAAGGAGTACGCTCAGGACCGCTTCGCTCACATCGAGAAGGAGGCCGCACGACAAGAGAAGGAGCTTCTCCGCAGCATGGGCAACAACTTCTGGAAGAGCGACCCTAGCATCGCTCCTCTACGTGGTGCCCTGGCTACTTGGGGTCTTACTGTTGACGACATTGGTGTTGCTTCTTTCCACGGAACCTCCACCAAGGCCAACGACAAGAACGAGTCCAGCGTTATCTGCCAGCAGCTCCGCCACCTTGGCCGCAAGAAGGGTAACGCTGTCTTGGGTATCTTCCAGAAGTACCTCACTGGTCACCCCAAGGGTGCTGCCGGTGCTTGGATGATGAACGGTTGTCTCCAGGTCCTTGACACAGGTCTTGTTCCTGGTAACCGTAACGCCGACAATGTTGACCCTGTCATGGAGCAGTATGACCTTATTGTCTACCCCAGCCGAAGCATCCAGACCGATGGTGTCAAGGCCTTCTCCGTCACCTCTTTCGGTTTCGGCCAGAAGGGTGCTCAGGCTATTGGTATCCACCCCAAGTACCTGTTCGCTACTCTCGATGAGAAGACCTACACTGAGTACTGTGCCAAGGTTGAGGCGCGCCAGAAGAAGGCTTACCGCTACTTCCACGATGGCTTCATCAACAACAAGCTGTTCGTCGCCAAGAACAGCTCTCCTTACAGCGATGACCAGCTCAGCAAGGTTCTTCTGAACCCTGATGCTCGTGTCAGCGAGGATAAGAAGTCTTCTGAGCTCAAGTATGCCTCCGACTTCATGAAGAAGTCTGAGAAGGTTGTTTCTTCTGCCAAGGCCAAGGAGACCGAGCAGGTCATGGAGGCTCTTGCCCTCAAGGTCACCAACAAGAACAGCCAGGTCGGTGTTGATGTTGAGGACATTTCCGCTGTCAACATTGACAACGATACTTTCGTTGAGCGCAACTTCACCACCAACGAGATCTCCTACTGCCGCCAGGCTCCCAGCCCCCAGAGCTCTTTCGCTGGTCGTTGGAGTGCCAAGGAGGCCGTCTTCAAGTCGCTGGGTGTTGCCAGCCAGGGTGCCGGTGCCGCGATGAAGGACATCGAAATCGTCAAGGGAGAGAATGGTGCTCCCACCGTTTCTGTAAGTTGCTCTGTTATCATAGAGAAATCACATGTGCTAACAAACATCTAGCTTCACGGTGAGGCTGCTGCTGCTGCCAAGGAGGCTGGTGTGAAGGACATCACTCTGTCTATCTCACACTCTGATAGCCAGGCTATCGCCGTTGCTGTTGCCAACTTCTAAGTGCATACATGAAGGAGGAGGGATTTGTACAGGTTTACTTTGGACTTTGTAATGGGCGTTTGATGAAGCTATGTTTCGATATAATGTCTTGCGCTTTTGATGATATATGTGGCTGTCACAGTTGACGTTTACTGGGCATATGGTGCTGATAGAACTTGGCATGGATTACACCAAGTAGAATGTTTTACGCATAAAATAGACAATTTATTAAAAACTGGTCTGTTCCTAATATCAAATGTTGGGCCTAAGTGGGAGGGATGCTTTGAATATGGATGATTTTTGTGTGCAAGTCTTAGCATGGTTTATTAGATTGCTTATGTTGATTGGTAGATGTATGAGCATGCTTGGTAAAGTATTCGTGATAATGGTCCCAGACGGTGTGTGCATTTCAGGGCAGTTATTTGTACCAACAAATCATTTCTAGATTGTTAACCAGTACCATGTCATGTCTGGCAATAACTGAATATCATACGGCATTCTTGATTCATGAGCCTGTTTGTTCCCAGTTCATCAAGTGTTCATCCTGAACTTCTGCAACCCGTTTATAGGGCAGTATCCTAGGAACTGGTAGCTGAGATGCCGATGCAATGATACCCGGAGGACCAGGCTTCCTCCTCTTATGGGTGCCATCTGCTCTCTTGCCTCTCTTGTCGTAAGGCGATTGAGATCTAACGCCAGCAGCTTGAAATGCGCAGGGTATCGTCGCCAATCATTGTGGTTATCTTATTGACCTCGGCCTCGGCCACGGCCTCGCCCACCACGGCCCCGTCCGCGATCGCCTCCTCGTCCGCCATGATCTCCTCTTGACTGACCTCCTCGCCCTCCCCGGAAACCGCCCTGTTGGCCCTTCTGTGATTCGCTGACTTGGTCGATAATCTCGTCGGGTACTCTCAGATATTTGATCTGCTGCTTGTCAGTTTCTCTTCCCTCGGCATTTTGAAGATTCAAACAAAGGGCACTTCAAACATACGTTATTTCCCTTGACGTAGACCTCCGGTAACCGCACAAATCTGTCGCCCTCCTGTAATCCGTACATCAGCATATTTCAGCTCAAGTTATCGTGGCCGCGATCGAGGGGCGCATACCGGACTCGTTTGTACCACTTCCTTGAGTGTGAGGTTCATCCATGTATCGCAGGAAACCAGGTGACCGTTGAGTGTCTCGCCATTCTTGAGTTCGACCAGCATGGGATGGCCTTGGGCCGCGTTGAGTAGACCGAGGGGTAGCTATTTGGAGTTAGCTTTTGCTACAGGCTGTGCCATGCGCCAGCACGAGAAAAACATGAGTTGAGCGCACGCCTTGAAGCTCAGCGCTGGAATATTGCGGAGACGTACCATATTGTTGGGTGTTGCGCCAGTGGCTACCTATGTGATGTATGATGCGCGCGCTGGAAACAGAATGTTGAGAATGGAACAGGTCAGTGGAGTGCGGCTGTTCGGTGAGTGGTGAATCCAAGGTGAAAGCGTTTGCGCGCGGCTAACACCTCTTGAATTGCATAGTCCCGCTTGGTGAATCTGCGATTGGCGAGCAACAACGGAAGCCTTCCGCCCATGCCAGCTGCCTGAACTTTCTAACGTGCACTCTATCCTTGGATATTGACATCGAAATCCACAACGCAATTATCCAACCAGTATGCCCCGTCCGCAACTGGTATACGACGGGCTATGGCGGTGTTTATGCCCGAAATTCGACAAAAATGTCTTACTCAGAGCCCTCAATGCTTCAAGCCGTCCGCAAACCTCAAGCCGACAACGACCTCAAAATGCGAATATGAACCAGCGCCGGCGATTTGGATCAAATGCGCTTGAGAGTACAGCCTCTTCCAATGAGGTGCAGTTACTCAATTCACCCAACAATCAGCCTGAAGCAAGAAAGCGATTAACTCCCATACACTTGAACCCAATCCTTCAAACCAAAAATCCAGACTATAACGCTGTCTCAACGCCGGATATTCTTGACGCTCTCAGGACGCTAAGAGCTCCGTTCGACGATGAAGCTGCTACAAGAATCGAAAACAGACACAAGACTATTATTTCCCTGGTGAGGTACCTCGTCAGATATCGGGATTATCCTCTTGATTCGTTCATTTACGAATGCATGATGGCTGCTATGGCAGATCCTACGGGCTCAAGTCTGGGAGTTCGCAGACTACTGGAAGACATGCTCGAACACAAGATTAGTTATACTGCGGAACTATGCTATACCGCTCTTGAGGCTCTCACTGTTCACCCCGACTATGCCGTACGCCAAGACATCATCGACATCATGAACAGGTACTGGTTCGAATTTACCGTACCCGCCAAGCAGAGCATTGCCTTGGGGATGCTTCGGGACGGACAACACGAACTGGCCATGGATAAGCTCACAGAGTTGATAGAAAGCAAGGATCGCGTCGATCTATGGGTCTACGATATTTTCATCGTCGAGTTTGGTAGAATGGGATTCCTTGACGAGATGCTACAAATACTGAAGAAAAGAAAGCATGCCAAGGGCACCGATGATGCCTTCAGAAGTATCATGCTGATGGCTTTGGATGTTTTCAGTCAAGCTTTTCATCTGAAAGGAACGGTTTTCGCCTGGGCGGATGTCATCCAGAACTCTGTTCACAACCCTTCTACTGGCATCCTTGAAAACGTTCTGGCCACTGGGGCCAAACATGGCGATACTAGTCTGACTACTAAAGCTCTCGATCTGTTATCACAGCGTACGAATGGGCGACTCTTGCATCAACATCACGAAGCTGTTGTCGAAGCCTTTGTCAATGCTGGGGATATGGTGAGTGCATTCGGCACATTAAAGATGGTGCAAAATAGCGGATTTGCTGTGATCAAAGGAAATACCAGACTCATCTATCGCCATCTGCTCAAGAACCCTGACCTCATTGACACGGCGGTCTCTACCATAACAAACATGCACAAGGAGGGCCCGCTTCCCTTGCAACTGGTCATGGTTACGGTCGAAGCTATAGCTCAAGCACAAAATGCAGAGGCTGCCATGCCTCTATACCGCGACATCTACTTCCTTACGGGTCACCACCCCCGCTTCGTTCTAATCAACCACTTACTCGAGCGCAGTGCTGGGATCGAGACGAAATATGCACTTGCAAAAGATTTCAATGCTTTGGTCTCCGTGGACGACAATAAACCAGACCAGGTACTGTCTGCGTGCGAGATAATGATTCCGGCTTGCGCAGAGAAGGGTGATTTTGACCTGGCATTCAAACTTGCTGGGAGTGTTAAGCTTTTAAATAAGAGGATGGAATCTCGAAATAAGCTCAACAACGACGGCTCGCCGCGTTACAGGCCATGGCAGACCCATGAGTGGGTTGAGCCACTTATCGATCATGCTCTCAAGGCAAAAGACTCTCGGGTGTGGCGGTTTGTAGACGAATTAAGTCAGGGCGACGACGCTTCGGCTAAGACAATATGGCAGCTGCTTGAACGGCATCCAATAGAACGACCTGCCAAAGAAAGCTGATAAGCTGACACAACGGCGGGCCAGGTTGAATCAAAGTAGGCACAGATGCGGTTTGATGAACCGCCGAGGCAGAGGCAGATGGAGTGGAGTGGGAAGAAGACGAGGGCTTTGAAGTGAGACTGTTACGTTAAATTCCAGCTCACGCTTCGGAGTCAGCCCAGAGTCATCAGAACCAAGCCAGGTCGGAACCTATCAACTACTGAAACACAGGATGCGCTATGTTGGCGCGCCTATCATCTGCCAGACCAAGTATCGTGGATGAGCGTCAATGACGTGACGGGCATAATAATGAGACCTCCCTTTCTTATACGGGTTGGCTACGAGTCCTCAGGATGGACGGACTGTATATCTTATGGTTATCATAGTAAGCAGGGTCCCGAGGTTTCCGGTGCCTTGAGGAGCCAAGCTCAAGCAAGGTTCTTATCGGCATTCCGAGTGGGCGTCGATCTTTTGAGCAGTTGGGCGTTTTGGTGCCAATCAAGTTAACCTCAAGTCATGCATACGCGGAGGGTGCACGTTATGATGAGCCGTTATGGTGAAACTGAAGGGGACGTACTGCACATGTGCAGAGCGCGATAAGAACACGGTCAGTCAAAAGGAGGGAACCTGGTCTGAGAGGAGAGACTCGGTCAGGTGAGTCATACTGGATCATCTTGTATACTAAACACACCGAGAAAAAGTCGAGTCTCATTAGCTTCCTCCTCTGGGTTTGAGTGAGAGCAACACTCGCAATGTTATAAGAGTTGGTCCGTGGTGATTAATCCTCCGGGACTCGGCATTGAGGCTCGTTCGGGCAAGGCAGCGCAACACGGCGAGACGTCGCACCGAAGGTGATTAATCCAGGGGTGTCTCAGCCTGTGATTGGGTGATCTAAGATTTACGGTTCCGGTACCACGGTGCGATTGCTAAGCTTTGCGGGTCTGCTGGGATGACGTCGGAGGGTCTGACTTTTATTAGTGCTGATACATGTAACCTCTAAGAACATTCATTGCTTGCGTTAAGATGAATGCTAACGTTTGTGACTCTTGTTGGCTGTCAGATTAATGAGTTGGCAGTCACTTCAGGAGTGCAGCTGATGTGAGAAAAGATATAGGACATACGTAAGTCAATAAGAAAAACAAACACAATAATCCATAGTGTCTTCACCACTTCCAAGGAAAAAAGGTCGAGCAAATGAAGGGGACCCCAATACGCCGCTTGGCAAGGGAGATGGATTATCAATATGTAAGGTATTAGTGCTCACAGATCTACAGTCCTAGAGACGGCCGAGCTTCCGAATCTTAGATGACGCGATGTGAGAGTGAGTAGACAGAGTGTAAGTATACACGCTAAGTTAATGGTGGTCATCATATCTTAGCTAAGGGTAAGGGAGCACGTAGAAGTAGATTATACGGTATTCCCAATGCTGCGGGTCAACCACGAAGATAAGCACTCGGCGATAACTCTAAACCACCCAACCACAGATCCTGGGTCAGCCCTAAACTCCGCTTAGGTCCAGACTATTCCATTGATCTCCAGGACAGGCATGATTCCAGTTGAGTAATGATCGACTATTACGACTCCTCGGGGGGAAACGTGTGAGTTGCCATTATGTTTAGCTTCACTTATGCCCCCGGACCTCCCACAATAACAAGACCGAGTACCGAGCCCTGTCAGCAGGGATTGGTAATATTGTAGCACCATACATGTTAGACGTTAGGCCGAGGTGGCTTGCAGACTCTTGTCACTCTCTTACTCTCACCACTAACTTATGGGTCTCCCTAGTCATCTACACGGATTACTAAATGTCTAAGTCCGAAAACGAGACATTCTTTGGTTTGCTAAGCTCCGTGGCGTATTAGCATGATGAGCTTGATTACCCAGCGAGAGGGGACTATGGAGGTCGCTGGTGCTGACCAGGATATGAATATAAGATGGGGATGCACCTCTCGGAATGTTTGTATCGGACCTGATAACTCTCGACAAGAATTAAGCTTAAATCACTTGTCTCTTGGTAGGAGTCCTTGGAGAAGCTATCGACAAACACAATAGCTCCTTGTTGACACTCGGCTATATCTTGAACACAAAGTGTAGCTCAACTCAATCACAACAACACACAATGGCAGATTACATCAGAGATGCTCCCCTGGGGCAGGTCATCCGCTTCGTCACTCGCAACAAGTACCTTCAATACCCAGAAGAGAAGCCCGGCTTCAAGCTCCCAGAAGAATGGAACGCCGTCATCAACAACCCAGACGCCATCATTGACGAGAGCCCCAACAACAACACCGCCATCACAGGTGTCCTCGCCTCATCCGCCTCCTCGACCGTCGCAGCAGAAGAAGACCCAGAGCTAAAGGGCAAGTCCAAGCCCGAGAATGAGAAAGAAGATGAGGGTCGAGACATTGAGCGCGCGGACCCTGCGCCTATGCACTTGCACCGCTCGCGATCTCCTGGCGAGACACAAGCTTATACCGTTGATCGTCTCGAGGCTGATGAGGAGCACGAGGTGGAAAAGGTAAAGTCCATTCCCGTCGTGCCAAAGCGCACAAAGGATGGTCATATCCTCGTCGACTGGTACTACAGCGATGATAACGAGAACCCTCACAACTGGACAAACAACAGACGATTGGGCGTCGCCCTGATCATCTGTTTCTACACCTTTGTCGTGTACACCTCGTCTGCCATCTACACCTCTTCCACTGAGGGAGTCATGAGGGCTTTTGGCGTCAGTCAACTCAAGGCCACTCTAGGTCTCTCCATCTATGTTCTTGGCTACGGTATTGGTCCTCTCATCTTTTCACCCCTGAGTGAGATTCCTCGCATTGGACGTAACCCCGTCTACATCGTCACCATGTTCCTGTTCGTCATCATCTCCATCCCTACCGCGGTGGTTAAGAACTACCCTGGCCTCATGGTCCTTCGATTCCTCCAGGGTTTCTTCGGCTCCCCTTGTCTGGCTTCTGGTGGTGCTTCTCTTGGAGACATCTACAGTCTTATGGCTCTTCCTTATGCCATGATGGCTTGGGTCTCAGCCGCCTATTGTGGACGTAAGTTTCTCAACTCCTCCCTATTCCTCTCTCAAGTTCATCTACTAACTTCATTACAGCCGCTCTTGGTCCTCTGATCAGTGGTTTCGCCGTACCCGCCAAGAACTGGCGATGGTCTCTGTACGAGAGTATCTGGGCTTCCGCTCCCATCTTCATTCTCATGTTCCTCCTCCTCCCCGAGACGAGCGGTGCAAACATTCTCCTCCGTCGAGCAGAGCGTCTCCGTAAGCTTACGGGTAACGAGCGCTTCATGTCTCAGAGTGAGATTGATCAGCGCCACATGAAGGTCTCTGCCATTGCTGTTGATGCCCTCATCAAGCCCATGGAGATCACTATCAAGGACCCTGCTGTGCTCTTCGTGCAGGTCTACACTGCCATCATCTACGGAATCTACTATTCATGTAAGTCTCATCGTCTCATCGCTAGTTTGTCATCAGTCTACTAACTCTGTCCTAGTCTTTGAGGTCTTTCCCCGTGTTTACCCAGTCTATTACGGCATGAACCTTGGTCAGATCGGTCTTGTCTTCCTTTGTGTTCTCGTCTCCTGTTTGATTGGAGTTGGCGCCTACGTCAGCTACCTTTATTTCTACGTAGGCCCTCGCATCGCCAAGCACGGCTGGCCCGTTCAAGAGTTTCGTCTTGTTCCCGCTCTCCCAGCCTCTATCGGCCCCACAATCGGTCTCTTCCTCTTTGCTTGGACAGCTCGAGCCTCGATTCACTGGATTGTCCCGACCATCGGTATCACCATCTACGGTGCTACCGTCTTCGTCGTCATGCAGTGTATCTTTGTCTACATCCCTCTCAGTTACCCCATGTACGCTGCCAGCCTGTTCGCTGCAAACGACTTCTTCCGTAGTGCCCTTGCTTGCGGTAGTGTCCTCTTTGCTCAACCTTTGTTTGACAACCTCGGTGTTGACAAGGGTACCAGTCTGCTTGGTGGCCTGAGTGTCATTGGTATCATTGGTATCTGGCTCCTTTACTTTTACGGTGCCAAGTTGCGATCTCTTAGCAAGTTTGCTATTTCTGAGCACGCTGAGTAAATGTGGCGCGGTATCTGATACCCTTGGATGAAACTATATACCCCTTTAGTGCACGACTCGATTGGAATTCACCTTGTATGACATAATGAGATATCAAGAACTATAGTACGATGGAGATACCATGGAATGTGGAGGGAACTGATCAAGATTAGATTCGGATTAATAATCAGATAGCAGATAATAATGAGGTTGCAAGCAATGTGTCTTATTACGTAAAGTGTATTCTGTTACAATCCGCAATGTTCAATTTTTTGGACATTGCTGGGTATCTCTAGATATGAGTGCATCAACTCAGATGGTAATCGAATGCCTGCCCGTGCCGCTATCATTCCGCTAAATAAAACCTGTTCGCCAAATCCGTACGAAGCAACGTCGGTCCCAATCATAAAGCCATAGAGAGATATATGCACTTGTATATTCTCATCCTTAAACGCCTGACCAGGAATCATAGTTATAGCCAGATGACTGGCCCCCAGGGTGGATGGAAGGGTTGTGCGAGTTTTGGAAATACCAGCTCGACTGCTGCTGCTGGTTGGGTCCTTGACCCTGTTGGTTCTGGTGTGTAGATCCAGAATAGGATGAATAGCCCTGTTGTTGTTGTTGTTGTTGTTGTTGTTGTTGCTGCTGTTGTTGTTGTGGCTGCTGCTGGTTGTATGAGCCACTGCTAGCGCGAGTGTGATGTTCCGTATTTGCGCGCATGTTGAAGTTCTGACGCGAAGCCGAGGCTGGCTTGGAGGAGTTCGACTGCGAATAACTAGCTGGGGCTTGATACGACGAGTTAGTGCCGTACGAGCGGTCATTTCGACTCGACGAACCAGACCACTGGTTTGCAGTCGACGATGTAGTCTGGTAAGATGTGCTCATAGTGGTAGGTGTTGCTGAAGCTGCCGACATAGCTGGCTGGTGACTTGCCGCAGTGTTAGTGCTGCCGTATCGCCCGTAGTCGTTGTAGCCAGAACCACCGTCCATCTGTGATGTATCGTAGTGAGCACTGGATCGAGTGTTCTGCTGCCGACTCAAGTCCGAAGGAGGAGGCTGATAACCTCGCGTCTGATCAGTAACAGGAGTCCGAGATTGGTTTCGCTGGCTCGTTCGAGACGCAGTGCGAGAAACCGCAACTTGTTGGTAGGGAGATTTACGGGCTTGGGCCATCATGGCCGCCGCAGCGACTGGTGAGACTGTTGATTGACGCGCCTGTTGTAAAACCGTGTTAGGTACGGCGGCAGCTTGCTGAGGTGCATCGTTTACGAGGCTTTGGTTCGTCTGCCGCGTTCTCTGATTGCTAGACCGCGTACTATATGACATTCGCGGTGAGACGGACGCCATTGTCGTCGCGGGCATAGTGGTGTCAGCACTCTGAGCCCAATCCGAAGGTTGTGGGTTCGCAGGAGGCGCAGTTTGTCCGCTTGAGTAGGTAGGCTCAGAAGGTAGACTTCGTCGATTTTTGCTACTGCTACTACCGCCACCACTGCCAAAAGCTGTCCATCGTCTTGTCTCAGAAGGGGCAATTGTTCCAGCTGGCGCTGGGATAGGAGGCGGTGGGTGGTGCATCGGCTGAGTAACTTCTGGTAGAGCATGAGAATAGTTTTCTCTTTGTGACACTGTCGCGCCTGAGTCTGCAGTCGACGGTTGCTGGTTAGTCGAATATGGGTCTGGCTGTGGGAGAATCAATCCTGAGCCGGACTGGTGATAGGGGTTTTGGTTAACATGGGTATCCTGTGCCGTTGTGTCGGTGTTGGTGACCATATTCCCGATATCCATCTGGGAATATGAGTAATCCTGTGAAGTGCTCTGTTGTTCATCTTCTTCCTGGTCTGGAGCCTCCCCTTCAGCGTCTTCCTGCTGTTCTTCCTCTTCCTCGTCTTCGTCCTCTTCTTCGTCGTCCTCGATGACGACAGCCTCGGACTTTTTGGCTTTCTTTCCTCGGTTTCTTAGTATCTGTGGCGCATATTCACATGCGGTCCCGTGGTTTGAGCACTCAGTGCAGGTTGGCCTCTCCCTTGGACACTGGTTGGTGTTAGCTTAACAAGACAGTCAATGATATAATCAAGATGCTTTACCTTGGTTTTTCGTGCCTTGCAAGGGAAGCACGCTGTCCGTGACTTGCCCATCTTCCTCGTCTTACGCTTAGGAGTGGAGGTGTCATCTGCAGTCTCGGCCGCGGCTGGTGCCTCAGTATCTGTGTTCACATTACTCTGAGCATTGGACTGAGGTACAAGCTCCTTAGTGGTCCTCGGTCCTGTTGACGATGTCTGGCTGCTTTGAGTAGTGGAAGCGTTCCCTTGAGCGGAACCCTCTCGGTTACCAGGGTGGACAATTCGGAGTCGTTCTGCGCCGTACTTGACGAGCATGTTCAATGACTCTCGCTGCAGCTCTGGTGCTTGGTTGGAGAATATTCCAAACTGCTCAGCTGATAAGGTGACGGGATCAACGCCGGCGTTGCTGAGCAATGCCGTAGCTGCGTCTCGTCGACGTGCTGCTTCGGCTGCCGAAACATTAACTGGGAGAGTAACCGAAGAAGATTGTTGGCTGCCCGTTTGCTGAGACGCATTTCCATTTGTCGTTGCTGGCGCGTCCTCTCCCATCAAGCTCTGCGGATAATCATTGAATCCTTGCTGGTTCTGTCCGCCTGCTTCTTGTCCGCCGTTTGAGTATGACGGGCCTGCCTGGTCTTGTCCATTAACGGCTGGGGCTCCAGGACAATCTGGAGGGATCATAGGTCCATCCGTTAAATCAGTAGGTTGAGACGGGTCGTCGTTCTTCTTCTTCTTTCTCCGTTTCCGTGGGTTGCCATTTTCGTCTTGGGCCTTGATCGAGTCTCTTTTCTTCCTCTCACCTCTGGGTTTCTTCGGCGTTTTCTCCTTGGCTTTTTGTTGTTGCTCTTGTAGCTTCTGAGCACCTGGTCCTAGTTGACGTGGAAGAGGTTTAAAATGCGCTGCAAGCTCGGCGACCGTCTTATGCAGAGGAGTGTGGTCGTATTTCACCGTAATAGAACGGCTGCCGCGGTTAAAGGCAACAATGATCGATCCACGGCAGTCGAACGCAGGTCGGGCTGGTTCGAAGTAAGCTAACTGAGAGCAATATTCGCCGGTGCGCTCTGGACTTACCGTGCAGAACCGGATCTGGCTCTCTCTGACTGAATTCGCCTACGATTGTCTTTGACGGGTTCTTCGAATTCTGCCGACTCCATTGCTGATAAGAATCCTTACACAAATACGTAAAAGTCCAGCCTTGAGTTCCTCGCGACACCTCTCGAACGGTCCATATACTTCCATCTGTTGAGCTGATGATTGAGATGATATGTTTGGCAACGGATCGTTGAAGCGTGGGATGGTCTTGCGGTTGGTTCATGAGCGTGTCGTTGGCAAAAACAATGCGCGACAGCTCCTCTCCATCCTGTCCGCCGTTCAACCCTACGGATTGCGCTCCTCCTAATGACGGATCTATGCTATTCAGGGTCTCGAGCGTCCCGTTCTCGGATTCTGACACAGCCAGCTGAAACCGAACCGTCGCCCTCAATTCGATGGTAAGTGACACATGCTCGGCACGGGTCGATGTCGCCTTGGCATCTAGAGTGCGCCGCAGTTGGAGCTGGAGCTCCTCGACCGAATCGCATTGCGGGTTACTGGACGCGGCTGGCGTCTGCGTGCCGAGACCGAAGCTCGCAAGAAAGTCGGCCATGGCGGATCTGGTGCTAGCATTGGCGCCAGCGCGCTGAGCGCGCGTCGGTTGGTATTGCACCAGACGCAGCAGCCTAGAGAAATAGTCGTCCGCTCCAGGCTCCTTCTGAGGCGATGGATTCGTAAGGGTTGGTGATGGGAGGCTCGGCCTGTGACGATGTCGGCTTGGTGTTTGCGGGCTGCGGCTGCGACTCGCGAGCGCGAATGGTGGGGTTGCGGTGGATGATACAGGGGTCTTGCTGTATCCTCGCTCTAGCTCTAGCTCTGCCTGTCTGCGGGGCTGAAGTGTGCTGGGCGTGCGCTGAGTATCCCATAGGCAGCCACTAGCAGTCGCTGAAGGCGGCGTGGGGATAGCAGCTGCAGCTCGTCCGCAGCTGCTATCCTCCATCTTGGCATCTGTCAAGATGATGTGGTCTTCACAGTCAAAGAGGTGTTTTTTGTAATGAATGTATTTCCCGAGTCCAATAAATTTCTGTCAGGTAGAAGAAGTCTTGTTATGTAGTGGGTGAAGAGTGGTGTGAGAGCGTCAGGGTGTATAGCAGTCAATCACAATCGCATCAACAGGCGAGAACAATAAGAGGATTATCGATTTCACTTCTCAATTTCCGTGTCTAGGCAGCCGGCTCGCGAGTGAGATCTAGAGGCTCATTTGTTAGCTTAGTATAATCCTGATCTCGAAGGATCACCTAGAAGTATAAGATTAAGGTGATAAGAACAGCGCTCGTTAGGTTAGGTTTAGTACTGTATGTTGGGTGTTGAACTTCATTTCCATACAGACAATTCACCTTTCAATATCGCTTCACTCCGTGAACGTCATTTTGTCCTTCCAATTCAATAGAATTATTCACCATTCATCAGCCGATGACAACTACCGTGCATGAGAGCATAGAAACGCCTGCGAACTCGACTACAGCAATGGTTTATAAAGTACATGAACACCAAGACCACCATCTCGTCTCTTACGAGTTTTCTTCCACCCATTGCTCAACTTTCTCAATCAATTCGATCTTCCTGCCAGATGTACTCATTCCCTTGGAAGCCAGCAAATCTCTCAGCTGCACCACCGTCATCTTGGCGATGCTACCTCCATCAATTGCCGCCCTTAGTTCAGCAGTACTGAAGGCGGATCCAGATGGCTTCTCTGATGTTCCCCTCGATTTCTTCGCAGGTCTGTCGATGTCTTCATCATCCGTCTCACGCTTTGTCGACTTGCTATTCGAAACTTTACCCGACTCCTCTTGCAAAGCCTCGGACCATTCCTCCAAGTAACCGCCTGCCCGTTTGCTAATAGCTTTGTATTTGGGCTCTGTCGAATCGTCGGCTGTTTCGGGCACCTCTTCCTCTAGCGCTAGAGCCTGAAGTATTCTGTAATGCCATTGCAAAGCAGGATTGGGGTATTTGGATGGATTGTACATGGCCTTGGGCAGTTGAAGTTGTTGGACAATAGTCCTCATTTGTGTCGTCAGCTCTCCAGAGCTTCGCAACACTTCGCTTGGCGGGTTGATGTTTCTTAGGTCGTCCTGGAAGGGCAGGGGATAAATCCAAAGGCCAGCAGGTAAATATGGCGTCCCCGAGTCATCATCAGACCGCTCCCTAGATGGTATGATGGCAGCCAGCATTGGTTGCGCATTGGCTCGAGTGATGCACCAGGCGATGCCGATTTTGTCGTCCTTGAGCAATTTCTGCCATAGTGCTGTGAAGACTCTTGTCGACCCAACATAGTCTTCTTCGCTGGGAAAGATAAAGGTGGATTTCTTGGTACTGGCCCATACAGGAAGCAGGCTGCGGGATTTGAAGCCTATGATTCGAATGATGGGTGATCCAAAGTCCTTTAACGACTTCTGCTCCTCAGGTGTGAAATAGACGTATTCGCCGCCAAACTTGTATGCCTTCTTTATCTCGCCCTTTTCAACCGTTCTCGCGCTGTCCTCCGCAATTCGTGTAGTTTCGCCTGCGGCAATCTGTGGCTTTTCACCATCCAGCCAGATATAGCAAGTTCGTGCTGGAGTTTGACGATGTACAATGTTATATCCCTTGACAGAGATCCGTAATCCAGGGGCAATCTCAAATGGCAAATTTGAGAACAGAGCTCGCTTTGCGGTTTGTTTTGAGTTGACATTTGAGATGAGAGAGTTGAGTAGAGTCAATCCATCTCCAGATTTTGAGGTGCGAACCTCGGACATGTTGGCCTCCCCAACAGGGTCGCGATAAATGATATCCTAGTGGTGTGAGCCAAATAGACAACATCTCAGGGGTGACTCTTACATCATAAAACTTGTTCAGATCGAACGTTCCATCCCCTCGTGTGATAGGAAATAGGTCTATCATGATTCCAAGATCGTAGAGATCCTTGGCTCGAACTGCTGCAGCTGACTTGGCCTGCTTATCAGATGCATGGGGGTCGTCGTTGTCAGTCACTATAAACAAACGACGGCTGCCAAAGTTCGCTGCCTTTGTTGTGAAGATCTGGTTTGCACAGAACAGCACATTAGACATGCTGACAGGCTCATCTGACGGTGTCAACACCTCATCTTCGTCTTCACCATCCTCGACGAGAGCCTTGAGAGCCTTGGCATCCTCCCCTGCAGGAACGTCAAGATCAGTGAATAGGTAGCAATGAGGGTAACCTAGGCCACTTCGACCTTCTCCCGAGTCTTGAAACTTGGACTTCTCGGTGCCAAACAGGAGAATGCCCATCATATCCTTGGGATTGGAAATGATGCGCTGCTCCATGAGATGGTAGGCACATTTTAAAGCTGCCTGTACAGGACTGTCGCGATCCGCCTTCTTAGAGTCCGAATGCGGCGGTGGCTCTAACATGGACTTGCTCACATCTATCGCGAGCAAGATGGCGTCCTTTTGCGCCTTGTAGCTCTAAGAGTGGATCAATATGGAGTTGAGATTCGGTGTTAGAGATTAGGTCAACTCACATTCTCATCGAGTTCCTGTTCATTTTCATCCTCGTCTTCTTTTCTCCAATCCTGCTTATCGGCCATGGTTGATTTGATGTCTGTTGTTTATTGAAGACTGACCACATTCATTGCACGGGTTGGCTTGAGTTTAAGAGCTGATGGGTGATCTCATCCTAGCGGGCCATAGCTCTAGGCAAACGCGAGCTAGCTATGCGACTGGGGACGCGACTGCCTGTCGCGAGATCACATGATTCAAGCTGATGGATTACCAATTGTGTGATTGGCTGATAGCCCGTTGTTGAGAGATACATCTAGTCCCACGGAGAGTCCGCGGTGTTTGTAGGTCCCTTTTAGCAGTAAATGCTTCGGCGAAATTTCGATATGATGCGTTGTAGGCGATCCCGGAGCCCATGGAGATGCGTGCATCATCGCCGCCCGCCCTAATTGTCCGTACGTAACATAAGATTTCTCTACACCCCTCGGATGTTTTTATGATTCCAAACTCTCGCACCACTTCCAATTGATAAATTGGTCCTTACTTCCTTCCGCACCTTGTCTTTTGAGCTCATCAACACCAACTCATTGACAATGGCTGCTCTGCGAAGATCCGGAGGCCAGCTCTGCAAGGGCATCTCACAGGCCACTTCGCTTCGTCTTGCGCTACCCCAGATTGCTAGCCAGAGGCGGTATTTGGCCACTCCCGTTCATCCTGTCACCCAAGATGCTACCGCATCCAAGGGCCCTACAGCCATGGTCTTCCTCAACATGGGAGGACCTTCGACTACTGACGAGGTTGGCGACTTTTTGAGCCGTCTTTTTGTAAGCTGCCACCGACGAACCAATACTTTCGGATCATGGATGCTAACTGTTATCTCAGGCGGATGGCGACCTCATTCCCCTAGGCCGGTTACAAGGCTACCTCGGACCTTTAATTTCGAAGCGAAGAACACCCAAGATCATAAAGCAATACTCTGCCATTGGTGGGGGATCCCCAATTCGCAAGTGGTCCGAATACCAAAACGCCGAGATGTGCAAGATCTTGGACAAGATCTCTCCTGAAACTGCGCCCCATAAGCCCTACGTCGCTTTCCGATACGCGGATCCATTGACCGAGGAGATGTATGCGCAGCTATTGAAGGATGGATTCGGTAACGGAAAGGGTGGCCGCGCTGTCGCATTCACACAATATCCTCAGTATTCCTGCTCAACAACGGGCAGCAGTCTGAACGAGCTATGGAAGTGGAGGCACCGAATGGAGGGCAAGACCAACGGAGAGTCTGGTGCCGGTACTATTACATGGAGTGTGATTGACCGTTGGCCTGTTCACAACGGATTGGTCGAGGCCTTTGCGCAGAACATTGAGGCAAAGCTCGCAGAGTACCCAGAGGAACGACGCAAGGATGTCGTGCTGCTTTTCTCCGCGCACAGTCTGCCCATGTCTGTCGTCAACAGAGGTTTGTCTACCCAACTGTGTGCCTGTAACGACAACTAACCCGATAAATAGGTGATCCCTACCCTGCTGAGGTTGCCGCAACTGTCCACGCTGTTATGCAGCGTCTCAAGTTCTCGAACCCTTACCGATTGTGCTGGCAGTCTCAGGTTGGCCCATCCGCCTGGTTGGGACCTCAGACCTCGGACAGCGTGGAGCATTACATCTCCAAGGGTCAGAAGGACCTCGTGCTCATCCCCATCGCTTTCACTTCGGATCATATCGAGACTCTTTACGAGCTGGATCAGGAGGTTATTGGCGAGTCCGGTCACACCGATACCGTCAAGCGAGTCGAGTCACTGAACGGCAGCCCTGTATTCATCCAGGCTCTCGCCGATATTGCCAAGGCTCATCTTGCCGAGAATCTAGCCTGCTCGACACAGATGGGTCTTCAATGCCCTGGCTGCAAGAGCGAGAGGTGTGCCGAATCAAAGCGATTCTTTGCAAGCCAGCAGGCTGGCCTAGCTTAAAACGATAGGAGCGACTCGAGCATGCATGATGTCAGATAATGCCGGCGAACGGTTGGGCGATTCGCAGCGGTACTGTACTATACCTTTATTAGAAACGGAAACTTGGTGTGTAATTAAAAGAAGGCATTCGGCATTTGGACTGGATTAAGAGATAGGAGTGGTTGGTGGCAAAAGATACCTTATTCTACTCATACAAACCACTTTTATGAACTCTCTATATTCATCCTACTACCCCTTGGTGTCGGGGTTTGGTATTAAGCTCAGCGTCTAATTATTCGTAAGGCCAGCATGATTTAGCTTTATGGACTATGCAGTCACATAAATATCTCTCTAACTCACAAATGATGATTTCGCTGGCGCATAGAGTCTCATTGTCCACGAGTAAGAATATTCATACCAACCAGCCGAGGCACTCATTGACGAAATAATTAAGTTGCTGTTCTGGGGTGTATGTTCTTATTCTCATGTTGCTGAGACGCTTACCCTATACTAAAGGATCGACCGGAATCCTAAGTGTATGGGCCTACCAGCATAGCTGTATCTCGGCTCATCATGGTTCATTGAACAGACAGTACTATTGCATTTAGCTCATTTGTAATGGCATCATATACGAATTTCCGCTCCGTAGTGGTTAAGTGTCGTCAGTGCCCTCGACAGTGGACGATCGAAGCAACAAGAGGGATAAAATCAATCCATATACGTATTCAATCCGACACAGAAGAGATTTTTTGAAGAATACAATTGATAAGGGAAGACATATATGCTAGAAATATAAAGACTGACAGAGTTTCATTGTTTCGACCTACAGCTATCAGTATCAAATTCGTGGTTGTGTGACCTCTTAACCTAGTTTAGTTACTGGTCGCCAAAAAAGCAACGTTGGAAACGCATCACGCGATGTTGACATTGTCGTTCATCGCATTAAGGGTGACAGGCATGTCATGGCAAAAATTTCCTCACATTCGTCTGGAATGCGATTACACGTCGCGAGCCTCCCTTCGCTATCAGCCTCTCCGTATCTCAGCAATTGGATACAAAAACGCGAGCCACACCAGCTCGTGTTGCACTTGCTACTGCAGGATGCGAGTGGGTATCGCGCAGGATTGCATATGAACTCATAGGAGTTTCGAAATGTTGTGTGCGACCATTGGGCTAAATGTTCAGGGCGGACACAGCGGACGCATGCAAGCTCGTATTATACGAGTCCCATATGGGCTGGGAATTGGTGTATGATAGCCACTGGCACTATTGTGACTACTTCAGACAACAAGCACTGTAAGTGAGACGAGGTTGGCTCATGTCCAAGTGACGTGGATGGATCCAATACCATCGAGAGGCGATACCTTGAGTGGCACCCTGGGAATAGCTGGTCACAGACCCACTGGGGCTCGGGGGTCAAAAACGTCAGATGCGAGCCTTTGACTTAGATAACTGTAACTATCATAATATTTATAAAATTTCTTACTCCTATAATATATATACCATAAGATCCTTTAAGACTTATTTCAATATTTGGTAAGTTCCTTAAGTCTGTTTACTCCAAAATAGTAAAAGTTTGGCATAGATAATATAATACTTGGTAGGTCCCGCGCGCGACGTAAACTGTCCCCCCCCGAGGTGGGGGAAACAGCTTGGGCGGACCGGAAGTTGGCAATGTTTGATGTTTTAACGGGGTAGGGGGACTAAACGAGGGATGCTCTAGCACAGACGTGGGAGCGGCTGAGGCGCGACGGCGAGTGGGCGATGTTACCGTGTTTAGATGACTGACTATAGTACCTACGGTAGGACGAGCAAGCGAATGGGCTAGATGCTAACCAAACAAACAAACAGCCCATAGCAGGAGACCCCATGATTCAAGTCTGGAGCGAGAAGGAAGGGAGACGAAATACCCTGGCCTTTCGAATAACGTTGATCGACGTATGTCTCGCTATTTGTCTCTGATCAGGAGTCTTGTTATGAATGTCTCGGATTATCGATCCGTGCTATGTCAAAAATAGGAGGCAACATAATTATCCGTATATACTTGAGAGCCAAGAACACATACTGCCGATCAAAGGCCATCGTGGGTGAGATTAGATGATACAAAACAATAGAGATAGGAGTTAGCAACCCCTATCAAGATGCAGCATAAAACGAACATCGATATTTGAAGCATAAGCGAGCTACCTGGTAGTGTAGCATTCCCCTTTTAGAAACAACCTCAGTTAAGCTCCAAGCTCAGGAAATGCTTATCAGCAAGGGAAACTTGGTTATAGAGGCAGCTTCAAATATCGCCGTAGAGGTCGATTGGGTTCAGAGCTCTAACACTCCCCATTTCAATCCGATAAAAGGCCCTATTCTCGCTATGAGGAAACTTTGTGGGCTGCGCAAAGACAGCCTCCATGTCAAGGTAATTTGCTTGAGGTGAAGCTAAAACCCAGTTGGAGCTCTCCCTCCCCAATCTCCCAGGTCCCAATCCTACCAGTCAACGACCCCTGTCCCGCGCCGTTAATTGGACCCGTGTCCCCCTCACCAATCAGAAAAATTCCTGGAGCACCCTTCAGAGTTCAGAGGCGCTCGAGAGCAGCCCTTCAGCGACCCTGTCCGCTAATTCTCCAGAGCTTGCCCCTGGGTCATGTAAGTTGAGGACCCGTCCGCCTGTACACTAACCCCCTTGTGGCATAGCTCATCTAAACCCCTTTTGTTGCAGCACGGCTGTCTGCCCAAAGGCTGTCTCTGCTGGGAGAACAGACAGCACATCAGAATTTCGTCTCCTTGTTTGGTCCGCCTGTCGCCTCCAAAATTTCCCATTCTTCTCCTTGACTTGACCTTCTCTCTTTTTTTCCTTACCCCCCGTTCCTAGCCTCATCATTGCTACTTTCTCTCGATCGCCTTTTTATCGTGCGTGAGAGTTGATCTTGTGCTGATAACCCGAGGCCTCCTTCTATTCTTCGTCTACTCTCGTTGCGACGCCATTGACACGCGTCTCCTGGTAATTCCGAGTGAGTTGCTGTCCTCGTTCCACTTCGATTCTCCCTATCCCCCGACCTCGAGAAAGAGCACCCTCGATCGACTCGACATCTCCTCGAAATTACAACTTCATAATATCTTGCGCTTGTAGTCTGGAGATTCTGTGTCGACCTTGAGTCCCTTCTCGTTGTCTCCCTTGATCATCTCCACCAAGCTCGTATAGCTAGCTGGCCTTTCCCCTGACGTAGCTAACAACGACCTTCAACTTAGAACCCGCACTTTCCCACGAGTTCCTTCACACCGACCGTTCTTGATATTTCAATATGGGTAAGATGATTCTTTCTTATTATGCTCGCGCGTGTCAGGCCACATGGCATAGGCGCCAGGTAGAGGTTGAGGAAGGAGTCTCCAAGCCTGACCACGAGGACAACCTGGCTCTCTGAGGAGCTGCATCATGGAACGAACAACGAAAATCACCTTCTGCCAGTACCATCGATTCACGATAAGCTCGACGACATTCGTTTCCCAATCATCTACAGTTTCTTGGGTCTACTTTCTTAGCCCCCTTTTTGGTCCCGACAGCATTCCTCGTTGAGAATCAGCAATTCACCCAACCCCTGAAATCGAGTATGACCTTCGATCTGGTGCAGCACGTAAAGGCTCGCACCCGCAGTGTCCACTTCGACAGGAATATTTTCTTGATGGCTTCACCAGCTTTCTCTGAATCATTGCAGAAATCATCGCGCGATTACAAGAGAGCTGCCAGTCTAGGCCAAGAAAATGAATTCCCATCCCCACCGTCTTTCCCTCGCCCTTCGATAGTCCGCCAATATCGCAGCATGCTCGACGTCGATGTCCAGGATCCACCAACATTAAGGCCCATGGAACCAATGTTATTCGATAAATTATACATCGATCTCATGAACGAAATGACGGACTCAGGTCAGCCTCTACAGGGAAAACCCGACGCTAGGGCAATGCCCAGCAAGGTGTCTTCTCAAGATGAGCGACAGTGTTCCAGCTCTGGAAATTCAACGAGTCAGGACTCTCCTCGTGCCTCTGCCTCGCGCAACAGAATATTTTAAAGCCTTAGTCTATAGATGATATGCTAACAGTTTTGTTTATAGCTTCTCCCGGCAGCGAATCTCCGGCGTTGGCCTCTCCTTCCTCGCCCGCTAATGGTGAGTCCAGCCTTAATCTTTGCTGCCTTGTGCTCGCTCGCTGACTGTATCATGTAGTTCCTTCTCAGCCACCTCCCGCTGCTGACAACAGGAACATTGTTCGAAGAAAGCTTACCGGATATGTTGGTTTTGCCAACCTGCCCAACCAATGGCACCGCAAGAGTGTCCGAAAGGGCTTCAACTTCAACGTGATGGTTGTTGGTATGTACAGATATTGACAAACATGCAAGATTTAAGCTAACACGGCAATAGGTGAATCTGGCCTGGGCAAGTCTACTCTGGTTAACACCCTCTTCAACACCTCTTTGTACCCTCCCAAGGAGCGCAAGGGCCCTAGCCTCGACATCATTCCCAAGACCGTTACCATCCAGTCCATCAGTGCCGATATCGAGGAGGCTGGTGTCCGTCTCCGCCTTACCGTTGTCGATACCCCTGGATTCGGTGACTTCGTCAACAACGACGAGTCCTGGCGCCCTATTGTCGACAACATTGAGCAGCGATTCGACTCCTACTTAGATGCCGAGAACAAGGTCAACCGCATGAACATTGTCGACAACCGAATCCATGCTTGTGTTTTCTTCATCCAGCCCACCGGCCACTCTCTCAAGCCTCTCGACATTGAGGTTATGCGCCGACTTCACACCAAGGTCAACCTGATCCCCGTCATCGCCAAGGCTGATACCCTTACCGACGAGGAGATTGCTGCCTTCAAGGCCCGAGTAAGTTATCCTCAGTATTGTACTGTATGTCAATTACTAACCACGTAAAGATCCTCGCCGACATTAAGCACCATGGCATTCAGATCTTCGAGGGACCCCGATACGAGCTCGATGATGAGGAGACGATCGCGGAGAACAACGAGATCATGTCCAAGGTTCCCTTTGCTGTTGTTGGCGCCAACAACGAGATCACCAGCGCCGACGGCCGCAAGATCCGTGGCCGTGCTTACCCTTGGGGTATCATTGAGGTCGACAACGAGGAGCACTGCGACTTCGTCAAGCTTCGACAAATGCTCATCCGAACCCACATGGAGGAGCTCAAGGAGCACACCAACAACCAGCTCTACGAGAACTACCGTACCGACAAGCTCATCGGCATGGGTGTGTCTCAAGACCCCAGTGTATTCAAGGAGGTCAACCCTGCCGTCAAGCAGGAGGAGGAGCGCGCCCTGCACGAGCAAAAGCTTGCCAAGATGGAGGCCGAGATGAAGATGGTTTTCCAGCAGAAGGTGGCAGAGAAGGAGAGCAAGCTCAAGCAGTCCGAAGAGGAACTGTATGCTCGACACAAGGAGATGAAGGAGCAGCTCGACCGCCAACGACTGGAGCTCGAGGACAAGAAGCAGCGCGTCGAGAGCGGACGGCCCATAGAGAAGGAGGGCAAGCGAAAGGGATTCTCTCTTCGCTAAGCTGCCAACTTCCTGACGACCTGCGGATTCCTTTTCTCTTTCGTTATCCATGTCTGAGTACCCATGATGCCCATACAATACCAGCTCGACGCCCTTCGTTGCATTCGATTCTTGTTTCTTTGTCGCCTCTTTCTCTCACCTTTTTTTAATTAAGAAACAAAATATTGTCTCCTAATCACATACGCCACATGGAATGATTGTCGTACGGAGACGTAACAAAAAGTCATTTATGAAGAATAGTCATGCAAGACAGGAGGTGCAGACTATATGGCTTTGCAGGTGTCGGCGTGGCTGGAAGTTGTACAGGCAAGCGTTTCTCTCTGGCCACTGCTTTGGGTCAAGCCTGAGACCCTGTTGGTCTCACCTCTAATCTGCTACGTGCGAATACCTTTTGGAGAGAAGAACAGCAGGGTAACCGGCGAAAGGTGTTTCATGTTAGCGCTTCTCACTGTGAGAGACAAAGAGCCAAATGTGTTAGATGCATCTGGTTCGCTATATCCTTGGGGGAGAAACGCTGGCTCATTAGGCCCCCTACCTTCTCTACGTCATTGCCCTGCTCACTTACTGTGCCTGCGGATACCCTTTCCTTCCCCAATTGGGGTTTAATGGAGCATCGGCCATGGAAGAATATAGACAGGATGAGATGGGTGGTTGTACCAAGGAGGTTGTCGAGCCGCAATTTGTGTATTTTAGCCGTACGTTTGTTGAGACAAGGTGGTTATTAATGTCTCGGCAGGCGAAACTCCCTAGATGGTGATGCGTCGTCTCTTTGGTTTGTTTCTTAGCTGGTTGATCTTGGTTTCCTTAACATCGTTTTATTTGTCTACCTAGCTTTCAGTGTCACTGCTCTTTGTGATGTTTGCTCCGTTGTGATTAAGACTGGCTTCAAATTGCTTCCTCAAGCTTCATCTACCTACATTTATAGATGACTTGCGCTATTAGATTGCTAAGACATGGTATTCGGGTTACCACTAACCTTGGCCGTACGTTGTGTCTGGAATATCATTTTACTTCAGGTGATTAGACGCTGCATTTGGTGTAGATTGAAAAATGGTTAACGTATATAATAAGAGTCGCTTCATTTGTATAGTACAAGCATATCTCGTAAAGTCAAGACTCCAAATAGGCTCCAATCCAGAGGTTAGCTATAGCGAAGAGTGAGTATAGTAGGGTCCCAAAACCTCCCATGCACCATTATACGTTCCTGTGTGTTTTTTTGCCTTTGAGAATATTCTTTACCTCTTCCTGGCGTTTCTCAGGATAAACGCTCCCACTACACCAGCCGCGACACCTACTCCACTCAGAATGGCGACACCCATAAGTCCCTCGCGGGCAACCTTGTCGTCGATAAGCTGGCGCAAGTTGGCGGCCTGGAGGTTGGCGGGCTCCTTGTCGAGAAGAAGATCGTTGTAGCGACGGGCCTCTCCGTAGTTTCCGAGCTTGTAGTTGCCGAGGGCGAGGTAGTAGAGGCACTCGCGGCGGCGCTCGGGAGAGATGCGGAAGATATCCGAGAGGAGACGGACGCCGAGCTGCTGGTCGTTGCGCTGGTTGGACTTTACGAGGCCCTGTTTGGTGTTAGTCGAGGGAAATATGGACCTTTGAGGTTGGAGCTTTTACCCAGGCGTAGTTGAACTTGGTTTGGATGCCAACCATTTCACCTTCGCGCTCATACTGGGCTTTTAGGACGTTGAGTTCGGAAGCGTTGAGCGGTCTATTGCCATCAGTCAGATTTATCTGGTACTCGATGTCGTAGAATAGAAAAGGACTAACGTCTCGGCGTCGAGCGCATCTATCCAGAGGGAACAAAGAGGTTAGTATGCCTGAATACTTTGTGTCGCATCATGCAGCTTGT
Source organism: Fusarium sp. FL617 (assembly GCA_030142105.1). Classification (NCBI taxonomy): domain Eukaryota; kingdom Fungi; phylum Ascomycota; class Sordariomycetes; order Hypocreales; family Nectriaceae; genus Fusarium; species Fusarium sp. FL617. Next base: position 2,710,833 of record JAREIL010000012.1, on the reverse strand, counting down.
GCGGGCGGGAACTCACATGGTAGTTCGGTAACCATTTTGACGGTGTAGTCCTCGAGGACTGTCTGTAGATAACCGGGTCGCGGGGTTGTTTGGTAGTTTGGATTTGATGCACAGAGCTGAGCTGCTTGTAAGGACCAACTAATCTACGTCAGGATCAAGACACCTTGTGGTAGAAGACGTAGAGTTCGCACGTGTTAATCAAAGGTAGCTCTTTTCGGCTTCACTGCTCTGCTGCTTGTGGCGGTTAGCGGGTCCGATGACGAAGTGCGACGCTGTCGGAAGAAGCTCGGCTAAAGAAGCAGGCAAGGTGGGGGGTATGGTTGATAAGGCCGATTGATAGTCGTCGTGACGACCAAGCATGTTAGCCCAAAATGGATTAATCTTTGAACGTGGAGCAAAACACCAAGTTTATATCATCACTGCTTTCAAGAGCACTGCAAAGTATTTGCGTTTCACGTGCACAAGAATTCATCAACACTTCATCAAAGTTGTAATCGACCAGATCAGAACTACCCGCCAATATGCTGCTCTCTGAAGAACCCGCAACTGTGAGCCCAGCCCCTGACCTGATTCTCCCCCTTGATCACGACTAACATACCCCCCAGCTCATTCACCACACCATCGAAAACTTCAACATCGCCCCAGACAAGCTCGCCGTCTCGCGCGTAACGGAATCGCTCTCCACTCTCCAACAGGCTCGCGACCTACGCGTCCGTGAAGCTGAATCCTCCCTGAAGAAGCTCTCCCGCCAGCTCGCCACGCACACGTCGCGCCACGACGACCTCGTCGACTCACATTCTTCCGCCGACCACGCGTCTAACATCGCCCGCCTTGATACCCTCAAGTTCCGTACCGCAAAGGCCGCTGCTGATGCAGAGACCGATGCTGAGCGCTTAGCTCTCACAGCCGCAGACCTCAAGGCCCGTCTGCGCGAGCTCGAGCTACAGGGTGTTGAAGGCGATGCTGCTGCAAACGCACGACGCAGGGACCCTGTTGATGATGAGGTGCTGCTGAGGCTCAAGGTGTATCGCAGCCTGGGCATCGACATTGAGCGGGATGAGAGGGATGGCGAGTGGGCCAAGGCTGTGATTCGAAATGATCGAAAGGGGGATGTGCATGTTGTCAACATGGACAAGAAGTTTTCGCGATTCTTTTACGCAAACTACTTCTGGCAGACACTCTAATGGAAGAGTGTTCCACAAGTGGACGGACAATGAATGTTATTATGATAATGGATTTACGCTTGGTTGGCGTTGGAGGCGTTACATATACCAGGAAGCACAGGATATCAAGACGGTTGCGTCGAATTTGACATTAGTACACAAGCAATAACAGACTGCAATTCGTTCTAGTCTTTCTCTTTCGAAATGAAATGGACATCTTAGTCTTGCATCTTATTTAAGACAACCAATACAATTGAGAATCGTCTCGCTCAAACGCCGTGAGAAACCGAGGTAACCATTTATTTGTGACACTTTTAGTCCCGTTTCCAATTGTTCCCCTACCCATACCTTTCATCAGATCGTTAAAATAGTTTACATGATATTTGGAGCCCGAGCTGGAACTATGCGTCGACAAGCCCCTGCGTGGGGAGTCTTTTGAGACCTTTTGGCGAGGTCTTGAGGCTTGGGAAGTAGCTGTCAACGAAGGACTTGTTTGTGAAAGCAATTCGTGGACCTGATGGTGTCCTCGTGCGGGAGCTGTTGGGAGATGCAGAAGAGATTTTCGTCCCTGGGCTTCGGGTGCGGCCCTTCATCATGAGATAGCCCCCCTCTCCAGGTGTTGTAGGACCACCAGACGGGGAACGATGATGGTTGCGCCCATGGTGTTGCTTGTCGGGTAACTCAAGTCGTGAGTTTATAGTGGTCCATGTCTCATCATCTCCGCTGAGGCGCCAGCCTCCAACACCTTCAAAATCCCGCTCTGGACCAATGCTTGGGATTAGACCAAATGCCTTTTCGCTGATGGGGGTGGTGGAGCCGGCTGTGGACAGGGCACTGGAACTTCTTCGATGTCGACGACGTCGTAGTGATGATTCGAAGGCTGTTGAGCCAGCCGACGGGGGTGATGGATTAGTGTAGAGCGCGTTGGATGCCGAAGAATCGAGGCCGTGGTGGTGAGGTCGATAGCTGTTAGGATGGTAAGGGCGAATCTTGCGTCCACCTAAGTAGTGAGGGACGAAGGAGAGGGCAACGTCGATGTAGACAGCCAACACTCGAAGAATGAGGACGGAGAAGGCAATAGTAGTGGTGATACCAGCGAACACTGCAAGAGGAACAGTGACGACAAAAAGGAAGGGCACGACGAAAGCGTAGACGGGATTGAGGAGCGCCATATTGATGGTGTTACAGAGACAAAACTAGCAGAACATGACCGAGGAGATTTGAAAGGAGGCTTATTTGAAGGCGCAGGAGTTGTCGAGAGTAAAATTAGTGGTTACAGATGGAGGCCGAAGTTGAGGCACAAGATAAGAAGAAGAAGAGATATGAAAGAGGAAGAGTAAGAGAAGAGAAGAGGAAGAGGAGGTCCAAGAAGGTGGGCGACTAGATAGTGACTTGAACTACCGAAATGTACATAGAAAGGTGATTACCGCTCTAGGACGAGATATACATCGACATAGCCCGAAGCCGTGATAGGATGGTTTGTTTCCGGGGAGTCAAAGCGAGGCGCCGCGGAGGGGTTCGATAGTGTTTGTACAGTCAGTAGCTGCTTATCCCTCGCAACCAGTTGGAAATGTAGCGTCCGTGTACTGTACAGCAATGCAACTCTGCAGGGTTACAGTCTACCTGCAATAGAAGCAAAGTAGAAGTAGTAACTGGATGGTAAAGAAAAGAGCATAGAAAGATGAGGCAAAGGGGAAGAGAAAAGAGGGAGGAGACTGGCAGCAATGGAAGTCAAGAGGAGGCAATCACATGTGAAAAGCGTGGCTTGGCTTGGCTTGGCTTAGGCTGGTTCGCAGTCTGCACTTGCCATTTTTTTGGTGTCTGAGGTGACAGTCGTACGGCAACGAAACAAGCCACAAGCTGCAAAGAAGAGGAGCGTGCGGGGAACGGATGCAAGTGATGAGATGAGGAAGTCTGGGGGTTACAAAAGAGGGTGAATGGTAAGGTACCTTGGATACTTTGCAGATAAGACAACGTCACTGGTAGGATATGGCAGGATAGAGTACCTTATATATGCGCGATGACGGCCATTTATTGTTATCTCCAGTACAAAACGTTGACATATGAACGAAACACTGAGATAACCCTATGCTTGTCCATGATGATCGACCGCAACACAAAAGGACCCTTGAATCGGCTGTTGCACTAGACAGCCCAGCTTACTCAAGTTACATATATTACAGCAGGACGCCTACACGTCACATGAGCATTCCCAAGCCGAGGCAATGAAACGAACTCGAATCTCAGCTTCAACCTAGAAGATGCACTAAGCTACCGGTACCTAGACTATTTACCCCGGATTAACCTCGATGTTCATCACATCCTATCGTTCCCATCGTACCTAGGCGGACCCCACTTGGAGGCTCTCGACAATCATGATCCACATCAAGGAAACAGCTTCCCCGCTGACATCACATCCAAGAGCCTCAACAACTACCGACTTGAGGATGGACTTTTCACACATGTCAAACTCTACAACAATCGTATTTGACGCGTAAACTAATAAAGCCGTCATCTCGATCTGCCCCCACGCAGCCCAGACGCATTCATTCAAACACCACCAAAACAACCAACATGTGCCAGCAAATCCACAACTATGACGAGCAACCCAATAAGCCTGCGGGCGACCAAGCCCCCTTCCCCTGGCATTTGCCGATATGCGACGCCCACTGCCATCCAACAGACACAATGGCCTCGGTAGACGATATTCCCTCCATGCGTGCCGCTGCCCTGACTATCATGGCAACCCGTGCCCAGGACCAAGACCTCGTCGCAGACGTCGCCAGCAAACACTCCAACACTGACCTCAGGTCTCTCCTACAAGACAGCTCAGGTACACAAGACACTACAGTGGTCCCCTCGTTTGGCTGGCATCCCTGGTTTTCCCATCTCCTCTACGACGACTCGGCCGACACTCCGACATACCGGCCCACCTCCGGCTCCGAGACAGATGACGCCGCCAAAAAGGCCCACTACACCGCCGTCCTGCAGCCGGAGCCTTCCCCGGACTTTGTTGCCTCGCTACCCACTCCGACTGCCGTAAGCTCGTTTCTTAAAGCAACCGAATCCCAGCTGGATGCCAACCCCCACGCCCTTGTCGGTGAAATCGGCCTCGATAAGGCCTTCCGTCTCCCAGAACCATGGAACCCATCTGAGCATGCCGAGAGAGATTCGACACTCACCCCTGGCGGCCGCGAAGGTCGGCATCTGAGTCCTCACAGGGTGAGGATAGAACATCAGCGTGATATCCTCGCTGCACAGTTCCGACTCGCGGCCAAAACTCGCCGAGCGGTCAGTGTGCACGGCGTGCAGGCCCATGGAGTTCTTCACGAGACTCTCGCAACTACGTGGAAGGGCCATGAACGTGAAGTCATGTCACGCCGAAAACGTCGTCTTGTAGCAAAGGGAGCCGAAGACTTTTCCGATTCCGACGATGACGATGAGAGCGAGAAGCCATACCCGCCACGGATATGCTTACATTCCTTCAGTGCAAGTGTGGAAGTACTGAAGCAATACCTTAACCCGGCCATCCCTGCTCGTATTTTTGTGTCGTTATCAACGGCTGTTAACCTTAGCACGGATGCTAGCCGCACCAAGACCGATGAAGTGCTGCGAGCACTGCCAGATGACAGCGTACTAGTAGAGAGCGACCTTCATATAGCAGGTGAGCAGATGGACAGTGCACTAGAGGATATGTATCGACATGTTTGCGAAGTCAAGGGCTGGGAACTCGAGGAAGGCGTTAACCAAATAGCGAAGAACTACAAGGAGTTCATTCTGGGGTGATAGACAAAAAGGCATATCATGTATAGAATCACCAAAGAAAAAGCATTAATAGAGAGGTTTACGTTTCAAGTTGTGGTATTAGATTGCTATCTAGCTCCTATTCTCGAGCGACAGCCTTTATAGTATGTGAAACCAATACTCAGTATCCCACAGCTATGCGTACAAAAATATCAAAGACAAGGAAAATCTGGTGTATCATAGTATATGCAAAGTAAATCATTCATGCCGAAAATTCATTTAGTTTATAGTTTAGTTCTTGGTGTCACCAAGAACGTCGCTGGCGTTGGATCCGTTGTTGGAAGGGGTATAATCGGAGCTGCCAGGAGTGTAACGGCATCCATCTGCGACGACTGATGAGTCATGCTCATCGTCATCGTAGGCCGGGAGGTTCTCATCACTGTCAACGAAGCCGGGGTATGCTGTCGCATGGGCATAGTGTGATGGGCGAGGAGGAACGGGAGGGCCAGCGGCGTAGCTGGAGTAAGAGTGGCTATGGTGGTGCTCACGACCCTCCTCGGCGGCGACGATACCCTCGACCATCTGAGCAGCCTGTCGGAACTGGGCAATCTCCTCCTCCATGGTAACACTGCTACCAGAAGATGCTCTTCGGCGACGGTCGCCTTGGAGCATAGCCTCCTTCTCATCCTCATCGTTCTCGACCCAGCGGGAAACAAAGGCCCGGTAGGCAGCCTTCAAAGCGGAACCCTTACGGCGCTCTTCGCGAGACTGACGGAATGCCCGGCGAATAGCGCGACGGGATTCAGGGCTCAGACGAGCCACACGGCGGTGAAGGTAGGCAATGGCGATACCGCAGAAGAGGGCCAGGGCGATAGCGGCAATGCCAAGAATCATGACAATAGGGTGGTGAGGAGGCTGAGGAGAATTAGCACACTGATTTCAACATGCATATTAGGAGTTTAACATACCGGAGGTGGGGGAGGAGGATGACCCTCATGTCCTCCAGCCATGAAAGCATCGCTCCCAGGTCCATCGTGGTGAGGCCCATCATGGTGCTTGCCTCCGTGGTGAGGAGGAGGAGGAGGCGGTGGGTTACCGTGGTGAGGGTCACAAGGGCAAGGAGCGCACATAGGAGGGGGAGGGTGACCTCCGGGGAAGGGGAAAGGAGGAGGACCGTGGTGAGGCGGGGGAGGAGGAGGAGGGGGAGGATGGTCACCATGAGGAGGACCGTGAGGAGGATGAGTTCCATTTTTGTGGTGAGGACCATGGTGGCCGTGATGAGGGCCGTGGTGAGGTCCATGACGGGGGCCAAATACGCTGTTGTAGAACTTGTGTGTAGAGTGTCGAATCTTATCTCCCACGGTGTGCAAAACACACTGAACTCCATCACACGCCTTAATCTTCTTGAGAGTCGAAGGAGGCGGGGGAGGGTACTTCTTGCCCAGCTTCTTAGACACAGACGCCTCTCGCTCCTTGACGAGCTCCTCAAGCTGGAGAATCTGCTTGTGGAGAGCAGTCAACTCCATAAGCTCAACCTGAAGCTCCTCCTCGGGATCCTGGAACTCGCGATCGGGGTACTCCCAGATCGAAGGCGGAGAGTTGGTTGTGGGCTTTTCCTCAGACGAGGCATCCTTTTCCTTGCTGCTGAAGGGCATAGACAGACTCCAAACGTAGGCGGCGTTTCCAACATCGGAGATTCGGACGGGGGCGGTTTGCTTGAATGTCATCCAGAATGAAGACTCCGCGGCCAGGGCCATATCATCGAGGGCCTTGACGTTGAACTTCATCGACTGGCCAAAGGGGAACTCCTTGGGACCAATGCATTCAAATTCCCAGTCGGCTGAGATAACGGTCTCGTTGTTGACCAGGAAAGATCCGACACCATGGCCCTTGGCGTCCTGGGACAGAGGCTCGCCGTTGAGTTTGATGCTGGCAGGGCCACAGATCTCTTCAGATTCCTCCACATCGAATCGTAGTGTCTATATCGCAAGTTAGTCAATTTGAACAAAGACTGTCGCAAGGTTTTCAGTTCGTACCAAAGGATAAGACTCAGTCTCGCTCCACGGGACCTTGACTGTGACAAAGGCTGAGGGAGTCACATCGAGAGCTGAAGGAAGAAATCCCATGGGCGGAGGCGGAGGCGGAGGAGGAGGGTGATGAGGTCCATGAGCCAACGCCAGCGCTGGCGATAGCACCACGGCGGCAGCCTGAGCGAGGCCGCGCATCATGAGATGAGTTTATTGTGTTGTCGTTGAAGATTTGGTAGTGTCAAAATCCCTCTTACACGTCCGAAGTCGATAAGGCTGGCGGGGTCGGGGGATGAATGGATATAGGCAGGCAAGCAGCCACACTCTAGAGACTCTAGGCAGAAGAATAAAAAAAAACAAGGAAGGAGAGGCTGATCCAAAAAGAGTTTGAGAGAGGAAAAGAATGGGAATAATATGAGATAAGATGACATCCGAGGAGATTGAAAGGCGAAAAAAGCCCACGCGACTAGACGGGATGTGGGAGATGTACACGCGGATGCCTCCCCAAAATGCCCTGTAATAGTCCTGTAGTACGCGGTAGCTTGTGCACTGAAACCGCCCTGGAGCCCTGTTGAGTCTAGCCTGGCTGACGGCCCTACCGAGAAAGGGACGGAGCTGCGCAATCGATCAACCCACCCGATGCAATAATTGTCGCGGCCGACCAATCACCATCCATGAGCTGACGAGTCCATCATCAGCCCCCGGCCGAGTCTTTAGTGGGGCACTTGCCTCGGCAATTCCCTTGCCATCGTCGTCTTGGCGATGTTTGGACATGCATTGATCTCTAACAATATCGAGTGACGTCTTTGCAAGCATGGTCGTTCCCTTCTAGAATTCTCGTGATTCGATTCTGACAGCTTATTCATCAATCGGCAACTTGCAATCGGCAAGAATTTCAAACAAATACACAGACAACGATGGGAATGCTCGTATCAAAACGAAACTTGTTGCGCTTTTTCGACATATGCATATGCTGGATTCTATCTTTGCTCCCAAGACCGGCTCAAGGTACTCGCAGCGTGTATATCGAGTGACATGGCCATCTATATGTACATACGCCATGATAAATATGCTATATTGAAGTGCCAAAGTTGCTTCTCGTAACGAACCGCGCACATCGTTCAATCGTTGCTCAGAAGTCTTCGTATAAACGGACCACGCCTCACATTCAATTCAAGAACTCGCTCAGAACCTGCACCCGTGTTCTTGCTACCTCCGAATCTTCACCCATGAGCTGCATGATTTGAATCATACGTGCTGTTGACGAGTTAGCAGGTTGACCAGAGGCAAAGCATAGCATGCATACTCACAGATATCAGCTTTCGCCCTCACAAGGAGAGGATCCCTCGTCATCAATTCTGCGCCAGCTGGCTCCCTCGATGCTTCCTTCAATACATTTCCGATGCACAACGCTTCAAGGAACGCCCGGTGGTTGAATACCCACCAGACACGTGCTTCTATTTCAAGTAAAGAGAAGAGAAGGAAGAAGGCGGTGATGGCGTCATGTGCCGCTTCCAACGTTCCACGGATGTTAACTGGAACATCAGGGCTTTCAGAAGCGTGAACCAACATCAAGTTGTGGAAATAGTTGCTGGTCAGGAACAAAGTCTGGCGCACAACCCTTTTATTTGTCTTTGCCAGCGCCGTGATACTGTCAGGATCCCACGACCGGAACACGTCTGGGAACGATCGATATACTGCTCGAAAGTCGGCGATGAGCTTCGACTTATGTCTTGCCGTTGTACAGATGGGAAGATCCAGTGATCGTGGTGAGCAGATAGTCTCCTGAACCAGGTTGGCCAAGGTCCAAGAGCCTCTGATATATGCCGTATCAGTGGGGTCACTATTTGCGATTGATGAACCATCGTCAAGGAGATCTTCGACTGAAACGTCTGTATGTGTCGCGGAGGGTGGTAGAGAGAGCAAGACTGTTAGAAAAGTGTCTTGAAGCAGAACTGCTTGCCAGACCTTTCTTCGCTGCTGCTTTTCGAAGAGGGTAGCATTAGGGGTCACTATTCAAAATCAGTACGAGATGGTTTGTCACAGGCACGGGAGGGGGGCTCACCAATATTTGGATCCCTATGCAGGCCCATGGCATAAGCCTGGCGGATCAGAATACCTGCAAATGCCCACCCATCTGAAGCATGGTTGTCATTGATGAGGAAATATACTATCAAGACCATAGCCTGAATAGAACGCAACGACGCAGTGCTAAGATACGATGCAATGCGCAAAGCCTGGTTGCTAGCCGAGGCATAGAATTCCGCTGTTTGCTTTCGCTCTCCAGGTGACGTTGACGTTGTCACGAACTGAGTGCCCAGAGCGAGCATGACGAAAATCAATGCGATGAATGATGGATCGGTGTCGTTCTTTTCTGGCTGATTCATCTGCCAGAAGTGCTCATAGTCGGCGTAGAATGTCTGTCGATGTATCATGGGATATACGGGATCAACACACTCGAAGTAGCGGCTAAGTAGTATATCGGCTTGGATCTTCTCAGGAAGGACCGAGATGACCTCTGGCAGACCTCCCTCGCAAGTCCAGTAGTTTGCGAATGGATGTTCGGATCCAATCCCAAAGACGTTACTGGCAGTAGGTAGGGAATAGGGGACGTTTGATAGGAGACCAATAGAAAGTGCAACAGCACCTCGAGAAGTTGCTCGAGGATCATTGGACATGCCCCTATCGGCAATATTTGGAATTGGAGACTTTCCACTAGAACCAGACTTCTTCTTGGGGGGTTTCGTCATTCGCCGGCCATTGGCGGCAGACCTTGTGGTCTCCCTATATCATTGTTAAAATCAGAACAGGTAGGGATGGATCAAAGAGCTTCATACTCAAGAAGGTTGGCGACATGTGCATATCTGCATTCAGTCTGTCGTTTTATACCTAGCTGAAGTCAATACAATATCAACGATGAGAAGTTGTACAAGTACTCACAGGCAAGGCAGTGTGGTCGACCCCTATCACACTATGATGAACCGTCAGTGAGTTGTCATACCAGTCAGGCCGGTTCCTCAAGCTATGAAAATGGAAGGGAAAAGCTAGGCTCCAGGTAGTTCTCGTCAAGCAAAGAAAGGAACAATAACCAAATTCCAAATGGGGTTTGAATGTTGGGGTAAAGTGGGCTCATATATGGAGTAAAGTAAATAGTAGGGATGAGGTGACATGACATGACATGAAATCAATGGGAACTAAAGAAGTGCAACACATGAGAAAGCCGTACCTTGGTCTTGCGCTCAACACATTCATGACATGACAGTGTAGGTTTGTTGCGCTTCTGCTTCTTCTTCGGAGGCTCATCTCCGTCCAGCGGCGTAGACGCGTCTTGGTCGTCCGCGTCAGGAAGGTAATCACCAGTAGGATGCCTCGAGGTTGTCGAAGCTGATGCCGATGGCAGCCGATGAGAGACTGATGCTGGTGAAGTCGAGGCCGAGCCTGGTGTCAGAGCCGAGGACGGCGGATGAGTACCTGGGAGAGGAAGAGTTGGGTGAGAAGCAGCCGGGCCGGGGCTGTAGGTAGAATGTTGAGGTGGTAGATGAGACGGTGACGGATTTGAGAGCGGCGGCGGTGGTGGTGGATGATGCGTGTGACGCGGAAGCGCCCGTTGCGATAGATCCATTGATTGCAATGTAGTGCTCACCAAAAGATGTTCGGGCCAGTGGATGAGTGTCTTTTTTTTTTAATGGGGAGGGAGGTTGTTGTATATGAGGGTATTACGGGCGCGTCAATTGGACGTTGAGCGGGAATAGATCTTGACCGAAACTGGGGCTGAGATCTGGAAATGCCGGTCCAAAAAATAGATAGCGGTAGCTGGAGCTGGAGCTGAAGCTGTAGCTGTAGCTATGGGGGAGCTCTGGGGGATTAGAGTTGGTTTGGCTGAAATTCGCTCCGGGAATAAGGTAAAGATTGGAATCTGATCTGATGCGAGAATGATTTTATGTCGTCGGGATTCGGCTGTTGCACTTGTTCCAGTGGGAGTGGCAGTGGTGGCAGTGGCCAGTGGGCGCCCAAGCAGGCGCTGGGAATAACGGCCGGATATGGGCAGCCGCGGCAGAGGAAGCGGCAGCGGCAGCTGGGGTAAGGCGAACGGCGGAGAGTTTGTTAGGGCAGTTTAACAGCATTAGAACAAATGACGGTGACAGTGGTGATAGTGATAGTGACAGTGAGTAGCGTAAACGCAACCTCTCAGCATGCAGCAAAAGAACAAAATAAAACGGTTGGGACGGGATGAGATGGGAATAACAAGGTCAAAATCTCAAGAAGGAGAGAAAGAGGGATCCCGGAAAAGAAAAGGGAATTGCGGAATGGGACAAAGTGAGGAAAAAGAGTAGAAAATAAGAGCTGGGGGGTGTGAAAAAGAAAAAGGCGGGGGCGGAGCAAGCAACAAAGTGGGAATTGAAAATGAGCCAGCTACAGCAGCGAAAAAATTGAGATGTCCATGTACAGTACCTCAATTTTAGTAGCTATAGGACTTGCAGTACCTTACCTCTAAAGGCAGTCATGAGCGTTAGGTACGGATAATGCGCCCGCTCACACGTGGTTTTCCGTACCTATCCAATACTATCAAGGGTCGTAAAAATTCACCCATCCCTCCCATCCATACCATACCCTACCATAGGTACCTTTTCCAAACCCTACTATTACCATCGCGGCTATTTCACTTGTATGCAGGTAGTATGTATTTTCTCGCGTACATCCGTTTGTTTGGGTCACTTACGTACATGCGAAAACTAGGGGTATGTATCCATCCTACGACTCAGTACCTACTTACTCAGAGACCACCAGCCTGACTCTTTGACCAAATACGGGACTAACAGTAATTCTCATTTAATCTTCATTTAGGCTTTGGCTATATAATGAGACTGGGGCTCTGTGCCGTATCGCTGCTCTGACCTCGATCGAGACAACCAACGAACTACAAGCAAGCATCGGATGCCAAAGTTTTAAACTATCGATACGCATTGTAGACAGGTTTGACAGGTGTAAATGAATCAAGCTAAAACAACGGGCGTCAAAGAGATTGATTAGACTGTTGACGCCCAATGCTAAATCTAGGGAATCTACCGAAACCGAACACCCCTAAGCAACTAGCCGCAACCCACGTACCGTCGTGGACTTACATTACGTGCGTTTTCGATAGACAACATTACTCGATACAAAGGGGTAATATCAGTCCATCTCTCTCCTTCACTTACTTTTCCTGGATACCCCTCAGCTCTCTCCCACCTCGCTTCGAACAACAACCTTCTTCTATCCCACTTGAAGCGAGGCCTTTCACTTTCAGCCTCCGTCCCCCCCTAGACTCGGTCAGGTACCACTTCCAGAGGTACTCCGTGACTATTCAGAGCTAAACGGTGCACGGATCGACTGACGACTCCGTTGATGGCCTCGTCAACAAGTGCCGGCTCCGGTGACTAGTCCGTACTGGCTCGGTCCTTCGGGGTCGACAATAATACCGTGTAAGACTGGGTCAGAATCCCACAGAGATGTTCCCGTGATTTCTTCCAGCCCTTAACAGAAGCTCGGTCATGTCATCATTGGATTTCTCAGAAGCTGGGGTGCAAAAACACGCAATATGGCTGGCCCAGGCCCAGGGTCTATTTTGCTAGGCGGAGAGCAGTGGCCATAGCCAAGTCGTGATCATCTCCACCGGGCTGAGCGCCATCGTCAACTCTGACCAACAATGGCAATTCAAATTTATTTCTCACGGTGAGACAGAGCCAGATAGGCTGAGTTCGAATGCCAGGCCAGGGCTGAAGGAAAGAAGACAAATAGAAGATGCCGGCCTGCGCAATCAGAGACAACCGGGGCCAACGCCAAAGGACCATACAGACGCTTCATGAGTGTCACCGGCTCGGATATGCCCTTCTGCATCTCCATGTCAGCTTGGTAATATCCCCAGCGGGTTGACCGGCACTTGAGAATCGACCCTTAATTCGGCTGCAGCGCTGCAACTTACAAGCAGGCCCTGGACAGGAGTGATAAGGTTGGACCACCTCAATTGGACCGCATCGCCAAAGTGATCGTCGCAGAAGCAAGACCAACACGATCCCAACAGCCCGGCACCCTGGTAAAGTCGGGCGCCAGCGGCCATCGGGCAAAAGCCAAGTCTTCTTGTCGACCGCCTTGAGGCAACTTCGTCGCACCGACAAGACAAAAGCCCTAGTTGATCTCCGTGCCTGAGACAAGCATCTCCATCTTTCTCCGCTGACTAGTCGACGAGCTGACCTACCAGAGCTGCCGGAGCATCCCAGTCGTTCAAACTCAATATCAACTGCGCCCCTGGAACATGTGAACCACTTCCTTGATCTTCCTTGAGTGCTTGGGCTTGGAATTCCGCGTTCCATCGAACCCGTGCAAGAAGGTTCATGACGTCTTGTCTCGTCCCAAGAATGCTGCGGCAGTTGACAGTTGCGCTAAACGGTGCATCGACTTACGTACCAGGCAAGCTTCGAGAAAGAATGAGAGAAGGGTTGGGGTTTAGGTCGATCCCTTCTTTTTCGGAGTCCGCCGACGGACTTATCAGGTAATGTTTTGAGACTGGCACTGACACCCTTCTTCTAGCCGAGACGGTAGTGGACAGTGTACGAGCGGGACGGCGCCATCTGCTGGTCGATCACCCCCCAACTCATCCAAGTTCCTTTCTCCCTACATTACATTACGATTGCGACGACAACAGCTCGTAGGCTCGTAATGACCCCCCTGTTTCCGTCGCCCAACTTCCGTTGGTATTGCCGCTACCTGCCGCCAGGTTCCGTGGCTAGTCCGCTTCAAGCCCCGGACCCCGGACGGTCTGGAACACTTAGGAAGAACTTCTTTGACCAATCTCAAGCAGAGCTCATGACGTACGCTGTGTACTTTCTGAAATGAAGAGGCCAGGTCCAGTGAAGACATAGAAAGCCCAGTAACGTGAAAATGCGGCCACCTCGTCATATGATATGCTTTGCAATTGAGGATCGGGCTGATAGCCAATTCAACTATCCCTGCGTCATGTGTCTAACAGTCGGACCCTGGCCTCGTGGAGTGCATGGTCTTGTCACGTGGTCCATCAGCTAACCCACCGGTTTCCAAGCAATTCATGGATATGTGTCCCAAGCATCTAGGTTAGTTAGATTAGTTAGTAGAATGCTGTGCATTGGATGAAAGGCTTAGCACGGGTAGCAAGTTCCCGAGAGTCATTAGCGGCGGCCCAGTGCAGTTCTTTATATTTCCCATGACTAAAGATCTGCATTCCCATATTACATCTCGGGTACATTGTCGTATTCTAAGATCAAGCATTCCGCCATGAGGACCTAGCGGTGATACTACGGATATTGAAATTTGATTGTAACGTGTCACGCGACGACTAAGGTTCGATTACTGGATAGATATACGAGTGGATACTGTCTTGTATGTATGTATGTAAATCAATTATTGACTCGGAGACAACTTGATACAGATGATGTTATATCCGTAAATGACCATTGTGCGGCAATAATATTCTCAGACTTGTCTAATTAACAACCGATGGGGTATCTTGTTTCGCGGATTTCAATATTATACCGGTATCTTGAAATATAGCTATTCTAGATCTAATCGCTGTCGTCATGACTCATAGATCAATGTCCTGATCATCGACCTATGATGCTTCAACGTTGAAGTGGGGTTCAACGACCTCACCACTAATCAACTTCGCTCACAGCAACCTCACAACTATCTCGACAAACAAAGAGCTCTCGTAGTAGCTTGATTCACATCACTCATGAGACCTGCCACCCGTTCCATTCAACGCACAACTCAAATCCTCAACCATCTTCACCATACGATGTCTGCGTCTCACCCTACACCAGCCGCGCCATGGCGCTCAGCCTTCCTATCCCACGTTAAGAAGATGGACTCGCCTACCTTTATGCTCAGTACTCTCCATCATCATGATTCCTCTACAGTCACTCCTCGGTCTCGAACAGTTGTGTACCGTGGAAACTGGGCAGAGATCCCCGTCAACCCCAAGAATCAGGCGCCGTTAAACCCTTCCCTCTACGAGAGTGACCTCCTCACCATCACCACTGATGCCCGTATGGAAAAGGTCCCCGAGCTATCACCTGACGGAAGCAATGTCCCGCAGACTGGCGGCGGCGGACCTGTTGAGGCTGTTTTTTGGGTTGTCGAGACACAGACTCAGTGGAGAGTGCGTGGCCGAACCTATTTACTTGGTCAGGACATCGACGACCCTTCTTCTTCGGATGTTAGAGAGGAGATAGCGAAGCATATGCGGCGCAAGAACGAAGATGACTCCGGCTCCTGGAACTGGGGCAAGGAGATAACGGCGCACTTCGGAAACCTGAGTCCTGGTATGCGAGGAACGTTTCGAAACCCTCCACCTGGAACTAAGAGGGGCGAGAAGCCAGGTCCCGGACTTGGATTGGGTCAGAAGGTAGAGGACCTGGATGATGAGATTGCGAGGAAGAACTTTCGCGTTGCTGTGATTATACCGGAGGAGGTGGATCAAGTAGACTTGTCTGATCCGGCAGATGGCAGGAGATGGAACTACCGTCTGAATGGGAGCTCATGGGAAAAGACTGAGCTCTGGCCTTAAAGGGTTACGGAGTCCGACGCGCAAATGAACTTGAAAACTGTCATGAAAAAGTTATGAGACGAAAGTGGAAGGGCAGGTCAAGCTGACCAACGAGACAACTTCGATGTAGAGAGGAAAGTGTGCGACTTTTGCATGTCTCATAGCTAGAGGCAATACTAATAGCATAGCATGGACCATACGACGCTAATAGAATGTCCATACGAAATGAACATGCCATTTTGTAAAGACAACGCCCTTCGTGTGCTGATCGTAAGCTGGGGAATCTTTATTCATATCAGCACATCCGTGGCATCTCTTGACAAGACATGCTCATAACCACCTATAAAATATATTGCGGTTTCTCATGTAAGCTCGGAGTCACCTGAAACTCAGGCAACCAGTCCTTGACAATCACTGTGACGCCCAACACACGACTCGCTAACATGTGATACGGGCCCATGAGCTGTACATGTGGAAATGTCCTAAGAATCTCATTTGCTCGATCTAAGTATCAAGAAAGTTCTACTGAAACTTGTGGCATGTTTGCGATTTACAGCATAGCGCGCTACATGCTGTACTTTGTAAAAGACTGTACAGACCTCGGAGCCAGATTCTTCGACAAATTCAGCGCGCGTAAGATAATTGTCACTATGATAAGTACACATAGTCTTATTGTACTTGGAATTCGTGTATGCTTGAGTAATCAGTGCACCAGTTGAGCTTTTGTGAATTGTATCTTCACTTTCTACACCCTCTAGTTTCCCTTAACCTATAGCTGACTGGTTAAAAGAACTCATGTTATCCCTACAGAAAGACTCAATGACATATAAGAACAGTCGCTCGAACTCTACTCCGTCATGTGAGATATGTTGTAGATGAAGTGACTATATGGGTTCTTATGCTCTGAGTAAACAGGATTATCTGTGGGATGGGAAGCGTGCATCGACGAGAACAAAAGCAAAGCGTCCACCACTCCAGTTACTTACGGAGACATGTTTATCTCATGATAGGATACAGCATGGTATTCTATAGTAACTCAATCCTGGTCTGTAACACCAGACATATATTTGCTTGCATGGCGAGTGAGTGGCTCATTACTAGCGTAGAACGCATAAAGCTGTAAGTTGCGACGTGAAACCGCTATACACTAAGTAGTTCATCAAGCTTGAATTTGTAAATACCCTCACATATTGGAATATCTAACTGTCACTATGCGAATCTTGCAGCGAATGACGGGTTGTTTTGTATAGTGCTGTTTATCCAGCAACGTTGAGTGCGACGACCGGTAAGTCTGATGCGATGCTTCACGAAGAGATTCGTCGATACGATAACTCAGGACTCCCAGTTCTACTCATGCAGGCATTTCCATCAATATTCGTGCGCGTAATGAAAAACACGGCAATGGCTCGTGGTACCGCGATAGTGGTTAGGTAAATAGGGTAGGATATAGCATACCTCGAGGTCTATGACATGAAGGCCAACATCTGGGCATTCTAACTATGAATATATTCATTCAGCTTAGGACTGTATCTACCTATGTTAGCCTTGGTGACTCAAACTAAATCTATTAGTCGATCAACTCTTTGCTAGCTGCTTTCCAAGCCACTCTCAGCATACAACTTCGAATGTCCAGCTTAAACCACAACTCTAAGGTGTTTGGGATACGTTAATTGGATTTAGTAGGATCAGCATGGCTTTCATCTAAACGTGATAGTAACGACGCTTCCTTAACGGCCTACTATATCCCACCATAAAATGACCAACTGCGCTCTCGAGTCCAGCATACAGTACAACAACCAATTACAAATAGAACTGAATAGCCATTCCCAGCAGACTCGGTTACATCAACACCAGCCGACCCACGTTAAAATACCCTTTGGTGTAGGTATCTAAAACTCGTTTCAGACTTGTCAGTCTTCGGTCACAAGCTCGTCAAGAATCTCACATTGCTAGTCTTGTTACTTCAGGCGACTACATGCATGCAAGTGACTGCCCTACATTCCCTCACACATAAGGCTAGGTCAGAAACATACGTTGGAATAATATACTCCACCAGCAAAAAGAAAACACAAGACATGAGATCAAAAGATCTGCGATCTGATCAACCCAATTCACTAAGGCTGTCGTGGCGTCCGCGCAATGCCCAGCCTCAGATGAGCAGATGCTGACTTACTCTTCATGGCTACGCACAGCAAATGATTACATGTCCCCTCTAACCTGCAGCCGTTCTCATCTAAACGATGCAGTCCTGGCGGTGAAGGTAGAGGCCGCATGTGCTGCCGTGGAGTACATGCAGAAACGCAAGGCAGATGCAGATGCAGTCAAGGAATGTAACTCAACTCGGCTGGGCTGACGATGATCTTGTTTTCCCTCACGCATCAACCCGTAACGCATGCAGCAAAACGGCCCGCTAGTCGGTTAAGGATTGGGGGCCGCATTACATGAACGAAATAAAAGAGGTTGGGGGGCTCAACGGAAAGGGGAAACAAGGCAGTGACTGTTCTAGAAGGATGCATAGGGCAATCTACGATATTTTGCTAACCGAGAGCTATAACTGGTTGTCGGATCGTCTCAGGCCCTCTTGAAGGTGCATGTCTCAGTTGTTTCAACTGCGTTTTTACTTAAATTTTTTTGCTTTCGTCTACTCACCGAGATTAACGGACATTATTCTCAATATGGAACCGAAGACATGACTATCACAGATTGGAACACGCATCAAGCAGTCAGAGCAGCATTGGCGGTCCAGCTATTATTGCGACCCCACGGTAACATGGTCATTCTGTAACTCGTCATTCTCTGATTCTTCTTCCGCTTCTGTGGAAGTGCATGTTTTAACCCTTGTTCCTTGCCAACTTTCTCCGTCGCATCGCGGGAGAGGCTGGGGCCACAGGGTATATCAACGCACAAGATTTGTCTCTGATATGTGTCCGATACTGATCGGAGTACTAAGACTACGTTCGTTGCACTATAGATTAAATGCTAGGAGTTTACGTGATACATGACAACTCAACTCATAAGCGCCGAGATAGTATATTATTATGTTTTCCTTGCACATGTCCGTCTTGGCCACATGGTCCTCTCGATAAGCTCAGATCTACGCCCGGCCGGCGGCGATTTCTAGTTTCGATCAATTGAGTCGGTCCGCGTCCGTTGTGAAGGAGTTTCTTCAGTGCAACATCAGCACATTCCATTAGCAAGGGTTAAGAATGCAGGCCAAGCTTTTGTAAGAAACGGCCCGCACTTGGTTGGTTGACAGAGACTAAAATAGGGCGCTTAGACAACTGCGTAGGGCTCAAGACTAAAGGCTAAAGGGCCATGGTGCGCAGCGACACGTGCGTAACGTCGCGTGTAAATCCCGTCAGAAGTCTATCACCTCCGGCTATATTTGTCTCTTGTCGGAGATGTTCAATTGTGGTGATAGACTCTAGTGATGAGCATGATGCTTGAGAGCCAAACCGGGGCCGTGCACATATGCCATGTCTGTATCTGTCAAGCCGAGGCTATGACATGTACTTTTGAGGGGTTTGTTTAACTCGGTTGACAGAAGTTTAGCTTGTGTCCGTGTCCAACCGGTGGATTTCTCCAATTCCTCACAAGACAACATGAAAGGGTCTCACCCCCTCAGACCCTGGCTGAGCTGGCTCGGTCTCAACACGCCACGCCCATCGGCGGGTAAGGCACAAGTCCGATCCGGGGAGGACTACGCTTTTCCTGTAGTAGCCTAGCATCTTACACTCCGTTGTTATGGACCCTTGGCCGATGGTTCGGCGAACTTTCCATTCGAGGCATGATAGCCCGAGTTAATCCTACGGAGCAGAGAAATTGACAGCCCTAGCGATGCTTGAACAGATACTGTTGAATGCTTCATGTTGAGTCTTGGCAACCCCAGCTTTCATTCAACTACCGAGATGCTGTGCAGGCGATTAACTGGAGTCCTGACAACTTAGCTTCAATGTCCACTAACGGTGCTTGCACCAGTGCATGTAATTACTTCATAAAATGTACTAAAGATTGAATGTTGACTTCTATATCGCCCTATTAACCCGGCATTTCATATCTTTGGGAGGCTTGTGGCTTTTTGCTCTCTGTAGCTTTATCCACCGGAAGCTCAGCACGCGATCGCTGACTGTCCAGCTCATATAGTACCAAAGGTCCCTCGCTACTCTCTCCATGTAACTCTGCCTTGGCCCAACTTGCACGACGAACTTGGGTTCCGGGGGCGGCCCTCGCTCGGCGACGCATGAAGAACCAAACACCTGCGATAGCTCCAAGTAGAGCAAGGCCGCCTACCACACCGCCTGCAATAGCTCCCACTGGCGTCGAAGATGACGAGTCTGTAGATTCTGATGCTGGATTGTTTGTTGTCGTCGATTCTGTAGTATCGGTTGTCATTGAAGCTACCATCGATTAGTAACCATGAGTCTCATCAAATAGATTGCTTGGAATAAAGAGCTAACCAAAGAGTTTTGCAACTTCACCATGATCCCATTGCGCTGCTTCTCTGACATAACGTTAGCAACTTACACGACAAGACATATCAATGTACTTACCCGCTACTGTACCAATTCTTCACGACCTCTGGCGAATCATACTTGGATGCATCTGCATCATATTCATTTGACCAAGTCATGCTCGGCAGATCAAGAACACCAATACCCTGCTTCCAGGGATCTTTATCTCTCCAGCCACCCTTCTGTATATTATCGTTACCACCTATGCTCAGCATTTGCCGGTTGCCTGCAAGGGCACATCCATGCATTGCTCGTCTCGGAGCTTCATTGTCGGCTTTGAACCATCTAAACCCCGGAAGACTAAAGACCCAGACGTCTCCAAACGACTTGGTCTTGGAATACCATGTGTTCCATCCTCCGTATATATATCTGGGCCAAGTCAGTCAGAGTGAGCTGCTATTGTAAGTGAGTATATATGATACTGACATCTCGTAGGTTCCATTCGGTCCAGCTACTCCTACGGAGCAGAAATCGACGCGGGGCTCTGGAGGACCTCCTGTGCTTAGCTGCGAATACCACTCCTTGGAACTAGGGTCGTAGATGGTGATGTTGGAAAACGACACTGGGTCTGAGGTATTGGTCCAACCAGGCATTTCTGTCTTTGCACCACCCATAAAGACCAATAGTCCTTCTGACCCAATTGTCGGAATACAGGTTGCGACTCCAGACCAAGTCGCATAGCCAAGCGCTTTACTTGATTCATTGGTCCATTTCCCGGTTGTCATGTTGAAAGTTAACAAACCCTCCAACGGCACCTGGCCTTCCGAGAACCGCGAGTCGGTGTTGTCGTCGCTATAGCCCCCAAGATAATACCCGACTCCGTTGCACGCTGTGTAAGCTCCTCTGACAGGTCGATATAAAGAGTCGAATACAAAATCATCATCTGGGTCGCTGGTTTCCCAACTCCCCCCACCGTTGCCGTCTGCTTTGAGAGTCCATAGATGGTGTTCGTCGGATGCTGACTGGTTGCCGTACGATCCTTGACCTGCCCAAGAATATATTATGGATCGCTCCTTATCAACCCAAAGCCCTTGCTGTTTGAGGTATGGCGATTCTCCTTTGTCTATCTCGTGGAATTCGACGGTGTCATTGGTCCAGGAAGTATCTAGCGGAATCGACAGTGTTACGCTAACTTGGAGAGTATTAGAATGTCCTTTAGGAATAAACTTGAAGAATCGATATACCAGGTGTTGACTTTTCGTCGCGCTCAGAGGAGACCTCTCCTCCTTCTATATAGACATAGCCGTCGATAACAGCAACTGATGCTTGGATTAGAATAGTGTTTTTTTTGGCGTTCAAGAGTAATGTTAATGCCCAGCCATATATACTTGCCTGATAGCAACGCTCGACGAATAAAAAGATCCACACTTGGAACTTGTATCGATCTTCTAAAGCTGTGATATCCAAGCAAATCACTCGAACGACATATCGAGACTAGATAAAACAAAGTGAGGAGTGCTGTGTTGTGCGCCATAGCGAGCAGTCAGGACTCAAAGTCGCTTGTATCACCAACACTAGCAAGTTTCAACGATTGAAGACATATAAAGACATATAACCTCTGGGTGAATTAATCAGTATCTACTCATAGTGGCGAGAAGAGATGTTAATAACACATTTGAACTAATTATAACCAAGGACCTCCGCATCCCCCTGCTAGATGGCTGTGTTACAGCCTTACAGGATTTGCGGCTAAGCGCCAGGATTAAATAGAAACATGAGAACCATAGCCTTTGTAGGCATCAATGAAAATCGATACAAGGCGCCTTGTGCTCCGATTGTCAGTTTCTGGTTGGTTGAGCTTATCCAATAAACACCATCGATTGATTGTAAGATCACATTCTCATGGCACAACCTCGCCCAGCTAATACATACTTGATGTACACAACAGCGCCTGCACGACGAATCTATTTACATGAGCGACATTCCTGCATGCCTAGTTCAAGCGTCCAAAGAGAGTATGGATCCCGAGACAGATCAAAAGACAAGTCGGAATACCAATATGCCTACTCAGCTTGTTATAAACGCTTTGACATCTCATCAATTACTGAATCACATGAGGCTGGCAAAGTCGACATCCGGATGGAATTGGTTCCGGGTCTTCCGCACTCATGAGGTAATCTGATACGGCCTGTTAGCGAAGCGCCGCGATGGAGCCACAACCATGCTCAGTTGTCAAGTTCGCAACTTAGGTAATAATTGGTCGTCCTGATTCTCGTCTCTGCAAGTATGCCTAGCTTTAAATAAGAGCCGTTACCGAATGCCTAGCGCCTTAACAATCAAGTCACAAAGATCGATTCAAACCAAAGACTCCGCTGCAATATGGAGTTGTGGATCATTCAATGTATGTTGGTTGAACTCGATTGTTTACTCAAGACTGACTTATTACTTATCTGCTTTACGCGGCCCGCTGTTTACATCTTGAACAAGGCAAACGACCGACGTTCATGCCAATACTCCATAATAAGACAACTATGAGACAATAGTGACTCTAGCACAACTGCCATAGATCCGATGCAAGGGACTCATTCAGCTTAGACCTAGCAACTCGTTAGGTCGTCAACCCGGCAGCTAGCAGACAGTCTCCACAGGCAAACAATCCAACGATGGACTAAAAGTGCAAGCTTAGCTCTTCGGTAGTTGACGGCGCCTATTCAAAGGGTGGCCTGAGTCAAGCCAAGCCTCAAGATGCGATGCGCATACGGCAGCATGACACGCAAAAGTGCGAGACTGTCACACTCCTGAGGAGAAGGTTGTGCCTGATCATAAGTCTTGGCGCACACCATTTGTTCGAATTTGTCTGCATTGGCATCAAACTTAGAGGACTAACATACAGCAACCAACAACCAACAAGTCAATTCTTGACAGTTCCCGGGGTCAATCGGACCAGTTCCGAAAGGTGGGTGACCAGCCGGATAATGAAGGTAGAAGAGCAGTTTCTTGATCAAGTCACCGGTGTGCATGGGGTTTTAATTGTCTACGCGGCCATGGGCAGATGGCTGGGAGTTGATTTGAGGGTTTTGGTTTCGGTCAGTCAATATGGTCAACCGCTTTTATACGACGGAAATAGCTTAGCTCTTGTCACAACCTCAACATTGTCTCACGCGTAGCGTAGCGCGCGCTGGATCTGCGATGCATGTCTCTGGTGAGTCGCCTGCAGAGCTTCGTTTATCGCTTCAGAAGCAAAACGAACGAACGCTTGTCTCAGTCTTTTGTAGCCTCTTAGATACAGTTCCGTCCCTCTCTCGCCATGTAATGTCCCCGTCATCGAGCTCAGGCTTTTTTCCACTGTGTTAAGCTCCTTTCGACCGTTTCGGCCGTTTTACTTCGTGCATCGTCAATGCGGAGCGAGCCGACCATCCACAGAGAGACAAGAAACAGCAACAACGGGCGCTATTCGCCGATCCATCTCGCTAGCTGACCTCTTCTTGCCCTTAGCTGCGTCTAAGTTATGGGGATTCAAGTTTTCGAAGCTCTCACTGGAATGGATAACTCTCGCTCTTTCTCCATATCCTAGCTTAGCTGCGCGTTGACGGATTCGGGGTGTTGACGATCCTTCAAAGGTTTGAGTGCAACCTCGGAACTGCGCGAGACGGCCGATTTGACGTCTACACCGCCGACATATCGAACAATGGAAAAAACATCTCTCGTTCGCTTTGTACCGAGCCTCTAGACGAGTTCTAGACCATTGAACATGTTAGGTATCCTTGATCGGTAGCAACCAACTGCAGGAGAGGAGAGTGCCTCATTTTGAGAAGCTGGGGTTACTGATGATGATGAGACATTTTGAAATCCATGCACTCACGGCACTTGTTGGTAGCAAGGAAAGGCCCTGTTCTACTGGAGAAGAACAAGGCATCGTTAGCCGTTTGCTTGCTACAACATCGCGGCCAACAAAGTCAGGTGATGAATTCTTGACGCCTGCAATCCGCAAACCTTGCTCCATCTGCTGGGCAATGACTCTTTTGACCAGGCCATGGCATGACTAGGGGTATGCACAATGCGTGTTTTCGCTTCATCAAGTGCCAAACAGAACGATCCAATCCATGGCACACCGTCTCAAGTTAAGAACACTCAAGTATGGAGACGGGGCGTTTCTCTAATCAGATACTACTGCTACTGCTACAGTACAACCATAGTGAGAGTGAGGTATCTTCATTGTCCGGGCGCAGAAGTGAGCTTGTCGGCCGTTGGCTAGTCCAGTACGGAACCGAAGCGAAGCGAGCAGCCGGCGCCGACGCCGACAAGCGGAGAAAAAAGGATTGACGGAATTACAAGACGTTTCAACACACAAAAAACCGAAAGAGAAGGACATGCGAATCTTTTCGGACCTCGACAAGAAGGGTTGAACTGCCGTGACAGCTTAGCCTCCACTATAAGCCACCGGCGGCAGGGCTAATATAGGGAACAATCAGCAGTCGATCATAGCGACATGTGTATCGCTTGGGGATTGTCATGTTACGGATTGTTGATGCGACATTGACATGGAAGCTCTGCATTGCCGGTATGCGAGATGATCCCCATGGCTATGTGTTGTCCTTTAGCCGTTGAACACGCGGCGAAAGACACAGCCTCTTTGCAGAGACCAAGGATTGAAAAGCAGTTGGTTGACCAACTTCTTGTTTGGTGTTACAGTCGAATTTAACCAGAGGAATAAGAGCCAACACACTCAACCCAATTTGGCAATTCTTCTTCTTCAGCTGGATGCATCGACTTCCGGGCGATCATGGCGCCCTTCAGACATGAATTCCTCCGTTGAAGAAACGGGAATTATCCTCGGACATCTAGGCCCTTGAGGCAACTCGGGTGGACTTTCTATGGGTGATGTACCACGTAGTAAGGGCGTAGATAGATGAACCCTACTTCGAGACGCATATAATAGCAGTACTAACGTACCCGTGTTGACGATCATTAAGTACAGTGTCACTAACAAACGGGGCAACGGGGATTTGATGGCAATTCATTGCAGACGTCATGTCCAATAGACGAATAGCCAAAACCGGGCAAAGAAGCGGGTTGAAGTTTATGCTACTCTGTCAAGTCTGTGAGATGACAATTGTTGAGAATATCCGAATTGTACTTCTAGGCCTAGGAGAGGACCATGACTTAAAGATCGGCGATAAACTTATAAGGAACAAGGCTGAAGGTTCTTCCCGAAGCCCCCAGGTTACCCAGCGCCGCATGTCGTGTCACTACCAAATGTAGGAATTGCAGCGAACCGGTAGCCATGAGATTCAATTTATGCTCTGGGCGTACAAACAACGGGAACTCTGTGGTGAAAGGTTGCAGATTAGAAACTCTGCTCTCTATATCATTCAACATTGGATTCTTTACCTTCCTACCTGGGTAGGTAATTAGTTTCAGCAGAAGATCGTGTGTATGGCAGGGGTATTCCCGTTAAGGACATTCCCCGTTATCTACAACATGGCAATGCCAGTCAAAAGGTGTATTATTTTAATAGTGCCTGCTTGATATGGCAGATCTGAAACCCGCGGAAACATCGATATTGCTTCTTCTGTTATGATTTTGCAGAGGAATGGATGTTTCTCGCCCCTGCGTCACCAATCGGAGGCATGCATCGACAACCACCAATGCGAAATGCCATTCAGCAACGAACTGGGGTGATACAAGGTGTCAAACGCAACAACACCACGATTTATCATCAATAAGTAAAGCTTGGACGGTCATCTGTCATGATTACACATCTGCCCGTACCTCAGAAACCCCTCGCTCAGAGTCAGGTGCCAGGTCTTTTTGTGCGACACCGAGGTTAAAGCCAAGAGCAATTAATCAATCCGAGTTGCAAAGAAAAGAAAGAAAAAATAGCTGATGGTGGGGGCGCCGGGGTTGAAGTTCGTCAAGGGTTCCAAGACGCTGTTGGTTGTACAAAGGGAAGATGTTTGAAGCCAACATCAAACTCTGTTTCTCACATGTTGCGAGTGATAAACTTCATATTGACGCATTAGAAGATCGAAAAGTGTCATATCATCAATGACAAAAGAAACAAGTGAAACTCCATCGTCGGTGCGCCTTCGGCACGGGAGGCGTCTGGCCGGTATGCAGCGCGCACGGCATTTGCATCACGATCAAATTCTCAATCCTTTGTGTTTTACTCAATAGATCGACTAGCCGATCAATCAGAACCAGCATGTTCGCCTTTCGAGGCAGAAGTTACCGCACATAGTTTTTGACGTCCTACAAGCGCAAGAATCTCCCGATTTAGGCTTCGAGGGCGATGTTTAACAGAACCTACGTCTTGATGTATGATTGCTTGCCTGTTCTTCCCGTCACCGGCGGTCCGGCACGAGGGAATGTCTTGCGGATATCGTGACAGGTCAAGGCCATGAGCAGCGGGCCGAAGTTGGACAAGGCGATGCGATGTGATGCGATCGCCGGCTGGCTGTGCGTCTATGTACCTGTGAGGAATTGTCCTACCTGGTCATATCATGACTGTAGAGATCCATTGTATGTGTTAGTTGATTTGAGAATGAAGGGATCCCGCTGTCAAATGGACAAAAGGCAGTACCCGCCGTTCATGTTACTCTCCCGGTCGTGGAGGGAACTCTTGTTGGTTTGTGCTCAGCAGAAAGACTCACTGTACAATCCTTGCTTGACATGCATGGCCAGAGAGGGCATCATGGGTCGTCGTCTTCACCACCCCTTTCTCGGCTCCACAAGTTATCCCCGCTCGGGGCATTCCCGTTTACGAGTACGCAGCACAGCACAGTATTGACAAGTGAGAAGTTAAGAAGAGGAGAAAGTTGGATGAAATATGTGCTGAGCAGAATATTAGCTAGTCGAGCTCCGTCGTGTTGCCAGCTTCTGATTCGCTTCTGCATTGCTGTGGTCGTTGGACGTAGCACAAAATGGAACTGTTTTGGCTGCTCTTCAACCTCAAACTCGTTATTGAGCAAACAACCTCAAATTTGCAAGCGAATATCCTGGTTTTATTATCTCACATATCTATGCAATTCTGATGTATCCTTAGTCTAAACATCAGTCACATACCATCCTTTATTATGTGTTTGTGTGCGTATCATCCCACACATCCCGCATTTATCCCACATGGTGACCCCCGTGGCATATCTCATCGCATCGTCGTGCATCCGATCACATCGCAAGGGTCCTTGTACTGTAATCTTCTAGTGTTCGATTAGTTTACGGATGGCTTCTTTTGAAATTCTAAAGTGCATCCTCCGAAGTAATCTGGAAGACATGGGTCTTTTTCGTAACAATATCGCTCCTCTATATCACCGTGACATATCAACAATGCCACCTCATGATTACTTGCATGCCCTACCTGTCTTTAGGTAAAATAACCTGCTCTGCTGATTCAAGATGCCCTGCTTTTATCCTGCACCGTGCCGCCGCGGCCGCATTTCCTGCCGCCCAGCCGCTGTCCGCCCATCCTTCATGTCCGTAACCCCTGCGATAGAAGAAGTCGCCTTTTCTCCGCCGTCTTTTCCCATCCTTTTGTCGCTTTCCCCTCACTACGGGATTTGCTATGGATGTATTTATGCTCTGTTGTTAGTGTCAAGGGTACAGTACCTTACGTAGTACGTGCAGTTGTATGGATGTAATGCAGTGTGCCATTTAGTCCCTTTCGCGTCTGCCTCTGTCTACACGCCCCTTTTTTTTTTTTACCCCAGTCTGCGTGCTTGTGCAGTAGGATTCGGTTGGACACGCCCCCTAGATTGAATTGATTGACGAACCCCCTTGTTGTCTCTGAGCTCTGGTTAACCCTTTCGTTGACCACGGCCATGACTATGACCATGACCATGCTATGCGCATTGCATTTGTCTACTGCAATAAAATCTCTCGCCATCCCCATCCCGCCTTTTGCTCGCTCGCTCGCTCGCATGGCATGCTTGTTTCGCTCCTCCTCGCAGATCCATAATCTTTTTCGTTTATTGGGGTTACGTACCAGGCTTAGATTATCTTTCTCTCTACCTCTCCCTGTTCTCTTCTCTTCCTTTCTTTCTCACTCTCTCCTCACCTTGAACCGTTCCCCTCTCCGCCATCCTCCACTGCAGCCGGTTTCTTCTTGAATCTCGGCTCCGTGGCTCACCAACTGACTTTCTCCATAACCCGGACTTCTCACTTTGCCGCTTCGGGGCTTAAATCGTCCAACTCCCGCGCCCTAAACAGCAAACTCTCGGCCTACTTGAGCCAAGCCAAGCAAGCCCAAACCTGTCGAGGTCCACCTTCGTCGTTAGCGGACTGTGGCTTGTTCTTGTCCCTCCTCCCGCTCGAGTCTTTGCTCAGCCAATCCCGCCCTTCGGAGTCGAGCTTAGAAAACCGCTGGAAGATCGGACAAGACCCTAGCCAGGGCTGTCGGATCGGGTCCATACATCCCATTCCATCCCATTCATTCGAGCTGTTAGCAGCCTCGTAAAATAGCGAGTTTCCAACGCTTCAATTCCGCCTTCCGCGCCCTTTAGCTTCCATTGCTCCCCGCCGCACTACTAAAACTCCACGAAGCCTCCGACCTTCCGACTCCCCCTGTCACCACAAGAACATCAGTCGTGTTGGTTGAAAGTGGGCATTGGATTACGAAAACAACAAAAAGACTTTGAGAGTCATTTGCTTCTTGTTTGCTTCGTGTTTCCAACTCGCTCCAGCTATTGTTGGTCCTGGCTCTCGACCACCAACATCAACAATATCGCGCGAGGTGCTATTCTTAGTGGACCCATCAATCATCGGACCAACTCGATTCTGTCACCTCATCATTTCGCCTCGACCAACCAACCTTGGCTCTTTAATCTTAAACTATCTTCCAACTCCCGGCATTTGGCTTCAATCTTCCCAAACTTTGTCTCTCTCACGCACGCGCCCTCTTGACAAGGACTCTTTTTATATCGAAACATATATACTTTTATCCTCAGGGAGTGCCCTTGCATCAGCTAACGACGACCACGACGATTACGACCATCACGATACAAAGCAAGACTGTTACGAGTCATCCAGGATCGATTTCTATAAATGTATCTTTTTTTGAAGGAATTTGGTGTTTGATTGATTACTTCTTACTCCTTCGATTCCATTGCCATCCACGAACTGGGCTTTTAGCCAGCCGAGACACGAAACGCCGCCGATCACTCCACGATTATTTGCCACAGCCCCAGATCTGTTCTTCAGCCCCCAACTAACCTCATCCGACGTCCTACTGCAAACACGCAATTGCTCACCTCCGACTCAATCCATCACTAATCTTCTGTCCGACATCTGGGGAGTCGGGTGACCACCACCTGACCCCTAAACCTCAGCCAAGACGGCTCCACCACGAGAATCAGACTCCCGCGACATGGCTATGGATGCGCTGAAGAATATTGTCAACAACGTCCCGGACTGGTTGCAGCGCCTCGACGACCTCAGCGGCCAGATCGACCGACGCCAGGCTGAGCTGGCCGCTGTCGCTGCTGCGGAAGGGAAAAGCCCAGACACGAAGTCTCTTCGCAACAAGGGTTCGACTGAGTCGCTAAAGCCCAAGGATGACCCTCCAGTAGTTCATGCTGAGGCTCCTGCCAACGAGGATATTCCCGAAGACGCCAATGCCGGAAACACAGAACAACCGCCAAAGACAGCGGACACGCCGAAGCCGTACGCGCCGAGCCCCGGTTCCATTAATCAACAACAAGAGATCATCAAGGCCGCTCAGGCTAAAGCACGAGCTCAAGTC
Source organism: Fusarium sp. FL617 (assembly GCA_030142105.1). Taxonomy (NCBI): domain Eukaryota; kingdom Fungi; phylum Ascomycota; class Sordariomycetes; order Hypocreales; family Nectriaceae; genus Fusarium; species Fusarium sp. FL617. Next base: position 2,681,155 of record JAREIL010000012.1, on the reverse strand, counting down.
AAGAAGAAGCCCAAGTCGCCATCAATGATGTCAAACGAAGATGCTCCCGCTGCGTACCGAACACGAAGCATGATCATTGTGTACTATGATAGCTATGTCCAGGGCTTCTTTGACGAGCTTGTACGGTTTGTCTCATCGAGTCGAAACCTCATGCGCAAAGCCAAGATGGCCGCAAGAGTTGCTCAGATCAAGAAGTTGGCTGAGCAGGAAGTCTCAGAGGATGGTGACAATAACGAAGACGCGCTCCCTTCACTACGATACATGAGCAGCCGACGATTCGGTCCCATGTCAATATCCCGACCGGGCGCCAAAGATCAACAACCGGACGTGTATGATAACTTGGATAAGGGCCTAGAGTTCGTTCAGAGCATGTGTGAGCACGGTGCTCATCAGTTCCTTCGCGACGGAGACTGCAACGACGAGATCAGCAAGGTGCAGAAGCGACTGGGCGAAGTTCTCGAGATGGCCAAGACCGAGGCGGAGCGCGTTCAACGCGAAGAGCCTGAGCTAGCCAAGGAGACAGGCGAGATGGGCAAGGTGCGAACAAGACGACCCATCAGCATGCGCCGCGACATGTCCGTCGGCCTTAAGGAGGGCAGCCCTACGCCTACGAAGGAGGAGAACAAGTCGGAACCTGCTAAGCTAGAAGCTGCCGAGCCATCACCTGCCGCAGATCCCTCAGCGCCCATGGCTGTGGATCCAGATATCTTGGAGGCCGACGAGGGAATCGACGTCGAGATGGAGATTCCTAAGCTACAATATCGATCGACTCGGGCGATGCGGAGCCGCGGACCATAGAGTGGACGCGAGCCGTGTGCCTGGGCTATCATGCTCGAAACACCATAACAGGAATACGTTTACTTGCTTTGCTTTCAGCATCATCATATTGTTTGTAAGCCTTTGCTACTCATCCATATCATCATTGGCGTCACGGACCGGGGAAAGAAGAAGAAGAAAGCTTCAAAAGGGAAAATCTAGTTGGAATGTTTTTATCCGTTGGAACTCAAAAAACCATCTCACACCCTTTCTTTTTGTCTATCATGAAGCGTGAGCATTGCATCCGTGCGGAATGGCTTTGTCTCTTGTTTAGTTGTCTGGGGTCCATCTCTCTTTTCTTTTCGGAGCTTGTCTTTTTTCACACAAAAAGAAAGACCATTCATAGCGTCGGGGTTGTTGCATGCTCTCTCGAAATACTACGGGTTTCAAGGACTTTGTTGATGTTTATTTCATTGCACTTTTCTTGTTTCATATATCTTATCTTAGGTTCATGGTTACGAACAATGGAAATACCTGAAAAGGGGTTGCACTAGTTGTGATCTTACATTTGACTTTGATAAACACCTCTTCCTGTGATATATGTGCCACCTGGGTACGGCAGTCAGTTCTCAACATGCATTGATCCCCTTACTCACTAATATACAGCCTTCGAGAATCCCAACGATTGATGCCTTCGATTTCGGTGTATGCAATTTGTCTATCTAGTCTAGTGAAGCCGGAATGCGGTCCGAGGCAATTGCCGTACATCTTAGAAAGATATCTATCGATATAATAGCTAGTTTGGGATGAACTTAGTTCATATAATCAGAGTATTTAGTAATATTAGCATATTTTATGTATCATATTCTATAATGTTATCCTAGACTACTTATAATTTCATGTCTTTATACCTTTTAGCAGTTATTATATGGTATATCTTCCTTAGATCGCGCGGTCCCATTACGAAGTCTATAATCTGACTTGCTGATATTAAATTGTGTTGATATTAATGCGCGACCAGAGATCGCAGGACTGCCACTGTCAAGCACTGTCGCACATAATCACATTCGACAACGGTGATTCACTACCTATCCAGAGCTGTGGCATATCAACAGAGCTCGCGTAAACTTCCTTCATCTCCTTCACCATCGCCTTCTCAGCCACATCCTCCAACCATGGATCATGGAGGGCTCTTCTATCGACGAAGACCTCGTGCAGTCGGCCGGTGGTGATCCCGCCTTTGTTGAAGAACTCGATCGCTTCCTTCCTAAGGTGGAATCAATGAGCAGCCAGGCTGCTAACTGGACCATACACTCCCAAAAGACATGCCCTCTCTTCTGCATCCTACCACCTGAGATCCGCCTTGCGATATTCGGCTTTGCGCTCTCAGAACATGACACCTATTTTGACCGACATGGTAAACCACTTCTCTCGATGCCAGAACCGAAATGGCTGCTGTGCGAGCTTCCCAATGACACCGACCAACCCGCGCCGGAGCATAGTAGCCTCAACCAAATCGACGATATCTCCCATTATATTCAAGACAACGGGAAGCCCTATTTCTTCGAGGAAGATGCTTCAGTGCCAAACTGTCTTCGTCCTGGTACACCACTGCGAAGGTTCCAATACACAGAGCTCTTGCGTACATGCCGTCGGATCTTCCTAGAAGCGCGAGATATCCTTATGAAAAACGCAACACTCCGCCAGTATTGCGGTACTGATTATCGAGAAGGTCAATTCACAGAGATGCCTCTTGACAAGACACATGACATCTCCGGGATGAAAAGTATGACGCGCTACACTGCAAATCGAATAACCTCCTTAGAGATTCATTTCGCTCAAGATTTACTGGAGTTCGATTTCCTGCATTTTTTCCGCCATCATGAGGACTTTCGCTGTATCAAGAACCTTCGCATAATTATTTCTCACTATGATTGGCATTATCACCCTTTCGCGCCACAAATTACTCCTTACGGAACAGGACAGTCCTGTCGCGACGAACACTTGGTATCCCGACATATGGAACTTACGAAAGACCTCAACAACACAACAGGTCGAGCCTCAATTCCACCTATCCCCTATGAAAGGAATGAAGAGACAATCGCTTACACGTTTTGGGGAAACTGGGGACAGGCGCTCTCCCTGATGCCAAATTTGCACCGGTTGACAATTGATTTCGAGGACAGCGAAGAGTGGTTTCGAAACCTCAACAAGCTAGCCGAGTGGGCGCAGCGTGTGTGGACGTTCCGTCTTGGCGGCAAGATGAAAGGCTTTTATCTCAGCGCACAAGGGAACCCTATCAAGAAGTCTTGCTGGCGTGGGCTGCCAACAGTGGTGAGATTGACTCCCTTTTGCGGATATCACACACAGGGACAAGCAGCAAGTACAAGATCATTCGTCGAGCCTGACACTATCGGAGGGATGACCCGTTCTGAGTATATGAGTCGTCAGTCCAATAGCAAAGGCCTACAAAGTGTTCATTCCGACCTCTTGGATCGATACCGCGACAAGCCAGATTGCTGCGCTGAACGTCAAAGGCTTGCTCATCTAGGATTTGGGGCGAGAATCTACACTTTTTCCGTGACCTGGACAGCACGAAAGCTTGAACCAGAAGACGGGGATGACCCAGATATCCCTGGCTCAGTTGATCTCAAACATAGGTGGCCCGAACTTCGTCGTGATGCGCTTGTATCACTAGAGAAGCCCCAGGTTCTCTTGTACGGAGAAGGAGAATGGATCAACGGCCTCAGCAATCTACCACGTACCTGGCGTGAGCCGCGCGTTATTGGCGGTGATAGGTGAAGAAGCGATATGGGGTGACCAAGCCTGTGGGCTGTCTAGATAGCCCATCAGCGGTGAAAACTGCTTTGACTAAAGTTGTGTAAATAATATCCCAAGATTACCTAAGAACTTTACTATAATACCCTCTTAATAGTTCTGAGCACCCTCCGTGCGACTTTGGCTTGTTCTTCTTGATTTGTGATATATCCATGTGGCGCTTATCACTCTTCCCATCCCATATGCTTGATAATCTACGGATCTGTGTCCAAAATAATCGTCTCTCGATCGGCTACACATAAAGATTTCTCAAACATAGTTCATACTTGGGAAATGGCTCTCCAGTAGAAAGTGGTTTAAGTGTATCTCCAACTAGGTTATCCTGTTAGCGGTGTACCTCGTCATTCTTTCCATTCCGCACATGCCTTGCTTTTATCTATAGGCATAGGTCGAAGCCTATCGTTGTGGTGGACTCCATTAAGGAACAGACGAGATGTAGCATCTTTCATAACTCGATATCGCGCTTGATACTATTTTGGCCAGAAAGTGATCAAGCTCTTCGGCCACTCGGACACTATGGTCCATTCGTGACCAGTGGTAAAGAAGTATATACATATGACGGAGAAGGGTGGAAGAAGGCTGAGAAGAGGCATATTGCTTTTCCTACTATTGTCAGCAATAGTTCAACCGGTTCGTTTGCAAGAATGATATATATTGGTCGCCACAAGGATGCGACTCAACCGCTTTCTAAGGCGAAAACTGAACAAGAGAATGTACTAATGCTCTGCAATGCGCGAGTCTCTGTATACTGACCAAAGAAGAAAAACCTCATAGTATCATTGCTTGTTATAGGTGCTGCAGATACGGGCTACTATATAAAAGATGCTGATTATGCCTTTTACGCTGGCATGGTTGCCTGAGCGCTTACACGGCAGGGATCTCGTAGGTGTAAGGCTACGCTGTGTGAATTTGAACCAGTTCATTGGCAGCACACAGTTAGATGCCGCTGGTAGAGCTTCCCGTAGATCAAGCGCTTCTCGGGACGCGGCTTTGCGATAGATCCACGAGTTGAATGGCGATGAAGACCATTCCGCTATATAAGACGGAAGCTATGTATATATATAAATATACCTTATAGGCAGGTCTTGATAGACTGTCTTGAGTGAGGTTTTGCAAAGGGGAAAAAGGGTCCATCTTATATGCAAATAATCAGGATCTTTCTGCCTGTCTGTCTTGTCCTTTTGCTAGCATCAGTTGGCAGTTTTGGTTTCGTATTCGGCATGTCTTTGTCACAATCATTAGCAATCATGTTTGTAGCTTGCTAAGAAAGTACATGGATACAAACATACTAATTATTTAGGCAGATCAAACTGAGGGAGAAATCTTGTAGCAAATTATAAATGCTTAGCCGTATAAACTGCTTCTACTCTTACCTATTGGTAAAAACTTCTATTTCAAGCTTGCCTTCAATATGCATCTTGAGTCTTCACATGAGCGTGTAGGCGGCTGCGGTTATTGGACCAATAACACATCAGGAAGTAGATGTTTGGTCCCACTCACCGCCTGCACTCCAGGTACCACCCGGGGCAGATGACGTCCTTCCAAGAGTTTCACTTCCACATGCACCACGGCTTATCGTTTCTCCTCGATAACATAAACTTTGAACTTGTTCTTGAACTTCTGCGCCCTCTCTCAAACTACTCGCCTCTGTCAAACCTACGTAGTACCTACCCAAGATGACGACGGTTTCGTGTGTGGCCGACCGATAGCTTTCACGACTCCATTAGGCCCCCCGCTACACCATGGGTCAAGGGTTCTCCCTCGCGACGCCGTCCGTCGGCTCAGCGGGTATTGATACCTCGGAACTGAGTGATGTGCACTATGAGAAGAGTATCGGGAATGCGAGGTTTATGAAGACTATTCGTGGACGCCATGAGAACGGTTTAGTACTTGTCAAGGTCCTCGTCAAGCCTTACGCCGAGGTCAAGCTTGAGAAGTACAAGAAACAGATCATCGGTAAGCTTGAAGCTCGCCATACTATTCCTAAGCTTTTTCTAACAAGATGTAGAGCAGCATAAGGCGATAGCAGACGTCCCCAATGCCCTCGGGTTCCAGCGCATCATCGAGACTGAGTCCAACGGATACCTAGTTCGCCAGTTTCTTTACAGCTCGCTCTACGATCGGCTCAGCACGCGACCATTTCTTGAAGACATCGAGAAAAAATGGTTGGCCTTCCAGCTTCTTTGCGCCCTGCGCGACTCTCATGCGCGGGATGTTTACCACGGCGATATCAAGGCGCAGAATGTCCTCGTGACCTCGTGGAACTGGCTGTATCTATCCGATTTCTCATCCGCATACAAGCCTGTCATGCTCCCGGACGACAACCCAGCCGACTTTTCATATTTCTTTGACACGTCGGGCCGCCGAACGTGTTATATTGCCCCAGAACGCTTCTATGCTTCTGGAGAGGCACCACCGCAGAAGGCGAAGATGACATGGGCGATGGATATCTTCAGCGCTGGCTGTGTTATTGCCCAGATGTTCCTCGAATCGGAGATCTTCAGCCTCGCACAGCTGTACAAATATCGTCGCGGCGAGTACGACCCTGTTATCACACATCTCAGTGTCATTGCAGACAAAGAAGTCGCCGATATGATAGCACACATGATTCAGCTCGACCCAGAGAAACGATACTCAGCAGAACAGTATCTAGAATTTTGGAAGGGGAAAGTGTTCCCACCTTACTTTTACAATTTTCTGCACCAATATATGGGGCTTATAACCGATCCATCATCGGGCAACAGTCCCATGTCCGGTGCCTTGAAGAATCTTGGAGAAGCTGATGATCGAATCGACCGTGTGTTCTATGATTTCGATAAGATATCCTACTTCCTTGGCTATCAGCTTGAGAAGAGGACTTCGGAGGAGTTGCAGCCGTCTTCCAGACTAAGCCTTACGCATTTCCCCGTAAGACTTAATATACCAAACCACAACCATACTGTATCTTCCGACCTAGAACCACCGGAAGACGATGGAACGTTAATATTTCTGACGCTAGTTGTGTCTCAGTTGAGAAACACTGCGCGCGCATCCTCACGAATTCGCGCATGCGATGTACTCCTTGCCTTTGCCGAGAGGTTGACTGACGAAGCCAAGTTGGACAGAGTGTTGCCTTATCTAATGACTTTACTCGTCCCAGATGAGACGGAACTAGTCTTGATTGCCGCTATCCGAACTATTACTCAGCTTCTGCAGCTTGTCCAGATGGTTACACCCATCAACTCTCATGTTTTGGTTGAGTATGTGCTGCCTCGCATGGAGATAGCTCTGGGCTCTCGATCGAGACTACCGAGCCCTTTAGTCAGAGCGGCCTATGCCTCTTGTCTAGGCAGTCTTGCGACCACTGCACAGCGGTTCCTCAATATGGCGTCAAGCCTTCGAGCTGATGGATCAATACCGATCGCGGATCCCGAGGTCGAACCTGGAGCGGACGCCAAGGCGAACTTTGAAAGCGTCTTTGACAATGCAGGTCGGCAACTTTTTGAAGTACTTGAAAGCCACACAAAGCAGTTGGTCGAAGACCCGGACATTTCGGTGCGCAGAGCATTCCTGGCTTCTGTGCCCGAGCTATGCTTGTTCTTCGACGACCATTCTAACGACGTTCTCCTCACTCACCTTAACACCTATCTGAATGACCGTGATTGGACATTGAAATGTGCCTTCTTTGATACGATTGTGGGCATCGCAACTTTTATTGGAAGCACGAGTTTGGAGGAGTTCATGCTGCCCTTGATGATACAAGCTCTAACTGATCCCGAGGAGTACGTAGTGCAGGCAGCTCTTCATTCACTTGCCCAGCTTGCTGGGCTTGGTTTGCTGTCGAGGCCCAAGGTTTGGGAGCTGGTAGACCTCATCAGCCGATTCACAATGCACCCAAACATCTGGATTCGAGAGTCGGCAGCAGAGTTTTTGTCAATGTCTGCACGTTTCTTGACAGCTGCTGATGTGAGGTGTAACCTAATGCCTCTTGTAAAGCCATTCATGAAAGTGGAAGTTCTATCAGACTTCTCTGAGCTTGACATTCTTGATGCTCTAAAGAGACCTTTGTCCAGAAGCGTCTTTGATCAGGCAATCACCTGGGCCTTGAAGACAGAACGTGGCATCTACTGGAAACCGCTACAACAGCTTAGACCGTTGTTGTTCGGTTCCAAGGGGTCAGCATCGAGCCGCTCCTCTCGAGATCTAATGCAGAATTCTATTGGACGAGTAGCCCGGAATGATGAAGACGAGCAATGGCTGGCGAAGCTCAGAAACCTTGGACTAAAGCATGAAGATGAGCTGAAGCTTGACGCCCTGCGAGAATTCATCTGGCGCCTCAGTAAGATGAAGGCACGGGATGCTTCAACAGCGGAAGGCACTACGTCTAACGGAGTAGTTTCGTTGAAGGCACTCGGAGTTACTCCCCAAACCGTTTTCTTTAACGATGCCCCTCTTCGCGACCCCAAAGCTGTCGTGGACCTTGATCTTCCAGCGGAACCTTACACTATTGCAGATGCACTTCTGGACGCCTCCATGACCATTGACGATGGCGCTGGTGGAAAGAAGAGAGTTAACACTCACCGTCGGGTACAGAGTGTTGGACCTCGCTCTTCGCGTCGTCTTCTGTCACCGACAAGCGCTGGCCGGGCACATTCTAGAACGCCATCGACAAGACGCGCAGGACATGGAGGGGTTGACGAATCCCAAGGAGAGCCGTATGCTTCCAGGAAAGCAGTTCGGCACCAGGCAAGCGCGCTAAGTTTGCTCGATCGCAAGGACAAGAACAAATCCATTGCACAAACTGGCACTACCGATGCTAATGCATTTGGTGAAGTCGAAGGACCTTTTGCTCAAGCTTCCGCAGACAAACCGGCATCATCTGAAGGGAACGAAGGCGAAACTGCACGTCCCCGAATCTCCAAGCATAGCTACGAAGGAAACGATCCAAGCATCCAGAAGATGTTGGACAATATGTATGTCGACAACTTTCCTCGCGATGTTATCGAATTCGGACCTATCGTTACGCCTATCAAGAGGAGCAAGGCAAACCGCATCAGCGCTCAGCCTGGCGAAGAGCCTTGGAGGCCTAATGGGCAGCTTGTCGCAACGTTTTCCGAACATAAAGATTCCATCAACAGGGTATTGCCATCCCCAGATCATATCTTCTTCATTACAGCCGGCGATGATGGTACCGTGAGGGTGTGGGATACAGCCCGGCTCGAACGAAATATCACCCACCGTTCTCGCCAAGTTCACAAACACGGTGACAACACACGAGTCGTTGCTCTCTGCTTTGTGGAAAACTCGCATTGCTTTGTGAGCTGCGCAACCGATGGCAGTGTCCACGTGGTGAAGGTAGACACTGTTTCTGCTAGTGGAGTCATTAGGTACGGAAAGCTACGTGTTCTACGTGAGTATCAGCTCCCAGAAGGTGAATTCGCGGTATGGTGTGAGCATTTCAGACAAGAGTCCAACTCGGTTCTTGTTATCGCTACGAATCGTTCGAGGATTCTCGGCATCGACCTGAGAACAATGAATCTCCTATATATCCTCGAGAACCCGGTACATCATGGAACGCCCACCTGCTTTTGTGTGGACCGAAAGCGCAACTGGCTTTGTGTGGGCACATCGCATGGAGTAGTAGACCTTTGGGATCTGCGTTTCAAGATGAGACTCAAGGGCTGGGGGTTACCAGGTAAGGGGTCCATCTATAGGATCTGTATACATCCTACCAAAGGTCGTGGCAAGTGGATATGCATTTCTGGTGGGACAGGCCAAGGCGAAGTTACGGTCTGGGATCTGGAGAAGACGGTCTGTCGAGAAATCTACAGGGCTGGGGGCAGTAAGGATGGCCTGAAGGGATATGAAGCTTGGGATGTCGATGAAGACAAGCGAGAGGGCATGCTTGGACGATACGCTACCAACATCGAGCCGAATGAGACCGCGAACGCTGATCGAGGAGTTCGCGCCATGGTGGTAGGAACTGCCACTACAGAAGAATCGAGGGATGTGAGGCATGCGTTCATTGTCACAGGTGGATCAGACAAGAGACTGCGCTTCTGGGATCTCTCACGAATGGAGAGCTCGTTCATCTACAGCGGTCTCTCACCAGACTCGCCCAAGCCGACTTACACGACATCACATCCTACAACAGCACTGACGCTGAACACGGAACGATTTCCCAGGCAAGCACCAACAGCTCCTAATGCGGGCTCTGGATCCAAGACGAAATCTTCAAGTGCACGACCACCTCGATCGACTGTTATTTCTCTTCAACAGCAGCAGTTGCTGCAGTCGCATATGGATTCTATTTTAGACGTGGCGTTGCTGGAGTATCCATATACTATGAGCGTTTCAGTGGACCGAATGGGTGTTGTTTATGTGTTTCAGTAGAGCTGGGACGCATTCGGAATTGCCCCGGCGGCGTTTCTCAATACACAAAGAGCAATCACTTTTTAGTTAGCTTGAGTTTACCGGGCTAGGGATCTTGGATAGATTATCAATGAGGCGTATTAGAGCAGTCAACCAGACAATTAAGAAGAGACGTCCAGGTCTAATCTATGCTATTTCCCTATTCTTGAAAATAAGACATGATTTTTTATAGAAAAAGAAAAAACAGTATGTTAACACACGCTTAGTATCAATATCTCAAAGCTTCATAATTCAAAGTCATGCAGCAATACTGTAGCGGTTCAGCTGTCCACTCGTGGCTGAGCGTTGGGGTGAGGCTTGAGCTCAAGCCACACATGCAACCGACACCAAAATTTCCCCCTCCGCCTTGTCAAGGTCATCATCAGCCTCGCCATCAAATCAGCACTCCGCCAACATAGTCAAGTGCACCACTCGAAACGACCTTACGACCACAAACCCACGAAGAAGCGAATCATATACAAGTTTATATCTGAACCCGAGGTAACAGCCCTAAACCCAAGATGCGGCTCACCGCCGACCTCATCCGGGATTCCCTATCCTACCTCAACCCTCTCAAGGAGCGAGAGCTTGATCTCCGAGGTGCGTTGTGAAAAGAGCAGATGCTACACTTTTTGATCTTTAGAGGAGCGCAGAGTTGATACAATCGTCTTTGCGGCGTGAACAGGACACCGAATTCCCGCGATTGAGAACTTGGGTGTTGCTGGCGTAAGTTTTTTTGGACCCCATTCCCTCTCTGATCGCATGTTTGCTAACAGGCTTGGCTGGGATAGCCTCACGACGCCATCGACTTTACCGACAATGACATTCAAGTACTGGGAAACTTCCCCCTATCGCCGCGCATAACGACGCTTCTCCTCGCACGAAACCGCGTCTCGAGCATCCAGCCCTCTCTGGCCAAGGCCATTCCGAACCTTACCAACCTGGTGCTTTCCTCGAACAACCTGGCAGAACTGGCGGATCTGGATGCGCTAGGGTCGTTTCCTCGGTTGACGCACTTGGTGCTGTCGGAGAACCCTGTCTCCAAGAAGGAGGTGAGTTTAGGACGTGTCGGTGTGCGGTAGCTCCTACTAATGCGGGTTTACAGAACTACCGATACTGGGTGCTATGGAGATGCCCCTCGGTGCGGTTCTTGGACTTCGAGAAGGTCAAGGAGGCGGAGCGTGAGAAGGCTCGCGAACTTTTCGGAACTGAGGAAGAACCTACGGCACTGGCTTCGACGGTATGTACAACACTCTATGATAGAGGAGATATGCTGAAGCTGACGATGTATGCAGATCCAGGGCATCAAAACCACAAACTTCAACACTGCGTCCGACGGCTCAGACGCCCCCTCGAAGCTTTCTCGAATAAAGCTCACAGACGCCGAGAAGAAGCGATTACAGGAGCGCATCAAGAAGGCCACGAGTCTGCAGGAGATTATCGCGCTGGAGAAGGAGCTGAACGAGGGACGTCTGCCTTCTGGTATTCATGGAGATGCTATGGAGGAATAATACTTCACATGTATGGAACACGGCCGTATAGGGCTCTGGACTGGGGTTTACAGAAAAATATCATGATTATTCGTTTTTGGGGATATAATCATACCCTCTCGTAACAACCCTTTCGAGTTGATGTCAGGAATTCCATTATGATGCTATTTTTCTTCTGTTTCACAAGCTATTAAACAATACTGCTCGGCTTACTCTGTCTTATTCAACGTCCTCCTTCGCGAGTACTGTTAATATCTAGCCAGTCATTGCAACATCTCCATCCCGGCCTTCCCCAGCAGCTTGTCTTGATTCTAGCTCCAGCTGCGCATTCGGGTCATCTTGTTTGTCATTAGCATGAGCAGAGGCGCCCATCGAGTTGCCATTAACAAGAGGCTTGCTAGTGCCATTAGCCATAGCGACATTGATAGGCTGGCCAGGGTTTTCACCCCGAAGGCGGGCCTGTGTCGCCTTGGCGGTGGCCTTGATATTCTTGTAAGGAACTGTCTTTGGCACAACATCTTCGAGAAACTCCAGGTGGTCATGGTGTGAGATGGCGCTGGCTGAGAAGGTGTTAACGATGGCTGAAGCAAGACATAGAGGTACACTTACCAACATCCTTGTATTGGATGTTTCGACGGGGTTTGCGATCAAGCTTGGCTTGGGTGTGTGACTCTTCTGCGAGGTGCTGAACGAACATCTCCTGCATGGTGTGAGCATAGTGTCATTGAGGTTAAGAGGATTGAACATACGGCAGCGAGGGTTATCACGAAGGCGGCATTATTAGAGCACAGCCCGATCTCTGGATCTTGTGCAATGATCTTTTTAACTCTTGAAACTGGGGACATGTTAGATTTATGGCAGTTTATGGTCGGTGTGTAAACTTACGTGGAAGCTGGTTCTGCCCCGTCGGCTCCTTTCGTGGAGGGATAGCTGTAGTGTTGTAAGGCATGTTGAATGATAGAGAAGAGGTAATGAAGTGTGAGTCTGTGAGAGTTAAAGTAAGTTAAGTAAACGGTGTGATGCGTAGGGTGCATGCGGATGGTTTGCGGGAGGTGGAGGTGAGAGTTGACAGCTACAGAAAGACAAGGGCAAAGTGCAATTATGATAGGCCACTTTGATTAAAAGAAAAAGGCCTGAATAGGATATACCCAGCAAAACCAAAAAAAGGAAGTACAAACGGCCTCTGAATCAAATAAAACACCCAATACATGAGAGCCATGAGCTGGAAATATGAGACGTACCTTGAATGAACCAAGCCAAAAAGCTAAAGTCTATCAGGGGCTAAGCTCAGCACCAGAGAGTTGGAAGCCTAGCAACAAGTATGCAGAGAAGAGGGTGTATCTATTAGAGAAGAATATAATGAGGTTTGTAATCTCAATGTCGTAGTCGTCGTGAGAATTTTAGTTGTACATATTAATTATCGTCCAGATGAGATTGATAAAGTACGCGAAGAAGGTAGACTGAGACGCGATGCTGCAACCACTAAACGCGACTTCCTAGACACTGTGGCTGAAGCTACAAGCCACATATTAGCGATCCTCCCTGTTGGTCATTACGACACTTGCCTCGTAGAGTACAACGTATACGAAAGTGAGTTCGACTAAAGAACGACGCCCATCTTCGCCTTTTCAGCATCTATAATCACTAAATCCGTTCGGTTGACTTGCGCGACCTCGAAGACTGCGGTTGGCGACAATGGTCGCCTTGTCCCAGCCATGAACATCCGACAATCATCTTTCAGCCTGGCACCTCCTGGGCCAGAAAGGCGCCCCTCGGTGGTATCGCGTTTATCGTCGGTCTTTTCCAATGCGGATAACGCAGAATCGGGGACCGGGGCTTCTACAGGTGCTGGACTTATAGAGGAGGAGATCGCAGAGATCAAGAGATATGAAGTAAGTTGGAGGCCGATCGGATGTGCGAATTCCCTATTAACCAATGGGTTAGGACTTTACGACAATTGGTATGCGAATTTTCGACCGAAAGCGATTGACGAGCCTCGATACTAATACACAACACAGACTGGGTTCAAGATGCGGCGCGAGAGCAGGCCAAGCGTAAGGTGCGAAGGAAGCAAGCCGCTGGTCTCTACGACAAAGGACAGCCTGGCTGGCGATATCAGCTATGGAGGAGCTACGACGCAGCCCAAGCCTGGATTGTGGTCACAATCATTGGTGTTGCGATTGGGTTGAACGCGGCGCTCCTCAACATTATTACCGAATGGCTTTCCGATGTCAAGATGGGCTACTGCGAAACTGGCTTCTACTTGAACGAGAACTTTTGCTGTTGGGGAGAGGAAAATGGTACAGCAGTACTCTGAAGTTTTTATATGGCTCGATGCTAACAGGGTGACAGGTTGTGAGCAATGGCATAGATGGACAGGTTTCGAGCCTATGAACTATTTCATCTACTTTGTCTTCGCAGTGGGTTTCATACTGCCCCCCTGAACCTACTCTAAAAGCTGACCACGCAGACCTTATTCGCTTGTGTCGCCGGCACCTTAGTCAAGTCCTTTGCGCCATACGCTGCAGGCTCAGGTATCTCCGAGATCAAGTGCATTATCGCCGGGTTCGTTATGAAAGGGTTTCTCGGCTGGTGGACTTTGATCATCAAGTCAGTCTGTCTACCTCTAGCCATCGCATCTGGCTTGTCGGTTGGCAAAGAGGGTCCTAGTGTACATTATGCTGTGTGCACAGGAAACGTCATCTCTCGACTCTTCGACAAGTACAAGCGCAATGCTTCCAAGACCAGGGAGTTCCTTAGCGCTTCAGCTGCGGCTGGTGTCGCAGTCGCTTTTGGCAGTCCCATAGGCGGCGTGCTTTTTTCTCTTGAGGAGATGTCCAATCAGTTTCCTCTAAAGACGCTATGGCGTAGCTATTTCTGCGCTCTGGTAGCGACCGCTGTACTCGCTGGTATGAACCCCTTCCGAACGGGTCAACTAGTCATGTTCCAGGTTGAGTATAAGAACGACTGGCACTTTTTTGAGCTGCTGTTCTATATTTTGATCGGAATATTCGGAGGACTCTACGGAGCCTTCGTGATCAAGTGGAACTTGAGGGTTCAGTCATTCCGCAAGAAGTATTTGAAGGAGTATGCTGTTCTAGAAGCGACTCTGTTGGCGGCAGGTACTGCCATCATTGCTTATCCCAACGCCTTCTTGAGGATCGACATGACGGAGAGCATGGAGATTCTCTTCTCAGAGTGCAGTAGCGGAGAAAGGTACCATGGTCTCTGCGAACCCGATAGGCGGTGGTGGAACATAACATCACTATTCCTGGCTACCTTCCTCCGAATCTTCCTCGTCATTATATCTTATGGATGCAAGGTTCCTGCTGGCATCTTCGTCCCATCGATGGCGGTTGGTGCGTCTTTTGGAAGGATGGTAGGAATTATTGTTCAGGCCATCCACGAAGCAAATCCTTCCAGCGTCTTCTTCTCCGCATGCAAGCCTGACGAGCCTTGCATTACCCCTGGTACTTATGCTCTTCTTGGAGCTGCCGCTGCCCTCAGTGGCATTATGCACATTACTGTATCGGTGGTGGTAATCATGTTCGAGCTGACAGGCGCTTTGAACTACATCCTTCCTACCATGATTGTTGTTGGCGTCACCAAAGCTGTCAGTGAATTG
This sequence comes from Fusarium sp. FL617, assembly GCA_030142105.1. Taxonomy (NCBI): domain Eukaryota; kingdom Fungi; phylum Ascomycota; class Sordariomycetes; order Hypocreales; family Nectriaceae; genus Fusarium; species Fusarium sp. FL617. Next base: position 2,666,056 of record JAREIL010000012.1, on the reverse strand, counting down.
TTTGGCAAAGGAGGCATTGCTGACAGGATGATATGGTTCAGTGGAATGCCGTTCCTTGACAGTAAAGAGGAACACAATTTTGGCGTCCCTGTTTCGGCAGTTATGAGGACGTCTGTTGTGTCCGTACCCGTTCATGGACTCACTTTGGGTGAAGTTCAGAGTCTCCTTGCCGACGATCGATACCAAGGCTTCCCTGTAGTGGAAGATAAACATACTAAGGTTCTTGTCGGTTATATCGGAAGCATCGAGCTACGATACGCCATCGATAAAATGAGTCGAACATCACCATTATCTGAGACTGCAAAGTGTACCTTTGCACCATCGTCCGCAAATATGTCGTCTACATCGCTGAACAACTTAAGTGGCGATTCATCTCATTCATCGACGCTTGACTTTAGCCGATACGTTGATGCAACACCCGTCACTGCTCACCCAAGACTTCCCCTCGAGACGGTCATGGAGCTGTTCCAGAAGATTGGACCACGAGTTATTCTTATCGAATACCACGGCAAGCTCACTGGCCTCGTGACAGTCAAGGACTGTTTGAGATATCAGTTCAAGGTCGAAGCGGCTGAGAACCCCAAAGACAACCACCGTATCGAAGAGGGTCAGGAGCAGCTATGGAACTTACTTCGACGGGCCGGCAACTGGTTCTCTTGTAGGGTCTCGAGGTACTCTGGGGGCCGAATCCGTCTAAGCAGCACCTCTGGAGGTGAGCGACCGCTAGGAAGAGGACAAATATTGGATGGAGACGAAGATGTTCTAGATGAGGGCGTCGAGCTGGAGAGCCGGCGATAACTGTATGATTATATGGACTATCGGAGCTTGTGTTGCATTTTATTATAGACATATGCGTATGATGCGCTGGCGTTATGAGATTAAATCTATTACTTTTGAATCTACCATGAGCATCTCGGACTATGTAGAAATGACCTAACATGTATCATCGCGTTCGCCCATGCCACATCTAGGTGCACCTGACCAACCTTTACAGCAGGATCTATCGTGACCTATCATCAGACACTCTTCCTAGATCAGTAATATCCTCATCGTCATCCTTCCTCTGTGCTTCCTCCTCCCCATTTGGCACAGGCACGTAAGTAGAACCTTCAGCCGCCGCAGCAGCACCAGCGTCCTTGCTCTCATCCTTTCTGCCCACAATAACATTGCCTGCGACAAGGAGCGCGGCACCCGCCCACCACAGTGGTGGCAACGCCTCTGAGAAGATCAAGGCGCCCAGTACCGCCGTCACCATAAAGTTGGTCGACGTATTCAAGATAGAGACCTGAGTTGTGGATGTACCACGGGCAAGAGCCTGCGTGAAGAGCGTCCACATCTGAAGATAGTGTAAGTAAGTTTGAGACATCAAGGGAGAGGTTGAGGATTAAGCTTACGACACCATTGAATGTGAGGTTGAGAACGAAGAAGATCTATAGAGGTGAGTATTAAGTCAAAGGGGTATAGAAAAAACTTACGCCGCGGACTATGTATTCAACAATATCCTCATGAGAGGAAAGTCCGAGTAAACTAGCAATGCTGTTGGATAGGTTGGTGGTGAGGTGCGTAGTTGTCCTAAGTGTTGTTTAGTAGGAGGCTATCATAAGGTATCTTCATCTAAGCCATTTGCAATCCCTATGTTCTCAAAGCTAGTCTTTTCAAAGCTATACATTCTCCATCCAGTACAACGATACATAATAGGAAAAGTTCTTAGCACTTACAACTTGGCAAAAACACCATTGAAAGCAGCGCAAGCACCACTCGCAACCGCAAAGAACATCCATTGCGATCGCAGGCTCCAATTGCTAGGTAACGGCATCTCGGAAGACGATTGATCCTTTGTGGAAGATGAAGGAGAAGAGTCAGTTTCTGAGGCTGATGTTGTCTGTCGTTTACGAAGCATGGCTGTTCGGAGACTTCGGAGTACGTAGTGAGAATAAAGGCCCCCCTGATGATGATGGATTGACTTGGCGGACTTGCTAGAGGCTGAGAAGTGGTCTTTTAGTGGGGGACTGGCCGTCTTTAGGCGGCTATAGTGCCCCTGGTCAAGAGGCGCTCTAGCAGCCAGCCTCATCACCAAAATCTGGGGAAGTGAATATTAAGCATGCATCATGCGTCATGTACATATATATCATGCATGGGTCAAGCAAAGCTAAATCAAATCATCATATCATTCTTGATACACACATATTGCGAGGAAGCGTAAAAAATCAAGCCCAGTTTCCCACTCACTGGACCCAGAACAACCAGTGTCTTGCTGTATTGCGTTGCCCACCTCAATCAATATCCCGTAATAATGTGAAAAAGCCGTATTCCAGACGCCGCCCAATGCTGATGAATCAATCCTTCGAGGTCTCCCAATCTATGACCGCTGTGTGCCTGCTACTGCATATTTGGTCTCTCGTATTCCCTACGTCGTCTTGACTTATGGTCCCTCGCCAGGCTTCTTGGCGTTGCAGCTGACAATCTTGACCTTGTTCGCCGTAACGGATTGACTTCCACTGTCCATCTTGAACGTCACATTCTTGATCAAAAAGGTCCAGACTTCGTCGCAGAATCGGTACGTGTCGAGGCTTCCCTATAGGAGCGAGGGCGGTCAGTCTTGTTCTGGATGTACCCGCCGAGTATCGGCGCAGTCCGCTTACCTTGAATTGCAGGCGGGCCTTGACGTTCTTCTGGAGCGCCTCGGTGATTGCCTGATCAAAGTTTCCCAGAATCTTCATGGCAAGCTGGGGGTTGATGCGCTCATCGCTGATAAGATCATCGAGGGTATCCGTCAAAGCAAGACCAATACTAGAGTGAACCCATGTTAGTCTGGCTGTCGCAGAGCAGCGCTATAGCAATATGGCGCAGTACCTGCTTCGACGGTACAGCTCGTAGAAAGATTGCGCGCCGGTAGCCATGATTTCGGATCGAAATGTCGTGTGCAGGAGAGTCTGATCGTCAAATTGTTGATTCGGCTTTTGGCGATTGGTTGTTTGTCAAAGGCAAGGTTCATGTGCATCGTCTGCCTTGAGGGGGGAATGCGCAGGGCGGGAATGACTAAGCGCCCGCAGCCTCGCATCATGTGACGTCGGTCCCAGTTATTCCAGTTGCCTGCTGCTGGACACGCATCGCCATCGGATCTAGCTTCAAGGTACCTTTAAACAGGAGCTCCTGGAAAGCTCAGAATAAGTCACCTTCGCCGACGCCCGCCATCGCCAACAAACCCACCCCCCGGATCGTCGAGATAACACCATCGAAACCGTCGCAATGAGTCTATACTATGGAGTGGGCGGCATTGGGTCGTTCTTGACCATCGTCGGAGCCTGTACGCGAAACTCGTCCCTGGGAGGCGTCAGATACTTGGTGTTTTTGGTGTACTTTTGCTGACCATGACGGCGTCATTTAGATATGCTCTTCACCGGCAGCGGCGAGGCCTTCAATGTCGGCGCGTTCCTCGAGTCCGTTTCGCCTTATACCTGGGCTTCGCTAGGTATCGCGCTTTGCATCGGTCTCTCTGTTGTTGGTGCCGCATGGTGCGTATCATCTCGTGCCCATCTTGGATATCACAGCTCTGACACACATACAGGGGCATCTTTATTACCGGATCGTCAATTCTCGGTGGTGGTGTCAAGGCCCCCCGTATCCGAACCAAGAACCTGATCTCCATTATCTTTTGCGAAGTCGTCGCCATCTACGGCGTCATCATGGCCATTGTCTTCTCCCAAAAGGTCGAGAACGTTTCAGGCGCCGAGCTCTACTCAGCCAACTCCTACTACACTGGATATGCCCTCTTTTGGTCTGGTATCACTGTCGGCATGTGCAACCTTGTCTGTGGTGTTGCCGTTGGTATCAACGGTAGTGGTGCTGCTCTGGCCGATGCTGCCGATCCCTCTCTGTACGTCATCTACACTGTTGCACCTGACATGCGCGTCTTTACTTACACCTTCGCAGCTTCGTCAAGATTCTGGTTATCGAGATTTTCAGCTCAGTACTCGGCTTGTTTGGTCTTATCATTGGTCTCCTTGTTTCCAGCAAGGCCAAGGCTTTCGGCGACAAGAGCTAAACTCATTACCTACCTTAGACATCCCATCAAGTCCGGTAGCCTTGCTGCCGGCATCGACTTTGTGTGTTCCAAAAGAGATGGAGCGCGTGCATGCATTGCGCCAATAATATTTGGTCAGGCGTTTGGAAGATTGGCTCGGGAGGATGCGTTTTGGTTGTACTAGTATCATTTGGAGGTGGAAGTGTACATCACGATGTGAGATTTGATTATATGTTATTCAAAATTAGGATTTATCCAGGCAGCTAAGCCTTGTGCGCTTGAATCGATTACAAGTTCTCATGACGCTGCAAGACCGGGTAGCACGTCGTACTCAGTAATCTCATTACAGCACCAAACTTTTAAGCCGCTTGGAGGGAATTCAACATCAAGACCTCAACCTTCGAACCCTTCTCCAGCTTGCCCTTTCCGGCAGGTAGAATCACCAACGCGTTCGCTGATCTCAAGCTGCCTACCTTTGAGCTGCGTTGACCACCAGTGCTGGTAGCCGAGAGGAGCCCGTCCTTGCCAACCGTCACTACAGCACGGTGATACTCGGGCCTGGGGTCCAAGGGGAAATCATGAGAGATGACAGCTGGGACCTTTGGAAGGCCTACTGACGAGACGCCGGACAGCTTGTGCAACGAAGGAAGCACAAACAGATGGAAGGTGACCAAAGCAGATGCCGGGTTACCAGGTAGTGAAAATATGACTTTGGAGACACGGGTTCCCGAGTTGTCCTTGACAGGGACCGTGGCGAAGGTCGTTGGCTTTCCAGGCTTCATGGCAACACGCCCGAAGTGAATAGTACCTCCCAGAGAACGCTCGATAGTTGGCTTGAGAAGATCAAGTTCGCCCATAGAGACACCACCAGTGGTAATGAGGAGGTCTGCGCGTCGGAGGCCATCGCGGAGAGTCTCTTCCAATGTGCCAGGCTTGTCACTGGCGATGCCAAGGTCTACAACCTCGTAGCCCCATTCTCTGGCGGCAGACATAAGAGTGATTCGGTTCGTGTCGCGAACTTCGCCCAGCTTAAGGTCGCCTGGACGGTTGTATTCGACGATCTCATCGCCAGTGGACAAGACGCCTACCACAGGGCGGCGGTAGATCTTTGCCTCTGAAACTCCCACAGAGGCGAGAAGACCAATCTCACCACCGACGCCGCTGATGGTTTCGCCCTTGTTAAGAATGACGGTTCCCTCCTTGACATCGCTGCCAACTTCGCGGATGTTCTCGCCCTCCTTAACACCTTCGACTTGAATTTCGACTTCCTTCTCCTCCTTTCCGTCTTCTGACATGGTCTTGAGGACAGTATCCTCAACCATGACAACAGTGGTGGCGCCAGGAGGCAACGGCGCACCAGTAGTGATCCTAGCAAGCTCTCCCTCCTTCAAAGCTCCAATCTCTCCGGGAGCAGCATGAGACACAGCTGTGACGGGGAAGACGCCCTTTAGCTCGCCATTTTTAGGGGCCACGACAGCGTAGCCGTCCACGATACTTGCGCGGAAAGCCGGTACGTTCTCTCTGGCTTTCACGTCCTCAGCTAGAACCGAGTTGATGACTGATAAGTCGACCGATGCTGTGACGATCTCGGGTTCAGGGGTCTGCTGTCCGATCACTTCGAGTGCTTCTTCTACTGGAAGCATGGGATAGGGCGATTCTCGATATCGGCGAGAAGGACCGAGTGCAGGGTCATTGGACAGTGTAGAGCCCGGTTTTGTGTGTCTCACGAGATTTCCATGACTGTGTCCATGTCCATGTCCGTGATCGTGGCCATGGCCATGGTGATGATGGCCGTGTCCTTGGCCAGCAGCTGAAGTTTGAGGCTTTCCGCCAGTGAGACCCGCCTCAGCTTCTAGCTTCTTGACTCCTCCAGAATGAATAGCTCTCGAATTGGCCCCTGCCGCTTGGATACAGGCATGGGGTAGTGTCTTGACAATGGCTTGGAGGTTCTCCTTGGCACCCTTGGGTGATCCGGGCAAGGTGACAATAATGGTTGAGTTTCTGACTCCAGCTGATGGACGTGACATCATTGCGACTTGAGATATAGTTAGCTCTCTGTCATGGTGAGGATATGATGATATGACTTACATGGTGTAACTGCAAGAGACGCAGCCAGCATGCCATGCACAAGACCTGGAGCTTGCTTGTGTAGTAGAGGAGCGACAGCCTATCATAATTATCAGTTTCTCGTCACTTTATGGATTTTAATTTAAGACTTGCCTCTGGGGTAGCATCCCCAACTGCAAAACCAGTTCCACCTGTAGTGATAACGAGGTTGACACTATCCGGTCCATCAGTCCAGGAAGTTATCTGGCGTTGAATCGCGAGCACATCATCCGCAACAATCTTTGTGTCCTGAACCTCCCATTTTCCATCTCCTTCATCTTTCAGGACCTGTGTGAGTATAGGGCCTGAAGCATCGGCAGATGCATCTTTGGCTGCTGTCGTTGAGACGATAAGAAGGGCAGCCTTGAGAGGACCAGACGCCATGATGGGACTGAGAAAATTATCACAGATACCTTAACCCTTACCAAGGAAGTACAATATAGTAGAAACAAGTATTGAAAATGTGAATCAAATTACGGTGAAGATATAAATACTCTATGATTGAGTTGATGAACTGATGACGGCGGGGAAGCTCCCTTGTCACTACGGCCCCGCAGACCCGGTCTGAGTGGAACTTTCACCGAAAGCCACCAGCTTCTCCGGAGATGCAAGATGCAACTTTACCAGTCACAGACCTTGCTTTTCAAACTTCGAGATCCAAGATCACCCTAACGTCCACGTCAGCTTCACACCTTTCTTCACTGTGTTTCACTCAAAATGGTGCGAATAAAAGAGAGATATCTCCTCGTCAACATTGTCTATCCACCCGATCCTGCAAAAGCTGCAAAGTCAAATTTGCCAGACTTTGTTCTTCATCACCAACCAACCATCGAGAAGCTCAGCCCCGGCGCTCTTATCAAAGGTATCAGAGCCGAAGTCGCGTCATTATATGGCGATTATGGGTCTGGCGCCTTGATGAGCTGTTCAGGTGAGCATTATTCTATGAACCTCAAACGCGTCGCATTCTTACCCTTACTCTAGTGAAATATCTATCATTGGCAACCTCAACTTTCATCCTCAGATGCTCAAGAGCTCACTACCAAATGCTCTGGTCTACTTTGACCTTTATGGATCACGTTCCTGTTAAGGATGGTAGACCGTGTATCTTTCGCGTCGTGCGCGTTAGCGGGACAATCCGTAAAGCTGAGGAAGAAGCTATTCGCCAGGCCAAGAGACTCATCCTCGCTGCGAAAGAAGACACTGGCGCTAGATCTTCGTTCAACAGCGCGCTTCAAAATCAGGACGAAATGGTTCTCGACGTAGACGACGCGTCAAGCGATGAGGAAATGGACGACGCTGATGACTGAACGGGTATCATTGCTTTCTAACTACTTTGATCCCAGTATCCTTTGGTACTGTCATGTCTCCAAAGTCGGGATCCATGCCAGCCGCCGCCGCTGGAGCAAATGGTTGGGACTGGTCCATCTCCATGGCCTGCTCTTCTTGAATGCGGGCCTGTTCCTCCTCGGCCTCACGCTCTATCTGATCGTATTCCGCCTTTTGGTCAATCCAGCGCTCCTGGATATCTTGCACCTCTAGCATGGACGACTCATTCCTCATAGCAACCGACCAAACTGTATCATTGGCACCCTCGGCACTGCCAAAGACATATCCACCGGCTCGGTCAATGACGCGGAGGATATGCATCATGCTCTTCTTATTCTCGACAGCCAGCACTTCGTAACGAACGAGACCATAGCTCTCGATCAGACTGGCAATTGCCTCATTGAGCTTGCCAAACTTTTCACTCCTCAGGGCCGGCGATTCTGTCTCAAGATGTGGTGTTAAATATGTCAGGTCGTCCACATCTGTGTAGTATTCGAGATTAAAGGGCAGTTCGTCGTATTCCGAGATTTTATCGATTTTGGAGAGGATATTGATATGTGGCATATCCATCTGGATCATGGCTCGGAGGGAGAGGAGGACGTTCGATACGTATAGCGAGGGTTGTGTGAGGCAGAAGGAATCCGAGAGGTGTACGCAAACGAGCTATGACAGTCAGTTTCTGTACCCTCAAACAGTAGATAGCTACCCACCCTGAATCCAAGCTTCTGAAGCTTGTAGAAGATGTTTCGTAAAGAGTTGTGGTGTGTATATAGTTCCACCTGTCCTGGGCAGTCAAAGAGAATGTAATCTTCGCTGAACTCTTTCAGTCCTTCTTCCAACCATTCAAAATTGTGTTCCAACTCTTCAAGGGCATACAAAATGCCACCGTTGGGACCCAACTTGTCATCTTGCATGATCTCCTCGAGCTTCACTAAGTTGCGAATATCGAGCGCTGCAGGGTAGTTCGTGTGGTCATTCGCAGGATCGAGGTTTACGACGGAACAGGCTCGCCCGATGGCGCCCAAAAACTGGTGCACTTGAAACTATTCAGCACGGTATGCAGAGACCACGGGTTTGGGGTTTGAAACTCACTGCCATCGCAGTAGGTACTCTTTCCAGAGCCCGGACTACCGAGGACGAGCTGCGCAAAAGGCATCTGGAAAGCTGTCGCGGGGTGTCAAGCTCAAGAGCACATGGTAAAACGAAAACACAGCCGTAGAGTCTCGGCAACTTGGCGCAAAAGAAGAAAACAAGCTTTTACCGTCTGTTTTCTGCACCAAAGAGACCGATCTAATGTCTGTGATAGTCGATCTTGGAAAAACGTGGGATGGTTATCGATTATCAAAGCAGTAGAAAAGTGACGGCAGCGGCGGAGAGCCCCTCTATGCTGCACATGGACAAATTCAGCGCCTCAGTCACTGAAGTCTCAGTGGGGTGGGGTTCATTCCGGCCAATCCTCGGCACTAGAGCTCCCCTGTAGCTCCGCACCCGATCACAAGCTAAAAACTGCGCGCGCAGCAACAGTAGCCACGCTCTTTTTTTCCTTCAAAACCTCGTCACCTCCAATTCTCCCTTCCTCCAAAACTCCCCCCTCCGCTTCCACGCGGCTCTGTTTTCCAGGATGCTACGCTATGATGCGCAGCAGACTCATACTCAGCCATGGCATCTGACCCGTCAAATGCCGCTCAAATGGCCGGCGCAGTCGCTGAGACTGTCGGCCATGCCCTCAGTAGCTCCGCTGCTGCTCCAGTGCCCTCCGTCGTGAGCACGATGCCTGCTGTCACCGCCCAGGAGCCTTACAGTTGGTTTGGCCTCTTTGGGTGGCTGGTATGGTCTATCTTTCACATCACCTCCACCATCCTTTACTGGGTGATTAGGATCGCGACTATTAATGTCCCGTCTTTCCTATTCCACTTGTTTTCAACAAGCTGGACCGTCACCATGAATGCCACTACGCTGTATGTTACTTGTTATCCTCGATCATGCACATATTGCTAACAGCTCCACAGCATGTTCATCGTGGCAGCCGTTGTCTCGGCCGTCAGCTGGGTCGTCAGGTATCGCATCCTCAACATGTACTCTCGCCTACCGCCAGAGCCACAGAGAAAAGAGCCGGAGATCGACCTGTTCCCAGATACCCACGAAGGTGGTACCAAGTCGGGGTTGGCAAACTACTTGGACGAGTTCCTAAGTGCTATCAAGATCTTTGGATACCTGGAGCGGCCTGTTTTTCATGAGTTGACTCGAAGTATGCAAACGAGGAAACTCATTGCAGGAGAGACCATCAACCTTGAAGAGGAGAAGGGGTTCTGCATCGTCGTCGACGGTCTAGTCGAGATCTTTGTCAAGTCGAACCGAAGCCCACGCGCAGCTGCAGCCTCTCGAGGACGACTTGATCTGGACTCATCTGATGAAGATGACGTCGCCCCTGGACAACAAACCTATCAGCTTCTGACAGAAGTTCGAAATGGAGCACCCATGTCCTCGTTGTTTTCCATCATGTCTCTGTTTACAGAAGACGTCAGGCTGCGACCAAACGATGACCAAGAAGACCCATCTTTACACCCTGCGAAGAGTAGCGGTCTCAGACATCCTACCTTCCAAAAGGAGGATATTCATCGTGTCCCTTCAGATGTCAATATTTCTATGCCAGGCACACCTCCTACTCAGGATGATACCGAAGCAGATGAGAAGAAGCAAGATGGGCTTGGGGACGCCGGTCTGGATCAGTCTGCGATTCCACCTATGTCACTGGACGGCTCTACTCCTCCCCCTCCTACCAGACCACCCATGCCAACAAGGGCTACGTCTGGCTCGGCTCATCCAGATATTATTGCTCGCGCTACCGTTGACACTACGATTGCCATTATTCCGGCCAGTGCGTTCCGGAGGCTCATCAAGATCTACCCAAAAGCGACGGCACATATTGTTCATGTCATTCTTTCGAGATTTCAGCGAGTCACTCTCGCTCAGGCCTACAACTACCTTGGCTTGACTAGCGAGGTGCTGCAGACTGAGAAGAGCATGATCAAGTATACCATGTGTCAGCTCCCTAATATTCTGCGGGGAGATGCTCTGGAGAGGTTGAAGGAAAAGTTCAAGAGAGAGCGTGAACGCACGGAAGAGGATGACGATACGAAGGGTATTGCATTGCATAACTCGGCATCAACTCGCCGCCGCAGGTCAAGCACAAGTCTTCGAAAGGAAGCTGTGTTGTCGTCAATGACTAAATTACGTGGGACTTCTTCGGTCGTTACTAGTACCATCGCACCACCGCGGGAACGTGCTTCGCCCCACACTCCAAGCCCTGGGGATTTGGTCTCCAACATTCAGTTGGCTCGTGGTGCTTCGCGTATGTCACCAGCAGATCAACGATCCGTCTCAGGGGCTTCGATGAGGCGGCAAGGGGCAAATCCAAAAGATGATCGATTCTTTAATGATCCTTTCGATTCGAGAAGACTTGGTCGCATGACAGTGGACCCGCGAGAGACTGTCGACGAAGACAATCTATTTCGTGCTTCCATCTTGGAGTGTATGTTTAAATCACTCGGGCTTGATTCCAGCGGAAGTGCGTCTCGCGAGCCGGAGTCAATGGAAGGGTCTCCTAGGCTTGTGTCTCTCGATTCTCGGCGGTCGAGGGCATTTTACAGCCAAAACAACGCCTTTGGTTTCATGGGCCCCTATGAAGGTTCTGTTGATGGTGAGACAGAGTCTGTGACGTCTGGTGGAACAGCTCTACATACCCCAGTCAGTGCTCAAGGACTTGCCAACGACATGAAAGACGAGGTCGAGATCGTTTTCTTCCCTAAGGGCTCTGTTCTTGTAGAGCAAGGAGAAAGAAATCCTGGTCTGTACTATGTCGTTGACGGTTTCTTGGATATCGGAACAACTGGCGAGGGAGATCCTCACAATATCTTGCAGTCAAATGGATTCGGTTCATCCCAGACGGATCCTTCATCGCCAGACCCATCCGACATGGGATCGTTCCCCAACCTGGCACGCACTGAGGCTGCACGAGATCAAGCCGAGACACAGCAATCGGCATCCAAGAAACATCGCCGAAGCATTGCTTTGGTCAAACCTGGAGGTCTCGCTGGTTACATCGGAAGTGTCTCTTCGTACAGATCTTTCATTGATGTTGTAGCCAAAACAGATGTCTACGTCGGTTTCCTGCCCCGAGCTCCACTTGAGCGAATCGTGGACCGGTACCCGATTGTCTTGCTCACCATGGCCAAAAGATTGACAAACATCTTGCCCCGTCTGATTCTACACATCGACTTCGCTCTGGAATGGGTTCAAGTCAATGCCGGACAGGTGCTCTTCCACGAAGCCGACGAAAGCGAAGCCATCTACATCGTCCTCAATGGACGACTTCGTCTGGTTCAGGAGCGCAAGGGTGGCAGTGGTGGTGTCACAGCCCTGGCCGAATTTGGACAAGGCGACAGCGTTGGCGAGCTCGAGGTGCTCACAGAGACTGTTCGTCCAGGGACTCTGCATGCTATTCGAGATACGGAGCTGGTGAAATTCCCCCGGACCCTCTTCAACAGCTTGGCGCAAGAGCATCCGAACATCACAATCAAGATCTCCAAAATCATAGCATCAAGGATGAGAGCAATCGTGGATGAGACGGCTAAGTTCTCTTACAAAGATGCCAGCAGCAATCCAAAGACGTTGATGCGGAAGTCGACGATGAACCTTCGAACAGTGGCAATCTTGCCTGTTACCGCCGGCGTACCTGTTGTCGAGTTTGGAAACCAGCTCATGAATGCTTTGGCGCAAGTTGGACCTGCGAACGGAGCCACATCTCTCAACCAGGCTGCCATTCTCAACCATCTAGGCAAGCATGCCTTCAACAAGATGGGAAAGCTCAGACTCTCTCAATATCTCGCCGATTTGGAAGAGAAGTACGGCCTGGTTGTGTATGTTGCAGGTAAGCAATGTCTTTTTATTATTTCGCACAACTCTCCTTTATGATGATAATATCACACATAGACTCCAGAGGCACAGCCGATGTTGGTTCTATTAACTCTAATTTTTTCCTGACTCTTTCACACTACCAATAATCTTCTGAACCTTCAGATGAGAGCCTCAAGCTAACACACTGGCTCGCTAGATACAAACGTCAACTCGCCATGGACGCAAACATGCATCACCCAAGCTGACAGTATCCTTTTGGTGGGTCTTGCCGAAGGATCACCAGCCATTGGCGAGTACGAGCGTTTTATGCTTGGCATGAAGTCCACCGCCAGAAAAGTGCTGGTGCTGTTACATGCGGAACGTTACTCGCGACCTGGTCTGACCAGGGCCTGGCTGCAAAACCGCATGTGGATTAATGGCGGTCACTGCCACATCCAGATGGCTTTCAGGACAAACCAGATGCCAGTCCATCCTCCCAAGAAACTTGGCCAAGCACTCAAGGAGCGTGTCCAGGTCCTGCAGGCCGAGATTCAAAAGTACACATCTCGCAAGGTGCACCACACGCCGTACTACTCGCCTGATTCGCCTTTCAAAGGCGACTTTCACCGCCTGGCACGACGGCTATGTGGTAAATCAATCGGACTTGTTCTTGGCGGAGGCGGTGCGCGAGGCATCACTCAAATTGGCATTATCAGAGCCATGGAAGAAGCTGGAATCCCGATTGATCTGGTAGGCGGAACTTCTATTGGTGCCTTTGTTGGAGCTCTTTATGCCCGGCACGCAGACGTGGTACCCATGTTTGGATTTGCTAAGAAATTTGCCGGGCGTATGGCCAGTCTTTGGCGATTTGCTCTTGATCTGACGTATCCTTCCGCATCGTACACGACGGGACACGAGTTCAATCGTGGTATCTTCAAAGCATTGGGCGACACGCAGATGGAAGACTTTTGGCTTGAGTATTATTGCAACACAACGAATATCAGTAAGAGTCGGGCGGAGTTCCATACCAGTGGATATGCGTGGAGATACATCCGGGCATCCATGTCCCTTGCAGGCTTGCTCCCACCTCTGTGCGACGAGGGCAGTATGCTACTGGATGGTGGCTACATTGACAATTTGACCGTGTCGCACATGAAGGGCCTTGGAGTTGATATAATCTTTGCCATCGACGTAGGTGCATTGGATGATGATACGCCGCAGACATACGGCGATTCACTATCTGGTGCATGGGCGTTTGTCAACCGATGGAACCCATTTTCGTCCCACCCTAACCCACCGACTCTGGCAGAGATTCAGGGGCGGCTGGCGTATGTCTCAAGTGTTGATGCTCTAGAACGTGCCAAGACGATGGCGGGATGCATCTATATGCGACCGCCGATCGATGACTATGGAACGCTTGATTTCCACAAGTTTGATGAGTTGTACCAGCTGGGATACAAATACGGACAGGAATTTTTCCAGAAGATGAAGGAGCAAGGCGTTCTGCCGTTAGTAGAAGAGACGGAAGCCAAGAAGGCTTTGAGAAGGACCATGGCACCAAGACGAGCGAGTATCTGATATATCTAGCGAGGCTGTCTTACGTTGCATTAGAGTAGACGTGTCTATTCTGTTAGACTACAGCGATTATACATGATTGGAACACATCCGACTCGATCTAGACCATGTTTGAAGTTCAAAATTTAGTGTCACCTGATGGGTCTCGGTGCTGCAAAATTACGTTAATGTGCTTCGTTTTGTCTCGATGAGGGCTGAGGGAGAGGAGAAATGACGATGTTAGTGACATCATTCAGACCAGGTCTTTCAATTGGGCCCTGGCACGTTGCAACGCCATCCCCGAGTGCACGTCACCCCCAACCTGGGATCTTTGTCAAGGTTAAGCTTGTAGCCGCACCTTGATTCAATCATCACGCGGCTCAAGCAATGAAATCCAACGATCGAGTGGTCCCGGAGATGGCACCCGGGGGCTAGTACGTAGCCAAGATCGTGTAGCCATTGGAAACATTCGGGTATGAGGCGGTCAAATTCCACTTTTTGCCTCGAAGCGGGGAGAAGCCAACGGTTTTCGATCAGGGGTCTTTGTTCCCTGGTAGTTTATAACGACGACTTTTGCCCTCCTCTGTCGTGTTTCACAAGTGGCGTATAAGTCAAGCTACACCAAAACCAACCCCCTCGATCATTAGGAAAGGGAGAGACAACATACGACATATGTCTAGGACTGGATGAATTACAAGTCCATCATTTGGCCTCAACGATTTATATACTACATACTTCTCATACCGACTCTGATCAATATTATCGAGTCACATCCACAGCCTCAATAACACTCTCCACTACTACCACCCGCATACTACTACCATCATGGGAAGAAGACGAGACACCTACTCTGAACCTCCACGAAGCCATCATCAACAGTCATCTCGTCGACAACAAGAACAACCTCGTCGTCAACCTGTCAAGCAAAGTGAATGCGGCTTCGACTGGACACCAGGCATTGTCCTCGCCCTCCTTGGCGCATTCACCTTCCTCAGCCACGACTTTGATAAATACAAGAAGAGGCACGAAGGAAACGATTCGGACCGACGCAGAGACGACAGAAGTCGAGACAGCGATAGGGGTCGGAGGAGGTATCGATCGAGCAGTCGGTACGATGACGACGATGATTATTACTACAGGCGCGACAGAGGTTATAGTCGGTAAAGGGGCAGATGGGCCAGTAAATCATCGGTACTCTACCTAGCTTTAGGACAAGTTGCTATCATAATTAGAGCATATTTTAGGCTAAAGATATCCTAAAGTGCTTAAATTATTTTACCAACTCTTACCTAAAGTTAGGCAGAGTGCCGATTATTTAGCGGACCGCCTGAGGGGAAAAATATTGGCTGAATGATGAATGATTATGAATAATACACGGACTTGGCGAATAGGGGATAACAGGAAAATAAGCATAACTACGGGGCATATGAAACGGTTGAATTTAGACAAACGCATCACTATCTCAATACAGAAACATGTGATATGGCATATTTTATTCTTGGATATCTAATTCGTTTACTCATTTCAGTCCCGTCTATCACCCACCTCTTTTACACCTTCTTAGCAATCTCAGCCTCTGCTGTCTCAACCAAGACATCAAAGATGCGTTGCACATGCACCTCTTCCACCTTGGCTACACCAGTACACACACGAATGGCAAACTTGTCGTTGACAACAGTACCAGTTAGGTAGAACTCGCCTGCGGCATTGATCGCCTCATACACCGCCTCAGTACGATCATTGATCTCCTGCTCATTCTCACCGTTCACACGCAACGTGACAAGACCGAATCTCGCAGGGGTGAATACTGAGAGGATATCGCTGCGCGAGGCAATCTTGGCCTCGAGACTTTCGCCTAGCTCGACACCATGGCGGATATGCTTCTGTAGGCCGCTGATGCCGAAGCTACGCAGGACGAACCACAGCTTGAGGGAGCGGAAACGTCGACCGAGAGGAATCTGCCAGTCGCGGTAGTCGGTGACGAGCTCATCATCACTGAATTGGTTACGCAGATAAGGAGGCTTGATGCTGAGAGCCTGAATCAGCCAGGCACGGCGACGAACCCAGACGGCAGAGCAGTCGAAGGTGGTGAGCATCCATTTGTGAGGGTTGAAGCTGAAGGAGTGGAACGACGAAAAGGCCTTGGCTAGATGCTGATTCTCCTCAAGGACGAGAGCAGACCCCGCATACGCAGCGTCAACGTGCACCCAGATATCCTGAGGCGTGTCAAAAGTCGGCTTAAGAGCCTGGACAATACCCTCAAAGTCATCCACGGCGCACACATCGGTTGTGCCGAGAGTGGCGGTCAGGTAAAAGGGTTCAAGACCACGAGCACGCAAGTTGGCGATGGTAACGGCAAGGGCCCTGCCCTTGAGTGCGAAGCCATCGCTCTCGATGACAGGGACTGTGGCGAAACGAACGCCGAGGACCTGGGCGGCCTTTTTAGTGCTTGAGTGTGTACCTGAGCTGCCGAGGGCAACTAGCTTGCTGCGGTGGTTCCAGAGAGCGTCTTCCTTCTCCTCACTTTCATCGGGGAGATGAGCAGTCACTGCGGCGAGGTACTTGTCTCGGGCAGCGCACATGTTGGTGAGGATGGCTTCACTGGCACTTCCATGGATGACACCTCCACCATGGGTAGAACCGCCGCTGAGGTAGCACTCGGGCAGACCAAGGGCTTGGGCGAGCCAGTCCATGACAACAGTCTCAAGCTCGGTAACCGCTGGACTGCAGATCCAGTTGAAGTGAGCACCATTGAAAGCATTGGAGTACATCTCAGCCAAGGCAGCAGGATAGCTGCTGGAGCATGGGAAGAAGGCCATGAAGCGAGGACTCGCCCAGTGGGTTATGCCGGGGAAGATCTTGGTCTGGATATCATCGTGGATAGCGGACCAGGGCTCAGGGTCCTGGGGTGCTGCAGAGGGGAGAAGAGGGCGTAGATAGCCTGGCTTGACGTCTGAGACGACACGATGGTCGGCGACATTCTCATGATAATCAGTGACTGAGAGGGAGTCAGTATGAGAGTTTGGTGATAATCATTTTGGTGTTGAAATGAGTGAGGGTTTGGCGCCGATATGCGGAGTGCGGGGGAGTAGTAAAAATTCAATTGGAGGCCATCATGACTTCCATGGACTTGGTATGATGATCATGACTTACTCTCATCAATAGCCGCCTTGGCAGCCTCGCGGAATTCTTGAGCATCCATGATACGATGATGAGAAGTTAAAGTGAGTAGAGACAGATGTGACTTTATTGAACAAGAGTGGGTGAGTGAGTTGTTGTTGTCGTCAAGGAACGAGCGTATGTCGCCTTTATATTATTAAAGACCTCAGCCAAACGAGAAGATTTCTAGTTCAAAGAGAAAGTACATGGAGTGATTCGACTTGACTTGAATTGTCTTGACCTATTCCCACATCCATGGATCCTATCGATGATCCCCCCACTCATTGGACCGAGGCCTAGCGAGGTTTTTTCTTTCTCCATCTTGTCTTGGTGGCATTAGAAATGTTTGCGCGCTAGTGTCCCGGAAATACGGTCCAACATGACACCATAGGTCCGTGTTTCGTATTGTTCAACCTCAAGTCTCTCAGCATTGATATTGTTCTATCAATTAGCTGTTTAATTAGCTGATTGTGTTAAGTTGTTTATTTGTTTAGTTGATTGCTCTCAGTCCATCGCAAACTCTAAATTGAGCTGGTTCAGCCGTTGATGGGAGTTTCGTCATGACCAGACAAACATGGCTTATGGCTTAAGCACTGAGAGGTTCTCGTTTGTTCATACCCAAATGGACAACTTTTGTCACTGACGCCCTAGATTTGACGATTTTGACATTCAGAGCTAATGCATGCGATTCGGTCAATTGTATACTTGGACAATTGGGTCTTTTGAGGGTTATCCCTGTTTTTCGTCTTCGGAACCTCAAATTTCGACAGTTCCGAGGACTCGGAACCACATTGGAGCTTCCGAGTTTGGGTCTGGATCAGACAAAAAGGGTTATATTGTACGATCACACTATATCTCAGAAGAGTATTTCCATACGCTGGATATGCTTATCAATCTGGTTTATTTGAAGTTCCGCAGAGTAAGCGGACGTTACTGTTCCCAAAGTTAATAGTCCACGGTATCAAGGCCTGGCAACGCCACCAGGCAGTCGAACAATATTAGGAAGACAATATTAAGCCTCAAGAGCATAGACCAGGTTCATCGTACAAATAATGATTGCGTTACATGTAAAGCTTAAACTCTTATGCCTTCACAGGGTCAAATCTCGAGATTTGGATAAAGACGATATACCTTGATACACTTCTCACCAACCAGATGCTGGATACCATCTGGAACGAGTCGCATAGAGCATACATCATGTTACGCGGTACTATACGTTTGCTTCACTAACAGCTACTATAATGCATTGTCTCGTCGACACCGCCTTTGGGGCTGGGACTTGTATGACCTATGATACTGCGTCAACCTCGAAACAATAGCCTCGATCAACAGCCCCTGCAGGAACGAGTCGATCCCTCAACGCCCGTCAGCACTTCTTCTGACTAGTGATTCACTAACAGAATGAGGACTAACAGGTTCAAGCAAGGCGTCTTGCGTCTTTGTTCATCTCCAATAAGCCTGTCGGACTATCGAAGCCGTTTGCTGATTGAGAAATTTTGCAGTTGGTCTAATAAGCCAGAGGACACTAAATGTTTACCTATCAGGTTATTCAGGGATGACACTATAGAACAAGCCAGATTGAGCCTTCACATGTGATCGTGTTTGCCCTTTAATCGTCTCCGCTATCATGTACAGGTATTGTTTCGGTGTCCTTCACCCCAGGGCTTAATACGTATATCTTTCGTAGTGTTGAGAAACATCCGTTAGCAGGCGTTTCCGTCTCTAGATAACAAGGGCAGGAACTCCAAAATCATGGACATCTGAGCAATTTAAACATCCCTATTATCTTGAAGCGAAGCACTTGCCCCCATACGGACCTTGTTGTGGGAAGGATTGGAGATATCTCCCGCCCAGTAAGAGTATGATGGAGTCGCTGGTTACTTTCCTACCAAAACTTCCCAACTGTGCTGGTAGGACACTTATTCCTGAACACTTTACCAGAATTTGTCCATGTCAATACTTCTGAAGAACTGCTCTAGAAACCGACCGTTGTTCTTGAGCTAGACCCTCAGCAAAGCATTGTGTAAGCGTCGCGACACAGCACGCAAACTCTGAACCTATTAACAACCTTAAACAAGATCTATGTAGCATAGTGAAAGGATCGAGTATGTAAACAAATAGTATTATGAGTCTCAGGCCGATACATTGATAAAGTTGCCTTTAGCTGCATCACACAACCTGATTACTACCTCAACCAGCTCTATTCAAAATCAATAGCTTACTTCAAGGAGGAAAAAAGGCAATTGGGGCCTAGAGTTGAAATGGAAGCTCTTTCTCACCAGATGTGGTCCCATGCGAACCAGGTGTCACTACCTATACTAATTCCTAAAGGTCAAGCGCCAATAGTGGTCGCTATTCTGCGGACAAATGGAGATGCAGATGCACCCACCAGGCCGAGCAACAGGGAGAAATGCGTGACCAACGATGATAACGAACCAATTCCTTGGCCAGAGATGCTTTTCCTCGCTTTTATACAGCGAGATTTGAGACACTGAAGTTGAAAACTTATAATCCAGCGAGTTCCTCTGGCTCTACTGCGAAAAGGGCTGCATCCCAGTTCAATCGAACGATCAAACAAAAATCCAACAAGAAATATGACTGGTGGTTCTACAGTATAGCAAGTGCATATTCACGTATTCTCAACCATCGTCCATGCTGAGGGGTCAACGGGTACGGGTTGACGAGACAAGTGACTGGTCAATAAATATATACGTATGTCTATTGAATTCTTGTATGTAACTCAAATCATCTTGACATACTAGTCGCAACCACCATAGCACAAAATCGCTATATATGAACAGCTACAAGTAAAAGCCCATTTGGCATAAAGGGTGCCGCTCGATTTAGAGCCGATGCACTGAGTCTTGATGGAGTCTATTTACCGGTCAAAAGTAGTGACTAGGTATGACTTATGTTGTTCTTGCATTCAACAAAAGATAGCGACGTGCTAAAGAGGTATCTAGACATGTCTCCTTTATAACCAGACTTTAAGAGTGTCCCTGTCGACTTCGCTTGGCCAATTTTTGTTCTCATATAGGATCTATTTGCCCATCAGTGCTACGACGAACGGACATAAATACTTCAAATATGTTTCAACATAGGTTCACGTCTTCGAAATTCCTTTATAACAATCTCTTATACTTGCATTATTCTCCAAGTACCTCCAACTCCTCTCTGAACCTTCGAGAATCGCCTATTAACTAGCCCCCTCGCCCTACCAATCACGTCCAACCCTAACCCTAGTAAGACACCCGTTCCGTCCCGTCATGCACGATCCCGACTTGGCCTAGCCAATGGCAGCAGACCCGATGGCTCTATACTGCAAAGCGTGGCCTGGATTGACAGGCTCTCCCTATTTTAAAAGCAACACGAGATGCTGCGGTAATAAGATGGGAACGAAAAGCCCCTGCCGGATGTAACGGGAAATCTACAATACCCAGACGAAGCCGAGAAGCGACCAAGTACTGTACTTGCTCACCAAAATACTCGGCGGTTTCGGCCGGGGGGGTACCACCCACGTGGCTCATCACCCGACGGCATTCCCGAATTCCTCCTTTTGAAGCTGAGCTGATGAGTCGAAAATGGTGTTGTTTGAGATTATTATTATGTAATTAAATGCAACGTTTGATGTTTAAAGTTAAGCACGTATGCATTGCATAATATAGTCACTTCAGATTGATGCAAGGAAGCCAGCTGGGTGTTGTGAAGATGATGATATTCTCTTCTAGAACAAAAAAGAGTTGCGTGATGCCACGTCTGTAAATACACAGTAAACTCGCTCCAGGAATGCCATGCTTGATTCCCATTTTGTGTAATCCCAAGTGATGCATCCCTCCCCCGATGCTTGTATAGATAAAACCACCTCTAAAACTCCAGTAAAAAAAATGTCAAGAACCTTCTTGACAAAATCAACTCGTTTTTGAAATCTCGAAAACTCCTCGCTGATTGATGCATCTAATGTGCGAAAACAAAGTCGTAAAATGTTTCCATTCCTCCTCTTCTTCCTTTGGAAACGTGGTATCATTAGAACTTTTGTGATAGATCCTCCTCCATTATTGTCCATTATAAATGTTGTTGTAATATTTGTTGCC
The DNA here is from genome assembly GCA_030142105.1 of Fusarium sp. FL617. Classification (NCBI taxonomy): domain Eukaryota; kingdom Fungi; phylum Ascomycota; class Sordariomycetes; order Hypocreales; family Nectriaceae; genus Fusarium; species Fusarium sp. FL617. The sequence goes on along the minus strand of JAREIL010000012.1, from coordinate 2,644,900 downwards.
AAGAGTCTGAGATCTCTCAAGCAACCGCCACTTGGTGGCGCGTCTGCATATCTTCGTAACCAGGGAGAGTGCTGGTGCCCTGGAAGCGAGCCGAAGGGACCTGCATCAGGCGAGGCTGCAGGTGAAAGTCGACATCGGCCTCTTCAGCCTCGGCGATGGCAGCGTCGAAAGAGGGCAGCTCATCGTCATCCTGCTGGCTGTAGGTGTCCTCAACAGCCACCTGAACGGGGACGTTGAGGTTGATGTTGGTGTTCATGGGTCCCACCGAGAGGGTGAGGTTGATGATGTAGGCACGCGCACTGATGCACGAGTAAAATGTAGGAAGGAAAAGCTTGTTGCCGTTGGTTGGCAGATTGAAAGGAATATCGAGAGTGGCGTAGCGGCGGACATTGTACTTGTTGGCCTTCTTGCTGTGGTGACCCTCAGTCTCAGAGGATTCGCTCTCGTTCCAGAAACCGCTGTCGTAGCCAGAATCTCGGCGCGAGCCAGGAGCCTCATCTTCCCAAGTCAACCGAGTATCAGGGCGCATGGGAACAGGTGTAGTGTTCGAGTATGTGAGCGAAGGGCTGCTCTGGTGCTTGATACGGGGGCCCAGGTTGGGGAGATGGTTCATGGGAGCGCTGCTGAAGAAGGTGGTCGAGTGAATCTTGGCGCTGACCGAGTTGATCTTCGGGGGGGTGACATCCTTAGAAGTTGAGTTGAACTCAAGGTTGACCCTCAGGTTGGTGCCGCTAGCCTTGAGGAAGTTTCCAGAGAGCATGATAGCACTAGGCTGAGAAGCTGTAGTCTTCAGCTCACCCTGCTTGGTGGTGAAGAGGTTCTTGCGGATAGGCTTGGTCTTGGAGAGGCAGTAGCGCTCATCATTGGGACCAATATCAAGAGGTGCATCCTCAGGAACCGCGGGAAGAACCTTGATCATATGGAATCCATCAAGAGGCAAAGTGCGACCCTCCTCAGAAGTTTCCTTGTGTGCAACGGCGCGGATGGCATATTCAATATGAGCCATATCGGGAGACTGGTCATTGCGCTCCCAGAAACCCATAGTAGGGGGAAGCTGAAGGTGGCGATCCTTGATGCCAGCATGCTCAACAGAGTGGTTGCAGGCGCTGAGAGTGAGCTGGTGGGGAACGACAAAGTTGAAGGGGATGGTATAAGTGCGGCCAGCTTCAAAGACGCCAGTGCTAGGCAAGTCAGATCGGCTGAGGGGCATGCGAAGCTTCATAAAAGGACGAGAAGCGTAGTTGGCGCTTGAGTATTGACTGATAAAGTCGATTCGTGTGTAGGCAATGCCAGTGAAGAAAATCTCGAAACCATCAAAGGCAACATCGCGCTGGGTGTTGATGATGACATTTCCCGTGACCTTGGAGCCAGAGGTGTAGGCCTTTGAGCTCCAGTGCTGGTCGAGCTTGATGTCGATGCCAGACTTGGCAGGATCAGGACGGGGCCTGAGGGCCCGAGGTCCGTTATCCGAGGTAGGGTTGGACATGATAATATCGCGAGAAAGCTGAATGATATGGGAGTTGACGATGTGTAAAGAGGGCCTGGCCATGGTGATATATATACTATTCTATATAAAAATGCGGCGACGCCTGGTCCGTTCGCGGTACCGTACCGTTACTTTGGATCGTGCTCGAGCTTGCCCTGTCTAGGTTGCTGAGGTGCTTTACAGGGGAGGGGCGTTGGCGGTTCCAGGGGTGTGTGTACTGTGAGTGCTGGTTGGTAGTGGGCCTCAAGGACCGCGTGCTCTTGTCGCTGGGTCTCGAGAGTCTGCAATAGTTGCTAGATCGTGGTCGAGACTTGGGTAATTTGGTGATGGCTTACTTTGGCATGGGCAGTAATAAGACTGTTCGGATGAAGGAGAGCAGCTGAGCTGGAGAGAGCTTCGTTAATTATACCAGCTCCCGAGAATTATGGCCATCCGCGGTGACGACAGTAGGTCGTAACATATTACTCCTTGACAAAAGGGCGCGTCCAAATACATTGATGATGAATCAATATGATGGGAATTACTCAGGAAATGACGCCCTGGCTGACATATCTGGTATTCACAATACACCACCAACACCTCGAGAGAATGGGTGGCTTGAGATCGGGTTGGCCACCCGAGCACCTCATCAGGCACTATTTTAGCCATTTGTTGACGATCAAGGGATTGGAGAAGACACTTTTTTCGTAAATCTTACTTTTTCCTGGGGGGATCAGTTGGAGAAGCATCAACAAGGGCTCTAGATTTGGAGTAAGTTTGGATGGAAGCACGGATTGCTGATCACCAGATATCTCGAATCTTTACCTGTTCCTGAGGTTAAGATGCGAAGATCCAATATCAAAACACTTTACAAGAAAAGCACTGCACTCGTTGCTCTGGCATTTCCATTTCCAGCTTCCGACCTCCTCGGAAGTCTAACCTCATTCAAAGACCAAAGACACACCCAGAGCGTGGTTGAAGAGTCAGATCAAACACCAGACCCTCTCTTCTTACCTCAAAAATATCCACGATGACTACCAGAAGCTCCGTCGCGGTACCGGTACCTATACCTGTACCTGACTCCACGAGAAGCTCACTTACAAGTAAAAAATTGAAGTGGGGGTTTTGGAAAAAAGACGAATTCTTTCTTTGCAGGGCTTCCGAACCATTCGACCGGGGTTCGACAAATCGTGCATGACTAGCGCCGATAGTGGAGACGGTCTCCTCAGTCCCAGTGCCGAAAAAGAGTCAAAGGGGTCCTTCTGGAGGCTAACATCACTCGGTAGGCGCCTGCCTGTAGGGCTCCAGGTCGCTCCTGCTCATTCCCGTATGCTTGTGCCCTTGCCCCCCTTCTCCAATAATTCTTGGGTATGACCATCTCCAACAAACACTAACAATAAAACATCCGATGGTCGGCACGAGGCTCATAGAAGACTTCCATTCTGATTAACTTTGGGTTAAGGTAGGACGCTACCGCTCTTGGCGTGAAAGTAATTCCATTCGTGTAAATTACCACGCTATGATACCAATTCGAAGAAAACGATGCAATACGCTTTGTTGTTTCTCTTCAGAATCAAAGTCAAACCAGAAACGTCTACCATCGGGAGCCGCCGATGTAAATCACGATGGTGGCCAGAGACAATGCCAGAGAGGCTGGTCGGAGATTCACGGCCGGCATGATCGGATTTGCAAGCATTGAGCATTGCGATTGACACTATCGTCAAGCACGTCAGGCACGAGGCTGCAAGGCACGGCCATCCTTCAGCCATCTTCCGTCGCTCGTCTCCCTGATCTCGTCGTTTCCATGCACATGTTGCATGGTTCTAGCAATTTCTGGCCTGTCTGGGCTGTCCATGTCGAGTAAAGTGTCAGCCGGCCCGTCTTCCAAGAGCCTCAAACGCCCGGAGCTGCTGTTCCTTGACCTACCACACCGAAGTCGTAAAACCACTACTAAAATGGAAACAAAATACGGTTATCGAGATCTGGGACGTCACTTACGCGGCCCAATTCTTCATGCCTTGGATTAGGCGCTTGATGATGACGGAAATGTCATACACACTGGGGAAGAAACTGGAGTTTGATGACTTCATGATTCCCCACGTTTTGCCATCACCTTGTGAAATGCTTCTCTACAGACATCAAAGGAAGGGGACCTCTACGGGTTGGGGGTCAACGGAAGAAAATGTCCAGATTGCCATTTCTCGACAAACCTGACACATCGAACTCCGGGCAAGCGGCAGATGATCCCATCGGTGCCAACGCCGTGAACCGGCGGTCAGAAAAAGAGAACACAACATCCGGGGAATCATTTGCTTCAGCTGGCCATTTCTTTTGCCGCCTTGCCGTCCCCGTCTCTAGGCTATTGTAGGCGAGTATCGTGAGGACGTCGCCTAAAGTTATGCTCAGACAAGGAGATGACCAACAAGGGAGAGTAACATATTGCGAATCCCCATTACACGATGGCTCGTTATCCCCCTTGTCCCTCTTCACCTCCTCCCAATTCGAACTGGCGCATCCCAAAACATGAAGGCCTGATGATGAACGCGCACCACTAATGCTGGGGTCCCGTCAAGTTTAACCGTTTCGACGTCTGTGCCCGGTTCGAGAACCTGGAGTTTTGGGCTAGCTCAGTCGTGATCCCCAACTTGACTCCATTTCCACCGGCGGACCTGACTCTGTCTCTCTTGTCAGCCATGCTCGAAACGAAGATAGCTTCATCAAGCCGTTACATAATTGCTTTCGAGGACCCCTCGTGGACTTTGCACTATCCCTGTCAGGACGAGACGTGCAGGATAAGCTTTGGGGATGGGCCCGGTTGGCGTTGCCTGGGGATGAAGTCCCACGACTCGGGTGACAAGACCCCAATCGTCGAAGTACACGCACGAGACGTGACAGCGCCTCATGGACTCGTTTTCTGCATCGTGGGCTTCGTTTTTTGCTTCCTCGTAGCCTCACTCTTACTCAGGTGTTACGCGCTCTGTGACACCCCCTGGTCTCGACCCTCCCTCCCTTTCCTTTTCCCCTCGCAGTGTTCTCCAATTGCCCCTCCCACCATCAGTTACCATCACGATGTCCGCCGCCAATGGCCGATTTTGGACGGGCATGCCGTTGGCACGAGTGGTTGAACCGGCACAACGTGTTCTAATTCGGAATTGTGGCTGCAAGAAATTTCGGTTACCATGCCGGGTCCGATATCGTCACAAACAAAGCGGTTCACGATACCCTCGTGTTGCAACATTCAAAAGAGGCAATCTCTTAGCTAGACGTGCATCTACAACTCTGGGGGGAATTCCACAACGTCCCACTATATGTTGTTGATGCAACAGGTACGAAACGTCACCTTGATTATGGCGACCGTTACAGCATGCAGAAGATCACACAGACAAAGAACGGAGGTCAGCCAGATCTCACAACTGCGGGGAGAAAAGAAAAAAGACGACGGGGAAGCTCAGACCCGGGTGGGCTTTTTTCGATGTGGAAACACGAAATGTGATGCATCTGGGTATACCCGCTAACCCGCTATCATGCAGAGTGGACAAAGTAGCTTGGCTGCTTCAATCATCTTTAGCAGGATGGAGTTTGTGAGGCTAACAGAAACTGGAGATCGTGCTAGTCTCCAAAACGATCTTCTCACCGTCTCCTCACGAGATGGTGTCAGTTGGTTGGCTGATAGCCCTTGCATGCCTTCTTCTTTCGGTCAGGCACTCGCACACACCTTGGATTTTCAGTCAGATGCTGTTCAGTCAGCCAAAACACCATGATTTGACTTCACGATGTTTTTGCCTAGCAGACAATACTTCTACCACTTTCGAGCACTTTCAAGCTACAAGCTCTCCAACACAGCCTTTTGTTGCCACAACGTCGCTTTTTTTTTTTTTTTTTTCATCGTCATCCCCGGGTCGGTGAGTCAACCTATTATTTGGCTCACACCTCTCCCCTTTATTCTTTCGTTCCCCTCCAACCTCTTCATCTCTGTGTCCATTTCAATATCCACCTTGAGGTCTACCGGGTTCAAATCCGACATTATTGTCTTCTTCACGATACTTACCTACCGATAGTCTCAGGTCCGTATTGCACTTTAGCTCAGCAGACATGAAAATCTTGCTCCGTAGACCCACACGATGATTCTCTGTGCCCAGCTGGAAAACCCACATGGTCTTGGTCTAATCAGGAAGCCAAGAGACATCACAGAACGCACTGATCACTCTCGGTCTGGGTGACTTCACCTTGATCGTGATCCACTCTCCACGTTTCTATCACGACATTGCCGTGGTGGAAGAACGGACCTCAACTGTCAACCACTCGTGGGAGCACACGCAAGCTTAAACGCGGACGCCCTCTTGACCTGGAACAATTTCAAAGGGTCATACCGAAGAAGCACCACCAACTCCACTGCCGCTGCTCCATATGGTGATACTGAATGGCAAATGGTTTTTTTTTTTTTCTTTTCGATTCTCCATCTTGGTATGACTGACTGACTCTTACGAGCAAGCCCTACCTTTTCTATTCTCGTCTCTCGTCTCTCGTCTCCTTTCCAGCATCTCCCGTCCCTTCCGCAAACCCCCTTTCCAACTAATTAGCATTCCGTCTTTCCCATAAGGCATCCACAATCGGATGCCGGAACCTATTCTTGCTAAAACACCCTTGGAATGCCACTAAGAAGCTCTATCACGCTTAGCAGGTGATGATGCGTCGCTCACCCGCGGTCCACAAGTATGGATATAGCCGCCGTGCATGAAGCTGCCCTGCCCTGCCCTGTCTGTGCTTGTGCTGTTCACGAGAAGTACCATTTTAGGGGTCCAGGACCACACCGGGGCTTGTGCTCTGGCTTGTCATTGGCTTCCGGGAAACCTGCTGGTGGATGTCCGGTTGCCGAGCAAAAGGCTTATTTCGTTGATCTGATAACGATTGATCAGCGGTGCTGCTTAATGGTGGCGGCTCTATTATCGATATCGATTAGTTGTTTTTATCAGTGATAACAGCAAAGCTTGTGGGGCGGTATTTGCTGTGGCTTGTCTCAATATGATGCTCTCACCACCTAAATGCCTGGCTGACAACATCATCAAGTAAGTGTTTCCAACACCTCACCTACAAGAAGAGATGCTATATTTCCGAGACATTTCTTCAAGCTCTGTTGAATTTTGATGAGTTGTTTGTAAGGACTTTAAGGCAACCTAATAACATTTTTGAGAAGCCCTTCGCAAAATCGCAGCTACCCTAAACTCGGCCAAGTGTTTGACATGGTGTATCCTCTAAGACCCTCAAATAGGTGATCGATTTGTTATTGCGACTAGAGAAAAAAGCCTTCGGAATCTGTATGCATAATACAGTCTCGAGGATGACATGGGATAATTAGGCGATCATCATCCGATGCCAATGTAGTTACGCGTCGGCACTACTAGGTGTTTCACAAACAAACACACGCAATACCAAGACGGTAGCCCACGCAATCTTCGACGTGTCCATATGTCTAAACATTGAACGGCCCCGGAGACCATACTGCTCTACTTCGCTCGACCCTTATGAACCGTGGCTCTGCGACGAAGAACTATCCCATGACTGACACTGACCTTGATGGCCGGCCATGACCCACACACAGTTTGACTCCTTTCAACGTATTATTTCAAAATAGAATCTTCACCAAATCGACTTTCTATATTTTCAACATCATTTACTCCCTTTACGAGTACATCTATTAGAAAGACCCAAACAACACCTGGGTATCTCACGCTCACATATCAGCTGCACATCTACACATCCGCTCCATTATTCCACACAACTCCGATCGTACACAATGCCTTTCACACTCTAATCGTGCCACGAGATGTACAGCATGATACCGGCGCCTACGGCGATAGCTGTGAACTGCACAATCATATTCTTGAGCTCCTGGGCCTTGTTAGGGCCAGTCTCGAGAAGCTCAGGGATAACAGCAACGGTTCCGACATAGAGGAATGTGCCAGCAGTGAAAGGGAGAAGCATGTCACCCCAAGACTAGCATCTGTTAGCAATCTGTCACGAAGAAAAGCACGTATGGCACTCACCAGGCTAGTTCCCCAGATACCCTCGTTACGACCCATGGGGACATCGCTACTGGGGCCACCGAACTCCTGAACGGCGATACCAATCAAAGTACCGAGAAGAGCACCCAGGGCGGTGATGAATTGCGAACCCATAGCAGCGCGCTTGGAGAAACCGGACTGAATGAGCAGCGCGAAATCGCCAACCTCGTGGGGGATCTCGTGGAAGAAGACTGCGACAGTGGTGGTAGCTCCAATAGTGGGCGAGGCGTAGAAGCTGGCAGACATGGCCAGACCATCGGTAATGTTGTGTGTGAAATCAGCGCTGTTTGTGTTAGTTTAGGTCATGACAAGGTGCAGTCCACATTCTAGGTCACTTACATGAGGTTCAAGTAGCCGCCTAGCTTGACGCTAGGGTTGATCTCCTTCTCGGGCTTTTCGACGGCATTGGAAACAACGGCACCCTTCTCCTCGCTGCCCTTCTTGCGCGACTTGATAGCACCATCCGTAGCGTCAACACCCGAGGAAATAGCCTTGTCTTCACCATGAGAATGGGCGTGCGCATCACCATGTCCGTGAGAGTGATCATGACCGGCTCCACCTGTAGCAATTCGAAGACCCTTGTCCATGGCAACAAACGTCATGAAACCAACCAGGATGGCAAGTCCAAGCACAAGGTTGCGGTTCGGCTCAACCAGCACAAACTTGACAGCCTCATCATGGTCCTCGCCGAGGAAGATCTCAGGAAGCAGATGGAACAGAGTATCACCGAGAAGACCTCCCACAGCAAAGGCAACCATGACAGACAAGGAGGCGGGGTCAATGTTGGTCGGGCAGAGGGCGAGGAGGAAGTTGGGCGGGCCGGAGATGTAAAGGGTCGCGAGAAGGGCGTTTACGGCGGGGGAACCGGGGAAGAGGACGGCGAAGAGGCGCGAGGTAATCGAAGAGGGAGCAGCAGCATGATGGGCATGCTTGGCGGCGTTGAGTTGCTCGACAATGGGACAAGTCTGAAGAATTGCTGTCAGCACGCGATGTCTTAAGGGAGGGAAGGGTTTGACATACCTGGAGTTGAGTGTCAAGGTCGTCGAGGCTCAAGTTGTCGACATTGATACCGCCAGAACTCTCCACATGCTCATGCTCGTGGCCCGCGAATGCGAAACCGACCAGGAGTGCAAGGCAGACAGCCGAGCAGATCACGCTCTTGCGAGTGAGCGCCATGATGTCTATATCTGTCCTTTACAAGTAGAACAGACTAGATGATAAGAAATTGTACAAGAAACAAAAACGAGATCAGGATTGAAAAGGTAAAGGAATGTGTGGCCTTGTACAAAACGAAGAAATGCCCGGTTCACGAAGAACAAAGAACAAGTTGTGAAGTCAGGGTTGAAGTTGTAGTCAAAGCTGGGGATGGATATGGATTCCTAGTCCACCTTGCCTTACGGGATACAGTAGATCGGATGGGCCAGGGGGAGGGGCAAGCCATTTTTCGACCTATGAGCGTGGCGCGCCCCGGCCTCAAGCATCATGCAGGGGAGCTGAGAGCTATCGACTCCCTGTTAAATTGGGTCTGTCGCCGGACAAGGAACGGATCGTCGGGCCATGATTGATTGAATGAGGGTTTATGGTAACTATCGAATAGCCTTTACCAAGATTCCAGGCGTTGTTTAAGGATTATGCCATTTGAACTCTTTTTCCTGTTTCACAGAAGCCAGTTCAATGTCAAGGTGCCTACACACTAACTCAGGTACACTGAAGCTACTGCACTATCGATCTCTTAGCTTCCGGTCACGCGAGTCCATTTCGCAGTTCAACTCATCTCCATCATGATATCAACTCTGCGGTTTCCAGCATCACCACTGTGGAAGAGATATACGTTCACCATCACAATCACAACTCAACAGGGCAATTGTTTTACTAATCATGATCGTCTATTCATGAGCGCCTATAGCATGTCCCGAATACCCATTACTGACTCCTTGAGCTATACGCTATAAACAACAAGAAACATATTAACCACCCTGTTCTGCTTACAGGAGGGCAACGGCGAGAACAACGGCCACAGCAGCAGCGCCCATCGAGTTAAGCTTCTCAGCACCGTTACCGGGCACAGGAGTCGCAGATCCAGCACCATTGCCAGAGCCGGAAGTTGGAGTAGGAACAATAGGAGTGGGGACCAGAGCAGTGGGAGTACCGACAGGTACAATCGGTGCGGGGGTGCTGTAGTTACCAGGAACAACGGCAAAAGCAGGGCTTACGAAACGGTGTTCGACGTTACCCGCAACGTCCTTGCCCCGGCTGACGAGAGTAGCCTTCTTGGTCTTCTTGTCGCAGCTGAGGTCGTAAATAGGCTTCTTGGTCAACTCAGAACCAATAACACCAAAGCTGGGGTTCGGGGTCTGAGGGGCAGAGTCTTGAAGCGTGTACCACCAGACATTGACATCTCCGAACATGGGGCAACCGACGTCTTGGTAGAAGGTGCGAGCGTTCTTAGTAGAAGCGACAGCAGCACCAGACGTCTTGCCGCTGACAGGCCAGCCAGTCTCGGTGACCCAGATGTCCTTGCCCTTTGCGACGGCCTTGACCTCGTTCCACGCAGCCTTGAAGAGGGTTGAACCCTCTGAGATGGGATTGTTCTTGGTATTCTCAAAGTAAGGATAAGCATCCATGCCGAGCCAGTCGCAAGCCTCGATCACAGCTTTGTTGGAAGCGTCGGCATAAGCAGTCCATGTGTCGACGTGACCGATAGGGACGGATTCGAGGCAAGTGCCCTTGATAGTATCACGAGTCTGCTTGATGTAATCGACAAGAACGTCAGGGCTGGTGCCAGGGTTCTCATTGTTCTGGATACCAATAGGAGAGATGCGATAAAGATCCTCACTTCCAACGGAGATGCCGGCAACCAGGTCGTCGATTTGCCCACAGTACTGGTCGATGGTATTCTTCAAGGCGGCAATCTCGTTGCTGAAACCATCACCAGAGGCCCAGAGACCGAATAAAAGGATGGTTTTTGTTTTAATGGCAGCAGGAATGGCAGAAATGGGCTGGTTTGGGGTACCGCCTTGGATCATGGTGTAGAGGCGAGCGCTGGTGAAGGCACCGTCGGTGCCCTCGAGGCCAGCAGCTGTCTTGAACTCATTCTCAAAATCTGACTGAACCTTGAGTCTGCCGTCGGTGAATGTAGCACCATAGTTGAAGCCCTGGAACGCAGCACTGGCAGTGCCTGCGACGGCGGCCATGGTAAGAAGGTTATTGATTGAAGGCATTATGGCTGTTTTTCTGAATATGATGATGATGATGTTAGAGTAAAAAGCAGGTATGAGATGGGTGACCGTGGACTATTTAACGAAGGTAGTGTCCAAAAGGAAGCGACAGAGTATAATGGTAAGAGGCAAGAAAGGAAAGAGAAGAGGCCGGGAATGAACAAGAACTGGAGAAGGAACGACTTAAGAATCAGAGCCAGAGCCAGAAGCAGATCGAAACAACATCGAAGGCGACGAATACTACGCACTCATGCAGGTACACGTACGCACATATCCGAATCCATACACAGAGCCCGATCGAGCAGGCTTTTCACTCGATACATCAACGAACTGGCATAGTTACTCGAAGAATACTCGAATAGCCGGTATATCATGCAGTAAACTGGTGGTAACCCAAGTTCATCCGAAGTCACCAACGCTCTGCTGTCGGTCCGCTGTCAGTTTCCACATCAGCCTAGCAAAAGCCATCGATAAAAGTTTAACACGCCACTCTGCGGGAAAAAAAGAAGAAACTAGCAGTGATGGACAAGATCTTGTCCAGGTAAGAGCCCGATCGAGAGATGCTATTTACATTGCACTGTGCTTTAAGCCGAGTCAAGGCTACGACAAGGTGAGTGAAAACTGGGACAGCCAGTGTGTGTAAACTTGTGTAAGTTGCGGATGACATTAGTCGCCTCTTTGTAGAGTTCCAGTCCAATCACACTACCAAAGTCAATTCGGCCAAGTCCACGAACCTCTGCCGATGAGCCGTTGAACCTCTGACGTCAGTAACCTGTAAAGAGAAACGTCGAGGAGATGAAGGGGGAGTGCTGGCATGATAGATCTATGCGAAAGCCCAGTTGATCATGATAGAACCTTGCTTGTCCGGCATCCCCAGTCTCGGTATTGTTCTAGCGACAGAACTACCTAAAATAGCAACGCCGATCTCTGCTAACCCCAACGCAAAGAGCTCCGGGTGGCATGTCCGCGTCTTGGCTTTGACTAGGAGCTTGAGGTCCTTGAGCTGATGGCTGATACCGGGGTATTGGGTGAAATTACGGGGTATTTCAGCAAGAGAGAGCAAGTGCAACAACGAGCTATTTCTTCCTACTGAAACGAAACATCGAGAACCCAGAGACTGCAATGTCTTCAAACTCTATTCAAGTTATGCGACATTTTTAATGCTTGTACTCGTCATACGTGGGTCGTTTACAACGTGGACCGCCGGTAGTCAACGACGCATTCTCCAGATGGCTGAGAAGCCACTGACTGATCCGGCTCTAACCTCACCATATGGGAGTTTATGCTTTCCACTTTATTTTTGTAACTGACCTCCATAGAACTGCCAAGGACATGCCTTCTGGCGAAGCAAAGCTGACAATCACGAATTCCCATGACCGAGGGGCCGGAATGTCGGGACTTGCTTGATATCACAGTGTCTTCAATTCTGTGTTCTACTGCAACAGACTCGACTTGTAAGTCTGATGCCACGAAGCCAGAGTAGCTATGACAAACTCTCCATTTCCCGTATTTTACCTTCTCAAGTGCACGGCATACATGGTTTACTTGACTTAACAGTGCAGTGCCATAATAGCTGCTATCCTAGTTTGTCTGTCTTGCAAATAGGTACTTCACTACACAGACAATATAAACTGCGCTGAATCATACAAGCAGCGAGCTTGAAGCAGGAACCACATCACATTTTCAGAATTTCACAAAACAAAAGGGCTTCCTTCTTGTTGGAGTTCGAGCCTAGCTTACCTACAACACCTTACTTAACTCAAGGGCTTTCTTGATCGTCTTCGTTACGCACAGCAATTCGTACCACCGTCGCTCAACACCAGCCATTTCATCACCGATCAACACCACATTCACATCTACGCAATCATTATCGCAAAAAAGGCAAAAAGAATCATTCAGCGGGCACTGGGATTGCTCCCGCCAGGGCTTGAACCTGAGACCTTCGCATTACCGGATACTCGGAATGAAGTATTAGTACGACGCTCTAACCAACTGAGCTACGGAAGCCGTCCGAATGATTGAGCGGATGACCCGCTCTTGGATGGTGAGCAGAGCTGCTTAGCCGGAATAACAAACTCCAGTGGCAGGCGGCCTAAGGAATAATCAATACTTTACCTAACTTCAGGATAAGTTACTATAATAATCAGATCATATCTTGGGCTAAAATTCGACTGAAGTGACTAATTTATTTTATGTTTCTACCTAAAGTTAGAGAAAGTATTGATTATTTACCAACCCGTCTGAGTGGTTACTGAGAAGAGGGCAATACATGACAGAGCACGAGTTGCACGGTAACAAGCGGAACGATGAACATTAACTCCAAGGTTGTGAGACAATATGTGTATTTGGTTTGTGATTTGTACAATGCGGTAACTTGAATGCTGAAAACTGCCATGAGGCAGAAGTCAACACTGCAAACCTTAAGCAGCGTCAGCCACAAGGTATGCTTAACTTTAATCAAGATATTCAGGGTCCATCGTCAATTCACAGGCATGGACCTCTGTTAGTACCCGAAAATGTCCACAATGATCCACTGCCAGTAACAATGCGCATGAAATACGAGAAAGAGGCCTCTTTCACGAATATAGAAACGATGATTAAGCAAAACATCCCCTGTTCACATTTGTTTCACACGCGTTGTCTGTCGCCATGTCAAGTGGCTGACGTCGACTGAACCCCCAGCCGCCAGGGGTCCCCCACCAGAACCGGTTTTCCCAGCCATGCAACCATTAAAGAAACCCCAGCCAAGAAAAGAAACAACAAAAAACCAGCCCCTGCAAAGACCAGTGACGCAAGCGCCCGGCACTTGATTGGCCGGTTTCAGATACGGTCTTTGTTTAGGGTCATGATTTGCACGGCGATGCGCTCATCCAGACACGATGCTGAGGCAGGGACCTTAAACTTGTTCTGATTCTCTGGCGGTTGTGCTCTTAGTTTGGTCTTGGTAAGAGGGTCTGAGTGTCTCTGGGTTAATGTGTGCGAATCGTACTTTCCTGTTGCATTGTCTTGCCGTTGCATCGTGCTTTCCAGGGTCCATGAACTTTGTTAGGTATATATTCTACAGCACCACCCCCAAACTCAACATCTTTGGTGTCTACTGAACCTTCATTTTATTTGTTTACTTTTGAGATTCACCATAACCTTAAACAAAACATAGAAGACATCCCACTTGTGCAGTATCACGGTACAGTGCCCAACAATGTTATCGAGGTTCTTCGTCTTCTTCCCCCTGGTCTTATCCATGGTGGCATTTATCCTCTCTATGCTCTGCCTCTTTGCTGGTCATAAGCAAGGGTTTATGGAGGAGTACTCCGTCGCACGGGTAGGCCCAAGACACATCAATGACTTTTGTTAAGAGTACTAATGATTTTTTTTTAGCTAAACACGTCAATGATCGGTCACGACTTGCTCGACATCGACAGCGACGCTTCCACAAACGATAATGACGACGGGGATGGCGGCTTCCTAGACAAGGTCGGCGACAAGTGGAACGATATCAAGGATGACGTTAAGGGGAAAATCAACGATATCACTGGTGAGGTTGCCGACGAGTTGGCCGACACCATTGGTATCTCGGAGTGGTACTCTATCCATGTCATGGCAACTTGTGATGGACAGTACAAGCCGAATGCCACGAGCCCCGGTGCTGGTTATAACGTAACGGACTGCACCAACTCTGCCCCTGAGAGTGAGTAGACAACCTTGGTGTTTTTCGATAATAGTTACTAACCTCTTTAGAACGATTCAACCTCACTGAGATGCTCGACAAGCAACTATCCATCGGCCCCTTCGAGCTAAGCCTTGCCGACGTCAACTGGCCTGATGACATCCAGGACTCTATCGACCTACTCAACAGCGCCCTCCTCGCGACATTCGTCCTGTACGTCCTCGCCGTTGGCTTCTCAGGTCTAGCCATGCTCGCCTGTGTCGGGGCATTCTTCCTCTTCGCGCGTCGCGGCGTCAACGCCGTCAACCTCATCCTCGCCAGCTTGGCCGCTCTGGTTCTCCTCATTGCTAGCATCCTCGTAACCGTGGCAGGCCACAAGGGCGTTAACAAGATCAACGATATCGGCGACGACGTTGGAGTTTCTGCCTCTCTGGGTACCAAATTTCTGGGTTTGACCTGGGCTGCTGCCGCTCTTATGATCGCCACGACTATTTACTGGGTTGTGCACCTCTGCCTCATGCGACGTGAGAAGAAGCGACAGTGGAAGCCTCGCAAGGGCAGCTACTAAATTTGATGAAGACTTATGACGACTAGACTGATGATTGGTTTTTGTTTAACCAGAGATTGGGCGCGACTATGATACCAAAGTGTTTTGCTTTCCTTTAGCAGTCTTACAGAACGATTCCCTCATTAATTTGGCTTTTCTTACACAAAACCACAAGTATGGTATATAAACATCTATAAATCTCAGATAGTAATATGATAGCTGGTCTATCTAACCTTTTGCTCAGCACAGTAGTGAAGTGCCGTGATCGTGCGTGCGATGTTGAGTTAAATTTCACGCTACTTTACAAGCTGCACAATGCAGCACTAGAGTCAATGTGCCGAATCCATATCATATCCCTTTCTTGGTAGAAGAGAATATGAGATATATCGAGAAGTTCTCAGTTGAAGTCATGTCGGTTACCCTGTAGACTTCTAGCAACGCCAATGACGTCACTGATCTCAAAGCGCACAACCACCAACCGCGTGTAGCGCGTGTCATCCCTCGGCCTTGATTCAGGCTGCCACGAGTAAACCAACATAACCAACATTGATATCCCATTTCGACACATCGCATCCTGTCTTTCTCCTTTCACACCATAGTTCATGTCCTGGCTGTGTGGTCTCTGAAGAACATCACGTCCAACTGGCTATCACACCATGCCTGGCGGCTTTCACGATGAGGAATCTGGCGAGTCGGAGTCGCTGCTCGGCCGAGGCCACAAGAAGGTCAAGCACTTCTGGGATGGCTTTGTCGACTTTGCGTTCCAGGACAATATTCTCAAGATCGCCTTTGGTTTGATGTAGGTATGCCTCTCCTTAAAGTGACGATAATTAACATTGGACAGCCTCGCATCCGCATTCACAGACTTGGTCAAGTCATTTGTGAGCGACGTGCTCATGCCGCCTATCTCGGTTATCCTACCGCTCAACAGGAACATGGAGGAGAAGTTTGCCGTTCTGCAGAAGGGCTCTACCTATAACAAGACCACAGGCTACAACACTCTGCACCAGGCCCAGGATGATGGTGCCGTTGTTCTAGCTTATGGGTGAGTAGACCAAGAAAGTCTTTGGTGCACATACTGACAGCTCATAGGACATTTATCAGCCAAATGATCTCATTCATCATGCTGGGCATCTCCCTCTACGGAGTCGCCCACTTGTGGCAGCTTGCATCATCCGAACCCATCATCAAGCACACCAAGAAGTGCAAATATTGCAGACAGCGTATCAACGAAAAGGTAAGATGAGTGCCACGGAGAAGACGTGAACTGACGTTCTGTAGTCAATTCGATGCATACAGTGCACTAGCTGGCTCGATGGCAGAGAGGATCGCAACTGAGCTTACACCAAACACTTTACACAACCGTACATGATACCCCTTGCTTTTGGTCTGCTTTTGGTCTGCTGGAGGCGTTATTACAGATTGCTCTTTGATGCAGTTAGACGTAGCTGCTATCCTTCCCCCGTTATAAGCGAGTAGACGATGCTTTGTGTTTCATGCTTGGTTAACATATAAGAACTGCCTTGCTCATTCTTAACTATTTATATGTCGATTTGTATGATTCGGGCGTTCTCATTGATTGGGTGCTTGGGTGCTGAGTCTAGGCGTGTCTTCACAGATCTAGCTCACCACATCTGTCGGGTATCAAGGGAGGTGTCTGGTGCCATATTGAAACCAAGAGAGCTCAAGCTCCCCTACCGATACATCCAATTGTCCACACCTAATGCATGCATGCATGTCATGGTGGCTGGCTGCCATAACGGAGTTGAGATAGAGTGTGGCGTCGATTACCGAAACCTTGATTGTTTGCCTACATCTCACTGGGGAAATGAACAAGAATGGCTGTATGGACTCGTGCTTAAGTCAGATGGCATAGAAGAGATGGTATCGGCTTGCTGTACACATATCCATCTTCACTCAAAAATACAGTCAAAGTCACCACAGAGTCATGAGTTGGCCCCAAATTAATATTTTAATTAGACATCATAAATGCTAAACGCTGAATCAAATGTTCATTACTCCTCTCACTTGCTCAAATTCACAGCAACATGGCAGCGCCACCAACAACAGCAGCAACAGCCAGGACAGCGTTTTGGGTCACAGCAGGACCGGCAGCGTTGTCGGAGTTGACAGGCGTGGCAGCAGCATCAGAAGAGGGAGTGGCATCGGCAGACTCGGTGGCCTGAGCACCAGTGGCCTTGGGCTTGGAGGCAGAAGTAGGCTCAGAGTCGGTGGCAGAGGCACCGGGAGCAGCAGAAGCATCGTCGTCATCATCGGCGTTGAGCTTGTTAACTCCAGCAGTGACGGTGATGGGCAGAAGCATGGTCTTGTAGCCGCCCTGAGCAGTAGTCATCTTAGTGGTCTTGGTAGAGCCAGAGAGAATCTCGACCTGGGTGACGGAGCAAGTTGCCATATCATTCTTGGGGTCCAGTTTACAATCGTAGTCCTGCTTCCTATAAAGGTGTTAGGTACCAGTAGATACATGTACTGTGAACGACACTTACGCTTCACCGACATCATACTCGGGGTCGGCAGACATGGAGTAGGTGAGATGCATAGTTGAAGGTCCGCCAACAACGGTGTCGGTGCTCAGGATGCCGCAGTCATTGGAATCGGCTCCCTTGGGGCAGTGAATAGCAATAGTGGTCGCACCATCCTTGACAGCAACAACGGAGCCCTCGAGAGCCTGACGATCGTAGAGAGGGAGGAGGAAGTTGACGGTAGTTGTCTGGGCCGCGACGGCAGCGACAACACCAGCGAGAAGAGCAAGAGAACGGGCCATTTTGTGATATTGATTCGTACTAAAGAGTGACGGTGTAAAAACGAGTGTACTGGTTTAGACGTGAACGAATGTAGAAGTATTAAGTAAATTAACTCCAGAAATGACGATGAACGCGAACTAACAAAGAGATAGAAAAAATGGTCCGCAGACGGGGACGATCCCCTTTTTCTTTAACGAAAGGTCACATCTTTTGATTGATTAAATCCTTCGGCGGCCGCTTACAACAACGCTATGCTCGAATAAAACACCCGGACACTTTTTCGGCCTTAGAAAGGAAATTAGGACGGCACCCATGTTCCGCCTTGGTAATGCCCACTTCCCGAGCCTCATAGGGCGGAAAATAAATGGAGAAAAGGGCGGGAGATGATCAATGTGAGAAGTCTAAATAGATTGATATTGACAAGTTGGGATTTCAGTGAGATCTTGTCATGTAGGTGGCTTGAGTTGTTGTGGGGGAGGCTTGTCTAGGAAATGGGGATTTGGCGTCTGTTAAAGAGGCCGTTGAGACTATTGATGCTGGAAATGATGAAGCAGTTGATGAATCAAGCTAGTTTTACGGGGGTGGCGCTCGGCTAGACCATCACTGTGTCAGATCCCGGTGTCTCGTACGAGTTGTTTCGGACCTTATTCTTAGACGGCCATGATAAGATTTATAGTCAAATGAATGAGAGATAGACAAGTTCGGCAATGAGATCTCGAATTGGATAGAAAGAGCTAGTCATAGCCTCAACATCCCACATAACAAGGTAGGCGTACCCCGTAGACGTACTCTATCAACGCCTTATCATCAACTTGTTTACTAGATTTTACAATTGCCACGATTTTCATCTTTGTCATGACTGCTATCCAACATCTCAAATCAGAATTTCCTCTCAGGCTACCAGCTGTTAGCCTATCAAAGGTCGATCAGCTATAAGAATGCCTCGCAGAGTGCAGGGCACAACATGCGCCACATCAGGCTCTGGCAGATGTAGGCCTCATCTTCCTCTTTAAACCCCTCTTGACGCACTCATCCCTTCTTCTTCACCGTCGACGACAACATCAACATGAGCCGCTGGCACGCCGCTTCCTGTGTAGTACCTCAGGTCTGCGTCGGGCAAAACTCGGTGCCCTATTGCAAGACCTGTAATGCATCCGCACACAAATGTCTGGAGTTTCTAAAACAGACGACACTCGGTTGTTGTTCTTTGTCTCCGATCCCGCCTGACAAACCCATGGGTCAATTCAACCTTAGCTGGCCCCCTACTGTTCCTTGGACCAGGGTGCTGGAGGTTCATGAAACTGCGCTGCATGATGCAGCTGAGCTCAAAGCGGCGCCGTCAGAGGCTCCTTTCACGAATGTTGGCAGCGCCTTCACGGAAACCCGAAAACCCGAAAACCTATTGAACTCGAGCGATCAGTCTTGCATATACAAGCCTTTAGAACGTGACCACTTTCGACTGATTTGTCTGGAACCTAACGGTAAAGACAAACTCTCTACTGTTGTGCACCTGGAACTAGAAACACACCATTTCGAGCAGTGCCCCGAGTACGAGACTACCTCTTACTCATGGGGAGGTGAGGATGGGAACTCAAGTTTGTGAGTATACCACCCTGAACTTTTGTCGCCCCGACGCCTAGTCACTGACTATGAGAAACGATAACCAGGTGCCATCCAATCTACATTGGTGAATTTTGGGACATTCTACTCCAGACCCAAAACTGCTTCTCAATGCTCCAATACCTGAGGCCCCAGAGGGGTTGCAGAATAGTGTGGGTAGATGCTATATGCATCAACCAAGAAGACAACATAGAAAGAAGCGAGCAAGTCCAGAGAATGAGGGAAATTTATTCTCAATGCACTCAGGTCGTGCTTTGGCTCGGAGCTGACGTCGTGAGACCAGTTCCAGGTACATATCCTTCCCGCCGCCCCTTGCGAGATCTTATAGTGGATGCAGGGCTCAGCAATCCGAGGGAACAGGTTTTCCTGAGGGACCTACTCAAACGTCGATATTTCACAAGGGTATGGGTCGTACAGGAATTGATACTGGCACCGCGGGTTATCATGCCTGTTGGAAACACTGTCTTTTTCGCTGATCCTCGAACAAGTTTCGTATTGCCAAAAACCCTGGCAGTTGATTGGAATTGGGAAGAAACTCATGCTCCATGGATGGAACATATAACCCAGGGAGTTATAGAAGTCAGAAGCCTCTTTGACGTCGTGCGTCTTCTGAGCACAAGTCACGCTTCTGATGCCCGAGATAAAGTCTTTGGCATTCTTGGGTTGTTATCTAACAGTAATGTATTGATTCAGCCCCAGCCGAATTATTCTCTATCGCTTCAGGATGTCTTTATTGGCTTCGTTACCCATAGCATCTTCATTGAAAGGAAATACAACCTGCTACACAAAGCCTGTGGCGTAGCGAATTCGATCAGCATCCCTTCATGGCTGCCTGAATACAGAAAGACAGCTGCTTGGAATTCTGCCTTGAGCAACTCAGATACAAATAGCCCTGACTGGTCGAAGGTGGTATCTGAGGTGTCGAACTCGGGTTCTAAAGTGACACTCAAGAAACCTTTTACCACAAGTCAGGGACACCATTCCACTGCCTACACCTACTTCTTTCAAATAAGCATTGAGAAAAACAACCCATATCACACTCGAGACAAACTTTCAGAGGCAAAGTCTGAATTGACACCGCGCGTCCATCATGATAATGGACACCTCTCCATCAACCTCAGAAGAATTTTGACAATCCGCAAGGCTCCAGTACCTGCCGGCTTACAAACAGTGCAGGGATGCAGAGTTCCCGTCATGGTGCCTTTTAACACGGGATCATTGTTGAACCCCCATATGTACCTGATAGGGTCCGGCTCCCTTCACAGTATTATTCAGGCGGGCGATGAGATCTGGGTCTTAGAGAGCCCCGATTCACCGACCGTATTCCTTGTCTTGCGTGGCACCGATATGCGCCAAACCTTTGGTTTAGTCGCTACTTTTCATTACTTGTTCTTTGTGTACCGATCTCTACTCCCTAATTCAGAATTCCCAACTAGTTGTTTCTCCACTTTCGATATGGAGAAGCATATGGTAAAAGTTTATACCTGGGTACGTCGATCGAGTTCTCTGAGAGCATACAGCCTCCAGTTCGGGTTTCCAGTCGAAACGTGGGACAGCAACCTGTCTATCATTGAAACTAGGAATATCTTTGAGACGACCTTCCTAGGGATAAATGATATTTACGCCAGAGTTCTTCTGCCTTTTGTCATGAGAGCCTTCGAAGAAGATGGCAGTGAGACGCCCTGCCTACCCGAGAGATGGGAGGACCTCTACATCTCATCTCTTAAATCGGAAATGCAGCCACGAATAGATGGCGGCTATTGTTATGTGAACACCCGTGAACATCATAATACAGAGCCAGTGAGAAACACTTGGAACGTGATCTCAATGGGGCATGGCATTATTTTAAGGAGACGACTGGAGGAGATCAAGCAAGATCTCGTTGACATTATATCCTCACGCCATTATTATGTATATCTCGAAACCTGTCTCTCATTGAGTCAAAGGATTTATAAAGACTACGCGCACAGCGACATTGAGATGCTGACATCGGAACCTGGAGATAGTCGGGGGGCCGATCAAGGTTACAACAGAGGATGGGCAAGCCGGCTGCGTGACCGAGGCTTTTTCAACAATGAATTCGACATAAGAATGGAACCTCCTCTTTTATTTCCTGACAATGAACTTTGCCGAGATTTTGGATTAGATGGGTGCCAATATCGGGTTACGATAGTGTAATTAGGTATTTATTGATATTTGGATTTTGCCGGGGTTAAAAAAATGGACTAGCCTTGGCATTCAGTTGTCCGTCTTGGCATCGCATTTCAGACAAAGCTCAGTCTTGGCATCTCACGATGAATTTGCCCGTCTGACATTCTCAAAGCCGGTATCCGGTTGAACAGTCTCTCATTTTTGTCAATTTTTCCTTACAATGTTTCGTTTCTTTTCATATCTAAAACCATCCATTAATCTCCCATTTCTTCCCCTTCTTGCCCTTGCTCTCATACCCCATCGTCCATCACCACATCTTGGCCAAAACTTCAACCTCGGCCGCCCAGACCTTGGCACTCTCCGCCGACTCTTGGCTCGCCTTTGGCCCCTCCCATCCCGGTTTCTTGGTCGCGGAAAAAAAGGAGCTTTTAAAAGGACGGGCATGACCTCTACGATTTCCAGTCCGCGGCATTTCGCGTCAGAATACTAGTTGTTAACTTATTGCCGTACCTTGACAACCCATCCCATATAATAAATCCTTGTCGGTGTTTCACGCTCCATCTACAAGCACGATTACTCTGCATCTCTCAGCTTTGCGCGATACCCTTGGTTGGCCGATTGCCCTTTGCGACTCTGTCTGCGCTTCTTATCCCTGCGCATCGTGCCATTTGCATTTCCTCAACGGGTGCTCCCGCCAAAACCATGTATCTGGGTCGAACGTCAACTTGGCTGGCGTTGCTGGCTGTGAATAGCATCGCATATGCTGATGAAGAGGCACCAGCTGTGACGGCTGCGCCTATATATCTGCCCTACTACAACGAAGAGGCTTGGTCTCAGGTGCGCGGCAGTATCATCTCAAGTGTAAGCCGTCTCTCTGTTAGGTCACCATAGTGGATGCTGACTAGAATATGCGCTAGGATTCAGATGCTCAGGAAACAACATACACGATCTTCTGCCCGGATTTAGACGACGTATATCCACCAGAGTGTGATCTCTCCCTCGAGTTCCCCTTCATTCTTGTTGAAGGCCCTGATACTGTCCGGTTTCACGGCACCCATACCTCACAACTGTATGTCCTTCGCTATCGGCTGAACTAATCTTTGTGCTAACTAATGCAGCACCGCAAGCCTAGAGTGTAAACTACAAGGTACAACTAGGGCGACATGTTCCGGGCACTCCAGTTTCCACAAGGGCTACGATGACGGCGTGCATACAGGTCCAACCGAAGTGAAGTGGACTTCTACTTATTCTGGCGATAAGGTTGAATGGGGTGTCTTGACCATGGCCGAATTACCCCATGATTCTGATCCGTTTACTGCGGCGTCGACTACGCCAACAGGTCCAACCGAATTCGTTTCCATGCCCATAGCTACGAATGGCGACAGTGCTGGCACCAGCCTGTCCATCAATGTTAGAAGGGTTGCTCTTCTGACGGCTTGCTGCACGATGATAGTTGGCTGGCTATCATGATGGCCCATCTATCTAGCGCATAAGTAAACGAGTACACGATAATGATGAAACGGCCGAATGATGAAGAGCAAGCGAGCAATCGCTTTGGTGTCTGTTGACTAGGCGTATTTGACAAGTTAGACTGATAGTAAACCAGGACGATCTGAATTCATGATCAATTGAGGCATTTCTGACCATCAATGATAAGCTTTATTCATGTTTTCCCACAACTTTTCACACAAGTTCTTCTTTTGCATGATCTCAGGGTCAGTAGACAAACTACAACATACCGCCAAGAATAGCAGATGGGGCAGTAATCAATTCACCATAATCCTTTTGTCAGTTATTCTTTAGACATTTTGAAAGAGTGCCATAATTCTCTTTGAGAATTGTCAGTGAACTAACTACTCTTCCATTATAATCCAGCATAGTCCATATTTGTCGAGCGAACTAAGAACTAAAACCCTGCACAGAATATGATAAAGACTTCATCGCCACAAACAAAGTACGTCTATTCAAGTAGGGTTGGAATCATTTTGACAATGAGTGATTGATGTGTTCATGCGCTCCGACCGAAAGTCTCATGCATCGCCGGCCGAGCGCGGTATATCTCCACTTTTCCGGTTCCGAGACTCGGCGCCGGCCGTCGGCAGGACGGAGGTTGAAGATCTCTGCAACTTCGTTCCATAAACCTGCCATACGCGTAGAATAAGCTATTTCTAACGAACGATGAGTTCCGAGTCTTTGATAATGCTAGCATATCTCAGGTGGTCTGCTTTGTTATGATGCACTCCATCCCAGTCGATCTAGGTATAATTTCTTTGCCGCTTTGAGAGGTTCCTGAAAGCTGGGAAAACATTACCAGTCAAAGCTTTTCTAATCTATATGTGTCACTCTATATAAGTACATGGCATCTAATACTGTATTCAAGATTCAATCTTCTTGACAAACGAGTTGGTGACATTATGAGGTTGGTTTGAAGAATATGCAGAGAACCTCGTGTGTGAGTGAGCATCTAGATAATACAGCTTTTAGAAAAGTGTGTTTTTAGTTTCTAATTCTAGCAGATGCAGGTAGATTAGACTGGCTTAGTTAAAATGCCTGAAGGCTTAAGCTTGTGATTCTTTTCAAAGGAAAACAAATGTAGTGATTGGGTTTAGTCGCAAAAGCGGTTGGCTATGCATAACCTTGTAATGCGGAAGGAGCAGATGGGTGAAGTAACTACCTCTGACCTAAGGCTCCAAAGTGCCGTGGTGTTGAGGTATCTATATCCAAATATTTCCCCGAAGCTCAACAACAAGATAACGTGTCCGAGTGGTTAAGGAGATAGACTTGAAGCGTCTCTAAGACAGCTAGATATCTATTGGCTTCGGCCTCGCAGGTTCGAATCCTGTCGTTATCGATTAGTTTCATTTTTGGGCATATCTAAGGGTGTCGTGATACTTAGTTGGTGTTTAGACACTTTACCTGCCGTAAAGGATATCACAGAAGATATTTTTGTGTGATAAGACGCCAAGACTTAGGAAAGAGCCTCTCTATTAGTTAAAGAGCCATATCTATGAGAATGGGGCATGCCTCGTCTAAATGAATTGGGCTGATCGCCGGCGGACTAGGTGACCACTAGCCTTCCTCCCGTCGAACCCATAGACTTCCGAGATAGAGAGAATCTTGATATTCAGATCTTATTAAGATATCATCTAGTCTATGACACTGGAAAACTAGAGATGCTGCATGCAGAAACCACGTCAGAGGTCGCACAAGATGCGGTATGTGGTGCAGCTCTAAGGCCAAAGCACCAAACAACTTCTTTTCAATATAGCTTCATGTAGGCAACCGCATGCCCTCGATGTGTAAACATCTTTACTTTTCTCTCAACTCACATTTAATTGAGGGCATTTTTGCCAAGTTACCGAATTAGGCAATCGGTCGCTAATTTAAGCTCACTACTCCATACCCCACAGCCGTTTCGGCATGGCCCGTCCATGAAGAGAATGAAGAAGGAGCAAAGGTCTATCAGAAAGAAGAGGAAGAGCAAGAGGTAGTGATAGGCAAGCAGCTATGCAGGACGGCGGTTTGGCCATCAACATCAGCGTCTTGTACATGCATATCTTCAGTGCGAATCTGATTTCTTCTTAGTTGACTTTACATCCTGTTGAACTTGTTATTGTTTGAGTTTGTTGATTGCTAACATGACTATCATATAGCGATTACGCGGCACTGGGAATGGAGGCAAAGAACTGGAAATGGACGAGTAAAGGGGTAGGCGTTTTCTAGAGACATGGCTATGAGCCGCATTTCAACACGTTATTCTTGGATCGGGAGATTAGTGCAAAAGTCGATGCTTGCCACGCAGCTGAAACAAAACTTGACTTGGTAACTCGATGCGAATGAATCATTTCTAAAGTCAAGGTTCGATTATCGCGAGGTATGCCACAGCGAGATTGCTCATCATGTCCACGGGCAGTTAACGATCCTATGGGGTTCTTTTTGCCTATGCTAACAGCAGGCTCCGTTGACGGGTATCAAAACAGCGTCTCAACAGAAGAAAGTAAACATCAATCAAGCAATGAACAGAAGACGGCTACTCTGAGACAAGACAATGGCATGACTGAGCAGATAATCAATATCAGCCCGCCATGTCTGTCTCGCGTTGCTGACGGGCTTGCAGCGAGGCTCAAAAAGGGAAGATAACCTCCGGCCAAGCTCCGGTAGGCTTCATATCCGCATACGAGAGCTGCATGTTTTAAATACACCGAGACATGGGAAAGAGATCTTGGGTCTAGGATGGGCCTCAATCCTTATGGTACCTAGTCAGTCACTTCATGGGAATGTGGAGGAGCCGGGATTCCGCGCGCATCCACATGCAAGACAAGAAGCTTGGCCTTGAGCTTCTTTTGCAATCTCGTATCAAGAATTTCTCGGGATTGACCCGAGACTCGTTCCTTATCTTGGCTGACAGCCAGCTCTTGTCAGGTTAGCACAGACCTTGCTGTCCATGGATGAACGATAGGGAGCTGAGCATTTGGCCCTGAGACCAAACTCAATTTGGACTTGGCGCCGGCTCAGCGAAGTTGCTTTTTCTGTTTTTGGCTTGTGATGGCGTCGCGTTCCTGAAAAATGGCGGCCGACATGAATTTCCACGTGTCTGACCTAACCAACAGGGATGTTTGTGAAATGGGAACACAACAACTGTCAAGCAGCGTGTGTAGGACTGCCTTTCGTTGAGAGAAACAACGCGTGTTGGAAACGTTGCAATCAAGATCAGACGAACAGAAACCTCCGGCGTGTTTCGTGTTTCAAGATCCCCCTTTTTGGCGGTTCTGTATTTCTGTGTTTCGTCAGTGAGTCAGGCTTGTGTTGATCAATCACTCTGGAGTCAACCAGTTTTTGCCTGCAACTGCCCAAGCAAGGGCAGAAAAGAAAGATTGCTGGGGGTGGGGAGTGGAGTTGGGTAACGTTGATGCAAAGTTGATGGACAGGGATTTCATGGATCTGTCATTGATGGATGGTTACGCAGCAGCACAAAACACCTAGATCATGCAGAGAGCTTATGAATATTTCGGCCAGATTAGACGCGCGTTCAGAGGCATATGTCAAGTTCACAAAGCTCCTCTCCTCTAAAAGGACTCTCAAGAGACATGCATTTCATGGCGTCAAGCCTCAGTCTCTCCAACTCTCCACCCACCAATCCCCGCCCTCCAAGACATCTGTCAGGTAAACTTAGTGGATTTTACCCCTGGATCTTCCTCCATCAGATCGACGAATAGCCATGTTTGTTCTTTTGGAAGCAAAAAGTATGTGGCCGTTGTTGACCTATTGACGATCCCCTACCCGCGCGGCCAGGCGAAACAACCGGACCTCTATGTCTGTAACACAGGATGGTTCTGGTAAATGTTCTACTGGCCAGAAATGACGGCTGATCGCCGAGAGCATCAGGGGTCGGGGGGTACCTTGTCATGCTATGTCATGCCCGTCTGCGGGGAGAGGAGAGGAGAGGTCATGATTCAACGGTTCGCTATGTCTGAGGCTCATCAGCCCAAGTCAAGTCTTAGGTTATGAACCCAGCATTCATTCGTCATTCGTTCCTCAAGATCCCCTCCCTCCCTGTTTGTCTCCCCACGGATCTGAAAACAGCTCGCCAGGGTACGGGATACATCAAGCATACGCTTGTTATTAATACCTTGCCTAGCCCCCCGTCGTCTATCGCCGTTTGGTCTAGCCCGGTCCAGCCTGGAAAAGAACGAACGTCTTGTCAAGCTTCAGCTTATTGCGTTCTCGTATTCCATTCTCTCAGGCTGTTATCGTATCGCATCGCTTCGAGTGGCCCCTCTTTGGTCTCATTAGTTTCTTTTCTTTTACTTTTTATGCCCCCGAGTGTTTGAACCTTGCTTTTTCGTGTAATTCGTCTTTTTAATTGTGGCTATTGTCGTTGTCTGTCGTTGCCCAGTCGAGTCGCATCTTCGTCCATACATATTACGCCCGACGTTCATTTACACCCTCGGCGTACAGCTTCACCTGGCAACACCTACCACTTACTCAATACCGACATTCGTTATCTGACCAGACCACAAAGAGTTCATCTCATCTCGCTCATCATTAGCGACTCCCCGCCGAGACTTCACTCACCCATAAACACGCCTCTTCCTGGAGAAGACAATCTATCGCTGAGCGACTCAACCAATTCAACCACCCATCATGAAGCTCTTGGCTCTAGCAAGTATAGCTTCGCTTGCCGTTGCTACTGGCAAAACTGCTCCCAAATCGTTGGATACCTCGGATTCTAGTATGTGTCGTGCCCAGCAGGCCCTGCCATATCACTAACACCTTTAGAATCCATCAAAAATGTGGCGGGGACACTCGCCTTTGATGCCATGACCTACTACAGCGGCAACACATCTTCGGTCCCCAAAGATCTTGGTGATCTTCAAGATCCCTACTACTGGTGGGTAGCAGGCGCTCTCTGGGGTGTCATGCTCGACTACTACCACTACACCGGAGACTACACCTACAACGACGTCGTTATTGAGGCCCTTCTGGGACCTACAAACCTCGGTACTGGCCAGGACTACATGCCTGCTGAGCATGCGGACGAGGAGGGTAACGATGATCTCTTCTTCTGGGGTTCAGCCGTCCTTTCAGCCGCCGAGCGAAACTTTCCCCAGCCCAACAAAGATCTCCCCTCGTGGCTCGACATCAGTATCAATGTTTTCAACGAGCTTGCTGGTCGCTGGAACACAACAAACTGTGGCGGCGGTCTTCTATGGCAGATCTTCCCCGAGAACCCCAATGGCATGACCTACAAGAACTCAGTCAGCAACGGTGGTTTCTTCCAGCTCGCCGCGCGTCTCGCCCGTGCCACAGGAAACAGCACGTATCTCGACTGGGCTAACAAGATATATGACTGGTCTTGGGATGTGGGCTTCATCGACCACCGCAATTACCACGTCTACGACGGCGCGAGCGTACTGGATAACTGCCAAAAGACCACATACCACTCCTTTACTTACACCAGCGGCATTTACCTCTATGGCGCCGCCGTTCTCGCAAACTACACCGAGAAGCCAGAGTGGATAGACCGCTCTAAGCGTCTCCTCGAGGGCACCAACTGGTTCTTCTCTCCCTTTGATAACTCGACCAACGTCATGTACGAGGCCGCTTGCGAGACAGTCAACACGTGTAACTGGGACATGTCCACCTTCAAGGGCTACTTGTCGCGTTTCATGTACCTGTCAATTCAGATGCAACCTGCCCTACGTGAACAAGTTCATCAATACCTCCTCCCATCGGCCAAGGCTGCTGCACAGACATGTACCGGTGGCAAGTCTGGTCGTGAGTGCGGTATGCGCTGGTGGGTTAACGGCTATGATGGAAACTCTGGTCTCGGTCAGCAGATGTGCGCTCTTGAAGCCGTTCAGGGCTTGTTGCTGGATGAACTACCTGCACCGCTCCAGGGCGACAAAATCAAGGTCATCCGCAACACTGACTGGGCTGCTATGGACACACACGAGTCCAAGATCAAGAGCACACCGTCAGGTACAGGGTCAGCTTCAGAAACAGCATCTTCGACCGCTGAAGTGGCTCAACCCACAAAGAGTCAGGATGCTGCCTCTCTTGCTCGGGCCGATCTCGCCCTGGCATCTTTCAGCATAGGAGCTGTTCTCCTATTCCTGGGATTAGCCTAGACAAAAGTTCTTTGTAGTTTATTATATCTTACACGGATTAGAATGGATAAGGCGTTAGGAAACAACAGGAAACGGTCTGAGGGAATACTTTGATATAAAACGTCTCATACCATGAGCGTTGCTTTTATAATTTCACGAGATTACGTCTAGAGAATCTAGATCTAACCTAGAACGCCGTCGTTTTATCGCCCTTTATATCTATTCTAGTGCTCTATGATCCTCTCACCTCGGCCAACGTCGTCTTCAATGACTCCAAGAATCTTGTCACCTCGGCATCTGTGCCGACTGTGATTCGCAGACATCCTAGACATCCGTGCTCTTTACCTCTGAATCGCACAACCACGCCCCTGCCCTCGGCGAGTTTCTCGTAGACGGCTAACGCGACAGTGTTGTCGGGCTCGCCTGCTGAGTTGAGCATCTCGTATAGCAAGAAGTTACTCTCAGTACCACCTCGTAGACGACCGACGCCGGAAATATTAGGCAGTTCCTTAATGAGACGGTCGCGCTGCTCTAGAAGGCGGGCGCGGTGGTCTCGCATAATAGCGAGGCCCTTGTCAGAAACGGCGTACGATGCAAGGGCACTTGTTGGGCTGGAAATGTTGTAGGGGGCCTTGAGGCTGTTGAGAAGTCTGGCAATTGGGGGTGAGGTGAAGGCGGCACCAAGACGGATACCAGCCATGCCAAAGGCCTTAGATAGAGTTTGCATAACGACCAGGTTGGGGAACTCGGTCACCCACTCAGCAAGAGAAGCGTCGTCAGGAGCAAAGTCAATATACGCCTCGTCAAGAACAACGACTCCATTCCATGTTGGGTGGTCGAGGATCTGCTGGACATCGGCCTTGGCGAGGACTGAGCCTGTAGGGTTGCCAGGCGAGCAGAGGTAAACGAGCTTAATGTTGGGCTCATTCGTCAAGGCGTCGAGAACAGCGGTAACGTCGATGCTAAATGTGGGAGCCGGTAGAAGAGGAACCTTGACAATAGCCACATCGTTGACCTGTGCGGACACAGAGTACATGCCATATGTAGGCGGGCATGTAAGAATACGGTCCTTTCCAGGGATACAGAAGCAACGTAGGAGAGCATCAATGGCTTCATCACTGCCAACTCCGACAAACAGGTTCTCGGGCTTGAGTGTTTTGGTTGTGTGGGCGTGGGTGTTGCGCAACTCGCAAAGCTGCTGCTTCAACGGCTCCTGGTGAGGATCAGGGTAGCGGTGGAGGCCGAGCAAGTCAACATCGACGCCATCGGCAGTCTGCTTAGCGACTTCGGGCTTCAGTGAGGGTCCGTACGCGTTCTCATTGGCATCGAGGAGAATGTTTGTGCCGTCATCCTTATAATCGCTGTTTGTAAGGTTAGCTCTCTATCTCTCTGTCATTGATGCGGGGGAGGGGCAACTTGCTCTCGCGCACAGCGGTAAGGCTGGAGGGCCAGAATATTGGGCCTGGCGCAGGCCTCAAGGTCGAAGGGAGCCATTGGGAAGTGAATTGACTTATTGATAGAGGATGTGAGGTTATATCGAGGGGGGTGCGTGGCTCTTTAAATTGTCAAGTTGAAAGCCACTTTCGGTGTCAAAGGCCGACGCCGGAGGGGCGAGTCATCGGCTTTTTTTGTGGGTCATTGACTTTGTCATGATAAGAGACATTGGACCGACATTGACGGTAACATTTGGTGTTGAGAACCCTGCTGAGCAATTGATCATATATGTATTCGCTCTATGACTCAATTAGCACTGCCGAAGAAATCTAGTCAAGTCGTGTATCTCTTCGTCCTAGGGTTGTTCTAGGATAGCTTGGTCGTCACTACCCTACAGCATCGCAAGAAAAACCGTAATGAACAGAGAGTTCACGGTGGATTGAACTCATAGTTTCTCGGGGTTAATTGAGTTCGCTTTTATGCTTTGATCGTTTGCCCTTTTGAACTCTAGATGGGTCACGACGTGTCGGTGTAAGTACATTTAGATCTCTTAATTGCTGTTGAAGATGGTTTTTATCTGAACAAATTCGAGGTTCAACACGCGCAAACAAAATCTTATAAAGCTTTACAAACAAGACGCAGTTCAGTCGGCTATGTTACAGATGGATATTGTGAGAGGTAAAATTAAAGGAACTTTCATAGCCAGAAAGTCCAACTGACATCTGTTTCTCAAATTCCCAACTCCGAAAGATCATGACCGTGACGACGAAACGCATCGTCAGGCCTATGCAACCAAAAACGAGCTCGCCCTTCAACACCAAAGGTCGCGTGGCCCAATGGCAAGGCGTCTGACTACGAATCAGAAGATTCTGGGTTCGATCCCCAGCGTGATCATGCCTTCTTTTTGACCTTATTGCCGAATTGTCGTTTGATCCTTCGTTGTGGGGATGGGCGTCAACCTTTTGGTGGGTAGGACGAATAGCGCCGATGTTCACCTATGTTCACCTTTTTCTTTCTACTATTATCTAATTCGTATATTCTCTGGCGCTTATATATACTGGGAAGTTGTTTAGATAGATATGTATATATGAGCTTCCTCTGTAAATAATAAATGTTAAAAGTGAAATTTCTGATCTCTATCTTACGCCCCCCTTGTCTTGCACATCTGTACCTGGTTACTCCTAAGCTGTTGTCGTCTCTGCATTACTAAAACACTACTGCATTATATTTTCTGCCGTCAAAACTCTGATTGTCTTTATTCACTATGATGGTAGACTCTAGATGCTGAACCTTGTCGTTGAGAATCTCACGGTAAATGCCTAGCCTATTGAAGTTATCCCAAATCAGGGCCATGGGGTAAGGTCCTCCTCGTTGTGTTATTAAAGGAGCTCAGTCGAACTTGTCACTTCCCTTTTTAGTTTTGAATGGACTAAGATGAAGAAAAAAATACAGGTTGCTCAGTACCACGAATTAAATGAGACGCTAAGACCTAGACATAGTGCTGTGGTTAATAAGGTATATTATAAAACAAGGGTTAAAGACACAGAGTAGGTAAGCTATATAGTAAGCAATAAAATTTCAGAAGGAGATGACAGGCATCCGGGTAACCATATGTTTCTGTGAACCGCCTTCTCCTCCATAGTCGAGATGTGTCTGTTGATATGGCGAGAAGCAGATGCCAGGCGACGGAACTCACTGATATTCCTCTTACTACATCAAGAATTCCCCTTGTGACTAGACGAGCATCTATGACACCTAAGCCAACATTATAAGCAATGCGTGCTTTGTCGCTAGCCGATAAGAATACATAAAGGTCCAGTGGCTCCCTGATAAATACGTCAACACCTGATCTCTCACAACCATTATACTGACAACCACTCAATATGGCGCCTGACTATGATCGGACCACATGATTCGTGCAATGGGAAGGTTGTAGGCTAGATAATTATCGTTGTTATCTACTTTTTTGCCGGATCGCAAAGTTGTGGTTGGAGTTCGGTAGAAGGTTGGTGTAAGTGGCTTTGAGTCTTGATTGGCTAGACAACCTCGTCCTTTTACAAAACCCTTCGTAGGTACTTGTAAGCATTTCTTAACTTATTTTGTAAACAAGCATCCATATAAACACATTTACAGTTAATACATCTTACACACTCCATATTGCCTCTCTATTCCGTGTGAAAACTTTTCATTATCGTGTTGTGGGTTTCGCTTGGCCCGCTCACCAAGTGGGGGGACTCCTCAAGTGAAGCATGCAAAGGACGACCATGCCGACCAAATACCACGGGCCCTATGAGATGACCGGTCTTGAGTCTTCTTGCCCACTCTTTGCCCACCTATATGAGATGGAATTACAAAACAGCCAGGCATGAAACGGTCGCGTGGCCCAATGGGTATGTCCAATCACTCGGATTCCTCCTCGAGGGTTCCGTCCTCTCAAATAGAAACTTTCAATACTAACAAGACCTCAGCAAGGCGTCTGACTACGAATCAGAAGATTCTGGGTTCGATCCCCAGCGTGATCATTTACTTTGCTAAGTGCAGAGATATCTCTTTTTGCTAGTGTTGGGTTGAGACGGTCTTTCAACGTCATAAACACAGTCCTTAATAGAGAGTAGGCTTTGGCTGAAGATAGGTCGTGTATACACCAGTAGTATCACACATACTTATGGCAGCGTTGGAGATATGAAACAATGACAAACAAACTGACTCATGCCGTATACTCACTCTAATGTCTTACTTATGGTTTTAGTACCTGACACTAGGTCTCAACTGTAGTTTCGTGTCTGCGAGTGTTTCCAAGTTCCTTTAGTTTATTCATACTTGAAGTAGATGTATGTGTTTGCGTCTGTAATTCTGGCAGAGAGGCTTGGTTTGCTAGGAAAGGCATTAGGAAGGGGATATAAGGGTCGTATAACAAGGAGCAGGATATCGTATATCAACGCACACTACCATCTCCATACAATTAACTGCATGCTATATATACAGGAAAAGCGATCCTATAGTTTGCTTATGATTAACTTCCGAGGCGGTGATCAAGTCGTATATCTCTTTAGTTCAAGTGTGATACTGTTCGAACACGTAGCTGATCTGATGGTCTGGTCATCCGCTCTAGATGGCTTAGGCTACCATGTGTTACATTATTAATCTTTGCGCCGTCAGAAAACCAATCTCGGAAAGGGACTATTATCACGGACACGCAATTCGCCATGTGCATTGTGTAAAGCGAGATGTGGAGATGTGAATTTTGACATGGGAACAAACAGTAGTAAGAACCCAACCCAGATGGAAGCAAACGAATTGTACGACACACGCGAATCAAAAGCGAGGTTTACTATCAGGGCATTGTAATAGTGGCAGGCGAGTAAGTAGTCTCGCTCAAGTCGCTCACGATCTTGGAGTGTAATCTGGGAGCGAGAACACATCCAATGACCGAGGTCGCGTGGCCCAATGGCAAGGCGTCTGACTACGAATCAGAAGATTCTGGGTTCGATCCCCAGCGTGATCATTTCTTTTTGTCATTGATACCTCTCGAAGGAGTTTATTGAAAGGGTTGTTAGATAAGGTCGTTCTCGCGTTGGGCTTACCTGTGACGTACACAAATGAGTAACGGGATCGTGATTTTTGATGTGGAACTTGCCTGGTAGGAAGTAATGCGAGTCAGCCTTGTAATGAGCAAGTTGGGTTTACAAGTGGACGAACGATTTGACAGCAAAGGCTTTGGTGGGAGAAGAACGGGTTTGAGGTGGCTTTCACTGGTGAGTTTCGAAAGGAGTAATTAGCCGAGGGAGCGCGTTGCTCTGCCGAGAAACAATGATAGCTGGGTAACTGAGTGACTAGGCCCAGAGGTGTACGTTTGGCCCATGTTTGTCGAAGGATCTTGTTTGATAGTATATGAAAAGTTGAGACCTGGAAGAAGAGACCGTGGGTGGTTGAGAGATGCTGTCGGCTTCATCAATAACAATGAACACACTATCGAATTGTTCCGCAACCATCACTAGTCACTTATTGCTCGTCAACATTGGCGTTCAACTATACTTATAGTCAATTGACCTGGTACACTGTTACACTATTGTCTTACCCTTGCATCACTTCCTAGCTATCCTGGCCTATAGTTTACTTATTGCCTGAACGCGTCTGCTTGGCGTTGTATCAGAAATCCACGGATAGAACGTTGGGAATTCTCATGGCCAACACTGCTTATTGGTGTCAAACAACCACCTGCAGATGTCCGCAGATATATAGAGTACAAACCACATATCTTTAATTAATAACATGCAGGACAGCTTGGTCGGCCTCGAATAGATTATAGCCGTGACGAAAGCGGTCTCGCGGCTGTGAAGCTTGCCCCACACAACCACGTCTCAACCGTCCAACGTCGACTCCAGGTTTCATTTCTAATCCTGGAACTAACTGAACTGACCGCGTCCACAAGAGCCAGCCTCCCACGCTCGCCCAGATTAGATCTGACCTGACCTGACCCAGAACCTGTCACTCACCGACCGAAACCGAAACCCCGATCACAGTACACTCGACCTGACCTGACCGACTGATTGGACCCCATTCGTGTTCCATTGCCAGCCAACGACAAGCCAGCTCGCCCTCACACACGCGCATCCATCCCTCCCTCCATCCTACAGTACCAGTACCTACCCATAGGTACTCTGCCGCTTGAAGCGCTGCCCTGACGCCTTGACGCCCTGACAGCCTGGGCTATCAGAGCTATGTACTCCGCCGGCTATGGATTTGGCAACAATGCTGCTTCTTCCTTCAACAACCCTGCCCCACAGCAGCAGCCTGGAACCCAGCCAGGCGCTCAACAGATGATGTATAACCAGCAGCAGCAGTTCGGTATGACGCCCCAGGGAGGCTTTGGCCCCGGCGCAAATCCTCAAATGATGGCCGGTGGTCCTGGAGGTATGATGCCAAACGCGGGTATGCAGCATATGGCTGCCAATGGTCAAAGTAGGTGCTATCCCATCATTTGCGCGCGACACTTGATCGAACATTTCGCGACGCGCCTGCATTCAATGCTTCTATCAATGCCGTAGACACGATTGATGATAGTTGGACGACCTCTGTCCAGGCGCGCCTGGTAGCGAGCAAGGCGCAAAGTGATTTGCGACGCGACCCGTCATCCATCCCCCTCATTTATTTTCAATAACTAACTTATTGCGCAGTGGCAGGGTACCAGCAGCAATTCCCCGGAAACCCGTACGGGCAAGTCGTTCCTTCCTCGGTCGCTCCCCAAAGCTTTGCGCCGAACTACATGATGGGCGGAGGCATGCAAGGCTTTCCGATGAACCAGGGCGGTATGCCTCAGAATCCTCAAATGATGCAGCGAATGCAGCAGGCGCAACAACAAGCACAACAACAGCAGGCGCAACAGCAGCAGCAGCAACAACAGCCTGGCGCTATGGGACAAGTATCGACCCCTCAAAGGCCCCCGAGCGCTGCACAAGGGACACCGAACAGTGCCTTGGCTTCTCAACAAGGACAGTTCTCGACACCTCAACCTCCATCCCAAAGCCAAACGCCGACAAACCAGCAGCAACAGCCACAGCCGCCACAGCAGCCTCAGCACCAGCAACAACAACCACAGCAACAGCCTCAGCAGCCCCAGGCGCAGGTACAAGCGCAGCAGCAACCACAACAGCCATCTGCTGCTTTGTCGACACCCCAGACGCCGACCTTCTCCTCGAACCAAGGACCAACAGTTAATGGAGGCTCAACAGCAGCGGTACCGCTAAGCCCTGGAACCGAATCTCGCGACAAGGAGCGTTTCGCTCTACTACTTGACATTAACCACGAACTTCTCTATGAATCCATTCAGATTCAGACGACTCAAGCCGAGTTGAAGAAGGAGAATGCCGCTGGCGGAAACCCAGGTGATAAGAAGCCAACAGACGAAGAGACACAACTACAGCAAGATTATCTCCAGTGAGTCCCTCAATATATTATCATTGATCATGACTAACAACGCTTTGTAGATGTATGAGGCGGTTACAGGCAAACCTATCTTACATGGCGGCACTCGCAGACCGCAAGCCTGAGGTTAAAGTCCCACCTTGCCCGGCGTATCTTAGTGCACCCCCTCTTAATCTTCAACTTAAGCTCCGGGTTCCGGTTGTAGGAGGACCTGAAGGCACAGATAACAACATCGACCCAGTTGTGGACCGCGAAGAACGGAACAACAGTATTAAGGACCTATATTCAAGGCTGCAGGCCGCCTTCCCTGGATTTGATCCTAAGAAGGAGCCAGCTTTTCGTGCGGGCGCGCAACCTGGACAGAAGCCTGGCAATCTGATGGGAAGTCAGGCCAGCCCAACAGCCCAAAGGACGCCGAAGATGACGAACATGGGGGCACCACCAATGCCTCAGCAGGGCATGCCCTCATGACGTCTCTGTCGGGACTGAACTTGAAAATAAGGTGTACATATGATCACTGGGTTTATAGACATTGCAGATGGGAGTTTTGGTTGGATTAATCTGTTTGTCGACGGATAGCATTTACACTGTTTTGGTATAGGAGACATTGATCGGGCTTGAAGAGTTTGACAAACTGGCGGGTTAGAAGCACTCTTGTTATAAGAATAGCGTCACCAAGAGAGTGTTCGTAAAAGACAGGAGGAGCGTATACTTGGTCGTGGTTATTGATCAGATACGGTATTAGTTTTGAAACATGGTCTGGCTCGAGACGTTGCGGAGCACGCTCCAGATGCAATAACGATGAAACAAACTACGCTTAAATGAAAATGATTACATGTTAAATTCTCTAGCCTCAATCATATGAATCCTAATACTGGAGCGGTTTTGTCGTTATCATATATATTACTTGTGATGGTGCAATGCAATTTTATATGACGTCTGATATCCTTTGCCTTATGATTCATGATTCATGTTTCATGAGCCTTGCAAGCTACTGCCAATGAAAATCTGTTCGAATAACAATATCAAGCACTTTCTAGCCCATCCCTTCTCCCGTGTCGAAAGTTCCATGGGTTGCAAGACAAGCAATGGTCGCGTGGGACAAGGCTCAAGCCGATGCACAAAAGCTGCTGAACCTGCATGACGGGTTTGGGCGGCTCGCATGAGGCTAAAACCGAGGTGGACAGCCAGACAAACAATCCAATCATAGCAGAGTCAGAGGTAAAAAAAAATCTTTTTTCCACGCTGTGGAGGTGGATGATGGACGGAAAGTGGGTTTTCCATGTTTTAGCCTGTGCGGTTTTTACCAATGCCGCTCTGGCGCTGGCTCGAGCTTTGGTATGGATCTCGGGGTGTTGAGTTTGAGTGCCGGCTGTAATAATGCCCTCAGCTCGTGAGAGATTGCTGACTGCTTACTCAATGTAAGCTTCATATGCTTATGGCAGACATCTTACCCATATGCAGTGACCTTCTGGAATGGTTCCCTGCTGCACAATGCCAGACTTTGCTTTGTCTTTCCCAATGTAGGCCTCGTCATGACAACTCCATGCCACATGCCAACCACCTCGACATGAGATTACTTACGTACTTTACTCTCATTCTGTTACCGGAGTTGTTGGTACTCTCCCCGCCACTGCCTACTATTGCCTTGGCCGTATACAGTAGACCGTAGTCGACTAAATCCTGACCGCTGATCTAATAAACCCACTTGGTGAGGCTCGAGTCCAACCATATCAGATGGGCGATCGCTCATGATGAAGGCTGTTGCGCAGCTTGTGGAGAGGCTTGAGAGGTTCGGCCAAGGCACGGCGGGGCATTTTAGTGTCCCTGCAGATTCCAATGGAATGCAGCCATTGGACGCCTTTGGGGAGCAGTGTCTCAATTGTCCAATGAAAAAGCACCGCTGCCCACAGCGGGGAGCACCCTGTATGCACTGCAGTGCTAAAGCAGGAGCACGGCCAGCCGATAAAAAAAAAGTTTCTAGGGCCGCTTGCGTCAAAAGTCCTTCTCTTCTCTCTTCCTCTTCCTCTCCAAAACCTCGCTCTCCTCCAACAACATCCTCTCTAAAGCCATCATTGAGGCTGATGATTGCGAGGTAGCTTCTGACCTGACCAGGGTAGCTCTGAAAACGAGTTGTCTTGCCGGCCCGTCGCTAGCAATCTCCCTGTCCTCTCGCGACGACCCCTCCTCGTCGTTTTCTGCCCCGCGCTTCCTTGCGTAGGAGCTTTCTTTTCTGCTTCAATTTTCTATCACAACCACCAAAATGTCTTTGGTTCCTCAAGCCCCGGCCTCTGCTCGCCAGGTCGGCTCCGAGGACGATGGCCTCGTCTGCCTCGAGCTTGAGGATGGCTCCTCCTTCCAGGGTTACAGCTTTGGTGCCCAGAAGAGCATTGCTGGAGAGCTGGTCTTCCAAACGGGTATGGTGGGCTATCCCGAGTCCGTGACAGATCCTTCGTACCGCGGCCAGATTCTCGTCATCACTTTCCCTCTCGTTGGAAACTATGGCGTTCCCTCGCGCGAGGCCATGGACGAGCTCCTCGGTGACCTACCTGCTCACTTCGAGTCTAACGA
The DNA here is from genome assembly GCA_030142105.1 of Fusarium sp. FL617. NCBI lineage: Eukaryota > Fungi > Ascomycota > Sordariomycetes > Hypocreales > Nectriaceae > Fusarium > Fusarium sp. FL617. The sequence goes on along the minus strand of JAREIL010000012.1, from coordinate 2,605,868 downwards.
GATCCACATTGCTGGTCTCGTTACAGCTTCATATGCTGGCGAGGATTTCTCCCACTTCCTTGCTACCTCCTCTCTCGGCACATGGTTGAAGGAGCAGGGCGTTCCCGCCATGTACGGCGTCGACACCCGTGCTCTGACCAAGAAGATCCGTGAGAAGGGTAGCATGCTGGGTAAGATGCGCCTTGAGACTCGCGGTCTCACCAATGGCTCCGTCAACGGCCAGGTTGACGGCGCTCTGGCTGCTATGCCTATCGACCACTTTGAGGAGATCGAATGGGTCAACCCCAACACCAAGAACTTGGTGGCAGAAGGTGAGTTTTCCAGCGTGCTCATACTCTAAGACGCATGCTCATTGTCTATGTAGTGTCCATCAAGGCTCCTAAGCTCTATAAGCCCCCTACGTCGGTCGCCCGTAAGCACCCTTCAGGGCGTACTATCCGTGTTCTGTGTCTCGATGTCGGTATGAAGTACAACCAGCTCAGGTGCTTCCTTAAGCGTGGTGTCGAAGTCCTCGTATGCCCTTGGGACTACGATATTGCCAGCGCCATTGACGAGTTCGACGGTCTCTTCCTCTCCAACGGTCCCGGTGACCCTGCCGTGCTCGAGAACACTATCAAGAACATTGCTACTGTCCTTGAGAAGAACGAGATCCCTGTCTTTGGTATCTGCTTGGGACACCAGCTCCTCGCTCGTGCTGCTGGTGCTACCACTAAGAAGATGAAGTTCGGTAACCGCGGCCACAACATTCCTTGCACCAGCATGGTCACCGGAAAGTGCCACATCACTTCTCAGAACCACGGTTTCGCCGTCGACGCCGACAGCCTGAACAACGGCTGGAAGGAACTCTTTGTCAACGCCAACGACGGCAGCAACGAGGGTATCATGCACGACTCGAAGCCCTACTTCAGTGTGCAGTTCCACCCTGAGAGCACTCCTGGTCCTCGCGACACCGAGTTCCTCTTCGATGTCTTCATCAACACCATCGCCAACTGCGCTGAGAAGCCTGAGCTCCTCAAGGCTCCTGTCAGCTTCCCTGGCGGAACCATTGAGGAGAACGAGCGACTTCACCCCCGTGTGTCAGTCCGCAAGGTTCTGGTTCTCGGTAGTGGTGGTCTTAGCATTGGTCAGGCTGGTGAGTTCGATTACTCTGGTAGTCAGGCTATCAAGGCTCTGAAGGAGGAGGGCATCTACACTGTCCTCATCAACCCCAACATTGCCACTATCCAGACCTCCAAGGGCTTGGCCGACAAGGTCTACTTCCTTCCTGTCAACGCCGACTTTGTCCGAAAGGTCATCCAGTATGAGCGACCCGACGCCATCTACGTTACCTTCGGTGGACAGACCGCCCTCCAGGTCGGTATCCAGCTCAAGGACGAGTTTGAGTCGCTTGGTGTCAAGGTTCTTGGTACTCCCATTGACACTATCATCACTACCGAGGATCGTGAGCTCTTTGCCCGAAGCATGGACTCCATTGGCGAGAAATGTGCCAAGTCTGCTTCTGCCAACAACATTGACGAGGCCATGCACGTCGTCAAGGACATTGGCTTCCCTGTCATTGTTCGTGCTGCCTATGCTCTGGGTGGTCTCGGCAGTGGCTTCGCAAACAACGAGGAAGAGCTCCTCGATCTCTGCAACAAGGCTTTCGCCGCCAGTCCTCAAGTTCTTATTGAGCGAAGTATGAAGGGCTGGAAGGAGATTGAGTACGAGGTTGTTCGTGATGCTCAGGACAACTGTATCACCGTCTGTAACATGGAGAACTTCGATCCTCTTGGTATTCACACTGGTGACTCTATTGTTGTCGCTCCTTCCCAGACCTTGTCCGATGAGGACTACAACATGCTGCGAACAACAGCTGTCAATGTCATTCGTCACCTTGGCGTTGTCGGAGAGTGCAACATTCAGTACGCCTTGAACCCCTTCTCCCGCGAGTACTGCATTATCGAGGTCAACGCTCGTCTGTCCCGATCTTCGGCTCTCGCCTCCAAGGCTACTGGTTACCCCTTGGCCTTCATCGCTGCCAAGCTTGGTCTCGGTATTCCTCTCAAGGAGATCAAGAACTCCGTCACCAAGGTCACCTGCGCCTGCTTCGAGCCCTCGCTCGATTACGTCGTTGTCAAGATGCCTCGATGGGATCTTAAGAAGTTCACTCGCGTGTCCACTCAGCTTGGTTCTTCCATGAAGAGTGTGGGTGAAGTTATGAGTATCGGTCGATCGTTCGAGGAGGCCATTCAGAAGGCTATCCGAGCTATTGACTTCCACAACCTCGGTTTCAACGAGACCGAGGCTCTCATGAGCATTGAGGATGAGCTCCAAACTCCCTCTGACCAGCGTCTGTTTGCTATTGCTAACGCAATGTACGAGGGTTACACTGTCGACAAGATCTGGGAATTGACCAAGATCGACAAGTGGTTCCTCCGCAAGCTCAAGGGCCTCAGCGACTTCGCCAAGCGAATGACCAGCTACAGCACCACCGACATCACCACCAGCCCATCTATCCTTCTCCAGGCCAAGCGCCTCGGCTTCAGTGATCGTCAGCTTGCCAAGTTCTGGAGCTCCAACGAGATTGCTGTCCGCCGTCTGCGACTCGAGGCTGGTATTCAGCCCTTCGTCAAGCAGATCGATACCGTCGCTGCAGAGTTCCCTGCCTTCACCAACTACCTCTACATGACCTACAATGCCTCTGAGCATGATGTCAACTTCGACGATCACGGTGTCATGGTCCTGGGTTCTGGTGTGTACCGTATCGGTTCATCCGTCGAGTTCGATTGGTGCTCAGTCCGCGCCATCCGAACCCTTCGTGCCACTGGTTTCAAGACAATTATGGTCAACTATAACCCAGAGACAGTAAGCACAGATTATGACGAGGCCGATAAGCTTTACTTTGAGAACATCAACCTCGAGACTGTGTTGGATATCTACCAGCTTGAGAACTCAAGCGGTGTCTTGGGTGCTATGGGTGGTCAGACCCCCAACAACATCGCCCTGCCTCTGCACCGTGCCGGTGTCAAGGTCCTGGGTACTTCTCCTGAGATGATTGACAACGCTGAGAACCGATACAAGTTCTCTCGTATGTTGGACCGCATTGAGGTTGATCAGCCTACTTGGAAGGAGCTCACCAGCTTTAGCGAGGCCCAAGAGTTCTGTAACACGGTCTCTTACCCCGTGCTGGTGCGACCTTCTTATGTTCTCTCGGGTGCTGCTATGAACACAGTCTACTCCGAGAAGGATCTCAAGAACTACCTGGACCAGGCTGCTGAGGTCTCCCGAGAGCACCCTGTGGTTATCACCAAGTACATTGAGAACGCCAAGGAGATTGAGATGGACGCTGTTGCCAAGGACGGCAAGGTCATTGGTCACTTCATCTCTGAGCACGTCGAGAACGCTGGTGTTCACTCTGGTGACGCTACTCTCATCCTGCCCCCTCAGGATTTGGAGGCTACTACTATTGAGCGTATCGAGGAGGCTACTCGCAAGATTGGTGCCGCTCTTAACGTCACTGGTCCTTTCAACATTCAGTTCATTGCCAAGGACAACGATATCAAGGTCATTGAGTGTAACGTTCGTGCCTCTCGTTCGTTCCCCTTCGTGTCCAAGGTCATGGGTGTCGATCTGATCGAGATGGCTACCAAGGCTATTATGGGCCAGCCCTTCCAGGCTTACCCTCCCACCGACCTTGCCCCCAACTGTGTCGGTGTCAAGGTGCCTCAGTTCAGTTTCTCCCGTCTCTCGGGTGCTGACCCCGTCCTTGGTGTCGAGATGGCCTCTACTGGTGAGGTTGCTTCTTTCGGTGTTGACAAGAACGAGGCCTACCTCAAGGCTTTGATGTCCACTGGCTTCAAGATCCCCAAGAAGAACATTCTCCTGTCCATTGGTTCTTACAAGGACAAGCGTGAGATGCTTCCTGCGATCCAGAAGCTCGAGAAGATTGGCTACAAGCTCTTTGCCACCTCTGGTACCGCCGATTTCCTTCAGGAGCACGGCGTCCAGGTTCAATACCTTGAGGTTCTCGGTAAGGAGGAGGACCGTAGCTCTGAGTTCTCTCTTACCCAGCATCTGGCCAAGAACACCATCGATCTGTACATCAACCTGCCTTCCAACAACAAGTACCGCCGACCTGCCAACTACATGAGTAAGGGTTACCAGACTCGACGTATGGCTGTTGATTACCAGATTCCCCTCGTGACCAACGTCAAGAACGCCAAGATTCTCGTCGAGGCTATTGCCCGCCACTTCGAGCTTGAGGTCTCCAAGCGCGATTACCAGACCAGCCACCGAACCATTGTTCTGCCCGGTCTGATCAACATCGCTGCCTTTGTTCCCGGCATTGCCTCTGCTAACAGCGAGGACCTCCAGACTGTGACCAAGGCCTCTATCTCTGCTGGTTTCAGCATGATCCGTGTCATGCCTCTGGGCGTCGACGGTGCCATCACTGATGCTACCACCCTCAGCACTGCTCAGCAGAACAGCCGAAAGGGTGGTTACTGCGACTACAACTTCTCTGTAGCCGCTACCTCGGACAATGCTGACCAGATCAGCCACGTCACCGGCGAGGTTGGATCTCTCTTCATTCCCTTCAACCACCTCTCGGGCAACATCAGCAAGGTCGCCGCTGTCACTGCTCACTTCGATGCCTGGCCTACACACAAGCCCATCGTCACTGACGCCAAGCTGACTGATCTGGCCTCAATCCTTCTGCTCGCCAGCCTCCACAACCGCCGTATCCACGTTACCTCGGTTACCAACAAGGACGACATCAAGCTCATCGCTCTTAGCAAGGCCAAGGGTCTCCAGGTTACCTGTGATGTGTCCATCTACTCGCTCTACCTCTCGCGTGACGAGTACCCCGAGTGCGAGCGTCTCCCTACGGCTGTTGACCAGAAGGCTCTCTGGGCGCACATGTCCACCATCGATGTGTTCTCTATTGGCAGTCTCCCCTACCGATTGGCCACTTCGCTCGGCCACAAGGGTGATCCCCACATGGGTATCTCAGATGCTCTGCCTCTGCTGCTGACCTCTGTTGCTGAGGGTCGCCTTACTGTCGACGACATTAAGGATCGCCTCTACACCAACCCTATGGAGATCTTTGAGCTCCATGAGCAGTCTGGCACTACCATCGAGGCTGAGATTGACCGTCCTTACACTGTGGCTCCTGGCAACTTCTGGTCTCCTTTCGAGGGTCGCCGCATGCGTGCTTCTGTTCAGCGAGTTACCTTCCAGAACACCACTGTCTGCCTTGATGGTGAGGTTTTGTCTGTCTCGCCTCAGGGCAAGGACATGTCTTCACACATTGCTCCTCCTATGTCGCCTCCCGTCAAGCCCACTACCTCGATCGCTCAGGCTACTGAGTCTCCTCAAGCTCGCCGACTTTCCATGCTGGGTGGTTTCAAGCCCTTGAACCGCCTCCGTGGTGTTGATGCTGGTGTTGGCGCAACTCTGCCTTTGCCTGCTCGCGGTGCTGCCCCTGTTGAAGAGCTTACTCCTGGCCTGCAACTCCAGCCTCTGGTCAGCTCTTCGCTCCAGCAGCTCCTGGCGCAGCCTTCGTCATTCAAAAACACCCACGTTCTGTCCGTCAAGTCTTACAGCCGAGCCGATCTTCACCTCCTCTTCACTGTTGCCCAGGAGATGCGTCTTGGTGTTCAGCGTGAGGGTGTTCTCAACATTCTCCGAGGCCGTGTCCTGACCACCCTCTTCTACGAGCCCTCGACCCGAACCTCGGCGTCGTTCGATGCTGCTATGCAGCGTCTTGGTGGTCGCACCATCCCCATCTCCACCTCTCACTCCTCAGTCCAGAAGGGTGAGACTCTTCAGGACACTATCCGCACCTTGGCTTGCTACGGCGATGCCGTCGTTCTCCGACACCCCGAGGAGAGCAGCGTCGACATTGCCGAGAAGTACAGCCCCGTGCCCGTCATCAACGGCGGTAACGGCAGCAAGGAGCACCCCACACAGGCCTTCCTTGACCTTTTCACTATTCGTGAGGAGTTGGGTACCGTCCAGGGCTTGACCATTACCTTCCTTGGTGATCTTCTCTACGGCCGACCTGTGCATTCCCTTGTGTACTTGCTCCGACACTACCATGTCCAGGTTCAGCTCGTTGCCCCTAAGGCCCTTGCTCTGCCTGCCAAGGTTCGTGAGCAGCTCGTTGCTTCTGGCCAGCTTCTCTGTGAGTCTGAGACTCTTACTCCTGAGATCATGGCTCGCAGCGATGTCCTGTACTGCACACGTGTGCAGCGGGAGCGCTTCCCTACTGAGGAGGAGTACCAGCGAGTCAAGAACTCTTACCGGGTGGACAACGCTTCGCTCAAGAATGCTAAGAGCTCTATGATTGTGATGCATCCTCTGCCCCGCAACGAGGAGGTCGCTGAGGAAGTCGACTTTGACCAGCGGGCGGCGTACTTCCGACAGGTAAGCATTCCTATGTTCTACTATTTGACAACAATTGCTAACATAATTCCTAGATGCGATACGGCCTCTACTGTCGCATGGCTCTGTTGGCGTTGGTTATGGCTGATTCGTAAAAAGACGGAAGGGATATCAAAAAGTTTCATGACACTATTCATTTGTTTGGAGATTTGTAATTTGTTTTTCAAAGCTGGATAGAAATTGGCGTTTATTAGCCAGGCATCCATTTCCAGGATGATGCCCGTGACGACATTTGATGTTATAGACTATGTGTAAAGCACGACTCGCGTCGTTGCGTATGAGTTTTATGTATGTATGTATGTATGTATTATGTACGTCGTATACGTCGTATACGTTTAATTCAATTTATTTGATTAATCCGTCCGTTCCGTTCGTTCCGTGTGTTTTGTGTATGTTTGTATTTTATCTGGGTTTTGTCCGTGGCGTGAGTATCACGAGAGTTGGTTGAGTCAGAGATTGTTTTACGTGACACCGCATTGCAAGATTGTCGTTAATAGCTAAAGATGTTCACTTCCGAGTAAAAAGTCAACAATCTGTCCTCTCATAGATACTGTGTTGTACATCTCCTGCAGGAACGAACTCTATCGAAAGTCTCCCCTTGAAATCTCACGATTCGAAAGGACCCTTCGACGATGTCATGACTCCACCACTTTAGCACGAGTACGTACCTTTTTTTCTTTCTCTTAAACATCCCATCATCGTATGCCTCAAAGTCTAACAGTGAGTCGCATGATTTCTCACAATCCTTTTTCTACCCTTCGATGCGTCTTCTAATACCTCATTCTAGCCGTAGATTCTTTTCCACTGCAAAGATGGCTCTTCATTCAGCTGCCGATACTTCAAAGCTCATTTGTAGGCTGCCCCTCCCCCGCACTCAATATCACGACTCTTCTCGCGATGTCTTCTTGACTAACATATGGAATGAATAGTCGCCCCCGCGGGCCATCAGGCCCATGGACAGGCAGAGCAGTTCACAAAGGGAACTCTAGTCCGCTCCCAACTCAACCAGGCATCTCCCATTCCTCAGTTCCACTCCTGGTTCTCCCAAGCTCAGGAAAAGGACTCTGGCGTAGACCACCCTGAGTCTTGCACGCTCTCCACTGCCTCTCTTCCCTCAGGCCGCATCTCTTCTCGCACAGTCTATCTCAAGGAGCTTGATAACCGTGGTTTCGTCATCTACACTAACCTCGGCACCTCACGCAAGGCCGCCGACATCGCATCTAACCCACACGCCGCGATGCTCTTCTTCTGGGAGGCTCTACAGCGCCAGGTCCACGTTGAAGGACGCGTGGAGAAGATCTCAAGGGAAGAAAGCCAAACTTACTACGATACGCGCGCAAGGGGAAGCAGAATTGGCGCGTGGGCTAGTAGACAGAGCCAGGTTCTCGAACCACAAGGTGAAGACGATGATGGACGGAAGCAGCTAGAGGGATGGGTTCAAGAGGTTGAGCAGAAGTTTCAAGGCGAGGAGAAGATTCCTGTGCCTGAGTTTTGGGGTGGGTTGAGGATCATTCCGGAACGAATTGAGTTCTGGCAGGGTAGGGAGAGTAGACTTCACGATAGGTTTGTGTATGTGCGGGATGAGGGTAGTGAGTCTGATGAGTGGAACTTGAAGAGGTTGAGCCCTTGAGACGGTTTGGTCATTCTTGGGTTTACAGCCGGATTGGATCGCATATACCAGAAAAATACAAACTAGAGATATCAAGACAGGCCGCATTACTCGTTAGACTAGAAAGCGTTTCCAATTATTGCCACGAGCATCGAGTATGTATCATGAGACTGAGACATATTCTACACCGAAACATACAATCTTCACGAAGAGCCGGCATCAATTGCCGTATACCCAAGTAAAGAATAGTCACTTATCAAGGAAAAAACCACGAGCTTTTGATCCGTTCGAAGCTGCGGTGTGTCCTTAATGAGACGTCAACGGCAGCAAGGTGGAGCCCCCTGAGGAATGCTGGTCTTATATCGCATGATATTGAGTTGAATTGGAACGTGCGCCAAGAGCCGGGACTTGAACGGGAGCCATTAATAGAACATTAAGTTACTACTAACTAAAGGTAAAGCAAAGTAGAATACTTTGCGTACCGACTAGAATATACGAAAGGGGTATGTGTAATCCTAGCTTCAGATGCCATGCCATAACTAACATAAAGCAAACCCAACCTTAACGGCCTATCCCATAGACTACCAATCCCAGTTCAATCCAATAACACGGTCCAAGATGCCTCGATAAAATAGAACAATGCTAGTTCCGCCCTGTCGCCAATCAGGTGCGTGAAAATAAAGGGCCTGATTCCCAAAGCGACGCATAACAACTGATGATAACGCGAACCACGCCGGATTCAGTTGAGTCGCGGTCAATTCAACCAATAAACGTCGCTAAATGTGTCGGTATCCATGGTAACGCCTCGTTAATGCCCAAAGCCTAAAAAACGCCGGTTTCCCTTCTTTTTAATTATCCCGTGCCTGGAAGTGGTTGAAATAATCATCGCATAGCCTCGACGGTTGCGGGGTAGCTGTCAGGTTGGCCTCGGCAGTGGGAGTATCGATCGGAGTTAGAGAGAGACCGAGTCCTAGAACCGCCATTCCTGAGCCAAGCGTCTTGGATCGAGAGTGGGTAGGAACATAGTGGTGGTTGATGTTGATGTCGTCGCTTTCGTCGTCGCTAGAGTTGCTGTCCATGGGCATGTACTCGTTGAGTTCCCAATCGGGCTGTTGAGCCGCAAGTTGCATATCTACCATAGCGTCGGTCAAGCAATCATCCTCGTAGAGCGGCATGATGCGGTAGTTGAGGTTCTCCATGATGCATCGCTCAGTAACGTTGAGCTGCTGGTGAGACCACATGCCGCGACCCCACACCTTGCAGTAGTATTGAGAAGCCTCCTGGGGGTCCTCAGTAAACTTGACAGCAATGACGAGAGCTGCAAGAATAATGAGCTCAGGGCTGACTGAGTCAATGTGCAGTTGCTGTCGCTGGGGCATGATGGGCGTCGAGTGTCGCTTAGACGAAGAGGAGAAGTAGTCGGAGAGCAGAGGGCATGAGAGGCGCCAACGGCGGGCGAAGCGAGAGTCGAGGCTGTCCAGAATGCATACCGCAAGAGCAACAGTCTCTATCGGGAGGTTCGCGCGGCTCAGGAGGGCCTGGACGAGAGGGACCGACGCGGTGGCCAGCGAGGCAGATGATGGGATGAGGTTGACAAGGTGAATGGCTGGGCCTGCAGCAGAGTTAGTAAAGAACAAGACCGTGATAGAGATGTATGCGTGGCATGACAGAGAGGGACCAGACAACGTGATATCGTACATGGACAACGTTGTTTGTCTGGTACCCTTCCTGCTCTGCGGCACAGTAGAGCACACTCACCTCGGAATCGAGGCATCAATGGCTCTCCATCGTCAAGTGTCGTTCGTGGTGATTGAGCCGCAGATGAGTTACGAGAGCTCGGCGGCGGTGTAGGTAGGTTGGAGAGTGGTCGATAGGTAAAGTAGCCTTCATAACGGCAGTTCTTGTCTTGGTCGGCCATGACGGGCTCATCGCCCAGCTTCATATCTCGGTTCATCGTTTCGTTTATGGGCAGTAAGATGCAATGCTTCGTCGTCCAATCCTCAATTCTAAGCAGTTCCAAAGGTCCTTTCTCATGATTTGGCGTATACGAGTATGAGAGAGTGTGTGCGTGCGTGCAAGTGCAAGTGCAAGTGCAAGACGAGCAAATTCGACTAAACTACGATATGCTCTTAAGTATAAGAGAATGGTAATCACGCGAGCACGCACACGTACAGCCACGTCAACAGACAAAGTTTAAGATGCAGTAGGTGGCAGACGAGAGGGGGGAGGAGCAAAGTTATATATCCCAAGCTCACCCAAGTAAATATAGACCAAGGGGGAGTGGTTGGCTCCTAAAGGGACCCGTTCACCGCGAGTAAGTAAGGCTGAGCGCTCTGCTAGCCAGGATCCCGCTCAAAGCTAGGCGGGATTAACCTCCAAGCAGTGCAGTAACTCTCCAGTTGTAGCGGTGGAGGAGGCGGCTGGTTTGGTGTGGTGGACGTCCAGCACCAGGACAGGGGGCCGGGGGTACCCAGGCACCTGAGCTAGTAAGTAGCAAGTTACTGTACGGCTTTATTTTGGCCAACAAATGGCGGACCCTGTCCTGGTTTCTTGGTTTGGTATGGTTTGTTAGTTTGTTCCTTGGACGAGAATACGTCCGTCTTTGGGTTGGAAATACAGACAATAATCAAAGTCAGGCTTCACCTTGAGGAGGCTGTGATACGGGATGTGGCGCTTTCGAGGTAACTTGAGTCTCAAGCCATGGACCTGACTTCAAAGTCAGGCACCGTGTGATGTACATACATACAGACAGTTGCAGATCGCTCGTTTTCTTTGATTTGACGTCCAGTGTTTTTTCTTGGCTCAACTTGGCTCAGCTTTTTTCGGGGCCGGCCGTGCATGTACGTATCGTCGTATATTTTTGGTGCACAAAAAGTTGTTTGAAGACACCATCAAACAACCGAACCTAACCTTGGACTCCCCGGGGTGGCGGCAAGTGGAGCTTAAAAGAAGTGGCGACGACGAGAACGATGCAACGGGCATGGAGACGGAGTATTTGATTTTGCTCGCAATAAACAACACTGTCTTGTCTGACTGTATAATACGCGGGTCCAATCGAGGTGTCGGAGTGCCACAAGTCCCCGAAGCTCAGCTCAGCCAAGGCTTTTCTCCTTTACTGTACAGCCCCTGGATGGGGGAGATAAGATAATCCACCTCAGCTGAAAGCCACAGCAGCTGTCATGAATGACGGATCGTTGACTGTCAATACTGTAATGCAATGATAGCCGTAGCCGTACGCAATGACTGACCGCTGGCTTGGGCAACATCTGATGACGCCCAATGGTATACATACGGACAGATATCCGTGCTGCGAGCAAAAGTGATAGGGAAGTCCTTGTCGCGTGGCCGACAACCAAATCAGGGAAGTGCTGCAATATGAATATGCGATCTACAACAAATCGGTAGCACGGGCGGTTGTCTTCGAGCCACAAGGTGGCCTGCCCTTAATAGAACGCACAATTGCGGCGCTATAGGCATCGATGCGCGGGTTTCGGTTCCTGACTAGTCGAGAGACACAATTCATACGTCAACGGTGCGTATCGTCCTTGATCGATCTGTTATTAGCATAGAGTGAATGACGAAATCATACTCTCTCTCAACGCCGCTTCCTTGGTGATGAAAGTGCTGCCAAGTGCTTTATCAAGCAATCATATCCCTCATGAGGGAAATGAAGACCGTCACTCAAACAAAGATCGTCGAGGGCAGCACACCCACTGATTAAACTCGCGCGTAGTGCCTCGGGAGTACAGGTCTCATGAGCACTTGGGATGCACATGCAAGCGCCCAAATGTGAGGTACCGTTGAAGCTGGCCACCTATTGTGGGAGCTGGAATGAATTGCTCGTGACTTGTCTTTGTTCCCTCATCATAAATCCTGTGGCTTGTGCAACGGCAGTTCCTCTTCAGCTCAAGTTTCCAGATCTCTGGTAAACCTAATACGGCATGCAAACTTCTCAGCTCCTCCCCGAGATCAGTGATTGCGGCAGTGCTCCATAAACCAGATCTGAGTGCCAGAATGCCCTCGGCTCATTGTCGCTCCACCGACATCATTCGTCCGAGACAGACGCCACGAGCGAGTGTTTTCTTTTCCTGGGTCAGTCGATGGGTTTGCCCGCCATGTAACGCCCCCATGCACGGCATATCGTAGCAATGTCGCAGCACAGCACATGCTAGCATTGGGGAGCTGGTGCTCACATCATCATATCATGGGGGAATTTTGCTTTTTCCTCCACATCGGTTCTGAACTAGCCATGCGTGCCATGTTATGCACAACGGGCTTTGTCCTGCACAAAGTCGCGTGCTTCTCTCCCTTCCCCAGTGGAGTTGGCCGACTGCTCTCTGGCTTGGGCCGAGCTCATCGCCGAGAGACCCCTTTTTCTCCCTCACTTCGCTTGTTTGAGCATAGCCAACGGTAATGGGAGAAGATCGTCGTCATCCCTGGACGCCCATGTCAGGGCTCAGACTTGGCGCTGTCCTTAGAATTCTGACACAATTTCAGCACGTTATGGACTCTGACGCCGCTGAGGCTGATTCGGGTCTGGAAGCTTTGATATTCATGAGGCTTGAGAATTAGCCTAGCGGCCTTGTTGTAGGTAATACGGTACTAGCGGCTGACAAGGAGCAATATCCTCAACAAGAACTGGGCCTGCAGCGTTTGTCTACCTGTATTTGCAAAGAGCGGCTGGCTTAGAATCTGACAAAGATCTCGTTTGTCAGCCTTTGGTGGATGCCGACTCGGTTTCGTTGCGATATTTCCAAAAAGGATATCATGTTGGTAGCTTCAACTTGTGCGTCAGTTACTGGTCTTTCCAGCTTGTGATCAAATAATTAAGACATGGCTTAACGTCAGCCAAGCCATATAAAATAACTGAGCGTATTCCAGTTTGGTTGCTAGTCTCCCGATTCTGCTTTCAAGCACTTCATCCGGCGTTCTAAGCGCGAAATGACCGATTAGCCGCACAAGGTCTAAAGCCCTGGCGATGCGCTAGCCCTTGATGCTGTCAACTTCATCTCACCGCTTGAGCAACCTCGGGCCGGTCACTTCATGAAGGGACTTTGGTGTCAACCCCCGTGCCTGCAGCACGCACGTCTTATGGCGCATATGGCGGGTGGTGCAAGGGTTGATAGCTGAACGAATAAGCCGTGTTTCTAGGTCAGCCTGATGACGTGAAACTAGCTGTGGTATCTCATATCGGGTGGGGAGTTTATTGTTGAAGAAGTGCTGGAGCTGACCAACTGCCCACGTTCCGGTGTTAGTGGCAGTAATGTGCTACCGGTGCGCTGTGACATTCCCAACCTTGCGAGTCAGTTAGTACGACGCATTGAGCTTCGTGACCGCTGCGTGTTGCTCGTCCCAGCTCATGTTTGTCCAGTAAAGGGAGATTAGAAAGTATGCGGAATAGCTGCATGTTTGTCCAATTCCTAATGAATTGACATTGCGGGGTCGTAGATCTGGTGGATGATCCTGCTCCATCAATGTTACCAACAAAGCGTGGGGTGCATCAACGGCCGATCACTTGGATCGAGTAGAGTGCATACATATTTTTGCTGCCTCTTTTGAGTGCGTGCGTGAGTGCGCGTGTGTGAGTTCGTGATGAGCTCACATCATCACCAACGACACTCATGAGTCACGACAAAAGGTCGGGAGGTCGTGATCTGACTGTCGTCAGTGTTGATGTATAGGATTGTGGAAATTAGACGGCGCAACTGCCGCAGTTATGCGCATTTGAGCGATACGATGGGCCTTTGCATATAGTAGTGTAAGTCATCATTGCTTGGTAGTGGGATTGCTGGGAGAACTTCAAAGCGTAACTGCCCGGATCAAATCGTACGCCAAGGTTTTACCAATGATTGGGGATGACGGAGGAAAGGTGAAGAAGTTGTTTTGTTCTGAATCGAGAAGGTAGGTAATAGTAGGCATGATCCAGTGCTCCTTGGCTCCTAACGACTGCCTTAGTTGCCTGCCACCAACACGCCCAGCAAACGACAATGGCCAGGTGAGGCGAGGTGCTCGATAGTAAGGTCCCTATTTCAAAAAATATTGCGAAAATTATAAAGAGAATATTGTAAATCATGCGCAAAATTGCTTCTGGGAGGAAACAAGAATGCCCCGGTAGTTGATATCAAGAAAGAGACGAATTGAATGTTAACTAAAATAGACTTGTCCTGATCAAACAGGCCATCTTCAGCACGGCTCAGAGTCATAAAACCAAAGATTCCGAAGATATGGATACTAGCAATTCAACTTTGATTCAAACAACAAATAGTTAAAAGGCTCTGGTCAAAGTTGAACATGATATCCCATTTCGAGTCACTCTCCTCCGTACAATACCTACAGGCTACAGTACTGTAATCTTTTGAAGTGGGCGACAGTTCGTCACTGACCCACCTTTACCCGCAGCCTCCATAACGCCCATATAAACCGCCTAGTCGAGCCGCAATATCATGGAGATTGCTTGCTCTTGATCAAAATAGTAATGTATGCTAGCTCAGGGGGTCTTGCCTGACTATGCCTTTATTAAAGGTCATCATTCAACTTCTATGGTCTACCCTATATTATGATTGCAACTATGTGCTGTAAAATAAAATGCCGCTTCAACAACATGCATTTACAGTGACTTCACTACCAAAACTGTGTAGGTATGGATCTAAGGCTTAACTTCTGAAACGAAATTGCTATGTAAAGACTACACGCATGTAAATGGTCACACATTCTGTAAACCACTATCTCGAGAAAAAGAGAAAACGCCATGTCTGAGAAATGCGAATACGTGACAAAATGTGGTGGCTCAAACAATCGCATTCGTGTCTGCTGCTTCAGCAGCGTTTCGCCATGCATGCCCGTTAACCAACGTAATACGGTTTACACAGCCCTTCAACAGCGAATCTCAAACAAAAATCATGATGATGACAGTGAATTATAAAGAGAAAAATAAGCATAAATGAACCCATTGAGAATTTTCTGTGCAAACTATTCACTTTCCTTTTACAAGTGCAACATACCGGTCAAGAACCAGCGTGCGCCTCATTCCTCATCGCAGACGCCTCAAATTACCTTACCTAATCCTACGTTCAACATCATCACCATCACCGCCATCCTTATTCCCACTAGCATTCAACACCCAAAAAACGCCCCCAATACACCAGAATGAGCAGCCACGATGGTATTTCCTGGGCTGCTCACCTCCAGCGATAGAACGCCTTCGGTCCGGTCAAAGTCGAGCGAGTCAGACCTTCCCCTCCAGCCCGAGTACATCTACGATGAGACACAACTACCCTGTCTCCCGCCCGAGAGGCCTGACCTCCGCGAGCTGAACAGCAGCCTCGAGGCTCTCGCCGCCGTCTTTCCCGATATTCAGATTGAAGTATTTCGCGAGTTGCTTTCCAGCTTCTCGGGCGAGTCACGCCTTGCACTCGTGGCCGACACTCTCCTCAAGAACAGGGTGACATGGGTCAAAGGCCGCTGGAAGGTCCCTGATAAGGAGACTGCTCAACCCGAGGCGATACCCAAGACTGAGGTTTTCAAGAGCAAGGAATACAAGAGAGCCGTGCAGAATCTGGCATGGCATGAATTCAAAGGGTTATCACGCTCAACCATAAACGCTGTTCTAGCCGAGTCCAACTACTCTTATCTCGAAGCCCGACATACTCTCGTTACGCTATCCTCCAAATCCTGGCGCTTTACAATATCATCGCTCTTTTTTCGGAGGAAGCCCATCGCTACTGGCGAGGCGGAAAATCACCCTTTGGTATCTTGGCGTTCGACCGGCCAAGGTTCTATCATCCCCACCATACGAGCAACAGGCAGCGCGGAGCTTGACCGTGAGCTGTACGATATTTTAGTAGCTCCCTTGAAAGAGAAGGATAGAAAAGATAGAGAAGGAAGGGATAGAGGTCTAGCCGTGATCCTCAATAATGAGGAGGCGGAAAAGGCCGAAGCAACGCACGAGTGTGTCTGTTGCTTCACATCAGCAGCGTTTGAGGAGTTTACACACTGCAACCGCGACGGCCACCTGGTTTGCTATCGATGCGTACAGCACTCTATCAAGGAAGCTGTCTTTGGTCAAGGCTGGCAAAGTAGCATCAACCCAGAAACGGGAACGCTCAAGTGCCTCGCCACAGACGCTGATGGATGTCCTGGACACATCCCTCCAGACCACATCCGCCGTGCCATGGAGGAAGAAAAGAAGGGAGCCGAGATTCTGCATAAACTTGACCGTCGACTAGCAGAGCACAGTCTATTGGCCTCTAACCTACCTTTGGTTCGATGTCCCTTCTGCGACTACGCCGAAATAGACGACATCTACACGCCGGTCCACGAGTCTGCTCTTCGGTTGAAGTCTGATAGTATCTACAACCTCTTCTTCCTTGTTCTCTGCATCGGCACACTACCATTCGTGTTCCCTTTCGTCCTCATCTCCTCCTTCATATGCCTCCTCCTCAGCACGCAGCAGTCCTTTGGCGACTATGTCTCAGTCGAGTGGAACAAGGCGGTTAACCGTCACCGTCGTCGGCGCCGCGGCCTCAAGTTCATATGTCAGAGTCCCGAGTGTGGTCGGACATCCTGCCTCTCGTGTCATAAGTCCTGGAAGGATATACACGTGTGCAACGAATCTTCACTCGTTGCTCTCCGCACCCAGGTTGAGCATGCCATGAGCATGGCCATCAAGCGCGTCTGTCCTCGCTGCAACACCTCGTTCGTCAAAAACGCCGGCTGCAACAAGCTCACCTGCCCCTGCGGCTATAAGATGTGTTATGTCTGCCGTGCCGACCTTGGCGACGAGGGCTACCGCCACTTCTGTGATCACTTTCGCCCAGAGGGCGACGCCACGCCCTGCAAGGAGTGTGACAGGTGCAACCTTTGGGAGTCAGAAGACACAGAACAGGTCCTGCAGGCTGCACGTGAGGAGGCCGAGCGCAAGTGGAAGGATATGGAGAACCGCGAATTGTCGGGCACCGAGCGCGCGTTCCTCGAAACAGGAGTCGCGGCGCAGAGGATGGATGTGAATGTTGAGCGTGTTCTGCTTAGCGGGCGGATCCCCGCTTTGTCCGAAATATTCGATCTCATCGTGGAAACGCTCTTTGTATAAGGATAACGGATAGGTTTACGAACAACGGTGTATGACAAGATGGTTTATGAAAGCCTCGCGGTAACTCCAAGTGCTGGGGGATAAAATTGCATACATACATGGTATCAAGAATGGGTCACGGGGGCGTTTTGTGCATATTATATATATTTACATTGCAAAGAACTGGTATCGCATTCGATATCAAGGATTGGGTAAACGGGACATGATTAAATCATATCACTCAACTACAATACAGACGTTATGATATTACACAAAGATCCCATTCGCAAAACTCCGTTGGTCGTCCTGAAATTTTGTTTACAGCTTGGGCTTGGCATCAGCCACAAGCTCTGCAGCAGCCCCGGCGATGGCGAGCTTGCCAGTCTCCTTGACCTTGGACTGGAAGATGACCTTGTTGCCCTCTCGCCACATCTCAGTGACGAGGGTCTGTCCGGGGATGACGACGCCGGCGAAGCGGACCTTGATATTCTTGAAAGCACCGAAGCGCTCGTAGACGGCCTTTCCGGCAATACCAAAGAAGCAAAGGCCGTGGAGGATGGGGGCCTTGAAACCACCGACCTTGGCAAATTCAGGGTCGATGTGGAGAGGGCTACTTATGTTAGCTATGGTCTTTTAGCTTGAGTAGGCTGAGAACTTACTTGTAGTCACCGCTCAGGCGGTAGATGGCAGCCTGGTCGTCGTTGGTAGGCGACTCCACGACAACATCAGCGGCTCGAGAAGGAGGCTTGTTGGCAGCAGTGGAGGCACCACGGTCCTTACCACGCTTGGGACCACCGAAACCGCCTGCGCCACGGAGGAAGACGTTGCTCTCGTTGTAGAAGATATCCTCGCCGGTGGCAGCGTCAACAGTAGTGGTGGAGGTTCTGGCAATGGAAGCATTGCCCTTATCGATGACCTCAAGAAGACGGCCTCGGGTGATAAGACGAGCGTTGGTGGGGATGGGGTACTTGCGAACCTCAAGGTACTGCTCTCCGTGAAGCAACATCATAGGCGAGAAGTTGGGCACGATGTTGTCAAACTCGAAGGGCATCTCGGCATTGAAGGGAGGGATAACACCGAAGGTAGGCAGGACCTGGAAGTCATCTGATCCCTCACTATAGATGCTGTTAGTTCGAATCTTGATGTTGAAGTATGACGACTTACAAGACGTATTTGAGATCGGTGCGCTTGGCGCCAATACCAAGGTTGTAGAGGATGACATCACGCTCCTCGTACTTGAACTCGGTAGGCTTGCCCTCCTTCTTGAGAGTCTCCTCGATGATCTTCAGGTGCTCGCTCTCACCAGATGACTCCTAATTCTGGGTTAGCAACACTTCTCTCGAGCCTTCACCAGCAACACGATGTAAAAAACTTACCTGAGCTGTGCTTCGGTTACTCATGTTGGCCATGATCTTCTCAACAGAGTCTTGAGACTTGCTGGGATGGTCGGCACGGCTGTCAAAGGTGACGATATCCTTCCAGTGCTTGAGAACCTCCTCAGGAACGAGAGGAACATCAACGGGGAAGCCATGGCCGCCAGTTCGCTGCCATCGAGTCTGGCCACACCAGCCACTGCCGACCTCATACAGACCACCAGTAGGGTTGGGGCACTTGTCACTGCAAAGAGCGAGGACGAGAGGAGCAATGTAGTCAGGCTTGAAAGCCTGGACCATCTCCTCGGGCATGATGGTGGCAGTCATGGCGGTACCAGCGTTGGGAGCAATGGTGTTGACGTAGATGCCATACTTGTAGCCCTCAAGAGCGAGAGCTCGAGAGAAACCAAGGATACCACATTTCTATGATTGTTAGTGATTATCACATCAGTCAACAGATGAGAGACTTACCGCCGCAGCATAGTTAGCCTGGCCGAAGTTTCCGTAAATACCACTGGTGGAAGTGGTGTTCAGAACACGACCGTACTTCTGCTTGAGGAAGTAAGGCCAAGCAGCCTTGGTGACCTTGTAGGTACCTCGGAGATGCACGTTCAGGACAGGGTCCCAAAGGTCATCATTCATGTTGGAGAAGGCCTTGTCGCGAAGGATACCAGCGTTGTTGACAACGATGTCAATGCGGCCAAAGGCATCAATGGCAGCCTTTACGACCTTCTCGCCGTCCTCAGCCGAGGCCTTAACACCAACGGCCTTGCCGCCGAGCTTCTTGATTTCACCAACCACACCATCAGGGTCAGCAAGATCGTTGACGACAACTGATGCGCCAAGCTTGGCAAAGGCCAGAGCGTAGATGCGACCAATACCAGCACCGCCACCAGTCACAAGAGCAACTCGGCCAGTGAAGTCGAGGGTCTCACCTTGCTCGCTAGGGCCCATCTTCATGGAGTCCTCGAGCAGTGTGAGAAAGTCGTTGGGACCGGTGGGATATTGAGGGTTGGAATAGTCAACGACCTTGTTCCAGTTCTTAATGATAGCTCCAGGGGTATATGAGTCGTCCGCCTTGAGGAGGAGACCGTTGGATCGCTCCCATCGGAGCTTGGCCACGTGGCCGCCGCCAACCTCGAAAATACCACCAGTCTCCTCTGTGTTGTTCTTGTGGACCAAGACAGCGACCAGAGGCACAACCCATTCCGGCTTAAGATTGGCGAGCATATCAGGAGGCATGATAGTCTCGGTCATTCGGCTAGCAGCTGTCTGGGGTCAGTAAACGGGCTTCACAGAGGACGCGGTCGCGGTCGCAACATACCAACAGGCGCA
The DNA here is from genome assembly GCA_030142105.1 of Fusarium sp. FL617. NCBI lineage: Eukaryota > Fungi > Ascomycota > Sordariomycetes > Hypocreales > Nectriaceae > Fusarium > Fusarium sp. FL617. Next base: position 2,586,061 of record JAREIL010000012.1, on the reverse strand, counting down.
ATAACGTTGGCCAGGATGCCGTACTTGATACCCTCCTTAGCGAGGGTCTCTGTGAAACCAACCATAGCCAGCTTAGCAGCGGAGTAGTTGGTCTGGCCAAAGTTGCCAAAGAGGCCAGCAGCTGAGGCTGTGTTGATCACACGGCCATACTTTTGCTTGCGGAAATGAGGCCAAGCAGCGCGAGCGCACTTGTACGCGCCCTTTACGTGCACCTTGTAGATCAGATCCCAGTCCTCATCCTTCATGTTCTTGAAGCTAATATCTCGTAGGATGCCGGCATTGTTGATGAGGATATCGATTCGGCCGAAAGCCTGGATGGCGGTATCGATGATGCGGTCGCCGTTCTCTACTGAGTCGTAGTTTGCAACGGCCTTGCCGCCAGCGGCCTTAATCTCGTTGACGACGACATCGGCAGCCTGTCGCGATGTGAGTTAGCTCTATGCGCCCAAGGAAAGCTGGTATTGTTGTTGCTACTAACCTTTGCTGAATTACCTTCACCCTTAGAAGTAACACCAAGATCGTTGACGACGACGCTGGCACCGCGGGAGCCGAAAAAGGTGGCATATGCCTTTCCAAGACCACCGCCAGCACCGGTGACGACAACCACCTGGCCGTCGTATCTCAGTTGCTCTGCCATGATGGCGTGTTTACAGGCTGTGTGATTGGGGATTTGGGGGTATAAGGGGATAGAATATTCAAAACACACGCTCAATAAAGGGACAAGACAGAGAGCAGAGCAGAGTAGAGTGTTGTGTAGTGTAGAGGAATGAAGTGAATTGAAATTAACTGGGGAGCAGAGCGAGCGCAACAAGCAGCTCTTAACAAGCTTGGGCCGGCTTGTAACTCAAACGACTCGGGAGACCTTGTGAAGGGGAAGCCTCGGCTTCTATGGGGTACCGAGGGGACTGGTTGCGGGGAATACGCTAGTCCATGTTTGGAAACGGGTGGACTTCACATGTAAAGATGCACGATTACGATTAGAGATGAGGTCATGTGCGAGGAATAGCTCATGTCACATGCCTTTAACTGACATTCATGGTAAGAAATAAGTTTTGTTTAGAATAATATCTGGGGTAATTCTTGTCAGATTGTGTTAGTTGGCTGAGAGTCGTTCAGGTGATGAAGAGGCTTGCTGCAGTGCAACACATTCAGCTGGTCTTTTAGTCAATTCCAAGGTTAAAAACAGTAGAAGTATATACACATACAGTCTTGTATATCGCTTTATTGTACCTCCAAACTTTACTATTGCTACAGTTCATCAACAGCTGAATATCATAGATATCCCACCTCTTGCCGACGTCGAATCCCGGCGCCGGCTACGGAGACACCCCCACAAATTCGCTCTCTGCTCCCCGCAAAATCCAACCCGGGCCACAAAGCCGTCTGGTGTCTGTCTCGTGTGTCGTGTCTCGGTGGTAAAATGCCCGACCAAAAAAGAAAAGCAATTGAGACTATTCATTCTACCCTACCACTACCTACCTATGGCTGCAATTGCCGACTCCGCTGCTACAGCACCACTATCGGCAACTCTCACATGCACACAATACTCCTATCTATAGCCGTCTATTAGCCTTATCGACTGTACATTATCCTTACTTTCTCATCATGGCTCCCCACTTTGTCGATGACAAAACTTCCATTTGCCTCCCCTTCATCCTCTCTCAGCTCAAACTCCACCGCGAAGAGTCTCCCGACCGCCCCTTTGTCATCGGCCTCAATGGCATCCAGGGCGCCGGCAAGTCTACCCTTGTCAAGGCCTTGAGTAAGGCTCTTGAGGGTGAGAATGTACCGACTCTCGTCTGTAGCATAGACGAGTTCTACCTCACTCGTAAGGATCAGGTTACTCTCGCAGAGTCTCACCCGGATAATGCCCTCGTTCAGCATCGCGGGGAGCCTGGTATGACAAACCTCACCCCATCTCTCATCTTACATAATGAGTCTCTAACAAAATATCAGGAACTCATGATCTGCCTCTTGTAAAGGCCTTCTTTGATGCCCTACTAAAAGGCGAGCCCACAAAACTCCCAAAATATGACAAGGCCATCAAGGGCGGCAAAGGTGATCGCCTGCCAGAGTCTGAATGGCAACCCGTCAACCAACCTGATCAACCCAAGATTCAGGCCATCATTCTCGAGGGATGGTGTGTAGGATTCCGTCCTCTTACTCGCGAGGGCGTGGAGGAAAGGCTTAACATGCCCAATCGTACTCTTAAGCAGCACAAGCTTGAGGACCTTCTATTCGTCAACGAGAAGCTATCAGAATACAACAGCCTTACTGATTCTTTCGACGCCTTCATCCAGATAGACGCAGAGGATCTTGGCTACGTTTACGGTTGGCGATTAGAGCAAGAGGATCACCTGCGCGAGGAAAGGGGTGACCCTGAAGCAGGCATGACCTCACAAGAAGTTGTCAAGTTTGTCGATGGTTACTATCCTGCTTATGAGCTCTACACTGATAGAATGCGAAAAGGTGTCTTGTCCAACCGACCAGGTCGACAGCTGAGGATGGTAGTAGGCCGCGACAGAAAAGTAAAACATGTTCGCCGGGTCTAAAAAGGAATACACTCACTCACACTCACATTCACATTCACACACGCTCACAAACAAACACACCAAATCTTCACCACGACCAGACACTAATGAACAACTCACGGTCCTGAACCATTTTCAACAAATACTTTTATCGCATCAAGATGTGACCATCGTAGCGTCTCTATAAATTATTTCATTGTAAGTGAGCTCAATTCCGCTCTAGGTGCCTCGAAAGCCGCTGGAAATCTCACGCTCCCGATATTGAGTAAATCAGCCTCAACTCCAGCATAATGCAATCATATCGGTCGTAAAACTTGTCGCCTCGAAAAATGAATAACCCCATCCATACGCCATAATGTTCTATGCGCGCTTGTCTTCCACTACTCGCTGACCATCCTGCTTCATCTTAGACAGCTTTCGGTCAATAGCCTGTGTCTTCAGACGGACAGCTTCTTCACGATCGGCTGCTTCCTTTTCAAACTCCTGGATAATCATGCGCTTGTTCCTCCTTGCCTCTATCAAGCTTTGCATGATACCGCTGAACTCACTGACAAACCAATTGCCAGACGTTTCCCAGTTTTCAATCGACATGTTGGAAAAGAGATCATGTTGTTCCTTCTCACCAAGATGACGAAACTGGTCAAGTTTGGCTGCTATATTGTCAGAATTGACACCAGTGCCCTTTTGCTCGTCTTTGGATGGATCAAAGTCAAAAGGCTGCTGTCGAAGGGCGGCGAAAGACATTGAGTTGAGAGCAGTATCGTCGTATTCTGGACTTGGTCGGCGTCGCTTCTTGTCTTGGCGATTTGTGTTCGTGTGTAAGTTCGGCATTTTAGTAGCCGGCATGGAGCTCTCCAAAAGAGTCCTTTGGACCACCGGTTTAGAGACCTTGGGCCTTGGCGTCGTATGCTCCTCTTCCTGAGATTCACCGTCCTCGTCCTCCGAATGATCCGCAACAGGTCGTCGAGAGTCCTCATTTCTGTTATGTGTTTGCCATTGCGTTGCACGGATCTTGGGAGATGGGCTTCTCGCTTGATTCGCAACGTCCTGGACTTCTGATCGGCCAGTATGTGTCCTTCGTATTTTTACTTCACGCATGGGTAATTTAGAGTCGCGTCTCGCTGGTGATTCAGGACGAGTTCGATCATTTTCATAGTGGCCATTAGTTTTCCCATGGCTAGCAATCACATTATCCTGAAAACCATCTGCCATGTGGTCGACATTGTGTCGTTGAGGTCGGCTGACTATATTCATGCGAAGATCATCTCCTACAGCAAACAAGTCGCTAGTGTGTGCATGTCGTTGAAACCGATTGCGGTCAGGGAGACGGTGTGACGGGATAGACTTCTTAAGATCGCGAGTCAACTCCGGTCCCAGTTTAACGGGATCAGACGGCTCGTTGTGAGGGGTGGTGATTCCAGATTCCATAAAGTTTTCGTCAAGTTGAGAGCCAGAGAATAAATCCGGTCGACGGTCATTCGGGTTGTCTCGAACTCGAGCATTAGGGGAAGATGCCACCGAAAGTTGTGGTGAGCGAGGCGGTGGTTGACTGAGAGGATAGTTTTGTCGTGGAGGCGCAGTGTTTCTACCACCAAGCGCAGCAATCTCTCGAATTTGACTTGCAGGCCGCGGTATTGGAGCTGGAGTAACGTTTTGTGGCGGCTCTACGCTCATGGGTCTGATGTCCATCTGTGGTTGAGACTCATCCGGTCGCGACCCGGCATTGGCAAAAGCCAACAGCCGGCCACCTTTGTCCTTCAAACTCGGTGGCATCGTGTGATTTGCGTGTATCGAAGCAGCAGTATTACGAAAGGGCTGGGGCAATGTCGGTACGCTTCCAGTCACGCGATGACCTTGCGGTTTGGAAGCGTTGGGGTATCTCGTCGGGTCGTAGGGTCGCATGGGAAGGATCGTTTATTGTTGATGGGAGAAAAAGACCATTTCCTCTAGAAGCCGACCAGATGCGGTGAAAGCAAAAATTGATAGGTTTTGCGCGTGGAATAATTCGACACAGCGCTGCTAAATAGCAGTATTCCTGACAAGTTCGCGAGTTGCGCAAACTTCAATGTTAAAAGAGTCAAGTCTGTTTGGAGTTGGGACCCGTGGTTTCAGGCACGTCCAACAGGGGCGCGCCTGGGGAAAGAGCAATGCGCCTTACAAGTCGCGCCGTCAGGTGACATTGGCGGGGAGTTCTTAGTGGAGCTCAACTCTAAGGATATCCCTGTATCTAAGACAAACCTCACTTACACGAGCCTCACCTGAAAATGCGCACCAATTTTGTATTTGGAATACAGCAAGCTAGATTATCATAGCTCTGATACTGACTCATACTTGGTATTATCTTGTATCTTTCGAGTGAATCGAAGAACACTGGATTCTTCCAAGGCGATGACTGCTCGGCATAGATAACCTTGATGAAGGCCACTCCAGGCTCTGGTAAGCCCGTGCGTCTTATGAGATACACTGTCTCATAGAATACAACTCGGCAGCTCCATGGGTTCGGATTACTTAATCGGACACGCCGGCCGGGGTTTATCTAGTCAATGAGAGCGATAGCTATCCGATCAACACTCCCCTTGTTCAGATCTGACACTGTGGATGACAGCGTTTCTGACTCGGAATCTATAGGAAGACATTCATTCACCCCAATCCTGATCAATGTCATGTGACTCCTTCCCATGTCGCAGAGGGACCTTTACATGAACGTTCCAATCACCGGCGCCATCGTCCACGTATTCGGACCGTCCGATGAACCTGCCATGCAGCTCATGGCTTTCCCAACAGAGGGCTTTCTGCAGCTTCTCGAAGAACTTTAATTTTCTCCACGTGGGCTGTCGTCCATCTCGCTGATACCGGCTCAGACATATGATGATCAGACGAGGCTTGGTTCTCGAGGGCGGGAATCCCGTCATTGTTGATTCTATTATTACTTAAAAGGAACGATTCATCGTGAAGGTATGGTTTCTCCTATCACTCATCACAGTCTCATATCTTGTTAACTATTACTCATCATGTACAAGACCGGCTTATATTCTTTGCTCTTCCTCGCTTCCGTGAGTCCTCTTTACGCCTTGCCTGGACCAATCGATGCTCAGGTTCAAAGGAGAGGTCCATGTTCTGGCAACACACCCTCCACCAGAGATCAGTGGTGTGGATATGACATTCACAGTGACTACTACTCGGTTGTTCCCGATACTGGTGTAACAAGAGAGTACTGGCTTGAGATCGGCGAGATTACATTTGCCCCTGACGGAGTAAAGAGATTTGCCCAAGCCGTCAACGGAACAGTCCCAGGCATGTTTATCTCAACTACAAACCTTACATAAACGACTGGCTAACCTTCTCCCCAGGACCAACGATATTTGCCGACTGGGGAGACAATGTCATTGTTCACTTGACGAGCAACCTCAAGTCTTCTACCAACGGCTCCTCTTTTCACTTCCATGGTACCCACCAAAATTATACAAATCCTCAAGACGGTGTCGTTGCCATCACTCAGTGTCCCACTGCACCAGGCCATTCAGTAACATACAAATGGCGTGCCACTCAATATGGCACTTCGTGGTATCATTCACACTTTGGCCTTCAGACCTATGATGGTGTCTATGGTGGCTTGATCATTCGTGGCCCAGCAAGCGCAAATTATGATGAGGATGTTGGAACCATCATGCTCAGTGACTGGTCTCATCGTACCGTCAACCAAATCCTCCCTCAAGTTCAGAGAGAGGGTCCCTCATTGATGGATAATGTTCTTATCAATGGCACGAACGTGTATGGCAAAGAAGGTGACAAGAATATGACTGGTAAGAGATTCAAGTTGGACTTCGAAGAAGGCAAGACATATCGCTTGCGTCTCGTCAACACCGGCATTGATACACTATACAAATTCTCTATCGACCATCATACACTCAAGGTCATTGCTGTAGACTTCGTCTCTATCCAACCTTACGAGACTGATCACGTCAGTCTTGCCATTGGTACGATCTCTCTTACCTATTCTTTTCCGTATCTTCTAACATCTTCTAGGCGAACGCATGGACATTCTCGTCACCGCAAACCAAGCTTCAAAGGCATCCTCCTTCTGGCTCCGTGCCATCCCCCAACTCGACTGCACTAGAAACGCCAACCCTGAAAATGCACTCGGCATTGTATCATATGCTTCCAACAGCTCAATGCCTACTACAAAGGGGCGTGAGTACGAGGACAAATGCCAAGACGAACCCTACGAAAGCATTGTCCCCGTCCTTCCGCGCAATGTCGGCCCCCCAGACATGGAAGTCTTCGAGAATGCCAATCGTTCCTGGAACGAAGACGGGATCATCAAGTGGGCACTCAACAGCACCACTATGATTGCTGAATGGGGCCAACCCTCTCTTCTCAAGCTCAATACCAACTCCTCCTTCACCAACTCCAACGCTGTCATTCGTATCCCCAAAAAGGATGCCTGGGTCTACCTCGCCATCGAGACAGAGCAGGATATCTCTCACCCAATTCACCTTCACGGTTTCGACTACCACATCCTCGCTCAGGGCCCTGGACCATATGGTCGCAATGTCACCCTCAACAAAGGCAACCCTCCGCGCCGTGATACTGCCCTTCTTCCTGCCAAAGGGCATCTGGTGATTGCATTTCTGACTGATAACCCGGGTGTTTGGCTCATGCACTGCCATATCGGGTGGCACGCTGCAGAGGGTTTTTCATTACAATTCATTGTACGCGAGGACGAAATTCCAGGTTTGGTATCAGACCAAGAGTACAAGGATATGAAGGACGGCTGCAAGGCATGGAACGAGTTTTCGCACGGCATGAAGATGGAGCAAGATGATTCAGGAATCTAGATGGCTTGGGGGAGTGTGAACTAGATATAATATGCGTTTGATTTCATAGACACTCATAGACATAGATGAATGGACTGTACCGCAAAGATGTCGTATCGACCCTCATTTCCCATGTTGCACCTTTAATGTCTGTGTACCTTTTGCCTCATTGCTGGATTAGGACGATATCGGCCTGTCTAAGTGTGTTGCTTCATCCCATCATCATCATACCATTTTCCCATTCCATTTCATACCTAGACTCCATCCCATTTCCTCCCCAAAAAAATCAGCAATCTCATAGCTCATAAGGGTATCTATGCATGTTCGGAGATTAACACATGAATCATCACAACCCCTTATCAATCCTTTTCAACGCCAAATGTCCGGTAATATAATCACACTGATGCTCAGTCAGCAAAGTCGTCATCCATTAAAGCCTCCAGGAAGGACGAGCCTGGGTGAGATTCTCCACAGCAGGGGCAAATCCCTTCTTCATCACTGTCCCAATCGACATCGCTGATCTCGTATCCGCTAAATCGAGAAAACTGGATCCAGTCACGCTTCTCGACGTCTCGAGAAACGGGAACTCGTTTCCAGATGACTGTTTCTTCATCACGGTTCGAAGGCGGATGTCCTTCTTCATTCGGTGCGGGAGGCAGAGCTCCGAGCCTGGCATGACTGTGGGAGTGGCCGTGAACTGTGTCAGAGTCGTTTTCGCTGTCATCATCGTCGTCCTTGGCCTTCCAAGCTCGGATCACTCTAGCACACCATCTCTTACCAGAGAGAGGCTGAAGGTGCTTAGGGTGCGCGATGTATGAAGCCGGACCATCAAGATACAGACCTTCATCCTTGAGCATACCGCTCATTTCGGCAGAAGCCTTCATGCCAGTGTCATCAAAGGGCATACCCGTGACCTGGAGTTCATTCAAGGTGCAGCCAAGTTCGTGAGAACAGATGTCGTGGAGTTCGGAACCGGAAAACGGCAGAAGCGTGTCTGAAAAGTTCACAAGGTCAACACGAAGAGAAACGAGAGACGGCAGCATTCTTGGTCTCGGCTGCTTCCTGTTTCGGTAATTCGGGTCGAAGGGTGCACGAAGCCCCTCGAGGAAGTCAACAATCTGGTTCCAAGTGTAGCACCGGAAACTGCCGCGAATAAGAGGAGACTCAACGGGACGCTGCTGGACCTTCAAAGTGTGGTCTTTCTTCAGGTCGGAATGATAGCAGCGGTCCAGCTTGTGTCGGCGACGGGGCTGGTCATCATAGTATCGTGCGATGACACGAAAGTTGACATGAGTGATACCCTGTCGAAATTTGGCAGGCAGGTCGGCAAAGTTGCGAACAGCTTGGGGTGTCGTGAAAGTAAAGTGATTCGACTCCCAGAGATATCGAGTGCCCTCGACGTGGAGAGCTTTGCAAGTGACAAGAAAGTTGATCGCAATCTGGTTGCCCTGTGTTTTCTCCTTGTCGGACAGGTTTTCGGATGTTAGGGGGGACAAAGGATCGATAATCGGGGAGGGAGATTTCATGGCGAACTTGAGAATGCGGAGAATGACTTCCATCGGAAGATAGGGGTGGCCCAGCTCCAGAGCAGTCATGGAAGATCGGGTCTTACGCTTGAGAGGGTTGGATTGCTGCAGGTGGTTCAAGGCAACGGAAGACCAGGAAATGCCATTTTCGCGTAGGATGCGCTTCAGTTTCATGTTCTCTTCAGCGAGAGACTGGTTGGCACGGCGGAGAGGGTGGTTGAAGGCAGCCTTGGCCTGATCCTCCCGGTCTCTGCATTCCCAGGGAAAGACCGTCTAGGGCTGTTAGTCAACTGTGAGGATGCACGATGTATGAGTTACTAACCGCAGCAGTGCCTGACATGGTTGCGGTTGAATTGAGTCGATACAGATAGATGATTCTTGCAGAAAGAGCCGTTCGAGCGGCCGCGGACAGAGGTTGAAAGCAAATAAGTGAGAAAAAAACAAGTCACAAGGCTTTGGCCTCAGGGTCAAGTCGAGAATGCAGTGAGCCGTCGCTCCAGTTGGGATACTGGGAACCGTAGGCACAAAAAGGTTGTTGTGTGGTTCGATGACGGAAGTTGGGAAAAATATGAAAATGATGAGAAGGAATGAGGAGAAGGCAGATTTTAAGATCAGACAACTTGCGCAGAGGACAGAATAAATAAGGTAGGCTGCACTCCCTGCGCTGGCAGTGAATCAAAGGTTTGTTGTTTCTTTGGCTGTGATGCGGTCTAAAGAAGCAAGTAGGGTAAGTGACCGAAACCCGGGAAGGTGCATCCAGCCGAGGAAAATGCTCTCTGCTTGTCAGGTAGTGGTGGCCTTGGATATTGCAGGCGACAGCAGCAAAGGCGCAACGCCTATATCGCTTTGTGTTGCCTCTTTGATGGATGAGAATGAGAAAACGGTGTAGTTGAAGGTGAAGGGGAGAATAAGGGTTGGTGTTGTACGAGGATTGCTGGGAAACTCATCGGTACCTGAGGTTGTTCTTGTGGAGTGGAGATTCCCTAAAGTCTGCTGTTCTCCTTCCCTACGGTATTCTTGTGTGACGTGATGAGCTCAAATTGAGGAAGGCACTGCACGCACTGGCGGGCAAAAGAAAAATACGGAAGGTAAGAACCGCGGGGCAAGAAGCGGCCAGAGGGCAGAATACCGTCCGTTGCACTTGCCTTTGCCGCCAAATGAAGCCTCCCAAAAGTGGCAGGCACATGCGATCGAGATCCCGGAAGGCCGTAAGAGGAGCTTGTTAACGGAGAGAAGATACTCATAGATTGATAGTGCTATTTGGTGCCATCGCAAACATTTGCCCGTCATGGCATGGACAAGCTGGGTAAGGGAAAGCGGTCCGTCACTGCTATTCGCCGGGTGTCAATTGTTAGCTCCCAGCACTTGCTGTGGCATCAAGCCGACGCTTTGCTACTGATTGTAATTCACACAAAACGAGAGCTGGCAGTGATTGGCTTTTGGAGCTTTCACTAATAGATAGGGTGTTTGCCTGCAAATTGTAACAACAATTGAGATAAAATGCCAACCTATAATAACAGGGGTTTAACAAAGAAGTAAAAGACAAAGCAAGGGATCACCATCGACCGTTCGAAGCCAAGAAAGGTCATGTGACCGAATAGGTAGAGACGAGCCTTGTTAGGTCTGAAGTGCAGATACCTGTTCTTGCTTCGAATCGACGATAGTCCTCACGATCGATCTAAGCCAACACGATCTCTAGGAACAGAATAGCAACTCGCACAAGTTATGATACTATTGGACCCATTGTTTATTTTGAGAGACGGCTGCACCCTGTCTGCGACTACACCCGTTCTGGCTGCCGGTCCCCCACTATCCAGTACAGCTTCATATGGTGGTTTAGCTCTTCCTCGGCGGGGGCTTCAAGAAAAGTTCGGAATAGAGGTATAGCTCTTGTATGGCATGACCTCTATTGTATTCTTGCAGAAACATCACAAGGCAAGTATACATTCTCAAGTCTTAATTCCGAATAGTTTTGTAATATAAGTTTTGTGAAATTCGGCATCATTATGATACCGTAATTAATGACTTTCACTGCCGACCCTAGCTCCTAGCACAAGCTGAGCGGCCCTTTGCATATCGAGGAAACAACAATGATCTTGTTTCCTACTCCACTTGCCCAATCATCTGGATATTGAAGAATAGTTGGTATCCACGCTCTCGATAATAATTGCAGCTCTGTTCATCAAAGTAGAAACAGGGAGTTGATGTCGATCCCAAGCTCTTTGGTTCTTGTCTCAACGCCATGCAATCTGCCGCCTGAGCTACCGCAATCAAATCCGAGACCCTCCACTCTTGAGAAAGCTTATGCAGCCAATGATTGGTAGGGAATCGTGATACTCAACAGAAACAGCCTACAGCTTCCTGCCACTCCCGCCTCCGCGCTCGGGAGCTTATACGCGTGACGTCACCATTCATAGTATTCGATCTCGGGCAAACACCCCACTGCACCTGCACCTACATATCAACTGAACATCGATGATGAAATGTCTACGATTGTGCCATGATGGCTTGCTAGGCTGCTTTGATGTGTAAGCAGACAGCTCATTCCTACGTAGGTATATAACTCTACTGGCCAAGCTCCCAAGCTTCAAGTCTGAGCTCTTAACTCATCTTCAAACAACTACACCAACACACCATATCACATACCAAATCTACCAAAATGTCTTTCTCCAACGCTAACACTGGCGATGCCCCTGCCGACCCTTACAAGAAGGCCAATGCCGAGGAGGTCCCCCTCCAGACCAAGGTTGAGGACCTCGTCAACTTCATCAACAAGGAGAAGTTCGGCATGATGACCACCCGTGGTTCTGGTTCTGGTAACCTTGTCTCTCGCTGCATGGCGCTGGCCGCCACTGTATGTTATGCCAATGTTTGTGCCTCAATCTATTACTGACCTCTATGCAGGAGACCGGAGGCATCGACCTTCTCTTCCACACCAACACCGAGTCTGGCAAGACCGACGACCTCGATGCTGACCCTCATGTCAACGTTTCCTTCATCAACGCCTCCGGAGAGTGGGCTTCCATTGCTGGCAACGCCAGCGTCAGCACAGACCGCAGTCTTGTTTCCAAGCACTACAGCCCAACCCTCAAGGCCTGGCTCGGTGACCTAGGCGATGGTGTCCACGATGGTTCTGAGAACGACCCTCGTATTGGCGTCATCCGTGTCAAGACTGTCTCTTCGACATACTCGCTTGTGTCCAAGAACCTGTTGAGCCGCGCTGCCGACATTGCCACGAGCACCGTCACCGGCAAGCCTGCCTCGCCCAACACTCTGAGGGAGATTTCGGAGGGAGATGTGCGATCGTGGCGCGCTTCGCGAGAGTAATGGACTAAATAATGCAAATCTCGCTTGTACGATAGGACTTTTTATCAAAGGCGATACGAATTCATGACAATATTAGTACCCATTCAAAGCTGCTTTCCATACTCGGCCTTCCACAGCCTGTCAAACTTCTCCTTGTCAACCGCGAACTGTCGCACGTAATCGAGTTCTAACTCATGTGTCCTTCGGCCAAGAAGCACGAGACTGTGGAGAGGGGGACCAAGCTCCTCGTCTGTAGAGCAAAGTTCCTCCAATGTTCCAGCCACAAACTTTTCTGTCTTGCCTCCTACACGAGCAGCCCCAATGGCCAAGCTGTCCTTGGTGTAGACGCCCTCCTTACGCTCATCCTCAATATCCAACATCTGTTGCGCACACTGGCCTACGGTCATGTAGCGAGGAGGCTCGTAGACCAAGCGACCTCGTGCCATGTTCTCCAAGCTTTGTTCCTTGACCTTTATATCCACCAAGACTAATGTGTGCAGTCCAATCTCGCGGTTCTCCTTTATACGATCGTAGAACGACGCAGGCTTCCATGAGTCTGTGAAAAAGACCATCGACACGGTCTGACCAAAGTTGTAGAGTTGAAGGCCGCAAGCGCCGATGCCGGACATGATAGAAGCATTAGGAACGGTTCGGACAGGGATTTCAAGTTCTCGTGCGCGAAGGACCAGATCTGTGTGAGTTGTTGCGCTTGACAATATTAGTATCGGGTAGTTGAGCATTGGGGTTGTCACTCCTACCCAAAAGGATCTCCGACAACGAGGAATGCTACATCCTCGGTTTGCGCATCTCGGAGAATCTCGTCGCTGTTTGACTCGACCATCTCTCGGTCGGCTACTGTAATGGAACGTCCATAGTAGGATTCCTAGTCAGAGTCAGTGTTGACTGCCTGTGTAGTCAAACCATTTTTAGGCGCATACCAAGACGGCCTGATCAACCAAAAGGATGCTGGTGTAGGCCTCAAGATAGACTCTGGAAGCCTTCTTAACGACCTCGAGGCCCTTAACAGTGATATCTGTCTCATCTGAGAGACCGAGACCTACGAGGTACAACATGATGGGCCCTTTCGCGTGTAATTTGGTTGTAATGTCTTGTGAAAAATTGTCCTTGGGTCGAGATCTAAAAATGCCCCGCGGCGGGGTACTTTAGAAATATTCAATGCTGATATGTATGACCTAGGTAGGCTAAGATATCCTAGGCTAGCTTTAAGACATGAGAAAGCACACTTTGACCTGTGATATTTTACGCATAATAGCATGATTCCAATACTGTTGCCTAAATCCAAGCTTTCATTTTGTATAATATGAAAGTTCATCGCGTTGATCATGACTCTTCTCTTCTCCCCATTGATATAAAAGCCTGCCCTCCCTCGCGGTGGGGGTCTTTTTTAGCGTTTCGCGTTTGTGACCTCATGCCAACTACCCCTGTCGCTCCTGGGGGATTGCCGCTAAACTTTTGGCATCCATGATCCAGGTTCAATCTGGACTTTTTCGCGTTGCTCCTAATATATCCTAATATATCATCTACACATCGTCCACAATGTCCAACTCCAAGAAAGATGGCGCTTACGGCGGCGCACCATCAGGCGATACCGACTTTCGAAAAACCTGGGACCTCGACGAGTATGCCGCAAAAGCCAAGGAACGCGAGGCAAAGGAGAAGGAAGAGTCCAAGGCGCGCTACGAAGCTAAGCTCGCGGGCAAGAAATACTACAAGCCGCTGACCGGCGACGAAGAATACACATCGGCGAGACGTACTGTGATAGATCTCACACAACAAGTCGGAAAGACATCACTCGTCCCAGCAGGTGCGGGCGTTGGTAAACGTGGTCGTGGAGCCGGTTTCTACTGCGAGGCCTGTGACCTTACATTCAAAGACAACAAACAATTCATCGAGCATATCAACACACCACAGCACTTGTTAAATACGGGACAGAAGGCAGAGGTGAAGCGCGCGACAGCAGAAGAAGTCCACGATCGCATCGAGTTTTGGATCCGGCGGAAGGAGGATCTCGAGAAGGAGAAGCAGACAAGTCTACACGAGCGTCTACAGCTGCGAGAGGAGGAGGCCGAGAAGGAAGCAGAGGAGCGACGTAAGAAGAGGAGAGAGGAGGTTGAGAAGAAGAGACTTCAGAAAGAGGAGGCAGCCAAGGTGAAGACCGAGTATGGAGAAGACGTGCGGATTGAAGGCGAGCATGAAGAGGACGACATGATGGCGTCAATGGGCTTTGCTGGGTTTGGGACGTCGAAGAAGTGATGGATATCTGTAATATTTAATGATACCCCGTGTTATACATGGTTTTGTATAAAGAATCATACTTGATGGCTTCAATACAGCCATTATTTAACAAACTGCTAATGTTCATTGAGCTCGAATGATGTGAGGTCAGTACGAGGCTGATAGGGCCCCAAGAGTTCAGCTGTCCAAAGCGTCAGGCAAAGAATCATGAAAAACCCAAGAGATGTTCGTTGTTCACCAAACCGGGGGAGAAACTGTGAATCAATGTTTTTCAAATGATTTCTGAATTGCTTCATTGTCCATCACGTTCATTCCTCAAACGGCATAAACGGCGAAGGCGGGGCCGTTTCTTCAGCTAGCCCGCTCAAGAGTCCCCCACCACCCGACTCCATCCACCAGCAGCTGAACATCCCAGCATTGTATCCCACCTCTACGGACTGATCTTGCGTATAATCCTACTATCTCTACTCCTCGTTCTTGGCCACATTCTAGTGCCTCTCCACGAGCTCTCAAGTCAAGCTCGGCCACTACCACCTTCTCCACGGAACTTCTACGAAAGATATCATGGCTGCGAGCTCTGCCCCGGCGGCTTCGCTGTTGAAGCGACAGCTGAAAGAGATGCAGGCTGGCAAGGACATTCCAGGAATCTCATGCGGTCTGGTTAACGACAACAACATCTTTGAGTGGGAAGTCATGCTCATGATTAGCGACGACTGCAAATACTACGGCGGTAAGACCATATCCCTCCAGCTTACCCTAGCCCCCTCACGACTTCGTTTACCGCATCATGATGCTAACCTCTACACCTAGGAGGCAACTTCCGAGCCCGCCTCTCCTTTCCGGCTAGCTATCCTCACATGCCTCCCTCTCTCACCTTCCAAGATCCGATCCCGTTTCACCCGAACATTTACGAGAACGGCAAGCTTTGCATCTCCATCCTCCACCCTCCTGAGGAGGATGAGTACGGCTATGAAGCCGCCTCTGAACGCTGGAGCCCTGTCCAGACGCCCGAGACTATTCTGCTCAGTACCATCAGCCTTTTTCACAGCCCAAATGACGAGAGCCCCGCTAACGTCGAGGCTGCGCGGATGCTGCGCGAGGAGAGGGAGGGTAAGCACAAGGACTTCCGGAGGCGTTGCAGGAAGTGCGTGAGGGAGAGTCTGGGAGAGGACTAGTCATAGGGAACTATATATGGGAATAAGAAGCATGAACAGGTCACTGCGGGTTGGCGTTTGGTGGTCGGAAAGGCCGTGACGGCATATCGGCGTTTTGAGCGGCGCCATGGAACCTTTATCGTGTTTTAAATCATCATGAATATAAAGCGACTTCACCTGTTCCACATTTATGGGGTCATGGGTGATATCCAGTTGTTGGCGACGGTTATTGATTATGGTATCTAGGTGCTTTCGTCGCCTACTAGTCCAATGACTCTTCCGACCACACGATCCCATTCCTGGTCCCATCGCAAGGCCCCTTCACTGACAGCACCCTTTTTCAACCGAGCTAGCTCTTCTTGCCCAGACAAGCCCAGCAGTCTGCTCAGAATATCAGCCAACTCAGATGCAGTTTCAAACCCGCATCCATTGTAGCCCTCCTTGACAAGTTCGCTAAAGCTCTCGAATGCCGAGTAGGCTGCAACAGGGAGACCTGCACCGAACATGTCCACCACTTTCATGGGGAGGTCAACGCCAGAGCTAGACTTGTGCAGCGAAATGCCCAGATCGGCTGAGGCAAGCAGCGAGGCGTAATCTCTGGTGGAGAGCCAGGCAGTGATGATACGAATACCAGGCAGCTTGCCCTCTTCTTGAAGCGCCTTGATTCGCTCCAGATAATGTTCCTTCTGTGGCCCTTTTCCAGTGATGATGGCCAAAATGGGCGAGGGCTCAGAGCTGTTGGCGTAAGAGACCAGTGCGTCAAGAAGAAGGCCAAAGTCCTCATCTGGCGTCCATGAAGTGCTGCTCACAATGAGGCGTACTGCACCATCTACAATGTCCTTCGCAATGGCCTTGGTCTCTGCAAGTCGAGATAAGAACGCGAGACGCTCTGTGGTTGATAGAATAGGTTGGAAAACCTGAGCTGGTCGGTCGTGGAGCGTGAAGACAGGGTGTTTTACACTGAAAGGCTTCACCTTGAGCTGACGGGCCATAGCATCCGTAACGGCGAGGTTGACGTTTCCCAAGTAACGACCAAAGCCGGTCTCATACCAACGGTACACGGGAACCAGTGGCTTATAATACCACTTGTTCTGTGCTAGAATAGTGTATCCGTAATTGTGCCAGTCCACTACTAGCTTGCTGCCTCTGATAAGGGATACCAAGAGTGCAACATGAAAGGTAGGGATGGAAGGTGGGTTCTATATCAGGTTATCATGGAGCTCAGATATAATCATGAAGTGTGATATCGACTTACCTGAATGATTATCCATTTCGCAGGAGGGGCTTCGTACATTAAAGTGTTGAACAAACCCCAAAACTGCCATAGAACCTTGAGGGGAAGGTTGAGAAAGAATGGCAAAGTTCCCCATCGGAGCACCTCTGGCTGTGGCGGAAGCGCATACAGAGTGACTCGAGGGTTTCCAATTAGATCGGGATGTCTCGAGGTTTCTGTCTGCTGTTAGCTTATGAATAAGGATCAAGAGGTCGGGTCGAGTAATGACCTTTATAACCCACGATATCGACATTTCTTCCATGCTTGGCAACACTCAAGGCATGGTATTGCATGCGGGGACTGCGACCGACATCGCCGACAACGAGGATTTGAATGTGATCATCTTCAGGATTCTCAGCTGGACGATAACGGGTTGGGATGAAATCGACGAGGCCGCGTAACAGCCATACTAGGAAGATACAGCAGACGCCGCCAGCAATGACGGAGACAACGAAAGCGGCTGACATGTTGTGAGAGAAGGAGTCGACAATTATAACATGGCGTCGAGGCTAATGGATGCGTCCCGTCACCGTTTGGTGCTGTACCGGTTATGTTGGTGTTGGTTAATTGCTGGCCAAGGCCATCTGTCCCTTGCACGGTTGAGGTCCCACAGTCGCGCACAGGCACCGTAAGTTCAGCACCCACGAGCTGGTCATCAACAGGGACAATACGAGAACCAATGGGTAATGAAACAAAACGATCTCGATCTTTAGGAATGAACCCTAGAAGATGATCAAACACAAGGTAAGGCGAGGGCAACTAGTTTCATACAGTATCTACATAGAATAAACCGATTGATTGGGCTAGAAAGAAGAGCTCAATAGTGTAGACCGTTGATGCATGAATAGCGAAGGTTCATAGCCTTTGTTATCCATTCCATATTCAAACCTACAACAAGAGGAACCCATTGTTTAGCCTCGATACTGTCATTGTAAGCTTTTCAGCTTCAGGAGACGATAACAAGTGCCATAACAGGAAATTTAGCCGCTTGTTCTCTATCAGAAACGTCACAGCTTACGTCCCTTCGTCATAACGACCTCCCTAGCAAAGAGATTTGAGAGACAGCCGATAGGAGATTATCGCACTCAGGGGTCAGTCAAGATTAAGTGCAGGTGCAACGCTGGGTTGCTGCGGGGTGTGAGGGCTCCCGGGCTAAAATGCGCCATCAAACCACGCTAAGGCACCAAGGGCACTAACGTTTAGCGGACCAGCAGGCCGCATGCAGGGGGAAGGACCAACCTTTTCAGCGCTCGGCCAGTAACAGTTGGTCTTTCCCCAGCAAACCCCGGCCGAGCTACAGGGCCGTGAGGGCCAATCCATGGCCCATTATCAGAGGATCAGGAAGGAGCGAACCCAGATCAAGAATCAAGTGACTACCTTACCCCGAGATTGGATATCATGGAAGTGTCGGTGATTGCGAAACAAAGCTTCAGCAAACTCACTCACTTAGTACTCAACTCTAACTGACCGATCAACCGAGTCAGTAGCTTTCCCGTCCTGAGTTTTATCCTTCTTGGGTCTCAATCCTCTTGGCTGCGTCGATCGCTGCTCATTCGGGTTGTCCCTCTGAGCTCCACGTGCTGGAGTCTCCTATCTCTAGCCCGCCACAACCACGGCTCTTGCACGCCTCCCGCGTCCGCTTTTGAAAAGAAACCGTGACGTCCCACGATCATTTTTCTCTTTGTTTTTATTACTGCCAACACGGTATAGTAGCTTGCGACGTCGGGGTTTCACAAGAACAATTTCCGAATCGACTGATGACGTTGCGATTGGCCCTTGGGGAAACGTAAGGGCTCCCTCTCAAATCGCGAATACCTGCGCCGATATCCGGTCACCGCACCCTCGTCGGGTTACCCTCCAAGACTGAACCGAATTCAAACTCGACTTTAGCATCAACGTCATCTTGACAGTCAAAATGGCGTCTTCGTACGCTCTTCCGACCTCCTCTTTACCGCACGCACACCAGAACCATATGCACTCGCACGCGCGAAGCCACTCCCAATCCTCGCTCAACAACCTCAGACGACAATCGACTTTCTCAAACGGGAGTCTTCCATCTGTACCTGATGAGGACCACGAGCACGAAGCTAGCCACGACCATGGAAACGGGAACGGGAACTATACTGCAAATGCATACAACCCGAGTGTCCACAAACATGGACACAGGCGCTCACGCATGTCTAACACGAGCGTATCCATCTCCCGCGAGAAGCTCCCTCCGGCACCATTGAACACTCTGGATGGTTGGACAGAACAGAGAACACCGGGAGGCAAAAGTGTTATCACACCAGGTCCTGAAACAGCTAATATGACTTATTCGCCCCCCGATATCCCTCACGACCATCACGAACATCATCACGATCATTCGCATTCGCATTCCCACTCCCACGACCATTCTCACGCCCATACTCACGACCATGCTCATAATCATGATCATCATGACCACCATTACGGACACGACCACGCCCATTCGCATTCACATGAAGATGACAAGGGCAAGAGATCGTTGTTCACTAGAATGATACTTCCGTATACCGCACGTTTTCCGATTCTCAATGCCATACTGATTGAGAAAGATTCGAGACGAATTTTCTACTTTATGGCGTATGTAGTGACCTGTCCATTGGATTGGAATGCTTTTGCTAATGCAGTTTCCGGTTTAGGCTGAACTTTTCATTCATGGCTGTTCAGGCGTTTTATGGTTACGTCACGGACTCGCTCGGCCTTTTGAGTGACAGTATCCATATGTTTTTCGACTGCGTAGCGTTGATGGTGGGATTGTTGGCTGCTGTGTTGAGTAAATGGCCTCGGAGTCAACGATTCCCGTATGGCTTCGGCAAGATTGAGACACTGAGTGGATTTGCCAATGGCATTCTCTTGATGTAGGTGACTCTCAACACCTTTGCAGTCACGGCGCTAACTGGTTCGTGTAGGTTGCTCAGTGTCGAAATTGCGTTTGAGGCGTTTGAACGGCTGTGGGAGGGAACCGAGACGAAGCGATTGGGCGAGCTCTTTATTGTTAGTACTCTGGGTTTGCTCGTTAACTTGGTTGGAATGATGGCATTCGGTCACCATCACCACGGACACGATCATGGGCACGATCACGGCCATGGGCACGGAGATTCGCATGACCATGACCATGGTCACTCTCATGGAGGCCATGACTGTCACGGACATAGCCACGGCCACGACAACGAGAACATGCACGGTATTTACCTGCACATTCTTGCCGATACCTTGGGTAGTGCCTCGGTTATCGTATCGACGATTTTGACGAGTTTCTGGGGATGGGCTGGATGGGATCCGTTGGCGTCGTGCCTGATTGCTGTTCTCATCTTCCTTTCCTCTAAGCCCCTCGTCTATTCGTCTGCGAAATGGCTTTTGCTAAGCATTCCCGAGGATACGGAGTACAACTTACGAAACAGCTTGGGCGGTATCCTGAATCAGAGAGGAGTAGTGGGCTACTCGTCGCCCAAGTTTTGGCGGGATGATCATAGTGCTAGCCCTTCTGGAGGGAAGCTGCTCGGTGTCGTTCACGTGGTAGCAGCGCGAGGAGCTCCACTTGAAGACGTTCGAGATCGAGTGCGCGAATATCTCCTGAGAGAGGGAGCGGATGTAGTAGTCCAGGTTGAGCGAGAAGGAGATAATAGCTGCTGGTGCAGTAGGCGAGGAATTCCTGCACCTCCAGCAACACCAACATTGGCATCAGCGAAGGCGTTCTAGAGGAGATGATTGTTGCTACAGTTTGGTGAGACGGAGTTTAGAGTTGTGATAGAAGAGATGATAGAGAGGACGATAGAGATGGGGAGCATAGCGACGAGGAGAAACATGGCTGCGAAGCGAGGTGTACAGCTTTTTAACATTGAAGATGACAATCGATTGTCGGCTACATGATGGGAAACATCTTGGGAAAGCGGTTGTTAGAAGTCTCAGCGGCGTCGCAAGATAGGGGGCCTTTGTCGTTCTTGGAGTTGGCCAACAAGGTCATTCATGGGCACGTGGAGGATCACATGTACATTTATTACTTGGGTTCTTATCATGGAAACATTGTGGAGAGTAGATTCGAAGGACGGTGTACCTATATCCAGAAATAGAGAAGGTTCTCATGACTATCTAGTCAGTTGGATTATCTTGGTTCTTTTTCTTGCTCATGATGAGGCTATGTTGAAGAAGGGGCGTATTTGAGTCAGAAACTCTATCTAGCCCTTTGCATGTGATATTGACAATCGTAGGAGATGGAGATTGTGGGGCTCTTCTCCAAATCTTGGATACCTCGATACAATAACCAAGCGAGGACAATACTAGCCCAGTCGAGTCTGTTAAGGACGGATCGTCACCGGCAGGATCTGATCAAGATCTTGTTTGCGTCTCGTCAAGCCCAGATCCAAAGACCCCAATCCCGGGGCCTGGTTTACTAATTCCGTCTGCCCGGCCGCCGCAACCGCAGGCGCCGTGAGATGATGTTCCTCAGCCTGCGATGCACCTGCAGGATCATACAGCCACGCCAACTTGCATGCAGCATCTGGTGACAGAGAAGGGGAATGATGAGAGGGACTGGACCCCACGACTCGGTTCATAAGTATTCATGTGGGGAAGAAGACATGCACCCCGCCAGCCGAAGCCGAGGCAACAAAGAAAGCCGGGGACCGGGGATCGGAGGTACGTACCTTTGTTTTGGATAACATTGCCCCGGAAGACCGAGGGGAATTGGAGAAACCTTTAGGAAATATTGAGAATATTGTGCTTGGCTATCAACTCATAAAGGATGCAAATCAGCTGTCAATTTTAGCATCAGCCAACAAGTATTACCTTTGACTTAAATGAAGCACAGACCTGGGCGTAAACCTCCCCCTTGAAGAAGCGTCCGCCGCGTCTCACAAGCCAACCGAATAAAAGCATAGAAAAGACGCCCAGTGACGTACTGTATCATTTCTGGTGCTGTTACTACAATCAAGGTATCTTGTCTTACACCCCTTCTCCTTCTGTTTCTCTCATTTGTTTTTCTTTTACATATCCAATAAACTTACTCGTGAATATAGAAAATATACAGACACGGGGAATCGGTACTTACATCATTGTGTAACCACCCTCCCCTCGGCCGAAACCACCCCACACTCTCCTCCGCATTCCACATTCCGAGGTTCATTCATTCTTAACTCGACTTATACCCTTCACCTCTTCTTCTTACCTACCTCCCTCTCCTCTTCTTCTTCCTCCTCAGTCATCTTTCCTCCCATAAACCTCCAACATGTCCTCCGCCGATACCCCAGACTCCGCCATCGAGTCTCGCGTCGTCGACAAGCTCAAAAACATTGCGCCCGCTCCTGAACCAAAGGACGACACCAAGGCTGGCGCATCCTCCGGCCTCGCCCAACAGGCCCGCGCTTTTGCTGCCGGTGGTTTCGGTGGTCTCTGCGCCGTCGTCGTAGGCCATCCTTTTGATCTTGTCAAGGTCCGTCTTCAGACCGCCGAGCGCGGCGTCTACTCCTCTGCTGTAGACGTTGTTCGTAAGAGCATTGCCCGTGATGGTTTGCGACGAGGTCTTTACGCCGGTGTGAGCGCTCCGCTCGTTGGCGTCACACCCATGTGTACGTTTTCACCATTTCTCTAAATCCCCTGCGCAATGAGCTAACTGCCACAGTCGCCGTGTCTTTCTGGGGCTACGATCTTGGCAAGCAAATCGTCCGCGGCGTCAGTGAAGTCCCCGCTGAGGGTCTCACAATCGCCCAGATCTCGGCCGCCGGTTTCATCTCCGCCATTCCCATGACGGCTATTACCGCCCCCTTCGAGCGCATCAAGGTCATTCTCCAGGTCCAGGGCCAGAAGCAGCTTGCTCCAGGCGAGAAGCCCAAGTACAACGGCGGCGTCGACGTCGTCCGCCAGCTCTACAAGGAGGGCGGTTTCCGCAGCGTTTTCCGCGGCAGCGCTGCTACCCTCGCCCGTGACGGTCCCGGTTCCGCTGCTTACTTTGCCGCCTACGAGTACATCAAGCGCAAGATGACACCTCTTGATCCTGCCACCGGAAAGCCCAGTGGTCAGCTTAGTCTCACGGCTATCACATGCGCCGGAGCCGCCGCCGGAGTCGCCATGTGGATCCCCGTCTTCCCCGTCGACACAGTCAAGTCCCGCCTACAAACTTCTGAGGGCAACGTCACGGTCGGCAGCATTGTTCGAGAACTCTACGGCAAGGGTGGTGTCAAAGCCTTCTTCCCTGGTTTCGGTCCCGCCCTGGCTCGTGCTGTGCCTGCCAACGCCGCTACTTTCCTCGGTGTCGAGCTGGCTCACCAGGCCATGAACAAGGCTTTCGGTTAGACCTTTGAAGAATGAGAAGAAACAAGACTAGAGTCATCACGGATATACATGGGAAAAGCTGTCTTTGACTTTCGGGTTTATGATAAGATTTTTTTGATTGGTGGACAAGACTACAGCGGATGGATGGCGTTGGTTGCTGGGCATGACATGTGATTTTATGTCCATGAGTGTGGGTGCATATTTGAATCAATATCGAGCGCTTTAGCATACCCTTTGTTTATATCTTAGTACCTAGACCATGAGCAGTTAGATCTTGGTATCGACCTTCTGTTATGGTTCATAGAAGAAATGTGGATTTCTGTCACACCTACTGTTTAGGTTCTGTCCATAATGCTCACTCCTAGTTGGTGCATACGCAAAACCCAGATATAGTCGATAGACTACAGTGATCATATATTTTCTAAGCAAAATGAAGTTGAGCAATCTTCGGCCTTTCATGACCGTTCGTAACTATTGACCTGATGTCGTGCCGTGCCTTTTCACCCACGTACCAGGATATACATTGCTTCCACTTTCGCCAAAAGTACCATGCGCCAGAAAACCAATAAAACAAAACAACCAGAACCCCCCAGAGCACTCAACCTAATGGAACATAGTGTGGCCGTAGAAAATCCCTTCCTTCCCTAGGTATCAATCCCAATGCCAATGGATCCGGCATGTCATTCGCATTGCTATTCCCTTTTTCATGAGTGGATGGTGTCCCGCCTTTTCGCCGATGCTATGAGTAGAAAGACAGACCTGTCTGTCGTCGGATACAATAGAGATTAACGACCAGCAGGAAGCAACGCGCGCTAAAATATCACAAGGCGAGAGGAGATAGAAAGTGATCTGCCCTAGTCCTCGAAAAGAAAGAGAACCTGAGTCATCCTATCAAGGGCAGATATAGAGTAGGGTATCAAAAGAGATTTGGAGCATGGAATCAAGCACGCTCGGTAGTCGTCCAGCGTCGTTTAGAAAGGCTCATGTCACGGAATCGCTCAGCCTCACCAGGAGGTGGAGGAAGACCCCAAAGTCCACCTAGGCCATCCCCGAGCTGTCCGATATGAAGTTCTTCAGCAGGCTTATCAAAGTCGTGCATAACATCTGTCTTGATCCGAATAGGACCTGATAGAATAGGTCCCCTGGGTGTAGCCTTTGGGGTAGTCTCCCCACTTGGAGGAAACGAAAATGAGCTCAGCGAGGAGATTGCCGCAGGCGGTAAACTCATAGACAGTGAACTCGTCGAGTCGAGTTCGAAACGCGAGATTGGAGAAGTGGATTTGTGCGACGTAGACTCAGTGGATGAGGTTGGGGTCTTGTCCTGTTTGTTTTCCTGGGTATCCTTGAAGCGACCAAAGTTGGGTAGCACGCTGTCAAAGTCTTCTTTGTCAGACGTCTCATCACTACCATCATCCATTAGCCTGAGGGAAGAGGGGCCTGGCGTCCAAAGGCCAAAAGATGGGGTGCTGCTGCTTGGCGAGTTACTCCGTAGGGCTGTTTCACCATTCGATGTCACGAGGGGTGGTCCTCGGGTCAAGGGTCGTTGGGAGCCCGAACTTCGGCGTATCGAAGATCCCAAAGCAGCGGCGGCAGAAGTACTACGACTGCCCATAGGAATGATGGGATCTGAGTAAACAAAAGAACCGATGAGTGGGCCAGGACCGTCAGTACTGCTGATGCTCGGGTTGCGGCCGCGAATGGCAGCAGATGGTGGGAAATCAGCCGAGGTGGATCGGGAAGAAATTGGAGTTGATGTTGTGGAGCGCAAGTGGTCGGTACTTGCAGACATGCGGATATCGTACATCTGGTGCGGTGAGACATGTGGCTCAGCGTTGGGCATTTCGTTCGCTGACGCGGCCAAAAGAGTGTTGTAATCAGCGTCCTGCTTTCGTACCGCCATAGTGAGAGAGGCAACCCCGACATCCATGAGAACAGGCTGATGAGTGATAGCACCAATGAGAGCATTACAGCCAGCCCCGTGAGACACAAGAATGACAACGGTTTCCACGTCTTCATCGTCGGATATCGAGGAGTCTCCATCGACGCCATCGGTGCCATCCTGCGTTGCGCCAGCAGCCTGCGTCACCATCTTTTCAGGCGCATCAGTCGTAGCGTACCAGTCCACCATCTTCTTGAGACCTCGTCGAAATCTCTTGTGCATGTCTGTCCACTCCTCTCCAAGCTGGCCACCATCTCCAAAATCTAGCGGAGGTCTCATGGAATCCCATTGGTAATCCACCACCACACACTCGTCACGGGCATGAGCCACGAATCCATCAGGAATCTTCCCGGAACTCGATATAGCGTAGTTGGGCTTTGGGACAGTGTATCCCTTCTTTTCTAGTTGGCTAGCAAGCTGTCCGGTTAGAGCCGCCGCCATTGCTGACCCTGTCGTAGAACCATTTTCCGCGGTAGACGCTGATCGCATAGGGCCGATAGACGGGCTTGCAGCGGGTGAACCGTTCCATAGAGAGGCAGTAGAACCTCTGTGAGGCATGGGCGCAGGAGCAGGAGCAGACGTCAGGGAGCTATAGTCTTCGCGCCTTAGTAGTTCGGCCTTTGCGCTACCAAGCATAAGAGCCGCTCCAGGCGGTGGAGTGATTTGTTCGAAATATTCTGGGGACAGCCATTCTCCAAGGAAGGAATCGAGGCGTAGAATCGCTGATCGGAAGTGTTTTGGTGGGCCAGTCGCGGAAACGAAGATGTCGTTTGGACGGTAGGGCGAGTCATGAGGGGTCTGAGCAAGACCAGAGCTGATTCCGATCGACGTCTGAGCGCATCGTAAGAAAGGCGAGCTATGAATAACTACTTTGAATCGACGTCGTTTGTTTTTGTTCTTGGGATTTGATTCATAGTCGGTTTTGGCTTGTTCGAGAATACTGGAGATCTGATTGCCTACAGCTCGGGTTTGGAGCCAACCGTTGTACGTGAGAGGGGGGTCGTAAGGAGTAGGTGACGAAAGGTGCCATCTCTTATCAGCGGTGTCAAGACGGTTGCCGTGCCTAAAGTGAGGGTTAGCGGAGCTCTGCCTTTACCATGATGTTCAAGTTGTGAAGCTATACGTAGACGTTACGCTAGGCTACGCGATGCGGTTGCGACAATGCATCATGACGACAGGGGTGTAGAAATGCTGAAAACGTACCTGACGACAAATATGTAGGCCGGCGTACGGCCCATGATGAAGTAGACAACGACAGCAAAAGCGTACAAGCCTCAGAAGTACTGAGACAGTAAGGGCCTTTGACAACAAGAAAGTAGTTGCTTGGTGGAGGAGCGAGGTTGGACCGAAGAGAAGCCAAGGGGGACCTGATCAGTCAAATACCCCAGCGCACGTCGCACGGTAAGTTATTTGGAGCTCGCCCCGTGCAGGTACCCAGTAGATTGGTGCGAGTGGAAGTGCAAGTCCAAGCCCCAGACGGAGGGCGCCCACTATAAAGCCGGCCAGGCAGACCTGAACCTGAATGGAAGGTTTCCACTGAGATGACCGATTTGGCGTTTCGGGGGTGTTTTGCCGCCTGGGGTAGCCCAGCACCTTGAATCGAATACGACGGAAGAGGATAACACAAATGCGATAAAATAGACACGCCACGAGCTAGAAAGTCTCGATGATGCCTCCAATCTAAGCAGACAGCTCAGCTAGGACAGCTTCTGGTTTGGTGTGGGCGGTTCAGCAGATGAGCAGGGGGGTTCCCTTAGAAGCACAGCACCTGGCTTCACCTCAGCGAGTCGCACGGCAGAGGCAGTTCAGGCGGCGCAACACACACCGTGTCACCCCGGATAAGATGAGATGAGATGAGCTGGTTGGATTGAAAGAAAAGAAAGGAGTAAAGCTATTCCAAGGGGTGTACACGATGTTTTTCGGTGAAAGAAGGCCGAGTAAATTATTCAGAGAAAACAGAGGGAGGAGGAGAAGCAGCAGGAAAGAGAGATGGAGAAGATGATGGTGACTGTTTTTAGCAACCTCCAACGTCCACTTCCAACCTCTAACAACAGACAAAGCACAACTCTTCACCTGGCCTGCACATGCAGCTTTACCTAGACCTAGAGGGAGGGGGTAACCCGTGCGTCGCTTTACGAAGGGTCAGCGGGGTAGAGTTAACGGGTATTGTCCAAGGTATGGTACTAGTCTTGGAGAAATAAATTAAGAGAGCCAGTCAGCCTTGAAATCAGGAAAATAAACAACCGAAATCGTCTTCCATGTTCAAAGGGTTCAAGGGTTAGGTTCGGAGACTTGCTGTCACTGTGGATTAGTGCCAGGTGGGAAGAGGCATCGATCAACAGTGTCCCATCCAGTTGATACTAATACTGCAGACTGCAGTTGATGGATCGCAAGACAATCGCCAAGCAAAGGCTCAAACAGGAATCGCACATCAGTCAGACGCTGTCGTGAATAAGGCGAAGCGAGGTTCGAGAAGCACCTATTTTACACGAAAGGCAAGTTTGGGGGTCCTGTCCCGAGGAAATCTTGGGGGTTCGCTGTCATGATACATCATTGTATCGTGATTTTATCTCAAAACCCCAGGTTTCCTCCCCCAGCTTCGATCCATGACAGGTGATCATGAGGCTTTTTACTCAGCACTCATGTTTGCACCCGCACATTTCACGCTGATTCTTCGGAAACGTATTCCCAACCTCACAGCTTTAGCCAAAGTGCCCCCGTGGCTCTCTGCGGGATACCATTGCACCTCGGCCAAGACTCAAAACCACCGAAATACTTACCTAGGCAAGGCACAACGGACGTAGTGCAGTACAGTACCGCGCATACAGTACATGATCCATGGCCCATGCATGGCCTGGGCTAGCATGGCAAGCATGGGTCTTCCTTAGCTGGGTTTCTTGCTCTAGCGGCTGCAATGAGACACATGCCAAGTGGATCATCTACGCCATTCAAACACGACCTTGAGTCGAGTTTCAAGCCCCAAATATTTCATGTGATTGTACTTCGTACCTATTCCATCTCCGGTCACGGCCCTCATTCGTCACTTGACATCTCACTAGAAGCCTTCTTTTTTTCTTCAGTCCACCTGACGATGCGTGGCTAAGCGCTTCAAATCTCGGATATCCGTAATTTATGGATCTGAACTTGTGCGTGCTTGAGCTCGGCACATGCATTCGTTCCAATCTCGCAAGACGGCGTTGTTCGGCATGCAGTAGCATCAACCCTAGAAGGGAAAACCTCTTGTTCCCTGTTGGATTTCGCTTGGCCGCTGCAGTCGATGCGAACGACTCAGCTTGAGGTGCCATCGTCATGGTGGAGTCGCTGCAGGGTCCTCTTTTGTTTTTTCCCTCGTCCATGCAGCTACAACTGTACGTGACTTACTAATTACAGATTGTTTTTCTATTCTTCTCGTTATCGTATCGCAAATCGATTCCCATAACGACCCTCGAGAGGAGCAAGAGGGGGTTAACTATGGGTCCTTTGGCCGGCATGTCCGTGCCAGTTTGAGTTTATTGATTCAGGCCAAGGTAAATATGTTTTGGACATTCCATTCACTGGCGAATGGGTAAGGTAAAATAGACCGCTTTCCGACTACTGCGTACGTGTGATTCTTCACATCTTGCTCCAGCAGATTAATAAGTGTCGAGAAACATTACAATTCATGACTACCTATACTACCATACACCTGTCACCGGTCTGTGCAAGGGCTTCGAGTATCATACCAGTAAACCCATGAGCATCCGTAAAGAAACTGCTTGCCTACACAAGTCCGATATTCGGACGAGAGACGCGCAGCACTGACAAGTGTCGTCTATCTAAGGGAGCAATGTGTGCTGAGTGTCACGTAAGATCAATACCATGCATGCCACCGCTGCACCCTTAGGTATTGTCACTAATCTTGCATCGCCCTAATGGTGTTAGGTCTCAAATCCTACCATGCCACTTGTATCTGATCCCATTGTTGAATCCCAAATAGAATGTCCATGAGCCAGCCATGTCAAATATCAGAGCATATGGCATCAGCGAGCGCTCTTAGTCGAACGATTTGAGCTGCTCTCATCAACACGCATGGCGCCAACAAATGTTAATCCCCAACTATTACCTCGACCCCGGTCTCAGAAATAGGAGAGATCTCATCAGCATCTGGCCCAGCTTGCCCCCAAGATTTTTGTCTCAGGAAGCGAGACCAGACAAAAGAAAAGAAGACGAGACGTGAGGTTACTTGCTCTCTCTCAAGGTGACTGAATCGGGAAATTGTTAGTGCTTCGAAACAGTACAAGCGTCAGGGGCCGTCTCTTCGGACCCCAGACGCCGAAAACTCCGGGTCCAGATTCAGTAAGACCCCGATTATGAGTAAAGGTACCTACCTTACTGTAACGTTAATGTTAGGTGTTCCCTCCATTTGGTGACGTTGATCCAAAAGGGGATATCATCAACGGATGGAATTCATCGCCGCTGTATAGATTTGTAAGCCTGAGGGAGCATCTCTCAGCAAACCTCATTTCGACATTTGGCGGCTAGGGGCTATGCTGTATGTCGCATCTGGCCTGTAAACTCCGCTCTTTGTTCAACCACGCTCCCTTGCCAACCAATTCACTTCATCGTGTCGCATCACCAGCATCCCCGCCATGAAGCTCTCAAACCTTCGATTCCATGCCCTCGTGGCAGCGGCTCTGTTCGCAACAACCGCATTCGCCGAGCATACTAGCAATTGGGCCGTTCTCGTCTGCACATCGCGATTCTGGTTCAACTACCGTCATCTCGCCAATGTCCTCTCCATGTACCGAACCGTCAAGCGACTCGGCATCCCTGATTCCCAGATCATCCTCATGCTCCCCGACGACATGGCTTGCAACCCCCGCAACGCCTTCCCCGGAACCGTCTACAGCAACTCTGATCGCGCCGTTGATCTTTATGGCGACAACATTGAGGTGGACTACCGTGGTTATGAGGTCACCGTTGAGAACTTTATTCGTCTGCTGACGGATCGCGTCGGCGCTGAGATGCCTCGAAGCAAGCGCCTGCTCACCGACGATCGAAGCAACATTCTGGTGTACATGACGGGCCACGGTGGAAACGAGTTCCTCAAGTTCCAGGATGCTGAGGAGATTGGCGCGTTTGATCTTGCGGATGCCTTTGAGCAGATGTGGGAAAAGAAGAGGTGAGTGGCAGTCTCCATCCTTGCCGCCGACGAAGTACTAATGTTTGTAGATACCATGAGATCCTTTTCATGATCGACACTTGCCAAGCGAATACCATGTACAGCAGACTTTACTCCCCCAACATCATCGCTACGGGTTCTTCTAAGCTCGACCAATCATCTTACTCTCACCACGCCGATAACGATGTTGGAGTCGCCGTTATTGATCGATACACATATTACAACCTGGAATTCCTTGAGAACAACGTCAGGGATTTGAACAGCCAGAAGACGGTGGGAGAGCTGTTTGACAGCTACGATTACAGCAAGATTCACTCTCACGCTGGTGTGCGCTACGACCTCTTCCCTGGTGGAGAAGAAAACGCCCGTAGCCGTCTGATTACAGACTTTTTCGGCAACATTCAGAACGTTGAGGTCGACCGCAATGGAAACCTTACTCTCGAGGAGGATCTCTTGGCGCTTAGCAAGAAGATTGCTCTGCTGCAGCAAAAGGAGGCCGAGGCTGCCAAGGAGGCCGTTGGAGAGAAGGAGTCTGCAAAGGCGCCTGCTAGCGCCCCGACTGAGATGGCCAGAAAGATCCAAAAGCCCAAGGCTCTTACTGATGATAACTGGTGGACCAAGAAAGTTGTTGGTGCGACAGCCCTTGCAGGCTGTGGCCTTCTATGGGCTTTGGGATCCTTTCTGGAGGGCTGAGTTCCAGTAGTGCTACGAATATCATTATGATTATACATTCATGGGATACCAGCAACACGGAGAATGGCGTCTTTAAAGGTCTATTTGTAATTATGAATACATGCTAATAAAATGTGTATAACATGAGGATTTCAAGAACAACTTAAAGTCCAAGTTAATGGCTTCCCCTCTACATAATAGTCAGAGATGGGTGATCATCAGTTTTCGTCAACCTGTGATACCCAGCTAGACTACAGTGATGACATCCGTTGGCATTTTTATGAGAGAATACTGGAGTGGTAAATATAAGTGAACACTTTAGGTGCCAGCATGAGATCAGTATCTTGATTTTGCCGTTTGGCGTTGAAGTGCTTGGTGCCTTAGTCAGCAGCTTTTTTGGTGTTTAGCATTTCACCCAAATCTCTTGATCAAAATCTCAGCTTTGCTAGCCAACAATCTTACAATTTACAAAAGGGTCGATTTTTCCTGATGAACGTTTCAAAAACTAAATCTCCATGTTATCGCCGGTAGCCATTCTTTGACGCGATTTCTGCAAGCCGCCAATATGGATAAATCCAAGGTGAGATATAGCAACGACATTGAAGCACTCATGCTTTTTTCTAAGGGCATTTGAGCTCTGAGAACAAAAATAAATACCCTGCTGCTGCTTTGTTTGGCCAACATACTCAGAGAAGAACAGCTGCTAATCACTCGAGAGATCTAGACACGACCTCTCAAAACCATCCACCTCAAGTCGCGTCCACTTACAACTCATGCGCTGGCATGGTCTTGTGATGCTGAGCTTGCAGTTGCTACAGATGACACTATCTACATATTTCTTCCCGAGTACCCCAGAAGTGGAGGTCCCGACGATGGAGGGGAAGATGAGGAATTGCAGGCCCAGTATTCGCTATCCTACCGGGCCTCTGGTTTGATTCGTCCAGATCCAACACTCAACGCGCAGCTATGTTCGTTCTCAGGTATCAGAGTAGCAGGTCCCCCAGCAAATGACGAGAACTGGTTTCCTGGTGTGGGAAGTGGGCTTGTCACAGGCTCAGGCGCTCCCATCTGTCAGATTGTGAGATTGGAGTGGTCGCCGAATGGGTTGGGGTGCAATCTTCGGCCGATCCTAACTGCACTTTCGACGAGTGGGTGCATCTACGCAATTGGCGAGCATATTGACCGGCAATCTACTATGATCGCAGGGATGCGAACCAGGAGTTTCAAGGCGTGGAAAACACTCTGGGGGTTGGGGGCTCAATTACCGCTACCAGATTCGAGTCAAGAAGACGGATATCGAAATATGAACGAGCGTATTCAGTCTTTTTCATGGGCAAAGGAAGTGGACGCAGGTAGGGGCCTTTTGGCGTACTGCAACGATGCGGAAGAGGTTGCCATAATGACGGTGCAGCTCTTTTCTAGACCAAAAGAGGACGACCCTACAAGCGAAGAGACTCTGTGGGATATCCGGGAAGTTGGTCGGTTTGACGGTAGGGGGCGCCATACCAAGGAGGATGTGAGTCCCTTTGAATGTGTTTTCTATCTTGTCGAGAGTGTCTAACCTGGAGTAGGCCATGGATATAACGGATCCCGATTATGTTCCCCATGGGAGCGCTTTCTCACTGGGATGGAGCCCTTGGTACAGAACCGATGGTAAACAAGTAGCCATACTGGCATACTTAGCCAAAAACCATGTCGGCTTTCGAAAGGTTACCATTGTGGGTGATTGGGAAAAGGGCCTGCTTCCGCAGATTGAAATCGAGCAGATAGATATGACAGCCATCTGTATGTACCTCTCGACAGACGCACATATCGAATGGGAAGATCAGGTATGGATAGCCCTATACCGAGGTTATCTCCAGCTTACCCGATTCTAGGTCGTCTTTGACGGCGAGAACCCTACGGCCAGGGGTGTAATCACCACACCATTCGATGTCAAGCCGTTCCAAGTCTCATTCATGAACGATGCCAAGGAATCGACGGGGGCTCATTATACGTGGGAGTGCTCAACAACGTACTCCAAAGAAGACGAGGAGATCTCTTCGAATCCTATCTCCGGTATATATTCTCTGAATGCCTGTTAATCGATAGATAGCTAATAGTATTCCAGGGCTCATCATTCACGACCAAGGCCAAACAGTGACAGGGCCAGTTCCCTACTACTCGATTATCAGGTTATCAGCGACACTAAACAACCAGGACTGGTTTCAAACAAATCTTCCCGAACCGGAGGCTTCTCTACCTAACTGGGCAGCAAGGATTCGAAGACACACAACACGGCTTGTCCCCAGGTCTATTGCCCTAGAAGGCTTAGACTCTGACTCGGACGACTCGGAGGACGACATGATGGAGGAGGATACTTCCCAACTGCAGGTTCCTGGATCACGGTACCGCATATGGGGACTTGCGCAATCACCCGGTGGTAGTACAACGGCTGTGCTTGTGTCACGGTACAGCACTCAGCATCCAGAGAGAAGAGCACTCTGCAAGTTGATGTTTGCAAGAAGAGATGAACAGGAGGACAAGGAACACAATGATACACTCACACCAGTGAGACCTTTGACAACCGAGGGGCAGGCTTGGAGGTGGATGTACGGCAACGGTCCCGAGGTACTAGGGACCACGGCAACGAGCAAGATATCACCAGAGCTCCACAACTCGCCTCTTAGAGAGCAGTTCAGAAGCGTCGCGGCAAACCAGCACTGTGTGTTTTGCGACGCTGCGCTGCGGTTGGAGGAGGACGAAGCCAGGTGTGAGAATGGGCACTTGTTCGGTGAGTTGCCTGTTTGTCCTTCTCTGGCAATTGATCATGCTAACACTTTGAACAGCACGCTGTGCCTCGACTGGATTGGCCATTATGGCCCCGGATATATCAAGAATCTGCGCCGTGTGTGAACTGCGATGTCTGAAGGTGACAGAGCTCACACGCGTTGCAGAGGAGTGTTTCGGGCTAGGCACAAAGATAGAGGCTTCGGGTGAGGTTTGTGGTGGGTGTGGAGGCAAGTTCGTGGCTTGATTAGTTGAGCTTATCTGTGATTCAAACGATGAACCCCGTCGCGCGTTCGTTTAATTGTTTGTGCATCCAATTACACGATAGACGAGTCCAAACGGTTGACCCCTCAGACAGTCTAGCAAACAATCAAGATATCCTATTTGGGGAAAACAGCTAAGAAATAACCAAATTAATCAAGCACTTCAGGTAGCTCTTGGCTTACAATATGCTCTAATTATTCCAGTAATTCACACTGAAGTTAGGTATACATGGAAGCCTTGCTCAATATCTCGAAAAGATACTCGATTATCCATAGAACCGCCTGCCCCTCTCCGTGAGACACTGCGCGGCAACACAGCCAATCACGCGTAAGTCCCCCGCATAATCCCTGAAAATTGGTGGGATGGTGGCTTGTTAAACGCTATTGTCCTTGAGGTGAGATGCCCTTGAATACAGGCTTTACAGTGGCAGTGGCCCGCAGCAGCTGGCGGCATATGCAGGACTGAGGTGCTGAGCAGCACCTACCTAGTCACTATTCCATCTACTGACCGTCATCTTCTTCTTCTTCTTCTTCCCTCACCAACTTCTTCTTTCTTCTCCTTCTTGAAGCGATTCTCTTCAACTTGGTTCTTTAGTTCCGTTACTGGTGGTGCCGCCGCTGATCATCAAGCGGTTGGCATCCGCCCATCCACTTACACCATGTCCATGTCCATGTCCACGTCCTCTACGCGCCCTGGCGCTGCCTCCAAGCCAGACGGCGCCAACTTTGAAGAGTAAGTGCAAAGTTCAATATAATTGTCCCTGGGCTGACATGTGCGGTGCAGATCCCTCGCTTCCAAGCCATTCCTCTTCATCATCGGACCAGAGCACAAGGAGTTCCATGTCCACAAGGAACTCATCGGCCAGTTGTCGCGAGTTCTCAACACTCTCGTCAACGGAAGCATGAAAGAGGCCTACGAAGGCCGCGTCGAGTGGCCAGATCTAGATGTTGACACCTTTGTGCGCTTTGCCAAGTTCGCCTACTCTGGTGACTACGCTGAGGCAGAGCCCGAGATATTTGAGACGGCTATCGCCAACACTTCCCGTGTTCCCACCCCAGGTTCGGAGGTGCAAGGAGAAGAGGAGGCAATCGACTTGACGGGCCATACGGAGGAAGATGACGATGACGATGACATATCTTCTAGTGAGGGTTCGGAAGGTTCCAATGGAGGTAGCTCCGAATCAGATGAACTACAGCTTGACGCTGGCTCTGACGATGGAGATGAAGATGACTCGTCTTCCGAAGATTCGACCGAAGCCTCGTCCACTCTAGACAACAGACCAGGCCATAACGAGATCCGACCCCACGGCTATCAGGGACCTAGCTATGCCCAAAGAGACGATTCTGGTTTCGTGTACCGTAGGTGGTCACTGCCTATATCCGTCTATCAGTATATGAACGAGTGGGAGAAGTATCGACAACTCCTGTGCGATCGAGATGCTGCAAGTCACGATCACAAGCGCAAACGCGGCGACTATGGTGCCATAGGCATGTACAAGCCCATGGACAAAAAGTACGATGCAATGGAAGACTTCGCTCGTTTCCCATATAGCTCGCCCCTCGTTTCCCGCGCGCTCCCATCCGTACTCAGATGGGAAGTTAATTCCAACAGCAACGTGTCTTATCTGCCTGTCTTCCTCAGTCACTCACGCCTTTATGTCCTCGCAGACAAATACGGGGTCGAAAATCTGCGTATACTCTCTCTATGCCGCCTTCATCGTCTTCTGCAACACTTCATCCTCTTCCGCCAGCGTATCCCCGACATTGTCACCCTCGCGCAAGAAATATTTGCAAACACAATGGAGAGGGACGACGCTCGAGAGGTCATTGTGAAGTATTTCGCGTGCTTCATCGAGCACATCCGGGATTCTCCAGAGCTCGCAGATCTACTGCGCAGAGGAGGCGATTTTCCTACGATGTTGATTGAGCGTATGGCCATGCGGCTATAGACAAAGAAAAAAAAAGAAAAAAAAAGAGGTAGACATGGGCAACCAACCACCCTACTACAGACAGACAAAGGCGATGAGAGTAATGGAAGCGGGGCGTTGGGAATACTTGTGTGTTTGGACTCTGAAGGAATGGGTACTTCAGATAATTGTTATGGTTTCTTGGAATATTGGATTTTTTTGGCTTATTTCTTTTTATGCGGTATGGCAGGGCAGTAGTAAAAGTCTTGATTTAATATGATTTTGGATGTAGCTTATTTTAATATGGGCTTTTTTTTATCGCTGTCTTCATACCTATTAAGATCTACCGTATCTAGTCATGATATCGTAAAGTTTTGTGAAACTTTGACCACATCTAGGTGACTGGTATAGTTTGTAGTATATTATCTATAGTTT
Source organism: Fusarium sp. FL617 (assembly GCA_030142105.1). Classification (NCBI taxonomy): domain Eukaryota; kingdom Fungi; phylum Ascomycota; class Sordariomycetes; order Hypocreales; family Nectriaceae; genus Fusarium; species Fusarium sp. FL617. Next base: position 2,549,761 of record JAREIL010000012.1, on the reverse strand, counting down.
TCAATACATTACACAAAACTACTCCAAGTATAGAGCGCTATTTTGAAGATAAGACATAAGTGGGAAAGCTTATGGTTATGTTATATAGAATATTCGTATCTTATTCATTCTGTCAAGACCACAGTTCCGCGAACCAAATAATAGCTTTATCTTACAGTGTACCATGGTTTTCCTGGGCCGTGCGATAAGTCACAAAAGGAACATCAAGTTTTAAGTCATCGAGAAATAGCTTCATTTCCTATCTTTCGTCTCAAGTCTTCAAATCCTAGCTTCTGAGGGCGTCATACCTCCAACGAAGCTCTCCTTCTCATCTCCTTCCAACGACCTGGAACCAGCCGCAGGAGGAAGAAACGAAATTCGAAAAGAAAAACACAACGTAGATACACATTAGCGACTAGCGCAACTCCTCTCCAAGGGTGAGGAGATCATATCGTGGCAAGACGACGTAACCCTATGTGAGTGTCCCCCTCTAACAGGCTGAGGATCTTACTCGCCAGGTCGCCCCGACATGAGTGAAACATGGCATGCCAAGATACCATGGCGGGTGAGCGACCGCCTGAGATATGTGAAGTTTATATGAACAGGCAATAGAAAAAAAAATGGCTCAAAAGTGGCCAATTAATGAAAAATGGTTAAGTGAGTGACAAGAAGTTTTGAAAGTTATGTGAAATCATCCTCCAAAGGTGAAGAGTCCTAAGCAGGCCATAATGCTCGGATTTTCTTCATGGTATCGCAAAACGCCGGGCCTTTTATTCCTGTTTCATCCAAAGCCACTGACGGCTACTGAATCCTCAATATGCCTGGCCGGGTACGGGCTTCCTGTTAAGAGACCCGGAAGAGGCTGGTCCCGGACGAGGGCCTTGAGAAGGGTTCATGGGACTAGGTCCAGGAGGGCTGTTCCTTCGGTTCATTCCGTTAGAACTTTGCGAACGACCGCCAGCAGGGCCAGGTGATTGCGAACGAGGACCAGGGCTCATGGGTCGGCCAGCAGGAGGTCCGTTACGAGGGCCAGGAGACTGTGATCGAGGGCCAGGGCTCATAGAACGGCCGTTAGGAGGGCCTTGGAAAGGTCCAGGTGACTGAGTACGAGGTCCAGGGCTCATGGGGTGTCCGGCCCCAGGGCGACCGGGAGGACCCATAGGTGATTGAGGACGGGTACCATTAGGAGTCATGGGGCGACCAGCGGGCGAGGCAGGGCGACCTGGGCCAAAGTTGCCTTGAGGAGTCATAGGTCGTTGACCTGGGGAATGGTTCGGTCCGGGTCCTCGAGGAGGTCCACCAGTCTTAACGGGAGGGCCTGGGCGAGGGCCACCTTGGGCGGGACGAGGCTTTACAGGACGGGTTGATAAGCAGGTTCGGGGCACAACACCCTGTCGAGAGCGATCAAGTCGGATACAGAGCGCCTAAGGCATGGTTAGAATCAATTAGAATCAGAAACATGGAATGTTCAAAACTTACCCAGCCATCATCGTACTCGTGGAGGAGTCGTACGAGTTCACCAGCCCTCAGTTCCAGTTCGTCTTCCATAGTAGGCTTGAAGTCAAGCTGCACACGGTGAACAGCCGAGTTGACAGGCCCTCCAGCAGCAGCAATAGCAGCCGCACCACCTGAGGGGCTGTCAGGGCCACCAACTGGAGCGGACGAGTTGCTGAATTCAGTACCGGCAGGACTAGCAGGAACGGTTGCCATGGGAGGGTTAGGAAGTGTCAAATCAAGTTCCCCGGGACCATCCTTGCGCATCGACGTCTTACGAGCGAGTACGGCAGCGGCTTCAGCAGCAACAGCGGGACCATTGGCAGTGAGGGGATCGTTAGCAGGAGAAGAAGGAGACTGAGGAGAAACAGGAGCAGTAGTGGCAGGGAAGGCAGCAACGGCGATGGTTGACTTTTCGGACATGGGACTGGGAGACGCGTTACGAACAGACTCCTCCTGAACAGGTGAAGGAACACGCTCGGCCTGGTTGCCGAAGGGGTTGCCAGGTTCAGTGCTTTGGGCAGTAGACGGACGCTCCCAAGCACTGCCCCCAGGAGTTCGAGGAGACAAGGGGCCACTGGTGGTGGAGGGAGAAGCGGCAGCGGGAACAGCGAGAGTCAAAGCAGCGCCCTTGCTCGTACGCTTCTCCTTATCGAGGCCGTTCCAGTTAGGGAGAAACTGAGTGACAGGTCGGAGGCTGACACGAGGAGCCTTTGCATCAGTACGGATAGAAGATGTCTCAACAGCTTCAGGAGACATGGAACGACGCACAGCAGCAGCGCCAACCATGGGAGCGCCACCACTGCCTGCAACCGCACCTGGACCTGCAATGGGGCCGTGAAGCTTCTCATCGTCATTCTCGAGCTTTTCCATCTCGGCCTGCTTTCTGCGCTTGTTGAAGACAAAGTAGACGAGCAATCCCATGGCGAGCAAGCCACCCAAAACACCGAACGCGATTCCAGCCTTGGTACCCGCGGTGGTGCCACCAGTGCTGGCTTCCGAAACCGAGCTGGAACTGGGGAGACTTGAGGCTCCAGACATGTCGGCAACTTCACCGATAGTTGTCGAGGCAGATGATGCAGCACCAGTAGCCTTGGCCAGGATGGACTCGATAGATTGACTTTCGGCAGGGCCGTCGATGACAGATGGAACGGTGGTGGGGTCGTCGCTAGTGGTGATTCGAGCGCGAGTTCTCGTAGGTTTGGCCGTTGAGCTCTCCTTTGTGTCCTCCGCTGTGGTGGCGGCATCGTCATCGTCGCTCTTGCTGCGAGACTTGGCTGCTTCGGCAGCCTTCTTCTTAGCGGCCTCTTCCTCCTCGGCTTTTTCTTGCGCAGCCTTCTTCTTGGCAGCTTCTTCCTCTTGCTTTTCCTTGGCTTCTTCCTTGGCCTCTTCCTCAGCTTCGTGCTTGGCCTTTTCTTGTGCGGCCGTCTTCTTGGCCTCCTTTTCTTCCTCCTCGGCCTCTTCCTTAGCCTTCTCCTTGGCTGCTTCGGCTTTTTCTTTGGCTTTTTCCGCCTCCTCCTCTTCTTGTTTCTTCTTTTCTTCTGTCTTCTTCTTCTGTTCCTCCTTCTTGTTGTCGTCGTCGTCTTCCTCTTCGTCGTCGTCGTCCTTTGACGAGCCTGTTGGCTTAGCCTGGTGACCTATTGTGCTGAAGCCGCCAATTGGTCCTTCAAATGTCACCTCCTTAGTCACAATAACGACCCTTTTTTCAACTAGAGTTCGTTAGCAATCCCATGTTCGTTTGATAGCTGAGCCGGTAAAAAAGGCATATCTGATATGATATCCAAAAAGAAACATAAGGTAGGTAGTTAAAACTCACGTGGTTCCTTCTTCTCGACATGGCGCTTCGTGGCGTCGGCGGAGGCGTCGATCTCATGAGCGATGTTACCAAACCCGAATAGACCATCGGCCCTGCGATGCACGTGCAGGTGCCGGAGATGCATCTTGACTACAGTTCTGAGATGCAAGTTGAGGTGAAATTGAGTTCAGCGAGCGAAAAATCGATGTAATCGATGTAATCGACGAGTGAATCTTTGTCTTCTTGGTGCGATATATCGTCCTTGGGCTGAATCAAAGTCGCGGGGCTGGTTGCTGAGTTGACTGGAATGAAAGGCGTTGCAGTTAAGGGCGGGAACAAAGAATGTATCCGTTAGGGGATCGAGGCCGGCGTATCTTTGTTCGGGCGGCGGTAACGGTGTCTCAGACGAGAACGGCGGAAAATGTGGTGGTAAAGAAGGTGATATAAAGCCGCAGGTTTTAACGGCTAATAACAACGTAAACACAGGCGATGTTGGACCAGCTGCCAAACGAGTGTAATGTATGAGAAGTAAGCGATAAAGACGTGATTATCGCTCTGGTGACAAACAGCACACGGCAGCAGTTTTGCAAAAACGCGCCAAGGCAGGGGTTAGGAAACGAATGGACGAACTGAGCTAGACACGGGCTACAGCAGAAAAGCGAAGCAACCGTATCAAGAACCAGTTCTGAAAACAAAGCGAGGGATTGAAAGAGTGTAAAAAGAACGGTGGATGGAAGAAGAGGCGAGAGGATGGGAGTGGTGGTGAAAGAGGAGAAGAGGAGAAGGGGAATGAGCGGGTGTTGAATCAGACTAGCAAGGCAGGTACCTGGGCTCGCAAGGTTGCCGAGCAAGGTCCCCGGACTTTCCATTCAGTTAGAGGACCTGCTAACGTTTGATAGGGCGAAGCGAGCCAAAAGCTGACAGGAATCCCAGCGACAACAGAGCTGAACCTGGCAGTGGCAGGGCATTGGCCATGTACATTGGGGTATTCTACTCGCTGTTAGGCTCACAAACAGGCATATTCTGGAGTGTTTCATCTTGAACCAGCTTGATGATACATTGTAGTACCAGTGCCCATTGACCTTGCTCCTTGTAACAATGAGTACTACGATACAATACAACTGGCTGTGCTCGTTCGACATGAAGGCAAACAGCGGCTGGAATCGCAAAATACTGCCCTTGCATAAAGATGCATTGCATTGCAGTACGTGAGATGAGGTACCAGGCCGTATTCCAAATTTAAACTGCCACTTGTGCAACCACCTCGCACATAGTCGTGTCACTCGTATCGTGGTGAGCAAATTATAGACAGAGATGGTCGATGGTGAATATGGCAGCTCCACCAAGAAATGAGCCAGGCCTTGATTCCCACTCTTTTCATCCATAGGGTGCTGTGCATTAGATGATGATCAGCAGAGACACCCTGGGCCAAGAATCGAGTGATTTGCAGGCGAGAAAGAGAGAGAAAAAAACGCTCCGACTCGATCCTTGTCCAAGCACAGCAGCTTGTGATGAGGTTCCAGTGTAAGTGGCCAGGGGTAAGCGCGTTGACGGGGGATTAAAGTCAGGGGTGGCTTGGGCCACTGACGCCAGATGTCAGGGACCAGTTTGTTATGATTGGCTGACACTGCCCCGCCAAATCTATCTAGCCAGGTACCGCTAAGGCGCCGGCCAATCCGTGATGGCTGCTCCCCGCTGGCCTAGGCGTAACCCCTGGCTGCGTGGCTTTTGGTAGCTTCAAAACTCCAACGTCTCTCAAGTTAGACCCTGCCGAATAGTCCGATTTTGTTAAATTATCCCACACACTGATCGCTCTCCTTTTCCATGAATTCGACATCGAATGTCAACTAGTTGGTCCAAGTGTGTTAGCGTCTTTATGCTTTCTGACAAGGTTGATTATCGTCTGTTCGGTGACCTTTTCGACAAGCCTGGTTTCTTTATTTATCCTGCCTACCTTACTCGACACGTTTGTCTTTGAAAGGCCACTGGAGAGCAAATCTGTGTGCACATGCAGATGGACGGGGCTGCGTCCCTTGGCAAATGTCGGTGATGCGCACAAACATTGTCATCGACTCTTCGATAAACCACCTTGCAGCGAGTGAGTGTTTCATTGTTAGACATGTGGTTCTAGAAGTTCACTGTTGGTCCGTACTTGACCATCTCATTTAAGTACTTAGTATCTCATTCTGTATAATATGAATGATACCAAGCCCAGGTCCAGGATCGCATTGCCTTCGGGAATTGCCCATATCAAAGAGATTAGAAGAAACAAACTGCTTCTTTGTTTGCGCCACTTTGACCGCTAGCTGGTGCATTGACTGAATGAGTTGAAACAACAGCTAGAGACTAGCCCGTGCATCTGCGTGTCCACCCTGTAGCCCATACCGAGATGAGTATTTCGTGCATGCATGCAGTTTCTTTCGCTTCGAAACATATTGATTCGCGTATCCGTAGTGATTAGCGAAAGCCGTGAAATATGCATCCCATATATATCTATCGAGAGTGGGTAAGAATGCTTCATGGAGCATCATGGAAAATCATGTGATAGTAACCATGTATACGCGCTTCTTCAAAGTTAATAAATCTACAACACAAGGATACTAATTACTCAACGTTGTATCTGACCAACGTCACTGTTTCATACTCAGCCGCAGTCCTTTCCTGTTGGTTGATGACCAAGCAAATTCAGGACCATCATTGTCATGGATATGTCTTGTTGTTTGTTTATTCATTCGAGGTCTTGCTCCCCAGCTTCAGCTCCAAACACCGGCGTTTCGACATCCGACTACGCAAGGCTTTCTCGGAGAGCCTGCGCTAGCACTCGTTGGCCTCGTTCCACTGGCTCTGATTATAACAGACTTGTAGATAATGGCTGGGTAGTAGAATGCCATAATCCCATTTCGGCTCTGTTTCGAGATCCTTGGTGTAATCATCATCTGCTGATGACAGTACCGGTTGCCTCTGGAGAAGTTGGGACGAAAGGATCCCGTGTTGTTTCCGTTGTTTCTACGCCATGTCTAGGTTAGCAGCAGAGTGGCTGGTCAAAGGCAGTTGATTCCAGGGATTGTGATCAACAAGATCTCAGACACGGCATTCCTGTCACCGATTCACTTTCCGATTGTCTCACTACTTCAGCCAGAGTTCTAGGGTGGTCTCTTTATGACAGCCTTGGCAGCCCTGACATCACGGGGGGTTGTTTTCTTAATAGGCCATTAAAACTGCATTCCTCTCGGCATCCATGATGTCGATCGTCGTGACGCAAATCTGGCCCCGAAAGGAGTTTCGCTGAAAGCGTTGACTGGCTGGATACGAAGGATGTAACAATACAACGGTCTTCAGCATTTCGGTCATATTAGACTATTAAAACATTGACCGGTTTGACATCTGTATACGTCATGCCTCATGTCTTCCTGAGCAGTTTGTTGTAATTGCTAGTGAGATTTAGACTGAAGTTGACGAACTTGTATCAACTTGAGCTATTCAAGGATGACATATCCAATATCAATTCAACAGTTGAATCCTTTGTCGCAGTTTATTAAGTATTATAAACCTCAATACGTTATCGGCTCAACAAGTTCCTGGGGAGTGCTAAAACTGCAGTGCAGTTGTCTCTTGTTATCTCTTGTCCTCGCACTGCTTTTACCTGAACTGTGCACTGCGAATTCAACCTCCCCCAAGGGTTTTCTCCTTACCAACAAACAGCTACATGCTTCTGTGCTTATCGGCCATGCATCCAACATTACGGTTCGGTCTCCAAACAAGATGCAGGAATGAAAAACTGAGCCAGACTAAGTCAGACTCAGAAGTTAAATATCAGCTTGTATTTGTGTATATTTCTAGATTTTAGATAATCATGGTGCCTATGTCCAAACTGCTAGCTATTCAACAGGCGTTGTTTCATAATAATCAATATAAGGACAGGCAAACGCTCGCTATGCCGAGTCAATGCTCCGGGTATAATGCATCACACTCACAAACCAAGCCCTCCTCGTGTCCCTTACATTGAATCTTCCATTTGTCGACTTCTGGCCTTGTTCCAGTTATCTTTATCCAGCTTGCCTCCCTGAGCCTCGAGTCCCATTCCCCTCTCTACCCACTCTTTGCTCTCCATATGTCGTAGTCGACTAAGCGCGCGAGCAAACGCAAAGGCTTCTTCTGAACCGGCAAAGAGGTTCGAATCCTTGAGCTTTTCGACATTGGCCACCAGGTCATGATGAGCAGCCGCCTCGGCGTGCTCGTGCTTCACACCCTGATCCATGAGACTTTCGGCGATCTCATCGCGGGATACGAAGAGCTCTGAAAGGGGTTTCTCCGTTGTGAGGACAAGTTTAGCGTTACCCTCATACACAACGTCGATAAATGTGATGAAGCGACGCGCCAGATCGCGCTGCTGATGGGTCATTCCAGGAATATCGGTCACAATAAATGCCTCGTAAGCGCGGACCAGCTCGATGAAATCGGCGGCCGACTTTGGTTGGCGGATCAGCTCGTCGAAAGTGAACCAGGCTGCTCGCCCGCTAACTCGAGGGACATAGATTTCACGACCCCAGACCTTCTGTGTCTCGGGTCGAGGCTCAGGCTGCTCAGGATCACCAAGGAAGCGGAACCATTTCTCGGCGTGTGCCTGGGCGTGGCTATCGAGTGATGTGTGGTAGACGTCAGAGGGTGGTCGTGGGATTTTTCGGTAATCTGTTGGAGAGTTCAGATTGATGACATGTAGGCGGTTTTTAAGGAGCTCTATGGCAGGAATAAATGACTCTCGCTGAACACCATTCTTATACAGCTCGTCAGGATGTCTGTTCGAGGTTGTTACTAGCACCACACCATTTGCCATAAGCGATTCAAGCAATCTGGAAGTTGTCAGTATCGCGCAAATTCACCATATAAGAGGGCACCTACCTTCGCAGAATCATGGCATCTGCTACATCTGTGCACTGGAATTCATCAAAGCAAAGCACATTTCCCTGTTGAGCAATGTCGGCCGCAATGTACGGCACACCATCGATATCGTTACCATGCTCCATCTTGAACCTGTGAAGCCTCTTGTGTACATCCTGCATGAAGTTGTTGAAATGGATGCGATTTTTCGACTTGACAGATGGGGGCAGGGTATCGTAAAGTAGGTCCATCAACATGGTCTTGCCGCAGCCAACGTCGCCATATAGATATAGGCCTCGCGGGAGATTACTAGGAATATCGCCAATGGCAGACTTTTTACCGCCTCCACCAAAAAGCGACGAGAATATAGATTTCTTGGTAGGCTTGAGAGATTCGATGCTAGGATGCTCGACAGGCGGGGCATCGTATTTTGTTAATTCATCGTAGAGATTCTGGAAATTCTGAATTATGCCTTATACAACGTAAGTACGTATTCACATATCATAGCCCGGTTCTTGTTATCCTCACCTCTTTGATGCTCGTCGTTGCGCAACCTCCCCGTTTCCACTCTTCTGTCATATTCTGGAATTGGACCTCCGTCGTGGACAGGCTCGGCGTCGACTACTGTCGCCATTGACCGGGAATGGTTGGGACATGATGTCGATAGGTTGGCGCCCTGGATCGCGAGTTCCGGTCGTGTTTTGCGGTGATAATATGAGCCGGATCGCAGAGCCTGTGGCGCTGCGCTCGTCCGAAGCGCCCTCGTATATCTGCCGCCGTTTGCCAACGGCCTCAAAGCCTGGGGATGGCGGATGGCGGCACTGCACCTCAGTGCGCCGCGCATTTTGTTAGTCTATATATCGTAGTAGCTGCTTCGGAGTCGCTTGAGTCGTTTGGTAGCGCGATTTATAAGAGATTGGCTGGAATACGGAGAAAGTAAATCGTGGAGGCGCTGCGAATCCGGTATTCAAGTGACGATGGGGTGGGCCGGGTTTAGAATTGGTTCCCGGTAATGCTGTTCCTAGACCCGAAACCGACCGATGTTCCCGGCCGCAGTTTAAGCGACCCAGTCTAACTTGCGATGGTCCACTAACGGCCGCCGTTGCTTATCAATCTGGGGGTAATCTAAATCAGTCTACCCTAGACGAATATTCGAGAAACGAATCACGAGTCCTATCAGTCAGATGTCCGTATTTTCACATGATGATCCATCAGCTAAGCTCGTACTGAATGCCTTGGGCCTCCGTTTCTCTTATTAACTCACCATTTGGCGCTGTAGTCGTGCCTAAGTCAGTGGATTTACCAACCGGCCCGGTCGGCATACTCTCCACGTTCATCGGATGAGATACCGACACAACTCCGAAGACATCGGTTTTTAATGATATGTCCCAGTTGAAGAAAAAACGGACATTGTGAACTTTATAGCAACAGCGGGTCACAATACCTCCGATATCATCAGCCCAGCGCTCGAAGATTGATATTTGATCGCAATGAATGAAGACCAATAGCAATAATATGCACTCGCAAAAATGATTAAAAGCAACTTCACTGTCATCAGGCATATCCGGAGTTTGAAAGCCGCCGGTTGAAATGAACCGGTTCATAGAACGCAATTTTCTTGACGTGAGGGCATGAGGATATAGTCATGTTCAAGTATTGATCACATCCAGAGTGTTCAGTGAATACTAACATCATCAGGTTAATATCAAAAGTCTATATACAGGATCGCGGGTATTATAATTAATGATCCATCCGATTACCCCCACTGTCATCAGGCCTAGCTCTTACAAACAATATCATGAATATCATATCGCATTTTCACTTCCCATGAGTCCCATCAACTAAGCCATGACAAAGGCAAGACCGATAGCAGCCACAATACCGGCGAAAGGGGCACCGAGGGCATCAGCAGCATTGTCGCCATCCTTGCTCTTACTCGAAGAGCTGCTGTCATCACTATCCGAATCGGCATCGTCGGCGTCCACCAGCTCACCTCCAAACGCTTTCTTACCAGGGACGACACCCGAGCTGAGTTCAGACGCGCGCTTCTTGTAGTCGTCGAGGGTTTTGTTGGAGGAAGGGTTTATGATACCAACCATGCCTGAAGGGCACTCCTTGTCTTGGGAGGAGTAGAAAGGAGTAGGATCGGTGTCGTTGACGGTGACCTTGAAAATCTTGTCCTATAGAAATTGTCAGTCATCATGCCTACATATGTCTAAGGAGTGTAACTTACGGCAGACCCATCGTCAGTGGCAACGAATCCGGAAAAGAAGCCAGTGCCCATATCGAGAGGAGAGCAAGGGTAGCGGTAGTCGCCAGCAACGACACTGTGGTTCTTGGGCTCAAAATGGAATTCGAGGACGTCTCCCTTCTCAGCCTCAACCTCCTCGGGATCAAACTTGTCGTCGCTGGTAGCTGTGATCTTGATGGTCTTGGCGCTTGCCAGGTAAGCCAAAGCGGCCGAGGCAAACAGAGTCTTGAGAGAGGGCATTATGTCCGGTGAAGTGGTGCTACAATACGTAATTCGTGATGGTATCGTAATAACTGGGCAAAGGAATATCTACAGGAGAAGTGTGGAATTTTTGCAGCTTGGGAACGATGAAATGCTAAGAGGGTGAATATAAAAAAAATTATAGGCGAGCCAAGGCGAGTCTGTTGCCCAGCAGCCCCCTATATCACCACAATTTTTTGTGTCACCTCTCACATGGGCCTAACGATGGACTGACATGATTGCCTGATAGAGGCGCCAAGAGCAGACTCTGACCAAGGAGAGATGCAGGGACTCAGTATGAAAAGGATTCTCTGCGCTGGCTGGTGCGTTGTAGCACTTCTTGGCCGGATATTTGGTCCGTCGAAAACCCTGTTTACTTTGCAACCCCAGCAACGAGAAGTGCAGGGATTAGCAATTGACTTAGTAAGACACCATTGGCCAATCATCCCAAAGTCAAAAGCAATTCACAAGAGAGCAAATCACGTATTGCTTTTCACTCAAAAACAGTGGCCATGTTCTTGAAGTATGTTTCATTGACAGACGAAGCACAGAACAGGAGAACAAGGAACAACGTCTTGTCTCGGTCGGTAATTAAGGAATATATCAGTGACCAGCATTGTGGGGAAAAGCTGAGACCGCTCAGACGAGAATGAGATGAGCGATGGAGACAAAGGAGACGGCGTGTCTATCCCTGTCGCTGATCCAGTAAGACATTTTGTGACTGTTAAGCTGAAACCCCCATCGAATATTAACCCAAACTTCATGCCCGTATATGATAGACATTGCATAACTTACGGACTTAAAGTAACATCCAAAAATGCATGCAAGAAGTTAGCGGTTCGCACAGACGAACGAAGCTGTTGTTACATCTACGGCTGCTTCTCAACGTCTGCTAGTGAAACAACGGCCTGTACAGTAGTTGATACAACATCTGCATTCGAGCCAAAGAGGAAATCACTCCAATTCCAACTTCTGTTCTGATCGTAATGAAACCTTCAATTCTCTGAATCGGAATTGCCACGCAACACGTCGCTGCTGCTAAGCCACTCGACGTTTATTGTTAATGTACCGATACTAAACCAATACAAAGGACCGGAAGCCCGATGTTGAATGCCGGAGGAAGACCCACTTTTGACCTCCGGCCCCGAGTATTCCGCGGGCCGAACATGAATAACCTTCTCTGTCGGCCAACATTATCTCCAGGAGCTATGGTCAAACAAGGCCACCGGCGTACCGGCGTCAAAAACGCTACCGGGACGCTCGGCCTAGATTCAACTAGTCTGAATTGAACAGAGTGGAGGCGGATTAGACTCCCGATGGACCCGTTCATGCCAACATATGGCTCCGGGGATGAATTCGAGTTTGAGCCGCACCTTAAACCTTGCCTGGCTACCTGGGTGAAGAACTGATATAAGTCGTTGATCGACTTACGTTGCGGTTGTTGCAGAACGGAGTACCCACTAGCATAGTCGCGTATTCTGTAACAGCGAAAGACATATGACTTCAAACATAATCATGACGTCGATTAATACAGTCAGTCCAGAGAACTTACCAGGATACCTGCAAGTATTTCAGCATTAGGAAAGAATTGACTAAGCTCTTCGTAGAATGTCATTCCAATATCTCCGCATCCCCACATACACCATGTTGCGGATTCAGGCAAAGATATAACAGCAAATCAAGAAGAACGAGAATGAAGTATACAATTTCTTAGTATTGTGGACCACCCCATCAAATACCATATTAAGCAATAGCAATATTGTGATCCGCGAAATAAGAAAGTAGAGTGGCTGGTAGGCATCACAACGCTAGACTTGAGCCAAAGCCGCTGGGTGAACGCCAAACCGATGAAACGTGGAACTTGTCAGCACTGTTGTATATCCGAAAGACCTCACTTAGTAGGAAGTGGATGAAAAAAGGACACTATGACTTCTATCACTGCTATGGCTTTCCAGACCGCCAGTATCATTTAGTTTAGGTATCTGCACTTGTCATGCAGAACAGCGATATATGTGAAGAACGGCTTTGGGCCGCGAACAATGACACTGTTCGTATTAAGAACTGAAAACAACAGTATATCTTATTGTTCACCATATCGAAAGACTGAACAGTGGTGTTTCTACTTCTTACCCTGTTCCGTTCAGGGCTGCTTATGTATCCTCAACCGTCGACCTTCTAGACCAACTTCTACTTCTCCATTGACAACGACGACGAAGGAAACAGCATAACCTGATCGACATACAAGTCACGCACAACAGCTAATATATGATGTCTTCAGATCGCCAAAACCAACCTCGAAAGAGGTATCTAAGAACCCGAGCCAACGATCATCCCCCAGTTACTAAACAGCGGCAGACAAATGCAACGTTCACTCCTGGATCCTGGCTCAGATCCAAGATCCTACCAAGATTTTCGTCGTGGTTCCAGCCCCATCGAAGCTACGACCCGAAAGAAGCTTTCTTCCCCTTTCCCAAGATTACATTTCTCATCGATGAGCCAATCAAACTGGAGTGCCAGATTTGCCGACAGGTGAGCTGTCAGATCAGGTCAGATACAGAGCCGCTTGACGACGCTACTTTTAGTTTGATGCCATGTGGACACGCTGCTTGCTTACGATGTCTTGACAAATGGTTCGAGAAGCAGGATACTTGCCCCTTTTGTCGGGTCGATCTCACATATTCTGGCTGCGGGCACACAGTTCCAGTAAGGCCGTTAACTAGAGAAGGTCTACACTTGTTACCTCGTACACTACCAGACCAGGGCTGGATCCCAAGTCACTGTGCACAATGTCTCAAGGCGAGATTGTTGACGCAAGCAGAAAAGAAATTTCAACAGGCCACGCAAGAGTTTCGAGAGGCAAGGCTGCGGTTCTACCACACAGGAACGGCCGCTAATGAAGTAATGATGTTGGCCAAGAGAGAAGAGTTTGAGACGGTGCTTCGGGACGAAGTCTACTACAAGCAGCTCAGCACGTGGTTGACAAGCTGGTAATGTGTGTGTGTTGCATAGGGACATGACTCGATCCACAGGAGGTAGGGATGAGATGGCCTATGAGATGCAACTACGATACGTGTAAGGGACAAAGTATATGATACTTCGCTCGTAGTAACGATCCTTAGCCTGTCGTTACTGCTTGAGTCAGGAAAAACAAAGATATACAGGGATGGAGAGGGCTGAAGTTGTGGGAATGGGTTACACAACCTGCCACATGTTTCCTTGTAAGTATCATTGGTGAAGCTGTCAACGCAAAACCACGTTTTTTTCTCCCCCTTGACCACCTGAATCGCTAAATCTGACGTGGATGCTACGTATGCGTTGGGCATTAGGATCTGAAGAAATTTCCCGAGGATCAACGACGACGGGCCGACAATTCAGCTCGTTTGGGATTTGGTGGTCGATCTACGCATAAGCCTCAGGGCCTGAGTCGTTTCCGGTTCCCACTTATGTCCGTTGACTTTCGGCCAACTGACTCGATGTTCTGATTGGGAGTGAACATTACTCGGATAAATGTAAGGTCTTTGTTTACATCATTTATTGGCTTCGCCATACTATCATCCGAGGGGCACATTTCGGATGTATGTCGAAAAATGGAAATAAGAGAGCCGCAGGGAGGGAGAATGAAGTGAGGGATAGCTTAGGAGTCGCCGACAATGGATGCCGGCGGGAGAGGGGCGCAGGGGATCCACTTTCAACGGCGGCTCCGTGAACCGGGGCGGGCAATAGCGGGTCACGGTAATCGGACTACCTAAAATGTTAGCTGTCCATCGGTTTCTACTAACATTGATTAAAGGAGAATGAGCTTGCGATTGGCTGGTACTTATAATTATCTTTCTTACGCTGACCGAACAATTCCATGTTCCCAGTCTCTCTCGGCCGGATAGGCGGGGGCCAAGCACTTTGATAGACGACAAGACACCTTCTTTTTTATTTTATGGTGTGCGATCTAGCTTGGGTCATATTACATAGTCGGTCTGAGACGGGCGCCAAATATCCGGCGTCCCCGCTACCATTACCATGGTCTCGGGAGCGCTTGTGTCTGTAGCCTGCTGTATTCCCCGACTGTACCGTCGCTCCGACACAACATGCAGGAGTGGGTAAATATAGCCTGACGTAGACTGTTGATAACGTGTTTATTGAAATGAATAATGATACCGAGTGGAATGCCGGCGGTAAGGAACTGTATGTTTCGGCGAACTGATGGGTTGTGTAGTGGATGTTGCAGTCGATACTCCCTTTCCCTATAACCGGTAATTATGTAACAATACTGGCGGCTTTCGACCGACCGCGTTAACTAGATTACCATACCACGGAGATTAGGTCTAGCTGTAGGGCTATGTATTTGCTTCTAATACTACTACAGAAACCATAGTTAGATAGCCTGGCGTTATGGTGATAACTTAGCCGAATAAGTGGTGGCTTTTAATAAATTGCTTGACCCTTAACGGTCGGTAAATGCCGTGGTGGAGACAAGCTATCGAATCGTCTGGATTTAAGCCCCTCAGCCACATCTCGACGTTGGGTTCCAAGCCCTTGGAACGGGAGGTACGGTAGGCACCTCCCACCTTCCCTGACGAAGATCGAGATTTGGAGCTCGCCAAAATGGAGAATGGCAGGCACATGACGATATCTCGGCTTGCCTCTTGCCCAAAGACGAGAGTTCACCTATCGCTGCCTACCACGGGACAACACCAACAATTCATCTTAAGCGAGGCAACCCAACTTAATCTTGACACCTCAATTGATGAATTCTTTTGAAATCGCCTCCTCAGACGAAGTTTCGTTGCGCGTCTGTCCCTGTCATGCTGGGCCACTTGAACAAATGACTGCTCAGCTACTTGCTTTCTCGCTTTGAATCAAGGGCTCAGTTTACTCCACATGTGCGTTACATTGCATGGATTGCATTGCGTCCATACTGATAATGATCCGTTTGGTTAGTTCTAGGCTCGCGATCTGTCTCGCTTGGTTAATCCCGGTGTTCTCGATGCTGTGTTGAACCCCGTTGGCTCAGTATTTGCACCTGTACATGTCCATTCCTGGGCTGCCTCTCCTCCCAGGGCTTAAGCATCAATTCATCAGTTGCTTGGCCGTTGGTGGCCGTCCGAGCTACACGCCTTGAATTCCAGCTGCAACTTAACAAGGGACAGCACCGGTTGTAGCGTTGAGCCACCAGTCAACGCCTCAAACGGCGATACGTACCTTTCTATCTGTTCTCCAAGACTCCATTCTGTCGCGTCTGTCGGTTTTTATTTCGTTCTCCAACCTACTAAGACATGAGCGACCGTGCATCACTAGCGTCGTGACTGGGTTCACATCTTAGTTTTCTGAAAACGCCCGTATTTGTTCTGTTTCCTAAAAAGAAAAGCACGGCGTCCGGCAAGACCCCCAGCAAAGCTTAGCCTTTGTTTGGTACCGTGGAGAATGGTGTCACCCAGGGGATGCCTGTCAGCAGACTAATTCTCAAAGATGCCAGGCGCAACGACCCAAAGGCAAGAGGCGTCTGTCTAAGCCATAAGGCCCAGGGGATGTTCACTGACTCCAACCCACGCCCGTCTTGTGTCGTACGAATCTCGGCCGCGGCGCCATTGGTTTTGGAGGGCTTGATACTTTCATCTCTTGAAGCTCCTGCGACTCAACTCCGAGGATTCGTGTTTATGAGCGCGTGGCTCAGCAATGATCTTCGCATAGCGCACCCTGTCTGACTTACACCCACCTTATCGCCACAAGGGGGCGACAACGGCTCACGCCAGCCCGTCTTTTTCTGCAGCGAGGTTCCAGAGTGGGTGTGATGTACCGTCTGCCCGTGTGGTACAACAGCCGTACCGTCGGAGCTGTTGCGATCGCAGTCACCGAATCATGTCGTCGTCAACGGGTTTCTACCCAACCATGAGTGATGCCCATTCATCAAATCATTAACACTGACCTTGGGGTCATGGTCTCTCTGCCGCCAGGACTCCGTCATTTCAGCTACGTCTCCGCTTTACGTGAACTCAAAATCTTTTCAGCCACTACATCCAAGGGACAGGATCCCGGCTTACAGTTCTCAGATACATGCGACACCAGTTCTCATTCAATCAATTGCAGCTTGGCATACCTATTCAGCTACTGCAATCGATGAATGATGATTTCGTGTTCTAGGATATAGTTTACCATACCCCGGCCTTACGTATGTGCCTCGCTAAGGAGACGCCTGTTTACAGGCCTTTCTTACACGCCCTAAATGCACGACTTGAGCTCAACTTCGCTCGCCTCCTCCAAAGGCAAGGAGATATTGGACGAAACTGACAGTAATAGGTCACAAGTCGCCGTGCCGGTACCGAACTGTGGCTTGTATCGATTTCCCACATGTCGAGTTGGTGGCGCACTGCTCGTTCGCCCGGTCCCTCGAATCTCTTACTACTACTTCACCGGCTCTTTGTCTTTGCAGATTGCA
Organism: Fusarium sp. FL617; assembly: GCA_030142105.1. Classification (NCBI taxonomy): domain Eukaryota; kingdom Fungi; phylum Ascomycota; class Sordariomycetes; order Hypocreales; family Nectriaceae; genus Fusarium; species Fusarium sp. FL617. The sequence goes on along the minus strand of JAREIL010000012.1, from coordinate 2,532,694 downwards.
CCAGGGTCGCAACTGACTAGCTCACGGCTTTGCTTGTAGCGCAGCCCTGCAGCTTTTTCAACGCAACAACAGGATGCACTTGCATCGACTGGTCTCGTCCGTCCCGCGCCGGCTCGGTCGTCGTCGTCCCAATAGGGCTGCCCCGTCCGTTGATGGGGTTCTCCGGCCCATGAGGTGCCCTGGATCTCTGCACATGTATCTGATACTTACTCCATCCTGTAGTATAGAGGCCCCCAATCCCCTTTCGCCATCTTCAAAAGAAAAGACTTGCCGCTGTGGCTGACTTCCCATGTGGCGGACCCTCTCGTGAGCTTATCGTCTTAAGCCTTCAGGCCTTTCATAAATACCCTGGTATATGTCACCGCTGGCGCCCCATCCCTCCTTTCAATAAAAGGGAAAGCGTCATCTATTAGTCGAGCTGCTCCTCATCTGAACTGCTCCAGCTTCATCCGACTGAGCTCTTACACTATCCTGTGTGCTTTTCATTGACCCTGAGCAGGGTTGATCCATCACCACCACGTCGCGCTCTCAAGTTGTTGCTCCGAGATTCGCAACTTGACCTAGATGCCCAACTTTGTTCGCAATACTCACGCTTGTCCTGTCAAGTCGCAAAACGGCTAAATGTCAACACCGGCAGTATGTGCCCCAATCTTTGTCTAAACCTATCTTCTAGCATGAACCACGTCCCTAATACTGGCATCTTCCTATCTTTAGCAAAAGGCCAATCTTGCCCGGATCAGAGATAACCAAAGGAGATCTCGGGCTCGCAGAAGAGAATATCTCCAAGAACTCGAACAACGACTTCGAGTGTACGAGCTTCAGGGCGTCGAGGCGTCCTCAGAGGTGCAGCAGGCGGCACGGAGGGTTGCCGAGGAGAACCGACACCTGCGTAGTCTCCTGAACCGACATGGGATCGGCGATGACTACATATCCAGCTACTTGCACTCCGGAACGGCGGCACAGGCCGACCCGACAGCAATATCACATTTCACCTCAAGTAACCCAAGCGAGAATGTACAGTCCCTCCAGCAGGTTATAGCACCTAGAAGGCCTGCTGCCCTCGAAACTGGTGTGTCTTATGTTGTCCCCCCACAGGAGAGCCGCGAACCATCCATAGCCAGTGGTTCTACGAGCAGTTCCTCTTTGTGGGAGTCAGGACAAGCTATCCCGCCTGGCCCAGCGTACGCTCGGCCACTCCCCTCTAACGTTCCCACTCCAGTGCCAAGACAATCGATCACTTCCTCCATGCACCCTCAGCAATACACCTCTCAGATGTTTCCTGATACCCAAGTTTCGCGGACCGAAGGCTATCATTCCATTGCTACCCCTGGATCTCTACTGGATGACCCCCGAAGACACAGTTATTCTGTGGCACCCATGCCAGCGGATGTTTCGTCGACTTTGGGCTACAGTATGCCCATGAATTCTTTTCACAATTCTGTTGGACAAGGTGGCGGCCCTCCAGGTCCCTGTTGACTGGATCAGCGGCCCGAAGAGGGATTTTGTCTGGATCGCCAGACTTTGTTGACCCCGATGGCCTTGAAATTCTCTGGCATTCATATCGAGGAACCCTTAGCTACTTCCTTTGCCCTGATTTCTTTCGCCTGAGTGCTATAGGGGGTTTAATTAATCGTGGCAGACAGACCTCTTCTGTTGATCGAGTCCCCCAGGGCCTCGACTGCCCTTGACATCGAATCTGCAGATTTCAACCAACTGTCAACGGGACATCAGAAGGACGTGTTTCTATCCGGCAGTGATCTGATCAACATGGGCTAGGGGCTCGCCGAAACGACTTGATCTGCACGCGAATTAGGCAACTTAACGAAGGATGACGGCGAACAGATGAACAAGAACATTGCAATCAAAGCTCCAGTCCGACCACACTGGATTGATCGTGTAGCTTTGTGCTCAGGGAACAAAGGCTTCGTTGTTGACCTATCCCGAGAACAGTTGAACAAGTCTGAACTCGAACACCGTCTACGACCGATCCAACAACTAGTGTAATGAACAGCAGAACTTTCCACAAGGTGTCAAAGAAGAAGGGTTGGCATTAGGGCAGTATGGGCGAAATGATTCAACCCAACCTTCGAGTATTAGTTCAAAGCCATTCCGAATGATAAACGATGGACCTTAACTTCAACGTTCACGAATTACAAGTTATCCACCGATTTGCAAGTTATCCCAGAGTAACAAGACAATGTTTCCCGCAAATACGATAAGAGGATCGGAGATAGGGTTGGAATATCCCATTCAAACCATGCCGCCGACCTTTTGTTTCTACGAACAAGCCCTCGAACAAACAAGCGAGAACCTCTCGAACGCCGCACGATGTGTTGGACATACAGTAAACCAAAGGAATAAAAGCCCTCCACGACCCAGACACAAGGCTCTCACCGAAACACTAAACTCTCTCTCAGCCAAAAGACCTGGAGTTACAGACATATACTCAAGCGATAGAAGACTGAGCATACCTTTGACGTTGACAGTCAAAGGCATTCCGCAACTCAAACTCTTAGTCTCAACACCAACTTCAACCACAACATCCCCAGTGCAGAGAGACCGTCGACACCCAAAGAAGGAACGAGACAGGCTTCACCCAACATGGATGACCAAAGCAAGGTGTTTCGTCCATGGAACATCCCTGCGGGACAAGGAGCAAGCGACTCGAAGGAGACGGACGAAAGAACCATTCGAGGACTTACGGCACGACTCAAGTCGCGGTCACATGCAAGTCCAAGAAGAAAAAACAGTTTGTCTCTTCCAGATCAACAGGAAGAGAAAGAGGGAAAACGGCAACTGCTCGCCTCTCGATTACCCCGAGGCGAAACGTCGTCGACTCTCAGGCCGGTCGGACATAGCTATAGAGGAAGGGGAAACAATCCACTTGAACCAGGTAAGATACCAGCCTTGATACCTAAGGAGTCGAAAGAGGACGCTAACATGTTTAAGAAGTCTGACAATGACTCTGAGAAGGCGACCCATAACTCCATTTCGAAGGAGATGAAGTTGGCCCGAATCCCAGAGACCCCTGAGCCCGCTCCCCCTACACATCCCACTCCCTGTACGCAGCCTACAAGCCCCGACGGCCCTTTCGACGTCGACGATATCAATGCTGCAGCTGCCATACTTACCGTCATCTCCGATATCTGCGAGCATAAGAAAAAGCCTTCTTCTGCAGACTTGGCCCTGTTGCGTGCTACTTTCGAACAGATGCCGTATCTCTTGACTTGCAAGGGACGCGAAGAGTCGCCCGAGCTGGCAATACAATTCCTCATAGCTGTCTACGACAACTCTCAATCGGCTACATGGGGAGGCATCGAAAGCTTCGATCACTTGCAGCTTATGTTGGAAAGTCTGGACAGGTTTGAAAACCGCGCGCAGGCGCAACCGAGGGAGACACAGCATGGATACTTTGTAGTATAAGTTGGGGTTATCGGACGAGTTAGTCGACTGGAGATAACCCGGGAATGATCGAATTGTATTGCGTTGATGAGCATTTGGATGGCGTACTGCAACGATACCCCCTTTCACTCAGGTAGTAAAGAAAAATGAATCTTGATATTAATCAAACTCCGTGCCTATCCGTAACCCCAAGCCCAGTGAATTTCGTGATACGAGTCCCGCCCTTTGTCTAGCAAACAAGAAAAGAATGGATATCGAACATGTAGCCAGCAATCACAAGAAGTAGTCTGCAACTGGCTTCTTTGCAGGCATACCTCTAGAATCTTGTGGTGCAGCCTGGAAAACTCTGTATCGTCGCGCAGGTCCGCTCCTCGGAGGCATACCACCCTCCATCATGACTCCAGCACCGCCGTCGCTTCTGCCGACATCGCCGTTGCTGCGGGCAAAGAGACCCGTACCCGATTCGTCCTCTGAGAGCTCCAGGACAGCAGCGACGTTGCCACAGCGGTAGCAGTAGTTTGGAGCCGACCACACAGTAACGATGGAAGCGTCAAACATCTCCTTGAAACCTTCCATAACAAGCTGATGCGCGCGAGCAATGAGGCTGAGGTCGTTGCGGTGGTTGAAGACTTTGACAATATCCGCGCCGAAAAGGAAGCCTGCACCCCGCGGGGAGAGACCCCAGCCGTCAATCTCATCCGGATCGGACCAGAGAAGATCGCACATTGCACCTTCATGAGGAACCTCTTGCTTGCGATCTATCAAACGGATCTTATCCACCGTGTCGACCAGGGGACTTAAGCCGCCATGAACACAAAGCACTGCTCCAGCTGGATTTCCAACGGATCCGCCACTGGACCCTGAAGCGCCCGATCCTGGAGGTCCCGTTCGGTCCATCGCAGTACCGCCTGGGCTTTGAATCTGGTCTTGCGCGCCATCGTCTGGCCTGCGTCGTGGAAAGCGGCTCATAATGGAGCCGTTCTGGTCGCAAACTTCGATTTCGGTCTCGTCATCGACGGGTTCAGCGCCAGCTGACATAGTGTTGGAGGCGCCCAGGACAATTGCACCAAGTGCTAGGTAGTCAAAAATGTCGCAACAGTAACGCCATACGTTTGCACTACCATATTTTCTTATGCATTCGTCGTAAAAGCCATAGACCGTTGTTATCTGCCGGGACTCGTGATTACCGCGGATTAGTGTCATCCTATCGGGGTATCGAACTTTTAGGCAGAGTAGAAGTAGAAAAGACTCTAGTGAGTAGAAGCCACGGTCGACGAAATCGCCTGTGGAACATTGTTAGATGGCCGGGGGGACGAGATAGGATGGCAGAATGATGCCGTACCCATGAATAAATAATTTGTATCTGGAACATCGCCTCCCACTCTAAAGAGTTCCATCAAGTCGTGGAATTGGCCGTGAATGTCGCCGCATATCTGATACGGATGTCAGCCATGATTGATCGAACGGATACCTTCTCTTAAGATTGCGCATACCGTTACAGGCGCCGTTACAGTGACGACGTTGCCCTCCTCTATTAAAAGTTCCCGCGCCTTGTGACAGATCTCGCGAACTTGCGCTTCTGGAATCGGTCGGCATGCGCGCAACTGCGCAATGGCTCTGAGGTCAAAGGTTAGCTCGAGGGCCCGGTGACGGGCGGTCGGCTTGAGCCTCACTTGTCAAGGTCGCTCATGTTGAAAAGGGCACAGAATGCGGGTGGTGGGTAGCACGTGGAAAGTGCGCGCACCGGCTATAGTAATGTCTTAAGTCGTGTCGATGCGAATATTCATAACATGTCGTAGATAGAATAGCGGCGATCGTTGCGTTGCGTAAGGGGAAAACGCGGGGAGTGTTAAAATGGCTGGTCGCGTGTGTTGGAGACGGGGATTTGGAGATTTCGCGATTCGCGCTGGTTGGTGACGCTTTCCGGCTTGTCAAGTGGAGCCAAGCTGCTGCTGCCCCGCCAAAGCTTGGAACGATCGGATTTACGTAGAACCGACACCGGCAGCAACCCTTTCAACCGGTAGCCAATGGGAAATACACCATAACTCAGGTTTGGGTGAGCAGCTTCGTGATTTCCGTATCACCACCACAAATCGCTCGATACCACCGGCTCGTCGACTTGGTCAACGCGTGTCCGGAGGACGATGCTACGGTCATTTTGTGAGTTCAATGGCATCTAGAACTCATCGAACCCCCCGCTGACGGCCAATTGAGACCATTAGAGTCCCTCACTGAACCACCCTTTCGGACCCGGGATCATGCCACCACTCCTTCACCCGAAATCGCGAATGACGTCGTCGCTTTTCGCAACGACCGTCGCCGCCTGCTTTATCGTCGTAACAATTCCGCACATGCTTCCCTGCCCTGTACCTCGGGCTCGATTCGCCGATGGAGATATTATGGTTGACGAGAATGGCCGACGGATGAGATGGAAGAGGAAGGACACCAACCCCAAGGTCGAAAACGGAATTGTCCAATTCAACGATATGGCAAATGAGGACGCCGACCAAGCACAGGACAGAGCGAGGAGAGAATGTCCATTACCGAAGCCTGGAGGTATGCTGGGCGAGTGGTTGGGATTTCACAAGAACGACAACGAGGCCGGGCGATGACCGACGACGAACTAAACCGATTGACCTGATCGATCCAGCTTGAGCGTATCTTTTTTTCGCTCTATCAATGACTATTTATATCATCAGATGCATATAACGCACTGTTTGGAATGGTTCCTCGATCAGCCCATTTTCAACGACCCATTGTCAATCCAATTGCAGCGAGCCGTTTACAGCATGGCGAAATCCTTTTCAGACACAGTTGGTGCGTTCGAGAGAATAGTGTAAATTTTGGAAAGCAGTCATTTCCCCCGCGGTTGGAAGGTAGAATTACTCTACGGATTCTTCAGGCCCTAGAGGTCAACGTTGCTGTGGGTCATACCTCAGCTGTACAGTTAGCTATGTCTACCTATGAACTGTAAACCAGAGAAAGAAGTAAAAATATTTTAAAGTTATATATTTACGACGATCTGAATCAGATCAATTTCGTCTGCACTCTTTGGGCTGAGTCACTTGTTTTCGGACGATGCGGTAGCTGTGGGGTGGTTCCTGTTAGGCGTGCCAAACCCGGGAATAGTAGCGTCTGGAGTTGAAGTCGGATTCATCAAGCTTTGATTGGATACAACTTTTGCTTTTCTGTATCTTTCCACTAGGAGAAACATAGGTTTTTTGACTTGCGATATCCGAAGCTACTTGATGCGTATGGCTTTCCACACCAGGCTTACTTGACCATCCTGGTCGATACTTTTAGGACAAAATAAGACTGATATAACTTAATGCCTTCAGGGCATAGTTTCAAAGACAATTACAACTTTCTTCTTCCAGCCATCATTACTATTTGGTGCATGGTAATGGAAATATCGCCTGGATATTTCAGGCTGTCGTTGGGCTTGTACCACTCTGCCACCCAACGAGAAGTGGAACCGTTTGGAAGTGGAGGGTCGGAGAATTCACGACAAGCTTATGTCACTGCAGCTGCAGCTGTAGCTAATACCAAGCTCTTCTATTTAAACGATTGTATGCGAGACTTTAGCAAGCATCAGATAAACAAAGCACAGAAGATATCTTATGGTGATACACATTTAGGCTCGTATAAACTATGGAGCCTGGACCAGCCTGTCGCGTGATGTTAATTAAAAGTAGACGCTTGTCGGCTTAACCGCGTATCCGTACGAGTAGAAAATTGCAGCAGAAAGGCCTGTTGCTCCGTGCCTGTAGGATCTGCGTTGCCTGCAAGGAGGCAGCCAGCAGGTATGCAATTGTTACTGGGGTGCTGGGGTAAGCAACAGGGGGTAAAGCTTACCTATGAAGGAACAACGACTTGATATTGAAGAGGAGTAACAATGCGGTATTTGGAGTCAAAAGGTGACTACGATGAATTCTGGTCAATATTATGAGTCCTATATCAAGTTTCCATGATTTCATTCTGCACATGATGAGTGCAAAAACCGGCACAAGACGCTGGTAGCGGCAACAAGAATCTTGGCAATGACGCTTTTTAGCGCTGGGCTCTCCAAAAAAGCTCAGCAGCCGAAGACAGTGGAGATGGCACCTAATCTCACCCGTTAATAGTCAGTGGTTGACGGGCTCGGGGTCTGCACAGACCAGGCGCGCCGAAACGCCCACCAAACCTAGACAGACTCGACTTTGACTGGAGGCGGTTCCCTGTTTCGAGCTGATCAGAATCTCCCTGTCCATCTCGTCCCATTCTATCTTGTCTCCATCTCCATCTCCGTCTCCGTCCGTGTCCAGTTCCATCCTATTGTGTTTTGTGTTGAGCTCAGCCGTTGACGGTCAACTCTTTAATATTTTAAATTACTTGACAGTTCTGCAGCACAATCCAAGGCTTCATCCCCTTGTGCTACCCTTGCTTCCAACACACAGCGCGTTCGCCGGCTCAGCCGTGCCCCAACAAGTCGATTGCCATGCCAGTTTGTTCTGAGTGCGCTCTGCGATCGCCCTCGCCGGCTTCAATATCCGGTTGAAACCACAAAACTCGAGCGATCGTTGACTTTGTCCTGCAAACTCGGAGGCCATGACGTCCCCGTCCCCCCCACGAACTGGTACTGGCACAACTCACGACTCGCCCCGTACTTACGATTCTGGCCGTACACTGAGCAGCTCTGTTGAGCACAAAGCTCCCCGCCTGCGCCCTCCTCGATCCCTTCCACGTAAGCGCTCCTTTGCGTGCACCACGATGCCGTCTTTTCTAGCAATAACTAATCTTGAGAATAGCCTGGATTGATTCATACGACGACACACAGGGCTCAGTAAGCGACGATCAACTACGACTTCTTCGCCCTCCCACGCGCGCTGTTCCACCCCAGCACAACTCTTCGCTAAGCGACCCTCAAAGGCGAATCTCCAGAGATGGCTTCGTTGATCCACATGACCCTCTCATTGGTCAAGGACAGGAAACGAGGGGAAAGATCCCTCACATTTTGCGGTATGGGCGCGCGTCTATGCGCGGGAGGAAATGGGACCATTTGAGATCCGCAGAACCTGTCATTGTACCGGGACATAAACCAGCCTTGACCTCGCAACCAAATATAGCATGGCAGGACTTTGTACAGTCTTCTGCCTGGGGCCGTATGACCGACGAGGACTCGAAAGTGATGGACATCGAAGCTCTGCATCGCCTGCAACCGAATTTCAACACACCAGCCCGCCACCCATACAATGCTGAGGAAGCCAGGATATCGCGGAAGAAGAGGACTCTTGCCCCATATAAACGTATATGGAATATTGCTATTCGGCATTCTCTTGCTCCACTAATGTTTAGATTGAGCGTCATGGTCACTTCTATTATTGCTCTTGCTATTGCGGCACGAATACACCAGCTTGAAGACGTCGATGGTGCAGACTCAGCCGAGGAGACTCAGTCTGTCGTCGCCGTTGCTGTAGACTGCGTAGCCATCCCTTACATTGGCTACATGATCTGGGACGAATACACCGGAAAGCCCCTAGGTTTACGATCAGTTGTATCCAAGATCTCGTTGATCTTGCTGGACCTCTTTTTTATTATCTTCAAGTCGGCGAGTACAGCGCTTGCTTTTGAGAGCCTCGTTTATCATAACTTGTCTCATACTGCGGTGCGGAACTTGTCCATGGCTCTGGCAGCATTCATGTTGTTAGGATTGATTGCTTGGACCATGAACTTTGCGGTCAATATATTCCGTACTGTAGAGCGTCTGGGAGGAGGAGAGGATGACGGCGTTCATGGTTAAGAATCGGTGCGAAGGGCTTGTTTTCGAAATTCTGGGATACCCCGTTGAGCAGGGCATGACATATTTATGGCGTGGGTTATTGGAATATATGGGATATTGATATCACGGTAGACCGTGTTTAGCGTTCATTTTTACACTTTTCTTTTATTACCAGTGTTATTATCAAGTCACAGTTACCTTGTATGTACATTTCTTAGTGTCTAGAATGCTTACCTTCACTACACTGCTATGTGTACCTAGTAGAGGGAATGGGAAGGAAGTCGAGCAAATGCGTCTTGCATGAGACATGCCTTTTTCTGAGACACTAGCTTGCATCTGCTGCACAATCAGCCTTTGTTTCTAAATTAAATTATTGCCTGTGGCGTTTATTCCATAAGGCACTCAAAAGACAGGTCGTCGTCTCAAGGCGGCAGCTTCAGCACTCGCACGCCCCCCTGCTATCGGATCTAGCCCGGCCTCAGCCTAGGGCGGTAAATCGCGGCAGATACGGACACTAAGCCTCTTCCAGCGAGAACCCGCTTCTTCCTGTGGCCTTGCCTCAGCCAACGCCTGGTATTATCCCCAGCTGCGGTCTGACTGACTGCCTGATCCTCCTCCCGTTATCCTACATTCTTGACCGTGAGGGTTCATTTGGTATCCTTTCACGTCTTTTACTTTTTTATGACTCACGCGGTCTGGAATGATTTAAGCTTTCGTGTCCCTTCTTCTTTCTATCCTAAAAAAGAAAACCCGATCGATCCTTCTTCTTTCCTTCCAAGGGCGCCTCTGCTAGACCTGACTCTTAGTGTTGTCTGAGTACTTTGGCTCGACCTCAGCCTCGACAACCTCATCCCTACAACACCCGCACCCAACCCAGGATATCTTCAGCACCTCCCCGAATCTTTGCGCTTTCGGCTACAGCTCTGTAGCTCAAACGTCCACCAAGATTTCGACTTCGTCGACACTGACGACATCGCGGCGAACCCCTCGAGACCGACCCCACCTTCAACACCTCCGTTGAGCCGCCATCCGCATCTGCCTGTCAGCGCATGATGGCCGCAAAGATGGGTGCCCCGAGCCAGATGCCCCCCATACCCAACCGGGAGGATATTGTGGCAACGTGAGTTGCTTGCCCGCATGCACCTAAATCATAGAAGCTGACTTGGATAGATGGGCGTATCTTCAGGCTGGTATCTCACGCGTCATGAATGACCTCGAGCAGGGCATCGATATGCAGATGTACATGGGTGTCTACACGTCAGTCGCACTTTGGGATATCTAACATAATGATGAAGTTTATCTGCTGACACGTCGCAGTGCTGTTCACAATTTCTGCACCTCCCAAAAGGCGGTTGGCATGAATAGCCCTGCGATGCATTCAAACCACAGAGGGGGTAAGCTAATCTTCAGGGAGAATGTTCAAAGTCATGCAAGCTAACGTTTCGACAGCACATCTTCTCGGTGAAGAATTATACAATAAGCTTATCGATTATCTCAAGCAACACCTTGAAAGTCTTGTCAACCAAAGTAAGGCGCACACTGACGAAGCGCTGCTTGCATTCTACATCAAGGAATGGGGACGATACACGGTTGCCGCCAAATACATCCACCATCTATTCCGCTACCTCAATCGTCACTGGGTTAAGAGAGAGATAGATGAAGGGAAGAAGAACATCTACGACGTCTATACGCTACATCTCGTGCAATGGAGGAGGGTACTCTTCGAACAGGTTAGCACCAAGGTTATGGATGCCGTCCTCAAGCTCGTCGAGAAGCAAAGGAATGGCGAAACCATCGAGCATGGCCAGATCAAGCAAGTCGTGGACTCCTTCGTCTCACTGGGTCTGGATGAAGCAGACCCCTCCAAGTCGACTCTCGATGTTTACCGTTTCCACTTCGAGCGACCCTTCCTCGCCGCCACTAAGGAGTTTTACCTCGCTGAATCCAAGCAGTTTGTGGCGGAGAACAGTGTCGTTGAGTACATGAAGAAGGCAGAGACACGCCTAGCGGAGGAAGAGGAACGCGTCCGCATGTACCTGCATCAGGACATAGCCATTCCTCTCAAGAAGACTTGCAACCAGGCCCTCATTGCTGACCACTCGGCCTTGCTCCGCGAAGAGTTCCAGGTGCTCCTTGACAATGACCGAGAGGAAGACATGGCTAGAATGTATAACCTGTTATCTAGAATTCCGGATGGACTGGATCCTCTACGAGCCCGTTTCGAGACTCATGTCCGAAAGGCTGGTCTTGCTGCCGTACAGAAGGTTCAATCTTCGGAGGGCGATAAGCTCGAACCTAAAGTCTACGTCGACGCTCTGCTTGAGATTCACACACAATACCAAGGTCTCGTCAAGCGAGCGTTCACTGATGAGCCCGAATTTACTCGATCTCTTGACAACGCCTGCAGAGAATTTGTTAACCGAAACGAAGTCTGCAAAGCTGGATCCAACAAGTCACCAGAGCTGTTGGCAAAGTACACTGATGTCTTACTCCGAAAGAGCAGCACTAGCATTGAAGAAGCCGAATTGGAGCGCACCCTCAGTCAGATCATGACAGTGTTCAAATACATTGAAGATAAGGATGTGTTCCAAAAATTCTATTCTCGAATGCTTGCTCGACGTCTGGTGCACAGCAACTCGTCCTCGGATGATGCTGAGACCAGCATGATCAGCAAGCTGAAGGAGGCTTGCGGCTTCGAGTATACCAACAAGCTTCAGCGCATGTTTCAGGATATGCAGATTTCTAAGGACTTGAACAAGGAGTTCCGGGATCACCTCGAGGGCGTTGAATATACCAAGGCCGTCGATTCCACTTTCTCCATTCTAGGAACTGGTTTCTGGCCCTTGACAGCTCCTAGTACCGACTTCAACCCTCCCCCCGAGATTGCGGCCGAGATCGAGCGGTTTATTCGTTTCTACAAACACAAGCATGACGGCCGTAAGCTCACATGGTTGTGGCACCTTTGCAAGGGCGAGATCAAAGCCGGCTACTGCAAGGCCAGTAAAACACCCTACACCTTCCAGGTCTCGATCTACCAGATGGCTATTCTGCTACTTTTCAACGAGAAGGATACCTATAGCTACGAGGATATGCTCAGCGCGACTCAACTCAGCAAGGAGGTGTTAGACCAGGCTCTTGCTGTCATCCTGAAGGCCAAGGTGCTCATCATGTCTGGCCCTGCAGGCGAGAAGCCCGGTGCTGGCAAGACTTTCAAGCTGAACTACGACTTCAAGAGCAAGAAGATCCGAGTTAACTTGAACCTCGGCGGTGTGAAGGAGGCCAAGCAGGAGGAGGCTGAGACCAACAAGACAATTGAGGAAGACCGAAAACTGGTCCTCCAGGTATGTAATCTTATTCTATCTGTCAAATGTTTACTAATTGGCTCCCAGTCTGCAATCGTACGAATCATGAAGGCACGAAAGAAGATGAAGCACACACAGCTCGTTAGCGAGACAATCAACCAGATTCGATCCCGTTTTGTGCCGAAGGTCGGCGATATCAAGAAGTGCATAGAAATCCTACTAGACAAGGAGTATCTGGAGCGACTTGACGACGATGAGCTAGGATATCTGGCTTAAACCTGGATCACATTAGAGCATCGACTCAGAGTTGATGCAAGTGCGATGGCTTCATCTCTACCCCTCCCGTTTTAGCACTATCCTCGCGCTCAACCTATCATGTATTTCCTCAAGGCATAATGATCCGGGGGATCTCGGCGGTCATGAGCGATTCTTTTCTTTCTTGTTTCCTTGAGCGGCTGGGAGAAGTTTTTGTGGGCAGCGATGATGAGGACTGGGAAATGGTAAACATTAGATGGTCAACGTGTTACGTCTGAACTGAGAGCAATGGGGGCTACGACCTTTCCCTCCACCCTCTTCCCTTCTATATGATTTCCTCTCAATTATTTGTTCTTTACGTTTTGGGTCTTTATGATGGCTTGGAGGGGAGCAAACTGGGCTGGAAAGGGCTGCGTCGTTTGGAATCAGGGAGCGGGCATAGTTGCAAAAGGGCCCTGTAGAATGGGCTGCACCAAAGAAAGGTCTTGCCATACACCAGGCACAACACATTAAAAAAGAACAGGCGTGTTTGAAGAGTAAAGCTGCGGGTGTTCTACTTCCGTGAGCTAGCGTAATTTTGTATGAGTATCAGTTAAAAACTCGCGTGTTATACTGAAGAATGCATATGCCATATATATTATTCGCTAATATCACTTTGACTTTGGTTATCCTGTCTATATATATCATGAGACGGCCGTCACGTAGCCTGCAGGAACCCAGTTCCTCGCCTTTTCACCTATATATCATCTCGTCATTCCTTACTCGTAACACCATTTCCTTCTGGATTCGGGTTCGCGCCAGACAATTTATCTTTTGAGCCAACGACCCCCTCTGTTTGAAACCCGTCGTTCTCTTTCTCAGGCACTGGCGGACCCGGCAGCGGCTTGTTGGTCCCCGAAGTTGGTCGGCTCCCCGACTCGCTGACCCCAGAGAGAATACTCTCACTGAAGCTTGCGCCTCTATCATGCCGCGCGGCTGCGCCGTCTGAACTGCCGCCTCGTGAAGCTGGGGCGCTGATCATCTGGTAGTCTCTGTCAATGGGGCTGCTTGACGTGGAGTCGTCGACGGACTTGTCGGTCTTGGGTGCTGCTTTGCGGCCCCAGCCAGCACCCCAGCCACTGGTCCGGCGCTTCTCGCCTGCCCAGGCAGCCCAGCTGCCTATATAGGCGCCGGCTCGCGCACCAGCTGATTGGACTGGTTGCCCAGTCTTCGAGGCGTCGTAGCCAGCTGGCTGGCCAGCGGCTGATTTTTCGTTGGGCGGAGAGGCTGCACGGGTTTCCTCTGCACGACGTCGTTGTGCTTCGCGCAGAGCTTCCATATCGGCATAGAGCTTGTTGAAGACGAAAGACGCCTTTTCACGACCAGCAGCAAAATTCCGGCCAAGGACTTCTCGACCCTGTGCAAACCGCTCGTCGAGGTGCAGCTCCTTCACCTGCTCTGCAATACGACGCTGAACATCCTCAATGTTGAGCCCACCTGCGCAAGGGTGTCGAGGGTCGACAATGTCAAACAGGTGAGAGTCAGTGTTTGCGTTCCACATACGATAGTTCTCGGTTCGCTTCCAAGCCTCCACCCATTCGTAGCCAAAGTCGGCGACAGGGTCGCCTTCGACCTCGGGAAGGATGGCCTTGGGGTTATTTGGGTTTGCGTTGAGGTAGTTGTGGTATTTGACAGAGGAGATGAGGGCAAGAATGTACTCTTCGAACTGGAGTCTAATAAACTCCTCGCTTCCGACGTACTTTAATGTCTTGGGCCTGTTGGGGTTGGCTTCATCCCATGTCTCGTTGATCTCGTGCGTCAGATAGTCTATCCACCTTCGGTCAGCAGCTGTAAGAGCCAAAGCGTTCCTAAGCGGCTGCGAGTTAATGACGACCGACTCTTCGTCCAAATTGATGAGAATGTCACTATAGCGGTCCTTCTGCTGAAGCAGGAGAGAGTTTGTGCTGCCGACAATATAAGACTTTGTACCAAAGTCGGCAAGGATGTCGAGTTGTTGCAAGGGGGTATAGGGGCCAAATAAGCTTCCCTGTATATGGTGTTAGATGCCAGTCCGAGCTAGCTGGCGTGCTAAGACTTACCTTGCCAAATATCTGAAGAGGAAGGCCCATATAGCAGAGCAGAGAATTGCGATCACTAGTTCGCAGACTGGTAGGCTTGGACAGGTTCGCCTCATAGCTGTTTAGTTCTGGATCCGCGCTGTCCTGTAGGTTGCGGATGAGGCCGGGTATCAAAGATAAAAGAGAAAATTGCATCATGCACAACCTATCACACCTCGAGCCAAAGAAGAGCATCTAGTTCAGTTAGTCAATGGCCTGTTTCCATGGCTGAAGACAACAGGGGTCTGTACCTTTGGCTGGAGAAGACAACACTTCAACAGAACCAACGTTTGCCATTTGTACTCGTGGATCAGTTCCCTGAGACTCATACCGAGGTATTGATCTCGGTCCACCTGATCGTTCAGCACCCCTTTAGCCTTTTCCTCTGCCAAGCTCTCCTGGAACCGGCGGAGGATTTCGACGTCAGTGAACTCGCGCTGGGCAAACCAAGCCTGGGTTACGATGCTCAGACGCTCACGAAGCATGCCGAAAAACTGAGGACTGTCGGCGATAACAACAACAGCCTTCTGTACGGTAGATCGAGTAACGTCGGCGGGTCGGTTGATGAGCTGGTTGGAGTCGAGTTGTCGAGTACACGATATTCCAAAAAGTGACGTAGCGGGCTTTGTGTCCGTCTCGGGTCGAAGCAGCGTAAAGTACGAAAAGTCCTCCTCGGATCTAGACAAAATACTCAGCACCATGAATGAATGGTAAGTCATCGCCTTTTCGGTGAAATAAACAATGATAGACAAACGGGCGAACTCACGCATGCGCGCCATCGCTCAAGGCCATGAAGGGCAGTAAAGACCAACCATAGTCGGCCGCAGGATCGCTTCCCTCTTCTGCTCCAAACCAATTCTCTACCTCAGGGCCCCTCGCATGGTGAAATCCAACAACGGTGACGAGCGGGATGAAATCGGCTTTCGTAGACGACGCGGGCGAAGCGGGCAAAATGGGCGATAAGACGGGCTTGAGGTCATCGTTGGAGTCGGGTGCGTTAAGACCGCTAGGGGGGGATTCGTCGGAGCTCATTGTTTAACTATTTTTCGAGGTGGTTCCTTAGAAGCTGGCCATGCAGATATCCCACAAGCGAGTATTGCTTTACTCTGCTTTTTTCTTTCTATCGTGGTATCCGGCAATGTATTTGATCGGCAGTTGAGGAGAGGCGTCGTAAAGGGTCGTTGACGTGATAAGGGGGGGTTGCTTGACTCGAGCGCGAGGCCAAGGACGATCCAGGTAAATTCGTCTTGGACGTCAAGGCGCCCGGATCGTGGAGAAGCTGGTATCTGGTTGATCGAAAGGTTATAATAGCAATTGCGAAACTAGGTATCTATCGATATGGCTCGCTTGGGTGAGGCGGTCAAAGAGCTACAGCGGTCGCAAAGTATCGATGAAGGTTCAAAGTCGCATCACGGATGCCCCTCGACAAATGCGGTATTCAAGCCAAGGATTCTAGTACTGTAGATAAGATAAAGAATGATGCACCTCCACTGCTGGTATATGATTTGCGTTGAGATGACGATAGTAATCGAGGTGGAACAAGTGGACGGTTACAGAGAGAAAAGAAAGACAAGACAAAGAGGAAGCTACTGTAGGTAAGGTAGGTCATTAACATCCAATCCGTTGCTTGATCCTCTACTACCCTCTATTAATTACTGGGAGGTACATTTTGAGAGGGGCAGACTGGATGGAAATCGCCAATCACGATCCACGCCCCTCAGGATCCAAGATCAATGCTATAAGGTAATTAATCAATTACAGTGCCTTGGCTTCTTAGTTAATTAGTTTAATATTGGATGCAAATAACAAGTGTCTCCGCCTTTCAAGATCCCAATGGTAGGTGAGCTAATCAAGACGCAAAGCCTCGGCAGTTGGTTTGGCTCCATTGACCAAGTTATCTCTACCACACCTTTGACCTAACAACCGGCATATTCACCCTGCTCGATAGACAATGTAATTTCCAACTGCCCTTGAAATACATTCCGTCTCTTTGGATCCCCTAACATTCCCTCTTGCGTGCCTCGGCATCAGCATGATGCATCTCTCTACACTCTTATGTTTAGCTATGATTGGCTCATCACATCCATGTCTAGTAAGTCGACGTGTCTTGCATATCATCGCCTCAAACGACGCGACGCGGCGACCTGAGCTTCACCTTCAGCTTCGTCAGCTTGACAAGCGACAATTTCCTTCGGCCACATCTACAATGTTTCTTTCAATCGAGCTCTGTAGCTCGATGTGGTCGAAAGGGGATGATGGTACTTACGGCTGCACATAAGAAACTTAGCCTGTATTTGTCTTGCCTTTGAGGACAAAGAAAACATCATTTTTATCACCACAATTGTAGCTTAATATAGTAAGTAGCCTTATAAAACATCACCAAGTCAAGTTTTCTCTAAAGAGCCTGGTTGGCGCTAAATTTAGCCGGTTTCAGCAAGCTGCAGCTCGCAAAGACTTGGTTACTCAGGAAGCTTTATGGGAGCATGTTTTCCTGAGTTGGTTCAGTAGTTGCTGAACGCGTCGACTCAAACGTCATTGTAAGCGTTGAGACAAGGATTTAAGAACTTAATACCTGTTTTGGGAAGTTCTTGGTGATCAAGGTGATATTCTTAACCACCAGCCTGAAGTACCGAGTAGATGCATAGGTCAACTGGAATCATGCCAGAACGTTTTGGTTTGGTTGAATGGCTTATGTGGTTGGTTTGTCAGATTCCTCAAAAAAAAAAGAGAATATCAATCGAAAGACACCTTTGCCGCCACCTGCATCTAACAGCCGCTTAACTCTGACGGACGGCCTTGTATACGGAACAAAGAGACCGATCAAGGGTAAAAATGAAGCATGATAAAAAACAACATGTCCGAGTGCCAAGCCAGGGCAAAAAGCTTATCTCAGGATCCTAGAGATCACACTAATCTCAACAGCCAACCAAGATTTTCAACTCTCGCTTAACCAATACGGACCTCATGACTGAAACCACTTGATGCAATGCAGTTATTCTTCTCAGGCCCCAAGCTCTCGATTCGTGGCTGCAACAGATCTATAAGTGCCATCAATCAGAGGTGGCGGCTACAGGCACAATGAGGTTCTTCCACAGACAGATAGTCAAAATATGCCAACGCTCGCAATCAGATCATTGCCTCGTGGTCTCGGCCCACCTTACCAACCCTAAACAATGATAGTGGCAGGATCATAGAGCTGGTCGGCGGCTTCAACCCGTGCGGGCTTTGAATCGACGGGTTTGTATCAAGGTCCGATGCGTAGACACTCTTTCCTACTCAATATCCGTTGTGGAGCCAAACTACTCCAGACATGTGGATGATCTCGACCTACTAGTTTTACAGAATCGTCGACTCTTACAATCCATCCATGCTCTAGTATATTCGACTGCGAGCTGTCGAGTCTCTTGAAGAGGCTTCCGGTCTCAAGACTTCGTCCGTGCGTCCAAGAGGGCGCAGGTCGCGCCCAGTGATGGTGGATATATAACGGTCAACTGCATCTCACAACAATGATAAGATACCTGGCTTCGCTCCGCGTTTGGAACTAAACACGCCATCAGGAACTCGCACAGTGAAAAGGAATGTAACAAAGTGATGGGCCGGGTTTTCGCTAAAGTCTGTCAGGAACTACTCAGTTGCCCGAAGGCGGCTTGTAAGAGACATCAGTGGAGAAGAAGTACAATCTCTCCGAGCCCAGTGAGTCAAATCACTTTGCTCATCATAAAATGTCATGCCTCAGAGAGATGGACTAACATTTACTAAAGACGGAATCTCAGTGGACAT
The DNA here is from genome assembly GCA_030142105.1 of Fusarium sp. FL617. Lineage (NCBI taxonomy): Eukaryota > Fungi > Ascomycota > Sordariomycetes > Hypocreales > Nectriaceae > Fusarium > Fusarium sp. FL617. Next base: position 2,514,101 of record JAREIL010000012.1, on the reverse strand, counting down.
ATCAATCGGCAACACTGAGCCACATTGGACGTCTTGTCTCATGGGCCATGTTACATCGACAGGCCATTCTGAGTTCTGTTGGGCTACCGACCATATGGAGATCGTCGTTGTTGGCCTTTCGGGGCTCGTTCGCGGCATAGTGATATCGTCAAGCCCATCGTGGCTGAGACAAAGAACGCCTGACAATGAGAGCCAAAAAGCCTTGCATCCGATTCACTGGTTGGACCTTAATGGCTTCTGCTCGACAGGATATTCTTTCGTCTTCGAACCCACGTGATTGACTCCAAATTGAGTCGAGGGAGACAGGATGATTCGAAGGAATCTAAGCCAGATGTCCTTGGTCGAGACCAAAGAAGCAACTTTGTCAACAAGCAAGACTGAGTCAATTGCTTCTTAACAAAATCACGGCTGAGGCGTGTGCGTGGCTGCATTTGTTGTGGGGATTGACATGTAAGTCACTGTAAAGCTTCACGCAAGGCTCGCGCGCATGTACACTTGATTTGTTTTCTTTCTGCTGCATCTCGAATGGATAGTGTGCGATACTCAAGCCTGATAAAACGGCCAAGAACCAGCAATGTTAAATCCATTCTTGAACCTATTAGTCCAGTCATAGCAATCTGGCACTGGTGTCGTGACCCCTGGACATGTTTCGGCGAACAAGTAAGCAGGGAGGGCTGCTGCCATTTTTCTGGCTTTCGGGCGAGTTAGTATATGGCTTCGATTCTTGCAAATAGATGGCAGATGACTCTAGAATAAGTGTCAGTCACGTGTCCGTAGATCTAGCAAGCTTGACGAAAGACAGTCTAGGTAAGCAATGAAGTGATCGCCAAAATATAAGATTAAGATGTAAGAGGATAATGAGTCGCTGTGAGCATGTCAGGGGATATGAAGGCGAACAACATGGACGGATTGTTTGTCCGCGCCCGAGTACTTCTCAGCTTCAAGATTAGGGATGGTTATTATGCCCCATAAGCTTGACTCCCCTGTTCCATCAAACTGGATGAAGAAAGTCGAAGCATTCAGCATTGCCTTTTGCCTTTTGCCAAGCCAAGGTGCAACGGTGTAGTTTATGTAAGGCAAGGCTTAGTGTGCCACAAATATGGCAGCCTGGTGCATCGGTGAAGAAGATAGGAAGAGTTTGGGGAACTGGCGAGGTGTTTCTGCAGGTAAAAACCAATGCAGCATGGTGCGTACGAGGAGCAGAAGCAATAAACAAGGATAGCGGTATGTAGCCAAGGGCCCACTCTGTCTCCAGGATTCTCGACGGAACCCCTGGGCAATAATCCCAATCAGCTGGCCTCGTCTTTAGAGTTGTGGATGCTCTGATACTCTGCTCTGTGGATTTCATAAAGTCACTCGATTTCATTAACCCGTAGAGTCGGTCTTTCAATCCCTATGATGCTGTTCTTCAGATGCAAAAGCAGCGTCTCAAGCTGACCTTGTGCTGGTTGACTGCCCCAAAGCACGCAAGGAATGCAGATGAATCGCCCCAACCTTATTAGATCTCGCTACGGGCAGCGCCCTCAGCGAGGAGCCTTGAGACCCAGATTGGATGGGTCTTTACATAGCTCAAGTAGCTCGGGAAGCATCGATGGGGAGGAGGTACCTACAGGGGAGCGTCGGTTGAAGAAGTTAGTTAACTAACCTCCGCTACCAGAGAGAGGGGCTGAAAGGGCTGCCGTGTGCGGGCGGCACAACAGGACCCGCCATTCCATCTCAACTTCGCTGAGAACCCAGCGTCCATACGTTAACAGCTGTCCAGCATCTGGTACCTTTCGACGAATGTCAATAAGATCTTAGTTCTTGCCTTGCCTTTGTTGCAGTAGTCATGGCTTCGTTGAGCCAGTTTGTCGTGGACATAACGACATAAACGTAACAACCAGCAGCGGGCTCGCCAAGACGCGGCGGATGGGGGTTTGAGACATTGGTTGACAGGAGATGTGCTTTGGTACGCCGATCAGTGCCTGATAGACTGACAATAAGCGCAGTAGCTGGAGGAGCGCCAATCAACGGGGAGTTTGTATGAACTGGGAATATACTGGTGATAAAATTTGATCACCGGGTGTTAAGCGCAAACAAGCTGGTAAGAATAGACTGCAACCTCTGTGAAAGACGAGAGGCCATGATAGCGAGTTGAGTGTTAGAAGGCCAAAAGATTCAAGGGCAACAATTCAACCCCTTGCTTCTGGGCCAGTATTCTTGGCTCATAGCAAAACGTACTAATAAAGAACTTAAAGCTGGTTCCACGTTAGATTGGCAATTCCCAGATGCAAAACGCAACATGGCCTGACCTGGTCTGGGTTCCTTATTATTAGGAATAATAGTAAAGTTGTATCAGGCTCATGATTCCGCATGGAGCTGAGGACCAAGGTTTCAAGTTCAAGTAACAAGCGTACTTGGTGATAGTACGTATTCATTTGTGTGATCCAGATTGCAAAGCTATCAGCGAGATCTTCTGGAATCGAAGCCAAAATGAGTACAGATTCCCGGGTGGATGGTTCAATATGCTGTGGCTTTGCGAGCACGGTTAACGGATGCGAGAGGCTCGAAGACGATGGCCACGTTTTATGACCCGAGGTTCCAGTCGGTCCAGACTGCCGGTTAATGGTACAGTACTGTGCAGGATCGGAGTACAACTTGACGAATTACCATTCTTGAGCGAGTAACTAATGTTTAAGCCGGGCCGGATGACTCTGCCATGTAGGGTCTCGAAGCCCATGTAAAGCGGGCGCCGAGCTGCTCTTAGCGGGGAGAGAGTGAGGCAGATCGAAATGGGTGCCTGTCAGTTGCTATATGCAGTTGCAGTTGCAGTTGGGTTTATGATGCTCTCTTCCTTAATTACGTGTTGTAGATGGATGTAAATAAAGAAATGGATGTGGACGGGTAGCTATTTGATTTCCCGTCGGCGGAGAATAGCGCTGAGATGCACCCCTTGCCAGCAGCTAGTGTCTGAAAGGTGCCTGCCCTGCTCGGATTGAGGGCAAGTGGTAGGGAAGGTACTAACCTTATACTTTCCCACCTCGTCCAATCTCAATCTCTGTACTACATTCATACCTTCCTTACCTTGCAATACCTACCCAGTACAGTAGGTCCCAGGGTGTTGACTACATGTAATCCAACCCCAACTCACGGACCCGTCGTTTTCCGTCGTCTTGTCCATCTCCATCTCCAAATTTGAATGATCTCCTGGGGTGGGTGTTTATCACCACGTTTCACTCTGGAAGTAAGACAAGACAAGGTTCTGCTATTTGACATTACTTCCGCTTGCGCTACTGTACTCTGCGCTACGCTATTCTACTCTGCTCTACGGGCTCGAATCACGATACTGTATCCGTCCCTAAAATCGACTCTTCCATGAACGGGCGAGGTCTCTTTGCAGCCAACGATATCCGGCTATACGCACGCTGATTCGCACCCCTCGTTTCAATTAGTTTCTCGACTAGCTTGGCTGCAGACGCCCCTTCAACCTGGCCAGATCCATCGAGTTCAACCCCCCAAGCCCCAAGCCTCCCCCAAAGGCTCCCTTCAAATTCTCTCCTTCACCCGCTTGCTCACTGGTTCGCGCTCGCTCGCACACCCCTGCCTCACTGCTGCTCCACTGTCGGCTCTCTCGCCAATTGGCGCCGCGCTCCGCCTACTTTGTCTCGTCATCGTCGAGGTGCCCTGGTGCCTTTGTACCTCTTAGTCTCGCCCGCTCGCCCTGCCTCCACGAAGCTCCCCAGTACCGTAGCTGGTTACGGCCGACCATCTGGAGCGACAAGGTCCATCCATCCATCTCTTTCTCTCGCCTGCCCACCGCCAAACATTCCCCTTCCAGCCTTGACGTTGCTCAGGCATACCTCGTCCAACTTCTTCTCGTCATCCTTGATCAGTCTTCGATATCTCTCGAGCTTCTTCAGCAAAAATTCTCGAATATACATTTCCGCCAGTCCGAGTTCTTGTATTCGGCACCTTATCCGTCACGATCCGATTTCCCCGACCTCTCCGTTTACCTTGGGCGCACCCGGTCGCCAACTGCCTCGCCAGCCCTCGACCACTTCCAGTCGTCAACCATCCTCAATCGCAAGATTTCGAGACGACTTAGCTTTTTAGGATACGATTTACGAGAACTTTTCGCCGCCATTTGCTATACAAGCAACTCCGCATTACCCGACGCCGCTTACTTCCCGCGAACTGCTGCGACCGTCATGCACTTTTAAAGGACTCATCTATCCCGAATTGAACCTTGCACCCAAATTACCGTTCACTTCGTTTCTCGAAGGCCCGTTTTTGGCCGTTTTTTTACCCGTCAAAATGGGCGCGTGCATGAGCTCGAGCAATGAGGAGGCGGATCAGAAGAAGAAGAGTCAGGCCATCGATAAAATCCTCGAGGAAGATTCGAAACGATTACGGAAGGAATGCAAGATCTTACTGCTAGGTAAGGGAGTTTTGGCGGATTGTGCAAAGCTCTCCCGAACTTTGATGATTAACGTATGTTGCAGGTTCCGGAGAAAGTGGCAAGTCGACGATTGTCAAGCAAATGAAAATCATCCACCTGAAGGGTTACTCGGAGGATGAACTATTCAATTACCGGCCAACTGTTTTCAAGAACCTTGTCGAATGCGCCAAGGCTGTAATTATGGCTATGCAACAGTTCGACATAGAACCCCAAAACGAGGAGAATAAGGCACATGCGGAATTTCTGTTGGAATACCAAGCCGAGTCCGGTCCTCAGGCGCAAATCGATCCCAAAGTCGGTGCCGCGGTGCAGTCTTTGTGGAATGACCCAGCGAAGGATCTTCTCATGGAGCATCAGACCGAGTTCTATCTCATGGATTCAGCAGAATAGTAGGTCGAGACTGACACTCAACGCGACTATAGTTTGACTTATTTGTTATAGTTTCTTTCAAGAAGCGATGCGAATAGTGGCCTCTGACTATCTGCCTAACGAAATGGATGTGCTCCGAGCGCGAACGAAGACAACGGGTATATACGAGACGAGGTTCCAGATGGGCCAATTGAGCATCCAGTGAGACCTCTTCCGGGTTTACGAAGTATGAACGAACACCCTGCTAATGCTGATACAGTATGTTTGATGTTGGTGGTCAGCGGAGCGAGAGAAAGAAGTGGATTCATTGCTTTGAGAATGTAACATCAATCATCTTCTGTGTGGCATTGAGCGAATACGATCAAGTCCTGCTAGAGGAGAGCAGCCAGGTAAGCTGAAGTTTTCGCACCGGTTTCATATGGAGTATCTTCTAACACCAAGGTCAGAACCGAATGATGGAAAGCTTACTGCTCTTTGATTCGGTGGTCAACTCACGATGGTTCATGCGAACTAGCATCATCTTATTCCTCAACAAGGTCGATATCTTTAAGCAGAAGCTGAGCAGGTCTCCGCTGGGCAATTACTTTCCGGACTACTCAGGCGGAAACGACGTCAATAAGGCAGCCAAATATCTACTCTGGCGATTCAACCAAGTTAATCGGGCACATCTGAATCTGTATCCTCAGTAAGTGCTGTTCAAGCTAACGCAACGAGTTGCACGAAAATCTAACATGAAGTAGCTTGACACAAGCAACAGACACCTCAAACATCCGGCTCGTTTTTGCAGCAGTCAAGGAAACTATCTTGAATAACGCGCTTAAGGACTCGGGCATTCTTTGATAGCGAGACACTGCTCATTTTGATTTTCAACCACGATGTTAGGGCATGGAACTGTGGCAGGCGTCGAGAGCATTTTTTGGCGTTTGGGTTACGGGTTGGAGGACGACTCGATTTTATACGATCCTTGCTTTATTACTTTTTCCCAGACGCGATATCTATATCCCGAGCGCTCCTCCTCGATTACTCGCTCAACTACAAACGAAGTTTTCTCTATAATGCCAATCTCTGCGACGATTCGCGATTATTCGAGATGCGCGCATGCTACTCAGCAGACCTCGACGAAGACTTCCCGAAAAGAGCACACTCGACATGGTGATAATTATGTGGTTTATATATCTTGGTCTGAACTTGGTTTGCTTTATGGGCTTTTAGTGGCCACTAGACCTGGTCGAAGCTTAAGATTTTAGGCAGGGTTTTGTTTAAATAGGGCTCGGAACTTTGTACAAGATGAAATGGATGGGTGTTATGAGGCGGCCCGAATTGCAGTCGCGAAGCTGCCAAGCGAATATTATGGTTATTCTTTTTGATTTGGAAGAAATCCCGGATGGTGGAACAAGCGGAGACGTCACATTAGTCACATTCCTATGGTTTCTTTCAAGTTCAAAGAACGGGAGAAGCAGGCGCATGGTTTCCGTTTCCAGGGAGAGCGGTGTTTATGGAGCTGGGTGGGAACATCCAGGGAAGCAGGTCTAGGCTGGCATGCTAATGGATTGCTTCATTTTCCCGCGGTACATATGTAGTTCTCGGCTCGAACGAGACGAATTGACGATATTTGGGGTACAACCCCATTTTAATACGCGGTGTTTATGCAAGATGTACGATGGAGAGGGTAATAAGAGGTGGGTTTCTTTCCTGTGGGCGGTGTCTTGCAAAGAAACTACCTAAACGGAATATCTGAATGATGAGATGTTAACCAAGGTGAATACTATTAATGGACAATTGGTTTGAAGAAAGTCAAATTTCTGGCTTGATGCGCGTCGTTACTGTCCTGAAGACAATGAAAATAAACTTTGAAAATGCTGTATTGAATACACCGAGAAGGTTTGATGACAGGTTTCGGCCAGGAACCCGAAGCATAGTAAAAAGCTACGTACCTCGGTTTGAAGTTGAGCGAAGAGGGGATTACCTATCAACGTGGCTGGGAGCTTGGACGTCGAGCCATGAGGCGATCTACGAGCTAGTGAACAAGGGCCAACTCTCATGAAGCCATCGATGGCATCCATCATGACTAACTGAACGAGAGGTACGATGATGGGATATGGCCAAGATTAAGATCAACGTCGACATTCAAATTAGTTCAACAGGCCACTTACTGCCTCTATGGGTAATAGCTGCAGAGGCTCTAGATGTAGCTAGATCTTTTTAGCAAATCTTAGCTGTATGGGATACAACACAGGTCAGTAACTAACTACCGGTATCACAGCATCTAATCCCAGATAGCCCAAGAACTTGGATCGGACACGTGCAGCAATCATGCATGAATATAATAGAGCTTGTTTTTGTGGACGCTCCTATAGCTCTCAGGCCATGGCAACGTCTTTTGACAAGCCCCATCTCGGTGTTACGCGAGGCAACATACGCCCAGGCGTCCTTGAGCTAAACTCGAGGCTCAGGCCATTTTATGCCAGGGTGCTCAATCCTCCTGTGCATAAAGAGAGAATATCGAGATCTCTGGCCTGACCTCTGTTCCGACAGCTCGGGAATTTAACAAGTGATGGGTGACTGATCTCAGGTATTGACCCATAAGGGCCTCGAGGAACGCATTCGGTCGTTTGGGGGGACGAGCTCCTCACAGACATGCTAGCAAGCTAGTGGGATCTTGGGTTTGCCTTGGAGGCGCTTCTGTGTCACATGAAAACCCCAGACCCCGTACTACTGCGCAGTAACGTATACCTGTAGCTGTGAGCTCAGGTCGAGGCTCCTGTCCTAGGTATGGTCGCTCGATTTACCTGAAAAGGTGCCGCGCATAGTACTAGATAGTTAGACGCCGGACGTTACGGCCCCGCAGTCGGTTGTGTAAGAAGCTGGCGCTAAGGCGAGCTGCGTGCTTGTGTGGGCGGGGTTTATTTGGCTGCAAGTGTGTAAGTTGCTTTGATTATGGGGTTCAAGATACGGTCTGGATTTGCAGCCGAAATGGACGGCTGGCATGGGTGGTGGGAAAGCCATGAAATGGTAGAAACGGTCAATGATTCCAAGGAATGGAGGCTCTTGTAACTCGGCGGAGCTTGAGCTCGACCAGGTGCATGGTTGGAGGGACAATGCGCGTTTACAGTAGGGCAGGTCAGGCCATGGGTGAGATAATCCTTTTCCAAGGTTTATACTGCAGTACAATCTTTCGTCCTATGCTGGTGTGATGCCGTGTTACCTACACAAAGAAGCTTGCGATGATGGTTGTGATAGCAATTGGTTTGGTATCGATACCTCCCTCAATGGCTTGGACGTCCTACAAAAGGAGGTGTGCGTCGACAATGTCGTCATGTTACAGAGCGGTTGCTGCGGGGGAGGGGAACCATGCCGCCGGTGGTGATGGTATGCGGGCTCGGTCGTCGTGGTAGAGCAAGCAGAAGCAGGATATTGGTTGGAAGCCGGAGGGAAAGAGACAGAATGTGACCCAAGATGTGTTGAGAATGGCTACTGTTGACATTAGCATGAGGCACGCTAATTAAAGCGGCTGCGTGTTGTCGTGGGGGAGACGAGAGGTTGTCATGATGGATATGGATGGAGTGGAGGGCACGGGAAGCTCCCTACCACGATTGTACTTGCCTACCTACTATGTAAGCTCAGCTCAGCTCGACTCATTAATTACTTGAGCTTCTTCTTCTTCTTCTTCTTCCTCCTCTCTTCCTCCTCCTCTTATTTTTTCCAACCTCTTCGACTTCTTCATCTTCGTTTTATAGCATCAATTTGTCAATTGACACCATCACTTACCCTATCTCATCTTTGTTCTTCTCGCATCATCCTTGTTCGTCTTCTTCCCCATATCTCTTTTGTCAACTCCACCAAGCTTCCCTGTTCCCCAAGCTCCCGCCTTCTCCGGATCCGCATCAGCTAAGAGCTGGAGCTCTTCGGCCGTACCCATCTTTACAACCAGCGAGTCTAACGGACATCCTCGTCGGCGTCTATCTACTCGTAGGCCTTCTGCTCAGTCCCTAAATCCCTACACATATTGGGATTCTGAGCCTCCGTGATAAAGCAGGGCATACAACGAGCTACTGCAATTTACCTTGCACCTCTGACCCCGCTCCCCCACCTAAAGCTGTGGCACATCTCGTGTCGTTAGCCAGTCGTCTTATCTGACGTACAGTACTCGTTCAGTGGCATCAGTAAACCTTGATGTAGGTGATCTGATCTGATTCTCGCTTCAAAAAGGGACAAGGGGTCTATCAATAGCGGTTAAGTACTTAACTGCCGCGTGGACATGCTCTGAGTCTGCAAACTCTTATCCCCTCTCTCGCTCCTCAATTTCCCTCCGCTTTCACCACTTGACTAACAAGCGTGTGGATAGAAGCAATGGCATCTGAACAGCAGCGTCTGCCCACCCGTGAGAGGCGCCCCTCCACGTCGGCCCCGATCGTCGACATCCAGGGTTCTGTTGGCCCCGCAGGCGTCTCTCGCCCCAAGCACACCAGAACTGCCACTGGCTTCGGTCCCAGTGAGATCAAGAGCTTTGAAGGTATGTTAGTTTTCAACAGATTCTACGGCGTTCGGGTGTGATTGATTCATTTCGGACCTTTGCCATTGGCCCGTTCTGTTCTAAATCAATCTTTCTCCTCCTTCACACCGTCCGAAATTATCTACTTGCGAAACTGCGCTTACACCATTGAACAGCCTCAATTCCCGAACCCCAACGTGAAGCATGGAAGCGCAACCAGTCTAGAGGTTTTACTGGTAAAGATGGCTTCGAGCAAGAGGTTGTTCGCCATGTTGAGACGACTCTCGCTCGTTCTGTCTTCAACTGCAATGAGCATGCCGCCTACTCTGCCACCAGCCTGGCTTTCCGTGACCGCCTGATCCTCGACTGGAACAGGACCCAACAACGACAGACCTACCGCGACTCCAAGCGTGTCTACTATTTCAGTCTTGAGTTCTTGATGGGTCGCGCTCTTGACAATGCCATGCTCAATGTAGGACAGAAGGACACTGCAAAGGGTGAGCTTCCCAGATATCAATTTAATCACGACTCTACTGACATGAGTGTTCAGCTGGTCTTGCTGAGCTCGGCTTCCGCATTGAGGATATTATCACCCAAGAGAACGATGCTGCGCTAGGTAACGGTGGTCTCGGTCGACTTGCCGCTTGTTTCCTTGACAGTTTGGCCTCCCTTAACTACCCCGCCTGGGGTTACGGTCTCCGATATCGATATGGTATTTTCAAGCAGGAAATTGTAGACGGATACCAGGTTGAGGTGCCTGATTACTGGCTTGACTTTAACCCCTGGGAGTTCCCTCGACACGATGTTACTGTTGATGTAAGTTGCAAACTACTTGGTCAGGAGTAAAGTAAGCATAGCTAAAACGAACCACAGATTCAATTCTTCGGACACGCTAGGAAGACCACTGATGAGAATGGAAAGGCCGTTGCCATCTGGGAGGGCGGTGAGATCGTGCAGGCCGTTGCCTACGACGTACCCATCCCCGGTTACGACACACCCACCACTAACAACCTGAGACTCTGGTCCAGCAAGGCCTCGGGTGGAGAGTTTGACTTCCAGAAGTTCAACAATGGCGATTACGAAAGTTCAGTCGCTGACCAGCAGCGGGCCGAGACCATCAGTGCTGTGCTATACCCTAACGATAACTTGGAGCGTGGAAAGGAGCTTCGCTTGAAGCAACAATACTTCTGGGTTGCTGCCTCCCTGTACGATATCGTTCGCCGTTTCAAGAAGGCCAACCGCCCCTGGAAGGAGTTCCCTGACCAGGTGGCCATTCAGCTCAACGACACTCACCCTACACTGGCCATTGTCGAGTTGCAGCGAATTCTTATCGACATTGAGCATCTTGAGTGGGATTTGGCCTGGGACATTGTCGTCAACACCGTAAGTCTTTCTGATCAAGCTTACCCCTCATCACTAACAACTTTCTAGTTCGGTTACACCAACCACACTGTCCTGCCCGAAGCGCTGGAGAAGTGGCCTGTTGGCCTAATCCAGCATCTCCTGCCCCGGCACCTGCAGATTATCTACGACATTAATCTGTTTTTCCTCCAGAAGGTCGAGAAGGCTTTCCCTAACGATCGAGATATCTTGAGCCGGGTGTCTATCATTGAGGAGTCTCAGACAAAGATGGTGCGCATGGCGTACCTGGCGATTGTTGGATCGCATAAGGTCAACGGTGTTGCTGAGTTGCACTCGGATCTTATCAAGACCACCATCTTCAAGGATTTTGTCGAGATCTACGGTCCTGACAAGTTTACCAACGTGACCAACGGTATCACCCCTCGCCGTTGGCTGCACCAAGCCAACCCTCGCCTCTCGGAGCTCATCGCCTCCAAGGTTGGAGGTAACGGCTTCCTCAAGGACCTTACAACCCTTAACCAGCTCGAGAAGTATGCTGAAGATAAGGAGTTCCGCAAGGAGTGGTCTGAGATCAAGTATGCCAACAAGGTTCGACTTGCTAAACTCATCAAGTCGGCCGTGGGCGTCACTGTGAACCCCGCAGCGTTGTTTGACGTTCAAGTCAAGCGAATTCACGAGTACAAGCGCCAGCAACTCAACATCTTTGGTGTCATCCACCGATACCTTTACCTCAAGTCACTATCCCCAGAAGAGCGCAAGAAGGTCGTTCCTCGCGTGTCCATCTTTGGAGGCAAGGCCGCGCCCGGTTACTGGATGGCCAAGCAGATTATTCATCTGGTAAACGCCGTCGGCTCTGTGGTGAACAACGACGAGGACATCGGCGACCTTCTCAAGGTCATCTTCCTGCCTGACTACAACGTCAGCAAGGCCGAGATCATCACCCCTGCCTCAGACCTCAGCGAGCACATTTCTACCGCCGGCACGGAGGCATCCGGTACTAGCAACATGAAGTTTGTGTTGAACGGTGGTCTCATCATTGGTACTTGCGACGGTGCCAATATTGAAATCACGCGTGAGATTGGCGAGAACAACATCTTCCTGTTCGGCAACCTTGCTGAGGATGTCGAGGACCTTCGACACAGCCACCAGTACGGCTCGCACGAAATTGACCCTGACCTGCAAAAGGTGTTCGCCGAAATCGAGAAGGGCACCTTCGGCTCGGTTCACGACTTCAGCGCTTTGGTTGCAGCTGTCCGTGATCACGGCGATTACTATTTGGTGTCTGATGACTTCCACAGCTACAACGAGACCCACAAGCTGGTGGATGAGGCATACCAGAACCAGGAGGAATGGATCAAGAAGTCAATTATCTCTGTTTCCCGCATGGGCTTCTTCAGCAGTGACCGCTGCATTGACGAGTATGCCGAGAGTATCTGGAACGCAGAGCCTCTTGTTGTCCATGACTAGATAGATCATGAGATTTAGGTTATGATAAAGGTAGACAAGGGTATGTGGATAGATTCACAGACTGGCGCGGGGTAGATATGATGGACTCAAGAGAGGGAAACGGGCAGACTGATGGCATGTGATTGGTGGGGGGGATGGTTTCGAATTGAGAGACTCATGACAAGAGTGGATATTGGACAGGTCCTCCCCTTAGTAATGAAACGGCCATGATACACATATTTCTCCTCAATGATGAGCCTTGACCCGATTCTCTGTTATGCATATGTTCCTCATTATCTGAGTCTATCTTGATGTTTGTGCTGTGTGCTGATTTGAGTGGATAAGTGAGGTGATATTGACCTCGATGTAGCAGCTCAACAGCATTGGCGTAGATCGACAAGATATTATGAGGCCGCTGAGCACGCACGCAGCGTTCACCGACGGGAATGTCCCTTAATTCAACACTCATCAGTGTGCTTGGCGTGGGTTTGGTAAGTAGATGTGCCTTTATACGAGCGCTTGTGGGGTGGTGGTATCACGCATCGAAGGAAGTGAGGTTCTAGAGGAGGTCTAGACGGACATTTTGGACGGATATTGACAGATGTCCTGGGTTGCATGACAAGTGCAAGCACTAGTCTTGAGAATCCAGGGTCCTATCCTGGCCGAACCGACTGATACTAAGCGCAGTGCATCTTAAATAGAACAGATATACATGTATAGCTTGGATTCAGATGGGAGTGTGGTACCCCGAGGCATAGCGGTAGTTAGGGATGATGTCAGAAGCAGTAGACTCAACTGGAGAGCATAGCAGTCCGCCAGAACAGTAAAGAGACTGGGCGGATGAGAAGCACAGTACCAAGCCCTACGAGCAGTGGACCGTAAATGTTCGGTACCGAACAGCTGGAATAGTCGGGGCGGGTGTTCCCTTGGCCGCTCGCCTCTACGAAGATCCGTTAAGTTATGGGGCTGCAACCATTCGACGCAGAGGGCTTAAGCAATCTGTGGATGTCGATCAAAAGGTCTCGAACAGAGGGGCATGGCCGATCTGGGACGGGAAGAGGGTAAGGATAGTTCGCTGGGTTAGGGGAGGGCAAAGATGATTCCAAGATGGGAGATGGATGGAGGGGATCGACAGGGCATGCTCGTGTTGTGAAGCCGGGGTTGAGCGGTGATGACCCGAGATTCGACAATCTCAAGATTGTGATTTGTGATGAAACAAGGCATGTAAGTGAATGAGTGAATGTTTGATTTGGGCCGTGTTGTTGCAATTCAGTGATGGCGTGTAAGTTAAGGGCGCCTTTCATGACACTCGCTCATATTATTGCGATTTCTGGCAGCAAGAGCAAAACAAACAAAGGTAATGAGTGAGAATGACAGCCACATTCCAACAAGGTACATTGACTTATCCATGCATCAATCTTTGCAAAACCTCCCATCTCGATGTCGATTTCGTGGACCCTCGTCTCTGTGGGACTTTGGATTTTGACCGAGAAATGCTCTAGGGCAAGATACCAGCACCGCAAGAAACCACTTGAAAGTCTCTGGCTTTCAAAAATGACGTCGATATCGAGTTGCAGGCTTTGAAAACTTGAACATTTAATTGTAATGTTGCGGCGCGTGATGGAAAACCCCGAATTGATAGGTAGTCAGTTTAACTTAGGTTAAGCAGGCTTGTTTTAGAAATGACCCCACCTCAAAGATCATTCGGGAGAATATTCGATCGCTCCATCGATTTCACGATGGGCGGGTTAGGTCGTTGAGAATAACGGATCGGGGCTTCTTGTACCTACGCCGTGTATTTTGGCAGAACAGGTACCTGGCCGTTGGAGGGATCGGAGACTGGGATGGGTCCTGGCGCCTTGGCCCGTTAGAAAAACAGATGCCCAAGCGTGCATTGGGCGTGCGCTGTCAAGCGCCGGAGACAGGGGTAAAGGCATGAAAGACAGAGTGGAGGCTGAATTGACGTCATTTGGGAGTGAAGCCATGTGAAGTCGAATGCAGGTTTCTGCGGGCACGAGACAAGGGGGAGAGGAAAAGCAAAAAAGCTGGAGGAGGAGCCATGATTAGGTATGATGAGTACAAGTTGTAGTTATGTGTGCGATAGGTAACATTTCCATAGATGTAAGGTGATGCCATGATGGGAAGTTGAGACGTAGATACAGGGCAGACTTGGCAGTCACCCGTTCAGGGACCATCTGAATAGGTGATGGATCAAGGAAATCGTTAAAGATATCCATCATAGTAGGCACTGCTTTGATTAGGTATCGAGCAGATACTGAGCTATAGGTATAAAGAATGCAACATCCGATTGTCATCATAGATGGTGCACTTTTTAAAAATCCCATCGTCGGAGGAGAGACATGCATGATGAGAATGCGACAGTTACCTAATCCTCAGGGACCCGACCCTGATTTGCATGGAGTAGATCTCTATCTAGATACTACAGTCCTTCCTCCTGGATAAGGTACTGTACCGTAGCATACAGTACGACAGTATATCAAATTTTCAACTTTTCGCATGTTGGATTCAGAACTCCATGTCTATTTTGTAAGTGCATAACTCTGATCTCCACCAAAACCCGAGATCTCGATCCCATATTACGCGTTGCAAGGGTCCCTTCTATACCCGAGTTACACGACTAAGGGGAAGAACGCAAGAGACGGGATCTAACAAGTCAAATGTTAGGAAGCACACCCCGAAACAGAAGCGAATAGACGGTGACAAGGGACGGGTCCTCTACTAATGGAGGCAGGTGTCTTGAATCAAGCCTCCCTGGAGCTCTCTGTCCCTCCTCTGTCCCTCCCCTCCCCTCCTATCCCCCACCCCCCACCCTGGTCCGGGTTGGCGTGTAATGTCGACGAGAAAACCGGCGGCCCTCCGTCCATACACAACACCTCAATTGCCATGGATGGGCTAATTCCATGTATGTATATATATACCCTCCATCCTAGATGGTAAACTCGCTTTCTCTTTGAAATTTCGCTTTTTCCTCCTCTTCTCTCCTCCTCAACTTCTCTCTCTCTCTCTCTCTCTCTCCTACGCCTGAGTTAGGTACGCTCTGAGATTGTTGATTCTCTACCGCATCTCGATACCTTGATCATCTTCTCCACGCGCCCTACGACGTCCTCTGTTGCCTTAGCACAGCGATCGACACTTGACCGACCCAGCAGGAATAAACCTGAATCAAAGACGAACGCGACTCTGTCCTTGTCCGTTTACTCGTACCTCAGAGCACCGAAGCCGCCTTCACCAACAAGAGGTAAGCTTTCTTGTCAAGCAGACAGTACCCCAGAGTTTCCCCAGCGTTTTTGGATCCTGCGTCCCTGTCGACATCAGGGGAACACTGCAACTCACTGGTAACGGCCTGTATTGTTTGGCCTTTCGTACTGGAGTACTGGCAGCAGACTATCGATCGTTGGGGTACAATGGCGTCAAGAGCACTTCATTTATGGAGCTGGACGTCTTTGGGCCCCACTGCTAGCGCTCGAGTTACTGGACCCATTTCCCGTCACAGTGGAAGACAAGCTGGAGAGACCGAGGGACAAGAGCCGGAGGTAGCCTCCAGGCGGTGTCCATCGTTGCAATTTGCAGTTCCTGTACTGCCCTGCTCTGCCCTGGTTTACATCAGTGACGATAACGAGTTGGGTACTGTTTCTGGAGCTGCCACCGCTGTTGTTGGAGTTCGTCTATTCGTCTGCCGTCTCAGACGCCCCAGTCAAGTCAAGCACAGTTCAGTGGTGCCCTGGTTCTGTACGCCGCCAGAAATGCCCCTCACCAGTCACAAGCCTGAGTTTACAAGAGCCCTTCATGGGGCGTTTCCGATTCAGCGCGGCTACTCTGCTCTAGTGCATTTCTGTCCCCTTGTGAATCTGCCGAGCATTGGCTTCTTTGGGTGGCAATTCTATAGCGACACTTGCTAACTGACTTTGTTTTTTTTTATGGACAGTTGCTAACATTGCAGTGATTGATAGACAGACACGTTGCTCCCGCTACCCCGCCTACTCGCACCTGTCAACGACCTTTAATACCATCCATCAATCAAGGGAAAAGACGGCCAGAGACACAACAACAACGAACCATCTCCTATCATTGGACAAAAACATTCGGTCGACTTGTCTGCTACCTTGACCTAGCAGAAAACAAGCAAATCAGGCTTATTACATTGTCCAGTGGGATCTCGCGCGCCTCTTCCCGCCCCCCGCTCGATACCTGTGTTCTCCATCGACATCGAAACCTGTATCGGTTTTTTTTACTGCCACTGTTACTACTACCCCCGGTCATCGTCTTTTGCTCGATCGTCGATTTCCCATTCACCTGACCCATTATCGGTCCATCCCATTTCCATCCCCAGCAACCCATCCAATCCAACGAGATTACCTCTTTATTCTCTACTTTATCTCGCACGTCAGGACTATCAAAAAACCTTGACTTGACGACCCTAGACGACTACGTCTGCGCCCCGCCCCCCATCGACTATACCTCATTTTCTGTATTTCCTCGTTTTACTGCCAGGAAACTCTCCATCCTTCATTCTCAAATCCCTCGCTCTTCAACCAGATATTCACCATGGCCGAGTTCGTACGCGCCCAGATCTTCGGCACCACATTCGAGATCACCTCGAGGTGAGTTGTGCATGCATTTCCGACCGATCAACGATCGCATCTCTGACTTTTGTTGCGCGCAGGTACTCTGATCTCCAGCCCGTTGGCATGGGAGCTTTTGGCCTTGTTTGGTACGTTCGCCTCACCGTCCCAGTCGTTTCTGCGCCCCAAATGACTGACTCGATCCTTTCACAACAGCTCTGCCAGAGATCAGCTCACCAACCAAAATGTCGCCGTCAAGAAGATCATGAAGCCCTTCAGCACACCTGTGCTCGCCAAGCGCACATACCGTGAGCTCAAGCTGCTCAAGCACCTTAGGCACGAAAACGTGAGCACCAACCCCTCCACAGCCAAACCCCCGCATAGCTCGTCATTGAGCTCGTCCACGGCGTCTCACCTCGCATCCGAGCAATTGCTAGTTCCTCGGTGCTAATATGACTTTCCTATTAGGTTATTTCTCTCAGCGACATCTTCATTTCTCCCTTGGAAGATATGTATGTTACCCAGCTACGATGGGCTCTGCCCCTCCCCCACCTCCTTTCCCCGCGTTCTTGCGCTGACCGCATTGCAGCTATTTCGTCACAGAGCTCCTTGGTACCGATCTTCACCGATTATTGACTTCGCGTCCTCTCGAGAAGCAGTTCATTCAGTACTTCCTCTACCAGATTATGGTATGCTCAATGAAGCCTAGATAGGCATACCCAATGCTTTTAAAGATGCATATGCTGACTTCGTTTTTCTTGTAGCGAGGTCTCAAATACGTTCATTCGGCCGGCGTTGTTCACCGTGATCTCAAGCCCAGCAACATTCTCGTTAACGAAAACTGCGATCTTAAGATTTGCGACTTCGGTCTCGCACGAATCCAGGATCCTCAGATGACTGGTTATGTCTCCACACGATACTACCGAGCTCCCGAGATTATGCTCACCTGGCAAAAATACGATGTTGAGGTTGATATCTGGAGTGCTGGCTGTATCTTTGCTGAGATGCTTGAGGGCAAGCCTCTGTTCCCCGGCAAGGATCACGTCAACCAATTCTCCATCATTACTGAGCTCCTCGGTACTCCTCCCGATGATGTTATCAACACCATTGCCAGCGAGAACGTGAGTTGCTTGCACTGAGAGAACTGTATACCCTGGTTCCGGAAACTGACTGTGAAATAGACCCTTCGGTTCGTTAAGTCGCTACCCAAGCGCGAGCGACAACCTCTTCGCAACAAGTTCAAGAACGCCGACGACTCGGGTATGCTTAAAACCGATACCAGACTTCAAAGCATCTACTGACAATGACTAGCCATTGACCTCCTCGAGCGCATGCTTGTCTTCGACCCCAAGAAGCGAATAACTGCTACTGAGGCCCTTGCCCACGACTATCTTTCCCCCTACCACGACCCCACAGATGAGCCTGTGGCTGAGGAGAAGTTCGACTGGAGCTTCAACGACGCAGACCTGCCCGTTGACACATGGAAGATCATGATGTAAGCCTTACACAAGCTCAAGACGCATATTAAGTGCTAACAAACTTAGGTACTCTGAAATTCTCGACTACCATAATGTTGAAGCCGGTGTTACCAACATGGAGGAGCAGCAATTCAACGGACAATAGACGAGGGATGTGGTTAATAAAGGAGGAAGATGCTACCAGTGCATACACACTTGAGGAAGAAGCAGATCAAGTCACAGTGCCGATGATACCACGAAATTCAACGCATACGCCCATGATCCTACCACACTCCCACTGTCCCGTGCCCACATGAAAAAGAAAGATGCAGAAGAAGCAAGACATAAAGATGAATAGCAAGATATTCGTCGCGAGGAACAAGCATGCACATGCAAAGACACGAACGCACGTCTGGCGTTAGGGGAGACAAGGAAAGACCTTGGAATTGATGGAGGCATGTGCGAAACATGCGCATACCTCTCCAAGGGAAATGCTTTTTGGGGCAAAGGGGAGCTCATTCTTTTTTTTTTTATCGTCTGCTTCTCTTTTCCTCAACATATATGATTTTATTTTTATTGGTTTAAGGATGCAGCGGGGCATGAAAATACACGACGCACAAGGGCTTTTAGGTTACAATGATTTTCTGCTCATGTAATTCCTGCTTTGCTTCTGGGTGCTTGAGTAAATTATAGAGCTTGTGAACGATATATTATGATCCATGAAGGGAGTCAAATGTTATGTTTAGCCGATGATGTGCTTGTTTATATTGGCTGGGCAGCTATGATGGATGCCGTCGAGGGTGTTCTGTCTTGGACGAATACAAGACAATCGAACCAACATGTTTCAAGCAGAAAGCGGAGTAAAGGCCCCAGATATGGAGACTTGAATGCGTCATCTTGCTTAAAATATTACCATTCTCAATCCATTTCTTGTTCTGCTCTCTCGGGAGTCGAGGGAAATCCGGAGTAGAGGCGTAGCTCTTTTGTGTCATGACTTCTACTAAAATTTGTCACATTTGTGGAATTTATATAGCCTTGTAGCCTAGAATTCAGGGAGTCTATTGATAAGTTTTAGGAGATCACGCCTTAGAATGATGCTGGATTATGCTCAAAATCTCTAGCGCTCCTCTATATGCTGCTAAATCCATATACATACATATTCTACTCATCGTGATTATCAAGACCAACATGCTAATGTATCAAATATATACGTATTGCGAAATCATTCTTGTATCATGCAACTTTTCTCTCTTGTGCAAAACATTCTAATTCGAACTCTCTGCGTCGAGCAAAGCCTGTAAGTCGTCCAATTCACCACTGTGGTAGACCATGTCATAGAATTGGCCTCGACTGTTGTACAAATCTCGAGGCGAGCCATATCTAGAAAGGAGGGTTGTAAGTAGTTGATCTTGAGCACTAAATTGTTGAAATGACTTACTCAAGCACGCGCCCGGCACTCATAACCACGACTGTGTCATAGTCAATGATTGTGCGCAAACGATGCGCAATTGTTACTAGAGTGCGATCTCCTCCCGCAGCCTCGAGCTCTCGTCGTAAAACGCTCTGAATGCCTCGGTCTGTCTCATAGTCCATACTTGCTGTGGCCTCATCAAGAAGCATCAGCTTGCTCTGACGGATAAGAGCGCGGCAGAGCGAGAGGACCTGCCGCTGGCCATGAGAGAAGTTTTCACCGCGTGCGTCGACACTCGTTGTTAGATTCACGGCATTATGCTCGTCGTCTGCAGAGTGCATGTCGTTATCACTATCGTCAGAGGCATGAGGAGAAAATGAGGCGATCCCTTTGCAGTTGTCCAGGGCTTTGTCAAGAACATCCTTAGGTACACGGCCGCCGGGGTCAAGGTTCGACTCAACGGTACCGTTGAAGAGAACAGCTTCTTGTGGGATGATAGTAAGACTCTCACGGAGGCGGTGCCGAGAGACTTTTGTGATGTCAACGCCATCGTATAGAATCTCGCCAGAGACGACATGTGTGAAGCGCAAGAGGGAGAGTACCAGCTAAAGGGAATCATGGTCAGTGTCACGATACGACTGTCTGAGATGGGGTATCTGATGCTTACCGTACTCTTGCCAGACCCTGTTCGTCCCACCACGGCCACGCGTTCGCCCGCTTTGAACTTGAGGTTCACATCGGTGAGGATGTCGGGTCCGTCAGGATCGTACCGAATCGTCACGTTTCTAAATTCGATCTCACCAGATCGAGGCCAGTTCTCGGGGATGACGTGGGAGGGATCATCTGTGTATTCGCCCTCTTCCGGATAGGTCTTGTCGTCCTTCTCCTCAGGCTCTAGCTTTACGTACTCTTTAACTCGGTGAAACTTGAAGATTGTGTCAGTAGGCTCTTGACAAAGGGTAACAATCCTACTCACGCTTTGCATCTCAACTTCTAGGTCGTTCATAGCTCGTACCAGCAACAGAATGGTCTGGCTGAGCCCATTGGCATTGGTAAGGGAGAAACCGACTAATCCTGCAGCCACAACTCCAGTCTGTGACACTGCGATTATACCTGCCGATAGACTGACAAGAGCTGTCACAAAGTCCACTCGTACAGCCACCCAACGGTTGGCATTGAAGCTGGCTTCAGACGACGCTGACCAGGTGCGCAACCTGGCAGCCAGCTCTTCTCGGAACGTCGATGCCATACCACTCCTAGCACGAATAACCGGCAGGCCTGCGAGAGTATCGGCAAACTGAGAGAATACAGGCGACTGTGCTGAAGAAGTAAGCCGCTTAATAACGACGGCAGTTCGAGTGTATGCCTCGCCGATAAGAATCCCAAACAAACACGTAAAGAGTGCCGGTATCATGAAAATCGGCATGATGCTACTGACAGCACCAATACGAAAGAGCATCAGAAGAATGGTGTCGAGCATAATCCGCAGCATGGTACTGATTGTTCCGTCAATTGAAGCCATATCACTCGAAAAGCGATTGGTGATACGCCCGATGGGGATATGCTTGAACCACGAGAGCGAAACCCGCATGATAGCACGAATGAAGTCGTTGTGTAGTCGTCTTGCAGCGTTCCAAGCGCCCCATTCAAACATAATGATGGCCAAACAGTAACTTCCAATCTCGAGAAACGTGAGTCCAGCAAAAATTCCCATGTAATAGGGGATGTCGATATGGGCTTGGTGGTTGTATGCCTCCACCCACACTGAGAGCCACAGAGTACTCAAAAAGGCAAAGATGTTTGTTGCAAGCAAAAGTCCGAGGCAAAAAGCAACAAATACAGGGTGTCCAAAGTAGTTCATGTATTGCAAAACTGGTTCCAAAGTTAGTGTAATCTCACGGCGGACAAAATCTACTTACAAGTCATGCGGCCGACTTTTCCAGAAGCCTTCATTTCCTGATTAACAACATCCCTCAGGTACTTCTCTTCCGATACCTTGTTAGTGTTGTTTAGGGAATCGCCGTTAGGTTGTATTTCGGTCACCGTGGTTTCGGTTGCCTCATCTTCATCGGCATCTCCTCCCAAGACTTGGGCGATGGCAATGGGTCTGCGGACAACACCAATTTGCGGTTCTGCCGACTCAATCTGGCCCTTTTCTAAGACAATGGAAAAGTCTGCTTGCTCGGCGATCCAGGGGAGATTAGTCACAAGTACAGTTGTCCTCCCACTTAGAAGATCAGTACAGAAGCAATGCTTCCAGACACCGGCAGCTGTCTTGGCATCAAGTGCAGCAAATACATCATCGAGCAACAGCAGGGGTGCCTTGGAGTACAATGCTCGTGCGAGGGCAACTCTCGCCTTCTGGCCTCCTGAGAGAGAGGTGCCGTTTTCGCCTACAATGGTTATGTCCCGAGCTGGTAGCTCCTTGAAGTCCTCCCATAAGCAGCATGCTTCAATAACGCGATCATAACGAGCTTTCTCCATTGGACTACCAAAGAGGACGTTGGCCTGGATGCTTTCATTCTGTAGCCAGGCCGACTGAGAAGCGTACGCAACATCGTCCGGCCTGGTTACAGAGCCACTCTCCAGATAGGTTTCACCTAGAATAGATAACAAGAGGGTGGTTTTTCCGCTACCACTTGGACCACCAACGACATTTAGGCCTCCTTGAGCAAAATTAAGTGTAATATTGTTCAAGGTAAATGTTGCCGTCTTGGTTTTCCGGAATGAGGCACCGTCAATACGGAGTGGGCCAACCGGGTAATGAGGAGTAGGAACCGTATTAGCAAAGTACTTGTCGAGCCGAGTTACTGACACCAGAGCACTAGCAAAGTTTCTTCCAAAAGCACTGGCCTGCATAATGTTTCTGCGAACATTCTTGACGAGGAAGATGGTTGTGAAAGCGGTCGCAGCATCGAGGCGACGCTTTGAAAGGCCGACGTGAAAACCAAACATTACGAGCAGGGACAAATAAGGAACAATCTGCATGACTTGGTTTAGCGAGGCTTGAATCATTGAAGTCCTCCAGAGCTCCTTCTGCTCAGCAGAACGTGCATCGATGATCTTTTCTGTGATAGGATCCTCCCAAGCAAAATACTTGATAGCACGGAGAGAGGCGAGGTACTCTGTTACCAAAGACATGCGGGAATCTTGGGCCTTTCTAACTCGACGTTGTGAGTAGAACATCAGACGTCCAAGCCATATTGAAAGAGGGGTGGCTAAGAACAGAATGGCGTTTCCAACCAGAGATGCCCAGCCCATCATTCTGTACATGCCGATAAGTGATATTATGGTTCCAACAGGAGTACCTATGGTGGCTTGGATAATGTCTCTTGATCTGTAGATAGCGTCTATGTCAGAAGCCATGAGATTAGCCAAGCGTCCAGCGGATGTGCTCTTGGCGGCGGTCTGGCCGTTCTTGTTGCTTGGTTTTGTGCCTGCTGATTGCAGCTCGAAAGGGTCTTCTTCCATTTCCATCGAATCTAAAGCAGTGTAATACAGCTCTTGCGTAAAGGCAGATTTGATACGAACCACGAGCCTGGTGGATGTAAAAATGTACTGCTGGAAGGCAACGGAGCGTGACAGTGGGCCGATAAACATGAGAAATAGCCAAAGCCATGGTTTGTAGACGGCGCCGTTTGGGTTCGCAAGATATTCGAGTAGCTTGAACATGGCATACGCAGCGATGTTTTCGACCGTATACGACGTGGCAACCCAGAACGACATGAGAAGTAATTCCCTTTTTTGAAATCGAAGTACTGTAAGCAATGTCTTTTTCGAGATTGAACGGGCTTCCTGCACCCGGCGTAAAAGATACATTGGCTCGTCGTACCAGGCTATCCTCGGAAGATCGGACATATCAAGCTTTCGCTTAGTACCCTTCCAGATGATTGGAGTCAGCCAATCATAAGTACAGTAGTAAGTAAACCAACTGCAAGTCTCTTCAGGAGCCGGTTCGTTCTGGTCAAAGCCCGGGATGTTAAGATCAACCAGCAGAGGCGTCCATTCTCTGGGGGTGACGAAGGCAACAACGGATGCTACTGCAATCGAAATGATGCCCCCTGAAGTACTTGCATCGTGGAGACACTTGGTACCAGTCTGGATGCAAGGCAAGGTGTGACCAGCGACGAGTATGGCCAGGGTAGCTGCAAGCACAAAGTTGATTTGATGCAATGCCACATGACGCCATTGAAGATGGTTGAAGAGGCGTAGTAGACCTGTGATAAAAGCGTATGTAACAGCAACAATGTTGATCCAGTGCAGCTCGTCTTGGATGTAAGCGAGTGTGATGAAAACGACGGCAGTCAGCCTTGCAGCCTGGGAGGCGAACTCATACGACCATCGGATTTTGGCAGCTTTGGAACGATTACTAGATTCCTGTCGATTGATCCGAATTACGTGGAATGTGAGTTGTACAAGCGATATAAAAAGCACGACAGCTTGTGGTATTCCAGACTGTGCTAGTTGTGACACTTGATGGATCCATTGGACTTGAGTCAATGACATGACGCTGGGAAAGTTAGCGTTTATAGCGATGTAAGTCCATCGGCAATACGCACCTAGTCAAGGAAGGTATTTCCGGTATGATAGTAGATTGATTCCCGCCATAAGGGGAGAATTCGAACCCGCCGAAGCGGTGAATTAAGATATCCATGATGTCGACGTAGACATGAGAAAAGTCCAGGGACTGCAGAAAGCAACGGTTCTAGAGGAGACAGAAGCAATATACAAAAATGAGGCCACTTGACGTGATGCAATAAAGGCAGGACAGTGAATGGGTGAGTCAGATGCTACCCAGTTTGGCACTCATCTCATCATAGATGCAAGAATACAACACAGATGAGATGAAAATTGGAAGAAAGAGAAAGCGACTAGGCTTAGCAAGCACGTTATCAGTTGAAGTCGCTGGAGTCGGAAGTCATGAACAATGAATGGCTGGGAACGAGTGGGAAGGTGGAGAACACACCCTATCCTGCCCATCATGGCTGCCCGAACATCGGGGCGGAATACAGGCGCTCTAGCGCTAGACCTCGGGTGCCCAGAAGGGAAAGAAAAAGTAATGCTGAGCTTGCCGGGGGTGCAGCTCCGACGCTTTCAGTGGACGACGGATTCGAAAGCCGGCCTCGCGAACCGGCCCGTGGGGGAAACGTCCTCCGCTGCAGCTGCAACTGCAAGCAGGGACCCGCCCGCCTCACATGCACTGCCCGCATCCACAAACCAACGTTCGTTATTCGGGGCGGGATAAACTTACAGGCATGGCAAAGGCACCAATTGATTGAGTTTGGCATTCTTTGACCGCCTCATAATCTGGCTGACCGAAGCCGGTGAACAAAAGGCGGCTCAGATGTTATCTCCAATGTAATGTCTCATACCGCCACAGTGAAAAGGTGATAACTCTGGCATGTCTCCAGGGTAGCGGATGAATTGTTGGGATGGCATCATCCTCTGACTGCCACACCAAGCTCGACTTTGTGTGCCATGGTTCAGTGTTTGATTGGCCAAGTCAGCGTAAGTAGCAGGAGTCATGGCTCTGTTTGGCCTTTTGCTGATACTTTTGTTACTGGATGGCTCGTCGCTGAAAGGATACTGAACCGATTATTTTCTCGCAACGCAGTGTATCCTAAGGTAATTCAAAGTCACAGAAAGACTACTGGAAAATAGCAAAGCTTTATAGTTGTATTGTATATTCTTATCTAAACCACTATCGGTAATTTATCGATAGCATAGTCTTTATGTCTGGTCAGTAGTGCGTTGCCTTGGCCTTGTTAATGGTTGATGGGATAGACCTGTTGTGCGACGTTCACAGTGTGATCTTCCCTTATAGCCTACATGAGAAAAACAGAACTAGGTATCAAGGACTGCGGTTATATCTTTTGAGAATACCAAAGAAAGGAGGGAGAACGCAATGTCTGCATATTGTACACGGATAACTGCAGTTAATTAGGCAACTGCGATCCTGGGAAAGCAGAGCACCGCACTGCCAAACACCCGTCAACTTTAGTGTAGCTGCAGTAACCCGCATTCAATTAAACTAGCATATTCCATTAAACGAACAAACAATATACACCACCCACAGGTGTTTCCTCTCATTCAACGAACGTCGATATTCAGCATTTAAACATTCGCTAAAACCTCAGCTATATAAGCTTTGAAAATACCCTCCACACCATAGCCAATCAACAAGATTCGGTAGATCACACCGGGTGTGCTGGCGCAATGGTAGCGCGTAGTCCTCCTAAGACTAAGGCTCAGGGTTCGAGTCCCTGGTATACCGGACTCAGATATTTGTTTTTTTGGGGTGTTTGTGTTGAGTATCGTGGGATGTTTTTTTTTGGTGTCGAGTTTTTGCTGCTGCCTGTCGGAAAGAGAAGGAGACAGGACAGGAACAGCCTTGTAGGTCAGACGTATCTGCTCTGCTCCGGGCCTCTTTGCTTCCTTGATATGTGGAAGCAATGAACAGTTCATTTTTTCGACATACCAATCGTCTTAATCTCCATTTTACACGAGCTCAAAAGCCGTTGTTGAGATACTATACCATTTTGCTCTAGTTAGATTGGTGTGCATAGATACTCTTCCGTCTAGCGAATAAGTCGTAAGAATACTCCATATCAGCTCTCTACCTCCTCATCCACATTTTGCTTGTCCTTCTTCCCTTTCTTCCCTTTCTTCCCCTTCTTCCCCTTCTTCCCCTCTTCACCAGGACCAGTGCCAGTACCATTAAAACCTAAACACACTGCCGTAGCATAGTCTCCATCATGGCTAATCGAAACCATCGCGCTCTTATCCATCGGGTCTCCTTCACCGGCCCTTACCCGTGCAATCGGCGGCCCGCTGCCCAGCCTCTCTCCATCCACAGGTACTTTCTCAATAATCACATCGTGAAACGTCAGTTTACGGTACGAATGCGCCTTGATGACAGCTTCCTTTACCGCGAATCTAAAGTGGAGCTCAAGTCAGTGGCCTTACAGTTTGTAGTCTTCCTGTGAACGCATACCTCCCTGCCATAAAGGTAGCGCACTTCCACATCAAAGAATCGTTTGCCGCAAGCTCTTCGTGTAATTGGGCAAACTTTCCCGCCTTTTTCGAGATGTTCCCCAGAATTGTCCGTGACGTATCATTTTGCGCTTTCGTAGGATCGAAGACGACGTTCAGACGCTCATCTTTTATGGCCAATTCTTCAGGGGCCAAAATTCTGTTCACAAAATTTGTGGCTCTTGGGCTAACTAAGATGCGATAAATACGAGAAATTTGACAAATATCAGTCCCAATGTTCAAGGGAAATTGAAACGGTCGTAAGGGTTTCATCACTTGTTGTGAATGGGTGTTATCGTGAGTGGATGTATCACGTACTGCGCTGGGACTGCCCGAAGATCATGTTCATTCTACGTTGAGCCGCTAGTGTCGGCAACTTATCGATTAAGCTCCAAGCTCCACCTCTACGTCACCGAGCATTCACCCGCATCATCTGCTAATCATCGGAGTAAAAGTTCCTACAACTTGGCAGCTGTGTGCTGTATCGAAAGACCTTCCTATTATTACCTAATTATATAGGTGATCAAGCAACCTGCAATGAGTGTATCTAACAGGATGGAAAAATTCTCGATAAATCCTCAACGCCAAAATTTCTCATTACTCCACGTTCGACATGGTTGTCGAATATGCAACAACAGGCCGGCTAAGTAACATGCACATAAGACAAGTAATGACCACAAGGTTTCGGTGGCAGAAACAAGGGCATGATAATGGGGTATTGAGCCTAGAAACGAAAGGCAATGCCGCTCCCCCGACAATGTCTTTTCATGACTTGGAGATTTTTACTCGGCAAGGAGAGGGGCGCGCTCTTGGTCAGCGGGTGCACTGCGCCAGCTGATCTCTCTACCTGTGGCGGCGGGAACTGCGACAACAACAGTGGCGATGAAAAGCAGCGCCATGATGATAAAGGCAAAGATCCACTGGAAAGCAATGACCTGGTGAAGGAACTGTGAAACTCCAATAGCGGCAGCAAAGACGCTAAGCGAGAATCCCATGGTATAATCCTGCATTTCGTCAGTGTGTCGTGCCACTCGGGTGGGGTAAGCAAGCATACCTTGTAAATGACGATGAAGAACAGTCCATAAGCGAGAATCGACCAGATGAAGATGTTTCCGAAGATGCGAGCCACCAGGTGGTGCGGGTGAGGAACCATGAGAGCTCCATTCCAGTAGATTGCAACAAAGGTCCAGGCCAACGGCCCAGACACAACAGGTGTGTGAATGAATCGAGGGTAGGTGTTGTGGCGGAAGTAGAGCGAAGAGAGGTTGATAAAGTTGAGAATCAGGATGACTTCGGCCCAGTGGAAGTGGGAGCGGACAAAGAGCATGACAAAGGCGAAGTGGAAGAGGTTGTTGAAGATGAAATGGCTTCCGACGCTGGCCGCAGCATGAACAATGTCCGAGTTGCTCGAGAAGAGGTGGCCAATGTAGCCGGCTTGGAGAATGAAGAGAACAATCCTGGGGAGGTGGTTAGCATACGATACACGCACTTGATGTCAAGAAATACTCACCAGTAAATGGAGGTGATGATTGGGTTCAGAGTGAATGCAGTGCGGTACATATGGTTCTGCTCCCAGATCTTTCGGTTTCTGGTGTGGCCATCGTCGGGACGGTGGAGGGTGTAGTAGACGGTAACGACGAGGGACAGGATCCATGTGATGAGGGTAAGGATCTTGTAAGTGAGGATCGCTCCGCTAGAGTGGGAGTCCTTCTTTCCGAAGGGGTTGTCTATTTATTATGGAATTAGCCGAGGCGGCAACACAAGAAGAGGCCGAGGAGAAGCATCAAGAGTTGATGCCTCGCTCAGCATGAAGCCAACATACACTGTTGCCAGTTTGCCATGGTGAAGTGCTGTAGACTCGAGGTCGAATCAAGGTCGCTGCTAAGTGAGACTAAATACGCAGTCCAGGCAAAAAGTGTGGGTGGATGCTGAAGAAGTTGTGACGGGTGAAAGAGGGAAAAGTCTCAAGAGGTGATGGGAGGGGGGCCAGAGGGGAGAGGAAAGTATTTAAAGGGCTGAATTTATTTGAACGGTAGGTGGTTATGTCAGTTGGTACCTACCTTGCTAGGAACCTACCTAGGACTGTGGTTCACCAGCTTTACCTCCACTGTTACGGTAGGTACTGTATGCGGGGAAGCAAGCTAAGGAGGGGAGAGCAAGCAGCCACACGGGCTATGAATGGAATTGATGTCACACCACGCGCCATGGAAGCCAAGGCCCAAGTGCCTCTGTCACTATCATCAAGGTACATTGCTTTACTTTACCTGTCTTGATGAAGGCATCCGAGGGCTGCTTGTAACCGCTCGGACTACTAGGTAGCTAGCATAAGCATTACTGAAGCAAGGTGATCAGATATCTACTAAACTACGTCAAAGGATTTGACCCAGTACGCGGCAGCGAATGGTTGATGGAGGATGCGCATGACTGCCTCCTCACAGCCTCAGACCATAAGGTACAAGTTGAATCTTGCCTCGTCCAAGCGGCACATCTTGATGCTGCCTTGCTAGGCCAGATGACCTCGCTAAAAGGGCGCTAAATGACGGATCAGTCAAAAGGACTGCCGGGAATTAAATAGAGGTCGGGCTGTCATTGGTTTCGAGGCGTCGAAGCTGGTGACCATCACGATTCTGGCCTGTGTTGGTGTGTAGCAATCGCAATAGCGGTGGTGCCAGGTGAGATACATGTTGTAACTTCCTACGTAACTGTACCATGTGGGCTTGTGTCTGGCATTTCAGCTCTGTCTTTAGAGAAATGCCTTGATATTTGTTCGCGGTCAAAGACGCCACGCCACAATCGATTAACTTGGGAGTTCTTTAAGACATCCATCCAATGGATATGAAAGCCAAGTTACAGCAACCATGCCATAAGAGTGGGCCTGGAGGTAGCCCCCATTGCACGAGCCTGCATTCGGACTGTCGCAGGGAAAACAGACGTCTTAGCAGCTTGTGATTGGCCCTACACCTTGCCAGTGACGACAACCTTGATCCGAGCTCCTGCCTCTACGGATATTGAGCGGCTCGTTGCGGGTCAATTCCATTTAACCCGCTACACTACGCTACGGAAACAATTGAAGTATCTAAACATTCCTAATGCGCGTGACCTTTATTTCATCCGGTCCAGAGGTTAGAGATGCGGCAAGGCAGTGGGCCTTTGCGTGATTCTGCGTCGTAACTGCCCTTGCTCATCGAGATTCTTTCCATCCAGCGGTAGGTACTCCCCGACTTGATGCTTCCCGTCTGGTCATTTGTACCCCCCTCGAATTGCTTTACCTCAGATTGACGGCTTCCTGGTGACAAATTGGCAATCAATAATTCCCTGACAATTCAACTCTACGATTGCATCTAATCAATTTACTACATCAAACAAAGCTTCCATGGCAGTCCGCTTTCTTTTCTTGCTAGCTCAAAGGGTCCCTGATCCCTCTGCAAGTCTCACAGTACGTATCATATCGTGTTTCAGTGCACCACCATCATCGCCAATCGAGCGCCAATTATCGATTTGCCATGTTCACACGCCCACATTTAATGCGCATTACTATTGTGCTCCTTGTTCTCTGATATGTCACCGAGAGACTCATTCAGGTGTCTCGATGAACTTGCACCATCTCCCGTCTCCACCGTGACAGACTGTCAGACAACCCAATGAGGTGGGATCAAGATGTTGGATCTACTATGGTACTAGCCAAGTTCGATACACGGCTGTCTGTAGCCTCGACTCGATAATCAAAGGAGATGAAGCTGCTTGCGTTGTTGAAAAGCCATAGTTTATTCTCTTCCAAATGCTTGTTCCATGAGCTTCAGCAAACGTACGCACCATTCAACCATATCGTCATGACAAACAAAAACTCCGCAATATATCCGAATCCTCTGTACACCAGAATGCAATCTCCCGTTACCAAATATCGGTTCTCATCAACTCCTGTCTACAGATAAACCAGTTACGGACGGAATCTGTTTGAGCGGTAGAAGAGCCTGTCACCGGCATCTTTCCACTCCTGAAAGCTCGCCTCCCTGGCTCGTCTTTTCTCGACACAATCTGGACGCCGGTGGGTAGGTTGCCAAGTGCCAGGCGTTTCCTTGAAATTCGTTCCAAGGGTATAACTGTCGCACCTGGAGCTCCTCCTCAGTTGTACAATAACAGAAGAATCTGTTAGATCATTGGTGAACCCGTTGAGTGTTTGCTCGTCGCTCGAATGGATGCTGCGAGTCGTCCAAGACGCACTGTTCAGAGAGCCTATCTGGACTTTGACGGGCTGTTTCTTGTTTTGCATGTCGCAAGGACCGGAAAGCTGAGGATTCTGAATTGGATCGTACGCATCGGCTATCCTTGGGTATTCGCTGGATTCTACCCACGAGTTACTATCGTCGTCGCTCATTATGGTCTTGCGATGGTATTGTGCTAAAGATGATTGTATAGAGTGATAACGTACTGAGAAGAAAATGAAAGATAAAGATGGGAGGGGGGGCCAAAAGCTCTTTAAACGAGTTTGAGTATCGGGATTGACACGTTCAAGTTTCTGCTGAAGAAACTCGATCGTTCGTGCAAACGCAGTCTCGCCCAAAGCTCACGCGGATGTTGTAACATCATGACTAGATCAAGGCCTTGTCACGCCAACGTCGGCTAACTACAGGCCATATTAAAGGAACGCGTACCCAATGTCGTGATAATATGCCGGGGCTGGCCTCAAAAAGCGGCGGCTGTTGGGTGTCGTTGGGTGCCGTTGGGCTACAGCACAATACGGGTACGATACGTACAGATCTTTGGAAATTCCGTTTTCTTTGGAGAAATGACCATGTTAAGGCTGTGCTATACGATCCCTGGTTTGTCGTTTGGGCCTTACTGAGACATGATCCCCAGGTCGTTCGCCAACGTGGTCCGCCATGCCTGCAAGCCCAATGCAACCAAGCTGATGCACAGCCCAGCAACAACATCATGGCCAATCAAACAGGATCGTTCCTGCGGACATGAAATTACAATGCGAACAAATCGCATTTGTCCATCTAAGCCTTGCGACTGGGTCGTCTTTACTTAGTCATTCGGCTATACGCAAGGCAGCGGCATCGTATTTGCCTTGTATAAATAAGGCGTTTCCCAAGGCGATCTGATATTGCGATGTTTTTCAAGTCAAGAGCTGGAAAGTGCAAGATGCCTGTCCTTACAAAAAGCAGGTTGTGGCCATACGTGGTCGATTCTCATTTTCCTCCATTTCTCTAAACCTCAAGCACCATCTCATTTCAAACTCCGAAACGGGGTCAAGTAGTCAAGCACTATAACGACAACTCTGATTATCCACAAACAAAGAGCCATGGACTTCAGGGGAAGGTCATGGTCGAGGGGGGCTGAAGAAAAGTCGAAACCTACAACGCGCATGAATGACGAGACTTGGGAGAAGTTCAAACCATTTCTTTGCAACCTCTACAAGAACTACACTCTCAATATCGTCATGAATATCATGGAAAAGCGCTTTGGCATTGTTCAGAGGTATACACGCCAAGCAAGCTCTGTCAGCGTTTATCACTTAACTGACCTTCAAAAGCAAGCGTCAATACGGTTATCGGTTCGAAAAATGGGGGATCAGGAAATATAATGCCAACGAGAAGAAAATTCCTCCCAATGCCCTGGCAGTTTTTGGCAATCACGAGTCGACTGACTATGGCGATGTTGCCGACTTTGACGGAGATTCTCGCTCTTTCAACTCGCAATCCTTGCTGGGTCTCCCTGATGAAGATACTCCCATGACCACCGCAGGCTCTGATGATACGGACGGCGATGATATGTCAGACATTCAAGGGAGTCCAAGCCTTCTCATCCAGTTCCCTTGGCGAACCGGATCCGACAACGAAGCGAATCAACTTGCTGCTGACTTTTGTGCCGCTATGCTCGATGATACCAACGCCTTCGCTTTATACTCAGGCCTATATGCATCTCTGTCTAACGCGGGACAATCTTCTCCAGAGACTAGGAGGTTCGTGGCTATCGCATGCGCTCGAGTAGCCGGTGAACCAGACAATGCCAGCAATGCCAGGGAACTTCTTTCCGAGGCATGGCCCCGAACCTCATCGAATGGCAACTTAGAGGATCCTTTTGTTTTGTCAATGCTCAAAGCATACGTGGGGAGTCACCACGAAGGCGCGGATAACTCAAGCTCTACCGCTCAGATCTGCCACAACATTGAGCAAGTACTCGACAACAAGAGATCACTTGTACAAATTCCGCACAAATACTCGTCCATTGACCTCGTGGCCTTCTTCTTTCTTAATTACGGCCTAGAGATTTACAATGAAGGCTTTGACAAGTCCAATCCACCAGACTTCATGATAGAGCACGTCTTGAACGAGTTTATCAAGAGACAACCTTTTATGAAGGCCTCTCATTACGGGATCCCATCTCCTCTACGCCGCTGTATTGAGTGGTGCGAAGAACAACTCAGGCTCAACCATCCCGTGGCCCTACAGGATGCTCCAGTACAGCCCAGCTCTGACACACGTTGCTGGTGGCACAACATCAGAGTTTTCTGCACCCTTTGGAGAGTCATGACGAATTTGGTACGGTCCAACTGTGCCCCAGAGTGGTATACCCAGTGCGAGTCAGCCTTCGGTATCTCTCCATCAGAACTCCTCGTGACCCTGACTTGGATGATTCGTGCCGAGACTACTTCTGCCGATGATGATATCTCTGATGCCAAGTTACTTGAGCACGCCGCCGACGGCGCCAAGCATCTACTTGAGCTCGACGAGCCCAAACTCTGGATCGACTTCCTCAACAGGTTCGCATGGATGAACTACCTGACCAATCCGGGCGAAGACCAACAGTCCTTTGAGGCTCAGGTTAAAGACCAACTGCGTAAATTTGTCTCGGAAATGCTCAGGATTCAGCTGCCACACCAGCCCGAGAACCAACCTACCAGTGTTGCAGACATGGACTTTTACGGCTTTACACAACATGGCTTTGGCGATTTTGACATGAATCCCCAAATGGGCTTTTACAGATAGCTGCGTTGCTATCCAGCCTGGGAGCGACTTTTTTTTTTTTTTTACTCTTTTCTCCATTCCTCTGCCCTTTTTTATGTATTCTATATTCAAGCTTGGTGGTCGAGGTTGGTCTATTTCACTTCATTTACAGTTCGAATGTTAGCATCATGGCATGACGGCCCGTCAAGGCTCGTGTGGAACACAGTGCAGAACATAACACATAGCGTAGCGAATCCAATTCTTGTTTGTATCAATAGATAAAGTACAGTTAAACAAAGCAAAACAGTCAAACCCAGTCTATGTGATGCAGGGGTATAAGCAACAGTACTCCTCCGCGGTATCAACAACTTCCTTCACGCGCCATGCTTGATGCCACATCTAATAAAGCAGGTAGAAAACCAAAGGTACTTCAAGTCCTTTGCAAAATAGAAACGAACGGATAGGCATCATACATCTTGATAACCCAACATCCAAACCGTCTTCACCTAGCATCGTGTTCTTTATCCTTAAACTTCCGTTACGAGCTGCTCGCCTTCGTCGAGCAGTTCTGTGACCTTGCGTAGGTTTCCGATCAAATTTCGACCGAGGCCACTAAGGAGTAGCTTTTCGGCATTCGCAGGTAGGCCGAGGTAAGTAGGCGGCTCACGCTCGGGCAGACGGTGAATCCAAGCGTTGAAGTCCTGGATGCTGGTGCCAGAGGGTACGACAAGGCCACCGTCAGGTCCATCAACGAGCTTGTGGTCGACTTCGTAGGCGGCAGGGGTCAAGAAAGATGCGACAAGTTGAGAAAGAAGTCTGAAATCTCCCTCGTCGTCGATCTTGCCACCGTACGTCTCGGTCACCATGTAGCGGAGCATTTCCCAAGGTATGTTCTGAGGAGCAATGTTGGTTCGGTTACCAGCCACGCCGTCAACCCAAGTATCAACGATGAATGCAGAGCACTCGTACTGTAATTTGTTAGCCAAAGAACTCGTTTATGTGTCAAATAAGAATAACTCACATCACTGTCGTTGAACTCCCAGAATCCCTTCCAACCCAAGTTGGGGGCATATCGCAACCTCTCTTGCACAACAGCGTGAAGGAAGGACAAAAGCAGGTATAGTCGTGTCCGTTCGACAGGGCTCTTGGTAGCTCGTGTGGACAACGAAGACATGGAGTCCTTCATGTTAGCTCTGACACCGGCAGGTTGCTCGTACATGAGTACGCGAGAAGCCCGGAGCAAGTTGACTGGAATCTTGGGACTCGACTCCATAGACAGGAACAGGCGGAAGTCTTTGTGAGGGTTGAGTGACTCCATACGCTTCTCCAAGCTCTGCAACCAGGTAGGAGCCAAGTGCACGTTCTTGACCAAGACCCATGAGCCAGTTTGAGCGGCATTGCTGATCGCCTTGTCGGCGCTAGCGAGACCTTCGTTGGAACCCATGGCAATGTTGGTGCACTTGACGCGCATCCTCTCGACCAGGTTATCCACCTTGTAACTGGCGTCGAATCCAGGGCTAGATACCAGAGAGATGGGCAGGGTAGCAGAAACCTGAGTGACAGTCTCCTTCAGGTCCTCAACAACATCGAAGATACCCGAACCAAAGACTTGGTTAACGAAACGCTCGGCGGCGGGAACGAATCGGTCCATCCTGAAAAGCTTGATGAGCAGGAGGGACAGGAGGGCCTGGTCCACATCTTCAGTCTTGTCATCCCAAATTTGAGGCACAGCGTTCTCAGCCAATTCTTCTGTAAAGAACTTGTCCCAATCTTCAGTAGGGATAGCGTCAACCTTCTCCTTGAGAACGCTAAGCTTCTTGGCTTGGGCAAAAGCATTGTCTCTATCGTCAGGGTTCGACGAGAGATCCCTGCCTTCGACACGGTTATCGAGGATGACGTCGATCAAAGACTTGTCCATCTTGTAAGGCGAGGCCTGCGCGAGCAGCATTCCGAGGGTGACGCGGTCCCTTTGGAGCAGACCCAGGGCGGTCCGCTTAAATGTGTTGACAAAGAGATCCTTAACAATTACGTCGCGGCGAGTGTTGTGATTGGTCTCGCCGGCCAGGTTCTTGTTGCCATGTAGCACTGACTGGAAGATGTCGAGGAAGTACTGGAGTGAGAACTGATAAAAGTGGTTGAGGTAGTGTAGTTGCTCCAAGACAGCAAAGACAGCACTGCAAGATCGGGCGATAACGCTGTACTGCTGTGTAATTTCCTCAACCTCAGCCATGACACCTTCAGTGTTACTCATCTTGCCAGAGATTTCAGCAGCCTCCGTCTTGAGAGTCTCGAGAGTCTCGATGACGTTGTCGTCATCAAGAATATTGCCACGAGACTCGTTGAGAGCCTGAAGCAATCGCTTCTCCAGCTGTCGCAGATGGACTTTGAACTCTCCCTGCAGCTTGATGAGGTTCGAGCGTCTCTCATCAACGTCAGGACGTTCAGACTTGAGGACATCGTTGAGGGACTGTGTCTGCAAACTGCTTTGAGTGACCGTGAAGTTAACAAAGGTGGTTCGACTGCAAATGTCGGGGGCGAAAGTAGCCGATGGATCGCGAGTGGAAAGATAAATCTTGAAGGCCGGCGAAAAGTCGATCTCTTGCTTGCCAAGTTGAATGAGAACACGACCACCAGTCTTCTGGTATTCCTTGTTGAGAACGTGGTTAAGGATCGGGTCAAGGTGCTCAGCGTCTTGAATAAGGATTGGGTTTCCGAATCGAAGAGAACTCTCGAGCTGCTTAGTGAAAGAGTCATCCAAGAAGCTAGTCACCGTCAGGCGGCGATCCTTGCATTCCCTTTGCAAGAACTCTGTAACTCGTCCAGAGGGATCGATGATAAGGGGGTAGCGGTTGAAGCGCTTGAGAATAATGGCATTCTCAGTGCACAGGTCATCAACGGGAAGAGTGTTCTCTTGCCAGCCCAGACGCTCATCTGCAGTCGACAGATATTCAGTGACAGGGTTTGGCGACTTGTAATGTATACCAGAGAGGTGAAGCTGGTGGAACCAGTCATCCATCATCGACTTTCGGAAAGTCTGATCATAAAGACCGCTGTAAGCCAAGAAAGCGGCAGCCACGAGGACGTCTCCAACAAGAGTGCTGATTTGGACCTCAAAAGACTTGCTGCCTTCTTCCCAACGAACTCGTTCTGAGGACAGACTGTCGAGAAGTCGAACACTTCGATCGACCTTGAACTGGACCTTGGACATCTCGGCCTTGATAGCTTGCGTCTCGCTAATGAGCGCAGCGTATTCGGTTTTGTAGGTGTTGATGCTAGCCTCCAGCTCTGCAATATTGTTTTGCACAGCCTTGGCCTCGGCCTTTGTTTGAAGTGCCTGTTCCTCCAGCTGATCTACTTCGATCTTGAGCGGACCAACACGATCGAGAATGTCGAAGTAGTTGACTTGAGCGCTGACCCACTGGACGAGAGGTCCGCAAGCCTTGGAGGCGCGGTTGACTTTCTCGAACGTGAATTCGGGGTTAGATAAGAAATCGTTGCGCATCTTGTTTCTAAGAGACTTGGTCATCTGCTTGCCGTTGTCGAACATTAGAATACTGGCAATGAAATCGTCCTTTCGTACAATTCCCTGCACAGCCTTCCAGTCGTTGATCTTGTGGCCGAGTAGGGTACACACGGCATCCATAGCAAGTCGCACACCCTGAGGCGGGTTGCCCATCGACCTGACTTCTGTCAAGTGCTGACGCTTGATATTGCTGACACTGGCCTTTGCCTCTTCAACGGCAGGCTCGGCCTTAGCGAGATCCTCCAACACAACCTTCTTTCGCGAGGCAACCTCAACCTCCTGCTTGTCCAAAGCAGCCTGAATCTCCAACGAAGTACTCTTCCTCTGCTCCGCTTCACGCTGGTCAGCCACCATTCGCTGCAGCTTCTCGTTCGCCTCCGCATCCTTCTGCTCTAGCTGTTTCTTCTTCTCCGCCAGGCTCACTCGGAGGTCTCGAACCTTGTCGACGGTGTCTCTGAGTTTCTCCAGACCAACGTTCAGATGGCGTTGTTGCTCTTCAAGATCCTCTCGTTTCTCGTTGTAGAGCTTGACATATTGAGCAACGAAGTCGAGGAAGTGACGAGGCGTCAAGAAAGTAACCTTGCCCTGCTGCTTGAGTAGCTTCTCGTTGTATCGCTGGAGGGAGTAGTGAATGTACACCATGGAATTGACAACCGTCTCACGATGAGATGGAGGTAGCTGCAGGCCGCGATACGCCACAGGCACAGTATCGGGACACTCAAAATTGCTTCGATCCAAATCGATGGATTGAGTGAGTTCGTGACCAACCTGGAACAGAGCCTGATCGGACCAGTCACCGAACCAGTTGAGTACACAACGATTGAACAAAGCGGGACTAGTAGCAGCCTTAGAAGAGAGGCCATCTTCGGGTGGGTTCATGGTAAAGACGACGTGAAGGTTCTTGACAATTTGCTGTGTGAACCACTTGTACAGCTCCTCAGGGGAGTCCAGATGCAAATTCTGGCGTTGAGCGCCTTCCTTGCATGCTGTCATGAGAGCAGCATATTCATCTCCCTCGAAGAGACCGGGGACTTCGGCATTGGCGAGCAGGGTGTTCATTCTCTCCAGGAAGCCCGAGTCCAAGACATTTGACTCGTCCATGATGAAGCAAATCTTCTCTCCCTTGCAACCACATCTTCGAAGGACATCTCGAAGGTCGTCATCAAAGTCCTCAGCAGAATACTTTCCATGCACCTTGATCTGGAAGACCTTAAGACCGTTCATCCAGGCCACAAAACGAGACAAGGTAGTCTTGCCACTGCCGCTGACACCAATCAAGATGAGATGACCCTGAGGCTGTCGGAAGACACGGTCGATACGCAGCACGTGCTCCAACACATCATTAAATAGAATCAGAGGCACGTCAACCTCTTCTTCACAGAAGGTCTTGAGTCTGGCCTTGACGAAGTCTCTCAGTTGCTCGCGGTCGACAGGGACGTAGTTCTTGGACAGCCAGTTGGAGAACAGGATAGGTCCTCCCAGAGCCTTCTCCTCATCGATATTGGGGAAGAAGTCAAGTGCAATGCGTCGGACAGTTTCATCAGTCCACTGTCGCTCCTCTTCAGCAACCAATCGATCCTGGAACAGCCGCAGAGCCTCATGGGCCCAGATTCGAATTAGACCTTCTATAGGCAAGGCCTCCAGAGGTCGAATGGCTTCGTAAACACCGCGGACCCATCGCGTCAGTTCACGAGGACTGTACACGTAATGGGGTTGAATCTTTGGTGTAAACCTTTGCTGAGACTCGAGATAGAAGCGAACCATGGCATGAGTAAGGGCCTCGGCATATCCCCGAAGAGATGGGATGATCTTAAGAACAGCAGAGTTGAAAGTGCCGTAAATCTGGTTAAGAGATAGCTCACCAGGGTAATCAACCATGATAAGGGGCGCATGTCGAAGGAATCTGGCACCCATAGGGGTACGACCAGCATCAGTGGGAGGGTTACAAGCACCGACGAACTGAATGCGGTCAAGAGTAACCCAAGACTTGTCGGATGTTCTCCAGAAACCATTATGCTCAACCATTTGGCGCAAGAAGGAGATAGCTCGCTGAGTTCCATACTTGTCTGGTGCGGGCAAGTTGATTTCATCACAGAAGACAACGAGCCATCGGCCGATCTGAGTTGGAGAGAGCATTACACCATTTAGCGTCTTCTTGTACTCGCAGTACTGCTCGAACGTCTTGATGAGAAGATCGGGAGTTGTCGCGCTCGAGAAGTTAAGGCCTACAACTTCCATGTTGGGCAGCTTGCGAAGAGCGCTAAACAGAGTCATTGTTTTACCAGAACCAGGAGGACCGCAGAGCAGGAGGGGCTTATGCTCGGCGAGCCACGAGTAAAGAACGTCTTCGTGGCGAACGGTATCCAAAGTAGGAATAACAACATCGGTCTGAGTGATGGAGTGTGTGTTGACCTCGACAGTAGGCACCTGGTTCTGCCAGGGAGCCCACTCAGATTTGGGAAGAGTCACGTCGAAATCAATGAGGGAGCTCGTGCCATCGAGGGGAGGAGAGCCAAAGTTGGCCAGGGCGCAAAGTTCATCACCGAATGCCTTCCTGTCGTTGAGGGGGCAATCACCTGTGAGTGCCCAGACAAGTGCCAACAGCAGCTTCTTCGAGATGAAGGATTCAATCTGTTCAGACTCCAGAGGAAAATCGGAGTGTTGCCCGTTGTATTCGATGGCATCCCGTACCGCCTTATTCAGCAGTGAGAACAGAGTTGTTAGAACACGAGCAACTGTGAACTCCATGATGTGGTTGTAGGCCTCGGCTCGTTGGAGAGCCTGCAAGATGAAGTCCTCTTCAGTGAGGTAAACTCTAAGCAGAGCAGCAAACTCGCTTTGCACAGCCAAGGTCTTGGCGGGGTTCTGACCGGTAGCAACGCTATCTTCGTCCAAGTCCTCGAAAGGAACGCTGCGGAGAGTCGACAGATAGTTCTCGACCAGCATGTTGGGTGATACAGTATCTTCGCTGAACCACACCATACCACAACGACTGACAGTAGCCAGGGTTGCATATTTGAGGGTCTCGACTTCGAACATAATTCGGACATTAGACGGCAGGTTGAGACGCTCACCGTTGGGCAGCGTGAGCAGCTTGTTGTCATCAAGTACACTGTTCAAGTTTTCGACCCATTCAGGATCGACATCACCATCGAAGACGATCCAATGTCGCTTGGAGTCCTCACCACGAAGGTTATCGACAATCTTTCGAAGAATGCTAGTGAAGAGACCGTCGGTCCATTCGCGAGTGGTTGAGTCGAGGTTTCCGTACAAAGCTTCCTTGGACATGACCTTGGAGTCAATCACATGGGAAACGCCTTCAACTCCTTCGACCTTCTGGAGAGCATCGAGCAAAAGTCTCCAGGCCGCAGATTTACCAGAGCCAGAATTGCCAACCATCATAACACCATGGTGGATCTTCTGGATCTGGTAGAGCTGAAGAATCTTCGTCATCCAGAGTTCATTGACGACGAGATGACGCTCAGCAGCAAGGGTTCGGATCGCATCCTCTAGGGCTGCCAGGTTGGCAGGGACGTATTCCACGCCAGGGAAGCATTCCGATTCGATAGTCTTCATGATATCAACATCAGACTTGATCAGTTTGGGTGCAATAGTTTCTCGGATACTCTGCACAATGATTTCAGGTTCAACGACCTCTTCGGCACCGAGGCTGCCCTCACCCAGACGAGCACGTTTCAGACCACCGGAGCTGACCAGTACACTCTTCAGCGCACGCAGACCGAAATCGTAGTGAGCTTGCTTAGACAACTTGCCAGAACATTGGTCGAAGAAAGGAACTGTATGTTTGGAAAGTTGCTTCGCCTGGTTGAAGCCTTGAGAGTACAACATAACTTCGGCAATGAGCTCCTTGTCGGGCTTGGACATGGCCACACTGCGGAAGAGCTTCTTCAGGTTATCAGGCAAGTTGGAACGACCAGCATAGCCGGGGTTCATAGTGATGAAGATACCAGTATTCTCGTTGACATGGAGCTGGCGACCAACCAGCTCAATCTGTGACTGATCATCTTCAACACCTTGCTTGAGACCCAGTTGGATGTTCTGGATCTGCTGGGAGACGGCGGACAAGATTCGCTCTTCCAGACGGTTAAACTCGTCGAAACATCCCCAAGCACCAACTTGGCAAATACCGAGGAAGATACGACCCATGGCCTGGAAATCGAAAGTGTCGTCACAGCAAAAGACAAGAGTGAATCTACCCAACTGTACACCAAGAGCCTTAACGGACTCGGTTTTACCCGTACCAGCGGGTCCATAAGGCGAACCACCAAGACGCTGGCACAAAGCTTGAGTAAGGGTAAGGAAACATCGGTCGGTAAGAGGCGTGCGAACAAGGCGTTCGGGAACACCCAGGTACTCGAAGCCATAGTTGAGCTTGGCATTGGCCATCTTGATGTACAGACGATCCAGAAACTCGCCCTCGGGAGAGTAGACGTAGCGCATCTGTAGCTGCCAGAGGTAATGGCCTGTGGAGTTCGCGTTGGCATTGATAAGCTTCTCGATAGTATCACGCTGATGGACACACTCGGTGATCAGTTGTTCGCACTTCTTTCTCAGGATGACCTCGAGTTCTCCCAGGACGGTGTCGGCAAGTACACGAAGGACTTCCACCTCACGCTCGAAAAGCATCTTGAGCGTCTGGCCACCGGCAGCGAGGGATTGATCGACGGCTGTGGTCCAAGCAACCTGGGTAGCAAGAACCACAATCTGGCTAGGGTAGGCCTCCATAAACGCATTCAATGCATCGCGATCGATCTTCTCTGACTCAAAGATAGGGGTGTAATGGTCAACAGCCTCGGCGAGAAGCTCAGCAAGGGTCGACTTCATACCACCCTCCAAGAGGGCCAGCCAGTCGTTGATCTTTGGGGTCTTTGCCAAAGAAATCTCCTTCTTCAGCCGAACAAGCTCACCCTCTTTGGAAGTGAATCCAGAAATGACTGTCTCGTCGTCCATGACAAGACCTGACAGACCCGCAAACATCTTCTTGAAGTGCTTGGCAATACGCAACGTGTCATTGCTGTTACCAATCATCTCCAGAAGATCTTCATCACCAACAAAGTAGAACCTAGGAAAAGAGACCCGCTCCTTCTCCAGATACTCACCCAGAGCCTTCTGAATCTTGTTGAGCATTTCAGCGAGTCGCTCTAGGGATTTTTGCACATTGGGAATGTTGAGGACCTCGAGGACATATGGCGATTTGTTAGCCTTCTTCATGACGGCCAAGAATTCGCTGTTGATGTTCTGGAAACGTCCTGATTCGATGGGGAGAAGATGCTTGATATCCGCGTTGCCTGTGAAGACACCTTCAAGGTAAACCCATTGGCGCTGGACATCAATCCATACATCAAAAAGTACATGGACGCGATTGAGTTTGTCCTCCCAAGACACAGCTTCTTCCTCAAACTCCTTGTAATAAGGGGAGTGCTTCATAGCCTGGAGTGAGTTCAGGTTTTCACTGCACTTTGCAAACAGATCATCCCATCCGCGAATGAGACGGATCTTATTCTGATAGTTGACCATCTCCAGGGCATAGTTCTGCCACGTCTCGCGAACTTGCTTAAGGAACTCCTCCAAAGCCATCTCACCCTGAGCTTGAGCGATGATATCCTTGACAATGACTTCAGTCGCAACCAGGTTCAGATCCCAGACATCACCAAGAGTCATAGAGCTGGGCGAGAAACGCTTCTGCGGCTTGATTTGTTTATAGATCTTGACCCAGTGGCGCTCACGAATGGCATCAGACTTCAAATCCGAAAGAATAGGGTTGACCTTCAGGAAGCCACGAAGGATACCTTGAACGTGCTCAAAAGCAGCATATTGGCGCATTCGACTGGGCATATCCTTTGTGCTCTTGATGAGATCGTCGACCTTTGAGCGAATCTTTCGAGGTTGGACGGCAGTCCAGAGGATATCGCGAGTCTCGTTGAGGCTTGCCCAGATAGTAGAAAGGTTTGACCAAACAGACTGGAAATCCCTGACCTCTTCGAGAGTGGACTCGAGCGAGCTATCAAGGCTGGCAGGGATATCCAAAGCTTCCTTGGCCTTGACCACCATTTGAGCGTCATCCTGCAATTTTGAGATGCGAGCTTCGAAGGAGGACAATGTGGCAGAGGCAACATCGGGTTGAATGGTACCAGAGACTGGCTTTTCCTCATTCCACTGGGCAGCGATCTCAGCAATTCGCTCATTGACAAGTTTATCCTCAGCAGTAATCTTAGCTCGTAGCGCATCGCTCTGATCCTGAACAATCCTCGATTTCTTCTCGAGAATCTCCTTCAGTGCCTCCCATTGACTGTCAATCTGCTCGATATGCAGCCAATCGTTGGGGAACTGGTATCGTTGCCTCACAAGCATTGACTGTCCCTGCCGGAACATATCAATTTCAGGAGCCCACGTCTTGACGTTACGTTTGCAGCTCTGCACAACGGTGATAAATTGTACAGCCTGGGCAGTGGATGAGGCATCGGAGCTTTGGCTCTCAAGATGCTTGCGCGCCTTTTCGATCTCTGCATTGATTTCACGCATGCGGTTACCAAGACGGCTAGCAAACTTCATCAAGATTTCATGCTGCCACTGATCATACTTGGCGTTAACCTTGGTCTGGACCTGGTCATAGTCAATAGTGAGATGGCCGAATTCACGACTGACCTCCTGCGTATCGAATGTGGATCGATTCTTGCGCAGGTCTTGCAGGAGCTGTAGCCATCGCGGGAGTGGTTCGCCAAGGGCATCGTAAACTTGCTCGGACTGAAGATCCCAGAGTGACTGGAACTGAAGCCACTTGTCAACATACGCGCTGATCTCTCGGAGCTTCTTCTCGACGGAAATGTACACGCGTTGCAATAGGCCAGCGCATTCTGTGGGTAGGTCGGTAAAGCGAGGCTCGTCGTTGGCAGTGGTGCTAAGGCTCATCTGGTATCGTGTAGCCTTGATCTTGCGGAGGTTGCAGACAATTCCGAGCCACTCATGGAGGTGGAGGAACCAGCTAGCGCGTGCGAATTCCAGGGGAGGGTCAAGGTAGATGACTTGGTTACGCATAACCACTTCAAGCACAAGACGCTTCATGGTTGGGGTTTCCGACTTGTTCTCATCATTGTTCAGCTTTCTACGGATTTCCTCCTCGGGTGTGTCGTCCTCAAACGCGGTAATCCAAGAGTGCACTGCATTCTGGAGGCGTTCGAGCAAGATGGATTGAATCTTAGCGTTCAGCTCCCGCACCCAGAAGTCTAAGTTCACATATTGCTCTAAGTTCAGCTGATCAACAGCCGACTGGATGGTATCCAGGCGAGTGTGGAAAGCAGCTTCGTCATAGGAGCAGGTACTGAGCTCCTTCAACGCTTGCTCGACGGTAGCATGGATGAAGTTCAAAGAAACTGCCTTCTGCTGAAGCACCGAGACGGCGGCGGCGAATCCACGAATGAACATTCCGTGTTTGCTCTCGGTATTCTTAGCAAGACCAAAATCGGTTCCACCAGGGAGAAGTGGTCGGGTCTGCCTGTTCTCGGAGTAGAACAGCTCGTGCGAGTTGATGAAAGATTCCCAGCGAAGGGGCACACCCTCGCCAATAAGTCTATACACATCGTTTCGGTATCCATTGAGAAGAACTGCTTCCTCTCCCATAACGGAAACTTGTCGCAGTGTCTGAGAAAGAGTTCTAACACTCTCCATCAGACTGACAGCATAGGGATAGACGCGCTTCGCATCCTTGGACACAGTCGTGACAGCATGTGGCACCGAATAAGACTGCCAAGTAAGATTGCGAGTTTCCTTGAACAAAGTGATAACTTGAGGATCAAAGTTGACAGCGAGCTCGAGAATACCACCGGCGGATCTCACACGAGCAATATCGAAGAGCTGCCCAGAAATGGAAATCTTACGTCGTCCGACATCGTTAAGCCATGCATCATAGATT
Source organism: Fusarium sp. FL617 (assembly GCA_030142105.1). Classification (NCBI taxonomy): domain Eukaryota; kingdom Fungi; phylum Ascomycota; class Sordariomycetes; order Hypocreales; family Nectriaceae; genus Fusarium; species Fusarium sp. FL617. The sequence goes on along the minus strand of JAREIL010000012.1, from coordinate 2,469,108 downwards.
CGACTAGTGTCAAGCTTCTGTTTGAAGAGCTCACTCTCTTCCTGGAGCTTGTGGCCTTCGGCATGCAGAGTCCAGTCGGGACCGAGGACAGCTTCAACCTTTCGCATGTAGCCGTCCAGTTGGAATTCGATCTGACGTGCCCAAATGATGGCACCCGAAACAGGGGGGAGATCACGAAGTTGAGCCATGGCGTGGGTTTCCGAGTGACCGTATTGTTGCTTGAAACGTTCATGAAGACCATTGATTGCTTGTTTAACATGGTCCATGAGCTGGTTCTGGTATTCCTGGATAGCGCCACGAATTTTTGGTCGGACGAAAAGGGCGTTGAACTTGGAGAAGACTCGGAACATCTCGTTGGCAGTCTTTGCAGTCGCTAGTCGATCTCGTAGTCTGGAAATGATGGAGTTCTCGACACGAGTCGTGCGCTCGTTGTAAAGATTCTCGGCTCGTACCCAGCGTTCCTTGCCCTGGTCTGTGACATCCAGAAGATCGACGTTCTGAAGAGCTTCCCAAGCCTGTTTAACTTCTTCAACAGCATCGACATCGCCCATCTCCTCCACGATAACGCCATTGGATCCAGTCGTCTCAGCAACACCAGGAATAGTTGCCTGAGGGCCAAGAACAGTAACAATTGTCCGCTGGAGCTGCTCGTGGTTGTCACGGAAGGTACTGACGTACCTGATCCTCGCCTCCAGCTCAGAATGCTTCTTGACAATCTTGATGGGAATGAACTTCTCGTTTCGGCGACGAGTCACCTCACGAGCTACATTAGTAAACTCCTTGACGTTTTCCTCCCATGTTTGGAAAATCTGATCACATGTCTGCATGATGTTCTTGAATTGCTGGTAGTCCAGGTTGACCAACTCAGTGCCTGACAGCAGTCTGTGAAGCACATCATCGAGATCAGCTGAAATGGCCTCGACTAGCGGAAGAGCCCTACGGATGGGGTAAGGACAGATTCTCAGTTTCTTGTTCAGATGGTTGAAGATCTGTTGGATAGCCTCCTCGACCTTGGATAGAGAAGTCGCAGAGAGCAACTCATCAAGAGGGAAATCTCGCATGAGCTGATTGTATTTCTGTACCTTGTCCATAGCCTCCTTCAAGCCAGTATCAGCCGTAAAACTCACGGTGGCCTGGAAACGCTTGGCATGCTTGAGGATCTCCAACGTCAAGAGTACACCCTCACTTCGGAGTTGTCCTTCAATACCCTCAAGAGCTGACTCCATTGACAACCAGAAGTTAACCTCCTGACTCGCGGTGCTAAACTCCTGGTTCGCATTTGAAGAGGGGTCCTTGGTCAACTTGGTGATTCCCTGGATAGACTTGATCCAAGTGTTGACGTTTGCTTGCAGTCGGTTGAGGAAGGTACTGTCTTGAAGAAGGTTCTGAGGAATGCCATCAATAGACGGTCGGTTATGGTGAGCTTCAGCATCATCGAGGACGTTCTGGACGATAGAGTGGAACGTAAGAGAGATCTCAGGGATGTCGACATTTTGCTGGAGGTGCAGCAAACTCAGTTCCAAGTCGTTGAGTCGCTTTTTCGTCACAGGAATTCCGGTTTTCGCATCGACATCGGCTCGTCCTCTCGACCCGTTGGCCAACTGTTGGCTCTTGGTATTGGCATCAAAGTACGGCACCAAGGCGTGGTGGACCTGAGAATGAAGAACCTCCCATGGGGAGAGTACCGAGCCCTGCTCTCCAACTCCGGCGTTTAGGGAAGCAGGACCAGGCAAATTAGTAATGAATATTTGAGATGTAAGGGGTCGAATCGGGTCTATGGGCTGGGGAGACTTGATAAGGACGAGAGAAGCGATGGTCGTAGGGGACGAGGAAATCTCGGTCGACAGTGTATAGTTGTAAGAATTCGCAGCTATCCCGACACATTAGCAAGGCCAGTTGTACTCATCCTTAGAATCAACGAACCAGTAGGGTCAGCTCCAGGCTCTACTGCAGATGAGTTGGCGAAATCCTTCTGGATATAGAGCACATTCTGGGTATCGCTGGCAAAGCGCGTACAGCGTGAAATAGTCTCGCCATAGCGGGCTTTGTGCAGCAAACTTCCCACTTGTTCGAGCTCATCCCTTGTAGCGCCGAGAGCGATCTCGCAAACAGCAGCGAGATGTTCGACGACGCGCTCCGGCTCGATGGTAGGAAAGGACGGTGCGGCCGTGACGCCGTTGGCGGAAGCTCCTGGGCTCGGCACGGCAGGCGAGGTAACCTCCATGGCTGTTGGAGGATCGGAAGAATAGAAGATATGACCAATTTAGCAGCGCCCAGTCATCTCCAAATCGTCGGTTCGCTAAGTTAAGGGACGCAAACGTAGATGGTTTATGTGGCGGATGAGCGAGCTTCGGGTTGGGCGCAAGAGCTCGGTGACGAGATGGATTTAATATTAGAAACAGCTTTAGCAAAATCGAAAGATGAGCTCAAAGTCTAAGGAGTGTGGTGTTGACGAATATCAGAATCGTCGCGGAATGAAGTCGCAGAGATGGTATTAAGTCTGAGCGACAGGTAGGGGTTTGGTGGAATAAGATGAAGTTGACCATCCAGGAGTCGACTGGTTGTTGACTTTCGATAAGGGCACCTCACACCTCCCGTCACTCAGCTTTCTTTGGGTTCTACCGGATTTACGCGACTAGGCCCAGGGGCACCCCTGTCGCGACTGGTCTACCTGGTCGGCAATTGGATGAAAGGGATGTGTCAGGAGGCGTCCAATCCTTTATGGGGAGTACGTACTCCAAAAGCCTGCCGTGTCGCCTAAACCAATCGCCCACAAATGAGGCACCTGCGCTGTAGCCAACGCTGCGTTACAGCCCGCCCGCCATAGTCCACTACAGATTAATGAGGTGGAGCAACGGGGCCGCTCATGAATGGGCATTTAAGCAGCCCCTATCGACCTTTGATTGGGTCAAATGACAAACAAGGGGCTCCCCAGAACGGGGTCCTGCCAGCATGGCGTTTTCCCGTAGAGAGCTGCATGGTTGCGTACCTTGCCGATCCTGAAGCCCTGGCTTTCAACAAGGATTCGGACTGAATACTACCAATTTATTCAAGGTATATTACATCAAGTGTGTTTGCTGGACGGTTACGAGCATCCAGCGATTCAAACCCTGATTCAATCATGCAAAGAAAAGTATATGATCAACAACTCCATACTCAAGGAATGCTAGGATACTACTCTATCGACCCCTATCACAGGCGACCAAGTGGCAGTGGATACCAAATAGTGCTACTCCATACAGAGGCGGCTGGACTAGATGAATCTTGAGAGATTCTAACCTAACTTTCAAGAAGCTATGAAGCCTCTAGGATCCACCACTTAACGTCCCTAACTCGAAACTAGAGCTAGGAACCAAGTGATTAATTAAATACAACGGATAAGCTCCAACTATGTAAGTCTAAAGACCGATTCTTACACGCTACATCTATCCTCGACTAGATCCTGGTTCATACTTGGATATAGTAGGTAAGATATTCTCCAAGTGCATTAAACTGTCGAACTACGCCCATCGCCATTAGCACATATTCGCCTAAATCGCATTCTAGGTCAAAATCACAGGACCAGAACAATCATGTACCTTATCGTCATCCCTTCTGTCCCTGAAAATGTTCATTGTACACAATGTCCCTGGTACGTAAATCAAGTCGTATCATAATCTTGAACCATGCTCCAAAGCAAAACATGCCTCCCAATCCCAACTTCTGCCAAACGATCCTCAAGCCTAGTCTCACCATTGAATACGCATGCAAAAGATTGCCCGTCCTAACGCCCTTGTAATCCACTACTACCCATTCGTCCGTGAACCGAGCTTCTCATAACCAGACCAATAGACCAACCGGTGCGCCAGAGCGTGAGGCTAGGCTATGATTGGTTGTTCCCGTTTCCGTCGTTCGGTTCTGCCAGTCGCTGCCGTTGAAACATGACCCGCTGGTTACAAATGTCGATAAACTCCTCAAATTTCTTGATGGTGCTTTCTTTTTCTTCGAGTTTGTCTTTCAATTCCTTGATCTCTTTGTCTTTCTCTTCTTCCATCTTCTGCATGTCTTCTCGTGCTTTTGCAATTTCACGCCGCAGCTCAGCGCGTATGCGGTCTTCGGGGGACTGGTGTGGTTTGCTATATATGGCCGGCCTGTTCTCTGCCAAGCCTGTGGCAACCTTTTGGGGGTTTCGATTGATAGCTGCTCGAGCATTGTAGATATCGCGGGGTAGGAGGTGACAATCCGGGTTGTCGGTCTGCAGAATCTGCAGCGTCTCCGAGACGCCAGCGCCTGCTCATTGCAGTTAGTATGGGATCGGTTCTTCTGGCCGACAAACTCACCGTTTTCCTTAAGCTGTTTTACAGCGGCAACCATCTTGCTATCGAGCTTGCGGGCAGCCGGGTGATGGGATGGGCTCTCACTTGGCCCGTGATTATGCTGGAGGTGAGAAGGATCCGGACGATATCGAATTGTCCACTGCGTGCGCTGCTCAATAGCGAAGAACCCGAATGGACAATCACACTTTCGGGATGATGTCTTGCGCTTTCGACACTCAGGGCTGACGCGACTCGGCGGCTTACCGGCGCGGTCACAAACGAAGAGAACCTTCTTGAGTCCGGGTACTGTCTTCTTCGAACGGCCGATGACAATAGCATAGCCGACAGAGGTACAATATCGAAGTACGGCCTTCTGAACCGCCTCAAGAGTCGGATAACTTCCACCCTCCGGTGGGGGGGACATCATCTCACCCAATGGCTGCGAAGGGATATAGTTGGGATCAGCAAGCATCTTCATATCCAAACCTCCAGCCTCTTCGCCGTTGGTATGGCTATCAATATCCATCGATTCATCCGCGTTTGCGTCTTGCTTTTGCGGCTGCGGCTGCGGCTGCGGCTGGACTTGTTGAATTGGATCTGCGGGAAGGGGCTGTTGCTTCTGCTGTTGTTGGGCTTGTTGCTGAGCTTGCTGTTGGGCCTGTTGCTGGGCTTGCTGAGCCTGTTGTTGAACTTGCTGCTGCTGCTGCGCCTGCTGCTGATCCCGCTGTTGTTCTCGCTGTTGGTCCCGCTGCTTCTGCTGCTTCTGTTGTCGAGGCGGCGGCGGCTGATGCGGCTGAGCTCTTTGCTGCTCCTGATGGTGCAGCTGCTGGTGCTGGTCCTGTTGAGGAGTGCGGAGCTGCTGCTGTTGCTGTGTATGAAGCTGGGCTTGCTGGTGCTGCTGCTGGTGCTGATGCTGGTGCTGCGGGTGGACCTGCTGATGCGCCTGTTGCTGCTGTTGTTGTTGGTGGAGTTGCTGCTGTTGCAACTGTTGTTGTTGCTGCTGCTGCTGTTGCTGTTGTTGTTGTTGCTGAAGCTGCTGCTGTTGTTGCTGTTGCTGTAACTGCTGCTGTTGCTGGAGATGGTGTTGGTGTTGCTGCTGCTGAAGTTGCTGCTGAAGCTGCTGGTGCTGCGACTGCGCTTGTTGACTGGACTGCTGCTGAGGAAGAGGAGGTGACGGAGCCTGAGCCTTGACCTGAACTTGGCCAAGTTTAGGCGTGGGCTGAGCCTGCTGGGATTGAGGCCGCTGCTGGGGGGATTGCTGAGCATGATGCTGGTGGTGGGTTTGTCGAGGCTGATTAAGAGGATGAGAAGGATGACTCAAGTGCTGAGGATGCATCTGCTGCTGCTGTTGGGGGTGGTGTAGCTGATTAGGCACAACTTGTCCCAACGTAGGGAACATCATCTGGGAAGTACGCGGTGGTGGTACTCCCCGCGTGTTAGAAACGTCAAGCGGGCTCGGCACCGCATTGGACATGTGCGAGGTGGAAGAACGCGAGGAGCCATTGGAAAGACTGCCATTCACATGCGTAGGGTTTGTGAAGAGATGCTGAGGATAGCCAGCGGGCGGCTGCTGGGGCTGATAAGCCTGTGTCTGATATGGAGACGCGGAATGAGGCGCGGGGGACTGCTTGTTCTGCTGGCCTGGATGAGGTGCAGGAGGATATGGATTGCGGCGAATACTGGCCTGGGGGAAGTTGAGGCCAGTATTGGATCCCGGACGCAGACTCGACATATTGCCTGGTCAGGCACCGGCAGAAGGGCCGGTTTTGAAGGACAAAGTTTAGACGCGCGGGGAGCTGGATCTGGTGTCTGCAGGGTCGTTGGAGGTGGATGTGTCGCTATCGTCGTTCGAGTCGCGACGAAGCGAGCGGAGTAGGGTGCGTGAAGTGACGTGACGTGACGTGACTTGATATCGAGTCGAGTCGACAGAGGAGGTCTTTGTTACGCGACTCACACGATGCTCTTGATGAGGCTATCGTCGTCCGTCGTCACGCTCCGTCGATGGTTTCGTGGCCCGTTGCCGAAGCCGAAGGCCGTGACCGTAGCCGTGACGGTGGCCGGTGGCGGTGACGGTGACGGTGAGCGAAGGACGAACGATGCCGCCGTGACGTTTGATATCGCCGGGCACGAGGTTCTGATACGGAGCGGAGCGCGGTGGTGTGCGGTGCGGTGCAGTGTAGTTCAGATTGCGGAGCGTGTGTATGAAGCAAACCCTGGGACCCAGGATCTTTGGGGGTGTCGATAATGAAGCTGGGTTGGGCTGGACTTGGGGGAGGAGGAGGCGTGGAGTTGCGGGTTCTGCAGAGGCGTGGACAAAATTATGGAGATGGAAAAAAATTTGGCCTGTGTCTGCCTGCTTGCCTGGCGTGACGAAGCCTAGGCAGGAAAAAAGGCAGTTGCGGGGGGGTAAGGCAAGGAAGGGAACAGGACAGTCGGAGACTGGGCGAGTAAAATTGGCAGGGGGAGGGGCGAAGGGGAAACCAGAACCCGGGGGAGCGAGATGGAGAGAGTTGAGAGGGGAGGTGCGAGGAGAGCAGGCAGGAAAAAAATAAAATAAAAAAAGGTGGGAGGGCAAGATCCAAAAGAGCCGACCAAGGGTGCAGACACGCCTCCAGTCGTCCGTCTACCGGTGCCTCTACTGCACTGTACGGTACCTTACCGTAACTGGCCTTGTCGTCTTGTGTGAGACCAAGAGAGGGACAAACCAAACAGAGTCTGTCACAGCTTAGAGCAGATGAAAGGCAGGCAGTAGGACGGGAGTGAGTGATGGCAGGAGGGGAGCGGAGAGAGGGGAGGGAGGGAGTGGCAGGTGCGATGCAGATGGACGGGATGCAAGGTGTGTGTTATCCCTTCTCCATTTCCTGGACGGACTGGGCTGTCAATGTTTATCTGGCCGTGCTTTACTTCCAGCGGGTTGTGGGGGACTGGCTCTTCTGGTCGGCGTGGCGTTAGGTGGGCGTCAGCGAGCGAGCCCCTGTAACTGGCTGTGCTGGATTGTGAATAATTGTTTTAAGCGCTGCTACTTTTAGGTTTCAAAGTGCTGCATTGTGGGCTCGGCACTTGGAGAATTATGGTAATTAACTTGATGGAATGGTCTGTTTGACTTTATTCTTGCGTGTTTTACTGGTGATTCAATCGCAGATCATGAGTTTGACACGTAGGAAGTTATGTAAGCAATAGTTGACCAGTAGAGTTTCCTAACTTCTGCCACGCGATCTCAACACCAGTAAGTGGGTGGACTAATATTAGCCGTAAAGTTTAGTTATCTGTCTGTCTGTATAATTTTTGAGTATCAATTGTTTTTGTAATCACGAGCATTCTAGGGTATTTAATTCATTACATTATCCATCTCTATTTCCTGATCAATTGTTTCGAGTTTCTATCCCCATCGTTCATCCACCCGTAAGGTATTTACAAACGCGTCAAGGTTTGGATACCTACCTCGTGTTCCTTTCTTTAGACTCTACCTACCTACAATTGACTACTTGTTGTTCACTCCTAACCCCCTCTCAAGCACGTGAGTCCTGCCCGTGCGACAAGAGACTTTGCCGGACATTCCGTTCCAGGTCATCTCAAGGCCAGAGGCTTATTCAGAAACGGGACTAATACGTCAGGAATTGACGTGTCGAGCCTCGATGCAGCCATGGCGTCACCATCTCATTGAGTAGCCGTTGCCCAATTCGTATTGCTGCCATACTGTAACTTTCCTTTATCCAGCTTCAATTCGGCAAGGTAGCATTTATAGAACGAGACAACAAGTTAAACTCAATGACTTGCTTGGACGAGTTTAGTCGCTCGGATTATACTACACATCTGAGTCAATCTGGCAATCGTGCATATACCTTGTCTCAGTCTCGTTGCATGAAAATATGTACCTAGGTAGACATGTCGACCAACTGCTTGTTTAAAGCCAACAGCTCGCCGGTCCAATACCATCTAATTGTATACTTTACGTATGGATTTTTACCTTGTACACGATCTCATGAAGCGTACACAATTATTTATGGTGTCTTTGTGTATTTCATGAATAGACATGGTTACAGCTGAGCTTGTATTAATGCATGCATACCATTATTACATCCATCCAGTACCCCATAACCGATTATCCCCGTGGTGGTATATCCAAAAATAGACACTCCAGTGCCTTTGACGAACCTCAAACGCCGTATCCGCTATCTCTAAACGTGGTATAAGGAGAGTAAAGAAATCGAGGCAATATAGCCTCATCATAAGTTTGTCCTGACACATTGAAACCCGTAGAAGCAAGCTGCCTCTTCTACCGGTCTTCGCCCAACATCATCAATATCATCCAATCAGTCCACCTTTCTTCGTTTGCTGGGCCGTTTGCCAACATCCTGGCCCTCTAGAAAATGGCCTTTCTCGATCTGGTGTTGCCTTAAATTGTCTGGTCGATTCTTGTACTGGCTTGTACATCCAGGATACGGGCAGTGGTAGATCTTTGGGGGCGTTGTCGCATGCTGTAGTTTTCTATGCTTGGCCATGCTGCCGCTGAACCAGCGAGGATCACCCACGGGCCTGTATCCGCAAATCTCGCAGCAGCTGTTTGACTTGATCTTTGCTGCTGAGGAGGAGGACGATGCCGCTAGAGCGGGAGAGGGCGGCGAGTTCGCTGCCGTTGAAGGGCCCCGCACTGAAATGGTATCCGCAGGTGTAAGAAGTGGTTGAGGATTCAAAGCGCAAGGGTCGATGGTATTAGGCATAGGTGAAAAGCTTACTGACTGCTCGGCTTCGAATTGAGTGTTCGGCGTCAGATTCATGATGAACAGATCAAGCTCATCGAAATCACCAAGCGTGGTGTTCTCTGGTGCTCCGTTGTTTTGCACTGGTTGCACAGTTGTTGGTCGTGCCGAGGTACCAATTAATGTCTCGATAAGTTGCACATCGTAATGGTAATAAACGGATCGGAAGTTGACCCCTGGAATATTCATGTCGTACAGAGAATCCATCTGCTCTCTAACATGGCCTACATAGTGATCAAAGTAGGTATCTGGAGGCAGGCACATCTGGCACAAATCGATCAGCCACTCGTCAACTCCAATGTGCAGGACTGGCTTACCTTTCCCAAGTTCATCAGCTCAAGTTCCAAGCATCGCAATGTCAACCCAGGGTTGGAGTTGACGCGTTGAACGAGATTGTCTAGGCTCGCAGCAAAGGCGTGGTAATTAGTGTAGAGGCGGAAGTTGTGTTTAAGGACGCTATTGATAGCAATGGCATATGATGAATCCCCGTGCATCTTCATGGGCCGGTCGTTGATATGTTGCATGTACAGACCAGATGATTGAATCTCAGGGTCACTCAGCTCATGGATGGTAGCATGTTCCAGCTGATCCAAGAAATACTTTGCAAGAAACGCCAAAGAGTCGACTCTGGGCCGGTGGGAAATCACATAATCATTTTCCTTGCCTTTCAAGCTGGACGATCGCGATACTGAAGAAGACGTCTTGGCTCGCACAAGACTGATCACTTCAGCCTCGGTCATAGTAGCGGGTTTCCAGAGAGCGTTGACAATCTGTATGTACAGTTGAAGGTCTTGACGAGAGAACATGACACTGTATGACATTGCTTGGCCAAAGAGATCTGTTGTCCGATTGGCAGCATCCTTTTCGTGAACGACGAGAGAGAAACAGTAGACCAGATGAACGAAACAGAGTAGATCGACAGGGGCAGTTGGCTGACGGCCATCAATGATGTGAATGAGAGTTTGAAGGCCGCTCGTAGCTATTGCGTGAGGTGACATGTTGCGAAGTTGACCAGCAAGGTGATTCTTGGTTATTTGATTAAGTTTGTCCATAGAGTTGGCGATATGCATCTGAAGGGTATCCCATGCTGTGCCGACTATAGACCGAGGGTTATGATAGAGGCCAACCGTCGGCTGCGGTAGAGTAGGAGGCTGTGAGGGTGGCATGGTAGCATTGTTGTTTGTGAGGGCAAGGCTTGAATCGAGATCGAAGTCTGAAGTGAGGGAAGAGTCATTCAAGGTGAAGATGGAAGGGTCAAGGGCAAGAGGGTCTTGAAGAGGGCTGCCATTAGGCAAGGCACCGAGCATCGGCATATCTGCAGAGAGCTCGGTCAGGTGGGAGTCATAGGTCGCAGCTGCCTCATTATCAAACGAGTCCCAGCCCTTAGCTGTGGATGCCTTGCGCGAGATGGCGAACGAGTTCGTCCGGAGGAGGCCTCCTGGGCTGCCCAAATCACCTCTTGAAGAAGTCAGAGTAGACTCAAAGCCCGTTGCATTTGCCCATTGATCAGACCAAGATGATATGGGCGAGATGTTGTAGCTTTCTGTGCTGAAGGTGGTGTTGGTGGTATTTGTGCTTGACGTCGAGTTTGTACTGGCCGTCGAGCGAACTGAAGTACTGGGTGCCACTTGACCCTTACTTCGCCTCTTCTGCTCTCTTCTATACTCTTCCAAGCCTGTTGTATGAAGCTGAAGGGCGGGCCGTCCCGGACCTGAGTTACAGCCAGGATCGATGAGGTTTACAGGAACCACCGTGTCTGGTGATAATGAGTGCCAACCGAGGGGTTCGCTGAGGGTTGCGTCTGATTCAAGCTCTGCGGGGCGGGCTGGTAAAGGCTGGATAGGCAGCGGTTGCAAGTAGGGTGTAGGGATGGGGGCCGGAACAGTTTCTGCCTCAGTCTCATCCTCCATTATGGTATGCAGTGGTGTCTCGCTAGAGCCGATCTCGTGGATTTCGTTCGAGTGCAGTTCAACCTCGATTTCAGGCGGGCCCACAGCCAGGTCATAGCTGGGCGGTGCCTCTGGGTCATCAAAGTCGAGATCAAGATCGAGGTCCTGTAGTGAGGAGTTCTTGGATTTGTGCCCAAGGGAGCTGAAGAAGTTCTTTGCCATGGACATGATTTTTCTTCTCTTTGATGGGTGACCCAAACACCGTTTGCACTTGGCGTCGTTGAATCGTTCTGACTTTCCGCACTCGTAGCACCAATATTCACCCATGGCGAGCCAATTGCATGAGTATAGATGTTGGAGCATGAGTTCGTGGCTGGGAAATCGTTTACGGCAACGCAACATAGGACACTCAAGCTTCTCTTGAGGGGTCATCTTGTCGCAGCCATTTCGTTTAACGGCAGTCCATACTATGAATCGATGAAGGGCACACTCGTCGCTTGAGGTATCACGGGTCCTATATACCAGTGAGCCGCCGGGGTTGATGGGATATGAGGGAAAGGAAAGGCAAGGTGGGAAGAATAAAGGATTTGTTTCTTACACACAAGAATTAGATGCTCCATCACTGTCATCCGATGCAATAGAAGGGGCAGCCGAAGAGGAAGTAGACTCTGTGCTTGATCGTCGAAGACTTATACGATGACTGGGACTTCGAGCAAGTCGTCGTAGGGCTGAAGAGCCTGAGCCAGGGTTTGTCCCATCCAAGGACAAACGCTTTTTAGACTCCATCAACGGAAGTTTCTTATCGAACCTGCACGGATTTTGCACTCAAGATATGATAATCAGATTGTGCAAGGGAAATGAATAGTAAACTTTGGTGGGGAGGAGTCGACTGCAGAAGTCAATCTGGAGGTTCAAGCAAGAGAAAGCTAAAGAGGGGCACAAATAAAAGTAATAGAGATAGTAGTTGTATCAACCCCAGAAAAGACGTTACACGCCACCCATGGTCGATCTATTTTTTCTTCTTGTTTTGGCTTATTACCATCAAGGAATTCCGAAATCGCGTCTGGGAGGCAGCTTGCGACGATGTCCTAGGCGAATAAGACGGGATGGTGTAGGACTCAAGGCCTAGGACTTGGGTTGGTGCTTGCGGCTCGGTGGAGGTGAAATGGTTTAGGTTGGATCCATCCAATGCCAATGCAATGCAGCAGAATCGGTGGGACCCGGAAGCTGGGGATGGGGGATATGCTGGGCGCAGCGCAGTGCAGTGCAGCACTGTAGGTAATTAACCTTGGCTGCTGCGTAAACGATGGCCTGTCCAAAGAGTTTACAGTAGGTAGGAGAAGAAACTCTTTGCTGAGCTGGGTCAACTGAGCAACTCGCTAAGCCTTGCGCCATGTGCCTGGGGGAAAATGGTGATCCCAGCATGAAAGAGGGAAAAGGTAATGGACTGACTGTCCTGGAGCTCGTTCTAAACAGCAAAATCAGCCTCGCACAGCTCACTCAGAACGGAAACGCAGCACAAACCATCCCCTCCAATTCCCTGCTCGATCATTCGCTCCGGTGATCCACGGGGGCCCCCGAAGACTCATTGTTTCTCTCATCCAATCCATTACATTGTCCATCCCTGTCTGGTTGGTCCGAGTGGCTTAGAAAGAGTAGGCAACGAGGCGGACACAGCTTCGGCCCCCAAGGCGCCCCGAGAATGCCCTGCCGGAAGCTGAGCTGAGCTTACCGGGCAGTGGAGGCAAGCTTGTCAAATAGTCCGAGAGCTCCTCACATTTTGGTCCTTGGGATAAGATGCGAGCTGTGGCGACAATGGTCTTGGTGTTTTTCCAGTCTTGCAGTTACAGTTGCAGTTGAACCAAGGTGGGGAATGTCTACGCCAGCCCTTGAAGTAGGGCCTTGTTAGGTCCGCCGCGCTTGGCGGATTACAGATGGGAAAGCTCAAGCTCACCTCAAGCTCTCTCCAATGGACACCTTCACTAGTTGGTTGGTTGGTTGGTTAACTAGCTTGGTTGCGTCACACCGAAACGTCCTACCTCCTCGAAACCATTGCCGAATCAGACCATGTTAGATCCCATGAAATCTCATCTTGAATCAGCTGAGGTTATATTACAAGAGCTTTTTAACCATACAGAACACCGCGGTAATACCGCCAGGCATTTCAATGGATGTCGTTGGAAAGTCTCATCGCATTAGCCTGGTTGCATCGAGGTACTGGTAAAACTATAGGGTAGTAGAATCCTACCAGCTTATTGCTAAAGCACAACAATTCTCACTTGCCCATATCAATAGTCGTGAGCTATCATATCGATGAAGTAAATGGCGCTTTTCTGGTTCCCGGGCGTGTCTGATCGTCCGGGATTAACCGTCAATGTTGGCTACTAGACTAGAGGTCGGCATACCTCGATCTATTGAATCATAGTCACCCATGTTACATGCCGGGCCATGCAGGAACACTCAAAGTCATTGGACCTGAGCAATGACCGCAAAGAATGCCAGCTTGCTTGCATAAGGCTGACCAGCACCACCATCTTGAGCACTGGTAAACCAACAACCCATGACCAGTTGTGTAACCAACCATCATCAGCCTTAGACTTCAGAAGCTTCGTCAGTTGCGTGTAAATCGTTACATTTTTGTTAATACAAGGGTTATCGACAAAAGAACGTAGAGCTCGCTAATTGCTCTGGTCAAGCTATGCTATATCTGTAAAACACAAACAAAATTCTATAGTCCCTGCGACCGCACCTCGTTGTTGGTCGATTTGCCAGGGTTGCCCTTCTTCTCCATAACTCCCTTCAGTACTCGTAACTTTTCCTCTGTAACTCGAATGGCCTCCTCCACCTCTCTCTCCCCCATGCGAGTCGCACGTATGTTATCTTCCATCGTCTTGGGTTCCATTGCTCTCTTTCGTGCACCGGCATTATCGCTGTGCAGACGGTCCATTCCGACACGCTCCTCCAACCAGTCCCAAAGTTCACTGTCTTCCCTTCGCCACATTTCCTCATAAGCAGCAATCCTGTCAGGACGGTAGGCACCTCCAAGTTCGCGGCCATAGGAGGCACTTCTACTAGGCGTGAACCCGAAGCCAAACCACGTGGCAACCAACAAGCCCACCAGGAGCCCATACATAACATTGCCTGTAAGGAGAGGCTGAATGATATCGCCAATAGGCTCCAGGATTCCTCGTACTGGTTCCAAAATACCCCAACTCGTCTTGACAGGCTTAGGCGCAACCTTGACCTCGACAACACCTGTGTTCGACTGCGAGAGCTTAGCCTTCTTACCCTTCTTCTTCGCTCCCTTAAGCGCAGGGGCCAATGGCGCGGCTGCCTGTGGCTTTGACGATACTGCTGCCTTCAAAGCTGCGAACAGATCCTTGCCGTATTGAGTTTGCCCCTGGGTTGCGCCGTTCTCGATCGGACCTGAGATAGATTAGCAACTGCCTAAGAGAGCAGGTACAGATATTATAGTTACCTTTCAGCCAGCTCTTGCCGGACCATTCAATCGTACAGTTCATCTGCACCCTAGTGGCGTTGTTTTCGGCCCAAGATAGGCAGTATTTGGTCTTGACAGCAAAGACGTTTCCACTGGGCACATCAGGTGTCTGGGTTGAGCATGTAAGGTTAACCGACTTTTCGAGATCGAGAACATCCAGCGTCTCCGCGGTGATAGTCTTGGTCTGTTTCGGCCCAATCGAGGCATAGAGCGGTTTGATATAGGTGAATGTTCGAGTCTTGTTGTCCAGGCTGAGGCCCTTCTTATCATCCAGTTGCAGCTCCAGGCATTTTTGCTCTCCTGAAAGCCAATTTGACATAAAGGCAACAGAAGCCGGGCCAAACATGAGGTTGTACACTTTGCCCAGCGGTGCTGGGATGATGTCGTCACCAACAACTCTATCGTAATGTGATGCCGAGTCACCACAATCAGTGGGAGCATGTGTGGCCGGGCCTGGAAAGTCTGTAGCAGCTCCAGACGCGGCCGGTGCTTCCTCAGGAGCAGGTCCACTTGGAGGCGGTGCTCCCGATGCTTTCCTTGAGGTGATCTTCTCAGCCTCAGCGTCTGTTCCCTTAGCTTCAGCCGCTATGCTTGCGTTGTGCATCTCCTCATGAACGTCCTCATCGTAGTACTCCTCTTCGTCATCGCTATCTTCATCTGTCTCTGAGTCCTCTTGAGCCTCGTCCTCGGCGGGTGGTTCAGCGTCCACCTTTTCTGTCTTGTCACCACCGGTTCCTTCAAGTCTCACGCCGTTCAACGTGCTCTTGAGAGTGGGATGGCCCAATTTCCAAATATTGACGATCAAGTCATATGTGGCATCCCGGCTAGTGAAACTGGCAAAGATATGCTTTGCATGTAATGTGGAGATCATAAGACCATTCTTGAACAGAAGCGCTGTGCTCCTCTTCTCGACGGACACTATCTCATCGAAACTCATGACAAGTGTAGTAGTCCAACCAAAAATGTTGCTACTGAAACAGAGATGCCCCTCCGAGACGTAAAGCCGTCCATGCGCGAGAATCTCTCTTTGCAGGGCACAGCTATAGTCTTCAATCAGGTAGTCATCATCCGGCACGCTCTTGAACAAATCGTGAAAGTCGCGATTTCGCTTCTTACTGGCAATAGCAAATCCTGTAAGCTTAGGGACGCTCAGATTTGGATGCGCCAAAGAATTGTTGGCGGCTGCAATCGCAGCACCTATAGTCGTGCCTGTAGTAACAGAGCTTCCGCGCTTCCTGTGAGTTTGCCTCAGAGCACTTCGAAGACTGGATGTACGTTGCACACCGTCCCCCTTGTCCATAAACTCGGGAGGAGGTGGGGTACGTTCGCGGCTTACGGGCTCGTACAGTGAGCGAGGTCGACTCGATGGCTCATCTGGGACAAAATCTACGGGACTCGCTGGGGAGTCAACGGGTGCCGACTCGGACCGAGCGCGCGTATCAGACATATCGGGGAACCTGGCGTTCACCGGAGATGTGATGAGACTGGGAGCTTCAGCAAGGCCTAGCTGACTGAGACTTAGCTCGCCAGCGCCAATAGTCGACACCGCAGACTTTCTGTTTTCCTTCTTGTCCGTCATCCGTGCGGCTGGAGCAGGCTCGACCTCGTCTTCAGTTTCTTTGGATTCGGCAGGTTCCTGAATATTGGTGCTCACGCTTCGAGACTTGTTCCCACCAATGTTCAGGCTGGTATTGCTAAATGAGTTGGCAGCGTTCTGGGCAGCCGATATCATAGACGAGAAAAAGCCACCTGCAGGATTTGCGTTGGGAGTAGCTTCACCACTCTCTGGAGTTGGTGTCAATGGAGCAGAGACAATGTTGGAGAGTTTGCTGGGGCCGATGTTTTGTGAATTTGATCGACTCCGTCGGTGCGCGCTCATATTTCGCGAGGCGGCGCTTCCATTTATACCGGAGCTGTTTGCCGGACCACCCCAGAAGGATCTCCTCTCGGGAGATGACTGACCAGATGTGTTGGCGAACTCGGTAGGTGTAGGTGGGGTGTTTACGATGACCGGGGCAGGCTTGTCACCACTTGGGGGAGTTCGAGGAGGGATATTCGTGTCAACCTTGGGCTGGACCCTCGATCTTTTGTCAGGTGAAGCAACTTTGGCTGCAGCTGGTGGCTCGAGAACAGGCAAGTCCTGCACAGGCTCAGGGTCCACAGACGTAGTGGGCTGTTGTTCTTCGCGCGACCCAGGCGGTGGTTGGGGCTCGCTTGCTGGCCGACGTTCAGGACTCGAGTTACTTCCAGAGCTCTTTTTCGGCTTGCTGAAAATTCCCTTCAGTTTACCAGCTGGCGAGGGCGAGCGACGAGTGGAAGTTTGAGGAGGAAGCAAGCCCGTCTTACTCCGGCCGATCCGGGTGTCTTTTGAATCAATCGATTCGGATCGTGCTGGCGGGAAGGTTGATGACTTGGACGCACTGCTATTGGAGTCAAGGTCGGAGATTGAAGTTCGAGATTCGGGCTGGTAGTTTGCTTGTACAATAGATGAGTTTGTTGTCAAGTGGCCGATTTGAGAAGGATGAGTCGAGAAAGGCGGCGGTTGTCGTGAGATGGATCTAAGAGTGACGATGGCTCGTTAGATTGATGGAGAAAGCACAGACAGGTAACACCAACAAGTGGAGTGGGTAGGGTAGTGGACACGGGGAAGACGGCAGATGTGCCAAGCCAGCTGGACACGATAATAACCAGAAACGAAACGAAACAAGAGTGAGAAGAGAGGTTTTCGTAAAGAGATGACAAGCAATAGAAGCAAGCAATTAAGGTAAAGCATGTGAGTGTGGGCGATCACAGCGCCTAGTGGAGCTTTGCTCTTCCATCTGTTTAGTGCAATACTTTCTTTGACTGTCTCTCCTTTTGGTGGCTTCAGCTCTAAGCATGGATGTCGCAGAACGCCGAAGGAGTGTCTCAGCCTCACGGATGCTGATCGGGGTTCCCGCGCAACAAGACAGGACAAAACAATCGGGATCTTGGGCGATCTTTGCCACGAGAAATCAAAGTCATGACGACGGGGAAAGTGTTGAAGATATAACTAGGACGGAAGAGAGAGAGTAGGAAAGTTTAAAACTCACGATTCATCCGCATCGGATTCGTAGGAGCGCTGGCTTTGGCTTTGGGTTGTCCCCTCGTCCTCATCGCCCGCAATATTTCCAGAGCGCGTGCCATCACTTTCTAGAGTTTCACGGCTTGATTGTGAATGACCAAAAACATCAGTGTCGTCATAGGCCAAGCCAGCCAATTCTCGTTCCTGTTTTCTTCGAAGTCGCTTGGAGGATATTGACTTTGGCAGCAGCTTGTTCAGCCCAGTATTGCTGCTGTTGTCCAATGTCGTTGCCATCGTCGCAGTCGTCGCGCGCCGTTGGCCGTGGCCGCAAAATCGAGTATGATGGGAGAGGTCAAATCAGAATCGCTGATGTTTGAGTAATCAAGGGGCGTAGATGGTCTAGCGGTTGATGCGCTCGTTGTGGCAGCAGTCTTGAGGATAGTCGGTTTTGTATGTATAATTCGTGGGAGTTTGTACGGCGACGCAGAAGATGTACTGGAAACGGAAGGGGAAAATTATAGTTCGTTGTATGGATTCTCGGTTCGCAATACAGATCGGAGGATATGGATCGAGAGGTCTTGAGGTCTTGTAGTCGGAGCTGAAAGACGGCCTGGCCAAGGACAAGAAGATTGACGTCGTTGGTTTGTTTTAGCTCAATGATGGCTAATGGTGACGGGCCAGACTACGACGGCCTAGTCAACGCCAAATTGGGTCAAGTGCTCGATTTGGTTTCCTTGGAATTCTTCACTCAATTGGTTGGTAATTCAACTGCATGCGTGGTTTCCAAACTGTACTGTGACTTGACTGAGGATTTAACCGTGATCGTTGGAGAGGGGGATAGGTTTGATTCGGTCTGGTCTGGTTGGCTTGGCTTGGCTAATAATAAGAGCGAGACTGTCAGCTTGCGAATCCGCAATTCGTTTCGGTTCGTGTACTGTAGCAACCAGCAACTCAGAGCTTTAACCTAACCGATCAACCCGCGTATAAACGAAACCCCTGGATTGTATCCGCAGGTGGGCTAGTGAGGGCGCCAATAAAAGACAGGTCCAGCTGGTGGGGAGTATTTGCTGACCCTTGCTGAAGCTCTCACCAAACGATGGGGCCTACGGACTACGGAGTAGTCTTGAACTGATTCAAGAGCTGGGACCTGTGGCGCAGCAACGGGGCCACCCTATACGAAAATAGGGGGAAGTCGGTGTTTTAGCGAAGGGGTGGATAATAGTGACGGTCTATCGATATCTGTAAACGCAGAATAATATGCATAATAGTTAGCACAGGCTGTTAAACTTGGAATTAGAGGTGGTTGTTTTAAAAGTGTCTCAGGAGGGAACATTTCATCATTATTGAAACGTCAAGTCTAGTTCGGGCTGGCCCGCAATGTCAGTGTCACACTGACTTCATCCCGATATAGAAAGACCCAGCCTTTAACTTAAACAACCTTTTTGTAATGGATCATCGGCTCGAGCCTGAAGCTGATCTCGTCGTAAGGCTGTGGACACGCAATATGTCTACTCTAGGGTTTTTTGTTTGTTTTTTTTTTTTTGTTTTTTATTGTTTTTTACGGGAACAGGTTGATCGGATCAAGGCACTGCCGCCCTAATCTTAGCTGGCAGGTCAGTATAGAGATTTCCTCAGAAAGAGAAAGCCTTATGTGTTTAAGAGCGCCGGAATTACATCTGTAATGCCACGGCAACTCTGTATTTCAAAGTTCCGTCATGTAGAGGCGGAGGCAGAGGATTAAGTAGCAACCCACTGAATCAGACTCCAGCATTCATTTCCAGAGTGTTGCCTATGCATAGACTCAATTCGATACCATTGTACATGGGGCATTAGGAAGTATATGTCTATAATCATGATAAGCTAGTCCATAATATTACATTCTATGCTCTCTTGAAAGGTTGATGATATACATTTCTGAACGTCGGCACTTTGGCACTCTAGGGTATCATGAATACCTAGGCACCACAAACAGAAAACTGTTCGGGCTTCATGATATTTGAATCAGAGACTTTTGCATTTAAATAACCTTGGAACTGAGAAATGCACCCAAATATCGTTCATGATCCTCAGGCTTTCTCCACAGTCGAGCCTGTGTCGTCATGAAATTCCCGATAATTTCAACCCCGCCAAATGCTAAAGTGATCAATCATCAGTGATTCCACCCAGTTGGGTCATGTAGGTATCCAAGTATCAATGACTGATTGCGTCAAAGTGAAGCATGACTCGTAACGTACTCCTCTCCCTTGATCGGTAGTCAGGTAAAGTCATTGATCTGCTGTGATATTGCGATTTATATGAAAACTCTTTCTTCAGAGGCCATTTCCCTCCCGTGAATTTGTTCCTCTTCTTGGATAGGTAGTACCTGTACCTGTTATAAGAGGTACTAAAGTTTATTGGTCTTGTGCCTCTCCCCACATTTGACCTTGTCACGTTCCGATGCCGACATCTTAATATTGGATTCTACAAATACAACAGCAAACGAGACTTGCAGGACCACGAAAGCTCCCTCACACTGATCAACGCCCATGGGATAATGGACTCGTCCCCGCTTGTAAAAGCCCACGACCATGTGCGCGCCGCTGGCGTGGCTCACCAGTCGTCCGACAGCACCGTCGCAATCACCGAGCACACTCAAGCCGCTGGCGAGTTCGCCAACGCTGCCAGATCGACCTCGAGCATCGAAGCTCTCCGGACTCTGAAGCTCCTTGAAGAGCACCATCGCAAGATTGCAGAGATCCTCAAGCGTCCGGCCGAGCCTACTTCACAAGCCAGCGATACCGACCCCAACGAAAAGGACCCCTCCGATAAGGCGAATGCTCAAGATGCGCACGACAAGAAAGAGAACAAGAACGACTCTCCGTCTACCAAGAAGCAAGCTCCTCCTACTCAGCGACGATATGCCCACCGCGAGATGTCATCCTCTATCGCCAGTAACTTGGCTACTGCTCGTGGCATCCGATCCAAGTATAGAGGACAGCCTCTCGCGCCTAGTGTCTCCAACGATCAGGCTCCTGGAAATGTCGACGCAGCCACCCACTCTCGAGGAACAAAGGCAAAGATGCAGAATATCATCGATCACCAGCCCGGCAAACCGACTTGGGTTCCTCCCGTTCCTGCGCCGGCACGATCTGATAGTTATGGCAAGGGTTCGTCTTCTCCACAGTCCGATACCGCATCTTCTGTGGCAGCTAGTGACGACGGGGGATATACTCGCTTCTACAGCACTTTCGGGAGCATCATCAATAAAATATCTGCGCCCCTGGCCTTTGCTGGTCTGCCACTGATCCAAGAGGAGTCCTCTATCTCGGAAGCCCCAGATTCTCCAGAGATGTCTCCCAAACGCAGCCACCTCAAGGCATCCCCATCCAAGGTTCTGGAACCAGACCTCACAAAGATCTACTCCAAAGCAACTATGCAGGCTCTCGCTCGAGAAGGACACGGACCTAACGACTCTTTCTATGTTGTGCCTACCACAGGTCACACCATGTCTTATGCGAATATCTTGAGCTTTGCTGAAAAGGAAAAGAGACGACTTGGAGCTTCATCTCACAGTGATCTTCTCGATGTTCCAGATGAGGAGGATGATGACTTTGTAGACGCCCGAGAAGCACCTCCGCTTTCCCCCGGAGCCAAACGCCGTATCGGCCGTGCCCGCACTGACAAGGAACTCAGCAATACTATCGAAGAACTGTATACCGAAAACAAATCTCTCAAGGATATGCTCGACAAGCTGACCAAACGACTCCACGCCTTCGAAGCCAGCGCCCAGAACTCCGCCATGGCTCTTGCCGAAAGCTACCGTCTTATGCGCCCTGGATCCCCATCTGCCTCACCACATGCCGGTAAAGTGGCCGACGAAACCTTGCGGCGCAAGAACCAGGAGATGGAGGAGCAGCTTGCTGCGGCTGTGAAGCAGATGGAACGTCTTGAGAAAGATAACCGTAAGATGCAAAAGGTTCTGGATAAGTATCGTGAAAAGTGGGAGACTCTAAAGGCCGGAGCTAAAGCTCGGAGGGAGGCCCAAGGGGCGGGCGAAAGTGTAGACGATGCATCTGCAGTTGGGTAGAGTTGATGATACACTGACTTCATCATTTTGCAAACATAAGCAGTTTGGATTAACTTGCTTTTCTTATAGTATATGAAATGAACATAAATTCACTGGCAACTCCACCTTTGGCTATGCTGCTATCGTGCTTGCAAACAACATTGCTTGCTTTCCATAGATGATTATGATATGCCACTTGCTTGCAAACCTATGAGCACCGGTTCTATCACTTCTTTATGAGTTCCACCAGAAACTCACACTGAAGCTCACACTTAAACTTCTCACATAATGCCACCACCCGATTGGAATAACCAGTGTATCTCCCGGTCCAAGTATACACTCCCAATACTCAACACCATCCAGCTCGTCCTTCATCTTCTTCATATCCTCCTCATTCATGTCCCCAGGCATCTCATCCCACCCCTCCAGCACACCCATGTCAAGCCCACTTGTATTGCTCATGTCAACGCCATGTTCAGGCGCCCTAGGCCGCATCGCAGGCGTTGCACGCGGAGGATACAGGCGAAGATACTTTGTGCCGACAGTCTGACATAGTAGGTTATGGTAGCCGTCTGTATGAAGGGGCGTGATGGTTCGCGGGGGACCGAACCAGGCGTTGAGCTGGGGCATATCCACGGTTGGTTGATTCATAGAAGGGGTTGTTGGATGGGGTGGGACGTCGACCCAGCAGAGGTTGGGGATGCAGATATCGTTCCGGAGGGAAGGTATTTGTTGAAAGAGGTTGTGTTGGGCGAGATAGCCGGTGTTGCCCATACTGGAAGAATCTCCTTCTACGTAGCGAGCGAGAAACTCACGGAACTGAATGAGTTCCTGTCCCCAGCCTTCATCGACGTAGCTTCTCCCGATCTCGATTGGTATGAGACGCCTCCCCCCAAAGGTTTCAGAAAGAAGATAATCTGGGCTTTTCCATGGGTGGTCTGTGAGAGCAGGCCAATCTGCAATCAAATCTGTAAAGACAATAGGCCGGGGCTCACCACCATTGCTGTTCATGTAGTCCTCAAACTGCGGCATCGTCCAGCCAGAGTAGCGCGGGCACTCTTTTCCAGGTGAGAGACCAGGTCGTCCGTGGGGTTCGTGGCTGGAGAAGTTCTGTGACAATGGACTATATTGTCTCCGACGTTTTGCTGGCCTTTCGTGCTGCTCACTATCTGCCCAGGCTTCCTCAAGTAGCCTCAGTGTCTCCTCTAGCCATTGCTGTCTTCCTCCGCCGCCAGCCGTTATGAGTGCTCTATCAAGCTTCTCGACCACCACATCCAAGATATGCTCTGGGAAGGATTGCGTGGTAATAAGGGGACGTAGAACAAGGCGGAATGAGTCGAGAATGCAGGCGTCTGTATATATCTGGCGCCATATGGGAGGGAGAAGGTCGTAACGGTAGGCGTAGAACTTGGACGAAGAGATGGATATCAAGTCTGCTATCCTTCTTCGAAGCAGATCTTCATTAAATTTCTCTGTATTCTCATTCGAGGTCAAATGTTTATGGATGGTGATCAGCACGTGAGCTTGCCTAGCAAGGAGTTGTATCATGGCAACCGCCGTAGGACCTATATCTTTTGCGCCACTTTGTGACTCGTCTTTGTCGTCTGGAGAAGAGTCTTTCTGTCCATCTTGTAATTTTTCGCGTGTATGTAGAGCCTCTAATGGTCCGCTATGCTTGCTCTTCGAGCCCTCGGTGAGCTCTTGAGCCGCATTGAGATACCTGACGAGAATCTGCTCATGCGCCGTCGACGCCATGTTTTAGGTCTAAGCTTGAACAACGACTATCGAATTACGCTTAGTTGATTTCAAAGTAAGACGTTGTTTCGGGTTGTGGTATGCTTATCCTTGTTGGGCTGTTGTGATTCATGATGTTGCTAAAGGTCAAATTCTGAGACCCGAGTCACTCCATCCATCCATCCAGAAGTTCACGGGCTATCTCATCTTATGGGCAAAAGAAGTACTTTTCAGCCATCCGCAATAACACAATTCTTGAGATCTTTTGCTCACGTCATTAATCATACGATACAATAGGGTATTTATATTGCAAGCTCCATTACTGCATCCCACGTTGTTCTTGTCTCTAGACACCCAAACCCTACGGATGTGGACCATTGTCTTGAATTTGGAGCGCTCGCTCATGCATCAAATCATCATGAGTGGATTTCGTGATTTTACAAATTACACATATGTATCCCTTAGCTTGTCCATACTCCAACAGTGCCATCCCTCCGGCCCTCAACAAGGTATCCATCTCTTACACGTACACGTTCCACAATGGCCGGAGTCTTGCCCTCTTCAGCCGCGGTGATACCAGCGCCGCATTCCCATTGTCGTCCTTCAACCTTATCGTACACCTTGACAACGTCCTCGCCGGCCGCGCTCACAATTCGTCGGGCGTCAAACATCATGTCTGTGATAGGGTTGTCGTATGCATATGCGTCGTAAATAGACCCTGTTCTAAGATCCCAAATCTGTTTTTCTTGGTCAGATATTATTTCAAGCATAGTAAACAGTAGTGACTTACTCTGATGCTCCTGTCCAAGCTTCCTGTCACCAGATGTACGTCGTCAAATTGGAGACATGTCACTGCACTTGTGTGACCGACCAGGCTGCGATGGACCTGTCCACTTCGTAGATCCCATAGCCGCACCATACCGTCCGCGGTACCACAAGCAAGAGCTGTCTCAAAGACCTGCAGGGCGCCAACAAAGTCGGCTGAGCTGGTCTGTGACCGTCCAGTGGGTTGCCATGTGTTGTCTGTAGATGACATACTCGCTGCTGCTGCCCACATAACATCTAATGTTTGCACGCAACGGCCCTTTTCAAGATCCCAATGGCGAATCGTCTTGTCAGCAGAACCGGAAACCATAACGTCGCCTCGGAAGTGAAGTGCCGTAATCTCATCAACATGCGATTCCAAGGTGTACAACGGGCAATCAGCCATGCTACCAGGAGGGGGTTCGAGGTGATTGTCCGTTCCAAAAGCAATAGCATCCTCATCGTCGTCTTTTCCGAGGCCGCCGTGAGGGTCGTAGTGCGCCTTGCTGAGATCCCAAAGTCGGATAGTTGCATCCATAGAGCCCGTTGCCAGAATGTTATCCTCAACCTGAAGCGCGCGTACTGATGCAGTGTGTCCTTCCATATAGCCCATACATCTACCAGCATTAAGATCCCAAACTCTGACCGTATCGTCCAGCGCAGCCGTAACCAGGGTGCCAAAAGGTGCATCAAAATCAATAGCCGTAATCGTGTCTTTGTGTGCCCGGAGCTCGCGAATGCTTGTACCGGGTTCGAAATGCTCATGCAGAATAGGCATCGACTTCTTACGATGAACCTTTTTCGTTTTCCGGGGGGTACTGCCACTGGCTTCTGAAGGAGGGATCTTTTCGTACACAGATTGAGACATGAACTCTTGATCGTGATCATCAGCATCGCCAACTAGATCTTGCTCGTCTTGAGTACGTGTGTTTCGTGCGATCTCCTCGGCCTCGTCGACCAGCGCCTGAGCTTCGTCCACACGTATTTCCATCTCAGAAACTTATCAAGTTAGTAAACCTCTTCTCGAATAATTGGCGCGGCACATACTATCATGTTCCAGCATAGCTTCGTCTTGCTCCAGTCCAGCTAACCTGTCCAGGATGATCCTTCGCATGCCATGGAGGTTGGCAATTTTGTTGTCGATTTCTCGAATCTCATAGCTAGCCATGCTCTTGCGAGTGCCCAATAGTCCAAACTCATGCATCATGGCAGCCTTTTCCTTTTTCAATTGCGTAAGGCGCTTAGGGCTTCCTGGTGTCCCATCCGAGTCTTCTATCATCTTGCGACCTCGACCGACTCGACGTTGGAACTTCTTGCCATCGTCGGTTAGCTCCGGGAAACTGGCCTGGAAGCCCTGGAAGAGGGAGTAAGGATTCTCATGCTCGGGAATGTTGGCAAGTAGCTCATCGGGAAGGTATGTTAGAGCGCGATGTTGGATCTCGTGCGTTGATAGTCTGGAGCGCATCAGGTCGGTGGGCGTTGTCCTTGCCATCGCGAACATGCTTCGCTGGACTGTCGGCCGCTTCATCTGCTTTTGGACCTCGGCCATTGCGGCTTGATAGTGATGGGCCGTAGCTTCGGCATTGGGTCCGATCAAATGAGTAGCCGTAGTTGTAACCTTTCGACTGAAAGCCTCGAGTCCGCGCGTCTATGCCAGAAGCATTGAGGTTAGCGATTTGCGGCCCGCAAAAGACAACGGCCAGAGCTGGCTCTCGGGTATCTACACACCGAAACAATGGACTGGTCGTCATCTCCGCCTTCGTCGAAACCATAGTGAGTCTCTTGGTTCGCCATGGCCTAGCCTCTGCCAGAGGTGCGCAGAAGCTGAAGGGAGTCGGAGGGCTGAAGAGCGGTTGGATTGAGGTGGGAGAATGACGCTGAGGCTTCGGAGGAGAAAGGTTCAAAAGATTCGGGCCTTCACCGAGGAGATTATCATGACGCGCGCCGGGATAACCTTGGCTATGGTGGGCAAAAAAAAAAGACCAGGCTTCCAGTTTGGGGGGGCTTCTATTTTTGAGGCGTTACTGTAGGTAGGTAATGTGGTCAGTGCCAGGGCTGCAGGTCCCCTGTAATTGGTTCTTGCGACACTTCTGCCGCAGTGCTGGAACTGCTGGAACGATCGGTGCGGCAAGAACAGTGGCGCACAGATAAGCCCAGGTGCCCTGCCCCCCTGTGAAACCCATCCAGTGCGCTACGATTCTAGCTAGTAGGTAGTGACGTCCATGACCACCTTCCTACCTGAGCTCTCCAGCCCTGGAAGGCTTTACCCCTCCACGGGGTGGTTTTTTCGTCAAGCTGCTCTTTCTCGCACGGGCTCAACAAAGTGCAGCAAGTGCCGGAGCGGCTTTAGGTCCGCTCAACTCTGCCAACCACGGGAAGCAAGCCAACCGCCCGTACCCGCTTTCCGCTCTCGGAATGCATTGGGTTTTACTAACTTACAACTTGTTGCTCAGTTGAGATAATCTCACCTTGACCAAGGAAAGGATTCCGAACTCTGTCACATCTTGTCGGTCTCGCCCCCTTTTGATAACCCGAGTCGGTAGCTTACAGACATAAAGCAGCTTCTCCCCAAGTCTCAACCTCTGTTACAAATCGACATGGATACTGTCATCAATATGGCTGACGCCGAACATGCACTGGATCTTGCCCGGATCCGTTTCCAGCTCATGTACGAATTGTCCCAAGCTAAATGAGCTCTACAATCTTGCAATCAGTGTCGGGACTAACAATAACAGCCGCCTCGAGGATACGATCACTTTCCATCTGATCGAGAGGGTGCAATTTGCATTGAATAATGTAAGTGGGATATGAGAAACCCTCATGCAAACCCCGGTCCAACCGAACAAGATCGGAGACTGCATGATATAGATGATTAACCATGACCTCATTCTAGACAATTTACGTTCCTGGCGCGGTCGAACTGCCAGAGAATAACTTGAGTTTCCTCGACTGGTACTTCCGTGAGCAAGAGAAGCTGCAATCCCTGATCCGACGCTTCGAGTCTCCCGACGAGTACCCCTTCTTCCCCGATGCTCTGCAAAAGCCAATTCTCAAGCGCCTGAATTATCCCAGAATCCTGCACGAAAACGACGTCAATGTGAACGATAAGATCAAGAAGTTCTATACCGAAAAGTTTCTCCCCGCAGTGTGCCCCGACTTCGGCCGCGAGGAGCGGGGCGAGTCCCAAGAAAACTACGGCTCGACCGCAACCTGCGATATTGCTTGCTTACAAGCTTTGTCACGGCGCATCCATTTCGGCAAGTTTGTCGCTGAATCCAAGTTCCGCTCCGACGAGGAGAAATATATCCGCCTCATCAAGGCTGAGGACCGTAAGGGTATCGCCGATTCTATCACCAATTCTGCTGTTGAGAAGAAGGTTCTCGAGCGACTACGACTCAAGGCTTTGACTTATGGCAAGGATCCTTCCATCCCCGATGGAACTGAGGGAGCGGCAAAAATCAATGTCGATGCTGTCGTTTCAATGTACGAGGACTTTGTTATTCCATTGACCAAGGAGGTGGAGGTGGAATACTTGATGCAAAGGCTAGAACCGGACGCCTGATGTTCATCTATTGCGCAGCACTCAAATATTCATTAACGGCCTTGACCGCCCCCGGAAACTTTTTCGCTTCGATAAGGATCATATGTCCATGCGCCTTGACGCCCATTTCTTGGAATGCCCGCTTGCTGTCTGCCGCCAATTCGTCCTCTTTTGTGTAATTGAAGTTTCCATGCGCCACCGCATGCTTCTGCAGCACCTCATCCTCCATGTGGAAGTAGTACATCCCAGCCTCCTCCTTGGCTTTCTTGCGCTTCTGGCTCTCAACATCCAGCTTGGACTCGAGCTCCTGGTATGTCTTAGACAGGATCAAGTAGTGGGAGAAGTTGTAGGGTTCCTTGTCCTCCACGGCCGCCTCAACTTCGTCGATAAGCATTGAGTAGAGTGGTGGTGCCAGCTCGGAAGGCATGTTAATGAGGCGTTCGGAAAACACGAGTCCCACATGCTTGTCGCTGTTGAGTACATCGGCGATGGGAGCCAGAGATGAATTGGACTGCGCCTTCTCTACCAAGTATTTGACGATGTCATTCATAGGTTCCTTATCCTTGTGGACAGCGGTGTTGAGCACCGTAAGAAGGGCGTAGGCATCGTTGGCCTTGCCGTCAACTTTGATGGTCGAGCCGATGGTGGGTTGTGAGAGAACGAGATCGGAGAGGGCAGACATGTTGAAGAGATTCGCATCGACATCGAATAGTTGTCGCAGAAGGGTCTTGGTTCCGTGGAAGTCGACTTCGGGGTCAAAGTTGAACCACTCGAAATCGACATCGACCATATCGAAATCCTAGGGTAATAGTCAGTAAGGTAGATGCGCATACAGCTTGCGATAGTTTCGCCCACCTCGTCATCAGAGCCATCCTCGTCCATCTTGTCGACGTCGGCAGGCGGGACATCCTTGCCCTCTTCGCGTGCTCGCTTCTTGCCCATCTTGACTTGTTGGTGTGAGTAACGGTTTCAAGTGAGAGAGAAGGAGTACAAAGAATTGCGTTGTCTGGGCTGATCACTTGGAGTCAATCGCGAAAAAAAGAATTAAAGATTAGCCAAGTTTACTAGCAAATCTCAAATTCCGGGCACCACCAGTGATGTCGAGCCAAAACATTTTCGAGCCCCTCACTAGTTAGGGCGCTGATAAGATAAGACAAGACAGGAGCTCAAAGGACCAATCTTGTGGGTCTGAGCTCCAAACGGGCCCGGAGGCGGAGGAGGAGCCAGAGAAGCCTCGAGCGAAGAAGGAAAGAAGGGTCGGGTGGGTTCCGTTCTAACGAATGGCTGCAGCCTGAGCCAACTTGCGTCAGTGAGAGTTCAAAAGTCCTATCGTAGTCTTTGGGAATAGTTTCATCCTGTATATACCTTCAGAAAAAGAGGCATATATGCCACATTATTCTTGTTGTACTGTCTCTTTAGGGCAATTGATGCTTATCGCCTGAGCTCCTCCTCTCGCTCAATTCGACTACCTACCTTACCTTACCTTGCCTTTCTCCACCCTCCGTCCCTGCCGACCGCCGACTTGGGTGCGCGAAACGCAACCTACCGTAACGTCATTCCTCCAGCCTCTCTCCTATCAACAATCGTTGAACCAATACAATCGCCATATTCCGTCGTTAACAACTTAAACGCGATGGACTACAGCTCCACGATTCACGACGTCGAAGACCCCGCCGGCGACTCCCCTTGGGGCAACTCCCCTGTGTCGTCTCCATCGCGAAACAACATTGCCGCCTTCAATCCCGTCTCAGCTGATGCTCCTCCTCCTTTTCGATATAATACCCAGTCTTCCAACGGTCTTCCTCAGGAGCAGTCTACATCCCAGGGCGATGAATTCCAGCGCCCGGGCACTGCGACTACGGCGTCCGGAACCGAGGATGACACCGAGGCTTCAGGGACCCTGAACCCTTCTGAATCGCAGTCGACAGCCGCTGAGCCATCAGCTGAGGAGGACGGACGAGCTGCTGCGCACAGCCAGCAACAAGGTCAGAACGTTGCACCAGCTTCGCAGCCGGGACAAGAGCAACCTCCTCAAAAACCAGCTGGGCCTCAGTACCGACTCCAGGCCAAGATTACAGGGCTTGAGCGCACTGGCAAGAAGGATCCTATTCTCCGTTTCGATGTTCATGTACGATATCACCCGGTCTATTCGATATACGCTACGGACTAACAAATCTCAGACAAACATTCCCCGCTTTCGTACAACCCAATTCCGCGATGTTCGCCGCCTACACTCCGAATTTGTCAAGCTCGCAGACCATTTGATATCTGCGAACCCCGAGGTATTTGTTCCTGCGGTTCCCCCGCCTCTGACCTCCGCCGGAGCAGGCACAGATGAAGACGAGATTCGCGTTAAGGCCCTGATGCAGCGATGGTTCAACTACGTTTGCAGCAATGAGATCTTGATGCGGGATGATGAGATGGTGCTCTTTGTGGAGAGCGACTTTGGTTATAGTCCCATGGTCAAGAAGAAGCAGCCAGCAACCGGCGTGCGTAGAAAGATCTTGAAGCAGTTTGCTCCTCCTCCCGATGATACCCCTGAGCTTGCTGAAGCACGACCTACCGTCAAGCTGTTTTATCTTGGTAGCATGGACGCTGGCCACAAAGTCGATAAGCTCGTCAAAGCTCGTAGAGGTGAGCCTATTTACGAAATTCTCCAAATACGGAATGCTAAATCACTCCAGGTCTCGGCCTTTCTGAGGCCGATTACGGTGCTAAGCTCACCAATATGAATGTCCAAGAACCTCACCCTGGTCTGGCCAATGCCTACCGAAAACTCGGCAAGGTCGTCCAGACCGTTGGCGACTACCATGCTGCTCAGGCCACTGCAGAGGCCACAACCATTGGCGACCCGTTCCAATACCATTCTCAAGACGCATTCATCGTTAAGGAATCACTCACGAACCGTCAGATCTTGATTCGTGAATTTCTACAAGCACAGGAAGCCACTCGTAGCAAGCTCAACGCGGCCGACCGCCTAAAGGCCAGCTCAAGCGTTCGTCGCGAGAAGGTGGATGAGGCCATCACAGCCCTGGATGACGCCCGCCAGCACGAAACCTACTTGTACAACAAGACCAACCGCGTCACTCAGAACCTCGTCCAGGAGCGTCGCAAATGGTTTTCGAGAACCTCTGCCGATCTACGCCTAAGCATCAGGGAGTACGTGCTTCGAGAAATCGAGGCCGAGAGGCGGACTCTGGCACTGCTTGAGACAGTTCGCCCGGATATTCGATCAATCGATGCCTCTGGTGGCTTGAGCCGATTAGGTCGCGAGTCGCACCCAACTGTGCGCCGCTCGAGCGTTGCAGCCAGTCAAGGACCCAAGGGCGACTCCTGGAGCGGTGTCCCTCGCCGTTCAGATGCCACAAACCGCAGTGTGTCTGGTAGTCTTATTAGCAAGGTATCGGAAGAGGGCGAGAGTGAAGAGAGCACTGAAACTACCCAAGGGCGACAAGCAGGTGGTCGTACAGGCCTTAAGGGTGTCAACGAGGAGGATGACGAGGATCGTGTGGATGCCAGGAATGCTGCGAGTCGTCTGGCTGCCAGCACTTTCTAAGCTGGTTTGGTGAGAGGTGTGGTTATGTGGATGATGAACATGGGGCTTGCATCAGATCCCCTCCTGTTTTGATAGCATTGCTCTAAGCCTGGTGTCATATGTAAAACTGTATGGTTTGTCTTTGTTGTTCCAATTCATATGTCTTTGATGGCCTCAAAATTTCCCTCCGACCCCGTGGTGTATTCTTAGAAGCACTGTATCTACCAACCCTCCCCTTGGTTCTAATACTACGCTTGTCCTGCCAAGGCGATATTATCACTTATCATTCGTCGTCCGATCTCTTGCGATAGGCGGTGTAGGTATGGGTTACAAGGGAGCCTGTATGGCTGTCAAGTCCCAATTGCAGATGACGGATGTGAAGTGTTATTAATGAGACTTGATACCATAGTTCTGATCAATGGACCGCTCACCAAGTCATGAACGAGAGAAGCGTTCCATTATCCACATGAATCTCTGCACCGGTGTTGAGATATGTAGTTGTAAAAAGATAAGAAGTTTGGAATCATTGGCCCTTTGTAATGTGTATCGAAGCTCGGTCTGCATGACACCTACTCTCATCTTGACCGAAGTCAAGCTGCAGTCAAGATGTTATGTCACGTAACGGTGACACAAAGCAGTCGTTTGGGACTGAAGGGTAGCTATGAATGCACGATTATGGCGAATTCGATGTGCGAGCATATGCTGTGTTACTAAAAGACGTTGAGGAAAATGGCGTAAGCCCACAACATCCAATAGGGTATTGTAGCAATGTTTGCTAACATCCAGTCTTAAGCAATCGTCAAATGCATTGCCCGGAATCCAGGAAGAGCTGGGAAGACTAAAGATCTTCCAGCATCGAAATAAGAAGTTAGTCGTCCGATTCATGCGCGAGAAGAGAAACTGGGCAGCAGTATCCTATCAAATAGTGTCAATAGACACATGTCCAGGTGGTTGGCTATATCCGTAACGCCTTCATCTGGAGTTCCCGGCGAATGATCTCGTTGAAGAAACTCTAGTAGAGTTGGGACAAGGGGCAATGCAGAGTAGGTTGTCTGGATCGATGCTCCGCCGTTCTCAGATGCGTGTTCGATGCAGGGAAACTTACCGGAATTAGTGCCACTCGGTCATGATAGGTTGTCAAACTTCGCCATTCGAGTAGTGACTTACGGCGAGGATACTAACATTTGTTCTCAAAGTCTACTAGTATCGTAACCTACGTCAACCCTTCAAAAGAGTTTGGCTACACCACGGACCGCTTCTGCTCGTTCTTAAGTCGTGTATGGGATTGGGTAAACCAAGCTGAGGACGTAGCGTTCAATGCCCCAAGTAGCGGTCTGATAGAAACATGGCTCTTTCATCACCGCTCTGGATATGTTTCATATGAAACTGACTAAGTTGTGAAGATCTCAGTCCGGACTGTTCCAAAGAAATAGTTTGTCCAGTCACGCTGAGAATCGTGGCTGTTTCCACCACGGAAGCAACGAGGCCGTTTTCCAACTTGGCAGCAGTTTCAAGACGATGTTTATTGCCGTATGTTGGCTTGTTTATTGATAACCTCGCATAAAGCCTGAATCAAAATAGCCACATCGATGTCATTGGACATCGATTAACCGTGATTAACTGAGTTATCTGGACTAGGTGTAGCCTCAGCGGAGCTGGCCAGAACTCGTCTGCCATACCCAGGGGTTGGGATGAAGCAGTGGAACCCAAACTGCATGGGATCTCGTCATTTCTGCATCTTGGGAGTGTGCCCATCCCAAGGGATGGAGCGGTAGCAAGATAGCTACAGCGGGCCAATTATATAGTCTGATCTTTTGGTAGACTCAACACACAAACAGAAATACGGAACCATGCGACTTGACAGGAAGCCAATGTGTCAAGAAGCGAGCACGTAGTGTCGGCACTTAGGCTGTGAGGCCTTAGTCAAGCTGAATTTTGCGGCAAGGGCTTGAGCAAGCATGCACATGCATTCTAGAAGACTTTCCAACTTCCGAATGGTGCGAAATCGTTCTAGGATGACCCAGTCTTGGATATCGACGGGCCTTCATGCAAGCTTTGACCGGGCCTTGAACAAAAGGGGATGGGGATGCAGACGTAGCGTAATGCTTGCAAGCCCTCGTTCGCAATCTGTATGACTGGGGTATGGTCTCTGCAATGGCTGTCAACATTTTCAATTTTTCATAATGTGTATGTTCTGGTAGGACAGACAAAGTCAGAATCGGATATCATATTCTCTCCATCGTGAGACAACAGATCGCCATAGTGACTGCGGTTGAGAGCAGGACGGCGGATGCAATCATACCCCATGCCCATCAATGGAGGGCTAGAACATGGGGTCTGGGGTTTGACCCTGTGATCCCTGTCAACTGTAAGTTCAGTTCAGTACAACACAGCACAAGACAGCACAGGACAGCGCAGGACGGTAGGTGTTAAGGACCGAATCGAGAGACTGTATCCTCCCGCGTGGCATACGGTATACCTGGCGTCTCGAAACCCTTGATACGGAGCTGCAGTCAACGATGTCGAGAAGTGGAGGCG
Organism: Fusarium sp. FL617; assembly: GCA_030142105.1. Lineage (NCBI taxonomy): Eukaryota > Fungi > Ascomycota > Sordariomycetes > Hypocreales > Nectriaceae > Fusarium > Fusarium sp. FL617. The sequence goes on along the minus strand of JAREIL010000012.1, from coordinate 2,435,425 downwards.
ATAAGCGGGCAGAAAGAGCTAAAGCTCTTTGATTGATAACGGATTGGATCATCGTCATATTGGGTCCAAGGGTCTGTTCGGGTCATGTCATGTCTTTGTTGACTCAGTGCGTGATAGATGCTGCAGCTGAGTGAAACATCAATACCTAAAGTGGGTAGACGATGGATTCAGTCCATGCCTGGGCATGGACGAGAAGAATTTTGAGGGCACAAATTGCAGTTAGAAGAAAGAAGGAGCTGCAGTTGGTTAAGATTGCGACTTCCCAGTCTGTTGGAGGGAATGGATGTGCCCCGATTGGCAGCAGAAGGCAAGTGTGCAGATTGACAATTATCATGGGAAAGAGCTATCCGAGGCAAGCGAGCACCTCTATGGCATCCGATACGATCTCTTTTCTCTACGTGTCCGACCTCCTCGTCTTTGCCTACCAACATCACGAAATCAAACACGCATCCACTGCCTCCACTTCCCTCGCAGGAAGCTTACTACCTAGTGCCTACCTTGTCTTGCTATGAGCTAGATTAATCATTTCTCAAACCTACTGAGCGGCACCGAGACTCGGATGCGGCTCGATGCTTAGCCCTGCAGCTTGTGATGTGCGGCTTGTGGCTGACGATAGTTGGTGGATGGTTGACGACAAATTCTTAGATTTGTCTACTAGACTAATTAGCACAGGCCAAAATAGACGATCACCTACGCCCGCATCTGAATATTCCTCTCGCCTAAAGGCAATTGTCGAGCTATCCATTGGCACCGGAAGCAGGAGACCGCTGTTTACAAACTCTCTTCTAATCCCCGGCCTCGGCCATTCTGCTGGCATATAACTGGTTTCTGCTGGGTCATCACAAAGGTCGGCAAGCTCCCTCGGATCTGCGTACAGCAACAACACTCTAATTTGGTGTTTTCACAATCTCACTCACCGCGATCTCGGGTGTATTAGGCGCCACTCCATGGGTTTGCTTGTGCATGGTTCCGGTCCACCTGGCCGTCTTCCGCCACGGAAAGATGCAACAACATCTCCTGTACTCTTGTCGTCACATTTGATGATCTTGTTTCCTCGTTGAAGCGGGCACCAGTCGTGGCTAGCATCGCCAAGATCTCAACACTCTTCCATGCTGGAGCATTCTTGATCAGAAATCCTTCTGGCAGCACCCCTCCTCCGTCAGCGCAATGGTGCTTCCTGGCCTTGACACATGCTCCAAACTAGCTACAACACATTTCTCAGCTGCCAGGAGGCCCCTGGAAAGTTGATGCCGCTAATAGACCCTTGATAGCGTGCCCCGCGACCAAGCATCAGGTCCTTAGTGACGCCCCATCTGTGCATGCGAGACGCCCGCCCTCAAGACAAACCCACCTGTCCGCAAAACATCCACCAATTCCACTCTCGTGGTCCGGCCTCGGCCAGGCACATGGCGGAAGTCTCGCACGTCAGGGCACCAGGGGCTGTCCCTCTACCGGTACGCCATTGCCATCATGCTTGGCCCTGCAGCTAAGGTAGTTTGTGATATGGCAACGCCTAGCGGAAAGCTCTTTGTCTTCCGCCGATAGCTCGTTGATCCCTGACTGGGTCTATTTCTCTCAATTCAAGCGACTCAGGCGCCTGTCTACCTTGGCATTAGGCAATTGATGATGAGCACACGCCCTCGCTTTTGATTCTTTCTCTCAAATCGGACTCCTCTGGTCAAGGACTCCGAAGGCTCCTGGCGAGGAGTGTTATCTACTTAAGGGGCGGCAACCCATCTTCTTTGACTGCAGTTTCTTAGAACCAAAGCAACATAAAATCACGAGCTTCTTCCTGTTTAGCAGAATTCAAGCATTCACTCCAGAAAGGCACTGAATCACAGGCCTTACACCTTCCTAGTTCTCTTACACTAATTTGTTTAAGCACTTGGCAACTTGAGGCGCCTCCACGAACCATCCCGGGTCATAACCCCCACGCGCTGGTCTACTCCCACGTTTCTGCTCTCCCCACCAGCCAATCCCCTTTGCTGTATTTGCCCCAAACGGCAACTGACCAAGCCATCGACCGACTTCAAGTCTCCATTCTCATCAACATCCCACCTTTATCCCACGCTTCAAGCGTTACTGTCGATAGCTATGGCCCCAGCTGCTACGGGAGAGATGGCGCCAATGCATCTACCCGCTGGTTCCTCGAAGCCATTGACTATCAATGCTTCCGTCTTGCATGGTCCCCGTGATCTGCGATTGGTAAGTCCATCCCGATAACCGATCTGATTGTCGATGTTTCAGCCCTATGACCCAACAACCTGGCTGACCTGTTCTGTGTTTAGGAGACACGGACTATTGAGGCTCCAGCGGCCGGTGAGCTGCAGATTGCTGTTAAAGCGACTGGCATCTGTGGATCGGATGTTTCATACTACAAGAAATTTGCCAACGGCGATCTTTGTGCCTGCCACCCTCTGTCCCTAGGCCACGAGTCTGCTGGTGAGGTCGTTGCCATTGGTCCTCAAGTGAATGGCTTCAAGGTTGGCGACCGCGTTGCTCTTGAAGTCGGTGTTGCCTGTGGGCAATGCAGTATCTGTCGTAAAGGCCGTTACAACCTGTGCAAGAAGTTGCGCTTTAGAAGCAGTGCCAAAACCTATCCTCACTACCAAGGTACACTACAAGAGAGGATCAACCACCCGGCGGTTTGGTGCCACAAGTGAGTTTACGATGATGCTTTTATCAGTGCTATCTCTAACAGAAATAGGCTTCCTGACAACGTCTCATATGAGGCTGCCGCTCTTCTCGAACCCTTGTCCGTAGCTATCCACGCAGTGAACCGTGCGAGACCGGAGCCAGGCTCTACTGCTCTGGTTGTTGGAGCCGGCACCGTGGGTTTGTTGACCGCCGCCATGGCTCGTCAGTCAGGCTGCACTTCTGTGACGATTACCGATATCGACGCCGGACGCGTCAACTACGCTTTGAGCCGAGGATTTGCGACCCATGGTTTTGTTACTCCGCTGTCACGATTAAACTCGTCGAACTACTCTTCTGGAATTACCACACCAGATTCCGGTGCTATAACTCCAGCCAGCACTTTTTCTACGGCAACCCGATTCGACGGAGCCAAGTCTTTGGCTGCAGACATTCTTGCTTCCGCCAACCCAGCAGGCGCATTTATGCTTGACGAGGATGAAGATGGCGTAGATGTCACATTTGAATGTACTGGCAAGGAAGTCTGCATGCACACAAGCTTGTACGCCACCAAGGCTGGCGGTAAAGTCATCATGGTAGGCATGGGAACTCCTATTCAGACACTTCCCCTGTCTGTGGCCCACCTCCGCGAGATTGATATCTTGGGGGTCTTTCGTTACTCCAACACCTACCCCACTGGAATCCGACTCCTGTGCTCTCAAGCTGCTAACCTTTCTGGCTGTGGTCTGCCCTCGCTTGATGACATGGTCACCCACCGTTTTAAGGGCCTTGATAAGACGCAAAATGCCTTTGAGCTGGCAACACGCACCAGCGATGACGAGGGCAATCTGGTTTTGAAGATTGTTATTGAGGCATAGAGCCTTATTTTGAGTGTTTTTTAATGTGTTATGATTTGCTAGACAGAGATATCCAGGCAGCCATACGTTTGATGGCACCTATCATAAGTTGCGGAAAGATAGACGTTCATTTTTGGCGGATGAACTTCATATTGAAGTTCCAAAACGGAGTATGAAAGGTTGGCTTTGCTCGAAACGACACTGAGCTGCTGTTATGAAGGGGATTTTGATTGGGGACAAAAGTTTGATAAAGGAAAATCTGGCTCACTAGACGGAATACAATGATTTAGATGTCAGTTTTGCTATTCTTGTTTGAATTGTGCCGCCGAGTATTGAATACACTCCGCCAGCTTACTTGGCCGTTGCTACTAACCGGGAGAGGATTGGGAACTCGTCGATTTCTATTACTTCATTTGCATCCGTAATCTACCTCTAACACCTAACGCCGGGCTGAAATGCTTCAGGGGTAACTCCCATAATGATGAGCTCCAGTATGCTTGTGGTCTTTGACGCACATGAATGGTCACGTGTTTCAGATCAGAATGTCACCAGCGCCCCGAATGCTGTAGGAAGATGGATCGATGACAAATTCTTGGCCAGGACCGGAACCGACACCGCGACGGTTGGAGGCCTTTGCACTCTCAACGACGTGGAACTTCTTGCCAACGTCGCGAGCCTGGTTGACGCTCTGAACGATGCCGTTAAGGAGTCTCACCAGATTGACGTCGTTTGCCTCGTGGAGCATCTCGCGATCAAATGAGGCCTTGTCTGAGGGAATGACGAGGTCCAGACGGCCGACAAGGGCCTGGATCTGGCGGAGCACGGTTGGGGATGGGGTGGTGTAGTCGGCGTCCATGCTACCAGAGTCGGCTGCATCGCCGTTAACGTACGATGGAGGGAGACGCTCGAGATAGGTGGTGAGGAGGTGGATTCGGGACTGGAGCATCTTGATGGCGTTGGCTTTGGCGGTAAGGGCGGCAATCATTTCGTCCTCCTCTGGTGTCAAAGCGACTTCTTCCTCCTGGGCAGTCTCCTTACTGCGCTCTTCATCTTGGCTCTCGACGAGCCTGCGCTTACCCTTGCCGTTTGACTCGACGGATAGGGAGGGCTTTTCTTCCTTGGGAGCAGCAGCGGCAGCGTTTCCACCCGAGCCGGCGACATAGTTCATGCTGATCATTTCGGTCTCGTCGGTTTCGACAGAGTAGGGCAGTTCTCGGAACTTGAGCTTGAGGGTGGGCTCTCCATCGTCCATCTTCTTGTCCTCGCCATCGTTATCGGTTCTCGGGTCGTCGACTTCATAGTTGCTCTCGTAGATGGTAAGGGGCAGCCTGCCGCCGACGGAGTGGTCGAGAACCTGTTCAGGGTGAAAGCCAAGTAGTACAGCAGACTCGTTCCAACCCTCAAGAATCTGGTTGTGGATGGCGAGAACGGTTGGTGTAGGGCCTGAGGATGGTAGAAGGGTGTACCATCCGACAAGGTCGAGTTGTCTATCCTTGTGGACAGTGATCACTATTACACAGTCAGAAAGACACAATATGGGATAGACAAGGCTGCTGACTCTGTTCTAATCGTGCACTGAACTTTTCGGCATCGAGTAAGTATCCGCCTTGTACACTGGGCTCTTGGCGGGTGTGAGCTTCAAAGGCATGTTCGATGGTGATCTCGCGACCATTCTGCTGACCCAGCAAGACGCCGACGATGGGTCCCTGCTGCTGGCGAAGCGTGTGCCGTGTGATATAATCGGAGATCGTAAGGAGAACGAGAGGGTGGAGGACTGCCTGAAGCTCGGAGCTCTTTTGGCTCGAGAGAAGAGGATTGGCGGGGGTCGAGGCAGCCATGGTGAGCTGAGAACAAGTCTGTGGATTACGTTGGAGATTCGAAGACGGCTGAGGAAATTGCGCGGTGTAGACTAGCAAGGGGGGTTAATATTAGATTGTCTGATGCTGGACGAAGCTATCGTTAGCTTGGTCAGTCAAGCGTGAATGATGATGGAGGTAAGTTGTAGATGGATCATGGGAATAAAGATGCCCCGCGTCCAGTTTAGCTGCTGGGCTAGAGCTTCAATGTGGGGTTCATAATGGGGAGCCTAGAGTACCTAGGTTGAGGACAACAATAATCCGGACTTCTTCCTCTGCCAAGTGATTTATAAAGATCACTGAATGCGGCATTTCTATAGAGCATAATCTCCTGAAATCTGTTATAAGACTCCTTAGAGCTTAGGCTATAAGATTATATGAATTATTAAATTATTCTAAAACCTAGGTAGTATAAGTTATAGCATACCTAGGTAGTTGAGCTGTGCCTCTACTCCGGATTTTTCTCGAGCCCCGAGCAGAGCCTGGAGCGATGCCAACATTACCTACCTTAGGTAAGCACCCAATTTCCGTTTTAATTCGATTCCCTTCAGCTGCATGCGACCCTGAATTTTGCCGCAGGTTGGGGAGGATCTCATGATACAATAACTTAACCTTAGCCGTGAATTCGTTTGTCCTTCTCTCCAACGATGAAATGAGCTGATAGGTGGCCCTTGTCGGACTCTCTGAAGCAGATCGATTGTCTATCACTCACTCACTTATCCACAACTGTTACAGAGACCTCGCTTGGGTGTCATCCCTGCATTTGACGGAGCTTGATTATTAGGAGTCGTCGATTCGATACGATGCGATACGATACCGGATACACTACACCACATCACATTCTTTGTCCAAGTCAGCAACGTTCGACAGTGGCACAAACACAAACCCTATTATCGTCTTGTCCTCGGCTTAACATCGTAGGGTCCTTTTAACCTTTTCTACTGCAGAAAGAAGCTTTGCGAGTTTGATCTATCTCCACTCTACCCAAGTCGTCCAGGTATGCAATCCAATGCAAGCAGGAGGCACTCGGCTCAAATCATGGGGACATTTTTCTTTATGGTTTCTTTTTCCTGGACCCGATTCTCACCTTTTTTTTTCTTAACCCATGACTACCTTGTGTACTTTGACTTCTTTTCTCTTCATTGAATCGTGTGTTTGTCTACATAAACATGCCACTTCTTGTTTCCTATCCTTTTAATTCCACTGTCTCTTCTCCCCCTTCACCTTTTCTTTGCCCCTCCTCCTTGGCTGGCTCTCACTGGCTGGACCATCTGGATCTTTCCGGCAAATATCAAGGACTCATCTGATCTCAAATACCTAGGATCTCTTATCTGTCTCCCGCCTCCATCTTTTAGACCAACGCTTGGGCGACTTTCGATCTGCGAGTCTATCTCGTCTTGACTTGTCTCACCATTATAACCCGACTCTACGCTTGTCCCAGCTGCACTTGGACCATGATCGCCGCCTTTGGTCAAGGTACGGACAAGATCGTCCGCGTCTCCGCGGCTTCACATCATTTAAACATCACATCACCTACTTTCTACTTGCAACAGCCTGCAACACGCACCACAATGGCCTCTCGCAGTGGGAAACGTCCCCATTGCGATAGCATCGATAGCGACTCGCCTGTACCGACCAAAAAATACAAGCAAGCGACCTCTTTTGCCTCTGATACTTCGACAACATCCACAACCACAACCTGTGCCAGCTCTATCGATCTGGACTACCATTCCGCACTACAAACCCCACTCTGCCTTGACACCCTTGTGCCAGCATTCAAAAGCGTACAATACGACCGTCCTGCCTATCGATCAATATCACCGCAACCTCCATCGCCCAGATCACATTGAACATCTCATCGTAAAGATGCAATAAAAAGAGACACAACTCAGCATTTGTTTTATTACAAAAATTGGATACCACTTCGCATCCCTCAGGAGTGAGACGAGGGCAGATTTTGTTTTGCATCACTCTAGACCGAGAATGATTCCCCTTTGTTAGCTTTCATCTTTCACGCGGATTATGAAATATATCGATTTTGGATGAGAGGGTCTGAACCGCAAGCATTCGACTTGAACTTGACGGTCAATATCATTGTCGGCGTTACACCATCATAGAGCGGAGGGCTCAACAGAGGAACACAATACTCTGGCACACATATAGACGGTCGGTTCATCAAGAAGGGGTGATGGTTAAGGTTTGGAACTTAATGTATTAATGGTAAATGTACACAGGTAGTATAAATCCTACTCAATATTTCCCTAATTCTCGTCCCAACCAGCGCCGGGTCCCATTCGTGATCGTCGTTATTCATTTCTATCTCAGTTTCGTTCAGTCCATTTCCCACCACATAACGTCCTCTTCCTGCATGGGCATGCTGATTTCAAAGTTCCGTTCCATGCTACCAGTCACATTCTTCATGACAAGCTCTTCAACGTGCATCATGGCTTGAAAGTCACCTGTCTTTTTGGCTGTGATATATTGCTTGACTAGCTCGGCTTGTCGGTTTTCGAAATCCTGCCTCACACGGCGTCTCCGGACCGCTGGGTCACATGCGGCACACGTGTCGTTGAGGTGTTGGATTTTGACATTTGGAGTGCATGGGCGTGAGTTGGAGGACGTCCTGCACGTTGTGGCATAGTTTGTGAATGTGTGGCCGCAAGCCATCGTCGTCTTGATACTCGTGCACATTGCGGCGTTTGCAATTCCGGTTGCGAGTGAGTTTAAGGATTGTTCGATAAAAGTTCTCTGTTAAGCTCTCGATGTGCGGATGTATAAGTCCGTGTAACACGGATGGCGGTAAAGATGAGTATGAAAAAAAAAAGTAAGTATTACAAGTATTTAACTTGAAAGCTGTCGACTTGGTTGTGGGCTCTCCCACACACTGAAGCTTAAGAATAGGTTGTTTTACAAAGTTGGTAAATAGTGGGAGATGAAATGGAACCAATTCCAAGAATTGGAACAGTTGTGCCTTCTTTTTGACCCTTTTTACGATCGTAGAGATGGGTCCCCTGTCTAATTATTTGTTGGTGGATAGCATGATGATCATGGCACTTACAGCTCACCGCCATCCTACGCCTCACAATTGGGACCAGAACGTCAAAGAAAAAGATGACGCCTGCGAAGATGAAGGTGGTGGATATACGGTGAGACGAATTCTACTAATCGGAATCAAATCCGAGTCATGATGGGTTGTTCATCCGGGGATTATGGGTATGACGGTATTATCGTATTCATTAATTTTGATCTATACTACCTATGTATTATGAAGTTTTCGTCGCTACAATTGATCTGTCTCTAGAGTGAGAAATAAGAGGAGTGTTTTTTTCATGTTGCCAGTCTATACAAACTTTTTTAATTTCCATATTTCCATCTATGTTCGTCTTATCATGATTCCTCCGACTTCTGCTCCTGTTGGATCTTACCAGCCTCAGGTGATGGCTCGGTCTTGGGCTTGATACTCTTCCATTCCACGCAAAGCGCGCAAACCAGCTGAGCCATGGCCAACGCTACAGAAGCGAAGAAGATCCGTGTGATGGCATAGTTGTAGGCTTCTGTAACCTTGGGCATGTACTCAGATGGCACAATGTCACGAAGATCTGTAGCACCAGTGTTGACGACAGCCTTAGGGTCAAGGTTCGGGATGCCTGAAAGACGTTCCACTAGACGTCCGTTGAGAATGCTCTGCCCAACGGAAACAAAGATGGCACCACCGAGTTGTTGACCGAAGAACGTGATGGCAATACCAGTGGGGATATCTTCCTTGGGAAGCGTGGCCTGGACAGCAAGACCAGCAGTCTGCATTCCAAGACCCAAGCCGAAACCGACCAAGAATTGGTAGGCGATCCAGTGCGATGAGCCTGTGTCAGGCTTGAGGGTAGTCAATAGCCCTTCACCAATAGCCAGGATACAGGGGCAGATTATCATTGAAGGAGTATAGTAACCAATGCGCTGGGTAAAAGCAGCGGATATAATGCTGGAGACAACGAGGCTGAGAACCAGTGGAATCGTGTAGATGCCGGACTTGACTGGGTTGATATCTTTGGTAGCTTGGACTAGATTTATGTTAGCGAGATGATATAACAATAAGTAGATAGGGGGTTCACTTACACCACAAGGGTAAGTAGTAAACAGCGATCATCATGCCACCGCCAACAAATATCATACTCCAAGCACAGGCCAGCATTGTTCGTTGCTTGATAACCTTGACCGGAACAGTCGCCGTCTCAGGCATCTTAACCTGAACAATAGCAAAGGCAATAGCTGTGACGCCGAAGAACACGAAGAGCAGGATCAATCGCCAGTTGCTCCAAGCATAGGTTGAGCCACCCCACTGAAGTGCGAGGATGAGGCAGATCATGGACGGGACAAAGAAGAAGGTTCCAAGGGGGTCGAGACGAGCGATGTGCTTCATGACAGGCACGGATTCTTGCTTTTTGCTCGAGACCTTGAGGAAGAAGAATAGGAAGACGGAAGCGACAGCTCCGACAGGGAGGTTCATGTAGAAACACCATCTCCAGGTGGCATGCTGAGTGAAAGCTCCGCCGATAAGGGGGCCGGTGACTGATGAGATGCCAAATACCATTCCAAACATGGCTGTAATGGTCAGTCAATGTTCCTAGATTAACAATGAAGGCCGAATACTTACACTGAAACATGGGACGCTTATGGAGAGGTATCATAGGCAATATTGATAGCATAGACCCTGTCATAACTCCACTTGAACCGATTCCAGCAATAGCTCTTCCAATGATAAAAGCAACGGAGTTAGGCGCAGCACCACAAAGAGCTGATCCAACCTCGAAAACGAAGATGCAAGCAAGGAAGGTCTTTCTTAAGTCGTAGAAGCGGTAGATACGACCGAAAACGAGCTGGAAGGCGGCAGTAGTGAGCATATACGCCGAGCCATACCAACCAATGTCGCCAAGACTCTGAAACTCGTTGGTGATCTCGGGGATAGCAGTGGCAATGATTGTGCGATCGAGGGCAACGAGGAACATGGCAGCAAAGACAGAGGCGATGATGAGCCAGAACTTGAGCGTCTTCGGTTTGTAGTTCTCTAGGGCTTCTTGCTCAAAGGCCGGGCCTTGGGGTTTTGATGATTCGACTTTGGAGTCAGTTGAAGGTTGTTGGGTGTCCTGGAATGGCTGAGACTTTTCATCTTGTTGTATAGAGTCTCGTTTGGTAGGTTCGGAAGGAGCTTGGGGTTCGTTAGATGAAAAAGAGTTGAGTGACTTGCGGTCTGGTTGAAGACCGGAATCTGTTTTGTCAGGGGGAGACATGGTTGAAGTTATTCAGACAAAAGTGGGGGGGATAGAAGTTGACACTTGTAGAGAATAGAATTCAGAGCAAATGAAAACTTGATCTGAGATGAGATTGATTAGCAGTGAACTTGAGTAGAATGAAGCCATTGAAGCCACGGTATTCATGCTAGATATATATCTACAAAGTGAAATCATCATCGGACAGACTGAAAACCGAGCCATGCATAAGGAGTAATTAGCGTCATTGACTTAGATAGTATTCTCGCGTAGGAATGCACGTCCTCGGACAATAGTCAGTCGAAACAGAGCAGGACCAACCCGAGTGAGTGGTTTGATAATGAGCAAGCTCGCAAGTGAAGCAATAGATCGGACCCGGAGATAACAGCGCTATACCTCATTGGGAAATCAAGGTCGCGAAGCTGCCAAGAACATCCCCTCCTCGGGACCGACGGCCATTTCCCTCGCCTTCAATATCCCAACTCTCGGCCATTTTACCTGCCCGAGGTCTCTTTTATTAGTCTTCATCTTGTCGCTATCGGGCTTTTGCTCAGGAAGGGACTTGTACTTGTCCTTGCCCATGTCACTTTCTGCATAACCTCGCTTCATCGGATAATCTGCTCTCTCATCAGCACAGAGAGGGACAGAGAGAGAGTGAGAGAGGGGCCAATCAACCCACGATAATTCCCCCAACAAAGAAGCACGGCCGCCAAGCGAAAATACTGTACCTAGTTTCGTTTCGCTTCGCTTCGCCTCGGGCCCGAAGACCAAAGACAACAAACGTCGGGTCTGTCCATTGCAGATCTGGATCTGTCACCGGCCACAACCCGTTGGACCCCTGACTTGCCTGACCTGACGCGACGCCCACAGTTGCAGTTGCAGCTACCTACTCCTCAGCCCTACGGCTGAAAACACTCGACTTGCAGCTCAGCTGAACCCAGGAAGTCTCTGAAATCTGAGAAAAACGCCTCTTTTGGGTCCTATCCCCGCCCTCTGTCCATCCCCCTCCGCTACCCGGCGCCACCTTGAGCAGCGTACATCTGCGCTGCGCTGTGCTGTGCTGTAGCCCACCTGTCTCAGCACCCACCCGGCCTCGGGCCCTGACACTCCTTTGACCGGTGCCCATTTGCCCCGGGATACCCACTCTATCGGCCCCCATTCTCCGGTACCTGTCACCTAGTATTCTACCTGCTCGGCCATCTGATATTGGCTCGCCATGCCCTATCCCAATGGCGTTCCCGGTGTACCCGGCTCGGCCCCGCAGCAACCTCAACCCCAGCAACCTCAAGATCCTTCGGCCATCAAGTTAACTCGAGGTACAAGTTGTGTGCTCTGCCAGCAACGCAAGGTCCGTTGCGACAAGAACAAGCCATGTGCCAACTGCGTCAAGGCCAAGGTAGAGTGTCGGGTTATCCCTCCTCAGCCTCCTCGTCGCCGAAAGAAGCGTCTTCAGGAGAAGGATTTGATTGATCGTCTTAAGAAATACGAAACCCTTCTAGCTGAGCATGGCGTCAAAGTCGATGCCATTGGACATGAGCTGAGACCAGATGGTCCGCCAGGTGATGATGTGGATGACCTTGAGAATGACTTTGAAGGTCTCAAGACAACCCCTGAAGCCAGCTCATCATCCCCTGCTACGTCTCATGCAGAACAACGGTATGCATCCAACAGTCCAATCCTGCTAACCCTTCCCAAGTTACTACTACTAACACTACTATAGGACTGGCGGCGGGGCATGGTTTTCTTTACATAAAGAGGTGTGCTGCTTCAAGGTCATCCCTTTCACTTATTACAATTCTCTAACCTCTTGTATAGTTTCGAGCAAGTGAGCATATGCTCCAGAACTCATCTGATGAAGAGCCTGAAGTAGGCTCTAGCATTCACCGTGCTTTTGACCGCATGTTTGCCACTGATGGCTTCCCCTTCATTATCGGCGGTGCTCCTGGCCCTGTCACCAACCTTCACCCCTCTACAATCCACATCTTTCAACTCTGGCAAATATACATCGATAACATTAATCCCCTCCTCAAGATCACACATGTACCTACCGTACAAGGCCAGATAATTGAAGCAAGCTCTGATATTGAGAATGCGCCCAAGAACATTGAAGCTCTCATGTTCTCCATGTATCTCATGGCGATTACATCACTCGAGGAGGCCGATGTATACAAAAGGTTTAATGAGCCCAAGAAAGAGCTTTTGGCGAGGTACCACGCCGGCACACAACAGGCACTCACGAAGGCCGGCTTTATGCGTGTCAACGATCCCATTCTCTTACAGGCATACATCCTCTACCTTGTATGTGCATCCCAACCACCGAAATCTCCATGTCTTCATACTGACTTTCATCCAGTTTGCTGTTCGGTGGTTTGTCGACCCTCGGCAAGTCTTTTGCCTCATAGGACTAGCCGTTCGTATCGCCCAGCGAATGGGTCTTCATCGCGATCCAGCACAATACGGTCTGCCTCCGTTCGAGGTTGAGCAGCGCCGACGATTATGGTGGACGCTTGTGGGATATGATCGACGATTAGGAGAAATGTCAGGATCAACAGTCACTGCTCTTTCTACTGGTGGTGATTGCAAACTACCAATGAATGTCAACGACTCGGACTTACACGTTGATGGCAAAGAACTACCGACGCCCCACACTGGACCAACTGAGATGCTCTTCGCACTTACAAGAGTCGAGCTTGCCATGGCAGTCTCAAGTGATAGCAACCGCGACAGTTTCAAGATGAACAATCCAGACAAAAGCCCCACCGGAACGCCTGCCGCTAAAGGGCAAGCTACCGTCCGCCTTGCTGGCCAGGACGGCCCTGCCTATACCCTCGATGGCTACTGTGCACACATTGAGGGCACATATCTCAGCCAGTGTGACCCCAAGATCCCCCTACACTTTTTCACTCTCACAATGACTCGACAAGCCATGTGCAAGATGCGTATCATTAGCTTCCTCGTTCGGATGCACAGCAACGACGATAACCTCCCACTCAAAGAGGTTGAAAGGGACAATCTTTTCCTACAAGCCACGCAGATGATCGAATACGACAATGTCGTCCAGTCTTCTGAGTCTCTCCGCCCCTTCAAGTGGTACTCTATGCACCACTTCCCTTTCCCTGCCTATATGTTTCTTGTCCAGGAGCTGCGCCACCGTGTCTCCGGCCCTATGGTTGAGCGCGCATGGGACGCCATAGAAAAGAACCACGAGCTTCGCGGCCTTCTCAACAACTATCACAACCCTATGCACGTGGCATTTGGTGGCCACTTCATCAAAGCTTGGGATGCTCACGAAGCTGCACTTGTAGCTGCTGGCAAGCCATTCCGGAGACCAAATTTCCTCGGACCCTTGCGTGAGCGCGCCGAGGCACGTCGTCGAGCAAGGACCGAAAACCGTCCCGATCCTGGTCTCTCGCAGCCTCAGATTGGCGTCCCACGCTCTCAAGTCACGACACCCGCCTCCTCCACAGGCTTTGCCCCGTCTGTTGGTCAGATGACCCCTGGCCAAGCGCACAGCGGCCAGCGAGCAAACTCGGGCTCTGTCGCCTCGAGCGATGAGCCCGGCGAGATGGACTGGACTTACATGATGTCAGGCTACAACGACACCGTTAGCTATCCCCCGATGGGCGGTTTCGGGAGCTTCAGTGGCGGTTTCGGCGGTGGCATGCCTGGTATGCCCGGAATGGGAGGCATGCCTGGTCCTCCACCTCCTGGGGGTAACATGTTTGGTCGTAATTGAACCCAAATGAGAAAATGTGATGTGATACGATATGCGAGCGTCCTTCTTTCTTCCTGGTTATTTCTCTTTTTATCTCCTTATGTATGTGGGAGAACCCGCACCTTGCCTTGGGAGATGCTCGTTAAAGAGGCTTGGATAGCACGGTAAACTGTTGTATTTTTCTATACATCTTTTCACGTTTCAGACACCCGGAGTGTTGGGTCTATTATATACGGGCGGTTACAAAGACAATGTCTAAATAAGTATGTATATATTTGGGATACCATGTATTTTACCCGAGTTGGATAAACACATTTTCTTATCACTGCCTAGCAAAAGGCCAGTTACAACAAAAAGATAACTACTCAACTTGCTCGATTATAGAACTTTCAAATGATCAATCAAAAGTCATTCACTTAAAATGACAAGAATATTGTTAGATTCCAGTCGTAGAAGGATCAGATTTTCCAGTGTTGAGACCCAATCCTCTTAAATCGCAAATGTTGACAAATATGTTTACAGAAGCAGTGAGGCCTGAGAGGTTAGACGACCGAGATTGTCGACCATGGTTGTTCTGGGCTTGCGGATAGCCTAACAGATCCCACCACTTGGAAGTGTTATCGGCTATGCATATAACCGTACTTCAATGCTCCAACGGGATATCAGATGTAGATTGGTAGGCTTCGGATATCGTTTGGCGAGCTGGAGATTGCCGATAGCATCCTCGCACGTATGTGCGTCTTCTGGATAGGCCTGTTTCCGATCCCAGCCTCTCTCTGAAGTCCCCACCTTGAGATAGGCTAATAGTCACATACACCGCCGCTGGCAAGTTGACTAGCAGCATTTTAGGTGACGGGTCATTGTTTGCTTGTACGTCGCATTTCCACGACTTTAGAGCACCATGCGAAATAACCCTCAACCCATGTCGCCCCAGTCGCTAGGGCCAGCCTACCTAGCCTCAGGCTGGTTGTACAACTCGAGCGGAGAAACAAGCATTATGCATGCTGACAGCTATTGAGTCAATGTCAGCCACGAGTGTGACTGTCGATGACTAGGCCTGTTTTGCGGGAGCTGTCCCGCATTCTAGGACAGTGGCTTCTGCGCCCAGCAATCAATCCAATCGAGCTGTGCGTGGATGCGATTATTGTTGAAAGCTTCGAAGATGCTATGTCCAAGCTCATCTGCTTCTTCGTCGGTAAGCCCCATGACATCTGGACGACCTAGCATAGCCGTAACCCAATCCTCAAGAATGTTCTGGGTGAAAATCCCCATCTCTCGCATTTTTGCTTCCTGGTGCCACCGTCCAACAGGAGTGTATGAATGTCTCTCGTTGATGTTGACGAAACCGACTTCGCCGACCGTTTCGACGATCTGAAAAGGAAACCGCATATTCCAACCGTAGACATTGGTGAAGGGCCCTTCAACAAGCCGGTAGAATTTGTTCATGGGGTGGTCATCCCCGGCAGTGCCATCAACGGAAAAGACGAAAGGAACGATCTCGTGAATCTCAATCCAGCCGCCTGGTTTCAGTTTCCTGGGCAATTCAGTGAGTTAGTGTTACGATATGGTATAGATGGCACATCTTACTCGAAAGCTCTTTCTAACAGCTGCCGAGGTCTCCTCAAAGTCTGCAACAAAGCTCTTATGTGAATTAGATCCGCATCGGAGTAGATTCTCGTCCATGGACGATTCTCATCCTCGAGGTCTTCTACTCGAAATTCGACATTCGGAGGAGTCCAATGTGGTTGGATTGGTGAAAGATCCGTTCCAATAACACGTGCGCTAGGATAATTCTCTGCGACTGAGATGAATGAGGATCAGATTGTGAAAGCTCTGGTAGAAATGGGGGGGACCAACTGTCTTGTGCCCACATGCCAACACCAGTACCAAGATCGACAATCTTTTGTGGATGGTCTCCAATTGGAGCCAGGAACAGCTTGCCGTCTAGAAGGTAATCCAGATATAGCTTGTGTTTGAGGCCTTCGCGAGCTTGCTCAGCATCGTCATTAGGTAGGCCGTAACGACCACGAAGAAAGCCTTGATATCGCCTAACAGATGAGCATATACCAATGAGAGGCATCTTACGGATGGTACGGCATACCTTCCATGTTCATATGAGTAAAGCTCTCTCGTGTTGACCGATGTGAACTCGGAGGTTGCTATGGAGTCTCCATAATCCGATGTTGGGTCCTCTTCGGGGTCATTGTGGTCCATCGCTACGGAACCTCTGCTTCGAGTCCCCCTTGAGGGATTGCACTCGAGAAGAGACAATTGTGATGAGAGAAGAATGATATTTGACGAGAATACATGAGCACACAGCTGACCTCGAATGAGTGGATATGTAGCAGCAAGTTAACTTAACTTAAGGACAAGACGATAGGCTGTAGTGGGGTCGTGCCTATATGCCGGTGACCGATACACAGACCTGGTCCCGAGGGGAGGGTACGTATGGCGCAGGGGAAGCCTGTAGGTAATCCTAGAAGATTGATATGTGACAAGGAAAGTTGAGACCAGCAAGCATGCCAATAAAGGTCCAAAAGGTGCGTCTAGTGCCTCTGATGGCAGGGCTTTGTTTGACAAGAAGTTGCACAAGGCCCAGCAAATCAACTTGTGGAGGTGAGCCTAGTATCGACGCTCAAAGCTGGCCAATACAACGAGGGCACAGTCAAAGACCATTTCCAGAAGAATGGAAGGGAGGGTAGGCGGCGCAGGAAGACCCAGAGCTCTCCCAGAAGATTGGTAACAAACGAGGCGGCCGGTGTGGGATGATCTTCTCAGCCAAACAGCATGGCCCCAAGCCTTCGGGACAAACCGAAACTCTTTTGAGATTGTTCACACTGATCGGCGGCCGTAATGCGACCCAGTTGTGACGTGGTCGAACGAGCGAGCGAGTTCAGGATAGCTAAAGTTGAGTTGGCTAATGCACAGTAATTGACAAGGTACAGACGGTAAAGAGAGCAACGCCGAAGAAATTGGGAGGGGTTTTGGGTTGGAGTCTGAGTCGTGGGGTCTGGAGTCTAAGGTCAGTTGTCCTAGACGCATTCAGAACTCGTCTTGTGGTTCAAGTCTTGTGGGAATTTGGACAGTCTAATACGACGATCGATCATGCCATTACCTTGATCGATCCATCGCCACGAGACGTTAATTCACGCAAAGCAAAGCAAAGCAAAGCAAAGCAAAGCAACACAAAGCAAGCAAAGGCTGAGATCTGCCCGTCACCGGTTTTCCTCCAAAGCGGTACTGCTCCGTAAGTATGGGCGTGTCTTGTACCAGTGTGGGCCAAATAAGAGGACCAGTCTCCATTTCTCTGCACGCCCTTACTCCCGGAGAACTGCGCTGTAACTGCACGACACTCGACCTGATTGCGCTGCATGGTGTTATGTAGGTACTCATTTCGTTCTGTAATAATGAGGTTAGTACTCCGTTTTGCAGAAAGCTGGGCCACGTTTAGCTGTGACCAATACCATACCAAGAACTGGGTGTTCGGGCCGGCATACCACAACTGCCGTATTTTACCAAATCGCGGAGCTCTTCCGGCCATGCAGGATAACAAACTGCCACTTCCAACACAACGAAGCTTAGAATTGCACTGTTATCAGATCATTTGCCTTGAGCACAGTCCTGGCAAGACTGCCATGACCTCGAGTCTGGCCCTCAAAACCTGACCAAGGTCAGCGTATGCCTTGAGATCCAATGGTAGTAGTAATGGATTACAGTACCTTATCCAATGGCCCATGCTGTTAGCCGCTCCCATGACAACACCTAGCTATCTGGGTACTGTAACCCCTAAGAGCTGGGCGTTCATGCTGCGCCTCAATTGAGCATTAGAGGGTAACTTAAGTTGAGAACCTTTCTGAGAAAGCGGTCGAGACGTATCATTCAACTTGACCGCATTGTGAAGACGCTTGATGGGGCTCGTTCTCAGATTGGCTCAAATGGCAATACGACTCTGGGTAACTAAGTTGGAGAACAAGAAATGGACCAGAAGCTGTATGGAGATCAAAGGCAGGAAGGAAAAGAAGTTGGACCAAGCGAGGAGAAAATGGTCGGATAAGCAAATGGCTTATCCGCACCTACCGTGCCGATTTTCTTTGTTTCTATGAAGTTATCAGCTCCGTGGATCCTGCTACAGCAAGCGCGTAAATTGGTTCAGGCAGCTAGGGGTCAAAGGAAACATTAGGTAAGGGCTGATAAAACAGCATAAGTACTTGAGGCTATCTTTAGATTAAAGCATGCTCTAATTATCATAATTACTTATCCTAAAGTTAGGCAGAGTGTCGATTATTTACTGGCACCAAATGGACTGTTCTGTGTTTTCTTTACCCCGAGAGGCAGTCGTTGATTAAGTGCACATTCAACTGCCTACATAAGAAGACAAGATAGTCCAGAACTACCTGAAGTGGAAAAGCAATACACAGAGGGCGGTATCTTCTGAAATTATATTTAGTGGCTTATATAAATGAGTACCTATAATGAACATTGTTTTCCATTTGACGAAGTATTAACCGCTTGCAAGTCCAGTTGTCTGTCTCGTTCTAGAAGGAGGGGCAGCAATTACCGTTATGAGCTGCTTCCGCGTTGGCCAATTCGCTAGGGCGGGAAAGCGCGTCATTCAAGCAAGTCGCGTCGCCAAAAACACGTCCGCCAAATTGAAATTCAACGTCCAAGCAGGCCCAGACAGACTGAACTGGACATAGCATACAGCATAACCCACGCTTCGTGCGTCCGCTTTTCTTATCACATTAATCGTTCCGTGCTTCCTCAACTCAGCCTTTCATTACAACATATACTTTTACTTTGTCTCCTTACTTCTGCCCGGTAATCTACTTTACGCGGTACCTCGACCAGCGCGTTCCGGCCTCACCCCTTGGACTACCGACCTCGACTCAAGATTTATCGACTACACGCTCATGAAATCTGTGGCATATCGACGTAGCGATCGAACCGCTTATATCTCCTCGCAGCCATGTATCTTCCTCGCTCATTGATCTCGAAATTATACATTCACCTCCAGCAAACACGGCACCCACTCTCCCCACCCGTACTTATCCTCGTCGCCCTCGAACCAGATGCCCTTTGTGCATGTAGAATTCTTACTCGACTTCTTAAACATGACTACATTCCTCACAAGATTCAGCCTGTGGCTGGGTATACCGATCTTGAGAAAGCGGGCCGGGAACTGGTGACACCCATGATGGAGTCTCAAGGAGGTAGTGGTGGTGTGGTCGTATGCCTCGGCGTGGGAGGCATGGTAGATCTCGGTCCGCTTCTTGGGCTTGAACCTGAAGGTGACGACGCTCCTTACAGTGGCGTGGAAGTCTGGGTTATGGACGCTCATCGGCCGTGGAACCTTGGAAATGTTTTTGGAGGTTTCCCTCTCGACCCGGCAACTGAGATTTCGTCATCTTATCAATCAAGGAGTCCTTCTGGAGTTGATGGCGGGAAAATTACACGCGTGTTCAACCCTGGAAAAGGCGGTGTCATTGTTTTTGACGATGGCGATATTGAGGAGGATATGGAAACTGAGCGAACTGCATACCTGGCTCTGGTGGATATGCCAGAAATAGACGACGACGACGACGACGGTTTGGGAGATACCGACGATGAGGATGAAGAGGCTGATAACGTCAGCCAAGAGCCTGCACACGCAGGTCAAAAACGAAAAAGCTGGTCAGACGCAGACGACGATAGCGATGACGATAGGCCTCGACAACGGCGGAGGAGTAATTCGGTATGCCTACTCAATTCCAAGCTATACTGGCTCTTACTGACAATATCTTAAAGTCAAGCTCTATTCCAGAATCGCCGCGACGCCCCCAGCAACGAGGGCTCATCTCCTTACAAGAACCCACTGTTGGGCTATCAAGTGATCCAGTCGAACCTCCCTCCGGAGCACAACCACCCGCAGGACCATCGGCACGCGCACTACGAAGACGACTGCTACGAATGCGAGAAAAGAACGAAGCTGTTCTACACCAATACTACAAAGTCGGATCTTCTTTCTCAGAGCCGCTTTCGTCAATGATGTACTCACTTGCTTCTGAGCTTGGCAGGGAAGATAACGACCTACTGTGGCTAACAATTGTCGGTGTCACGTCGATGGAGCTCTACGGTCGCTCATCAGCAGGTATCGCTGCGCCCGTTAGGCAAAGCGACAGGAGTCGTCCGACAGGCTGGCTGGGAGTTCGGGGAACTAGAATACGTCAGCTGCTCCGCGACGAAGTTCGACGACTGAACCCTCCAGAAATCACAAACGGACGTGTTGCCGCTGAAAGCACAGGTGTAATTCCTACCACAGCGAGGAACCCCGAAGATACGGGGATTCGACTATCCCCTGAGCCTAGGTTCTTGCTTATCCGACATTGGAGTCTTTACGACAGTATGCTGCATTCCCCGTACCTCTTTTCTCGTCTCAAGACGTGGAGCGAGACGGGAATTAAGCGACTTCACAAGTTGCTTGCAAAGATGGGAGTCAGTCTTGCTCAATGCAAGCAGAGCTACACCCACATGGATATGATGTTGAAGCGAGAGCTTAGAGCAAAACTACTGAAATACGGCTCTCTTTACAACCTAGACGAAATGGTCCCTTCAGTGGACACGGATGGTAAAGACCGTGCTGGCGCCAAAGATGGTTGGGGTTTCGTCCGGAGCTGGGGATGGCGAGCAACATTGAGCGCTCAGGATGTCGGAGTCGTCATAGGCGCACTTCTTGAAGTGGGCAAGCATGCTCAGACTACAGACTCGGTTGTAACGGCAAGCCAGATTGCTCGAGAGATCGAAGAAGA
Organism: Fusarium sp. FL617; assembly: GCA_030142105.1. Taxonomy (NCBI): domain Eukaryota; kingdom Fungi; phylum Ascomycota; class Sordariomycetes; order Hypocreales; family Nectriaceae; genus Fusarium; species Fusarium sp. FL617. Next base: position 2,414,317 of record JAREIL010000012.1, on the reverse strand, counting down.
GGTTGAGTTTGCAGCCCAGGGAGAGGAATGGATTGAACGGTTCTGGGAGGCATACGATGCGCTCGAAAAGTAAGTAAACCAATGTCTTGAGAATCAACCCACCCGCTGACTTTTGCAACAGTATCGACGCGCTAAAAGCTGGTCTTCCTACTGCTCAATTCCTTCATCGCGCAATCTACCGAACAGGAACATCGCTTATCAACAAAAAGCAGATCAAGCACCTTCGTGCATTCCGCATGTGCGTGGTTAAGGAAGGACCTGATGTCTCGCTTTTCACTCATCCCGCAGCACTCACTAAGCTATCCCTTTGGATAGGTGAAGCTCTTGCCGAGCAGGAAAGAGAAGCTCACGGCAAGCTGTCACATGGAGGTCGCGGTACACCCCTTGTCGTCGCCAGTCTGAACGAGAAACGGGGTGTGTATGTCGTGGTAGGCACTGGTGGCGGAGGTGGTCCGGATACCACACTGCTTGACAGAGAGGCTGCGAAACAACGAAAAGCCGAAAGAGAAGCAAAGCTCAAGAAGAAAGAAGAGTCACGTCTTGCAAAGCAAAAGATTCGGGAGGACAAGCGCGCAGCTCGGCGAGATGCGGGCGATGATGACGACGAACTAGAGACTGAATCAGAGGATTCCGACAGCTCAGAGTCTGACGCATCGGATGACGAGGACGTCGAGCACGAGAAGGGCTACGGCCTCAACAAGTTTGGCACCGCGTTCCAAGAAGTAGTGTCAGAAACGAACACACGGGTACGGATTGATAGCTTTGAGCATTGCGTGGTGGAGGTCAAGAAGGAGGATCTCGGAGGTTTCCTCGAGAGTCTGAGCATGAAGGTGGTTGTGGGTTGAGGAGCGTGATGGCATCGTTGCTAATTATGATGATTATGTGCGCGGGTGTCGTTCCGGGAGAGGCAAACAGGCGATATGTTTACTTTTTTGAATTGGATATAGCATCTTCCAAGCTGGCAGACGGACAGGAGTAAGGAGGCATCATGATTTGGGACAAATAGCATGCATGCATTGGTGGAACTATGGCTAAGATACCTCGGACCAAGCCTACCTTGGAGTAAATGTCAAGTACTAAAGACTGGGGTTCTCTCATGGGGTATTGTGAATCTGCCATGGCCTGAAGACGGAGAATTGCAACCCGAACTAGATGGTATCTGGGTGTGATGCCATGGTTGATCCTGGTTGTCGAGATGCCCAAGGAGGCATAGAACGGCGTTGAGGATTTAACAGGAGCAGGGGTTGCGTGAAAGGAGGCAGCCAAACCTCGGGGTTCAAGAATAACCGGGAATAGAGGTAATGCTCTTCTATGCTATAATTCTTATTAAATTGTAATAGAATCTTGGAAAGTTGTATAATCTCATAGCCTAAACTTTGAAGATTTTTAGGCTATATATTTTAATAAACTTGTGCTGAGTGATGATACTGTAATCAACGATAGTATTCAAACCACTTGGAATTGGCAGTCCGGATTCTTGCTGAACCCCCCAGGCCAAGCTCAAGGGCAACATGTCATTCTAAGCTTCTGCTTGGAAGCTAGCCAGTTAAGGTGAAGCCAACGTTTAGTCGAGGTGGGCGCAGCAAAAGCTTATTGACGATAAAGTGGTTTGGCGCGGACTTGGCGCAGAAGCTCCAGGGCTTTGTTCCTCGTGGTATTACGTGGGCGCTTAGCTTGATAGCCATGTGACGGCTGGTGTTTGCTGGTCGAGTTTCGACGACAGGTATATTGCCTGGTTATTAGAGGTGTCGGTGTACCTCTAGGTCTGCGTTAGTAGTGAACTTGAAGTTGCCTAGTTAGCGCAGCTAGGGATCTGCAGAGCCTCCACTGACCAGATGGAAGTTGAAAAATCGAGGCTCGATTAGAATCTTGCACAGCCACACGCCGCTGCACGAGGACGACCCGGTTGCCACGCTTTCGGGTCATAAAAAAGTACCGGACCAAGTGCATGATGTTCCACGGTTAAGTCGCTCTAGAAGACTAGAATTTCTGGTTCTAAAAAAGGAACCTTCTAAAATAGAATCGTAGAATATTTCTTTCTCTTATAGCATATTTTTATTGCATCAGGTATACTATAACTAAGAGCAATTAAGATGATCCTAGGTGGAAAATACACAGCCTCTTCGTTTTGTTGAAGATGGTTGCTGGGACTACAGTCATTTGGTAATGCTCAAAGAGGCAGCTGATAGACCCTGTCTGGGCTAGCGGCCGGTTAATTGTGTCATTGGAGTTTCAAGGTAGGGAAAATCATTTTGTTAGGGAAGAAATGTGTTGGAGTCTTGGAGATATCTCACTCTGGCTGTTGATCTTCTCATGATACAAGTCTTGGCTCAGGGCATGAAACTGTGTAACATTGGATCAGACGAACAACTAACCGGTCCTCGAGTCCCTCGTATCCTCGTACCCATTGGCTCGGATTCGTCATCAGAATTGGATAAAAGCCAGATTTCCACCGGGTCGAGATGCGCACTGCTTGCCAATTGGATCCTACCAGTCCATGGCATCACCGGCCACTTGCAGGCTGCAGCGGGGCACTGGAGCTACAGGTTACAGTGCCCCGCCCCCACTATGGGTGCCGCTTGTCAGTGGACTACCAAGCACTGTAGTTGCCTTTAGGACCCCTATGATCTGCTGAGAATGCGCTGGAAGTCCAGCCTAGCTGCCCAGGTCGGCGGAGTTGTTGCCATCTTGGATCTTGCTTTGTGTGTGTGATGTGTGATGTGTGCTTGCCTTGTTCCCCGTTTCTCCCTCCGGCGCCTTCCCACCCTGACTTTGGCTCACACCCAAACCAGGCCTCGCATCTAGCGGCCTCCACTTCCACGACGTAAGGTAAGGTAGTCTAGTTAATCCATCTTCTCTTCCATTGCTACTCCGTACACTTGATTACATTACTTTTTTCCTCCCTTGAATAACCTTGTCCTTTACAAATTCCATATCTCTTCGACTTTTGCCGTCATTTGACGAACGCGACTACGGCTCTCCTCTTCTCTCTCTACTTCTACACTTCAGCCAGGATACGACCCTGAGAGCTTGCAGCCTCCCCCTCACTAAGCGCTTCCCTACGGTTCCGCCGACGTAACCTTTCTACTTCATCCTCAATTCTCCCGACATCGATATCGATATCGACATCGCTCTCCCGATAAGCGACGCTTTCAGAGACCAAGGACATTCTCATTCTTGGCGGCTTGGCTCTATAGTCCCTCGTTTTTCTCGAGATAAGAGACCTTCCGGGACGTCCAAGTCTTGGTTAGACCATCGCGCAATTCGCGCTCTCTACGCCAATACCCACCGATAACAACTCCAAGTTCTGAGACGTCATGGGTAAATCGTGAGTCTATCTCTGGTCCATTCCTGCTACGCTTAGCATCGCTCTGTCATGTTCCTATTGCTCTCTCTTGCCTGCCTATCTTTCGGTGACGTTGCGTCACTGGGAGCCAGAATCCCATCGGGCGCAAGCGCATTTGTCAACCTCGGATCCCCGCGGAAGCTAGGGACCGACGTCATTATACTTTGGATCGACCTCATCACAACGATAGCTCAAGACTAACCATGACTGTGCCTATCTAGACAGTCCAAGCTTTCTCAAGATCAGCTCGTCGAGCTCCAAAAGTCGACCCATTTCGACAAGAAGGAGTTGCAGCAATGGTATAAGGGTGAGTTTTTGTCGCTCACGCGGCCTCCTGCTTGGTTTGCACTGCCCGCATACCAAAAGCCAACACCACTTGGCCGCATGAGAACGGTTGCCTAACACGGGTACTAGGTTTCCTCAAGGATTGCCCGTCGGGTACACTCACCAAGGAGGAGTTCCAGAAGATCTACCGGCAATTTTTCCCATTCGGGGATCCGAGCTCATTCGCTGATTATGTATTCAATGTGTTCGATAGCGATAAGTCTGGCACTATCGACTTTAAAGAATTCATCTGTGCTCTGAGTGTTACGAGCAGAGGCAAGATGGAAGATAAACTGGACTGGGCCTTCCAGCTGTACGATATTGATGGCGATGGCAAGATTAGCTATGATGAGATGCTCAAGATTGTCGAAGCTATCTACAAGATGGTGAGTGCCGAATTCATGTCCTCCAGGACATGGACAACGGAACAGCTCTTACTAAATATGAATAGGTTGGTTCCATGGTTAAGCTACCCGAAGACGAAGATACCCCCGAGAAGCGAGTAAAGAAGATCTTCCGCATGATGGACAAGGACGAGAATGGCAGTCTAGACATGGAAGAGTTCAAGGAGGGTAGCAAACGGGACGAGACCATCGTGTCAGCGCTATCCCTCTACGATGGGTTGGTGTAGAAGGAAACTAGATGCCAACCTGACGACATGACCAGAATATGAGCGGAATACAAAGAGAAAGAGGAGAAGAAACAATCCGAATGAAAAGAAGGACCGATGGGTGCCATGCTTGGCCAGGAGTGTGAGGAGCTTTTGTCTTTTTGCTTTCCCTGTTTGCTCCTAACCTAAGGGCACAGCCTCTTGTTTTACGAAGGTCTTGGAGAGGTCTATGATTATGGAATAAATCGCTGTGCTATTGTTTGAACAAGGGTTTTGTACTTGTTTGCGTTGTGAACGTGTTTGCTGGGATTCTTGCCGGTATGGTTTGAGATATGGATGTTTAGATAACAGGGCTACCCCAAGGACTCCTTAACCTCTATATTTCTTTCGAGTAGCGACTTTTAATGTGTGTATGTGTACTCAAACAAAGTATGGATATGTCTGGCATTGATCAGTTGCCAAGATTTCTGGCGTACTACCCTAGGTCGGACAGTGGGATAACTGGGTCGGCCCCTCGTGTGAGCTAATGAGTTTTGTGAAATTGAAAAGGTTAGAGGAGTTAAAGTGACAATTAAACACATTATGACTATGCACCCTGGTATTATATCCACCTCTATTTTAGTTTGCCAATTCCCTCTTTGTTACGACGTTGTACAAGTGAGTATGAGTGTTTGGTGGTCATGAAGTTTAGCAGGGATCCACTTACACTCAAATTCTACACTCGGCTAAGTTACTTTCCATCTCCATCTTATCACACGACTTGTAACAACGTGCCCTATGTAACATAACACAATCAATTTATATCACATTTTGTGTCTGTTACTCACTGTAGCATCTGTTACATGTGACTATCATGGAATCTCTTGGCGATCTTATAGCAAATCTAGAGCCGGAAGTGGAAGATGCGGAAGAAGGTCAGCTTACAACTTCTCTTCCTAACTCCTTTGAGAACTCACCTACACAACGGCAACGGTTTTCACTAACATAGATAGAAACATTTATTCTCTATGCTCAGCCAATTCCATCTATGAACCTCGGATTTATAGATCCCCGCGCTGCTTCAGTTGACGTCTCAGTCGCGGGCCGAGATTACACCATCCATCAATCTCCCGCCGTCCTCTCATCCTCACGGACAGGCGGCACAACCGGAGCCGGTAAGAATCTCACTTCAAATACCACCCACAAAGACAAATTCACTTACCCCATGTATAGTCTTATGGAAGATAGCTCCCAGCTTCGCCGCTTGGCTCTCATCACCTTCCAATCCCATCCTCACCAGCTCCATCCTCAGCAACGCTTCTATCCTTGAGCTCGGCTGTGGTATATCGCCCCTGAGTGCGCTAGCACTTGGTCCTCGCGTAGCTCGCTACGTCCTCACCGACCAGTCTTACGTCCAGAAACTTCTCCAGCGCAATCTCGATGAGAACCTCTCTTCCGCGTCCAACTCCGGGACGTCTACCCCTACAGGCCGGGGTAAGAAGAAGCGCAACGCTCATAGCCATGGAGTAGTTCAGCCAAATATTCGCTTCGAGACACTCGACTGGGAAACAGATGAAGTTACACCTTCTCTCACTGGTTCTGACGGGGTTCGCAGCTTTGACGCCGTCGTTGCTTGCGATTGCGTGTACAACTACGCCCTCGTACCACCCTTCGTTCAGACATGTGTAGATGCGTGCCGTCTAAGACTCTCTGATCCTGAATTTTCGGACAGTGATGAGAGGCGGCCGTGTATCTGCATCATAGGCCAGCAGCTTCGCAGCGACGAAGTATTTGAGTATTGGCTTAAGGCCTTCTCATCCTCGTTCCGCACCTGGAGAGTGTCAGATAATGCCCTACCTGAGGAACTACGCCCGGCAGCGGGTTTTGTAGTACATGTTGGTATCCTCCGGGACGAGGTGAGAGAAAGGGAGTGATTTCATTTACCTACATATAGATGTGAACGATACTTTTAACAGTAGTTGAGGCGGCACTTTGATTTGGGTTAGGGGAATGTTGCATTGTATAGCGAGCATAAAGCGTCTCGAATTCATTTTCATATCGAAACAACTGTCATTGCGTTGATTCGTAAACTTCCTAGGAGCATCGACATGATATCTACCCCAAATCTTGATACTTTTCATCCACCCAGGCTGGGCAAGCCAGCAAATCCCTTTGGTCACCGAGCCAAAGTTCGAAATAACAAAAAACAAAATGCTAATCATCATATGCCAGTATCCCACTTCGCCGTAAAATCATTCAAATATCTAGTCAAATCATGTATTGGATACCCCAGATTACCACTCGAGAGGCTCTGTCTTCTCCTCACCGCGATTTGTCTTGGGAACGGGCACAGCCTTGACAGCCAGCTTGCCGCCCTGGCCAGGACGCTTCATGTAGCCCGTGCCGTCGAGCCAAGGAGTATTTTGTGTCATGCGTCGCTCAAACTCGGCAATCTTGTCCTCCTGCTGCATGGTCAGGCCAATGTCGTCAAGACCGTTGACCAGGCAATGCTTGCGGAACTCCTCAACGTCGAAAGAGCAGATAGTCTCGCCAGCAGCGTTCTTGATGAGCTGGTTAGGCAGGTCAACCTCGATATCACGGTTGGCACGAGCCTCAGCGGCGATGGCGTCTAGGTGGTCCTTGTCCTCAATTCTGATGGGCAGCATGCCGTTCTTGAAGGTGTTGTTGAAGAAAATATCGGCAAAGGAGGGAGCAATGATACACTTGATGCCAAAGTCGAGGAGGGCCCAAGGGGCGTGCTCTCGGGAGCTACCGCAACCAAAGTTGGGTCCCGTGACAACCAGAATCTTGGTCTTGCGGAAAGGCTCCTGGTTCAGGACAAAATCGGGGTTCTCAGATCCGTCCTCCTTGTATCGGAGCTCGTAGAAGAGAGCAGTACCAAGCCCAGTTCGCTTGATAGTCTTAAGGAACTGCTTGGGAATGATGGCATCGGTGTCGACGTTGGATCGGTCCAGGGCAGCGGCAGTACCCTTCCAGATGGTGAACTTGGGGAGACCAGCAGCAGCGCCGCCAGCAGCAGCACCGGCGCTGGCCAGAGTGTTAGTGTGAGGCTCAGAGTCCTGGGGCTGATCGCCAATAATCTCTCGCTCCTCAGAGTCGTCCTTAGTTCGCTCATCAACGTGAGGCTCCTCGGCGGGCAGCTCACGAGGCTTGAAGGCGGACTGGTGAGTGTAGTGGGTAAGCTTGCGCACATCCGCGAGCTTGCCGACAAGAGCAGCAGCAGCGGCCATGACAGGAGACATAAGGTGAGTTCGGCTAAGAGCGCCCTGTCGACCCTCGAAGTTTCGGTTGGATGTGCTTGCACATCGCTCCTTGGGGGCTAGAATATCAGGGTTCATGCCCAAGCACATGCTGCAGCCAGCCTCTCGCCATTCAAAACCAGCATCAACAAAGATCTGGTCGAGACCCTCCTCCTCAGCCTGAGCCTTGACGAGACCAGAACCAGGTACAACCATGGCGCGCTTGATGTTGTCGGCGACCTTTCGTCCCTTGACGACGTTGGCGGCAGCTCGGAGATCCTCAATTCGGGCGTTAGTGCAGGAGCCGATAAAGACCTTGTCGACGGGAATATCCTCCATGGGGGTTCCGGCAGTCAGACCCATGTACTCGAGCATGCGGCGGCCGGCAGCCTTCTTGCTCTCGTTGCTGAAGGTCTCAGGATCAGGGACGGTGCCGGTAATAGGAACAACATCCTCGGGGCTAGTTCCCCAGGTAAGAGTGGGAATAATATCCTTGGCATCGATGAAGACATCGATATCATACTTGGCATCAGGATCAGACTGGAGAGACTTCCAGTAGGAAGTAGCCTTGTTCCAGGTCTCAGAGCCATACTTGGGAGCCAGGGGGCGGCCCTTGAGGTACTCAAAGGTGGTCTCATCAGGGGCAACCATACCAGCACGGGCACCACCCTCAATGGACATGTTGCAGATGGACATACGTGCCTCCATGCTCAGGTTGCGGATGACGGATCCACAGAACTCAATAACCGCACCAGTGCCTCCGGCAGTACCGATCTTGCCAATGGCGTGGAGGACAACGTCTTTGGAGCTGACACCGGGGGCCAGCTCACCGTCAACTTGTATCCTCATGTTCTTGCTGCGCTTGGTGATGAGGCACTGGGTGGCCAGGACGTGCTCGACCTCACTGGTACCGATACCGAAGGCCAGGGAACCGAAGGCGCCATGTGTCGAGGTGTGGCTGTCACCACACACAACGGTAGTTCCCGGGAGAGTGAAACCCTGCTCAGGACCGATGATGTGGACGATACCCTGTCGCTTGTCGCCGAGACCAAAGTATGTTACGCCAAACTTCTTGACGTTCTCCTCCAGAGTAACACATTGTGTTCGCGAATCGTCTTCCTCGATGAAGGAAGCAATGTCCTTCAAGGCTTTTCGGGAGGTAGTGGGGACATTCTATGCAGCCCAGGGTTAGAACGATCCTTTGACAACCGCCACAAAAAGAGTGGCTCAACATGAATTGGGGAAACATACGTGATCAGTGGTAGCCAGAGTGCAATCCGGTCTTCGTACTTTTCGGCCTGCATTCTCAAGGCCCTCAAAAGCTTGCTGTTGGAAATCTTGGTTAGCGGATGTCGCGGCGCCAATGTCGATCTTTTGGAGGGGGGAGTTAAACTTACTGGTGATGTCACCTCGTGGACCAGGTGTCGGTCTTTTGTGCCAACTTTGTCAGTTCCAACGCTCACAAACGCCATTGAACACGCAAAACATACCGATATAGAGGAGAATTGTGCCATCGAGCTTCTCGTCGACAATGTGTGCCGACAGAACCTTGTCGTAAAGAGTCTGAGGGGTACCCACGGGAGCAGGCATTTTGACAATTGGTTACACGCCGTGTGAAGCCCGTCTAGAGTGTGTATGTAAAGGAGAAAAGTATGATGACGTTGAAGAATGCGGGGTGGGAATGTTATATGTTGCTTGGTTGTAGTGGTGGTAAAGGAGGAGGGAGGAATGGAGTTATAAGGGAGAAGGAAGGGATCTAAACTGTCCGCCTCACAGGTATTATAAAGGAAGTAAACCACCGGCTGCAGGAAATGGAATCGGTCTGAAAAGAGGCAAAAAGGAAAAGAAATGTCCTCCCTCTGGGTTTATCAACAAAATTTCATCTGTGCCCCCCTCCCCTCCCAATTCCACGAGCTTCATAGAATTGCCTATGAAGCGCCGATGATCGGAGGGGTCCGTTTGCGGCCGTCAGCAATTGGAGCTCACCAAGAGGCCAGGACGCAGGACGGGCGCCAGCGCGGGGTAGACCCACACCCTGCTGCAGCACTGATTGTTAAATAATCGTATATCATTGGCTCCTCGCTCCGGTTCTGCCGGCCAATCGCCACTTTTTCAACCTCCGATGTAAAAAGACCCAAGCTCCGACTGACATTTGCTTTGCCCTTTTTTTTTTTTTTCAACTCCACGGCTCGATCCTGGTCTACTAATTACGACATCAATTGGGCTGGTTCTTGTTACGTTGCGTCGTTCATGCTCGGATATTGGGTATTCACTTATTAGCTAATATTGTAGCAGTCCCGAGTATCAGTCTACAAGATACCAAGGAGAGGTAACAATACGGGCTTTGAGAGTCAATCAGATCAAACAATTAGGTTAGCCTCAGCTTTTAAAAGATCATAATACATAATTCGTTGAATTCATGCCATGAAACCTACAAGTAACCGTCTATTTTTACCTCCCTCCGCATCCGCCATCGGCGAACGCTTTGCCCCGGGTTATGATACCATTCCTTTCCCCTGCGAAATGAGCCTGGAACACTGATGCCCCGCCAGCACCGCCGGCACCGGTCCCTTCCCGAGTAGAGTATCCGCCCGGCCGTTGTCTAGTCGTAGGCTCCGGTCAAGCTCCGCCGGAACATGGCCAATACTTCGTCAACCATACAATCCCATTCCTCATCCATGCATTTCATCGTGATGGCGGTCAACTCCATAGTCCAAACAAGAACCATCAATAGTCCGAACATCAGGGGAAATGCGAGACAAAACCTCGCCAACTCCTCCCAGCCGCAATCTTCTTGATTGGCCCGCCTCCGATGCTGTGAACTGCGATCAAAGACAGGTTGCACTGTCCCCAAATACAATCTCAAAAGCCACATGCAGTACCCCTTCACCGTACACAGGCACTCCTTGATAGCATCCCATAACCCTTCTGTTTCACCCTGGCGAACCCTGTTACTGGAAAGATCTGCGATGCCGTCTTCGGCGCTCAGATCTGTTGGAAGTCTGTCTGGCACGTGCACCCCCAGATCCATTGTTTGATTGCTGTTCTCTGTATGACACCTCTGAGAAGGAAGGTGTTCGTTGACCAGGCAAATGTCGCTCTCTTGCCAACTCGTTCGCACTGCCTCCTCTTTGTCGATGTCCCCGGCGTCCATCGTACAAGTGAATATTGACAAACTGCTGCACCGGCCCTGTGCTGCCGGCACCCCTGGATCCAATTCTGGAAAGTCGTTGTACGTTATCGCCCGTGATTGTTCCTTCATGACCCCATGAGGGCTCTTCAATATAGTATCGATAGCTTGAGTCTCTTTCAGGCGCACTAATTTCGGCGATATACTCAGAACATTCTTCCTCTGGGAGGTTTCCAAACTGTCTGGTGTCGTGCCCAAGATTCGCAGATTGTAAATCACCCGATTCAACTTGCGCTTGTGACGATGTCCCCTTTGGTATCCCCTTGCTCTTTTCTGGGGGGATGTTGATGTTAGGACGTACCCAGTAGTGGTGGTGATGTCTGTGGATGCACACAACTCCTTGCCCACGCTGCAACTGGCTGGGGAAGGATCCCTTCTGGGTGTCTCTCTGCCTGCTAGGATCCCCTTGGCTGTCTTGTATAGGTTTTGGAACTGCTGCTCGATCGTGGCTTGTCCTACAGGAGACGGAAGAGCGTTGGGCTGATCTCGAGTTAATGCCCCCATTGGTTCCCCTTGAGTGAGTGGGCTGGTCTTGTTCCAAGTCTTCGACTTTCGACGCCGCTCCAGAAGTTGGACGGTTGGTGACTGTACAGAACTGTTCGGTTTTTGTTGTTCCCAACTTGGTTGTATGTTGAAGTTTCCTGGAGGATGTGTGCTCTATGCACTTCCCGTCAGGACTTGCTGGTGGTGTGTGAAGCCCATGGTAGTCCGGGACTGGCTTTCTTCGGGGAGCCTCTGTGTGGTCGGTTCCAAAGTCATCTGGAGGGTAGTGAGTCTCTTGGGGCTCGTCATCGAATCTTGCACGAAGCCTTCGTGAAGGGTATCCTTGAGACAACTTGATGTGTCGAGTATAATCTTCATTGAGGTTGGGTTGGGGCCGTAACCTGTTGTTGGTCGACGTCGGTTCGTCGAAAGATCTGACATTGACTCGCTGCTGGCTATAGTCCGGATTGCTCTTATTCCTCCCGGATCTACTTTCCCCCATTGGAGCTCGTCTAAAAAAGGCTTCGGAGTCGAGATTTGATCTTGGTCATCCCCTGGTGCAACAATGCCGGCATGTGACTCTTTAGCCCCCTGTGAGTTCTTTATTCCTGACAAGACATCGCCTTGTCGTTCCTTGGTATTTAGCAGGGGACCAGCAACAGGCTCCGAGAACAATTCTCCATCTAATCTGAGCTCACTCGGGCTGTTGAAATCGATGTCGTTTTCGAAAAGCTCCAACGCTGCAGGAGACAAATTCGCAAGGCTCCGCCGATGAGGAGTTCTGACAACTGTGTCAGATGAGTGCGATAGTTCTTTGCTGGGAAGCTGCCTTAAATCCGGCAGGTCGATGGCAAGGCTTAAATCTACAAGTCCGTCTTGCTTAGCCATATCTTGGTCGGGACGCGACTGGCGCCCTGAATCACAGCACGTAGTTAGTAAACATTGCAGGTTGGGGGAGTACGATTGCACTGACTTGAGAGCAGTGAAACACTTCTCTGGGATTGAGCAATAGGGCTCAAATCAGGTTCCCGAATCGACGACCACTGGTGTGTTCCTCTTCGCCATTTGCCCGTGATAAGGGCAGCTAGCTGCTTCTCAGCCTTCTCTCGACGCTGCAGTTTCGCGACATCATGATCGAGATGGATCTTGACAATTTCATTCTCGGCTTCCTTTTTCTCGGCTGCAGATGACGCGTTCTGAACTTGAGTCTTCAGCTGCTTTAGTCTTTGCTCTGTTCTCGCGCTCATAGCGCTCTCTCCACTGTCCGATGTCACATCTAAAACACCAGTCTGCGGATTGATTCCTTGAACGCCAAGATAATCTCCGCTCTCTCTCAGACTTTCTCGCTCCCGTCGTGCTCTTCGTCTGTCTCGTCTCGTGGCTTCTAAAACCTCCAGTAGGCTGGGTGTCTCCTCCATTGTTGTTGAGGTAGGTTGCGCCTTGGAGGTATGAACTGGACCAGCTTTCGTTTTGTCCTTCTTAGTTTCGATGTGATCACCGGTCATTTTTCGGTCGCGCTTCTTGCCTATTCGTAAAGAACTAAAATCGTTCCATCTGCGCTGGGGTGTTGGTGGAGTGTGGTTCGTAGGCGCGTTTCCCTTGGGCAGAGGTCCCGAATTTGGCAGTGCTTCGCTTAGGTTTTTGGGTGTATTCCAGTCCATAAGACGATCTGAGCCACCTGTTCCACTCCGTCGACCTCGCTGGTAGCTAGTGATGAGATGCTGTGGTTCTGGCAAAGATGTGCTTGTGGAAGGTTGCTCGACTTCAGTCTTGATATCGAGAAATGGTTCAGTGCCCTTCCCTTCCTCCTTTTCCCAGTATCCTCTCTTCCTCAACGTTCCTCCTTGTTCTGGACGATTGCTTGGGAGTTTGTCCTTGAACCAGTGGCCGACGTCCCCTAACGTAACACTTCGAGCAGGTTCCTGTTTGACCACCTTGGTCCATTCACTCACTTCGCTGGGTGTGAGTCTTCGGTCAGTTCCTTGATGACCACGAGAAGGCCCCCGTGAGCGTGCACGTTGCGGTAAATGATCAGAGGATGCCTCGTCGCGGCGGAGGGATGACCAGTGTGGTTTGTTAGACATTCCCAGCAGTGCGAGGCAGCTGGCAGAACTGCACTGACACGGGTTCTGCTACACTCCAGGGGTTGATGATCTGGTACGGCAACAGAATGGTGCAAGTTTCGTGAATGAGAGCCTCGAATTGTTAATTGATGAAAGAGGAAATGATAGGTAGATGCTGGGGATGTAAAACCAAGTAGCAAAGTCGGGCAAAGAAATGGTTATAATATCTCGGCAATGCCCACCTGCCTCCTGCATTTCTTACACGAGGCAGGTACATCCACGTGGCAGTGAAGCATCATACATGCAAAGGCAGGTGCACCCTCTCGTTATATAGCACTAATACACCTTTCCATGGCTATAGATTAAGGAGACGCCTGAAAACCCCAGGGTAGGAGGCCGCAAAATCAAATATCACAATTGGGGCAATTCATTGAGATTGGGTATTTGCTAATTATTATTCAGAAACAAGACCTTAACGCCAACCATGAGCTACCATCCGTGGCCAAGGCAACCTTTGATATAGCTTGCGTGTATCAATAGACAAAAAGAAATCTAAATTAGAATCGCGGATGACGGCTCTCTGGTTGCCGACCCATGCCAGAAAAGGGGTTGACGCGGCCACTCAGATTCGATCCTGTCAATCGACGGTTCTCTGTTGGTTTGGATGGAGTTCCGGTTCCCCAGTTTCTCTGCTCGTATGCTGCCATTTCTCGAGAGTTACGCGGCGACGCCGCTTCCTGAGAGTTGAGCTCGTTCAGGCTCGTGGCTTTCTTAAGAGGTGATTTGTTGTGAGTATGAATACCCATGCTGCCTCCAAAATTCATGTTTTGGACCCCTGACGATGTACCAGTTGAAGTGTACCCTGCAGGTAAACTATGACGAGGCGTGGAGCTTCTCTGAGTAGTGGAGGGCCTGAATACTTCCGAGCGGCGAGTTGCTGTGGGAGGTGTAAACATTTGCGGCTTCATGACGTTGTTTGATGTAGGAGTAAGAGATCGATCTTCGGGAGTATCAATAGCACGGGTATATGGGTTGGAGTGAGTCTGGAAAGAATGTCGGATCTGGACGGTTGGAGTGCCAACTTGGACAAATTCCCGATAATCACCGGGCTGGTCCTCTGAGAACTGTGTGCCGATGTCGCGAACCGTAGGATGAAGGCGAGGGTGAACAAATTTAGTGTCATACTCTTTCATCACTTGTTCCTGAATGATGGTCTTGTCCTTGGCCTGCTGCGCAAATCGAGAGCAGAAGAAGAGAAGCTGGGCAGAAATAAGGGCCTGCAAAAGTAGTGTGTTCAAAACGGTCACACTTGGTCGAGGGTCCAAAGGAGCCAGAGGAAGGAATATCATGTACACCAATACATGCCCAGGACCAAAGATACAGGAAAGTCGCAAGGAGACTGGGAGGGGATCCCAAACCGACAACTCCCAGACATCGGACGCTTTGTCAGGATGAGCTCGTGACTCAGCGGATTCTGGTGTTATAAGATTCGCTAGGTAGCTCAGGGGCGTTGAGGGTGATGAGTTCGACTGGTTGACTTTCACACGTCGAGCAGAGGGCGTTGACAAAGGTTTGTCGACCTTGGCTAAAAAAAGCCGGTACTTGCGGGTTCGGGTAATAGTGTAGAAAGCGTTGGTAAACGAGAACATGGCTAGTATCCAGACAAGTGGATAGACCTGTGAATCATGACATGATCAGTATGGAGCTCATATGAAGTAAGTCGAAAAGTAGAGCACTTACGAAGAAAGCGAGCCAGCCAGAGCCAGCCTCATCGCTAAAAACATCATCACTCTTGGAAGAAAATCCTGAATTGGCACGCGCAAGGAGGAACACAAAGTTCATGGCCAGGCCTATCTGCGTTCCTGCGGCGGTTGAATCCCAATCCCTCGTCTCAAGCTCTTCCGACAACCAGAGCAAAAAGTCCATGGGGTTCATGGCGCTCATGATGCGCTCAGAGAGCGGTTGCCGGCGAACTAAGCGTGGCATCTTGAGAAATGCCTGTGTTTCACCCTCGAATATTGGTAATCGTAATCGCGATATCCGGATGAAGAGTCGTGAGGTGTTGTTGTAAACGATAAGGAGGGAAATGGCGGCGACCCAGCCAGACGTTGTTTACTTTGAGATTGTTGCTTAGGTCGATTTCAATTCTTTGTTCTCACTAGCACGCACCTGCCTGGGGCGTAGCTGACCAGTAGGGGCTTAGTGGAGGCTGCACCGTCCACCGCGGGGAGATAGGTGGATGGTCAGAGCTTCACCAGACACGGAGCGGAGCCTCAGGCGCCCGACCTCCTGCGCAGTTGTATCACGACGAATCTAGCGCTTCCAACTCTCAGAGCGTAGCCAGACGACACACAGCCCCCAGTTATCAGAATGGCTTCACAAGCAGACTTCAAGGATCGTCAGTTTCTGGCTGTTATCGGCGATGAGGTATGTGCTGCCGCCGCAGACTCCTTGTTGATGCTTCGCGCTGACGTAGTTCGCATCTAGGATTCAGTGACAGGACTGCTTCTTGCAGGTATTGGCGTGAGCATCTTAATTCCTGCGCCCCTTTGATCAAGAAGTTAACCATTAAAACCAGCATGTGACTACGGGAGCCGACGCCCAGAAGAACTTCCTTGTTGTCGACGGCAAGACAGACACAGCTTCTATCGAGGCCGCATTTGACCGATTTACCGAGGATCGAAAAGATATTGGCATCGTGCTCATCAACCAACATGTCAGACGCTCGCCTTATTTTCCCGCTACTTAGATATCTAACCATCTTACAGATCGCGGACCGAATCAGACACCGTATCGATACCTACACCGCGGCTTTCCCTGCTGTTCTGGAGATTCCGAGCAAAGATCACCCTTACGACCCTGAGAAGGATAGTGTATTGAGACGCGTGCGACGTCTGTTTGGAGAGTAACGGAATGAAAGTTTACTCGGCGCATGGACTTATTTCGGGGTAATGGGACGAGTAACTTATAGAGGCGGTATCAGGCCGGTATTTTGCGCAGACTAGTATTACGTTTTTTGACTTTCATCATATCAAGCATAGCAATTAGCATGCCGACAATCGAGGTGGAGTACAATGCAATGGACTCGTTTACCAAGTATGCAGAATAGTATTCTAAAGCCGCTGCAAGATGCTCTACTTGAGCAAGAAATTCGCCGAACCAAACGTTAACCGGTAAACCCACGAGAACATGCCCAACAAATAATTCATGCCGTCATGCGTGTTGTGTGCGCCATAATCCCAATCACAGATCGCCACCAAAGAAACCCTTGCTGCTACGAGAGAAGGTAACGGTAGCCGTCAAGCAGGTAATCTGAACATCGTCGACGGTGAAAACATCAGCCAGGACAGTGTACTTGCCCTATGCTGGGTTAGCAATGGAACTTGGAGAGTATAGATAAGAGATAATACGCACAGGAGGAATCTCAGCAGGAAGGTCTACGCTCTTGGTGACCTCGACATCGCCAGCCTCGACGGGGCACTTGAGGTCGACATTGCCAATCTGCTCGCAGAGATCGGCCTTGGTGCTGATGAGGCGGATGAGACCATACTTCACAGTCAGGAGGACATAAGCACCCTCCTCAATCTTCTGCTTGACTGATCCCTTGGCCTTGATCAAAAGCTCCTGGCCACTATCAAGGTGTTAGTTCAATGTCATGAGTCGCGATGATGAGCGGGGTAGCCGTACGCCTTGGGAGGGTTAGGAGCCAGATCGACCTTGTCAATCTTGATGAGGTCGGCAGCATGGTCTCCAGGGCAAAGCTCAAGAGGCGAATCGCCAGGAATCTTGAGGTCGTCGTTAATGGTGACATCGGGAGCCTTGCCATTGAGGACGCTCAAAGCCGCGGCTGGCGCCAGGCAGGCAGTCAGACAGGCGGTGACGGTAGAGAATCTCATGGCGCGACGTGGTCTCGCGATTCGGGTGGGTTGTGGAGCGTTGAGTCGTTACAAAAAAGCTGCGAAGCGGTTGATGTTGGTGATGATGGTCGTATGAAGTGATGGAAGTCGTCCTTATCAGGGTAGAATGGCGGATGGCGAGTGGCTGAGTGTTGAGTGCGTCATGGGACTTGTGCTCCGCTTTTGCTCCAATGACTGGCCGAGAGCGGCTGGGGTTAGAGGAAC
This sequence comes from Fusarium sp. FL617, assembly GCA_030142105.1. NCBI lineage: Eukaryota > Fungi > Ascomycota > Sordariomycetes > Hypocreales > Nectriaceae > Fusarium > Fusarium sp. FL617. Next base: position 2,396,941 of record JAREIL010000012.1, on the reverse strand, counting down.
TGTTGATGCCTTACCGCCTTGGAGTCTGCAAAGAGCAGCCGGGCCGCATCCGAGTGCACTAAGCAAGCTACGTACCTTACCTTATCGTGCAGCTTACCTGTACATACCTAGAGTCGAGAACCAGTAGAGGGAGTCAGCGAAAGTGACTTTGCCATGACGCTCGCATTGCCTTTGTCTTACGAGAAGGACTAAATTCTCCAGCCATACGTAGTGCATAAGCTCCAAGGTTTCATTCATCAGACATGTAGCCTCATTTTAATAAGAGTGGCTGCAGCTTGCAGTGGCTCATGATGCAAGCAGGCAGGTTCCTAGCCTTCAGCATCATTCTGCGGAGGTGGAACATCTCGTCCCAGTCCAGCCCCCTGCAGGCAGGCAGGCAGGCACATCAGGCGGGCAAGAGTGGAGTCGCAGCCCCCGGCAACCTTTGGGCCTGAGACGTGGAAGTGGTAGCCTTGCGCACGGATCACCCATGATTTCTCTACCTATATAAAGCCATCTTCCCTCCCAAATCGTTTTGACCTCTTCATACTTACCTTGTTCCAAGGATCCTAGCTCATGATTTGGGGTCCTTAGTATGGAAGGCCTGCATTGCACATCGCGGAGTCGTTTCTATGCTCTATTGCTCTTCGGGGCCATAGGGGGCGTAATTTTTGATTTACCACTCTTTCATTGTGGTCTGCTGCTTGCGGCGGACATGAAGAAGGATTGCTGCATGCTTATCTAGACTTTGCGTTTTGTTGCTCACATAGTTATTCTAACATGCTAACCCGAGAAAAGGCCCTGCCATCGCGTCTTGCTCGCGCGCAACAATGTCCATGATCAGCCATATCGCCGTGAAATAAATATCATCGTTAGTGATGTTCCAATAAGGAGCCCACCCGTGGATCATGGTGAGACGCGTTGGTCCCTCAAAGCTCCCTCGTAAGTGGATTCGAGTCATGGCAATTGATTGCGCTTGTATTGCCATTGGCTGAAGACGAGTAGCTCGACGCGAGTCGAATGGCATTTCCATGTTTTGGACAATGCATTTTCGCATGCTGGCCTTTGCCCACAGGTGAATCCCTGCACACCAGTCGATTCTCATCACGAAATCATCGCACTGTATAGACTACGCGTTACCTGTGCAGCTGTATTCCCCGCTTTCAACAACTCATCTCCCACCACCAAACAAGGTCCTGGTGTGAAGCTAAGATTCCGTCGCGAAGAGGATCCCGCGAGTGTCCCATCTTGAGGGAGGAATGAAAAGCTGAGATCACATGCAGCGAGTATCCTTGTCAGGTAATTAACGTGGAACCCGCACAAAACTCGAGAAGGACAAAGGGAGGCAGAGCGCAGAGTGCAAAGCTTACTGTAACATGGATGGTAGATAGCTCCATTTGTAGTAGCACGCGGATTTCATGTGTACGCGGACCACTTTCATGCCCTGGTCAGAGGCAGGCCAAGCACCGGCGCGAATACGGGCAGTATCGCGAGACGAGCACAACACGCTGGTGATGGGAAGTCGTCGCACACATGTGTCGATGTTGACCTGAAGAGTTGAGAGTGGGACGAGTATCGCCGAGGAGCACGAGAAGAAACAACTATGCGCATAGTTACCCCTTCGGAATCTCCATATACAGTACCAAACATCGGTGTTTACAACCTACAGCTCCTTCATAGCAACGTGATGACGCTACCACAATCATCATTATCACGCAGTCAGCTTGCACCACACTCTCAAACCCATCATGGAATCTTCTTACTGGCTTCAAACACAATGATCTCTGCGCCTATCTACATGATTGGCTAAGGTAGCCATGCGCCAAACAGACACGACGAGCTTGTTCCCTGCCAAACAAACCAATCAAGATTATCAAGGATATGCCGTCCTGCCCTAGTGCAGCGGTTGCTTTCACAGTACGAGCCCAAGGCACGAGGGTTACAAACTGTATTGGGACGCTAGCCCCTCTTAAGACGAGCTATTGTATGTAACTTCGTCTTAGAGAATGAAAAACCTCGGGGTTCATCACATAGCAATTACAAAGATAAAGCCATATTCATAGGGCATGATCCAATCAAACCTACATTAATCAGTAGCTCAAGTCCTCAGCTATCTAGCGGTGAGTTTGTTGAATTTGATCGTGAATCTGCCTCGAGTAATCATACCCGAGATCAGACTGCCACTCTGAGCTTTTTCTTTCATCTCTCTCTCTAGCGTACCTCGGCGGCCTCAGGTTGGCTTGAATCCAATCTGTTTCACCAGACGCGGTTGGTTTCTGGCGGGTGCCAATTTCCTACACCCCGCTCGGGTCCACGTTCAAGCCCACCAACCAGAAGCGGATTCTCAGGCCAGCAAAAACAGCTTCAGCCGCTGTCTGCTGTTTTTGCCTTCGCGCTGGCTTTTGGCGTGTTCAGGTTACGTGCCTGAAAGTGGTCGTCATTTTTGCCTGCTTGAAAATCTGGTGAAGCCCCCTCCCACTCCTTCGCATCCCGTTCATACCGAACGCTCGACTCCTAGTGTCGGTCCATCAAAGAAGCAAACGAGAGCCTCGCAAGACTCGAAAGACATGGCTTTCCATTCTTGTCTTGTTCCCCCCTTCGCTCGAACGTTTTTCGAGTCTCGTCTTGACTCGACGGCCTTACTCACTCACTCACGAGCCGAGCCCCTGGCTGGCCGCCCACGCCAACAAAGCCCAAGGGTTTTCCACTTGCCGTACGCAATTTCTCTCCCATCTCTCTCTTGAGTTTCCTCCCCCCCCTCTCCTAGCCCTGTGCTCAGCTGCAGTGGACAATGTCATCCATCTTGGTGCCTCAGGCCGAAAAAGCGCCCTTCGTGCCCTGCTTGCTGCACTAAGATTTCTCCTATCCACCGCCAGTCAAGGTTTGGTTTAGCGTCGAACCTCTCTTTTGGCCTTGTCTCGTCTCTTCTCTTCCATGTCTCTCTGTCTTGTCTTTTCTTTGGGGGGCCACTGTCCCCGTCCCTCTCTTGTGCTTGTCGTCCCTTGGGACTGCCGCCCAATCCAGCCCAGCCAGAAGAAGCCCAGCAGAGCAATGCCAAAAACGGCCCAGTGGCCCATCCCATCCATTTGGTACGCTCTGCTGTTATTCCTGCTGCTACTGTACCGAGTGCTGAGCATTGAGTGGGAGCCACCTAGTGGATGAGAAGGGCGAACGAAGTGCCGCTGATGAGGGTACGAAGGGTACGTACCTTTTTATTTTCTCTTCCTCTCACTTCCTGTCCCATCCCGTCAGGTTCCAGAGGTGCCTCCCCCTCTTAGCCAACTGGAAATGGAACCCCCAGGCAGGTCCCAGGTCGGTACCGCACCGCAGTACCGCACTTGTCTTGTAGCACACCCGGCCTTGTCGCTCCTCCCCATCCTCTTTCTTCCCATCACCCACCCTCCTTCGTGCAGTCCACGATCTTCAATCCTCACCTCTCGTTATCTGTTCTGCTCCAAGCGCTCCTTGTATACGGATTGTGTTTGAGTAGTCTCAAATTCTTTTATCTTATTTCTTCACTTTACCTTTCCGCCTCGCTGCACGCTTAATTCTCTTCTCTCCTGCGCTCGACACCTCGACTTTGCTCGCCTCAACCCTGCCGTGACCGATCACAACGAATTTTGCGAAAACACAAACCGGCCGACCGTGTCGCTAACACGCCCTCGACTCGTGTTTGCACCTGATATTCTGCGTCTAGGTGTCGATCTGATCACGACCATCGACTTGCTTTCTCGTCTCGTCGCGACGCTGACCTTCCACCCTTGACGTGGTCACTTCAACCAGTCTCGAGTCTCCTCTTCGAGGTTTGCGATTCCTGACTCCCTAGCCACGATCCGACATTATTTTGCCGCATGAGACTCTCGGCGACTGTCCTTGTTCGCGATTCCTCCTTACGGTCACCCCGACGCGCCCTCTGAACGGCGTCGTCATGCCCCAAAGACCGCGACAATAGACGAGACACATATCCTTCCGGTGTTTACCGCATTATCTTCACAACAGATTATGACCGATACGGCGGCGCCGCTGTCCACGCAGTCCGCGGCTCCTAGTCAGATTGCTCCTCCTGCTCCGTCGGACGCGACACCCAAGGAAGAAGTCGCCCGACCAGCAGAGACAGCTGAGGAAGAGCCATACACTATCAAGTGTATCTGCAACTTCTCTGACGACGATGGAAACACAATTTACTGCGAGACATGTGACACGTGGCAGCACATCGACTGTTTCTACCCTAATAATCGAGAGGAAGCCATCCGCGAAGATTTTGCTCACTCATGTGCAGAATGCAAGCCACGCCCCCTCGATCGTCAAAAAGCCATCGAACGCACCCTGCATCTCAAGAATGGGGCGACGGGGGACGAGCGTACCGATAAAAGAACGAAAAGACCTCCTTCTAAAAGCCACAAGAAGAGGTCAAAACCTGCTGATTTACCAGTGAACGGCCATGCTAGCCCTCAAGAAAATGGGAAACACGGCCACTCTGGAGATCATTCCCATGCCCCTAAAAGGGCAAAACACCGCTCGTCACAATCCGTCAGCTCTCAAGCTCCCAAGCGGAGCCCTTCCTATGGAAATGGGCGATCAAATCATGCTCATCCTCCCAGTCCTGCCACCACCCCACCCGACCTTCCCGAAGATTTTCAGATCCACCATTACTCAAAAGGATTCTACGATTTGTACAACGCAAGGGACGTTCCAGACTCACACAACAATGCGTTTGCCAGTCTTGCTATTCCCACAGCGCTCTCACGTTGGCTTCGCGACCCCAACACAATGAGGAGCGAAGTTGGCAGGCGACACTCTGAAGTGTTTCAAAAAGCACCCACAAACCTAGAAGACAAGAAGCCCAAACTCGAAGTTAGTGATGCTACACGAACACAAGACAATGGCAAAGCCCTCCGCTGGAGATTTCTCAACTCGCCAACACCGATCGAAAAAGATATACCCCTCATCGAGTTGAATGGCGCCATCGGGTTTCAAAAAGACTATTGTGCTGACCCAACAAACCTCTGGGCCGACCTCTCCTCTCCACTTCCCTTTGTCTTTTTCCATCCAGTTCTACCCTTATACATCGACACGCGGCAAGAGGGTTCGCTTGCTCGATATGTTCGCCGGAGTTGTAAGCCCAACGCTCAGCTTGACACTTATCTATCAGATGAGAGCGAATATCATTTTTGGATTGTCAGCGACAGGTACATTGCTGCCAACGAACAGATCACCCTACCCTGGGATTTCCGATTAGAGAAAAGTGTCGATGCGCGCTGGCTTCATCTTCTCGGTCTGAGTGATGACGAATCCCTCGGCAATATGGAGACCCCTGTGGACGGGACGGAGTACACGGCGATATCGAATTGGATAGATCGAATTCTTTCTGAGTATGGCGGCTGTGCGTGCGATCTGGATAACAACTGTGCATTTGCACGATTTCACCGCCAGTACCTTTTCGGCAAGCCCCACGCACGCGCTCCAGTGAAGAAGAAACAACGAAAACCCAAGATACAGGCTGTTTCCCCGACGAGCACAGTACCGGCTGCTACTAGTCGGGCCACTAGTGAAGGTCATGTTGACGATGGTGCAGATCACGACAATACGTCCCAATCTGGCTCTTCGCGTAGCAAACCCCCTAGCCGCGATCTCACACCCCTCCGGCAAGGTTCTTTCGATCAGCTGGGCATTTTGACTGAACCAACAGATCGGGACAAACGAAAGGTTGCCATGGTTGAGGACACATTTCGTCGTATGGAACAGCAGCAGCCTCCAAGGAAGAAGAAGCGCGTATCCGATGGCACCGGTTCAAACTCCTCGAAGCCGAAGCACCGCAATGGCTCAGTAGCATCCCATAGCAACTATGTTGATGCCGGAACTTGCAGAAGCCACTCAGGCTCTCCAGCTGGCTCTTCTCCGCATCTTCCGCAGAGGCCATTCATGCCCAGACAAGAAACGTCGGACACACGGTCACGCCAGTCATCCACACCCCGAGCAGTCTACTGCGATGCTGCTGTACAAACGGACCCAGTTGAGGGTGCATGGTTCAGCGAGCCCAATCGATCGCCTCGCCCAAAAAAGCGAATCATTTCTCTCTCAAAGCGTTTATTAAACAGCCGCCACAAGGTTCGGAATGACGAGGAGGATCTTCGCAGACGATCTTCAGTCAGTCAAGCATCCAATGGGACAGTCATGGAGGTTGACTCGCCACTCTTGGAGCACACTCCGGCGATCAAACGATCAGACTCAGAATTGCCAACTCTCTTCCCTTCAGCTGGGGACGTACCCATGGCCGATGCCTCTTCACCAAATACTACGCCCGTTCTTGGATCGGCTGCCAGCGATACCTCCACAAAAACAAAAACTCCGGATTTGCGTGTTCAACTACCTCCGGTACCTGCCTTTGACAGCACAGGGCTTGGAATTCACAACGCCACAACCCCCCAATCTGGTGTCATCACTCAGTCACCACTCTCAGGTCCACTACCAAGCCCATTTGCTCCACCAGCTGTCAACGGTATCGCTGCTCATCCTAGCCCTGTCAAGAAGAAACTCAGTCTCAGCGATTACACTAAGAGCCGGATGAATAAGGCTGCTGGCAAGACTGCTGGAGGTCACGCAGTCCTGAAGCCTTCCATCTCCAGTCCCGAGGATACGAAAGTCGACATCATAGTCGAATCCTCCTCGATCGAGAAACCCGCCGAGAGCGTAGTTCTCACACCAGTCACTGCAACCAATGGTTCTTTATAATACGATGAAGTGTTTGTATGTTTAATGTCACAACCAGTTTCAAGAATATCTTTTTTGTTGTTTTTCTCGGGGAATGACGGAATCAAAAGCCTGGAGTTCTTTCTTTTCTATATACTGGCTGGTACGTCAGATGGTTGCCCCGATGGTTCGGCGTTTGGGGATGCTCTAGGACTAGGGTTGCGGATGCCGGATTGATGGTTCCTTGCGAAGAAACCGTGGCATCCGAATGTGATAATGGCGCAGGTTTGGTGCCAATGGATCAATGGGATAGCCCCTCAAGGGGCAAGTGTATGAGCAAAAGCAGAGCTGCCACGTGGTTATATGTTGGGATCTCATTTTTGGCTGAGTGATGTCGAAAAGGATTGATCCTGAAGGGGAAACAGATAGGGGAAGAGAAGCATTCAGCAAGGTTTCGTCTTCATCGTCTATGAGGGACTTTGAAGATTCTTTTTATGTAATTATAGGCGTTGCCCGTGCCTGCACGTACTTGTACTTGTATAGTACTGCTCTCGCCCTGCTGGGAAATAAACCCCTTTAACTCTTCAAGGGGACGAGAACACATTTATTAGTGATATAACATGCCATCACGTATATAACACTGTAAGATGTGTTTCAAGACTGTCTATTGTCCAAGTATTGATGATGTTGGGGTATCATTTTTTGCTCCAGCCAGTGGAGTGTAATCTCTTATTGTATGGCTCTTCTATTGCCTTTTCGATTTAGTTGATCCTTTCTCCTCAATACTGCGCAGTGGTTCCCCAGTTGTCTTCCTTAAAGACCAACAAAGCCAGCCGATGTCTCACAAATAACCCAAAGAGACCGACGATAAACTGAAGCATAGTCACCTCAAGGGCAAGTCGGTCCTCACGAAGAGGTCCTCGCCAGACAAGCCAGAGGTTGAGAATCGTAAAGTTGCTCGTCTCGACAAACTGACCCTTTTCGTCGGTGGTGATCTTTACAAGACGCAGCTTATCGAGGATGTGCAGACCTTGAGCGATCACGGGATGGGGCTGGCGCTCGGGAGACCAGGGAGTGACGGAGGGCTCAAGGAGGCCAGTTCGAGCGTTGAAGTGAGGAAGTCGGTGTCGCGGACAGGGGATCAGGCCGAAGATTTGAGGACACGAATAAAGGAAGTTGAATATCTGAGGAACAAGGAGGAGTCCGAGCGTCTTTGAAAAGTGGCCGAGGATGCCGACGACGGCAAAGACCATACCCGAGAAGTAACAGTAGGTGTCGCCGACAAAGACCTTGGCAGGGTACCAGTTATGATAGAGCAGAGCGCATGAGACGCCAATCCACGGTAAGAGGAAGTACAGTGAGAACAAGTGGGAGTCAGTAGCAGGATGGGGATAAGGCGTGAAGAGGTACAAGCAATCATTGAAGACAAGGAGGACAGCGATGACGACGCATTGGGAAACCTCAATGCCATTGATGCCAGCAAGCATATTGATGCTCTGGGGACAGAACATGGCAACGCAAGCCATGTAGACGTAGTAGAGAATGCCGAGATCGAAGAGCTCGCCGAGATAAGGCTGAAGTTGGAGAGGGAGGACGATTGAGGTGACATCAAAGTCGACAAAGTAGACAACGAGCAAGGGGATCGAGGCAAGGCCGGGAATCCACCACTTGTGTCGCCATCTAATATCGAAGAGGTCATCACCAATGCCAAGAAGAGCAATTGTCTGGAGAGAGATGATGGCGCTCAAGAAAGAAGCAAGCTATACAGGTCAGCAGACTGCACAACACAAATGCACAGGAACCACAATACCTTGTTATGAGGGAAGCGATGCAGAAACCGTCCCTGGCTAACATGGTGAAGCTCAACAACAACATCGCGATTCCCACCACCACTAGTCGCCGCAACAATATCCTTGTAAAACGGGAACGGGATAAAGACAATGACGCTGAGGAGATAAACAGCAGCGCATACAGCGCCCATGCATTCAGGTATCTCGGTGCGCTGCAGCTTGCTCATGTCGCGACCGCGGAAACCCGCGCGCATAAAGGTCGGACCCAGCCAGCGGATCATGGCGAAGCAGAGCGAAAAGGCCAGCAGAGAGATGGCGACTGAGGCAATGAGAGGTTCGCCATCGCCGTGGAGGGTATTTGCGAAGACGGAGAGGGATGCGCCTGAGAGTGTTAAGAGGGTGAGTGTCTCAGGGCGAGAGAGTGAGATGGCTGTAGAGGCTGCCATGATGAGAGGCTGCTCTGGTGTTGGCGTTGGTGTTGGTGATGGTGTTGTGTAGAGGTTGAATGGTGGGGGAAGAATACTAAGAAGCGAGCGATGAGGAGTGAGGGCGCATTATGAACAATGCGATATTAGCGATTGCCAGCAGTCGATCGCTGTTCTTGTCTTGTGGGAGTACAATAATTGAATAAAACTGTGTTACATTGTAAGTTGAGTTGAATTGACTTTAGGTGAGGGTTTGGTGACACGTTGTTGCAGTGCGGGACTGCGCCGGGATGTGGAGTGTGAGACGCGGAAACACGTGCGACGAGAGAGATGACCTCGGGGTCTGTTACTCTCAACTTCACATAGGTAATTTATGCCCTACATTGACACTTTAACTTACGGGATTAGGCCAGGTTGGCTAGCTTCAATAATCAACGATACCGTCCATACCTTGGACATCAACATTATGGAACAAATATTTCTCAACATATCGTAATCCAGTTTATTCGCTTTTGGGTATATCGCTCCTATCTGTAAATCGTTTGCAAGCAAATACTCCTGGCGACAGGATTGAAGCGGAGAGTCTCATGGTTGTCGTCCAATGCAGTGCAGTATATCCAAACTCATCTGTTAAACCTCCCAGCCAGTCCCAAAATCCATAGAGCGCCTGTTTTCAGAAATCTTTCAAATATCCCCCCAAACTTCTTTTATAAACTCCAGCTTCTTTTTCCCTCGTCGGGTTGGCCGGGTATCTCTTGTATATCATCCGTATAGTAGTTGTCTTCAAATTGCTTTTACAAAGCCCACCTCAACTAGACTATCTGGGTCGATATCTAGATTGGCAAGCTTGGTTCGCGAATTCTCGCGAACAAATAAAAATGCTTCCAGCGCCGCGCGGCGCAAAACGGTAGCAATGGTTCTCTTGTCGGTTTTTTGTACCCGCATTGTCTGTTTGCCCATCAGGTAGACGGTCTGAGCCTCCTGTGCAGCCTGGAGCGCTTCACGCTCTCCTCGAAACTCCGGTGGAATATCGTTTTCGTCGGTTGGGAAAGGACCTCTTGTGATGAAAGTCATCAGTTCGTTTATAATCATCGGGGCCAGATTGGGTGTGAGAATGTCATCCATGTATCCATGTCGTAGCACAATTCGATAACATGAAGGGATCTTCGTCGTGACGCGGGCAATGACGAATCGTTGATCAGACGGTACCGTAGGCTGAGAAAGTGGACGCATATGGAAGAAGACGATGACTTGTGGCCGTGTCTGAAACTTGCGGATGAATTGCGTGAACACCTTGGGTATGTGGTCACCGCTGCCGCCGACTTTGTCAAAAAATATTCCGAGACCTGGAGCGACTGTCACTTGTCCGCCTCCATACTCGGGCGAGAGTCTCATACGGATCGAGCGAACCGACCCATCACTCGTCATATCTCTGGCAATCGAGTTGTTTCGTGAGGTACTCCGTGACTGAAGGAATTCCGAGGGATCTAGCATATCCCTCTGTTCTGCCTCCCATTGTTGCTCCTTGCCCCATCGCCAAAGCATGACGAATGTGCTGAGAATAAAAGACAAAACTAGTGCAAACCAACCACCATCCGGCACCTTATTCATTGCTGCGCTGAGATAGATACTGTCGAGGAGTATAAAAATGAGGAAGACGATCAAAACCACAATAGACGGGGTTCGCCAAATGATAAGTGCTACTAGGGACACCATACAAGTCGTGATAAAGGTAACGATTATGACACATGCGCCATAAGCATGGCCCAAACTCGTTGTCTATTCGTAATCAAGTTAGACTATGCCTTCAACATTGCAAAAATGAAGCAACTTACGTTATTGTAGACAGCCGTGACCACAACAGTTCCGATCATCAGTAACCAATTGGCCAGAGGCATGTAAATCTGGTCATGAAATCGACGACTGGTGTGAACCGTCTTTATATGGGGAAAGTAGCTAAGTCTCATCAACTGAGAGATGAGCTGGAATGAGCTGGTAATCAAGGCCTGGCTTGCAACAACGGCGGCGAGTACAGCAATAATGATGCTGAAGTAAAGTGAGCTTTCGGGAACCGTGCGGAAGAAGGGATTTGTGAAAGCGAGCCCAGTCTCATCCTGTGCAATATAGGCTGCTTGACCACAGTAAGTGATTAACAAGCATGGAAAGGCCAAGAACAGCCAAGAGAGTTGTATGGCTCTTTTCCCGAAGGCGCCTAGATCTGCGAAGAGTGATTCAACACCAGTAAATGCGAGAAGCAACCCTCCGAGTGATTTCCAGCCGTGTGAGTCGTTTCGCGCCAAGTACGTAAAGGCGTAGTGTGGGCTGAATGCCTTGAGCACGGTATGATCGTACAGAACGAGGTTGTAAATGCTGATGGATAAGTTGTAGAGAAGCCAGACGACAACAACGGGAGCGAATGAGGTGCCGATCTTGGACGTGCCGAAGAACTGTAACCCGAAGAGCGCAACAAGAATTGCGCAAGAGGTTCCTACAATAGCAGGCCTTCCTAGGTCAGGTCTAAGCACCTGAATTCCCTGAACAGCACCCAGTACAGACTGAGCTGGTGTCAAGATGCTATCGGCCACGACCATCGAAACACCTAGAACACCAACGATCTTCAAGACGGTCTGCGCGACCCGGCTCCTCTCGAGGAAATCCCGAGCCATTCTCCCAGCCGGTGCCAGGTCAGCTCCCGTTTCGCGATCCAAGCGCACAACGATTCTCTCGGGTCCATTGGGGTCGGAACGGGCAATGTTGGCGTATCGAGAAAGTAGCGAGTACAACGCAAAAGTGCCTCCTTGTCCGTCGTCGTCGGCCGATAGCACAATGAAACAATATTTAACCGTCACGATAAGAGTGAGAGACCAGATGATTATTGAAAGAGCGCCCACGAGGTCCAGCCATGATGGTTGTTCGTTAAACGTCGAGCTGAAAACATAGAGAGGGCTGGTGCCAATGTCTCCGTAGACAACACCAGTGCTTTGCCAGGCAAGCCATAATAACACATAGCCCCTGTAAGTCTTCAGATAACCAAACAGTTAGTACCGCATCCATTGCATCACACATCTCCAACGCGTCAAAACCCACCTGCTTGTTCTCGCGACACAAATCCTCGTGCTCGATTCGCTGGGCCTTTTCCTGGTCATGGAGGTCGCGGGCTTCGGGATCTGCGGGTGCGGCGTCTTCGCTTTCCTCGGCGGCCGCGTTGACCCAGGCTTCTATTCTCTGGTTGCGGGCATTATAAGAGATCATTTCGATCTTGAGTCGTTAAGGTCACGTCGTGACGCTGGGTCCGGATCCCAAAAGCCAAGGGACCAAACCCCGGGGCTCAAGCTTATATACTCTGGCCATGCTCAGACTAGGATGGCGTAGAATGACGAGCCTAACCGAAGGCTAGAACGCCATGCCTAGGCGAAACTAGGTTCCTGATCCACTCTGCCAACAGCCACAATTCTAGTACTGTAAACGGCCATCTTGACTGCCAAGAGGTCTTAGGGGGCACTCTGACAATGCTGATAGGCTCCTGCGGACTCGGATAAAGGCAATTTCTCAAACCTCTCCACGGACGATGTCGATGGCCTGTCGCTGCGTGCTAAGAAGATGCACCGTAAGTATGCGGGCCCGGGGGCTGTGTGCAGGCTAAGGGACCCAATCTCCCCTCACTTGCAGGACGGCTCTACCCATGCTAGCCATGATGCGGCCGAGACGCTGCTCACCACTGAGTCAAAGGTTCGAGAAACCTGTCAAGGGGGAGGACTCTTTGACGGGTGCTTCTTTGTCATGACATCCAATGGCATCTTCAGGTCGCCCGCACGCCCGCCCAGGACACCCAGGTCTCCCTCCAATCTAGGTCTCAAGAAGTGCGGGGATTAGAGATTAGTCGAGCTGGGGCAATGATTGCCCCATGGGAGGTCAAAGAACTTGTTGCATTCGCAGTCAAAGAGCCGAGACGCTAAGACGCTTGGGTATTCTTGTGTCTACACTGTCTCTTGGCTGCTTATCTTTTGCATTTTGTATATGCATCGTAAAAAGGGTCTTCTTCGGTCGTCCGAGGGCTAAGTGAGAGGTTTACCGAGTATTTCCGCATTGCTGTGTTTTGTGGTGGTGAACCCTTGCTGAAAATACCTGTCAGTTTGTGTCTTCCCATCCATTCCGACTTTTGCCATGTACCCACGTGAATACATGAGAGGTATCGAGGCCTTGGAGTCTTGGAGTCTTACGTTGATAGTGTGGTTGTGCTTTTTTTATGCCGGGCCAAGATCCAATCTTGTCACATTACGACGCGTTCCTACCACCTCAGGTCCGCCATGACTTATGGCAAGTGGGTGTGGCCTGAGGTGTGCTTTCCTGTCAAGGCCACCTGCATCATAAACTGGAGTCCGTGATTGAGGAAGCTACGACGATAAGCCTCCATCCCCTTGCTCTAGCAGTTTTACGAAATATCCATACAGTGTCTGCCGTTCCAGAACCGAGAACCCACAAAGACGTGGAGCCGGTCACGGCGGGGAGAAAAGAGACATTTCAAGGACCTGGGTTGTGTTGCATAAGCAGCGGAGGGTCTATTCACATCATGACCCCTCAGTTACCTTACTCGTGCGACCTGATTACTCACAATACCCTCATTATCATGAAATTTTTGAAGTATCTCATGACTCCTGAGCTTCTGGTGAAAGGCCTAGGTACTGTAGCTTGCATTCTCAATAACAAACTCAAAAGCTGAACACGAGGCCACAAACTGAAATCATGTAGGTGTTACACAACATGCACAGCCTGGGTATGCGTCATGAAAGAAGAGTGCCAAGATGCGACCCAAGACAAAAATGCACTTATCAGGTGTCTCGGCGCAAATCTTCGCGCCGGCGGCTTTGTCCTGGACATAGATACTATGCAAACTCATCTTCTACCGACCAAAAGATATTATATGTAGAAAACTGGTCATGGGTCTCATGGTTGGTCGGTTGGTTCATGCACCAAGGTGCGGGACGGAGAATTTACTATGTGGGCAGATATTCGCCAAGTCTTTTCGACTGCACTATGCAGAAATGTAGTATCATCAAATGCCAAGTATGTGATTGTTGAGAGAGAGGCCTCAGACCAGGTCCCAGGTCACAAGGTACGACCAGCCCATACCGACTTTGCCGACCTTGGCGAGGAATTCTTTGCCTGTGACTCCTCTTGCATCCTCGCGGTCCCCGAACTTTGTCAGAACGAGTAATCGTACAGACTTACCTCGGGGACCCAAATCTCTCGCATTAACATCAAGCCAGTACCAGTATCCGTTTGTTTCTAGGGGTATCATCTCATCACGCTGACCCTCACCGCGGGGGAGGCTGAGGAGCACCAAACGTTCTCTGCCGCCGCATTTATCCTTTGTCCAGTGCTCGCAAACCTTGGAGTATTGGAAGCGGACAACCTCGCCGCTGTCAATCGAGATATGGCGCTGCTTCGGCTCTACACTGGACTCGGCGATTCCCTCTTCAGCTGTAGTTCCACACATGCCATGGGGCTCACCGTCGATGCCTCCAGTGTAATAGTCTTCCCAGGCCACAGGTCGACCGTCCGGTGTGAATTGATATCGTGACTCGGCTGGGAAGTGTCTAAGGCCGAAGTTCTCGTTGGCGTTTGTAAACTGCATCGGTGTAAACTTGGCCTCGTAGTTTTGCCCACTTACGTGGCCAGCACCCCAACAGGCGTCCAGGAGCTTCCAGTCACCGCCATCGATTCGCACCGCGTTCCAAGCATGTCCAGTTGGGTTCGCGGGTGGCGGACGCTCGCCCTTTTTGAGAGGAGTGTATCCAAAGCCTTTTCCGTGTCCAGTGACAACTACACACTCAAGGCCAGCTCTGTTAGCGATCGCTTTATACGTTTCTGCGTATCCTGCGCAGACAGCCTTTCCGGTGAAAATGGTGTCTTCTGCCGTCATATGCTTCACTCTGTTGCCGAAGAATGCACCCGTGTCGTATTCAATGTTGTGATGGAACCAAGTAAAGATCGCCCGCGCCTTGTCCGTGTAAGACGGAAATGGATTACAAAGAACCTGCGCCAGATAACCAACGGGATCAATCCTTGGTATGGAGTCCCGAGGATACTGCGCCGCCACAGTATCTGGACCGCTCCAATCTCGACAGATGAGGCATCCGTAGACTGGGCCCGCTGGGGCAATAGCTCGTGTCTCAAATGCTTCGATCTGGGCGACTGAGGGACGGGAAGCCAACGGCACAGGAGGCGGCTCGTCTTCTGACTGTGGGCGACCTGGGTTTGAAGGTCGCGTGGGTAATGCTGGCCGGGAGTCTTGAGGATTATCCTTTTTGGAAGAGAATCCAATGATCGTTGGTGCTTTCGTTTTCGCATTCACTGATGGCCTAGGCGGTATTTTCCTGGGTTGGTGTGCCTCTTGCGGTTCAGGCGTGACACTTGCTTGTGGTTTCGCTGGCCTCGAAGGCAGCCTTGGTGGAAGACTGGGTCGTGCCGGAGGTGCAGGCTCGATAGCCCGAGGAGGCTGCGGCGATGGTGGAGCGCGCCTGGAACTCGCAACCTCCTTGGCTGCAGCTTCTTTTTCTCTCCTTGTAGGTGGAAGTTTTGGGAGGCTCGCCGGATCATAGGCCGGAGGTAACTTGTAACCTGCTCCATCGGAATTGACGCTGGTCACTGACGAAGGAGGCCTGCCCGTAGACAATGTCGACACTACAGAATTCTGCGATATTTCTGAAGAACCAGAATTCCGCCTTACCATCAAACTAGATTGTGTTGATGTACGCCTTGGTGGCAAAGTCGGAGCAGATTGCATGGTCGGGGTTCGGCTTGGGAGTGGAGGCGGGGCACGCTGTTGGGCGTCATCTTGACCGTTTTGTACTGCAATTTGTGGTGTTGAGGCGTTTCTTGTAGGGCGAGGGGGAACCGCTGGATTGGTCTGCGCTGGAGATGGAGTTGTTGAAATGACTGGCACTGTCTGACTTCTGGCCTCGATGGCTGGACGGCCGGGAGGGGGTGGAGGCGGCGGTCGTTTGCGAACTGTTCCAGGGCCAGGACTTGGACTTGGGGCGCCAGTGAAACTCTTTTGTTTGTTGAGGGCGGCAATGCGCTCAGCTAAAGTATTGAATTGAGGCTCTTCTGTATCGGCCATTTCTATGTTTTTCGACGCTTTGATATTCAAGATAATCGACGTTTGGCTCGTTACGCGGGAGGTGGAGGTGGTTTGATGTTGATGGGCTATCAGGTATAAAGAGTCGCTGCAGAATGAATGAAAGCGAGTACAAAATCTTGATGGATACGATAACGAGGGTGGTAGCGATAGAGGTAGGAGATTCCGAGTTGAAACACGAAACAAAGACTAGAACAAGAAGAGAACGGCACCAGATATAAATATGAATCTTCTGGGCACGCACACTTAGGTAAGGTAAGTGAACGGATGACTGTCCGTGTGCCTGGATTGATCTTAAGCGCTGATTGAAGGGGTCGTATGTCGTACACAGCCCTGTAAGTGGAACTTGGGAGCCGCAGTTTAGAGGGCGGGGAAGGTAAGGGGCATCAGATCCTTCTCTAGTCAGGTTTCATGATGTTCTAGAGTCAACTGCAATGGATAGTCGACCAGCTGAAATAGCATGGACCATTGCGGTAGTACTGGCAATAATATCTTATGAATGGTTTTCTACCTTAATCTGTTCAAAGGGTAAGTCGTAGACACAAGTCATAGCCTCATCATCGCTCTCATAATAACCCTGGCCTCCAAGACTACAGGCGACTTGGCTCTCGGCAATTCTGTGCCTAGGCCCAAACACAACCTATGATGATCATGTCTGTAGCGCAGATACCTAACCCCTTGCTGTTCCATCTTGCCTCGTAATGAAAGGAATGTGGCCAACAGACACGTCTCAATACGAGGCAAGCATCCTGTTTTATCTCAACTTGTTGTTGGTAGAGCTTGACAATGCTATAGTGCTTGCTGGCTATAAGCGCCCCCAGGTGGCATCGAGTATCCATATATCAAGCCAGGTGGGTCAGTAGATAATCAACACTCTGTCTAACTTTAGGATAAGTTGCTATAATAATTAGAGCATATTTTGGACCAAAATAGTTTGGACTAAAGATATCCTAAAGTGCTTATATTATTATTATTTTATCTCTTACCTAAAGTTAGGCAGAGTGCCGATTATTGACTAACCCGCCTCCAAGCATAGGTTTCTCAAAACTAGCAACAAGTAGTTGAGGCGCATTCTAAAGTCAAATACCGCAATCACAAGATGACTGACAGAATGTTTCCATAATCGAACAAAACAGTCCGTCTTGTGACAATTTCTCACCCAACGACATGTCACCCAGCTGTGAGCACAGGCTCCTCGGTGGGGCCGTGCTCGGAGAAGACAGATGGACGCTATTTAGACGACTAATGCATCATGTACATTGCCGAACCGACGGGAGGCTCTAGCCTTGCAGTTTGTAACCTGGGGTCTCCCAGGTGGGTTCAGAGATTGTTTGATGATCCATGGATGATGATTGCGACCCAACCTTTTAAACACTGAAGTTGCAAGAGCTCAAGATGACCTTTCGCGCTGTTCATAGACTATATCGAGCAGGACCCGCTTGTCAAATGTGAAACTTGTTGCAAATAACTGCCGGTCCACACCTAAGATTGGATCGTCAGCATTCACGAGTGTCAGAGCTTTGTGAGGCTACTGAATAAGAGGTCTAGCAAGTCTAGCATTGCCACGTGTTGACAAGACGAATTTGCAGTAGGTTATCCAATGAGCCACCTGAACGAAAAGCACGCGTTAGGAAGCTATTCTATAATAAATATTGGCCTGCTCACGGTGAACATTGATGGAGGATTGTCAATCTCCATTACTAATGTTCATCATGCAAACTGCTAGAGGAGATGTGTACAGATGGAAACAGTTACCTAAGTAAGGTAAGGTAGTCAAATATGTGAATAACACTCCTGCCGACTTCCTTGAATGATAATTTTTCACTAGCAATATATTGGCTACCTATTGACTGACACACATTGTAGTTCTCATTTTAAGAGCAAAACGCAAGTGCCCTATTGTCACACAATGCTGGATGGCGGGTAAAGCCAATATTTTAGGCGCCTTGCATATGTTTCCAGTACAAGGTTTGTATAATCGCCAAAAGACTTCTACAGTGGTTCCATGGCCTCAATCGCTCCATGAAATTTTTATCTAAAGGGATCAATAATAGATCTCAGTCTGTAGTTATCCAACTCCCCGTCTTTAAATAAACTTCTACACATCCACATCCTGGGTAAGCAACGGCTGCCACACTACCTATCTTGGCACTAAGGTAGGCAGATCCCGGCTGGGAATCGTTGATCCGCCCCGCACCAACCGCCATCCGTAGCCAACCAACAATCAACAAAGCAACCCCCGGAACTTGCGACCCGCGACCCCAACCCCGACCCCAAGCGGCTTTGCGACTGACTGAGGTGACTTTGGTTGCGTTGCTTCTCCTCAACCCTTGTCTATTTTTTGTTTCATTCCATACTCAACTGAACGGCTACTTATCACAAAGGACGTTCTCTTCAGAATCACTGTATCGGCCTCTTTCTCTTTTGGGCCCCAGTTTATAGCCTCCTCTCTAGCTCCTTCTGATCCACGCTATCCATCGAGCCCATCCTACATCGGCGCATCCGCATCGCATAACCCCAGTCGCATCGCGAGATATCTATCCATCGCATACTCGCCCTCAACTCTTCACCCTTGACGCCGACTTCATACTGCTCGCAAGCTACTCTCTCTCCTCCACGCTCTGTCTATTCGCTTCGCGCTGCTTTCTCTCATCTCTGCCGAGTCAGCCTAGTTGCCACGCTGCCCCCGCTATACATCATGGCTGCGGAGGCCGCCGGCAATGAGGCTGCCACCCCACCCAAGCGCTCGCTCACTTTCCTCGATCTTCCAGCTGAGACTCAGCAAGAGATCCTGTCGCATGTTCGTACCTTGGCTGACGCTGTCGTGCATTCTACGGCTTTACTAACACCATCACAGTGCTCCCAATCCGAGCTGATCTGCTGTGCTCTTGTCTCCCGGCATTTTCATGAGCTCGCGTCTGCGCAACTCTACCGAAGCTTCAACATCCTCTTCCCTGATGACGACGATGTGAGGTTCGAATCCCCAATCGATGGCCTCGCAGGTGGCCTCGACACCTTCACCACGAGCGAGTACAACTATGCAAAGCATCTAAGGGAATTGTCTATGGATACCGTGAGCACCGGTGTCAAGGCCGAGCATGCCTACAAACCGTATCTATATAGCGCTAGCTGCGGCAAGTTCCTCAATACTTTGCTCTATCTAACTCTCAAGAAAGCAAAGTCTCTCGAGACTTTCAGGTATGACATGGAGCGGACTATGCCTACCAAAGTTCTGTCACTAATTCCGTGATAGGTGGAACATCCGCGTTGAGCTCAGCAGGCCAGTCTATCGAGAACTGCACAGGATCAAGACATTAACCAAGTTTCACATTCGCCTGCAAGCCGGCGAGACATACTACATCACGCCGCCTCCTCTCCCGCTAACCATTGATGACCTCCCTCCTGTATCGACCCATTGGCAGGACCTCCCTCCGCCTCCTCCCGGACCGCCCCCTGGAGTATTCTCGGCCCCTCTGGCTGGTGCTATGGCTCCTCTTCCGGTCCTGAGCGCATCTCCTCCTTCTTTGCTACCAACCTCAAAACAATTCTCCAAGTCAAAGGCAAGCAAGCGTGATTCTACAACTCAAGAGCCTCCAACACTTTCAGGGTTCAAGAGACTTAAGAGCCTTTCCGTCCTTGATATCGATAATCTCGAATTGGTTACGGAGCTTAAGACCTGTGTCCGAAATTCTTCCTCTACTCTTACAGAGCTGCACCTTTCTCTGTCCGATTCTCTGGCACTGCAGGCTAGACGACCACCGCCTGACTCTGATCCAGATGATTCCGATGTTGACGATGAGTTTCAAGTGGTGCCCGTCTCGCAGAGTACCAGCTTCGACGCAAGCGGCCCCGCGAAGACATTTCGCTCCCAGGAAGAGCGTAAACTTCAGGAGGGTATTCTAGGAAGGATATTCGATGTCGAGCCCTTCATCACCAAAAAGCCTGCGCTTAACCAGAGTCCACGCGAAGCAGCGACCAGCCAAGAGGAAGGGCAAGATGCTGACAACGATAGCTCAGAGGACCCACGTGAGGAATTCGTGTCATCTATTAGGAGTGTGTCGACAAGGTTGATGTCGCATATCAACGGCACGCGTGACTTCTCTACAGCGCAGCAGGACATCCTGGATGTTATCGAGAAGGCAGCTAGAAAATACGTGGATTCTTGCGAACTTCCTTCCCAGCAGACCGAAGACCCATCCGGCAGCACTTCCGCAACAGCCAAGGATGGCGAAGAGCAACAAAGTGATGGAAACGGTCAGCCAGACACTGAGAGCACTGAAACTAAGAGCTTGGTTTCACGGCCTAAGAGCAAAGATCCAAGCGACGACGTGTCACCCGACGATATCGAGATTGAGCATCTGGACACGGTGGACGACTTGGAAGTGGATTCGGAAGAACAGCAGCCTAAGGAGCCAGAGGACAAACCAGCTGAAGCCAAGGCATCAGAAACACCCGAAGCAGGTTGTTCTTCTAGCGCAGACTCCAAAAGTACGGCCGCCAACTCGAACTCGAACCCAATTCCTGGGCAGAGCAAAGTCCATACGAACTTAGATGCGCAGCGAGTGAACTACGAGTCATTGCTGTCAAATCTCCAGCAGTTACAGGACGAGAACGATGCTTTCATTCAGAAAATCAAGGCGATACATGTTGAGGGTAACAGCACAGACCTTGAACAGTTCAAGGACTCAGTAACCCAGCTGAAGGAACTAAGCCAAGAAGCCGAAAACATCAGAGGCGCCATTAAGACGACGCATATCGAGATCAAGCATATCGAAGATCAGGTCTTTGGGAAGTCTCTAAGCAGTGATGTTGAGAAGTCACGACGGTCGATCGACGAATATCTGCGAGATACACGGGGCATTGCACTGGAAACATTGGGCATCCACCTCATCCCCGTCAAGGCATCTGTGTTGTCGAGAGCTATCGACCTGAAGTGCATCAAGAGCCTGACTCTGCTCAACGTAGGCAATCAAGGCCCGATCTGGACTTTGCTGTCTAAGGAGAACAAGGTCTCCCCACTGGCCTTGCGAAGCGTCTTTACTGACAACGTGTCGACCGCGTTCCTTAACTGCATGTCACAACTTGAAGAGCTACACGACTTGTTTCTATTGGAACGAAGCGCCAAAAACAAGCCTGAGAGTTTCGCGCCACGGACTACTGTCACGATCGATCAAATTCGTCGACTGGTCCTCAAGAAGCACATGCATACTCTCAAGAGGCTGATGATCAAGGATGAGTCAAACAGCAGCGGATGGGACGCAAATCAGAAGGCAATGATACTCATTTGTAACCGTGGAGTGCAGCTTGAGGAGCTAGCACTCAGTATGAACATCCACGCGGTGGTAAGTCTAATTGAATGAATTACTGAAATCCACTAACTTCGGAGATAGCACGCTTTTATGCAATACTTTGCTGGCTTGATTAACCTCCGTGCTATCAACATCCTTCGGTTCAGGAACAACGACACATGTATATGGGTCATGCGCGAGATTCTGAATTTCATCGTGGATAATCTTTCTCATCACCCCGAGTTGAAGCTGGAGTGGATCGCCATGGAGGATGATCGACTCGATCGTGTCATCCGGCCTACTGACACTCCTGAGGAAGGGGAGAAGCGACGGGGTAAAGGCAAAGAAAAGGCCACTGTGCACCACCATCACAACAACAGCAACCTTCCTGTGCTACCGTCTTGGGGTTCAGACAGCGAAAGCGAGGAGGATGACGACGACGCCTCTAACTGTGGAAAGAGACTTCGGCTTAAGACGGTTGGGGTCCTACAGTTTTATGAGGTCTGGGGCGTCAAGATTTTTGACAAGGAAATCCGATCTGGTCGGCTGTAAGTCACAAAGTATTTGTTTTGGGGTGTAAGCTTTTGGTACCGCCGTTTATCAATAATGGCATGATGGCGCACGCGGCTCCTCAGCACTGGGCTGAGTTTTGGATCAGGGCAGAGCGGCTTACGGGATAAGGGGGTGTCCACCTTATGAATGGTGAATCTGGACCCATATGTAACTTACGAAGCGTCATTTTTGTTAATGGACTTTTTGTCGAAAGCAAGCACTAGCCTTTGCCTTTGCCTTTTTGATGGGATATAGGGATATGTATTCTGCCGATGAATTGGGCCGCCGATCCGTTTGGCTGCAAGCTACGTCACTTGATACGTATGATCTGACAAATCTGTAGTTCAATTTGTGCTGTGAATGAGTGTCATAGTAGAACAAACGTATTGCATGTTTTCAGTAATAATTGAACCCATCCTAGGGACAGGATGGTCCGCATATACGTGAGAGCCTCCCTTGTGCTGTCTAATCAGGTGTGTCACAGTAAATCATGAGTAGTGAGCACGTCATGAGCACTGTTTCAACAAAAGCATACTATGTATCGAGAACACAATCATACATATCAAATACGGAAAACAGTACTCAAAGCTAAGGACCAATGTACAGGCAACAATAGTAGATATTTTGGTTGTCCTGTCTGTTCTAGGGTATGCAAAAGATGACTTACACAGAGCCCCAAGTGGGTCTTGGGTTTACTGCGCTATGAACTCATGATGGATGTCAAGAGAGGGATGTGATTGAGAAATTCAAGATTTTCAACAAAGGCAATGCTCCATCCAAGGTTAATAGATACTTTTCATTACAGCAATGATATAAACGCGCTGACGCTGGACTGTCTGCTACCATAGAGCTCAGGCAATATTCACCAGTTTTCATCAGCAATTTCGGACACACATTTTCAAGAGCAACTCCGTAACTTAATCATTTCGCCGTGCCTGATCTAGGTTTGGTACAGTTTACAAGTACACTACCCTGAAAAAAAAAAAAAAAGAAAATCGCGTATAAACCCGTGGGGTGAGGAACAGGTATCTAAACTAAGACAGGTATTCACAGCCTGGAGATGATGGCGTTGGCATACTCGTTGGTCTTGGCCTTGCCGCCGAGATCACCAGTCAGAGCCTTGCCTTCGGCGAGGGTATCAAAGATGGCGGTCTCAATGCGAGAAGCGTGCTCGGTGAGACCCATGTGTCGCAGCATCATGATGGAGCTGAGGAGGAGAGCAGTGGGGTTGGCGAGGTTCTTGCCAGCAATATCGGGAGCGGAACCGTGGACAGCCTCGAAGATGGAGCACTCGTCACCGATGTTTCCGGAGGGGGTGAGACCCAGACCACCGATGAGACCGGCGCACATGTCGGAGAGAATGTCACCGTAGAGGTTGGGCATGACAAGGACCTTGTCGTTGTAGGGGGTGGGGTCAGTGACCATCTTGAGGCAGCTGTTGTCGAGGAGCTCGGCGTCGAACTCAATGCCGGGGAAGTCCTTGGCGACCTCCTGAGCGACCTTGAGGAAGAGACCGTCGGAGAGCTTCATGATGGTGGCCTTGTGGACGACGCGGACCTTCTTGCGGCCAATGGACTCGGCGTGCTGGAAAGCGAATCGCAGGACACGCTCGGAAGCCTCACGGGTGATGAGCTTGATGCTCTGGACAACGCCATCGACAACGACGTGCTCAATGCCGGAGTATTCACCCTCGGTGTTCTCTCGGATCAGGACGGTGTCGACGTTGTCGTAGGGGGTCTCGTAGCCGGCGACGGAGCGGCAGGGTCGCAGGTTAGCGAAGAGGTTGAAGGTTCGTCGGAGAGTAAGGTTGAGAGAGACGTGGCCCTTGCCAACGGGGGTCTAGAGGTAGATGTTAGCCATTGAGATGTCTATGGCGCCGGATGCGACGGATTTGCGCTCATGTTGACGTACAGCGAGGGGACCCTTAAGAGCAATCTTGTTCTTCTGGATGTTCTCGATGGCAGCATCGGGGATAGCAGTCTTGCCGTCCTTGATGATGGGGGTGACGTCGACAGGCTCCCAAGCAATGGGGGTCTACAAGATGTTGTATTAGCATAAACGTCTTTTGGTGTCACTTATACGGTGGGAAAGTTGTCATGACGAACCTTGGCGGCGGCGAAGATGTCCTTGACGGACTGAGCGATCTCAGGGCCGATACCGTCACCCTCGATCAAGCTGACCAGGTAGTTGCCCTGCGAAACATGTTAGCACGATATCAATGGTAACTGAGGCTATAACCAAGCATCGTGACTGAGCTATTTTATCTCGGCACCATGCTCGGCCCAGCCGAGCGCTAGGATCATCCAAAAGCTGTGTTATGAGGGAGCGCAAAAACGTACCTTAGCATCCTTGGTACCGTTGTACTTGGCCACTCGGTCGCCAGAGGTCGAGTAGTATCGGCTCTGTTTGAAGGATTAGTAAATATTCGGGTTGCGCCAAAGCCACCAAAAGAGGTTTGGACAAGACGTGGTGGTGATCTCATACAGCGAAGATAGCAGCGCGGGGAGTAGCGCGCAGGGCTTGCCTGGAGGCAGGAGTTCGGAGAGCTCGAATGGCCAGCATTTTGAAGACGAGCGAAAGTTACTACTGTAGCTTGAACAGAAGAAACAAGAGGAGAGAGAGAGAAGAGGTAGAGGTAGAGAGGAGAGGGTATATGGAAAGCGTGACGACAGAGAAAGAGAAGAGAGGAAAGAATAACTTGGAGAAGAATTGGATTGAAAACAACCGATGAACCCAACCCAATGCAATGCAATTGGATCCGAATGGCCAATGCTGGGCTTGGTTACTTCATGGGGGAGGCTAGCCACACATTGACAGCCCGAAACTGCCTGTAACACCTGCAAACTTGGGCCACTAGCCACCGAGAGCCACGGGCAATTGTGGGTAAACCAAGGC
The DNA here is from genome assembly GCA_030142105.1 of Fusarium sp. FL617. Taxonomy (NCBI): domain Eukaryota; kingdom Fungi; phylum Ascomycota; class Sordariomycetes; order Hypocreales; family Nectriaceae; genus Fusarium; species Fusarium sp. FL617. The sequence continues at coordinate 2,372,181 of JAREIL010000012.1, read as the reverse complement.
CATTGCGGCGTTTTAATCCACTATATCCACTTTTCCGCGTCTTTTCCAGAGCTTGCGTTCGGCCACAGCCTCGTATCCCGCGCGGACTTACGCTTGAGGTTGACATTTTTTTTCCTTTGCTGGCTCGCATTTCATCGACCTTCTCCGAGCAACGAGGGGCCGGTGGGCATCCGTAACTATACTAGCCGCGGCTCAACTACCTACCTAGTTAGGGTAGTTACGTCCTGGCAGCAGTCACTACGTAGTTGTTTCATGAGCCACAGCGACCGCGCAGCTAAACATCAAAGTTGAGCCACACGTGCCACAGCTGCAAATGCCACACCCAACCCCACACTCCAGTCAGTGTACCCAGCCACATGCATGAGCTAGGTACTACCTTAGCTTCCAGCTCATAGCATCAGACTTCGAAACAACTACTCCAACTTATGCGCCCGATAAATACGATTTGTACAGCACACACAGCTTAAACGCGAGTTGAGAATAGACTCTCTCCTATAAACGAAAAATTTCCACCGGTTCGCACCAACCAGGCGCATCCCAGCTTGACCAATCGAGCATGCGACGCATCCCCTGATTATCCTACCTCTAGGCTCTAGGCCACTATCATCACCACAATGGCCGACACCGAGCGCACAATCCTCGACTTCTACCAGATTCCTACTTTATATCCCTCAGAATGGCCTGCCGAGAAGGACTTGGAAGATCTTGAAGAAGATGACGAGGGCGAGAAGGGTGCTGCTTTGAAACGGAGACAGTCCCGATATCAGGCGCTCGAGCGAGCTGTGAGCCAGCGGAAAAGCAACATCCCTAGGGAAGACGACCAAGGTGGTGTCGGTAATATCGTACAAAAAGATGAACCGGATCCTTTGGGAACTACGGATAGTGTCGTTAGAACGCTCAAGCATCTTGGTCTGCCCCTCCAAGATGATCACCGACTGCGTATGTCCCCCGCATCATAACTATCTATCTTGAGGCTATAGACTGACGATATGAACGTAATAGGCAACCGATTTCTCCTTTCTTCAACGACCTTCTCGCCAGCTCTTTTCCTCTCCCAGATGCATGCCACTGCCGATACTCGAAGCTTACTCACCGGCCTCGATGTCCTCTCACAATCTATCGATCAAAAGTCCGCCTCACTAAAGGTGCTAGTTGAGACCAACTTCGAAAGATTCGTTAAAGCAAAAGCCACTATAGATAATGTCTATAAAGAGATGAAATACCGCGGAACTGAGCCGCCTGATCCCAACAGCGCACAATCCAATGCAGCTCAGCGCCGCAGCTTTCGAAACAGTATGATGGGCGGTGGATTAGGGATCAACAACACATTGACTTCTGCCAATGCTGATACACGCAAGAAGAATGCGCTAACAAAGGAAAGCGAGTATGGTGTCTTGGGTATCAAAGGTCCGCTGCTGGAAGTCTCGGCAAAGGCTGAGGATGTATGGGGACCTGCGTTAGGAGGTCGAGAGAAGGAAGAAAACCTCAAAACAGTTTCGAACCATTTGACTCGATTCAAAGATTATGTGGAGTTGAGCACTGCGATAGCCGACAGCATCAAGCGAAAGGACTATGAATCGCTTGTCGACGAGTTCGGTAGAGCCAGGAAGATTGCAGACGAAGCGCGGCGATTGGCCGAAGAAATAGGAGATGAGTCACCGACAGAACCACAGCTCTACCAATTGTTGATAGCAGGACGTATGTGGCATGATGTGGACCAGCAGATTCGCACCTTTAAGCGCGATGTGTGGAAGAGGCTCGTTACACTTCACACAGCGTCAAAGGCAGACGGTTCGACTGGTCGCATTCAAGATCAGCATATGGAGCTCATCGGGTTGCTCTTAGAACTCGGTGCTGATGATAATCCCATCTGGGTCTGGCTGTTAAGTCGATATGATCATCTGAAAGGCAAGATCCAATCCACAGCAGACCGCTCAAAGATTGAGATTGAGGTGCTTCGTCGCAGGCTGGCCAGCAACGATAAGCCCAATCCCAACACGATTGCAGCACATCTTCGATCTCTAGGCCGGCCAGTCATCGAGGACAAGCCCCTAACGTTCGACTCCCCAGAAGTGATTGAGCTCTGGGAGAAGATGTTGTCATTCCTCACTAATTTGTTCGCAAGCCAAGGCATCTTGGGCGAGGTGATAGAATTCTGGCAGACGGTGCAAGGTTTTATCAATGGTTCTGCTCAAGCTGCTCTTCCTGTGGGATATCGCGGCGAGTCTCGACACCACCACGAGCTATCACAGCAGAGTGTTGCAGAGTTGCGAAAGGGAGCTGTAGAGTTGGTGGACCTACTTCGAGAGCATGTCTATTCCTTCTTTGTGGATATGCCTCCCGAGGACGTCTCACTGCTCTTCTCGCCAATGCCATTATCCCCAAACACGCCTGCTCCAGCAACGCCTCTATCTGGTTCCTTCACACCTTCTGCACGGGACCCTCGGTTTAATTTCGATCCAAATAACATGCCGCCGCCTTCACCCAAGAGAGGCGAGGTTTGGGAAAAGCTGGCATTCTGGCCTCCCTGGTCTAACTCTATTAGCGGCGTTCACTACCTGTCCCAAATGCTGACCTTGGTCGGTGCTGGAGCAGGTGATTTGGCGAGCATTGAACCAATCGAGTCAGGAGAAGGCCAGGTTGTAGACCGCCTTCGAAGTCTCGTTGGAGGCTCTCGAGAGCGTTGTGTCACGGCATTGTGCGCTGCATGGAACCGAGATGCCGAGAACATTAAGTATGTTGAGGATTGGCAGCGCTCGGTTGAGATGGGCGACGTGACGCGCATGCCGGCCAGCTTTGCTGCCTTTGAAGGATCACTGCTGTCAGGTATGCAGAAGATCCTCTACATCCCTGATGCTATGTCTAGGTCAGGTTCGGGAGATATTGTCTTGCCGCCTCCGACAAAGTTGCTTCAGATGGTTCGCAGTCAGTATGTCACTACTCTGTACAAGGCTTTGAGTGGTATGGTCGAGAATGCCGAGCGATCTTTGAAGAAAACTGAAGATGAGTGGTCAATCGGTGGTGAGAGATCGCTTGCATCAGCTGCAGCGCCCACTATGGCGGGCAAGGGGACATTGGACTCAGGAGACAGGGTAAGCTTCCTGTTATTAATCATAATGATACCGGTGTACTGACAACCTTGTGTAGAACATTCGCATGCTTATGACCCTGAGCAACCTTTCATCACTGCGATCGCAAGTGGTGCCCAGTCTCAACTTGCAGTTCGAGAACGCTTTCTCTGTCAAGTTGACTGACGAGTCCAAGAAGATTCGTGAAGTCCTGGGACAAATTCACGAACGCCTCTTCCAGTCTTACACGAAGCAGTCGATTGAGAGACTTCGCGATGTCATTCAATCTGGCATCTCTGCCCCTGACTGGGCTCCTGGCCAAGGCCAACGCACCCAAACAGCGAAGCCATATGTATACGACGCCCTTCTCACCCTCGTTCTTGTCCACTCCCAGGTCTCTACAACAGCGCCAGCCCTCACTGTTGAAGTACTATCTTTCCTACTTGAGCAGACTTCTATTCAGCTCCTCGAGGCCTTCCGACGTCGCCCGCGCTACACCCTCGAGGCTCTTATGCAAGCAACGCTTGATGTCGAGTTTGTCGCCCAGACACTCAGTCACTACACTTCGGAACGGGCATCAGAGCTGCAGAGTCAGATCTACCAAGAGCTTGATGCTCGTACAGATAACGAAGCCCGCACACGTCTGCAGGGCGAGCTGTCTGAAATGCGAAATGTTCTCAAGCGGCTGAGGGAGGCAAGCAAGAACGAATTCGCTTGCTTCAAGAAGCCGAAGAGGCCAGGCCATGGTCCCAGCCGAAACAACAGTGGTATCTCAGGTATCTCAGTCTAGAGGGCTTTAGAGCCGCGCATCCATAGTACCACTGTGCTAGCGAGCAAGCAGGAGAAGGAGGATGATCGTGATACGACAATAATGAACTCTACGGGTTAAAGAGGGGTTTCGGGAGCGAATGGCCTATTGTATTTAGGGATATATAGAAGCAAAGAGCAAGGATGAAGCCAAGTGAATCGTGATGGAACTTTATCTTGTTTCAAGGTCCAGTAAAACCCCTAAATCTCCGTCGTCAAGAAAACCCCGAGGTATCTTGTTTTTTTGTCTATGCCATAAACGCCAGTCCTCATTTTTGTGTTTTGTTTTTTCGCCCTCCCGTAACAATCCGCGTCGGCCAAAACGCTCCTTGGCTACAATAATCATACATACATCATCGTGTGGTATCAAAATTCATTTGCTTTTCCGTCCAGTCATTAGCCATTAAACGGTCGAAATCAATGTCGTCTTCCCCCCAGCGGCTGATGTCAAGTACATCTTCTCTCTCGCGAGACATGTACAAAAGCCATGAGCTTCGGCCCGTAAGGGGTTTAAGGGGTGTTTGTGATGAGAAGGTGAGAGCAGAACATCATCTCAAGCGATCGAGAGTCTGCAGGGGAGAATGGAGAGCCCTCTTGTCGGGCAAGAATGGCATCATCTAAGATATAGTTAGTATAAGGTCAAAGGCATGATGGGATCAGATATACTCACAGTCTAGGTCAATGCTCTGAAAATAAGCCCCTAGCACGGGGTCTTGTTCCGAAGTAATCAGCTTGCCTGACTCGCCACGAAGTGTCTGTGGCAGAGCCTTGCGAATTGCCAGAAGCATCTTAAGTAATCCTGCCAGATTACCACCCTGCTGCGTGAAGACGCTGGGGTCTCTCTCTAGAGGCCATCCGGGGCGTAGATGATCTTGCTCCCAGGCCTTGAAAGCCCATGTTGATTTCTCGAGACAGTTGAGAAAGATGACGGCGGTCAGGTACATCTTGAAATTGACCTTGACCTTACTGTCCTGAAGCACTCGGTGCATACCACTGAGCAGTGCTTTGGATGTGTTGTTGGCCTTTCTCTCTGCTGCCGCATTGAGTTGCATGCAAAGAGTAGTATAGATGTCTGCGTCGTTCTCACTCTTGGCTTCCTGAATGCGTCTAGGCTCTTCGTTTTCGTTGGCTGGCCTCTCGACAACATTCCACTGTCTCTCGCGGTCAATGCTCTCTACCAGACCCCACAACTCCAGTGACTTTCGAAGAAGATCATCCTCTGACTCTGCCAGTTGCTGAAGTGCGAGCTCAAGAGTGACGCGCATGAACTTTGATGGTTCGCGTTCTATGAAAAGGTGAAAGACATCGCGCATATAAGCCTCCACCTTGCCAGGAACGTCCTCTTTATCCTGATCGATCATGATAACCTGCCAGAATGAATCCTTGCTACCCCGACTTGCCGCCAGCGACTCACTAGGCTCCAGCAGCGCAACCATGGCTTCGAGGACGATGACTTTGCCCGTCTCAGGAAAGTGGGAGACCTCTATCACGGTGCCATCATGTGTCATCTGTAGCTGATTCTTCAAAAGGTTGATTCGATTCTGGGACAGCACGACCTGGACACCAGCCGAGTATAAGTCGAGCTGTTCTTGGAGTCTTGTTCGTACACAGCCAGTCCTCCATACCCGTGGCGCTAATACCTTCCGACAAGTGTCGCAGGGTGTTCCCTTGCCGCAATTCTTTCGAAGGATCCTGCACCTGATACAAGCACCGATTTTGCGAACCTCTTGAACTTCCTTGCGTCGAGCAGCGGTAAACCGAGATCGGGCATGACGGGGTCTTCCGTTTAGCTGTCCATCGCCTGTGTCCATTCGGATGCCGCCACGGTTCATTTGGATAGGTGGCGGAGGATGTTCATGCACAAGTGGCACTGGTGAAGCGGTTGCCAGGTATGTCATTTCACCCCATGGTTGCGAGATGCCACCTTCAGGAGCTGTGACCACACTAGGTGAGGTTTCGATCGGAGCCGGGATGTCCATGGATGGAGGCGTTGTCGATGTACCGTTTTCGTTGACGAGCTGGGGGTCAAGAAGCGAAGGGTTCAGTCTGGCCGTGGCGGCAACAGCAACTGAAATATTTGAGACATCGGGTGAGCCGACGCTGTTGGGAAGCAATGCTTGAAGTCGTTCCTCAGGTGACAGTTCGGTTCCCGGAAGCGGTTGTTGTATCACACCTAATACAGATGTTAGAATTACTCTTCAAACTCAGAATGGTCTGTTGTCGTACCTCTATTTCCCTGCTGCGACCGGTTCTCATAGCTCATAGGAGGGTTATCGAGAGTGAATTGCTCGTGAAGCTCGAAGCGATCCGAGACATGCTGAACGTTGGCGGGGTCGGCGGGGTCCACGGTAGTAGCTTGTACGCTCTGAGCACGATTGTTTTCATTCAAATCGACCTGTCGCGAGGCTTCGGCGAGAGTCTCAAGAGCACTCCATCCTTGGGGAAGGTTCGGAACATCCACTGGCTGTCCGTTCGGCTGCGTGTCGGGGAGTGGTCGTTCGGGAGGCGCTCTGGCATTCGTAATACCATGAAGTTCGAGGCAAGCTCGCATGCGATCCGATTCGGAAATGGCAGGACATTTCTTGGTGATATGCGTGGTCAGGCTATCAATCCTGCCCTTGGGGAAGTTCTCGCCGCATTGCTTGCACGTGTGCGGATATCGATTACTGTTGTCGTTGAGTTTGGGACCCCGGACGAAGTACTCGAGGATGAGGGGATTGGGCTTGCGGCCCATTGCGCGCTCTAGGGCGTCGTTGCAAGCGCCTCGCCCGCAACCTGATCCTTCAAGGCGTCCAATACGCCGATTCCGCCAGTGACCAGTGCTGAAAGTCCCGTAGACTTCAGGATAAATAGAAGATTAATAGCGTAGGGCTGGGATTTGGTGATGGGATTGTGCCGTGGCTGCGATTCTGCCTTTCCAGACCGACAAATTTCTCACACCGCTCTGTAGGAGCGGGACATAGTTTTTCCGATGCACCTTGAGAGTTTTTGATTGGCAACAATTCCCCGGGTCAGTTGAGAGGTCCATCTTAGTCATCGGTCTTAACATAGTGGGGTGTTAAACTCACCACACAAAAAAAGTTGCACCCCGCGTCCCGGTCTCGGTTATCCTTGTCTTATCAGAGTTTAAACAAGGGTTCAAAAGTTGTTATTGACACTCACGTTTCACTGTCACGCCTTATTGCATTTTCAAAATGAAGAACATTCAGCGACTTGAACTGCCAGCTGCGGCTGATATGCATGTTCATTTGCGTCAGGGCGAGCTGATGGACTTGGTAGTCCCGACTGTTCGCCAGGGTGGAGTTGATACGGTATTCGTGTATGGACTCTGTATCCTAGTACAAATGAATATTGAAAAAGCTAATAGAGCGCCATAGTATGCCTAATCTTGTATGTTTTTTTTCGTCGTGAATGTCGTTCAAGTGATGCTGGGAGAAATCTCGAAACAAGAGTCCGTATCTTATACAATGGACTGCTAACCATACCTATGAATAGCTGCCTCCCCTCACTGCTGTTGATCAGGTATGTTGTAGCTGAATTTAAAAGCATAAACGAACCAAATGAAGCTAAGAATTGCTGTCCTTAGGTGCTTGAGTACAAGTCCAAGTTGGCTGCCATCACTAAAGATGTTAACTTTCTCATGTCACTCTATGTCAGTCTATTCTCACCCTGTATCCGACTTTTTACTAACACTCATAAGCTTCATCCCTCTGTCACACCTGAGGTGATTGCTCAAGCTGCCGAGGCTGGTGTCACCGGTGTCAAGCTGTACCCCCAGGGTAAACCATCCAAGCCCTGACAACTTAAAGACATAGCACTTACACCATATAGGTGTAACCACCAACTCGGAGAGCGGTGTTTCGGACATCACTGCTTTCTACGATACCTTCGGTGCTATGGAGAAGCATGGGATCGGTAAGTATTTCCGAGACCGGGCAATAATTTCTTCTTTGTAAAAGCCACATAGTTGAGAATTATGATGATATGAAGTGAAAGACAGCTAATATGTCTATTTAGTCCTTAACATCCATGGAGAGGTTCTCGAGTCTCTTGCACCCGCTGACACAACCCTGGAGGAGGCTTTCCTACCCACTCTAAAGCAACTTCACGAGCGATTCCCCAAGCTCCGTATTGTAGTATGTCCGCCCAGATCACACATAGGTTCTAAATAAGAGCTAACCTTAATCTTCTTAAGCTTGAGCACTGCACAACTGCTGCTGCCGTCGAGGCTGTCAAAGCTTGTGGCCCTACCGTTGGTGGTATGCCTCCCTATTGCATGATTTGCAGCAGTTCTCCTTCTGACTGACTTCTCAGCGACTATCACTGCCCACCACCTTTACCTCACTTCCCACGAGGCCTGCTGTGATCCTTTCGCTTTCTGCAAGCCCATTCCTAAGAAGCCCACCGACAGAGATGCCTTGGTTAAGGCCGTCGTCAGCGACAACTCCAAGTTTTTCTTGTAAGACCCTAAACAGTCACTTATAGCTAAATCCCTGGATTTTGTACTAATGCCCTACCAGTGGAAGCGACAGTGCTCCTCACCCCCTTCAGTCCAAGACCTCTGCCGAGCAAGGCAAGGCACCTGCCGGTGTGTTCACCCAGCCCTATGTCGTGCAGCTTGTCCTCCTTGGTCTTGAGGAGGCCATTGAGCGTGGTGCCATCTCAGAAGCCGACGTTACACAGGAGAAGCTCGAGAACTTCTTCAGCCGCAACGGACGCCGCTTCTATAAGCTACCCGAGACCTCTGGCAACAAGATTATTCTGGAGAGGAAGGGTGACAAGATCCCTGCTAGTGTGAAGAGTGCCGACGGAAAGACCGAGGTTGGCATCTCGAGACATGGGGCCGAGGTGTTCAGCTTGACCTGGGCCTGAGTGGGGGATTGATGATTGGAAAAGGAGTTGAGGTATAGAGGATGTACAGAACTATAGATCGAGGGGTACAAAATGGGAAACTGTGTTTGACGATGCCTAAAACTGTCCGAACAAGTATGATGAGAGGCTCGAGTGATACGTGTTTGGGTACAAAAACTTAGTGACAACTTAGCCTCGACGCCTACGCATGAATCGCAGAATAAGCCGCGATATGAATAAAGCAAGAATCAATACGAAGATATCATGAACTAACAACCATAACTCCATGCTATGCTCCAAAGTCCGGACTCAAACTAAGCAGACATAAGGGTATCAGATATAAACAAAGTAGCAATGTTATCTAGATTCCTCGTCTCTTCCCCAAACATTGCGGAACTGCTCGTCTTCTATGCCATAGTTCGACTGATAATTCGAGTTGCCGTGATTGGACTGGGATTGATCCTCTTCACTCCATGGTCTAGACTCCTCATTCCTTGGGCTGTCGTGTCCATCACGTCCACTAATCTGTGCGGTTTCTGCTGGAGCAGGAGGTCCCTTGCCTAGACCCAGTTCGTCTGGGTTAGGATCTGCGTGTTTAACAACTTTCTTGGACTTCTTTTTCTTCTTGATTGGAACCACAGCTTGGGGTTCAGGCTCAGGTTGGGGAGAGCGCGTGGCCACGCTTTCTCTGCTTCGTTGTTTGCCTTTGCTGGTTGACGGCGGCTGTTCTGTTGCGGGTGATCTGACCGATGGGCTGGCGTAAGCAGGAGATCTTGTACCAAAGCTTCCAGGAGACCGATACCGCTCCCTCAAGGGTTCACTGGCCGTGATGACGGGGTACTATTTCAAGTTAGGTAAGACAAGCTTTGCGGGGTCTAACACACTCACATTCCAATCGCCATACTCTAATTTTCGAGCTTGCTCGTACATGCGATCTTCATCAGCGTCCACCTCGGGTTCTTCAAAGGTACCGTGCGTGTTTTCATTGATCTGATCGGGGCGGTTGTCGCTGGATTCCCCGTTTGACCGGAGCAGAGGCGTTGTAGAGTTGACCTCTCCAGGCTTGGGAAGCCAATACTTCCCCTTTCCGCCACGCTCGTATCTCATGCCCTCTTTGAGTCTTGCAAGGCGTGATTTGGAATCTTCGTGAGCCATCACTTTGTCGCCGGAATCAAAGATTCTGTACCCGTAGGTATCTCCTCGGAAAGTCAATTTCGAGTCTTCAATAAGATCCCTCACACCGAATGCATCCTTGAAAGCGTGTCGTAGGGGCATACGTGCGGAAAGAATGCTGTTATCGGCGAAATCATGCCATGAAAAGGCATACCAATGTGCCACTGCAAAGATAGGCATCTCTACGCAAATAAGAGCATCTTGTATGGCTGCTGCAAGGTTGTCCGAGGTGTACCCTTCAACGTTATCAGGGATTGCACCAAGGAACACCAAGATAGATAAGAAGAAGCCCTGCCAGTAGGAGGCAAAAATAATGAGCTTAATGCACAGAAATTTGGGAACTGGTCTGAACGGTTTCAAATCTTGGTGCATACAGACCCAGAAAAGACCAAGCGCATATAAACTGACAGTGACACTGATGTTGTAGACAATGCCGCTCCAAAGGTAGCCTGAGGTCAGGCCGATATAACCTTCCTGATAGGTGCCGGTTGCTTTCATGATAATGGCGGATAGAGCGAGAACGGGCTTCAGCCAAGCATACTGAAGGATGCCACGCTTGATGGATAGGAATGTATGGGGATCCGAGATATCGACCTTGGGAAGAACATGGTTGAGCGGCCAAAGATGATGTACTGGAGCTCGGCCGTGTGTCATGATGATCAGAGATCGTTCACCGCCAAGGTAGTTGATAAGCAGCTGAAAGAACGTGTAGATCGTAAAGGCTTCGTAGATATCGCGGATCGGATCGAGGAAGGCGGCAGCTTTCAAGGAAACCATGCTTGTCCATGATGCTATCGAGTATATAGGCACCATAAGAAGAATTCGGACGACGTATCTTTGCAAGAGGGGTTTGCGATAGTTTTTGGCTTGCAACATTATTGAGCTGTGACTATGGTTAGTTATGCGCATAGTCATGAGTAACATGGGAGGTCCATACATGACAGAAAGTATTGTCGCAACCACAGATGCGAAGCCAGCAACCACCGTAGTGGCGTAAGTGAGCTTCTGACCAGTGCCGCCATCGGCCATGATCTCGACGTAGTCCTCCATCGCGAGATGAAGTCTGTAGTTCGCCGAGGTTGAGTGTAGGTATGCGAGCAACAGCTGGAGTGTCCTAGCACATGCCTGACAGGTTGCGCAAGGTATTTGATGTACAAGGATGCTGCCGTCAAGAAGCGACAAAAGAGAGGATATACCAAAGTATTAAGGGTACGCGCACTTTGATGATGACGACACGTTTAAACCCTCGTGATTGTCAAGCGCTGCCTGGCCATACAGTCGCGGATGAAGCTGGGTTATTAACCTAGGCCGGGCAGATGATGTATTTGTTGCCTCCAGTGTGGTACGTAAGGTCTCAGGAATGATAGCTCCGGGGCGGCTTATTGTTCATGCGCACTTACGCCTGTCTCGACTAAGGTAGTAGGCAATGGTAAACTAGACGTCCACATTGAGACTAGGCGGTCAAAGCTTCGTAATTATAAAACGATAATAAGTAATAAAGCGGCTTTAGAGTTCTATACAGTGGTTATGATTTGGCATTTGACTGTAGCATCATCAACATTGAAACCCATCTTCTAGTATTCCTGAGTCATGGATAATTATGTTTCGACAGCCTCGACTAAGGTATGCCCTATGGCCAGACAGCTGGAGTCAAGGCCGGGACGGAATAGAAGCTTTGGAGGGTGGGATGGACGCTTGATTGGCTGATTGGGTCAGTTAGAGGCTAGAATCTCAGCACCACCACTAAAGCGAAGCTCTTAATAGGGACTCCACTACCCTGCATCCGCTGCATGACAGGGGATAGACGCCTAACCTTACGGGACGGGACCTCAACAACCGCGGTCGCGAACTTGGTTTGTCGAGATTGGATGACCTGACAGCCCAGTTCGTGCAGCTCCTGACCGACTCTAACATCGACAAGACAACTAACTATGGTGTTGCACTCACGGGGCTTCGCGTTACCTCTCTTTGATTAATCAATTGCCAACTGTTGGATATATAATGCGACGTATCTCCGAATCATCCAGTGGAGTTCCGTGAGCTCCGTTGAGGCCATCCCAACATGAATATCACCTTTCTAAGTCTCGACAATGCAATTGTTGTAGCCAGAGCCGCCGAGGACAACCCCCAATTCAACTAGTATGCTCGCCTTCCTGTGATTGACTCATACAAGCCCGACTAACGTTTTCAATAGTAAATTCCTCATCTTCGTGGCCTTGTGCTGTTTCCTAGCTATCTTCTTCCTCCTCTACTTCAACCGAGTCTTTGCGTCAATCGTCTCCTACGCACTCCGAGCCTACACCTGGCATCACTATCGAGTTTGGATAGATGTAAAGGCTATTCAAATATCCCTTCTTGGCGGCCGTGTCTTTTTTACGGGTTTACGATATCATGGCGAGAACGAAACGTTTATGGTCCAACATGGCTACATAACATGGCGATATTGGCTTCGACGAGTTCGAGATGCAGATATTATCGACACGCGACGATCCAAGCTACCCTCCGATGATGCTACACCCATGAGCGATGCCAAGAACGCCGAACTTCCATGCCGTATCCAGGTGGATTTGATTGGTTTGGAGTGGTTCGTATACAACCGCAGTCCGGCCTACGATGGTATTCTGGCAGGCCTTACCCAGCCTCACGACTCAGATGCTCGCTCGAGTGGAGTATCAGAAAAAGATGAGACGACAGTACGGCCTCGCGGGCCAAAGAAAGAGGGGGGCTCTGAAGATGGCTTGGGTCCAGATGAGAAGGGGGTGGATGTGAAGCAAGAATTGAGCGAGAGAGCCAAATACATGTTCCGACGTACGACCACGGGTCTTGGAAGCGGCGAAGATGATGAAAACACCGACGGCGATGAACCCGAGCTGCCCTTTATGCTTCGATTATTCCCTGTGCATATTCGGTGCCAGAAGGCGGCTGCTGTCATAGGCAATGAAAACACCAAGGCAATCCTTGTCGCGAAAGCCGACTCACTAGACGTGGAAGTAGACGCCACAGAAACCACCACGCCCGACCCTTACCGGCAAACTTTCAAAGTTCAGTTTCAGCACCCGGTCATTGAGATGAAGGAAAACGAAGATTTCAAGGAGGACCAGGTCGCTCGAGCGACACGAGATCGTGACAATACTCAAAGCCCCGAGGTAGTATCTAAGCGATCCCTCTTTCGTCACCATCGCCGAAAGGCTGTCAACTCTCTGCGGAACTTGGTACCATATTGGAGGCGTTCTGTTGAGTCTTTCTCAACCGACTCACGAACTGCGATGAATACAGCGACTTCGCAAGCCCCTGGTATTAACCAATGGCAAGGCTTGACTCGCTATCTAGACGACCGTGATCGAGATGACAGGGCTCGCTGGGCAGCTGTTGAATATGCCGCCGTGACAACAATTCTTGATAGTCCCGAAGCTGTATTGACGATTTTCTGGGATGCAGTAGGAAAGATTCCGGAACAAAGCCGCTATGGAGGCGCGAAGACATTTCCTATTAGTATCAACGGAGACGAGCCTCCTGCATGGGGCATGAATTTCTCCATCAAAGGAGGAACAATGAACTATGGGCCTTGGGCAGACCGGCAAAGAGCAGATTTACAACGATTTTTCTTTCCTTCGCTATGCAAAGATGCTACTCCCGCCAAACCGTTGAAGCCAGGAGACTGGAGAGTTGCTACAACGTTCCAGCTTTACATCGAGATGGATGATGCGGTCACTTTGAAGGTACCCATCAGAGAAGAGTCTAAGAATTGGCGCTGGCGTGGCAAGGAACCACCTATGCGGCATCCTAAACCTCCAACCAAACGAAAGCAGAGGAATCGGGCGAAGAAAAATAGTCAAGGGGATGCGACCCAAATCCGGCCTGCAGGATGGCTGGAAGTGAAACTACCCGCGAACTCTTCAGTCAAGTTCAACATGGATATGCTGGCTAGTTCTACAGGTTATACTACCAAACTCGATGTCGACCTGCCAGGTTCTGAGCTCTGGAGTAGTGTCAACCACGATCTCTTGTGGAGGTCTGGTGCCCAGCGGATATCGTGCGATCTTTCAAATCCGTTGTCCTGGAACTCGCTGAGAAACTGGTACTTTAATATCACTAGTTCGAAGATGGAACTCTTCATGTTACGAGACCATATCTTTCTACTTACAGATTTAGTCGATGACTGGACAACAGGTCCTCCTGCTGACTATCTGGTTTTTGTGCCTTTCAAGTACCATCTCAATCTCAGCCTGCAATCCTTACAGGTCTATCTCAATGTCAACGAGGCGAACATCATCGACAAAGCGACGGTTATCGAAGACAACACTTATCTAATTCTTTCTAGCCCTTGTTTGACCGCCGAATCCTGTATTCCAACCGACTCCTTTCGGCCAAGCAAGAATGGTATTCCTTTCGATGTTCGTGCCGACCAGTTGGACATGACGCTTCAAGTTCCTCAATGGAATACGCAGGCCGCCTTCCTCTCATCTAAGCAGCTGGCTCACATTGAAGGCCTTGTGATAGACGGGAGTTACAACTACAATGCGACAATATCGACAGCAAACACGGATACTCTGGTTCTCAATGTCCGTGGTCAATCTCCCTATATCTATTTGTATGGATTCCTTATTCGATACATCATCCTACTGAAAGACAACTACTTTGGAGAGTTTGTTCATTTCAGAACACTGGACGAATACCAAAATCAGCTTCAGGTGAAGAAGAAGAACCCGGACGCCGAAGCTGTTACTCAACCTCCTCCCAAGAAATCTAACGATATGGATGTGATACTTGGTCTCAGAATCGAGGATCTAAAAATTCTGCTGCCCACGAACCTTTACTCTGCCGACCGCTACATTGAAGGCGAGTTGGCTAGTGTTTCCGTTGACTTACGTTTCACGAACTATTTTATGGAAGTAGAAGCTGAGGTCAGTCCTGTGAGTCTTGCGCTCGGATCTAGTGAAGGCTCCCTGGACTCTCCTGGCATGTCCTCGTCTAATACCCAGCTATTCATCGATGGTCTCCGGATCTTCGGCCATAAGCTCTTTGGATTGCCACCGACTGAGCCGGCATATGTCTGCAATTGGGATGCTGTTGTGGGTGGCATCAAAGGAGAATGCACATCTGAATTCCTCACTGCAGTAGCAAGGGGTGCCAAAGCCCTTGCTTTTTGCTTTGACGATGTCGAGAACGCCCTAGTCCCATACTCATCACTGATTTTCTACGATATAACATTTGCTAGAGCTTCCGTGGAATCTGTTCAAGTCTGGCTGCATGTTGATGAGGCTGCTTTCTTGGTCTCAACAGACGCCATCGACGTATGTTTCAACGATTGGGCCAGGTCACACTACTCGAGACGTGCTGATATTGTTGTGCCAAACATTCAAGTTTCATGCGTCAACGCAGAATCGGCAGGAAGACAAAAAGCCAGATATCACCATCCTGTGGAAACGGATGCACATTTCCAAACAACTATTCGTCTCGCTGTGATCGGACGCAAGTTCAACTTTAGTGAAGAAAGAAAGATTCAGCAGGAATTGGTACAGCGGGAAGATCAGCGTACACATCGAGCCGAGTTTCTTCTCCTTCCGGAATATTTGGATGATCTTGTTCCAGAGGTGATAGACCCCCCAGCTCAATGCGCACCACCGCCTCCTCATCCAGCCGTCTCGCTTGAGGGTGAAATGGAAGACGTCTCGCGGAGGACGATAGCTTCACGCCAATCACGAGGTCTGAGCCACAAGTCGTCATTCCTTTCTCTGGCGGAATCCAGTAATGGCAGCGTCGTGCTTGCGCCGAGTCAGCACAGGGCTAGATCCGGATCGAAGCATGGTGACTTCCTTGGAGTTGGGGATACTTCAGCGGACAACCGGTCAGCCTTACGGCCGAGAGGTTCATTTGGATCGCATCGTTCAGCTAATGACTATGCTGCTAAGGATGATCTTGCGCATTCGTCTGTAGCCTTCTCTAGTCAGTATGTTTCGCCTCAATTCCCGCTGCATGGGCTTCGGCCAAATACGCATGAGGTGCCCATCCAGAGCATCGAAGAAGGCGAGGAAGACGATGGATTTGACGCGATCAGCATAAGCCTGGATGATATCGACCCAAATGGCTTGGGCGAGGATCATCCTTATCTCAGTGCTATTGTGGAATTTCCATCCGGCATGTCAGCATTCGTCAACCCGTCTGCGTTGCGTTATGCTGCTTCCCTTCTTGATGCTCTGCAGCCGAGTGACCCAGAGGACTTGCTCGACGCCTTCCAAGTCGATGCTATGACCCAGATCTTTGATCTGCAAAAAGAACGAGAAACTAAGGGCCAGATCAAGGACTTCATGGTCCGGATACCAAACGCCTCATTCAGGCTTCTCAACTCGACTGCTGAGGACTCTTCTGGCTACGCCCAGGAAGAACAAGATCAATACGACCTGACAATCTCGAAGGTGGCTTTGATTGCACGAGCGACCACCAACTGGGAAGACCCTTTTAAAGACGAGACGCGGCATTCAAGAACCTCGCTTCAGCTCCGTCTGGGGTCAGCCGAAATTTCTGCATCTGAACGCAAACCATCCTTCCAAGAACCTCAGCCTGCGGTAATGGCACAGATCGATGATGTTACCGTGTCAATAGGCGAGAAAGAAGTCAGGTTCATCGATGCAGACATAGGCTCTGTAGTTGGAAGCACCGCTTCAGGCAAGATTGAGTATCTTGCATCACTCATCCACCGCACAGGTACCATAGCATCCGACCTGGGACACCTTTTCTCTGAGACCATAACGAAGCATAACAATCGTCACAAGCTTTTCACATATCGCCTTCTTGAGCACGGCAAGGCTACCAATGACCCATCTTTTCTGGTTCGACCTTCTGCTGTCCTTCGGTCCGCAGATGATCATCTTCGCACATGTGATTCCTGGAAATTAGCCATGCGACTTCGTCAGATATGGGCCACCATGGATCCGCAATCAAAGTCTCGGATTATCCAGCAATGCTTCAATGCCACACCAGAGATACCAGCAGACGCAGTAACATACGTAGTCGCTGCGTTGGAGAAGTGGCGCGGCTGGGACATGCAAGACTTGACAACCGCGCTTGTCTTGACTAATACTTTTGGTCGACTGAAGGAAACAGATCCAACACCTGATGACCAGCTACCTCTTCTTGGTGCCTGCAGACTTGCAGAGCTGCAGCTTGTTCTCGATCCTGGACCCAAGCAGAACAAGATCGGCTTCATTGACCTCGCCGCAAGAATTGATCAGCAGATGTACGAGGCCGAAGTTACAGGCCAATCGCCCAGCGCTCCGTTCACGACCTTAAATATCTCATGCGCTGAGGCGGGAATTAATTTAAACTGGGAACTCTGCGAATTGGCCGAGGAGGTACTGCAACTTTACAGTAGGAGCCAGAGCCAAGCCCAGCCAATGCCAGTCATCCCGAAGCCCAAACGCCCAGCGAAGCCCAACCCTGCTACTTGGCCTCCTGTCCATGTGGTTGTGGAGGTAACGAGAGGCGCGATCGAACTCGAGACTATCAATCTCAAGGCAAGGACGTTAAGCCATGGGCTGAAGATGTCTGTACTCCACCAGTCTAGTGCGAACGCCTCAAGTGCCATGAGCCTTATGCTGAACTGCAACGCTATCACTTCGGCAATTCATAGCAACTCACATTCCTTGGGCATGACACAGTTGAAAAATCCAAGCATATTTGTTTCGCATGAGCTTCAGAACACCAACGATACGTCAAGTCATACGATCAAAGCCAGCGCGAGTAGTCGAAACTTGACATTTGCGGTTAAGGAGGATCCAATCGGACTTATGGAGGTACTTGATCGCCTTCTTGGTGACGAGATCCAGACGGTATATGGTCTGAAGAACCAGCTTGCCAGCCTATCGAAACCCAAACCGCAAGATCAGCAAAAGAAGATGTCGGACCGCCTTTCAAGCGTGAGATTCAACCTTGCTATGTTCCTTGATGAATATAGCATCACGATTCCCTTTCTCCAGTCTCTTACCTACAAGATTACTGGAACTGTGGCACGAGCGTCGGCAGCAGCAAATTTTGGCAAGGAGATCATCTTTGACTTCGACGTCAAGGAAAACTACCACGAGATGCAGATCAACGTTCGAAACAAGCCTCGCAGCATCTCTCTTTTCCAGATTCCTCCTACTAACGGCCGGATTACAAGCCATATGGGGCAAACAGAGCACCAAATCAACGTCCTCTCTTCACTGGAGATCGTTCAACTGGATGCATCTGCTGTCTACAGCCTTCTCACTGCACTCAATAGGCCTCAGATTTCTAGTGCCGTTCAAG
The DNA here is from genome assembly GCA_030142105.1 of Fusarium sp. FL617. NCBI lineage: Eukaryota > Fungi > Ascomycota > Sordariomycetes > Hypocreales > Nectriaceae > Fusarium > Fusarium sp. FL617. The sequence goes on along the minus strand of JAREIL010000012.1, from coordinate 2,353,996 downwards.
AGTTGCAGCAGCAAACCAAGATAATTCAGGATCGTGTCGCTGAGATCTTTGGCTCGGATGATGGCGACGCTCCGAAGCCGGCACTTGAGCCTGTTCAGTCAGAGCATCCCGACTTGAAGGTAGTATACAATGTTCACTTGACATTGGCTGGCCTTCAAGTATTTGCCAAGACTTCCCTCAAGTCAGAAGTCGAGCCCATGGCACAAGTACTTTTCTCTTTAGATAGAGCCCATTTGCACGCGTCGAATCGACACGAAGCACATGGCCCTATCCTTAAGTACCCAGAAATCCATCTCAACTTGAGTCACATCGGTCTTGACATTCGCAGGGGCCGCGAGGACTCCATGCGGTCTTGTGGAAACCTGGGTGTTGGCGTTGAGGTTTCTGCCAGCTCAACTCTGGGTGACGACGGCAAGGAGGATTGGGCGTTCAACTTCACAAGTGACGATTTCGAGTGCAATCTGGCCCCAGAAACAATCTCTACCGTTGTCGATGTCCTAGGCTACATGGGTGAGAAGATCAAGGACCTCGATACTTCTCACGAACTGGATTACTTGAGGAAACTGAGGCAGTCCAAGCCAAAGATAACTATCAACGGGGACGAAGAGCCGGAAGAGGTTGACCTTATCGACTCAGTCCTTGCTTCTGTGCAGTATCAATTTGAGCTCAGAAACATTCGTGTCCGCTGGAGTGTTGCAGACAATGTTACCGATGAGTCGAGTACCAAGGAAGATCTTGTCTTGTCAGTGAAGCTCTTCGAGTTCGGTACAAGAACAAAACGATCTGCCCGACTTTCGATTGAGAACTTCCAACTGCAGATGGTGGCGCCGGGTCAAGATATAAACGTCCGCTCACTTCACTCGGCGCTGTTGCCTGTGATTACATTCAATATTGCCTACATGTCAACGGCGTCTGCTCGTCGCATGGCGTTCCAGGCTGTTGGAGAGTCCCTAGATCTACGGTTGACATCTGCCTTCATTGTGCCAGCCGCACACTTGGCTGAATCGATTACACTCTCGCTGAACAACGTTGCGCAAGCATCAACACAATGGAACACCGCAACCACCACGGATAAGAAGCCAGACGAAACACCCAAGCCGCAGCCGCAGCGAAGCATTTTTGGCAACAAGAGACTAGAGAGTCTGCTTATTGATGCAGATTTTGCCGGTGCCGTGGTCTACATCGCTAGCAAGAGATCATTGGACAACTCGGCAAAGCCTTTTGGCCGCCATTCAATGGCAGGTAAATATGGCCAATTCAATACGGACGATTCTGGAAGCGGGACAGTCCTTCGCAGTCCCGGTTTGGCGTGGAAGGTGGAATACCGCGATGATGCTCAAGATGACCCGTCTCTGTATGGAGAGATCAAGGTTGACGCCTCGAGCAACATCCTCTACCCTTCTGTTGTGCCACTGGTTATGGACATGTTATCCAGTGTGAAGCAGGTTGTCAAGGATGACGGAGAACCTGATCAGCCAAACGATCAGGAAGAGTCCAAGCCAACCCCCAACAAGTCTGGAGAGGGTGATAATATCATCACTGCAGACCCAAGTGCAGTACTGGGTCGCCTCAAACTCAACTTGGGCCTGAGGATTTGCAGGCAAGAGTTCTCTTTGAGCTGTCAGCCCATTGCTCGTGTTGCCGCTACAGCTTGCTTTGACAACATCTACTTTACAGTCAATACTGTTAGGTCTCAAGAACAAGGAAACTTTTTTGCCATCTCTGGAGACTTCACTAAACTACATGCCTCAGTCCAGCATGTGTATTCACGCGAGTCGACCGCAAGCTTCGAATTGGATTCGATCACATTGTCATTCATGAACAGCAAGCATGTGAGCGGAACCAGTGGAGTGTCGGCCATCATCAATGTGAGCCCCATGGCTGTGTCTATCAATGCCAAGCAAGCACAAGACTTCTTACTCTTCCGAGAGATTTGGTATCCAAGCGAGTTGCGTTCTGCCACTGCGGCCCCTGTTGCGAAGATGCCTACCGAGACCTCTCAGAGCGGACATCTTGTGCAACGATATCAACAGGTTGCAGCAACTGCTGCGTTCCCATGGACAGCAACTATTTCAATTGCCGCTTTGGACGTTACCATCGATCTTGGACAAGCTATTGGAAAATCTGCTTTTGCTATCAAGAAGTTCTGGGTATCATCAAAGAAGACGTCTGACTGGGAGCAGAATCTTTGCCTCGGTTTCGACAAGATTGGCGTTGACTGTACGGGACGACTGAGTGGCTTTGTAGCCCTGCAAGATTTCCGCCTGCGTACTTCTATTCAGTGGCCGAAACGAGAAGAGGCCCTCAACGAGACTCCCATGATTCAAGCTTCTATCAGCTTCCACGCATTCCGAGTCAAGGCTGCTTTTGACTACCAAGCCTTCTTGGTTGCTGACATCACGTCATTGGAATTCCTCATGTACAATGTGCGCGAAAGCCTCGATGGTAGTGGAGACCGGCTGGTTGCAATCTTTGATGGTGAGGCAGTCCAGATTTTTGGAACCACGACCTCAGCAGCCCAGGGAATTGCACTGTGGGAAGCTATCCAGAAGCTTGTACAAGAAAGAAAGGAGAGCTTCCAGAGTTCCCTAAAGGAGATCGAAAAGTTCATGAAGAGGAGGTCCATGTCAACATCTCGAAGCACGCTCCCTCAAATCGATCATACGCCAAAGCTGAAAGAAGAAGACACGCTTTCAAAGTCACCTATTTCTTTGGATACGGACGTCGTGGTGACGCTCAAGGCCCTCAACCTGGGCGTTTTCCCTAGCACATTCTCGGATCACCAGGTATTCAAGGTGGAGGCCCTTAACGCCTATGCTCGCTTCGCGGCCAGTATGGAACAAAGGCGCATTCATAGTATCTTGAGGATGATGTTGGGCCAGCTTCGAATCGGTCTTGCCGGAGTTCGTAACGTGGAAGCGCCCAAGACTTTGAGCGAAATTTCTGTTGAAGACGTCGTTCAGCGCGCAACAGGGTCACGGGGCGGAACAATCCTCAATGTACCTCAAGTATCAGCAGTGATGGAGACGTGGCAAAAACCACGAGCGAACGAGATCAGCTACATCTTCAAGAGTGCATTCGAGGGCAAGGTGGAAGTGGGCTGGAACTTCTCGCGTGTCAGCTATATCCGGGGCATGTTCGCGAACCATACCAAGGCACTCGAGCAAGTCTGGGGCAAGGAGTTGCCCCTTACCGCAGTCAAGATTAGGGGAGTGCCGGGGGCGGAAGAGACGGACGGTGAACAGCAAAAGATCACGGCAGAAATCGACGTGCCTTTGTCCAAGTATGATTATGTGGCCTTGGAGCCGCCTATCATCGAGACACCACAGCTCCGTGACATGGGCGAAGCAACGCCGCCACTCGAATGGATTGGTCTTCACCGCGATCGACTGCCCAACTTGACGCATCAGATTGTTATTGTGTCACTGTTGGAGTTGGCCGGCGAGGTCGAGGATGCATATGCTCGCATTTTGGGTTCATCATAAGACCGACCAGTCATGATGATGGTGAAGGATGATGTGGGTTGGGTTATTGCTCGGTGAGTGAGTCATTCGGCTACAATGAGCAGAATATGATGAGAAAGCGAGGCGTTTTGGAAAAGATTATGGTTGAAATTCATTTCAGAAAAGTGAACTTTGGATTCATAAGAATTCTGTATGAATATAATGGAATTAATAAGAATTTTATCTTGATCTATTACCAGCTGGTGACATGATACAAATGCGGATACTGATGGAGTGGCGTTGGCATGGGACTACATAATTGAATTTACAAGAAATAAATCAACACATCAAAGCGTACTAGAAATATGCGATCCATACCAGCAGTGATAATATATGCATTATATGCGTGTTTCTTTATGTCTATCGATATGATGATGCGGTATTTTTGCTGTCTCATTGTTAAGCACGTTGGGTATCAACATGGATCTTTTACACTACCTACCTTTCTAGGTAGCTCCAAGTTCCAAACAAGAAAGGTCTGGTATCAGATCTCGTGCAATTCCACTTGATCCCATTGGGTCTCTAGGACGGATCTAACGGGCTCAGAGCCGGAAGAGCTTGTGAAATCCTCCAATGGGCGCTTAGTTGGAAGCTCTTACGAGGAAATCAGCTTTTCTCATGGTGGTCTGAGGTTGTAAGGTGATGATGGACGGGTACGGCAGATGATCGATCGAGCAAAGGTACTGCCTTGGGTAATCTCCACCGAGGAAATACAAGGACGCAATAGCGGTGGGTTGTACAGTATCTGGGCTATGCTATGCTACGGTAGGTTAAGAGGGGTTTTCCCGTGTTGTGTGTGTGTGGGAGGGTAGAGCTCTCTTCAGCTCAAGCTACAGCCCACTTCGGATATTTGTAACCAAATGCGGCCACTAGAGGAAAATGAAGATTGGGAGTTGATGAGGCAAAGCAATGAAAAGAAAGTCAGAAGGCGAGGAATTAAGAGTCATGTCTCACGCCGTAAGCATATCATATGTACACTGGCTGTGATACTGCAGCGTATAGGACATGCGCGTCATCGAGAGTCGCTCAATACCGAGTTTGAACAGAGGAGGGGAAGACTCGGTTTCATGCTGGGCCCACGAACGGACAATCCCCCTCCTCTCATAGTCTGGTACGGCATGGCATGGCATGGCATGGCATGGATAACTTTCAGTGCCCGTGCTTTTTGTCCATGCCAAATTGCCCATGTCGATGCTAAAAGCTGTCCGGGTGATTCATACTAAAACATGAGAGCACATCCATGCGATGCATTTTTCATCAGCATGGGGAAAATAGTCCAATGTCATGAGCACAGATGGACCCATCCATGAGATGAGCTCAATAGAGGGGGAGGGGGAGGGGCAACGGAGCTCTCTAACAGGGTTTCGGCGATGACTAAGTCAACAACAGCAACAACGGGCAAGCCAGGGTTGGTGCCCTCCACTGCCACTTTCTTGTGCGCGTTTAGACGTCAAAACCCATAGAGTTGAGGCATGGATTGGTACTCACTGTGGCAATAGAAAGCCCAGCACCTGAGGCCACCTCAAATTTTAGCGGACTAATGGGCCTATCGTGGCCCAGTCCAACCCCTCCAAGAGGGCCTGGAGCGTCTCTTCCTTCAGAAGCAGCAAAAAAGAAGAACGCAGCGGGGTTCTCTCGGGTTGCTGTTACTGTGGACAGGTGCTCTTTTGCTCGTAACTCACTGCCCCACCAAAAGCCCACTGCCCAAATTTTTTTTTTCCCTCAGGTCGCCTGGATAATGGATGGCTTTAGTGGGGGCACCCCCGCCCCAGTGGTGGTCCAACCTTGCTCAGGCGTAGACTCAAGCGTAGCTTTTTTTGCAGTTGGTGCCCACCTGTGGCTCGCCGAATGAATCTTGCCCAAAGGTAAACCTACCTTACCTTACTCCTCCCCGCTCACTTTTTTCTCTTCCTTTTTTTCCCCTTCCCTCCTCCATTCAAACCTTCTCTCGCCAAAAGGGACGCATAAAGAGTGACAGTGGTTTCCCTCCTCGCTGTCTCTCTTCCATCGTCACTTGAATCGTTGCCCTCATCTCGACGGCAATCGCTTCTTGCTTCTTCCCTTTTTCTGCGGCTCAGATCGCGGGGTGAAAACTTCAACCCCGCTCTGTTCCCACATCACAACTTTGACAAGACACACATAGTCAGGTCATCAAGTCAATACCGCCAAGATGGTTAAGTGAGTAGCATCTACCCTCCTCTCTACCATGACCATCATCATCATCATTATCATCATCGCCTTGACCTTCATCATGCCCTCTGGCGCCGCAGGTCTAAGCATCTGCCGCCAGCTTCACTACCCCGCCCGGACTTAAGCCACCCATTCTCCATGCTCATGAGCTGACCACAATGCCTTCACTCACAGCTTCACAATCGACGAGATCCGTCAGCTGATGGACAAGCCCACCAATGTCCGTAACATGTCCGTCATTGCCCACGTCGATCACGGCAAGTCTACCCTGACCGACTCTCTTCTCGCCAAGGCCGGTATCATTTCCACCGCCAAGGCTGGTGATGCCCGAGCCACCGATACTCGTGCCGACGAACAGGAGCGTGGTATCACTATCAAGTCCACTGCCATCTCTCTGTACGGTCAGCTCGGCGAGGACGACGATATTGCCGACATTGTTGGCCAGAAGACCGACGGAAAGGACTTCCTGATCAACCTCATTGACTCTCCTGGTCACGTTGATTTCTCTTCCGAGGTTACTGCTGCTCTCCGTGTCACTGATGGTGCTCTTGTTGTCGTCGACACCGTCGAGGGTGTCTGTGTCCAGACCGAGACTGTCCTCCGACAGGCCCTTGGTGAGCGCATCAAGCCCGTCATCATCATCAACAAGGTCGACCGTGCTCTTCTCGAGCTCCAGGTTTCCAAGGAGGATCTTTACCAGTCCTTCTCCCGAACCATCGAGTCCGTCAACGTCATCATCTCTACCTACCTTGACAAGTCCATTGGTGACATCCAGGTCTACCCCGACAAGGGTACCGTCGCTTTCGGTTCCGGTCTGCACGGCTGGGCTTTCACCGTCCGCCAGTTCGCCGTCCGATACGCCAAAAAGTTCGGTGTTGACAAGAACAAGATGATGGAGCGTCTCTGGGGCGACAACTACTTCAACCCCAAGACCAAGAAGTGGACCAAGAACGGCACCTACGAGGGTAAGCAGCTCGAGCGTGCCTTCAACCAGTTCATCCTGGACCCCATCTTCAAGATCTTCTCCGCCGTCATGAACTTCAAGAAGGACGAGACCGCCACTCTCCTTGAGAAGCTCAACCTCAAGCTCCCCACTGAGGACCGTGAGAAGGAGGGCAAGCAGCTCCTCAAGGCTGTTATGCGAACTTTCCTTCCCGCTGCCGACTCTCTCCTTGAGATGATGATTCTCCACCTTCCTTCTCCCACCACCGCCCAGAGATACCGTGCTGAGACTCTGTACGAGGGTCCCGCCGATGACGAGGCCGCCATTGGTATCCGTGACTGTGACCCCAAGGGTCCCCTCATGCTTTACGTCTCCAAGATGGTGCCCACCTCCGATAAGGGTCGATTCTACGCCTTCGGTCGTGTCTTCTCCGGTACCGTCCGATCTGGTCTTAAGGTCCGTATCCAGGGTCCCAACTACGTCCCTGGAAAGAAGGAGGATCTCTTCATCAAGGCTATCCAGCGTACCGTCCTGATGATGGGTGGCAAGGTCGAGCCCATTGACGACATGCCTGCCGGTAACATTGTCGGTCTGGTCGGTATTGATCAGTTCCTTCTCAAGTCTGGTACCCTCACCACCAGCGAGACCGCCCACAACCTCAAGGTCATGAAGTTCTCCGTCTCCCCCGTCGTCCAGCGTTCCGTTCAGGTCAAGAACGCTCAGGATCTCCCCAAGCTTGTTGAGGGTCTCAAGCGTCTCTCCAAGTCCGACCCCTGTGTCCTGACCATGACTTCCGAGTCTGGTGAGCACGTCGTCGCCGGTGCCGGTGAGCTGCATCTCGAGATTTGCCTTAAGGATCTCGAGGAGGACCACGCTGGTGTTCCCCTGATCATCTCCGACCCCGTCGTCCAGTACCGTGAGACCGTTACCGGCAAGTCCAGCATCACTGCTCTGTCCAAGTCTCCCAACAAGCACAACCGTCTGTACATGGTTGCTGAGCCTATTGAGGAGGAGCTCTCTCTTGCCATCGAGGCTGGCAAGGTCAGCGCCCGCGACGATTTCAAGGCCCGTGCCCGTGTCCTTGCCGACGACTTCGGCTGGGACGTCACCGATGCCCGAAAGATCTGGACCTTCGGTCCTGACGGCACTGGTGCCAACCTGTTGGTCGACCAGACCAAGGCTGTCCAGTACCTCAACGAAATCAAGGATTCCGTTGTCTCCGGTTTCCAGTGGGCTACCCGTGAGGGTCCCGTTGCTGAGGAGCCCATGCGATCTTGCCGATTCAACATCCTCGATGTTACCCTCCACGCCGATGCTATTCACCGTGGTGGTGGTCAGATCATCCCCACTGCTCGTCGTGTCCTGTATGCCGCTTCCCTGCTCGCCGAGCCCGCTCTTCTCGAGCCCGTTTACCTGGTCGAGATTCAGGTCCCTGAGCAGGCCATGGGTGGTGTCTACGGTGTCCTTACCCGACGACGTGGTCACGTCTTCAGCGAGGAGCAGCGACCCGGTACTCCTCTCTTCAACATTAAGGCCTACCTCCCCATTCTGGAGTCTTTCGGCTTCAACGGCGACCTTCGACAGGCCACCTCCGGACAGGCTTTCCCTCAGTCCGTGTTCGACCACTGGCAGATCCTCCCCGGTGGCTCTCCCCTCGACTCCACCACCAAGGTCGGCCAGATCGTCACCACCATGCGAAAGCGCAAGGGTGTCAAGGAGAACGTTCCTGGTGTCGAGAACGTAAGTGCAGACCTCAGAATAACTAGCCAAGCAGATTTGCTAACATGGAATCACAGTACTACGACAAGCTGTAAACGGCTTTTTAATGTGCCGAACGAACCACGAAGCGTGCCAATATGGACGCGCAAGATTAATCGGCTGGTAACGAAGATTTGGGACGCATGCTCAATCCCATGGAGGAGCTCCTTGATAAATTCAAGAGGGGCGCGCTGAGCGGAATCCAAAAGAAAAAGTCGAGTGGCCGAGTTGTAGCTGAATGTCAAGGAGAAGCTAAACTCGGCTTTTATGTAGTTATGTCGTATCCGATGAGTTGAAACAAGTTAGATTGAAGTTCACACGATTGTGCCTTTTGCAGTGAAGACTATCTTACAAACATTCCGTGATAATCACATGTACATGTTCATTCAAGAATTTGAGTCAACCAAGCCGAAGTGTATAAGCATTGATTCTAGGAGTTAAAGAGAGATAATGTTATATTTTGCCCAGAGATGAACCTAAGATAGGGCGGGTTCCAGCAGGCGGATGATATGTAACCCTTGTTCCTTGTTCCTTGTCCCTTGTCACCTTCTATACCATAATGTGGTACCTACTAAGTTATATCATGAAGAGAATGGCCTAGAGTAAAGTCGTTGTTTGCAGATAGGCTGTGTTGGTCTTTGATCCTCTTGTTCCTTTGACGTCAGTTTTATTTGATGCTTCTAGCTGATCGTAATTCTTGCTTTGCACTACTTCATCTCGTTGGGTTTATTGGCTTCGATCAGTGCTCACAGCAACGGTCAACGGTACCTGTGACGACAGAGCTCCCCAGCCGCCCAGGACCCAAAAAAATCAACCTTCAACCTCACAACATCAACCATATTTACCTTATTCAACACCTCGACTCTTGCCGAGCGCATTCTCTTAGCTGGTTTTGGCAAGATCGTCGCATTTGTTTTTCTATTATTGCTAGGGCTAAGTCAGCCATGCTATTTCCTGAAGATGAAGCGCCTTTGCTAAAGGCGTGGATCGTCAAGCGCATCGAGAACACGTCCGTAACCTCATTTGTCTTGGCTAACCCCAGAATTGCGCTAACATGTACAGTATAGTTCCGACGCTGATGCCGATGTCCTTGCTGAGTATGTCATTGCTCTACTCAAACACGATGGCGACGCAGACGCGGTGCGGAAGCTATGCGAACAGGAGATTCCAGACTTTTTAAGCGAAGGTGCGCATCTTGTTCTCGCCCAAGATTGGCGATTGCTCGACTGCAGAGACTAACCACAGGTCAAAATACAGATCCCAAAGCTTTCCTCGACGATGTCTTTCAAGCGATCGCATACAAGTCCTACCTCCCAGGTGCTCCTCCAGCTCCAAAGATCGATGCCGAACCACAAACCGTACAACCACCTCTGACCGATAGCGCACCACAAAACGGCTCAAGAAAGCGAGGCTTCTACGACCGCGACGAATTCGACGCTCAAGATGGCCAGGAGCCTTACAATCGAGACGGACGCGCGCAGAAGCAGCTTCGTCGAGGCGGCCGCGGAGGACGAGGCGACGACATGTGGGGAGGGCGTTCTGGGGGACCTATGCACAACCTTCCCCCACGACCCGATATGCCTTTCGATCCCAAGGTTATGGAGGCCTTCCTACAAATGGGGTCTATGGGGATGCCCTACCCAGGCATGCCCGGCTTTCCGCAGCAGGGCTTTGGTGGTGGTAGAAACCAGCCCCGAAAGAGGGGACGATGCCGCGATTTTGATACCAAGGGGTTCTGTTCGCGCGGGAGCACATGTCCTTATGACCATGGCAATGAGTCAATATTTGTGCCTCCAGGTACCGATGGTAAGTCAGGCAGTTTTCGTTCAGACGCGTTTGTTCAGCTATCTAACCCACCTCCATTAGAATATGATCCAAACGACCCCTTTTCCATGTTGGCAAACGCACAAAATTCCATGAACCCTTGGGGTTTCCCACCCGAGACCGGCCGTGGTGGACGAGGAGGCCGTCGCAACCGTAGCTCTAAGAAAGGCGGTGCGCGGGCGCCTTTCTCCGCTGATGGGCCAAACCATGACCGCACAAAGAGCACAATTGTGGTGGAAAACATCCCAGAAGAGAGCTTCAGCGAAGACCAAGTACGGGACTTCTTCTCCCAGTTCGGTAACATCTCAGAGGTATCGATGCAGCCGTATAAGCACCTCGCCATTGTAAAATACGACAAATGGGGGTCAGCCAATGCAGCATATCAATCACCCAAGGTGATATTCGACAACCGATTTGTTAAGGTGTTTTGGTACAAAGACAAGATCGACACATTGCCAGCATCGACTCCTCTACAAGGGGGCAACTGGTCCGGCGATCCTATGGCAATGGAAGAGGAAGAGCATGAGCCTGAGATCGACATGGAGGAGTTCCAGCGAAGACAAGAAGAGGAGCAACAGAAGCATCGAGATCGCGAGGCCAAACGTGCTGAGATAGAGCAGAAGCGTCTAGAAATAGAGAAACAGCAACATGAGCTCCTTGCTCGCCATCGCGAGGAGAACGAGAGACTTCAGGCGAGACTCGCCAGCCAAAGAGGCGAAGACGGAGATGGATCTTCATCAGGCGCAAACATGCTGCGCGCCAAGCTCGCGGCTCTCGAACAGGAAGCAAAGATGCTCGGTCTCGACCCTGATGCTGAGGAGGAAGCGGGTTCGTCATGGCCTCCTCGAGGCGGATACCGTGGTCGAGGAGGGCATCGTGCTCGGGGTTACGCCCCCAGAGGAAGAGGGAGCTTCAGGGGCCGCGGAGGAGGAGGAAATATGCACGCAGCGTATGCGCAGTACTCGATTGACAACCGACCCAAGAAGCTCGCAATTACAGGGGTGGATTTTACAGCGCCTGATAGAGACGAGAGCCTGCGTCATTTCCTCCTGGTACGTCTTATCTAACCTTGTCCACTGATACTGTTACTAACAAAATATTCACAGAACCTTGGCGAGTTTGAGTCCGTTGATACAGGTCCCGAAACTACGCACGTCTCTTTCCAGGACCGCAAAACAGCAGAGAAGTTCTACTACAGCCTTCACGGCAAAGAACTGCCAGGCGTCGACGGCCGTCTTGAACTCACATGGGTAAACGCACCATTGCCCCCTGTCAAGACAGCCAACAACGACGACGCGGCTCATGCTGTTGGAGAAGATAAGGAAGATGATGCTATGGCGGGCTTTGATGACCAGCCTAAACGGGAGAGGAGTGTTGAGCCTCAGCGAGAGGAGAGGGCGGTGAATATGGATTATGAAGTGGCAGAGGAAGATGCATGGTGAAATTGGAAGGGCATTGTTTGTATAGCAAGCTCAGGAAAGATGTTCTTGTATGAGTCAACTTCAAATGTAAGATAAGAGACAATGATGAGGGTTTCTGGACAATTCACCGAGTCATCAAGGCACACAGTCAAGAACGGAATATCGAAGAGTATCGCCATAGCCCAATATAGGGGCTAGACATCAAATCAATTGTTGGCTCCTGATACCAGCAGTAATTGACTGTCGGTACGGACCATCATGATAGCCAAATTGTCCTCCTATATCTTCTTGTCCTTGCCCTCCACTCTCTTTATACTGCTCTCCGCTGCTCGGAAAGACAAAAAAAAAAAGATAAAAACACCAAATTCAGTCATGCATTCATCCATCCTTAAGGCCTTGCTGGCGGGGTATCGTTGAGATATAGAACAAGCAAAGCAAGCCCCCAAAACATAAAGTCGTCTGCGCCCCGCCGGGTGATTTTTGATTGTATCGTGCGCCCTTTTTAAAATGCTGCCCCCGTATCCCTGGTAACTTTTTGTTGAAAAAGACACCCTGGCGATGCTATTATACCCAAACCCGAAAAATGAAACAAGAAACAAGAAAAGAAAAGCGATAGGTCGTTAACGTTAGAAGAAAAGCACAGCAACGCCCGATGATGCTCGTAGTCGCTCTGGAATGAATGCAGAGATTTACTTTGGATCAAGTGCTAGGCATCTTTGACAACCCGTTGCATCGGAACACTGCGCGTGAACATCTAGTTCGCAACCGCAGTAGCTGTAGTACCGTTGGCAATGGGTTCGGTGTCGACAGCGTCATCAGCTACAGGCTTGGACAAAGGCGTCGCAGGAGTAGTCAGATCCTTGACCTCGAGGCCCTTCAGAAGCTCGAAGATGGTCTTGTTGTCGTGGAAATCGTTGTTCACTATCAGTTGTTAGCATCGGCTCAAGTCTCTTCTTAGAAGTCACAATTACTCACCAATGTTGACGAGATACCAGTCATTCATAACTCCCTCGAGCAGAGCTCGGCTAGGAGAGCTGATATCGTAACAATGAGCCCAATCGACACCCAGTCGGAATGCCTCGTCCTTCCACGCAAGAAAGCTGATGCTTTCGACGATGGTTGGCTGCACAATTTCCTTTCCAGGGAAGACACCCCAGGTAACGGCGTTGGGGCTATCGGAAGTGACGTTGGATCGAAGCTGACCCTCCTTGGTAACAGCGTAGTAGGTCAGGTCAGGGTGGTTCTCAATGCGAGTGATCATCTTGTTGAAAACGTCGGGGTGCACAAGCAATTCGAGGTATGACTTCTGGTAGACATAACCGTTTGAGGGGCCCCAGCCATGGACGGGATGGGACGACTTGACGCCGTTCACAGCAGGCTGCGAGTTCACGGTCAAGAGTCCACGCTTGTTCAGCTCAATGAGTCCATCTCGAATCTCATCAGCCTCAGTGGTGAGAGGTGCCTCACTCCACGGCAAAGACTCGACCTCATTCTGGAGGTAGCGTACAAAGAGTTGAGCAATGTCCTGAACAGTCTTGGGTTCACCCCACTTCTTGCGGTTTGCCTCGTTTGTGCCGGTCAAGCCAATGCCATAAGCGTCCAACTCTCCAAAGGCGGGAGAGCGAGAATCACCCCATCGACCGTTAGGGAACTCGTCCCAGTCTTGTGTACGAATAACATACGACTTGTTGCGGTTTCGCCAGAAGATTGGTCGGACGTCCTCTTCGCGACGTCCAAGTCCCTTGGACTGCTTCCAGGGGAGAGCCTGTTGGAGAGGGCGCTCAGCGCAGGGAGCCCACTCGAGCTCCTCGAGCAACATGCGTGTGGCTTGGGCGAGGTTCATGGTGTAGAAGTGGAGGTGATGAATACCGTTAGCGAGCAGCTTCCGGCACATGTTGGCAACCAGGGTCTTTCCGATGTTTCGAACAGCAACATCGTCGTTCTTGACAGGCTCAAGAGCGTCGAGCCACTCCTGAGGAATCTTGGCCTGCATGTGGTTGGCTCGTCGAAGGAAGCTGGCGTAGGTAGCGATGGGCATGATACCTGGGAGGATAGGAATGTTGATACCGCGCTCGCGAACTCGCTTGACCCAACGAACGAAGTTGTCAGCGTCGTAGAACATCTGCGTGACGATAAAGGTGGCACCCATATCGACTTTCTCCTTGAGGTGGTCGAGCAGCTCGTCCTCGTTCTTGTTGTCGTCGGAGCCTTCGGGGTAGCCGGCGACGCCAATGTCGAAGTGATTGCCGTAGGTATCACGGATGTGCTTCACGAGATCACGGGCGTATTGGAAACCTCCATCAGCAGCGGTCCACTTGTCCTGGGCTCGGGGAGGGTCGCCACGGAGGGCCAGAATGTTGGTGCAGCCGGCCTTGTAAGCCTTGAGAAGAGCATCGTTAACCTTCTCAACACCCATGTCAGTACATGTCAGATGCATGCAAGTCTCAAGACCATAAACAGCTTGAGCCTGGAGGACCATCTCGCAAGTAAGCTCGGCAATGCGACCACCAGCGCCCCATGTGATGTCAATGAACTTGGGGCCGAGGTTATACATGCGGTCCATACGGTCGTAAAGGTTCTGGACACCTTGGGCGGTCTTGGGAGGGAAGTACTCGAAGGAGAAGGAGGGCTGGCCGCTCCTCTCGGCGTCGCTGAGCATGTCCTTGATATGCATGATGAAGGTGGTTTGTGGGGGAGTTTCTGCTAGGTCAAGTTGGTCTGACGACTTATGGGATATGCTCGGCCAACAGGTGAGTAGAGCTCGTCAACAAAGAAGAGACGTAGGTCGAGAGTCGTGGCGGGTCGAAGCTTGGTTCGGAAGAGCTGGAGTATGGGGAGATGTGGGGGAGGGGAACTGCAATGGCAACTATAACAAGGAGTCCATGTTAGCAAAGAGCAATTGGAAGAAAAACCATTGCAAGGATTATAATGGGAAACTGACATTATTTTCTAAGAATTTGCCTGGTGGTTTTGCGCTGCAACTCCAGATGAGGGGCCGAAACGATGATCTTTGTTATATGATCTTTCGATTTACCTCTCTCAATCTGTTGAATGAGAAGCAGCAGCAGAGGAGCAAGGAAGTAACGGACACCAGAATCCGACTCGACTGAGAACGAGTTTATAATATAGCCAGAGGACAAAGGGAGATATATTGAGGGACAAATGACGAGTAGAAGTAAAAGTAAAAGAGAAGAAGAGAAAGGAAGTCGAGCGAGAAAAGCGTCCCACGTTGTTCCTTCAGTTCAGGAAATTTCTCACGTCTCCCCGCCGGCGCCGGACTCAAAGTGCCCCTCCTTCCTCCAGAAACTATTGACTACTCGTCGCTTATTGGTTGTATGCAAGTACGTTACTCGACTCCAGACGCCGTTTCGGGGGTCGGAGGCCGAAATGCTAGGGAGCTCAGCGTGTTCGTCAGTGAGGCTGCCGCTAAAACGCCCTGAGAGCTATGAACGCCTACAGCTAAGAATTTTTTAAGCTCAAGAAGCCATGGAAGAGTCATGATGGGCTTAGCTTGTAGGGCGGGCGGGCCGTTGGAGATAATCGGAGCCTGTCTAAGGTATCTCATCTCCAGTTCTTTGGCTAATGCTGTGAGCAATTCCCTCGCTGCGCCTCTGGGTCATTTCCTGATTATGTCTTCCGTAACAAGTACAAACGAGCGTGCCGCAGTATCTGCACAATCCTGCAAACTATGGTCTCAATGGCTTCCGTATGGCTCGAGTAGTGAAAACCATCCCACTCTATCCTGCAACCATCTTCTGAGGCGCCCTGTCGATGATCTCTCCTCACCCACGTCGTTCTCCAAGGTCCCCTGCCGCGGGGCCAGGGTCTGTTAGCTAGACCAATCAGCGTCTGAGACCCTTTTGACCCCTCAATTCATCCGTCATCAATGGATGCTAAGAGCTCTGTCCACGTTGAATAATATTACCTAGGTAGTCTACGAAACTTCACTCATTCTGCTGCTTGCGAACACAGTATTTTCGACTTCAAACCCATCAAGAATGATACATTACAAGCTTAACACAGCAAACTTCCTCCTCAGTTTCAATCGTTATTATGTTTATGACAGCAATTGGAGCATATCGGAATGAACCTAGGATAGCTAGGGGGTTCAACGAGATTCGGACTTACGCTGCCCCAGTGTGTGACTGTGACCATGACCATTGCAGTATGTGCATTACAGGTTGCAGGAGGATTAAATGTCTAGCTTGATACAGCTATCACAAGGTGTGGCGATGAAAACAGAGTAAGAACATAGCCAGTCACGCGGGTCAGTAAATAATCAACTCCTTACCCAAATTTAGGTAAGAAGTGATAAAAGAAATAGACACTTTAGTAGATATTTAGCCTACTTCCCCGGACTCTGGCTTCTTATTCCCGGTGAAGCCCTTGAGAAGGTCATCACCGGAGGCGAACCGACCAGCTGAGTCCCGGCTTGGGGCCATTTGTACGGTCGGGCTTTGGTTAGACGTGAGGGAGTAGTTGCTGGATGATGATGGAGACTGGTCTGCCCAGCTGCATATAGAATGATATCTGCTGGAATGAGAAGTGCAGCTTTCCTAGGGATTTCCTGGCAATCATCCCAATTCCATACGCATGGTTAACTTGCATGTCAATTGTCGTCCAAAACAATAAATGCAGATTCTAGTTGTACCTTGGATAAGACTCCCCGGACCTCCAATATCATCTTTTCCATCTTCCTCTTGACCAACGCCAATTACATGTCACATCGCAACCTCCATCGTTATGTAACCGAATAAGAAAACGAATTTATTTTGGGCCTTTATGAACCATATGTTAATTTCCTTGTAAAATAAGAATATGAGCAATTACGACGTTTATTTGTCTTCCCATGTTGCCATTATTGCTTAGTAGTTTATCATACATGCTCGTTAAAGTACAAATGTCGAATGTTGAAGAAGTACCTCTGTCGTTGAAATTGCAACCACCATCCCTTGCTAAACTCTCAATAATCTCATGAAACCAAACTCGTGGCAGATGTTGCGCTGGCACTTGGACTGGAGCTGGCACTTCCGCCCTTTAATAGCAACTGCGGTGCTCCTCTCATTCTCCGCCACCGATTGCTCGTCTCGATGATGGTACTATCAAACAAAAACCACCATCTCTCAAACGCAACCTGACCCAGCTCCCAATTCTTCGCATCATACGGATCCTCGCCGTAAATTCGAATCCCCTCAGCACTATCTTCAATATCATATGCGAAGTTCACTATAGCCAAACCACCACGTGCCTGCGGTGGCCGTAGCTCATCAGGTAATGATAGGATGAAGATGACGCGGTCTCGAACACCTGGCCACGGTAGCAGGTCAAACATTGGATGATGCGGTATTGAAATTTGTGACCGCGTCGGCCGCCATGTTGCTGGGAGTTGGTCTGCTGGCGTTGCGGCGCCTGTGATGAAGGGTGAACTGCCGTCGAGCTCCCAAATGGTCTGCCTGCAATTGAGGCGGTCCGCGATGCGAGTGACAGCCTTGAGCAAGGTGAGTTCCAAGACAGGAAGATGAAAACTATCGGGGAAACCCTGAGATGGCGAAGAAGATGATGAAGTGCCGAGCGAGGATGTGTCGATGAAGGTGGTCAAGTCGGAACCGTCAAAATCCAACGGTAGATCGTGGTGAGCTTCTGTCACCGCCTCATCCGTGAAATTGTCTTCGGGCAAGAAGTCCGGCAGTGTATTGGGGTCTGATAGTACAGACGTGAGTGTCATGTCCGCGAGAGGGCTCCAAGATGGGATATTAAGGTCAAATCCAGCCATGATGTCGGCGTCTGCAGTTGTGACTGGGATGGTCATGTTTGCATCTGGGACTGTGGCCATGGTCTGCATGTTGCCTTGGAAATTAGAGATATCAAAAGTATCATCCGTCGATATCTCGCTCTCGGAAGCCTGAGCTGTATGCGACTCGGAATTTGTAGGTTCGCCACTACTAGTTGATTTGGCTTTAAGGCGATTCAGCCGCTTCTTTTCGCCTACATACATTGTCAGAGTCGCGATGTTTCCAACCAATCTTTTGATCACTTACGATATCTACGCTGCGCCAAGACGTTCAAAACTCGTTTTCTCTCCGCAGCATCGTCGTCGATGTCCGGAACTTCAAGTGCCGGTGGCTTTTTATGAGCTCGTTGGCGTGTCCGAGGACGATTCGCGAGAATGGTGTTTACTTCAGCCATTTCGACCTGTACACTGAGATCGAAAAGACAAGTATGGCGAATGGGTTGCTAAGATCTAGTCTGTTTGATCAAGTAAATGAACAGGAATTTCTCATTTAAAGCACGGTAGAGATCCGTCTCTTTTCAAGCCATGATGAGAGTCTTTCGTGCTCTCCACCAGCATAACGCGTAGGAATAGTTTAGCTTGCGCACTGTCTCACCATAACAGATAACATTCACTTAGATGCCTGCACTGAAGAGTGTGGAGCAAAGGTATTTCCCATCGCCATAATCGTCCAGAAATGGCGAGGTCCGTGCGTAGAAGACTGTGTAATGGCCGCGATTGTTGCTCCGTTCAAAGCTTTGTGAGTCGCTTGAGGTGCCTACTCGTGATTTTTTCGGAGTTCTGAGGCTATCTTCTGACGTCCTTTGCGGTTTGATATGATTACAGAAATGCGTATCGATCGTTTCTTGGTTCGCGGTTTAGTCCGAGGTTCGAAAAGGCGTTTGCATTCCTACCCTGCATTGATAACCCGTCATTAGTTGTCTCGCATAGGCTTTGGTATGGGCAAAAGTGTATACTTAGTGTAAATAGGAATATGTCTGATGAAAGGTCTTGGTTTTGGAATAGAAAGAAAGAAAAATATTCAAGGGCGGGTTGCACTCTTTGTACATGTTGATTCAATGGAAAATCCACCACCAACATAACGCTGAAACATAATGCATTGGCGAGCTGAGGACCAAGCGGAGTCGCGGAGCCAAACTACCTCACGATAGATAAGCGAGCTCAGTTAGTATATACACTGTAGTGGATTTTGTAAGTTCATTATGCCATTTTCTAAAGGCACATATATTGCATATGGATATTTCCTCTAATCTTACTACAGTAGATGCACGTATCTAGAGCTTTTGATAGGTTCTTCCATCTTCCCTCGAATCTTCCTATACCGTTTAGTGGTCATCCCTTCAACTACATTTCCTCTTTGGGGTTTATTGTATTGGCTTGATCAACCCATTTCCATAGCCGTAGTTCGCCGTTGTAGAATGATGATTCTTTCTCCCAGCTGAGAAAATATTCCTGTACCAACTTAAGGCACCAGTAACTCAGCTTGTTCCTGCAAGTCTCATCTGCTGTCTCTGCAATGCACGTTGTGAGATATTGCGTGATCGACAAACACGAACTCACCGCCTCAAAAACTCGAGTTGTATAGACTAGAATTTCCCTTATGTAAGAGAGTCGTGAATGTCGTACTGTTTAGAAGCTATCACCGCCTCGTTGGCGAGTATGTGTATGCGCTTTGTCGTAGCACCATATCGTATCCGGTTGCCCTCTCTTAACAAACCCGAGATATCATGAAGAACAACGGGGCACATGACGATATGCAGGTGATATGCTTGTCAAGAGCAAGATAAAACCTAACTCTGCAGCAACGGTAG
Organism: Fusarium sp. FL617; assembly: GCA_030142105.1. Classification (NCBI taxonomy): domain Eukaryota; kingdom Fungi; phylum Ascomycota; class Sordariomycetes; order Hypocreales; family Nectriaceae; genus Fusarium; species Fusarium sp. FL617. Next base: position 2,334,755 of record JAREIL010000012.1, on the reverse strand, counting down.
TAGCCTCGATGGATGCAGGGTGGTTGGTGTTGTACAACGAGGACTGGCGCAGCCGGTTGCTAGATCGGGTACTTATCGGCCGGGCGATACAACGGGTTGCTGCGTGGAATCATGCAGTGTATTCGAAAAACTGCATCTTTCATCACTCGAAGATCGGTCTCGACTCACGGGAAGCCCATCTTGGCTGACCCGATCCGCTCTATGCTGCATTTACTGCGGCAGCTAAGAATTTGCCTGGCCTCACAGTGAGATGGTAATAGCCTCCAACCGGCCATTACAATGGAAATGTTTGGTTAGATGCGAGACAAAGGTATCACATTACTATCCGTATATGCTATTCAACACGGGGACACTCGTGTATACGGGATGCGTTGCCGGAGCCTTTTGTGAATAGGATTTCCTGTTTAGGCAATCAGTGTGGAGTTCGCTCCGCCCGACTCCGTTGCCGGCTCCGGCTCGATGCTCAAAAGCCGATCATGACATTTAATAGAATTCGGAATGATGCATACACGTAAGTTGTAAGCATGATTCTTGTTTCTAAATCTGTAAACACAGGAAATACGAACAAAGCTACATACGTAGCTCATGTTAGATCAAATCATGATATTGAAACCCAAAATCCCCATTGTGTTGGCTCGCTTTCCCTGCCATTTACGTCAGGCTAGGTCGATCACTGATGCACGTTTGGCGATCCAGCGGCTTCACGCGGTGGGCGGTACGTTAATGCACTGATTGCATGCATATTCATAAATCTAAATGCACTATTCTGTGTTATAGATGGCTTTGGCAAACCACGATCGATAGTGAGCTATCCCGTGATGCAATGCGCAACGTGGGAGTCCGACGCAGCGAGACCGCTTCAAGGCAATTCCAGATAAACGGTTGAGCAGCAGACACGAGAGTCGCACAAAAAGGCCGGCAACACCATTGATTGCACGATTTCTTTGAGTCTCTGGCTGCGACAGGCCGACCAGCCGCAGCTCCCGCCTAGGCCCATCTTTATTTGCGCGTCCTTTGCTGGGCCTTTGTTTACCAATGATGTAAGCCATCTGCAAGTTGACAGCATTTCTTGGACGCCGATGGGCCGAATCACGAGGATGACCGCAGTTTGGGGAGCTGATTCTGAGCTGACGAGGCGTGAAGACAGTACAAGCCATCCCAGCTCCCAGCATCACAATGACGGCCTGCGACCGGTCGGAGCTGACGCGACCCTTGATTTTCGGCAGACGAGAGTGGGTTGGGGATGCAGTAACATCGCATTAGCCATTGTCATCACGAGGATTTCCGCGTCATACGTAGCTTTGGTAGCCAAGAGGTGAACCCAAAGTGATGGTGTGCCGTCATGAACTCTGGTATAAGAAGGCTCAATCCCAAGGTCTCAACTGCCATTGAAGCTCAGTATTCACACCAAAATCATCACAAGACTTCAATTAGACATTTGTTCTTCTCTAAAACACATATTTTACCACTATCAATCCCAATCGACAAGATGAAAGCTTCTTACGCCTTTGCTGCCCTGTCCCTCTTTGCGTCGCAATGTCTCGCAGCCTCTGTAGACATGTGGTCGTCCCCCGAAGCTCGAGATTCACCGGCCTATAAGGAAATCAAGCCCGAGGTTATCAAGGCTCGTCTTGGTACTACACCCAAAGAGAACAGCGAGGGTGATCGAAAGCCAGGATCGGTATGAACGAAGCAATCTTCCCCATTCTACAACATCACTAACAACACCGACTTAGGTCTACTTCTGTCGCGAAGAGAACTGGGGACCTCCATGCTTTGTCTACCATCCCAAGCTCGAGTACACATGCACAGCGCTAGGTGAAGAGCTCAAGGGCCATATCGGTTCTGTTTTTGTTGAGCCTGAGATTATCTGCCGTCTGGCCAAGTATGTTCATCTTCCATGTATCTCCAAGTAATAAACCGACAACTAACAAGAGCAACTCCCAGGTTCGAGAACGACCGATGCGCTCCGATCAAGTTCTTTGCCTGGCCAGAGACCCAGAAGGGCTGGCCCGACCTGTTCCATCAATCCTCCCCCGATGGATCTGGCAAGCTTGGGTCCGTGACGACTCACTTCACATGCGCCAAGTGTACCAATTGCGTTCGCGATCCTAAATAGATCGAGTTAGAGGTGACGTGTGAAGTGGATTTATGAAGCATGAGATCGATCGACCAAGAGGGGTAAATGTCATTTTAGCTGGCGTTGGGTTGGAATAAGAGCGGGAGGAACTTAATAAGCTCTGGCTAGAGCATTGCTTAATTCATGGAGAGGTAATTCATCGTCATACGTCTTTCTATTTAAAGATAATCTGCTGTGATCTGCCCCGCCGACTGTCAGTAATGCATCTCAATCCCCACTTCAGTGGAGTTTAGTGTAGAGCACTCAATGATTACCATTCATATTACAAAATAGCGCAGCATGCTTCCATCGAATTGGATGGCTTCCGTAGCTCAGTTGGTTAGAGCGTCGTACTAATACTTCATACCGAGTAATTGGTGATGCGAAGGTCTCAGGTTCAAGCCCTGGCGGGAGCATTCCCATCGCCTTCCAATTCGAGTTTTTGCCGTTTCTCTAACTAAGTCTCTCTAAAGAGGCAATGAATGCGATGGCGATAGTTTTTTTGGTGTTTTCGTCCGTTGAGTATCACAGAAGGAGGGGTGGACATCTAAATTCACCTTCCTTTAGGCGTCCGTTTCCTCACTCCTCTCTTTGTGCTTGTTACTTTCCTATTTCTTGATCTGGCTCTTACCTATGGAAGGAAGCAGATGTCTGAACTCAGGTAAGTGAGCTCATGTCCTCTTCCTAACACCTCAACTCTCCACTTTCTTACAATTCACATTCTATCGACTCTTCATTACGACTCATCAACATCTTCACCATTTTTGTATCAAGCTGAATTAGAATTCATCTTCGTCATGAATCATAACTTTTCTCTTCCGTTGCGTCTCCATCCTCGACTCCTCACAGCCAAGGATTCAGACTACTCCTACGACGCTCAAACCATCTCCAATGCCCAACTGAGTGACCTCAAGATTCGGAAGCGATCACAGATCTTTCGGAAGAAACTCGAAAATGTGGAGAATGTCAAACCAGCCGCATCTTAGCAAGATGTCCCATCGAAATCCTCGCCTCCCTCTGAGGTTGAGGCAGACGCAGTCCAGTCGAGATCAGAGACTACCAAACAAGATTTCTTCCTCCAGAATGGCATACTCATGCCTATTGCTACTCGTGACCACTTTCGGGAGGAAGCACAACTGAACAACTCCTCCGATGACCGGGCCACCACCAAACCATCAACGTCTGAGATTCTTGCGGACAATGTCTCCCTTCTCGAGATGGTGACCGAAAAGCTTAGATACATAAGATCTCAAACACCTTCCCCGGAGCCCTTGCGCAAACACGAGAGAAGCACATCTTCATCTTACCCAGAACAAGGTATCAGATCTACCAGCATAGGGTCGCCAGTCTCGGATACTGGCATGCCCAGGCCGAGTCTGGGTAACTTGACGCAATACAGTCGCACAAATGACAGGCTATCTGAACTTCGCTCGTCATCAAGTTCTTCCGGGGCTACGAGGGCTGTGAGTCAAGGAAGCACCTACAGGGCACTAGCAGATGCTGCTGCTACCATCTCGAAACTGCAACGCATGCCCACTACCTCATACCACCGATTTGAGGTCATGTCAAGCTCAGAAGACTTACCTTTGAACAACAAAGCCCCGCAGAACAGCATTGTTAGTCAAGACAGCCAAACTTCATCGAATGACACCGTCGACCTGACCGGATACACACTGACAAGAGTAGATACTAATACACAATTCGACAGTCTGACAGAACATGTTCACCCAGACAGTCCCAGCCCATCGATAAAGCCCCTCCAGACGTCGAAAACTGCAAAGAGAAAAGCTTCCGGTATTTCTCTTCGAAGTTTCACAGCAGGCGTGAAGCGGTCTCATGCCGAGATTAAGAAGCTAGGATCCAAGGTTTGTCGTACCGGCTCTTGCAAGCTCCGTCAAGCTTGTGAGAAGATCAAACGTCGACGCAAGAACCAAGAGAAACAATATTCGGCGTGGAAGGCATTGCGGCGCAGACTCAAGCCAGGGGATGCCATCAAGGGGAAACCTGAGAAAGGGTTTGTATCGTTTTCGATCGAAAAGAACTTCCACGGGCACGAGTCTTGGTGGAAAGTTGGTGTGGAGAAGTTTCAAGCTCCCGAATGGATGCAGTTTGGGAAAGAGATTGAAAGTTGAAATGTCACCATGAAAGTATCTGAAGAAGGAGTGTACACGACCAGGTGGACCAGTTTAGCATCAAGTGTATCAGCATGGAACGCACATTTCATGTAGCCCCAATGTACAACTTGGCTCTTGTATCGGTTGTTATCCCGTAACATGCATGTGACAAGATTGGCTCACACAAAAATAGTATTAAATTATCCCTATAACATATATCGAAAGGAGACAGCTGTAGTTTTTCGTCTCCCAGGACCAACTAGGCCCTCCTCCTCTACTTCATCTCCCCCTTCCAGGCGCTCATTCTCAGCTCGGTCATATTTGCGATTCTGATACTTTAGATAGAAGCGAAGAACATATGCCAGAATGGCAACGGTAAGCATAGCCCCCGCACAAGTGCTCATTCCAGGCGCGTAATAAGGAGCGTCTCGGTCTGGGTAGAGTCGCGTACCCACGAGCGGCCCACACTGACCGATGAGCTGGAGGAGCGCAAAGCCACCACCTTGGCGGCTCTGACTGGCCTGGTTGTTGATGCTCCATGTAAGAATAAGTGTGACTACGTTGAAGAAGCCGATCGCAGCGGGGTAGACGGCTAGATAACGGATGAGATTAGGGAGACTCAAAGGCTTAGCTAGTGCGAGGACGGCGTAGCCGCTGGCGGAGGCGATGGCATGGAAGATTAGGGGAACGGTGCGTGTTCGCAGACGGTCAGACATATGTGCTGTAAAGAGGACGATGACAAAGGCGGCCAGATAAGGAGGAGCGCCGAGGGCCTGAGAGGTGAGAGTATCGTGGCCCATCTCGGTAAGAATCTTGGGTAGGAAGACAGGGAGAGATGAATAGGCCATGTTAGTGAGGAAGAACATGGTGGCAGTGATCCAAGCTACAGGGTCGCGGAATATGGCTAGGACATCACGGCCTTTGAGACCGGAAGAAGGCTTGCCGTTTGTGGCCGTAGACTGTTCGCTTCGAAGACGCAAACTGGCGACCTTTTTCTCACGTTTGGTCAGGTAGGGAGCCGTTTGGGGAGAGTCCGGGATGACGTTCCAAGCAACTACAGATGCGATGACAGAAGGGAAGCCCTCGATGATAAAGAGAAGACGCCATGGGGCAATGGGGCTAAGTTGGGCGAACTTAACAATGAGCCAGGCAAGCGTTGAAGCAAACGTCGTAGCCAGGGGAGCCGCTATATATAAGTGTAAGCTTTGTTCCTGTAATTAACCTAGAGGGTGATCACATACCAGATATGAAAATAGCAGTCCGAAACGCAAGTTCCTCCCGTTTGAAGAAGAAACTCAAGAAGAACGGAATACCTGTAAACCCAGCCTCTCCTATCCCAAGCACTACGCGCAGCGCAATGAGCATGGGATAAGACGTAGCAACAGCCTGTAGAGATGCCATGAGACCCCATGTCAAGACCACCATAGAAACGAATATGTGCGCGGGGATGAGCTTCCATAGCAGCGACATCCATTCGAAAGCAATGTATGAGATGTAAAACGACGTGAGAGCCCATTGGTACCAGTTGTCGCGCGGGGGGTCGGATTGAAGATCTTCGTCCATGCCTGCTATTCGAGCGTTACCGATATCTGATTGTTGTTAGTCTAATGTTATGGGTGAGTAGGTATCAGGATGTCGAACTGGATCGGTCGAGGAAGCTCAGCATGTAGAGCAGAGCCACGAACAAGACAAGCTTGCGATCAAACTTCCTCCTAACTACACGCTCTTCATCCGGCGTATACAGCTGAAAGCTGGCCACGGAGCCAGGACTTCGCGATCGTCCTGCTACAAGAGGATGATTCGCATCCTCATCCTCACCAGCTTCAGCATCCCATATCGCACTGCCGTTGCGATCCCTACTCGTATCCCTCTTGTGCATCTCGTACACCTCGCTCCCACTGCTGCCGACGGCCGACCGGAGATCCTCATCATCGCTATCGTCGAGCGTCAACTCGGCGCCCGTCTGCGCAAACGTCTCGGCTGGGGCGCTGGGCCCGGATTCGGGGGCTGGGTGGGTCATCTGGAGCTTAAGTGAGACCGAAGGATTGAAGTTCAACGGGGAACGGAAGCTGGATCGGACTCGGACTCGGACTCGGAATCGGACTCGGAGGGCTTGGTTGTCGGAACAGCTCTGGGATCAAGATGTCAGTTGGAGGCTAACAAGGACGCCATCCGATTGAGTACATGCAACACATCCTCGTTTGATGTAAGCGGGTTAATAAATGAGGAGAATGTGCTTAGTTGACGGGAAGGCAATTAAGTTAATCGAGTCACAAGCTGTCTTGGTTACACGTGACGTACTATCGACTCCTTACATGGTCATGATAAGGGTCCAACTTGGCGCTCCCCCCAAGTTTTTCTCACATTGATACTGAAAAATCAATACCAACTATCAGAGGCCTACGATCAGAGCATATGACAAGAATTAGATCATTTTATGCTGCATATAATTCATCCCCCAGGCAAAGTTACTTGTTCCAGTAAGCTCGCCCCCATGTTGACATGACGATCTATGAAGCCCCACCACCTTGGTATCTATGAAGTTGCCCATTATACCCCTAAATACATTGCACTACCGCTAGGCCACAAATGAGACCGCCCATGATTACACCAACAGAAACAATTTCTCGACTCCCCCATTGTATGCTTCACCACTCCCGATTCTTATGGATGACTTCCCTTCGCATGAGACGGCCTCCTAAATAGCTTCTTAAGCCCTTCGGCCACTGAGTGGCTTCGACCAATCCGTTGCCTGGGATGCCCTCCTCCTTCGTGCGTGTTCATATTACTGTGCTGAGTAGATACACTAGTCTGTCGAGTCTGTGGTATACTTGGCGGAGGTGGCGGCGCTCTCATCCCCTGATCTGGTGCTACCTGCTGAGGCTTGATTTGTTCCGTGTTTTCGCCCCAGTCATAATCTGAGACTACAGACGGTGGCGGTTCAAATACGACTTCTTCATTTTCCAGTTCTTCCAAAGATCTAGGCAACTCGTACCGGTATGGCATTGAAAATCCCCTGGTGGGCGTCTTAGGTAACGTTCCTTCTTCTGGTGCTGTCTGTGGTCTTCTCTGTGACCCCCCTCGCACAGATCGGGTCTTTGGCGGTGTAGGTGGACGAACAGGAGTTTTTACTTCAGGCTCTGGCGGCAGTGGCACTTCTGGTAATCGTATACTTTTAGGAATGCGAGATTTGGGAGATCTTTGGGTCGCTGGTGGTGGTGGTATCGTTGGAATTTGAGATTTAGTTGCCACAGTAGGAGGATCTGGTGTTTCTCGTTGGACCAAAGTTGGTGTTGTTAGGTTTGTTGATGGGCCTGAAACCAAGTCTTTTGCTTCCTTTGTGATGTTCGTTTCTGTTAATGAAGACTGGGCGGCTTTTGGCGTTGGGGGTGTGGATGGCGACTGCTGCTCGGAAATGGTTTCACCCCCTTCATACAGAACACCAGAGCTTGGTTGTTCTAGATGGGCAGGATTTGGTGATACCAACAACGGTGAAGCATGTGGAACTATGTCCTCAAACCTAGGTATTGTCGACGCAAAAATATTTGGCTGCGGGGAGTATTCTGATGATGGTGATGGTGTTCGAGGGGGGATAACCTCCTTAGGTAGGTGAAGTGTCGCTGCCATTCGCTCGTTTGATGCCATTAGTGATGCTACCAGCGGCAGCGGAGTGTCTTCATTCTGAAATGTACTCGAACCTGACGATTCTTGCGGCGAATCAGACGACAACGGCCACGATGGCTCTGGGGGGTTTGTCTCACCTGTCCTGCTGGGGGCCCTTGGCTCCTTTGGTTCAGGACTAGGATCATCTAATGGTGGCGGAGAAGGCGATAGCGGAGGTATAAAGCTCTCAGGTCTGTACAATGTTGGGGCCGGCAGTTGTCTCTGCAGAGGCTTGGGCGTTGGCGGCGTCAACGACCTTGATGTAAGCAGCTCTTCAGGTTGAAGCGGCTGCACAATATCTGGGATCTCTTGTCTGATAGGACTCCGCACTGGTGACTGTGCTTTAACAAATTCTTCTGGTTCCACCTGGGCGTGGTCAAATTCAGAATAAAACCCTGATGCTGTCGAAGTTGAATATCGTGTGTTTTCAGAATGAAGGAGTGGCATTTCGACATCAGGCGTTCCCAATCCTGGTCCTCCATTGGGCGACTCTTCTTGAGACCAAAATGACGATCTCGTCGAAATTGATAGCCTATGCGGATCAAGGTCCTGAGGCTGGAGTGGTGCATCAATATCCGGGGTCTCTTGTCTTGCTGTGCCATTGGGTGATTCATCCTGAGACCAAACTGTTGATGTCGTCAAGACTGAAGCCCTATTTGGAGGGGGCCCTTGAGGCTGGAGTGGTATATCGATATCTGGAAGTTCTCGTGAAAGCGGTCTTGGGGTAGCAGCACCATCAGACTCTTCTAAGATATCTTCCAGCACTGTAAGAGCATCATCTTCCTCGTTATCATCTTCGTATTCAGACGGCGAATCGGAGAACGAGGAGCTTGCCTCTCCAGCATGTGCCTTCGGCTGCACTGCTCTTTCTTGTATCTGCTCATACCCCTCATGTCCTTCGATCTCACCCTCTTCGTCATCACTCTCACCAGGAACTTCCCTCACCTCATCACCACAAACAACGACATACCACCTCACAGACTCGCCTTTCTGCAGCTCGTTCCTCAATTTCACAATCCATCCATCGTCACCTCCCATCTTGTCGTAATATTTGGCCATCTGACCCGCCACATCCACGCTCAAATCGACTCTGACCACATGATCAGCCACATAAGCATATGGTCTGGATGCTGTCACCATTTCGTCGGCATCAAACTCTTCTAGCAACTTGACAGCGGACCACGGATGCATGAGAACGCCATCTTCGGCATCAGGTACACGCGACGTCGGGATTGAGTGGTCGTCATCAATATGATCGTACTTGTCTTTGGGCTTGACTTTTCTGCTGACGCTGACACTGGGTTGCGTGGGCGTTGTTTGTGGAGTGAGCTCTGGTAAGAAGTCGTATTTGGTGTACAACTGAGCGAGGATGCAAGAAGACGTCGCGGGTGCAATAATCCAGTTCGGAGCTGCGTCTTCAAGATCATTGAGAATGACAAAGATGCGGATGTCGCGGCGATGCCATCGAAACCCGTGGCATAGGTAAGTCGGCATTGGGTCGTTTGGTGATGAGACGGGCGCTCCTCTCAGTGAGCGCCGCGAGTTGATAGCGATGAACGAATGATCGATTACCTCACGCAGGCGTCACTGAATCTCGCCTTTTCATAGAGATGTTTGACCAAGCTTCAAAGAGCAGTCTGTAAAATGTCCAACATCTCGGTATCGATAACGGATATTGACGCGTTGTTGATTGAGGATAAAATCATGGAATGGAATTGAGCTGCGTCGCTTTCGTTCCTGAGGTGCCTTCTGGATCTTGCCTGCTGTACCTAACCTTACTCAGTACGGGTATAGTAGGTTAAGGTACGGGCAGGTACGCCCAACGTCAGCAAGACAGAGAGACACGCCAACGCCGTCTTCGGAAGGCGCCGCCCCATAACCAAACGGTAGTCGCTCTTCCATTGTCCGCATGCGATTATAGACCATGTGAAGCACCGTTTCCATGATGTTCTAAGCTTAGGCTGACACAAGGTCTCGGTCGTTCCCGAACACGCGGTACGGCATTGTTATTGTCATTTTTCATATTGATTAATTCAAGTCCAATAGGAATGTATAGTAAATAGACTAAACACCATCTCAAAATTTTATGACACCCAACTTCGATCTTGATATATCCACCTCGGAAATCAACCTTGCTTTGCAGTATATGCCAATAATTCTCATAAATCAATGCCGCATGCTCCCTCCTTTTTGTTGTAACCATCTATCATCATCAAAACACCTCTTCAATGGTATAAAGCGGACCCTAGTTGTTGAATCCCGCCATGTCCAGGCTAACGCCACCTGTGTCCTGTAACCCTTCCATAGTAACGCCTCCAAAGTCTTGAGGGTCAAACTCAAAGTTCATGTCTTGAAGGATGTTGTTCACATCCTCGTCTGAAAGGTTCACATCCATGTTACTGGACATCGCAGGTGCTTCTGCAATTGAATCTTTAGCGGCCTGAGCACTGGGAACCTTCTTGGCCACCATATCCTTGAACTTGTTCAACAAGTCAATGTCGTCGGCAGGTGTAATCGCGGAGTCGAGAATACGTCGTGCTCGTGTCTGCAACATAGCATCTGAGGGCATGGATCCCTTGCAGGCCACATGGTCCTCAACATAGCTGATCAAACCACGCTCCAGCTCTCGAGAGCAGAAGACTTCGGCCGGGCGCGCCGCCTGCGACGAGAGCTTCTCGAGATAACTGTTCGCAATTGCTGCTGGGAGAGACTTGGCACCTTGACCCATCGACACCTGAGCATCTGCAGGGAAGGGTTCCCGCGATGCCTTGGGGCACGCATAAGGCGGCGCAAATCCTGAACCGCCAGATTCAAGGGCCCAACCATCGCTGATAGGCAGACCAGGGCCATCTGTCTTAAGGATTCCAGCGTCTCGCTTGAACCTCTGCAGCCACTCGGCGTTGTCTGCAGCGGTTTGGTTCCACGGATCGTCGCTAAAATACTGTCAGTTCATAGTTCGATAGTCCTCAACTTGGAAAGACTTACTCATCGTAGAGAATCCAGCGGGCCTGGTGCTGGAGTTCCGCATCGCTCGGCACATGGCGGTTGGGGTTGTTTGCCGACATAGTACCAGCTACCCATCTTCCTAGCTCCTTGGCCAATCGACGGTAACAGTTGGCATCATTAAGAAAGTATGGTCCAGGGCAGTTATTACCACTACCCATGTCGAACATATCATTGCAACCCAGTAGCACGGGGCACCCAGAGAGATTCGTTGTGGCATCAGTGCTGACGGTGCCACTGACCGTCGACTTGCTGCTAGCTTGGAGAGAGAAGGCGGGTGAGCTGTCGCTGGTCACAGGGTGTCGGTTTCTGAAACCCTCGAGCCAAGATGCGTTATCAGCCGCGGTTTGGTTCCAGCCGTCGTCGAACTCGTAAATAATGATACGGGCTTGCCGTTGAAGATCCTCGTCAGTAGGCTCCAGTCCCATAGATCTCTGCAAGTTGAGATAATCCCTTAGTTCGCGCTCTAGACGCGAGTAGCTGTGGATAGTCGAGTCGATGGATGTAGGGTCTGTCGACCGGCAGATGTGGTCTACCACGTCTTCGCTTCGTGGCAAGTGTGCACGTCGACGGAATGGGGCAAGCCAATCAGTGGACGATACAGCAACCCGAAGTAACCAGTTAGCAATGGCTTCTGAAGGGTGCGTTGAAACTTCTTCCACCCGGCCAACGATGCGGCAAGCCTCCTCCTGGAGCTCATCGTCCATCGCCGTGAGACCCAGTAGCCTCTTGGCCTTGACGAACTCTTGAAGCTGCACCTCCATGGGGCACTCCTCGAACAAGTTGTCCTTGCCGTTAATTTTGAGTGATGCCAGCCTGTTTTCAGCGGCACCACGTAGGGGACCGAATCTTGCCTTTTGCTGTAGTGCATCCGAACTCATAATGATATCTCTAAGCCAGGATGGGCGTGTCGCAATACCTTGAAGAGACAACAATTCGCTTGCGAAAATGATACGACAACCTTCGACCATCATCTCTTCATCGTTCGGGGTTCGTCCGTGTTGGTCCTGGTAGTTCCGCATGAAGAAAGCCATTTCCAGTTTGATCAGCTCGTACGCATTACGAGGTGACTCTGGCGGGGAGTGAGTGGCTACGTATGGCAACGGAGATGTGCGTTCATGATGAATAAGATCTATTTCAAAAGTTAGACGTTGGCAACTTGTCTACAGGATATTGCAGAGGTCTCATACATGGAGGCATCGAGTTCTCGACCATCTCGAGCACAGGGTTATCGAAACCCCAGTCACCCTTCCAGTCAGCCATGGAATAACCCGTCTTGAAATGCTCCGCCAGATGATCGACACGGATAGTCCATGTATCCATCACGATACCACAGAAACCACACCGGGACCGAATCTCAGGCGTAGCCACCTTCCATGACTTCATAGACCAATCCTGAAACTTGATGTTATGGACCAGGCGCAAGTGCTGGTTGAGATGATCTTTTCTGTAAAATGTTCGTTCTGCAGGAGTGCGCTCTTGGCAAGCTGAATGGTTGTGACTTTCGATGTGCGCATCGTCTGGGTTGGCGTCACCGCAAAAGACACAGGACAATATACCAGTATCAGGGTTGACGGCTCTGGGACCTTGAGGGGAGCACACCCACCGCTCAAGAGACAAGTGCAATGATTTCTCGTGACGTTGCCAGTCATGCTTAGTTCTAAATGTCTCTGTACAGAATGTACATTGGAAAGTCTTAAGAGGAGCTGACAGACTTGTCTTTTCTTTGCCCGTCTTTGCCGAGGCCCTTCGGCGACGTCGTCGTCGACCATGGCTGTTAAATGGGGCTGAGCCAAAAGATCCCCATGAGTTGCGAGACCCATGAGAGTAAGCCGATCCAAAAGATCCGTTACTTGAGTGAGATGTTCCCAAACTGCTAGCAGATGATTGGTTGCAGATGGATTTGCTCGAGCCATCATCCGCATAGCTCAAGCTGAATGGGCTGTCAAGTCCCGACGACATTCCGGAAGAAGACGCGGTAACGGCCCGGGCAATAGCGCTGACAGACGCAGGTTCGTTCTCGGGGGGCGAGTGTTGCCATCTCTGCAGTGGATTCATGGCCTCGAGAGCTGGTGTTCCTCGGCGTTGAGGAATATCCATGGGACCTGACCAGCTGGTGTACTGAGGTGATGTCGAGCGTGGAGGAGCTTGGACCTTGCCACGGCGACGGGCATTCGCAAGCCAATTAGTAATTTGTGTCTTATTGAGACCGGTTTGGCGCTGTAGCATCTCCTTCTCCTCGTCACTGGGATAAGGGTGACGGTTATGAGTTGAGAGCCAGTTCTTAAGAATACGGACAGACTCGCGAGAGAATCGTGCTCCAATCTTAGGAGGAGGCGCGGCCTTGTTGTTGAACTTCTCGCCCAGGTTGGTTAGATCAGAGACCGAGGCGTTGCGGGAGGATTGACAAGAGTCATCTTGAGTGTCCTCTTGAAGGGTGTTGGTGATCTGAGGTCCTGTTGGCAGGAAAGGGTTGATATCAAAGGGAGCAACCGAAGGGTTAATAGACTCTGGGGTAACTGCAAAACTGCAGTCGACGTGCAAGGCTACACAGCTTGTGCAGTAATCCTTGTACATACCCTCTCGGATCTTTTTGCAGGAGAAGCCACCCATGGTACAATTAATGCATGGCGACTGAGGAAAGTCCCACTGAAACTGGCTGGAGATGTCGTCGGCGGTTGTTGCGAAATCCATTGTTGCGGCGGGCATTTCTGGCAAAGGAAAGTTGTTGTCCGAAAAATGCTGAAGGGCGCAGAAGCTGAAGTCATCCTCACTGACATTCTCCAAAACAAGATCGATGTTCTCGTTGTTGTCAGCCTTTAGACCAGCAAGGGCATCGACGCCCTGCGGCTGCTGAAAGGCGTCAATAGCCTTGTCCCAGTTGACAAACTGCTCCATCTCATCGATATTGGCCATGATACACGTGGGTAGTCCCCGATGCGGAGCAGAGATGTCAAGTCAAGTGAAAGGCGCGCGTGAAGATGACAACCATAAGCCAAATTGGTTTGATTGTCAAGTCAAGTCAAGCCCAGTCCCACTTGAACCTGTCGACAAGTGGAAGCTAGAACAAACAAAAATAATTGAGCCTGATAATGAAAGGAAAGGAACAAGGCTCATAAGTTGAGGATGGTCCTTGAGTTTTGTTCAAGTTGAAAAGTCCAACTAGTCACAACTAACGGTCTGTCTAAGAGACGATGTCGAACAAGGAGTCAGAGTCAGCGCCCCCAGAACTCGAACCAAGCCAAAAGTTGGTGGAGTTGGAGTGCAGACAGTCGGCCAGCCACACCAACCAGCTGAAGGAGTCTAGCCAGAATGTCAAGTCGTGCGCCCTTCAATTGACAGACAAGGATCTTTTTGATCAATGGACCCACGCATCCACGCGGCGGGGTGACTGTGTTAGGAACACTGTAATCTGGCTCTACCTCGCCAGTCGATAGTTGAATTCCTCGACGTTACCCAATCACCACCTCGAGAGTACAGTGTCTGCTCGACCGTGTCACGCCAGACGGGGCGCATTTTGGGCTCCGCTTCTCGTTATTCACAAGGCGTAGCCATCCATGCAGATGCATCGTGAGAGACCATCAACTCATCGTCCCGAGACCGGCCTCTGTATGAACCTTCCGTCCAGTAGTAAATTCCGTTCTCTTCTCGAAACCACAAGAATCTCCCTGAAGAAGTCACGAGCGTGATCGAATCGGAGTTATGACAGCCTGCAGATAAGCCTCCAAGCTTCCGCGGGGCATGTGCGTGGGGTAATTAGAGTGCGTATCCTCAACAAGTTCGTCTCTCCGTCTTGTTCGGGTTGATTGATATGCCCCCATTAGCCGCTCAGATCATGCTGAATTTCTAGATTATCGCGAATGCCCTGGAACTTTCGAAGAAGAAGTGCCTGTCGGAGCAATAGCTTGGAGGCCTTATCGGTCAGATTTTAGAATCAGCCACCGACACACCGCGTCCTTGACAATGGGTTAGCGAGTCGCAGATCTCTCTTAATATTTCCCTGCTCCAGAGCCATTTCGTCTGACGGTGTGACGTATTGGTAAGCAAAAAGCCCGAGAATGCTGTGTGTTACGATTGATATGAGCAAGGTGGATGGGTATGGCATTTTTGGTGTGGTTACTTTACTGTAAAATCTGGGGATTTGGGGAAGGCGCTACTGAGTGTCCTGCAAACCAGATTGCTCGGCGCCCGCCAGCCTGCACCTGCACCTGCACAGCGGAAATGCAGGCTGCAGCGGAATGAGCGGGTACTGTAGCAGCCGCTCATCGGCGGAGTCTCCGGTCCTGCCCCACTCCGGAAGCCGCGATCACGGAGCTGAAAATGAGAGCACGCTTGACCAATCCCCAGTTTCTCTACATATCAAGACATTCCTTAAGACAACTGTACCAAGGCTTCCGGTAATACAGAGTTCGAACTGCTTCAGCCGGCCTATATGTTTCATTGAAGAGAATCTGTAGTATAGCCCAGCCTAACTAAACCAGGCAGTCATCGCATCAAATGGCCGGCGGTGTCCTCTGCACCATCCATCTTCTTCTCGACCAGACATCTGATACCAGACCGGGGATAGACAACCATAAGATCTTTCCGCAAGTGCCGTAACTTTAAGTCCCTAGCCCAATCTGGTTTATCGGTAAGATCCGACCCAGCTCGGTGGAGCATGTAGTGGCATCACCCAAGATATTCATACTTGTAGGCAGGCCGCCTACAGTAGGTACTTCAAACAAATTCTTTCGGACAGAGTGCCGTAATTACCAGTACAGCGGGTATTTCTGGGACTTCCACTCCCTAATCAGATCTTAAAATTTACTATCAAACTACCTATCAGATGCTATGTTCACGTGAGTTGATCTTAAACAAAGCACACTCAAAACAGATTCTTAACTGCTCACACGTTCCACTCTCATAACATCTATCAAGACTGAATAAGCACAGTAACATCAAGGTCTAAATAAATAGTATGGACTGTCGTGAGTATACTCTTACCACAGGATTTTCGAGCTTGAGGCTCGAGTTGAAAGCGATGATCAGAGTCATAAGAATCGATTTGGGCTCGCAACTGGAACCGGGATCAAGGAGACTTGATTTGCTGTATCTTGATGACAATTTGGTTTGATTGAATAGATTGACTCGAATTCTTCCTGGCACGGGGCAATGTTCTTGCCTCGATGAGCTCCTTAGGCTGGTTAATCTGTTTGAGTCTTCAGCCTTGATTGGACTTATAGAAACGCGCTATGTCTCTTGACAATTGAAATGCGCTTTTCTCTATCTATTGAGAGTATACGCCATCATCGAGCCATGATTCTATGGTACTCGAAGTCATGATCATGTGTGTTCTTCCTATATCAAGCACTCAGTCAACTAATATCACTTTCAAATGACCGGCTCCATCCACGATGCAGCAACATCCTCACAATCTACCGTAGCCCTTTGAGCTAATTTATGATGCAAACAACGCCTGTAACTAAGCAGAGATTCAGGAGCACCATCTCGAGGAGATGGTTTCTTGATAACTTCATTGCCCCCGCCGTCAACATGACGTGGTAAAGTCGCCATTATATGGGCACGAGGTGAATCCATTCAACGCCAACGCCATCCCCAAATGCGCTCGCTTCAAATTCCAACACACTTGGTTTGAAAGGTCTTTTTGTTATGTTTCATGACTGTTAAACATCTCAATTCTCAATCGGATCTAGTAGTCTCTCGTCTACCTCAGTCCTTGCCTCTCGCCTTTCCTCTCCAACATCTGAAGTAGAAATTGCACCCAAGCTAGCATCCAAGATGAGTTGAGGTTCTCGGAATCTGTGATGCCGTTTTTATTTAGAGAATTTACGTATACGCAGGAATGCCTAACAGCAGCTCACAAAATGTCAGCTTGTCACGATGCCCCCTCTCCTATCTTCAACCCGACATCCGGTGGCATACTTGCATACCCCATCTTGATAGGCCACCGTGCCGTTTAGTGTTTGGAAATTTTCTTGCTTGTTAACTCGAGTCACTTTATTAAAATGTGGCAAAAAGCGGCATTTGTTCACCGTCCCTGCGGAAGTACCGTTACATTTGCATGGGTCAGCCCTATCATCAACCATCGCACTTCGTGTTTACAAAGACCTACACAGTTTCGTCGTGATCACAGCAGTGCTAAGATTGGAAAACCAGAACATTAATGCTCCCGTGGTCTTTTACACCTCGTGGTTTTTTACTTGATACAGTTTACCAAGCATTGAGCAGTGTGGACACCGCAATTACGTGCCTGTCTACCGTGTTGTAATAATCCGTGTTGCAAACCCACCTGTTGGAGATCTCTAAGGGTCCAGTTAAACTTCAGAAAGTTCTGGAGATATCGTACGGAAAGCGTTGTTCGTCGCCCAAGCCGCCATTATTAGCAATAAATCAAAAGAGGAAGCGGAACGTAGGGTCAAAGCTGATACTTGGTCAAGTTGTCAACTCACAGTCGCTCAACGCGACACCGCATTCTCTTTTTGGCTCATGTAAACTATCTTGCGATACTAACAGCCCGATCCTGTCTATATGTGCGTTTGCCTTTTGGTGAAACAATGTGCTTTTCGAGAGAAAACGTGGTATCGCTGACTCCATCCCGTAGTTCTGTATAGTCCTCATCCATAGTTTTAGGGGAGAAAATAAATGCGGACCAGACATGTGTGTTAAATACCATACTCCTTGGGCATGATGCGCCCAACTCCATGAGCTAAAACTCGTCCGAGGCCGTTGTGTATGCAGTGAATTCCAAAAAGCGCCAGTCCTTACTCGCCGTCCATTCGCGAAATCCTCGCGTTGCAGTGACTCCTTGCTGACCACGAAGTACCTCATAAGTCATTGATGTTTTCCGTCATGGATCCTACTCATTAATCATGTCCAAGTTCTTGTAATTCCCGCTCTTTAGCGGCAAGCATTTCCCGCATCCTATCCGCTTCGCGTTGTAGGGCTGCTCGACGCTCAGCCTTTACCCTCTCGCTCTCGAAATCTCGCGGCCCAGCACCTGGGGTGAGGTCGCGATGGGAAAAAGCACTGGGACTGGGAGCCGAAGCGATGGTACTTCCAGGTGATCGTATGGGGGGTAAAGAATAGTCGCCGTCGTCGCTTCCTGCCCCGGTATGTGGTGGCGTACTAGCTGATGTCGAAGGGTTGAGTATCGATTTGATATTAATCGAAGAAATCCGTTTCGAAGTCTCTTGTCCATTTTCCCCCGAGGCGAATGCTTCGCTTTCGGTGGTAGAGAAGGACCGTTTTCGTGTCGGCGAAAGAAAAGATGCAGGAGACAGAGACGTCTTCCTATCATTGTTTGGTGCTATCGATGCTATAGGAGCCAGTCGGTTATCGTCGTTGAGAGAGCCTGAGTACTGGCGCGGATTGTTTGCTTGATGATATGCAGCAAGGTCGGACGTCGAAGGCAATGGCGATATCGTTCTACTGGGTCGTATAACTGGCTGAGGTTCAATGGTAAGAGGGTGATCCGGACGACGGCGAAGACCCAAGTTGACAGATCCATCCTCATTCATCGACCCCCTCTCGGCATTCGAATCATGTTGACTCTGTGACTCGGCCGAGTCGATTGCGTCTTCCATCTCTTCATCTTGAGATGCGGGAATAATGCGTTTTCGTCTTTTGATGGTCGACTTCTTCATAGTCATTGGTCGGTGGACGCCATGAAGCTTATAGTACAGGCCTGGGCTTGTTAGCGATCACTTAAAGCGAATTAACACAAGTCAGTACTTACCACAAGCATTGCAGATAGTGTGGCCGCTCTCGTCTCGCCTCCAGAGTGGTGTAATGGTAGTGGCACAATTTTGGCACGCAATCACTACCGTAGCATTCGAATTTTGCTGATTTTGCATGGCATTGACATCCACAGGAACAGGTTCCGGTTTTGCAGGCTCGCTCCGACTTTGACAGCTTTGCCGCTTTTGAGTCCCACCCAGATTGGCACTTTTGGAAACACGGTTGTTGTAGGCCGGGCATCCATTACAGCCCTCTGCACCACCTGTTCCATTGCAACGGCCACCACCAGGACAAGTCCCTCCAGGAGTCTGATCGGCAGATACGTATGTCGCATTTGAAGGAGATTTTGCGGCCGACGCTGCGGTTGGCTTGGGTGCAGCAGTTCGAGGAGGGTCTGCAGGGACAACATTCGGTGGTCGTTTAAGACTAGTCGGACGAGAGGCATTTCTAGCTTTCAAGTAAAGACCACAAGCATTGCAAATTGTGGCACCTTGTGGTGATCTCCGCCACAAAGGTGTTCGAGTAGTTCCACAATTACTATTTTTGAGGTGAGCGATGAGATGATAAATGAAGGCACGAATATCAAAACTTACCTGCAAACTTGTCCTTGACTTCCGCTAGGGGGAGGACTTGCTTTTGAGCCATGGTCTGACCCAGGACTTTGTTGTTTTGACATGATGCCTGGAGATGGACTTGTTTTGGAGTCGGGCGGACTTCCACTTAGTTTATGCCGATGACCACGGTCGTCTTGGCCAGCTGGAAGTCTGGTTCGCTCCTGAGAAGGGGCCGCTAGAGTATCGCTCTGTTTCGAGGCCATGGGCCTTGATGGTAGCGCAGTTCGCACTGAGCTCGCCTCGCGCTGGTGGCTATACAGCGCCGTTGGCTGTGTATCTTGGCTCATGCCCGTAGGTAGAGCTGGTATCGTCGATGAAATCAAGATGGCAAAGGTTTGGCCGAAACGAACAAGTATGAAATAGTGTTGAACGAAGGAACCGTTACAGATCAAGAGACTATAACATGCATCGGCGTCAATGTCGATGTCGAGTTGTCGTAAGGATTACTTTGGATGTCGTACAGGCTAACGATGAGTAAGATGCGGATTTGAAAGCAAAAGAGAAGTTCTTTCACGCGAGTCGCAATCGGCTGTAGCGGATTGTCAAGTGGTTGCAAGCCGGCCGAGGGAGGCGAATCCGGAGAGAGGCCGGAGTCGGGTTCCGCAACTACAAGCTCGTGGTCACCGAAGCGAACCAAACAAGATATGACTACCTGACCTCGACGTAAGGTGTAAGTCCGAGTCGGAGGAGGTACCTAGTAAGAGGCCTGGTCTAGGGTCAAATGATATGTACCAACAAGTCGTGATTTCGCTGGTGGGCAGACCAGTCGACACAATCGCCAGGGTACAAGGAGACCTAGATTCGTAGGCAGGTGACCAGGCAGGCCGGACCAATCGACAGTTCAATCGAGTCGATCGAAAAGGAAGTCGGGTATTGGTCAGACGACAGATGTCAGATAGTGACGCGACAGCAACCGGATACTTGGGACCGCCTTCAGGCCAGATCAAAGAACCCAAACAGTAAGTTGAGGAGAGGGACGCGGGGGAAATAGAGGAGAAGACCAGGGTGTCGAGGAGAGGTTGCAGAGTAGCAGAGTAGAAATCAATCAAGGATGGAGGACAAAGATCGTCAACCAAGAAAGAGGCGTGCGCAGGGGCGATCAATGTGGTCAATACGCAATAATGAGAGAAGTTGGTAAGACGACAAAGGCGGCGCAAGCGCAGGAAGACGCCCTGTCTCGAGATTTGAAGGCGTGCTTAGCGAATAGCAGGGGAGGCCTTCATCAATGGACTTTTGGCGGCACCACCAGGCTGGAACGGTGACCAAGACGAAGGAGACTAGGGTGCAATGTTTGTGTGCGCGGTGCGTACGTGCGTAGATCGATAACCAGGCAGCGCAATGGGGACTGGTACGGCAGATGGCGGTGGAGGAGGGAGGGACGGTGACCCCGGGGGAACGATGTCCGAGGCAAGGTGGGGAGAAGGTGAAGGCGAGGTGAAGGTGAGGCGACGAAGGTAGGTGAGAAAGGAAAGAGATGAGATTGGGGCAAATACGACTCGATACGTGGGATGTGAGACGCAAGTTGAAGCTGGCGCGGCACACTCAAACTGAGAATACTGTGAGTATGGGAGGAGGGCAAGGTTGTGATGAGGATGAGCAGAATAAGGTGATTGATTGCAAGGTATCCAATCCGATAGCAGCAGAATGGGGCTGGGGCTTGGGCTTGGACCTGGCTTGGAATATTGTTTGCCTTAGCTAGCACCGGCAAGGTATCGTATTGTACGAACTGCACAAGGTAGATTAGTTATGATGAATGTGAGACTGGTTGACTTGTCGGGAGTCGGGAGCTGCGTTACATTGCATGACCTAAATGGGACCAGCACTGCAGGTAGTTTCCACGATACCAGGGCTTTGTTTTCTCTCTGCCCCTCTGAGGGGAGAGAATGGAGCCAGAACCAACCTAAGGAGTGACGTGCGAAAGGCAATGGGAAAAGACACATGATGCGATTTCACGGGGAGACGGCCCCAGCATGGCACGACCTCCGGTAAGTGCCTACAGTAAGCGGTGGGTTGGGGTTAAAACAACGGACTTTGCTCTAGACAATTCATCTTGTATTCTAGTGCCTCTTAGTCTCAACGCAAGATGCCGTTTCCGACAGCTTGGAGCCAACGACCTGTCAAAGCCCCCATGACAGCTGAATACGATGCGCTTCAATATGCACGCCTCATGCTGAATCACAATCACAGATCGCCCTGGTTAGAACCCTCTAGATTCTATGCCAGTGACAGTGCCGAGAAGAGCCCAGCGCAAAAGGACCCTTTCAGTCCCAGCGTGTCGTCACAGTGGAGGGGCCTTTCTTCCAGGCCCTTAGATCAATACGTTTTAGCAGGCCCCCCTCCCTCACCGCGGCTCTGTCAAGTTTGCTCAGTCGCCCCTGAAATGCGTTGGATTACATTAACCAGATTATGATTGGCTCAGCTAATACGGAGAAATTTCTCAGCGCCGCTTAGCTCCGCTGCCCGGCTTTTTTACTTACGCAGGGGATCGCCGTCCTGGTGCCCTGACCGACTAAGTAAGATCCAGTCGACACTAGGCCGAGATCAGATCCACCTTTTTCTTATCAGCCGAGGTACGTAGCCAGCCGCGCTCTTATCTCTTTCCTCGCGCCAAATTCACCGTCGCGCTTCTAACGCGAGGCTATCGATAGCTTCAGCCGAAGTGGGCGCAATTCACGAATCGCAATCGTCGCCGTTTTCGGGTCGACGTCAAGCTTTACATCGCGTCAATACTACTCAACCTCAGATTAGCGTTTGCATCTACTAGCACCGAGCATCACGATTGCCTCAATTGCTCGCTCAATCCTCGAGCCTCTCATCATGACTTCGGAGCTTGGCAGCAGCCCCAAAAGGGAGCCCACACCAACACTACCCTTATCCTCAATACCTCAAAAGCGCGCTCTCGAAGAAGGTCGTCACAGCCCCGTCGTGCCCTCGCCACTGAATCCCGAAGTCAAGCCTTCCGACTCTTTGGCATCCGAAGATGCCGCTCAAGCTGCCCGATCCAAATCTGCCCGCACGAAGAAGGACACGCTGAAGAAGCGCGAGTCGAAAGGAGGCGATAGTGCTCGTGCGACCCCCGACCCAAAGCCGAAGACGAAGCACCAAAAGAAGCAGAGTAATTCGAGTCCATTGCGATATAAGTTAGCGCCTCCCAAATTGTCTGACTTTGACGTCCCACGAGGGCCGGTCATGACATCCCATCATGAGGTCACAATACTCAGCGGCCAAACTGTAGAATTCTTCGAAACGTCGGATCAGTAAGTCGTGTTTCGACATCAATTCGTTGCGTCCAGATGCTAACTCTCCAAGTGTGTCCAACAAGAAGAGCTTCCGTTATACCCATTGCATCGCCGACCCTCTCTTCCCTTCCATGATTTACTATCGAGGTACAGAACCAGAGCCATACGGGCCCCACATGAGCTTCGAAGACTCAGCGGGGCATGTCTTCTTCGACAAGTCAGCTCGACAGGTTACGACCGATAAAGGGTTTCGCATGGCACGGGCAAATGTCGCTGTAAGAGAAGGTAGATGGTACTGGGAGTGCAAAGTCACACAAGGAGTTCGACCACCCAAGGACGGCGAGTCCAAACCAGAAGGCGGACGGCATGTGCGCATGGGCTGGGCGAGACGTGAAGCATCACTTGATGCGCCGGTAGGATTTGATGCTTACAGCTACGGCCTTCGTGATGTTGCGGGTGAAAAAGTGCATATGTCACGGCCCAAAGAGTTCTTCCCTGCAGGAGAAGGTATTCGAGAAGGCGATGTGATCGGGCTCGAAATCCAACTACCATCAGAACAGCTACATCGCAAGATCATGTCTGGGCAGTACAACCCAGTGGTTGATCAAGCAGACGAGGAACCTCCGCCCACAGCTGAAGGATGCAACATTATCCGCGACCGCGTCCCTATTCGTTTCAAAGCACACACTTATTTTGAAAAGATCGAATATTTCCCTACCAAGGAACTGGAGGATCTTATGAACCCAGCTCCCACAGGATCAGGTGGTTCTTCAGAGCCTCCTGGTCCTAATCATCCGACGCCAAGTCTCCGCACCCTTCCAAACTCATGCATCCGCGTGTACAAAAATGGTGTCCTTATGGGGACTGCTTTCGAGAACCTACTGGGTTTTCTCCCCCCAGCTTCTCGCCCTCAAACCCAAGTTGGAGCTCGTGAGGGTCTTGACGACGGCATGCTCGGATATTACCCTGCGGTAAGTGTCTTCCGTGGAGGTGCTGTGGAGGTCAATTTCGGTCCCGATTTCTGGTACCCTCCTCCAGCCGAGGCGGCCGCCACAGATGGTAACCCCGATACGGTCCGGTCCGGCAATGCCAAGTTGAACAAGGTGCACGCCGTAAGCGAGCGTTATGCGGACCAGATCGCAGAGGATATTGTCTATGACATTATCGATGAAGTCGACTTTTGGTCGCAAGACGGTGGTGGCGCAACAGACCGTCAAGGTGTAAGCGACAAGAGCGAGGCTGTCGCCATGGCACCCGGAAGAGAAGAGATCAAAGAAGTGGTACAGGACGATTAATACGAGCCAAAGGCCCTCGATTGTTATATTCATACCCAGGAAACCTACGAAGCATAGTTTTGAAAAACATCAGTGATGATTCTTTTTTACAGCCTTTCAATAAAGATACCCACTGCTGTGAAGACGCAGAAATCAAGTTTTTATTCACAAATTATTCATCACTAGTGAAACCTGGTATCCATACTGCCCCGAGGCCCCATTCTCGCTTCATCCGTTGTCATAATCCGTGTCGTAAATATTGCTCATTACCATGAAATATTCGTGCCCGCTGTTGAATGTCCTAGGCCCAGCCTCAGCGACGAACAGGCTCCTCCGGCGAGACAGGTTCACGAACAGCTGGAACAGGAGAAGGCTCAGACAAAGGAGATACAGGCTCTCCAAGCACCGCCCTGTCGGCATTACGGCTCGCCTCTGCTTCTTCCGGGCCTGGGAGAAGAAGAGGGTCGTCTGGAAGTTCCTCGATACGATCGCTGCCGTCGATGGGAGTCTCGGCTGCAGACTTCTCTTTCTCAAGTCGCACCTCACGACCTCTCTTGTGACAATACCACAAGACAAACATTAATACTGTATGAAGATTAGTAATTATATGCATAGCATAGATAGCAAAGACTTACTGAACAAGGAAACGCTCCAAAGGACGTTTGTGCCCATGAAGGCGGGCCAGCGCACCTTCAGAGCGTTAACAATAGCCTTGAGCATACTGACGACAGCTCCCGGCTTTTTCACCAGATCTACCAAGTTCTGCGGCTTAAGGAGGTCGATAGCTGCGTCCTTGACACCCTTCTCCGTATTCGCCTTAAGACCCTGGCTCTCTGCAGCAGCTGCCAGCAGCTCAGGCGCCAAGGATGATGTGAGCTTGTCTGGAAGCTGAGTAACAAGCTTCTTGAGTGATGCCGGCAACTTTTCAAAGCCGCGGTTGATGGCACCATCGCGGTCCTCGATGAGACCGGCCAGGTCGCCGTATGCTGTTGGTACGCCATTGGCAAGATCCTTGAAGACTTGTGTGAAGCGCGACAAGAGCTCAGAGGACTCGTTGGAGAGTGAGACGATCTTGTTGTTCTTGGCTTGGAGGTTCAGACGATCGAGGACGTTACCAAGATCTTGCTCCTCGCGCTCAGCTTCCGGCGCAGCGACGTTGTCTTCTGGTTTCAAACCATCGTCTGCCTTCTTGTGCCTTGTGAACAAAGCTGTAAGGCGATTAGGTTGCTTGTCGTGCTTCTCTTTTTCCTTCTTTTCCTTCTTCTCTTTCTTTTTGTCTTTTTTGCTTTGGGAGTCTTGCTGTGGCTTGATCGCTTCTAGCTCGCTATCAGAGGCGGAGGAGAGGTCGATCTGAGGCGTGTTGATGCGCGGGGGCAGTGGTGGTGGCGGACTGTCGTCTTCGAGGATACTCTGAAGCCAAGCCTCATCGCTCTGATCGAGGACTGGGCTCATCGGAGGAGTATCGGAGCTGAGGCGGTGCTCAGTGCTTCGCCGCCTGTGATGCTGACCGGATCCATGGTTTGCGTCGGTATCGAAGTCAGGTACACGCCCTTGCGTTCGATCTACTGAAGATCCCGCTTCAGTGTTTTTCGTAGCCTCCTCAGCCGCTGCTTTCTCAGCTTTCTCGGCCTTGTTCTTCTTGATCTTTTTGTATGTCAAGTATTCCAGCATCTTGTATGGTTGTTTGGCTGGAGAGTTTGTGGGTAATTTAGGCGGTTTGTCTGCTATTTAACTAGACTGAAACACTCAACAAGAGGCCGCCCAGTTCAAGAGAGCTATGCGTTGGCGCGCGCTTGCTATGATTTGCCTTTGTCTTGTATTGGTGACGAACGATCTACGTTGATCGAGAACGCACAGCCACATCACATGTGATGTCATGATGGCGGCCCAATCACCCCCACGCCAAAAACCTCTGATTAGATGATCGACATTCAACTGCCGTACCTAGGAGATACGAATCCGAAAACTTGTGTGGGTGGGGATCTAAAGACTTATTTCGACTTCAGTTGGGTTTATTGCCGGTTTCAATTGACCCTGGGTATCGTTGAATAGGTACAGTAGTTAAAGAAAAACAATCCTGGCAGGACAGCGCATATGCTTCAATCAGCGTCATAAATGTTCTCCTCCCCCTCCTCCTCAGCTTCATCTGCCCCTCCTTCGTCGCGAATAACATCATCAGCCAGCGTACTTCGTCGCCAGCCGCTGCCGTTCCTCCGTCGTCCTCGTTGAAAAGCGTCGGTTGATGTGACTGCCCTCTCACCCGTATATTTTTGGCCCGTCCACTCAGTAGAGCACCTTGGACAGTTCTTCTCCCGCCTAGTTCGCCAGAACGCCTCTTCGCAAACCTCGTGTAGCCGGAAATTGCAATCCAAATCAGAGCATCTCAAACCCATTGTGACCGTATCCTTGCACGCTTCGCAAAACCTGATGCGCTGCCAGTCGCGTGGCCCAAGGTCAGGGTCGTTATAGGTCTCAACCAGCCAAGGTCGCAGTTCTAGCAGCGCTCGTGGTGACAATGTGTAGAATCCCTCATCACTCTTCTCGAACCAACCTCCCTCAACCAAGCTGGCAAGTACAGCTTCCACTTCGCTGTGCTTCAGGCCTTTATCTGCCGCTGCCTGTGTTTGAGTATCCGCATCGATCTGGCTTTCTCGTCGATTCGGTCGCGCTAACTTGATGGCTTGCATCTCTGTGATAGCCATAACCTCCATGCGTGGTGTATTGAACTTTTCAAACATTGCATCCAGCACTCGCTTTATGAAGGACAGTTCGTCAGGTTGGTATGTTGTGGCGAGCTGGGTCTGCGGGTCGGATGTAGTGTTGACTAGTGCCCATATGCGCCTCTTAGTTGTCTGATGGACAGTAGTGCGGATTTCGTAGTCAAAGAGCGATGCTGCCTCGGAAGCTTTGTCGATGGCGTCTTGAAAATTTTCTTCTGTGATTTGATCCCTTCGTACCTCGTGGCCCTCGTCGTCTTCGTTGCGGCCGGCATTGAATATCGCAGCAAGGATAGGGCGGGACTCTTCGAAAGTGATCGATCCTCGGGCCAGAATAGCCTGGAGGAAAGCCCGGTCGCCGTGGTTAAAGTGGCGATGACTCATTTCGGGCTTCGATTTGAGTGTGTTCGCGCTCGGAGGTCCGCGCTTGGTAGCCCGGTGTCGGTCCAGAAACTGACGATAGTGTAGGATAAAGAACGCTGGTCTCTGCCTTTGTGCGGAAGACGCGTTGGACGCGTTACCAGTACAAAGGTTTAATTGAGTGGGTACATGGGCCACACCCTGGGTTGTGTTGTGGCTGTGGTGGCTTACCGCGTATATAACTTAGCTGGTCGTTGTCCTTTGTAGTGATTCTTCGTTAATCGTAGTAATTAGGAGTGTTATGCCTGGACTGTCGCTTTTAAAGGTTGAATAAGAAAGGATTTGTGCGTGGTTACCTCAAGTGCACTCATGTATTCACTGGCAGCCATAGTTAGTGACTACTTAGTATCTGTGATAGAGAAATGCAAGTCCGCGCTGCTTCTGAGAGTCCTGATGAATATCATGATGGACAACATCACTAATTCCAGCCAATAACGAGAGAAGAAAAGTAAATTGCCCGTCGCCGCTAATCTCAAGTTAAGGGATAAACCAGTAGCTTGGACAGTTTGGATTGTTGGGTCTAGGGTGTCAATGCTTGCGTGCTGACTCAGCTCATCTGCCAATGGCTGCCGCTCCTGAGAGCTTTGAGCTTCAACCCATAAGTTACAGAATCCCCTTCATCCCTCAAAACACAGGACGCGAAGACTAGGCCACGCTTGTTCCTAACATACAATTGCCTGCTCGTATAACTGGCTGTAAGCCACACGCAGCACGGCGCAAACCGGCCCATGTGACGAACCCACATCCTCCCGTCAGTTCAACGCAGATCTTGATGTGGTGAGCTACCCGTCACAAGCCCCAACCTAGTGCCGAATTATTCGACAACAAGACACAGAGAAAACCGCTATTTGACATAAAGAACTAGAGCACTTTTCAAAGTCAGTACATGTGCAAGGCCGGAGGTGTCACTGTTTGTGGTTACTGGTCTCATAATATACCGTGGAAGAGCGCATAGAGCTGTCAGGCGTGAATCAATCCCATCACCCACGCGTAATTCTCATCATCCACTCAACATGGCGATGCCCATAGCGGAACTAAAGGAATTTGATGTCGTCCGGGTGGCTAGAAGTGATGGGTCAGACACTGGGCCCGGATACTGGCCGGTAACGGCACCAACTACAGCGATTTCGACTAAAAAGACAAAGGATGCAACGGCCATGGAGAAGATACCCAGGATCAAGCCTCAGATGGTTCGACTACCTGAGGATGATCCAAGATTTGTCGAGTGGAAAGTCAAACTAGGCATACTACTCAAGCAAGAACTATGCCCGAATCCCGATGGTAAGTTGACTCCCTCCATATTACACTTCTGTCAAATCTTTAACTGTCATCAGAGGGAAATCCATGGCTAGTCGATTTCCCACGAGGGTACTGGTTGTATGAGAAGTCTAAGCACCTTTGGGTCTCAGGTTACCCAATCAAGGTGAAGCTATTCAAGAGCCCACAGGAGTTTGCAGTCCATCTGATATGGCTGCTCTCGACATCGATGGACTATCGAGACTGTTGCTGTGCACACTGCAACGCATCCAACCCCATCAAGGCCGGCATGTTTGCGGATGACGGACTGATCATCACACATGAGCCCGTCAAGGCTGAGAAGATGCCGCTCAAGGTCACGCCTGTTCCTTTACCTCCCATGCCTGGACAGGCACCTCAAAAAGTCAACAACTTTGCGCCTCGGCCATCGTCCACACAATCTACGCCAGCTGCGACGGCGCAGAATTCACCAGCCCCAACACCAATTGCAGCTCCTGCAGCTCCTGTACAACAAGTTCAACAACTACCCCAGATCCGGCCTCAGGAGCAGGCAATCCAGCCTCAACCCCAGGCCCAGCCGCAACCACAACCTCAGCAGCAGCAGCAGCAGCAGCAACACCCTCAGCATCAACAACAGATACAACCACAACAGCCACAGCAGATACAGCCTCAGCCACCAGTACAACAGCAAATCCAACAGCAAGTGCCGCCTGCTGCTCAAGCGGCTCCTCAGCCTATCCAATGGGCACTCAAATCAGCTGTCCTATTCCGACCAGGAGAGTTAGTATGGTTTCAGAATGGAAATACCTGGCGTCTTGGAGTCATCGCCGCTTCTTCTCCTACAAGTCCCTCTACTCCTAACGGTAACCACGAGGTCATGCCTATTGGGCACGGCATCGTTCAACAGAACAATGTGACAAAGACTGATGTCGATATGCGGCCATTCTACGCCTTCACAGTTCCACCGGTTACTCTACCTGAACTGAAGGACAAGGAATATGATGGTGTCTCATGGGAGCCCTTGCTCCAGAGTGCAGACGGGAACAGACGCGAAATGATTGCCCTTGATGCGTCGAAGATGGCAGCCGTCAAAATCGACTACTCGTACTCACTCTGGTCAAAGCTCTCAGAAGATCCAAATGTAAAGACTGTCACCTACTATGGCTGCTTCTTCGGAGCAGAGCGGGTCGAGATTGGCGACGCAATGCGGCTCAGATCACTCCCAGCTGATCTCAATGTCCCAGCTGAGACGGGAGTCTTGGGCTTACGCTTCATCTTCACCACCAAGGACTTTCCCGGCGCTGTCTTCTTCCGCGGACACATCTATCAACTCGTGTCTGAAGACCAGCCCAACATTGTCCGGGACGAACACCTACCCCTTGCCCTGCGGAGTGAGAGCCAGTGGCGCCACTCTGTGGGAGCAAAGCGCTGGCGCTACGCACTGGTCAAAGAGAACGTTGTGTTTAAGGAGCAGTCGATTAGAGGTCGATTCTACCCGACGCACCGTCTCTTGCCCATCCTCAACCCGGCCGAGTTCCAGAGCTCGATTGCTCAGCGCCGGGTAGATGACCAGTATGCTCATCTCAACAACCGCATGGATGGCATGGGGAGATATCTTGGTCGGAAGGTGAACCGGATCGATACCCTTGGAGCCTCGGTCACCCATACGGCTAGGATCAGTCTGGAGTCGTTCATCAGGGAAGGAGATCAGCCTGTAGAGTGATGAAACTGTATATTTTGTCCATATATGGCATTGAGTCACATGTGCCTAGGGAGCGAATTGTAACGGGTAGTTTTAAAGTTGATAGCATTAGGAAACGTTCAATAGAGATATCCACGAGGATCGATAGTTTGACGACATCACTACTGGTTGTTTATGCCCAGGTTCTAGAACCACGACCAATGCCAGCCCTTGGAGACTCCCCTTGCCTGTCTCATCCTCCAAAGATATGCATACGCCTCACTCCCCCTCTCTTGTCCTCCCGACATCCCGAAACTCCCACCACCTTCTCCTCACGATACCAACGCCACTATCCAGCAGCTGCGCACACCGCTACACAGGAAAGCACCAGACCATGACACAATCCCCGACTCTACCCAAGCACAAGGACAAACGCCTCACCTACTTACGTCCCAGTACCACGATACGCGCGCAAAACAAAAGCGGCAGCACAGTGGGCTTGAAAAAAGCAAGTTTGACTGAACCGATACTACGTAGATATGTATATGCAAGCAAGTCCCCATTAGGTAGCATGATACATTTGATTGCTGCATCGCCGGGGTTTCCTGGGTCTACAGACTGGAGGGGGAAATGGTGTGGATATGATGCCATGCGTGGTGTGAGGGGACATTGATATGAAGAGATGGGGTGTTACACGGGGGCTGGGGCAAGGCGGAGTTTTGGGACAAAGTCCGGGCTTGTTCTTCATAATTAAGTGGAATTATATGAGAGGATAATACAGAGTTGTTCGTATTACTGCAGAAGTCACTCATTTGATAGAGGCCATGACTTATGGTGAAGGATTGACGTCTTTCTCATTGATATAGGGCGAAGGAAATCACTCGCCAACGGAATTTGTGGTCATCAAGAGAGAATGAAAAGAACACCGCTTCCTCGCTGTCGCCAAAATACATTGACCATGTAGCCCATCTGTCGTGGTATACATCCCCCCATAGCCACGGTCTGCGCATATTTTGTTTTGTCAAGACACAAATTCTCAATCGCCCGCCTGTCCCCCCCTCAACACCTTTCTACAAATCAACTCGCATCTTCCCCTCTACAACTACAACTACACCACCTCGCCCTCCTGAATCATAACTCCTCTGTTCGTAAATGCGTTTGTAAATGACTGATGGCTGAGAATGCAAAATCATGGTGATGCGCTTGAATGATCCAGATCGTCATGTCGTATGTGTCGGGTAATATAGAACCGCCATCTCTATCTCGCGTAAAAGCAACAGGACTTCGTGTCGGGTGCTATCGTGACCCATGGCTAGGGATGGATGAACCGTGCAACATATGGCCGAAAAAGAAGTAGAATAAACGTGCTGGCGAGGAACGAGGGCGGACAATCTTTCGACGCATTGAGATGGGCGATAAATCCTCCAACAATCGTTTCTCGCACTCGCCGTTCGAATGTCGTTGTCGTGTGTATGTGCGTATGAAATGGTAAAGGAAACAACCCCCTCTTCTCGTCCCCTAACTCCCATATTTAAGGGTGTCTAAATCGATTGTGCTGGTTATGCCACTTTTAGATTCTCAAGCCGTTCCTGTAACTTCTTCAATATCTCCGGGTCGGGTTCAGGTTCGACTTTGCGGGGTTTAACACGAGGCGAGTCGTCTGTTTTCTCTGAACCACATTTCGTGCACTTCGTTCCATTTTCGGCGCCAGTTGGGAATATTGTCTTGCACTCCTTGCATTCGTAGTGCGGTACACTATTAGGACCATATTCGTCTCCTGGATAACCGTATGGATATTTCTCCTTCTTGGGCCTATCGAGGGGGTTAGCAGGAATATTGATAAGACAGATCTTGGTCAAACTTACGGGTCTCGAGGACAGTCGGTGCAGCGAACGTGGCCACATTTTCCACAGGTCTTGTTGCCAGAAATAAACAGGGTCGAACATTCGTGACAGGTTCTTCGTACACGCTGGCGAGGCTTCTTGTGAACCAAGTCCTGACCACCGGTCTTGCTAGGTCGAGTAAGGACAATCTTCTTCTCATCAAAGGCATAAGAGTAGTCGGGGATGATCGGGGCGTTCTCCTTGTTGGCCTTGATGATGGCGGCACGTCGCTCTCGGCTGGCAATAATCTCGGCTTCGCTTCGCTTGGGAGGGTAGCGGGTGCACTTGGTGCAACGGGCATGCTGACAGTTGGGGCACTCCTTGGCGGAAGAAAAGGTGGCGTTGCACTTGTGGCAGGTTCGTCGTACGCGCATACGGATCGGCTTGTCAATGCGGAGAACGGTGTCGTCGGGAGATCCAGTTTGAAGTTCCGAAACGTTGATATCAAGTCCATAACGCTCGCCCAGTTTCTTAGCACGCTCTTCAATCAGCTGGCTCCTAGTCAGCTTAGAAACGCCCTCTAAGCTTTCGTATTTGGCCCTAGCCTCCGCGGCCTTGTCCTCAGAAATTGGGGGTTGACTGCCGATATGTTAGTATCCGGCTGTATAAGAATTGGCTCATCGTAGTTCATAAGTAACAAGCACCGGTGAACGCCATGTCTCAATTGGCGCAACACCCTCATCACAAGTAGTTCGTACCTCGTCTTGGGGGTCTCCTCCGGCTTGGTTGCAGCGGCTGGTTTGGTGGTGGAAATAGTCGACTGGCGCTTAGAAGACGAAGAAGAACCCTCCCGCTTGAGGAAGGTCTTGGTACGAGTGAGGAGCTTGCTAAAACCCTTCTCTTTCTTCTCCTCCTTGGGCGTCGAGGGCCCGGCCTGGGAAGGAGAACTCATAATGTTGGTGGCTTTGGTGTGACAGGTTTAAATCGATTAGTCGGTTGTTGCAAGTGTTGATGCAAGATGTAGTCGAGTTAACGAGAGCTGCGGTCGGAGATTTTATCGATTCCCTTGAGAGATGTTTGTTCACATGCAAGAGGCGAATGTGTTAAGCAAAATATGAATGGCAGTATTGCCGGTAGTTGATGGAGCCCAAATACTGGTGGTGGTGTTTGTGCAATCGGTGGGACCGAGTAGTGGCGCTCGAAAGACGATGTATCGGACAACAGATAGTGACAGCCTGAGTCGAGCAAAGTCAAGCTGATTAAAAGTTGTGGTCCGTATATCTTAAGCACCTCCCATGACGCAGTCTGGCTGTGACCAGAAATAATACAAGAGTAATTGGTTCAATTTGGTTGTTTAGTGAAGAGGAGGAGGAGGAAAGAAGAGGGAAAGAGAGGGATGATGGGCGAGGGCAGGCGAACTATACTATACTTAGTCTGGTGGTTGCTAACTGGGAAGGATGGCGCTACAGTGTACAGTAGCGAGCAGGTACATGATCCAATGCCAACACCACCTAATTCCTGGTATTGAACGAGCCAGCCTGGTGGTAGTAGTGGATCCAAGCGGCCCGGCGCTACAGTGTTGCAGAAAGACAAACAGCGAATAGCAGGCTTGCCCAGGGCGACAAGGGCCAGAAAAACACCCAATTAGCCGTACGAGTTCGTTGCATGGAACCCCCGTGCGGGAAGAAGGGGCCTGTGGGGGAGACGGAGCCGTCAGGACAGGGACGGGGTGTGAGTTGTGAGTCGTGGGATGTGGAAATATTGCACTTCCGGGGGCTTGGGCATGGGCATGGGGCATGTTGCTGTCACCCAACTCTCCAGATGGTCATCCCTTGGTCCCGACACTGCGGGAGGGAGGGGACAACTAAGTTAAGTTACCTTGGAGGGAGCTTAGAGAGTCAGTCGGCCGCTGGAACCGGGAGCCTAGGTTTAGTGAGAGACGGATTAAGAGACTTGACCAATTCAGGAGACAATCGAAGACAGACCACGCATCAGTAGCTCGGACTCTGGGGACGGGAAGGGAAAGGTGTGGTTTGGAGCGGCCCTTGACAATGGGCTCTAAGGTGCATCCCTCGCTTGGGCTTGGTACAGTACACACAGAGGTCAGGTTCTTTTGGTTTTTGCGTTTGCGTTGCGTCTGCGTTTGGCCCTGGGAGACAACATTACCAAGCCAAGCCAAGCCAAACCAAACCTGGGCGGTGGATAGGAGGGTGTGTGAGATGCTCACAGGGGACCTAACCTGAATCACACCCCTGCTCGCAGCACAGTGCCCGTCCAAACGAGGTTGAACCTCCGTGGTATTTCCCTTTTCCAGCAGCTCGGTTCATCATGTTTATTGCAGTTGTGGCCTGTGACCTGTGACCTGTGGCCTGTGGTCTGTGGTTTGTAGCCTTGTCCGTGGCCTTTGATGCGGCCAAGTGGTGGCAATGGAACGAACCATGGAAAATTGTTTTGTTGCGGCACTGTACACCTTTCAACATAGCATGAAGCGGTCACCAGCTGCCACATTGAGAACTCGTCGGCCGAGCTGTCAGTTTATTAGCAAAACGTTGTTGTTGATTCATCCCATTGTTGGGACAAGTTGCGTTACACAAGGCGATATCGCCCCGTGTACAAAAACTGGAATGGGATGTCATCAGTCAAATTCTGCAACATTTACGGTTACGGAGGGAAAACTCCATGTTAACTGTATAGGTATAGCTGTTTCCATCCACGTTATTTCCACGCGCCCGTTTTCGTTCTACTCACCTCCAGAGTATGGTGGCGGGTGCAGCACAATCCAGTGAGGAGCCAGGACAAGGCGCCCGGGGAATACTTTGAATAAGATTTTATCTTAGTTAGCAGTGAACGGCACTTGGTCGATGGTTGATTGAATGCTGTGATAGCTGTTGCCGGTGACACAAACCATGATCTGGGCCTAGAGTTTAAGCCTCATGCAGATGCAGCGTGTCACAGCATTCCTGTGTAAGAGAACACATTGAAAACCGTTGGTTATCGGGCATCCATGGACCTGGTTTCTGAATCATGAACAGCACGCACAGAAAATACCATATTGTGCGATATTCAGGGTCTAGAAACGACAGTCTCACATTTCGGTGTAAGTCAGTTATTCCTGGGCAAGCTTTTTGTTAAAGGCAATATCTCTGATCCCATCCCAGAAACACGATTTACAAGACTCATGAACCTAAGACTAAGTAGGCACTAAAGAGTCATTCAGCCTTCTGATTGGCGTAGCCCGGGATCGGGGCGACTCCGAGCGACAGGAATAGCCTGGCACAGTAGAAGTTACAGTGTTTAAAAATTGTACCTGGTCGACAGTTTCCTCTTGTTCCTTGATCTTGGTAGCGGAATAACCCAATGACCAGGGCAGTCAGATCATTCATTCAACGCCCTCGCTGTCAACTTCAGACCCCGCCCCGGTCAGAGATCCCAATCAAAACTGGTTCATCCCTGCATCAGAACCCTTCCTCAGGAACTTCAGCGTGTTGAGTTCTCCAGCTACAGTAGCTAGGGTCTTCGTTTTCAAGCTTATCATCACCGGCTTGGCGGTCATAATATCAGAAGTCATATTTGTCGTTCGCCGTTGAGTTGCAACGGTTCGTTGACAGACTTGTTTGTCAGCTATGCCCTGGGGCCTCGGCTACGACACCTGAGGATCCAAGAATCAATCAATTATCTCTCCGAAGCCCTTATGTCGCTTGAGCCGATGGTTGGAGCAAGCGGTTCGCTACCAGGCCACGAACCTGCATCAATTCGACGTCGCTTAAGCTGGGATCATGGATTTCCACCGTTTTCCACGACCGAGGTGCAGCAGAATATCTTGAAATGTCCGCTCTGGCCAGCAAAAAGTCCAGACTGCGCCTCATTTTCTTTTTCAAGCCCGTTGAATTGACAAGGGCAGCCCGGGGTCGATATGGACGGACCAACTCTTCCTCTCTTCCCGTGCTCCCGCAGCGGGTTTTCACCCCTGGATTAACGTACGTACTCCCTACAGTTTTCTATCAGTCCATCATCCCACTCTTCAAACAACCTAAACTCCCGATCACACGTGGAGCCCGCGGCTGGTGTTGTGAGTGGCTCTGGATGATACAACAGGAAGAAATCTTCATTAAACCCAAGGGAACGGTCTCGCTTCGAAAAGTAAATATCCATCTGGGGATGAGCTGCCGCAACCCACTCCGAGTCGCTGGCTCGCTGGCCTCTTTCTCTTGACACTGTCCTGCAACCACCAGGATCCATTATCTTAAGTGTTATCCAATGGGTAGCTGGATACCGATTCACCGGAGTCGCAACCATCCAATTCCGACGCAGCAGTGGTAAGGCACTGATACGTCAGCAGGGAACATATCGACACAAATTTACATACATATGGTTATCTCAACGATGCAAGGGTACCAAGCGGTTGGGCTCTAAGTTCTCACGGCATGCAGCACAGTAGGACTTTCGATGTTACTATTTTACCCCTTACTGGAAGTCAAATATCCGGACTCATGGCACTGCCATGTCTCTTCCCAGACCTGGGTTAAAAAAATGTCGGCGATTCTCGATTTCTGAAAATCTCGAAAATTGTCAGACATGCCTAGGAATGAAATCTCAGACCGGTGTCTGATCTTCCCGCCTAAACATACAAAAGGAAAAAAACCACCCCCGGCGGTTATGATATATCATATCCACGCATGAATTGGTTTTTGAAGGCTTCACTAGCAAATCACCGTGCAACATCCATCATTATTGAAAAGCACCGATTTTTAAAGCCTCCAGTTGCTCAATCCACTTTCACAGGAGCATCAAACCGGGCAACAGGGACAGTTTACGCATCCCTTTCTATGCCTCATACACGGCCCCTCTGGCTCGATGCAACATTCCAGTAACTAGACTGGCCCACTGATTACAACAGTAAACAAACAGACATAGCGAGATAATGTTTCTACTCAAGTTAGTGGAAGGTGAATCAGACTACAAAGACCCCGCTGAATACTCATGTCGGTACTCAACACTTATGCTGGTCTCTGTATTACGAACCACTACGCAAACATTTTTTGCTTCTGCCACTTTTCCATGGATCGTCTGCTGCACAGCATGACTTGCTTGCATCCAGCGCCATGAGCTGATTTTGAGTCTCGCCCACGCTGCAGGTAGAGGTACCCGCTGCCTGTGCCAACCTGGTGGATCGTCCCGCCCGCCAATGTTCTCTTGGCTTATTGGAGCTTGGACGAGAAAAGTATTCCTAGCTTTGGGCCCTTCAAAGGTTGACACGAAAGAGCTCGTTCTGCTCGCTCCGTATTGGGTGCTTTTTGGGAGGGGGGAGTAGAGGAATATCTGACAGAATATGGAAGGTTTCGGGCTAACTTGTAGGAAGATATTCAAGATGTTCCGCGAACCACTCCAGCGGTAACCAGCTATCATGTCATAATGCAGCGTTGGAGACGGGTGTCTACAGTACAGCACCTGGCGCCTGGAAAGAGGAGCTGAGAGGCAACAGTCAAAGACGGGGAGGTCTAGGCTGCTGAGCTGGAACTCGATCCTGGTGTTAATTAAACACCTTATGAAATGACAGCCGTTGATCTGCACCGAATAGTCGAGAGGCTTGAGTCATTCCCAATAATTGTTGAGTATCCAGCTGACCGGGTCCAGTTCCTGAGACAGAGCTCAGAGGCAACTCCAGACTTTGCCACGAGCTTCCCGGCGACTCGGTCCATATGACCACGTCAATGGCATGTAAGTCGAGCAATTTCGAGACCTTGACCGCTCTCATGTCTCATTCTACGCATCTGCGTGTCTTGGGCAAAGTCTACATCAGGTAAGGAGCGACGAGGTTGGGGAGGGGTTAACCCCTCTGCCGACGCCTTCAGCGAACGCCTTTTTCATCATCTGCATTCGAGAAGAATCGTCGCATTGGTTCGTTGCTCTGCCGTCTGCATCGTTTACGAAAGAGAAGCATGGTGGCCCCAACTTGGCAGGTTCTCAAGTGTTGCTTGTACTGTACGTACAGCACAGGACAGTACGAGTACAGGATATGCTTCCCCTTGCCAATATTTGGGCGGCGGCGGCGGCGTCGACCTCGGTACGCAGTGAAAATGATCGAGATATTAGGCTGCCTTTTTGGCGGAGTCCGGAAAACGGTATCCTGCTCTAACATGGACCCTGGCTCGGCTATTAAAATGTTTTCGGATAGTCTAGCGGGTCATTGATCGGGCAGGCAATCGGCTTGAATACCTGTCAGGTAATTAACTTTTTAACCCGTAGCAAGGGTTGGAAGATAGTTTCACGCACTGCCACCAGGGGATTGTTGCTTGGAAGGCCCAAAATTGGCGGAAAGACCCCTTGAAGGCATCCATGCTTTCCATGGCAGTATTGGCCGAAAGCTCAACTTTGCTCCGTCGTCTTAACACGAACTGATCAATGACATGGGGGCATCAAAGTCTATTCGGAGAATATCCCGGATAGGCAGGACCTTCGTCGGGCTCTTCCACATACCGAGATGTCTGGGGTTGCTATGCAATGTTGGAGCATGATTAGGGATCTCGTCGACATGTTTACGTTGTCGCTGGCCGACTACCCGCAGCAAAGCTACCACGCCCCAAGCAGCAGCATTCGACCGCTCATAGGTCGTCCTGGGCCCAGTTCAGTGCATTGCATCGTGACTCGTCACACAGCTGCAACTCTGTGCATCCCCGACTCTTAGTGCCATGGCCTGATGACCCAATGACCCGGAGTTAGCACGCCAGGGCGCCGCAGAGACAGTCGTCATAGTTGCTAGGTTCTTTGGACAGGGGTACATGTGAGCTTCAACAACGAGGGCAATTGAGAGTGGCAAGCAAGTGCATTTTGCATCCCTACAGAAGCAGAACCAACAATCATGCAAATATTCTTGAATGAAGCAAAAGTCCGTTCAAAACTGGATCCTCTGGGCCTTCAACTCATCAGTGGCGCTGCGGCCCTTCCCGTCCCGCGGATCCGCTTCCGCCACCAATGTCCGGTCACTAGCTCGAGGAGTTTTGAGAATCTAGGAACAACCCAGCCGAACCGGAATCTACTATCTCAAGCCGTGATTAGCTATTCTCGCGCTTCGTATGTGTTCTATTTGGAGCTCAAAGCTTGGCTTCGTGGTTCAGGGCTGTCCGTGCCCTAATCGTTGTTGTTCGGAAGCCAACCGAGTTTCCGGAGCGTCTATCTTGCAAGCCATGTAGTAACATAACCTTTTCGTTGAGACTGATGAGTTGGCACAGATCCATTGTATCTCGGGGAACAGACGGATAGTTCCACGCAAGCGTAAGGATGTTGAAACTCGAGAGTTGAGCCATGTAGCCATGAAGAGGCCACTATCATGCAGGTCCCAGCGAGCTCCACGGCGGAGCGCTTAGAACGAGTTGCAGCTTGAAGCTATGTAGCAACGTTGCACTGTATTAAGCTCTTGAGCTTTTTATCTTTATGTTACGCGTAATAGGGTAGTGTTGGAAGCCTTGCCTCGTAATGGAATGTAGGGTCAGCGGATGATAACTCTACATACGTGGTGAGCTTTACCTTGGAAGCATCAGAAATGTGACAGGCACATGAATAGGGGAATTCTGGGACTAAATCACATGCAAGATATGGATAGGAACTAGAACAACTAAACACCTCGATTATAGGATCATGAAATTGTCTATTTACTGTGGCTCGGATGCACCGGAAACTATACACACCAACACTATGCAGGTACGGAGCAATTGCTACGAAACTTCAAGGAATAGGGACATTCCTTACCAGTTTACAGGTAGTCTTCCTATAATTGAGTTAGTTCGGGTTAGCCTTGGGCTTAAGGCTTTTGACAGATCCAGGGTGAGGTCAATCATCGATGCCCAATGTCAGTAAAGGGGGAATGTCTTACATGCAGGTCCTTTTGCCGAAGTAAGAACTACCGGTATAAGTCATAAGATTACAAATATGATTCGTTAGGACATACTACCGAAGTATGGAGTAAGCACCGGCATGAGTTAGATGGGTAACGGAACTCAGCTTGTCTCTTGAGTCTCAGCACTACCTCCTACATCAACTTGGAGCACAGCACTAAGTCAGCTACTGTGGCTGTTGAGGCATTTACTCTGCCCTATATGTATGTTTTTTAACCTCATATAGGGGCAAAGTGTTACTCTCTAACATTTGCAGTTCGTTGTAAGTCTCTTTGGTGAGATAGTTGTTCAGCGTTTAGCGTGTACAGTAGGTAGTTTGAAACAGGCGAGACGAAATATGCAGAACAATAAATAGGTTCATTGCAAGAACAGTTGATATACACTAGCTTTCAACTGTTCTATACTGATAACAACGAATGTAACAACTATGCGAGACTTGATAAATGAAACTTGAAGTTTTATAACCCGATTTGAAATGTGGTATAGGTTAGGTGAACTTGATGTGTAAGTGCATTCATATGCCGCCGCATATACTCGTTCAATTGCTTTAGAATATTTACGGCCTGGTATATAAGTTTCTTGTGCTACATAGTTGACGTCTAAGACTCCTGTTCTTTAAATTCGAATATATCTACTAGACAAATCGATTGGAGACCCTTTCGAAGTGGCCCCATCACGATCCCTTCGATGAGTCACGACAGAGTCAAGCCTAGCAGGCAGCGACTGTATAATAAGGAAACGAACAAGTAGATAGGTAACAGAAAAGAATAGAACCCCTCCCGAAATGCTTCACTAGTAAACAACTCGACCTCCAAAATATCACTTGATCGAACACGATGTGTCATTGTGGTTGTCTATTGGCCCATCATCACATCGATAGTCTCTCGCGCTGGCTAATCATCGGTAAAGGCGAACACCGAAATCTTGACGCGGCGCGCGGCAAAAAAGACAAACTCCATCTTGGAACGATCACCACTTCCACCACCTCCTCACCTTTAGGCTCCTCGCAGCGAAATACTCCAACAGCGCACACTCAATCTCCCCAACGATCCAAATATCCTCGCCCCGGCGCCCTAGACTGTGCAAACACCTCGCACGGTCGACCCCCTCTCCCCCGAGTTCCTAGCCTTCAGCTATATGCAACAAGAGCCTCTCGAGAATCCAGAACCTTTGATTCACCGAGACAACCCCTCTAAAACCCCTCCTTCCCAGCATGGCCCCCTTCACCGTGACCCGAGTGGCCTTCGCCGAGTCCGCTCCGGAGACTCGAGTGGCGCTGAGCCGTGCTCTGCTCCGGCGATCCGCCGTGACTCCGGTCATGACGTCGATGCCGACTTGCTCGATGAGGAGCTACGTCGACTGAGTCTAGGACCTCACTCGGCCGGTCGACCTTCTGCTCCCGGCCAGCGCATCGCCGAGTATGAGAATGCAATGACTCCGCCTACTCCCAAGAAAGCCCTGGGCTTCAAGGTCATCAAGCGCTCCGAAACACCATCTGATGGCGTCCAACTTGAGGATTTTCCCAATGGTGCGTCATACAATCTCCAATGATATTTTGTGCAGTCTCCTAACTTGGGCTCTTCTCCAGAGATCTTAACGCACATCCTTTCGCACCTGCATTCCGACTCCCATGCCGCGATCGCCCTGGTTTCGAAGCGCTTTTATGCCCTTATCACCAGCTCTCATGCCTGGCGGATGGCCTTCCTGCGGTACTTTCCGGGACATGAGGCACTCGAAGTTAAGAACAATGTGGATATCTGGGCCTATAGCTCTCATGACTTGATCCAGTCCGAGTCTCGATACTTTACTCGCCTCACGCCGCTGGCTTCCTGGAGAAAGGAATATCTCCTTCGCACACGCCTGGTTAGAAGTCTGGCCCGTGGCAAACCTGGCGCCTCTTTTGCATCTGGTGGTATTGGCGCATCTGTTCGCACCGGCAAGAAAACCAGCGCAGTCCTGACGTACAACTCCAAGCTGCCTTGGGCTGTGACGAATGTCCATGCTGTTTTTACAAATGGCAAGAAACCGCCCAAGTCCATCCACGGAGCTGCCGACCTTGGAGTGGCATCGATCAGCGATCCTACCAACGGAAGAGTCGAGAAATGGGGCTTCGTGGACCCTTTCAGCTCAATGCAACTTGACGAGGTATTTCCTAACCTGATACCCTATGGTCTGAGTGAAGGTCCTGCTGCTACTCCTAATGTCCTTGATGTAAGCCAGCCATACGGTTTGCTTGCAGGCGAGGGCTTTCCAGGAGGACGTCCCTACTTCCGTGCCATCAACGAGAACCGCGGACGGTACCTTGGCGCAGATTCTGGGGTGGTCGACACCTATCCTGACATTCCCAAGATCCCAGAAATGTCCGAGGCTATCTGCAGCGTCTGGTTAGCCAAGTCGGCGAACGTACCTACAAACACCCAGTCAATGATTGGGATGTTGACTGGATCCACCCTCGGCGTTGTCACATCGTACGCCATTGGAAGTGATTCTGGTCCTCAGCGGTATCAGACCGGAGAGGTTACTGCGCGCTGGGTACTTAGCCCTGGTGTGCCGATCATCTCTCTGAAGGTCGACGAAAACTACAGCCAGAAGCGCAAGTCCACAGCAAGAGTATGGGCCGTTGCCCTAAATGCTCTGGGCGAAGTCTTTTACCTGACTGAGACACCTACTGCGCAAAACCAAGCTAAGAGTGAGGACATCACAAAGAATGCCTGGTTTGCTGGACGATCAGTTTACTGGCATCTTCTGGACTCGACTCGACGTGTTGCTCGCCCTGATGATCTGGACAAGAACGCGATCAAGGGTGCATACACGCCCCGGTCTCCTTCAAACTCTATGAACCTGAGCAAAAGCCAGTTGGCTGCTGAAGCGCGAGAAATCGAGAAGTTCCTGCGCCAGAAGCCTGCTCACTTCCGAAGAGTCTGTGAAGGATGGGATATGCAGCGTAAGCTGGAAGTTGACTTCGCCAACGATGATGGCCATGGTGCTGGTGAAAACATCTTTGTGATCGACTGTGGTCTTGCTGAAGATTGCCCCGCACACATCGAACGTTACACTCGATCTCTGGTTCCTCAAGACGCCCAATCATCTTCTGTCGTCTTGGCACCGGCTCCCCCTGCTCTTCCCGTTACTACACAGTCATCACTTTTTGGGTCTATTCCCACAGAAGCATCGGAGACTGCAGAGGAAAAAGCACCTGAATCTGTTTCACCTGCATCGGTATCGTCATCGGATTTCTTGTCTCATCTTCATGAATGGGAGAGCTGCTCAATGAGACTGAAGGGCCAAAGCCATGCTGCAATTACTAGTGCCTCACTGGACTGCTCCAATACGGCGGTTCTGACACTTGCCGAGGATCCCCTTTACACAGCAGAGGAGGAGACTCCAGGCCGCAGAGCTCGACTTTTTGCAATTGGAACTGACGATGGTGCCGTGCTTGTCTGGAACGCTCGAGAGGACGCCAAGGGTACAGGCATCAACCCGGTACGAGAGATTCATACCGAGTCTCCCGAAGTGTCCTGTGTGGCCCTCTCAGCCATGTACGTTGTCCATGGCGGCAGCGATGGGCTCGTGCAAGCGTGGGACCCCTTGGCGTCGACGCTGGACCCTGTCCGAACACTCAATGCAAGGTCCAATGGTCGAGTGCCTCGACACATGATGACAATGAATCCTACCCTCGACGAGTCAACCTATTCAGCAGTCGGCGCTATCTATCTCGACCCTGATCCAACTGTCCTGCGCGGTGTTGTTTCCTTCGGCGCTTTTCTGAGATACTGGGCATACAGCTCTGCTAGTCACGCCTCGGGACGCAAGCGCCGCTTAAGACACTCTGATGTTCACGGTCGCTTGGCCAGCCGTCGTCAGGGCGGAGCCGTTACCGGCTTTATCGCTGCCGAAGAAGCCGAAATCAAACGGGAGAACGAGCAAAAAGCCAGGGAACAGAATCGCCTGCGCAATCGCTTTGGTGTCGGTGCCCTTGGCGACTTGACCGAAGAAGAAGCTATACGGTATGCGCAAATGGTCTCCGAGGAGGCGTTCGCTTTCGAGGAACAACGCCGAACGAGCGATTCTGCTGCAGATGCCAGTCTGGACACTGCGTCAACGTTCAGTGAAACCACCGTTGATACCGTTACTCCAGAGCCGAGTGTTACTGACTTGGTGACTCCACCAAGTGCTTCTACGGATAATGTTGGCCAGGCGCCCGCCGAGGACGACTACGAGCAACAGATTCAGCAGGCCATTCGTCTATCTCTGATGGAGGGCGTCAATGAGAATGGCACTTCTCCCCAGGCAGCGAGCTCCGGAGACTACGAGTTCTTCCTTACGTACAAGCCCAAGCTCGGCAAGAAGATGAAGCCTCCGGGAACCGGATCACCAGGCGCGTCCAAGACAGGAGGGTCCAGTCACGCCGAGCCAAGAGACTATGACCTGGAACTTGCTCTCAAGCTTAGCATGGAGGACCAAGGTCTGTCCGC
This sequence comes from Fusarium sp. FL617, assembly GCA_030142105.1. NCBI lineage: Eukaryota > Fungi > Ascomycota > Sordariomycetes > Hypocreales > Nectriaceae > Fusarium > Fusarium sp. FL617. Next base: position 2,290,727 of record JAREIL010000012.1, on the reverse strand, counting down.
AACGGATGTGGGACTAGGCGTGCACCAAGAGGAGTTTCCCGCGCTAGAGACAGAAGGCGTTGGTAAAGGAAAAGGGGTCCAGAGATGGTGATAATAGAGGGTATATGTGTTTTGGTTTGATTTATCATTTGCAGCTTTAGTTCTTCATGCCATCCTGATACGTCAAGTATTGATTACACTGGCAAAAGTATTTAGAAACTTAATCATTTGCTCGCGATGTTACATGTTACTATGCAGTAGTTCCCTTGTCCCTCATCGTGATCGTGTGCCACACAAACAAGAAACAATATGAAGGTAGACTTTGAAGTTGTAGGAGTGTCAGCACTGGCAGCTGGAAGTAGATGATCGATTATGCTGTGAATCCTTCAATACAGATTATGATGGCAATGAGCAAAGTTCATAAGAGTATCTCTAAACTTACGCTCTTGACTAGTCATAGTTTCCCTAAATTCAAGGTCTTCTATGTGTAGTTTAGGACGTACTTCATTGCTGCCAAGTCCCAAGAGGCTTCTGAGTGTTGCGTAGCGTCTTGAATGGCAAAAGTAGACACAGCGATACGATGATGTGCAGATACGGTTTGTTGAAACATGTTCAAATCTTTGGTTGATATTTATCATGTTTGCGCTAATGTGATCATGAACTATAGTAGCACATTATGCATATGTCCTATTTCCCATGCGTGTTTCCTTATCCCAAAGTATTGCATACAAGTTGTGTGTCCATGCCATGTTCCCAATGCCCTAATGCCCCAATGTCCCCTTTTCCAAATCCCTAGGTTACATCGTATCCAATTCAGCATGACTCATTAGAACAAAATCCAAACGCCAACCGCTATGCATAGCCCAGTTATTCCCATTGTCAAACTTGAATGCTGTGAAGTCGCCCCGCTGTCGTCATTTGATTTGTTTCCATCGCCCTTATCCTTGCCATCTTTGGCCTTATTGTTAGTCCCGGTCGCGACGGGCAGTTTGTCAGACGCCGTTGCCTTTGCCTTGATAGTAGTAACCGTGGAAGCTCCGAATGGATACTTGACTGTCATTGTGCCAATAGTGATGCCCTTTGGGCCAATAGTGATGGTCTCGCCTCCAGCCACCTTGCTGGTACGCTTTGCACCGGGACCAGCCATAAAAGTTGTTTCATCGATGATTACATATGAAGGATTGACCTTCGTGATGGTCGCTCCACCAACAATTTGGTATTTGGTATTGGTCATTTCAGCGTCAGAACCCCCGAGAGTTGTCCCTGCGACAACGATGCCCGCAGGTCCGACAGTGACGACATCGTCGTCAATCGTCTTCATAATCTCTGGGATACCCGGTCCGTATGTCAGAGTCGTAGAGTGGAAGACCAGGACGGATTTTCCAACCGCAGTAACCATTTCACCTCCTTCGATGATTACGTCTGTCTGAGGACCACCAACCCCATGGTATGTGAGAGTTTCTTCGTCCACCACCACCCTGCCAGGCGCAAGAGAGACTTGTCGTTCCTCCACCAAGGTATTTGAACCAACAACAGGAACCTTGAGTCTTGTAGTTGTTCCCATAAGAGGAATCTTGAGCTTCGTTCCACCAACAATAGCCTCTGTACCTGAAACAGTGACAGGCACCTTTGCAACAGTGGCACTGGTAGGAGTGACAACCGACACAGCAGTCCCTACAGGTTGTGGTTTCTTCACCGTTGCTCCCTCACCCACCACTTCTGTTGGACGTATCGTGAACGTTCCGTAGTCGACAGTGACTGTTGTCGATTGATCTGGCTTGAGGCCAGTAAATGTTTTGTCGTTGACGATGACCTCTTGACCCCTCGCAGTTACGGCAAACGTCTTCATCGGCACAGGTACAGGTTCGGAGTCAGGTTTAGGTTCAGGCTGCGGTTGGGCATTTGGACCGCCTTGTGGACGACCTTGTGTTTTAGACTCTGACGTAGGCTGTGGGAGCGTCTCAGGCCGAGCTTGTGATTGAGGTTCTGCGCTATTGTGGTCTCCTGGACGCTCCGGACGACCTGGCACCGGGGCATTCGAAGGCTCGGGCCTTTGCTTATCACTTACACGCAGCCCGCCCCCATTTGTTGGCCGATTAAAGCGTGGAGGCGGCTCTGTTGGGAAGACAACTGCAGGGTTTTTATCAGTGGTTACGAATGTGACAGTCATTCGCGAACTCGAGAAGGTTGCGCCTGGCTCCTTGGGGTTTGGAGCCTCTGGAGCCTCTGTCGGACTGGACCACCCAGGAGCCTTCTCTGGAGCGCAAGAATCACCCGGGGAGCAGATCTTGCCAGGGCGTTTAGAAGATATTCCAACACCTGGCAATGGCTTCGATCCAGGCACTTCAGGGATCCCACTTGGGGCGGCTGAAAGGGTTGGTGCAGGAGATAGCGTTTCGCAAAAGTTGGGTGTACTGATGGTCGGATAAGGAGGTGTGTATTCGCTACGGTTTCCGAAGAAAGTGACTGTAGCTGTATACACGATAGAGTATTCGGTAATGGGCTCATTGTCCTGTAGGGTGGTGCAGGGTTCTAAGGACGTTGGCGATATCACCGTCAATGTACCAGATGACCGGGGCCCAGGTGTGTATGTGCCATTTCCTTTCGAAGTAATAGAAGGAATCCATCCGCAGGGAGAATCATAGTTGGAACCGCACGTGTTGGTGCCATTGAGTTTTAATCTCGTCGATGAATGGGCGACTTTCTGGTGTGGCTTCCTCTGAGCCGAAGCCCGGGCACTGTCTTTTGTTTCCACACGAGAGGCATCGTCATCCTGATTTGATGTGGCCGTAGTAGAGTCAATGTCGTCCTTGGTTGAAGCTATAGGCTCAGGCACTACTTGAGATAGATGTGAAGAATACGACTCCGAGAATGACTGATGTTTGGATGGAACAACCCTTGTCCTTGTATTTGTAGATGAATGGCTGGAGTCAGGATCCAATCGCGCAGCTGTTAATAATGATTCAGTCTCTTGACTGAAAGGAGAATCAGAAGTTGTCTCTAGTGGAACTGTTCCGGTGGTTCCAGTGGAGACAAGAATTTGATTAGAAGAAATTTCCACTTCAGACGTTGAAAATGAAGTTGAAGTTGAAGTTGCAGTGGAGGTTGATAGTGACTCTGGGGGCAAGCGAGAGGTGTTATCGTCTGGGGAAGTCGCGACGATAGTGTTATTCAAAGGAAAGCGCCTGGGGCTATTAAGGTCGGCTAAGATTGAAAGTATGATTTAGCCATCGTCCTTCTCTTTAATCTTGTTCATCTTTCAGCAAAAACACAAAAAAGGAACTGAATCAAAAATCGACAAACCCAATTCAAACTCACCTCGGGGTAAAACGACTCCTGCGGCTGATGGCGCGAGCGTTGCGGCCGAGAGAAGTGCAATGGTTTGCACCCGCATATTGATTGTACAGCACCTCACTTCACTGTACTATCCGTCCTCAGCTGTCCTCGTATTCCACTATCAATCTCAATCTCTCGCCTAGGTCGTTGGGTCGGTCGTCCGTCAGTCCGCCATCCAATCTCAACCAAAAAGACAGGCCTCTAAACGAGTGATCCGGCCGTGTCTGAATTGGTTTCGCCTCGACTATGGACGCGATGATTCTGCAGCGCAGTCACCAGAATACTCCCGACGTTGTCAGTAAGGAGAGGGAAATCATAAGACGCCTGCCCAGCGAGGGGCTCAAAGGTTAATGAACCAGCCTCCAGCTCTAGCGCAGATTGACAAGGGTTACGTCGTCGACGGCGCAAGCGATCCCACCAAGGCAAGCCAGTCCAGGCCAATTGGGGATGCCAATCCAGCGTACAGTGGCTAGCCATTGACGACTCGGCCCTGTCATGTCAGGGCCTTCCCTCCTTGCACTGTTTCATCCAGCCATGGACGACGCTGTGAGATCTCTCTAGGTTCGCGGAAGGCTTGTTTGGTGGAACACACCGACAACAGTGGCGAGTCTTGATGGCTGCGCTGCATTGAGGACACCCACAGCAGACCACAACAGAGCCCAGAATAGCGTGTGGCTGATGTCGTGAATACTACTGTACTTTGGATGGTCAGTTCTCTGGCAGGTCAACACTCTGTCCAGCCTTCCAGAGACTGAATTAATCTCGAACGAGCCAGGATAGCCAGCAATACTTCGAAGTCTAATTCGTGTGCTACTGAACAATATACCGGTAGCACCGCCTTTCGAAATTCCGGCACTACGGGTGCAATCGGTGGGACAGGAAGCAACACACGCATCCAAGTCTGAAACACTTAGATCAGGTTGCTGAAAACTTACAAATGAGACTAACGAAAGGAGTGACGAATCTTGATAAAATGCTCGCGGATCATGAGGAGATGCCAGTCTCTCCACAATCTAGAGGACTGTTCTCAAGAAATCCATCACTTGTTCGCTACAATCACCAGTCATCATTCGCGACATGACGAACGAAATTCTTGGAGAAGCTCAAGGTTTGCGTTGTGGAGTAAAATTGCGGTTGTTGATCGCGGACCCTCAGACTTTGTACTAACAGCAGCTAATGATCTCACTCTGGGTCTTGATTCATCTCTGATGATGCCCGTGCTGCCGTGGAACGCGTGCATATTGAATTTGACAATATTGCTTGATGTCGTTCAAACCGAGACAGGGTCTCGGTAACGGTACAACGTACCTACAACACAGCCACTTGACGGCGCCAGAGTTAGGCGGGGCTTTGTACATGCTTTCCACGTCGGACGAATCGAGGCTTCGATTGACAACATGACCGTCAGGCACGGCGGATTACTTCCAGAATCACGAGGACGTCGACGTCTACAATTGTCTCTTATATGCAGCCGCTGGATGTTGGTCAATAACGGTCTGCTGCAGCTAAACGAGCGGGGAGAACAAGGTTAACCCCCTATCGCCACGCGTCGCATCCAATGACATGCTGATGCTCTCAATTGGACGGCCTCAAACTTGGGATTCTTGTGTTTGATTCAAGAACAGAACCCCCAATGGACTGGAAGGGACTTCTGGGATAGGGCCATCCAAATCCCCGATGACCCTTGCCTCCCATCCATGGATCTCGGCGTCGCCTACGGAGTTGTAGTCAGCGCCAAGGATAGGCCTGGCCTCCGCGTTCCGCACCATCAAATCGAGGCTCGAGCCAAGCCAAACTAGAAGGAGCCAAAGCCATGTAACTCTACTGCTTGTGGCTCATTTTCAGCCGGAGGCTTAGGTACAATAGGTACACACAGTCGCACAGGCCAACACTCGTCAATCTTGAGTCGACTCATCTCATGTGCTTCTGGAAAAAACTTCTTGTTCCGTAATCAATTTCACCTCAATCGACCCTTATCCCGACTTTACAGCTTTAATAATCCATCGTTTCGCGTCGCTGTTGAGCAGTAACCATTCCACTACCAAGGGTCAGCCCCCTATCGCTTCGGTGTTGCTCATCTGTAGCATTTTGCGACTAGGCGACCCCTGATCTGACGGGAGGGAGGCAGCCTTTTTGCGTGAACAACAGCATTGAATGCGCCGCGTCGCGGTCCCCTTGTGTTGTCTTGCCGACTTTATCTAATCAAGGATTTTCGCTGGATGATTGTTTCGAAGACAGACCTTGCTGGTGAGGTTTCTTAATGCTGGTTCGAGATGTGGTCAATTATCCTCGGGTCGCCCTTCGTTTTCGCGTGTATCGTAGAAGCCCGCAAACCAGGACCTATTTTACTACCCCCCAGCGGATGGTAAGTCGTTCGCTCTCTTCCCTGCATTTAATTCTAACACATGAGACAGGTCTGGGATTGATGGTAATTGGTCAACTATCTCATTTTCTCTTGGCTCAAATTCACAAAGTATCGATGTTCTCGTGAGCACGGCTCTGTCCGAGTTCTGGGCCGTTGGACCAGGAGGATGCCTACCCAGTATGTTGATTGATTCTCCTAAGCATTGTTCAATGGATTCACCCTCTGTGCAAAGAAATCATTGGTCGTTGATTGCTTTCTTTTCAACGCAAAGTGCTAACAATTACGGTTAGAGGAACCTCACTGTAGCGCTGCTCGAGGTGGCATATATGATCCTCAAGAATCCAGCGACTACACTTCATTGGGCACGTGGCAGCTCGGTCTAAGCTACCTGGGTTATGGAGGAAATGGTGATTACGGCCGTGATCTTCTCAGCACGAAAAGCCCCCTCAACGACCAGCTAACTATGGATGGCGCGCTCATAGCAGCTATAAACACAACCAGCTACTTGAGTGGATTATTTGGCCTGGGTATCACTCAGGGAAATTTCAACGGCACTGTTGCAGAATCACCATTGACCCAAGCAGTCTCGCAATACGGACTGATCCCAAGCTATAGCTTCGGTTTTTCCGCTGGAGCACACTACAAAAATACACCTGTCTCGTTGACCCTCGGTGGTGTCGAACCTGCTAGATTTCAGCAGCACAACAACGTTTTTACACTTACTCAGGACGATAATCTGGAGCGCCCGCTTGTTCGTGGCATTGAAATATCGCCAACCGAAGGCCAAGATGCTCCTGATTTCTGGGACTCCCAACAGATGTTGCTTTCCCAGTGGAACTCATCTTATAATGCCATTATTGACAGTACCACTCCTTATTTGTGGCTTCCAGAAGATGTTTGTGATCAATTTGCCCAAGCGCTCAACCTTACATACAACAGCACCTTCGACCTTTATACTATTAGCAACGATCAATATCGTCAATACACCAAAGACGAATCGTTCAACCTTACCTTCATACTTTCTAGTTTCGATGATAACGACGACTTTGGCGATCCCTACGACGTACCTGGTATCGTCAACATCACTCTACCCCTAAGATCTTTTGTGGGCTTATTACAGTACCCCTTCATGCAAAAGACGATCAAATATGGTGACCCAGCAATTCCCTATTTTATGCTTCGGAAGGCGAAAAACACAACGGAGTACATTCTGGGACGCTCCTTCCTGCAGGAGTCATATCTCATCACCAAATATGACGAGGGCATCTTCTCAATACACCAAGCTCTCTTCCCAGACCAGCCATCCTCAGATGCGGAATTGTCTGCCATCGAACAGTCTGACAATAGTCCCTATCCACCGCCACACACAAGCGATTCGGAAGAAGAAGAAGGAGGAGGGGGGCTTTCAGATGGCCAGGTAGTGGGAATTGGTGTTGGAGTAGGAGTGGGAGTCTTTGCCGTGTGCGTGGCTGCTGTAGCCGTTTGGTTTTGCTGGCGACGGAAACGAAGAGGCTCAGCTGAGAGTAACAGCCAGTCAGCAGAGGATCAAGGGTTAACACCGAATACCGCGACCCGATCACCCAAGTCTCCTTTAGCCCTGTTATTCTCAAAAATCCTCGGACGGAAAGATTCAGCTCAAGACGCCGAAGGAAACAACAACGACAGGGAGAAGGTAGTTGAAGCCCCCGATACCCAAATCCACGAGATGTCAGCTCCATTACCGCCAGCAGAGCTTGACGGGGATGACCACATGTCATGGAACGACGACACCGAGTTTGGAACCGACAACTCCCAGAATCTAAGCGCGTACGAGGTTGCCAGACGAAAGATGGAAAAACAACTCCAGGGCCCAGTTCCATCATACACTCCTCCTGCTGATGGGACAGAGGTACCCCCAGAGAAAGCGATCTACCAGCCAAACCCAGCAAACGGCCCACCTGTGGCTGTGGCACTGCAGCTGTCACCATCTGCATCCCTAAAAACGACACGAGAGGGAGGCTCAAACTCGAACACAATACCTTTACCATCTCCTATGACCCCCCATTTCGACACAAGTGGTCGCGCTATCAATGCACCATCTCCACTGATGGCCACTATGCCTGTGTCACCAACTAACGACGGAAGTGTTTCACTACCGCAATCGCCTCTTTCCCCAAGTTCAGATAACCAGACCATCAACTCCATGACGATGGGCGGGTCTTACTCCGACAGGGAATCCAACTCACCATCGAACCCTTCCTCGAATGTACCGCAGCAGCGAACAGTGCAACGAACACCAATCGATCCATCGAAAGTTGTCTTTCTAGGAGCATTACCTAGCAACGCTCGGTTTTCCCGTTATGGCGCGCCACAGACTGCATCAAATCAAGAACGCCAAGTTAGTGACGATAGGCTGTATGGTCATGGGAGTATTGATAGTCTAGGAAGCGATTTCACCGTCGAAGAAGAAAGGCGAAGTGCAGAAGAATCGACTAGGCGGTTGGATTTGGGTACAAATGGACCATCTGTCGAGGCCGCGCGAGATCATTTGCAAACAAATCCACCAGATACTGCGCGGAGCCAGGAGCGCATCAATCCAGGTGCGGACTTGGTTCACGTACCACAACCAGCTGAGAAACGGTATAGTTGGGAGCAATGACCTTAGGATGGGCTAGATCTACAGGTCATGACCACGGACTCATTACAGGGACCGGTTGCATTATGTCTACTGCCTGAGAACTATCGAGAGGGCAGGACCCATGGCTTGGTACTCGGATTGCAGGATAACGGCGGTATGCATGGGCAGAGAGTCGTGCTTTGGGCGTTATCAGTCCAGCATCTGACCATTTTCTTTGTAAACTATGCATGAGCGAGCGTTTTGATTAAATGTCAACATTAGATAATATGTATTTACGAGAGCAACATTCTGTTCATTAATGGACGCCCAATACATCTTTGTGATTCACACATCGATGCACGATTTTCGACGGCATATTTCTCGAGGTTATTCTCTAGCTTAAAATCTTGGAATATGTTGTCTAAGATGTCTATAGTGTGATTCAATGTTATTTGCTACCAAATCTCCTGCCACCATGTCAAGGTAGCTAGGATCTTCTTACGCTCCTCCACATCTTTAACATCCTCTGAAAAGGGTTCAAACACGGCCTTCTTGGCCGCATCTGCCATCTTGGTCGAGCCTCCACAGACGCAGAATATCCCATTATCAAAGATCGCTATCTCAAGTCGCTTCGCTTCCTCGCGCAACCGGTCCTGCACATAGATCTTGTTGCGTTGATCTCGTGAAAACGCCAAGAATACTTCGAGATGTCCATCACGTACCGCGGCGTCAAGCTCTTCTTGGAAAAAGTAGTCTGCTTCGCGGTTACGATTTCCGAAGAAGAGATGCATAGGTCCTGGAGAAGGGTGCGTAAGGCGCTCGTGAATAAGGGCTCGGATGGGAGCGAGGCCGGTGCCTGTGGCGATGGCGATAAGAGGTCGCTGTGCGTTTTTCAGGCCGTGAATGGGTGAGAGTACAGGTTTGCGAGTGATGGATAGCGCAGAGTTGGGAGGAACGTTGTCGAGATAACGAGAGCAGAGACCTTCGCGAGGCTTGCGCAGAACGGTACGGTACTTGACGAGGGCAACGAGAAGCTCCACGCGGGTCTTGTTTTCGTCTGTAGGGTGGTTTAAGTGACGGCCGCCATTAGCGATGCTGAAGTCCCGACCGCGGATCATAGGGAAGATGTCGAAGAGACGTTCAGCTGGCAGCTTGACGGATGTAAACTCCTCGAGGACTTCGAGAATAGATCTTCTGGACCGTGTGGCGTAGTCAAAGTATTCGTCGAGATATTCTGTCATGTTGAATTCGAGCAGACGCTCTTTGTGGTCTGGATCTGTGGAGAAGTAGGACATGTTTTTGAGGAACGATCTTCGAGGGATAGCGGTGAAGTCGATGTTGTTTAAGAGAAGATCTCTCAATGTGCATTTGGAGTCTGTATAGAGGTTGGTAGGGAGGGATTCACATAGCGAAAGGTCAAGGAGTTTGTCGGCAATGTCTTCCCAGCCCATGAGCTTGATGAGCTTCTGAGCGTCTTCAGGGAAGTTCTTGGGATAGATGGTAAGGCAATCTCCAGGAAAGCATTCAAGCTTAACACCGTCTCGACGAGGAATATCGAATGAGATGAGACGAACATCTTGCCAGTGCTTTTCCGGCGTCAGTCTGTCGTTCCCGACTAAACTTGCTGTCCATCCATCTGGAATAGGGAGTAGTGAGGAGGGTGGGAGATTTGGAACTATGGGAGCTGCATGATCGTTGGTAGCAGGGCTTTTGTCTAAAGCACTCTTCAAAGACCATTTAGGGGGGAGGATAACATCATCGGGAATAGGTTCAAGACCTGAAGGTGGAGGATGATTTTGGAGCAAGTGATTATAGAGTCGCTCAGTCCAACGCACAAAACTTCCATCAATACTATGACTGGTGTCAGATACTCTCATTCAGTACTCAGGCAACAAACTTACCCATCTGGAAATTGCTCATCAGCTTCAAAGGGATCGATAAATGTTGTAGCGCCGAGTTGGTCAAGGCGTCTGTTGAGCTTGCGAGCTGCCCAGTTAAATCTGTTCCGTGTAAGCCGACCTGATGAGCAATTGGCGTAATCTCATATCAAGACTCACTTGACATAAGTGCTATCACCTAAGCCAAAAGTGGTGTACTTGACTGAAGCTAAACAGCCTGGTGGTAATTTCTTGCGTAGTAGTCTTTTCCAAAAGAGAAGTGAGTTGTGAGGCATATCCCCCTGGCCTGTAGTTGATAAGACAAATATAACAAAACTAGACTTGAGAAGGGCATTCTGGAACATATTGTCAGTGATGAGAATTTGCAGACCAGATATATAACCTACCAAATCTACTGCATCGAGTTCTTCAACATGGCTCTCAAAATGCAGCCTTTGGCACACTCGCCCCAACTCCTCAGCCATATCCTGAGCATTGCCTGTCTCGGACCCGTACAGGACGAGCACGCTCCGATCCTGAATAGCCATGATGCGTGACTAACAGCGACTCCAGAAGCAGGGAAGATAGAGAATCTGGGGAAGTTTTGGGACGGCAGGGGTCCGGTCTCGCAGGTTAAAATAAAGAGAGGCGTTGAAGGTTGCAGGGTGACTTTTGGTGGGTTGGTTTGCCATAAGGTTAGCGCCAATTAGTGGATGGCCGATGGCGGGGCGAAGAATCTGCGCCGCGCTTCGGGATCTTATCAATCTGGGGATTGATAGATTTTAATGAATCAGCGTTTGTCAATTACGATGTCATGATGGGATTGTGAAGAGAAGTGGTTCAATTGAGAATCGTGATTTGAAAGACAGACCATCTTCCAATATATTCAAGAATCTAGTTGTAGCTCTAGGACTCTGTTTATGACCAGCAATCAACGTAATTCTTTCAACTGTTGATACCTATCAATGCCATGAATGACAATCATGGCGACAGGCGGCTACTAAATTATTGGCACTCTGCCGAACTTTAGGTAAGGAATGATAGAATAATATTAGCACTTTAGGATATTTCTAAACTAAAATAAGCTCTGATTATCTTTCTAACAACTTATCCTAAAGTCAGGCAGAGGGACGATTATTTACTGACCTGCCTGGGTGGACAAAGACATTGCAGTCCCAATATCTCTTCAACTGTTGACACATATGCAGGCAAATAACTGAAGTATAGCGTCAAGCCACAGGGGTAAGGTCCTGAAAGTCCCAGACGCATTGACAACGGGCAAGTTCTAGAAGAAGAAGCTGTGGAGAAAGGAGCTGGACTTGGCTTCCGGGACCTGGGCAATCCTAGCTCGTAGCATTGGATCCGAGCTGCCGGGCATGGGCGGGTGTGTGCTATGGATATGGATGTAAGAATAGCTCACTCGTCTCGTCTATTTATTGGTGGGAGCAGTCAATGATCGATGATGGCCTGGTCATTGGCTCCCAATGCGTAAAAGGGGCTTGCAAAGGGGGTGAACTGCACCTGGTCAGGGGGCATCTTAAACATCCGAACGTCGATAAGCTGTGAAATTATCCAGGACGAGCAATTTCGGACATGCAGGCAGCCAACTCAATGTATAAGCTCCAATATCAGGCATTCTGCAATAAACAAAGAGTGGTAAACACGATATTGGGATTGTGGTTCTTGTGCAGTTACTCCCAGGGCTGAATAGGTAAAGTTCAAACAAGCTCACTCAGTCAGTCTCATGCCATACTTAACCGCATACATACTGCAGCCTTTTACCCGTCAATTGAGTTGCTTTCGGTCATATACAAGCCAAACTCAATCACCCCAGATTATGCTCAATCTCCTGATGTCGTGATCTCTATGAACCTACTGTACCTTATCTAGGTCGCCATAAACAGACACCGCTAAGAGGACAGGAAGCTAGCAGTTAACACCCCACTGTTCTTAACCATTTGATATTGATCCAGAGCAACATGAGCGGTCAGGCAACTTGGTGATATTGGGTGGATGCAACTGCATTTTTACCTAGTTTGTTATTTCCTGTAACTCTCAAAACTCGAGATCGCTCAGACCCGATTTTGCTCAACAAGTTGGTAAAGTGCAAGTGACCCTTCAAGGCTAAACAAACATAACCTCATTGTTTACTTTGAACTCAACTCGATCGACACAACGAAGTATCTACAGCACCACTTTAACTACACCGATACATACATGAGTGACGCACATGCTTGGCCCGCACACCCACACGTCAGGCCCTAATGCCTACATGAACTGGCACAAATTCATGCATCGTACAAGTGTAAAATCCTCCAGACGAACACTAGAATAGGCGGGATTGTTCGTGCCTTTGTTCCTGCCAAGACTGTTCATCTCGAGATTCTAAGCAACCGTCTTCCTCATCTCCAGGTAAGTACGTGCACTTGATACTACAGGCTCTGGAAACAGCTCCCCCGGCCGAAAGCAACCTTCAGGTGCGCCCAGGTTCCAGGACCACCAGGCGGGAAGAAACCCACAAAATTGAAGCTCTCTGTAAGCTCATAGGTACTAGATACCTGCTTTATAAGTGGACGATACCTTGGCACCCCGATTGCGACGTGGAGTTCCTGGTGTTAACTGAGTCGTGGTTCTGGTACCTTCCTTCGTGTCTTGTACCAAGCTTTCCTCCGCTCATAGGTTGCGCCTGCCGTTCCCCCCAGCCCTGGCCACTTTCCACTTTCCACAACTCCTCACACCTGCCCACGCCCCCTGACAACGCAGCACCCCCCTTCCTCCTTCCCTCTGTGCCCCCCAAACCAAAGGCGAGAAAAATATTTTAGAATCCGCTATCACTTCTTCCTCCCTTTCTCTTCTCCATCACAACATCAAACACCTGTGTCTCCGCGCAACGCACCGTCGTCTGTCTAATCCCAACCTCGTTTCTAGGGCACGAAGCTACCCTGATCAAACTCCTCCTTATTGCACCAGAGTTCAACCTGTTCAACTCGCAGCCATCGTTTTCGAACGCTCCTCCACCACAGGTCCAAGTTCGAACGTCATACTCAACCTAACCACCAACCTCATCCACCAGCCGCCATCATGTCTGCCAACACTACCACCGCGGATGCTGCCGTTAATGACGTCGCAAACACTCTGAGCAATACCTCCATCAACAACAAGCCTGCCGATGACAAGACGGCCGCCAACGAGGCCGCCTCGGCCAGCGCTGCTGAGGGCCGCCGCCTCTACATTGGCAACCTGGCCTATGCGACAACTGAGGGGGAGTTGAAGGACTTCTTCAAGAGCTATCTTGTGTAAGTTCTATCTTCTCTTCATCATCTTCATGCTTCTTTTCGACTCTTTTTTTCCCCTTCATGGCGTCCTCTCTGCTCCAAACGATGAGTTGCCCCGCTGGAGACACGTGTCTCCCTGCCCTTGCGATGAGCTCCTTCCCTGGATTCCAGAGACGACAAATGTTGGGCAGGCACGCGCAAAGCCCCTTCCGCATCATCAGGTCTCACTCTGACGTCCGGATGGATGTTCGCGGTCCGGCTGCGCTGTGCTGGTTTAACATGGGACTTATTCACAGCACTAGCTGAGCTCCACAACCGCCATACCATCACCACACTATGGATAACAGATCGCATTTACTGACGTTTCCTGTCTAGCGAGTCTGTCTCGATCCCTAAGAACCCTCGCACTGACCGCCCTGTCGGCTACGCTTTTGTCGACCTTTCTACCCCTACTGAGGCTGAGCGTGCTATTGAGGAGCTCTCCGGCAAGGAGATCCTTGAGCGTAAGGTCTCTGTCCAGCTCGCTCGCAAGCCCGAGCCTGCTGGTGAGAAGTCGGAGGGCGCTAACGGTGAGGGTTCTGGTGCCGAGGGCTCTCGTCGCCGAGCTTCGGGACGTGGCCGCGGTCGTGGCCGTGGTCGTGGAGGCCGCACTGCCCGCGCTGGCCGTGTGAGTCATACTTGCAACCCCATTTATCTGGACATCGTACTGACCAAGTCGTAGGAGGGTGCCGAGAAGAAGGAGGGTGAAACTACTGAGGCCGTTGCTGCTACTGATGATGCTGCCCCCGCAGCTGCTGCTCCTGCCACCACTGAGGTTTTACCTTTGACCGACATCACAAACAAGATCAACACTGACGAAAACAACAAGACTTCTAAGACTCAAGCTCGCCCCCAACGTGAGCGCCGTGAGCGCGGCCCTCCCGCTGATGGAATTCCTTCCAAGACCAAGGTCATGGTTGCCAACCTGCCTTACGACCTGACCGAGGATAAGGTTCGTGACTTACCAATCTCGCGTTTCGTTCGACATACTAACTCCGCAATAGCTTATTGAGCTTTTCAAGGCTTATGAGCCCTCTTCCGCCAAGATCGCTCTCCGACCCATTCCCCGATTCATGATCAAGAAGCTTCAGGCTCGTGGTGAGGCTCGCAAGGGCCGTGGCTTTGGTTTCGTCACTCTGGCTTCTGAGGAGCTTCAGCAGAAGGCTGTCACTGAGATGAACGGAAAGGAAATTGAGGGCCGTGAGATCGCCGTCAAGGTTGCTATTGACAGCCCTGACAAGACCGATGAGGAGCACCACGAGGGTGATGCCACCAACGGCCAGAAGGATGCTGCCCCTACTACTGAGGCTGCTCCCGCTGCTGCTGCGGCCCCTGCTTCTACTGACGCCGCGGCTCCTGCTGCTCCTCAGGCGACTGAGGCTGCCGCCACCACCACTCCCGCTACTACTGCCTAAGTTATGGCTTGGCGGGAGTTTCACGGGCATGAACTTCATATCATGTCACGATGATTACTCTTACGATTTGGCATGCGATTTCAACGATTTCTCTTACGGTAGATTCTCGCTACAACGATGAAAAGAAACAATGAGGTTTTGCACCTTACCTGAGTTTTAGGGGACGTAAGCAAGAGCGAATCGAACTCTGATGAAATCTCGGGATGGTGTTTTCTTGTCAGCCTTGTTCTCTTTTCTCATCAAACACTTTAATATTTCCATGCGTGGAACTCAAAAAAGCTCAGGCCCTCTTATATCTTGTATTTGTATCACCTTTTCTCCGTCACCCTTCTGCTGGGTTGTACACTAGTTTACGCCGGATGCGACTGGGTGGAGAGAAAAGCTCAGCGCTATTATTAAACAGGGCATTTTGATGAAGCTATCGACTTGTTTGTGTGAGTTGTGACGACTGATGAATGTGTTTCATATGATAATCTTGAATGTGCGAGACCTGTAGAAGTTGATGATGACGTTGAGTGTTGGACAACATGCCAATTAACGGGCTGATGTCAGTAGTTGACAGGATTGTGGAGATGATGGGGGAGGCGTCATCGTTTTCGCTACGAGTAACTCAGAGTTGAAGTACCTAATGCGTCCAGCATAATACCTAGTTGACAGCTTGCATTTCACAAAAACTTTCAAGGCTAGATGGCCTCGCCTTCCTAGGGGCCTTCAGTGGCAAGCAGAGCAAGGGTTGACTATAGACTATGATAATGATATTAGATATAATAGCTCACGTGGGCATGAGTGGACATTGCCGGTTCTAGAACCTCGTAATGTTGATAAAGTGCATCAAAATGCCCCGCCAACCTAGCCCCTTAAAAAGGAGCATGGCATGCTTGGGCATGGGAGGAACTGGGCCCATGCTCCAGTGCACTGAGCGCTCAGTGGTGTAAATGGCCAGGGCATGAGAGGCGACCTTAGCGCACCGAGACCTCTCCCTTCCATTTCCAGGTTACCATTGGATTTGTTTCGAAGTGTCAACCGGGCATCAACCCATCATAAAGATTGTTTTCACCCAAACAAACACTTTAAATACACACTCGAAAGTTCAGCAGCATCGAAACACAGCATTTAACCCTCGCGATGGCGTCCAAGGGCATGTGGGAGGTTGATCCCGAGACACGGTCCAAGGTTAGTCAACTACTATCCCTTTTCCAACGAATCCCTCCTCATTCTCTCTGTCGCTGTTCTGCGATGCGCTCATATGTGCTGACGCTGACTTTATCCTATAGCTCGCCACTCTTCAAAAGGAATCCAAGAACAACATCTGTTGCGACTGCAATGCGCCATCCCCGCAATGGGCTTCCCCCAAGTTTGGCATCTTTATTTGCCTTTCCTGCGCCGGCGTGCATCGAGGCCTTGGTGTCCACATCTCCTTCGTCAGGAGTATCTCGATGGACGCCTTCAAATCAAGCGAAATCGAGCGAATGCGACTTGGCGGTAACGAGGGGTGGAGGAACTTTTTCGAGGAGCATGAGCAGACTAAGATGATGGGTATCACATGGGAGGACTCAACTATTGCGGAGCGATATAGTGGTGAGGTTGGTGAGGAGTGGAAGGAGAGACTAAGCTGCAAAGTTGAGGGCCGCGAGTATGTCCCTGGCGCAAAGAAGCCTGCCACTGCGCCTGCGAAGCCGGCGTCACGATCGGGTACTCCCATGAGTGGCAGCACACGCCAGAACGAGGGCCCTGCGGGAGGATCAGGCAAGGTCAAGGTGGACGATCAGTATTTTTCAAGGCTCGGAGCGGACAATGCTGCGCGACCCGATCACCTGCCACCTAGTCAAGGAGGAAAGTATGCTGGATTTGGAAGCACGCCTGCACCGAGTCAATCAGACAATGACCTCAACTTTGGCGATATTCAGAAGGACGCCATGGCGACTCTGACCAAGGGCTTCGGTTGGTTTACATCAACAGTCTCTAAAACTGCCAAGACCGTCAACGATGGCTACATTCAACCCACTGCTAAGCAGGTATGTTACTTGATATCTCGTATCAAGGTTTTTGTTACTCT
This sequence comes from Fusarium sp. FL617, assembly GCA_030142105.1. Taxonomy (NCBI): domain Eukaryota; kingdom Fungi; phylum Ascomycota; class Sordariomycetes; order Hypocreales; family Nectriaceae; genus Fusarium; species Fusarium sp. FL617. Next base: position 2,273,789 of record JAREIL010000012.1, on the reverse strand, counting down.
ATGAGCTTCACCTAACATGTCGATAGTTTGCCGATGGAGATTTTGCCAAGCAGGCCCAACTAACAGCATCTGCCTTTGCAAAGCAGGCTCAAGCAGCAGGCAAAAATGCACAGGAGGGTTTCAGCAGATTTGTAGAGGGTCCTGACCAGCAGAGTCGGGATGCCCCCTTGGATGAAAGCAAGAAGAGCTTCTGGGATGAGTTCTCAAACTTGGCCGATCAGAGACAACCCGCCAATAACTCGATTGGCACAAGTGCTATGGGCATGGGTAAGAAGAGCGCACCACCGCCACCAAAGAAGCATGATGATGCATGGGATGACTGGTGAGGGGAGATGTATTGTAAGATGGTAAACTAGGGTGATATGTTGTGGATGTAAGGGTGTTGGAGCATTGGAGTATAGGCGTGCTTGTTAATGGATCCAACTTCTGTTAGAACTCTGAATGTTGTTCGGGATTATCTTGATGTTACAACGAGGGTTGTTAGTGAATGTTTGGGATCTTCTATGCCGAAGAGGCTATCAGTGGCTGGGCTCGGCATTTGCGTTCAAGTTGCCGGCGGTTCAAGAAGGACAAAGGCCGACTTCCCATGAACCCTCAATTGTTGCTTCTTTGTAAAGAAATTCGCAGCGGGCACTCGACTGCTAATAATGAGTAGACAGTTCCAGAAAGATTAGGGGAAAACTACATATCTCTATACAGAGTAAGAACATAATGACCTGGTGAAGGAAATAATCCATCATGAATGAATCCCCGACATCGCTGGTCCCTTCGGCGGTTCTGTCACGTGGGCCGTCGGCCGAGGTTGGAGCTGAGACCGGCCCTAGCCGGTACCGCGCCGAGCTTTGCCATGACGACTTGGCCGGCCCTCGTGAACGACTCGCCGCTCTCGACAACTTGAATCTTGCATTGCACAACAGTAATACAAAATGTCATCACTACGGATCCTCGTTCCCGTGAAGCGGGTTATCGACTATGCGGTAGGGAACGAACAATTGGTAACTGAATAGTAACAGAGCGCTGATAATCGTCGCAGGTCAAGCCCCGAGTCAACAAGTCCCAGACGGCCGTCGAGAAGGCCGGTGTTAAGCACTCGATGAACCCATTCGACGAACTCTCGGTAGAGGAGGCGGTGCGCATCCGCGAGAAGAAGCGCGCCCCCACTGACGATATCTTGGTTCTCTCTGCCGGTCCTCCCAAGGCGCAAGATGTCATCCGAACGGCCTTGGCAATGGGCGCAGACCGAGGCATCCACGTAGAGCTCAAGGAGGGCGAGGAGATCGAGCCTTTGACTGTCGCCAAGATTCTGAAACAGACGGTCGAGAAGGAGAATTGCAACCTGGTGTTTTTGGGCAAGCAGAGCATCGACGACGACGCCAACCAGACAGGTCAGATGCTGGCTGGTTTACTAGGATGGCCTCAGGCGACGCAAGCGAGCAAGGTCGAGTTCGGCGAGAACGACATGGTGACAGTGACAAAGGAGGTGGACGGCGGTGTCGAGACGGTGCGGGCTAAGCTGCCCATGGTCATCACTACAGACTTGCGACTCAACGAGCCTCGATACGCAAGCTTGCCTAACATCATGAAGGCAAAGAAGAAGAAGGTGGAGAAGACGACTTTGAAAGACTTTGGATTGGATAGTATTAACCGCCTTAAGACGGTCAAGGTTATTGGTAAGCCCTCCTCTTGTTTTTATAGATTTCCGTTTCGTTATGCTAACATGGGATGACAGAGCCTCCTGCTCGACAGGGTGGTGGAAAGGTGGAAGATGTTGGTGGCCTGGTTAGCAAGCTCAAGGAGCTTGGTGCTTTGTAAATATGTACAAAGAATAGTCAATGCATTAAAGCCGGCAGCCATTATAAGTGGTAAAGCCACAAATTAGTATTGTTAAGTTCAGGCAGTGAAAGTTCCGGGTGATGAACTATTAGACATCCTGTTTCGTTGAGTTGGCGGTTGGTCGTCTCAGAGTATGCGACTCGGCGAGTGACATATTCAAGGTCCATGTGTATATATATGAGGTAACCTTTCAGAGTGACTTAGATCAGAACAAGTAGAACTCACTTGTATTTTTTCTTTCAGGCCCCGATCGCCATAAGCATGGTAACCATGGCCTAAACGAATGCTGCTTGTTGCATAAAATCATGCCTGGAAACATGCCACTTGCCCAAAATCGATGTTACAAAGAAGAAGAAAAAAGAAGAAGTGAGGTAAAAGAGAGAAAAAGGCAAAAACAAACGCTCACTTGGGACAAGTGAGATTTCGATCTTGGACACTCCGTGGAAATTACATATCAATTTCCGTCCCTCCAAGTTGTTCCACCTGGACCTGCTGGGGTGCCATAGAATGAATGGAGAGCAACTTGCACTTATAAAGGTGGTTCTCTGGTAGCTTGTGGGGGATCGAAGGGTTGGAAAGCTCCTTGCACCCGAGCCTTTCAATAAGTATTGATAATAAAGGCAGTGAAGGTTTGACGCTATTATATCCTTTGATGGAAAGCCTTTCCTCATATTTGACATTGGTCACGATGCCTGTTAATGTGTGGAAGACAGCTCCTGTGATGTTTACTGGGCTGCCATGAGCTTCGCTTATAGAATATGTTAATCATAGTCTGAGCTCTTATGAATAGGTAGCTAAAGCTCTGGGCTATCTGCTCAGAGAGGTTGAGGCTGTTAGTACTTTTAGTTGTTGAGGCCATTTCCTTGGGTTTGTTCTTCAAGTCGGGATACCGAGTTTGGGTCGTCATGTAAACGGCCAATCATGGCTGTAGTTTATCTAGTATTATTTTTTTACCTTAACCTAGTACCACCACAAAGGGATCCACGCGTCCTAAAGCTTCAATAATATTAACAATAGCAATCCAATACTCAGGTTAATAGCTCAGTAACTCAGATCAATAAAGTTACTTCCAATTGCAGCCACGGCAACGCTGCCTCAACCAACTCTATCCGTAATTCATCTATGTATACCCGCGCACGTGAGCTCGGCACAAAGTTATTGACTTTTACTCCTGTCCTACGGTAGTCCTGTCAGTTGTGCTTGTGAAGCCTTGGGTCAAAACTGAAGTGTCAGGGGAGGCGTCCATCCTTATCGCACGAGGCACAACCAAGGTTGTCTGTCTTATCATTCCGACTGCCGGACGCCGTGTCCCTGACAGGGCTCCACTGGTTCTTATCAGAACGATCGACAGTGCTGCGCTACGAATGCTTCTAGCTTGGCACTTAGTTCCCAGATTTTGACCGCCAGTGGAGGAAGAAACCAACGAGAGCGAATCAATTGACGTCTCAACATTTCCGGAGTTGTCTGTGTCTGGGGACGGGACAGTGGATCTGACTCCATTGAGCTGATAAAGGGCAGGGCAGTGCTTGATGCTTGACTCAGTGAGAGCCGTACAGGCCGAATGGCTACGAGCCTACAAAGAAAGGAAAACAAATGACATGACTATATATTGTTCTGCAGATAATAGTGCTGTAGTGCTGTATATATACTGCAATAATCACAGTCATACATTCAAAACAAAGAGGCTTGTGTGGATCAAGATAGAGGTTGCGATGTGACGTGTAATTGGCGTTGGTCAAACAAAAGATGACAGCACCGAAAAAGACGACATCGGAGGTCCTGGGGGATCTTGCCCAAGGGTCCAGTGCCTGGCAGCGGGGCATTTGCAGTCATTAAACGCCCTGTAGCGTGTCAAAGAGGTTTGTGCGCTCCGCCAACGCTGGTTTTGGGCGGAAAGGCGGCATTCAGCTTCCGCCAGAAGTGGAAATCCCAGGCAAGAATCCACTTTGCAAGAAAAACTTGCCAATGACCAACGCGGTGTTGTCAGTTCTGGGCGGCAGGCGGAGCGGGATCGCTCCCGTCCTTCTTTTCTCCCAACTTCCCACCACTTTGACTTTGACTCTTCTCTTCTTTTCCTTCTTTTACAACAGAAAGAAATCCTTGCGATAAACAAAATCAGCCCTCACTTAAACGTCAACCAACGCTCTTGCAACACGATTGCATCTCCTCTTATACCCCCGATTTGAGCTCGTCTCCCAATCCGCCCCTATGAACGGGCGCCCTTCCATCTTCACCTCGCAGGTACGTTCACTTTTTTTATTCTACGTTCCGTTGGGTGTGAGATACTCACAACCCCGCCATGCTTCCATTTGCGTACCTGCAGCATGCTGTTGGGACCGCAAATTGGACTTACACCCTTTCCACCATTGTCAAAATGCTCGAATTGCTTCAATTGGCTCAATTGCTAACTCGTCTCGCTACAGGATTATCTCTCTGGTTCGTACCCTTCGCTTGGCTTTGACTCACCGCTTGAGACCTTGCCTTATCTGTTTGATGCACAACTGAGACTAACATGTCTACTCTGATATAGACCATCTCTGGAAGTCCCAGTCTTGCTAAAGGACTATACTTGACCAAACGACTTTCTCTTTTATAAACCAACCTTAACCAACAACTTACATATATCAAAATGTTCTCCCGATTGGCTTCCTTCGCCAAACCCGCGGCCAAGTCCGCGTCGGCTTCTGGCCGAACTATGCTTCAGGTCCGATACCTGTCTGAGAAGGCGACTGCTGGTAGCAAGGGCAGGGTCATGCCTTTCTCTGCTTCTCGAGCTACTGCTCCTGCTGCTTCTCTTCCTGCGACCCTCACCATCCGAGTATGTGCTTTGTCCTGGCATGATACCTATCCGAAGCTCAAGCTAATACGAATCAATAGGACGGTCCTATCTTCCAGGGCAAGGCCTTCGGTGCCAATGCTAACATCTCTGGCGAGGCGGTCTTCACCACCTCTCTCGTCGGCTACCCTGAGTCCATGACCGACCCTTCCTACCGAGGCCAGATCCTCGTTTTCACCCAGCCCCTGATCGGCAACTATGGTGTTCCTTCTGCTGTCCGAGACGAGTACAACCTTCTCAAGTACTTCGAGTCTCCTCACGTTCAGTGCGCCGGTATTGTCGTCTCAGATGTCGCTGTCAACTACAGCCACTGGACTGCCGTCGAGTCTCTCGGCGAGTGGTGCGCCCGAGAGGGTGTTCCCGCTATTTCTGGCGTTGATACCCGTGCCATTGTCACCCACCTCCGAGAGCAGGGTTCTTCCCTTGCTAGGATCTCCATTGGTGAGGAGTACGATGCCGATGAGGATGAGGGTTTCGTCGACCCCGGTCAGATCAACCTGGTGAAGCGCGTTACCACCAAGGCTCCCTTCGTTGTTGAGTCTCCTGGTGCCTCTCTCCACGTTGCTCTTATCGACTGTGGTGTCAAGGAGAACATCCTTCGCAGCCTGGTCAGCCGTGGTGCTTCCGTCACCGTCTTCCCCTACGACTACCCTATCCACAAGGTTTCGCAGCACTTCGACGGTGTCTTCATCTCCAACGGTCCTGGTGACCCTACTCATTGCCAGGCTACCGTCCACAACCTGGCCCGCCTCATGGAGACCTCCAACATTCCCATTATGGGTATCTGTCTGGGCCACCAGCTTCTGGCTCTCGCTGTTGGCGCCCGCACCATCAAGCTCAAGTATGGTAACCGAGCTCACAACATCCCCGCCCTTGACTTGACCACTGGCCTGTGCCACATCACCAGCCAGAACCACGGTTACGCCATTGATGCCAGCACTCTCCCCAGCGACTTCAAGGAGTACTTTGTCAACCTCAACGACGGTTCCAACGAGGGTATGCTGCACAAGACCCGACCCATCTTCTCCACCCAGTTCCACCCTGAGGCCAAGGGCGGCCCCATGGACAGCTCTTACCTCTTCGACAAGTACCTCCAGAGCGTCCAGCTCGCCAAGAGCAACCAGATCGTTTTCAAGGACAACCGACCTACTCCTCTGATGCTCGACATCATGAGCCGAGAGCGTGTTGGTGTTGAGCCTACTCCTTTGGCTGCTATGGCTTAAGTGGATAGTGTCTGAGATGATTTTGGCGTCTGGGATTGGTAGTTGGGTAACGCATGTTTTTAGGGAGCAAGGATTACGGTTTCTATGCTTAAGAATGTTCATGTGTAAAGCAAATTGAACTGATAAATACCAAAGTTTAAATCGCCTTATTTTTGTATTCTTTACATGATGTACACTGTGAATGCGATTGTAAATGATTGAGGACTGCAATTAAGATACTATGTCATTGGGTATTGACCTCAGGTCCTAGAAGCTATACCCTCGTGCAGCTAAATGTCATAGCCTGAGCAAGATATAAAAGTTAGAAGATATTGAATTCACTGATGTCATAAATCCCAATGTTTATTTCCTTGGGCCCTTTGCCCTTTTTATTCTCCCCGACGCCGCCTTGCCGTGGTAACGAGATCCAGTTCATGCCCCAAGTACCTATTTACGAGGCAGTATCAATATCCTGCTTTCTCTCTCCATTACGTCTTCTGGGCCCATAACGTGCCCTTAATCTTAGTCTCTCATCCGAGTATCACCGTCGTCAGACAGTGAGCCCCGACGAGGACGGCGGTCATCTCGTGGAGGAGGCAAGTAGCGATCACTGCGAGGTCGACCGCCGCCGCCTCCACCACGCCCACGACGTCTTCCTCCACGGCGCTCACGACCCATACCACGTGCACGGTGAGGAGGTCGGATACCTTCGAACACCTCCTTGCCTCGATCGACAAACGAGGTGCCGTTCTCGAAGGAGTAGCGGTTGATTTCACGACCAAGGTCGCGATCACGATCGGTAGCGTAGAAAGAGCGCATGTTGTCGATGCGACGGCGCGCAAGGTCCTCAGACACAGGCTGATAGTTAATGACAGGGCGCGTGTTTGTTCGCTTGGATGCGCCGCCCGGGTTGATAGGCGGAGGTCGAGGGCCAGGGCCAGTGCCGGGGCGGACGGGACGAGGTCCTGTGGGGATGGCAGGATCGCGGAGTGCCCTGGGTCCAAGGGGGATGGAATCGCTGGCCATCGAGAAAGAAGGCCTTGCGCCTAATGGGGGACCTGCGCGGGATGTAGATGATGTTGCTTCTTCGAGATGAGCCTCGATGTTACCGTCAGGGCCGTCTTCGTATACGACTTCCCATCGTGCGCCAGAGCGTCCCCTAGGGCCGCCGCTAGCTTGTTCGGTATCGATCCAGTCGCGAACCTTCTCAGGCGGGACAAAGTCAACCCACAGGGGCTTTCTGTTGCTCTCGTTGGGCCAGACACTGTCGTGGAGTGCGGTGCGAACGCGAGCCGCGGCGGCGGTGTTTCTGAAGATGACAAAACCATGTGTACGGATCTGATCGAGGAAGAATTCTACCACAACATCGTCGTTCAAGGGATCTCTAGGAGGTGTCGCGAGATCTACGAGATGCGTCTTGACATCCTGTGGCCGAAGGGGGCGCATAAAGTTTTTGATGTACAGTGCAGATGTGGCCGGATGCAATGCAGGCGCAACGTCCCGCTCGTAATCCATTTCTTGTTGTTTGCCCCGATCTTGTGTAGGTGTTTCTTCTTTAGCCGCGCTAGGTTCTGGCACGGGATCACCTAGAGGTTCTTGTTGAGGCTTCTCGGGTTGTGTCTCAGTGTCGATGTTCATAGACGCAGGTTCGTCTTTTTGAGGTTCAGGCAATAGATCCTCCTGGCGCGAACCTAGATTGTCACCGTTTGCCGAGCCGTCATCAGTGCGAGCGCGTTTTTGAGCAATCGATTCTTCGGTAGGCGGGGGCGTGAGAGAACGGCGTTTGCGCTTTTGCTGTTCGGCAGCAGGGGTTGGTTCTAGGGAGTGAGAGGGTGTAGAATCGACAGTGGTGGTCACTGTTCCCGCTCTTGATTTCTCCTCCACTGTGGGTTCCCTTGATTGAGGATCGATTTCGTTGCCAGGAATTGGCACGTCGGCCATCGCATCGTCCTCTTGGTGCGCTTCCTCTTCAGTCTTGGTCGTCTCGTCTTTTTCTTCCTCGCCGTCCTTGTTGCTCGCGTCCACATCAGCATTGGTTGTAGTTGGCGCATCTACCTCGTTCGTCTCTGCCTCTACTATCTCTCCTTCCGCTTTTTCGTTTGTAGACTCGGGTTCCTCGGCCGCTTCTTCAGACTCTGGGTCCGCAGCGGCTGGTTCTTCTGTCGCCGGCTCATCGCGTGCAGGTTCATCGGCCACGGGCGCATCTTCAGATTCGGCTTCAGGTTCGGCTGACCCTGTATCTTGATCGGCTTCTTCTAATCGCGCGACGAGCTCATTCTTAAGGCCGTGCTGTGCAAGACCGCGACTTTTGAGCTCGGCTTTGAGGTCGACGACCTTGAGCTTAGCCCAGTCGGTCATGATGAAAGGGATTGGCTAACCGTGGCGGTTTAGAATGCTTGAAAACGGGACTCGTGTGTTCTTCTCATGTATAAAGATACCGGAGTAGCGAAATGAGGGGACGAATTAGGGCTTGAATGATGGATTAATAGGAATTGAGTTGAAAGAGCCTTGAAACAACTTTCATCATCCTCAGCCTCGTCGCAAATTGAAGTGTAAAGGGTGACATCGACCAATAGGATATTGCAGCGCAAATTCCTTATGTCAGCAGGTCTGATCCACTGCAGCCCCACTCCGGAATCAGCCGCGACTTGTACGGACATCAAGCCCCTCATGAAGCACAATGACAAAGCCATGAGGGCGTGCCTGGGGCATTGGAACTTAGGAATAGCCTGTCGTTCTATTTCTTGATGTCATTGAGCTTGACAATTGGAGGCTCAAGGTGGTCATAGGGTCACATGTCGTGTTCATGATATGCAGCTCTGGTGGAACGTCGGCAGTAGCGCACTCAGCGGGATCCTAAAACCCCAATAAGAAGAAAGACAGGCGCCTATCGTAGCCATCTTTCAAAGCGAATTATGGGCTCATGCTCGAAAGCTCAAGCTAGGGGCTACTTGAGTTATTTCAATCCATCATGAGTTGATGTACTTCAGTACCTGGGTACTTGGCATCGCCAAGGTCAACCACACCCATGAGCTGATATCTATCATATCTGTTGCTTCACCGAAATCTCGCCACGCAGGTACCCAGGTCACCTTGATCTGACTGTCTCTTCTAATCCCTACAGGCTACACCATTGCTTTGACTCACCTGCTGTGGCGTATCTGGATGAACTGACATGCGTCGTTGTCTGTTTCACTGATACAATGAGGTGATGTCCCTAGTCTGGCCCGCCTTGACCCCTGGACCCCCCTGGTTCATAGCCATCACACGACCTCCAGCTCATCCCGCATTCATATCCATTCGCGACCTGGAGCTCCCCGAGCTTGTGTGGGTCTTGTACCAACACGTCATTGCCGTGCCCTTTGGCGCCCGCTTTTGGTCCTTTTTGTGGCATCTTAGTGCCACTTTTTGACCTCCACCTCCGCACTTTCAACGCCGACACATAAAACTAACGACACTTTGAGCAAGACCACAGTGGCAGCTAAATCAGCTTATGTAGATCAAATTGGTTCAGACAATTCGGGAGGCATAAAGCCATGTGTTTGAAAGGCGACCAAACAATAGAATTAAATAGAGAGCTCCTAGTCTTTTTGGTATTTTCTTAGGTTCCTCCCGCTCAGCTGTCAAATACATTATACATAAATATTGGTCTCAATCAGGGCTTTGCCTGAGCCCATCGTAAACTCTTAACTCATACACATCGGCACTTGCTGCCAGGGATCTTAGACGTCGAGACCATCGACGACAACGCCCTTGTTCCAGGTCCACTGAAGGAGCCTGGCCACCTCCAACGCAGTAGCATCATCAATCAGAGCGCTGACAAGATACAAAGATGCATCAATGCCAGAGCTGACACCTCCGGATGTGATCACACGGAGGCCACCAAGTCGCATGGCAGCGCGACGAACAATTGACTCACGGCGTGTGTTGGAGTCCTTGAACGACATGCTTCCCTTTCTGTTGTGTCATAAAAGTCAGTTGACTGTCTCAAACTCAATGCGTGACAAAAGTGGGGTTATAAGTATAACGGGCTGCGGTGTTACGTACCGGGCTGCCGAAGGGCGACGTCCCTGTCCGGCGTCGGACTTGCGGCGGATGTAGGGGCTCTCGTCCTCGCCGAGATCGAATCGCAGGTTGTTGACGACATAGCGGGCGTCCTCAACCACATCGGTTCGCTCTTGGAGGTTCTGGGTAGCAGCGTCGCTGCAGATATTCTCAAAGGTAGTAAAGTAGTCGGGGTGGGTGGTAGCAGAGAGGCCAGAGAGTATACCCTGCTTACCAAGGAAGAGGGCACCGGTGCAGATAGAGAGGATGGTACGCTCGCGGGCAGGGTCACGCTTCTGAAGCTCCGAGAAGTCGGTGATGAGGGAGAGGGGTTCGAGCTCCTTGGCGACGACCTCCTTGGAGTTGCCGCCGACGACGACGAGGATGTCAAAGTCCTCAAGACGGTCGTGAGCCTCCTTGTAGGAGATCTGAGAGCCAACGACGACACCCTGGTCCGAGATGACCTTGGGCTCAGGACCGACGACGGTGATCTCGAATGCTTTGTTGTCTATGAGAAGGGGGAGGTGATCAGCGGGAGGGGTAAAGCCAAAGGAGATGCACTGTACACCAATCGAGGGGTACCGGAATCTGGAGAGTCACTTACTGTCGGGGTCCTTGAAATCGTGGGCAGCAGTGGTAAAGACCTCGAGCGCGCCGGCAAAGTCCAGAAGATCGAACTTCTCGTGAATGGCGAAGAGTACGTCAACGGGCTCCTGGTCAGCGATGGCCGAGGTCTTCTGCGCACTCATCTTGGCGGTATTGTTGGTGGTTTAGAGGATGGTAATAGTTGAGACGGAATTGTGTCGGGTGGAAGTTGTTTGTATAAGCAGACAGGCACACGAAGAGATGCTGGCTGCTAAAGCAGATGTTGTTGTTGTTGGATTGGTATGTAAGTGATCTGTATGATGATGAGAAAGGAGGGAAAAGGGAAGAAGATGAAAAGGAGCAGGAGGGCGTTTTAAGTACAGCAAGGAATGTTCTGTGTGTGCTTTTGCCCTGGTGCCTCTTCTCTTTCCCCTCATCGATTGACGACTCAGGAACTGCAACCACCTTCAAAGCCTGGCCAGATTTGAGTGGCTCGATTTCTAGGTCAGAAGGACTCTGACTGAGGTGTGGGTAGTGGTACGGTCGGGTCGTCTGCAGCTAGTATCAGGAAACTGCGGGGTTGTTAGCGCGGCGGGGCTCAAGGGCACCTCTAAAGTCTAAGTCACCACCTCAGAATGGTGATATCGCAGCCATGGCAGTAGCACAGCAAAGGTATAGGGAACAATGCCGGGACATAGCTGTGAGCGATCAGCTTTCTGCCGACCCCACTACCTGCCGCAACCACGCAAACTCATTTTTTTTCGCCTGAGAGTTGAGACCACTAGCCTCTGAAGCTGCCCTTGTAACCTAGGCACCTACTATGGTAGAAAGACGCTGTTTTCAGGTCCTGTCGCTGGTCTCCGGATTATCTTCCCGATGTGGCCCACAATTGTAGGCGCCACAACTCACACCACTTCTGGCAGTCGTACTGTACCGCAGCACGCCCAGCCCAGCCCAGCCCAGCCGCGCCGTTATCCCATCTCCAAAAGTCAGCTGCCTACACCCGACGCCGAGTGTCACCGAATAGCTTCACCTAAATTAAATCTCCGGCTGCTTCAATAACTGTTGGAAGATCCACACTTATACGGGCCTCATCATCTCCGTCTGCTCATCTCGAGTCTCACGAGCTCGGGTGAGGCCGTCACGCCAGTCATGGCTTCATCCGCGTACGTCATTGTCCCCTGCAGAAAACTCCATCGCAAAAGCGTCCCTCACAGTCGAGGTCCCCTCACCCGCAACCACAACGGCTCGTCCCTCCTGATCTTCCGTTCCATCTCCTCCTCTGACTTCTGCGACATTTGTCTCCCTTACCAAACGCTTCTCATTGCCCGCTGACAATCATCTCCACTTGTCTAGGTCACTAAAGGACCTCTCAAAGGCGATCGTCGCCTTCCTCGCTGAACCAACCACTTCGCTCCCCGACGATCTAACACAAACCATTGACGCCTATCTCCGCCGACACCAGAAGTACGATGACGCTACAGCCGATCGCCTCCAGGAGGAGCTGTTCTCCATCTTTAACAAGCATGTCAAGGACACACCAGGCGCCTTTGCACCTTTCCTGACCATCCTTCGCCAACTGCTTTCGACACTTAGAACTCCTGAGCGCATATTCGCATGGTGGGACGCTTGCGCTGCGCTGTTGTCCAAGTCATCTCCTGAAAAGAACGCTGTGGAGGAATCATTAGCTACTATTATGGAAATCATATCTGTTGCTGAGGAAAATCATGATGGCGCCGATACCGACCTTGCTTCCAACCCGCTGATTGACCGCTTGTTTACGGGGTGGATGGAAAAGCTTTATCCAGCTGCGATCGAAGCACTTACAAGCCTTGAACCAAACGAGAAAATAACGCGGGAAGCTCTTGTGCAGTTTGGGAAGAAACATCCCAAAGTAAGTCATGCCCCAGTAATATGCTCGTAGACAAATCGTCTGACATAAATAAGGAATTGTTCACAGCGCTCGATCGCTATTTTGTTAAGAAACAATATCGGAAGGCTGTATTGCGGTTCTTGGGAGACTATCTTCAGAGTCAGCCTCCTCACCTCCATCAGATTCTACAAACGCCACTGTTTGCAGATATTCTGAAATGCCTGCAACAGGACAGCTCAACGACCATTGTGTCTGCCGCACTTACAGTTCTCATCATGCTGCTACCGCACATGCCGAGCTCGCTTGTTCCGCATCTCCCCACGCTATTCAACATTTACGCAAGGTTACTATTTTGGTCGCGAGAGCGCGCAGGGATTATTGAGCCTCAAGCTGAAGATGCCGATTCAGTCAATTGGGAAGAATGCAGCTATGAAGCCGAAGTCGATGACCATCCTGTCTATCACCTTTTGAACTACTACACTATTCTCTACGGTTTATATCCCATCAACTTCATGGATTATATCCGCAAACCTCAGAGATATTTGCGGCACGCCAACGTAGCCAACGCCAATGATATGGAAGTACAACCCACAGAAATTCGAGATCAATCAGAAAGGTTTCGCAGGTGCCATCTACTCCATCCAAACTTTTATACCCTCACTATCGATTCGGAAAAGACGGATTTTGGTCGTTGGATCAAAAGTGAAGCTTCGGAGGTTGTTGCTGAGTGCATGGGATTATGCCTCGTGACTGAATCGAGTCAGCCCCTTGGGCAGGACCTGTCTGCCCCTGGGACATCTCCGTTGGATGACGGTTCTGTTCAAGATGATCGAGCCACGACGACGGCCGAACCCCACGGTGGCTATCGTTTGCCCACATCTATCAGTATGGAGTCAATAGCAAGCAGTCGCCGGCCGTCTGCCTTAATTCGACGAGGATCCCAATCAAGTCTTCCTTCTACTCGAGACTCCATCGATGCCAGAATAAGGGAGCAGAGCGTCGACAGCCCAACTCTGGGACCACATCTCACGCAGTCGTCATCGCATACACAACTGCAAGACATGATACAATCGAACAAGGCCATCAAGTCTAGCCTGCACCAGTCTTTGGCCAACGACAGTGTACCGTCACTCTCGCTCAGTAACCAGGATTCTGTTGCTGACCGACTCGGTCCATCGCTGCTGGGTGCACCTCCGACTATCAGCACCCCGTTGTCTTTGACGGAGACAAATACGCAAGTAGCTCACTTGCAACGTCAGATACTATTATTACAGAATGACCTCAACTTTGAGAGATATTTGAAGCAGCAGCATATGGCACATATTGGTGACTTGCGAAGACGGCACATGGAGGAGGCGGTGACAGAAGCGGAAACGCAGAACCTCCTTATCACGAATCGGAACTTGAAACACCGATTTGAAGAAGCAAAGAAGGCAGAGATGCAAGTTAGGAAGGATTCGGAAAAGAGCCGAGCACTTGCGAAGAAGTGGGAAGCTGACCTCTCAACTAAGCTCAAGAAGCTGCGTGACGAGTCGAAGCGACTCAAGGCGGACTTTGAAGCACTTCAGAAGGAGCTGGATAACTCGACCGCAGAGCGTGACAAGTTACGGGTGCTCCTGTGTGATGCCGAAGTTAAGGAGGTCAATTGGAAGCAGAACATGCAGTCCATTGAGCTTCACAGCGCTGAGATTGACCGACTCAAGAGCGAGGTTGATAGGTTGACTAAGGTGGAACGAGATTTCCAGGCCCAGGAACTTGCGCAACAGAGGGCAATCGCTGCATCTACAAGAGCTGAGAGTAAGGTTGAGGCATTGAACCTCCAGCTTGCTAGCCGTGAGAGTGAAATCGAACGCACCAAGAAGTTGTTCCAGACCCAAATTGCAACACTTCAGGCTAAGTTGTCTGAGGCGCAAGACAGAAGTCAACCTGCCAGAGGAGGAAAGGAAGCTATAGAAGCCATGCTCGCGGCGAGTCGAGAGAAACAGGCTGAGCTACAAAAGCAATGCAACCTCTTGAGTCGAAAATATACGGCTTTGCAGTCGTCTTTCCTGGATATGAAGACGGATACAAGGCTAAGCCAGCTCAGGATCGAAACATCAAACACGTCGGAAGCTGATCACGAATCTATGTCAGTGTCTACGAGCCCCGTCATGATGAAGACGCGGCCACATCGGGTGCTGTCGAGCCCTGATGTCGCAGAAGGCACAGCGTATAACGTCACGCCACCTCTGGACCACAAGGTCGATGCTGCTTTGTCGCCAAAATCAGGAGGCTGGGCACATCCACCAGGGTCACCATTGGGGACAGACGCCTCCTCTCTGTCAATGAGCCCAGATCATCAACGGTTTGGACGCGGTGACGCAGGGAGACTGCTTGCTAGGAGCCATTCAGACTTGTTTGCGAGCGCAACACACAATAGACTCCGCAAGGACTCGAAAGATAAGGGTAAAGAAGAAGTAAGTGGCAAGAAGGACAAGAAGTCATCGGCCTTGAGGGGTATCAGAGGCTTCATGTATGAATGAGGAAATGCGATTATAGTAACTAGTAACGATACCTTATAGACCAGGATCAGCTTGGACAGGGCGTTTAATTTATGGCTGATCGTTGTGCGAACTCACTAGCCCCTTCTTATTGATTGCTTGGTCGTTGTGGCTTTCTTGAAAATTAAAATATGTAGCCACATCTTCATGTTATTCCTTTCAGTGCATCAATTTCAGTTGGGTACCAGGGACACACCCCGAACTGCAAATACGCTACCATCAAGAGTCAGGTGTATCTACAGGTACCTATCTATTTATCTGTGTCACAAGATCCATTACCAGCACAAAGGCATGTCTATCTACCCATTCTTGGTTTGCTTTTTGACGGTATTGGATATACAGGGTAGGTGAGGCTGTATTGTAGAATCAACCACACTGCCGCTAAGTTAAACAGTCCCATCAATGGTGCTTAGCAATAGTAGCACTAGTTGTGATTACTGCAAGAAAAGATACCGATCCTCGGTGATATTTTGCCGTCAGAAGAGAATGTTGCCGGTCGCGTGCTATTGCAGGAAAAGCAAGACGTACGCCGCGGCCTAGATAACCTGGTCTGTCAGCTCCAGCTTTCAACAATTGGACGGCTTCCGTAGCTCAGTTGGTTAGAGCGTCGTACTAATACTTCATTCCGAGTATCCGGTAATGCGAAGGTCTCAGGTTCAAGCCCTGGCGGGAGCAATCCCAGTGCCTTCCAATTGTTGCTTTTTCCATTTTTTTTTTCGCTCTCTGTGTCCGTTTGTCTCTGAGATATGTTCGCAGGGTTTGAGTGAAGTCTAGAACAGCTCGGTGCATTATGTAAACAGGGCTGAAATTTAGATGGGATCCATGCGGGGGAGATGACCCAGATTGGGCAGGAAGAAGATCGCGAATGACCAAGAGGGAAGGACGGACCTTGTTCTCCTTATTTTGTTGCCCAACGCATGGACTTCATTTCCGGGCAATCCAATGGGTTATCGACCCATGGGCAAGAGGGGAGTATCTCTTAAATAAGATCGCGATCTGTGGACAGCTGAGCTTTCAGTTCTTGCTGTGTTTCTGACTGTGTCTTGTTGTACGTCATTTTGTTCTGGACGTGACCATGTGATTTGAGACATGTTCTTCACCTGGTGATTCAGATTTTGAGAATCTTCAGCACCAATGCGAAGTAGCGGCTTACGAATGGTCTGGACGTCTGTTAGCTTAGTGGTAGACCAAGGCACAGAGAACGGTAACCGTGATACAGTTTAGCGTAGCCTCCTTTTGTTGAGTGACATTCTTCGCTCAAGGGAACAGCAGCTACTGTGAAAGCTCGGTGTCAGTGGTTCTTTGATAGTTAATGTCTCGTGCTGCTGTCCGTGTTGCGATGCGCACACGCCACACCCCCTGTGGATCGCAAGCTGAGAGTGGGCGAGAGATGGACAGGGGTCGTCGATCTACTTGCGGGGAGATATTTGGCGAAGAGTAAGATAAGAACACAGAGACACAGGATAGCGGTGAGCCCGAGTGTCTGTAACGTAAAACTCGGGTTGGTTAATATCGAGTACACCATCCAATGGATATCTGTCAGATCTGCTGGAAGCAAAAATGGGCTTCTACCGGCTGGGCTGTGTCATTGACTGGGGGCCATGGGCATGGCATGCATCTGGCTGCAATGCCGATCTGGTTCGCTCCAGCCGCATAGCCTAGTGGATAATAACCGATGGACGTGCTCCAATGTGAGCTCTTTCTGGTCTCCTGCCGCATGTATGCAATCGGCCCCCCGCGTGCTAGTTGAGCAGCTGGTTGGTTGGTTGGTTGATTGTTGATAAACCACTTGCATTGCTGTGTATGATTGAACAGCGCGGGATAACTGCTGTGTGTCTGCTGCAAGAAAGAGAAAATGCGAGAAAGAGGAGAGCGGTGAAGGTAATTGAGCCGAGAAGTGGAATGCGCACATTCAGAGCTGGGGACTTTTGTATAGAGATCGCTCTGGTGTTGTTGGTGTTACCTGAGGTCTGATGATGATGAAAGACATTCGAGTCACTCAGGACACGTCCATTGTGCATTGATGAGTCGTCAAGGGATGGAAAGACGATGGTGGCTGTAGACTTTCTTTATCGAATTTCGATTGTTGTAATTGATAATCCCCATTCTTTGACGGACAAAGAATTAAACATAAAGATTGAGCCGTTAGTTATGACGTAGTTGGAGAGCGACCACGTGAAAGTCCATGGCGGTTAGCGCATGTCGTCAGCGGACCTGACCTCCAGTCCCCAGTGAGTCTCAGCGGGGTTGCCTAGTGGGTGGGTATTTCCAGTGCATTGGGCCTTGTGAAGGCGCCCGAAGCGACCAGGGGCACGACTGACTGACCTTTTGATATCACGGAGGATGATGATCAATGAATCAAATAAACACAGACAAGTAAATGGACTGTTGATAGAGGACTTGATTGTTTGAATTCTACCGAGTTACTAGCTAAACTATATTTACGCATATGTATGATTATAGACATAGAAGTTATCAGTTTGTTTGCTGCCTGAATTTCTGACTCATTCTTTGGAATTGCTTCTTCTGTTGTTGTAGTTTAGTTTGTTGACTTCATCATGGCCGGATGTCGCCGCTCAACGTCGGGTTTACTGATGGATATTGTGTGTCCCTCTCAACACCAAACTCGCCATTTCCATTCTATATTCCAACTCTACCCTACTTCTTGAAACATTTCCTCTAGATCCAACGCAGTAGCTGTCCAACTACTATTACTGCCCCTGCACGCCCCATGAGATTTAGCACATCCATCACATCACAATAAGCTACACACCACCACCACCACCAACACCACTACTCAAACCCAAACCCTCAACCCTCTTTTCTTTTGCGACCATCTTTTTTTCCCTTTCTTTAATAAACCATCCCACTTTCACCTCATTTTCTCTTCTTCCTTTCTCTTCTCTTCCTTTTTCTGCTTCCTCCCTCCTTTTCGTGCGTTTCGGGTTCCTTTTTTCCCTTACGACCTTGTCAACCGGAGGATCCAACTCCCCCTCCTCCTGGCAAACGACGCGGCCACCACCCGAATCATGTCGTCGCTCGAAGCCAAGATCGTCGTCCTCGGTGCCCAGGGCGTTGGGAAGACGTCTCTAGTTATGAGATATTGCAAGGGCGCATTCAACCCGGCTCAGATCACTTCTACCGTTGGCGCTAGCTTTCTCACGAAGCGCGTTGTTGATTCTGACTCGGACACTGTTGTGCGCCTTCAAATATGGGATACTGGTAAGTCTTGGAAAACCAAGTGAACAAGTTATTTATTTCTCATGCTAATACAAGTCTTCAGCCGGCCAAGAACGCTTCCGATCCATCTCCCGCCTTTACTACCGTGGCGCAAACGCTTGTATTCTCTGCTACAGCATCACAGACGCCCAGTCCTTTGCCGACATGGGAGTATGGCTCATGGAGCTCCGACGAAACCTCCCCCACGACGTCGTCCTTCATGTAGTTGGCACAAAAGCAGATATCGTTGCCCGTGACCCCTCAGCCCGTCAGGTCCCATTCGAGCGCTGCATCGCCTACGTCGCCGAGAACCTCGCCCCGGGAATGGGCAGCACGCCGCCCCCAACCGCAACCCCTTACAACGTTCCCACGCCCATGTACGGCGGCCAGGCTATGTCACCACCGTCTATGGAGGCTCGTAGTCCCAGCTCGAAGCGCAGCTCAGGCTTCTGGGCGCAGGAGGTTGGATGGGATGCATGTCATGAGATCAGTGCTGAGACAGGCGAGGGTGTGGAGGAAGTCTTCCGCGTTGTTACACGCAAGCTCGTCGAGCAGAACCGCAAGATGCAGCAGGCTCTCCTTATGGCCACGGCCATCCCTGGAACACCGGGTTACGAAGCGGGCATGGACGGAGGCTATTTCGCAGGTGCTGACGCACGCGGTAGTTTCCGTGTCGGCCGGGACCGTCGCAGCTGGCTTTTCTCGCCGGGGTTCTCCCCCGCCGTTACGGTCGAGCAGGCGGGTACCCAGGAGCAGACACAACAAGACGGCTGGGACCGTAAGGAGCGCAAGAAGTGCTGTTAATTTTTGGACGCCACGAACAAATTATAAGGGAGGCATGAGAACGAAGTGATGTAGACAGACGAGGCCACGTCTACAACAAATTATCGGAGATGACGACGAGGAAGTGCTTTAGGATGGTTTCGACGACTGAGCGCATTTGTTTGATACCCGGTCTTTTTATTGTTTTGGTTCTGTTTGGTCTTCTTTTGTGGATTGGTCCACAGTCGGGGTGTTTTTCGTCTTTATTTCAGGTCTCGGCTCATTACTGTTTCTGTACCCACGGCATAATCTCCTTTTTCCTTTTTCAAGTCATGACGCATCAGGGCGCTTTTCATTTGTTTTCCTGCGTTTCTTCCTTCTTTTCGCCAGGAGTTGGAGGATATCCGGTTCACGAGGGTGCACGGGTCTTGCATCACGACATTTCTCAGGGGACATAATAGGGGTCGGGGTTTGCTGTTTCATTTGCACTTCTCTCACGAGACGTCTATTTCTTTGTCCTGCTCTCTATTTCCGGGCTCGCTGCCTAGATTCGTTTACATTGTCTTTTTCTCGTTCTATCATAGCATAGGGATTGCCGTAAAGAGTCTCGGTCTTCCTGCCTGGAAACAGTACCTCCATTTCGTGTCTATAGACTATATTCACTTTGATCCAGATGCAGCCGCCTTCTTTGATTGTACATCGTCATCCACGCTTGGTGGTGCAGGGATGTCAACACCTTCAACTCGGTATTCGAGACCTGGGTAGGCGTCACTGACAACAAGGACGTCGAGCTTGCGAGCCTGACCTGCTTGAGCCGGAGGGAGCTTGATAGTCGTCTTGGCTGTTGGTCTACCACCTGCCTCGAGCTTACGGTTGGGATTTGTTGTCCAGCCCACACGCTTCACCGCAATAACCTCGTCGCGCGATACGTCTGCCACGATGACGAACCAGGATTCTGTCTGAGGCTTGGGGAACTTGGGTGCGTAGATGCGTGCCTCGCGCTCCACGATCTGATTGAGGCGCTTCAGACCGATGGTGACCGAGAGCGCCGTGGTCTCAGCGATAGACACGTCCACATTAGGGAGGATAGATACAGCACGGGTGAATCGATTCTGCTGACTGGCGGGTACACCTAGCTTCTTAGCAAGCTGTATCGCCTGAGGCCTAGTCAGAGCGCTAATCTTAGTAAGAGGTGTATCGTTCTTGACGTCAGGCTCGATCGTGGGGAGGATGGAGACTGGCGCATCAGTGGGCCAGCGAGCCGATTTGATAGACTGCAGAAGCCCCATCATCTGCAAGCAACTGGACAGGTAGCCAAGCTCTGTAAGAACATCAATGGAAGCCTGAACGATACGGATGGCTTGGTCGAGAACACTGGTCTGATCACCGACGTAATCAGTGATAGGGAGCTCGATCTGGGACATGTGCGCCTGGAGTAGGAGGAAGGCCTTCACATGAGGATCCCACATGGGGAGTCCAAAGGCATGACCAGGGAAAGGCAGATTATCAGAAAGGGTGCTGTTGACGAGATCTTCGTTGTGACGTACGGGGAGTTCATCGTACTCCGTAGCACGGGACATCCACGACAAGACATCCAGGAACGAGGCTTGAGCCTTTGCATGCTTGACGAGGTGACGGATAGTCTTGTGTGACAGATAGTAGTAACTCATGATCTTGCCGAGGGGCGTGGGATCAACATCGCCATTGGGGAAGGCCTCAACACACTTAGAGTCAGCGAGCTCGTTGAGTGACTTGCTAACCATCTCGATCATGTAGTCGTTGGCGAGTTGCTGAGCTGCAATGCTGTTGTGTTCTTCAGCAGAAATCTCCAGGCCATAGTATGAAGGGTTCTTGTGCAGCCTTCGGAAGAAGAATGTCCAAGTAAGGTAGTCCAGGGCATCCTGCTTGGTGACGATAGTCTCAGCTGAGACTTCGGCGCAAAGATGGTTATCCAAAACAGTGTGCAGTGAAGACTCTACAGGGAAACCAGTGTGAAGGAAGTGTTTGTAAAAGTCCTTCTTGGCATCTTGCGTGAAGATACGAGCGACTCCTGAGTTGTCGAACTGAGGACGACCGGCTCGTCCCAGCATCTGCAACACATCTGTCAAGTCCATGTCCTTGTATGCCTCGATCTTGGCGTCGAAGAACTGTGTGCCCTTGACGACGACCAAGTGCGCGGGCAAGTTGACACCCCAGGCGAGGGTACTAGTAGCAACCAAGATCTGAATCTTGTTGTTCAAGAAGAGTTCCTCGGCGAGTTGACGGTCTGACTCGACAAGACCGGCATGGTGCAGACCGATGCCAAAGTTGATGGCCTCCTTGAGAGCATCGTCCTTGACTCGCGCGAGGTTGAGCTGCAGATCATCCTCGTCCATGTGGAGAAACCGACGAGGATTGTCCTCCATACCACAGAAGTTGATGAGGTCCTTGGCAGTTAGACGAGTCTGTCGTCGCGAGGGAACGAAAACAATGACAGGCTTGTCAGGGCTGTGGTTCTTGACGGCCAAGAAAGTTGGCCGATTCATGGACTGCATCAGTGGACAGAAACCCCTGACTTCAGGGAAACCATCGATATACAGCTCCAGAGGAACTGGGCGAACCGAATGTTTGAAGTTGAAGAGGCCCTCCTTGACACCAAGCCAATTACCAAGGTCTGTTGCATTGGCGCAGGCTGTTGACATGCCCAAAAGACGAACAGCATTCTTGGTCGAAGAAGCGATGTAGTTCATACGGGACACAATGATTTCGAGAATAGGACCACGATCTCCAGCCAAGAGATGAATCTCGTCGATAATGACCAGACTGACTTGTCGCACATATCCTCTGGTTTGCCACGAACGAGAGATACCGTCCCATTTTTCAGGAGTTGTGATAATGATGTCGGCATTCTGAATTGTCCTAGTATCAGGCGTGTTGTCACCAGTCAACTCTACTAGCTTAAGACCTAGCGGTCTTGCCAGTCGGACTCCCCAATCCTTCACACGTTCGCGGACAAGTGCCTTCATTGGTGCAATGTAGACAACCTTGGACTTTGGTCTCTCACGGAACGCCCACCACATAGCAAGCTCAGCAGCCACAGTTTTTCCACTACCAGTTGGTGATCCGAGGAGCACGTTGGCAGCGGTATGATAGAGCGTATGGAAGATCTGCGTTTGCATGGGGTTGAAGAACTCGAACCGCTTCGCGTAAAGCTCCTCCAAGGCCGGGTTCTTGAGAGCTGAGATGGGCAGTGGTTGCAGATTCAAGAGGTCAGTATAGACACTCTCCGTGTCTGGGCGGATAAGATGCTGAAAGGAGACTGGCGTAACAGTTTCCGCACCAAGCCATCTGTCGGATACGGCTCGAACGTAAATCTGACTGGGCAAGGGGTCTGAGAGGGGAATTGTGAAGTTTAGCTCATGGTCATCGTGAAGCTTTCTCCTATTAAGAATGAAGAACTCATGGTGGTAGATCTCTGATGTTTCAGAGTTCTCAACCCAGATGTAGAACGACTCTGACGTTCCATGGATTTGATCGTGCCATCTGAAGTCGGGGATGACATAGAGCTTGATGCGCAACACATCTCGGTTGAGAGGAGCAATTTCGGCCTCGACATGAACGGTAGGGAAGTTATTGAGGATCCTGGCAATGTTCTTACCGGCGCTCTGGTTGTGAATCAACCCTCCAATCTCTGCAGGCTCCATGTCTTTCATCGTCTCGACAGTCAAGCTCTCCTTCGCATCAAGCTGGTTGAGAACCGACTTTGCGAGGTCGAACTGATGAAGAGGGTGCTGATACGGCCAGATGCGTTTTTCGATAGATTTTGCCAGAGTAAGCAGTACGAGGCACTGGTGACCCCAGCGACGGTTAAGAGCAAGCATGAAGAGTGCTCGGCAGATGCGTCCAGACTGTTGAGCAACGTAGTTCATGTCGTTAGAAAGGGCAAAGTCTTCGGGCTGCGCCTTTGAGATGTAAGACTGGAGTAAGATGTTTGTCTTCGCCTGAGGGGTATCGATTCCTCCGTCAACATCGCAAGGAATGACTTCTCGTCGAAGATGAGTCAATTCCTTCTCTTCACTGTCCCTGGACTGGATGTTGTCGAACTCTCCACTCATACTGATCATCTTCAGGATATCTGCCTCAGTAGCTTGGGGTTGCATCATGGCATTGAACACCTGGATACTTGTGTGAAGGATATAATACTGACTGGCAATGCGGCCAATGTCCTTACTGCGCAGTTCATCTGTCCTCTCGTTATAGATGATCATCTGGCATTGCTGTAAAGTCTTGGCGGCCTGAATGGCAAGCTGACGACGTCTCTGAACCAGGTTCGGGTCGTCTCGAATCTCTGCCCATTCAATACCATAAGACATTGGACTCCTCTGCATACGCACAAAGAGGTAAGAGTACCCGATCCACTGGACGGCATCTGGAATGGAAGTGACAGTTCCCAATGCAATCTCAGCATTCAGATTGTCAACCAGTTTGGTGGAGAACTTGGACTCGATAGGCTGTTGCTCCGTTACAGCGGTCAGATAGTGAGTAAGCTTGTCGTGAGTGGTGCAAATCATGCCAATACCAGTGTCTTCGAATTGAGGACGACCGGCACGACCAAAGATCTGCAGAACATCGAGGATGCCCAAGTCGACGAATTTACCATCCTGGGCGCTGTAAACTTGAGTTCCTTTGATGACAACTGCGGCAGCGGGCAAGTTGACACCCCAAGCCAGGGTAGCAGTGCAGCAAAGGACCTTCAGAACGCCCTCTCCAAACAGTCTCTCCATCAAATTTCTATCAGATCTTGCCATACCGGCGTGGTGAACACCAATGCCCTTTGACAACAACTCACGGATCTCTTTGGACTTAGACTGCTTAATATCTCGAGAAGCTTGTTCAAATCCAGGATGGTAAGTAGGATCAAGTAGATCTGCACACATGGCGTCGATGGCTTTCTGGTGCAACATGCGGGCTGTGAGCTGTGTGTCTCTTCGCGAGTGCACAAACACCATTACTTGGTGATCACGCTCAAGCATCTCCTTGACCTTGTCAAAGGCGACTTGATCAAGATTGTCTCTAGATTGCTTTGTGCCAGCCTTTCCTTTAACACCAATAAAGTGTTGCTCGAGAGGGACAGGTCGGAAAGATGCGTCAAAGTAGAACAGTCCTGCATATTTATTGACTTTGAGGAAATCGGCGACATCAACATAGTTGGGTAGCGTAGCACTGAGACCGACAATTCGGATAAGAGATTGTGTACTCTCAACCTGTCTCTCTGTTCGAGCCACTAGAGATTCAAGAACAGCACCTCTCTCGTCGTGAAGCATGTGGACCTCATCGATGATGAGAAGGCGGACTTTTTGGACAAGCTCCGTGTCTCCAGTACCCTTTCGCGTCACAACGTCCCATTTTTCAGGGGTTGTCACGATGATCTGAGTCTGGATGATTTCAGCCTTGGTAAGTTGCATATCTCCAGTGTACTCTCGACACTTGACACCGAGCCAAGCCAAACGTTTACCCAGCTTTTCTGTGACTTCGGCAGCAAGAGCCTTCATGGGAGCAACATAGACGATCTTGAAGTCCTCGGCGTTGACCGCGAACTCGGTGGCTGTTGGGTCTTCAAAGGGGTTGGGCTCAACATTTTGAGCGATCGTTTGAAGAATAGTAAGCATGGCAGCATCAGTTTTACCCTGGATATGTTAGCAATGAAGAGTAGATGATGGTGACAAGACGACTCACAGCACCAGTAGGAGCACAGATCAACATGTTCTCACTGGTCTTGTGGGCAACAGGATAGACAAGACTCTGCATGCGGTTGAGTGTCTTGTAACCCTTGAAGGTGTTTCTACACAGTCCATTGAGTTCTTTGATAGGGACAAGTCGCTGACCAGGACCCAAAGCACCCTTTTTGCCAGCTGGGATGGAGTATTCTTCATACTTGTCGAACGACAACCGCTCGCTGCCCACTGGCAAACCATATTTCTTGCCAGCATAACTCAGCGTGTTACCAGCGCTGTATGCTTTGTAGACATGAGGATACTGTGGTTCCTTGGAATGGGCCGGTGCAAGGCTTGCAGATTTATGTGCCTGGTCCTGACGACGCAAGTTTTCCTCCCTTTGAGCCTTGGTTAGAAGTCGAGGTGCGCTTGAGGTTGCCTGGTTTTGACTGTCGACAGCAGAAATGATCTCATCTCGGTGGCCCAGGATCTCGATGATAAAGTCAAGATCGTCGAAACCAACAAGATCAGTGAGCTGGATCTGGAGTTCATCATCAGAGCGACCAGAGTTAAGAACACTCATGATTTGACTCTCGAAGACATCGGCCGAAAGACCGTTCTTTGCTGCGATTCCTGAGCACCTGGTTGCAAACCATTCAGCGCCGTATTCTGCAGCAGAAGGTCCAGCAAGAGCTGCTTCTCCCTCGGCAAAGTCGCTGCTCAAGGCATCCTGATCGTCATCCGAGATAAAATCCCAAACATCTTGGCCGCTATTTCCAGAAGAGTAACCGCCAAATTCGTCTTCTTCAACATCACCATCAACTGATCCGTTTTCCTTGGGAATTTTGAGGTTGGCAATGGCCTCTTGCATAGCAGCGAATTGTTCCCGCCACTGGGCCTCTGCGGCAGTAAGTTGCGAAGACGCCATGATGTAATCGACGATTTATCTTTGGTTGACTTTATCCGAGATGCCTAACGAG
The DNA here is from genome assembly GCA_030142105.1 of Fusarium sp. FL617. Taxonomy (NCBI): domain Eukaryota; kingdom Fungi; phylum Ascomycota; class Sordariomycetes; order Hypocreales; family Nectriaceae; genus Fusarium; species Fusarium sp. FL617. The sequence continues at coordinate 2,248,222 of JAREIL010000012.1, read as the reverse complement.
GAAGTCTTCTGACTTGGTCAATATAGGTTGGTGTAAAGGACTCGATATTCTGCTGCCTGTAGACGTGGCAGTCGACGTCCTTTTGATGTCGATGACCTTGACTGAAGTTGGCGAGGATTGGTTCATGACGGTGGATGTCCTGCTCTTCGTAGAGTCATACCGCTGCAGTTGGTTCCTGACCCCACTAAACAAGCCCCCGCCCAGCTGCCAAAGGATGTCGCTCTCAGTGCTTACAGCCCGCCACTAGCTGTCATTGGAAACTCAGCGGCCTAATCCAAGAACCCGTCGTGGGGAACATGTGACGCCCCTAAAGTCAAGTCCTACTTTAGTTACGGTGACGGAGGTTTATGCCACTGGACTTCAGCATCTACCCAAACCCAACTTCAGTCTTTCTTCCTTCGACACCCTCGGACCTCCACGCCTTCGCCCTCCTCACGACCCTTACAGAAATCGCATAATCGCATTCCCTCCATAGTCTCGATCCCGCAATCATGAAGCTGCATTACATCGGCGTACGCTATCCCCGTGCCCCTCACCGACCGATCGAGACGCTCCGTCCAGTTGGGCTAACCAAGCTGCTGCGACCAGATCCTTCGCAACGAGAGCCAGCCGGCTCATGAGATCGTCGCTGAGAAGGAGCTCAGTAGTTACTCGCGATTCACCCGTAACAAGTCAGTTATACCTTATCGCTGAGGCTCTGCCCATATCCGAGGGGTCCATGCAGACTGACTCACAAACCCAAACAGCTATGGCGAATTCATGACCCTCTTCGCAAAGACCGTCGCCGAGCGCACTCGTCCCGGACAGCGACAGGATGTTGAGGAGCAAGGTATATACAATCCGATTTCTTCGAAGCGTCGCCCGTTCGAAAAACTCACATGCGCATTCTATAGACTACACTTTCCATGCCTACGGCCGTACCGAAGGTGTCTGCGGCATCATCATCTCCGACCACCAGTACCCTGCCCTCGTGGCACACCAGCTTCTCAGCAAGGTCGTCGACGAGTTCCTTTCCAAGAACCCCCGATCCAGCTGGGCGAACGGCACACCCACTCTTACCATGCCCGAGTTGAAGGAGTACCTCACCAAGTACCAGGACCCTCAGCAGGCCGACAGCATCCTCAAGATCCAGAAGGAGCTCGACGAGACCAAGATTGTTCTCCACAAGACCATCGAGAGTGTGCTACAGCGTGGAGAGAAGATCGACGATCTGGTGGCCAAGAGCGATGGTCTAAGCGCCCAGAGCAAGATGTTTTACCGTACGTCACATTTCTAAATATTCAGGAATATTTTCTCTTGAGTACAATTGAACTAACCCATTTTACAGAGCAAGCCAAGAAGCAGAACTCCTGCTGTGTTTTGATGTAATGGATCATTTCTTTTTTCTGGCGTTGGACCTGGCTTCTTTTCAGCATATAAGGGATGTCGGTATTGAGATTGGTTATTCGTGCGGCGCAGATACTTCCAATCGTTTTGTCCACCATTCGTTCGCAGGGCCATGTCTTTACAGCAGCTTAGACTTGTTAGGGGAGAAGTGTAGAAGAAACTCATCACGTCCACTACGATTGGCGGTTCAAGTTGATACAGATGAGAATCGTGCTTTTTTTGCTATATACAAAGTCCAAAAAGTGGACAGTGGTGAAAGTTCTACCCTTTTTGAAAAATCCCACCTGAAGAAGAAAACCAAGACCCCATTTGAGACGAAAAACTCCGGCGAGATGCTCCAAGGACCAGTCTACTGTCCTTTATCTTGCCCATCCGATGCTTCTCATGCGCCTTGCTGTAGTACGTAATACATAATGTCCAAGCATAGCCATCAATGAACGTGTTGTATACAAAAGGAATAAACATAGTGGGGGAAAGGTACCCTCGGTGGTGTGTACAAAGCGGCTCAACCAGTGAGGCCGCTGCTAGATAGTGCTACCAGAGCATTGTCGAAAGGGGTATTGTAAAATGGTAAGAAGAAGGCAAGACGAAATGTGGTTAAAATGTTGAGTTGAAAACTCTAGGATGAAATGAAAATGTAGCTTTAAGAATCCTCAAGAATGACTCTCTCACTCTTGCGGTGCATTTGATAGGCATCAGGAGAGTGAGTTAGCTCTCTTGGGTGTACCAAAACTGGGGTAGACGACTTGGTCTCAGCGAGGCGCTCATCTTCCTCGATGGGGATGTAAGCAGGACCAGCTGGTTTGTTAGGGTCGCTGTCTTTTCTGTGTCTTAAGCTGGGGTTGCTCTTCAGGGGGTGCAGCATCCTGCGCTGTTGGTGCGAAACACTAATCTGGCGTGCGATGGAGATCTCGACGGCGTTGCGGAGGGCTTCCTGGGGGTCAGACTCCGAAGCTTGCTTCTTTGGCGAGGCCAGTGACGATGATGGAGAGAACCGTCTTGAGTTCTCAGCGTTGGACGATGCGATGGATGCTGGAGGCGAGACCATCTGCCATGATGGCTCTGAGGGAGATGGGAATCTGGCCTTGCCCGCATGAGCGTCTCTCTCGTCGTCTGTATGCTCGGGAGACTCGGGAACCACAGTGGATGTGGGCGTGAAAGGAGAAGGTTGCTTAGAACGGGCCGTAGGTGAGATGACAGGCACAGGAGGTGAAGCCTGTCTAGCAGGGGCAACGCTAAGCTTCTCGTGAGAAACAACACTGGGGCGTCTGTTAAACTTGGAAACTAGGGCAGGCTGGTAATGAGACGCCTGTGCCGCCAACTTGGTGTGATGTGAGTCTGATCGCGAGACCTGAACGACCTTGGCTTTAGCTGTCTCCTGGGACAAGGCCTCCTTCTGGAAATAGGCCTGTACAGGAGAGTCTAACAGAGCGGGAGATGTGTTGGCGCGGAATCTAGGCGAGGGTAGTGGCTTTGATGTATTTGCAGGAGGAGGGAAAGTCGGCGAAGGCTGTGGCGAAGTTGCTCTTCGTGGTCTGAAAGCTTCATCTCGGTTCTCAACGATTGCATTTTTGACGGTTTGAAGATGATCCAGAGTGGCTTGACGCCGGGCAAGAAGTGAGGATGCTGATCCTTGCGGTGGTGGCTGTAGTACACTATTAAACATGACGCTATATCGATCCATCTTAACGCTAGGGATTTCAATATCAAGTAGCGACTGGGGAATCGCAGGCATCGGAGGGGGCGAAGGTGGTGGTGGTGCGGCTGCCTTTTCGGCTCTCTTCTTGCTGTCTCCTCGGAGGGCTCTTAGTGACATCTTGCGACCTAGACCACCGGATCCTGAATCCTTGAGCTTTGCTTCCTTTGATGCCTTTCTCTGAATGGTGGGCTTTTCCTTTGTAAGTTTACCTGGTGAGATAGGTTTCACTTCAGCCGGTGTTGGTAATGGCAATGGTATTTCTGGTGTAGTTTCGACCGGCTCAGTGATTACTGGCTCAGTCTGGGATCGAATGACGATAGGTTTGTGCTTTGGTATTTTGCGTGAACTTTGATCTACTGGGGCTGATGATGGGATTCCAGAAGAACCTAATGACGTGGTAGATGCGTTTACGCTCTCCGTCATGGACCGTTGAGGCTTCTCTGGCCGTGTGGCTCGTTTCGACTTTGAGCGGAAAAGGCCCCATTTTCGACCCTTTTGCTGAGTGTCCTCGAGAGGCTCTGGCATCGGTTCTGGTATCGGCATCGTCTCTGGTGTCTCAACTGTTGCGTTCATGGCTCTGTTCTGCGGGTTCCACGGCGCCGGCGCATGTTCTCCCATCTGTGTTGGACTTCCTATCGCCATACCGACAGCAATTACACCAGTTTCGGGTGAATCTCCCATAGAATCCGGAGTAGAGGTTCGCACCACAGTCGTTCTCGTCAGTGACGAGGTCCGAGGGCTGGAGTCGGGAGATGGTAATCGGCCATGGATCGGGACATGAAACGCCGTCACGTTGCCCTTTTTTGAGCTCTTGAGGATGAGGGCAAGATCGTCTCTGGAAACTCGCTTGTCGAATGAGGGTTTGTATAATGAACTGCTATCTGTACGGTCGGCGGTGAAGCTTCCTCTACGTCGCTGTAAACCGGACGCAGCGGAGACAGTAGCGGCTCTTGACAGATTTGTATGCATGGCTGAGGAGATCCGTCTCGCGATCTCGCGAGGGGGGATTTTGCGGAGTGTCGAGAATAAATTGAGACAAGCAGAGGGAACAGACGGTAGCAGAGCGCAGCGCAGCGCGGGGGGAGATCTTTGCTTGGCTTAAGAGGTCAAGAGGTCTTTGTTTTGACCGATAGTCCCCTGCATCGACAGGGTCTGATACAGAAGACGGTTCACCAAGGACCAAGTTCCCAGGGGCCCGGGATCCTCTTAAAGGAACCCAGCGCAGCCCAGGCAACTTATCGTGCCCTGTCAATATGTATCGAGGATTTTGAACAAGAACTAACCCTCGTCTCACAGGGACCACCCCGCCTTTCACGGGAGCCTATCGTATGAAGCCGTAGATGAGAATCGGGACGAATGCGGTTAAACGACCGGCTACAAGCAGGGAACTGGGCCTAAGATGACGATGGAGAGCAAGGATGGAATGTAATAAGCGCAAGAGCAATTTTGATGTCCAAGAGCCGATCCCCGGATTGGTTGCCACGCCTAAAATGAAGCAAAATGAGTTGTATGCAAGCGGACTTGAAAGAGAGTAACGTCAGCTTATGATCCGTCCAACGAGAAAGAGTTCCAAGGGAAGAACGTTTTCTGTCTTTCTAAATGCTACTGTATCCAATCGACTAGGGTCTGGTATTGGTCGCATGTTTGAGATTGATGGAACGGTTCCTGAAAGTCAACTCAATTGGAAGCCCTCAGGCGAGTCGCGACTCTCAAAGGCACTTGACATAAATATATGACCAGTCTTAGACTAGAATCATCCTAAGAGTGGTCAAACTTTATGAGGAGTATCCTGATTATTTTGCGACCCACCCGACCCTTTACCGATGAGCATTGATTGCTTTGTCTCTCTTTTTGCAACACGGCTACCACGGCCAAGGAAAGCGCTAAACCACTTTGACTAGGATGAACCCTGTTCGGTTGAAAGACTAGGGAGTGGGCCTGGGGGTTCCCAGGGAGCAAGTGTCGTGTGTCAGAGTTGGGAACATGGAGGTCAACTTATTCAATGCTTGAAGTTTATGGTTATGCGGCTGTCCTTTGAGGTTTCACTGATTGTGGCGCTTTTAGAAACTATCCGCCATGTGCGCCATAACACACAAGACATATTACAAAGGCACTAACGTTTCTAGCGAGCGAAGGTTCTATACAAAGAACATGTCTCAGCCGGCGAACGCGGCTATCTACGCGGATGCTGGGATGCTCAACGGTCAACGGTCAACGCTGATCCCGATGTACATACGCAAGCCATCTTGCGGACTTACAACCAACCCGGGTAGTTTCTGTAACAAAAAGGACTCACAGTCTCGATGTGACACCGATTCACATGGACGATCTTGGTCGTTGGATCGCAACAGCTGTCAACGGGCGGCGATGAATGGTAATCCTTGTCACAGTTCGTTGTCTAACTAACAGAAAGGCACTTTTAACACCGCACTGCAACCTTTTTCTCGGCCTACATTAGTCTAACAGTTCTGCAACGGGGGGGTCTCGTGCGCAGAATTCATTTACTACGCCGTACTGCTTTAACGTTGGACACGGCACTTGCATGAAGCACGGGGATGGGTTGAGCTGGTTTTTTTTAGATTAGAGGAACACAAGGCACCAAATTATCCCAAACCTGCCCTGCCACAGCCCTCTATGAAACACAAGCACTTCAGGGCAACTGCAAGCAAACCTCCACTACATGCATCCATCCACACAAGAGTGTCTACTAACAATAACAAAAAGCAACTAAGCTGCGGGTTCGTCTTCTAGAATTTTCAGGTGGCGGCACGGGACTTACTCGCGCGGCTCATGGCCCGGCCGGTTGTCCGGCCTCACCGGCGCGTCTGTTCAACGTCCTTCATCTCACTTAGACCCGAGCCTCAATTACACCCGTTCAATTTAGGGCTGGTTGTCGAGCTGAAGCCGTCCAAGCTAAGACCGTGCTCAGCAACGATGCCTGGGTGCAAAGCCAAAAAGGGAAGCTCAGGATATCATGAATCCTTTGGCCATGATTGGGTCGCTACCTCACAACGGATGATGCACTCGTGATATAGGCGAGAAAAATAAAATAAAATAAATCATCCTCAGGGGCTCTCTGCCCATTCACCTCGCTGTTTCATGTTATGACCAGGGTGTCTGCGACTCGTCTCAGATTGCCAATTTCCAGCTCCCCTCTGGTAGCACAAGCGGCACGGGCCAAGGAAGAATCTGGGCTCAAATACCCTAGGAGAACTTAATGTGCTTGCCGTGCTTGCTTCCGTTCTCCGGTCGTTTCCTGAGGATCTTCGACAGAGTCGCATTCAAGGCTCAAAGCGCGCGCGAACCGTTGATGCGAAGGCTAGCATAGGAGAGAGCCGAAGTCTGTTTCACTACGGGCAACACCCGCTCCCCGGGATTATCGGCAATGCTATTGCTCTTAGCAAGACTCTTAAGACGTGAAACATCAAGGATTGATGTTGTATTGAAGCTTGGATTGTCTTCCGGAAGCTTTGTTAGTGAGCCGTTCCGTGAGCCGGTGTTGAAGCGAAGAATAAAGCATGAAGAACCAATATCGGGCCTGAGCTTCTTTCAGCTGACATTGGTCGCTTCTTTGATGACTGTTGGGTGACAAAGATGCTTTAGCCCGGACACTCAAAGGAGAGCTGAAAGTTCGTGGTCATAATCATGTCAGTCGTCTTTGCGTTCAAGGGTAACTCTTACGTGACAGTCTTCTACTGTATAAGATTAGCAGTCCAAAATTAGAGTCAAGAGAGAATTAAACTCAAAGTTTGAATGGGCCTTCATCGTAGTTTATTGGAATTTTGGTAATCATGAGAGAACCACTTAAGGTCATCATGCACACTTGGAAGTAGCAAAATACCTAGTAAAGTCTATCACAACCAGTTCGTGACACCCACAGACATCTAACGGCAACACATGAAACGCTCGAGTTTCTTTTAATGACAAGAAATTGACTAGACGTTGAGCGTTACTGCAACGGGACATTCTTGCGATACTAGTCCTTGGTTTTGAGACTCAAACATCCCATTATGGATGGATGGAGGCTATGGATGGAGGAGACCTGTGCTGCTGAGCTTCAACAATCTATTCTTGGGCGGATATTGCCGTCTGTAGCAGCGGGAGTTTCCCGTGGCCCTGACGCCAACCCGAGTCGGTCGAGACCAGGCCCCTCTTGTAGTGACGTCGAATGTTAAATACTGTAGCTGCTTTGAGATGGGATGTTCGTGTCTAGGTTAGCTGTGTCTTGTTGTCGTTGTCAGCCTGGACTGCTGAGTCAACAACTTATGCGTGCCTGGATCAACCGTCACACGGGAAGCAAGCTTGGAATGCAGAAGAAATGCGTGACATGAAGCAGGGTGCTGCTGATCATGCCGAGCACCTCAGTGCAAGAACCGTTGGGTTCCAAGTATCGAGTACAGACACCTACACCGACCATCATTCGACTGTTTAGGTATTCAATACCCATTGGACAGCATTGGAGCTCATAACAATTTTTGGCGGGGACTAATGGGCGCCTGGAGGGGCAAAGCTCCAAAGAATCACCACATCAGAGCAGATGGAGCCGTCCAGTCAACAACCTCCCCCGCCAAACCAAACCAAACCTCACCTCTAAACTTTCAAATCCTCGCGTCGCAACCTTCTCTTTCACTTCGTCGTACCTACAACAACTCCCTAGTAAACTCCCTTTGCTCCTTCACATCTCACATCACCATGTCGTGGCAAGGTTAGTCCCTTTATCCTCTCCGATTTTACTCCGTTCCGCTTCCCATTTCCCCCTCCCCCTCCATCGTCTTGTTCTTCATCACCGCCTCCAAATAACTCCACCTCGAACCCTAAGTTGAAGCTGGACAAGAAAGCTGACATGATGGTTGTTACACCGGTATAGCATACATCGACTCAAGGTACATATTACCAATACCCTGCAAACATGAATAGAAAATGCTATCATAGTCCGCCGGCGCGAATATCGAACGAATGCTGACAATTCCCAACACAACAGCCTCGTCGGCTCCGGTCACATCGACAAGGGCGCCATCATCAGCGCTGCCGGTGACAGTGTCTGGGCCGCTTCCCCTGAGCTTCAGGTATAAATTCCCTTCTTAAAGACTCGATGGCCGAATTGTCGGATCAGCCCCTCGTCAAGATCTATGACTGACTCTTGTAACCCCACTACAGCTCAAGCCCGAGGAGATGAAGGCCATCTCCGCCATCGTCAGCGGCGACAAGGCCGCTACCGATAAGGCCTTTGGCGAGGGTCTCTACATTGCCGGCGAGCGATACGTCCTCACCCGAGCTGAGGGTCGGAGTCTTTACGCCCGATCGGTACGAATACCCAGTTCTTGACGAGCTTCACCATAACCATCATATACCACATTTTACTAACCTTTGCCTTATCACAGGGCCGTCTCGGTGTCGCCGTTGCAAAGACCACCCAGGCTATCGTTGTCGGACACCACGGTGAGGCCCAGGTTGCTGGTAACGCCACCTCTACCGTCGAGGGTCTTGCCGACTACCTCATCAAGTCGTCGTACTAGATATTCTTTGTGCAAAGGTTGAAGGGAATCATCTGTGAGAAGCGCCAGGAAACGCTGTTTGTCCGTAGAGCGGATAGTAAACGCAGCTGTAACGAGCTTATGCTGAGAGGAGCGCCTTTGTTTTAGAGCACTGGGCGAGGAGGATATTTTCCTTATTTGGCCAAGAATCGGTCAAACGAGCTTGTTTCTACACGATTCTGCATATAGGCAATCCAAGTGCCCTCCAGATCTTGACCCATATGCCAATATTTGAAAATGATCATAAAACGTCGTTCAACTTGACTTTCCATTACAACTGACTGTATTCGCCTATACGCCGTTCTGACCCCATAGTGATGCACAGTGCTTTTGCTCATCCCTAAAACACTCGTGAATGTTCTTCGTATCATTAACGCCGATGCCGAGAATTCCATGCCAATATTCCTCCTAAACTCCTCTTCTACACTCCTTATTCCTTATCAAGACAATGTGGCTTTTTGAAGCACGCCTCCTTATACACGTGATGCAGCATGTTCTCGTTCGAACAGTCTAGGCTCATCAAGCTCCTGGTATAAAGACCGTGGCTAGAGCATCTAGACTGGAAGCTCGGCGTTCCGTCTTCCAAGGCCTATCCTATCGACAATCATTCCGATATAAGGTCCTACGACGGGCAAGCCTCGCGCAAATCCAGCAATCGTTCCCAGAAAGTCTCCAAACAGGATCACTATGCCGTACGCTTCCACGAGGAACCCGATAAAAGTCCACTTCATGAAGATGAGGATCAAGCCCAGGAAGAATGCCGCCGTGCCTTTTGCTTTTTGTTTACGGGCGAAGAAGAGGAGTGTCTTTTGAGGTCCGATGATGATTGTCAAGCCGATAAGGAAAAGGATCTATTTCGTGGGTCGGTCGTTAGCATTCGCTCGTTCGTGGGCGGGACTAAGGGGGGAAGAGTCGTACATTTCCCATGGCAAGCCTGGGAACGATATTAGCAAAAGAGTCTTGTACATGACAACAGGAGGAAAGACTTACATGGATCGGTCAAAGAACAGCATGACACCTCCTATGAGGAAGAAGCCTCCTAGAAGCAGCGAACTCAACGTCAGCCTCCATAGCTCGCGATGCGCCGCAACTAGATAGCAAGCGCAGGCGCATACATACCGCCGGAGCAAAAGACAACTCCAATTTCTATCAAAAATAGTCAGTATTGTTCATCATCGCCCTGTTTCCCTCTGAAGCGCAGCGCTTCATTGGTCTTGGTCGCAGCCCATGCAGGGGTAGCATAGACGTACTTTGAGTATCCGTCAACCACATCGACATCTTGGCGGTTTGATATAGCTTTTGTTCTCAAAGAAAAGCAGGTCGAATTCGACAATTATCAAAGACAGCAGCACAAAACGGAGCTTGAATTGGAACAAGGGATAAAATTGGTTGCAGGGAGAAACTGTAATTACTGCAGAGGCCAAATTAACTGAGATGTTTCCTTTTTTCGTCACCAGCTTTCCCTCGAGGACACGTTCCAGGGGTGCATGCCTTGTAAACGGCGATTGACAGGGCTGTGCCAAAGAGGGTTTAGGGGGCCTTGGGTCGCTGTGAGCTCGCCGCGTGATCATTGGCTGCTTTGGGTGAAAGTGGGTGAGCGTGGATTGTCTTGAAATTTTGCTGCGGTACGGAATTTACGAGACTTGCATCTTTCTTCATCTCACTTTCTGAGGTAAAGAATGGCTCACGACAACTGGCTTTGGGCCTGCAACGATCCAATATGGTCGCTGTATATATGTTCCTCTTGTTGTTAAAGCACTTCATACTGCGGTAATCATTCGAGCCCAGGCAACAGAAGCTCAGTGAGGCAACTAAGTACACATCTGATTCATTCTATCGAACAGCTTGCTATACACATCATTTTCTGGCAGATGGAAAATCCCATCCATCTGTCCCTGCCGCGACGGCCAGCGGCGTTCTTCGCCCTGGCAACTGAGACACGTTTCTTCCCCATACGTTCTCGGTAGTCTGTCGACCTAGGCAGAGAACAAAGCTCATACATGATCACGATTAAGCCGGAGCGTCAATTGCCATCCCTTCGCCGAGAGGCTTAGGGTGCATAGTTGGGGCTTGACTTTGTTGGTCGGACACTCCTATTCGTACTCTTACAAGTGTTATCTTTGTATAACGTGCATATGTCTGGTGATTCCCCGCATGAAACCTGGGAGGACAGATCGTCGTCTGTGTTTCTTTGGTTTATTGTAAATTTCATCGTTTCGCTTTAATGGGTATATCCAGTCTTCTAGTCTTCTAACAATCCACGCTCATTTGAGAACTGTGTGAGCACCACGAGCCTCGAGGAATTGTTCGGCGGCACTCTGAGGTAGCGTCCTGATGAGGCCAAACACTTCCCTATTGTGATAACGTAGCCGCGTCTTGGGATCGAGGTAGGGTGCTGGTAGTCCCGTCACATCACAGTAATGCTTGTTATGCGCGAGTGACGGCGCTGACTCAATGTTGGTGTACGTGGCAGTCGGAGCTGAAACAGGGCCACCTGTCGGCTTGAGACTCTTCTCGAGCACCAGCTTGGACAGGTTCCGTGATGCTTGTGCAAGGTTCGGAGGTTCCTTGCCGCTCTCGGTGGCAGGTGTGCTGGTACCGCTCGTTGAGAGTCCATCATCGGCTGGGGTGGCGATGCCGCTGGCGTCCATTGGCGTGCCCATGGCAGAGGCTTCTCGTCGAGAGGCATCACCAACGATGGCCTTGAGATTCTTGTTTCGGCGTTGGTTGGGTTTCCAGGTCGAGCTGCGGAAGTTCTTGTGGATGGAGTGAATGTCGAGCTTCTCTATAAGCTGCTGATGGGCAATCTGCGCCTCGGTTGGGGCGGCCATCCTTTTCGTTTATTTCGTGACGACTAGTATCGAAGAATCCTTCCAAGGGTCGAATTCGGTACAAGAATTGTCGTTAGGAGTGTATTTCGCTATGGTATGGTTGATGTAGAGCTAGGCACCTTGGTTGTCGCAGGCCGTGAGCTTACCGCGTTGAAGGGGGATTCTGCCGCGCTTCACCGCGTTTGTAGTGCTGGAGCTGTCTGCAGGTGAGAGCGCTCCAGCAGATGCCCGAACTGGGCATAAAGTAAACAGAGGACTCGGCTACCCTACGAGACTCAGTCAACATATTCACACGAATCTATACAACCCATCTCAAAAATGGTAAGATTCACTGAGAACTTCAATGAAAACATCAGTTATGGGTCTATATCTCTAACTCGCTAATGCAGGAGAGCCCTCATGAGCACCAGCAGAACCTACTGCTTTCCCGTATCATCACCAACGTGGTATGCCCCTGCGATTCCAACCAACTAACTGATGAAGGATACTAATAATCTATAGGAGAAATTGAATGAAGCCGTTGTTGTTATGAACAAGAGCCTTCAGGTTCGTAGACACATCCTGCATTTTCCATTTGCCGTACTTACAAGAGCCGCCATAGGATATCAACATCCAGAACATGAATGTTGAGTTGGTCGCACAGATGTTCAAGAACTACCAATCCAACGTGCTGTTCCATCTCGAGGGTAAGTTTGTTGAGCAATAGTCTCACACACGGTAACTGATGATTCTTGATAGCAACGGATAATTTGAAGCCTCCAAACTGAGCGAGATGGGTTAGCAAGACTGAGAGTATACTGTATTTATGATGGCGTATGAATGTACATGAACTGATGACTTGAGGTCTAAACCTCATGCGCTTGGAAGGAAATAAGTCGTAGGACAAAATGAAGATATCCTTTTCGGTGTGATGATCGAGCTGTTGTAGAGTGAGTGACCTAGTACTAATTGCTTAAACATGAACTTGGACCATGAAACATCTCGATTTGCTACGGTAAGATTCAATCTATTCTTGCCATATACTACATGTTTTGAGGCCATCAGAAACTCATTTCTCTTGTACAAGTGTCTGGATAGTTGTATAGAGAAATTTCTCGTACCAACTGCTATATATTGCACCGCATCAATAGTTGGTATGCGCCGCGGAAGTGGATCCCCTGTCGTAGCATGTCACGGCCCTTGAGATCAGCCTTGTAGCCTCGCAACCTTCTCGACCTTCCAACGACCAAGCTCCATCTTCTTGTGAGCTGACACCAATTGGCCACCTGAGTCAGGCGTCGACTTTACCTAGACTTTTTGTTCCTTCCACCATGATTCTTAACCTTCTCTCTTAATCTTCCATCCTACACTTCTCTTCCCAACCATGGCTCCCTCGGCCATCGACGAGCCCGCCATCAAGGCGCCCGAACCAAAAACATATCCTCCAGCAAAGATCTTCCCCGTCAAGGAGACGCGCTTCGAAAACTACATCGAACCTTCAAAAGATGGCCGACAACGCGCGCTGAAAGAGCCTGGCGCGGCCATCGTCATTGACAATGGTGAGCTTGAAGCGCAAGGGGCTTGCGACAGCTGGGAATTAACAGTCAATCTCTAGGATCCTCTGCCGTGCGCGCCGGTTGGTCATTCGAGTCGAAGCCGAGATTCAGTATTCCCCCAATTATGGCAAAGTATCGCGACCGAAAGCTAGGCAAGACTTTTTCCTTCGCTGGATCCGACTGCTATGCCGACACGACCGCGCGAGGACATATTCGAGGCGCTTTCGAAGCCGGCACCGGGATTGTCAGTAACTGGGATGTGATGGAGCATGTGTTGGATTATGTCTTTCTCAAATTGGGCATGAACGATGCGGATGGCGCCATTGAAGTGCCCATCGTCATGACAGAAGCTGTTGCCAACCTTCCATATTCGAGAAAATGTAGGTGGAATCACGCCTTCAAACAATACTAGACTGACATCTCTAGCTATGACTGAAATCATCTTCGAATGCTACGGCGCGCCTTCGTTGGCCTACGGAATCGATTCTCTCTTCTCATACAGACACAACAAGGGCAAGACTGGTCTCGTGGTCTCATCATCCTACACATCAACCCATGTCATTCCCGTATACAACTCTAAAGCCCTACTCGGACAGGCCACACGACTGAACTGGGGAGGCTATCACAACGCCGAATATCTTCTCAAGCTCATCCGACTAAAATACCCTTCCTTCGCTGGCAAGCTCAACGTCTCTCAAGCTGAGCACATGCTCCGAGACCACGGCTATGTCTCCCAGGACTACGATAATGAACTCGCTAGCTATCTGGATTGGACAGGGTTGGAGGATCGTGATGTTGTCATGCAATACCCCTTCACAGAAGAAGTGATTGTCCAGAAGAGCGAGGAAGAGCTAGCCCGAATAGCAGAGCGCAAGAAGGAGAGTGGACGAAGGCTACAACAGCAAGCGGCTAAGATGCGCTTGGAGAAGCTGATGAAGAAGGAGCAGGATTTAGAGTACTACAAAGATCTTCAAAGACGCATCACAGACCAGACCAAGAAGGAGATTCGACGCCAACTTGATAGTAACGATATCAAGGATGAGAACCAGCTGGACAAGATCATAAGAGATCTAGAAAAGGCTATCAAGAAGGCCCGGACAAAGGATGTCGGTGGCGATCCTGAGGAAGAGCAAGAACAGCCCAACTTCGACCTCCTGGATATTCCTGACGACCAGCTTGACGAAGCGCAGATCAAGCAGAAGCGTCAACAACGTCTACTCAAGTCAAACCACGAAGCTCGCGCGCGTGCCAAAGCTGAGAAGGAGGCTGAGAAGGCCCGCGTTGTTGAGGAAGAACGTGCTGATACTGAGCGACGAGAGAACGACCTCGAGAACTGGCTCGATGAGAAGCGCCAACGACGCGCCGACACACTGCAGAAGATGAAAGAGCGAGAGCGTCTAAAGCAGGATCTCGGCAACCGTAAATCTCTTGCTTCACAGATCCGTATGAAGAGCATCGCCAATCTTGCCTCCGACAACCCGACCAAGAAGAGACGGCGCGGCGGCGACGACGACAACTTTGGTGCTAACGATGACGACTGGGGAGTTTACCGTCAGATTGCAGTAGGCGACAACAGTGACGATGAGCAGGAAGAGGAAGATCTCAACTCGACGCTCAAGTCCCTGGAGCAGGAGCTTCTGCGCTACGACCCAGACTTCGACTATGAGCACACTCACGAAGCCCAGTCCGACTGGTCAAAATCTCTCCTACACGCCTTTGCTCGAGGACCCCGACCCTTCGACGCAGCTTCTCAGGCCGAGCTCAACCAGATTCACCTTAACGTCGAGCGCATCCGCGTTCCCGAGGTAGTCTTCCGCCCATCCATTGCTGGTGTCGACCAATCAGGAATCGTCGAGATTGCAGGTGACATTCTGAATCAGCGCCTCGGCAATGTACCCAACCGTGACGATTTCTTGCGCGATGTTTTCTTGACCGGCGGTAACACCCTGTTCAAGAACTTTGACGACCGCGTACGTGATGGTCTCCGCTCCCTCTTGCCCGCCAACTCGCCTCTGGCTGTGCGTCGCGCTGAGGACGCACTGCTTGACGCGTGGAAGGGTGCTGCTGGATGGGCGGGAACACCTGCTTGGAAGACGGCGAAGATCTCGAGAGAGGAATACCAGGAAAAGGGACCGGAGTATATCAAGGTGTGTCCTTGTTCGATTATCATATGCTCGTTTAAATTCTTACTAACTCGTTGCGCTAGGAACACGACATGGGCAACTCGTACGTGTAGATTGTGTAGTGTTGATGGGGACAAGGAGTCAAAAGCGGGCGGGTTCATGTACGGTAGATCGGGCAATTATTTTACTTTCCACGTCGTGTTAATCAAGGGTTCCTTTTACAGCCGTCAAGGTGTCGCCGTGGCTGGCGTTGTCATGCTTTCAACACAGCCAGAGTTGACGGGTCAACCATAGTATTCAAGGTGGCTTCTCACCAGATGCTTGTTATCCGATTATAGCAAGCAGCATAAGCCAACTGACCCACCGGAAGTCTCGCTCCTGGGAAAATCATCCATGTTCATCAATACCTAGGTAAAAGTAACAGGGCGTAAGTGACACCAAAAAGCTCGCCAGGGGAATATATAAGGCCCCGCAAGATCAAGGGTCATTCGCTAAAGTAACATAAACGGATCCGAAACGCCTCTCTCTTGTATAAACATTAATCACCACAGTCATGTCCACAACGCCATAGTAACAGTAATAGAGTTCCCCAACAGACACGTGGATATCATGCGGTTAGACCGCTGGTTGTTGTGCTGGAGGTTCCTCGGAGTGTTGTAGTTGCTTGTTGATCTCATCGGCAGTTCTTGTATCTTCAGCACCACCAGCCTCAGACTTGAACTGTGCTCCGGAATAACGCTCAGCCATCTGCTCTTGGGCCGCAAGACCGGCCACGGCTTGCGCAACAGCTTCCAGGGGCGTTCCCGCAGCCGGATTGCTAGGTGCTGGCTCAGCAGGCGGAGGAGGAGGGGGAGGAGGAGCAGTTGTAGCCGGAGCGGAGGGTGGTTGCGTATTTTGAGAAAGGTTAACGTTTGGAGGAGGCGGGGGGTATTCGCCTGACACGTCAAACAACCGCGATTGCAGATGAATAACATACTCTCGAAGCGCGTAATTCTCAGACTGCATTGATTTGAAAGATGTTTCCATATCCATATAATCGCGTACCTGTTGCTCGAGTTTCTTGATGTAGCCCTCCTTGCGCTGTCGAAAAGCTCTCTGTGGAGAAATCGTTAGTCGAATGGCTCAATGAACGGCAATCCGAGTGTGCCGATGGACAAGACAGTATCCGTGTGCTTACTTGGGCAGCTCGGTTCTGCGCGGCGCGCTTTGACTGAGATAGCTCCCGCTTTGCTTTGCGACCGTCGCCATGATCGTCTGTCATTACAGGCGGGGGCGCGGGGGCAATTGGAGCGGACGACGGGCCAGCAGATGCGCCTGGGCTGTGACCAGACGGGGGCACGATGGGCATCATGTTCGCGGTGGGCGCGTGGTTGGCTCGGGCGCGAAGTTCAGGATGGATGTGAGCTTCAACTTCGCCTTTAGCGGCTATAGCTCGATTTTGATCTTGATGAGGGGACAAATGATCGAATCCATTCGACGGCCGCGCAGGAGCGGGCTGTAACGGTTGATGTCGAGGATCACGAGGGCCAGGAGGTGTCGGCGAAGACGAGCCTGTCGCGTCGTGACTCTTGAGGAGCTCGAGCTGTGCGCGCAAATGCTGCTCTAGTTGGAGGGGTCGGTGTTAGCCAATGCGCTTCGCAGCAACCTCAACAGTAATTGAACCAGACGCGAAGCCGAAAAGGCCGAAAACGAGTATTGGATTCAACAGTTGATGACAAGAGGCTCTAAAGTGGTTTGTATATCGACTTGCGCGAGGGGCGCGACAGGGATAGTATTCAAGTAATAGAAAGGTGCAAGGAGCTCTATGAGTGTCGCGATGGACCAAGGCCAAGTGAGGCGTATGCAGTGTAGATAAACGGACAGATTGTATGACGAGAGAACGGTTCAGAACAGGAATTAAGACGCGCTCCGACAAGACAATCGACAGACAGAACAAGACAAGACAGGAAAGGAAAAGAGAGAGAAGAGTTGTCTTGACTAACCTTGATTATTGGCGCCGCTGGCTGAGGAGTTCTGCATGCTTGAGCTCTGGGGGAGGAGAGTCTGACTCAGCATCCGAGTAGTAGTGACCCAGGGCGATGATTATTACTACGAGGGGGGGGTCAACCTGACGCTGACTGACGGAGACACGAGGTGAGGAGGCCGGGTCGGTGACTTGACTGTCCCAAGGGCGGATTGGGATTATGTAACCTGGGTCTGTGGACCTTTTGAGTGGTGATCAAGTCGGAAAATGGCGTGGCTGGGCCGGGGATTGTAGGATGGGGCTTTTGCTCTCCGCCTTGCCTTGGTGCTAAGCTCAGGTAAGTTTAGCTGGTTGGTTAGGTTATCGCTCGCTTGCTCGCTTGCTGCTTGTTCGTCTCGTCCCGCGCAGTTTGACGGTGGTTGTTGACTTGTTGTTACTGCTAATAAGACGTGGACGTGTAGCGGAACTCGGAGCCGTCTGCCAGGATCATGAAGCGAGCGTAATGTGCTGACGACAATTTGTGCGGCTGGTGTGGGAGTTTCAAAGGATGAACGAATCGTTATTGTCTTTCTTTGTAGGTATCTCAGGTTGTGTTCGTATAGTAAAGTGCCCGCTGTCTCAGCCGTGGTCTATCGCCGAAGCCTCGACTCGAGTAACAAAGACGCGTCAACAGATAGGCTTTGCCGGGTTAAGAGGTGCAATCACAGCGCGCAAGTCAATCCCAGCCGTTAAAGAACCAATGCCCCAGCTTTTTCTTTCTACTCTTCTTCTTGTTCCTGATACCAACTTGTGGCTTTGATGCTTGCGCGATGGAATAAACGACGGGCCGGATTCGAGATATTGGATGGCGTCTGCTGACTGATGAGGAGGGGAGCTTTGATGGAGGAGAGAAAATATTTGTCAGCGAGCTGCAAGGAGCTAGGACCACCTCCCTCGCGAGCTTGCAACCCCACACCTGCATTCCATTTTGCCCACGTCGACGCGGCCTAGCGGCCAAAATACATGAATACCACCTACCTTACCTATCCATGACTTCTTGGCGTATCTTAGGACATCGATAAAGCGATGAAAGAATGTAGTCCGGAATATAAAGAGGTTGATTAGATGTATTTCATATTTTATCGAATAATTGACTTAGCAATCAACTAAGTTTCTGAATTTCGTGCCACCCAAACTCTAGCGAGACAAATGTCCCAATATGGAAGCCCCTGGCTTTTCGAGAGTTTGGGGGTGTTTAGGATCTGACATCGCATATAACCAGACCAAATACGACCTTGAATCTCGCGGTAGAATCATGCACAACCCCAACGGAAGTCCGTCTGCTCATTCACGGCACAAGGATCCAGAGTAAAGAAGTCTAGATATCCGATTGGTGAGCTATAGAAGGCACTTACTCATCTTACCACCACCCAATGACAGATTCCATACGCTGCTTACTGTTCGCTTGATGAATCCTGTTTAGGACCTTTGCTCTCTTTTCTTCGTTTCAAACTCATGCTGCGACGGGTTTGTCTGTCAAGGGTCGTGTTTGATCGTGCTTCACCAGAACTTTGATTGCCTCTGTGCTGAATATTGAATATATCAAGGAATAGATAGGAAAAGCACATATAGTCACGACTGACTCCACGGCTTCCTCACGACTTGTTCTGGCTCACACTTAGGCTCATATCGACCTACTCCCGCTCCTGTCATACTCGGACTCAATAGCTCGCCCGTCTCGCAAGGGCTATCCAATGGTTCCGGAGCTTCTTCCGAGCATTCCGGCTCCTTCTGATGCATGTAGAGAAGGTGCAAATATGCAATGCCGTCCAGCTGCGTCAACAAGAAAGGGACTTCTGTACTACATTATAGAAATATCCGTCGGATCCAATGACTAAGTGTCTTTTATCCGTTATAGGCGCCTGGCGGTGATTATCCATGAGGGTGTGCAGTAGTTCCTTCGCCTTGGACATTGTATCAGGTACTAGGCCATCATCTTTGTGTGCTGCCCTGTAGAGTTTGTTTAATTCCATCGTTTGATCCAGACCAGCTTAAAGCTCGTAAGTCTCAAACATGAAATGCAATCATGAAGGAATAGTAATGCACATTTACAGTTCTCAGTCACAGCGCAAAGGCTGTCGAACTAAGCCCCACCTGAGGTCATGAAAACAATATTACCGTTTTGACACTCGAAAGAACATTATCAAGCAAGTTATACCTATGTATGATTATTTTTGGCTCAGTTTCAAAGCTTCAGATTCCAGTTATAGAAGCAGGTTTTGTGTCAGTAGATTAGCAAAACCAGGTATGTATGTTAGTGGGTACTCTCCCCGTCACTACTTCTGGGCTAGTACAGAAGTACTTTCGATCTTCGCCTCTCATTCCTATTTCGCCTCTCATCGATCGATTTCTCTCAGCCTCATCATCCATCAAACCACCACTAATATCAGCATCCTCACTCCCCTCCTGCGATGCGCCCCATTCTTCCTTCATCTCGCCTCCCCTCACTTTTCCGTCTCGCTTCAACCATGGCCCAGCCGCGATTCTCTGCCGGAACCGACGCCGCAAGCGTGACGCCCGCTCTCAAGGCCCTGCTCACATCAGAGGGCGGACGATGGACGCTCACCAAAGCGGGTGCTGCTCTGGAGAGACAGTTCAAGTTTAAGACTTTTGCGAAGACATGGGTGAGTGTTATAAGTTTTGTGAACGGCTGCGGTGATAGGTAGCAACGCGGCTGTATCTAGGTGAAAGCATGAGTGAATAGGATAACTAACTTTGGTATTCAGGATTTCATGACAGGAGTAGCTCTCCAGTGCAAGATCAAGAATCATCATCCTGAATGGTCTAACGCAAGTCTTTCTTCTCTGTTCCGATTATTACAGCTAGCTAATTGTGTTAATGAAGGTTTATAACACCACCTTCGTCCGCTGGACAACGCACAATCCAGCTGGTCTCTCAGACAAGGACATCACTATGGCTGCGCAATGCGACACCCTCGCAGCACAACTGGGCGAGCTGCCTCCGGAACCGGAGACAACAGCTGCGGCCGAGACTGAGGATCAAAGCTGTGCAGTCCGGGGTCTGGCGGATCGAGCTGCTGGGGCGGCGGGAGACTGCTGCACGCCCAAGAAGAGCACATAGCGTCCGTAGGGCTGGTATGATAGCAAGAATGTACAAGTCGTGTAAGCTTATGATTGCCCGTATCATCCATCATGAGAAAGAAGTCTTGTGCATAGTCAGTGTAGTCAAGGCGGGTCGGCTTTCAAGTCTATCATGAGTTTGAGGTGTCATGATACCAGGGTTCACATCAGAACGGGTAAGACAAAAGTTGAGCGTCAACGAACGATGTTGATTAATTAAATATGTCTAAGGCCTCTCCAGGGCAATGTTTTTGTATATACAAGCGTAAAAATTCGTTCTTAGTCCACATCCCAAACGCCATGCGAATGCTTGAGTCGCAAGTCTAGCAGCGACGGAGACGATGTATGTTCGCTTAGCAAACAGTCTAAGTCTTCATCATGATCAACACCTTCTCGTTTTAAAAATTTGGTCGTGAAGTTCCTGGGTCGGTCGAACTCGATTCACCGCAATCGATTATTTGTCGATCTGCCAGGTTTCTCTACAGCAGTCTATTGCTGCTTCTGGGCCTTGATAGCAGCGAGCTTCTTCTCGCGGCGGCGCTTGTGAGCCTCAGCACCGGCCTCAGTGTCCAGGCAGTAGTCCCACCAGCGGAAGCTGGAGGCGTAGTTGCCGATGAACTTCTCGTGGTGAAGATCGTGGTGGGCGGCACCAGCCCAGACGGGGAGGAAGTGGCGCAGACTCCAGGGAAAGTCGTAGCCGCTGTGAGAGTCGATAGCCTGGAAGAGACGAAGGACAATCCAGGTGTACATGGTGAAGAGGTGGAGCTCGCCAGTGATGGCCAGGAGGACAATGGGGCATCCGACGACACCAATACCGAGGAGAGCGGTTTCGATGGGCGAGGCGTACTCGGCGGCGAGACCGAAGGGAGCAGAGTAGGTGTGGTGCATCTTGTGAATAGCCTTGTACAGAGGACCGTAGTGCAGAGCTCGGTGGAACCAGTAGTGCCAAGCATCCTCCATGATGAAGCAGATGGCGATCTGAAGAGCCATCTTCCAGACGGGAGGGAAAGGAACACCGTAGTCCATGCCGAGGTAGGTAGCAATGGGGTGGAAGAACCAGATCTGAGGAAGTTCGGCGGTGAAGTGGCTGATGAGAACGATGGCGGCGCAATCCCACTGCTCCCTGAGAGTGGGAACCTTCTGCTTCTGAATTCTGAATTGCTGGAAGTAAGGAATGTAGTCCATCATCATGTAGGGAATGCAGCGGCCAAAGTAGACGAGCTCATGCATAACAAAGCTCATGATTCCGGTCGCGAGGGTATCGTTCTGCATCCAGAGGTACCAAGCCTGGTTCGAATGTTAGTATCGTTGTCTGGATATTCGCGACGTGGGGATCGGGTTCGACATACGGCCCAAAGCTTCTCGACGAAGTTGAGTTGGACATTGTACTTGGAGACCTCCTCAAGGACAACAAAGTAGTCCTTGGTCTGGTTGAAAGACGCGAAAGTGGTCGCGTTTCTGTAGAACTCCATATTAGTATGCGTTGTTCAAAGCATTGGCGCATTTCCAATGGCGATATCAGGGAGAGGCGACTCACAGCGCATCCATGGTGAAGGTAAATTTTGATAGCAAAGTTGAGTAAAGAACCCTCGAATTGAGGAAGTAAAGACACCAGCAAGCACCAGCTCAAGTCAAGAGTCGTCGAGGAAGGCGGCTCTTGTGTAAAAAAGAAGGGTCAACGATGATGATGGTGGTGGTGAAAAAGGAGACAAGACGGCGGCTGTTGGGGAGGTTTTATCATTTCCTCGATTGCCCGGCCCAGAGATTCTCAAAGGGGGGTCCCATCCAAAATGGTGGGCGGCGGGCCTTGGTTTGGCCACACGCCCACACTCAAATCACTAACAACGGAGATTTACACACAGGGTAGATTGACAGGGAAAGTAACGAAGTAAACGGACCACCAGCTTGCACCGTCTCGGATTCTTTCGGTACGTACCATCGTAAAAATTGCACAAGGGACAGCGCCTCAGCGGTGCATTCGCACACCTTCTGGAGCCGAACGTGGTAACCAAACTTCGAGCCCTGTGACAGCCAGCCATTCAGAACAGAGGACCCCTGGGCACACCTGGCCCGTGCGTTCGGCAACATCGATATCAGAGATGGCAGAAAGAAATGGTTCCAGAATGAGGCCACTATCAAATTGTCCTTCCGGCTTCCGGGCCCAGTTACATGGCGTTGCACCAGTAAAAGCGAATACATATGGGTTTAACATTGTCACCGCTCCCAAAGAATCGTATGTAATTCATCGACTTTACGGGGATCTCACGGGAATTCTGAGGAATAGACTCGGATCATTCAGAGGTCCCTGTAATGGATGTTTTAATTTTTTGTTGTTCCCTTGTCAAGGGTCCAGCTGTTATGAGGGGAACTCTCAGTCCGCCTCTTTTACAAGCTCTGGAGCTGCAATTGAAAGCGGTGAAGATCTGAATCTGGCCCAATTTAGAGATCGCCACGACTGCTGATTGGCTGCTCTTGACCCTTTTTCCTCCAGATTAAATTGATCTAGAATTCATCGAGTAACTCAAAAACATAGGGAGATGTTCATGCATCAATTTGTGAATTACCCTTGCTGTTGACAGGTCCCTCTTCAATCATAACAGGTGATTTTTACATTCAACGCTTCTTGTATGGATCAGGTGGCAAGACATTGACACAGGGGTTTCGAGGCTAGGATCTCATCAACAAAAGCATTGCCGACCAGTTAATGGGAAAGTCCCTGAATGCTCCATTCGGGACGACGCTCTCCGGGACGTGAGAGTTTTGCGCAAAGTGGTGTGTTTCTGGCGCTGGGGTTTGAGGCGGCAAAGGCTAGAGTTAGATAGATACCCACAGTTCTAGTGTCGATCTCACAAGGGGCAAAGTATCAGATTATCAAATCCGATCTGCTGGGTCAGCGCCCCTTGCACCAAATCCATCGCCCAGTTCCGCGTGGGCATGATCTCATGAGGTGTGGGAGTCTGTGCTCTTTTTCGTTTTCGGCTTTCAATTAGAAGCTTTGCCGTCTTCTACGCCTCTCCCGCTCGTCTTCGTTCACATGATGATGCTATTATTCGATTGCCAACGCTTGTCGATTATTCCTTCACATGCGTTCCTCTTCATCCAATTGACCCCCTTGTAATTGAAACTCGTCCCTGTGATTACAGATGGTATGCATAAAGATTTTCATCTTGTCGTGTATATGCCGTTGTTAAATGAAAGATATTACGATGCCGATTTAGGCTTAGCGCGTCCCCCGTACTCGGGGAGCTGCATCTGAGCTGCCCTTCCGAATACGAACCCTGTGTTTATCTGATGGCACCGTCTAAAACAGTGACTTGCGAAACGGAGCATGTCGAGGTTTAGGTTAACCTCGATGATTATTTGAAGCATTAACCACGTAAGCAACATCAAGCATATGCATATGGCTCACAGGCTGAATGCATATCATGGTAAGCTTCGAGCACATATCCAAGCACAACGTTGGTTTCCATGTGGCATTTAACATGTACTTACTGTGACTTGCTTAAATAATTGATCGATTAGATTACTTGTTCGTTTTGACAATGCAGACTGCCAACAACTCACCATGCCTTCTGACAGTACTAGAACACTTGAACTAATTCGACTGTTGTCTACTCGCTCAAGTCAACATATAATTGGGAACGTATTGTCAAGAAGCTGTGATTATTTGCGCATACCATTCACTTACACGCGATTGGACTACCCGTGATGACGTTGCCGATAACACCAATACGATAAGCGTAAGCCGAATACGAATAAGTCACCCTAAGCAACCGCAACGCATCAATCCCTCCACACCTTCTTTTTGAGTGAGATCCAAGAGACGTCACCACTTGTGGCTACCTTAGGCCATCTATGTCGTTCCAATCCAGTTTCAACAATCAGTGGATGTCAGCCTTGCTACATTTCAATCCCAGCTCATTTTTTGTTTCTTTTTCGTTACAGCCAACAGTTTTGGCCCTTTTATCGCGGCCCTGGCCTGATTCGTGTGGCATGATGCAATAACCGCTTTCCCCACATTCGCCTTATCCCGCATCGCATTCGTGTTTGGAGCTTGCACAAGCTCAAGCTCGAGCTCGAGCTTACACTCACACTCAGTTTCGCATTCACGCGCACGCGACCCTGACGCCCTGCTCCGAGTCTCTGCCCGGGATCCCGTGACTCGGCGCTCCCTCCTCCGGCCGAGAAACTGTTGCCACTGCCGTTGGTGTCTGCCGTCCGTCCGGGGTTGTCTGCCGAGCTCTCCACCGACTGTCCGGAGCTACCATTTCCTTGGGTTGTTTTTTGCTATCCCCGGCTTAGAGTTTCTTACTGCTTTTGCTTTGTCGTCGTGAGCCACTGCTGGCTGATGCTGTGCTTCCCTGCGGGCCAGCCTCGTTACTATCAGATCTAAATAAGCTCATCCTTGGTTCTACCATGACGCTTGTCTCCGAGTATGTCCGCCCATCCCTGGTACTCTCATTGCGCTTGGCCCTACATCATTTCACTACCCAAGGCCAAGGCATGCCTACCTATCCCATCTTGTCCCCCGTCTCTTATCTTACCTAAGCTTATCGAGATACTGACCTTGCACACAGTCAAGTACGGCGGCTTGATGCCTACCTTGACCGGCTCCCGGTCCTATCTGAGGAAGCTTCTGAGGATGGACTTGTAGAGGGTGATGAGCACGGTTTTGCTGTGGCTAATGCCTTTTCGACCCCTCGTCTTGATCATCTGCTCCGTACCATCCAGTCTCTCAGCACTACTTCGTCCTCTCGACCTCTTCTGCCGGCATGGCGCATCAGGGACCTACTTACTTCATCCGACATCCCTGCACCTGCGGGCCTGTCGGCAAGAGAAGCTCGTCTCGATGATACTAAAAGCCCCTATGAAATCGAGCTTGAGTGGCTACTCGTGAGCAAAGCAACTATCCAGCTTCACGGTGTTATTCTTAATACGCTTTTGGATCAAATTATTCCCCTCAACGATGACATTTGGTACTGGGATGATGTTCTGGGCTCATACTCCTACAGCAGTCTCTATGCTGTCCAGACCTCACCTCTGCGATTCTGGGCATGGTCTCAAGAGATTTATACTGCGACGAAACTCCGGGTCCAAGCAGGCTCACTTCAACACGCGCCCGGTGAGATCGTAGACTCTACAACTACGAGTCTATCACAGCAATGGACCCAGTTCTATGGTATTGTGCAAGACAGCATTCGCGAACGGTCATTTGCCAACATTCAACGGCGAGTTTTGTCGCCTGTTGCTCTGTCTCGTACCGAAGCTCGACGCAAACAGGCACAGCTGAAGAAACTACGAGAGATTACAGCAAGTGGTCTCGGTGTATTGATAGATGAGGGCCTACAGTTTGGTCATGATGATGATAAGGCTGAGCTTCAGGATCACCACGATCTTAAGGGCGTTGTCGAACGTAGCGTTGCTCTTATCGACATGGTGCTCAAGGAAGTATCTACTCTGGATGTTAGTATTGGCGACTTTGAGGATAAGGTTTTTGCCGGTGTCGAGGAAGACCCTGAGCTATCGGTCCATCTTGAGGATAGCAACGTTGGGGATCGACCTGCCATTCTAGCCCGACGACTACTTACTATCATCGACAAGTCCCTCCCTGAGCATCTTACTGCCATGCGTGCTCTGGCAAAGGACAACGGTCGACCTGCTCGTCTAGTTCGTTACTGGCTTCCCGCAACTATCGGTCTTCTCTCTTCGACAACCATCCTGCGCATTCTGGTCAACCGAAAGGCTGACATCATTGAGTGGTTTGTGGGCTTTGGCGTTACTGTCCGCGACTTTTGGTTCAATTGGGTTGTCGAACCAACACAAAAGGTTATTTCGACTATTCGACACGATAAGACGAGCGAAATTGCCATCATGAGCAGGGACAGCCTGAAGGCCGACCGTGAAAGCCTCGAGCGTATGGTGGTTGACTTTGCCCTCGACAAGCCGCACTTCGCCACTGAAAATGGAAGCACCCTGACCGATACCCAAGTCACCGACATCCGAACCAAGGTTGCTGAAGGTGATGTTACTCCTGTACTGCGAGCGTTTGAGAAGGACCTGCGAAGTCCTTTCATGGGTACCATCCGCGGAGATCTTGTCCGATCCCTTCTCATTCAGGTTCAAAAGACAAAGGTTGACCTTGAGGTTGCCATGACTGGCATCGACTCGCTCCTCAAGAGTCAGGAGCTTGTCTTTGGTTTTGTTGGTCTTACTCCCGGTGTTCTCGTCTCATGGAGTATTCTGCAGTACCTCCGTGGTACCTTTGGCGGCCGTTATGGCCGACGTCAAGTTCGCAAGGCTGGCAAGGCCGTCCGTGTCCTCCGCAACGTCGATCGTATCCTGTCCGAGGCCCGACCTACAGAGACCAATCTTCTTTCATACAAGGACCACGGTCTTTTACTCTGCGAAGTTCACGTTTTGCGGGATCTTGTCGATAAGCTCATGCCCCGCGAGATTGCCAGGGAGTTCCTCGAGGACCTTGATGATCTTTCTAACATGAAGGGCGTCCAGCTGCAGACCAGGGCATTGGAGCGCATTCGATGGGCGTATGCGAGATGGCTTCACTGAAATAAGCTAGGTTTGAAAGATAGGTGTTTGTCATTGGGCCAGGCGTACTTATTATGTATACTAGCCCTTGCTGGGCGGGTAAAAACAGTACCATTGTACTCCATACACATAACTAGATTGCATAAAGGAGCGATGAGTGGATATACCATCCACTCTCGTATTATCGATGAACTCTTCTGAATTATCGCATCGTGTGAATTGCCTCCAAGTTTCATGTCACGAGCCGGTGAGACATGGTTGACCAAGCGCCTGTAATGAATGTTGATAAGGGTCAATATCGCGATTTTCAACTACGCTGGAGCAAAGTGGTTCTCAACACGAAAGGAGAATTCAACATCCATCTGCTCGATGTGTTGTATAATTCACTTTTAATTACTATGAAGACCAGTATTCATGCCCTGTAACTCATCGTGCTGGGCTTTGAGAGCGTCTTATTCCTGCGCCCTGTGCTTTTGGGTATCCGTACAACCGGTAACTCCCCGTCCCATTGTTAAACTCCAAAGCCTTACACTGCGATATCCACGCCTTGCTCTAGCCTAAGAGCTTAGAAATATCTGCTGCGCGCGTGTTCTCGCGCTTCTTCTTCGCGTTCTTCTCGCGGAAAGCCTTGGTCACCAGCTCTCGCTTCTCGCCCTGCACGTCTAGCACACGCTCTTCGACGGAGCCCTCCATGACGAGACGGAAGATGGTCGTCTCGCGGGTCTGACCAAGACGGTGGACGCGGTCAATAGCCTGGTCTTCGATGGCCGGGGCCCACCCTACGAGATGTTAGCTGTGCGTCGTAAACCGGAGTGATGGTTGCTCGGAGAGATACTTACAGCTATCGGAGAGAATGACAGTGTCAGCAGCAACGAGGTTCAATCCGACGCTGCATACAGCGAGACTGGCAAGCATGACTCGCGTGTTAGGGTCGTTGTCGAGAGCCTCTATGGCTTTGTCTCGTTTATCCGCCTTCATACTGCCATCGATGCGAGTGTAGCCAATACCCTCAGCTTTGAGTTGCACCTCAATAATATTAAGGAACGACGTCCACTGAGAAAAGACAACGACTTTGGATCCTTCCTTCCGCACAGTCGCCTTGAGGATCTGTAGCATAGCCTCCGTCTTGGAGCTCTTCGTCTCAGCATCAAAGTCTGCCATATCCTCGTCGTCGGCGCCTTCGGGCGCTGGCTCAAGGAGGCCGTTCTCGTCAAGCTTGTTGCGGCAGAGGGGACATTTGTGCTGGAGCTGGATAGCGCGCAGAATGCAGTTTCTACAGAAAACATGCTTGCATATTGTGATGACGGGGTCAGTTGGGGTGTCGTAGCAGATGGCGCAATCTTCTTGGCTTTCGATATAGAGGCGTAGCGCATCTTGAAGGAGACCACGGTTCTTGTCGTTGAGGGGAACGACTTCGTGCTCGTCAAGCAGGTTGAGGATGTCGCTGACGCGGTCTTTGCAGAGCGTCCAATGGTTGCAGCTGGAACGAGTTAGTAAAAGTACTGGAGGATCAGTTATAAAAAGGAACTCACACTTGTCGAAGGCGGAGGAGGCGTTCAAGCACGTTCTGGAAACGCCCCTTTTGTCCTACTTGAGATCCTGCTCGAGATTCTGCCTGCCACTGCTCTAGTTCGCCTCGGGCCTCATCCCTGCGTCATCATCAGTCGTCGTTTCAAAGCATCGCGCGTATTCAGAGACTTACAACAGCGCATCGTATTTGCGCTTCTCGTCCTTACGGAACGAAATCTTGTGGACGTACTCCTTCTTGGGCGGCAGCTTGAGATCTACAAACTTCATATCCTTCTTGCGGCGGAGACAAAGGTCGTGCATGAGTGCCTGGAGAAGAGCTTCACCAGCACTATCTCCCGAATCCAGTCTGCGACTGATCTTGGAATTGAAGATCTCGGACTGTTCGATGCCTCCGGTGATATGGAGGAACTTGACAAGTGAGTGTAGATCCTTGACGGAGTTTACGCTGTACTAGGTTAGCTATTGCCTATTGTCATTCTCGAAAGGTCTAAACTTACATTGGAGTTCCTGTCAAGACCCAGCGAGATTCGGCGTTGATCTCACAGGCAGCCTGAGCTACCTTTGTTCTGGCATTTCGGATGGTGTGGCCCTCGTCGAGAACCACTCGACGCCATTTGATGTCTTCCGAGGTCAAGGCCCTACGTACGCCTTGATCACGCTCTCGGGCAAGTCTTCCGTAGCTGGTGATGACAACGTCGTAACTCTTAAGCTGCGTCGCTCCAACTCTCTCTCCGCCGTGGTAGATGAATATGTTCGGCTGCTTGTCTTTGTGAACGTGTCTCCTGATCTGCTGGCTCCAATTGCTCATGACGCTGACGGGTGCAACGATGAGTGTTGGGCCCTTGCCACCAGTAAGGATCAAGCTGATGATCTGAATGGTCTTGCCAAGACCCATGTCATCTGCGAGAATGCCACCAGAGAGCAAGTCTGGTGTCGTTTTTGTAACAAAGCCGGATGCAATGTTCCAACAACGATCCTGGGCATCCCGCTGCCAGAGCTGGACAATGTCTTTGGAGCCTTTGGCTGGGAATTTGGGTTTCTCTTTGGAAGTCATCCAGGCCAAGCCCTGAGAATCGGTCAGTGACGATCAGCGTGTATTCTGTGAAGAGGCATACCTGGAGCTGGTACGGCAAAAGTTGCGCCTTTAGCCCTTCAGGCTGTTTAGCCATGGGCAACTTCTCCAACTCATCCTCGGCAATAGCCAACGACTTGATGGCGTCTCCGCCCTTGCGCATCTCAACCGCCTCACTCTTCTGGAGGACATTCTCCATGGTGACTTCTGGTTTCTGGGGAACGAGAAGCTCTGAGCCAAGCCCCTGGGTTGAGCTACCATTCGTTAAGCCCATCGCGGCCTTTTTACGGGCCTCAGCTTCCTTCTGAGTGTTCTTGAGCTCCGTAGCCTTGACCAGCTTGTCCTGTTTAAGAGAATCTCCAATCCTGGCGCGCTCCTCTGGGTCGCTTGGCCCGTAGAAGAAGAGCTTGACTGGACAGTCGTAGAAGCCTTTTTCGCCCGTGAGCTGGGCTTCGAGCACAATGTCGCCGCGATCCTGGACTTGGCATCAGATTATGGGGTGTTAAACAGCATTGCACAACGATTCGTCTTACCACATATGGGGCGAGTTTCTCTACAATCTTTCGAGGGAGATGGCCGATCTGTTCACCAACAACGTTGTCTACCCGGATGGCGTTTTCGTCGTACTGTAGTGTGTTAGACAGACCTCATCAATACCAGCCCATTTCGCGGGGTTGAGAGAGAGGAATGGGGCCACTTTGGGTAGCACGAACCTGATTGTTGGGTTCTCGTCTACAGACGACAGTTTCTGTGTAATTGTAAGCCTGTGATGTGCGATTCTCAAGGTACGAGAGAACTTACCACCTGGTGACGCATACCCTCTATAGTATCTCACGCCGACAATCTTCCCCGCTGCCTAACGTTAGAATGAGCAGAAGCGTTGTGTTTCTACGACGCACCATTGGTCCCATAGAGCTCTGGGGAAGGGCCATCGTCATCCTGAGTCAAGTCAAGATACTCGGGGTCAGCAGTAGACGAAGGCGCATTTTGAGATGAAGAATTTTCATAGACGCTTGTTCCGCCTTGTCCAGGGTAAAATGATGGCGCTCTTTGGTGTTGGCTTGGTTGACCGTTGGCATTCGCCCGCGCGGGCCGCTTTTGACGCGTCTCACTTTCGTCATCGCCTGTAAGGTCGATGAGTTCGTGGGCACGTTTAGCTTTTCTGGGCATTTTTGGCGGTGCCAGTAGAAAATGGGTAAAATAGTTGCAGAAGGGAAAACCCGGTGTCTCTTTTCCTCTCCTCTTATGATTTTGAAATTCTGAGAAGAAAAAGTGAAGAGATTCCCCTTCATGCGCGCAGCTCTTTCATCAGGTATCTCGCATAGGCTGGTCGCGCGTCACGGAATTGCTTCTTTGAGTCGGTAGCGGATCAACGAGATAACCCGAAGCATAAAGTTTGACGACAACAGACGAAATGTTTGCAAATATGAGTAAAGGATTATTTTGAATGCATGGTAGGCTTACTGCGTTTGGTATATTTTCCTCTATTTCCCTGCAGTGCTTGTCACACTAGAATTGACTGTGCTCATCAAGTCAATGCTATATGAAAGTCAGCGGTATTTGGTGAGTACTTAGCCTAACATCCACCACTTACACATTCTAAGATTACCGTTCATTCCGGCATCTTTATTCACAGAGCCAAAATAACTATGGTCGTAAAGTAGAGGCACATGAATATCTAATAGCACAACCAAGTAGTCAAGACTTTGCATCCTTGTGTAATCGACCGGGCGTCAAGAGCTTCAGGCTTCTCGTACACTACCCTGGAGTGCCGCATCAGCCTCCAATTTTCCCTACAGTACCAAGGATTGGTGTGCTAAAACACTGGACCCGACAAATTATCGATGCATTTCATATTCCTGTAAAAGTAGTAACTCCAAATCCTCCAACAGTAGACTCAATCCTCCAATCCTTCATATCAAGTACTCAGCATTCGGTGGTTAAGGTGAGAAAGCGGCACAGCTGAGTGATTAATGCTACGATAGATCTGGTTATCGTCCGGTAATCTCACGGAGAATTCTTTGAATCGATAGTTCAGATTTCCCCCTCAAAGAATACAAGACTATTTGGCGGGCGCTCCCGTTGCAACCCCTTCGCCGGAGAAGGCCGGCTTTACTGACCCTGGCAAAGTGTGGCCGGCCCGGGACCCTTGAGCGTGAGACAAGGGCTTGGCCTGACAAGGGGTATGTCACTGCTCATGACTTTATTTCTACCTCGGGTGTAGATGTCAGTAACTCCTCAATTGAAGAGGTCATGGGCTGTCGATTAATACTTGAATAGTTATTATATCTAATTCAAGTCAAAGCCGGCTTGTCAGTCAAGTAGTTCAGGTGTTGGTTCGTGTTAGTCAGTCAAATCAGTGCCAATGTGAGAGACAGCCAAGTAGGTAGCAAAGGGTTATAATTATCCAAGCTACAAAGATTTTATATATGCCGGTCCAGAAGAAAAGGAAAGATTCCATCCAATTTTTGACACCCTGGTCCACCTCGAAAGGCTTCCATCTTGCCTGCCCGTCAATCATCGGTGGGCATTGCCAGAGCGTACACCATTCTCGTTATATCATCACAGGGCCACCAGCCGATTTCTTGCCTTGCGACCAACCACCGGGTATGGACTCAAGGCTTCGAGCTCGGAGCGAAGCAGTCGCCGTCTAGTAGAGACCGACGACAATGTCACCCTTGACACGGGCAGTAAGGTGGACCTCGGCCTCGAGGTCGAGCTTGATGCCGACGAGGAGGGCAGCGGACTTCTGGCCACCGTTCTCGTCGGTGGCACCCTTGAGAAGCTGACCTGTAGATTGTGTGAGTAGTCAAGATGGAGAAGAGGCGATGTGGATATCTTACCAGCGGGCTGGGAGAGACCAGTGGAGGTGGGCAGAGGAACAACGAACTGCTGCTTCTGGCCACGGCGGCCACCGCGAGCCTGACCGTCAGAGTCAGAGTCGGAGGCGTAGGCGGGCTTGGACAGACTGTTGATGGTTTGATGTGTTAGTCATTGATCAAACCCCAACTGATGAGTGTTCTTACGCGGTGGCAGCAGCGGGAGCACGAGCAGGAGGAGCAGGAGAAGGGGAAGGAGGGTTGGCAAGGGGAGAGTCAGTGGTGGGAGGGGGAGAAGTGGTGCTAAGGTAGTCAGTTTCAAGACTCCATTGCTGTTGAGACTCTGAAGCCATTGCTGGGTTGGGTAGAGAGTAGAAAGGTAGGTAGTAGATGGGGGGATGCTTACGAAGTAGGGGCAGACATTGTGCTGGATTGAGTGTTGGACAAAGATTGTCAAAGTTGGTTGTAAGTGATTGTGGTGGTGGTGGTCGGAGCTGGGGCTCAAGTAGATGATTGTTGAATGGTTGTGATGGTGAGTGGTGAGGAAAGAAGATGGACTGAGGGCGATGGAAAGGCCATCTTATATAGGAGATTTGGCTCAGTCAAGGGGTGACTTTTGCTTTGTCCTTCTCAGGTCATAGTCGTGATGTCTGTGTATGCGTATGCGTATGCCAAAGGCAGCAGTTCCCACATTGCCGCGAAACATCCCGGCGCCCTCTCATGAACGACATGCCGAAGGAGACCAGAGGGAGGCGCACACCGGCCGGCCGAGCCCGCGTCCGCAATGCACCGGGACGGCCCTGACAAGCAGAACCCGGCGTCTCCAACCTCACGAGTTTGATGTGTTGTCCATGTTCCATCCACCACTGCTCATGCTGTCTCACACTGAGGCACGCTACCTGACGCAAGCTAGGATTCTAGGTCTGGTTCTGCGCGGCTGATGTTCAAATTTCCTGGGGGTGCTGCCCGACGTGCATCCATCCATCTCATCGCCAATCGTCTAGCCCGATACTCCACGATGTGATGCGCGCAAGGCACCCATGCCCCTGGAAGAAGAGGAGACTATCCCACAGTGAAGCTTCAACTTCAGCCGCAGCCGCAGCCGCAGCCGCAACCGCAGAAGAAAAGAAGGCCCTGGTCTTCATGTTCGAGAACGTTCAGGTTACGAAGCTCAGCCGGCGACAAGGCCACAGTGGATATGGCGCTTGGGTGCTATTTCCAGCCTTCAAGGCTCAAGATGCAGGGCCGCAAGAGGTTTCAGCTGTCACGGATATGGGGACCCGAGATGGAGAGACCGGGGTGCTTGTAAAGCACGCAACCAGATGCCGCGTATGGAACGTGGACTTGCATTTGGACATCGGTATACTTGTTTAGTATAGGTAGGCATTACGACCCTTGATACGGTACATGCTTCGTACATCCGTAGGCCACGGCCACAGTCACGGCCACAACCACAAGGGACACGAGGCTGGTTACAAATGGGGCGCCTGTAAAAGAAGACGAGGGGCAGTTGAGTGACACGTATCCGCGATATCATCCGATGTTGGCATGCGTCGTGGCGACTAGTACAGGTACAGGCCTGGGGAAACAAAGTCAAGTCAAGTCAAGTTCAGGGTAGAGCGGGAGCCGGGAGCTAGAGCTGAGAAACAAGGTAGAGGCGGCCCCTCCCGATGTGATTCCCCGATCCGGAGCTCCGATGAGCGAGATCAGGCCGATACAGTTCAATTGACTCAGCCAAGGACGGTGACAAATGTTACTCTAGGGAGTGATTGACTTGAAAGTATTGCACAGCACATACTTGACCGTTAAACCCGTAAGAATAGCCGCGTTTAGCCCTTCAATGGCACATGTCGTGTCTCAATTCAACGTTTCTTGAAGAGGGTGGCAGAATCTCTAGCTCAACGACAAGGGTCCTCAGCTCCGGATCTAGCGCGATTAGCCTCGATTACTCTGATCCTGAGAGTTTTAAAAAAAAAGAGGGTGGCTTGCGGGAAGCCAGGGATACCCGTGCTTAAGTTATGTTTCGCATTATGTAGTGTTGTTGAGGTCATCCAATCTTGATCCAGAGCGGAGTTATATCCACTCTTTTTGGGGACAAGGATCCTTTCCACAAATTCCATCAACTTTCTTTTTCTTTAATTCTCGAGTCGCACGGCAGTGGAAACAATGCGCACGCTATGAACGCCCTGTGCTCTGTTGACATGGATATCTCTCGGCTCGGATCTAAGGATGGCATGATTCTGTCGGGAAACACCGGCAGCCCGCCCCAGACGCCATGGATCTTGTAAGTTAAGTTATGTGTTACACGGCCCATCCCAGTATCTACAACAGCTTAGGCATGTCTGCCTGTGTCTGGGGCGTGTTGATGGGGCCCAATTGCTTCTTCAGCTCCTCTACTTTGCCCTGGATATTCGAGGTACAATGCAGTCGTGAGTGATATATAGGGTGCCACTTTGTATGATCTCTTTCAGAGATTACTCACTGTATCCTGGAATAACACTCCCCTCTTCTACGCCCTGCATCGTGCGTGTCTCGCATCCAACCCAACACACACACCTACATCATCCTTTTGAGAGATTCCTTGCTTTGTCACTTCTTTTTGCCGCCGTAAACTTTGCCTCCTGTCGTCAACCAAAGCTGATCCTTGCTTGACGACATTCAATGTCGACTCCATCATCCTCGTCCTCAACATCTCCCAACGTTGACTACTCCACCTCCACACCCCAGCCCCAAGAAGATACGACTCAGAGCACTCTCCAGCAACTCTTCGGCGGCTTGTGCAAGCAGAAACTCCTCGAGGAAGTCGATAAGCTCAAGGAAGCTGTTCAGAAGGACGACCCGCAACAAGTCATCATGTCGGTTCCGATGCTACTAGCCCTTACTGTCTGCCCGGCTATGCTGGGCACACAAGAGGCCATTCGACAGAGTCAGGCAAAGACCAAGCGTGAAGAGCATCGTGGTCGACGTTGCAACTTGGTCGTCTCTTGCGTCAAACCTTCCATCCGAAGCCGTGACATCAACAACAAGTTGGTCGTCTTGAAAGATTCAAAGGTATGTCACGAGACTAATATGTCCTTTTGAAATATGTAAGATTACTGACTTGACATGTCGACAGCTCTACATCGCCAATGAACACCCGCTCTACAATCACGACCCCAAGAACAATGTTAGCAAAGGCTATGCCTTCTCGGGATACTTCCTCCCCTTCCCCGACTCAGAGTATGAGGGTCTGGTCACCACCATCAGCGACGACCCCCCATTCCTGAACTGGATTTACATTGACAAGAACACATATGAAGTCAAGTATGGTGTTCGTGCCGACACCGAAGGTCATATCACCGGTCCCTTTGACTGCACCAAGCAAGACCGTCGCATGACATGCGAAGGCTGGGAAGGCTTCTGCGCCGTTGAGGAACTCCCTGGCATCTGGGCCCTCTACTATGATCACGATGACGACGGCCTTAAGTCCAAGGTCGCTATGGGTACTCGTGTCCTTGAAGTTGAGCTTACTCGTCGTGAGAAGAAGGAACCCAAGCCCGTGCCCGACCCTAATGAGCCCAAGACTATGGATGAGAAGATGAAGCAGCACAAGGAACAGACCGCAAGAGAAGAGGCAGAGAAGGCCGAGTTCATGGCAACTGGTCGTCATCCCGGCGCTGAGCCACCTTCGCCTGTTCGTAAGACAGCAGAGCAGAAGAAGGATGCCCCTCTCGATCCGGACTCAGAAGAAGCCAAGCGCCAGCGCATTGCTGATGCTCTCCGCCGGCTCAACCTCGACAACCATACCCAGAATGAGAAGGTTGAGTCCCACGATGGCCAAAGTGTCGTCACCAGCCTCACACAGGACTTTTCCATCTTCTCGGCTGCTAAGAAGCTCGCCGAGCATGCTAACAGCAGCGGCTCTGCTACGGCGGCCAGTCCAGTCTGGGAGAGGGAGAACAAGAACAAGGACGACTCTGCCAGTGTGTCTCATGGCTCTGACGCAGGTTCGTACAGAAAGCCTACTGTGGAGGATGCTACTCCCTCTGCTTAAACATCGATGATTTCATTTATTGTACCGGGATTGGAATTGAACATTCATTCGTTCATCGGCGTTTGAGGGACGGGGAGGGCAATATGAGAAAATGTAACTAACTACCTTTTGCAACGGATCTGGTTGAGGGCATTTCAGTCACTACTTGGAAGATGTATTTTAGTGATACTATAGAATGAATACTTGTATCTATTATTGCCTCACTCGCTCAAATGTATCAAAACTCAGTGCTTGACCGCAACGCTCAACTCAATTGATCGCCGCTGGCATCACGAAATGTCAATGCATGAGTTGTCTAGCAGTTAATTGTGCATCCGGCCCATCATCCGGTCGATAGAAGCCCGCCACAACCGCTCTGAAAACAACAAGGTTGACCCTTCGAGGAACGACAAGGCTGCAAAGCCAAGTTTCCGCTGCACCTTGAAAACTTGGGGTGCGTGCAGCGCAGATCAAGTGTTGCATATGCAGTTACAGTTGTTTCACCGGTTACCTTCACGCCTTGCTGTCAGATCATATCATTGAGAGACAAAGGCTAAAGGAAAACCGTCGTATGTGAGGGTTAATTGCCGAGCTGAGGAATTCGAGATTGTGGAATTGCTTCTTTTGACGTTGGAAAAAATCTGTGAACACAATCTCAGAATCTTTCGATTTAACGTCAACGTGTCTTAGATCAAGGGCTCACGCGACTGTGCAGACATTCTTCCTAAAGTGGAGTGGCGTTTTCTTCTGCTGTCTCGCAATTCGGACAAATGGGGACCGGCAATTGAACCGCTGTGGGTTGGGGGAGATCCTTGAGTCGCGAGATGCATCCAGATGACACAGAGATCGAGGCGCTTATGCCTCTTCAGTCTCCTTGTATGAGTGCTTTATGCTACCCTTGTCTTGAGAATCCTACTGCGACCTGCCATCTGTCAATGGTTGATCAGGCCTAAGGTAGATCATGTAACCCTCCGATCCTGAATAGGCTATCACGATTGGGCATCGAGATCTCTTCCCCAGGCCTAGAAGAAGGGGGGGAGAAGACGTGGAGCAGGGACTAGGATCTGAAGAGATCTGTACATGTATGATGTGCTGCAGGGCAGGGCAGGGCGCATATCCAGATGCAACTTTGCCACGGTCGGGTCAGGTTCCAGAATGAATCTCGGACTTCCGCTTATGCACGACATATAGCGGAAGGAGAAGAAGTGAGACATTGGTTTCTTAGCCCGATATATTCCGTGACTCAAACGAAATAGCCTGGTCGGCATCTGGCGAGAGTCGCAGCAAGAGAGTGGATGGATGGGTCCGCCGGGAAACTCAGCGCTCAATGTATAATAGAAAGGACCAGTAAGACATAGGCAAGTATTTCTGAGTGGATAGGTCATGTGCTTGTAATCTATTTGAGAAAGTGACAGTTGAGTCCAATTACTCAGCTCAGGCTGAACCTTGTGGCCGTTAATCTCCTGCGAATTCACTTGGCGTTGGCATGTCGAATTCAACAGTCCGCTCTTTATCCGCTTATTATCTGCCACTGTCTGTAGCCGCAGAGCCGCCTAGACTTGCATATGTCCCTTCGGAGCCGGAAAGGCTGAAAAAGACCCTGTGAATCGAGATGAGTAGGGCGTTAAAATCCAAGACATGGGCAGATTTCCCACTTCTCTCTTCTTCCCCGGCCGGGTTCCTACATTAGCCATCTCCACGTGGAGATTTGTATATGCAATTGTCGTTCGAGAAAGAAACTCGAAAACCCCTTTTTGTCTCTATTCTCAACCATTGAATAGCTGGAACAAGAGACAGGCTGAAGCAGGGCGCAATTTATGATTCTTTCACCGAAATATCCCAAAAGCAAAGCTGCAATAATATCTGTATTGGCCTTTCGTATTCATCGCCAGCATTTCTATAACCCACATTTCGTTGGCATTCAACTCCACATTAACCTGGCTTGCATTTGTGGACCAATACCACACACACCTCGACAACTCAACTACTCGTT
This sequence comes from Fusarium sp. FL617, assembly GCA_030142105.1. Lineage (NCBI taxonomy): Eukaryota > Fungi > Ascomycota > Sordariomycetes > Hypocreales > Nectriaceae > Fusarium > Fusarium sp. FL617. The sequence goes on along the minus strand of JAREIL010000012.1, from coordinate 2,210,060 downwards.
GCTTATGATCAACTCTGTGTAGATATTACTAGTCAGTATAGTAACTTTATATGCTCGAGCTACCCTATTTCGTAGTTACACAACAAAAAGACTGGCTTCACAACACTTACTTCATATCCAAGGTGGTGACAAGAACACATCTCTTATGCCCATGCCTAGTGCTGATCATATAGAAACAATCCTGCAGCTAGAATAACATAATAGTCTTAGTCTATTTCAACTGGTCGAGTTATGGGTACACCTGAACTCAACTCAGAGGGCACTGTTTCATCTCTCTGGCGTCGCAATTGGGCTTCTTCCTGATCTAAGCGCTCAAGCTCTAATAGCCTAGCACGTCTATCGGTGATGCGGCGTATCTCTGCATCGGTATCTTCATTTTCCATTGGGGTAGCCCCAGAGCTTGTTGGTGGAATATCTGAGGTAGGCCCAGGCAGGTTACCCTGTGGAGAGGTGGTTTTGGGAAAGACGATAGGAGAGCCAGTCTCGACGATATCGTTTTGTTGCTGGAGCCTTTTGATCTTGCGTCTTCGATGTAGTAGTAGAAAACCTGCGACGCACAGAAGTATGATGAAGGCCACTGAGCCTATTACAATGCCAGCAATTGCGCCGCTAGACAACTTGTCGTTACCTTCACTCTCACCACCACCAACATTACTATCTTCGACGGATGTAGGCGTCACTCCAGGGCTGAGTGGATGTGTCTCGAGAACAGCAAGGTCAGACTCACGCCAGCGAACCTGGATGGGATAAATGCTGTTGATGCGGGTGGTGTTATAGTAGGAACGAGTGACACTAGTCTTGATGCTGGTCGAGGCATCTGTAGTGACAGTTGTGACGATATCGACTAAGTCATAGCTGGAAACATTGACCGGTCCTGTACAGGAATTCCTGTCTGATGATCCAGACAGAGTGTAGCCGCTAAGAAAAGAACAGACAAGGCTATGTAAGTAACAGTCTATAGTCTTGTCCAACAAGACAAAGCCCAGATCCTAAGACCAATATAATGGAGAAGCAGCTTTACTGACCTTGGACAACATACGATTGCTGTCTCATTGAGCTCAATTGGAGGGCCAAAGAAAGGCGGCGGCGTCGCAACGCTTATCATGCCAGACGGACAGATCCCTGGTGAGTAGTATGAGGCAGCTTCCCAGTAAAGGCTCCAGCGCTCAGGAAGTGGCATGCATGATCGTGTCTTGTAGTACAAGATTCGGTCCTTGACGCAATCGACAGGTGGTGTAAAGATTGTCGTCAAGGCCCCAGCTGGTGCTGTTCCATCATGTGCGGAGCTCGTCATAGTTGTCGTTGATATTGCAAGGACTGTTATCTATTGTTGTGCAACCCGAGGTTAAGAGGGTATGGGTATCAAATAATTGCTTGAAGGGTGTTGTGGCTTTTTAGGTTGCTAAGGCTTGAAATCTTTAACTCTAAAGTCACTTCACGTTGCATCGTGACGCAGGAGGCTGAGGCTGAGGTTGAAACATTGGCATTCACGCCATCTCAGTGGTGCATAATATCCTCCTTCGCTGTAAGCTCGGACTCAAGTCTCCCCGCCTCCGCAGGAGCTTGAGGAAGACCAGCAATTTAAGATATTTGTAAACAATAATTTGATAGCTTAGGTAGGCCATATCAGTTAGGGGTGAGGACTGCCTAAGCTATGCCCAAGGCAAGCATATATTAAGCAGTGGTATTTCATTATTATTGTTCCCCTTCTTGAACACCATGACTAGCCGTGTATTGCCACAGATACAATGTACGTGGATGGAAACCAGTGCAACTTCTCTAGTTCAACCCATCAGTTGTCCTTGGTAAATTCATCATACCGTTCATGCTTGAAAGCTGCCCTCTGCGCTTCGTCTTTCTTATGCAACTCATCAAGATACTGCTTAAAGTCGCTCGAAAGCTCTATCACAGCCCGGAAATGATCATCGTTCACTAGTATTTTCCCATCGTCATCCTTATCTGCTTCATACTCGGCCAGAGAGACGGCTGTCTGAAAAGCTTTTGAATTATAAGCATGGGGAACGTGACGCTGGACAAAAAAACATACCGTTGCGAATATCACGCCCATTCCACTTCATAGCCCGAACCTCTGGGGACTTCAGGTAGCGCTTGGCGTTGGAGTCAAGTTTCATGTAACTTCCGCAGTCTCGCTTTAGCTTGTCGATAAATGTTTGCCAGATTTGTTGGCGTTGGTCGTCTGTGAAGTCAGGGTAATACAGCTGGATGTGTATGCGCGAGATGAAGGCATCGTCAAAAGTACCCACTCGATTAGTGGTTAGGAATAGGATGCCGTCATAAAACTCGAGAGCTCGGAGGAATCCTGAAACCAATGTTAGAAAACCTGAAATATTTTGCATAGGTAGCCATAAGACGAAGACTCACCCGCTACTAAGCTATTTCGCAACAAGTCCTTTGTTGATCTTTGTTCCATGAAAACGTCCGCCTCGTCTATGAGAAGCACAGCTCCCCAACTTTTCGCCTTCTTGAACTCTCTAGTAAGATTGCGCTCTACTTCAGCGGGTTCAGTGCCGATGTCGCTACTGGTCAGCACCATCAATGGTTTCTTCATAAACTCGGCGATGGATTCTGATAAGCTTGATCAGATCTCAAGCCATCAAGTGTATGTGGATTACTACTCACCAGCAGTGCAAGTCTTGCCTACGCCAGGCCTCCCGTGAAGCTATTACCTAATTAGTACAAGGACCTCCTCATCACATATGAAACTAAGCTCACGAGAAAGATCAGTCCTTGACCCTTTCCTTTGACAAAGTCAGCACTCCAAGGTGGGTGAGAAAGTTCGTTGCCATCCTTGTCAAAACGGGAGAAGCTCTGCGTCAGGGCCTTGAGTTTCCAACGCTGAACGGGCTCCATGACAAGACTATCGATCATCTGACTGTTGAACTTTGGCTCAGAGAATGAGTGAACATGAAGGATCTCTAACACTAAGTGAGCACATTTGCCTTCCCATCATGCTAAGGAATTACAACTTACCCCATGTCCTGGTTCGAAATACAAATCCTGGAATCGTTCTAGGACAGAGAAACATCTGGCGCCAGCTCAACTCCATAGCCCCATTGGTGTATAATTCGTTATAATCGTCGTACAAAGCCGAAGCATCACCGCCTGTTGTATGACGAGTTTTACACACTTCGCAGGTGCAGGTTGACGATCCAAATCTCAAGTCGTTGTAGCCCATGAGCTCTGGTTTACTCGCCATGAAATTCTCCAAGTAAGCCTCGGCATCCACCATGACGTTGGTTTCGATCTATTGTGTTCAACATTAGCTCACCATAAAGAGATGTAGTACGTACAGGGTGAACCAACATTGTTGTACGGAAACTGTACCGTTTTCCCGCTATACCATTGGCATTGCTTTTTGAGCAATCTCCAGAATACTTCTCCGTCACGGATGCGCTGCTTGACTTCATCGTCGAAGTCCATATCGTCAAGTGTCTTGTGGTCATCATCATCATTATCATTCGAAGAATCAGGAAACTCTACCAAACGACCGGTGATTGCGAGCAACATCTCGCCATCCCACTTTGACAAGTCGATAGTAACAATTTCTCGGCCAAGGCACGTGCCGTCAAAGTTCAAGCGCCAATAAAGTATTCTCCAGTCGTCCGAAGGATTCACGAATGAACCCTTGTGTAAGGAATGAACGACAAATGCCTGAAGCTCAGACTCGCTCCTTTGAGTGGCAAGGATAGTAGCTCCAGGCCTCCATGTAACCCAGAACCAGTCAAACGTGCCGTATCCACGAGAGTTGCGCTCCCTCTCTTCGCGAACACCAGGCATGACGCTTTGCTCAAGATATTCAAATAACAAATGCAAGTGCTCCTCTACATGGCGCTCGCGATGACATCGTTTCTCAGGTTCTAGAGTCTTGACAGTGTTGATCAAGTTCTTGAGTTCGTCATAGTGATGAACCAAGACCGCATAAGGCCATTGCACGACAATCGAATCTCCCGTAAGGTCTTGGCTCGGATAGTATTTGACAACTGACTGGATTGCATTGATGATGGCTGGCGAGTAGATGCGAATCGAATAGGTTGGTGACAGCGTCGTAGGGAGCCAACCACGGGGCCCAGTGCTTGAATGGCCTGGGCCTTCTCGCTCTGGCTCCTGGGTCCTAATGACCTTGATAATATCAAATACAGGCCAACCGCCAACTTCGATTTCATCAGTGCTCCAGGTTTTATCGTGGGGATCTCGAGTATCTTTTTGGTCAAGCAGCTCGTTGGTAACGAAAGAACGATACTGGACCCGATATCTGACCCAGGGTTCGGCATCTGCAACAGGAGGATGAGGAGCTTCCTGTAAACGCTCAGCGTCCTCAGCGCGACATTCCGGTGGAGTGTTCATGGCAAAGATTGCATAGAATGAGAAAGCTTTGGTTTTGCCCCCACGAGAGAAGAGAGTCACTTGAGCCACTATTAGTACTTAATCTAATTACTGTAATAAACACCATGCTTACACCTCAGCTCAAGAATAGAATGGGAATGAATGTGCAGTTTACACCGCTCTGAGGCATTTATTTGGTGTGTCTGTTGAGCATTCAGGCTGGACAAAGACAACAATTGACAAGGAGTAAACGCCCCGTGAAGCAGTATGCGATCCCATATTGGTCAGTGATTATGCAGCTGACGACCTGTTCAAGCAGGCTGCGTTGACAGAAACCAGGCTGTCACAAAAACTCACCATCAGCTGTTGACCGGTTCCGCGAGCCTCGTTTCACTAACCGATGATCTCATGCGCCTCGCTAGAGTTAGACATGCCTCAGCTTGTACATCTTGATTCCGGGTCCTAAGCATTTCCACATTGAGCTGCGAATTCCTTCCATGCCTCATCTTCATGTTTGTGTAGGTCTCTAGACCAACATAATAATGAGCAGAAACCATTTGGAGAATTCGGAATATATAGTTTCCATGTACTCTGCAGACCTCCAGGAGCGAATATCCCCGGACAGCCCGGCGTATCGGATTTCGACGGCTTTGATCGATAACAGCCCAAGCCTGGAGAGTCTGGCAAACCCATGGAGCGTCCTTTTACGCCCGACAAACCTGGCAGAGTCACGAAGGTTAGCATTCGCTTCGAAAGTGATAGCACATTGATTAATACTGTTCTCTTTCTAGAAATACTATCACGGCCGTTATCGCAGAGGAGTCTCAGAAATTACGCCAAACATGGAGCAAATTCCAGGAGCTCAATAAGCCGGAAGATCGTCTGGATCTAGATACGACAAACCCGACAATGGAAAGCATCACGAAGCTTATAGGTCAAGGAATGCAGAACTGGAATGGCAAGAGGAAATCAGGTCGACAGGGAACTGTATCGAAAGGATTTCATAAGTTTTGCAATGCAGTAGACTCGCACAAGTCGCTCATGAAGATACTCCCCGAGTCACATGAGTACTTCTCAATATTTATGGGTAGTACGGCTGCTGTGGTTAAGGTGTGTATCAAGATATCAAGATAGAAACACAGACCTCTTTTCTGACATAACTCTTAGGCCAGTGTTAATCATGAAACCGTCGTAGAAAGCCTAGCAAAAGCCCTCGACGAAATGACAGACATCGTGCAGGATGCTCAACGAGACTTGATGTTATTCCCCAATGACGAGATGACGAGCAGAGTCGTCGATCTATACACGGCCATTTTTCAGTTTCTCAAAGACTCGATGGAATGGATGATGAGAGCAAGACACAAGAGAGCCGCTGACGCTTTCAACGAGAACCTAGCGGAGCTTTTCCAAAATGATATTTCTGAAGTGAAAGCAGAATTCGAACGCATTAGACTGCTCGCTACCCAAAGTGGTCTAGCTGACGGGAGAATGACACGCCATCGTGTCGAGGGCATTGATAGCGGCGTGCGGTATCTAAGGGAGGACAATGCGCGTATGGCGCTTACGATCGAGGAATTGAAAAACTCACAGCAGGAGATAAAAGAGTCGTACCAAAAGCTGGCCCAACTGGTTCAACAACAGCTTTTGATACCTCAGGCTCAAGCTTTTATTAATGATTGTCGTTTGGTGGTGGAGGCTCACGAACGAAGGCGGTCATGGCAGTCAACAGCATCTTCCATATTTTCTATCGAGGATGGTGAGCATCTCATGCATTCCATACATCTGCCAAGGTACTAATTCCTTAATAGTTACGGAAGAGAGATCATTTCCAATTGAAGACAGCGTCAATCTGGATCAAGCCATCCAAACACTCGAGCAATTCTTTGACATCAAGCGAATCAAGCTTTCTCCAGAAGGGTTTCGTCTAGATCTGGTCACGCCTCAGATGGTGCAACACCTGGTTGAATGGCTCCAAGACGAGGCTGATGGAACTTCATTACTATGGCTTCAGGGACCGACCACCTTGTCAGAAGATGAAGGGAACCCCATGTCTATGCTGGCAGCCAAATTCATCGAGATGAGCGCCGAGATAAAGAGACGAGACGGAAAGCCAATGCCTTTGATATCATACTTTTGCAACATTGGTCGCAAGAAACCTCGAGATGGCAACCGTTCCAGGGAAGCTCAGGGCGCAGTAGCTCTGCTTTACGCTCTACTCCAACAACTCCTCACCGATATAAACCAGTCTCAGCTCACAGAAACAGTAAGACGGGACATCTTGGGTCAGCTGCAACGCGATATCTCCGACCTAGATGGAACGACAAAGACATGGGATCAAGCACTATCTGCTTTGACAGCAGCTGTTCAACTTGTGGTCCCGGGAATGTTATGTGTCATTGATGGGATGCATTGGCTCGATGCTCGAGATACAGAGGAGTTATTAGATAAGCTGGTGCAGTGTCTGCGAACGACTGGGTTCAAAGTTTTGTTTACGACTAGTGCAAGATGCAGTGCACTCTCGAAAGAGATTGCTCGTGAAGAACATGTTGAGGTGGATGAGTCTTGATCAAGATACCATCTTCAGTCTTTAATTGATGTTCGATTTTCATGATGCACAGCCACACCATTATGGTACTAACGAGGTGGAGTTTGTCTGTGGGTATAACGGTGCGACTGACGTGACAATTAGCCAGGGCGACAATCGATGATCCGTCTCTTATTAACTGCGCTAGTCGATCAAGGCGCGATGGTTTCAGATGCTGGCGTGGTGCACGGTGTTATGTTGACGCTATCTCAGACCAGCCCGCGACCGCGCGTTCAACGGTGTTTATTAGCTTCAATTGAAGGTGGACATGTCATGATAAAATATTTGGTGATGATTAACAATGTCTTGAGTTTCATGCTAAATGGTTTACTATTGAACGTATTATAAAATGCAACCGTAAGCCCCAACGCCTTGTGAACAGATCCCAAAGAAAAGTCATTTGTCATTCAAAGTTTTTCACTAAAGAGCAGCAAATTTACAACAGCTGATGTAGCTGTGCTTAGTTCCTATGGGATCGTTAGCAATAGTTCAGGATCATGAAGATGTGGCAATACTTACAGCAAGCAGAGGGTGAGATCACCGTGGATTCTCGCCTTGAGCTGAATCTCGATCTCGAGGTTCAATTCGAGATGGAGACTGAGGGCATCACTCTTGCCACCGCCGCCGCCTTGTTGTTGTTGTTGTTGCTGTTGCTGGGCCATCTGTTGCTGTTGTTGCTGCTGCTGCAACTGTTGTTGTTGGGCGTTGTAGTTGCCCTGAGCCATCTGGTTGCTGTTGTCCTGCTCGTCATCGTAGTCTTCGAATCGGGCGCGTCGCTTGCGTCGCTCAGACTTGGGCTTCTTGGTCTTTGTCTTGCGCGCGGGCTTCTCCTGGACTTGGTTCTCCTCCTCGAGGTCGCTTCTCTGTTCAGCCTGTGTCCATTGTTAGTTGGTGTTGAGAGGGTGCATAGCGTGTGGCTGGGGTGCATACGGATGATGACGACATGGTGGCGGCCCGGGTATAAGACTTTGTGAAGTGTGAGGTGAAGAGAGGAGAAGAGAAGTGTTGAAGTGAAGATGTAGAGAGAAGAATAGAGAACAAACACTCCACCAGACTAGAGATTGTTTTAAAAGGAACGAGAATTGTCCAAGTTTCCTGCTTTGTCCTTTTTTTCTCCGCAAACAAGGATCGAGATTTGAAGTGGCTGACGCGCAAATCGTCATAAAAACGACGTCTGCCATGAATCGACAAGTCGAGAACCGGTTTCTAGACCCACGACTGGGAATCCCTGTCAGCTCGACGCCATGACGTAACAGTGGGTACGTATTGGCGATTGGAATGAAAGGACGCTATTCTGGCCGTAAATTATCCTGATACTTTTAAAGATAGTATAATATCTTATCTATTTCCATGTGATAGCCATTGAATTTGATCGCGTTGGTCAAATGCGGTATCGAGTGGTTTACGCGTCAGGCACGTGACACCTATCAATGTAACCTCGTGATAGTGCCCTCACGAATGTGTTCTCCCTACAACGTTGCCTCGTCCTGTATATGTCATGAAGGACTTAAACATGACAGGTACTATTTCGAGTTCTAGTTCTGACAGCAGTAATAAATAAATGTCTTTGGTTTTGATTGTATATTAAAAGCACATAGTCGCAGTATGACAAAGCTGGAGAAATGCAAGTCTTTATATATTCCTTCTAAAGATAATATAAAGCCTTTTGTACTAGTAGAAATACTAAATAAATGCGTTTGTATTTCGCTGCGGAAGTCTAACATTTTCCCATAAAGGTCAAGTTCTACAACCGTACAATACGATGTGAGATAGCAGTCTACCCTGGGTATTTCTGTACAACCGAACCATAAGAGCCGTGGACATTGCATTATGACACGCCAAGTCCCGCCAAGCAGGCATTGAGAGGTTGCAAAGCACGATGCCCACGTGTGCTTTCAACAGCTGTGGGCTCAGCTGTTCAGGAGGCAGCGAAAAAAATTGTCAGAATAGCTTCTTGTTTGACTGGATTGGATGCTTTCCCCGCGAAAATATGACTGCAGATATGATATGCTTTGCTGTGTCAATGATCCCAGCTAAGCTTGTTGCCGATGGCTTACACCGGATGCATCCCAGCTCTGATCTCCCCCTTCTTACTAAATTGGCACAAGAATCGAGGGAGTGACTGATCACCTAGAAGGTAAAGGAGCTGCTGGCTTCCATTTCCAATTACAACAACATATTCCGCAAAGCAACTTTGCATAGCAGAGCTCCAAGCAATTCCACTCCGTGTTGTTTCCCTTTCTTCTTCCGCCACGCAACGACAAGGAGGGGTTTTCAGAAGCGCCACCCTTGTGCTTGACGCAATGCTATCTGGGAGTTAGAACCCTTCTCCTATGTGCTGGATCGAGGATGCAATATCTTACAGGTTGATTATCAGGCGTCACCTGTGTGGGAGCTTGTCCCTCGGGGACGGTTGTCCGAGTAATTCGAGACATCTTGACTTCTTGTTGCTAACCTTAATCCGAAGTTAAGCTGTGTTTTTTTTTGTTTATTTCCGGTCGTAGTTGGGACTCAGTGAAACGATGGATGGATGATATGAGAGTACAAGACCAGACAGACCCATGCCGGACAGGCAGATCAAGGACTTAAGTACCCTTCAACCGGGAATGCGATCTTTCCACACGAGCCATTACTCTTGAATAGAGTTGGTTGCCATAATCATCAGGGTATGTGGTGCAGCTGCAAGATAAACTTGATGATGAACAATACACCAATGTCCCGAGATGGAATGTGCTCTATAGTATCGGGCATGATACCTTATGGTGTTGAGAAAACAAGAGAAAGAAGTTGTGTCGTCTAAATATGTGGCCTTGGCCTATCTCACAAGGATATTGAGTGATGTATTATTATCTAGTGATTTAATCACTACCCTCGCTGCATTCGCGAAAGGTACAAGAGCTCTTGTTGCAAAAAGAATCCCTGATAACAAACAGAAGATGCTGGGAAAGACCAAGCGCCCGCTGACACGTAATCATCACTTATGTATAGCCGCAGGCGATGCAAGACCGTTGCGATTATCGCTTGAAGAGGGGAATACGTTCATGAGCACGCAACAAGTGGTAAGTCTTTGACAGTCTCGGCCTAACCACGAATGTTCTTCTAAGAAGCGAACCAATAAATGTCTAGGGCTCTTGCTCCCCGGCTTAGTCGTCAGTTAAATTTACAACTAAGGTTTATCACTCGAATGGGGCCAAAGAGCATATCCTTTTGTGTAGTAAAGCAGCGCTCTATGGTCTTCTATCCCGTGTGCCATCCGTCACTTATACAAGAATTATATTATAATTTAATATAAAAATAATATTACTTAGCCTTATAATTATAAATAGCTTAATAAAAAGTATTATTAAAAGCTATTAGCTTTAATTAATTATTAGTTTTTTAATAATATCCTTATTAACTAAACTATTAGTAATTTAGGGCTAAATAAAAAAAAATATTGTTAAAAAATTAAATTAATAATATTTAGCTATAATATCTTACTTAAAATACTTAATTAGCCTAATTAACCTAATTAGCTTAAGAAAAAAGCCTTTTTTTAAAAAAATAAATATAGTTATTATAAAAGCTAATTATTAAAATTAATATAAATAAAGCCTTTAGGACTAAAAGGTTTTTAAGAAAATTAAGTAATAAAAGCAGCGAGATATAATTAAATAAGTTATTATATACTTATAGGCATATAAAAGCAAATAAGTAATTTAGAAGAAAAGAATAATTAATTTAGCTTTAAAGAGAAAGTTTAAATAGACTTTAATGCAAAGCTTATACTACATATAATAATATAGCCTTCCGTGAAAAACACAGCTTAGAATAACATATTAGTAATCACACTAAGTCCCCTTGAAGAGGGGACATAGAACTACGGAAGTGTGTTAAGAGACACCGAATATTAAGATATTTATTTCTCTGCCTTCCGAGAAACGCACTCCTTGCGTTTAAGTGAGATATGTCCACCGACTAATTTATTAAAAAGAACACGCAATTCATGAAATTGAGTTTAATGGCCTGCAGAGCGCGTTCAATATCACAGTATGAACCTTCTGTCCTGAGTGAGAACAGCGATTTATAGCCAGTCGAGGTCCAATCACCCTGGGAGACCACAGGGCCTAAGTTTAACCACGTCGAAAAGCCCTTATGGTAAAGAACAATTGTGTTGGTAGTGCATTTGAATTAGTAATACCGAAAGTCAAGAAAAACTATATTGTCGCTGAGGCCGGCCGTCTTTACTTCAGACATATAAAGCATAATTACATCTTGGCCTTGTGTGGCCAGTTCAGTGGCTCGGCAACAGAGTGTAAAAGAAAACCCGCGTTCTTCAATCAATTAGAACAGGCATATCCCATTACTTTAGGGTTAAAACAGAATTAAATAGTTCGCCTGCCTTCCGCTCTATTATCCCTCCGCAGCTGTCAGTCTCAGACTAGGTACCTTGAAAATATTTATATAATTCTGAGGGATACAAGCATTAGGGGAAAAAACACCTCCAACTTGATAACTCTCTTGAACTTTGATATTACCGGAAAACCGGCAAAGGGGACTACCTATTGCAGCTTTAATCTCCTGACACTGTTTCATAATGAGCGGTAGCGTTGTGTAATCTGTGTGAGTAGTCACTGGAGAGTGAAGAAGTATCTTGATATAGTGTCTTGATTGGTGGTAAAAGAATCTACCGGGGCCAACAACAAAGCGCAAGGGTCATTTTATGCACCCTCGATGTAGCTGGTTAATTTGCCTAAAGGCGTGGCCGTTTTCGGAGAAGTCTGGCGTCAGGAAAGCTGAACAGTGCCGTAGTCTTAGACGAGACAGGCTTTGGTCTAGTTCTTTGGAAAGCGTTGATAATGGTACTGAGACCAGTATGCGCGGATGTTATAGCCAGAGAGTATAGCCGTCCATATACGAATAGTAACGATGTTTTTTGTTCGTCTTGTAGGCATGAATTGAAAGATGTCCCCCCTTGATCAACAAGGATTCAGATCTCCTTCCCATCAGAGCCAACTCCGCACCCCGCAACCTAATCACCCCAGATCGACAAGGCCCGCAACTAGTAACGCGGGGAATGCAGTCAGTATCCCCTTAGTTTTCCCAGACTAATTATACCCGAGGCACAAGGCTGCGTAGGATAGACCGCTAATTGTGATTTATCCTTGGTGGAAATAACATTGCCGTTGCTTAGGGGCAGGATCTTGTCCAGCTCTCATCTAAGTGAATGGAAAGAGCCCCGAGGTATAGCAGGATGTAGGAGTAATATGTATTGCTTATAAGAGCTCTCTGGTCCTTGATTCGAGACATTGTAGCATTGGACGAAAGCTTTGGTGTTTGCCATACAGCGCGTTCAAAATGATGCCCCTCAATATGCTTTCAATACCATGCACTCTCTTCTTAGCTACCCTTGCGCAGATGACTAGTGCTGCATCACCTAAGGCTCAAACGTTGAATGGAACATACGTCGGCAAGCATCTACCCAGTTGGGAACAGGATGTCTTTCTGGGAATTCCATACGCTCAGCCGCCAACCGGAGACCTGAGGTTCAAGTGGCCAAAAAGCCTGAATGCTTCATTTGACGATGAGCGTACAGCCACCGACTATGGGGACAGCTGTATGCAGTATACCCAGAACTGGACTATGTCCGAGGACTGTCTCTCTTTGAACGTTGTTAGGCCAGCAGGAAAGCCCAAGAAAAAGCTTCCAGTACTGTACGTCTTTACTATACTATCGAACTTTTCCATGATGAAACTAACAGAAGTAGTGTATGGGTGTATGGAGGTGGTCTATACGCCGGCAGTTCAGTAGATCCCCAGTATAATCTATCTGGTATCGTCAAGGTCAGCCAAGACATAGACGAGCCCATCCTTGCCGTCAGCTTCAACTACCGTCTCGGCATGTGGGGTTTCCTCCAAAATTTTAATCTCCTTAAAGAAGGAAACGCCAATGCTGGTTTATTGGACCAAAGACTTGCTTTTCGTTGGATCCAGGAAAACATCGAGGCGTTTGGAGGAGACCCTGACCGAGTTGTTGTGTGGGGTGAGAGTGCTGGCGCACAAAGTCTTGCCTACCACATGTTTAGCTACGATGGCCAGGATGATAAGCTTTATCGTGGGGCTATTCTCGAGAGTGGAGGTATTACTGGTGCACAGGTAGGAAGTCCAGAACTTGTATCACCGAGCTTACTAACTGGGTTTGACTAGATCCATGACCTCAGTTACTACAATGTTGCTTTTGAAAATCTCACAAGGACCGTTGGCTGTTGGGACAAGAAGGATCAATTGGCATGCCTCCGAGGACTGGACGAGAAATCACTTTATGCGGCACGTCCATCTCTGACGTGGAATCCCTTGATCGATGGCACGTTTCTCACTGGATATCCAAGCCAACTCATCCGCGAAAAGAAGTTCCACACCGTACCCATGATCACCGGAGCCAATACCGACGAGGGCTTCTGTATCGGAAAGGTGCAAACCGATGAGGATCTCTTCTATGAAGCCTTCCGATGGCGGAACTACGCCTTGAGCGCTCCCACAATCCGAAAACTTATGGAGCTATATCCCGATGATCCCTGTCATGAACCGCCCTACGCAATCACGAACTGTTCCAGACCCGAGGGTAACAACCAGGGACGACGTGGCTGTGCAATTGGCAGTGATATCACCATGATTTCTGGACGGCGCAAAATGGCCGAGCTATTCACAGATTCAGATGAGACTGTCTACAGCTACCGTTTTGACCAGAGGTGGTACCAGAGGCCCGAGTGGGATGGCGTCAAGCATTTCGACAACGTTGCCTACAGTTTCCAAAATATTTCTGGATTACTCGGCCCCAGTCCCGAATATGACAGTCACGTCGAACTGGCCAACACCATCGGGCAGGCCTATGTGAGATTTGTCAACAACTTGGATCCGAACCCAAAGAGCTCCAGTGCAGCAAAGAAGAGCAAACTCCCAAAGTGGCCAAAGTATGACTTGTCAAAGCCCAAGAACATGGTTCTCAATGCAACGAAAAACTGGGTGGAGGACGATACTTGGAGAAAGGAGGGTATCAAGTATATTAATAGCTACGAGGTCGCCCGGGAACTATACGGCTGAGACAGAGAGCGCGGAGAAGCGAGTAGCCGAGAGTTTGTTGTTCACCGGAAGTCTAGGCCTCTATCATACCTGGTCTTAACCGACATTGAGATCTTTCTAGTTCACATGGCCGTACCAATCAGAACTGTTTTTGATCCAAGTCCAGAGCCCTGTTCTAACAATTACAGGATCACTTCTCCACAGCAGTCAAGGTTCATCTCACTAACGGCATGCAAAGTTACCCTTCCTGTTCGTCCCAACATTCATGTTGCCTTGTAGGGCACACGGAGAACCCGACTCCTCTAAACTACCGACGCTACACGACTAAGCCTTGTATCGTGCGCTGAAAGTAGTTAGGATCTTCGGAGAAGGGTCTTATAACGGCTTTTGATGCACCGTGCAACCCTTGTTCGTCATTGCGGAATAATTATCAAAGACATGTATCCTTGCAACAATTGGCTTCTCAAACTCGCTTACTACTAACTCGTAACACGATTGAACTCTATTTCAAGCTTGTTCAGCGAGTGTACTCCAGAATTCCGCCGAATTTTCCAATTCAGTTTGCTTGGTCCTGTCTTTTAATCGTCGAAAGTTTGGTATGTTATATAAGACTAAACAATTGATTTAATAACTTCCCGATATATCTTCGAAAATAAGTTGCGATGGCGAGAATAGATTGTCTAGTTGGGACTGGGATGCCAAGACTAGACCCGTAGGTAATGAGGAATACGGGGTCGGGACTCCCTGGTCTCTCCCTTAAACTACGGAGTCGATGGACCCAACAGGACTAATACGGAGATGATATAATTATTGAGACCTCACCCTTTCTTCCAAGCTTTCTTGCCAACGGCCATTACCTCTACCACTTGCCCAATGACCCTCACAATCCATCCAATATGACAGACAAAGTCGACAGGGTGATCTCATCCGTCACCTTGGCAGGAAGTGTATTATCCTGTGTGGCAACTACTTGTGTTCTCGTCTCTTTCGCTATATATCGTCGGCATCTCCGAAGTTTCCGTCATGTGCTTGTTTTGAATTTGATGTTGGCTGGTACGCATCAATCCATTCGTCCTCTGTCAAATCTTGACTACTAACACTAGAATGTCTCATCAGAGTTCATTAATACTCTAAACAACTCCTTATCTGGCATTATCTTCCTTAAAACCGGCCAACTCAAGCCTGGCGCCGCCTGTGTCGCCAATGGATTTATAGGCCAACTTTCAGTACAGGCGGCTGACTTTTCAGTATTGGCCATCGCTGTCATTACTTTACTCACGGTGACGCGATATTTATATATACCGACCACATCCACAACAAGAAAGGCCTTTATTTGCGTCGCCATATGGATTATGCCGCTCATCACAAGCCTCATCCCAACAATTGCGGGTGAGATGGAGCCAGTTGGTGGGAACTGGTGTTGGATATCAGCAAGTCGGCCTGATTTACGATACGGAATGACGCATGGCTGGCGTTTCTTTGTCATTTTCACTACAATTCTTATCTACATCTCTATCTGGATTTACCTACGACGACACCTGAGTCCAAAGACCAAGACAGCCCGGCAACATCCTTCTGAGTTCTTTTCAACTTACAACACCAACACAATGTTTTCGCAAGGGTCAAAAGATTTGGGATTTCGAGTTATGAAGGAAGATGAGATTGAACTTGATAAGTTCGAGTCAAGACGGTCAAAGATAAATGCACCTGATTCACCAACCATGTTCGAACAAAGCAAGAACTGGAATCAGCAACAAGGAGATAAGATTGACGAAATCGAGGATATGAACAGGGAAAGAAAAGGTGAGAGCGAGGCTAGTAATAGTAGAACAAGGGGAGGATCAATCCGACATCGGTCGACGCCATCCAGGAGAGGAGCAGAGCTGGCATTTGTAGGAGTTGCTAACACCGAGTCTGCTGAAGCATCATCAACTCCACGACAACATCAGACCAACGTATTACAGACAAACGCAAGCGAGTTTCCCCAGCGTCGAGATACCCATGAGGTTGAAGTCGAGATCAAGAGGATGATGCTACTGAATGGATATCCGTTCATGTATGTCCTTCTCTGGGTCCCAGGATTGGTCAACCGATTATTGGAGGCATTGGGGACGCCTGTCTCTGAGACAACTATTGCTGCTCTTAATACTTCGACGCAGTTTATCGGATTCGCGAATGCTGCGACTTATGGGTTTAATCATCATTTAAGGGACAGATTGAATGCATTGTACTGGACACCAACGATTACGAGGATAAAGAAGAGATTTGGACGATAATGAGTATGAGTATTGCAGTTTATAGATTTTGTGTATCATATGTTGGCGATTACTTCTTAGTACCTTATGCTTTGTGTCGGTGCGGTATTGATCCGTGAAGAAGTAAAAAATTGATCACATAAGCAGTTTTCACGGACCATCTGTCGACAATTATTCACGACCCCATTTTCTAAGATTCTACCTAGTACCCTATCGAATGATATGCTTTCATCAAGGCGTAAATCATGCAAAGCGTGTGTGAGGTCGAAGCGACGTTGCGATCTTGGATTACCTTACTGCGGACGATGCATTGCAAGGGGCGTCAGCTGCGAGTATCCGTGGGCAGTTCTGAGCAATGGCGATAGTTCAGAGCAAGTCATCCCTTATCAAGATTTCTCATGGATCAATGAAACGAGTATAGCATACTCTGTTGACGATACGCCCTCAATTCCTTCGCCACTGTCACCTGCCATGTCTGCTCTTCTGAACGATATAATAAGTAACAGACCCAGCTTATCACCTTTGGAACTAGATTTCACCATGGCGGTATCAACAGCCAATAGATTATCGCAACCAATCCAGAACCTGGACGATGAAGGAAGCCCCATAACCACCGGCAGCATGTTTCAAGAACGTACAGAATACGGAGGACGGCGCATAGCTGCACAAGCCCTAGCCTTGGCTCAAAATGGACAAACGTCGTTCATTCATCATACGCAAGCTGGAGCTTCAGCCGCGTTGCAAGATGCATTAGCAGCATGTGCTCTGAACGCAATGGCAAACCCAGCCAACGCGTCTATTATCAAAACTGAGATTGCACAACGGGCTGCTCTCTTGATAGACGCCGTTGAAATAGTACTTACTCACTCCTCAACAGTCGAGCTTGACCTGCTTCCGCCAGTTCAGGCGCTGCTTATCTATCAATGCATTCGACTCTTCTCTATGAGAGATATCACCCAGCAAGCGCAGGCCGAGCGTGACTTGGTGCATCTGTCATCGTGGTCGACAAAACTGCAACAGAAAATACTTCCTTTCAGTGCCACAGAAGACTGGATGGATTGGGTACGACAAGAGAGTATTCGGCGGACAGTTTTGTTTGTCGAAGTTCTCACCGGTGTGTATAAGTTTCTGAAACTGGGATGGGACTCGGCAGAGGGCAAAGTAGCCCATCTCGGATTCACTGCTCAAGCTGCGCTTTGGGAAGCAAAATCAGCAGCCGAATGGAAGCGGGCCTGGACCAAGTCGCCTAGGCTTGAGCTGATCGTGTCTACCTTTAGTCAAGACACGGAAAATGCTACCCCTGGTGACTTTGAAGAACTAGGGATGCTGATTCGCGCAACTTTCACTGGTTTGGAAGCATTCGAAGAGTGGCTAGGAGGAGACAAGGAGACCTTGAAGAGATGGGGATTAAGAGAGGAAAACCTGTTTCCAGCGTACTAGTTTGTATACACAATGATCAAGAGCTACCCAACTCACTCATCTGGCTTCTCTAGCCCATGCACTCCCACACGAAGGAAGTTCTCATCGTGCTCCAGACGTTTCCTAAGCTCGCCGAAAGCAAGCTCCTCGACATCCCATCCCGACCAAATAAACCGCCCGTGCAAGAAGGCTGCCTCATCCGAAGCGGCCCAAACTGCAGTCGACGAAGGAAGACTGACTGGATAGGCATATTGTTAGCTTAAGACTCATAGTTGGAGATATTTAACTTACTATCATCCCAGTCGAGCGTGGACTCGTCGGCCCCCAGATTCTCAGCTCCTGGAGTTAGGATCGCGCCTGGGTGAACGCTTACGATTTGCACCTCGGAAGCCGATCGCTCTCTCGCAAGGAGTTGAAGCAAAAGCGCAGCCGAGTTCTTGGTCAAAGAGTAGCTGGGGGCATAGGAAGCTGCTGCAAAGTCATGGACGGCAGACGTGGAAATATTGACAATGTACTTCTGAACAAACTCTAGTTAGCAATAGTGACTACATCAAACAGACATCTTCGTGGATATGTTGAAATTGGAGTGAGTTTTGAACATACTTTTTGCCCTTGACCTAAAGCTTGTTGCTCCAGTCTATCGCAGAACTGATGACTCGAGCGAACATTTACCCCTGCAGCCTGCCAAACTTTCTCCCAGCCGAGAGTCGTAAGCTTGCCAAATTGGCCAGTCATCGCAGCATTCAAGACGAGCACATCAACATGGTCACCCTGTGCAGCAAGTTGATCCCATAGCCTATCGACGCTAACAGGGTCAGCAATCTGGCAGCTTCGGCCCTCGAAGATAGTGCAAGGACCGGCCCCAGCAAACTCTTGAGCGAGCTTCTCAGCAGCAGTCTCAACCTTATGGTCCTCTCTGCCGACAATGATGATCTTTTTGGCACTAGCCCTGCCAAAAGCCTGAGCGATTTCAAAGCTAATGCCTCGTGTGGCTCCTGTAATAAGGACGGTTCTCCCAGCTTGAGATAGAGACGGCTTGGTAGGCGAAATGGCTGGGTAAACTGCCTTGTATGTTTTGTTCGCGATAGAAAAGCGGCGATAGCCTACTTCAACCGTTGTGCTAGTCATATTAAAGATAAAATGATAAGATGTAGTAGTGTTGTATGTATAGAGAATGGGTAACAATGAAGGTTTGTGTTGAATTTAATTTAGAGTGCTGCATTTCTTGGGTTCTTATAGTTCGAGGTTCATCCAAGCTCACATTTGTTTAAAGAAGTGATTTTCCAAATTATTGTGACTTATTGGCTTTTACTACTGCAAGTGGACTGTCATCGTGGAGTTCCGCATGGTTGATGGTCTATGTGAAGCTCTCGTCGCGGGATTCCGCAAGCGAGATCCGCATCAACATCTTCACCCCCACCATGAGAATCTGGACCATACTTAGATGTACGCATATCCTCAGAATGGCCTATCAGGGAGAATGGATTATTCTGCCAGGATGTATTATGCCTGATCTTCGGGTTATGTAAGGTTTGCTGTTTAGAAACTGGGTTAAGCTTTGCAAATTCTAAACACTTGGACTCAAGAGTATGCAGCCATCCATTTCGATGCTTGAGTTAGAGAATTTGACCACTCACTCACCCAGACCGCTTACTACTTCAACCTATCTCTAATTCAACTTAGCCAACGAACATGCTGCACAAAAGCCTAGGGTCTAATAGAGAACTCTCTCAACAAAGATGAGTCCTCATTTGAGGCACTTCAATAACGACTTTATAGATTTGCACACAAACACACCAGGCTACAGCGTGACTTTGACTTTGATCTATTTACCTTCGCAAAGAAATATCGTCGAGAGTTAGATTTGCTTCATGCAGGACTGCGCATGTCGAAAAGAAATTGCACTCGCATGCTCAAACTTAACGCATCGACTTGATGTTTAACTTCGAAGAAACCTATAAATGATCGCCATCTCCCCCCATTCTCCCATCTCTCAATCTCAACTTCCGTTGTTCAGTTTACTACGCAGAACTTCACGACCCTCTACCTACTACACAAGACTTCGAAGTCCTCTACTACTATACTAACGTATTCACATAACTCAAGTACAGCTTTAGTACTACTGAAGCTCACATATCTTCACCATTTCGAACACTATTGTTATTGTAGGAGTCAAGTTCCTACTACGCTACCTCATTCTCACCACAATACACCTGTTTATCACACTCTACTTTCTTCATGATGGGGTCGTCCAAACCATACGTACCTACCGGCTCCGCCACAGTAGGAAAGTCAAGTAGCTCTGGCTGTAAGTCTAAGTGCGTACGAACTATCGAGGAGGAAGACGACAACCAATACCTGGCACATAAGGTCAAGTGCCAAAATCGACGAATCAAGGTTCGCCATGCACTTGAAAGTATCAAGAGCCTCAAACTCCCTTCCTCTTCCCCAACCTCTGTCCGGGCAGAGCCAAAGAAGCGCAACTTCAACTGGGCGCTCGACACATGGCATGCCCCTCCAACTTACCATCACCACGACATGCGCAAAACCTCTCCCTGGCTGGTTCATCTTCGGTTCCTTGCCCTTGACCTCCCTATTCAACTACAAGAGGAAGAGGACATCAAGCAGTGGAGAAACTTCCCAGTGTCGGATGAACTGATGGAGTCTTTGGGGGAGAAGGACAAGACAATCTCCTGTCCCGATCTTCAGAAGCACGGTCGTCGAATTATCTTCTCCGAGATGTCTGACAAGGAAGATTATCTCACCGGACGCTGGCTTGTCGTTGCCTATGTCTGGTGCGATACCAAAGACAGGCTGAGTGACTTCGACTGGATGAGCCACATCTCGTACGACACTGCCTATTCGTGTACCGGCAAGGGCAAGATCGAGACCTCGCCACGATTCCACCTGTTCCATGAAGTGGAACGCAGATCAGGCAATCTGGAGGTCCGTCAGTGTTGGGGAAACGAGGAGTTTGATGGCGACATCACGAGGAGAATCCGCGGCATAATTGACAGAGAGCTGAAACCTCTGCTCACTTAAAGGAAGCCGATCGCCCCCAAGCCTCGAAGAGAGCAGTCAAGAAAGCATCGAATTGACTGCGTGCTCAACTCAGCTATTGAGCAGCCGAAGGGGGAGAGGAACGAGATTCAAGGGCTCAAATCGAAAACTCCTGTACTCTACTCTAAGTACGCAAGACGAGGACTTGGTGTGGATTTGTTTGTTTGTTGGTATTGGTTGTTCTTTGGAAACCAGCGAGTTATTGCAATTTAAGCAGATGGGTTTGGATTTTATTTTTGATGAAGTTGTTGAATAGCTACTCACTGTCGAGTGAGCTAAAATTTGTGTTTGTATGATACATTTTAATTAAAGAAGGAAGTTGTCGATGTCTAATATGTCCAGATAACCTCCGTTGAAGAAAAAGTCCATATTCTCAAGTGATTCCATCCCTGATCCTACCGCATTAACTGTCCCACTCTGTTGTAATGCCTGGCTGTCACCTCCCACTTGACTGCCACTCATAGTGCTCTGATTTGACTTGTTGGTGCTCTGGGCAAGTCCAACAGGGACATTGAATTGTGATTCCAGTCCCGTAGGCTCTACCGTGCTGAGATTGTGGCTATCCATCCTCAGCCTTTCCCAAGCTCTCTCAACACTGAAGCGCACAGCTATGGAATACGCATTCGATTCGTTACAGCGTCGTTTTACTTCCGCTAGAGCGGTGAGCAGTTCATTCCGAGGTATTGAGGAAGGCAACTCTTCGAACTGAGATAGGATGAGCATGGAGTACGAGATGCAGAGTGAATGGAACTCTGGTAAGTCGCCTGAGCTTGAACTTGGGATGAGTACAAAGGCGGCAGTAACCCGAAAGCTAAGGTCGTATACACGATCTTGTAAATACTTTGTAGAAGTGTCCTGTAAATCTGTTGTGGTAGCTTGAGGGATCTGCGGGGACACGGAGGAAGCACCATTCAAGGCGTGAGCTTCGACCTGATCAAGAGATCGTTTGGCCAAGATCATATTCGCAATATGATAGCTGAGTTTCAACGTAAGGCCTGTGGGTAGTTCTATCAAAACCATCAGCATCCAGGAGATTTCTCCCACCAGGCGTTATTATGCTATGAGTCGACTTACCCAGTAAATGACCCCATTTCTGCTTCCAGTTCGTAAACTTCTCGCAGCTCCCATCACTTGCAAAATTGAGCTTCCCACAGAAATCTTGCTGGAGTATGGAATAGAGAGAGACTTCAGCAAACAGCATCGCGTCGCGCATCGTGGTCTGTTCGAAATTGAGTAGATTTCGACACTGGCTGAGGTAAGAGCCAGGTAATATTGATGGTCTCCCTGTAGTAGCTGACCAGCTGCTCGTAAGACTGATTAGTATGAACCCATCACATAAGATACAACCCATAGTTCAACTCACTGCAGGTGTACTAAGCACACATTGGCCCAGAGCCTCATAGAGCGAAGATCGAGCATTGTCGAGGTGCCAGCGTTAGTTCGTTGGATTATATCGGAGAACTGAATGCAGAGCATAGCTTGCTGAGCACAATGGCCGCTCAAAAGCCAGCTGTCTACATACTCAGCTTCTCTCTAAGTCATTAGTTAGCTTAAGAAGATGAAGCAAAAGTACAAAGTACATAACTTCGATATGCTTACCGAAGGTGACCCTGCAAAGAGAGCTGTAATGAGAACACCAGTGATCTCTTCCAAGGGCAAAGGACTCCCGAGCATCACCTGGCCAAGCATGGTTCTTACGTGCTCGTAAACTTGCCTGTGCTTCAGTGCGTCGGTCTGGCTTGTATGGGTATATCTCATTTCGTGTGTGCAGCATACGGCATGTAAGAAAGGCGAAGTGTGGAGCAGAGTTCCTCTTGTTATCAGATCACCCTCGTTGTTGATCAGAAGGACATGCCGACGTCGATGTATAAATCTATTATTTGGTGAGATTTCAATGTATGATGATATAGATGAGGATTAGTTTTCTTACGATTTGACCAAAGATTCGGCAGTCGTAGCGCTTAACATGCCCGTGGATACCACATCTTCTCGCGTGTAAAACGCCCTTCTATAATTCCCGGTCACTTGACATGCAACCCTTCGTATCACCTCTGCAGGGGATGCATGCACATGTTGATCAGCCGGCTCGATCTCGTCGACTAATACGCGATCGCTGGCTGGTTTTTCAAAAGAGATACTTTGTTGTTTTTCATGATGCAGCGTCTGTTCTCTCTGAGGCTGTAGTCTTGCGAGCTGCGATCTCATGTCCTGCATGGAGCTCTCAAGAGTCAAAACTTTTTCATGCAAGCTTAATAAGAGGTTAGAAATATGCAGCGAGAATAAAATAGGAATGTCACCTTTTGATGAGATCTTGCTGTGTATTTGTCTCCTGTGCTCCATACGACTGATCGAGACTGTCGCTCTTCAGACATGGAATTCTTCCATCACCAGTTAGCCAGTAGAACAACATCCGGCATTCAAGACGCACCGTAAGTTCCGACATCTTGAACAAGTGTCTGAGCCATATTCAAGCTCACACCTGCACTTGAGGCGCCGACAAGCATCACAGGAAAGTATTCGACGTCGCCGTTTCTTGGAAGGCTCAGTTTCGCCTGGGGTCACTGGTATAGTTTCCTGACGCTCAGTTGTATCGTTTTCGGAACGGTTGTCTTGCGTTCTCTTGCCAGACATAGTTGAGGGTCTCACGATCTGTGTTTGAAAGAAGATAACAATGAATTTGCTAAAACCCCGCATACCGCCGGAAACCGCCGGCTAACGTAAGCACCATAGCGAAGCCACAACAAACCATTTGCTCAGAGAGGATAAAGTCAAGAATTGATACCTTCTAGCCATAATAGTAATCAATAAGTTTTCACATTAAAGGCCTTTCTGAATCTAGCATCTGCCTTTGAGCCGCTTACTTAGTCGTTGCTCTTGACTTAACCATGTCACTATTTCATACCCAATATGTATTGGATTGAACGACTTTGCTATGAAATGTGCCTCGCGAACTATCAAGAAACATACCAAGCACGATAAGGTAGTTTTTGAATATTCTACAAAACTCACTTCTTGTATAGAGTCACATAACTATTCAAAAGCTTGGCAGAATTCCGAAACACTTGAAGCAGGTACCAAGAGAAACGCACTCCTGTCCGTTTCGATGAATAAAGCGAATGATCTCGTTCTAGTCACTGAGATTGTTGAGACGATTTATCTCATTATCACTGTCCTCAAGTATAAGATCTGAAACGTTCATGTCATACTCAACCGTCGGCTTCCATCCAATCCTGACGTCAATGAGACTGAGATGGTGCCATGCCAGTTGTTGAGACTTATTCTAAAAGTTTCGGGTACTTCGAGCTTATTCAGTTGGTCGCAGGGCGCTCGGCAAGGTTCTTCGTTTATCGTGCGAGTAAGCCAGAGGCTTGGGAGTAACTTGACGCTATCACGAGTATTTGAGAAAACACCCGACTTATTATCTAATCTTCATACTTCCGGCCTTGAGAACAAACCCGAAAGTCCTTCTCCACTTGTCTTTGCGGAAAGGATGATCCACATAATGTTCTTTTCGACCTTGGACTGCGTATCAAGTTGACATGGACACAGTAAAGTCGCTCCATCCACTGACTCGAGAAACTGAGGTCGTCACATCCCTTCTCTTGTGAGGAAGCATAAAACAATCGGCTTGTCTTGTTTCTTGGCATTAACATCGAGGACCGGCATCGAGCCGGTTCGCAAAAATGGTAGATTAATCGTTGTGTCTAGGTACAGGTAGGTAATGATTGTTGCTTATGCAGCTGGAAATTTCCGTCTACCTCAACCTGGAATGAATGCCGTCAGGTCCAATTGGACATGGTTCTGAATATTGAAAACACAAACCATAATATCTACCCGGTGGTCACTTGATTATATGAATTTCTCTTATACAATCGCTTCAAGTAGCCTTGGCTCATTTCGGAAACTATTGCCGACTCCACCAACGGAAAGGGTTAAAATAATGAGTACCTTATTATTTCCCCATATCGGCCCCGTACCCCGGCCCGGAGAACATGGGGAGTAAACTGGGTACAGAAAATGAGAACTAGAATCTAGATCGAATAATCTGCATAAGCGGGAACTACTGTGGTAGTGTTTTACGTAGCGGAATGGTATAATCTAGGAAATCCTCACCGAAACAAGCTTATATACACGGATTGAACCCGAAATGCCCGAGTCGGGTTCCGTAGCCGAACCCGGGCCCTAACGCGCCAAGGCCGAATTTGGTTATTCAGTTGCTAGCATTCTCACCGTAGTGAGAGTCACATCTCCCTGCTTCCGAACGATTCCGCGTTCCTGGGGTTAGCCGTTTGTCATGTGTCATGGCGTTGACTTTGGTTGACCTTGTCGTATAGTGAAAGACCAGGGTGGATGCTCGAAGACTCTGAGTACAGATAATATCAAGTAATTCCGATATGAAAGAGCTGGAGACAGCTACGCGTATAGTTAATACTCCAAAAAAGGTAAATTTAACGTCTTGGAAAGAGGAATATTGGACGTATAATCGAATTGTCTAAATCTATAGATCGCGCCATACCGATGCGGCTCTTTGCCACAACCCCCTGGCTGGACCTTAGTTCGTGCACCCCTACCAACACACTCCCAACAATCCAGGAAATGCTACCTTGCAGACTTTCTATTCGATCCATTCTCTATACGTTCTAGTCTTCGAATTTTCTTAAATTTACCCCATAGACCTCTCTGGACGCCGGCTTGATCGTCCCGAAAGCCAGCGTACTACGAAGGTAAAGGAACCGGCTTCGAAGCACACATATATATCCTCTTCTGCTGCATTCCTGGTGTTCTTCTCCCTATTTATTCGTTTGATTTCTTTGTCATCTCCAGCAATCCCCCGGACTTTCGCTGCAGCCAAGCTTGCCTGTTACCTCAAGCAGACACGGCCAAGCCATTTTACACATAGCCAAGCACAGCCAAGCCCTCTCACTTCCACTCACGTACGACCAACGACGATCTACTCGTAGCCATGACCGCCCACTCGGTATCCTCTGTTGAGAAGAACGATGAACGAATCCACATCTCCGAGACATATTACAGGCCGTTGGGTGACAGGATAGGCAATCCTGTATGTAATGATCTGGCAAACGCTCATGTTACAGATGACTGACCAGGTTCGCGCATTATAGGCTCCCCTGGCTATGGGAGGCTTTGCTACGACCCTTCTCTCGGTGTCCTTGGCGATGATGGGCTTTCGAGGCGTCTCGCTTCAGACACAGTTTATTGGAGATTTGTGCTTCGTGGCCTGCATTGGACTGCTCATCTCAGCCCAGTGGGCTATGATTAAGGGAGACACATTCAGTTACACCGTCTTGACAGCATTTGGTATGTGGAGATTTGTCAAGATATTGGCACAAAATTATCTCGAGATAACATCTGGCTAACGTTGCTCAAGCTCTCTTCTATGGCGGTTACGGTGCTACACTTCTTCCATCATGGGGCATCATCGACGCCTATGGCGGTATCCAGACTCCCCAGTACAACAACGCCCTCGGTTTCTTCGTCTTAATTTGGGCTGTCTTCAACCTTTTCTTCCTTATTGCTTCCATTCAGCTGTATGTAGAGCCCCATCATCACTAATATGTTCTTACTAACTCAATAGTAGCAACGTGGTCTACATCTGCATCTTTATTTGCATTGAGCTCTGCCTCATCTTCGACGCCTCTTCCTACTTCGCCCTCGCCGATGGCCACCCCGCACAGAGCACTGCCTTAATGAAGGCTGGCGGAGTGTTCGGCTTCATCGCCGGACTTCTCGGCTTCTACACTGTCGGCTTCTACCTCTGCCAAGACGTGTTGCCATTCACCATTCCCATGGGTGACACCTCTGCCTGGTTCCAGGCTCGACGTGAGCGAAAGAAGCTTGAGGCTTCTAGCGCTTAAATGATTGACGATTATAACGACTGCAAAATAGCATCATCGGAGATTTGCGATATTGTGGCATTAGAAATAGAACGCATCGGCACACAAAAGTGATTTTGAGTTAAATATAGATTAATACAGCAGACTTCTTTGTTCAATATCATTGCTTTCAATGTGATATCTTCGATCGTGTATCGCAGTTAGAAACCATCAGATCAACCATGAATACCGAGGGGGGGGGAGTGAAATAAGAACAACGATGTATTTGTAGGACGCAGATTGTTGAGGAATTTATTTTCAAAGGGTTTAGAAACTAGACCCAATGACACTGCTTGTGCATATCCCATTTGAATCATGACCGTTCAACAAACCATTCAGAGCACATATCCCTTGGGCCCAATCAGCCATGGTGCAGTGTTTTAGCCAGTATCAGCAGGCTATAATGTTTTACATCGTGGATATTTGATATCGAAGGCTTAACCTCAATGGCTGATGCTGATGGTTGTTGGAGACTTGGAGTAAAGCTCCAGCAAATTTATACGTGGGAGTTGGCTCACAAAACTTAATGTTAGGCTACTTGTTCGTGAGGCTCAAATATTAATAAGTTTATACTGACTGCATGGTCACTCTTTCAACCACGTGTTCGTAACTTTCACATAAGGCTCTGCTACTAAAAGAGAACCTCAATGTGCCTGGTTGAGAGTTTTCTTGCTTCAAATGACTTTAACCTCATCCAAACATATTTGCTTTACGACGCAATCACTCCAAACAAGTTTGTTAAAAATTGAACAGATTGTTTTCAGTAGAAGTATATGTACACAATATCAAGTTTATACTCTGTTATTTTCAAAATTCGTACATGACTTGGTGCATGGACTCCTGGTGCACATATCTCCACCACCTTATGCTCGTCATACAATCAAAAGCGTATACTAAATTTACTTGCTGAACTTAGCAGCAACCGCATCGTACTCCTTCCTCGTAAGTGGAGTCACAGAGCCATGCTTCAATCCCTTGGGGAAGTTAGGAAGGTTTGACTTCTCCCACTTTGGTGAGAGAATGTTGAAGGTCTGGAAGGGTACGTATTGCGTGTAGTCGTCAAGAAGCAGGTGGTACAGCCCAGGGGTTTTGATATCAGCGAAGGAAGCAGGGCCCTCAAGAGGACTTTCGGGTCGGACGTATCCAGGGATGCGCTTCCATGTTCCGAAGAGACCGTTGGTTGTAGTCTCCTGGTACACCTGGTTGACTGTCTCGTTCTTGAGGAAACGAACGAAGTGGCCGGGCTGACCCAAGTACTGGAACTCTTGGTCGATGAGAGGGGTGTCCTTGAGAGCAAGGTAGTCCTTGGGGGCGCTGAAAGTGACAAAGTCCTTGGTGGTAGCATATCGGATGCGGTCAAGGTTGGCAGTGCCGGTGTGTCCAGTATCAGAAGCAGCGTAGTGACGAGACGCCCAAAAGACATAGTACTGCTTGGTGGCATCGTCCCAGACGGCAGAGGGCGCCCAAGTCATTCCTGCAGTGGCTGACTCAACACTGTTAAGACGTCAGTAAGAACTCAACCTTTGTCGTCTTGGCTGATTACTTACGTTCTGAGTGAAGGCTTGGACCAGTTCACGAGGTCCTTTGAGGACCAGATAACGAGACCACGGCTGCCATGTCGGGTAGCAACATCCCAGTTAAATCCAGCGGCGTTGATGTCCAAATCTGTTGCATAACTTGTTAGTATTGCCTCATTGGGTGACGAAGGATGAATAACTTACCAGTCGCAATGACAGTGTACTCAGAGCGGGCACTGTTGGTGGTGAGGAAGATGTCTCGAACACCCTTGGTGCCAACGTTCGAAGTAAGAACAGGCTTTCCAGCGTTCAGGAACTTGAAGCTCGACGCTGTGTTATCGTTTGAGAGGTGCCATTGGACCTGAGGGGTCGGGTCACTGAATGTTGAGATGAGGTATCCGACAAATTCGGAGTTTTGACGAGCGCTCAAGTCATTGGCAGGAAGAGCGTCGACAAGAGAAGCCGAGAGGGCGGTGGCCAAAAGAGTTAGGACACGCATGATGTATCGTTCCGACTTCAGTCTATGGTAGTAATGGAGAAGGCTGAGGATCCTGTATCTGCAGATCTTTGGAGGTGGAACTGCCTCTATATAAGTAGAGGTTTGCGACTAGGCTAGCTACTCTCATAAGACCATAGGTATATATCACACGTTTGCATCACCGAGTAACAAGCGGCCGAGGTGCCCGATTAGGACGGGCTCACCACTTCCGACAGCTCAAAAAGTCACTCGCCAACCCCTGCGTAAGTCTAAGCCATGAATACTGATGTAATACGAACATCAAACACTCTAAACAGAAGCTATCGAGAGTTAAACTCATGTAATTTCCCCCGCAAGTGCGGAGACAAGCCTGTCTAGTGTGTCGAGCACGGTATCTCTCCGCATGTTCAATCTGGGGATCCATGTAAACCATGTTTTTCCCTCGGAAATTCCCCCTCAATGAGAGAGCAGCGTTTGTGTTTCAAGTGCCGATCTCTTGGCCCAGGCTTGCACACCCATGTTGTTACTGAAGCGCTCCAGTAAACAGGCGGCGCATAACTGAATGAGGGGCTGACTACAGCACATTGAATGATGCCAATATCGTATGAAGAGGCCTCAAGCCTGGAAAATTAATCCAACAATGACCACGATCTGAGCAGGTTTGGCTTGTGCTATTAGCGCTCGAGTCGGACTGAAGTATTACTGTTGCACATGTGACATGGAGTAATTGTGGAACTTAGTATCACAATTGCGTGAGAGTCAGCTGGGTTATGAGCATAGATGGCATGAGTTAAGTCGAGCCTGAGCGGAATGCAATTGAACCCTCATAGTCCTTGTTAAGCATGATTCCAGCTTATATGTATTTGAGATTAGAAGTGAAGTACAGTGTTGTAGTCAGAGTGGACCAATAGCATGCTCCCGAGGCAGTTGAGAATCTGAGTAGATGTGGGAGTTCACGTGGATAGGCGATACAGGATTTGAGCTCTTCGAATGGTTGGATTACTTGGTGAAGTATCGTAATTGGATGAGCAGGATAACAACTTGAACAGTTGCGCTTGGGGGCTAGGATTTTGTCTTCGGCAGGGTAATTGCGCGATCTTGTCACGCCCAGATGCTCGGCTGTCGGAGAACCACAGCATTTTCAAATTTTCTCAATAGAACATTAAAAGGTCAGTCTCACGACAACTGAAGGGCATATGTTACTTGAAATTGTTTAGAAATCATTATTTGCCTTGTTGTCATAACCTGATTATCATTATCGGCATCGCAACGGGACTCGGGGCGGCGGGTCGGTATGGCGTGTACAGTGCATTACAGTGTTCACCACACGCACTTCCGTTTTGGGACAAAGTGTCGATTGCGTGCTCGCCATCACAATGGCGATGCGAAATCAAGAGGAGGAGGAGCAGCAATCCAGCGGTTTTCCTCCTTCATCCTCATTATTCACTCTTGCACGGCTTGCGGGTCTTGTTTGAATCAAAGCGGTTCATTCCATGCTATTATTGGGGTACCTGCTATACAAAGAGCGTCCTTCATTCAACATCGTGCTATTATCCTCTCCACCAGCAACCTGGACAAACCACCAGGAGACACAAAATCGACCCCAAAGGAGCGCTTTATCAATGCTTGCTTCTTGCAACGCTAACCACACAAAAGTCATTTCTCATTAAGGCTCTGGCTGTTGAAGCCACACCCGCATCATCTACTCCTTGAGCAGTCGCCCGTACGCCGAGTAGTAGTGACAACCCGGCACGTGGCTCCTGCGTCCTGTCTTCTCATCAAAGATATGGCATCCCTTCTTGGCCACGTTGGGGGGAGTGTATACTGCAAAGTTGCAGGTCAGTTACTGTGACAAGTGTCGTGGTTTGAGGGGATTGCCTACGGTGCAAAGAGACAGCGAAGTCGCTGCCTCGGTTGGACACACGATGGAGTCCTAGCTCATCGGCCATATAGGCCACGGAGTTTTCTTTATATGTTCTTTCAGCGATGACCTTCATTGGTCCTTCTTCTGCGTTTTCTTCTGGAAAAGCATATCGAGTTTCGGTCAGGTCACCCTTGAGGATCTTCATGAGGCAGTGGGCATTGCCGTGGTCGTGGATAGGAGACCCCTTTCCAGGAGTCCATACAAGGACAAGCTATGCGAGGCATCAGTCACTGTTGGGATGGGTCAAAGTTGACTCGGAAGATCTTACCAGGTTACTCTTGCCGTTGCCTTCGTCGACGAGATTCCTTGTATATGCCGCCCCTGAGTTAGAGTAGGCATACTGGCGCCAGTTCAGATCGGAGCTAGGATAGCCTTCCATAAGGCTTTGAAGGAAGTCGACGTCAACATCATCAGAAGTCAACCCCGACGATGGACCAAGAGCATCCTTGAGTCGCACCACGAGTTCTTCGAATCGATTCTGCTGGCATGGACCAACGTTGGGGACCATACCGGGACCGACGCTTAGGGCAGCAGGGTTGGAGAAAATGCCGATGGCCATGGTTGCTATGATGTTGATGTTATTGCTGATGGGTATTGATGATATCGATGCTCTATAACTCGGATTTGATCTAGGGCTTAAGGGTATCTGAGAAGAAGAGGACAGCACGACTCCTTTGGGACATCGGGCGGGGGTTGGCGACGTGTGTGGCCGTCCCATTCTTGATTGCCAGCGGTCAGATCCGGCTCTGACAAGCCGGCTGATAGTACCACCGACATCTTGCTGTGGGTCGTGGATTGTTACCGACATCATATCTTGGGCGGCGCAGACGCGCTGAGTCGGCGAATAGATTGGTCCTGTGAGCTGGTTCGACGGTTCTGGTTGGATGCTACGACGCTAAAGTCCCCCCCGAAACTCGATCCTTTTGTTCTGAAAGTATCTTGCGGTATACAAGTTCGGCGCTACCTTGTTGGCACAACAAGCAATCCGGCTGCTACGACGATTTCGATACGACAAGGGCAATTGTTACAAACGGGGTAACTTTGGGGGTATTAGGGTAGTTTTTCAACTACAAGCAATTATCTATGGGTGAAAGTCGACATTTTTTATTCACTCAAGGTTCTGGAATATGGCGAAATACCCGCTATACCGCCTATGTCGGAGGACCAGGTACCGCTGTGGGGATCGGGGATCTTGGGTGACTCTAGTTCGGAACTCGGTGCCCACATTAGCCATTACCAATGGTGCCATGACCGCCACTGGACGAGTTGGTAAACATTGAAAAAGCCTTTTTTCCATATTCTATTCTTATCTTATAAATTACTTCACCTGGTAATAAACGTCGGCTTCAGCGCGAAACCTCAAGATACCAATTTCTCACTTTTGGAAAGTTTCTGTACGACTTTGCCACTTGGGGCCTCAAAAGCCACGGCCCATTTTCTTCAAGGGAGATTAGACCCTTGAAAAAAAGTCTCTAAAGCTTGTCAGTTTCCGGGCCATCACATCGATCAGCAGCTCACGTCACATCTGACCCCAAGAGCCGACGAGTGAGCAGGCGGTGCGATCCTCTAAACCCAACTCACAATGTCTGACTGTGACACTTCAACGAACGGTACGGGCCAAGCGGCATGCAACGGCTCTACGCCGAAGCCATGCGCATCAACTCTGCCGTGTAAAGAGAATACTGGTTGGAGAAGAGTTGTACGCAATTTTACGCCGTCGTAAGTTTTACACGAATTGATTGTCGCAAGGGTTGGAAATCACTAACACGACCTACAAAGATGGTTTGCAGTGAATATGGGGACAGGTATTGTCTCCATTCTGCTGCATAATCTCCCTTATAATGCGATATGGCTACAGTATATCTCATATATTTTCTTCGGACTTAATGTCCTGCTTTTCACAGTCTTCCTGGGCATATCCATTGCCCGGTATGCGTTGTACCCGGAGATTTGGGGCGCCATGGTGTCGCACCCAGGCCAGTCCCTGTTTCTCGGGTGTTTCCCAATGGCTTTTGCCAGTAAGTCTAGCATAATCATGATAATCGGGAGATTGCTGACGTTTTGATAGCAATTATCAACATGATGGTGTTCTGCTGTAAGCAGTGGGGAGACTGGGTAATCTATCTAGCCTGGGCATTCTGGTGGATTGACGTCTGGCTGTCAATTGCCACATGTATCAGCATGCCCTTTATCGTCATGCATCGGCATCGTCCCGGACTCGAGAACATCACCGCCGCTCTACTGCTTCCAATTGTCCCGGCTGTTGTCGCGGCGGCTACGGGAGGAATCGTCGCAGAAGTTCTTCCCAACCATCATCATGCACTGACCACCGTTATCACTTCCTATGTTCTTTGGGGTATTGGCGAGTCGTTCTCGGCTTGTGTGCTGGCTTTGTACTTCCATCGACTTACCATCCACTCTATTCCTCCGAAGGAGGTTATCGTCTCCGTCTTTCTACCCATTGGACCCCTGGGTCAGGGCGGATATGGGATCCAGCAGTTGGGCAAGGTAGCCATGCATTTGATCCCCAAGACCCATGCTTTTGGAGAAGTCACTGCACGCGCTGGCGAGATGCTGTATGTGCTGGGTGTGTTCTTGGCCATCGTTATGTGGGGCTTCGCTCTCATTTGGCTCTCGTTTGCCCTGATTAGCATTGCTACGATGCCAAATCTGCCGTTCAACATGGGTTGGTGGGGTTTTACGTTTCCCCTGGGCGTCCTGGCAACATGTACGAATGGACTGGCTGTGAACCTGGATAGTGACTTTTTCAAGGTTTCCACAACTATGATCTCGCTCGCAGTCGTGTTGCTGTGGATGGTTGTCGCGACCAGAACACTCAAGCTCGTTATTACGGGTGAAATGTTCCATGCTCCTTGTTTGAAGGATTTACGAGAAAAGTCGCAGGCTGCAGGATCAGACAGAAGGGTTTAGAGGACTCTGGTTTGGCCTTGTCTAGCGACTTACACATACATGATTGGCAGATCACTTTTTGACAATGGATAATTATGTATAAATTTGGTATCTTCGATAGCGAAAAAAAGGGTTTTAGCGTTTTGTACCGGACATACAAGCTTTGTACAATAGATAAAAGTAGTTGTGTGTCTCATGGGCATTTGTCTTTCCTTATACACTTATTTCACCATTCAAGGATGCTGCCCCCCTGCCTGTTGAAACCCTGTCAGGTGGTCTACTAAATAACCGATATCTACCTGATCTCAGTATAAGAGATATCAAAATATGTCTCGTACTTTCCTTAGTTCTTGGTATAAAATATGCTTTAACTATTATCCTAATTTATCCTAAAGCTCTAAAAGGTTGGTAGATATCTCGATTATCTGCCATCACCTGCCTGTGCATAATCGCTGCCCCTCGATTGGATGCACCATGACGATAGCGCAAGGCTCCACTAAAATTCTCAGTGCGGGGCAAAATGTTTTCTCCAGACATGGGTCCCAGCACAGTAATTCATCAATTGTGTGTGATTGTGTGATTGCTCTCACCAAGATCACTCCCATTCACAAAAAATTGAGGGATAATCGAGATAGTCTGGCAGCAGGCAGATTATCAAGATGGATTGGGCAAATTACTCGTCGCCTTCGCGCCTCGACTCCTTTGTCGATGGTAGGTCCTGTCACTGATTATCCCACGTCGCAAAACGTGCTGCTGACTCTTGTTATAGAATTGGTTGATGTCTGGCACATCCACCGAACTCCCATTCTCTTTAGTGTCTTCACAGTCCTCGTCGCTGTTCGACTTTACTTCCTTCTCAACGGCCAAAAGACGGAAGTAGTTACGTTCAAGAAAGCCTACGAAGAACCCGCCAAACCCAAGGTCGTAGTCGAAGAAAAGACCCCGCTTATCGAGACGATCGATGAAAAGAAGAATGTCAAATCTCAAGGACCTCGAAGAATTAAGGGCGGTTTGGCAAGGAAGCCATCTAAGAACAAGGAGGAGGAGAAGGACCTTACGCGACCTATCGTGCCTCTAGTCTTCTTTTCGTCCATCACCACCAAGACGGCCAAGATTGCGCAGGCGTATGTGGAGGAGCTGGGAGGAAAGTTGGAGGGTTTATCCAAGCAGTCAGGCCGTCAATTCCTTAAGCCCGAACTTCGAGACCTCACCGAGATCGACTTCGACGACTATTTCCTTACCCCTTATAAGGCGCATGGTGATGTCGACCTCTTCTACCTCTTCCTTATCCCTAGCTACAACATCGACACCATCAACGACACCTTCCTCGAGCATCTTCAAGAGACGCATCATGACTTCCGAATTGATACTGCGCCTCTGTCCGGTCTTCTCGGTTACTCGGTATTTGGCTTCGGCGACAAGGAGAACTGGCCTACGGAGGAAGAGGGTTTCTGTTTCCAGGCCAAGGATGTCGACAAGTGGATGGCTAAATTAACCGCCCGAAAGAGAGCTTATCCCGTTGGAATGGGCGATATGAAGAGCGACCACGCAGAGCGCCTCCAGGAATGGTCCAAGGGGGTTGAAGAGGTCATCGAACATGTTGCCCGCACTGGAAACCTCGGAGAAGGACTCCCCGGCAGTGGAGCGGCAGAGGAAAGCGATGTTGAAGACATCGCCGAGGATGAAGATGACGGTGAGGTCATTATTGAAGACGATGAGAACAAGAAGAAGACAAAGAGCGGACGAGACCTGGACGACGTGGAGGATCTTGGACGCATGATCCGAAAGGATGATGGCTCAACCACTCAGAAAGCTCCGCTCGCCGTCGACTTTACCACTTACAGCTCATCTACAAAGAAGACAGTCCCCCAAGGTCCCAAGGAAATGGTTTCCAAGGAATCTCCCACTTACGCAGCCCTCACAAAGCAAGGTTACGCCATTGTTGGATCTCACTCCGGAGTCAAGACCTGCCGATGGACAAAGTCAGCCCTGCGCGGTCGCGGATCCTGCTACAAGTTCTCTTTCTACGGCATTCACTCTCACCAATGTATGGAAACCACCCCCTCGCTCTCTTGCTCGAACAAGTGCGTCTTCTGCTGGCGTCACGGCACAAACCCTGTTGGAACGACATGGCGATGGGTTGTCGATCCTCCTGAGTTGATCTTTGACGGTGTCAAGACGAACCATTATAAAAAGATCAAGATGCTCCGCGGTATGCCTGGTGTACGAGCTGAGCGATTTGCCGAAGCTATGCAGATCAGACATTGCGCCTTGTCGCTCGTAGGAGAGCCCATCTTTTACCCTTACATCAACGAGTTTCTTGGTATGCTACACGCGGAGCGTATCTCATCGTTCCTCGTCTGCAACGCCCAGCACCCTGACCAATTGGCCGCTCTTAAGGCCGTGACTCAACTTTATGTGTCTATCGATGCGGCTGATAAGGAGTCGCTGCGAAAGATTGACAGACCCCTGCACCGAGACTTCTGGGAACGGTTCCAGCGTTGTCTCGATATTCTCCGCGAGAAGCGCTTCCGTCATCGAACTGTCTTCCGATTGACACTCGTAAAGGGCTTCAACGTAGAGGAAGAGGCTGAGGGATACGCACGACTCGTAGAGAAGGGTCTGCCTTGCTTCGTCGAGGTCAAGGGTGTCACATACTGCGGGACAGCTACGTCGTCCAACGCTGGCTTGAGCATGTCCAACGTGCCCTTCTACTGGGAAGTCGTTGACTTTGTCAAGGCACTTGAGAAGAGGTTGAAGGAGAAGGGCCTCAAGTATGGTATTGCCGCTGAGCACGCCCACAGCTGTTGTATTCTGCTGGCCAGCGAGAGGTTCTATGTCGATGGCAAGTGGCACACTCTGATCGATTACAAGAAGTTCTTTGACCTGCTCGAGGAGCGTGGTCCTGACGGAGACTGGACGCCTGAGGACTACATGGGTGAGGCGACTCCGGAGTGGGCAACCTTCGGTAATGGTGGGTTCAACCCAGAGGATGACAGAGTGGATAGAAAGGGACGCAAGATTGAAGCGTCGTAGGTCTCATAGCAAACGAGAATTGAAAGAAAGGATTAAAAGTTCATGATGTGTTTGCCGAAATGCTGCCAGCAATTGCCGTTCCTAAACCTATTCGTTTCAACGTACATCTGTTTACACAAAGCTCTATGGAAGCTGGAAGAGCGGAACTATGGTACATTGAAGGCCGCAAGGTCTCCATTTGGATTTTTGAAAGCTAAAGACGTTTTGAGCTTTCCATGGTACAGTTTTCGGGGAAGGATGTTTTTCAAGATTATTTCCAACGTCTGGGGGATGTGCCAAGAGCGGAGAGGAAACTCGGGCTAATCATTTCCCTCTTTAATCGAGACCAACGTTAGGGATATCAGAGAGGTTGATGCCAGCCGGGGCAGAAGGCGCTCGGATGTCGAGGGATGAGTCGTATGCGATCATCTCAGCCAGGATGTCTAATATGGGCTATATAGGTGTTAGAGGAAGCTACTCAACTCATCCAAGTTCTTTTGTTCACTTACCTTGGGGACAGTGCTGTCGTAAATTCGGATCAGGTCGCCAGGCGCAGGGTAGACCTTGAGACCCTTGTAGAAAGCGAGAGCAGACTCAAGAGTCTTGGTAGCTGTAGAAGAGTCAGTAACTTATAAGGCAGTTTCAGAATATTAGGCGTTCTCGTACGATCTTGGCTGAGCATCTCTCCGGCCATAACTTGCTCATTGAAGAAAGCCTCCCGCTCCTCAACACCGCTAGGGAACCCCTCCTCCTTCGCCTCCTCGACCCTAGAACGGATGCTCTGGCGTTGTTGCTGAGTAGAAGCCTCGGCCTCCTCCTTCGCGGCGCGGGCCTGCTTGCGCTCGTTCCTCCTCAAGTTTCGGCGGAACTCGGCCTGGTTTCGACGTTGGTAGTCGAAGAAGGCAGCGTAACCTATTTAGAGGGGAAACAAAGAACCCGCGTTAGTCAATGTTACACCGTAGCCTTGTCGGTTCGAGATTCGATTCGAACTGCGCTGCAAGACACTGCTGTATTGGCTGAGCAACAGGATGGATGGCGCAGGCTTACCGAGTATAGCGGCAGCGGCGGTAGCAACGGATGCCGTCACCAAAGTTGAAGTCTGAACCATGATGGCGAATTGACGATGACGATGTACGAGACTAGAGCTTGGAGCGCAGGGTAAACCGAAGTATCCCACTGAGATCGCAATGGGAGAATTCGGGGCTCGAGGGGCTGATCTGGCGATGTCGGAGACCAAGAGACGGAGGGAATTACGTCGTCAATGCTCGTGGGATGGGTATTTTCTGATCGAGCGAGCGGCAGCTTCATACGTCGCGATTAGGAAACCAATTTTTTAGATGGCCCAGAGTGAGCCGGAGCACATGATGGCGCTAAGCCTGTTTGGGATGTGGTCTTGGCTCGGTGGGAGCTTCCTGGAAGCTTGAAGCTGGCCAGGCTGCCAGGGTGGAAGAATAGTCGTGATGTCAGTGAGTTTCCAGTGAATCAATTGATACGCTGAACTGGATCTTATATACAAGAATGACTCTGCTATATAGATATCTGCCAATGATTGCTTTTGCAAAGTTTAAAACGTCTTTTGTAATCGCAAGGCAGCTCTTCGAATCACATCCCATCAGTGTCTATTTCTGTCAACAGGCGACGTAACGCGGCTGAGAGGCTGGGTACGTACCCCCACCTCCTGATGCGTCTCCCATTCCAGTTGGTGCTTCACTAGGTAAAGAGGCCCAACCATACACGTACCTCTACTTCATGGAATAGAGCTCGGCTGGCGCCAAAAGCCAGACAAGCCTTTAGTTTTTATTTGAGACATCGTTCACGTTATCGTATACGATTGATAATTCACACCTCGACACCATCTTGTATCTCTTTCGATTATCAACCTCGAGTCTCGTGCTTGGTCCTACGTCTCACGTTCTAGCTTCAACACTCGCCCAATATGGAGGATCGCAATAAGATATCCCTCCGCAGCGGCAAGAGAAAGAAGAGACCGACTATCAGCGCGCCTCGTCAAATCTCTGGTCCTATTGCCCAAGATGATTCGAATAGACCACCCCTCCCTGGCGGCGAGCCTAGCCAAGCTCGACCTCGTCCGCGTCCTCCCCCAATGGCTGGTGGAAAGGTGAGTCTGGTTCAAGAAGTTGGTTCAAATTTGACATGCTAACATGGTCTTATAGACTTCAGATCTCGTAAAGCGACGATACTCGACACGATTTAACCACCCATCCGCCGGTTCCAATGGCGCCGCTCCTCCAATGCCACAGATGCCCCCCTCACTCGGCAACTACGAGCCCAGGGAACACCCTGCCGCTGCCAGAAAGCCTCCTTCACGTTCAGGACCCGGAGCTGCGCCAGTCGTGGATATTAAGGGTTTGCGGGATCCTAAGTTGAAACCAGACCGATATGTCCAGGCCGCCTTGAGCGATGCGACCGAAGACCAAATTCGCGAATTCGAGGACTCGTTGCGCAAGGTCAAAACACGTGTAGGAATGGATCTCCAGCAGAGCGTAATGCAGAACAGAACACAGTTCATCAAGATCAGCAAGGAAGCAGAGAAACTCAAGAGCGAGATGAGGAATTTGAAGAACTTCATGTCGGAGCTCAAAGTCAATACAACAGCTATGAGAGCTGCTGCAGCAAAGAATGACGAGTCAGGACCTGGGGAACTTGCGAGCGCCCCTGGAATCAGCAGCAGGAGAGACAGACGCACATCTATCGCCGACAGAAGCGCAATGTGGAACTCCCAAATGCAGGCTTTGTACAAGGGCGTGGAAGGATCGCAAAAGTTCCTCCCTAACGCGGCGGGACGGCATGTTGTCCAGGACGCAGGCCCATGGATCGAGCTAGATAACGCTACATACAAGTCACGCAGGGCGATGCAGATCTTTCTGCTCAACGACCACCTACTCATCGCTTCGCGTAAGAAGCGAAAGGCAGATGCGCCGGGTTCCGACACACGAGCACCGATGATGAAGTTGGTGGCGGATCGCTGCTGGCCACTTTTGGATGTCGAAGTGGTGGATATGTCGAGCACTGGAGAATCGTCAACTAGTGGGCGCAATAAGCTTGCGGATGCCATCATGGTACGAGGAGTCGGCCAGGAATCTTTCATCTATCGGACGGAGAAACCGCAAGACCCCGAGAAGAAGCAGTTGCTCTTGAATGTGCGCAAAGCTATAGAGCAGCTTCGCAAGGGCCTTCGATCGGAGATGGAAGCTAACAACAAGGCGCGTGAGACCATCAACTACTTTGCCTCTCGAGACCCCGGTCTTCTACAGAAGACGGAGCTTTTAGCGACGCTATCAGACATCAAGGATATGCTCATTGAAGTGGATGGCAAGCAGCAGAACCTGCGATGGGTTGAGAGTGAAATGGATGATCTCGACATCGATATTGCGATGCAACGATTCGAAGACGCTGTGGTTCGTGTCGAAAAGCTCAAAGCAATCGCTCGCGGGTTGAAGAATCACGCGATCGCCCAGGACTTTATCAACTTCAAGGTTGGCGAGCGGTGTGCAAAGTTGGCCAATATGATTGTTCACGAGCTTGAAATGACACACGACAACAACACAAAGACAAGGCGCAACGTCAGCTGGCTGACGAGATTGGGCTTTGAAGACAGCGCCCGAGAATCGTACCTAGCAGCGCGAAGTGGTACAATTCACAAACGAGCCAGGTAGGTCGACATGAACTATTTGATCAACAGCAAATGCTAACGTATGACCTCAGACAATGCATCTTCCAGGGAGATTTGCATCTGTACATCTGGGAGCTTTCGTTTGTTTACTTTATGGTTATCCACAACACGGTGCAGTGCTTCCAGTCCTGCTTTCCACCACCCGTGATGAGTGTATGTGTCAAATGGGCTAAAGAAGAGGTGGACGCGTTCAATGTCATCCTGGCACGCCAGCTCAGTAGCACGGAGCCTGGAGGACAGGTCTGGACGCAGTGCATGGAGAGAGCAAAGGAGCATTCCAAGTTGTTGTCTGAAGTTGGGCTTGACTTTGAGAACCTGGTTGGAAAGAACTTGATGAACTTTGAACCAGTCGAGCAAGAGGCTTCTGTTGGGCTAGGTTTGTCATGAGGACATCAAAGCGAGCATGGAGATGATCAGCATAGAAGCTATGAGGCGTTGAAGGGGATGAATTGGCGATGCTGATATTGGGAACATTTTGGTTACCTTGTCAGCATCGACACATGGTGCATTTATTCGTATGGCAATACCCAGGCTGGCATTGCAGAGCCATTATACAGTAGCAATCATTGACGATATGGTTTTGATGAGATATGTCCTTGATTGTTGATGTACAGAATTTGGTATGTAAGCCACACCCGCCTTGGGGTAAGCTTTATGATGCAGCCAAGGTACCTTTGTTTTTGCAATGACGAAATGAGGAGGACGAGTGCTTGGTGCGGGTACAGCATGTTTAATCTACTAGAAACGCTCTCAGTGCTAGATAAAACATTGATATCTATCAAGAATGCACATCCGCCTCATTATGGAATTATAGCAGTTAATCAATGAAGCTGGGGTTACGCCACACGAGGCGCTACCTAATTAATCTCCAGTTCCACGGTCAGGCAAGGCTGGAAAGTGGGAATTGCAAATGGTGGAAGGGGCGAAACGAAGATTGGCGCTGCGCTGGCGCTGGCTATGGCGCGTTGGCGGTGCCCCAGTTCCAGCGCCAGTAGAGCCCAGCTGGCAACCACCAACATCATCCATCCCTCCCTCCTCCTTTCGCTCCCCATCATCATCTATCACCTAACAACGCCCACCAAAAATTCTTCACCCCACGAGCCTCGCGCGCCCTCTTCGTCTCGTGGCATTTTCTCCGTTATTTCTTTTTCTCCTCCCGCGATAGAACGATTTAGCGACAGAAGCTGCTGCTGCTGGTGTCGGTAGCTGCTGATTATCTCAACCTGGTTCCCTTTTCTCCTCCCCTGACGACCGCCGCCTTTGTGCCTCGTGCCCCACCGCTCGCGATTCAGGCGTGACCGCATTCAACGTCAACGTCATTTCAACCTCTCTCTCGCAATTAACGCATTTTTCGACTCGACTCGACTTGATAACTCCTCGAACCTATCGCCATGGATACTAATATGGAGGACGTTGGGCGGGCACCTGCTGAAGCTTCGCCCGTGCTCAACTTCGAGCCCACTACTATCCCCACCCTCGACGGTTGGATTGAGAGCTTGATGTCCTGCAAGCAGCTGGCCGAAGCTGATGTTCAGAGACTGTGCGACAAGGTGAGTCGGCAGCCAATTCAGCGAGAGGGGATAAAGCTTTTGTTGGAAATGTGACGCACACGACAGTTGATTCGCGATCAATAATGTCGAGCGTGCATCGTCATCACAACAAGCTCTGTCGTTCCTCGCGTGAGTGACAATCAGATGCTGACCTACAATGTAGGCACGAGAAGTTCTACAGGAAGAGTCGAACGTGCAGCCAGTGGTACGTTGATGACATGCGCCGGCAAGCTAGATGCTTGAGCTGATCCTGCTTCGCCAGAAATGCCCCGTCACCGTCTGTGGTGATATCCACGGCCAGTTCCACGACTTGATGGAGCTCTTCAAGATAGGTGGTCCCAATCCCGACACCAACTACCTATTCATGGGTACGCCTCAATCATCTTTCAAGCTTCCATAGTCGATACTTACCCATGATAGGTGACTATGTTGACCGAGGTTACTACTCTGTCGAGACCGTCACCCTTCTCGTCGCCCTAAAGATCCGATACCCTCAGCGAATCACCATCCTCCGAGGAAACCACGAGTCCCGTCAGATCACCCAGGTCTACGGTTTCTACGACGAATGTCTTCGCAAATATGGAAACGCTAATGTCTGGAAGTATTTTACCGACCTCTTTGACTACCTTCCCCTCACTGCCCTGATCGACAACCAGATCTTCTGTCTTCATGGTGGTCTCTCCCCCAGCATCGACACACTGGATAACATCCGAGCTCTGGATCGTATTCAAGAGGTTCCTCACGAGGGCCCCATGTGTGATCTTCTCTGGTCAGACCCTGACGACCGATGCGGCTGGGGAATCTCTCCTCGAGGTGCGGGGTACACATTTGGCCAAGATATCTCAGAAGCTTTCAACCACAATAACGGCTTGACCCTGATTGCAAGAGCTCATCAGCTTGTCATGGAGGGTTACAATTGGTCTCAAGACCGAAATGTGGTCACTATTTTCTCAGGTATGCTGAGAATTTGCAGCGCTATAGGTCTCTGTTCAGGATTGACATGATTACAGCACCCAACTACTGCTACCGATGTGGTAACCAAGCCGCCATCATGGAGATTGACGAGCATCTGAAGTACACCTTGTAAGTTTGAGTGTGCCCGACAGATGATACAATAAGCTAACTATAACCAGCCTGCAATTCGATCCATGCCCCAGAGCTGGCGAGCCTATGGTCTCAAGGCGTAAGTCTTCAGCGTTCAACATCGCCCAAAGCCATGGCCAGCTAACGTCCATAACAGGAACTCCCGACTACTTCCTCTAATCTCGTCACGTATACCCACGTCTCACCAAGCTCGAGCCTTGCGAATGTCGGCATGCCATATTTGGGGCAATTGCGCCAGCCTCAGATACACTGCAGCTCGGCCTCGTACGATTCCATACAACGAAACACTCGAACGAAACGAAACTCTTTGGCGCAGGAATTGTACGGACATGACATCTTTGCTTGTGGCGAGTTGAACAATGCGACGAAGGTATCATAGCAAGGGGAGCGGCTTGATACCTGTGCGGGAGAGGTTTGATAGACTCGCTTGCGCGTCTCATGGCTGCTTAGATACGCATATTTGAGTTCCGCGCTGTAAGAGAAAGAACACGCTTTGCATGATCAAATTTATTGTACCCCCTAATTGACGTGATGCCTACACCTGTCAAGGGGTGAAACATTGGAGAAGGTCAGGTCTGTTATGTCAACAAGGATGTATATAAGAAACACTTGGTTCGTATAGTATGACAGAACGAGGGGTAGGTAACAGTTGCAATGTTGTACACTCTGGTTTGATTATATTGACAATCTTGCGATCGTCCTAATTAACAGTATGAGCAGTGTCGTATCTCATTCGTCTATCCATAAGACACCTTTTGTTGTTCCCACAGTCCAAAATTCATTCGCTGCGCTTGATCCACCTGAAAGTGGTAGTACAAAACCCCATGACCAATTCTCTGTGCCTCCGCAATTTACCAATGGTATCACAAATCAAACAGTCGTGTAACACGATCCCAAAAGGGGCTCCAACCTCAAACGGTCTCCTTGTTAATCTCGTCCTTGAGGCCTGCCTGCCATTGTCTCTCTTGCTGCTGTTGCTGCTCAGCTGTTCGTGGTCGCTCGTCATCGCCAAAGACTTCCTCCTCGGTATTCACACGATACATGCGCTCCTGGGGCTTGGTGTTGCTGACCGAGTAGCTGCCGGGGCCGCTGCTACCATTGGGGATGTGGAAGCGGCGATCGAAGCGCGAGAGAGCGTAGGAGAAGACGACGATGATCTCAATGACATAGTTGAAGCAGTAGTAGCAAGCCTTGTGATGGTACCAAGCTGGGTTGGTGATGGGGCGAATCTTGAAGGCTACTCCAGTGCGGAATGCAGCGCCGAGAGTAAGGAGAGCGGTGGTGAAGACGAGGAGTTGGACCTTTGTGCGCATGCGTCCTTGTCCAAACTTGTCCATGGGAGCTTTTCGGGGAAGGACGAGGCAGAGACCAACGATGGGTAGCGGGAGAAAGGCGAGGATGGCGAGGAATGTGCTGCCGGTGAGCTGAATATCGCGAAGCTTCTGCTTGGTACCGGGGTTGAGTGTATAGAAGTTGTACACGACAGCAGTGATGAGCATGATAAGACTGGCAGCAACGCAAAAGTACAAGAACTTGAACGCCAGCGAGGCAGGCTTGCTCCAACCGATATGGGGATGATAAGCGCGGAGAATTCGCTGGGCGAAGATTAGGTTGACGACAAAGAGCAGAACGACACCAGCGTTAGTGAAGACCTGTGCTGCGATGGCGAGACTAGTGTC
This sequence comes from Fusarium sp. FL617, assembly GCA_030142105.1. Taxonomy (NCBI): domain Eukaryota; kingdom Fungi; phylum Ascomycota; class Sordariomycetes; order Hypocreales; family Nectriaceae; genus Fusarium; species Fusarium sp. FL617. Next base: position 2,165,575 of record JAREIL010000012.1, on the reverse strand, counting down.
GTTGGGGTATGAAGCCCAGACGATTCGTAGGACGTTTGCTGTGATTCGAGCCATACAGAAACCGAACAGTAGACCAGAGAGGACGAATTTGTGAGAGCGACGTCTGTTGAGTTGGAAGATGGTCATGTTGAGGACGGCACCGGCGACGAAGAAGGCGAGGATCACGCCGCTGATGGGATCGTCGACTGAGGGTGTTGGTCTACCGCCGAGACCAGCTGTTTGAGGAAGATAGGGAGGGCCCTTGGAGGAGATGTTAGAAGATGAAGTGGTATAGATAGATTGAAAGGCGATTTACAGATTGAGGAGGCATCCCGCCTGATTGTTGTGATGACATTGTGGTCGATGTATGAAGTTAACTGATAAAGTGCAATTACACTTGTATAAGAAGTGATCACACTAGAATGTTGAAGTTGTCGAAGGGATGTATTAGAGGAGAGTGAAGGTCTTGTATACTCAAGATATAAGTCTCCAACTTGTCTTGTTGAGCTGAAACAACAAAATCATCGTCACAAATACCAGGGCCTCAGCTATATACATATTGAATGACGCTTCTCGTCTTTCTCCAATAGTCCGTGATTTGTTACAGACCAAGCTATCGCTTTCGGTCATCGGCGTCGCGGCAGATCGCCGTTGCGTGCTTTCCGCATTGGGTAATGTCCAAGTCGGAGGTCGGAGGTTCGCTTCAGCGCGAAAAAAAGAGCGAGAGCTTGAGGGTGCGTGATTGGCTCTGGAGATAAGCTTGGGCGGAGTAATTAAGGCACCGCTTCTGAGCTCTGGCGGTGCTGATTCGTGATGTTTTGTTTAAGGGCGAGGTTATTAATGTAGTTAGTGTTATTACTGTTGAGCTCAAGACGTATCTCGGTGGTCGGGCTCGAATTCTAGCCATATGGCCGACGACAAATGATGCTAACTTTGTTGTTGGAGAATGTTCCACCTTACATGCATATCTATTTCTAATGTACAAGAGCCTTCAGCTAGTTATCATACTCTCCACTGATCATGCCATCATAGGGTATCATCTCAATCCCACAATGGCCACAGGCCAAGCTTTCCTTAGGTCCCATTGCCCCTCTTGATTCAGCCCTATCTGCGAGGGGCCCAAGAGTCCGGATACAGGGGAGACCAGCTGTCCGGGTACAACCTTCTGACAAATGTCGTGTCGGCGGACAATCTCTGCTTATGTCCGGCTCGCTCCATCGTTGGTCCGCTTGATTCAAGCACCAGTGGTCTGGCTCCTGTCTTGACTACGTCGGCTTTCTAGAGCGACGCGTTCTTGTTGGATATGGAAGTCAGCGCCAACGCCGTTGCAACTTGAGCTGCCATGCATCTGCGGAAAACCGTTTCTCGCTTGAAAGTTCTGACTAACATATCAGTAACAAAGGACATAACAAAGGACAAGATACTTACCCAGGTCTTTCAGACTTGAACATTGCGTAGGGTTCTTCCTTGTGTTTTCGCATTAACTCAATGACGACGTGGTCAGGTTTGCTGTAACCAGTTCCGATTCCCAGTCTCGCAAGTCCAGCACCCGCATCAGCCAGGATATTGCCCATAAATCTATCTCGCGGTACCCAGTGAAACTCCATCATCACTCCAGCTTCTTGAAGTACGTTGATCTTGAACTCGACCATCTTTGTGGTTATGAATTGTTCCTGGTGATGGCTTTTGCGCTTGCCTTTGGGCCTTGCCCCTTGTCCCAATTGTATTAGTGCAGCTTGGCTATCACTAAAGATCTCGACCACTTTCAACGGTTCGTTGCTGATTTTCGTCTGCCTGACTACCTGTACTGCGTACTCGAGGGCAAGGTCGATGGCTTGAAGTTCTGCGAGCTCGGTGGACCTGACCTTGTATCTTCGTTCAGCGATTCGTACCCAAGTGAGGCCATTTCGAAACGCTGCGGCACAGCCAGATGGTGCAGTGCGTCTGCTTCCGTGCGATGCATCTGTCCAAATAATCAGTCGCGAGGCGTTGCTAGATATGTCGGCAGCAAAGGCTCGCTCAAGGGCCCTGGCTGAAGGCTTGACAAAGACTTCAGCTGAAGACCCGAGTCGAAAGTTCGCTGTTGCCTCGCCCCTCGACGTCGCTATCACGGATACATCATTTGCTTCTGTCTTTATGAGTGGCAGTGTTGCTTTTGTTATCACGACTGGTGTCGATATCGATACTGGTGCCGGTGCCGGTGCCAGTGATGGTGCCCGCGCTGGTTCTGTCGCCTTCGTTATCGCTACTGGCGTCGGTGTCGGTGTCGATATTGTTACCTGTTGTGTTTCTGCCGCTGTTGTCGACGTTGTTGTTGTTGTTGTCGCCCGCGAATTCGGCTCCTCGTTCCAGGCTTCGCAAGCAGCAAGCCATGCTCTCTCCGATCGGTCGAGAATATCCTGGGCCTTTGTGTAAAGCTTTATTAACGTTTCCCGAAGAAAAACCATCGTGTTTGCTGTAGAATGTTGGCAAGTCAATAGGCTACAGTGCAAAGAGAGAAGGATGAAAATGATAAAACCTCGGGTAGGGTGTGGGCAGTGACGCAGCAGTGAATTGCACCTGCTTCGAAAATATGTGGAAGCTGCCTGTTGCTATTCGTGGAGGCAGCGAGTTGCCCACCAAAGGAAAGAAATTTAGAAGAGGCAGGCATCCAAACAACTACATAGTCTATTCAGCAAAGTTTATAACTCTCTCGCCATGTACATCTATCGACCTCCGCTGCATGCAATGGCTAACGTGGTTACTCAAGGACCGTGAATACTAGCCATGCAGCTTTTCTTCCAAAAACTAACAACAGTTTAACCCTTTAATGTCTAATTCTTCAAAGTCTAGGTGTGTCTGGATTGTATGCAGCGTAACTACCAGCCACGGTCAGCAAAGTCAAGATGAAACATTCGGCAATCTTACTCGGTGTAGCCCTTTGTATCCGGTGTATAAAAGAGCGAACGGTCATATTTGGTCAATGGCCAGCCGTTCTGAATTCGAGCAGGCAGATCAGGGTTCGCTACTCAGGGGTCAATATTCTGCTTCAGCAACTTGCCCACCCAAATGAAACTTACGAATAAAGTGTCGCCCAAAAGCTACAAGGTCATCCGTCTCGCCTGCATGCTTCACCGCAGACTCGGGTGTGAATCCTCCTGCTGCGATAAACTTTATTCCAGCACCGTTAACCACCTCTCGGATAGGGGTCAGGGTGTCGTCAGTCTTCCGAAGATGCTCAGGCGTATCACTTGCTCCTTCGGCTCTGGGCTCGACGGCATGGATGAATGCTAAAGATGGCTGAGCTTTGACAATGGCCTCTGCCCAAGGGACGAAAACCGCTAGAGGGTCAGCCTCGCGCATGCCTTGGAATCGGGAGAATGGAGACATGCGGATGCCGACACGCTCAGGGCCGATAGCATCGCTAACGGCGTTGAGAACTCGAAGTGGAAAGCGGAAGCGATTCTCAAGACTGCCGCCATATGAGTCTGTCCGATCATTACTGTTGGATTGAAGCTATTAAGTATTAGTGGGAGGGTTCAGATGATGGAAGGTGAACTCACAAACTGATCAATGAGCTATCGTATATTGTGTCAGACGTTCGACTCGCCTACTCAAGTCTTGTTAAAACTCACATATCCATTAGCTCCATGAAGCTCAACTCCATCAAACCCCGCCTCGACAGCACTAATCGCAGCTTGGCGATAGTGTCCAACAAATCGATCAATATCAGACTCGGTCAGGGTGGTGAACTTGGCAGGTGGTTCACTCTGCGTAGCACCCTTAACATGAAAGGGCTTTGAACCTGCGCTCCAGACAGCTGGAACAATTTTGGGGTTTGCAACTCGACTAAGTCCACGTCAGTAATTCTGAATGTCCTTTGGACGGCGACATGGGGGCGATGTTGAGGGAATTACCCTAAAGCCCAAAGTTGACAGAATATGTAGCCACCTTTGGCATGAACAGCGTCTGTGATAGCCTTCCAAGCGGTTATCTGCTCTTGAGAGTAGACCCCTGTAGTTTATCAGACAATGAAGCAATACTTCGTAACGCATGGCTGAGAACTCACCTGGTACGCGGGACATACCCCCCGCTTCATGAGCGATGAATGTTCCTTCAGAAACGAGCAACCCGCCAGCTAATATGTGTTCAATTAGCATTGACTCAAAGCTTAAGCGCGGTCGTCTGGTTCATAACAGGACTGTTGTTAAACATACGAGAGGAGCGCTGAGCATAGTATTGGACACTATAGTCTGGGAGCACGGCCGTCGCTTCGTCTGCACGTCGCCGTGTGAGGGGAGCAAGCACCACTCGGTGTTTGAGCTGAAGATTCCCGACCTTGGCTGGGGAAAATAGTTTAGTTGTTTCTTCGACCGTCATTTCTATAGTTTTAAAAAGTTGGTTAGTGATGGTTATTGTTGAAAGAGGAAGAGTTGATTGGAAATACACTTGTTAGACTTGGATGCGGATCAATTCCGCAATTGCCTCGGCTTAGCAGAACCAACTTACTGAATCACGTCACAGCAAGTCCCGGGGCAGTTTCCTTATCCCATGGGTTGGCGAACAAATGAAGCTAAATTTGAGCAGCATAGCTCTAAAACGGGCATAGTTCAGTTAACGTTAATTTTAAACCTATCATGTATAAAAACATGTTGCTTTGAAGCTTTCTCTACAACGTAGGTGATGTGAATGCTGTTTAAGAACGACATGCTCTCATACAAAAATAACCAGCATCAAGACAAGTAAGTGTTAAAAAAATCATGCATAAAGACGGAAGTATTGTATTCTATCACTCCTTAGCACCTATGTCGGTCGGGAGATAAACAACAAGTAAGTTACCTACCAGTCTATTGCTATTTTGTCCCTGGCCACTAGGATACCAAGCGATCATATTGCGGTAGGGGGTTCATCTATAGCACAGGGATCTTCTTAGCCAAGATGAGACATCTATGTATCATCACCGCGTACATATGTGGCTTGCCATGCATAGCCGTAGCGTGGCTATCGAGACAAATCAGTTGGATGAGGTATTCTTCTGTTTGTTGAGGCTCTGCAAGTTCATGGCTTTAAACGCTGAGACCAGTGTGCTCCGCCTCCGCATACCACACCCGGGATCTAAGGTGCTAAGCGAATGAAAGCAACTGTCACATCTGACCCCCTTCCTGGATAAAGGTCACGCTGAACTAAGGTATGAGACATAAGTCTGGACAACTATAACAAGTCACAAGCATTGGCCGACCGCATATCTGAGGCTTCACTTCCTGATTGGGTAGTCATCGATAGGTGCTGAGTACAACTATCCGTTGGTACCTGTTTCAGTAGAAATATTACACATATACCTCGCTGTTTCTTGGTAACGGAATGTAAGATGGTGTTGTTTTCATGTTTACGAGGCGATAATCAGGGACTCATTTGGTTAAAAGGCTTGAGTAGCCACAATCCCACGCCGCTTTATACCTAATAGCAACTTAACTCTATCTACCAACACCATGAGAAAGCTAACCATTGCCAACGCCATTGCAAAGATCTACGAGCACGATAAAACTCTTGTGCTAGATAACCAAAAGTTGGTTGACCCAGTAGAGGCAAGATGTCCACGGGGTCACCCTGACTACAACACGCAACGACAATATACCGTGAAGCGGTTCTGGAGGACAATGTGCGCAGCCCGTCGAGCCATAGTATCTGACTCACTGTTCAAAGCTAAGTCACTAATGTGTTTCTCAAACTTCCAATCAGATAACCAGCTGGGTCGAGATGTCGCCCAGGAGTACGCAGACGCTGCATCTGCCGCTGGCCGTCCCTTTCTCCCTGTTCACCTTACTTGCGACCTCAAATTCAACATTCAACGTGTAGCCAGTAGTGACCGCATTGATAGCGGCACTACTAAGTTAATTGATGCTGAGTTACTCAGAGATATGCCTTCGAGGTGCGAGCTGTTCCGCTTTGATGACCATCCTGGCTTGGCAGTTGATTCGACAGAGGCGCCTCCTTCGGAGACTGCTTGTAAGGTCTTTGATATGATAAAGAGCTTGGAATAAGCATTTTCCGGGCATTAAGCATCATAGTTTTGTATGTCTTATCTAGTTGGTCACATACCACTTACTGGTGAATGTGGACAAGGATCATATGCTATCTTTATGGTCTATGTCGTCCTCCAATGTCACCTGAATTGCTTCGTCAATAGCGCCGAGAATCAGGTTCCTCCTAGAAGTCTCTCTTATCATTAAGCTTGGACAGCTCTGCGCTCCTCTGCTCAAACATGCGGATATTGACGAGAAAGCACTTACATGCTTCTAATTTGACATCCATCTACCCATGATCTCTTGAGATTGTCGTTTGTCACTAGATATACCTAAGTAATTAGAAGGAGCCAACATATTAATTTCTAGCCTCTCATTGATCCTCGCTTTCTGCACCTATGCGAAGAGGGAGTCCCTTGAGCTTCGTGCCTTAATATCATAGATTTATTGTTGGTTGTTCATCTTGGTAGCGATTATCCTATATGCAAAGACGATCTCAACTCAGGCTTTGTAAGGCTACTGGGTACCCTTATTTAAAGGAACATAGACAAGTTAGCCGTGAGTATCTGTCACTTGCTTTGTATCACAATGATAATGTTCTCGTGTTCCATGATAGTAAAACCCGACGTCGCGCAATTACTCTTACCGGTGAATAAGGTCGTCTCGAGTATCTTTGAGAGCTAGAGCCTAAACTATTTCGAAACGGCACCTTTACTTTTAAGATCTTCAGCACTGAAGTTATAGGCGAAGCCCGGCCGGGTTGATGCCTCTTTGCTATCATCTGAAAACAAGACTTGACCGTCATCATGAAGCGGTGGGTAACAATGGCCTGTGTGGCGTGATGAATCAACACCAGAGCTCTTGACAGCAATTCATGCAACCAGGAGCTGGAACTTGAACTCAACAAGAACAAACCCCATTAACTAAGTACCTCAATTTACAAGCGAGGAACGGAGGTGGGCCTACTACCTATATGGAGTAACTCTCTGCTAATCAATGACCTGCTGTGAAGGGCCTTCGGCGTATATATTTTACACACGCAGCAGCTTGTTGATCGACGTTCCAAGACTCAGCTCACTTCGCTTGCTCGGTAGTGGCAGTTAGCCCGCGATAGCGTATATTCGTTTCAACTGGCACTCTTCAAAAAGCCGCGGACGACAGGGTAGCATCGTGGCATGACAAACCCACCATTCAGGCCGGTTCGTCGACGGTACCGGTGTCCCTAGCTTCAAGTGAAACGCGCTTCCGGAGCGAGCAGGGGACCCTACAAGGGTGGGAAATTACATATGCAGGAACCCGAGCTTGTGTAGTGCTGATCTTGCAACGTATAAATCATGAATTGAGTTGTTTGTTATGATAGTCAGGCTGTATAACTTTGTGTCGGTGAGGCTTTGTGTTTAATTAAGTGTTCGCAGTCGTGATCACAAAGTCGACCTTGCGTGTTTATATGACCGCAAAGGACTATGCCACTGCCAGCACACATTCATTGTCTTTCTGATCGTCTTCGTCCTGATCTCCTCTCGCTTGATATATCTCCCACTGTTCTGAAGTGAATTGACCCATGGATATGCAATGCATAACTGCGATCACAATTTCCTATCCATGAAGCGTATCACACACAACAGGTTCTCCGCTAAAGCACGCAAGAGGCACACAAGGGACGAAAAGCATGAGGTTCTTGACGAAAATGCGCGGATTCGCAAGCGGGCAGGGCTCACAATGTTACGCTGCACGGCAATGTGACATGGAAACCATGCTGCTGAGCCACTTTGGCGAGCTACACCAGTGGGATGGTAACCATTTATGGTTTTCTCTCTGGTGATCGCGGAGACTATCTTTCAAGTATACCGATTCTTATAATGAGGAAATTAGTCTGCAATATGAAGGAGTTGCCCGACGTTGAAAAATCAAAGTCAAAATTAGCGAGGATTGAGTTGCGGCTTGTCTCAGCCAGTCGGTCGTCGGAATCGATAGTTCACATTGTCAGCCAAGATTTGGTGGCTGTCTGTACGGTGAGAGGGTTACATCCGAAATGTTTTCTTTTGTTTCTGACCCATTTTTGGTCAAGTGTTTCCATTCATGGTTGCATATTAGATTTGGAGTTTCTGTCATCAAGTTGTCCCTTTTCCACTCTGCATAGTTGATTCATAAACAACAAGGTAGTAAGGCACGGTAGAGTTACCGTTGTGCGCAACGATAGTGCGACAAAACGGCCGAAGTGACGGCGCATATGCTAGTAAACTGGGCGATCAAAAGTAAAACCGCAGCAAATCAGATAAAACCTGTTTTCGCTGCCGTGTGTGGTTGTGCAACAGAGACAATTCTCGAAGCAAGGAGGTTAATCGGCCTTTGTTATGACTACCTCATGTGGAGTTTACCCAGAGTCAACAACGTGCCGATGAGATCTGACTGGGCTAAAAGTTTCACGAGTTTTTGGCTCTGACTAGTGCACGTGGAGACGAACGCAATTGGGAATAGGGAAGCAAAAAAGATGGATGCGAGCCGAGACAAGAGATGGGTCGAGATCTATGTGAGGGGGAGGGTATGACGATGACTCGCCGATGGAGGTTGTCGTAGGAGGCAACTATCGAAAAAGAGACAGCCTCCTTGCAGCATTCATTGACGCCATCAGTTTGTGTAAGAGTTGCGTTTCTGCATCTCGTGTTTCAATGCTCATAAGCACAGTCTAAATGACTATGCAATGAATCGAAAGGCTGGCGATGAACCCAGCAACGTGGTGTTGATGGGGCCGTTAAGCGACAACTACTGGTCTTAGCGGCCCGTACGAGTTATGCAAGACGTTGTTTAAGTGGTGGACGGGTATATTAACGCTAGAAGCTAGAGGACCCTGGCCACCACCCGCTCAATCCAAGATTAAAGATGCAAGGCCCAGCTGAGTGAAAGTACTCAGACATAGAATCTGGGTGGAGAAGGTACATCTAAGACTAGGCCGTTGTCGCTAGCCCGCCCTGAACTATTCCTCTTTTAGCCGCCTCACCCTGGCTATCGCCATTTCCCTCCAGTCAGTTTTTGGGCACGAGCATGGGGTCCAAACAACAGACGCCGGCACCACTTTTGCCCACTTTGACCATCCTCAGGTCCTTCACCTTTCTCTCATCCCTGTCCTCTCTCTCTCTCCTCTCCCTTTTGCACTGCGCGTCCGCGTTATCCTTCACCTCTCGTACGGCCCCCAGGCGGTTCTCACTGCCCTAACACCCCCCTAATATCCCGGCCGGGGCCTCTCTAACCACCATCCGTCGCGTCCGCTGCTCTGGTTCTGACTTCGCTGGGATCTCCTCGCCCGTGTCGAGTTTCTTCCTCTCTTCTTACTTTCCCCCCATCCGTGCCCGGCCAGCGTGCGTCTCGTCGCCTGGTTCATCTTCAACTGCACGCACGCTCAGTCAACTCGAGCCTGAACGACAATCGAAAGGAACGAACTGCCAGGTTCGTCCTCTTTCGAACGAGGTCGTTTCTCGAGGACCACCTTCTTTAATTACCCCTTCACGACATTCGCTCTTTCCTCGTGGAAACTAATCATAATTTAATATTTCGCCAACTGCTACCCATCGTTTTATCATCACGAAATCGATTGCGCGACGACTTTTCGACTTCTCAACTCAATCTTAACTAATCATTCACTCACTCACTCGCTTGCCCAGGAGAGCAGTTTTTGGTTACGATTATTAACCGCCCAACATCTCTCCACCGACGACTGCATCCACAACTCAAGGCCAACTTCACCCTCACTTTGCGACGACGATCAAGGCATCTATCCCAGGCTTCTACCCGACGACCATGACCTAGGTGTTATTGAAGCTCAAGACGTCACCGATTTCTGCATCAGCTTGCCGAACTTGGACTACTATCTCAACGTTCAAGATGGATGTGCTCAACCAACCCACGGGCCCTTTGAGGGCTCGACGATCTTCGCGCAAACATGTTACCTCAAAAGCTGTCGTCCTCGCCTTGCTCTCAACTTCGCCAATGCTTGCTTCGGCCCAGGATTGTATTTCGCTGAAAGGCTCCAAGGCTTGCCCGGCATTTGCGTCTGCGTCCATCTCTACAAATGACAGCTTGCTTGATATCTTGTGAGTCCTTAAGTACTCAGGTCACATCATTTACTAACTTATTTAATAGCCCGTTCTTGCAATATGTCTCGGACAGAGCATCTTTTGATAGCCAACTATCTAGCTATGTTCAGAGAGACTATGTACAGGGAAAGTAAGTATATCCAACATAATCACCTAACCTTGCAAGAGCCAAACACTTACGACTTGCAGATATCAATCTTTATTCGGCTGTAGCGACCTTGACTTGCGTGACACCAGCGACTTGTATGCTCGCTTCACTACAACTGTGTTATGCAACGCTATTGTTCAAAACTCAATCGAGCCTTGTAGTCTTTCTGACAAGCAGTCACGACCCCTTTGCGCCGATAACTGCGCTGAATTCGCCCAAAGCGAGGCCTACGTGACATCAGACGACGACCTCTGTTCGAACCCATCAAGCAACCTGCTCCAACTGATTAGAGCAGACTTCACTAACTGTGCCCTCCCTGGAGGTTCTCTGGATAGCTCAGTTTGTATACCAGCAATTGAAAACGAGTCACAGAACTGCGGCTATGGCAACAGCACCGTAGGACTTTGTTCTTACTGCGGCTCAGGCGGCCTTAACTCGACCGACACCTGCTGTTACAACTCCAATGCCGAAGATCGCTGCAAAAACGTTACGCTACCGACCTTGACTGCCACTATGACCTTTACAGTACCGCCATCATCTACAGCAACCGAATCGAGCACTGCAAGCAGTGGAGGCAGTGATGAAGAGAGCGACGAGGATGGAGGCGGCGGCGGTGGTTTGAGTGGTGGAGCAATTGCCGGAATTGTCATTGGAGTTCTTGCGGGCCTTGGCTTGATTGTATTAGCTCTCTTTCTGTGCCTGAGGAGAAGACGAAGGCCCAGCAGTCCCAAGGGCAGCATTTTTAACCAGCCTTCGCCTGCCAGGCAAGGTCCAGCCATGGCTCAAACTGCAACACCGGCCGCCGGTTCCGCTCCTCAGGGTTATGAAGTACTTCCGGGTGGACGTATAGCACGCATGTCTGCTCTGGAAGGACACTCTGGCGATTCCCCTTCACATCATCGCGACACCTCATCAGCTGCTGGAGGAATTGGCGTGCCGGGAGGATATCAGCGCAGGGGTATCGAAAATTCTTCTTCAGACGAATTCGGGTCAAGCCCGCCTTCATCAGAAACCCGCGGTGGAATACTTCGACCACCGCCTGCCAAGCCTAGACGACAGGGCTCGTTGTCAAGTAACTCAGCCCTTGGCAGCTCTGTACCACAATCCCCATCTAGCGCCGGGGGATTTTCATCACCACAGGGCGTGGCCAGCCAACAGTCGGAGCAGTTGCCCTTCTTCAAGGACTACTACTCTCAGGACGACATTCACCCTGGAGACCGGGTTGGTGTTCTCTGGGCATATCAACCTCGCGCAACCGACGAATTTTCCCTGGAACGGGGCGATATGCTCAAGGTTGTGGGTATATGGGACGATGGTTGGGCGACTGGTGTGATGCTCAACGACCGTACGGAGGAATGGGAGGCTCGACGACAAGCTCAGCGCGATAGTGGCGTCTCGAACACGTCGGGCCGCCGCGATAGCTCACCAGCTGCAGAAGGCGAGATCAAAGCATTCCCTCTGGTTTGCGTCTGTCGACCCGAACACTGGAGGAAGACGATTGAGGGTGATGGATCTACGGAATCTGGCTCCAACGGTTTCAATGCTCACTCAGCATTCTCATGATCAATACAGTCACTTCGTCTTTGCCATTTAAATGCGGCCCTGGAAGGCAAATGTTATCGGTGTATTGGTTACGGCGTTTTGGTTCTCAGGCGTATTTTGTTGGCATCCACAGCATAAGCTCATCGGATATCTTCACGCGCTCGCAGTATCGAATATCATTCACCACGCTCCACCCTTGGCGAGATATCTCAGTCCCCGATCAACTCACCTACCGTCTATACTACGCCGTTATTCGTCTTTTCAATCTTTGAAATTATGACGAAGTCTTGGACTTGCGTCCCTTTTTCAATTCTAGCGCTGAATTATATACCCGGTGCGAACCACCCAGGATTTGACGTTTTGCAAGGTAGAGGATGGCAGTGGGCCAAATAATAGCGTATCTGGGCGAGCGGCCTTTGGGCTGCTCAAACAAGTACGGGAGCATAGGGTACACAATGGAGGAGTAGAACAAGGCATGATGAAGTCGCCTTACCACATTCTTTACGCCTTTAAGGCTTCTGACGACGATGTTAGAGAAAACACTCATTACAATAGATAGAGCACTTTCACCACAGGCGAACCCAACGCCTGACGACTTACTTTAGCGATACTACAATACAATTTTTACTGCCATTGATGATAAACTGAGAAGCTATATGTGAACGAGTTATAGAATTGACGTTGAATAGTAGAATTCCAGTCGGGAGTGCTAGCAGCCCTATTGTCTAAGGTTGTTTTAGATCTAATATGAATGGAACGCGGTTGATCTCCTTGCCGTTGTGGAGGTGGAGGTGGAGGTGGGTGTAGAGACAAAAGCCCCACCGTGGGGTGCTCTAACTTGTCTGCTCTTCATTCCTTGCTGGCTGAGGAGGGGCAGATTGTAACTCTTCACTCCAACTCTACCTAATTACAACTTACGCCTGGAACTGATTTCAGCTCTCCCAAGTCGACAATGGCTGACGTTAAAGCAAACGCAGAGGCGCTGGTGCCCAAGTTCAAGCTTGATCGTGTCCTGAACCAGGGTAAAACATACCATCATCCTCCCTCCAATCATCCCTTGTTCAACAGCTGATATCGAACCTCCAAAGACCAGGCAGGCCGTCGCATTTCCCTCTACGGATCCATCGACGACAGCCCAGCTCTTTTGATCCTCGAACGAGCACCCTTTCCCACTTCGCAGACCTACCTCGCCGACGTGCCCGCCCAGCTCGCGCGGGTAAAGAATTTGGGCGCCAACGATATATATCACTGGTATATGGGCCGCAGTGGCACCGAGACGAGCAAGCCTGACGACAGCGACTTCTTCGCCGACCTCAAGATCAACCTCATCTACCCTTGTACAGAAGCACATATCAAAAAGTACAGCAAGCAGGGCGTGCGATTTGTGACGGAGACACCAGAGATTTACAAGGACCACATACGACCATATATGCTCAGCAAGCGGGAACAAGGGCGGCTCAATTGGGTATTTAATATTATCGAAGGTCGTAAGGAGGTGGAAGATGTTATCTACCGGACAAAACTCGGCGAGGCCGGCGATGAGGGCTTCCTTATGCTGCCAGACCTCAACTGGGACCGCAAGACACTCGATGCGCTGCATCTGCTGGCGCTAGTCGAACGACGGGATATCTGGTCACTACGAGACCTCCGCAAAAAGCACATTCCCTGGCTGCAGCACATGAAGGCCCGGCTTATCGACGCCACTGTCAAGACGTATCCTTCCATCGAGCCAGACCAGCTAAAACTCTACGTGCACTACCAGCCAACCTATTACCACTTCCATATTCATGTCGTTCATGTTCAACTCGAAGCAGGGGGGACGCAGGCGACAGGCAAAGCAGTCGGGCTGGAAAGCATTATGGAGACGCTGGGCGCGATGGCGGGAGACGATGAGGCGGGGATGGATAACATTGCTATGAGCTATACGCTAGGAGAGGCAAGTGAGTTGTGGACCGAGATCTTCGAGCCGCTCAAGACTGGCGCCGCAGTTTCTCGATCGCAATAACGAGGTCGTTGACGCCAGCGCCATTAGGGCAGTCGGACCACTCGCCGTCGTCGCGGATGCAGTAGATTTTGTTGTCGAGACGAATAGTGGCACTCTTTGTCACGCCGGCCTGGTAACGATGTTAGCAAGCGCATTATCACTCGAACCAAGTCCAGATTCAACATACATCTGAAGTCCTCTTGATGCTCTGACGCAAGAGGCTCAAGCCGTAGGCACCATCGTCCTTAACGGCGCATTCGTTCAGTTGTTGGAAGTCGATTGCGGACTCAAGGGCACAGTCCTCGATAAGAGATCGATCGGGAATGTGTTCATAATCGCGGGTCAAGCACATGATGAAGCCGAGATTGATCTTGGGGTCGGGATAGAGCTCTCGAGCGCAGAGTTCGATGATGTTGCCCAGGCATTCTGAAGGGCCATGCATGCAGTCGACACCGTCGTTGGCGGTTGGCCTAAGGAATGTTGGGATTAACCGCGGCATTAGAGAAAGGGGGTTGGATATAGACATACCGACCGATATAAGATAGAGTGAAGTTGACCTTGTCATGGACACGCTGCATGACAGGCAGCACCAACAGCTCAAGACCGTCCTAGAGCTAATGAGTACTTGTTTATAAGACAGCAAGCAAGGCTGCATAAGTATTTACCTTTGCGTCAGGACATTTGCTCATGATGTGCGCCTCCAGGGGAACAAGTCTATCGCTAGTTTCGACTTCGTTATTTGTAATATCGACCATAGGCTCGGCCATCATGGGGCTAAAGGGCTGCCATAGCCAAAAGGTGTATACAACGGCTATGACGAAAGCTATTGTGATGGTAGGCCGACTGCGGCGAAGGGAACGAGTTGGCGACATGGTTCGCTGGGAGGGTCGTTTCTCATCCATAATGAATAGTCGTGTATTAAGGATTGATAATGAGTGCCTCTCTCGTGAATTATTTGGTAGAGTGGCCAGGGGGTGATGCGGAAGGTGGAGGAGATGTCGTTATTGACAGCTGAATGCGCATCACATCACATGCGGCAGGATTGTTTATCCGGGATAGGTTAAGGCTGTTTTGGAATGGTTGGCTGGTTCTGCTGTAATGCAATGTTGCGTCAGGGAAGGCGAATCAAAAGTAAACAATGTTTATTTATAACCATGTTCTTTTAATAAAATACCGTAGTCTATGGCCCTGATGATAATCGTATATCAGAAAATGGAAATAGATAGTCATGCTCAAAGTTCAAGTAAACGACCCTGCATCTATGCGCTGTATCGGCCCGGAATCAGGGCAGCCCCTGGCAAGAATGCACTGTAAGTTTACAACGTTTCAGGGGAGCTTATGTTGTGTGCATGACCCCGCAGATGAATCGCGTGTGAACCTGGAATTTATCAATCGATTCCTTGATATGACACGACACGACATGGGTCTTGACTTCACATAATAAAGGACGTTTCTTCTATTATATAGGGTTGATGCATTTGTTTCATGTCGATGCCAAGTTTGATCACACACGTTGATGTCCTCTCTGAGATGAGCTGAACTGAAGGTGAATAACTTCTACCCACTCCTTGTGATTCGCATCGCACTAACTCATACTCAGATTCGCTGCTTATCAACTGACCACTTCCACCTTACGCACGTTCTCTTCCTATAAGGGCACCTTCTACATTCTCCGCTTGACCGCAGGTATACTCAGCATTTTAGCTGCCTGCAACTGGAACTCCTTCGACTGACATCCGCCTGATATCAAGATATCTCATCGTCACACAGGCCACCTTTACTAGGTTGTCATTGAGATGATACCCTAAAACCGGAACAATCAACTTCACATCAACCAAGTCTAAGCCATACATGAACACGAATTCTACGGTAGCCATGCCTTCCTCTTTGTCTATCCAAGGGTTCCTGAAACCTCTCTCTGTCGACATTGACAAGATCAACCTCTTATCTCAGCATTTTCTGAAAGCGTTCGAAAAGCTTGCCGCCGATTCTGAGAACCAGTTCTTACCTACACCCATCTCCGAAGCAATTCTACGACCAGAGGCCAAAAGGAGTCAAGGATGGTGAGCTCCCTCGTTGATCTATGTAGTCAAATGCTTGACTCTTGAGCTGACACATTTGCAGCCACCTAGCCATAGACATGTCAGTCATGAAACGATGTAGTCTTCATCGCCTCTTTTATAGCTAACATGACAGTAGAGGCGGTACAAACTTGAGAGTGGGCTTTGTACAACTCGGGAACGAAGCCGCGTCATCTGCTACGTCTGACCAAACCAACGGCCATATCGCTAATGGGCCCGACGAGAGCTTATCCTCGAGGCGCATGCGGCGGCTTCTGGAGAAGTCTTGGCCCATTGACGAGCACCTGAAGAACGAAAACCCCGAGAGTCTCTTCCTTTGGATTGGTAAGTGCATCGCCGAGGTTGTCCAAGCTGGATGTGAGACGCTGCACCTACCAACCGACCAGGCCATGCCGCTTGGCGTGACCTTTAGCTTTCCCATGGTACAGCACTCACTTTCGCAGGCTACACTCATGTCTATGGGCAAAGGATTCGCCATCTCTTCCGACCTCGATCTAGGTGACCGCCTCATCGATGGATACAACCGTGCAAAGTCACCCGAGCTGCCACCTATTCGAGTTGAAGCAATCGCCAATGACTCGGTCTCGACACTGGTTTCCTTCATCTTTGACTTTGACGAAGCTTTGTATCGACGTGCTGCTATGGGACTTATTGTCGGAACAGGATGCAATGCGACAGTTCCCCTGAAATTGAGTCAATTGCACCCCTCCAAGCGACCAAAAAGCGTCGTTGCTCGGCCAGATGAACGAGTAGAGGACGTCAAGATTGCAATCAATACCGAATGGAGTATCAATGGCACTGCGCCTCCTCTACACGAGGTTGGCTTAGTGAGTCAATGGGACAAAGTGCTGAGTTCTCAAGCCGAGTTGCCTGGCTTCCAACCTCTGGAATATCAGACCGCCGGCCGGTATTTGGGCGAGCTAGGACGCATCATGCTGGTCGACTACATGACGGAACACTTGGGCATTGCTGCAGAAACGTTACCAAAGAGGCTTCTGCAACGGCATGGCCTCACAACCACCTTCCTGAGTCACTTCAAACCTCTCCGACCATCGGCCCTCCTGGTCAGCCTGCAAGAAGAATTCCCCGAGTCGTCAGGGTTGTCACCATTTGCGTGGACTGAAGAGATAGCAACCGCGGTATATAAGATTGCCAAGACCATTGAAGTTCGAGCAGCAGGCATTGTAGCAGCGGCGATATTGGCCCTGTTAACGCTCGCTGGAGAAGTTCCAGCAGAAGGTTCAGACACGTTGGGTCGGGACCTCGAACTTGGTGTAGGTTACACGGGAGGATGCATTGTTCACTTTCAAGACTACTTGCATGACTGTCAGGTCTTCCTGGACCAGCTCCTGAGCAAACGATTCGGCCAAGTGAGCCCGTTACGAGTAGTACTGAGCCCGTGCCACGATGGAGGCGTTACAGGAGCGGGCATTCTTGTGGCTGCAGCATCACAGAGCAAGACGATAACGAAGTAGTTGGAAGAGTGGTTGGTTGGTGGGTTGCATACATTACATGGGGGTATTTGGGGGCGGCTGGACCGCTTCGGTAATTGATCAGTGCATATTTCGTGCACATGATGGGCATCTAGCCGGGGTGGTTTCTTGGGAGCATGGGTTGCGAGGGTGTAAGCCGGGGTTAGGGATAGAAGGAAGAGGGGAAGAGGAGAAGTTGAGATAAGCTCCATGATTATTGACTGGTTTATAGAAACAAGACGAATTCTCGCGAGTTTAGATGTATGTTTTGTTGTTGAGGTTAGTGTTGATTGGATACGTGCTGACAAGTCTTAGAGACGAATGACTACCTATACGTATTCGACGGAATTGAAGTCGATAGAATACTGGGACCCCGACTTACATGCAATACAATTTCGAGATGATGGTACCCCTCCAGTTCAACCACAGCCGAGTCCTGCAGCTCGCGTGCGCAGGTGACTCGACTGTTGTCTGCTCACCGGCCGACAGAGATAGTGTACTACACTGCACATTGACTCACACCGGAGGAGCAGGAGTAGAACTCCTTGTGAGGGATACAGGTACTGTATTGATAATCTAGTCATCTCTTATAGGCAGTTATAATCGGCGAGGCGCCGAATGCGCCGTGGATCTTTGCGGGGCAGGACTTATACCCGCCTGCGAGCAACGCCCCGAAGCGTAAATTTCTGCGATGGCGACAGCACCGGGACTCCACTCCCAGCACCCTCTTTCCCTACCGCTTCCTTTCCCCCCAAACTTGATTTCTTAAAAGGACTTCGTTTCTGTTTTAAATTTCTATTTTCTCCTTTCCTTTCTTTCTTTTCTGCATCCTTGATCGAGAAATTCTATCTCTTGATCCTCGTTATGAGTCCGTACAAGACTAATCCTCCGGTCTCGGAAGGCGGCCGTCATGCCGTTCCCGCTCCCGCTCCGGTGCCAGTTCCGGTCCGGACCAATTCTCGGAGCAGCGAAAGCGATGAGGATATCGTTGATCCGGCCGAGTTTCAGGCCCTTTCGAGGTCGTTGACTACCGGTGCTCACTTTTTGCAGCCGGAGTCTCTGGAGAGTGCCATGCTACGGCCTTCCTCGTTTAAGGCTAGCCATGGATTTCAAGATGAGGAGGAACAGCATGTTATTAGCGAGGATGATGAGGATGAAGATGAAATCTCAGAGGATTTGGATAATGGAGGTCCTCATGAAGAAACTCCTCTCATTCACCACCAAAGTCACAATCGAAGCCGTCGTCTTTCCTCCACAGCTCGGTCTACAACTTCCGCCGTGACTGATACAACTCCCCCTTCACCATTCTTGAACAACACCTCAACCACGAGATTCTGGTTCATTTTCTCTCAGATCCTAGCCGCATACTTCATCTCTTGTTTTGACGGCACTATCATGGGTTCAAGCCATCCCGTCATTACATCTTACTTTAACGCCTCCAACTCAGCATCATGGCTCTCAACCGCTTTTCTTCTCACGTCCTCCGCCTTTCAGCCACTTCTGGGCCGCCTTTCTGATGCTGTGGGTCGAAAACCGCTGTTTGTCGGCTGCATGGGGATATTTGCCCTTGCGACAATTTGGTGTGCTCTTGCGGGCAGTATCGAGAGTTTCATCCTTGGCCGAGCATTCTGTGGCCTTGGAGCAGGCGGAATCATGACTCTTGGAAGTATCATTGTGAGCGATCTGGTGCGCATTGAGGACCGTGGCAAATACCAGTCTTATATCAACATGAACTACGGCGTGGGTTCGTCGCTGGGTGCTGCTACTGGCGGTGCTATGGCGGATTACCTCGGCTGGCGTTGGGAATTTGGTGTTCAAGTACCTCCGCTGCTTATCTGCATGGTCGTGGCTTGGATCGCTATTCCAGACGACCTGGGCATAGAGGGAGAGAGAAAGGGTGTATTGCAGGCTCTTAGAGAGTTCGATTTCAGGGGGTCGTTGCTTTTGACTACGGCTATCACATTTGTGATTCTGGGTCTGGTAAGTTATCTCATGGATCCATATCAAGGTTCAATGCTGACAGTATTCGGGGATAGAATCTTGGAGGTAATGTCCTGCCATGTAAGTCAAAACCTCCACATTTGGCCTCATTACGAGAAACTAACAATTCCAGGGTCACATCCATTCGTTATTGCTTCTCTCGTCATCTTCGCTGTCACGTTCCCCCTATTTCTCTGGGTCGAATCATGGGTTCACAAACCTATCATGCCCCTATATCTCATCTACCGGGCCCCTCGAGCCAACATCATCTTTTCCAACGTCATTGCAGCGATCGTGGCCAACTCGATCCTCTTCAACATGTAAGGAGATTATTTGTGCTTCACAATTTTATCCTCGTTAGTTGCTGACACGTACAGTCCCCTCTACTTCCAGGCTGTTCTTCTCACAAGTGCAACATCATCCGGCCTCCGTCTTATTATTCCCACAATCGCTGCCTCTACCACTGGTGCCTTTGTTGGTTTCGCCGTCACCTGGACAGGTCATCTGAAATGGCCCGTTCAAAGCGGCACTATTTGCACTCTCATCGGAACAATTGGCCTAGCCGCACTCCAGCGCAGCCTCCCCTCGTGGGTCTATCTCTTCATCCTACTCCCTTCATCCATCGGCCAGGGCTTCCAATTCCCGGGCTCATTTATCGCCATCCTGGCAGCCAGTGAGCAGAGTGAACAGGCCGTCGTCACCAGCACACTCATGCTCTGGCGCAGTCTCGGCCAGGTCCTCGGTGTTGCAAGCAGTAGTCTCGTTGTCCAGAATGCCCTTGTGCATTACCTCAACCAGTTCGTCACAGGAGAGGGGCGCGACGAAATCATCCGCCGCGTAAGAGAATCCGTCGAGGAGATTGCCAAGCTCGAGCCCAAGTACCGTGAGCAGGTTATCCTGAGTTATGAAGCTGCACTGCGACTCACTTTCATCTGCTGTATCGTGATGGCGTCTGCCTCTGTTCTTATGATCATTCCCATCAAGCTACCCCGTCTTGGCGTGAGAAAGCACCGCAAATAGGTCACCAGCTGTAAAATGGGTGCGAGGAGAAGAGGTGTATGTTGATGATCTAGCTAAGGCGACCCTCGGGTCCCAACCAAACAGACACAACGTCACAGTGAAACGAAACGAATCAAAAGGAGGGATGGAAAGGAAAAAGTAAGTATACAACGTAATGATACCATTTTGTTGGCAATGGCGAACCAGATTGTTAGATTAGACCCAAAACATGCCAGCCTTGATTGAGCCCCTATTTATACACCATGAAATATCACACACCAGTTGATTAATGAACCCCGTTGACTCCGTTTGCCATGAGCGCGTCCAGCTCTTCCTTGGCCTTCCTGTAATCCTCTTGCGCTTCTCTCTCGCGCCTGTTGACAAACCCTACTTCCTCACGTAGAGCACTCAGTCGTCGCTCTACAGCCACGTCTTCCGAGATGGCCAGCGTCTTGAAACCAGCCAACGCAACGCGTGCCTTTTCCAGAGCTTCGGATGCATCGCCCATCTTGTCGCGTAGCATCTTCTGTCGCTTCTGATAACCGCCGAGATGAAGTGATAGCTTCTTCTCTAGCTTGGCGCCTGTCTCGGCAGAGGCCATGACGGAATCTTGAACAGCCTGAGAATAGTTAGCATCGTGCTTGCTTTTGGAACTCGTTAGATTCAACTTACGTCAAATGCTTCCTTCATGGCAGTTCCTTGGTCTTCCTCGTCTTCATCGTTATAACAGCCCAGGCCTAGCAGTAGCGAGCTGCTTGCACGAGCTTCAAATGCGGTCTGAATATCTTCGAACTTGGGAAGGGGCTTTGTCTCTGACATGATCAGTAGACGAGCCTCGGCGAGGGCATTATCATCAATCTGCTGTAGTGCCCGAGGCACACCGTTGACCTGGCCACCCGGGACAGGATACCTCATCGCATCATTGGCCATCAGGTTTGCTGACTCCTTGGCAATAAGGGACTCAGCAGCGTCAGTGATGCTGCTGGCTTGTTTCAAAAGGCTTGTTAAGTTGACACGGACGGGCCTAGGGAGGTTCTTTTGCATAACTTGGGTGCGCCTTCGGAACTCGAGAGCTTCTTCTGCTTCTCGTCTCTCGCGTTCTCGACGGTCGCGCTCTGCAGCATCTTCCTCGGTCATTTCATCAACTTGCATATTTTCCTTCTCCTCATCAGGAACATCAAATTCCCACTCCGTGTCTTTCGGCTTGGGGAGAGACGCTAAACCTGACTTGAGCTGGTTGCGCAAAGCCGAGTCTCTCATCCTGATATCTCTAGGAGTAGCAGAAACCATTGACATGCCGTCATCTTGATTCAAGGACAGGGTGTCTCTAGGGGTTCGCATGGGAGTCTGCCCAGGTCGACCAGGCGTAGCGCCAACACCATCCTGTGTTCTCAACGGGGTAGCCATGGGGTTGGGCGTAGAAATGGTCTGTTTTCGAGGGGTGATGCCATCGAAACCGGTTGAAGATGCGCCCTCGTGGAGAGGAGTGTTCTCTCCACCAAGGAGCGCCGACTTGGTGTCGTTGAGTGCTCGAATGTTTCGAATCTCGTTGGCGATATGGTCTTCTTGCTCGGGGGCCTTTGGTGTTCGAATAGGAGCACTCGAGTTGAGAGTAGAATATGTGTTAACAAGTCCCCGAGTGGCGTCGTTCTCGCTCTCTCTCGCTCTCAGGTTGGCAGCCTCACCCATTCTGCCCATCTTTACAATATCCTCCAACTCGCCCTCGCTAACTTGGGGAGCGGGCAGAACCAGCCCACGACGCTTACTGCTCTGCTCAGCTTCTCGAATCTTTTGTAGTTGACCGGCCTTCAAAGCTGCCTTGTATGACTCTGATGCGCCATCCTTCTCGGTCTTCTTTCGCTTTCGATCGTTGTCCTCCTCGCCCTCACCCTTGCGCTTGTTGGCCAACTGTTGTTTTCGAGGATCAAAGGCAGCGCGCTGTGCTTCGTTTTGCGCCATCTCATCGGAAGTATCGTAGAAACCGGTAAGAGCCTTTCTCTCGAACGGGATATCGGCATTGTAGTCCATCTCGCCCTTCTTCCTGGTCGTGACCTTAATGTTGATACCAGCCGTCTTGAGCTCTCGTCTCTTTTGCAAAGCAGCAAGACGGCGCGACTCCTCCTGTTGACGCTCTCGGGCCTTTCTCTTGGCCTTTTTACCCTGCGTATTGGCCAAACGAGCACGAGCCTCACTTAACATCTCCTTTTCGTCCTCATCGAGGTCAATCGTGTCGGGCCGCGCAGGCTTCGTCTCAGGATCGGGATCCAGTTCGCCAGGTCGTAGTCTTCTTACATCGTCGGCGCTGGGTGCTTGAGTCTCACCTCCCTCGGGACCCATCAGCCCAAGGCTGGACGATTCTTTCGCTTCGGCTTCATCGAGGAGCTTCTGGTAACGTTCGAGGCACTGGTTCGCGGTTCGGCCGACAATAGGAGCGATTGTGCGCCACTGAGTGGGCATAATCTTGGCGAGATGTAGAAGTCGCTCATCCTCTTCCTTACTCCATTCGATCTTCTTGATGCTGGGGTCGAGCCATTCGTTCCATCGAGCCTTGCACTGCTTGGGCGTCTTGCGCGCAAGCAGCGACGAGACACGCGCCCATTGATTGAGGCCATACTTGGAGACGGAGGCCTTGAGGATTTCATCCTCGATATTAGTCCACACGCCTCCTTTGACGACGGGCATCGTGACGGTATTTGATGGAGGCGCGTTGTCTGAGTTTGAATGCGATGGAGCCTGGACCAGGCTGCGAAACACGCTTTCTTGAAAATATCCAAGTTCGAGGTGCAGCGCGCAATAGCTGCTGAGTCATGTAAATTGAGCTTGTAATTGGATTATTTGTGAGCTCTAGAAGCCCCACATTTACAGGTTGAAGGTCCAGAATAAAGCTCTAACATGATCAATAAGAGGATAAAACTACTGATGAAAAGAGGGAAGTGAGTTGGCAGAGGATAAATTCAAGCAAAGACTAAGTCGCTATTCGAATTAATACATTTCCGTTGGTTATCAGAGTTGACATTCGTTGCTCCTTGGCTTCGCAACTATCCAGGTACTATTATGATGTCTTGTTGCGACGAAATAGGCACGACCAGTTCAACTCAACTATGATATGTCGTTAAAAATATCTGACAAAGATAATACCCGGATGGTTTAAGTTTTAGATTTTATCTTCGTAAGTCAGGTCGAATCTGACATCAAGTTGAGCTTATGTTGTTCTTCAAACGGCATTGGACACGGGCAAAGGATCAGCAATCAGGAGAAAGGAGTAAGCAGACTAAATTGTTAGTAGGCAACTATTCGAAACACGCGGTCATAGAACTTCAGATCAGATATAGAACTTAGATCAGATTTATAATGTTGAGTCCTCCTCTGTCCTCGCCTACAATAGTTCCATGCCGCGCGCTTGTTACATGGCATTGGCATTGGCATGGTAGATCGCGGACTTTGCGGACACGGCGGGATGCAAGTCCGAAATCCGGTTCTGCCACACACAATCCTAACAAGCCATGGAACGTGGCCAACGAGAGGCCACGAGCCACGCCAGCGCAAGCAAGCTCTAGCTTATCAGATACTGCCAGATCCTAGCTGCATGGTATGCACTATGCGTGGGGAGAGACCAAAGAATGCGTCATTCATTTATCCATCTCGTCAAACGTGGGAAAAGCAACTTCTTGATGATAGGGAATGATGCCGTGATAGCCCCGACAATGGCGCCAGCGCAACGTGATATTTTATGAGAATTGCTCGAAACAACGCAAGGGATCAGTGGGCTAGTAAGAGAGAAACAACTGCCATAAACCACCGCTTATCAGCCATTTCACGATGTGCTGTCTCCATAGGTAAGGACCGTAAGGCCGGATGGCATGGATGTCGACCGTAAAACTAGCCAAGCGACTCCACCTCCACCACCATTACAGCGCTTGAACTCATCATAGCTCCAAATGGATTCATTATTAATCCTACCTGTGGTTCCCAAGTCTCCCTCAGACCTCGTCACACTTATCTCATTCCAACCGGGAGCGACACAACCCTTTCGCTTGTTTCGAGACATGGATACGCAGACGATCTTATCTTCCAAACCATAACTCGACCTTAATACCCCATCCCCATCTCTTGGTTCCTCTTGGCGATGCCCTTGCGATTACCTTGATCGATACCAGGCTTCATAAGCCTTATACTCTTGTTGCGCGCAACTTTCCGAACCGAACCGAAACCCATCGACGCAGTCAAAACGTGCGCGCGCGTACGTTAAAAGGCCAGAAACCATGACGAAGAACGATAGTATCCACGAGGAGGAGACCGCGATCATAGACGAATCAACCCACCTGCTGCCCGCCGACTTAGAAACTCGAGATGGAGATAGCGAGACAACATCCACCACCGGCGCATGGGATGCCGATAAGGATTTTGAAGGCTTGCCCTGGTGGCGCCGACCTTCGGTATGATTCGAAACCGTTGTTCCAAACCGCCTTGTCCTATGGCTCTGACCTTGCTTATAGGTCTTTTGGTTACTCGGTCCCTATATCATCTTCACCCTCGCATTTGGAGGAGTGATGGTGCCGAGACTTGACTTGTAAGCTCTCTGCCCGATAGTTTAGACGCGCTTATGGCTCACCGGTTTACGCGATAAGGATTCTGGATCTTGTTTGCAAGCAGTACTTCGCAGACCAGCACAGCCGTAATCCAGACAATGTATTTGACCCCATCCTATTTGGGTCCGATAATCCTCAATGCAAGATCCCGGAAGTGCAAGCAAACGTGGCAGAGTTCATGCTGGTCATGAACTTGCTCACAGGTATCTTGAGTGCCATCGTTGCACCGAAAATCGGTCACTTGTCTGACCGATATGGTCGAACACGCCTCATGGCTCTCGCTTCCGTAGGTGGAATCTTGGCTGAGTTCATCACCATCCTCGCGGCGCGATATCCCGACGTCGTTAATTATCGCTGGTTGCTTTTGGGCAGCGTCTTTGATGGTATGACAGGATCGTTTACTACTGGAAGTATTATGACCCAGTCTTACACAAGCGACTGCACCCCTCCCTCGAAGCGCGCCCAATCTATGGGATATGTGCATGCGTGCTTATTCACGGGACTTGCCTTTGGCCCTCTAATCGCAGGCTACTTTGTCAAGTGGACGGGTAGTTTGCTCTCTGTCTTTTACGTCGTCATGGGATGTCATGTTACTTTCATGTTGTTCATCTGGCTTATTGTTCCTGAGTCACTGTCCGAGAGGAAACAGTTGGCGGCCCGCGAGAAGTGGGAAAAGGAACAAGAGATGCGACCGCCTGCTTCGTCATCATGGTTGGCTACCATCAGCACCGCGAACCCCTTTGCACCCCTCAAGATTTTATACCCTACCGGCCCTGGAACATCGCCTGCTCTTCGTCGTAACCTCATTGCTCTTGCTCTTGACGATACTATTATTTTGGGAGCGAGCATGTCTGCTGGCGCTGTCGTCGTTCTCTACTGTGGAGTCACCTACGACTGGGGCACCCTGGAGAAGTCCAAGTTTGTCTCTCTTATATCCCTGGTTCGAGTGGTGGTCCTCATGGGTATCTTCCCCGTGATCAACTACTTCGGTCGCACTCGTCCAGCAGCTCGTCGTCGTCGTGAGTCAGGCGTGGCTCTCGTTGAGAAGAACACCGGGGCGGATGAGTTGGATGTGTGGGTTTTACGAGTTGCTCTGATGTCGGATGTTCTTGGCTCTATCGGATACATCTTTGCCCGTTCATCCGGAGTGTTTGTCGCCAGCGGTATGATCACTGCCTTTGGTGGACTTGGTAGTGCTACTGGCCAAGCCATCATCACCAAACATGTTCCTTCTGAACGGGTAGGTCAGCTGCTCGGCGCGATTGGCATGTTGCACGCTCTGGCAAGAGTGCTCGGACCAGTTCTATTCAACGGCATATATGCATTGACAATTGGGCGATTCAACCAGGGCATTTTTGTCTTGCTGGCATGCATATTTGGAGTTGGTCTGGTAATGAGTTTTCTCATCAGACCACATGGTGAGTACAAAATCGCGAATCTTTGCTTCGGATAGGAGAACTAACAAGTTTATAGTCGTATGGGAAGACGAGCCAGAAGAGGAACGAGAGCCTCTCAATCCTACAGCGGAGGCTTTTGCTTTGTCAAGTGAGCAGCTTCCTCTGGACGAAGAGGACCAAGTCCGATTTCAGTAAATATCCGATCCTTAAACATACCTAACGATTCTTTTTGTCTATGGTAGTATCATGCTGCGGTTACAGTTGCAGTACAAAAGTGCACGGTTCACTGGATACTTGTACAATAGTTTGGAAGTAGCACTTGGAGTATTTGGATCCATAGAAGATACACGAAGCAACTCATGAATACAAACACGTTAATAAAATTCCAAGCTCTCAGTGAATAAATGGCCATCGTCTCCCTTATGAACTGTGTCTAAGAAATACCAATCAAGGCTCAGGAACCCAAGGTTGTCCGCAGTGTTAGACAATTGGTTCAAAAGATGTGGGTCCTTCACTTGATTCTCACAGGGGAAACGAGCTCACTCACCCATGACATCAGATCAGCCTCTTCGATTGTTCCTTTACTCGCCGTGATTTATAACGACAGCAGCGCCATAACTAATTCAGCGCCATCGCATTAGTTCCAATTCAGTTACTGAAACACATCAAGAAGGTTCTTGGGCGGGATTCACATCTACTCAAAGCTCTTCTTTCAATTGGAGCATGCTGGCATTCAAGGCTTGGCCATCTGTAAAGAGTCGTTCAGTGAGAAGCATCATGACTGTGGCCGGGACAGCCGGACGAACAATCAAGTTCGGACCTTTTGAAGTGACAAATCAGGTAAGATATCACAATGCTCATGATTGGGAGCTGCAAAGCTGCTCAATGACCACAATATCTTCTCTTGTCTCATCCATCAGCACTAACAGCACTCTCAGGTCTTCCTCACAACATCACACTCCTTCGCCTTAGTAAACCTCAAGCCTCTCATCCCAGGCCACATTCTAGTCTGTCCGCACAACCCGCACAAGCGCCTCACAGACTTGACACCTGCGGAGACAGCAGACCTCTTCACCACGGTACAACTCGCGCAACGCCTCCTGGCGCGCGCTTACTTCCCAAGCCCGGAGCCTGAGGCTGGCAGCTTCTCTGTCGCGGTGCAGGACGGCGCCGACGCAGGCCAGACGGTGCCGCATGTGCACGTGCACGTCGTGCCGCGGACGGCCGGGGACATGGCTAGCCCGGACGCAGTATATGTGAAGCTGGCTGGCGAGGAGGGCAATGTGGGCGGTGCGCTTTGGGATAGAGAGATCGGTGCTAGGCCGCAGCCAGGCGGTGGATTGAAGAGAGTGGATGATGAGGATCGGATGCCAAGGAGTAAGGAAGCGATGATAGAGGAGGCAGAGCGGTACAAGGTGATCCTCAAGGAGATGGGCGTTGAGTAATGGCGATGTAGAAGTATTGTATCAATAGTGCATTGTTATAGAAGTTAAGTAATGATAGCCATAGAGATATTCATAGGCTCAGACTGCGTCAGACTTTGTTGCGATATACCCTGAGCTATGTATTATGTTGCTCACCGAACGCACTTCTGGGCTATGGTGTATAGTCATGGTTAAGAGGAACCTATGCTATGAATTTCTGCTGTGGTGGTATGAAGAGACACATGTCCATCATATTGGATGCTCAGAGAACAATTGACTTGTAGGACCGTAGGTGGGAAATGGCAACAATCTGATCCTTGCCACGAAAAACTGTAGATCCATAGATGAATGATGCGCTATCAGATGGTTCATTAAGCAATCGAGATATTTCCCTACCTAACTGTAAACAAGAGAGCTTAGAGGTAATGAAGTATTTTAGGCATCGCGTCAGCTCTTACCCTATATTACTTTAAACCTACAATCTGCTCATCTTATAATGACTCATTTTAAAGTCCGGTAGATACTCAATTATTCGGCAAACTACCTGGCCACAAGGCCGAGAACAAAGAGACGCTGGCGCCTGAAGCACGTTGGCATAGTACCTAGGGTAAGACCTGTACTTGTAGCATTGCAACAAACCTTATGCGCCGCATCGCTTCACCACTGCAGTGTAAGCATGATAGTTGATATCTCCGGTGCCTACAACGCCACAAGCCAATGTTGAACAATAGCTTATCATCAAGCCTTTCGCCACCGTTGATGATCACTGCTGGAATGTTGATCGCCATCATGTCTGCCTCCAGACCGACAGCGATAAATCTCATACCCACCTTATCGCACCCGTCGCATCAGTCCGCCCCGGGAGGCGGCAACCTTTCGACTTTTAGCGATAAGGACCTGGATGGCGCAGTGCCATCGTCTTGGCTAGTTGCTTATACTTGATGCAGGTGAAGCCAGATTGAGGGGTCAGATAAGCCGCAAATGGCTCAACAATACAGATGGTTTATGAGGGTTGAAGCCTGACATCAACCCGAGACAGTGTTTTGCTAATGATGTCGGGGAGTTCGGAGGGCGGCAGTGAGGTTGCCTTCAGCGTTCAATGGTGAGGCTATTGATGCATGGCCTGAACGTTGGACGGTGAGACATGTAATGGCCGAGACAAAGTACGACAATATCATGCATGCATTCGGATCATGACATGCGATCATCCGTTGTGCATAAAAAATCGTTGGGAGATGACTACCCGATAGGAGCAGAACGGGTGTGAGGGGACAAGAGCGAAATGAGGCTTTTCAGAATAGTATCCATAGTGGTATCCAGTTCAAATCGCACTAATCCTGTTGTTCTTCGTCTTTGTTTACTTGGGAGGGGAAAAATAAGCTGGGATACCCCACATAGAATAACACGAGCCAGTTTCGCAGTGCGGGGAGTCCTTACCAGGGCTATCCGTAGATGAAGGGGAATGGGTCATATGCCCTTGCTTGGAAGCTTAACCTGGACTGGCAGTTATGGGCCATCGGGACGGTTTAAGAAAGGAAAGAAATTCCTAGTACTGTTGGAAGTGCCAGGCTGGCAACACGAGTCGCGCACATCTCGGGTCGGTGAGGCGAGCCGATGGTCCGAGTAATCAAAATGCAAGCAAGATATGGTAAAAGATGAACCAAGATACGCGGACAGTCCGGATACGATCGTCAGCACAGCAGGCTGCAATCAGCTTTTATCCTTCAATCACCTGTCTCGCGCAAAGATCAGCCTGAAAGCCGCTTTCTGTTCCCCTTGATTCAGACGCTGCCGCTCTCGCAGCCGTGCTGGTCGGGTGTCGTTCACTTAGCCCCACAATGACTGGTGGAGTCGTGCAAAAAGCATGCGGGAACTAGCGCAAGCAGTTTTAGCGGCTTCGTTTGATGCATACATGAGATGCGGTGGGATAATTAGTGCATGAGAACCCTGGTTGAGTGGGCCCAGACAGGTCGATTTCGGCGCTTTCAATGCGCAAGAAGGACGCGAATTTGCGAGAGCACGAGGGAAGGCCCAAGAGGCCATGGACCACGCGATCCAGTATTGTTCTACCCCCGCATTTAAAGGTTTAAAGCATTGAGCAGTTGGAGAGTCCCTGTTGTTCTCCGGAAGCCCAGTTCATCCGCTCTATTATCGTGTGAAGGTAAGATTCCGAGGGTAGGATTGGCAAAAGGCGGTGGACGTTGTTGCTGTTGCTATCTAGGTTGCGGCTGGGTGCACTACCACCAAAGCCTGGCCATGAGCTAGAGTGAGCTGGTGACTCGGCACGGAGCAGCATCGGCGTTGGGCCATTCCTTTACACGGGCAGTCCAAATTGCATGGAACCATGATTGCAGCATGGATGCAGGTCAAAACTGGTGGGTCGCACAACGACAGGCCAGACATGGCGATCTGCGAGATAAGGAGCCTAGGGAGCGAGGCAGCGAGGGTTGGAACCATCCAATCCACGTTTCGTGTAAGAACCACCTTTGTAGGTCTGTGCAACGACGTTTGAACCACGAACACAGTACAAAGCGGACCGACGATGCAGAATTCATTTAAATGACATGCAATTGAGGGTCGAATGGGGAAAATGACGATGTTTGACAAAGGGGAATTGCCCGACTGAGAGAGACGGGCATGTGAAAAGGTGTGTTGTGTTAGGATGGAGGGGACGGGAAGAACGGAAGATGGAGGGAGGGGTGTCGTGTCAGTTCTGTCAGTCAGACAGTTTCCAAGGAACCTCAATGAGCCAGCCAGCAGGCGAGAGAGCGAGAAAGATCTGAGCTGTCGTCTCAGATGGACCTGAATTGAAATGGTTGCAAGTGGAGCGAATGCAGCGGGCGTAGCGTAGCGTAAGCGCACAGACTCCCACCATCTCAAGATGAAGAGCTAGAAGGGCCAAGCACCAAGTGAAAGGCGCCAACGCCAAACCCGAGTTGCAAAAGTCGCACGTTGTAACGATATCACTTGCCCGCTTTCATTCGACGTGCAGCGTTTAATCTCTTCTTTAGCCTTAAGGTCCCCTTATCCGCTTTCTTGAATGCATCCGGTTCTCGGGGGCGGGCATGGCTTGTTGGGGTTGTTTGTTTACTTTCTTGTGCTGACCGTTAGTAGCGCGCCACCGAAGATATGGCTGTCGATCGATTCATCCGTAGAACTCCAAGCAAGCCGTGTTACTTCCAAGACCTTGGATTCAGAATCTGAAACCTGATATGCCACTGACGTTGTTGAGCCGCATTCATTTTGAGCACGCTGTGGATGTTGACGATGATTCCCACCAGTAGCGGAGCTTGACCGGCCATGTATAGTACAGGGTACCGTGGTCTTTAGCAAGGGCCCTTCGGCCGTTGAGCTTGCATACAGTGCATGGAACCATCTGGATTGTTGGGAATGCTGGGTAACTGGGGGCCATCCAAGGCATCTGGTTCTCGTTAACAAATACATTGCTTTGTAGGTGAAGACACGTTTTTGCATGATGTGACCTTCGAATGAATTAGGCTCAGAAGAATAATGGATTTAATGGTATCATCATAATAAGAGTGCTATCACAACATTGGCTGTGCATTCTTCCCTCAAAGACTGGGAGGACTGCTGCAATGATCAGGACACGCACGCGGTTAAACTTGACCAAAAAGGCAACGTTGACATGAAATCCTTAGAGCATCTCAGATGCAGGCAGCTTGCGTGGCGTGTTGGAGCCAAGCCATGAAATTGAGTCGTTGCGTTGCGTTGCGTAGCGCTTAACAGTTGATGTTACGAGAAGCAATCCCCGGTCATCGGCTCCGATGGAAACGAATTGGCTGGAAAACCACGACCAAGAGTAGAATTTTCAATTCCAAGTGGCGGGTCGTAAAGAAAATGCAGCCAATCATTACATACGCTCATACGCTAGAAGCTCAGTCCCACCGGCAATCGATGCAAGCATGGATCCATTGCTAGGGTGTAAAAGCTGACACGGACCACTATCGGTCAAGCCGCCCAATCAAGAGATGCATTTCCGCTAGCCGCATGCAAAATCCAGGACGATGCAGTTGGACAGGATAACCTAGCTCCCGAGGCAGCGAGGGTACGAGCACTGGAGCACCAGGAAACCCAACAACGTCTCCATCAGTGATCGAGCTACTGCGGTTCCGTCTAACGATGGCTCCATTCATTCCTTGTGTCCAAGTGATCACCTGCCGATAGCCCGACCATTCTGTTGCGATGTTCCGTCGACCAGCGCAGGGCGAGAGCAGTCTGGATTTGTATCACGAGACACCTTACGCCTGCAGTCACTGGTGGCACGAGAAGAGCATCAAAGTCGTGGCTATCTAGGCGTGTCTCAGACCAGAGATGCTTACATGAACCGCGTTAATCAAAACGAAAGAGGGGTAGAGGTGTAGCTTTTCCCCTTCAATTCCTGATTATGATGGAGATAAGGGTCGTGGACAAAAACGATGGAAACGTTGTTAGTAACAGTAATTCAGAGTCTATGCTCTCCTCTGTCTCCCCCAACTCCCCGAAATGAACACAAAAGTGAATGACAAGGCGAAACGTCCAGGTAGAGCATCAGGATCAGGATCAGGAAAAGAGTGTCTTGCATTAGAACCCACCAGAGAAATGCAGCGTTGTCGGCACAGACAAAAGTTTGTCTCACTCTGACCGCGCCCGGTGTGTTGTCTGCACGCATCTTTCCTTTTCTCGGCCTTGTCGTCTCCAGCTGTTGGCCAAATTTCCTGATGGTGTATGCAACTCCAAGGCACAAGGAAAACAAGCGCGTTTCCCCACATGCTGAAAGCGAAGCTTTTATGCTGTTAGCAAGGTTCTTTTTTTTCTCCGCCGGCTCGACT
This sequence comes from Fusarium sp. FL617, assembly GCA_030142105.1. Classification (NCBI taxonomy): domain Eukaryota; kingdom Fungi; phylum Ascomycota; class Sordariomycetes; order Hypocreales; family Nectriaceae; genus Fusarium; species Fusarium sp. FL617. The sequence continues at coordinate 2,133,058 of JAREIL010000012.1, read as the reverse complement.
CGATGCGACGGGACCTTATCGGCCAGGGCTTTGGGCTTATTCCAAGGTCAATTTGCCTTAACCTGACTTGAGTGTGGTTGCGGTCTCGGTAGTTTCCACCAAAAGCCGTCGCCGCACTTACACGGGCTGCTCCTGCTCCTGCTCTTGCTCTTACTGCCAGAGATAGAAATATCCTCCTCTCCCACCCTCTCTTCGACGTGATTCACTTTTTCACCTGAATAACTAACCTCTTGCTTCTCGCTTCCAAGACAGTCTCTTCTTGACTTTCGTGACTCCTGCTGATTTCCAAGTGAAATCCATCCCACACTAACTTGACTCTCTCTTCGCTGCTCCGCTGAGCAAACAAGCCACTTTCCGCCTGGTAAACACCACGAGAAGCACCCCTTCGTATCCATCCATCACCTTGGGATACCGTTATCTTGGTCCACATTCCACGCATCTACCTTCCAAGCCAACGATCGATTTCGCTCCAGTATATATTCATCGTGGGCTCGTCGCTTCGTCCAGACTCGACTGCTTGGTCGTGAAACCCAGCCGATTGTCCTCTTAATTGAGTTCGACTAACGGCCCTTTTTTTCCATCCGAACCGCCTCGGTGAACCTTTAACCATGGCCATCCTTCGTACTGGTCCTCGTGACCCCGATGCTTTTCCTGCTATGCAACTCTTCCTCCTGGGTAAGTGAGCATACGATATGCTCTCCTACGGCTCGCTCAGCATAAAATGCTAACCCTTCATGTAGCGATTGTTCGACTAGCCGAGCCTATTGCCCTGACGTCCATCTTCCCTTATGCTTGGGCTCTTGTCAAAGAATTCCACATCGGCAACGAAGAACATGCCTCATTCTACGCGGGTATTCTCATCTCCGCCTTCTCCCTCGCCGAGGCTCTCATGGGCACTTACTGGGGTTCTCTATCCGATCGCATCGGCCGCAAGCCAGTTTTGATGATTGGTTCCCTTGGTACCATGTTCAGCATGTTGATGGTGGGTATGGCCCCCAGCTTTGGTGTTGCATTGTTTGGCCGTGCTCTTGGTGGTTTGCTCAACGGAAACATTGGTGTCATCCAAACCATGGTTGGTGAGTTGGTCACCAGGCCTGAGCATGAGCGTAAGTCTACTCCTTGTCCACATTACTGTCCCACACAAACTAACACATTCATACAGCACGTGCTTTCTCCATTATGCCCTTTATTTGGAGTATCGGAACCATTGTAGGTCCCTCCATTGGTGGCATGTTTGCAAACCCTCACGACTCTTGGCCCGAGGCTTTCCCCACTGGCAGCCTTTTCCAGCGTTATCCTTATCTATTGCCAAACCTTATCTGTTCAGGACTGTTGCTCGTGAGCATCGTACTCGGTTTCCTCCTCCTTGAGGAAACCCACCCTGATATGCAGCCTCGAGAGGCTCCAGCCATTGAATACCGTCCCACTGAGGAGACCCCTCTGATTCTGTCTTCCAACAACAGAATGGTGACTGAAGTCCAGCCTGAGGCTTATGGTGCTATTGAAGCCACTAGTGATATCTCGAGCGAGGACTGGGATGCTCTCACCCTTGAAAACGAGAAGGAGACGTCTGACGCTCCTATGAAGATCTGGAACCGACGTGTTGTGGGCTTCATTGTTGCCCTGTCCATCTTCACTTACCATTCTATGACATTCGACCATCTCCTGCCCATCTTTTTCGAGGAGAAGCGTGCTTCTGCCATTGAGATACTCAACCGTGGTTCCATCTTCCCCATTTACTCCCCCGGTGGTCTCGGAATGAGTCTACGCGACGTTGGCATGATCCTAGCCATCGATGGCGGCATTGCTCTGTTCATCCAGGTCTTTATTTTCCCCTGGGCTGTCCAGAAGTTCGGAACCTACCGCCTATTCCTGATGGTCACAGTCCTCCATCCCATCATCTACGTTCTCATGCCTATGTTGCTCCTTGTCCCCGAGAGCTCCATCTACCCTGCAATCTACGGTTGCCTCATTGTTCGCAACATTCTCTCCATTATCCTCTATCCTCTCTTGATGATCCTCATCAAGGATGCTACGCCCGCCCCCAGCGCCCTTGGCAAGGTCAACGGTTTGGCAGCCAGTGCTGGCGCCGCTTGCCGAATGATTGCCTCGCCTGTCGCTGGCTTCCTGTGGACAGTCGGTAGCAAGACAGACTGCTCTGCGCTGGCTTGGTATGGTAGTGCTATTGCTGCTATCTTCGGAGCCATTCAGTGCTTTTCCGTTCCTCGTCGCCATAACGAGGAACCCACTGAGGAGGCCCCAATTGTGCCTTGCAAACAGAAAACTACTGTTACAGTCACCGAGACCGAGTTTTACGAATCTTCTTGAGACAGCAGCTGACAGCAACTTGTGTCTCGGTTACTTCGAACCTACTTGAACGATCTTGGATTCCCAGCGCACGTTCATGAACTTGTTTGCTAAGCAAGTGTTTCAGTTTATGCCCCTTTACGTTTTTCGCAAGCTCGGAGTTTAGGTTTATTTGAATTTAATGACATAGAGGGAATGACTGGTAGAAGAGTTGCTTTTTCTAACGGCCATTATGACGGAGTATATATCCCCCGGTTTTCTTCAGGTGTTGGAGTTGGTCAACAAAAGAAAGGTCCACTGGCGTGCGACTTGGTCTCGAAAAGAACGATTTGTTATTACAAAAAAAGTTGCATTTTGAAGATGGAGGCTCTACATGTTGAGAATAGAAATAGATACAGTTATAATGTCTTGATTTCCATGTTTCGTGCCTCAATCCAGATACATTGAGTTTATGATAGGTCGGTACGAAGAAGAAAAGACTTCTTCACTATGTAAGAGCTACTGATCCAATTGTGTTTTCAATTGTCGCTTACAACGAATCGATACACTTTTTTGATACTCAGTCGTAGTCGGTTGATGCCCAATAAAATTTGCCACCTACCAAAAGTTGGAGAAGCTCAAATTTTAGCAGCATCAACTCACTCCTCCAAAGTCGACCCCACCAATGACATCTCAGGCATAGAGTCACAGCAAAATTCTTGAGTAAAAGACAACAGCAGTGTTATCTTCTCAACAAGGCAAAATGCACATCGAGGAAATTACCGACAAGGTGGATGAGGCCATGAAGCTCTCTCAGACAGAGCAGGCCTCATCAGAGCCTCAACAGGAACAGCAACAAGCCAGCGCAACGGATGCGACAAAACCTCAACTCCCGCCGGCGCATGCCATCGCCAGCGGAAAGACCGTGGATGAGGTATGGGAGGATCTCAATAAGTCTCCGCTCTTCATGACAGACCTGGATGCCAACGATGAGAACGACGACATCGCTGCGCTGCAAGCCCTCGCCTATGAGGGCACGCCGCTTGAGAACGGCCTGGAGTTCAAGGAGCGAGGAAACGAGTACTTTAAGATGCGAAGCCACGCCGACGCAAAAGAGTTTTACGGCAAGGGTATCGCTATTCTCGCGGGTGAGGAGCGCAAGCGCGCAAAGGGAGAACAGACGAAGAACCAAGAGGGTGTGATTGACACCGAGGAGGAAATTCAGAAGCAGCGCGAGACGCTTGAGACGCTGTACGTAAACCGCGCAGCGTGCCATCTCGCCGTCAAGAACTACCGCAGCTGCTGGCTCGACTGTGCTGCGGCACTGCGCTTGAATCCTCGCAACATCAAAGCTTATTACCGCAGTGCGCGGGCTCTTCTCGCTGTGGATCGCATTGAGGAGGCTGACGATGTGTGCGCGCGGGGTCTGACTCTTGATGAGTCGAATGCCTCACTGCGAGGTGTGGCCGACGATATCATCAAGCGGGCCAAGGAGGTTGATGCACGACGCAAGAGAGATGCAGAGCGCGAGGCTAAGGAGAAGCGACGGGCGTTGCTCGTCAAGGCAGCTCTACGAGCGCGCAATATTCCCACGCGTACGACATCGCAACCGCCAGAGATGGAGGACGCAGGTATTGCGCTTCTGCCAGATCCCGATGACCCTCGCAGCACACTTGCTTTCCCCACGGTGCTGCTGTACCCGCTTCATCTCGAGTCGGACTTTATCAAGGCATTTGAGGAGACACACTCTCTTGAGGACCACCTGAGCTATATCTTCCCTCTGCCGTGGGACAAGGAGGGCGCTTACACGCCTGCGGGAGTGGAGGCTTATGTCGAGACCAAGCAGGGTGGTCTGCTCAAGATGGGCAAGCGAGTGCCGCTGCTCAAGGTTCTAGGCACGGGCAAGGTTGAGGTGGTGGATGAGGTGGTGAGAATCTTTGTTGTGCCCAAGGATAAGGCCGAGGCGTGGACCAAGGAGCACAAGGCCAAGAGGGCGGCCGAGAAGGGTGAGGCGAGCTGATGTTGAACATCAAGAGATAATAAAAAGTATATGTGTTGTACAGAAATGTCTGTGTTGCTAAGTTATGGAATGTGATTGCTAACTATCCCTTTTGCCTGACAGGGGTCATATATGCGGTAACCGCTGCAAGATGATGGTAATGATGATAAACTAAACAAACAAGCCCGAGCTATTCCATTCTATTTGTTATTGGTCATATACCCCAAGATTCCGATCCGATAAAATTTGTCCTTTCCTACTCTTTTTCTCCTTTTCAAAATCACGTTCAAAACGAAGTGGCTCGATGTCTCTTGCTACGATGCTCGTCCTCTGGGGCAGACTCGTCGACCTGTAGGTCCTCGGAGTAAGTGGGAAGGGCACCAACGGCAGTAGGAGCTGAAGAACTCTGTTCCTGCATGCTGAGATTCAGGAGAAGCATAGCGGCATTCTTCTGAGCCGTATCAGCTCCAGCCTGAGGCTCTCTCGTCTCTCGCTGTCTCATGGGACTGACCTCAGGGGTTGCAGCCATGACCATAGAGCTCGTACTCATGTTGGGGCTGGCACTTCCTCTGTAACTGTAAACCCAATCCTCTTGCTCAAGCCGACGCTTAGACCCCCATGCCGCGGTAGGAAGTGCTGCTCCATGCTGCAGCGGAGGAATACGAGGTATCGCACTGAGCCAAGGGTTGGGCTCAGGGCTGGGATGGTTGGCAGGAGTCCAGCTTGAGCCCGGTCGAGACGTCACCATATATCCAGGAAGACCTGATCCGGTACTCGAGGCCGAGTTCGGTGTCGACATGTAGTGATGGTCAGGTTCGTGTTCCATTGCCCAAGTAGGATCGCAAACCAGACGAGGTCGAAATCGTTGTTTGCGCTCTTCTTGCGGACAGATGCTTGGCGGGACACTTTTATCGTCTCTCGGAAAGCTTGTGGCGCCGTGAAAGTTAGGCGCCATAGTATTCATGTACATGCGTCGAGCCATCTCAGCTTCGCGAGTAGCGTCGATGATTATTTGGGGATTGATGATCATTCGGCCAAATTCAGACGAGTTGGGGTGAACGCAGGAGGCTGGAAATGTCGGACCAAAGATAGGGATCAAGGCCCCGGCGACGGGGTAACAAAAGGTTGCGCAGATAGCTCTAGCACATTGATATGGCATCCAATAGCCTGTGAAAGTAAGTCAGCAAACCAACCAGATGATTCTGATAACTGCAACATACCTTGAGCAGCTATAGAGCCTCCAGTAATACTATGCGTAATCTCCTTAAGACCCGGGTTAAGGTTCAGCATCTTTGCTGGCATCGTCTGTGTCATGGTTAGTATGTTCAGTCAAAGCATATTGTTTCCTCTGCCCAGTCACTTACCTTTCCGTAGTTACGACATTTGAAGAAAGGGGTCATGCGGACAAGCCCAACATTGTAATCCCACATCACAGCGTATTCAACGTCCTCTCCAATAGGAATAAAGTCGTATTTGAAAACTGTGAAGTTTGTGTTAATAGCCTGTGATCAAACATCACGAGGGACTTACCTTCAAAGCTCTCTCGTCCGGTCTTTTCGAAGAAGTCCTTTTTGCCGCTGTTATATGGGATGTGAAGACATGTTTCATGAATATGTCCAAACTGGCTGACTTGGAACCTCTGGATTTCTTGGAAAGCCACTTCGTTCAAGTGCTCGAACGGGGGAAATCTGACTTGGCCGCGAAGCTTCGACTTAGCTAGATTGCTAGTGTCTTTCGCTACGGTTCTGTAAGAATGCATTATTGAACGACTCAACGCTTGGTTCGAAGATTCTCCAGAATTAGGGATTGTTGAAGACTCGGGCGAAGGACTTGGTCGAGAAAAAGGGGAAGCGTTATCTCCCGGAGGGGCTGGGTTCAGGAGACCTTTAAGAGACAACATGATGATGATAGCCAGCGACGTTTGCCAAAAGTCCAGAATTTGTAGTTTGAGATGCAGAAAGACGCTCGCGGGATGCAGCTGGCCAAAAGTCTGGCCGTAAAAGGATGGCTAAACCAAATAGTTTGGATAGCACAGCGGGCAGCGGCCGTGATATAACTACTTCTGGACTGCAGGGAAGGACAGACAACCGCAATCGCAACGCAACAGCTGGTGGAAACTCCTCGCCTTTCAGGTCACCCTTCAGCTTGACAAACACCTCGGGGAAGGGCAAATATGCCTACGTGTACCGAGATGGACGACGGTCAGGAACCCCAGCTTGGCCTGGCTCAGCAACCAAGGTTGCTTGCGTAGAGAACCTGCAACTCCAAAAGTCGGTCACGCCTTTATTCGGCCAGCCCGACACTTTTCGTCAAGATTTCTTTGTTCTTTGAGTATCAACGCCGGCTTCCAAGGGGGGAGAGCTCCGTTGATGAGCTCCCACCGCCTGGTGCTAGCAGGTACTAGGGAACAGCCACCAAGTGATAGATGACGGGACGATGTCGGAGCAAGTCAGCGGGGACGGAATGAAAGAGACTGGGCTCATTTGAGAGCCTTGAGGTCAAAAGCAAGGACGAGGGCTGTGGGTAATTTGGTGAATAGGCACGTCGTGTCCCACGGCTACGGTTTTCCCCAGCTGTCTGAGAGATTTGCGTGTGAGTCCAGAGTCCCGCTTTATCAAACAGTTCCCCTATGTCCTCCAGATTTCTCCTCCGCATTAGGACGACCATAAGGCAGAGAGAACTGCGACAGGGGGTGCAGATTGGTACTATTGGGTGTGGATATGTTAGTCTTCACGCCGTGCTGTCTGTTACACTCCCGTAATGCTCTTGAGTTCTAAACTCGACAGGGCACCCCCGACTACCAACTAATACGACTGTCGTTGCAGTTCGTCTCTCTGACTGACTGACTGACCGACCGGCTGGCAGGCATGGCCGGGAAGCCAGGGGAGATAGAAAAAATGGTCTTTGAGCCGCAAGACTGAACGATTCAGATGACGAATTGGCTGTCTCGCCTTGTTTGAAACCGCCCCACGAGCTTTTGGCAAAGTTGAAGCACAGGCGGACTCTTGCATACCACATCGTCCAGGACCTTCTACCCCAGTCTGTTTCCTCATGTCTGTACAACAAAGAATGGCGGCCTTACTGCCACTGAGAGCCTGTCCTGACTTCAACACTCCCCTAGTTTTGCTCGAGTCGCCCCCACGTGTCAGTATGACAACTGACAGCTAGGAGGAGCACACTTCCTTGCCGGGCAGCTTGCTGGATAATGGCGCCGAGAATTCTATCAAATGTCTCTCCCATCATCACTGGCAGTAACAACATAGTGTGGCTCCAGTTTGTCATGGGTAGACCGCCATCATTTGGCGTGTTCCTCTGTCTGGACAAAAGAGCTGCGCGTAACCGTTGCATACTACACCGGTAGTATTCTGCCTATTGAGGGTTCGATGGCGCTTCCAGAATTCAGTTTGTTAGCTATCCCTCCCAAATGATATGTCGTGGTGAAGCTGGAAACAACCTGTCATGTCTCTGATCCTCGTTACCCTCACGAGCTGTTAGTCGTACAGGCACAAGATAAATTTCCGAGGAACACAAGACTATGCCCAATACACCCGCCCCTCAGCTCTTTGGGGGTCTGCAATCTTGATGAAATCAATTGTCATAGGTCCGAGGTACCTAGCACCCCAATCGTAGGCAGTCCAGGGCGAATGTTCTGTGTTGTGTTGCCCATTATCTTTGACTAGTGCAGGATGACTAGGTCTTGACTTGCGAGATACGATGGCATCTTCCTCCGCTTTCTTCATTGATGCCTACTCATTTCTGTCGACTCATCATGGTACGATGTGCTGTAGATCGCTTTCGAGTCGAAACCCCTGGGGACGTCAGCACAGTCTCGCGAAACTCATCACATCTGACGCGACCAGCCGACGGCTCGGGCAGAGACACGCTTCCGGAGTCGGGTCTTCTGCCCATTTATTCGAGGTTTTCAGTAATGGTGCAATTGGATCACAGCTGATCGACCACTCTGAGGCGCTGAGAAAAGGGTGGAAGCAGGGCCCAACGGCGGGACAGGACATCTGTCGGTAGAACACCGTTGTAACTTGCAGGTCTTGAGCGTATGTAGCACTGTCTAGTTATCTTGGCACTCCTTAATCGGGATCGCATATGACATCCGCACTTAATTCGAGAGCTAGCCAGGTTGTTTGATCTTCCACCAAGTTGATCGGGCCGAGCTGTGACAAATTCGGAAACGACTGATTTCACAAATCGGTGTCGGAGTATATGGTGACTTTCTTAGTTCTCAAGACTTGGTTTCAGATGATTGTACGATTTCCTCGAGGTAGGACAGCGGGAGGCCAAGGCGAGCTAGTTCTTCTTTTGCATCAGGTACAACTAAAAGCATACAGCGGCTCCCTGCATCGAATTCGGGCGGTGTTGCTATTTCCCCTTCTCCGTTGGTGTGGCATACGTCCCTGTACCTGTGTGAAGTAGGTACTCTGAATAGAAGTAGAAGAAGCGTTTCCAGCGCCCGACTCCAAAATATCACAAGGAAGTTATCGGTTCCAGCTTGAGAGTCTATATGCAAGGATGTAAGCGTGATATCAATTGTACCACATTGTATAATCCGAGGAAGAACAGCGCAATAGGGCAGTAGACTGGTCGAGAAATTGGCCTTTGTTGGGGTCCGCATGAGCCGACCATAGAAGCTTGCATTCGATATCACATACGGTTGATCGAGCTCAAAGCGTCGCTTGAAATGGACAGTGTAGCCTGCACAGGAGTGCTAAAGCGGATTTGGACTTCAGGTGACAACCGGTGCCTCTCTGAACTCTTTCGGGGTGAGACGACCAGCCTCAGCCAAGCTAATCTCGAAGACGGTACAACCAGGAGAATAAGCAAGAATTAAAGGCTGATCCCATGGAGACACACACGTATTTGGCAAAGACTTTCCTCCGTCCCAAGTTGTACACTTTTGACTCGGCCCGCTAAGCCAAGCTGAGACCGGTGCATGTCCGACTTCGAGCTTGACAGGCTCGGTTCGGGGAATAAGCGATCAGAATACGACTGACTGAGGGCCGTCCTCGGATACCTGTCAAGTTGCCGTAGTCTCGATGGAGAAAGCTCCTGTTCTGGCGAGCTTGTGAAACGTATGGCACGAGCCGAAGCGCAAATGAAACAAGCCCGTAATGGCGGTTTGCTGGCTTTTGACTTGTTTTTAGATGCTTTTATTGCATTTTGATCAAACTGGAGTCAAGTTTGAAGCCTGAATAGGACTTGATCCGAGAGTAGGTTTCATGATGAGAGCCCTGGGGTTCATCCCATCCTCCAACGAACCAGTCTGGCGAGTCGAGTTTGAGTCATACGAGCTCAAGCCTGGTAAATATTGATATTTCAAGGCTATTAAATCATCATGATGAACACCAAATGAAGAAGATAGTGTTGTAATAGATTGCATGGAAGGCATTGCGTTGTTCAACCAAATGTCCCTTCCGCATCCGCTTCTAGGTGTCTGATCAGGTGCTAGATCACGGGATTCATCGTTTGCAGGCTAACACCCTAGCCTGAGGCATCTAAGCGCGGCCCCACAACGGCCGGGTGTGGGTCGCCGCAGTCGCGTCCTTGTAAGATTTGTTTACACTCAAGACCCTTGATTGCCACAACAACAAACGCTCGTTTTAGCTGTTGATGGGAAGTTTGGCACATCTTGTTTCTTCACTTCCGTTGTCGCGACTCTGCGCGCGAGCAATACCCCTTGCTCGCTTTAGCCGTCCTTCAGTGTTGAACTCTTTGTCTATATCTTGCTTCCCATTGCCATTGCCCTTGTATTCAACTTCTTTGTCTTTAAATTCTGTACTGGCGCCCCAAGTCAGATTCTTTTCTCCCACCACAAACACCAACACCAACAAAATGGAGTCCGATGCGTCCATGTTCAGTATCGAGGACGAGTCAGATGGCTATGCTCCCGAACCCGTGAGCCCCTCTTCTTTTTCCCCCTCTTTGCTTCACAATACAATCAATCATGCACCGTGAATGCCTGTTTGCCTGCATCTGCCTCCCCGCTTCTGCCTGTCAGCCCGCATTGAAGCCTTTCAACTCCCTTCGCCAAAGCATTTTCTCGCACAAAACAACAACATCAACCTTTCACATCTCTTCTTCTCCCGCAAACTTGTTTCTAACCTCTTCGCCATAGAAAGCGAAGCCGAAAGCCGCCCCAAAGAAGGCTGCTGCGCGGCCTGCCGTCAAGAAGATGGTACAAACTACCCTCAAAACCAAGGCTGCGCCCAAGAAGCGCCCGACGCCTGAGAGCGATGATGACGATATGAGCGATGCCACGGGTTTCTCCAACACCCCTCCCAAAGCCAAGAAACAAAAGAAGGAGCCCTCAGCCAGCAAGTCTTCCGGCACGCCGTTGGCGGAGGTCGAGAACGACAGCATGGCCATCGATAGCCCAGAGAAGCCTGGCAAACCCAAAACAGCCACCGAAATGTATACCAAACTATCACAACTTGAACACATTCTCAAGCGACCTGACACGTACATCGGCTCTGTCGAGAGGACGGATCAAATGATGTGGGTCTTCAACAAGGAGACTTCACTGATGGAGTATAAAAATGTCAACTTCGTGCCTGGTCTCTACAAGATCTTTGATGAGATCTTGGTCAACGCTGCCGATAACAAGCAGCGCGACAGCTCCATGACGCAAATGAAGATTAACATCGACCGCGAGGCTGGTGTTATCAGCGTTGAGAACAACGGAAAGGGTATCCCTATTGTGATCCACGAGAAGGAGAAGATTTACATTCCTGAGCTTATCTTCGGGCATTTGTTGGCGGGTTCCAACTTTGACGACAACGAAAAGAAGACCGTTGGTGGTCGCAACGGTTACGGAGCCAAACTGTGCAACGTTTTCAGTACCGAATTCAATCTCGAATGCCAGGATAGTGAGCATGGCAAGAGGTACAAGCAAACATGGACAGACAACATGCAAAAAATGCAAAAGGCCAAGATCACCAGCAGCAAAAGCGCCGACTTCACTCGAGTTACCTTCAAGCCTGACTTCAAGCGCTTCGGTATGGAGGACGGCATTGATGACCACCTAGAGAGTCTCCTATATCGAAGAATTTACGATATGGCGGGCACGATTCGAGGCATCAAGGTGTTCCTCAACGGCGAGCAAATCAAGATCAAGGACTTCAAGGCCTACTGCGATCTTTACGCCAAGTCTATCGCGAAGGAAAGGAGTAGCGAAGAGGGCGGTACTCCTACCTGCACTGTGGAGATGGACAAAGACAAGTCACATCCTCGATGGGAAGTTGGCTTCGCCGTCTCCGACGGCACTTTTAACCAAGTGTCGTTTGTAAACTCGATCGCCACCACCAGCGGAGGCACTCACGTCAATTACATTGCTGACCAGATTACCGCTTCTCTTCTCAAGACCATCAACAAGAAGCGGAAGGGTCATACTTTGAAGCAGAGTCATTTACGCAACCACATCTTCATCTTTGTCAACTGTTACATCAACAATCCATCATTCAACTCGCAGACCAAAGAACAGATGACTACCAAGGTCAGCACATTTGGTAGCAAATGTACACTGGGCGATGATTTCCTCAAGAAGATTGCAAAGTCTGATGCCATCCAGAACATCTTGGACTTCGCTGAGAAGAAGGCCGACAAGATGATGGCCAAGGGTGATGGAGGCAGACGATCACGAGTGAGTAACGCCAAGCTGGTCGAAGCCAACTTTGCTGGCACCAGAAGGGGCCATGAATGTACCCTTATCCTGACAGAAGGTGACTCTGCCAAGGGTCTGGCTGTTTCTGGCCGCGCCATTCTCGACCCCGACCGTATCGGTGTCTTCCCGCTTCGGGGAAAACTGCTCAACGTACGTGACGCTTCGGTTGATCAGATTGCGAAGAATGCAGAAATCCAGAACATCAAACAGTTCCTGGGTCTCAAGCATAAGCAATCGTACACGGACACGAAGAACCTCCGATATGGACATCTGATGATCATGGCCGATCAGGATCACGATGGAAGTCATATCAAGGGACTTCTCATCAACTTCCTTGAAGTCCAATTTCCGTCCCTTCTGAAAATTCCGGACTTCTTCCGAGAATTCATTACTCCAATTGTCAAAGTTTGGCAAGGTCCCAACCCCAAGAAGCCTCAGCGTTTGAAGTCCTTCTTCACACAACCTGAGTACGAGGAGTGGAAGGAAGGCCACAAGAACGAACTCACTCGATGGCACTCCAAGTATTTCAAGGGTCTGGGAACAAGCTCCAACGAAGACGCCCAAGTCTACTTCACCAATCTAGATGACCACTTGAAAGAATTTGAAGTCATGAAGCCTGAAGAATCCAATATGTTAGAGCTGGCCTTCTCCAAGAAAAAGGCAGATGCCAGAAAAGAATGGCTCGGCAACTTTGTGCCTGGAACTTTCCTGGATCATTCGACCAAATCCATCACCTACTCCGACTTCATTAACCGAGAGTTGATTCTCTTCAGTATGGCTGATAACATGCGATCCATCCCATCTGTTCTAGATGGTTTCAAGCCTGGTCAACGCAAGGTCATCTATGCTTGCTTCAAGAGAAACTTGGTCAAGGACAAGAAGGTCGTTGAATTGGCTGGTTACGTGTCTGAACAGACAGCATACCATCACGGCGAAATGTCTCTTCAGCAGACCATCATTGGTCTGGCTCAGAACTTTGTGGGTTCGAACAACATTAACTGCCTGGAACCCAGTGGAAACTTCGGTTCTCGACTTGCCGGTGGCTCGGATGCCGCCAGTCCTCGTTACACCTTCACTCGTCTGTCACCATTTGCCCGCAAGATCTTCTCGCCCATGGATGAACCAAACCTGCTTCATCACTATGAAGATGGCAAGAAGATTGAGCCAATGGTGTATGCTCCCATCATTCCCATGGTTTTGGTCAACGGTGCCGATGGTATCGGTACGGGTTGGAGCACATCCATTCCCAATTACCATCCTGCAGACATTGTCGCAAACTTGAAGCATCGAATGGGCCGCGTCGATGATAAAGTGGTAGAGGAAAGGCCCTTTGAGACCATGACACCTTGGTTCCGTGGCTGGAAGGGAACGCCTGAAGCTGCCGGGCCTGATCGTTACAAGTTTAATGGTATCGCCTATCCCAACGAACAAAAAGACAATGAAGTTGTTATTACGGAACTACCTATCCGTATGTGGACTGATGACTTCAAGGCACGCTTGGAGAAGGTGATCAGCGGCGTTGATGGCCCGACCTGGATCAAGGATTACAAGGAATTCAACGACCACAGCACCGTTCACTTTGAGATTGCTGTGGATGAAAAGCACATGGGCAAAGTCCTTGAGGAGGGTGTCCTCGAGCGCTTCAAGCTCAACAAGCAGGTGGCTACCTCCAACTTGGTTGCGTTTGACTCCAGGGGCCAGATTCGCAAGTATGAGAAGGTCGAGGATATTCTGGAAGAGTTCTACCACTACCGTCTCGACATGTACACAGAGCGAAAGGTGAGTGCTTGGCCCTTGGTTTAGCAATAACATTACTAACTCTTGCAGAAACACTGGCTGGCAGTCTACCACGCAGACTATCGCAAGCTCAAGAATCAGGCGAGATTCATCAAAGAGATCATCGATGGAGAACTTACGGTTGGCAAGAAGAAGAAGACCGTGCTTGTGCAAGAACTTCGAGAACGTGATTACGAGGCCTTCCCCCGTGGTGGTGACAAGAAGAAGACCGCGGACGAAGAAGATGACGAAGAGGACCAAGACGTCGAGGGTGACTCCGACAATGGTGCTCGGGATTATGATTACCTTCTCTCGGTAAGTTCATTGGTGAAAGTAAATGCGACTTGGAGGCTGATGCATTATAGATGCCCATCTGGTCTTTGACAGCTGAGCGTCTCGAAAGGCTCATGCAGGCTATCGAGAAGAAGAAGGCGGAACATGACGACCTTCTTGCCCTCAGTGAGAAGGACCTCTGGTGCCGTGACCTTGACGACTTCATGATTGAGTGGGAGAACCAGATTGCAATCGATGCTGAAATCAAGACAAGCATCCGCCGCTTGGGCCGCCGCGTCTCTAAAAAGATAGGTGCTGGCACCGCTCGTGGTCGCAAAGCCAAGGATGATGATGAGTATGAGCCCGAGAAGAAGGCTCGCGGTAGGCCAAAGGCTGGTGCTGCTGCTGCTGCCAAGCCAGCTGCCAAGGCACCGGTCAAGGTGGAAACGAAGAGTGCTCAACGATTTGCCGAGATGTTCAGCTCCAAGCCAAAGGTCAAGAAAGAACCTAGTGCCGATGTCATGGAACTATCGGACCTTTCTGACGATGACTACGCTGCCCTGAGCCGCAGCAAATCATCAGCACCGGCAGTTAAGACATCTCAATCACCACCAACTGAAGCGCCGGACACCGGACGCGTCAAACGAGCTGCCGCTTCTAAGGTAAGGGCAATCATCGACGACGACTCTGAGAGTGACGACGATCAAATGCTTGGCGATGTCGGTGCTCTTGTCAAGGGCATTGATAAGCCAGCTAATGGCGAAAGGGGCAGGTTTAGCCTACATGCCATGAGCCGACCAGACTCTAGCCAGGGTAATGGTGGTAGCAGTGGACTCTCCAAGCCGAGAGCCAAATCAGCCAAGGCGTTTGACTTTGATTCTGACAGCCCTGACGATACCAACTATGAGCTTCTCGCCAAATCGTCGCCACACAAGACGGCCACAAAGGATGACCACATTGACAGCTTCCTTTCGGATGATGAGCCTTTTGTTGCTACAGCCAAGCCAGCCGCGAGCAAGTCCAAGTCCGCCAGTGCTAGTTCTGACGAACCAGCACCAGCTGGCCTTGCCACAGTGAAGAAGGGACGAGGTCGCCCTGCTGCTGCGAAGAGTAAGGACAAAGGCGCGCCAGCAAAGCCCAAGGCCGCTCCCAAAGCCGCTGCCAAAGCTACTACGAAGGCAGCCGGCAAGGTAGCCTCGAGGCCCGCTGCCAAGCAAACAACTCTCTCACCGGCAGCAAAGGCATACGCCGCCAAGAAGGCCGTCAAGAAGTCTGTGCTCGATGAGGACTCTGACGAGGATATGGCTGAGCCTGACTCACCTCCTCCCAAGGCTACTTCAAGAGCTCGGCCTGGACGTGCTGCCGCTGCAAGACGGCCTATTGTTGTTGACGACGACTCATCAATAATGCAGCCAGATGATGACAGTGACGATCCTTTCGACATGGATGATGATGAGGATTAGATTCGTTCAGTCCGGAGATAAGTGTTGATGAAAGACAACAGAAGTGTTCATTATTCTTGTTAAGAACCGCCGCCATGTTTGGTTCTGTTGCTGTTATTTCCTTGTTTGTCGAGCATGAAACACTGCGTGATTACGAAACCTGAAAGCAGGCAGCATGATGAAAGGGATCAAGGAAGGGAGGGCGGATCTGAAGCTGATAGTTGTGGTTTGGTTTGGGTTAATGGCGTCAAAGGATGCAGGACATTTGCTTAAGGCCTGGGCCTGACTGTTTATTCGATATCCGAACATGGTTCAACACATCATATCATAACATTAGCTGTGTAAACAATTTGCTTAACTATTCATTTGGTATCACATATTAACCAGTGTAATTTAGTGAATGAGTGAGAGTTATGTTGACGTTACTGTAGAGGCATCGTAGGTATAATGCCCAGCCCACCTCTGAAGGCTTGTAAGTCTTATCGATAAAAGCTAAGCTAACCTCAGCTAGCGCGGGGCTGTTGGAGAATCCAAGGGTCCAATTTATCATCCCCCTCCATCCCACTCCCACTCACTCGTTTGCCCTTAACAACCACATCACAGCAAATTCACCCTCCCAAAATGTCTTCAGAAGAACCCCAATCCCTCCGCTCCCTCTACGAAGCCGCCGAAGAAAAGCGTCACGCTCTCGACAACGCCTTCGAAGCAACATCCCCCGCCTACCGCTCCGATCTCGAAGCAGCTCTATCCCTCTACTCCGCAGCGCGCGACAGGATCTCCGCCGTATCCCTCTTCTCCCCCAACGAAGGCATCGAGGACGTCTCAACCTCTGATCTTCCCTACCTCCTTCTCGAAGCCCACGTCGCAGAACTTGTCCAAAAGACTCCCAACCAAAGCCCCGACCAGCGCGTCGACGTCCTCGCAGAGTCTCGCGCAGCTTACGAGCGCTTTCTCGCCGCAGTTGACGGCTATGGACTCGTGCAGGGCCCCTACGATAGAGTCCTCGAACGATACCGCGACGATCCTGAGGGTTTCGCCGTGGTAGCGACCACTGATGGTGCGGCGCGAAGAGATGGAAAGATTGCGAATTATCGCGCGGAGAAGGCGCTCAAGGACAAGCTTCAAATGTTGAGGCAAAATCCGCGCTATGTCGAACATGGTGATGAGGAGCTTGTTCGGGAGCTTTACATGACACAAATAACTTTTGCGGTGCATTCTGCTCTTCAAGCGCTGGACTCTTTGAACCGTGAGGTGCAGATTCTTGCACAGGCACCTCGTCCGCTTGCACCCGCGTCGACCGATACACCCTCTCCTGACGACCATTCTTCACGTCTCGATCAGCCCCTACGTCGTCTGCATTCTATTCCAGGTGGTCCGCTGCTCTCCAAGCAGGGTAAGCCGCTGCAGCCGTTTACGCTGGTGGGTTCGCGGGATCAGATGTCACGGGACGTATTTCGATCAGGGCACAATTTGCCTACTATGTCTATTGATGAGTACCTCGAGGAGGAGAGACGGCAGGGAAATATCCTCCAGGGTGGTGTGGAGGAGAAGAAGGTGGTGGATGAGGATGATATGCATGCTGTGGATCGCGAGACTTACAAGCAGCGCGAGTGGGATGAATTTGTAGACCACAACCCCAAGGGAGCAGGTAACACTCTTAATAGAGGGTAAGGATGTGTACATTTTGGAATGGATATACGAAAACAGGATGGATAATGGCAACGGCGTTAAAAAGATGGCAGGTGGTAATATGGAG
This sequence comes from Fusarium sp. FL617, assembly GCA_030142105.1. NCBI lineage: Eukaryota > Fungi > Ascomycota > Sordariomycetes > Hypocreales > Nectriaceae > Fusarium > Fusarium sp. FL617. The sequence continues at coordinate 2,115,854 of JAREIL010000012.1, read as the reverse complement.
GGTTCAGCGTTCAAGACATGCATTGCTGGTAATGGAAAATATACAAGGAATGATACCCTCAGATATGCGTATTTGCCGGCTATATGAGTTATTTGTTAATGCATCCCTCTATGTGTACAAACTCGTATCAAATCCGTGGCATTTTATATTCGGTTGTACCCTTGTCCCTTTAGCCCTTTTTGTCAAACATCCCAAAAAGAAATCCACATTATTATGAAATCGTACCCGTGCTGTCATCACTGTCAAACATATACACATCATCATCACTGTCGTCATTCGTCGAGTTCCAGCCCTCAGTTGCAGACGTCGACTCCGAGTCTGTCGTCTCAACTGTCATGTTGACTGCCTCACCCATATCTTGATGGTCGGCAGGTATGGCAAACCTAGCGTTCGCATAATCATCAGATCCTCCCATTGTGAAAGACTCCGAGGCGATCGATTTGTCATCGGCGATAACTTGGTCCTGTCGATACACAGTTGATATACTGTCGTGAACGTTGATGGAAGCACCTGTCGTGCTGCCCCATACTCGCAGCTGATCCATATCTTCAACCATGGAACCAGTAATACTTGAGGGTGCCGAGGGAATTGTATGGCCAGTATGATACGCAGGACCTGGCCCATTGGGGCCCATCTCCGTCGATGGAATAGGATCCTCAAAGACGCCGCCAGTGCCATCATCACAACCTCCCGCCCACAGGGGTAGAAACTTCAGCTCGTTGTCGGTGAGTGTGAGGAGCAGATGACGGGTTATGTTAAGCGGTGGTTCAATGTCATGGCGCAACCACGAGAGAGTAATTGGGCGAAGACCCTTCTTAACGCCAGCCTCTAAGGCATCAAGCGACACCATGGGATTGCTTAATGGTCTTCCCACCCCCATGGTGGGAAAAAGTTCGTCCGGGAAGATTGAGGCCCAGAGCGAGCGTTTTGACTCTCTTGGGGCACATGCAAGGAAGAATCTGACTGCGTTTGTCGTATCATCCAGGAGAGTCCTGTATGTTCGTTGCTTGTAGCCAGACAACGTGCACCTGCTATTACGATATCTTCGGCCATCCAAGAGAACGCCAAGATCATTGTAGGGGGCAGCACAGAGAAGCATCTGTACTGAATTGAAGTCTTGCATGATGATGGTCGCCTTTTCAAAGTCCTTTGGCTCCACGTATGTAAGGCGGTCTTGATCAATGCTAATGTATGTCTCATGGTTGTATGTCGGTGGAGTTGTCATTACGTCGTCCCACATATGCCCAACCTCAAAGTACAATGCCTTCATGAGAAGACGAAGACTGTTGAGTGCGCTTTGGCTGAGTGGAGATGTTTCTTTCTCGAGCATTTGCTCGAGCCATCGCAGCTTCTTCCACTCTTCGATATCCCAAAAATCGAAAAGCCTTGGGTTCCGCATCATAGCATTGATATCTGACACCCGCTCAACAAGGGCTTGAGCTGCGTGTTGCACAAGATTGTCAAGCTCGTCGGGCAGGTCTCCCAGCTTCCTCCCGAATATTGTTGTTGTCTGAGCGACATGCGGGTTTGGTTTCGTGTCGGCGGCCAGTTTGAGGGCGAGTTCATTGACTAAAATCCTGAAAGCATTCTCTGTGATCTGGGGAATCTGAAGGGAGAAAGCAATCTGCAAAGCTTCTTCTGGAAGAACCTCAACAAAAGTAATGTTCTGTCCATGCATGATCCATTGCGTAACACGATCGCGGAGGATGGAGCCACAGTCGAAGATGTTACCGAGTTTGACCAAAGTCCATAGTCGTGTGGCCGAGTCCAGAATGACGCCTTTGCCTTCAATCAACATGAGCAACCTCACAATGCCGTTTCGGTGACGTATAGGGCAGTAATCCGGGATGTGTCGGTACGGGGGCGTTTCGTAGTGTTCGTTCTCATTCCTAGCTTTCATCTGCAGGGCAAACTCGGGTTTAATAGGAAGTGAAGGCTTCTGTTGGCCATTTTCGGTTGGATTTGTTAGGTCTAGCGGAGATTCGGGATTCTCTTTTGTAGGCGATGTGCTATCATGTTGTTCTTTGTCGTCCACTGAGGCCTTCGGTAGTCTGTTGCACATGCAAACGTCGTCATGGCCACATACAAGCCAAGGGTCGACATCATTCATCAAAGAAGAGCTCCACCATTTGATTATTCCAGGAGTTAAGGATAGCTCGGTCATCTGGAACACTAGATCATCTCCTTCCGAGGGCGGAGTCAGATCAAGCAAATACTTGATACCTTCAGGCATCTTGTTGACCATCTTCTGACGACGTTGGATCCTGAATTGATATGTAGGGCCTAGCATGTCAGCAAACTTTGAAGAGCCGGTCTCTAGCAATTTACTAGAATGGACGCGGAATTGTTGTGACTTGTAAATGATTCCATGGCAATCGGTATGGTTGAGAACTCCCTTGTGGTGAACAGGATAGTCGATGAAAACAAGAGTGTCTCCTTGGCTGAGCTCGAAGCTAACGGAATGAAGGCGGTAGAGTTCAAAGTTGCGAGTCTCGTCGATTTCCTTCTGGGGCATGAGCATGTTTGTTGGTTGGCAGACTACATGGATAGGTTTATTGAAGTGAGAGCCTGTCCAGCTTGACAGGGGTGCTGGTTTCGGCCAATCTAGGGCGAGTCCCATAATGTCTTGAGATTCCTCTAGGTCTTGGTCTTGGTCTTGGTCTTGAGATAATGGGACGTTGATAGGCGTATCAGTGACTTCGGGCCAGGGGTCTGGTACAATGAATGTTTGATCGCTCTGCCAGTCATTGGGAAAGTCCATTGCAGTTAGGCAAACGTGATCCTCTTCTGTATTGCTGGGGATGTTGATGCGAGGCAACTCTAGAGCAGTAGAGATAATAGAACAAAGGCAATCAGTGTCGGAGGATGAGGTCATGGATCAATGTCCAAAAAAGCTGTTGATTTTCCAGGGTAGTTCAAAGATGTAGATATAGTTGAAAGCGAGTCGAGAGGTTCCAATATCAACTGTCAACTGTCAACTGTCAAGGCTGACTCAAGCCTATACTGCGGACAGGCAACCCAGAGGCTGTGTAGGCCGTTTGGGTTGCGTAGGCTATGCAGGGCCAGATAATGCAGGCCCGGCCAGGCCAAGCAGGCGCAGAGAGATGGAGATAGAGAAGTAGTGTTTATGTAGCAATTTGATGCAAAAGTTGGTTTGGTTTAGTTTGACTGTTGAAAGGTGGTGAATATTGATTGACTTTGCATGTGAGGGGATGTAAGATCTAGAGTTTAGAAATTGAAGGATGGGCTGACAGTGATAAATAAGTTGAGGGAGGAGTTGACTGGATGGAAAGAGCAGCTGTCAATCCAGCCCTATCGAGGCACATGCCTACAACCCCTCCATCCATTACCGTTACCGTCTCTAGAACAGGTTGTTGATGCCTGAGTCTGATGGATGGATGGATGGATGGATGGTTGCCTTGAGGCTCCATGTCCAGCTCAGCCTACCTACCAAAAGTACCTAAGGTGGTACCTAGAACGGGACGTCAACTAAAGCCTATGTTGTGTGAGTCAACGAATCTCGGTTCCTAATTCGTCCGCTCATCCTTCTGTAAACAAGGTTGTTAGGAATGAATCTTGACTCAACAGCAAGGCATCTTTCTATAAACTAGACAAATAAATGGCCTTGTGGATATAGAAATAAATACAACTGGACAGTTGGACCACGTCGTCGGAGAATAGCGTCACAGTAGGATGAGCTAGTGATCGTTGAAAGATGGATACCGTACTTCTACTGACCTACGGATGCCTGCCTGCCTATAGTGGTCCGCAGTCTTGGCCTTTCCAGTGGCGATGGGTGAACGCAATCACGAGAGGCATCCACAGTTATAGCATATCGTCTATTCCTAATAAAGCCAGTACGAACGCGAACTTTGCTCCGACGCCAGTTATTTAATTGAAAGACGGCCCATGCGAAAAGGCACCAGCTTCTTGATGTGTGTTCAGGGTAGTTGGACCTGTATTACTCCACTATCTGACGACGACCAGTTGTGACACTGCAGCGAGCCCATTAAGAGCTAAATTACTGAGTAGGCAGATAGTTTTATATTTACAAAAATAATAGCAACTCTAGCGTCACTGAAAGTCATATACATAAATCTAGATATTTTTGTTAACCCCTAATATCTGTCAATAGGTACTCAACAAGATCCCTTTCCCCGCAAATGCACCCCGCCATCCTCCACCTTCCAGCTCCCCACAGCTCATGATCAATCCTAACTTGATCAAGCATGTATTTCAACTTATATCCAATGTAAAGAGAGAAATCTTGGTCCTGTATATAAGACAGATTTTATTCAACAGATAGACCGAAAATAGAACCACAGGCCACCAGGGACAGCATCTCCTTGCACAACCACCTCAACAAACCATATCATAGCTCCCCCGTTGCCACACACAAGAGCTTCCACATGACAGACCGGTTACGCCTCTTAGTCGGATAGAGGGGACTCTTCCCCAATAGGAATTGCACATCAAAATGATACTAAACCATAGCATAACGGACAAGCAGCCAGTGACATGGCAACTCAAATTATAAACCCCAACCCATCCCTCCAGCCTCTCCCGTCTTTCTCAACTTACTTATTTTATACCTAGAATAAGTTTGACTTGTTCATCATGGAAGCTACAAAATCAGCCATCACCGCAATGTCTACCCGTCCTTTCTTGTAAGTCACCTTGCACAGCTCCCATCACTTAAGCTCATCCTCTTCAGACGCGGCAAAGCTGTCCTTGCCATTGCCGCCGCTGCTACTGCTACCGTTGCTGCCTTCAAGTACAAGGCTGCCTCTCTCAACCATAACGACGTTGAGCAAAGAGCGACGAAAGCCCCCAATGGCTATGTCTCGGTCGATCGTAGCGGTGGTGGCATCTGATAGTGCAATTTGGAGCATCACTCGCAAATAGTTCTTCCAGAAAAAAAGCACATTCGTTAATGTTACTAATTCGAGCGCAAATGCATCATAATTCTACAGCGTTTTCGGTCAGGTTACCGTCTAATTACCACCGCATTACTCCAGTTTTGTCCCTAGCCTCCCCCCGACCATCCGTGCCCTACATGCTTTCTCAACGCCTCTAATGCAAACATTAACATATACACGAACCGCAAAGTTCTCCCTATAAACTCCCACCCATGCCATGTCCTCTTTTACAGCGAGCCTCCTCTGTGAAACAAACTGTCGTCTGTCTCCGCCTCATCATCAGACTCGTACGCTACCTCCTTGCCCTTGCCCTTGGGGTCCCACGCGCCAGGTTTGGCTTCCTTTAAGCTCCGCCGGCTAACAGGTCGCTTGGACGCCGCCACCTTGCGCGGGTTGTTGTCGACCTTGTATTTCCGTAGTCGATCTCGTCCAGCCACTTCAATCATCGGAGCCATACCCGCCTCCTCCCCTGACGAATTAAGCCGTGTGGGAGGGACTGTCGATGACGCCTTCAGATCCCGCATCTCCTTGATCACATCCGCAAAGCTCTCTTCTAGTGTCTTCATTCTAGCCAGCACTAGTCTTCCCATTCTATCGCGGTCACCGGAGTCGTTGCCACCGGCCGTCCGCAGCCGATTGTCCTTCATCATCGCCATCGCCATTTGCGTCTGGAAGCTACCTGGCATAGCTCCAATGGGGTCTCCCCCAACATGATCAGACATGGCACTCAAGTCAACTGATGATAACCTTCTGACCTCCTTAGGTCGGTTTCGCGGCTCAATGCTGAGAAGAGCTGACCGGCTGACAGCTCCGGCCTCAGTCATGCCTCGTGGTGGCAGTACTGGCCGAGATGGTTTGGGGTTGCCGATATACATAGAGCGGCGGGGTGAGCTGCGTCTTGGGGTCTTTTCTCCTCCCGTCGTACGCCCACTAGTTCGTGGGCGCGATTGACCAGCCAGGGGTGGTGAGACCGACGATGCGCTCTGCATCTGCTTTATATCCTGAGGGTTGAACAGTATCGTGTTGGTAGAAAGCGTTCGGTTGTGTGCGCCTCGTCTGGGCCGTGGAGTTGGGGGCACATGCTTGATCGAGGAACCTACAGAGGATGCCAACTTGCCAAAGTTGTTAGGATTTGCAGTAAAGTAGCCCTCTGCTTCTTCAGAAATTCGATGGCTCCCGGCAACTTGACTTCGTCCAGCGTTCGTGCGATGATCATCCTCATCCTCATCGTTTGTCACCAGTTCGTCGTCTCCATCTGCGTCGGTCTGATCTTTATACTCAGACATATCACCGGCCAGGTGAGTTTTGGAGAAGTGCGATGGCCGGAGGGGTTGGCCAGCGTTGGAAATCAGGTCAGCAGGATCACTCGCTGTTGATCTGACGTCCGAAACACGCCTCAAATTGGTGCGACCAAGGGCTAGGCTAGACCTTCGTTGCCAGGGAGGCACAGCGCTATCTGGCGTCTGCCAGTTGCTTGGTGAAGCGTCGTTGTCGTCGTGCTGATCCATCCAGTTACGGATTGCTGTCTGCGTCTTTCGCCTTTCTTGGCGTCTCTGTGTCCTCAGCGTGAGGGGGTCAGGTAAGCGCCGGAAGACCTCCTCAAGCGCTCGATCCTTTTGGAAGCCAGCAACCGATTCCTCGCGAACCCTAACGCTAGGACTGAAGATGGCAGCTCGACTTGCCGGATCCATGAAGGAGATGTGTCGACTTCGCTCGCGAGTTGGGTGTTCCACCAAGTCTGTTGGCTCATACATGGAAGGAGCGAGCCAGTATCTCTCGTACAGGTAGATGCAAAAGAGTACGGGGAAATGAGTGGCTTTGATCACTGTACGGTTCAGCCATACGAAATGCCTTAGAGGCATGAAATACCGAAGAGGCATGAGGAGCCAAGCAAAGATATTGCTGGGAGCAATATACGAGAACAGCGCATCGTTTTTCACCATGCTAATTGTGTTGATGGCGAACAGGTACCTCAACAACGGTTAGAATAACTCGGAATCGTGCGTCAAGAGACTTACTGGTGTTCTTCGTTGGCGTTAGACGCAATAGCCATAAATGAATTGGTGAGTACAGTAATAAGTATGGTGCTTTAATTCAATGAATTAGCAAAAGAAACATGTTGGAAGGGTGTTGTTGTTGATGATGATCTATCTCTTGGTTGACCCCGTAAGGGTCAGGCTGAGAAGTCGTGGGGACCCACGCAACAAAACACTCAGGACTCAAAAGAAGGAACTTACACAACGAGGAAATGACAAATGCTCAGGAAAAGAACCAACAAGGATCTTCCTAACCAATTATACGCATCCCATCTATCAATTGTTAGCGTTGGGTTGCAACTCATGTTCCTCGGTACACTTACACCTCCCAGGCGGCCGGAGTGAATCCCATAAGAATCTGGAAAATCTTATAGGCAACATCACTAGCCCCAAAAGAATTCTTTGTCAGAGTGAAAAAGAAGAAGAATCCACTGCACAGAATACCAATGAGGACGAAAACAGCCACGAGGTCAACGGCCATCAGCCGAAAGGCGATGAGAAGCTGTGAGAAGTACTGGTAGTGATCCAGGATGCTGAAGATACGCGGCAGGAGCAGAATTGCATTAGCCGCGAGAACATCATACGCCATGTCGTTCCAATGATGAGGGTCTACCAAGAAAACGCCATACGCTCGCATGCAATAGTAGACAATAAGCAACAGGAGGATACCAAGGTCGAAGATGTTCCAAAAGCTCATGATGTAGAGCGCAAATCCCTGTTCGTTGAAACCAACAAGCTCATCCAGCATGAAGCCGGCGCTCCAGAACCAGAAGATCAGTTCCAGACCAGTGATCTGAACCGAACGCTCGGCGAGAACAGCAAGGAAAAGGCCGATTAAGACTGCGAGAGATATAGTCGAGAGGAAGGACCTGTAACGAGGAACTCGGAGTCGGGAAAGCTTCAAGAGAGAGGCCTGTCGAGGGTCGTAGAGCGACGCCGTACGACGCCCTGGTGGGGTGAAATGGGTCTCTTTCTGAGCAATAGAACCAAGTAGAGGTGTTCTGTCGTCTGCTTTGCCGATGAAGCCATTTGAACTGCGACCGGGGGGTGGAGGTTCGCGATGCAAGCTGTCAGCGGACGAGTGGAAAGTGATTGCACCGCTCCAGATAGCCTCGAGTTGTTGGACTACGAGGGGATGCGCAAGCAAGTGCTTGGCCGAGGCTCGGATCGCAACCTCGAGGGTAGATGTTCGGGACGCAATCAGGGGTAGCTTCGAAACTGGTGGTGACTTTCGTGGAGAAGTGGGCGCCTGGGCTCCGGGGAGACCTTGAAGTGGGTAAAAGTCATAGGCGAGAGCATCAATGAGCTCCCGAGTGTTGTACTCCTTGAGAAGCTTCAGGGTCAACAGTTCGCAAACCTTGGCACGAGTACTACTAATTCCTGCATTGCCTGGGTAGCGTTCTCCCTCCTTGTTGAATTGGAGACAGTTGATCATGAGGGCATACAGCGTTGCGCGGCTGAAGTGCTGAGCGCGAATCTGCTGCTGCATGGGTTTAACAAGGAATTGAGAAACTTGGGGCGATCGAAGTTGGTCCCATGATAGAGTCGTTTCAGTGCGTGTCGAAACAATTATTCGGATAGCATGTGTTATGCTATACACTGGCAAAGAGTCTGTATATATACAAGGTTAGAAAATTCCAGTCTCCAAATTTTTGATATACCTAGTAGTCTCGGTATCATGGAACGCACCCAGGTGAGATGCAGAGAACAAAGGTAGAACAGGAAGACCGCCTCGTCGTCCATCTTCGTCTGGTCTTTCTTCTTCTTCACCATCGTCGTCATCCTCCTCTTCCTCCTCTTCCTCCTCCTCCTCCTCCTCCTCGCCGTCGTTATCAGCTCGGCAATCATTACTCTGGAACCGGCTCAAGCCTTCGTCGTGGGTTTCGTCACCATCATCGTCGTCCGCTTCTGTGAAATCGGCTGTGGCATGCCGTTCTAGTGTATAAGGCCTCCGGGCAGGGCCTGGGGAGGGTGAAGCGCTTGTATTTCGACGACGATCGATTCGACGGGGGCCAGCCCTAGGGCGTCGCAGTAGAGAGGAGAACATTTGTTGATGTTTTGGTGACTTGGGAGCAAGCTTTCCGCCTTGCTTGAGGTTGTCTCAACGCGCCATCGAGGGGGAGTGGCGCGGAGGATAAGAGGTTGATTAAACGAATGAAGCGAGAGAACAGGATCTCTGCAACGAGCGTGGGGGAACTAGGTATGATAAAAAGAAAAAATCGAACAACAGAGTCCGTTGCCGGTGTCAAGTTTTGCAATCTTGGACGAACAAGAGGGTGTAGGAGCGAGTTAGTTGCTGCCCATAACCCGTAGCCCATTGCCCATAGCTGGGGTCCATCCAACACAAAACTTCAAGGCCCGGGGCGCTGTCGCTACTGAACCTTGGGAGCAGTCGACGCTAAAGCAAGCGAGTATCACGTACCTATTCGCTTACTCCACTGCCAATAGATACTTACGAGGGCCCCTGAACGAACTAGATGTTTAGCGGCTCAAGGATCGAGAGGGTGTAATGCCAATGGGCCAGGTTCTATTTGGACGGAGTCGAGGTCCACCGAACACTCGACTTACATGCACTATTAGAGGGCGAAAAACCGGGCAAGGAAATTTTAATGACTTGTGGCGGGACCATATGAGAGATGGAGGTTTCGTAGTGGCCGAAGCAATTTCGCATGGATGAGACTGCCTTGTGGTGACGGCGTTCAACTTTTTGTTCATTGTAGCAAACAGTTTGGGCAGATAGTAACGTCTAATGGCTAAAAAAGCTGTATACCTTGAATAGACGTTGTCGTAGGTACTGTAGGGCAAATCCAACACAGACGAAACGGCCGAGGAGTACGGGAGGTGGAGCATCAAATTAGCCATGTCCCTGCTAAGACTGCGGGACAGTGGACGGCTTGGAGATGAAAGGCTTGTCATGTCATGACCTCTTCTGACTCGCAGCTTGGCACTCAAAAGCTCCAGGGTGAGAGAGAGGACAATTGGGCATTGTTACCTACTCTGTCGAAGAGGGTTCAATTCGTGTATACGTAGTAGTAGCACATAAACCTGGTAAGAGGCTGGCTGACGTCCATTATCTCACCTCACCCATTGACCGTTATCTCTACAGCCAAGATTCAACGGTCATGATGATGCAGCCCATTTCCTCCCTTCTCGTGCATGTCGTCGCAACAAGCAACAGCCTTGGCTTGGTGCATCGATCCACTCCAGTACTCATTCGTAAACAAACAGTCCCGACCAGACGTCTCACTTCTAGCCCTGGTCTGGTCGCGAAAATTGTCCCACTTGCGCTGCAATGGAAGATCCCATGATCAGCAGACATTCGATTGAACCGCTCGATCTAACGCAATTGTGAACAGGTATGCATCGTGATGATGTTTGTCTCTTTCTGCATTCTGTACCAAGGTTCGCGTGTGACAAACACAAGCACAAGCCAACGGCATTTAAAGATTAGTTCTGAATCAAGCACAGGCAGTTGAAGTCTTCTCCATCTTGGGTAGATATCCTCATCTCGATGAAATTACAGATCGGGCTAAGGTAGCCAGGCTACGCCGCGGGCTACTCCAGACTATAATTATCGTGGGCATAGGCGATCCCGGGGGAAGAACAGGTCACCCAATTAACCGCTCACGATAGCTTCGTTCCGCTATCGCAGTCGCAGCCGCAGTTGCATCACCTGAGTACAAAGTACCCGCTAAGCATGTGCCGCAGATCTTGACTGAACATCACCCCCATGTTCCGGTTCGCAGGTAGGTCATCTTCTTTTCAACACGGAAGCCCTTCCGGCCCATTTGACCTGCAGAACGAACCACCCCCCGGCTTCATGCTTGAGCGTTACTCTATGTATGTGTGAGCTCATCGGTTCATCAGATCAATCATTGCTCGACGTGAATCTCGAACGGTGCTTGATAGGTCGGCATGCTGCAGCCCACCTGTTGGCAGCAGATTGATGCAGCTTGCAACACTCTAGGGTGTCATGGATGCGACCCAGGTCAGAATACAGGTTGCAAGGGTTGGAAGTGTATAGGATATAAAGATAGAAAGAATATCAACATTCCAACATATATATATTAAGATTTATATAAATATAAGTCTTTTATTGCTCTTTGTGATAATATTACTTAATATATAAGATAATTATTTTTTACTGAAATAAAGTGATTCTAAATAATATGGGGCTTATACCGCGCGGTACATTTCCAACCCTTGCAGCCTGTAGTGTAGATTCCCCCACGACCGATACTCTTCACCGCCGCTGCGGATGTGTGCGGGGAGACCTTTCGTACGAGAACTAGAATCCTCATATCCTCACCTGATCGATCGAATCGTCCTATTTCGGACCTCTATGCGCCCGACAAACTTCGACGTCCAACCACAGGTAGCGTATGTAATCTGAAACGTGTGCAACATTGAAGCCACACCGCCACAGTCGACAGTAGATGCATCAACTAAACAGCTGAGGTTGCTTTCAATAAAATCGAATGATATGAGAAGATAATTCTTACTCTCTAATAGACCACCTACCTGATAAGAGATATTATAGGCCGCCAATCGGGCTCACCTGGTGCATTTTTTGATTCACTCAAAGCCGAATTTATGCTCGCGTGTCACTTCACTGCCAACGTCAACTGGTAGCGGTAGTTGTGTGGGTGCTGTCTCACCACTTAGACGGATTTTTCTGAAGGTAAATATCCCGATTTGTCTCAATCATATGTGGCATTACAGCTTGTAGTGAGAGAGTATAGATTCCTTGAACCGATACAGAATCAAGTCAAAAGTAGGTGGAGAAGCAAACTTAACTTCATTAACAACCAGTGCCAACTAGGAGACTTCAAAACTGGTAGACCTTTCCTCTAAGTGGTGGCCTATGCATTCGTATCATCCAAGTATTGATGTTGTTATCTTAGCGCAATTGATGCATAATGACTGTTCGAGAACGTAAAAATTGACCGAAAATTGAGCTTCTGGGTCCGTTTCTCAGCTTTGTTCTGACTTTGCGGGACAACGTTGTAATCGCAGAGTTTATCTAGAAGGCGAAGACAGTCGTCAAGCGATTTCAAAGTTGAACGTTCATATCTTGTTTTTTAATAGCACTGTTCATGCTGTTTTGAACTCTGATCGGGAAGCGCCTCTTGAACCCAGCCGAATGACTAGGCTTAATCCATGCCTGGAATCAATGCGCGGCGTCAGTTGCTGGTTTCTCGCACTGAGAGTTCTGGTATTGACTGACTGGCCTGGGCTAGGTCATCGGTTAATCCGAAGGTTCGAATTCGTCCTTCCGCTTTGATGGTGGAGTGCATGAAGAAACCTGAGACTCGGCAATGCAGACTGTAATAGTACGGACTTACCGGTGCCTGCAATCGGACATTATTATTATTACGAACAACAAAGTAAGGACCGCAACCACAATGTTGCAAATCCGGGGTTGAAGTATCCCGAGTCTTAGATAACCCGCAATGCAAGTACTCGCCGGAACAATGCTATTGAGCATTGTACATGAGACATTATACACTCCGAGTTCAAAGCACACCTATGTGTTCATGGCAAACATCAGATCAGCACGTTTTCGACAAATTCAGAATCAAGTTACGTCTCGTGGTTTTTTATAATAGTTCTATCATCCTTATAAATGTGCGGATGGCTCCCCTCCATAAAGCATTTCGACTTATACGCTCCTGCCCTCGACCCTCTGGCCAAGACTTGTTATTGTCACCTCTTTGTTTACCTGACTGAAGGTACCGTTCCTGGCAACAACGTTAAGCTTCAACCCATTCACAAATACAAACTCGTAGTTACGGCGAACATGAGCGTCACTTTTACCGTTGGACAACAGGCAACCTCCACTTCCCACATGTCGGCATCTGACCAACAGCAAGCTAACAGCCATGTTTTCTCCAAACAAGACGGTGTGATAGAGGATGATCATCCATTGGAAGAAGAACTTTTAGAGTGCCTAGTCTATCGCCTGTTTTCACATTCCATCTTTCGACCGGTTCGAAAGTCTCTTATACGCTATCTTCGGCAAGAAGCCGCCGTCAAGCCCATTCGGCCGAACCCTCTAATCGAGGTCATCACTGACTTGCCTTCGATGTTGCTCTACAGCTTACCGTTGCTGATATCATTGTGGTTCCTGACCAGCTACTGCTGGCTTCCACTCTGCGGGTTGATGATATGGGAACGTACAGGATCTGATGTGATGCATGGGTTCCTGTCAAGAATCTTGAAGGGGCTTGGATGGGTCTTGAACCTTGTGGGACGCTCATATGAAAGTATCACTGCGATAAACGGCTCTGCAGTCATGACGAAGGGAGCTCGACGGGTACTGCCGTGGGTGGATGGGCATATGGATGATGAGGGAGCTCTGGGGAGTCTTCTATATCCTCATTGTGGGAGCTCCTGACGATGAAAATGGAGAAAATACGATGTCGAGGAATGAAGAACGACGCAATGTAACCAACGAATCTCATAGTATACGTAATGTACCACGAAAAAGCAGAACGATATCAAGAATACAATACTTGCCACCGACCAGTTTCGGGTGCGAATGACAGCAGCGGCATCATGCTCCCGAGAAGCAATCCACATATCAAAAGTGCTAAATCAATAACATGGGGAAAGGTACCGAATATCGTTAGCAACTCGATACCGGCTCAGTCCATAAAGGTAAGCGGCGCACGGCGTAGCAATGCTTTGTAAAGCTTGGATCTGGAAGCAACGTGGTAAGTGGATGGAATTGAGAGAAGAGCTCCAGAATGGCCTTGACTATGTCCCGGCCCATTCCAAGCAACAGAGCCGCCAGTTGTTAGCAGGTAGATCGACTAAAGTTAAAAGGAACTATAAACCTTGATCGTAGGGCGAGCGCGCCACGTGAGACCACGATCTATTGAATTTGACTTTGTACTGTATCTGTCAATGACCGATCAGGGTCTCAGGGTTGGGTGCATGGACGGAAGGATGCAAGGAACCCGGAAACGTGCATCCAACAAAAGCCACAGCCGACGCCTCTAGAAGCAGTTCATTTGCGGACCTGCATATTCAACCATTGAGGGTCCAGGCGTCTCTATCAGAGCTAATCCAACGTCAGATGGGACCGCGTCTCGACCAAGTATGTCACCGGAGCCGATCCAGTTAACCTTAGATATGAAGCTGTTGAGCGAGGGTTATTACCTTGACAACAAACCATGGTTGATCCATCAATGATCTGCGAGATGAACACATTACACGTACAATGGCTGAATGTTTTAGATCACAGAAGAGACATTTCAGAAATAGACACCGGACCAAAGACAGGGTGTCGCAAACGCGTGCTCTCCTTTGAGATTAATGTGGAAGAATGTAATGTGAACGGAAGCCCCCATTCATGCTTCCGTCCATTGGCAGCGGCTTGAGCCCCCCGGACCGCCGTGAGAGGCCCTACAGGTGCCGGCAGCGGATCGTCAAAGGCTGTTGGCCGCTGGAACGGTCCATAACATTGGCAAATGGGCCTGGTGGATACAAATGAGCGGACCCGAAACAAACACTACCATTGGCTGGGGGGCCTTGTCTCCAATTCAGGGCACCTCTCAGAGCAGCCTACACCACGGCGCTACTGCACGCTGAGCTGCCAGGGTCCCGTCCAGATTATGTCGGGTCAACCCCTGGAGGCTGGCTTCAACTTCTTACCGACAGGGAGAAGTGAAGGGAATCAGACAACTTGAATCTCCACCGCCAGCCTCGCTCGATTGTTCAGAAGTTGTCTTTGTGTTTACTGTATATGCTTTGTCCGATACTCCATTGCCGCTCCCCCGTGTCTTTTCGCACTCTATAGACAATTAGCTTGCTCTTAGAGTTTGGCTTGGATTCCAAATCCGACATCGACAATCGCCCCAGGAGCTCCGTTTCAGCCTTTGGAACCACCCCTCGATGAGCCAACCTACCTAACCGTACTTGAGGCAACTTCTTCGACAGGCTGGTTCCTTCTTCGACCTCTAAACTTGATTCTCGACCTGTCGTCTCCATTTTGCTCTGCATCGATATCCAGAAATCTGACCCAATACGCGACAAAAGGTTCGGTCCCTGTCGTTGTCACAGCGAATTCCTGCCTGCCCGCCAGTACTGGATTGCGTCTTTCGTTCCAGTCCCAGAGACTCTCCCACACAGCTCTCCACCAATTTGACGGGCCGGTATGGACGCCCAAGTTAGAGAGAGCGCACATGAGTCTCTCCCTTTAACCGCGTCTGCCGAACGAGCCTCCATGATGGCACGAGACCCAGCTCCCGAGACCCCAAAGATGGCTCACGATTCTTTGGTAACGGTTCGCCTCTCCGAACCAGATCCTATAGTCCTCGATTCTCCCATTGCCACCTCGGTCATCGATACAAATCAGACGACACCGACCAAGGATCCAATCGAAGACCGTGCTGCTACTCCGGTATCTCCCAAGTCTGTTTTGCAGGAGGACGTTACGGACGAGAACTTGGATGAAGAGTCAAAAACTCCAAGCACAGAAGAGGCCTCGGATACAGAAGCTGCACGAGCTTCTACAGCGACTATGCCACCACCGATTCTTACAACACGGACACTACAAGACGAGTTGGCTGATGATGGTCATGTATCGGATGACCAGGACGAGGTGAATTGGGAACAGCTCGAGCAGAAGGAAGATGAACAGACCAAGGATGAAGAAACAGATAATGTGAGCACATACAACCAACAAACCTCATACTACGAATGCTAACTTGTACAGTCGACGGCGTTGTTATTGGCCCGACTTGAACAGGAGAATGCAAAGCTGGCTACGAACCCGAAGAGTGTCAAAGTCCAAGCCGTCGACCGTGCCACTGCTGAGCGTAGTGCAGTCAGCAGACCTCGACCACCTTCAATGGCACAGCTTCGCCAGATGGTCCAAGGACCAACGCCATCCGCCCTACGATACTCAATGCTACCTCCACCTCCCATGACAGACCTCGAATTCTACGCCGCCCTTGTCAAGGATTACAAACAAACAGCCGCCCGACTTCCGACTCTTCTCTCAAATAAGATCCGTAAAGGTATCCCACCACCACTGCGTGGAGTCGTTTGGCAGAGTATGTCTGGGGCCCGGGATGCTGTATTGGAAGAACAGTTTGAACGCTTCTGTGGCGAAACTAGTCCTTACGAGGTTATAATTGGCAAAGATCTGGGCCGAAGTTTTCCAGGAGTTGACATGTTCCGCGATCCCGAGGGTGACGGGCAACGTATGCTCGGCCGTGTTCTCAAATGCTTCAGTCTCTACGACACCAAGATTGGCTATTGCCAGGGGCTGGCCTTTCTGGTCGGCCCATTGCTGATGCACATGCCCGACAAACAGGCATTCTGTGTTTTGGTTCGGTAAGCATCTCTGCCAATTTCTCTCCCTTCCTTATTTTTAGCCAAGCTGGCAATGACTGACAAACAATCTCAGCCTCATGGAGCAGTACGACTTAAGGGCGTGCTTCCTCCCTGATCTCTCAGGTCTCCACGTACGCATCTACCAATTCAAGGAGCTGCTCCGCCAAAGCCTCCCTGTATTGTCGAATCACCTTGACGACCTACAAGTTGACCCTGCCTATGTCTCTCAATGGTTTCTCAGCTTCTTCGCCGTGACCTGTCCCTTGCCGATGCTGTTCCGCGCCTACGATGTGATCTTTGCCGAGGGCGCTTCAGAGACATTGATGCGAGTCGCGCTATCCCTAATGCGGAAGAACGAGGGGCGCCTATTGGCTTGCACCGAAATGGAGGATGTGATGCAGCTTCTTTTATCTCGTGGCCTTTGGGATTGCTACCATTACAATGCCGATGAGTTTGTTCAGGACTTTGTCAGTTTGACAGGTGCTGTGACTGCTGAAAACATGCAACAGCTTGAGCAGAGCTATCGGGAGTCCAAGACGGCTATCACCAACCCTGTCAGAGGATCCGAGATAACCACTGCGGCTAGCCGATTCCTGGGTCGTATCTGGGCCACTTCTACAAGCAAGTCCACCAATCTTAGCCCAGGAAATAACGCACCTGCGAGACCAGCGAGTATGTTGCGACGAAGTGCATCAAAGCAGAGCATCGCATCGACCTTGAACTCAATGGAAGCCAGCTCGGCAAGCGTCACCAGCTCAACGTCGACAGATGCCACCGCCATGTCCAGAGATTCTTCCAACACTGACGATGGACGAGAGTCGACACCAGTCGGCACCAAGTCAATGACAATCCACAAGAACACAGACGAACGAAACCTGCACAGCCAGATCGAGGACCTGTTGACCGCTCTTAGTGAGTTACAGCGAAACCATGCCCTGTTATCGAATCAGTTGCAACGGGAACGTGAAGAGCGACAAGAAGACCGTAAGGCGGTTCAATCACTCTTGAACGGATTGAGACAAAAGGCAAACCGAGATTCCTCATCGTCTGGAGTGAGCAGTCCTCGGGTTACCGTCTCATCTGACAAGGAAGATGGTTCAGATGCCGAGGAAGATGAACCCAAAACACCTAGTCCTGAGAAAACTGAACAGTCGAGTGACGATGACAACGACGAAGAGACCCAAAAGGAAGAGCCTTCTTCCACTGAGGACTTGGAGAATTTGCTCAACGTGGTAGAGCAGCGGTTCCAGGTTGAAGATGACCGACGGCGATCGTCTATGCTTATTTCGAAATCGCAGCTGCGGGATGAACTCAACCACGCTAAAGACCAGCTTGCCGGTGCCCTCTCCCAATCGCAAGAGTATAGCCGCCAAATCCTGGATTTGAACCAGGAAATGGCAAGTGTGAAGGAGCAACTGCGGGAGAGTCATGCACATGTCAGAACTCTCCACCAGGATAAGCAAAGACTCGAGAAGCAGATGCACGGCCTGAAATCTAGAGTATCGGCAAGTTCAGCTCACGAGACAATTAAGGAAGCCGATGCGGATAGAGGTAGCAAGACTGGAGGCGGTCTTCGAGAGTTCAAGCTCAACCGCAGCAAGTCTACACCACACCCACAGCCGCAGCAGCACGAGACCGAGCCCGTGCAACCCGCCACGAGCATGTTCAAAAAGCGGATATCGTCTCTGCCTCGAACACACGAAGCAAGCGTGCCAATGGTAACCACAACGGCACCTGCACCCTCTCAGAGCGAGCATGAAGCCTTGCTAGTTGAGCTTGTACAAGCCAAGACGGCAGAGGCAGTAGCTAAGCAAGAAGCCGAAGAGGCCCGACAGAAGTTGGAGTCTCTACGGAAATCTCATGGACTGGGCCGCGCATCGACGTCCCATGTTGCATCGGCATCGCAATCCGGGTCCGGAGGTGTTTTCGGTTTGCTGTCCGGTCACGGGGCAACCTCTCCAAACGAAGTTGCGATCAAGCCGGCATCGACAAATGCCGGATCCCCAGGCGCTGGAGGCAGTTTCTGGGGTTGGCGAAGATAAAAATGGCGTTTAACGTCGCGGGACGAGTTCCAATCAGCATCGAGGCATAGGCGCGAATGGGTCACGCGACATGTCTATGGGAAGGAATTGCCGATTCTTTGTACATATTTGGGAAGTATGAATCTCGTGCTTATCGAGCGCATGTGTTGGGACGCCATGGCGAGAAGCTCCGGGACTTTACTATTTTGTGTTGGGCCACATGTGCCCCTCATGGTTGTTTTTCCTTGTTTTCATACGTGCCACCAGACGGTACTATCATTGTCGTCATATGTCAGGGCGTTTGTCTACTTTAGCACGGGAGTTGGAGTCAAAAGATGGTGCTGCTTGTTTGGCAGTGTCTATATTTATGGGGGTTTTCTCAGAATGCCGCATGAATGCGGATTGATAGATATACAAGTCTATGTAATCGAACAGACAATTTTTACTATTATTCACTATCACGAAGACTTGGCCATGAAGGTGTGGGATGGTAGTGTAGGTACGTACTGATGACGGGGTGCATGATCGGCCTTGGTTGACGGCATTGAGAGGTGTTTTGGCCAATAGTAGGGCATGAAGATGGAGCTCTGTCAGAAAGCTCCCGAGTGGATGAATATGGTATTAAATATCTGCTATTTATTAAAAAAATATAGTTTTCGATATTGATCTTTTATGTGCTCTTGATGTTTTTGTGTAGTAAAACATTGACTTCTTACGCCCACGTTCTTATCAATCCGTCTGGTTGATGCTACCCAGATGTCATGGTGGTGATAACAAGATGCGGGCCTGTGCTTTTGCAGTTTAGAGCCCGTGTCATTTTGAGATAGAGAACCCCCCTTTTTAGTGCGACTATCACATGCATTGGCAAGCTGGAAATGACCAGATCATCACGTCAAAGCATCATTCATCAATTCCCTGCAATTCCTGCAAGGGCCGAGTTTAGAGGATTTATGAATATGGGGACAAATGTGCTGTGCTTAAAACAGTAACCTGTCGTCTGCTACAGTTTTTGTGTGATCTGGCTCTTTGTCAAACTGTTGTTACCTTGACATTGACCTTGAAAGCTGGCCGCTTGGAATGTCGTCGTTGCAGCGCCCTGATGACGGGATTGGCCCTTGTTGACGGATCAGCTTGGACGTTTGGAAAGGTGGTGACCTTGGCGGTACCTGCAGCTGCCTTGTAGTGGAGAGCAATTAAAAGTACTCCATAGGTTTATACCTTGCGTAGCACTGCGTCATCCTGACCTGGAGCTAGAGGAGCTCCACTGGCATCATGGAAGCTCCATCGTCCAGCTGCAGCGCAGCGCACAAAGCAAAGAGACATTCAATCCATTGTTACAGGCTGCAGGCTCATTCCCATCTCGCTGATGCCGGGCGCTGTTAAGTGTTGATCCACTAGAAAGTGATGCCCTGTTATGCTGTGCAGTCAAGAAATCTCCTTGCAAATGAATGTGCGGATAATGCGTGGATACCAGCTGTAGCCTGTAGGTAGGTAGTCCAGAATTTCCTGTTCTGTTCCATCTGTGGGAGGCGTCATTGTCGTCACTCGTGCCTTCCCACCTGAAGCAAGGTACGAATCGAAATCGAAACTTGGCCCTTTCAAAAAAGGAAACCTCCTTCTACAAACGTCATTCCTCCTCTCTCTTCCATCTTTTCCTCTTCCTCCATCATCACCACCGCCACCATACAAACTTCAAAGCATCCCTCCTCGTCCTTGAAGAGATAATACTCAGCTCGCCAATTCATCTCACCTCACCTCAATCTTCAGGTACGTTTCACATATCCTGGACCTCGTCTGTACCTGTACGGGGCGTGCTCCTCTCGCTTGCTTTGCCTGTTTCTCTCACACGACCACTCCGCGCCGACCGCCCCTTAAGTTTGTCGGCCAGGCCAGACAACGATACGTTGCAGCTGTGGGCGTAGGCCGAGAAACGAGAGACAGAACAGCCTAGAGAGCGGAGCGACGCAGAGAGATAGCTACGTTGCTCCTCTTAGCATCTATCCCTTGTCATTTTTTTTACCCTGCATCAACCAAAGCTTTCCAAAAATTCTCTGGCCACTTTCGCTCACGCCGCTTTTCGCTTTCTGCAGAACATCTTCTTCCGAAGTCACCACCTATTTAGGCGCCCGTCTCTCAGCTTTATAAATCACCAACGGGTCTTTCTGCGAGTGCACCACCTTTTTACCTAGCTTTCTTTGAGCCAAACCGTCGAAATGGCCGATTCCTCTCTTGCCGCCAATGGCAACTCTCTTCTTGAGACCACCAAGACCAGTGAGGTAAATCTTTGGAAATTCGCAATACACCTCGAAAGCAGTTTGCTAACCACATTCTACAGTGTTTTTCTGCAATTTTAGCGCGACAATAGCTCTGCCCGCTACGATTTGCATTGTCGTGTGTAGAACAGAATTACTGACTTTGCTTTTTTAGACGCCGCTGCTGCGTACCAATCTGTTGCCAACGGTATGGAATATTACTAGAGCTATCGTGATATCTGTCCTGTTTTTGCTAATGCTGGATTTTGTCTTCCTCAGGCCCCGTTGCCCAGAACGTCTACGACCACACTCAGAAGGCTTCTAGCGAGCTATCCAACCTGGCTGCTTCTCGACGCACTCCCGCAACTCCCGCTGCTACCGGCCAGCCTCTCACCCACTACCACTCTTTCTTCTCCGAGCTCCTCTCCTGGAACAACCCTCGTACGTAGATTTGTCTCTTCATTTGGTTAACAATGGCTAACGCAATTCATGCAATAGGCGCCTCTGCTATCGCCTATGCCACCATCGTCTCTGCCATCTTCGCTGCGCGATACCTGGATGTCCTGCGATGGGGTTTCAAGGTTTCGTGGATGGTCCTTGGTGTGACCGTTCTTGCCGAGGTTCTCGGTAAGGTCATTCTTAACAACGGCCTTGCTACTCAGGTTCGCCCTCGTCGATACTACACAGTCCCTCGTGAGACTCTTGACGCTCTTATTGGGGACGTCCACGAGCTCATCAACTTCTTTGTTATCGAGGCTCAGCGAATCATCTTTGCTGAGAACGTCTTTGCTTCTGCTGCTGTAAGTAAAGTCCCAGTAGATGAAATGATCATGAAATTAACAGAGTACAGGCTTTCATCGCTGCCTTCATCTCCTACTATCTCGTCAAGCTTGTTCCCTACTGGGGACTTGCCGTTATTGGCACCACCATCGCTTTCGTTGTGCCCCTGATCTACACCTCCAACCAAGAGCTGATTGACGAGCAACTCCACCACGCTTCTGAGCTCATCAACTCTCAGACTGCTCAAATCCAGAGCGTTGCGTCAAAGCAGATGGAGCAGGTTTCCAACATTAGCAAGCAGTACGCCGGCGACTACAGCGGTAAGGTCCAGGACCTCCTCCGCGGCAAGACTGCTTCTCGCCAGAAGATCGACCATCAGCCCGAGCAGCCCAATTCTGCTGCTCCCGGTGCCGACCTCTCTGTTTCTCAGAAGCAGCCCCAGTTCCCCACTCCTCCCACTGAGGACCCCATCAAGTCTTCTGAGACCGCTCCTCAGATCCCTACTCCTGCGGCCCTGAGGGAGGAGATCAATGAGCCCACCGCTATTGACACCGCAGCCCCTGAGCTCCCCCATGAGGACGTTGTCCCCAGCAAGGAGCCCATGCTTGCTTCTTAGATGACCAATGCGATACAGTTGCCATGTGTACATGAGCTGAGAAAAGGCATATGTGGCCTAATCAATGAACGTGTTTTACGGCATTTCGGGGCGCATGGCCTTCCTTGAATCAGGAGCAAAGGATTGTCAGATTGGACTGGGCGTGAATTGGTTTTTTGGGAGCATTCTTTAGCACGCAATGCGACAAACGACTCTAGTTGACGTTGATGAAAGATGGCTAAAATACGGATGGACTGGGCAGATGCTGGTGTCTGGGTGAAGGTCTATCTTGAGACCTTCGATTAATATGTCGATGGATGAAGGACTCCAAGCATCTGGCCCAATGCTTGTTTTTGTGCGTTTCTGTCTCGAGGATAGGTGTTTTAGGATTGTTACTGTGTAGCTTGCTGAAGGCCGATGCCATTAACTTAAACCTTTGTGTCGAGATACACTATTTTAACTTGTACTTTCCATGACTTATGTTTGCAATGTTGGAGACATGGTGTTTTTTCTGCCAGTTCCTCAATTTTATGCTCACATTCTGCATGCCCAGTCATACTAGGAAGTGTATGAATTTGGATGTAAATATGCATATGATTGATTGATCTTTTGATTCTCGAAACGCCAACCCAACAAGGTATACATCTATCACTTTTCTATCTTCCTCAATATAGCGTAGGTAACCCAAGCAGATATATTCATCCTCTCCTTTACTTCCTGCGCTTACCACCACCACCATCCTCGGCGGCAGCTCGCTTGCGACCATTCTTGCGCCAAAAGTCCTTTGACTCGCGCTTCTCGCGAGCCTCCTTCTTCTCCTCGTTGTCGGCCAGCTTCTTCTGGAAAGCAGCACGGTTCTTGTCCTTTGCGGCACGGCGCTTGGCGGCAGCGTCGTTGCGGATGGTAAGGAGCTGCTGCATAAGAGCACGGGCCTTCTTCTCCTCGGAACCAGGGGCCATGACGACGGCACGCTTCTGCATGTATGTCTCCTTCTTCTGCTTCTTAGTCTCGACGATCTGAGACTTGAAGGGGAGCTCGGCGGCGAGAGCACGAGGAACGCGGAGAGGGTTGAAGTGGCGGGTCTCGCGCTCGATAGGGCGGTACTGGCTGTTCTTGAGTTGAGGAGTGGCGACACCCTGGTCACGACGGACTTCACCCGTGAGACGCATGGGCTGCCAGCCGATGAGGTTGGTGACGGGGTTGTAGAAGCGGTGAGGCTTGATGGGGTACCAAGCGCGCAGGAAGACGATATCGCTAAGGAGGATCTTGTCTTCGAACGTGGCGCGGAAGTGACCCTCTGGCTTGGACAGGGCACGCTTGATCTGACCGCGGATGCCGGAGACGGTCTTGATAGAAGCACCTTCGAACTTTGCGATCTCGAGAGACGAGTTGAACATGTCCTTGATGAAGGCAGTGTTTTTGTAGATCTTGGCAGGAGTACCTGTGAGCTTGAGCTTCTTGACGATCTCGGTGGACTCGTCGACGCTGAGGATAGTTCCCGTGGCAGCGATGCGGAAGCCAGGGGTAGAGTTGGCCATGGAGTTGAAGCAGACGAAACCCGTGTTGGGAGCGATCAAAGGCCCGTAGATGGTGCCGAAGCAGTGCATGTGCTCAGGCGTATACTTGAGCATGCGGTTTCGCGTCCGCGAGTCGGTGGTGCTGTAGATGGGCATGGTTTGGAAGCGACGCCAGCCGAGGGAGAAGATGAGGGGGTCGTTTGTCTTGAGGATACGCTTGTGCCAGCGGTGTCGCTTGATGCGAACCTGGAGGTAACCGAAGCGGTCCTCAGTAGCAGAGAGACCACCTACGACGATGGGACGGCGAGCATCGAAGAGCTTGACGAACTCGGCTGGGACGCCCTCGAGGACGACCTTTGCATATTTGCCAGCGCGACAACCCTCGACAGCAGAGCGTTGACGCTCATCGAGGTTCTCGAACTCCTCCTTGTTGATATCGAGTTGCTTCTGGATCATAGCCTTTTGCGCCTCGTACCACTGGTCCTCGCCAAACTCTTGCACATCGCCGCCTTCTCTTCGGGCATTGGCCTTGTCGTTGAGGAAACCCTCACGATCCTCTTCCTCGAATCTCATCTTGAGCTCCTCCTTTCGCTTGGCGTTCTTTTCTCGCTCGGCTTCGATGTCCTCTGCTTTTTGCTGTGCTGGCTCTTCTTGGCCCTCGGCTTCGAGATCCTCAAAGACACCATCACCTTCGTCGTCTGAGTCTCCCAAGCCTTCGAATTCATCGCCATCTTCGTCACCATCCTCGTCGTCGCCTGCTGCGAGGGCTGTCGATGTAAATTTCCGCCGTAGAGCTTCGACATTCTTCTCTGATGACCACTTTGCTGCAAGATCCTCGTAGTCGTATGCGGGTATTGACCTGTCCTCCACGGCGTCTTCCTTCTCTTGCTTTGACTTCTGGAAGAAAGCATCGTCGTCCTCATCGTCTTCGATATTCTCTTCCTCCGACTCATCCTCATCACCCTTCCATCGCTTCAGTGCATCTTCGGGGCTCAATGAGTCGTCGTACATAAACCTCGCCAAGTCACTAGTGTGATATGAACGTCTCTTGCCATGGAGCTTCATGGCAGTGTCGGTCATGTTGTCCTTCCACCTCAATGCTGCTGCTTCCTCATCGGAATCGTATTCTTCGTCGTCTTCCACATCTTCTTCTCCTGAAAGGGATCCCAAGTCCGAGTCACTGTCTGCAAAAGCAAGATCATCCTCACCAAGATCCTTATCGGCATCCTTGCGGAACATCTTGCCTAGTTTGCCCTCGTTAAACTCAACCTCGGCGTCTGAGTCGAGCTCATCATCACCACTGGCAAATCCCTCCTCATCTTCGTTCTCTTCCTCATCACCCTCCTCACGCTGAGCGAACCTAGCCTTGCGCTGCGTTTTTCTTCCTGTATCCTCCTCTTCGGGTACTGCTTCAATCTTCTCGCCGCCCTTGAAAAGTTGCACACCACCCTCCATTTGACCAAGAAGCTTTCGCTCAGCCTGAAGACCAACAATCATCTCCTCTCCTTCTCCTCGCTCGGCCTCGTCCTCTTCTCTGTCGAAGCTGAAGCCCTTATCACTGGTGATCCAGATAGCATCACCGTCGATCTTCAAGCCGCTACGATCCGACATGGGCGCATGTAGTTTCTTTTCCTTCTCGTCAAGTCTCCGTCGTCCAGTCTTTCCTGTAATCTTGGCCATTGCCTGCTCCATAGACGGTGTCGGACACGGGTCCGGCATAACCTCCATATTTGAAACTGTAAAATCACCTAGACCAGGAACATGGACTCGCTGACCCGACGACGCAAAGTTTGTACCTCGTAGATAGCCCGATAGAACAACGGATCGGTCGCAGTCAGGGTCTTCTTCGATCTTGGTAGGATGTGTGACATCTCGGAAGCTGTCGATGATGGAGTAAGGGTGGGAGTTGCGCCAGATGAGAGGACGAGGGTTCTTCATAACGGAGAGGAAGCGCGACAGGTTGTGAATTTCTCGGTCGGGGTATCGGCCGTTCATAACACCAGAGAGGTAGAAAAGGTGAGCGCCCTGGTACAGCTCGGTCCAAAGTCTCCTCTTGAGTCGCTTCTTGGCGTCCTTAAGTGCCTGCGGCTTGCGGAACAGGTCGAGATGGGTCAGAATACCAAAGACGTTACCAGGCATACCAGTCGCAGCGAGGATGTTGAGAAACTCCATAGTCTCCATCTCAAAACCATAGTTTCCATCAATCATGAGGAGGACAATGTCGGCTACCTTTGCGATGTCGACCATGGCCTCGAGCTCGTTGGGGCACTCGACGAAGGTTAGGCGCTGCTTCTTGGACGTTACAACTGTGATGGGACCCTGAGGGTCAGATATCGTTTCCTTGGCATATCGTCGAATGAGCGACTTCATCAAAGTCGTCTTGCCTACACCTGGAGGTCCGACAATGGTAACGAGTCGAGGCGGGGCCTCATCGGGCAATCGGTCGACGAGCGGGACATGGAGACGCTTTTCCTTGATCTATCGAAGATGATTAGTTTTGGAGAGTATTTCTGGAAGAGATTGAGTGTAGTCCTACATCTTGCGATCTCGCCGCTTGTCTTTGAAGCTTTCCGGGATTGGCAAAAGAAAACGCCTTTGGATTGCGCTCTGCAGTATCTTTAGCATGCGCCTTTCGCAAATTAAAAACGTAGACAATAACAACTCACCTCCCGTATGCTGCTTCTTATCCTTTTTGTCCTTGGACTTGCGATGCGGCTTGTGGACTTGGTCCTCCATGTTTGCGTGCGACGTCTTCACCAACTTCCAAAGACCATCACTAGCACAGCCGTCGCCTTCAATCCAAAAATTTCCTACAGTTGAATGGGAAAATTTGTCCGATAAGGCGATAAGCCACTAGCGCATCTTGACCATAAATGCGGGGCCCTCGACCTCCGCCACAGAGAATCAGCGCTTCTCCAGCCACATGTGGCTTGCTGGGACTTCAAGTCCAGAAGATCCTAATAAGGCTGTCTATTTTCTGAGCTGCCTGTTTGAGCATAGATCTTGTCAAGCTGCAGAACCAACGCGTGGCTATTACCGGTGACGCATACCCCGATACCTGAACGCTCTATTCTGTGGGACTTTTCTCGAGAAAATTCGAATAGACCATGACAAACGAGTTGTGCAGTTCTCAACTTGGTTGTGGTGAACGAGTGTGAGACGCGGCTAAATGACGCTCCATCAAGCGTAATACCTACTTCCTATTATGCGGGTGACAAGCAATCTGAAATATACTATCACTTGGTGTGTGAGCCAAGGTCGTGGTATCTGGATGTTCTGAAAATGACACCAGATGCAACTCTAAGCCAAAGCATTATCTCTAACATTATACGGACTCATAGTTCCTCTCACCTCAGACGCTATATTCCTACATGACTCCTATTGGTGACCTCGGACAATTCGCTCTGAGTAATTGTCAACACTAGAGTTAAGATGAGTGTCTGCATACATGTCATACTTGCAGTGACCAATGCCCACACTGCATACCCAAAGCAGCATCCATCATGGACCCATCACCACAGAATGGGGAGTAGGTAGGGTGGTAATCGGCAGACCCTGCTTGTGCGCTTACACACTTCATACGTAAATTTATTCCTTGACTCTTCGTCAGCCCTGTACGTAGGCTATTCCACTGCCTCGTGTACAACGCCTTGGGATTATCACTCTATTCCTTCGTCAGCCCTAGCGTAAGGCAGTTGGTGTTCGTCATGACTCACGCAATTCCCGGCAATGACTGGACAGAAGTCTACGCAAGACTGCTAGTAGTAGTGATGTTTACGGGCGTAGGTTGACGAAGCATGGTGAGAACCTATTTTGTGAGTAGTATGGTCGTATCAGGCAACAAGTATAAAGCGATGAGATGAACGCCTTGTGGACTTTGATTCCAGGCAGAAGCAATCAACAGTTCCAAACCAAGAAACAAGCATAGCAACTTTCAATTCAAGCTTAATAGCTTAATCACAACCTTGTCAACCATCACCAACCAATCCAATCACTCCAACAACCCCTTCAACTTCATCACCATGTCCAACAACGCAGGCAACAACGTTCCCACTGGCTCTGACTGTAAGTATCTACTACAAGCACTCGTATATAATGCTTACACTTTAATGTAGCCAAGGTAGACTCTACCAAGTACGACAGCTCCAAGACTGCCGACCCCGAGACAGCCTCCATTGCCACCTTTTCTTCTTCTACGCCTCTTGTCAAGAAAGACGAGCAGAAGCCGAAGAACGGAACAGAGTTCGACGCTCAAAAGCTCCAAGAGCAGGCTCTCAAGTCACAAATCAAATTCAGCATGTAAATGGAAATGGCAGGATGATAACGGAAGGATATGAACGCAATGAGTAATGGAAACGACGGGTATCTTTGGGTATATGCGAGACTAGTGTTTATATCTCCTAAATAAAGAGTCATTCGCCTTCAGCTCAAAAACTCAACTACTTTAAAAGCTATCGTTCAGAATATCCTCGTTCATCTTCACCATAGAAGGGCTGTATTCAGATGAGTTCGGATCGGCTCCAGCATCCAGTAGAATATCGCCAACAATTCTCTGACTTGCCTCTCGTGCTACAAGACAATGTCAGTATAATACACTTTTCGAAAAGTGGAACTAACTTACCAGGTGTTTGTAAAAGTTTCGAAGGGGGCAGTGCAAACTGGATAGTCTTAGGTGGACTCATGCCAGCGTATAAATCAATATCCCCATCTTCCTCATCGCTGTCCCAATTAATCTCGTACTTCTCCTTTTCGCTAGCCCTGACACTATCCTCGGCAAAAACGTCACGCGTCTTTCGCGCTGTCGCAGGTGTCTGTACGCTAACACCAGGTGTTCGAGGACCCTGCGTTGCTGCTGCGAGACGTTGTCGGGCATTGCTCTTGTAAGGTGACATGAAGACTTCGCTGCGCAGAGTTGGCACAGCCATCTCGGGCGAAGAACCGGGGGAGTCGTTCCATGCTGGTGCATCCTTCTTGGGCTGAGCGCTCTTGAGTGGTGAGATGCGCAGGGCCGGCTTGTGAGGAGTAGCCTGGATGCGATAATTCTTGTCGAGAACACGGTGAAGCAGAGGGTCCTTATGAGGCTGAATAGACTGGTCTCCGGTCATAGTTTGCTCGCGCTGGTTCTGTGGTGTCATTGACATATCGGGGAGTCTGGCGGTGTGCTGCGCGAACAAGACAGTCGAGTCTTCGTTATCGTCCAGCACCGTGGTGTTGTTCTCTTCGCCCTGCATCTCGCGCTTCATTACTTCGTAGGGTGATTCGAGGTCGGAGAATCGAGTCCTTGTCTTTCCAGGTCGAGGTGTGCTGCCAGTGAGCTCAGCGTCGTCGAGGAGGGAGTCATCTGCTTGGAATGTAGACTGCTCAGCGCCAGTGGTAGCGGTAACGTCTTCGCTATGCTGAGCTGTGTAGTCCGCTTCTGTATTTTCCCTCATGGCCGTGCTCTCCTCCAGGTTTTCACTCTCGTCGTCGTTGGCGAGCTCTTCGTAGCCGGAGAGAGATACGTTGGCCGAGGCCTCGAAAAACTGCTTCCAGAACTGCATACTGTCAGCTTAATTGTCTATTGATTCGACGGAAAGATCATACCTTGGAAGCTTCCCATACAGCACGCGAGTGCTCTCCATATTGCTCCACGAGAGGTAGGATACTTGTTGTTACTATGCGATGCGACTTGCTAAAGTTGTGGTCGATTTCTTGATTGCTTGTCAGCATTGAACAAAAAGAAATAGAGGGAAAGTCTACCTTGAAGAGTGAGAGTGATGGACTGCTCGAGTCTCTCAAGCTCTTCTGTCAGAGACAGATTGCGCGCTGCTGCGCTTTGTCGAGACATTTTACAATCGAATTGTTGCGTTGAAATGGGTTGCTATGATGTCGCTTGCC
This sequence comes from Fusarium sp. FL617, assembly GCA_030142105.1. Taxonomy (NCBI): domain Eukaryota; kingdom Fungi; phylum Ascomycota; class Sordariomycetes; order Hypocreales; family Nectriaceae; genus Fusarium; species Fusarium sp. FL617. The sequence goes on along the minus strand of JAREIL010000012.1, from coordinate 2,086,512 downwards.
AATTGTTTACAGGGCCGCTGCTCATGATAAATTGGACGCGTGGGGACGCGAGGAGGGGCAACCTCCACTAAGAACCCCCAGGGCTCCCGTCATGGCGGGGTATTTAAGTAGTAAAGCAGCATCTTATGTTATTACTCGACCAAAGTAGGGAAACGGCTTGTTTATACATTCATAGGCTTCGTTGTCTATAACTCTCGATCCTTCCCCTAAACCTTTTAGTGTTTGGTGTAGTAATCGTTCATGTCCAACTTCATCAAAAGCTGTGCAACCATGTGATCCTCGCCAATACCCTCCTGCTTCAGTCCCAAGTCATCCGATACTTTGTTGCTGGTTGATCTACTCTTCTCTGTTAGGGCTCGACAGACAGTGATGAAGATTTGCACCTTCTTCTTGAAGTTGCTGTATAGCCGCTTTAGCTCTTGTGTTTCTCCTGGATCAGTAGTTTGGCTCTTCCCTAAAGCCTTTGTTCGAGAGAACTTTGCATATTCCAGGACTGCGGCAAAAATCTCCTCTAGCAGCTTCAATACTGGCTGTTGTCGCTTTCGAAGGAATAGAGACAGCATGATGCGGTCCAGCACTCGTGAGTGAAACTCTCGTAGTCTGTCAGGACTCTCTACCTTGTCGGGCGTGCTCTTGGTGCCCGAAGGATTCTTCAAGTCATCCTGGATCTTGTCGAGTTTAGCCTCGAATACTTGCCAGGGAATAGCGACTCCAGCGTCCATAAAGAAGGAAGTGATGCCAGAGACGAAATGATGTGCCTCCCGAGTAAATCGATAGGATATGTCTTCAGGGTCGTTCCAGCGAGTGGTTCTAGCATTGACATCTCGGAACAGTTGGTTGACGACATAAACCATCCTCATAATCCTTAGCAGAAGTTTGAAGATACGATCATACTGCGTTAGAATCACTGGGGTGATGATGCTCGACAGTGCAGTTGGTGCCTTGTATGATAAGCGCAAAAAGTCCAGAGCTTCTAGGGAATCTGGGTTCATGCACTTGTCTATCTCTTCCTGTGATAGATCTCGCACAGCAAAGCTCATGTCACCTGGTAGCTCAGATGCATCCCTCGATATAGTAGCCAGCTTCTCCTTGGCAAATTCGTTATCTGCGTCAAAGCTCTCAGCCAGAACTCCCATAAGAGCAAGACGCAACTCGGAGCTTGCCGGTGGCCAGGTATCTCGACCCCCTAGGCGGAGGCCCATGACACCCCCTTGTCGTGCAACTCCTGCCTGTCGTTCGGCCGTTTCCATATCAGGGTCGAACAAAGCGTGAGATAAGCGGCTGATGAACATGCCGCTACCAAACAGGTGAAAATCGCGGTGCATCTTCAGATGACCACGCAAATCATGGTTATTGAAAAGCATTCGAAGGCTCTCTTGGTTGACAACTTCGGACTGCGCAGAGGTAATACCTCCGAACGAAAGCACCGGAAGAAGTGATGGGTGAGGTGTAAAATCGAAGCCGGTAGTGGGAGGCTTAGAGGTTCGGGAAGAGATGCGAGCAAGATGCTCACGAAGAATCTGGCTCAACATATCCTCTGTGCTCATACTATCAGGCAGAGGCTGATCCATACGCTCCGTGAGGGCACTCATGAGCTTTGTTTCCGAGGTGCCATTAGGGTTAACAAATGGGATTGTGTCCTCAGGATGAATACTGTAGACATGACTCTCTGGTATGAATATTTGCTTTTGAGGTGAGCATTCGCGGATCGCTCCCAGAAGATCGTTGTGATACTTAGTGACCCGTTTCTCGAGGTCTTCGATCGCGTCCCAGTCATAGAGCCAGCCCACCTTTGGAGGTTGAGTCGCATCGATGATATTTGCTGAAGCCAAAGGGTGCTCCGGATGACATTCCCTAATGAACCGCAGGTTTCTGCCTGTTTCAAAGATGGTTTTCGCAATATCGTAGGGCATGAAATGTGGCATCTTAGTCTCGTCCAAACGAAAGTCAACATCTTCTACTTCCTGGCCGAAATCATCTATGTATTTCTCCTTGTCGACTTTGATGAAGCCTTTGCTTGCTCCCACATGAGCTTTGGTCAAGGGAATGCCTTCCTCTCGCCTGGTTCCGATCCATTCTTCCAAGAACTCGATCCAAGGTAGTGAGACCCTCTGCAAGACTTCTCGCATGATCCCTCGAAGCTGTTCCTCGCCATAGTCGACAGAGTACGCCTCGTGAAACACAAGAGAGAGAACGTGTTCGTCCGAATAACCTTTGCGAAACTTGGATGTAAGCCTGTGGAAGGGCACCAAAATCGCGAGAAGGCCTTTGACAGTCGACTGAAGTTCCAAAAGAGACCGCGGTGTCTGTCCATGGAGCGCTACATGTCGCTGAACGTCCTTGAGGATCTGATCAATAGCCCCAGCCAGAGCAACACCGCATTTGGACGTGCGCTTTGCATAAGTAGAATTGACAAATGAGCGCAGTTCGAGAAGCATCGAGCCGCACCTGTGGCATTGCTTCTCTAGTCCACGAAGTACATCTTTGGAGTATCCTGTAATCCGCATACTGGGTAGAGCTGGTACGAAAGAGCGGCTATTCTCCTGTTTAGAAAAGAATACCGACTCCTGACCAAGCGCTAGAGCAAGCAAGGATGAAAAGTATGCCTTGATGTCGACAACAGGTACGTCGGAGCTTTTCAGCTCGAGAGGGTCGATAGACCAGCCGAGTAAGGCGTCGTAGACGGTAGCTCCGGCTTCGGTGACCAGAGGTGGCTGTTTACCTGCTGCTGTACCTGCGATGAAGCCATCCCAAGTTTTGTGTTCAGGAGCTTTCTCTGCTGGCTTATCGGTGCCTGCCCAGATATCGTCTTCGGGTTCCACATCATCGATGTTTTCTGCAGGGGCCGGGGCATCGTTGGCATCAGAAGTCGTCTCTGGTTCGGGCTCCGGTTGGAAGTCAGGCTGGAGAGATGGCAGCTTAAAGAAGCCACTTTTTTCGACTGATACTTGTGCGAGCTGTATAAAATCCGAATCTAAGTTATCTATGTTTCCCTGGTTAGTCTAAATAAAGCAAAAGCCTGGATATAAGGTACCTCTTAAGCCGGGAGAAAAGAAGGGATTCCGAGCATTTGTGTCGCGATCCAGCTGATGCAGCCATTTTGATGTTTTCCAGAGGTCGGGTATAGCAAATACAGCTGCAAGGTCTTCTTTGGATTCATCCATGATCCCTATTCAGAATTAAGTCCATGTGCAACCCAATCCTTTCTGTGTTGCGACATGTTTTGGTTCTGATGTTGAGGTTACAAAGCAATTAACGCGAGGTGAGGTCGGATTGGACGTTGAACATGCTCCCACGACGCGCTTCAGTGGATGTCAGCCGCGTTTCAGGACCCTTTGCGCTAAAAATGCGCTGAGCCAAGCTCTTCCGGGCCAGCTTATGATGATTTCATCAGCAGGGACCTTACCAACGAACGCATCGAATTGGATGATCTTCCAAAGCTTGAATCTTCCAACTTTTGTTTGTTTGGAACACAAACAACATCCATATCTACGAGACGCCCCCACCGATAAACATACACTAGAACTTGAACGAGCCAGCGTCTGCAGATAAACGTCATTGATTTCTATCTTATTACCACAACACGATCACAATGGCGCCCAGAAAGCGTGCGCGAGCCAGCGCTCAAACCGCAGCGACGCCAACGCCTGCGCGAGATGACGATGCAATGGACGTCGACACTCCCCAGGCTGACGATCAAGAGGGATCCAGTGAATCTAAAGAACAAGAACCGGACAACAATTTTAACGATCTTTGGACGGACGACCAAGTGGCTTCATTATTCAAGGGTGTCATTCGCTGGAAACCAGCTGGTCAGTTGAATCTCTCCCTCAACATTGAGCGATTGCTAACCCGAACTCTGCAGGCATGCACAGGCACTTCCGAATGATAGCTATTTCAGAGCACCTGCGGAACCACGGCTTCGACCCCGATCTATACCAACACACGCGCATCCCCTACATATGGCAGAAGCTCAAGACGTACTACAACCTCGAGATCATCGACGAACGGGAGAACTTCGATGAAGACGAAACCGAAGATCGATATGTTGAATTTTCTCTCCCCAGAGAGCAGTTCTTTGACGCAATGATGCAACGCGCCATCGCCGACCCCAGCGAAGCACCCACATCACCTGCTCAACTAGACCTCTCGCCAGCACCATCTTCCCCGGCCAAGAAGCGGAAGAGAGGCGACACCAAGACTAGAGGCACATCGGTGGAAGATACAGAGGATGGTACGGACGCTCCGTCACCAGTGCCCAAGACGAAGCGAGGGTCTTCGCGACAAAAGAAAAAGCCAGCAGCGCAACCCAAGGCTGAGAAGCAGGAGAAGGCCGAGACGACAGAAGAGGAGGATGCAGAAGAAGGAAGTGAGAGTTCGTCGAGCGAGTCAGAAGAAAGTGCTGAGGAGAGTGGAACACAAGTGTCAAAATCGACACGAGGCGCCAAGAAGGGGCAGAAGGCAACGACTACAAAAGCAAAGGCCAGACCAAAAAGGAGACGTTAAATTACAGAGTGGGCTTGTTGTGTATGGGTTTGTGTATGATAAAAGGATAGACGGGACGGTTTCAGATACCCTTAGTCGTAAATATGTAATTATTATATCAAAAGACCAGCTTGTCAAGCTTTAACGTCCACTCGCCGGCTAAGTCCCAGTGATTTATACGTCTTTCATGCCGTTTCTCTCCTATTTTCCTTCCCACTCGCTGCGATACTTGGTCTTGGTCCTCCAATCCCTTCCTATGGGAAAGATGCTCTCCACGTCCATCGTCGACCGCTGCAAGGGGCCCGGCTCAAGCATCTTGGGCAATTCAATGGGCGGTTTCTTCTGCAGCAGATCCCACATTTCAGCTTCGGCCTGCCAGCTGGCGTACTGATCACGCTCTTCGGCATATTGTTCCTGGCGTCGCTCCGTGGCGATGCGGTTCTTGAGGGTCTCCTTCTTGCGGTATGTTTCTGGAAAGTCGGCGGCTGAGAACTGCAATACTTCATTTGCTTCTCTTTCGATAGCAGCATCTTCTTCGTCGGATAAAGCAATGGGTTCCTCAAAGTCTGAGCCTAGGGCGTCTTCTTCAGAAGAGTCGATGTCATCTTCTAGTTTAAGTTCCTGTTTAGTGGCTGGCTCGGTACCTTCGTCGTCTTCTGATAGGAAATTTTCGACCTCTTCGTAGCTGAGAGGTTCGTGTTCGCCTTCATCGTCCCGGTCGGGTGGCTCCTCATGTACTTCAAGTCGTAGTCTCCGTGCACAATTTTTCCAGAACTCATGGGAATTTGCATTCATGCCTAGGGAGGCCACAGCTGCTTCGACATCCTGCGCCCTGACAGTTTCACGTGTAGATGGCCTGAGTTCCTTCTTGGCTTTGATTCTTGACATACTCAAGAATATGGTTGTCTGAACCAGTCGTTTTGTGATAGAAACCGCCAAAGAGCGAAAGTCTTCAAATGTGGTAGCCCACATCGAGGGAGGCCTATTGTCGATAGAATCCCAATTCTCACTAGGAATAGCCGAATTCATAAAGATACGCTCAGAAAGCCTTAACCAGATATGGAGGTTGAACAGTCCAGAGAAGGGAAGTTCCTGGCCTTCAGTAACTCTTTCGCCATTGTCGAGTCGGCGCGCAATTCTTGGGGTGATGTCCCAGCAATCTCCCCATTTATTCTCTTCTCTCTGTTCCTCTTTGCGTTCTTGGCGTACAGAAATGGCATCTGCGGCTTCGTCCAGGGCGTGACAGCATTGTTGGCTAAGCTCGACTGCGGCTGTGATTTCTGAAAACTCGATGGCTGGGCGTCTGACTTCTCGCTGTCTTAGAAGTCGAGCTTTTTGGAGGATGTCGAGGTAATGGTTCACCTCGATCTCGCTCTTGGTGCCGATGCGAGAAGCGATGCCCGGAAGATCGCTCTGCCCCAATCGTGCGATAGCTTCGAAAAACAGCTTCTTTTCCGGGATTGACCAATAAGTAAGACCAATCTGGCTTGGGTAGAGAAAAGTCTCTTCTTCATCGTCGGCAAGACAGACACGCTGGGCTGCATCCTCGATGTCCCTGTTGAGAAGGTCCAGATAATCGGTGTTGAGGATTCCTTTATGTCTTTTGAAAGCCCGTGGGATCAGATCCTCCTCGGCAGGTCTTTTAAGCGAGGGTTGCCCATTTTCGTCTTCTATTCCGTCTTCGCTCTCAGTGTATTCACTTCCAGATACGGCGACATTTTCATAAAGCGGCGTTTCCAAGTCCTCGTCGCTCACTTCCAAATCTTCGGCATTCCCTACGTCGCTGAGATCCTCGTCGAGGAGGTCATGATTGGTTTCCGACTCCATACTCCTGTGTTGCTGGTATCAAGAGGTTTATGAAAAGGTGAAAACATGGTAGCAAAGAAAGTGAAAAGAAAATGCTCCAACTTAGGAGTGGGTATAAGATTAGTGAAGAAGAAAATCAGACTGCTCAAACATCATTGCAAATCCTAAGTGTTGGCTTTTAATTCATTTTTCATGATCTAGAGATTTTTGTCAAAGTTTTACGAAGGCAGTCATCTCAAAAGACGTTGGAGTCGAGAAATGCTAGTGAAAGAAGGTTGCTTACATAAGGCAGTCTCTATCACCAAACTTCATTTCAGGGTCATTCGTCAATCATCAAGTAATTTTCACTTCAACTCAATGAGACGAAGCGCATTCTCGCTGCACTCCTCATCATGTGCAATGTTACGAGTTGTCCCAAAGTGTACTTTTCGGGTAAAAGCCGTGAGATTACCTTTCGCGACAAAGCCTCAGACGATCAGAGCCTTTGCTTCAGCTGTTGCTCGTGAAACACCAAAAGTACAGCTTCGAGACTATCAAGAAGAATGCATCGCGTCGGTTCTGTCATCCTTGAAACATGGGCATAAACGAGTTGGTATATCATTAGCTACTGGTAGTGGGAAAACTGTAAGCGCAATTTCCCAATCTTTAATACTGCTTTGTTAATCATGAACAGGTTATCTTCACACAACTCATTGATAAGATACCTTCAGTGAACAAAGGTGCTCAACAAACCTTGATCTTGGCTCATCGTCGTGAGCTCGTGGAACAAGCAGCGAATCATTGCCAACGTGCGTATCCAGACAAGAAGATTGAGATCGAGATGGGCAATGTCCACGCAACTGGAACTGCAGATATCACAATTGCCAGCGTACGGAGCATAACATCAGGAGACAGGCTCAAAAAATTCGATCCGTCTCGCTTCAAGCTTGTGCTAGTTGACGAAGCCCATCACATTGTCGCCCCAGGTTACCTTAAGACCCTCCAGTACTTTGGACTCGACCAAAAGCGACCCAACTCCCCGAATCTGGTGGGCGTATCTGCCACGTTCTCACGGTTTGACGGAGTCAGACTCGGTGCAGCCATCGATGAAATCGTCTACCACAAAGACTACGTGGACATGATTTCTAAGAAGTGGCTATCGGATGTTATTTTCACAACCGTCGAATCCAAAGCAAATCTATCAAAAGTCAAGAAGGGCGCATTTGGCGACTACCTACCTGGAGAACTCTCCAAAGCCGTCAATACCAGCGAAATCAACGACATCACTGTGCGCAGTTGGATGGCAAAGGCTCCAGGAAGGAAGTCTACCTTGGTATTTTGCGTTGATGTCGCTCATGTCGTTGAGCTAACAGACCGGTTCCGGAAGCACGGCTTTGACGCGAGATATGTAACTGGGGAGACCCCTAAGATTGAGAGAGGCGAAACGTTGGATTCCTTCCGAAAGGGCGAGTTTCCGGTGCTGGTTAATTGTGGCGTCTTTACTGAAGGAACTGATATTCCCAATGTTGACTGCATTATCCTTGCCAGGCCGACGAGATCAAGAAACTTGCTTGTTCAGATGATTGGCCGAGGAATGCGACTGCATCCAGGAAAGAAGAACTGTCACATCATTGATCTCGTCTCAAGTCTGGATACTGGAATTGTGACCACACCTACACTGTTCGGTCTAGACCCGGATGTTCTGGTGGAGAGAGCAACAGTGAATGATCTACGGAAGATCAAAGACAACCCAGAACATACCAACTCTCGACAACCACTTTCCTACGAAACAACTGCCGTACAAGGGTCTGATAGTGTCACATTCACAGACTATGACTCGGTTCTAGATCTCATTGCCGATACATCAGGGGAGAAACACATTCGCGCCATCAGCAAATACGCGTGGGTTCAAGTTGGTGAAGACAAATTTGTTCTATCGGCCCCAAGTGGCTCTTATGTTCGGATCGAGAGAGTCAGTGAAAGATTCAACACTTCTGCGCCAATCTACCGAGCTGTCGACGTGCGCGCCCTACCACCCGGGGTAGCAAAATCACCATACGCAATGCCCAGAGAAATTCTCACAGCGGCCACTTTCACAGATGCAGTACACGGAGCCGACAGTTATGCGGCGAAGATGTTCCCCCACACGTTTATCCATCGATACCAAAGATGGCGGTCACTGCCGCCCACGCAGGGGCAAGTCGACTTTATCAACAAGATGCGCGGCAAGGCCAAACCTTTGACTGCCGATGATTTGGACAAAGGCAAGGCTGCGGATATGATTACAAAGCTCAAGCACGGCGCGCGTGGTCAGTTCTCAAGGATTGAGGCGGGACAAAAACGACAAGAGAAACAGAATAGGGCAGCCGAGGCTAAGAGGCTTCGAGAGCATGTTACGGTAGGACCCGTGGCATCTTGATGGAGAGATAAGCCACATGCCGTGGAGTCTGATTTGTAACAACATGTATAACACAGGATATAAATGAGGAGAGGGGGCGTTTAACTAAGGACTTTTGTATATGACTGTACATCAGGCGCTTACAAGGAATCATTCTAGAAGCTTGCACAAAACACAATGTATAACCAGATAACGTCGCAAAAAATTCCGAGCCACGAATCTTTGGGGAACCAAAAGGAAGCTGAGCCCTCGTGCAGAGATGATGGACCGGTTTCCGCCGAAGATACTACCAACCACAGAGGATCTTGTGTGCATTCGGAGCTCGTGGCCTAGGTCGCAACCGTTTTAAGCGACGAGTCCCTCCTAGTCTAGTCTTTATATACGACTTGCATTGAGATCTGTCCCTCACCCCATGATTCACTGACAATGAAGGTGCGCAGAAGGGAGTCGTCAGCTCATAAGGACGGCCGAGGGGGCCATGCACTGATAAGTCGGGGTGAAGAACCGTGTACCTACACTGATATTATCCATGTTCTAGAAGGCGATACTATCTGAATCATGCGAAGTATTATACCCTTGCTTCTAGCCGTTGGTACGTTTCCTCAAACACAATCCAGGGGGTCTCTTACATTACTCCTTCGAGGCGAGCACTTGTTTGCAGTGTTGATTTGAGAATTTGACAGTGGCTTTGCTTTTCTATTGCCAGATCCATAAGTTCTCTTGTTCACACCTTGTTCAGGCCCGTTTGTTGAGTGCCTTCGACTGCCACTGCCAAGCATCTGCCCGTTCAGTTCGGTTCACTCACCACACAAGGAGAAACACTCTCACTCCCTGCGCACATAAATTTATCTCAATTCAAAAACTCTCACACATCATCAGCTTCGAAGCAATTCTTTGAGCAAGAAAGCATTGAAGCATCTCGATCTCATCATGGCGTCGAACAATTCCTCAGCCTCATGTGTCCGCCCTCCCTCCTGTCTCCTGGTCGAGAGACCCTACGAAGTCAACTCTCCCAAGAATGGCGACGAAATAAAGCCCGTGACTTCTAATGCCTCTTCATCTGTGAGCCCTCAGAAGCATTTCTCACCTCGAACTCGACGAGCTCTTCAGGACTACCTCAGCAGCTCAAACTCAGTGGCTGTCTCCTCAGTCGATCTCCTCACTCCACCCACTGGCCCTCGCAAGAAGTACCAGCGCACCTTGGAGCCTGAGGTCGAGCACAAGCAGAATTTCAAGGTCAACAACCCTATAGACGATACTATCAAGAACTACGGCGAGTCTTCAGTCGTCCAGACAGAACAACTCGACGGCGCTCCAGCTGTTGGCTTCCACTCAAATAAAGGTTGGAACCTCGACTACCCGTACCCTTCCCTCGAAGACTACCCCGAGGATGAAGTGTTCAACTTCAAGCGCGTCAACATTGGTCCACCAATTGACACCGACAACCCTATCGCCTTGTATGAGTGGCACGGAAAAGTCAACTTCGCTGAGCCCCTTGCTCTCCAGAAAGACATTCGCGATGAGTATGCCGCCCACGCTCGTTATGAGAAGCAGCACCACGACAAGATGCTTCAGAAAATCGACAGTGAGCGACGTCAAGATGCTCAGAAAAAGTCGGCCAAGTTCTTTGACATGAACACCACAACCAAGCCAGTCGAGTTCCGCGTGCCCAGTCATGATACGCAGCGCAATATCTACAACATGAAAGTTGACACGGCCGCATCGACCAGAAAGGTGGCTATTCGCGATTCTGCCATCGAGGGAATGATCGCTGGCGAGTTCATGTACCGTTGGGATACTTCTGACTTGCCGCCGACTGAAGATCAGATGGCAGTTCTTCGAGAAGCTGAAAGCCTTCGAGGGCTCTTCCCACAGATTAAGTCCACGCCTCCCAACAAGAAGCTCACAACTGCCGAGAAGATCCTTGCCGAAAAGGAGACCAGAGCTCAAGACAAGTCTGCCACTCCTATTGACCTCTCAATTGAAGAGAAACCTGCATTGTACAGTCAGTGGCTAGAGGAGCAGTCACTCAATGTCTGTCCTGTTGCCAACTGGTTGAAGGAAGAAGAAATCATGGCTAAGAAGAAGGCCTTCCAGGCTGCTCTTGCAAAGCAGTTCGACACACGCTTCGGATCTCAGTTCAAGCCACCTTGCTTCAACGAGCCGATCGGAGAGTTTCCCGTCAGCCTCCCAACCACTATCAAAGACACCGACCGTCAGAACTGTTACGAATCCTCACCCAAGGTCCAGGTCCCCAAGTGGTTCCCTACTTTTGTCAGCTACCGCATCGTCCCCATCAACCGAAGCAACACTCCTGAGAACCAGTACAAGGAGCTTCTCACGACCGTCTGGAAGCTCGAGTCTCAGATGAAAAAAAAGAAGCCTAACACGTGGGACAAGAAATGGCACGAACCCAGCGCTCGCTGGGCCGAACCTTTCCAGCAGACGAGCGGCGGCTAGTGGAAATGCCGCTTCGACGATGGCAAACCGGTTGAGCAGCAGTTCTGCCAGAAGTATCACAAGGACGAGGAATTTGACGTTTACGAGGAGTCCAAGGCGCTATACATCACTGAGGAGGATGTGATTCCTGGGGAGTGGAGCTTCGATGATGTTTTCGACATGGATGGAGGCGATTGCAGGGTTCCTTCCAAGAAGACGCCCGAGGTGCTTCTTCGGGAGATTGAGACGGGTGTTAAGAAGGCGATTGCCAAGGTTGGCATGTAAATATGACATCTGCCAGGGAGTCGAGATGAAGGCGATGTTGCCCAAGGCAAGGCAAGGCAAGGCATATCAAGGGATTTTGAGGCTTTCACCAGATGTCATATCATCACAGAACGTTCTCGCAGCTAATAAATTTGGATAACGTTCTTGAATATGGTTGCTATTGTATTGCTTTATTCACTGAACAGTATGGGGGTAAACCGGTTTGTTCAGCTGGAGATGATGGCAAGTCTATTTCATGAGCGTGTACATTAAATGACACTTATAGTACAAATAAACAATGTTCCCATAATATACATAACACATAAGGTGTTCTCTGATCATGCGAATGTATTCAACCGTCGCATCGCCATCAACTCGCCGCCTCTTCAACCTTCACGTCAGACACATCTACCACACCTCGCTCCTCACTCTTTGTCTTCTCCAACAGCGGCAACATCTCCCCTCGCTTTATCAATACAAGCTGATTCTTCTCCTCCCCATATTTCACACCTACCGAGACTCCCTCCAGTCCCATCTCCTGTGCCTTAATATTCCACAGAAGCTGCACCACCTCGCCCTCCTTAGAACAGCACACATACCCCAGAGCTACATCTGCAGTATGCATCTCATTTTGCACGCCCTTGGTCGCCGGCTTCTCCGCCACCAGAAGACCTAGCACATCGGTACCTCGCCACCCAGGCGGTGCCGCTGCCATGGCACCCTTGAGCTCGCGTATGTACATGGGGCTTGCGCTCTTGGCACCTGCTTTGCACTGCAGAATCACCTTGGATGTCTGCGACGTTGATGGCAGCGTCCATATGCCCAGGAGGTCCATACCGCGATCTGAAGCGCCCCCAACGCGCTTGAGGAAAAAGCCATACTGGGATAGCGTGTTGGCGACAGTGTACTCGTAGTGTGTTCCCCGATAAACGGTAGATCTCTTGTTTAGGCGAGTGCGTTCCACATAAGCCAGGAACGTTGCGAGATCGGAGTGTTCTTTGCTGGGAGCTTCGGGGTATATGAGTTGGAAAGGTTTGGATCTCTTGCCGTTGCTTCTGCTAATGAGCCTTGAGCCAGTTGTTGTGAGAGCCCATTGTGAAGGCCAACTGACGTGTCTCGAGACCCTACGAGAGCCTCGAAACAAAATAGACATTATTCCATGAGAGACGTTGGTATATGTGCTTCTTGAAGATTGAGACGATAGGTTAGGTTATCAAGATGAGCTGCATACTCCATGTATGTACCAAAACGGCATAGCGTAGTCGGAATACCAATGCCCCCACTAAGTATTGATCAACACTTCAACACCTCACCTCGAGGCAACAAGAGAAATCAAGACTTGTTAATTATATGGGGTATAAGAGGTTGACCATTTCAAATGGCTTCATATTTAATGACTTTCATGCCATACATGTAGTAGTGGCCTATCCAACTTCTTGACTAAGGTACAAAATCCCTGGCGCCAACGCAGCACAAGTTAGTTCTACTTTCATCATACATTTCCAATGTTTATACAAAATATGGCCATTACAGCCAATACCTTTTCTACATCATCATAACATATCGCCTTGCCCCTGGTCTTGCATTCCTGGTGGGAAGATGCTGTTGGCCAGGCGTGATGCCGGTTGAGGCGGTGGTTTTTCTCTACTTCTCTCATCTCGTGAACGAGTTCCTGGCACACGTCGCATCCTCGACTGCGGCCTTCGCGTTACAGGTTTGATCATGTTCTCTAGGTGAAAAGCATTCTCGGTGTGCCCGGTACCAGGTCGCTCGTCGTCAGCGTCTGAAAAACCTCCTACGTACTCATCATCAGAAAGAATGTCGCCAATCTGTGGCTGGTAAGAAGCTGGAGCAGAGGGCGACGTGATGGATCTAGCATGCAACCCTGGCCGTATAGCAGGGATAACAATATTAAAGGCGCCCGGATTCATGGTGTTCGAGCTCCCTTCTCTCGACATTACCGGAGACCGATCGGCGAATCCATTCTGGAATGATGTGTTGTTCGAGGCTTCATGTAGAATTGGCAGAATTTGCTCATCATAAAGTTCCGCTCCGGTCTCGAATGACTCCGGTGTGTATTCGGTGATAGTCCTTGACGAGCGACCGTCGTCATCGGTAGTAGGACTCGATGGCTCTTCGAAGAAATCGTCAAGACTATCCAATTTGGTCGCAAGATCTCCCACGTGGACATCACCACGACCCTCATCCGATAGCATTGTCTCAGTTCGTTCCGGAGCACCGAAATAGTTGTAAGGGAAGTCATCGGCATGAAACTCAACGTCAGGTGTTGGTGCCGTCTCGGTCAACATGCCTTCTGAGCCTTGACAGGTGTAAAAGGCAGCATGGATATTGGCTCGCGTAGCGTCTGTCTTCTTTGCGGGTACGGGAATAGCCCAGCCTGATGCCTCAGGGATTCCAAATAGACTCTGTGTGCGCTCGTATTCTTTGCGGATCGCCCTTGATGTTGGCCGTGTCATGCTCATCCTCAGATGGTGCTTATCCATGTGGTTACCAGACATAGTCATGATGTTATCCAATACCTCGAGCGCCTCCATGCAGAACTCTGTCTGAAGCAATCGAAGCAGTGGTGAGATCAGGTCGGATCCATGCCCAGCCAATTCCGGCTTTCGCATGTCCACTTCAGGAATAGCAACACAGAGGATTCTCATGGTTTGGATTTTTACCCAAGACAAGGAATTTGTGAGAAGTCCCGTGAGGAAGGTGACCATTTGGAAATCGAGGTGAGGGAGGTAGTATTCTCGCAAGGCTCCCCAAAGCTCAACAATGAAATCCTTGCTACTGTCCTGAGGGTTACCCAAAGCAAAATCATCTAGAGCCTCAGTAACACCCGCTAGCCCTTGACGGTCAGCTTCTTCTTGGAGTAGCCTTGCTGTCTGTACAACATTATCGTCCGGAGTGGGCTTTTCGAGTTCATTTAGGAAGCGGGGGAAGTTTGCAAGTAGCGAAAAGAACAGGCGGCTATCATCGCCGACTAAGCCATCACTGGGCAAAAGGACTAGCTTGTCAATCGTGTCGAGGGTCGGCTGCCAGCAAAGAGATGACCGCAAGCCTTTGTGAAGTAGAGGCTGTACACCCTCGAACAATCCTTCCCAACGACCGGGTTGGCCCTCAGCAAGTATCCGACGCACATTCGGCGAGCTCAAGTCCAGCTTGGTGAGGAATTTGTTGAGCATCTCGACAGCTTCCAAAAACTCCCGCTCGTTAATAGACTCTAAACAAGCACAGGTAGTCCAGAACAACTGAGGGAAACTGAGAAGATCCTCAGCATCCAACTTGACAATGATAGTCTTCAAAGTTGTCAAGATCTCCATCGAGAATGATTGGATTTCTGGATCCTCATCGGCGATAGTATTGGACAGTCGTGCAAGCATGTCTCCAAGCATCGGCTGATCCACAGACGTGAGTACACATCTAAAGATCTGGAATGATCGACAAGCGAGGTGTCGAACCGGGCAAGACGTAGCCCAGGTCAACGATAGCCGACCCCAGTGCTCCTTGATTCCAGGGAACGTTATCTCAAATGTCTTGATGACCTCTGCAGTAAGAAACTCCATGCTCGGCGGCACTTTGCTATCGTGATCGTCGACCTTGCCGTTGCTGTCTTCGTATCCCCAGACTACAGAGCGATCATGTCCACGAATCAAGTCGATCAAATCTTCGATGGCTTTCCTGTCGACGTCTGGTGTCTGGTCGTCAATCTGCGAGATGACAACTTCATGAATCATATGCACAAGCATTTCGCGTGCCTGCTCCTGGACCAGTGGCGTGTAGTGATCCCACAGAACAGTAACGACCTGGAGAAGAAGTGGGACATTCTCTTGATTGAGATGAACTGGAGATACCATCAAGTCCACAAGCAGGATCAAGGACAGTTGACCGAGGGAAAATCCAGCTTGCTTGGTTCCCACCGGTAGGGCCTCAGCCAAGTCAGCACAATACGGCAGAAGGTTAATGTCAGCTGGTGGTTCAACAGCATCTCGCTTCTCGTTCGGCACCATTGCTTTTGGTGTTATTTGCATGAGGAGGAATTCAACAACTTTGATGCCAGGCGTGCTGTTGGTAGTTGACAAGAAAACAACAATTTGCTTGGCATACTCGACAAAATTCTGCTCTCGGCGCTCAAGGCATAGCTGCATGATGAACTCGAGAACCAAACGAACATTTCCCGGGTAGGGTCCTGTTGCGAGAGCCTGCCAGAGAGCCTGGACCTCATTGTGCAGCGCACCGCTAGACTTGATTGTAATCTCAAGGAGATTTGCGAGAAGAACGAAAGATTGTGCCGCAGGGCCACCGCTTGGGTCGAGTTTTAACTCTATAGACTGGATCCAGGGTAACATGACTGCAACTACATTTCGCTGCGCTGCAGGCTGCAAGTCCTTGAAGTAGAGTGTGAACTCGGAGAAGATGTGGAAAGCCAGCTCCGTGTGTTGTTTTGCAAGACGTTTGGAGATCTCGAATTGTGCTAGCTTGTACACAGCTTGTGTCTTGTCGGAAATACTGATGTCAAAATCTTGGATCTTCGAGTTTCTTTGTTGCCGTGTTTCGAGACAACGCAACACAGTTGCAGACTTGGACCGAATCTCGCTCTGGTCGTTACCCAGCGTGTACAGACAGAGACCAAGCAACTTCCAGAACGGACAAGGATAGTCGATGTGGTCCTGCAAAACCTGTGTAACTACTGCGAAGTAGCTTTCGAGTACCTTAGGAGCCTCTGCCAAGTAGCATCGTGCAATGCAGTGCTCCATCAAGTAGGGAACCTCCTGATTATGAAGAATCAGGTTCTGCAAAGCTCTTCTACCGATGACGTTCATTCGATCGCTTCCAGAGTTAAAAATGGAATCGATCCAAGCGAGCATACGTCGAATATCGAACTGGAGAACCACATTGCTTTCGGTCGTAACGCTGATCGGTCCACCACATAGAGCGGCCATGGCACTGAGAGCTGCAGTCCTGAGGTTTCTTTTCTCTATCTCCATGGCAGCGGTGGCAGTGCCACGCTCGCCCAAGGTTTGTTGGTCAATCAAGGATTGGCGCATGGTATCCTCACGGGCGCGGATCTGGTTTTGGTTTGGCGAAAATCCACACCAGTCCTCCATGAGCGAGAAGGCCGACTTTCGAGACTCAAAGGTCATCCACCGGGATGGATCTTTGGTCCTGTTTATCCCTTCAAATAGTGCTTCCATAAGTCCACAGTAATGTCGTCGTAGTTTCTGGAACTCCCAGTCCATCTGGACTTCTCCGTCCATCAGGAAAAGCTTCAGGTCCTTCGTGTAAGTTGTGAGGGTAGTCAAGAAGAACTCGCCGTTGTAGACCTCCGGCTCACTCAGGAAATGAGAAGTAAGCTTGAAAACATGGGTGATCTCCGTCCTGAGAAGATCCATCTTTCGGTTTCTCCTAGGATTGCTGTTTGTTCTCTGATGTATTCGAGCACGTGCTTCATCATTACAACGAGAGACCTGGCCTTGTAGTTCCTCGAGTAAGGTCCGGTATATATGAATGTTGATAGAGCCCATAGCAACAACTACGGCATCCCGCACTGATGCCGAAGAGACAGACAGCAATGGAATGAGGTACTTGAACAGCATTCGTGCTGTCACAATCTTGTCTTTGGAGGATGACTTAGAAGTCTTTCGAACATGTTGAGGGTCCTGGGCCGTTGGCAAAGCACCTGGGTCTGCAAGCGCGGTACAGGCAAATATCAAGTATAGCTTCCATTGCTCTATCATCACCTCAGGGTGGGTTGTTGCAGATCGTGCTCCCAGCCTGGCACTTCCAGGCTCGTTGTTATAGTACAGGCCTCGAGAGGGCTCGGAAAGGTATACAATTGACTTGTACATCTGCAGTATTCGATTGCAAATAAGATCACGGCAGATAGTGACAGTAAATGGACATTTTTCGTAGGCCATTCGGATCAGTTTCGGGAAAATCTTGAACCAAAGGGTCGTATCGTAAGAAACATCACTGGCGCAAAGCTCGACGAGAGCACCTTGATTGTTGGTATTCTGCAAGCCTCGTTGTAATCGACTCCGCTCAGCAACGGAAAGCTGCTCATCGCTGAAGTCCATAACTTTGCCAGATTCATTTTCGAGAATGTCGATGAGCCTGCTCGAGTCCTTGTCTTCTGACGCCTCTTTTCCAAGAGCTTTGTCGAATTCGACAATCAGACGAAGAACTGTGACCGCAAAGTGACGAACTCGCCGCGACTGCGAACAAAGGAAGAAAAGGCCATGGGCTTCTGCTTGATCGACTTCTGCCCAGATGCTGGAGAGATCGAGTTTAATGGCTCTCTTGTCTGAGGCATTGGCTTCCGGTTGTTCTGTAGCGGCATCTCTGGTCTTTTGTCGGATCTCCTCGATCCATATCTGTAGCAACTCGACATATAGACGCAAAGTATTCTCGATATGACTATGGCCAAGCATTCCACCATCAGACATTGTCGAGTATCGGTCATCAAAGTTGAAGATAAATCGAGCGAAGCCCATGGTGACCTGTTGAGCATGCGACTGCCTCGCGATGGCCTTCAGAGAGTTTGCCGATGATTCAGCAATGTTGTACTGCACATGAGCTGTTCCAGTACATAGCAAATTAATTAATGAGTTGAATGGTATGTCAACAGAAAGACACCGTGGCAATGCCTGAACAGCAACATGAAGAAGTTCGTAGAACGCTTGCTTTTGGTCTGCAGCACTCTGGTGATCGTCTTTGCGAGAGAATGTGAAGGTTTCAGTAATAGGAGTCTTTGGCAGGGGACTGTTGAATTTTTCGTCTAGGGCCGCTTGTCCGCCGAAAGTATTATCGCATATAATCGTGATCTTTCCAAGGATCTCACAAAATTTGAGATAGAATTCCCGCACTCCGTCACTTAGTACGTGCGTCAAGACTGGACGAGTGATGTACTCCTCTTTAGAAGCCGCCGTTGGTTGCGATAGAGGGGAGTTTCGTGATGAGATGGCTGGGGAAGCAGGAAATCGATCGGGAACCGCAGTTGAATTCGGGTTTTCGAAGAACTGTGGAAAGGGCGGTCGTCCTTGTTCACCCTTTTCCAGATCCGACATGATGTAAAGGAAGGCTCTGATGCCAACGACAACTCGATCAGGGTCCAGTTGCTCAACCTTCAACTCCTTGTTGGAGGTAAATAGGTCGGCGTTGATGAGGGGAAACACCACGTTTCTAAAACAGTATTCCGGATACTTGAAGCCAACAATTCGAATGATCTGAATCAAAGGTTCAGTACAAGGGGTATCAGAGGCTACCAGACTTCGCTTGGATGACGGCAAAACAAGCTTCATGACTTCGTCGATCTTGCGCAAGCTGCTTTGAAAGGTCTCATTAGTGCGATAGAGGTATGTCCACAGCAAGCGAGAAATCACTTGGAGACAAAGGGGTTTAGTCATTCGGTCCTTGACCTTAGTCTGTAAAGGTAGTATCAATTGCAACCACTGAGAGCCGAAATTGTCAGGAGACGAAACGCAAAGAAGAGTTGCGGTAAGCGGAAATGCAAAATTCCAATGTCTCGGCTTCATAAACATCTGAGCCAGGCGAGGTCCAACAGCGGCGAGAACTTCTGCCCATTTCGGATGCATGAAATGGCTGTTGCTTGCTTTTGCTGCAATGGGAAGAAGAAGCATTTCTATCACCTGGCAAAAAGCTGTTTTGACTTTCTGGCCATGCGATTTTTGGAACAGGCGACCCAAGGAGATGAGAAAATCGCAAGATTGCTCCCACGACTCTTCAGGCGAGATCTTGAGCTTCAGGTGCTTCATACCTCCTAACACAAGCTCCACCTTTCCCTCAGCATCCCGACCAGAAGATGACGTTGGACTCTTGACGACACGTTCCTGGAGGGAACTATCCAGGTCTTCAATGAACCTCCTGGTAACACCGCCAAAGTTGATATCACTCATATGCCCGAGTAACTGAGCGAAAAGATTCCAGTTGGCAAGCTTTAGTGGAGATACCATCAATTGCTCCGTGTCGGCGATTTTGAGTTGCCCGAATATAATGCTTTCCAACTTGTCCTCCATTTCAGGGGTGATCGAAGGCAGGTTGCTCTGGCTGATAACTTCGAGGAGAACACGACAAAGAATGTATATAGATACGGTCGACCGACGTTCGGCCTGGGCCACGAATTCTTGTCGCGCAGCGAGTGTAGGTGGTCCGTTTGGGAAGACTGTATCAGAACCTCCTTGGCCAGGTATTACAGCCTGTACTGGCTCTGTGTTTCTTCGAATAAGAGGGCCTCCAGGCAAAATACCCCGAGATTGTTGAAGATGACTGCGGGCTTCGTTGGCGGCATCGCTTTTGCTTTTTCTCCATAACATCATTGAGTCAATTAGGGCTTTCGGTTTAGGACTCGCAATATGGCCCAGGGCGACAATCAATTGATCGAAAGCTGGGTCGACACCTGGACCGCATACTTGCTCGACGTTGGGTTCGGGATCGAAGGGGACCGTGACGCATTCTGTTAACTTTTCTTCGGCTTGTGCAATGAACTATGGTCGTGTCAGTTGCGATGCGCCTTGGCAACATCAGAATCTAGACTAACCGAAGTGAACAAGACGTGGAGCGCATATTCTCCGACGGTCTTTTGCTTGTCTTCATGGTGACGGGACGAATGAGAGTGGTGAGGGGTATGGTCGCGTCGCGATTTGCTATGCATTCGTTCGAGTTTGCGCTGTGTTAGACCGTAGGGAGAATCGGGGGCGTTGGGTCGATCCATGGTCGCAACATTCCCTGCTAGAGCTGTAGGTGGCCGTGATGGATAGCCGGCGTCGCCATCGATACGGGTGGCTACCGATTGCATGTCTGGGTGATCGAAGCCGACGCCGGCGGCGGCAATTATCTGCGGGCTGAGAGGGCTGGAGGTTGTGCTGGCCAAGCTGCCATTTCTCGAATGTTGGATGCCGTGTACAATCGAAGTTTGTCGATGATGGCCGTAGGCGGCACTCTTGGGATCAATTATTCGTTCAACGACGCCGCCGAGAGGACTTCGCGAGTGTGGTCCGTGGAGTCGTGGAGAGGCCAAGCCCGAGTGTGTCTGGGGAATCTTTTCGGCGGAGGAATTTCGCGAATGCGCAAATCGATGGGCAACCGGTGAATCTGGAACTACTGGACGCAATGTTCGATCCCAGTTCCTCTCATCTTCCGCCTCCTCTTCGAGTCTAGGAACAGGCCGGGGAGAGAACCTGAGCGTATCCTGCAGGTGGTCCGGCAGCGGCTGCGACGGCACTATGGGTCGCACAAGGGGTTGTTAGCAATGGATATGTCTTTGCTTGAGATGTTTGAAGATGTTGGTGAAACAGGAGCGGAGCCGTTCATAGCGGGAAGCAGGGTCTAGCTGTAAGCAGCACCAACTGCAGGTGAATAGCTCTGGTGTAAGTAGCGGCAACTGAAGCTATGCTGACGGGTGACGAAGGTATTCCCGCGATACAACCCAGATTTTAGAGGTGGTGCGGGAAGAGAGGGGTTGGTGTTGGTGTAAGGTACAATACTAGAGTGTGGACACCCTTAAAAGATTCGGACTTACCCATCCTCAAGTTCTATAATGCAATCCCATGATCTATGGTAGGTTCTTCAAAGTCAGTATCGCAATCAGACAAAAGAAAAGAAGAATGAGAAAGGCGCAGGTTGTTTATGGGTCTGGGTTGGAGTTAACAAGGGATGCTACAGTATGTACAGAACACGAGGGAGTCAATGGAAGACAACAACGACCGACTGACTTTGGCGGCTGGACCACCGCACAATGACGCTACAGTCAGCTTGCCCAGTATTGGCTCGGCCCGCTGTATGGCTTGTCCGACAGACCTTTAAAGAGGCTGCTATGGGGCCAGCGAACCCAGGGAGCTTTAACACATGGCACACATGGCAGGCGATTCGCAGTGTTTTTGGTGCTTCCAGGTCAATTATCCTTGCCATCTGCAAGGGCCACGGCCTATCAGCGGAGCTAGGATCAACGAACATGGGATGACGGGCCCTTGGAAGAGACGGCGCGCCACTGCTCGGCTGTCAATTGGCCTTTTTAGAAAGGGGGCTTGGTTGATCCCTTGACTCAGGGTTCGAGATCTTATCTGAAAGACAACAACACAGAAGAATGACTCGCTGTGGTTGGAGGTCCTAACATTTGTCAGAGAGTCTGGCTGACTTACAGAATATCGTGTCTGCATCTTCTGGCAAGGGTTAAAAGACCCAGGTGATCATCAGCGTAGCATTTGTTTCCCATGCTGATCATTGTACCGGTATGGAGGAAGGTATGGAGCGCTCTAAGATAATCCTTGAGTCTCATGCACTTCACTATTTCGCTATCAACATTACGCGCATTGTCATTATGCGATGGGATATCCCAAGCGAGATTCTCGGCGCCAGGTTGTGCCCAGGCACCCGAGGCGAGGGACACGGCTATTGACCGTGGTTCTCTGCGGTGCAAAAGGCTGACTATGGTATTTAAGATCGAGCACGCACAACTGCTGCTCAGGAGTACTTGCCTTCGTCAACTCGGTGTAATAGTGAAAAGGAATAGGTGTCCCGACCACGAACGCAGAGGCAGGAGTTCGAGGTTTCTAGCGGTACCTATGCAGATTTATGCAGCGTCATGAAGATCAAAACTTAACGCCCTTTATTCGCGTTGGAGGAGGGCATTCATGATACATATCACCTGTTGTGGCATCGCTAAACAAAGCATGAACAGAGGTTATACCTAAGGTACTATATATACTACAAAAGCACTCAGGTAAGTTACCTTTACTCATTACTCGGGGTTCAGTTTGCAAGGGTTTTCGCCAGGTGGCAGTTCTTTACTTTAATAAGACGCCGTTACGCCGTGGCTTGTCTCTATCCCGCATTCCAACAGTTGGTCTTGGCCAAAAAAGAGACTTAGCAGCTCTCCCATGGAAGCTACTATATCTGTGCTATTCTGAAACTCATCCGAGGTAACGCATCGTTGAGAGACATAAAACGATCAAATACGCGGGGCAATCCAGTCATCTCTTGAGAGTTTGTATTGTTCTCAGCCCGCCAACAGCCGAACATCTGACGCGTCTTGAGGCTTTCAACCAAACCGCCACCGTGAACCAACCGTAGCAAACAACCATCTGTCTTGTAAGATAGGTCTTTAGCTTGCGCCTTTTTTCTTGACATTATGAATTCTTCAGGCGGTCAACTAGAAGGCGACTTGAGGGGTCAAGGTCAAGGCATCTATGCTCGGCACTTCAAACCACAGCCGCGGATCATGACAGCGGGAAAATTTCCGAAAAGAGAAACTCCCACGCGGAACTGACTGACATGCTGCAAAATTACTGTAATCGGAGATTTTGGGGTAAACCGTTCCGGACACTTGAATGAGGAGAAGAGCTAACTGAGTCGATGATGTCTGAGCGGGATGAAAACGCGGGGATAGAGATGAGGGAGAACGAATGGATGTCATTGCTCGAAATGCCGAGGCCACTTCACCGGGAGTCAGCGCGGTAAGTGCGCTCACACATCGATTCAACTTTAACCCCGTGAAGATAGCTGCGGCTTAGAGGCGGCCGTGTTCGTTTTCGGAACCCCGCCGGCGTCGGTCGGGAAGCTCATGATACGATGATACGGCGTTCCGCAGCTAGTCTACTTACCTTCTCATTTTCCGGGGGCCGGGACCTCGCCGCTTACTCTGTAGAATTATAGAGAACTCATATGAAGTTGATGAATTCCTTTCTTGTTCTGTTCTTCCTGCTAAAGATTTACGACTCCAACATTGACCAAACCCAAAATTTTATACCACCGTCCCTCGCAGATAAGAGACGGTTCAACCAGACCCAACCTACTACACCGTACTCAGCACGAGACCACGTCCGTTTTGTACAGTCCTGAACCCCTGTAAATCGAGCCCCAACAACGAAAAACCCCCAGTTTAGAAGGGTTCAATCCGAGCCCCAACCGAGACCGAGACAAAACTACCGTGGCATTCCGCAGCCGGACTGAGCTGCCACCTTTCCCGTTGAGATTTCCGATAGGTTATTTCCGAGCTGGGGCTAGGATTCAACTTATCTGATTCCTGGCACGACTCGTGCCAGTTGCTTCCTTTTGCTTCACTCTGTCGCCAAGGGGTTCAAGAGTAAACCGTAAAGTTCATGATCGGTGAAAAAACTTTTGTAAGTGCTGGTGTTAAGATCACCTTGCCCGATAAAAAGACCCTCGGGTCATCATTAATCTCCTGCAACTTTTTAGCGCGAATTTATTACTGACAGCGCATCCTTTCTTTCAGACACTTCGCGCCACATCCCACTTTCCCTCCTCCCCCGCCTCCTTTCCGGCCGACGTCCATTGGAGATAATACATCCATTGGGAGCAACTCTCGAAACTTTGTCGGAACTGGAAGAAGACTTCTGTTTCTTTACTGCCTGCGTCCTCTTTCCTGGCTCTTTTTTGCTCTTTGACTGCAAAGTCGCCGCAGCGCTCTTGTAGCCGTCATGGCCGAACTCGACACTCTGGACGTTATCGTCCTCGGCGTCATCTTCCTTGGAACGGTCGCATACTTTACAAAGGGAAAACTATGGGGTGTTACCAAGGACCCTTATGCCAATGGCTTTGCTGCCGGCGGCGCATCCAAGCCCGGTCGCACGAGGAACATCGTTGAGGCCATGGAGGAATCCGGCAAGAACTGTGTTGTCTTCTACGGTTCCCAGACTGGTACTGCTGAAGACTATGCTTCGCGTCTGGCCAAGGAGGGTAAGAGCCGATTCGGACTCAACACCATGATTGCCGATCTTGAAGACTACGATTTCGATAACCTGGATACCGTCCCCAGCGACAACGTCGTCATGTTCGTCCTCGCAACCTACGGTGAGGGTGAGCCTACCGATAACGCAGTCGACTTCTACGAGTTCATCACTGGCGAGGATGCCACTTTCAACGAGGGCAACGATCCTGCTCTGGGCAACCTTAACTTTGTCGCTTTCGGTCTCGGAAACAATACTTATGAGCACTACAACTCTATGGTTCGCAACGTTAACAAGGCTCTTGAGAAGCTTGGCGCTCACCGCATCGGCGAAGCTGGTGAAGGTGACGACGGCGCTGGTACCATGGAAGAGGACTTCTTGGCCTGGAAGGACCCCATGTGGGAGGCTCTTGCTCAGAAGATGGGACTCGAGGAACGTGAAGCCGTATACGAGCCTATCTTTGCCATCAACGAGCGTGACGACATGTCCCGTGAAGCCAATGATGTGTACCTCGGTGAACCCAACAAGCTGCATCTTGAAGGTACTGCCAAGGGACCTTTCAACTCTCACAACCCCTACATTGCCCCTATCGCCGAATCTTACGAGCTGTTCTCTGCCAAGGACCGAAACTGCCTTCACATGGAAGTTGACATCAGCGCTTCTAACCTCAAGTACGAGACCGGAGACCACATTGCTATTTGGCCCACCAATCCTGGTGAGGAGGTAGACCGATTCCTCGATATCCTTGATCTCTCAGACAAGCAGCACAACGTCATTACTGTCAAGGCTCTCGAGCCTACCGCTAAGGTCCCGTTCCCCAACCCTACGACCTACGATGCTGTTCTGCGATATCACCTCGAGATTTGCGCCCCTGTTTCCCGTCAATTCGTTTCCACCCTGGCTGCTTTTGCTCCCAACGACGACATCAAAGCTGAGATGAACCGCCTTGGTAGCGACAAGGACTACTTCCATGACAAGACTGGCCCTCACTACTACAACATCGCCCGTTTCCTGTCCAGCGTTAGCAAGGGCGAGAAGTGGACCAAGATTCCCTTCTCTGCCTTCATTGAGGGTCTCACCAAGCTCCAGCCTCGTTACTACTCTATTTCGTCCTCCTCTCTAGTTCAACCCAAGAAGATCTCCATCACTGCCGTCGTCGAGTCCCAGCATATTCCTGGCCGAGGTGATCCTTTCCGTGGTGTCGCTACAAACTATCTCTTTGCCCTGAAGCAGAAGCAGAACGGCGACCCCAACCCCACACCTTTCGGTCAGAGCTACGAGCTTACAGGCCCCCGCAACAAGTATGATGGTATCCACGTCCCTGTCCACGTTCGTCACTCCAACTTCAAGCTGCCTTCGGACCCCGGCAAGCCTGTCATCATGATTGGCCCTGGTACTGGTGTTGCTCCTTTCCGTGGTTTCGTCCAGGAGCGTGCAAAGCAAGCTCGTGATGGTGTCGCGGTTGGTAAGACTCTTCTGTTCTTCGGTTGCCGAAAGCCCAGTGAGGATTTCATGTACGAGAAGGAGTGGCAGGTAAGTCAACAGCCTATATTTGTAGCATCAAAGTGTTTACTAACCTATTTTTCAGGAGTACCAGGAAGCACTTGGCGACAAGTTCGAGCTTATCACCGCCTTTTCCCGAGAGAGCTCAAAGAAGGTCTATGTCCAACACCGACTCAAGGAGCGAGCCAAGGAGGTCAGCGATCTGCTCTCCCAGAAAGCCTACTTCTACGTTTGTGGTGACGCTGCAAACATGGCCCGCGAGGTCAACACTGTCTTGGCGCAGATTGTCGCTGAGGGACGTGGGGTCTCTGAGGCCAAGGGTGAGGAGATTGTGAAGAACATGAGGTCGGCGAATCAATACCAGGTACGTAGTGACTTTGCTATTCTCCCGATACTCCGCATGAAGGAAACATTTACTAACTCGGCATTTACAGGAGGATGTTTGGTCATAAAAAAGAGCGACGATCAGTGGGTGATTGCTGCATTTGGGATTATCGGCGGGATGACTTGTCAGGTTTCACGGCCGGCGTTCTGCTACACTACTATCTATGGTGGTGATGTTCAATGAGCGTATATGAAGTAGACTGGAGGGCTTTTTGGCAGATTATTAGATGGAAGGTGTTGGTATTGCTTGATACATCTATGGTAAATGGTTTGTGGCATCTACACTGTTGTAATCGCTCGCAGCCTATCTAAGAGAAAGTTGGTTAAACTTTTTGCATCACAATTGCCTTTTGATCAATTGCTACGTGGATATGCAAACATGACTAGGCCTTTTTGCCTTGAGGAAGGGACAACGAATGTGATATATGCTGAGAGGACAACGAACCAAGCATGATGTGAGGCACGAACGTCATGGATACGGAAGCGGCTCGAAGGGTCCGTTCCGCTCCAATGTCAATGATCACTGAGGAGTTTTGAATGCAAGTCTACGAATAACGAAACTTGTTTGTTTGTCTCAAAAGGTGTGGGATCCTCCATGGGTGGGTGGTGGGTGGCTTGAGGCTTAGGAGGATCAGGTCGTTGATTAATCAGTACATCATCCAGGATGCCTACCCTAAAGCTGCAAGGACTACAACGGTTTCCACCACAGCAAGTCGCTCTTTTCATGATAAATTCGTGACCGTTTTCTTGGCTTGCGTCCTGTTGGTCCGTTTTCGCAGTGACTGGGCTGTGCATGACGTTGGATCGTGTTGCTGTTGATCTACGCCAATCAGCCGAGGTGCATCGATATGAGGCAAGGGATAGCAATGTAGGCGAAGAAGTTCCGATCACCATGTGGCTTTGTTGTCGTCGGCAATCAGCCCGGGTATCTCATCCGCCAAAACCGTTGGCAATGTGGCATGCTGGGCTGAGCTGAGAAGAGAGAAAGAAATACAAAAAAGAAGAATCCAAGACACAATTAACCGGTACCACGACGGTCTGCTAAGTATCAATCGGTCACTAATTAGCATCATAAGTAGTCAGGCAAGCAGGCGGCCCAGCAACTATCGAACTCTGCTTCATTTTAGGCAAGGAATAGTAGAATAAACTAGAAACTTAGTTAGTTCCAATCTAAAGTATACCCTTCTTAATTATGGCAACTTATCCTAAAGGTAGGTAAATATCTCGGCTGTTTATTGAATAATCTGGTAAGAGACCAATTCACGAGACAAGTGTTTAAAAAAGCAATTTGTGACTTTTCTAACCACGTGCATTAGATCATCAGAAACACATCAAAGGTTTGGAACATGGTTAGTAGTGTTTGAACAAGCCTCGATGCGCATCAACGAACATGCAACTCCTGATGACATGCGTGGTTGTTCATGGTCTGTAAGCACTTAGATTCGTAACTCGCCCCTATCTTTGGAAGTTTTCTCAGCCTTTCCATGAAAATGAGAGAACAACATGAATCAAAGTGAATGAATCTATGGCAAGCCACATGTGAAAATCCGCGAGAATGCGTTTGGTTTAAAGGCCTGGCTCGCAGACGAAGCTTGTCGACGCGCGAGGATGGACATGACAACAAAGTTTTCAGTAACAGGAGTCAATATGAGAGGGCGAGCCTGCATGAACATAGATTAAAGCTTGGTGAAAGAAGTAAAGGGTGTTTTGAAATAAGAGGCAGCCCTCACCTTTTCTAGGACATCTTTATACTAGACCATATCTATTTGGTCTCAGACCAAGAACCAGAAGCCCGTGGTGCCTCTACTACGATGGTTCTACAATAAAGGCCCCAAGACTCAGTACTATATCTATAACAATATCCATACCTTGGCTTTTCACCACGAACTTGCTTACCCACATCAGCTTCAATATCCAGGATCGAAATCGCACCTTCTGAGTTTCCCAAACTCTGCAGCATCTATTCAGTACGTCGAGTAGGAAGCCTTCCATCCTTCGATTCTCCGCCACATCCCCTACCTCTCTCCCCACTGCCCAGGAGCTAACATCATTGGTAAGAGCAGTTCAGGAAAGCAATTGACTTGCTATCGCCAAAGTCCTTATCCTTCCAAAGCTATTGCACAGCCTAGAAACTTCCGAAAACAAGATCTTATAAGTATTGCTGCAAGTGGCATCCGCTATTCTACACATCCGCATGGCTCTTCACAACACCTACTATCGGAAGGAGAGGCATCAATATTCACTGCTCTTCCTCCTTTATTCGTCTTAGGACGTCGTTGAAATATAATAAGGGTAAGCCAAGCCTCGCAATTTCACGTGCATCTGGAGTTATTCACGCCTCTTTCCCACAATCACATATTGTATTGAAGTGGCAGTTGGGCCTTCAACTTCCTGCCACCTGCCATTCATAGCAAACCCTCCTTCCAGTGCCGCTGCCAGTGACAAGCATTCCCCATACCCATTCTCAGTCTGCATTTCTTTTCTCCTTCGTAATCATTGTTCATCTCTTCTTCTTCTTCTTTCATCCCATCGTCTTATCCATTATTCCCCATTGTCTCGCGTCTTTTTGTCACGAAGCATCAGATTCATGCATCTTTTGGCATCCATTGATAGCATCATTCTTGCCTAGTCAACAATATCAGAGGATCCTTCCTCCTGCGGCAGAGTACCTCTTTCCAACATATCATTCATGTGCACCGTCAGGTAGGTGCTTGCTTCGCCTTGTTTTCATTCCCTCTACCTATATCCTCTCTCCTCTTCTCTCCTCTTTCATCTTCCTCTTTCATCTTCCTCTTCTCTCTTCATAGCATCACCTCGGGTTCTTCACAGCTCTCTTTAAGCAGCGTCCCTCATCACCCTTTCAATCTCTTCTGTTCCCCATCTTGCACGGTATCGTGGCCTATCTTACTTACTGTTGCTTCATTTCAGTCTTGGTACTCCGAGTTCACCATCATCGACTTCTTTCAGCCCGCTTTGTCCACCAGGTGCTTGATCATCAACCAAGCCCTCGAGGTACGTTTCTACAAGCTGGTTTTGATACCCCAGCTCCTACTTTGCCCCTTCATATCGACATTCAAGGACTCAACATGCAAGCTCTGTTGTGACTAGCATTTGATACCTTTCCAGCATACAACATACATCCCATTTTCATCCATTCTCTCATCACTCCTCATTGTGTTGATATCGCCAAGATGACCATCAACTAACGGGGCTGGAAACACAGCTAGATTTTCGCACATCCCCCTGATTATTCGCATCTTGCACTGCCCTTTTGCAGCTGATCTGTTGCTTGTGAGGTAAGAAGCCATGACTGCTTTCCCCATCTTCGTGCACCCTTCGGCCTCTTCAGAATGTACATTTATTTTCTGAGCTGTTCTCTAACTGATAGCCTCATCCCCCTCTGACCTCTCATTTCCATGTTCTGAGCCTTGTTGAAACATCTTGTAGCTGACATTTGGACTTAGATATCTCAGTCATACATCTTCATCCACTGAACACCATGGAACCGAACACTGGTGCTGCAACCTACCCCCCCAACCAGGCCGATCGACGACCTCCTCATCTCGCTATCACTGGGTCTACCGATCACAACGCCCTGCTGAACCCGTTCCAGGGGATGAATCTGGCAGGCATGGCCATTCCAGCTCCTCATACCGCGGCTGTACACATGCAGCCACCTTACGTGCCTGGGTCCGAAGGATTCGTCCTTACTCCTATGCAAGGTTCCCAATCGATCCCCATGGGCCACCCATACGAGCCCAACTATGGTGGATACCAATTCAACGGCGCCTTCGCCAACCCATACTCTCTATCCGGTGCTCTCATGCCTTTCACTCCCGCACGCGCCAATGCTGCTCATCCTCGTGCTGATCGAACTCAGTCGGAGGTCCCCGGTCTGGAGAATCGCCGTGGCTCCTATTCAACCACAGAGTCCGCACCTGCCACTCCTTTCTATGGAAACTGGCCAAACCGTGAGCATGGTCCTCGAGTCCACAGCGATCGATCGGCGTACACTACTCCATCCCCTCATCAGCTCAGTCTTGCCGCTCACCACGCTGAGGCCGTGAACAAAGCAAAGCCTTCTCCTGTGTCCGATCGTGTCTTGGACGAGCTTTCCGAGAAGCAACCAGCTATCCCCAAGGCAGTTCCTGCGGTTTTCACGCCTGCGGGCCAGATGAAGAGCCTCGACCAGAGCCTTGAGAACCGAATCCCCGGCAACCGCAACGTCTACATTCGAGGCCTTCATCCTACCACTGATGATGAACTTCTGTTCCGTTACGCTGCCCGCTATGGTGAGGTCGAGACATCCAAGGCCATCATTGACACCAGCACTGGTGCATGCAAGGGGTACGTTTCAATGTTACAACTTCCTGAGCGAACAATCACTAATAAAGATCAGATTTGGGTTCGCCAAGTTCTACGATGTTGTCCATTCCGAGATGTGTATTCGAGGATTCCACCGACTTGGGTACGAAGTGGGCTTTGCTAGGGTACGTTTCCCTACACTTCAACTCGTTGCGAGGAGACCAAACTGACCTTTTCCCAGGAATCTTTCAACTCTCGCCTCAAGGCTGAGGGCGACGACGACTCGACCAATCTCTACATCTCGAACCTTCCCAAAACCTTAACCGAGGTGGTACGTTCAACTACAGTATCTCGATTGACGTCAAGACCGCTAACCTCTGCTAGGAACTTGGAGTCATCTTCAGGGGCTATACCATCTTGTCCAGCAAGATTCTTCGCGACAGCATGGGCAACAGCCGTGGTGTTGGTTTCGCTCGGTAGGTACTCAACATCATCGGATGGTTTCAACTTGCTAACGATATCACAGCTTCGAGGATCGAAACGTTTGTGACGAAGTGATCGAGAAGTTTCACGGCGTGACGGTTGGCGAGGAGGGCCTTCTGATGAACATCCGCTACGCCGATACCCCGGCGCAAAAGGAATTGAAGCGTGTCACCGCAGAGCGTCGCCAGTTCCGAACAAACGAGTACAACATTAGCGCCTATGGTACTCCTCTTGTTGGCTTTGGTGGCCCCATGTACCCTCACCATGTGCAGCACCGACGATCGGCTATTCCAACTGCACG
Source organism: Fusarium sp. FL617 (assembly GCA_030142105.1). Lineage (NCBI taxonomy): Eukaryota > Fungi > Ascomycota > Sordariomycetes > Hypocreales > Nectriaceae > Fusarium > Fusarium sp. FL617. Next base: position 2,055,452 of record JAREIL010000012.1, on the reverse strand, counting down.
ATCGTAAGTTTTGATCCCTCTCTTCCCCTCTCGTTCGCGCTAATCCTTTGCCAGTACCATGACATCGGCTGATACTGTTTCCGATACGAACAATGAGACTCGACGTTTAGCTTCACAGCGTCAATCCATTGAGTATGGAAACAGGGTGCCCGGATTCTCTTTGTCTCGTTTCTAACTCTGCAAGTAGGACGGCTGTCAGTTCGAGCACTGGTGGAGCGGTCGCCACGCCTACCTCCTCCGAATGTGAGGAGAGCGTCACCATTCACGCAGAGACAGTTGTCGCCGGTGTCTCCTTCGACTCGTCTCCTTCTATCAAGAAGGAGGTTAAGAAAGAGATTTGAATCTCGGTGCACCAACTGTTTGTTGCTGATCGCATCTGACCATCCCGACATCATGCTTTTTCTTTTGTCATTTTCCTTTCTGTTTCTTGGAGCTTCCGGCTCACACATCAAGAAGTAAGCCATCGCAGAACATTTTATGGTCTGAGGTAGCCATTACACTCGAGAAATTCGCTCTATGATTTTATGTCATGAGCTTTTGTAGCTTAGATTCGGGGGCATCCGTGCCACAAAAGCCAGACGAAGGCGTTTAGACGGAATCTTTATTAATGTCATAGAATTCCTTCAATTCTTAGCAGTTGCAGTGTTGCCGTGAAACGAGATTTGTGATAAGTGGTAGTTATCGGCGCACCTCGTAAGCCATGGGTATCATTTAATCTCATCTAGACTGTCAATTTTGACATGCCCTCTTCTACGATATCGTCTTTAGAATCCCTAGCATCATCCCCGAGCAGTCCACCTGATGTTTGGTCATCTTGAGGTTCTCCTGATTCATCTTCCTCACTGTCTTCTTCCTCATCCTCTTCATCCTCTTCCTCATCATCGTCTCCACTGCCTTGGACTGCCACTTCATCTCCCTTTTCTTTGATAGCAGCCTCGAGATCTTTCAACATTTTCTTTGTGAAGCCGGATGCCGCTACTGTAGCATCAAGTCTCTTAACGCCGTCCTTACCCACGGTCTTCTTTGCATGCTTGAAGAATGGGCCGGGTTCTGTTGGAGTGAAGTGAAATCTGCGCTGGAAGAAACGCTTGATACAGTTGACGTCTCGATCGAAGTACATCTCGGCATTTTGGTGTTCCATAGAAACCATCTGGGGAAAGTCAATGATGACGGGCTCAACAGTGAGAGTCTCTTCGCCGTCCTCCGATTTTGTCCTGTTCTCCTTAATCAGGATGTTGAACTCGTTGAAGTCACCATGAATCAAGCCACTCTTGGCGAGTCGGAGGATAAGGGCGATCAAGTCGCCGTATAGAGATGCCGGATCAGGAACCTCAGCGATCTGCCTAAGAGGAAAGGCGTCGATCAACGACATGACAATGGTGTGTCGAGATTGTGCGAGTGGTTCGGGGACAGGGAAACCCTCTTCGCGTAGGGCCTTCATGAAAGCAAACTCCTTCATGGCTGCAAGTCGAGAAAGGTACATCCATGATGCAGACTGTCGGTTTTTGAGGTAGTCTCGGTTCGACTTGACGCTTCGGAAAGAGATTCGACCCAGTCGATGGATCTTGAGCACTCGTTGGGTGCCGGTGTGGTCCGCCACAACCATAATGTCGCTTTCCTTGCCCACACCAATTCGGTCTCCGACACTGTAGACGTCATTTCGCTTTGCATGGGTGTGAAGGGCGAGGTAATCGAGGCCACCATAAGTAAGTCGGTAGCCGTCGTATTTGGCTTCCTTGACACGCGCAATAAGACCGACTTTGGCGAGGGCTGAAATACTCCTGTGAACACCGCTGGCACCGCCTCGGAGGCGCGAAATTTTCTCGATCAATGATGTGGGCACGAGTTCGTGGTTTTTGCTTCCCATCTCGACCTAAGTCTTGGTGTAAGTCTCATGATGGTAAGGACCATGATGGCCAGGGTACATACTGCTGTCAAAACTCGCCAATCCTCAGAGGCGAGGTGGCGCATCGCCTTTGTATCTAACTTCATTATGGGCCGTTGTATCCAGGCAACATGAAATAAGTGACTTTACTTTCGGTGTAAGACTTTTTATGAAGTTGATTTTTTGTCGCTGTATTCTACCGGAACGAGGGGTTGTTTCTTTGAATTCGGATGGTGGGGTATTTTTTCCTCGAGATCTATCTTATCGATAGACACCCGCTTTCGCCTTGTCAAGTGGGTCCCTTTCACCTAGCAACACGTGATGAGGCTGGGTCCAGCCAGGCGGCAGCGCCTCGCGTAACCCAGCAGAGCTACCTACAGCAAAGCACCTTGAGCTTAACCAAGCAGCCTCCATCACCTTCCATCCACGACGACCAACGACCACGACTCCATCAATAATTGAAATTGCACGCCGCGATCACTGAGATACAGCTCGGGCACGCATCGAACACTATTTACCGACTTTTTTCTCCCTTCAATTCATTCAGTGGAGCTCTACTAGGCGCCTAAGCCGTCGACGTCAACATGGCTCAAGACAGCGAAGTGCCCAAGGCGGCTGACAAGGGCAAGGGAAAGGCCGTCGACGATGCCAAGAAGGATAAGCAGCAGACAAATGGCAAGAAGGAGGACGAGAAGATTGAGAGTATGAGACCCAGCCGCTATTGCGATGCGATGTTGTACTGACCGGGGCCCCAGCTGCTGAGGAGGAGCTCAACGAGGAGGACCAGCAACTCAAGAATGAGCTCGATCTGATGGTTGAGCGCTTGACCGTAAGTTCTTCTTATGCATAAACCGCAACACTGGCTAAAATCGTTCTAGGAGTCAAACTCGGAACTTTACAAGCCCGCGTTGGAAGCCATGAAGACCTCGATAAAGACATCGACGTCATCCATGACAGCAGTCCCAAAGCCCTTGAAATTCCTACGACCACACTACGAGACCTTGACGAAGCTTTACGAAGAATGGCCCCAGAGCGACGACAAGACCTCGTTGGCGGATGTTCTCTCCGTCATCGGTATGACCTTCTCAGACGAGGACCGACAAGACACACTTCACTACCGACTCCTCGCACCTACATCCGACATTAGCTCGTGGGGTCACGAGTATACCAGACATCTGGCGCTCGAGATTGGCGAGGTGTATGGGAAGCGAATTACGAACGACGAACCAACTAAGGACCTGATCGACCTTGCGCTTGTTTTGGTCCCCCTCTTCCTAAAGAGCAACGCCGAGGCCGATGCAGTGGATCTCATGAGCGAGCTAGAGATCATTGAGGAGATGCCCAAGTTTGTGGACGAGAACACATACGGCCGTGTGTGTCTGTACATGTCTTCTATGGTTAACCTCCTCACCTATCCCGATAACGAGACTTTCCTCAAGACCGCGCACGACATCTACATAGAGTACAAGCAGTTCGCGCAGGCTATGGTTCTGGCAATTCGACTACACGATATCGACCTTATTAGGGCCGACTTCGACAAGGCCGAAGACCCTGCTCTCAAGAAGCAGCTCGCATTCCTGATTGGCCGCCAAAGGATAGCCCTCGATATTGATGACGACTCGGAGGAGAACCAGGTGATTTTGGAGTCTGTTGGCAATGTCAAGCTATCCGAACACTTCAAGTCTTTGGGCAAGGAGCTGAACATTCTTGAGCCGAAGACCACCGAAGACATCTACAAGAGCCATCTTGAGAGCAGCCGAGTTGCAGGAATGACGAACCTAGATTCCGCGCGACATAACCTCGCGGCAGCATTTGTCAATGCTTTTGTCAACGCGGGCTTCGGCAACGATAAGATGATGCTGCTCGATGGCGAGAAGGAGACATGGGTGTGGAAGACCAAGGCGGATGGCATGATGTCCACCGTCGCTTCCATGGGTACTCTTCTGATGTGGGATGTCGAGGAGGGCCTTGACAAGATCGACAAGTACACCTACTCGAACGAGAACGAGATTTCTGCTGGTGCTGCACTTGCCATTGGCATTATGAATTCGGGTGTTAAACTAGAGGCTGATCCTGTTGTTGCTCTCTTGGGCGATGCCGATAAGCTGCACCACAGCGACCCCCTCATTCGCACAGCTACCATCATGGGCCTTGGACTGGCCTACGCTGGATCGAACAGGGAGGACATTCTCGAGTTGCTTGTACCCATGATTTCTGACTCTTCCCTCGACATGCAGATCTCAGCAATGGCTGCTTTGTCCTGCGGTCTTGTTTTCACTGGCTCTTCTCACCCTGAAATTAGCGAGGCTATTGTTACCACACTTATGGATGACGATCGAAAGGGCCAATTGACTGACAAGTGGACGCGATTCTTGGCTCTCGGTCTCGGTCTTCTCTTCTTTGGCCGACAAGAAGAGGTCGACGTCATCCTTGAGACCCTCAAGGCCATTGAGCACCCTATGGCCAAGTCTACCGCTGTGATGGCTGAGATTTGCGCCTGGGCTGGCACAGGTGCCGTGCTCAAGATTCAGGAGCTTCTGCATATCTGCAATGAGCACCAGGAGGAGACTGAGGAGAAGAGGGGCGACGAACTACTACAGGCCTATGCCGTTATCGGTATTGCCCTCGTGGCCATGGGCGAGGATATCGGCCAAGAAATGGTTCTGCGACAGTTCGGCCACCTCATGCACTATGGCGAGCCTAATATCCGAAAGGCCGTACCCTTGGCCATGGGTCTCATCAGCCCCAGCAACCCTCAGATGAAGGTGTACGATACACTCTCAAGATACAGCCACGACAATGACCCCGAAGTCGCCATCAACGCCATCTTCGCCATGGGTCTTCTCGGCGCTGGCACCAACAACGCCCGTCTGGCCCAGCTGCTACGACAACTCGCCAGCTACTACCACCGTGACCAGGACGCCCTGTTCATGGTGCGAATCGCCCAGGGTCTCCTCCACATGGGTAAGGGTACTTTGACGATCAGCCCCTTCCACACAGACCGTCAGGTCCTGTCCCGTGTCTCCGCTGCCGGTCTGCTTGCCACTCTTGTCGCCATGATCGAGCCCAAGGAGTTCATCACCGGCCAGTCACACTACCTCCTCTACTTCCTCGTCACTGCCATGCACCCTCGCTTCCTCGTCACATTGGACGAGAACCTCAAACCACTCAAGGTCAACGTCCGTGTTGGTCAAGCCGTCGATGTCGTCGGCCAAGCTGGTCGACCCAAGACCATTACTGGCTGGCAGACTCAGAGCACACCAGTGGTGCTTGGATATGGTGAGCGAGCAGAGCTTGAAGATGAGGAGTACCTTAGCCTCAACAGCACCCTCGAGGGCTTGGTAATCCTGCGGAAGGTAAGTTTAAGAACCCCTACACCGTCCGCCTACATATACTAACTTGCATAGAACCCCGAATGGGAAGATGAGAAATAGACGTATTGAATTTGTTTGGAGCATGGTGTCGGTTTCCTGGATCGGGCAGGTTACAGGGCCAGACCTAATTACACTGTATTCTAAGGTTATCTGCCGTAAGCGCAGCAAAGAAGGGGGCGGGACTGGGCATTTGATAGACGGAGAAACCGACTTTCCAATTTCAAATTCGTTCAAAATGTAATGTGCTATGCTAATTCTGCAAAGCTGAGACTGCCCGTCCTTCCCGCAGATGCTTAAAACCCGGTGCATCGCAATCAAACAATCGCGCCTTGCTAATAATGCTCATACCATAATCATGCTATCTATCATTTGTAGTCCCATCAACTTGGAATTCTATATGCAATGTTTTAAACCCAAAGTTTTAACCATCTCCCCGAGATATTTGGTTTTTTACCATGTCCCGGGTCCAAAACGTTCGCCTTCCGGGAGAGTATTATATGCACAAGCCTGCCAGTCGCAGCCCTGCTTGTATACTTCGGTACCCCACCACTTGAGGTTCTTTGCGAATCCAGGGTAAATAAATCCAAAGAACACGACAACAATGCCAAAGGCAAGGCCGGAGTCGAGAGCGGCACTAAGCGTCATGGTGTACTTGCTCCACCAAGCGTTGTGGCGGTTCTTAATGAGATAGTTGAAGACGTAGCAGACAACGACCCAAACCGAGAAGTTGAGTCCTGTGGCGGGAGGGATCCAAGACATAGCGCCGAAGATGACGGGGAGGTTGACCTTGCGGAGGATGCTGGAGCGGTGGCGTCGGCTGTAGAGCCACAGGGGAATAGGGAGAATAGCGCCGAGGGGGAAGAACCAGACCAGGGATCGGTAGATGGCCTTTGGACCGAAGAATTCGTTGGGGCCGACGACGCCCCAGAGGATGGAGCCATTGAAGTGGACTCTGGCGATGGGACAAGTAAAGCCGTTAAGGGCCTCCGAGGTGCAGATGCCCTTGATGTTGGCAAACATCCAGTTGAGAACACCGATCTGCGTCAGGGATGAGACGAGAGTAGCGACGAGCTGAACTAGGAAAAGGATGCGGGGCGGGATCTTCATGTAGTGGCCGAGCTTGAGATCAGACGCGAATTTGATACCCTGGGCTGACGAGATATAGCCATACGTGACGAAAACCATGTTGGCGATGGGACGGCCCGGGAAGACGACACCGCAGATGAGTTGGCAGATCAGGTAGATACTGCTATGCTGGTTCGTGACAGCCATGATGATGCCGTTGGGGATGAAGAACAGAGCTCCGAGGCCGAGAGCGAGGAGCAGACCGTACCAGGGCAGATGGACAGGATAACTAAACAAGTCAGTAAATGGAATATTCTCAATGGTCATGAATATCAACTTACTATTCAACCACAAAGATACCAATGGCAGTCATGGAGAGGAATGTTATCAAGTACCAGCTCAAAGGAGCATCCTTGTATCTCTTCATGAGCTTGCTGTGGATATCTTCGCGGCTAATAATTCCGTCAACGTGGGATGTGGACGATGACATTCGCCTCTGGTCGTCGTCGGTTGATTGTCGAGGTAGTCCCCCAGGGGAATCTGCTACGGGCTCGTACTTCGTTTGCCCTTCCTCGCGAGCTTCCTGCAAGGCTCGCTTCCACGACCTCCAAATATCCTGACCATGCCAGCAAGCAGTGTGCGTCAATAGGGCGGCTAAACCAGCGAATTGAACACCATAGCTCAGTACGTAGGTGATAGGCAAAAACACTCTACTGTAGCTCTGGTACGCTTCTCTATCAAAGAGAAATTCGGCTGTGAGAATTCTACTGACGTCGTAGACCTTACCCTTGTTGTCGAACACGGCAGCTGAGAGGATCGGCATATAGGAGGAAAAGAGGACGTTGGTGTAGTATAGAATGGGAGCAATGATCCACATAACCACAGCAAGACCTCCAATGACGTTCATGGCCGCCCAAAATGGGACCAGCAATGGTGAACCGACATATGTGACCTGGGCCCAGTCAAAGGTCAGGGGAAAGAGACCGAGACCGGAGGAGACGCCAAACAGGTTTGCAATGACAACGTTCTTGGGCGCAAACCAGGTGATGACGTTGAAGTAGCTGAGTGCTGGCATAAGCAGTCCAGGGAGGAAGTAGAAGAGGAACGATACGGTCCAGACGATGTAAAAGAACTTCCACCTGCTAATGGTCCAGCCCCCGGCAGGCTTGTTCTCCTGTTTGTGAAGCGTCGAGAACATGGCTGCTGACATGAGAGTTCCCGGCCAAATCATACCACTCGGTCGAACAAGGAATCGGCGCGTTATACCTGCGAAGCCGTATCCCAGAATCTGCGTAGATATGGTGAGGAGAAGCTGATACACAATAGGGGCTTCCTGATTATAGAACTGAGTCTGTTCGACAATAACATCCGTCGCAAAGGCGAAACCAAAAGCGACGTTGCTGCTGACATAGACGCAAGTATGCTCTTTCTCGTTCCAACGTCCTTGCGCCAACCATCTCCGCCATCGTGTAAGTGTCTTGATCTTGTGCGAACTATGCGCATCATCGGAAACAGACGGCGTCCGTACGCCGTCAACAAACTCTTCTTCCGGATCGTAGGGACGTTTTAGTACGAAATCCCATAAATGTCCAAGAGGATGGACGAGTAATAAGGCAATAACTGGAGTAATGGCAACACTAGGGTATCTTAATGAGAAGAACAAATTGGTCGAAGAGCCGAGGATGGCAAAGATAACTGAAAGACACCACATGCGCGGCGTATTTATGGAGAGTGTGGTGTTGTCTGTAGGCGGAACAGAGGCGCGAACGGCCTCATGAGGGGAGTTTTCTTGATATTCGGTATCTGAGGCAGTCGAAGAACCGTCGTCTAGCAGTGCGTTATCCTCGGACGCATCGTCTTTCATGCTGTCCTCTAGAACACCAGTATGTGTTGGTTCGGCAAGACCCAAGCGGCCCTCGAGGCCGGAGACGAGAACAGCGCCATCAATCTCTTCGGATAACCTCGATGAGGACTTTTTGCTAAGCATCGAGCGGTGCGATGTTTCACTACGCATTGTATCGGTAACATGGCGAAGTTGATGGGAATCCGGGTCCCAGCGATCACTACCAGCAGGCGAATTGTTGCGACTGGGTGTTAGTGAAACGGAGCCATACGGGGCCGCATCGGAGCGAGCAGCGGCAGAGCGCAAGAAGGGCGTCTTCTTGGAAGCCATATCTAGATTACCGTCTGTTGGTTGGGGAGTCGCATCTAGACTGTCGTCGGTATCGGTGGTGGTGTCGATTACGGCGACGTGCGGCTCAGGAACAGGAGCGGGAACAGGAACTGGTGTGTCAGCTGTGGGAGGCAACCCAGCATCTTGGTTGTCAACGAGAACAGATGAAGAGGGAGCAGCAGCGGTAGAAGAAGATGCAGATGCAGCCGGGGTAGCAGCGGTAGTTAATGGTAGATGGGAGGCCGGAGCCTGATACGGCAAGACATGGCCTTGGCCTTGGTGTGAGGGTGAGACATTCACAGTGGACCTGGCAGTGGAGGAGGACGACGAGGATGTCAAGGGCTGGAGGGCGACGTCTTGGTGTAGCGGAGGGGAGTCATCGGTAGCAACCCTGTCTCCAGTCCTCTGTGCCAGGGACGAAGCTGCTGAGGATTGGCGGCTAAGGGTTCTTTTGCTGGAAGAGATGGAGGCGGAGGACGAGGTGGTGTGTCGACCCATGGCAGCGGGGTGTGAGTTAGGTTGTGGAATATCGACAAGACTATCGTTACAGCATTGGATTGGACTGGATCGAGGGAGACAGCAAGGCTCAAAGGCTAGTAGCTGGGGGGGAGGGGCGTGATCGAATTGATGGCTCCAGCTATTATCGATCTGGCGTCTGGCCTGGGCTGCGCCTGGTATGGTGAGGGAAAAGGGGCCCTGTCACGGCGTGGGATGGGGGCCGTCCCACTAGAGGAGTCGGAGTCAATAGCTAACGAATAGATGAATGAGTAAAGCAAAGCAGAGAGTAACAGAGGCAGAAAAAGACCAAAAAAGCAAGGCTGCGGCACGCGGGAATGACCATTAAGCAATGTTGTATTGGTAGCCCTGCCTGCACGCGTGGGGAGTCCAGGGATTTTGAGTGGGTGACTAGGATCAGGCGGATGACTAGGCAGCTAGGGAGTCGGTGACGGAAGAGAGAGTCCACAGACAGAGTACAGAGTACAGAGACTATTGAATGCATGAACGCGTATAATTCATAAAATACCTGCAATGCAAATTATTGACGAGTCAGCGAAGAATTAACAGCAATAGAGATAACAGTAATGTCAACACCAGACTATCATGAATAATGGTGGAATGACCTGTCAGTAACACTATTCTTTAGACCTCCAAGGAATGGAATCCAGCCAATTGCAAATCAATCCCAAGTAGCTGCGGGAGGCTGCCGACGCCAAGCGCCATTCCACAGGGGGGGGGAGCGAAGCTCCTGTGAGATGAGCGAGGTTGTCGCCAAAAATGGAAAATGTGCCGTCTCGAGCTTGTTTACTTCTTTGGGCTGAAGATCACCTTCTCACGTTCTATGATCTGAGGTAGTGAATTCATGCCATTGACACGTTCATCCTAAAGCTCAACTACTTAGTTATCAATTACAATAGAGTTTTAGAATAAAGTGATTGCATTCATCTAAACATTAAAACCCTTCATCGTCATCCTCTTACAAACCCATGTCTCGTCTCCAAAAACGCATTGAGCACCGAGCACCTCATCTCATCAACGGCCGGACGGCAACAACAGCGGGCCGGCAAACCCCTGACATCTCCATTTCGGTGACAGGGAACGCAAATACTTAGTGATGAACGATGGATCTGATTAGATAACATCCGACCAGACATCGCCATCTGCATATTCATCCCTGGGGGTTGATACTGCCCCTGTTGGCTTTGCCAGCCCCGACTACCCATGCCTTCTTGGCTGCGTCTCTGTCGCTTAGGCGTGCGTCGATCCAGGGCTTTGGTAGCTGTTCCTGATTTCTTTCGTGGTACACGACAGCTAAAGAACCTTATGCTATTGACTTGGTAGATCTGCCGCAGTTGGTTCTTAATCTACAAAATTAGTCTTCAGCCTCGTCGTGTGTAGGTTCTTGAGTAAATTCCTTCTATTAAACTCTTCCAGGCCCCCGAATTGCAGCGCTAAGACGCACACCCAGGCCCGAAAAGGAAGTCAACTCTCCCCATTTCAACATCCTACGCCATCAACCACCCATGTTTAAAACTCCTGTCCTGGTCAGCATCGCCTGAGACATGGCTTTACTGTAGCTAGCTATGGGTTGCCGATCCGAGTTTCTGAGCAATAGGATGTTTCGCATTGCAAATGTCCTGCGTCTGCTCGCTTCGCCTTGAGCCGCATACTCAAACAACGAGACACGGACACATTTTTCAACAGACCTGGACCTGGACCTGGTCCTGGCTCTCGGAACTCGCTGCGCCGCACGGTGTTTTCTCTACCAATCCGAGGCCCGGCAATTACAAGACGTTTGTTTTCAATCCGTCTTCAGCTATAGCTTCAAGTTCCACCTCCAAGAGAAGAGTGGACAGTAGGTGGACAACGGCATGCTCGTTACGTTGGTAACATTTGCCCGTGCTAAGTGAGCAACAATTGCCGGTCCGACTGGAGGGTCAAGGTGATATTGCAACTGTATCTTCCTGCATATAAACCAGTTATGAACTGTGCAATTACGTACTATGACTTTGTTCATCGTCGTCGCTTTGATTTGCTGCACTCCCCAATATCACTAATATCTGATGCCGGCAAACAACCCTTGATCACAGCGTGGGGGTTTACCATCAGGTCCGGGACCCTTGAAATGACCTCTACGCTGGGGCAGCGGGTGTTCACCTGTGAATTTCTGGTGAACTCAATCGTGATATTAAATCTGTTTTCTTTTCCATCAACCGCCGTAGTCGACCCAAGCAAACCCGTTGTGGAATTAGGCTGGACTTTTATCCCCTCGGGCTTCACCGCCGATATCGTCGGCTGCATCTTAGATGGCACCGACTCCGTCCTCATGCACATGATCGCGATGACGCCAGAGCCAGTGAATTTGGGTTCGGCACGTATCCGCTCCGTCGGTGCCAAGGGCGTGTCACGCCGGCACCCTTTGATTCTTAGCGTAGCACCCTTCCATGGAATAGACTCCAAAGCACGTTGTAAAAAAAAACACTCTTTTTCACCAACAGGGACCAGTGTCAATCTACCACCTCGATTTACCAATCGTACTCAGCCTCTCTTGTCAGCCTCGTTATGGCGTCATCCCTTCCCGCTGCTAAGCAGCAGCTGAGGAGTCTTATGAAGCAGAAGCTCTCCAAGATCGCCCAGGACTCGATTACTACCCAGAGTATGACAACCAATCAAGCACACTTTGCCATGTCATGCGTTTATGCGTAGAAGCTATCCCCTAACACCGCTACGCAGGTCGCTGTATCTTTGAGACTTTGAAAGAGTTCCAGCCCTACAAGGATGCAAACCGCATCAGCGTCTACCTAGCCATGCCAACGGCCGAGGTTCAGACAGACGCCATTGTTCGCCATGCGTTATCTGCTGGCAAGCAAGTTTATGTTCCTTACCTTCACAAGTCACCTTTCCACACTCCAGATACTCCATCGCGAGTGATGGATATGGTCCATCTAGAGAACATACAGGATTACGAGAGCCTCAAGCTGGACAAGTGGGGGATCCCAAGCGTGGACCCGGCCACTGTTGATGCGAGGAAACGTATCCTAGGCGGCGCAGATGCCCATCAGCCTGAACAGGCTATTCTGGACTTTATGGTTGTCCCAGGTGTTGCCTTCGACTTTGACGAATCGGGGTCGATAAGGCGACTCGGTCATGGCAAGGGGTTCTATGATTTCTTTATCAACAGATACATGGCCAAGCTCGAGACAAAGGGCATTGCACATGATCATCCCTTGCATCTGTACGGACTGGCTTTGACGGAACAGATGGTCCCTGCGACATCGGACCACCAGATTCCTACAGATACTCACGACCGTAGACTCAACGGCCTCGTTATCGGTAATGGTGAGATTAAGGCCGGGATGCATGAAGCTTCTACTTCACGATATCCACGACAAGACCTATAGAAAAAGAATCGAGTAGCTACCCATCGGTGGTTTTGGTATGAGCCTTGAGCTATAGGTGCTATACACGTGACTAAGGTATTCTTGGTGTAGGTATGTTCCAGACTCGTCGTTTAATCGGCAAGCCTCGTCCTTGTCATAAAATCACGGTTTCTCTCGCAAATTTCTTTGTAACGAGAGTTTGCGCGTTTTAACTTTTCTAGAAACCCTGCACAATATGTATATCTCGACACAAAGAATAAAAGCATACTCGCCAAGTCAGTCACCTTATGACGCTCATGAAGCGCATCGGAAAAACTGCGGAGTGATACCATAAATTGCCCCGCCAAGCCAAGGCCTCTAGCAACGTCTCGTAGTTGGGTGGGCTTTGCTTTGTGTATTTTACTTCTGATCGACACTTTGAACTTTGGCCTGATCATTAAATCACCTCCTCTGTTACGCTGCGGGTCTTATTTTAACTTTACCACTTCACGTCCGCACATTATCTCTTCTCTTCTTTCTCAACTGGTGCTGTTGGCCTGTCTTTCCGCCAAACTTGACTATCGCAACACTCAGTAGCCTCCATCCCGACCCAGCTACTGCCCCCCCTTTGTATGCGCCGCTACCACCAAGGTCGATCGTGCGCAACAGAGTCAGATACCTCGGTTCTCGACCTTCTATACCCTCTACTCGCCGCTTAATTCATAATGGCTACGAACGGAGCCCAGGAGGCCTTTGCGCCGCCCGATGTGCTGGCTGCTGTTATGACTATGAGGAGCGGGGAGCAAGAGGCCAAGAAGCACGCCCACGAGTATTTGGAGAGGTTCCAGAAATCGGTAGGTCGCGACAAGCTTTCAAGCTCCGCCGCCAGCTTGCTAATGTCGAGGGTTATAGAAGGATTCATGGGCAACTATAATAGGCATTTTGCAGTCGGATGCCGAGCCAGAGGCCACTCTCTTTGCGGCCATTACCCTGCGTGGAAAGGTTTGAGACTCGCGACGGTTGTCATGGCCCCTCGTCACTGACATATCCCAGATCACATACGACCTCTCTACTCAAGTCCCTGCCAGCGAACTGCCCGCCCTCCGAAGCCAAATCCTCCTGCTTCTGAAGCACTTCGCCCCAGGACCGAAGCCCATCCGAGTCCAGCTGTGTGTATGCCTGGCCATTCTAGCGATTCAGATGAAGGAGTGGAACGATGTCCTGCCGTCTGTCGTTCAGTCTCTCAGCGACAGCCCGGAAAGCCACGCCTGTATTTTGGATTTCCTGCGGGTTCTCCCCGAAGAAGTTACCGAGGGTCGAAAGATCACCTTGTCTGTACGTGGATCGCGCAACTATAGATCGGAAACTCGCTTTTTTCGAGATTATCTCATCCGGTCGACCTCAACACCAGTTCAAGTCTAATTGTTTGGAATTAGGAAGAAGATCTTGCGCTACGAACGCAAGCTCTATTGGCCGACAATGCGGACCAGGTTGTCCAACTCCTCATCAACTATTCTCAGTCATCACGTAAGTTGTGCGGCTTCTATTCAGGCGCAATACACTAACATCCATTCCAGCCGCTGCTGCCCAGAACCCTCAGTTGATGGAGTGCATCACATCCTGGCTTCGAGAGGTCCCCGTTGGCAACGTTGTGAAGTCGCCTCTAATGGACATCGTCTTTAACGGCACAACCAGTGATAACTGCAGTCAGGAGGCTTCCGAGTGTCTTTGCACTATGCTTCGAGAAACTAGCGATGTGGATGAGAGCCAGGAGATCATTGAGCTACTGTTTCCACGGATCATTTCGCTAAAGCCTCAAGTGGCAAAGGCAGCCGAGGAGGAAGACACAGAGACTCTCAAGGCTCTTACCAAGGTGTTTGCCACTGCAGCAGAGAGCTGGGTTGTTGGAATTGCACGTCAACCCACCCATTTCCGGCCCCTTGTCGATGCGGTATTGGAATGCGCCTTGAGGGACACAGAACGGGATGTGATTGAGCATACCTTTAGCTTCTGGTACGAACTCAAGCTCTACCTTGTGTTGGAGATCTATATCCAAGGCCGTCTCGAGTTGGTCGATGTTTATTCCAAGCTGGTAGACATTCTGCTCAAGCACCTCGAATACCCCAAGCCAGACTCGGGCAACGAAAACGACCTATTCGATGGAGACCGTGAACAGGAGGAGAAGTTCAGGGAATTCCGACATCAGATGGGCGATACACTTAAGGATTCCTGCGAGGTCATGGGTGTCACAGACTGCCTGACTAAGGTACTACAGGCCATCCAGCTGTGGATGTCGAAGTATGCCGACCAGGTAACCGACACAGTGGTGCCTCACTGGCAGGAGCTGGAGGCTCCTTTGTTCGCCATGCGTGCTCTGGGTCGCATGGTTGATAAGGACGAGAACATTGTACTTCCTCAGCTTATGCCTCTTCTTGTGCAGATTCCTAGCCACGAGAAGCTTCGGTTCGCGACCATCATGGTTCTGGGGCGTTACACCGAATGGACGGCCGCTCACCCCGATTATCTCGAGCCTCAGTTCAACTACATCGTAACCTCATTCCAGTCAGATTCCAAGGAGATCATCCGCGCTGCTGCTCTGGCGATCAAGTTCTTCTGTACGGACTGTAAGCACCTTCTGAGCGGACAGGTGTTGCAGCTCCAGACATTCTACGACCAGGTGTTGGACAAGTTGCCCGATCTTAGTAAGGAGGAAATCACAGAGGGTGTAGCGAACGTTGTGGCTTGTCAACCCACGGAAGAGGTTTACCGCCTACTGAAGACATACTGCGACCCGTTGGTTCAGCGTTTGATGGCAAAGGCCAACAATGCCACTGACGAAGAAGGCAAACTGGCGCTCGCAGGTAAGTTTGCTAGAAGCTTTTGATGGACACACTGACTAACAACCACAGATCATCTGCAACTCATCACCATCTTCGTTCAATATGTCGTGCCCCCGGTCAACCCTGGTCAAGAAAACCCTGCTGTCAAGTACTGGCAAGAGGTTTTCCCCATCCTGTCAACCGTTTTGGACAACTTCCTCAACTTCACCCCTATTTGCGAGCGCGTTTGCAGGTGCTGGCGTAACATGGTCATCTCTCACCGCACAGCCATGGCGCCCTTGCTTCCAGATATGGCAAACAAGCTGGCTGGCGGCTTCAACAACTCGCGAGAAGGCTGTTTCCTGTGGGTGACTTCGGCAATTCTGCGCGAGTTCTCTGAGGCACGTGAGCACGTTGATCCAGCCATCACTGAAAACATTTATACCTTCTTTGAGGCTCAAACAACAACCTTCTTGAGAGTCATGACGGAACTCCAGCCCAAGGAGCTCCCTGACGTTATTGACGACTTTTTCCGCCTGTTGATTGATGCTCTGCTCTACTACCCCCAGAAGCTCGTCCCCTCTCACCTTTTGAGGTCTATCTTCGAGGCGTCCATCTACGCGCTGACCCTCGAGCAGCGTGACCCCCTTTCTTCAACACTGCACTTCCTGCGCGATCTTCTGTCTTATGGGGGCGATAACCCTGCTAGCAGCGACGGCCTTCCCGAGCCTGCAGCAACTGAGATCAAGACCATCGTCAAGAACCTGCTACTGAACCTCGGCGAGAACTTGGTCAAGCAGGTCATGGCGGGCATGATGATTACCTTCCCTCGTGATTGTTTCGCTGACGGCAGTGGTGTTCTCCTGGCTCTGTTCGAGCTAGTCCCACTTCAGACTCATCAATGGGTGTCACACACAATACAGCTGCTGCCCGAAGGAACTGTGTCCCCAACTGAAGCGAACCGTTTCTTGATCAAGGTCAAGGAGAAGCTTGAATCGGGAGATCCCAGCGCTATGAAGAATGTGCGTGCTATCCTGCAAGACTTCACCAACACCTACAGACGACGAAATGTGGCACCCCGCGACGGACTTGGTCAGCTCGAGGCTACACGCTTCCAGTTCTCTGGATGAGTAAGGATATAGAGGGTTTAATAAAGGAACAAGAGGAGGCTCGATGTAGAAGACAGGCAGGTAGACGGGTCCGGGCGCTGTCTCGTCCATCGACGTGATTACCAGCTGGGCTATTAGAAGGAGAGGAAGGACTGTTGGGAAATTGAAGTGAAGGCATTAGACATGTACGTATTTGGGGATTATCGAGGATAATTGAGCGTTTTTAGTTGGGGAAAAATGGGAGGGGTTTTGGGAAGCATAGCGAATTCTGGCTTGCGAGACGCGAGCATTGATGATTAAGGCGCCTAGAGATGGACGCTGATGACTACGGGCGTGCGGAGGAGCGCTGAGACGCGATGTGAAGAATAATTGTAGATATGAAAGTAAGACCTTTTCCATGAGATTATTCTCTGACATCCTTCTTGCTGAGGTTATTCACCTGGGACAAACCTACGTTATGTCTTCTCTTGTCAAGACCAGAGCACGAAATATTGAACTAGATTGCTGTGCTCTGCTCGATGAGCGAAACCGAGGAGCATTAGCTAGTCTCACATAAGAGCATAGATTAGAAACAAAGAACGAGGCATAGTCTTTTGGATTCCGGGTTTCTTTACATCCAACATACCACAATGGTCGAGTCTCGGCAAGCCCGTTCTAAAAGCAAAAGGGACTTGAATTCTTTGTAATTGCAAAACATCCCATCAATGCGAGATTCAAAGTGGGTGGTATATAGGACTGCTTCCCGCTGAGCAATGCCTGAGTTCTTTGTGCATAACGGGGGGCGGCCGTCAAAAGGGACGCTCGAGGGTACTTGGAGATCAAAGGACCAAGAAATCTAAATTAGGATTCAAAAAGCACGGGATGTACTTAGAATAAGTC
The DNA here is from genome assembly GCA_030142105.1 of Fusarium sp. FL617. Classification (NCBI taxonomy): domain Eukaryota; kingdom Fungi; phylum Ascomycota; class Sordariomycetes; order Hypocreales; family Nectriaceae; genus Fusarium; species Fusarium sp. FL617. The sequence goes on along the minus strand of JAREIL010000012.1, from coordinate 2,038,291 downwards.
AACGGAGATTGAAGCAACAAAGACGATTCGCGTTGGTCGAGGTCCGATGAAACAAAGAATATGGTCATCGTCCACAGACTCGGAAGACGAACTCAAGGTAATAAGAATGAGAACATAAACTCACCTTTCTGAAGCTGTTTTTTACCCTTTACATACCGATCTTTTAATCAAATAATAAGTCCTTGTCTTGTATACTCCTTTCTTGATATCGTCTAGTCTTTGATAGACTTACCATCAGTTCAAGTTGGGTTTCAAGCCAGCACATGCGTACAACCCTTATCGACTCTGGATAACTGAACCACGGATTTCAATTGATAGGTTGTTCTTTCGGATCGAAACCTGTTCAGACAACTCGACACAAGATGGCAGGAAATCATCTTCCTCAGCTTCCGCAAGGGTCCGATCCTACACCTCAAAATCAAAATCAAAACCAAAACGATGGAGCAAACCCGGCCGCCGCCACATTCGGTGACCAGAGAGTAGATGGGATAGACCCTAGTTTGATAGACCCGGCGTTGAGGGCCGGCCTGCATCCTCCGCAGTTCCCACAATTCCAACCACCTGCCGTTCCGGCCCAGACTCCGGGCCCGGTCCCGACCTCCACTCTTCCTCCGAACACGAGTCTCTTCTCCGTCCCGCCGACTAGCTCTTCATCTGTCCCTCAGGCTTTTGCTCCTCCGACATATCCTGATCCGGAATCTGCTGCTCCAGGGTCCGCTGCCCCAGCGTTCGGCCCTTCAGCTTTTGCTGTCCCGGTCTCTACTGCTCCGGGTTTTACTGCTCCGGGTTTTACTGCTCCGGGTTTTACTGCTCCGGGTTTTACTGCTCCGGGTTTTACTGCTCCGGGTCTTGCTCCTCCAGCTTTCGCACCTCCGACTTTTGGGCGCCCGGTCTCCGCTGTTCCAGCCTCTTCCCAGTCTGCTGATACTAGCACGGCCAAGGGTAGGAAGAGAACCCGTTTACCAACGGCTGCACCTAGCACCCCGGCCAAAAGGACTCGAAAGGCTGCTTCAAAAGCATCTGGCGCTGGCGCAGATAATAACGATGCCGTCGAAAACAGCCCGGCGCCCAGTGTTACACGAAGCTCTGCACGGATCAGAAAGCGCAAAGCACAAGCGGAAGGCAAAGACGACGAGGACGAGGACAACAGTGCTCTAGTTACTCCTCCAGCAAGCGCCGTAAAGACTAGGGATAGGAAGCGCAAAGTACTAGCTACAAGCAAAGATGACGACGAAGAAGAAGACGGTGACGACAGAGCAGTCAAGCGTTCCAAGCATGCGGACACACAGGCTATTGCATTAGGAACAATCTGCGACTTCTGCGCCAACCATCCCATCGGCAAAGGAATGTTCGCTGCGAATCCTGTATGCGACTGGCAACAAATTGTCAACAAGAATGGCGATGTGTACAACCTCGAATGCACAAACTGCGCCAACCACCGGTCTCGAAACAGGCAGCCTTTTGAAATCGCCAACAAAGAGGACCACATGTGTCAGGTACCAGGTCCGCTATTTAACTTGATCGACTTCGATAATAAGAAGTACGGCGACGCTGATCCCGCAATCTACAATGACAAAGTGTGCAGGAATTGCGCCAGGGGCAATTATGACGAGACGTGCGACGTGGACACGGTCCTGGGTTACTTTTGCTCTCGCTGTCGTAACGACCAATGTCGTATCGGCAAAGTTGTTCAACCCATAAGACGGCCCAACAAATTACTTCGAGAACGGCCTTGGTATCGGCATTCCTGTGATCGCTGCCAATTGCGACAGAAACTGTTTGGTGGTATGAAGGGAGACAACTGCTGCTCCTGGCTCCTTGATCGCACAGAGTGGGAGCAGAACAAGGGGTGTACCAGGTGCTTCAAGGACGGTGCGATCTGTCTCGACGAGGACAATCTCATCGCGCCGCCGTCTCATGAACCTACACCTTCGAGTTGGCAGATACGTGAGAAGTTCGATCTGGACGAAGAAGTCAAGGAAAAGAAAGACAGAAAGAAGAAGAGGTGGCACGAGTACGTCGAGGTGAACAGACAGACCACCTGGCGCAAGAAATGCGTAGCCTGTGACACAGCGGGCAGAAAAAATGCGTGCATTATCAAATGGGAGCAGTCTGGATATGCTTGTGAGCGCTGTACTCAGTTTGGCATCGACTGTTTTGTCCAGAATGAAGACAAGTCTTTGACAAGATATCCCATCTGCGACTTGGGTAACGTTGGGTTCGGTCACTTCACTCCTTATGTTATCTGCAAGGCGTGTGAGGAGAATGGCCGAAACTGTGATCGGCAACGACCCTGCGATAGCTGCACGCACAATGGGACGAAATGCGATCCCATCAGCAAGACTTTTGTGCACGGCTGCGTGCTTCGGTCCAAGATTACCGCTGACGGTTCCTGGCCGGGTCCATTGTACTATTTGGCCCTGGGATATGGCCCGGCAGGTGTTAATGATATCAAGGATGGGCGGCACGTCGAGCACTGGGTCGGTCCCATTGCCCCCGTATACGGCATCGTCGACCATAAGGATGCTGCGCAGCACTATCGAGACATTAACGCACTGCATCGCCCACATCGTCCACCAGTGGGAGTAGCTCCGCCAAACGGAAACTCGCGGGGTACATTCCAGGGGAAGCAGGCCAAGGAGTTTCGGGCTCGAGAGTTGGGGGAACTGATATCTCAGCTGTGGGAACAACCTCAAGTTCCGGTAAGCCATTCGCAGGCGTACCGACATATTTGGGAAGGACTGCGTAACGCCCAGAATGAGAAGATGAAAGAAGCTGGGATTGGGGTCTATCCGCCAGTCATACAACAAAGAGCGCGTGCTTTTCATGGAAACCCTGTACTCCAGGATCAGGAAATATTGCACCTGGGACTGTCATTAGGTGCTCCTCAAGGGTACGAGTACGTTCCACCACCGCAGCCTGCTCCTCAAGATGAGGATCACCAAGATCAACCTGAGCATGGTTCTCCTCAGCCTACTCAACCACCAGACCAGCTTCCATACGGACAGCCGCAGCAAGTACAACAACCTCCGGCCATGCCGCCCCAGAACCTCTTGTATGGTGCCAACGTGCCTTCACCTCCACGTTGGGGAAACCAGCGTCCTCTTTCTCCACTTGCAGGGTCCCAATACTTAGATTCTGGTTATCAGTCGAGCTTTGGCGGTGGTAGCCACCAGTCCCAGTATCCGCCCTTCAACGATGCTCTTCCTCTCCCGCATCCAGCTCAGACTTTTGCCAACCAAGACGCTCTGGGCGGTCTTAGTGGCTCCAACGATTTGGCTAGATATGGCTTCTTTGATGTCCAGCAGGCAGACAATGATGCATTACAGCAACAGGGTAATGCTTACCAGCCGACACACCTTCAGCAGGGTCTGAATAGCTTCTACCCAGAACTCCTCGATCAATGGGACCAACAGGACAGCAATGGCCAGCAGGTATTCCCCACTGCTCAACCACCTCAGCATCTAGCCAACTATGACTACGGAGAGCCAGTCGATGTTACCAACATGGCCGAAGACGAGTTGAGACAGTGGTTCGGTGTACAACAGCGTTCCGTGGTGGATGAGAGGCAGCGCTGGCCCAATACTCGAACCTCAAGAATCAGCAAGAAGTCAGCGTGGGAGGGAACAGGACTTGCGATACGTGCACCCGAGGATGCAAACGCCAAGAAGGCCTTCAACCCCTTCCTGGGCTTCACCCTGGATCCTGAACAAAAGCCGCGCTTCAAGCCCAACCCCACAAATTCACGCTGGAAGGTCTTCAATCCTCTCGAGGGTCTTGACATGGACGAGTGGCGAAGCAAAGGGAACCAGCCAAATAAGAGGGATTCTCAAACGCGTCTCTTTTCTGTTGTCAACGGTAAAAACAGACAGCTTGTGCCTTGGCAGGATGTCCTAGGAGACGTTTCTCATATGAAGAGAGGCGAGAGAACAGAGCATTGCTGCGCTGAGCCAGGCGAAGGTGGGTTTGGCTACTGTGGTGCTCGTAACAATCATGAGCGAGACCAGGCAACTTGCCAGAGTCTCGCCCATCACAACACAGCTCCGGGTTACTTCCCCGTCTGTAGCGATTGTACCCAAAACAATGTCAAAGACCTGTTCCGTCTTGATCACAACCCCATCACCGAAAGCGAGCTGCTCAGCATGCGTGTCTATCTCTGCAATGACTGTGCCGGCCACATGAGCAGTAGCGCCCACAACGCAGCTCAGTACAGCGTCATCGGTGCCCGTCGCATATATGGCATAGTGGCCGATAGTAACCATTCACAAACGATATACAGGCCCGACGATGACCCAGCGCATATCGTCGAGTTCCAGAATGATACCGAAGCCTTCACAGGCTGCTCATGCGCCAACAGGATGCTTGGAACATCACTTTGCCGTTTCCACAGACTGTATTATGCCGAAGAGGCGTTGAAACACTCAGCCATGATGCAAGAATGGCGGCTTTCGCACTTCAAGAAGGCAGTGTGTCCCAGTTGTCTCGCCCGAAAGCCACTCGAACAGGTTAGTCTATCGGCAGATTTCAGCGGCTTTGTGTTAGGCGCGCCTACGGCATGGGCATGCGTCAACTGCAATGACTGGGTAGCAAATGAGAGAAATGACGAGAGTAACCAGCCCAGGATTATCGAGAAGGTGTTGTGGAATTTGAATATTGGCCGCGAGCTTCTCGGCCCGCGTCAGGAAAAGGCTCGTGGCAGGGTTCGCGAAGTGGAAGACGTTGAAATGATGGATGGCTGAAGTGAGTGAGATGGGAACATTACAACCACGGGTTTCGGAGTTTGGCGTGTTTGAGACATATAGAGCCTAGACTTATACTTGACATATCAGTTCTCAGATGCAGCCATAGATAAGATGAGACTGACCTAGGGAGCCCTAAGCAACCCATCCACCCTGTCATGCATAATCAAAGACTCACTGGGCATACACTGACACTGAGCATTCCGTCTTCATTTGTGTGAACAGCCGTGTGGCTGAAAACGTCGCTGATCGGAATGCTCTAGGCAAGGAACAAAGAGGATGAATTCATAAAGAAAATGATGTGTGTGCTTGTATTGTATGACTGAACCATTGCTGCTGGAGAGAAGGAGACCTCGAGATTGACAAGATTGAGAAAAAAGAAGCAAAAAAAATTACATGTATGAAATAATGGATATAGAAGAGCCTGCAGAAGCCGTACTTTAATCTTGAAAAGTTCATCCTCCCCAGTAACACAAAAACAAGGAAAAGGTCGGGTGGGTTTGTCTCTCGCGAGGTCCTAGGGAAGGGATAAGTAGCATTGCATACACAACATTGGCAGCATAAGCAGCTCCCTTCCCTCTGACTGTCTTTCTCTCTCTTCCGGTAGATAGATGATCCTTTTTTGTTTATCCACAACGTCCAAAATAGTGAGCCGCTCCAGAGAAACGCCGATCCATGTTCCATGTCATATGGATCATGGGTCATTAAGCATGAACCATCGGCCTTACTCACAAAGACATTTCGTGTCGTAGGCACGCCGGGTCCCTTATCCCATATCGCTGGGTATCTCCGTAGGCTGCGTCCAGTTCAAACGTGAATGCGAACCCATAACCTGACTCCCCGTCCGATGCAACCAACTTTTCATCTCCGTGCTCTTCCGAAAGCCTGCTTGGTTATATTGCATCCTCACATCGTGTCGCGTGCGATCGACAGCACCCAGACATAGCGGGCTTTTGTCTATCGGCCACATCCCACCTCGTCTCGAGATATTCGCCTTTTGTCCTCACAAGTTACTCCCGCTTACATGAGCACACACTTGGCACAGCATCCAGCTTCTTGCTCGCCGTTGTCCATATCCATGGGCTTGGGGGGGCCATTCGCGCCCGAGGTGCCACCGCTGCCAGTCGAGTAACCTTGCATCTCGCGGTTGTATCTTCGGATCTCGCGCACGATATCGTAGAAAGCCTTATCGACATTGATTCGGGACTTGGCTGAGGTTTCGATAAACTTGCAGCCGAATGACCTTGCCAGCGCCTCTCCCTCTGTAGAGATTGTCAGTGAGTGATGTACGGATCAGATAGCATTTTGTGACATACCCTGTCGTGAGACATCTCGGTCGCCCTCCAAATCGCACTTGTTGCCAACGACGACCATTGGGAAGTAGTCCTTATCCTTAACTCGCAGAATCTGTTGCTGGAAGGTGGTGATTTCCTCAAAGCTTTGTCGCGATGTGATGGAATAGACTAGTAGAAATCCTTCTCCGGTTCGCATGTACTGCTCGCGCATAGCGCTATACTCCTCCTGGCCAGCTGTATCGAGAACGTCGAGAAGTGCGACCTCTTCGTCGATAACGCACTGCTTTCGGTACGAGTCTGTTTTTGGTCCAAGGTCAGTACGGTCCATGATGCGACGTAATTATCACGCAAGAGACAGTAGAGTTGGCTAACCTTCGATTGTAGGGTCATATTCGTCGACGAAGTGGCTCTGGATCAACTGGATGGTCAAGCAAGATTTACCGACGCCACCACCACCAACAACGACGAGCTTGTACTCTCGCAGGAACTAGATCGCAAGATGATAAGTTAGCAACATGTTGATGCTGATGGCTGGTAGAGGCAAGAATCGAATGATGGGTGCCCCCAAGATGTTGTTCGTTCGCGTCGTACCTTTGTGTTCGCAGCCATTGTGATCTAGCGTTCAAGTTGCGCTCCCTATAATATCTTATTCGGGACGAGTCGTCGTGATTAAAGCTCTCGTAGATAAAATGAATCGTCGCGAGACCGTGGAATTGAGAGGCGATTAACCAAGGACGACGACGAGAATCGAGAGGAAGGCGTTCGTTGCGGGCGACACGAGGCAATGAACAAAGGAAGAGGAAGAATGGACGATTTGCCTCTGGGACGAGAGCGGATTCTAGCTCTGGATGTGTGGAGAGAGAGGGAGAGACGATTCGGATGGGCCAAATGGTTCGAAAAAAAGGTCAAAGCAGAGAGTCGAGGGTAGAGAGAGAAGAAGAAGGGGAACAGGCCTGAAAGGGGAAAGGGTCGAAGGGCCAGGGTGCAAGTGCAAGTGCAAGTGCAAGTGCAAGTTTAGGGTGCTAGGGAAAGTATCCATGGAAGGGGAGCAAGGGAAGGGGCCCGGAAGGGGGGCGTGAATTTGGGAAGGATGGAATGAATGGGGAGGCCAGAGAATTAAGGCGGGTACTGGGTACATCGATTGTGGTATTAATTTGCCTGGTTCAGTCACGACTTTGCAATCCGAGTGAAAGTATCAGGGACCTTTAGACATTGTCGCGCTTGCTACCTTAGGTGTTTGCGGTTGCTCTTTTTTGACTTGTGGAGAGCACCACAGCAAGTATCCGATTCATTTTGACCAACAACATCTCAATCAATCAATGAGTCCGTCCGTCCAGGGAAGAGACGGGAGCGGCTTTCTCATGACCAGGCAGGCCTTGTTCCGATTGACAATTGAAAATCACTTGTGCTGCTCATGAAGCGCTCAGTGCGCACCCGGGACACCAAGGCCCGCCCCACGGCTAGAGCCCAGGTGGTTGATGTCTCTGGGCGCTCCCGAGCGCTGAGATGGATGGATGGATGGATGGATAGTGGACGGCCCATCACTGGAGACTTCCCGTCCCGTCCTGTCAGTGGATGCTAGAGACCTTGGGGGGACCCGACGGCCGGATTGGTCGCTAGGGTCGATAAAGCCCAGCCTCTAGCCATTGCTTAAGGGGAGGGAGGATAGTGTTATCCGTACTCTTCTCTACAGACTACACCTCCGCCAAGCTGGAGACAAGACTGTGGCTCACCGTGAACGTTGGCATGGATGAATGTGGATAGGTTCTACGGAATCTAGAAACCCCCGTTTAAGGCATAGGGGGCAATATCCTACTGTTAGTCTGAGGTTGGTCAAGCCTATCATCTCTCTTCTACAGCCCTACCACATAGTACAGAGGCGCCGACTATACCAACTTGAATAAAAAGCCTCTGTCCCAAGAGCAACATCAACGATTCGATACTGTAGAAATCACGACCAGAATGGCTGGAGGAACCAGCCGCCCGGACGGCGGGATTGGCTAGGCTAGTGGTGGTGGTTGAACAGGAATGAGCTGGACCTGGCCTTGTTTGGTTATTGTCGGGCAGGCTAACAGACTTTGATAATGATAAAAAGTCGGACTGAAAACAAAAGGCAGGGAAAACTTGCTATTCGGTCGCCTCCGTCTCTTTTTCGACTCATGATGGTGAGATATCTCGGATCGGACTGGACTGAACTGAACTGATCATGCCCGACAGCGGCCATTCGATGTTGGGTTTTTTTTTTGTTTTGTTTTTTTTTGGCCCCAGTGGACTGCTTGCTTGCTGCTGCCAGCCAGCAATCGACTTGCAGTGGCTTTCTCAGGAGCTCTTCCACTGGGGAAAAGAGGTTGGTGAATGGGGAGGGGTGTGTCTTTTGGCATCTTTACCTTATGGATCCAATGTATCGCTTTGCTCGGGGGGACCCTTGCTGAGCTCGCTCTTGAGCAAAACCGCTTGAGAAAGCTCCAGTTCTCACTGATTAACAATTGGCCTTTGTAGTACCCCGTCGTGCTGTTGCTGGCCTCCTCCATGCACTTCTGCAAGGGCAGCGGCTGGCTGCGTCTGTTCTGCCAATCGTACGCCCACTGTAGCGTGCTCTATGCAAAGCAAATGCAGTTGATTGCGCATTGTCCTGCACGTCTTGTGCAGCTTCTCACCGTATCCGCGTGCTTGTGCTCCCACAACGTACGCATGTACTATATTTGATGGCCTCTATCACAAACTTACCTACACGCAGCGCAGTGCTCTCCTCTCTATCTCGACGAGGAGGGTGTGGCAGCAGAAGTGGGCGAAATAGGGGCAATGGAATAGTCCCCGGAAGTACATTAATTTGCCCACCAGGGTCTTCCGTCTTCACCTCGATTCATCACAACACCGAGCTACCGGTCACCGACAACAGACGAGGGTGCAGATCCTTAACGGCTAACTACACTGAGGTACTTCGTACTCTCTGCCCGCCTTGTCTTTGCCCTGTGATAAGTCAATCTTAAAGTTATTCCGCGCTTCTTTTTAAGCTATGGTTCAAAGAACAAATTAGCCCGTTCTTCTGACCCCATCGTCTTACTCGCTAAGGCAGGAGAATGGACTGCGGAACGCCCCCGAACGACGCCGGTGCTGTGACCCCAGCCTCTTCGGGCGAGCCATTGTAAATGAGGCCGACCATATTATTGCGACTGCCGTCTCTTCTCCATCTTTTGTTTTGTCCGTGTAAATAGCCCTGGCATTATTCCACAACTTATTATAAGCCAGAAGAGACGAAATATACGCCCATCTTTCCCTGACGGCCCGCCAAGAAGTCATGAGTTCTCCCTCTCTTATTGTGTGAGTAATATGGATTTAGTAGTTGATCAATCACGTATCAGCTCGCGCCCAAACACGCAGTTGTCACTCAAATTGGTCCATCTGATGGTCGCTATCACCATTACCATCCATCACCGTGGCCAATGATATGCTCATTTCATGGCCCAAGCGCCGACATCACAAAGATCGAGCCGCGCCTTGTATCACGATTCAGCCAACAAGAGGAAGAAAGCCTTTCTTAACTTGCCGCCCCAATGATGACATATAAGTTATCATCTCCGTATACAGAGGCCTATCCTCTTGTGTCTCGATCTTATGCAGATCAGCCTATGTCCTTTTACTCAGCTCAAGTCCTTCTTTCCATAGCCATGCCCCTGGTACTGGGGAATGGGGTGACGAGTTGGACGAGCTCCGATGCTCTTAATCTTAAGCAGTTTAGTTCAAAAATCCAGGCCCAGGATCATGGTCCTCGAGGACGGGGCGTACAAACTGATGGTCCCTTTTGCTCTCTTACTAAATTTCACCATGATAACAACGAGCTTGTCTGCTGCCACCCGCTACCGTGAGGTACCGCCATAGATAGATGCATGTACATGATGATGCATGTACGCTATCATGACGACTCAGTTGTCATTGTGTCTCGACTCTCAAGGTGCGACAGTAATGCGCATGTAAAAAGCAAAATCGTTGAAACCCATAAAAACTACTATAGTTCTCACTCAAGCCAGATGCAACTTCCTCAACCACATAGCCTTTAGGCAACACTAGGCTCAACCGAGGACTCTGAATGTCTCGGTACCTACAGAACAAGAGTTTCACCAACGTCCGTGGCTTTCGTTTTTGTCATCCCCAGACACATTTCCATCCAACGTCGTAGCGACCAGCCGCTTTAGTAAGGTGAACGATGACACCCATCCGCCACGTTGTGCTACTAGCGCTGGCGCGTTTGAGGCTGTTGAAGATGTGACGGTGGACGGAAAGGATCTAATGTAAGGTGGGGGTTGAGATATCGATACGTGGATGGCCATGATATCCAGATCTAGTCATAAAGTAATGAGAACAGCCACTATCTCTCGAGATGCCATGGTTTAGCACTACGTTCGCAATCTCATCCCTCGATATGCTGGTTTAGGTGGCAAAGATGATAGCATGTCGAAAGATAGCCTGACTACGATAGACCTACATGACCTCTCCCAACCTAAACCTACGTAGAGTGATAAAGTGAAATGCTTCACCGAAGCATGAGATGGGAAGTACCAATGAGCGGTGCGTGCGTTAACCCACCTTTTTGCTAACAGAATGTTATATTCGTGGGGTTTGGTATTCATTATTTGAGAAAGTTGTCGATTTGACACTTGGACGAATCAAAAACACCAATCACGCACTCAACTTACAACACATGATAGAGCGTTGAAGCCCTGGTCAACTATCTACTCGAGTAACAGTAGCAGAAAACTTGACTTTCGTGGGATGTGACATGGCTCTCGGTCAAGGAAGAAGGTTAGGACGATCGTCAAAAAGCCGGACGACGGCTCCAAAATCCATGTCAGTCTTACCGAAACCCTAAGGCGACCGTTAAAGGTAGGCTGAAGGGCCACGAGCTGATTGACTCATTGTGGTTTGCAGGCCTTGATTACAGACATGGCATCTGTGCTTGGCAATCTAGTATGCCTGTCTGATCCGCTGCGGCTCTTCCCTAGGGTAGCACATATCGTCATTAGTAGTATTCCTTGCCCTGGGAGAACCAAGATCAACAACGTACCCGAAAAAAAGAAAGGTGAAGCATCGTCCTCTAACAGAATGATCGGAATTGAATTATGGCCGTAGCCACGTCGCGCATCGCACTCAAGTGTTCAACCACAATCTCCGCAAAGGCTTCCCATAGGAATCTCATACGAGCGGCGAACCGACCCGCGAGACCCTGCTATTTCTGATGCCTGAATTGCGAGCGCCAATTGGCGCTGGACCCTTACGGGTAGACACGTCCACCCACTCGGTGAAGCGAGCGACTGCTGTATGCAACCGGTCCCGGAGGACCAGTTGCGGTTGGAGAGATGCTCCGAATTTCTCACATGCGAGTTTTGTTAGCCGCTTTTGTGAACAAAAGTGCCTTGATATTTGCCGGAGCAAAACATCTGTTTGTAGCATGGAAGCGCGACGTTGTAGAGGACGATGCTTAAAGAGGAAGAGAGGAGCTCACGATATGCGGCTTGTTTTTAGCTGTGATGTGGGGGTCCTGTCAAAGCTGCATCTGTGCACGTGACTATTATAAAGCTTCAGCTGTTGAATGTTTATTTGAGAAGGCCACCATCACTAGAGTTTGAGAATCATCATTGATATTCTTTCGGGGCCATGGATTATTGGTCTGAACTACACTACCCATCTTGCCTCTGAGATTCCGCCCTCTTGCTCCTTTCGGCCGACTACAAGATGCTTACCGGAGCTTGGCACGATGAAACCACACAAAAATGACCACGCAACCAACAAACCCGATTTTCTTCAGTGCTCGATTTCTCGTCGGCTTCTAGAACGAAATGACGTCTTTTGAGTCTGTGCCCGTCCCCACTGCCCGTGGTCCACTTGGATTCGTCTCTGGGTTATCAGTATTAGCGACAACAGGTTGTGTACACCCTTCTCCTAGCAACAGCCCCTTTTCGGCAGATTGCTCTTAGGCCTAGCTCTACACGCCAAGACATCCGTCACGACATCGTTCAATCTCCCCCTCAGGCCCATTCAAGGTCTAACCTTTGATCTCGGCGCCGATCATGTCACGAGCCTTGCTATCGCCCGCTAAAGCTCCACCTCCACCATGTTCGTAGCTACTAACCCCTGGTCGTCAACGCACCCCAGGTTTCCTTCTAGGAGAGAACCTCGAGTCAGCTTCCCAATTCAGCGTACCATTCCACGACGCGCGAATCACTTCCTAGCTTCCCACGCGGATACGTCTCCTCAGTGTCAGTGTCCAGCCGGTGATCTGCAACGCAAGAAAGTCGCCAGCCCCTCTTCTGCTTTGAATCGTATGATTTGGTGTCTTCAGCGCATCAAACTGTTCGGGTCGATACCACGTTACGGCCCCTCAGACCCTGGGAAATGAGACTCAACTCCGCTTCAGTGTCTTATCTCGGTTGCTCAGGAGTGCGGATCGGCCTGAAGCTGGCCAGCCCTAAAGTTAGTCTGATGCAACGGGAACCCAGCATATCCATTTGGCTTGTGCCAGGATGCACGACAGAACATGCGTTATGTGCTGGCAACAAGTGTTGAATCTGGCGGCGTACCCTGGCCGATTTTTCACCAGATAGTATCTAGTTGTACAAGATGGGTTGTTAAGAAAGCGCGGCTGAGACATAAGCATCTAGAAATTGTTTCGAGAGAGAAATTCTATAAGCGCCGGCTGCAGCTACGGTGTAGCCTTCAAGGTGGAATTTGTCAGAGATCGACATTGGTCTACAAACCCAGTTGCTAGGCCAGGTTCCAGGATAGAGAGTGACGACTGGGGTTGGGCAATATCACCGATGAAGTTTCGAGACCGTATGTCAATATCAGGCTGCAGAACCGAGTCTTCTATAACAGTTGTCTACATATATCCAAGGATATCAATCAAACAGGCCGACTATCCAATGGCGACTCTTTTTGTCCGCTTAAACGGATACAACAGTAGTCAAGGCTACTGTTACCCTCCATCAGTAGAACACAGAACCAAAGGGAACTTCATCTTTCACGACTTCTCAAGGCTCCTTAGCAACCTGGTCTCCTGTATCCTTGTCCGCCTGTTCGGTCGCATCCTTTTTTATTTGCTTTGGGTCTTCTTCGCCGTCACTCTCGGCAGTAACCCGCAAGCCTTGGATACCAGCTTCCACTTCGTCAACAAGACTCTCAAGGTAGTCCAAGTCCCTAAAGCTGGGTTAGTATGGACATCATCCAAGCACTTAACACTATTTCTTCCTTACCTTCCAACGAGGGTGACCGTGTTGTTCTTCTTACCCCAGCGAGGGTAGCTTCCAACTTTGATACCCTTGGGCTCGACCTTGGCCGCCAAAGTTGTAAGATAATCGGCAACGCCACTCTCAGGAAGGGGCGTGGAGAATAGAATTCTATGCGTGCCCTTGCCTTCAGGGTCAGTGAGTCGTGGCAGAATGTGAGGCTTTAATCCCTCGAGAAGTCTCTGGACTGTTATAGGTTAGCAGTGATATCGAGTGTGGCCAAGGCCATTACTTACAGAGTCGAGGGATTCCAGGCAGGATGTGAATGTTTCCATTGACCACTGCTACCGGAACCCAGAGATCATCATGAGGGAAGAGTGCCTGTTTCTTAAGATCCCGAGACTCGTCCGTTGGTAGCTCAGCCATGCGAAGCTTTGCCTTCCTGGCGGGCGAGTCCACGTCCCAATCGAACTTGGGTTGATTAGGGTGAGGCTTGGACAGCAGCTTCATCTTTTCAAAAGTTTCTTGGTGTAGCTTGAGAGGTAGGTTAAAAGCCTTGGCGATGGATTGATAGGTAATGTCATCGTGTCTAAGAGGTCAGTGGCTGCCTGATGCAGAATGGAACACCTCTTACGTAGGTCCAATTCCGCCGCTGAGCTTTGTTAGTCATCTCTTTTGGGTTGATGATGTTGAAAGACTCACCTTGTGACGACAAAATCGTAGCGGTCACTCATCCTCTGAACTGCCTCAACAATTTCACCTTCATCGTCCTCAATGACCTCGATTCGCTTCAGACTCTGCAAATGTTTAGTATTATCTTATGTTGATAGACGACCAAACTTACAATTCCGAGGTTGAAGCACCATTTGGCAAAATAAGCCGAGTTGGTCTGCTGGGGTCAATATCATTTCTGACCCTGTACCGGTATTGCTCACATCAACAGTCTAGGCTCATAATGTTAGTATTTTTTCATTACATGATAACTTGAAGCGCATCCTCTACCTTTCCGCCCAAAACCTCGTCGCCAATAATCAAGCAAGCGGCGGTAGAAATGGTGCGCGTATTGCGCTCGTCCGCCGACACAGGAGCCATGATTCTTCCAAAAGCAAATCGTCTAGCGTTTGTTGCAACGGGAGCAGAAAGATGCCTTGTAATCTGAGAGATGCGGGAGAACATGGATGGCCAAAGGGCATATGCAATATGAGAGGTTGAAGTGGAATCAAGTGATCCTAATCTGCAGGTCTTCTATTGAAGTCGTCTGTTTGGATGGAGCTCAAGAGCTATTGATGACGTTGACTCGCTGGATCATGGCGGGACAAGGTGGGGGCTTTGGATGGAATGGATGTTTGCTTTCCTTTGGCGGGGCTCACCAACTTGCGATCGGTCAACCTAAGTCCTGATACTGTGACTACTATTCCTGTTAACAGCTATCGAAGCTTCAAAACAGCTATAGACAGGCTTTATTACTCGATAAATTACATACAAACCTTCACAATGGTACAGTCACCATCCATTATTTCACATCCTCCCCTATCACGCAACCGCTGATGATATCCGCGCAGGCTTCCGAGTCACGACTGTATACCTTTTCTGGAGAGTCTAAAGACCACCTCCGCAAATTTCGACTTACTACTTCTCGAGCCAAGGGCCCTCAAGCTGTTATCTGTATGTACGTCTCTTATTGATGCTACATCGTCACCCATGTCCGCTTGCGCTCGCCTGCTGACCATACCTCATCTAGACCTGATCGATAAGAACACCTACGAGATCCGACAAGACGAAGACAAGACCGTTTACACCTCTCTCGAAGAAATTGGCGATGACCTTCCCGACCATGCCCCTCGCTTCGTTCTCCTGAGCTACCCTCTGACCATGGTACGTCTGATCGAGTATCCACATAACGGGCTTATGATATTGATACATATATACACAGGGCGACGGACGGTTGTCGGTGCCATACGTACTTCTCTTCTACCTCCCCGTTACATGCAACGCCGAAATCAGAATGCTCTACGCCGGCGCCAAGGAGTTGATGCGCAACACGGCCGAGGTTGGACGAATTATTGACATTGAATCGGCGGATGATTTGGAGGAGATTCCTGACAAGCTCAAGTCTGAGTAAGTTAACCAAGTCACATACGGGCAGGGAAACACGGCATGGCAGCGAAATCCATATATCATGATCTACATAACAGCGTAATGTTGAAAAGGCCTGCCTATTCATCCGGCAGCACATCCTGGGTATTTAATCCCAACTGCGTCGCAACGTTCTTAACCACTCCTTGAAACGCGATGCATGCCGGGCTATCTGGGAACGAGTCAAAATAGCTCTCTCCGTAATCACACGCCATCCTAATTCTGGGATCCAGAGGCACTGCTCCCAAGAAGGGGATGCCCATCTCCTCAGCCAAAGCGCGTCCGCCGCCTGTGCTGGCCTTAAATATTTGACTCTCATTCGAGCACTTAGGGCAGACAAAGCCGCTCATGTTCTCTGCAAGACCCAATACCCGGATGCCGGCTTTGCGGCAGAAATCGATCTCTTTGCGTACGTCCAGGAGTGATACTTCTTGAGGCGTTGTGACCATGACAGCGCCATCGATTCCACTCTCTTTGAGGAATGAATTGACGCTAAGATGTTCATCGCTTGTGCCTGGCGGTGTGTCGACGAGCAGAAAGTCAAGGTCGCCCCATTCCACATCCTTGAGAAACTGCTTAATTAGACCGTTCTTCTTGGGACCCCGCCAAATAACAGCGTCGTCCCTATTCGGCAGTAAAAACTGAATGCTCATAACGGAGAGGTTATCCATAACCCAGATAGGTGACCATCCTGTACCGCTAACATGCACCGTCTCGCCTTCGACGCCCATCATCTTGGGGATACTGGGTCCGCAGATATCGGTATCCATGATGCCCACGGTGCTGTCCGGATTTGTCGCAAAGGCGTGTGCCAGCAGAGATGTGAACGTGCTCTTGCCCACACCACCCTTGCCACTCAATACGAGAATCTTGTGCTTGACATTCTCCAGGCGCGCCGAAATGATGGGAATGTCAGGGTCCGGACCCTTTGGCGCAGATGCGCAGATAGCCTGGTTCGGACACCCGGCGCATGAGTCCGCTTTGCCGGCCTGCTGCGAGTCGGGTCCGACGCAATTTTGGGGCTCTGGGGCAACGAGCTGTGGCTTCTGCTTTATTGGGTTGGCGAAGACATCGTCGACTGGTTCTGGCGCTTCAAGTGACGGCGCCATGATTGCTGTGATATGATGTGGTGTGAAGTTGTGGTGGTGCTTGGAGAGAGAGGTGAGAGGGAGGTGGCGATAAGAGCGCCGAAGCTTAATAATGGCACTGGCGCAATTATAGAGTATAGCGTTATGCAGAAAGTGAGAAAAACAGCAGTCCAGGGAATGAAGAGACGACAATGAACTCGATTTATTCAGATCGAAGCGTTGTATGAATGAAGAGTGTTTGAGATAAGGTTGGTTAAAAGTTCGACTGATTGAGATACATAATGGATGGTGATTGCTCCTAGGGTAAGTGCTAAGCGTCTACGCTGATTCGCTGCTTAGCAAGCGTCGGGCAACATACAGTTTCGCCGCGGAGTAACAATTTGTATGCGTCAAGCGACCTAGAGACTCTGATTGAAGTATCTTATCTTGGAGATTTTAATGCTCTGTATTATTCTGATCGGGCAAAACATTAGTGGGACTTTGTGTATTTCTCAAAATTTTCAGTGAGGAGCCAGGAGATGTATATCCTAAAAGAAATAAGACTACTGTGCCAGAATACTAAAACAATTAAATAGAGAAACAGGCCCGGGTTTGAATTCTATGCATCTATCTGCGGGTATACAATCCTGCCGGCTACTAATTTGATAACCAGCTGCCAGGGGATTCTTTCACGCAAAGCTATATAAATATGTTACCAACCGGAAAGAGTTCTTAAATCCTCAAATACGAACTACAATCCAGCATAGCTAAACTAAACAGTTAAAATAATGCATAGATATAGCATATAACTAGCATCTAAAATTGTTTTTTCTTTGTCTAACTAACGCTATAGTTTTATCTTTATGCTCTTATTTCATTAACACCTCAAACATTAGTTGGAGGATGAGTTTCAGATTACGAACTTCTATTTCCAACCAATGGGGAGCTGGCGCAACGGTAGCGCGTCAGATTCCAGTGGCTCTAGTGTTCTCTAAAGAATATCAGCCGGGGATTCCTGAAGGTTATCGGTTCAAATCCGGTGTTCCTCAACTTTTGCCTCGTGGTAAAAGTAGTTTTTATTTTTTAATAATTATATAAAGCCCTCTTTTAATAAGAAACTAAGAATTTAAATTAATATGATAAGTATACTTTTTATTTTAAAATTTATTAGATAAAAGTTTAAAAATAAATATTAAAATATAAAAAAATAATATTTTATAAAGAGTTTAAACTTAATAGGAAAAGCTTAGTATATATAATCTAGCTACGGCACTTATTTATATCAAATGGGGAGCTGGCGCAACGGTAGCGCGTCAGATTCCAGTGGCTTTAGTTCACTTAGGACTATCCGGGAACTCCTGAAGGTTATCGGTTCAAATCCGGTGTTCCTCATTTATTTTTTGTTCCTGAAACTGAGACTCAATCTGAACCTTTCTTCAACCTTAGCAGCCAAACACTGACCAGCTTTCACTTTTTCCTATTCCTCCTCTTCAATAGCTCTGCCTCAAACTAGTATCATATTGCTCGGCACTTGAACATATCATTGGGGAGCTGGCGCAACGGTAGCGCGTCAGATTCCAGTGGATGTCCTTTTCAAGGTCTGTTCGGGGATTCCTGAAGGTTATCGGTTCAAATCCGGTGTTCCTCATTTTTGCGTGTTATTCTTCCTTTTGACCTTGCCTTTGTCCTTTTTGACTTAATTCTATTTGTCTAACGAGCTGTAAGCCTCTCCGGATGTCGGACCCACTAGGGCCCTTATGCCTAAAAACCATCATGGCAATCATGGACTGGTAAAAATCGAGAGCAGGTGGCGGGGTATTTTTCAATCTGTCTTGAGATAAGATAAGCCCATAACCCCGCGAAGATTTTATTCTGAACTGATTGACCTTGCGACACACTGCGATCGCCATTGCAAACTAACCTGATACCCGAAATGTCGCCGTCTGCTGACACGCCAGAGACCTCCAACTCGGCCGACTCTACGGTGCTGAGCTTGAGGAAATCCCTCTGCTCCGAGGACACGCCACTCCCCATTCGTTTCCGCGCTCTCTTCTCTCTGAAGCACGTTGCGACCACCTCGGACGATGATGCTAAAAGGGTTGCGGCTATCGAGGCCATCGCCGCTGGCTTTAGTTCGCCCTCTGCCCTGCTCAAGCACGAGCTCGCATACTGCCTCGGTCAGACAAGCAACACCGCTGCCGTCAAGCCTCTTCGACAGGTTCTTGCCGACCTAAAGGAGGACCCCATGTGCCGTCATGAAGCCGCGGAAGCACTGGGTGCCCTGGGATGGACAGAGAACCTGGACATTCTACGCGAATATCGAGATCGCAAGGAGGAGGACATCAGCATCATCGAGACCTGCGAGATTGCTATTGAACGTATTGAGTGGGAAAATTCAGAGGAACGACGAAAGGAGAAATTGCGCCCCAGGTTCGTAAAATCATGTCGTAGGTCGCCCCTAACTAACATTGTACTCTAGTGATTTTGCTTCTATCGATCCTGCGCCCCCGATGCCCGAATCCGAGAAAGAGGCTGAAGTCGAGGAGCTGGGCCGAAAGCTCATGGACACAAGCTTGCCCCTCTTCCTCCGCTACCGCGCCATGTTCGCCCTTCGGGACCTCGCCTCACCTCCCGACCTGCCTACTGCCACCCCCGCCGTTCTCGCTCTTGCCAAAGGATTCGCCGATTCGTCTGCGCTGTTCCGCCATGAAATTGCGTTTGTTTTTGGCCAGCTCTCGCACCCTGCTTCTATCCCTGCCCTCACTGAGGCGTTGAGCGATGTCAACGAGGCCAGCATGGTTCGACACGAGGCGGCCGAGGCACTTGGAAGTCTTGGCGAGGAAGATGGCGTTGAAGATACCCTAAGAAAATTCCTTCACGATAAGGAAAAGGTCGTTCGAGAGAGTTGTATTGTTGCACTGGATATGGCTGAGTATGAGAAGGGCGGAGAGGCCGAGTATGCTTTGATTCCCGAGACTGCGGGAACTGCTGCATGATTTATGAATGCGCTCGCATTGTCGAGTATTACGTCTAGTTGTTTTCATGCCACCTAAAAGTAGAATGTTAAGATCATGTGGATAGAAAGGATTTCGGGTTTCTCACGAGTTACCGCATTCACAATTGTAGATCACTGTTGAGCCTTCATCTGCACTACGCAGCTGCACAGTAGTGTACTTGACCTCCTCGCGACCGCATTTGGGACACTTTTCGTGCACAGTGCTTTCGGTTTGCAGATTGTGCTTCTCAACAGCCTGGACGCTTGACTGCAGCTTCTGTCTCAAAAAGGAGGGGAAATCGGAGGGCTTCGTTTGCGTGACGGTGACTTTTGAGCCGGTATCTGTGCAAACACATTAGGCATGCCGCCAAAATTTTGCTCTAGAAGCAAACAAACCTCGATTTTCGGCGCCACAGCACTCGCAGCGCAAGACATTTCGTTGAGTTCCCTTTGTCGCGGGCAAAAGATTACCGCAGTCGGTACAGAAGACGAGGGTTCCAATTGCAGCCATTGTGTATCGCCGGGATGACTTTTTTACAATCGAAGAGCTTGTTCTACAAGGGAATGCGCAAGATCGACAAATTCAGAGACAAAAATTGGCCAAGCTACCATAGGCGCAAAGCAAAGTTGCAAGGGTCTTTCGGAAAAACCGACAAGGCCAGAATGGGGCTAACGGAACAAACGCTCACTGGTGGCGTACCTGGCGCACAGACCACAGACTGTCTATCAAGCATCTAAGGAAAGCTCGCGAGGCTGTTTGTTTCCCCAGGCTTCGACCTCGCCGTTTACATTCACTCAACTGGACAACAATGTGTAGCTGCATTTAATTTACACTTGTGGTCGCCTCAACAAACTTCCTATCGAATGCATCTCGTTGGACTCATCAGCACGAACACGCGCTTGTAGCGCGTCTCTTCGGCACAGTACATTCGAACTCTCAATGCGCCGTGGTCCGTTTGTTCTTTCCCTTCGAACTATGTGATGAATCTACTTCCCGAAGCGTGCGAGAATGAACAATATGCATCCCAATCAACGCGGGAGCCCCCCGAATGGGCTTCTTGCTCAAAAGGGGCCTGTAAATAACACTCCTACCATAACTCGCCCTTTTACGCTACAGGAATCTCTTCCTTACTTACCACAAACCTCGACGATTCCATTCATTTCTGGTTAGTCGTCACTAACTTGCGAAACATCTTATTCTGACTTTAGCCAGATATCATTCCCGATCCTGTTTTGGGTTCAGGCTCGCCTGCTCCTCCTCTCCACGACTTGTTCCAAGCCCACGAATTCAACACCTTGAACAGGGAAGCCGCTAGCCAACACCAGATGCCGCGCAACGTTAAGCAAGCCGTGGATCATGTCCTTCAAGACATCAAGCCTAGTCAGCGAACTCACTAGTACGAGGACCACGTTGCGCATCGTGTTGATGATATTCTGACCGACATATAGCAAGTTTTCCGCCATTTCAAGGACCACTTCGAACCCCCCAACCGGCAAGAGCCTCGTGGATGACCTGTCGCCGATCACGAGAACCGTCTTCGATAAAGTGGGAGGCTACTTCAAGGCGACCAAGCCTTCCGTTCCCGAGACTAAACAGCTCAACGGCCAAGCTGGAGGATACCCGACTCCCAAGCAACGCTCATCCTCGATCAACTCACCAAAACCACAACCTCATAGTCTTCCGGCACAGAATTCTCAGGCACACAGGTCGAACTCTGTTAGGATCGAAGTTGCCATACCGTCTAAGAGACAGTTTGACCCATCCACCTATGTCGATGTGAGGGACATGCCTCGACATGAAGCTCCAGCTCCTGTTCCCCAAGATGTGCAACAGCCGTACCAACAGCAACAGGCACAGCCAATCCTACAACCACCAGAAACTATTACTCAGTCCGCTTCTCACCCTACTCCTGAAGCCAACCAGAACGCCGCGTTTCGAATCGAACTTCCTCCTGCGAATATCAATCGTGATGAGTATCTCGAAATCGATGAGAGACCGGAGGACCCGCATCATCTGTCAGCTCACAAGTCGAGCCAGCAAGGTTATTCGGATAGTCAAGATCTGATTGGAGAGAGCCTCGATCAGCGTCAACGAAGTGATGCGGCTCTTTACGCACTCGACAAGCTTGTACGCGATGTTTTCAACTCGGTAGGGCGAGTGCTTGCAGACGAGCCTGGTCATGATCACATGGTTTTCATGTCGCCAGATCAAGAGGTCGCTATGACCGCCTCTTCGCAACAGAAAATGCATGGCGCGATCCAGAAGACGATCACTCTCAGATGTTTCGACCGGGTTCCTGTGGAGCATCTGGTTCAAATCATGAGGCTGTGTGATGCCAGTCTAAAGCAAGTTGAAAGCCTTGAGATACGAGTTGACGAGACTTGGTCTGAGGATGCCGTTGACGCATGGGTACAACAGCTTTCAGAGGTGGAGACGATGCTGAAATCGGCTCGTACATGTCTGCGTATTCTCTCAGGTGGTAGAGAGGATAAACAACTCTACTCGGAAACCATTATCCAGAGGAGTGTCGACATCTTCAGGAAAGTCACGGAGGATATCGTCATGCCTCTGGTGGAGCTTCGTCCATCGGGCCCTTCCTCGGGTGTTTTCAAGCTGCTTGCAAAGAACAAGAAACCCATCACTACAGTCTTTCTCTGCTGCCAGAAGCTGTTTGCGTTGCTAGCTGAACTCGTCACCAAGATCGAGCTTTCAGAGTCCGTCATCAATTCACTCGAATATACCGCGTCCCGCCTCATTTTCATGGAGAATGCATATTTCGAAAAAGACTCTGTTGTGGGTGTCCAAAAGTTTGATGGGCTGCGTTCCGTGGCAATGGATATGCTTTCGCAGATTTTCTTAATCAAGCCTGAGCAGCGTCAAGGCATTATCGACGAAATTCTCACCTCTCTTGAAAAGTTGCCCGTCGGAAAGCAGAGTGCTCGCCAGTTCAAGCTCTCTGATGGAGGCAGCATCCAGCCCGTCTCGGCTTTGATTATGAGGCTGGTTCAAGCCAGCTCCGGGCGAGTGGATAACAGCAAAAACAACCATCGCAGCAAGTTATTGCGAAACATTAACGGTGAGGAGGAGGAGGAAGGTTCTGACGATGAACGCGCACCTTCCGGTGTCAAGCAGTTTGTTTCCTCGATTAAGAATGAGGTACAAGGCGCCAAACAACACGCTGTTGCTATCAAGGATCTTGAACTCTCTGCCGCCCCGCTCGCCGACGCGGCACAGCGCAATGCGTCCTATGTCGTGAACTTCATCGTCAAGCGCGCCATCGGCTCTACCAAGTCCGGTGATACGCCTTATCGAAACTTGCTTGATCTTTTTGTCGAGGACTTTACCGCCTGTCTTGACTCGCCGGACTGGCCGTCGGCTGAACTGCTACTCCGTCTTTTGATGATCATGATGGTGCAGCTTTTTGAAGCCCCCAAAACCGCAGCCCCAGCGAAGAACATGGCACTGGAGTTGTTGGGTGGGTTGAGCGCTGCCATCTCTCGCCTTCGCTCTCATGTCCAAAGACTGACAAGCTCTTCCGAGGGCGATGACGCGGATGAATTGTCCCGATACCTCGCTGATGTTGCCAATCAAGCCTTGGAACACAAAACCCGGGTGGAACAGCTTGTGGCCTGGACTGGGCCCTGCCGAGTTGTTCTGGAGCATGTTCAGAACAGAAGTAACGAAGATCCTCATTTATCGAGTGCCATCTCGTTTTTAGTTGCAAACTGGGCGTCTCAGATACACAGTGGCTACGACTCCTACCAAGAAGAAGACGACGAGCGAGACGAGGAATTAGGACGCTTGGCTTATCGACTGAGGATGATGATTGAGGATCGTAGGTGGCTTGTCAACGAATACACTTTCAAGACCGTCTCGACGAAGCAGGCCAAGCTCTCCTACTCGATTGTCCTGCTGCGCTCGCCCCTTTGTGAAGCGTTTAGCAAGATTCTCAACATTCTACTTGGCTCCATGGCTAGTGATCAAGCTACAGTCCGGAGCAGGAGTCTCAAGAGCGTCAATCAAGTCCTCGAGACTGATCCCTCAATCTTGGATAGCGACTCGACCGTTATTGAGCGAATCTTGGACTGCGCTGGCGATTCATCAATACAAGTTCGAGACTCCGCCCTCGGATTACTCGGCAACTGCATGACTATGCGCCCTGGCCTCGAGACTTCATTAACACCATTGATTGTCAATCGATTCCAAGATAACGGACTCGGTGTACGGAAACGCGCAATGAAGCTCACTCGAGATATCTACCTTCGCAACCCAAGTAAAACACTTCGCAGCCTGATAGCGAATGGATTGCTACGCCGAGTACAGGATCCTGATGAAGGTGTTCGCGATCTTGCACGTCAGATGATTGAAGAAGTTTGGTTCGCCCCATTCTACCAAGACGATGGGACTGCTGTCTATCAGACCTCGCTCAACGAGCATGTATCGCTCGTCATACAGACCGTCAAATCTGGCACGGTCACTGATATGCTTGACAAGGTGTTTAGGTCCATTCTCAAACCAAAGGACAAGTCATTGAGTGGACCACTTACTGTCTGCACTAAACTTGTCGCCAACATGTTTGGTTTGATCGACAACCTTGACCCGGATGATCCTACAGTCCCATCTGGGCGCGATGCATTGCAAGTGCTCACGATCTTTGCCAACGCCGAACCCAAGCTGTTCAACTTCGAACAGATCCGACTCTTGATGCCACACCTCGCCAACTTCTCTAAACCTGAAGAACTGATTGCTTTCCGGCATGTGACCATCATTTATCGTCGAGTGTTACCCACTCTGTCTAGCGTCCATACCGAATTCCTAACTGAAGTGCGCACCCATCTACTGCGAGCTCTCGGCAAGATGGGCCAACGGGGTCCTCTGGATGATCTGGTTGCTTGTACCCAAGTCGTTTGCGAGTTGCTCCACGTCTTTACGCCTCTGATAGGCGCCATGGTGTCCGGCCTCCAGAGACTTGAGCAGATACAGAAGAGGCCCCTTGACGAGACTACGATCACAATGACCTATGCCTACTGTACACTAATTGGCATGATCGCAAAACATTGTAGGCTGGATGAGTGGACCCAGCCTTTCAAAACTAAGTTTCCAAACTTCAAGGGAGACTCTGTTCCAAGGTTCGCCATTGACAAGCTAGTGCCTCTTGCAGCACCTTCTAAACCACTCGACAACCGCAAGGCAGGACTCGACGCCCTCGGCTTGATCTGTCAAGCGTGGCCCCGCAATTATGTTCTTCCCAAGGTTCACACGCTTTTTGATCAAGTTTTCGAACAGCAGATACCTGCTCTCGAGATATTGATCCTGAAATCAATCCGCGAGTTTCTCCTCACCGAGGAGAAGCGATCCGAAACAGCAGCAGAAGCACCGACTACAGGCAAGAAAAGGGAGCTGACAGTTATGGGAGGAACCAACTTTGACGATGTGGCCAGCGCCACCTCACAAAGATTCTTGAAGCACATATCTCGTATCGCACTCGCAAGTCAAGGTGATCATGCCCTGCTTGCCACGGAGGTCCTGGGCAGCATCAACCGGCAGGGCTTGACGCATCCCAAGGAAACATGTGTCACTTTGATGACGCTTGAAACGTCGGAGAACCGCAGAATTGCGGAGCTGGCGTTTTCTGAGCATCGATACTCACACGAGAAACACGAGACCGTGCTTGAGCGAGAATATGTCAAAGCAGTGCAATCAGCCTTTGCCTACCAACGGGACGTTGTGAAGGATACACGTGGCGCAACCACAAATCCTTTTCAATCCAAGCTGCACTTTATGATTGAAGTGCTCAAAATCAGCAAAATGAAGAATCGCCAACGCTTTCTAGACAAGCTCTGCGGACAGTTGGACTTTGATCTGAGCAAACTTGACACAACCGAGGCCACTCCATCCCACATGGCATTTGCACGGTTCATTACCGAGAATCTGGCTTACTTTGAGTATCAGACGGTCGGAGAACTGCAGACTACAGTGAATGCCATTGAGAAGATTGTGACCAGCACGGGTGCTCCTGTCGCCCAAGCCGTCGAGTCAGAAGTTTTCAATGTTCGTATAGATGCATTGCAGCCATCCGCATCTAATGCCCTTCCAGGCACATTCCCTGGGGCCTCAACCGATTCAATTGCCCCGTCGGCACCTCTGGACGGGCAGCCCACGCCAGCGCCAGCGCCAGCGGTCGCGCCGACCGTTAAGCCAGACCGCCTTCGTCAGCTTGCAACAGCTTCTGTTATTCTCCTATCCATGTGGGAGACGCGGACATATCTGCGCCGGCTTTATGGAATGGGCATAAGTCGGCACGACACCAAGGCAAAGGCGCTGGCCAAGGACCTCAACAAGACACCAGTCAAGGTTCAAGGTGTTCACGGAGACAAGGTTTGGGACGAGATCGAGTCTCATATGACTGGACTTCAGGACCAAGAGCGGATGGTTCAGACATGCACCGGTCTTGTGGAGCTCCTCAATGTAGACAAGGAGTTCAAGGTAGCAGACGATGGAGAACAAATGGACTTGGAACCCACGACTCCAAGTGCGGACGAAGATGAAGATGGTGAGACGATGGTGGATAGGGGACGCAAGCGAAAGGGCGGACATACACCCGGTGGACGCAAGAAACGGGCGCGGTCTAGTTCGCAGCCACGTAAGCGGGGACGACCTCGAAAGAACCCAGAACCTGAGCCAGGCATGGACGCAGACGTTGATGGAGACTGGATTTGATGCAATACTGAGGCGCAAGGCATTCGGCATGGGACACGGCATTCGAATGGGTTGGGATGATTTTGAACTGAGCTATGAATGCTGGGATACAGGCGTTTACCAAGCCCCAAGGGCGGCATTGAAGAGAGCGTTTAGCGGGAACAGTGGCTTGGCTGACATGGCATCAATGGGTTTCTGACGTGAGAGAGAAGCCAACAGACGATGAACGGCGTTTTTGGAACTTTGCGGCTTTGCGATTTGATGATACCTGAGCTCCTGCCACGGAAAATGTAGCTCACCTTTTGATGCCGATGGGAAAAGATTGAGCGCACGATACCTATTTAGCTGAAGGTGCGTGTATCGTACCATTTGAACTTGAGAGACATGGTACCATGAAGCTGAGTTGAGTGTTTTTGATGCATCGTGAAGAATGAAGCACGCGTCTTGGGCTCAGCCTTTGGGAAAGGACTGTGATGTTATCAAACTGCGTTCGTGTGTTGCCATTTCCTCGTCAAGACATAGACATAGTAATCAAGACACGCGGTGATCTACGTGATTATGATGTTCAGTCGGTGAGTGATCAGGACAAGTCGGCAGAGGTTAAGGCGACTTAACCGTGAGCAGTTGCCTACCCGTCTACACGGCTAGGAAAACTTTTAAAGAAACAGCAATTGGAACTTGACAAATATGATCATAAATTTAGGGTTGTCTTATGATATTCTTACATTAGTTTTGAGTGAACTCTTTCCCAAGTTTGATATAGTGATACTGTCAAAAATGACCATCCGCTCGTGCTATCATCCTTGACTTTGAGATAGCCCACTCTATGTACCCATTTCTATTACAACCTACCCTTGGGGTTTATTGGGAAGAACTGATTAGTAGGGAGGCTAGGAGTCTATGGAGGAGTGGTATGCGGCGCCAAGATTTTCGTCCAGTGTGAGTGGTTCCTATGATACCACGTCCCTGAGCAGAGCATCGCGGCAGGAGCGGACCTGAAGTTCCTGAGATATCGCTAGAAACGTGTATGCATAAATTTAAGCAAAGAACCTTATTTAGAAATGGAAGGAGCTGGCACAATGCCATTTCATTGTGCAGGATATTCGCAGGGGAATGAAGGTTGTTCTGCGAAGATGGCCTTCATCAAAGCTCAGCATCGTTCTGTAAGCAATAGGAATGGTGAGAAAACAAGTTATTGGCAAGAAAACTATCGTCGAGTCATCTCTCTTTGCTATCCATGACGATTTCGGAATCGTGGCCAAGTCTTATGTGAAAGGCCTTGAAGGCCTGTTGCTATGAACAATGCTTCCAGGACTTCTAACCCAATCCTAACTCTACGTGAAGGAAAATATGCATCGTAGGAACACCATAAAATAAGCTTCGAGACGCAGTACACCGGGACTTATTCCAAGAGCTCTTGATTATCAGCGAGACAATTTTGAGGTCAAATGATGGTAATAAGAAGGAAATAAATGGTCGTGATGGTGCCAAGAAACAGGGTAATTGGGTAAAAGTAATGCATAAGTGACATAATTTTGACCTCGACAGATCGCCAAGAAATAAGCAGATCGCTCGGCACCTTGGCGCCGGCTTGGCGGACCTAATCCCTGCAAGCCATCAGGCCAACCCTCGCCTGGATGATGACGACCCGCAACAAGAGGATTTTGGTTCATGAGTAGCCAAACAGCCAAATTAACTAGCCACGAGATGTTATGCTGTAGTAGTGGGTTGTTCAGCGCAGAGTCCAGCTGTGTCACTTAGTCATGTACTCCAAATATCTCATAATTACTGGCTGTGGTGGCTGATCGATGATGGCAGTGGAACTCAAGAGCGCTTAGATAGAAACTCTGAATCAAGGTTATTGGAGGAGATATAGCTCCAAAACAGGAGGAGGCCTCTGGTTCCCTGATGTGACATTACGCGGAGCTTGTTTTTGCCCATTGCTGGGTAGTATCTCGCTGTCCCCTTGACGTGTCGCCTCTAACAACGAGCCAGTGACGCGAGTGCTACGGCAAACAGCAAACAGCACCGATTTCAGGGAAATAAAGGGGAAAAACAACTGGTGACCTCACCTAATTAAATCAAGCTAAACAGCTAGGGACCGGAAATCAACAAAACGGAGCCCACCACCTGGTCCCCCAGTTCTCGAATTCTTGGCGCTTCTCTCTTTTTTCACTTTGCAGTGACACGCAACATCCATCTTAGTCGACCCACGAATCAACTTGGGCCCCCCGGCAAAACGGCCCTTGGCGATGTCTTCCTGTAAGATCCCCTTTCTGTACTTTTCACACTCAAACTCTACGTCCCTTGAATGCCTTGGGGCTTACGCTGTTGTTTTTGTCTACATACTTACACTAATGAACACAGTCAACACATTTAACATCAAGCGACAAGCGCATACTCTCAGTCGTACCAGCACCGATCAATCTTGGAACCCTTTCCGCCACGTCGCCTGGAAACCTCGAGCGCGTGCACTTTCGGACGCTGGCCGCCTAGAACAACAACGACAGCGGGACGAGGGAACTGGAGAGGAATTGGCGCACGCTGTCACCGAGCCTGGCCGAAGCGGGCCTGCCAGAGAGTGGTCCGCAGCAGAGACGATGGCCGACACGCGGAGGAGTAAGGAGGGTGAATACGATCGAGAGAAAATGAGTGGTGGCTCACCTATCGACGGAAATGATGATATTCCCATCTCACAGCGCTCACTCGTGGATGAAAACCAGTTACGCAGAAGACGAGAAGACACCACACCCGCAAACAATGTCGAAGTTGATTTGGAAAAAAGAAAACTTAAGAAACGAGAGTCAACAAAGATTTTCCGCAAGGTCGAGCCCAAAGAGCCATTCACCGTCCGAAACCAACTCCAGAGGACCTTTCTCAACTCATACATCAACATCCTTCTCATCGCCGCCCCGGTCGGTATTGCTCTCAACTACGTTCCTGGGGTCAGTGGAATCGTCGTCTTCGTTGTCAATTTCATCGCTATCATCCCACTCGCTGCAATGCTTAGTTTTGCTACAGAGGAGATCGCACTTCGAACTGGCGAGGTTCTGGGAGGCCTGATCAACGCCACCTTTGGCAACGCCGTTGAGCTAATCGTGGCCATCCTCGCATTGGTGGATGGAGAAGTAATCATTGTCCAGACCTCTTTGGTAGGCTCAATCCTGAGCAATCTTCTTCTGGTATTGGGTTTCTGTTTCTTCTTCGGCGGCTTGCGCCGCGAGCATCAGTACTTCAACGAAACTGTGGCTCAAACCGCGGCTAGGTAAGTGTGACCGAATGTGGCTGAGCGATTGAGCGACGAGTTAATGCTAATCGGCTTGCAACAGTATGCTTGCTTTGGCGGTTGCTTCAGTCATCGTGCCAACAGTCTTCGATCAAGCGAGGGGCACGCCTACCGAAGATGTTGCCCGTCTCTCGCGTGGTACTGCCGTTATTTTACTCGTCGTTTATGGAGCCTATCTCATCTTCCAACTCAAGACGCACCAGACCGTCTTCAACCAAGAAAGCCAAAAGGTCGCCGCGAAGCCTTGGTCCCGCGGAAGTGGTAATATCCGCCAAGGTATCATGGTTTCTGGTGCTATAGTCCATGGTGGCATGACGGCTCGCGAGGAAAACGAGCGGCTATCTGAGATGGTCATGAACCCTCACACTCTCCCGCAAGATGAAGATGAAGACGACGATGAGCCACAATTACACTTTTGGGTCGCTGTGGCCACATTATCAATTAGCACTGTGGTCATAGCGCTCTGTTCCGAGTTCATGGTTGATTCTATTGATGCGTTATCCCAGTATATCTCCCGGGAATTTACAGGTATGGTAATATAAGGTGCCTAGCGAAGCAAAGACTAACCCCCTTGTCAGGTCTCATCCTTTTGCCTATCGTTGGCAACGCAGCCGAACATGCAACCGCTGTGACCGTCGCTATGAAAGATAAAATGGATCTGGCGATCGGTGTTGCAGTTGGAAGCTCTATGCAAGTTGCCTTGTTCCTCATTCCCCTGCTTGTCATCATAGGTTGGGGAATGGGCGTTGATGCGATGAACTTAAGCTTCGATCTGTTTCAGGTTGCAACCATGTTTGTGGCCGTTCTTCTTGTTAATTACCTGATTGCGGATGGTAAGAGTCATTGGTTGGAGGGTTGGCTTCTTATTTGTCTCTATTCTATCATTGCCGTGTGTTCTTGGTGGTACCCAATCGACTCAGACGAGTAATAACACGATGCACTCGCAAGCCTTGGGTGCTTATTTCCTTAGGTCATGATGGATTTCGTATGTGAGAAGTGAGAGCTCCAGCTGCTCCAAGAACAGACAAGCCGAGCCCTGTAGTGAGAGTAAAAGAGATATCGTAATTAGTGGATAATCAAGGCATGATGGGAGAAATGCTCTCGTACGGCTGCTAAATATACAACGAAGACAAACAGGAATGTTGCGACTTTAATTGGAATTTTGGCTCGTACACTACATAGCATGCTACTAAGATGAGAAGTATGATAAGAGACAAGCGTCGGACAGGGACCCTTTTGCTCTTCAGTCCGTCTTGCAATCTTCCTCAAAGCTTCGTCGTGCCAGGATAGCTCCTCAGGACTCCCGTACTCCACTTGTCTGACACAGAATCCTCTGTCAATGAGGCTGTGGTGCCCTCGAGTTGTGTTGTCGTGTGGACAATATTACTATTCTGCACCCGATGATAGAGACCGGCTTTCGTTCAAGACGCCGAATTTCGATTTCTGAGAGGCCAGACTATACTTCTTCATCAAGGCTGATTGTGTCCAAAGGCTCGGGTGATGTTGTGCGTGGGATGATCATTTCGTCCTGGAAGCGCTTTAAGTCGTACGTCCAACTCGGTGCACCTCATGATGGCCGAACCTCCTAACCGATTTCATGGCAAAACATCCAATGCCAACAAGTCAAAGCGCTCATCTTGGTCTCCAAAGGACATTGGTAGAGCGTTGACCCCGTCGGGTTGTTCAAACTTACGCTAGCGACCATCTGACTCCAAGACATCCAAGTAATGTATAGGTTGATTGCCATCCGTCGGGCAAAATTTAAAAGGGAAAAAGAATAAATGAGTTCAGACACAAGGATCTTGTATCTTTCGTCGTGTAAAGAGAGATAAGGAGGTTGAATTGAGTTGAAATTAGATCATGACAGGTGGTGCTGAACACGATAATCGTTTTGGTGACATCTTCGGCATCTTAACTCTTCTGACGCAGGACGAGATCACCAGCAAGAGTGCAGGCTTTCCTCCGAACTTTCTCCATTCTCATGTCCCAGAGGACGACAGGCCCTACTTTTTACCTCATTAGATACAGTACGTTTGACCGAATTGAAGGGATTTCGCTTACTACCTAGGACTTCAGATGGTAATTGTGGACTTATCGTTCGTGAAAAATACTTCCTCAGTATCATCTCTGAATCAAGTTGACCTGGAGCGCGCTCGCGCGCAGCCTAGCCCTACCGCTGCGAGCCACCCCAGCCGCTGTTGCAGAAGATTCAGCAGGTTACCGGTGCGATCCAAGATATTAGATGGTATGTCCATGTTATTGACAGGCGGCGTAGGAGCTGAACGTGATAGCGGCAATCTTGAAGAAGAGGGTGTGAATTTGACGAGATCTACTGCCTGATTTTGGTGGTAGAGTCTGAGCGGGGTCACCGTTACTGAAGTCCGAAGCGCTGTCGATATCGGTAAGGCTTTCATTAATGTCATTGGGTTGTGTGCTGTCGCTATCAGAGTCCGAGTCTGAATCCCAATGGGAGGGCTCCTTTAGGGCTTGGAGTTCCTCGATCGTTTAGGGAGGGAGTTCAATGCTCGAGCTGTATATTTCGACTTTGTCCTGCGACGCATATTTGATGGCGCGTTAGAGCATGTTAGATGCTCGTCTGTAGAGCCTTTGAGCGTATACAAGGGAGATCTTTCGAAAGTTCCCCGGGAGCTTTGCCGTGTCGTGGAACTCGGGGGGGAGGTGACTCCTAAGCACAAAGAAAGGAGAGAGGCGGCGAGGGAAGCGGAGCGAGAAGTGGCGAGGGAAGCGGAGAGTGGATGAAAGCAAATCCTATGAGGGGACCGGACTCGATTCGGCGACCGCGTCAAGAGAAAGGATGAACGGGGACAACCCCCTCGGCGTTATGAACCTGTATAACTTTCTTAGAGGTGCTTGTGAAGAACCTCGATCTCGGAAGCAGAGAGTTGAAGGGGATTGTGGATCGTGACGTTCTCCATGCGGAACTTGGGATGCACCAATCTCTTGTAGATCTCATGAATCATCAGAGGACGACGGCGGTCGGGAGTACTAATAAATTTGAGGTGAGGGCGCGAGATGGCCTTCGACAACGCATTGGGGTGGCGCGACGATCAGCAACTATAAAGTGGTGAGGAACTTGCAGAGGTCAAACTCGATGTCAGGAATACAACTAACATAGACTGGACAACCGCATTGCTCGAGATTGACCCGTTCTAGGTCCACTCCCGGTCCAATCTTCGCAACGACGACGCAAACGTGCTCACCTCCGCCTTCATGCCTATCTGTGCCATGTCGACGACTGCTGGGTACACGTTCGGGAATTCCTTGGGGACCCATTGAATTGCATTGGCTCGTTACCGTGCCTGGGCTAGGCTCGTTGGTCTGGCCGTCTCGAGTCTGCTCTAGATATTGAGCTTGGTAGATAACGACGTGGTCTAGTGCGCCGTAGCTCTGATCTCGTCGTTGATCCTCTTCTGGTAGTTCGAGAGCAGTATACCTGAGTGCGAAGTCATGACCAGCTGCATGACATTGCTTCGCCCGAAATTGCGCGACTCTCGCTGCCTGGTAATGTACAAAGTATGCAATTCTTTATGGGTAGACCTGCCAGGTGCGCCTCCTTCGCTGACAGCTGTGATGATGGGTTGTGAGGTTTTCAAAGCGGTGCGCGTGTTATCGCGCAAATGTCGAGGACTGATCGGGTGCGAAAAGTCGAACGAAGGGGGGTGACTGGGAGCAGTAGTATTCTCTGACAAAGATGCGCTGATGGTGCTGGAAGCTTAAGGTGGGAGAGGTCTTGGTTTAAATTTCTCGTCCTCGTTCTTAATACTAGCAGGTAAGTCGCGAGTCTGGTTATCCGGCAGTACTCCACGACGGTAACGACGCGAGCGCTGCCTGGGAGTTAATTGCGGGTGGCCGCTCTGAGTGTGCCTGGAAAGCAGTGATTGTGCAGAGGAGGCGGGACGTTGGTGCTTGATTAGCCCCGAAGATATTGCATCCTATTAGACCGAAGAGGTCGTCAGACGCTGTTGATTGTCCAAGCGCATAGAGGTTGTTGGGAGTTGGTGCACTTTATGATAGCTTCTTTGGGTTCGATTATACCAGAGAATCGCGGTGAGTAGTGACCGCTTTGAATTGCTTTTCCAGCTCCTCTTCGGGCTTTGATAGCTTGAATACCTAGTTTGGCTTTCTGCAACTCTTCTGAATGCTCTTGGGCTTTGTTTTGAGACTCCTGATTCGCTTTCCTGCTTCCTGGAGCCCAGATCGCACATATGCAGCTGATGCATTTCGTGGAAGGAACATGAAATCTAGACAGCCCATCTCTCTCATCTCGTTATTTGCCACGTAGCACTCGTATGACGTTGTCATCAACAAGTCGATCACCTGGATTGAGCTGAGGCACAGAAAGAATCTGGGCTTGCGCTAACGCCGCTCGTTGCAGCACGGGAGAGAAAAGATGGAACTTCTGAATCGAGGATGCAGTTGAAAATATCTCACGATGTCTTGTCTGTGATTGGAGCAGCTCAATAACTGGGAAAGAGGGTCCTTCTGGACTACTGGTGCCATCGGATAAAGGGTATTCGACCAGCTCTTTCCAGCATCATCGACACAACACAATTTCGTGTTTATACACAACATTCTCCTGTCTCGGGAAAATAAATCTTTAGACGCGAGACTCCTCTACTAGGATATCCAGATCGCAATTATTCCATAATAGAATCAACCAAACTCGAAATTAGTTTAAACTAACAATTTTAAAATCATTAGAGATTCAGGTAAGTTTTAATTATTTCTTCATAGCCGTAATAAATTTCTGAATAATTAAGCAAAAGTTTAACAAGAGTCTCAGTCGTCCGCACCCGAAGTCTTAATTCCGTAACTAGCCTGCTTTCCTGAGTTGTGGTTTTATTCCTTGGTCAAGAAGGTGAAGGTGGTCGAGAAGGTGGTCGAGAAGGTGCTGGGAAGTGTTCAGATCGCAATGTGAGTTTGATCGTGAAGAACGCTGCGAAGAAAAGGGGCGGGATGAAAAAGAAGAACGCGTATCGCGATGGAGGAGGAAGAGGAGGAAGAGGAGGAAGAGGAGGAAGAGGAGGAAGAGGAGGAAGAGGAGGAAGAGGAGGAAGAGGAGGAAGAGGAGGAAGAGGAGGAAGAGGAGGAAGAGGAGGAAGAGGAGGAAGAGGAGGAAGAGGAGGAAGAGGAGGAAGAGGAGGAAGAGGAAGAGAAAAACTCCTAATTTCTTAGTCGGGAAGATGATCGGTAAGGTGTTAGGAAAGTGTTCAGATCGCAATGTAAGTTTGATAGCGAAGGACGCTGCGAGGAACGCTGCAAAGAAAAGGGGCGGGATGAAAAAAGAAGAACGCGCATCGCGATGGAGGAGGAGGAGGAGGAAGAGGAAGAGAAAAGATGTAAAGTGTGAGAGGAGATGAGAATAGATAAACAGATATTTCAGGCAGCGAGGCAATCGAGAAACGTGAATGAAGACACTTATCACCTCCTCCTCCGGCCCCTACCTAAACCCTTATTCTCATCCCCATCATCCCACTGTCCTTGCCCCTGCTCCATCTCAACTCTTTATATCTCACACCCAACCTCCAACCCTCCTAGAACCCTTCCTATAAGCCACGTCAAATCATACATCTTCAACGGCGGCGTCTCCTTTCCTTGCCCCTGTTCCCTCAGTTCTTTGTACCGCAATCCCATGCCCAACCTCTAACCCTCCTAGAACCCTTCCTATAAGCCACGTCAAATCATACATCTTCAACGGCGGCGTCTCCTTTCCTTGCCCCTGTTCCCTCAGTTCTTTGTACCGCAATCCCATGCCCAACCTCTAACCCTCCTAGAATCCTTTCAACGAGCCACCTATAGTAGCTATCATCGGGATAACACCCTGCTGCTGCGTCAAGGAGCCGCCGCTTCCTCCTTGATGTTTCTTCAGCGCTTGCGCTGGTTTCACTGCTTGTCTCCTTAGGAAGCTGGTTCAGGCAGGGCGCCGGAATAGTATACGTTGCATAGAAAGTCGCTCTATACACACTGTTTCCGTTGGAAGCCATTAGCTGCCGAAACGTTTCATTGAAAACCATAAGACAGGGACTTTTCTGTGGCCCACCCCGTCTTGCAACCTTCTTTAAAGCCTCGTCATGCCGAGATAGCTTCTCAGGGTCAAATCATACGTCTTCAACGACGGCGTCTTCTTTCCTTCACTGACACCCTTTCATCTTTTCCTCAACTCCTTAGCCTTCCAAAGCGCCTGATTCACCTTCCACCTTCCTAGAGCTTCGTCAGCAAGATGGATCTCGTCTTTGAGCGCTCTAAGCGCGTTGTGATAATATGCATGTCTCGCTCCCGATGAGCATAAGCGCCGTGGTTGGAAAAGAAGCAGAAACTGCAACCCGCTGCTCGTAACTTTAGCCGCTTTACGGCGAACGCAAATTGGTTGATTCTGAGTTGCGAAGCAAATTTTAGACCCGAGGCTAACGTCCATAATTGATTGTAGGGTGCGTGCCGGCCCAGACATGCAGCAGTCGAGGGTCAGATACGTAAATTGTGACCCGGCATACGGCATCTGCTGTTATGATAAGAAATGCATTGAAGTTGCTTTCTTTCAGCCATATCCAGGCCTTGTTAGGGCTTGTCCTTCCCTTGTCCCTTCGGCTTCAGGCTTTCTTGAAAGAATTTGCGAGGACTGTCCTTGGTATGAGGGTCCTCGCCGGCGTTGCCGGTCGGGGCCACCGTTGGTGGATTCTGTTGTAGGGGGACTTTGAAGGGGGTTGGTGAAGAACACCGAGGGTAGCTCAAACGGTTTGAGAGAGGTTAGAAGTCGAGCATGCTTCCGGGCAGGCCAGGCGTCTATGGGTTATGTCTTTCCTGAAATTGAGTAGAACGTGGGAAGTCATGACATCCGAGTCCTTAAGTGAAGCCAACGCGAGGTTGTCAGCGTAGTCGGGATCTGCATCGATCATGAACAGTACTGGTTGGCTGCAATAATGTAATAAGAGCTGCTCTTCTCCTCTTTCATAACTGTTCTTCGGCGTTTACGTGGCCACTCCGTGTGCGCCGCGCGCCAGGTAGAAGAACCAACAGCACTAACTCAGCGCATGTCAAGGTGCAAGATCCATCATCTCTGAAGCTTGAGTCGAGTCCAAACTTGAAATATCTAGAAGCACCTCGGCACCCTTTCCGGTAGGGGGATCTCCGACGTAGATAACATACCTGTATCATCGGCGTCTAGTCCAGTCATGTAGTCTAATGTCTCATGCTAGAGATGACATCTTGGAAGGTTCAAGTGGCACCTTAGGGTATCGCGCGATGTGGGTGTGCTGCGCTCTTGCCTAGGCTATGCCATTGTCTTCCCCCACGGAACTTATCAACATCAATACTGTTGAGACTCGGTCCTCGGACGACATCGTGAGCCATTACCTTCGTGAGGTCAAGCTTAATTCCCGGTCGTGGTAAAATAGCTCCAGCTAGACCATCGCAAGTCAAGGTCCTGTAACCAGTCAGTTCCGGCTCAAAACTGGCCGACAAATGTACAGCTCACGATGTAAAACCTGTCTTGAATTGATGTTACTGGGAAGAGATGTGGATGCGACGTAGATCGTCACTCTGCCAATAGTGGTAGCTTGGATGATCAAGCCAGGAAGTCTCTCCCGTTCGTGGAGCGAAAGGGCGGCCTTAGAAATGAGTGACAAGATGAAGCCCTATGGCGTCATTGAGACCTTGATATAAGTCGATAGGAAGACATTAAAACGTGTTCGAAAATTCGGTTGACGAACGACGTGTCCCATTGTCGATGAAGTGACACAGGGGAAAGGACTTCTTAGCTCCCAATCAGCAGGACGGTGTATGTATATATCTTTAGTCTGAGCGTCGTTGCCGTCTAGTTGTAGTCGATGACATGTTCTCAAAGGTAACCTGAGCCACCGCTGTCCGGGTTTTGTAGGTCTGGGTAGGCGATTCCGTTGAATATGAATTCCCATGCAGTTGTTCGGAGGGGATCACAGTGTGGTAGTATGACGGAAGTCAACGCCTAGAGCTGATCAATTCTTACGAAGCCTGGCTTCACATTAATATCCGAACCCGATGTAGACAGAAGGGATTGCTGAGCCTGGGGCTGGGGCTGACCTTCCTTGTTAGCGAGAGCCGAAAACGTTTTGCCTTGGTTCTCGACAGCGAACGGGCTTGGTGTATTTGCTGAGAATTGGCGGTGATAGAGACAGGACTCGTGGACTAAGTGGTCTGCTCGCTGTTGTAGACGTAGCTTATGCTGGCTTAGCTTCAGTCGCTGCTAGTTCTCCTTGGGTGCCCTTAGCACCATCCGCAGGTGCTGCCGGCGATGGAAATGGGGGGATGATGACCACAGAGCCCTGGATGGCGGAGATAGGCTTTGCTGCGGTTGGCGGCGGAGGGCGATCTTGAAGAACGTTAGCTACTTTCGAGATTTTATCGAAGGGCTTTTGAGCTATATTAAGCCAACTTCAAGGTGGGTTAGAATATGCGCTTACTCGTCCATGGAATTGGTAGAACACCAATGAGAATCTTGTGTATACTATCTGTTTCCGCGTAAGGTGTAAGATCAGTATGGGTTGTGAAAGCTATACAGTAATGTGTTTACTTTACCTTTGTAGGACTTTTGATGGACATCACGGACAGGTGACGTGAATTAAGACCCAATCATCACAGCTGCACCTTGCTGCTAATTTTCTCATGCTGTCTCGAATTTGTGTGTCGGTCTGCTCTCTCATCTGGGTTGCGTATCGAAAGGTATGGTCTCTCTCCTCAGCTACGGGTCCGTGTATTCGAACAGTCGCGGGTGGCTTGTTTGTGCTTAAGGTGAATCGGATGACATATCCAGCTTGGAGCCAAGCAGTCACCTACTTTCGACGGCGGGTATCTAGAAATGGGGAAGCCTTGGACCACAGTGAGCCAGTCGAAACCAGAAATTGGACGGAACAATGGACATGTGCAACTGATAGGAGATTGTAGGCATTGGCCATCCCGTTTGCTGTCGCTACGTGGCTCGATTGACGCACGAAGCCCGTCCTTGACCGCAAATCGCCGCAGTAATCCAGTTGCTTCGTGCTAAGAGATGTCAGTTGCAGTCCATATGCTTATGTGAGTACTGCTTGCCCGTAGTAGTAACAGCCGGTTGACAGCTGCTTGGGCCGAAAAGGAGTCTCCCCATTCATACGGCGCCCATCATGACCTTGTCATCGTTAGTCGCCAATGGTTTCGCGTACTAAATAGCCTACTGCAGGGTTCTCCATGGCATTGTACTGACAAATGTCCAAGTTCCATATAATGTGGCCAACTAGTCCACTGCAGTATTTTCAGTTGCCAAGGACTGATACTCCCACGTGTGTGCTTCCCTGATCATGATGAAGTAGTCATCGTCACCTTCGGTACCTTACTGCTCGCGATGCTAAGTAGCTCATTTTGGATAACCGACCAATGGTGAGTTTTATATCGTTTGATATGATCCAAGGATTATGAGACATCAGCATAAACCTCGGAGGTCCCTGAAAAGGAAAGGCCGGAATTTCAGGTGCGCGTCGAGTATATGTGTCGGCCACAGGGTGGATGCGATTTGTAAGGAGAAAATATCAATCAAGGTCGCGGGATGAGAGGAAGAACAATTGGTGATGAACTGAGATGCGCCTTGATGCTTTGGCATGTACTTGTCAAGCAAGGTGGTAGCTCTAAGCCAAACAACCTTGCTGCTCTGCGCGCTCCTGGATACGCCGCTCTTCTTCTTCCTCTTGATCAGGTCGTTGTGGTTGTTGTGGAGTAGGAGCATAAGGTTGTAACGGAGGAGGCATCTGAGCGGGTTGATAGGCTGGTTGTTGGGGAGCGATGGGATAGGGGATAGGTTGGTTGGGGGCTGCATTGTAGTTGATGTCCTTGTAGGGCATAACTTCTTCGATTCGAAGGTTGGCGCAAAGGTTTGATTTTAGTTATCTGGTTGGTGTGGAATGGAATAGTTATAATTCTATTACATCCTCATACGTCAAGAGCCTTGAATCTAAAGTAGTCTTCGCACTGAATGGTCCCTTCCCAGAGTCGACCGCTATTAGGATGAAAGCACGAAAAATGACAAGAC
This sequence comes from Fusarium sp. FL617, assembly GCA_030142105.1. NCBI lineage: Eukaryota > Fungi > Ascomycota > Sordariomycetes > Hypocreales > Nectriaceae > Fusarium > Fusarium sp. FL617. The sequence continues at coordinate 1,998,802 of JAREIL010000012.1, read as the reverse complement.
GAACCAAGCTTTGTACAAGGTCAAGGGGAGACAATAAGCTGTGTCGATCCTGTCGTCGGTGGGGTGCTAGAACTATGGTATTCATGTGCAACAAACATCGGTGAAGAATGCCCAAACATCTTCCTCTTCTCGTGGAGAGATTCCGTAGTGCTTGACATGAAGCTGGTCTGTTACCAGTGTCGAGATAAGTGAAGGTAGAATGCATCCGTGGGTTTCATTGACAAATATTGGGAGTCTAACGCGAGTGAGTTGTCAGTACCATGACGCTCAAACTCGGAGGATGAACTCACCCCAAGGATTGTGACTCTTTCCACAGGGCACTCAGTGCTAGTATCACCCTCAAAGAATTGTGCTTTAGTTAGAATGACCACAATAAAGGCGCCGGTCATCGATCATTCGCAATTGTCTTGTCCACATAGAGTTTGGAAAGATTATGGAGCTGGGCATTGGGAGTCTTTATTGAGGTCAGCTATAGTTTGAATAAAGTCAGTGATGTGTTTTGGTTCAAGAACTGCCACATGCAATGGAGTATCTTGTGCCCGTACCTCAATAGTAGATGGTTTGGCAAACCTATTGATCGTCGCAAGGGCCGTGACTTCGGGCTCAGGAATGAGTCTAAGCCTAGTGGTATTCAAGGCAAGGCGAGAACTAAGAACATCAGAATGTCGAGAAGCCTGCATGGTCCGTTGCTGGGCGTATGGAGGCCAGGTAGCCAGTAAGATGATGGCCCATCAGGATTTCCCCCAGGTTTTTGGCACGTTTGATGTCGGAACCTGTCGTTGGACGCGGTACCAGCTGTCTTCATAGCAGAAAAGGCAAATATCTTGAGCGTTGGGTTTTGTGATTTTTCTCCAGCGCATCTGGCCTTCGAGATAGCCAGAGTGTAGAGCCCGCCACGAAGGCAGTTGTTCCTAATAAGATAGTGCGGCCATGCTATTAACATAGACCGAGACCGCGATGGTTCGATGGCCCCAAGTGAAAAGAAAACCAGGGGATATAGTAGCCTCGATGCTAACCTCTGCACCTGCCTTGGACTCGATATAGCAATGCTTACTGGGCATCACGGCTCCTCCAGCGCTTTTGTTAGCAGCTGTTACTTCGATATCTGGGTCGTCGTATTTGGTCGCCAGCTCTCCTGCGACCCGAACTCGGACCTCGATGTGAGGAACTTCCTGCAGAACCGCTCGCCATAGCCTTAGTTCGGTTCAACAAGTCAGCCCCGAAGGTGCGTTCAATAGACCCAAGGGCGTGGTTCCAAAGCTTGTGGAGAAAGGAGACAATGGTGTTGACGGGGCTTCTGTTGACCAGTTTGTGGATGGTGGGTTTTCTGCAGCTGAGTAGGCCGAGTAATGTCGGAAGGCAGATCTCTGGGATAAATAAGTAATATCTTAAACCACTTCAGTACTTTTTTGGAGAGCCTAAATGACCTTGGCCAAGTGAAGCCAAGTCGGCCTCCTTTCTATGTGCGAGTAGTGGTGCGGCTCGGAACTGCCGAGCGTCTGTGATATTTGTGGTGATGTTTCGGACATGACCAATGGAGCCGAAAATGACCTGGAGAGGGGTAACATCAATCACCCCACAACCGGCCACCCCCCATAACCGGCCACTTTTATATAACACTAAAGAAGTTAATTAAGATGCAGTTTTTTTCTATAATATAATAACGCATTATTTAATTTAATTAAAATTAAAATTAATAAATATTTAAATAGAATATATAAAAAAGATCTAATAATTTTATTTTTTTAATAATTATTACGGTCTTAATAGGTTATATAATCTTTAGTATCTATTTATAAGCCTTTTTAATTACTAGAATCTTTATGAACTTAATATTTCTATTAAATATAACTTTTTGCCTTTTTTTTAGTTATAATTTTTTATTTTTAAGCCTTAATAATAATATTTTCTTATATTACTTTTTTATTTTTATTTCTTAACGGTCTAATTATATACTAATCTTTTTAAATAGTAACTTAATTATAAGATCTTATATAATATTTATTAGAATTTCTTAAAGGACTTTTTGTATTTATAAGAATAAATAAGGGGTTTTAAATAGATAATTTAATTGCTATTTTATAGGTAAAATAAGTATTTTCTTAGGAAAAAAAATCTATATAACTATCGGATTTATTAGGACCCTAATTATATTAACTAGCTATAATTTAGCTGCTTTAAAGCTAATATAAATATTAGATTTTATAATAGCTTTTTTTTATATTTTATTATAATAATAAAGAAATAAAATCTTATTAATTATATTTAAATCTATAATAAAAAAAAGTTTAAATATATAATAATAATAGGCGCATTTAAGGGGACTAAATACTATTATATCTAATAATTATAAGATATAAAAAGTATATATAAAAAAAAAAAAAAGAAATATATTATTATTATAATACTCCTAAAGGAAATCCTTAGTTATATAACTTTTATAGCTATTAATAATAAAAAGTTAAGATTTTTTTTTCTTTTTAGGCTTAATTAATAAAATAAAAACTATTTTTAATTAAATTAATATAATTTAGTTATTTATTTATTCTTTTTTAAAGCAAATAAAATTTTAGCTATTTAGAAAATCTAAATTTATTAGAAAATATTATTATTAAATTATTTTCTTTTTAAAGATTATTAATAGCAGAAATATTCTTTTTTTCGCTAAGATATATTTAAGAATTATAATCTAAGATTATAATCTAAGCTATTTTAAAAGTATTACTTTTTTTTTTATATAACTAAAAATTAAATTATTTATTCCTATTTTTTTTATTATTCCTATTTTATTTATATTATAATAATTCTTTTATTTTATTTTATATATAATAAATACTATTAATAATATAAAAAACGCTTTAATTAATTTAATAAAAGTATTATTATAACGCTTAAAATTAATCTTCTTGCCTCTTAGAGTTTTTATATTAGGATAATAATATAAAAACGCTTATAATTAGTTCTTTTTAATACCTTTAGGATAATTATTATGCCTAATAACTTTATTAATAAATTCCCTAATTTAATAGTATAATATAAAGCAGCCTAGATTATTTTAAATTAAAATTTACTTATAGAGGTATTTTTCCTAATTTATAAAAAGCTTTTATTAGTCCTTTTAGGCTTCTTATTACCTTATATTACCTTATAATTATACTAAGAATATAAAATAATTAATTCTATAGGCGGTAATAGCTTTATTAAAAGAAAGTCTAGTTACATAAAGATTTAACGCAAGGCGCATATCTTCCTCGGTCTATTTAGGCATATTAATTTGAAATCTGAAAATAGAATTATCGTATCGTAAAAATTAACCGAGTAATTGCGGTGTGTTATTATAAGAAAGTAGGTAGCTAGGTTGTAAAAAAAGTGGCCGGTTATGGGGGGTGGCCGGTTGTGGGGTGATTGACGTTACTTGCATGGTGGAGGCATCGCAGGGACTCCACGTTTTCGGTACCAACTCTGTATCATTTTGCCCGCTCCTTCTGTTGAACAGCCTCTGTAGCCCACGGCGGAGTTCCTGTAGCTCAGCGCGGTCGCACCAGTACTTCCACCTCATTGACACAACATAAGCTGCAGCCACCCAACCTGAGAACCAAAGTGCTTCGCCTAATCCACCACTCACCCGTTCTTTTTAATTAATACCTCATCATCAGGTTCACGTTCTGAACCCCGCATCTTTCCTTAATGATCCATCTCCCACGCAGCCATTGCTCGAATTGACCCAAATTCATCACCATCATATCGCCGTTCATTATCTCACCTGGCGCACTTGATAAAGGGAAAATATTCGGCATGCTGTACTGGATGCAGTGTCGCGCGTTACTGTCTGCCCCACGAGGTTCCTGACTGAGAATGACTGAGTTGGGGTCGACGCTATTCTTAAGGACACCGGACATTGACGGAGGCGCTAGATGGGTAGTCAGCGAGTACTTGTTCATTAGTCGATAGATGTCTTGCAGAGCAAGCCGCAAGCGCTAGGTTATGGTAACAAGCGATTGGATGTTCCCCCTTGAATGTCAACCTTTTTTTCGTCTTCTTCTTCTTTGGGTTGTTGACTTACAGTGTGTATCATGGATACAGTCTGTCGGTCTTTTCATTATGTCGCACGATAGATGAGACAGCTTCTCCATCGTATATCGCTGGGGGACATCCAAAGAGCGCTTCGCTTACTATCATCAGAAGCAGCCTAACCCACAAACATTATTAGGTCAACAGCCTTCTATAATACTGCCGTCTACCAAGCCTTATCAGTCTCAGTCTGGTGCAAAAATGACGATGTTTGACTCCAAAATGACTTTAGAAAACATGACTCGTGTTTAGGGTAGCTACGACATCAACGGGACCAGACGAGGTCACGAGGGGAAAGGTCTCAGACAGTCATGAACACCATCATGTGACGCACACTTGAAGGCCACAACAAGAAACCGTAGCACAAGTACCTAAGTACTGCTGCAAGAGTCAAAATGGTCTCTCAACTAGCACAGTCAGTATATCTTAGTAGAGCATTATGGATATCTATAGTGCATGAGTAATCACGTTGGATCGATCCTAGGACAAACGTGCACTGAGATAAGCATCTTGAGTATCAATCCACGTCAACAAAGCTGCAACTACTAGACAAGTTCGTAGTAAACGAAAGACATTCTTTCATTGGCAATAATTCGATGATCGTCATCTGTCTTGAGAGACCCATTGTCCCTGCACCATGTCTGAGGTGTCATTTACAAGGGAGGTGACACGGCGGCTTCGAGATGGAGGGTGTCTCTAGGTACACAAAGACATTGCGAGCTGAGTTTTATGTTCCCAGTTTATGAGAAGGCATCTACATGAAGCTCAAAACGATCTTAAAATGTGCATTGAGTATTTCCTGGAGTTGGCTACAAGAAGAGTCTGATGGAATATCATGATGGCTTACGAGAAGAAAACATTGGGTAGAATGCACTCTAACTCGTAATCAATTCGTGTAGACTCTTTGATTTGAACTACCTTGATTTGACCTTTGCCGTTTCATCTGGTGTAAAAGGTGTGCTTCTCCTGAAAGAATCCGTGAAAGAATCTGTGAAAGAATCCGATAATCAGCCATTGTCACATAGCTTTGCCACACCCTTTGGCCGAATAGGCTCTGTGGCATGCTAATTACGAACTCCCTCACGAGGTTTCTCGAATGTAAAAGACAGTGGGTTCAAATGAATCAAGCCACGTGCATCTATACATCAACGAGCGATCGTAACGAGATATCAGCCTGAGCTTGCCACTAGTTGTCTACTCGTTCAAGATCATTACCAATTTCTGGCACAAATCAACCAAAGAGCATGAACATGGGTTTTTTAATCTCCCGTCCGTTATGCACCTCAATTCTGGCGCGACAGTGGACGCTTAGGCTCTTCTTGTCATGCGCTAGAGTCGGGTATGATGGTGCTTGGCGAGCGAACTCCTCGTTTTAAATGTGGCATTGGTTCTCCATACATGATAAGAGCTAACAAAGCAGAAGCTTAATGGGGTAGATCTCGTAACTAGTCATCCAACTGTAAAACAGGATATTTCTTGGTCTGATGTGAAGTGAGATAATACGAACCTTACTGCGCAGTAATAGCGGGATGCGGCTCTGTGTCCATGAAGTGGAGCCAATGCTTTGGATGTGTACGGTAGCACTTTGGGCGATGTGGGCAAAACATGGGTCGTCTCCACAGCATGCAAGGTACACCCATGTATGCATCCATGTAAGACAACCCGCCACTAAACCAGGTAGCTCAAACTGTCAAAGTTTATTTGAACGCCAAATCTTCTCTGATATCCAATTGTTACAAGCTCGCGATAGTTTAACAGAAAGAAGATAAAATTAAAATCTCAAGCTTAGACTCTGGTTTGAGATTTGTCCAGTGCAAAGAAAGCTAGGGGTATGTAGTGGTGTTTTATAGAGGTGGTTCGCTTATTTACAGTGTGTTTTTCGACTGCCACAGCCCAAATCAACTGAGCCGGCGCCTATACTCCAGCGAGCAATCCCTATAACTAGAAACCAGATCTCTGTTCCTGTTCCTGGCAGACGAAGGGTTTAGGCAGCAGCGTAGATCACGTGTACGGTGAAAGCCCTAACACATTTCCCTCAACTCCTAAACCTCCCACACTTTGACTCTAAATCATCGATGTACTTTCACATACTCTGAATCAACGACGTACTTTCACATACTCTGAATCAACGACGTACTTTCACATACTCTGAATCAACGACGTACTTTCACATACTCTGAGTCATCGACGTACTTTCACTTACTCTGAATCACCGACGTACTCTCACATACTCCGAATCATCGACGTACTTTCACATACTCTGAGTCATCGACGTACTTTCACATACTCTAAATCATCGACGTACTTTTACATACTCTGAATCATCGACGTACTTTTACATACTCTGAATCATCGACGTACTTCCACATACTCTGAATCATAGACGTACTTTCACATACTCTGAAGATGAGCGCGCCTGTAAGTTGAACTCTACTTAGTCTACTCAGTCTACTCAGTCTACTCTGTCTTGTCTTGTCTTATCTTATATACCTAAGTTTGCTTTATTGCACTACCTCGGATCGTCTGTGTCCAGCACTCCATCGACTTGTCTTTGCCCAGCGCTGGAGACTCCAAGCTTGCTTTACTGCACTACCTCGGATCCTCTTTGCCCAGCGCTGAGGTCTCTAAGCTTGCTTCACCTCCTGCCCTCCCCCAGATCCTCTTTGCTTAGCATAAGTTATTTATTTAAGATTATATTCTAACAATGCATAAATAGATTGTCAACAACTACTTCGGTGCCGGCCCGGTTGCGCCCACCTCTGGCTCCGGCGGTGGCGGACGCCGCCCTCCCCGCCGCGGACGCGGCGGTGGACGCGGCGGCGTCCAAAAATTTAGTGGCAAATGCCATCATGTAAGTCTTTATCTTTTTTCTCTCTCCTTATAGCGTTATATCTAATAATTAAGTAGTGCCAGAAGCGGGGCCATAAGGCCCAGGATTGTCGCCTCAAGGCGAGGGAGGAGGGTCTCCAGCGGGAGCTGGAGGCCCTCCGGCTGCAAATGCTGCAGCTACAGCAGCAGCAACAGCAACAACAGCAGCAGCCGCAACAGCAACAGCAGCAGCAGCAGCAACAGCAGCAGCAGCAACAACAACAGCAGCAGCAGCAGCAGCAACACCGTCTCGGCCCCCCTGCCGCCATCCTCGCTCCCGCTCCCGCACCCGCTCCCGCACCCGCTCCCGCACCCGCTCCCGCACCCGCCCCCACCCTCGCCCCCGCCCTCGCCGCCCCCGTCCCGGCCCCGGTTGGTCTTGCCCCCGGCGCCGTTGCGGCTGCAGAGGCCGATGCCCTCGCTGCCGGCTGGTCCGAGGAAATGGAACAGGATTCTAATTAAAAAAGTTTTTTTTTTTAAATTTGTTTTACAGATGGGATGTATACTATAGCGTTGCGGCTTTGCCGCCGGTGGCTTTGCCGCCTTAACGGAGTTTTTTTGGTCGGACAGTATTGAAGTGCAATTGTGATTTATGTTTATTGTGATTTGTGATTGTTATAACTTGTTATTATTCACGATGTCTATTTGGTTCCGACTAGTCTTAGCCTCTGGTCTTCTAAAAGTATCAGTAGGAGTTAGTCTAAGAAGTCTATAACACCACAGAACCCCATCTGGGATCTACTATGGCTTGATTGATATCACATCGAGGGAGCGAGTCGCGACCGCGGCCTCGGCTAAGTCTGAGTTTCCTCGATCCATGGAGGATACTCTTTGCAATCTTCACCTCGGGCGACAATTGGCTCTAACGGTAGAGGACCGCCCTCTGGCTACGCCGCGGGCCCTGTCTTTGACCCTGCTAATCCTGAGGGGCACGAGAATAAGGAAAATACTTAACTAGAATAGAGGGGCCTCTTGAAGCTTGCATGTCGGATCAAGAAGGGCTTGCTTATATTGATCAACAGACAGCTCGACACCTTCTCAAGCCCTAAGGCTAATAGCGATTTATTTAATATGAACTATAATAAAAATGTTCCTAAGTAGATTTTAACTACTATAAACACTTGGCTGATCAGCACTGGCCCACTTGTCTCGGAGTTCGAGTTATAAACCTGTCGCAAGCCTCTTCTGCCCTTCTTCCAGGCCACTCTCTATTTCTTCAATCCAGTGACTAATACCAGACTGCCGTTGACGCGCTCACTGAGAAATTAACACTCTCTAATAATAACTTTGAGGAATTTCTTAAGGAGATCAACCGGCGGCATATCTTAAATGTCAGAAGGTATTATCAAGCTGGGAGCTTTTACTTGGTCCAGAGTGGGAGGTCAGTACTAAACGCCCAAGCCTAACTTTAGCAAACGGCTATTGCCTATCAAATCTCTCTCTATATCTAAAGGCTGTTTAAAACCCGGCTGAGTCGTTGCGTATTACGTCCGACCGAGAACGTTTGACCGGGATCTGGGGACGTTGAGAAACCTTATCTGGGTGGCTAGACATGGGTTACACCTCAAATCAACCTTCAAGCACTGAGGATCCAATCACTCCACTCCATCCAATGCCAAGCACTCCCACGTGCGGCCCTCTGAGATCGCCGCCCCCACTACAATGCATCTGCACCCCAGACGCAACCATGTCTGGTCGTTGTACAATGCTGACCAATCGTTAGTGGATGGCCCCAGCGGCCCACTCCTCCCAAGAGTTTTGCTACGGAAGGCCATACCAACTTTACCAAGGTAGGTAGGATGAAGTACAACGGCGACAGCACGTTACATAGCTGATTGTCACTCCCACACAAGGAGTTGGAGAATATAGACTACCATCAACCAAACCTCCCTCATTCGGTTCATGAAGGCTCACCAGTTTCCAGAAGATGCTCCAACATGTCAATAATTATATCTGGTCCGACAGAGTTCCACGTGGAGCTGAGATCATTGTTGGGGAGGTCTCGCAGATACTTCATAGATTCTAGAAGACGATCCGTGAGGGTCTTCTCGATTTCGCTAAGATTTACGTCCTGCCGATGAGGAAGCTGGGGCGGAAGAACAAGATGGTTATAGACAGCATCGTTGAGTGATATGTCTTTGTGCCCGCCAGTACCAGATGGGGAGGGTATCGAGCAGTAAATCGAATCCTGATCTTCGACCACAAAGCCCGGTCACAGCCAAATGCAGTTATAATGAACAAGTCTCTTCTCTTGCTCTTTATTCCAACATGAACAACTGGCTGAGAAAAGAAAGTGGTCTTTACGACATGCCCGACGTCTTCATTCTACCAACACAAGGCGAAATCACAAACGACCACGCAGAGTATCTGCCGCCTCTATTCCTCTGCCCCGCTCGGCTGTACCGCTAAGGCAAAAGAAATTGGTAATATCTATCTAGACCCGCCGCATACTTGGAGGACACCAACCTTCAGGAGATTAAAGAGACTCCAGGTCTCGATTATGGCCAATGCCTCAGCTTAGTCGGGGTTCCTACTCAGGAGTATACACTTAATCAAGGCCGTTCTGGGATTTGCTAGTCATAGCTCGGAGTGTAGATAGTAAGAATGTTACTCGCTGCGAAAAAGAACGCGGACCTGGATTCAATTCTAATTATGTGAGATTATAAAACCAGAGTTGCTGCTCATCGTGCTGACCTTGGCTCGATCTGGCTGCTATACGAACCACGCGCTGGATCAACGAAAAAAACGATGTGAGAGGTTGTGTATGTCCACCCTTATTGCGAAAGACATATATATTTCAGCGATTTTCTCGCGGCCACAAGGCACTGTGCACACCCTTCCCGAATCATATATCCTCAGTCTCTGAAAAGACTATCCGGGAATCCCATTAAGTTCTGTCGGCTGGCGGTTTCGCTGTGGAGGTGAGACTTGCGGAACTAGCAATGCCTCTCTTGACGATGAGGCCCTTTGATATCTTGACCTGGGGAAACCCAAGTGCTGAGTAGATCTGTGCTCCGACCACCCCGACGAGTGGAAGACGACGACTGTGCTCGAGAAACAATGATTCCAATATCCATTAGTTGGGAAGCTCTAACTAAACGTAAACCCCAGGTTCCTGAGCATGTCGTATACGACGAGCTACCTCATCCCACCACAAAGGCTAAACCCAAGGACGATGACTTTGAACAACGCATCAATCAGTCAGTCGAGCTTTTTCGCAAAAGAGCCTGTTACATTCGATTCCAAAGAAAACCCTTTCAGCCTGAATGTTCACCACCAACGACAACCGCAAGAGCCCATCAGTAGTTGAAGATGATGGACTATAGACCCGACCATTAATCTTGAGGACAGCAATGTCCTACAATCAGCAGGCCTATCACACCCGAAAGGTATCTCTCGTGCGAAACTATACAAATAAAATTGCATCTGTTAATGGACTAATCCTATCCCAAGGCTGGCTTTATGTGGAGAAGACGGTTCGCCTTGTGATACCATGCTTCCGGGTGACTAGCGTCTGTTTGACAGAGGAGTTCATGTTGAGATCGTGTACGGCGATGGGAATGAGCGTCTCCCATGGATGATTCAGTTGGCAAGAGAAATTGTGCGTTGGGTCTTCTTGCATAGTGTTAGTAATATTGCGTGTAGTGGAGGCGTGCTGGTTCCCCTTCAAGGTATTTTTGGGTGCGAGGAGCAAGGCTGAGGCCGATTGTCTGTCAACTGTAGTGCAGTGGTTTAAATGCTGATCCCGCCGTGTCCGATATGTTGGGTTTGCTTCCCATGTTGAAGAACCACAGCTGTTGTAGTCCCTATCTCACTGTTCCCAAGTCGCTCCTTGAGCGCGCTAGGTAATAGAAGACAACCGTGATCTGGCGAATAAAAACCGTAGATGGAAGGAACAACTGAAGCTTTGTGATTCGTAACCATCCGGCAGTCCACGCATAGATGGCCATGCTCGTGTTGTTCGAGTTTGCATAGCGGCGTTCCCACTACCTCGTTTCCCTCGTTCGCAGTCATAGTACCGATAAGCCGCCCCTCTTCGCGTAAGCTCCCAATTGCTGATGGCACATGTAACATGGAGGATCATGAATCTTCGGTCCTGGGTGAATATTGCACAGAGTCTTCGATGCGAACCTGGAAAACGTTTAGCGTGTTTTTCATCCACAGGAGATCACTCACATGGCTCTCCGGCTTTCAAGTCAGATCATTCGTTGCGCCCAAAAACTTGTTGCGCATAGGTTTTGTTGTGAGAGAGATTTGGTTCGTCACCATCGTAATCCGAGTAGTGCTATGTTCTGAGGCTGTTGCTTCTGGCTTCGTCGTCGAATGTTCCCCCGGAAGGAGAGTCACTGTTTGCTCGTTAACGTCAACATTCAAGCCTGTCGAAGTTCCCTGCTGTTGCCATTGTTGCCATTGTTGCCATTGTTGCCCTTATTGCCCTTGTTGGCCCCGGTGACCCGACTCTCCCCATTTCTCCCCGTCTCCCTCTTCGTCTCCCTCTTCGTCTCCCTCTTCGTCTCCCTCTTCGTCTCCCTCTTCGTCTCCCTCTTCGTCTCCCTCTTCGTCTCCCTCTTCGTCTCCCTCTTCCGTCTTCTACCCTTACCCTCTCCATCATACTCTTCTTAGTATCATCCGCGGTATTCCTTCATTCGCACTTTTGTCATTTTAACCGTCACTCCTCCAGCCTTCTCGGCTCCAACATCGGGATCATCCCCAGCCGCGGAATCCCCGGACACATCGAGACAGCCATATGGTTTCTCGTAGAATGTAGTTTGTTGTCGTCTTAGGTTTGAAACCATTTCTCGCCGTGTTACTTTCGCATATGCGAGAAGAATGAAACGAGCCAAAGCTTGAGTATCTGTGTTCGTTTTCCTCACATTTGTTTGTGCCGTCATACCAAATCTAACCACCAAAGCGATATTTCTGTGTGCCTTGTCTGTTCTTTTAGCTGTATAGTGTTTGGCTTCCTCGAATCGACCTCTGAAAGCTTGTTCTTTTCTGTGCTTTCTACGTCCACTCAATGAGGTAGATTATCCGACAGAATCTGACAGAACAGGACTGTTCTGGACTAGATCCTGGCGTTCCAGAAACTATTCCGAATAGTAACGTAATTGTTATCCATTACCAGAATGATCTAGTCTCCTTAGCCATTACTTTCTCTATCGGTTGATATCGTCGGTCGTCGTCGTTGTTGTCGCTGCCTTTGTCGCCATAACTTTCTTTCGACTCGAATGGTCTTTCTCCAGAGGGCGCATGTATTGTTGAGTATGGGATGATCAAATGATTGCTTGAGATCATGTCATGTTGGACCGCTCCGTCGGCAATAAGCATCGTTGCCATCCGAAGAGTTGACATACTGATTAATAATGACGACCCAGCTACCAAGTCGATATAATACCGATTGATAGTAAAAAATAACTTATCATGCGATAAGATTCGCCTCACAATGGCGTCGATAGTACTAAGAGACTGGAACCTCGAAAGGCTAGCTGGATCTACCGTGATGGGAGACGTAGTCGTCATAGAGGGCGTTCCAAGATAGTTGTAATCGGTGTCGTCGATGTTTCGGTGCGCCTATCTGACTGGTACGTCCTTCTTGACTGTAACATGGAGTGTATAACTAGAGCAGAGCTCTGGAGCTACATGTCCATGTAGTTGATGATAAGACATGGAGCTGAGAAACTCTTCGATTGGCTGGATAAGAAGGAGCTTGGTCTGAAACGGATGGCTGTCTGCCCATAATTAGAGCATGCTCCGGCACGAGGTCATGGAGTCGAAGGTACCAGGGTTTTCTCCAGTCGAATAGCATGCCCCAGTGTTGGGACAACTCTCCAGCGACGTTCTCAACACCTTCGGAGAATGGACATATCGCCTGTACGACAAGCAATTAAGGGTAGTAGAGCTGGTCCTTCTCGACATCATGAATCATCTGGCCCCTGAGATGCCCGTATGTCCGATGGCCGCTTACTGACAGCTGGGTACCGGGTATCTCAACGATTTTGGAATGAAGACGTCGTCTGTGACTATGGCCTTGAGAAGGTTTCGGTAGTGTATTTGTTCAAGGTCGCTTCTAACATCTCCCTCATCGATGGTGTTATTTTGGCCTCCTTTCTCTCGTTCGTCGACTTGAGCGAGCTGCAATCGCAGCTGCTTTACCTCATACTTAAGCTCGCGGTCTTGAGCTGTGATAACCTCGTGTGCTCCTTTCAAGCCGGCGATGGTAGTCCAAGTGCTGTATCACTGTCGCTGCCCTCTGCCACTTGTTGGTGAATAGAGACCTAGTTTGCCATTTTATTAGTTAAAAAGGGTCGGATATTCGGTTTGTGACTAACCATGGGATCAGTAATCCCGCTTTCGCGGTTGTCTTGGGTGCCGCGGATGCATCGCTGATCTTTGCCAGTGCGCAGGTACTTGCGACTGAGTTGGAGGGACAGCTACTCTAGACATGCTTTGAAAACGACCGAATGAAAGAGTCCCCACACTGTAAGTGTAGTATCCGGAGTCATTTTGAGTAACATCTAGCTGTCCTCTGATCATCCAAGCATGACTGAAGAAGACTCTGAGCGGCGCCTGTCGAAGCGCAGGAAGCTGAGTCATGCAGGCACAGTTACATTCCACGCAAGCCCGGCATCATAAGGGTACGCTGAATTTAAGATCGTAGAAGTCCCTTGACTTTGACCATGACTGTTCGAGAATGAAAAGAGCTGTCTGCGTTGGTGAAGTTGACGTAGCTCGAGTCTCGCCGAAGACACGCCGAAGACACGTCGACATTCTTCAAAACAGGCTTGTCAACGATACCCATGTTTGGACGGTGTAAATGTAGCGCTTATGACAAGCCGATGCCGGGCTTTTCGACAGCAAGAGAACTTGGCGTACATCGGATCATCGGTGAGAGGCTCTGGTTCCATCCAGTTGCGATTGGTTGAGATAGTTTCGTCCCTTTGCATAAAAAGACAAGCATTGTTAACATGCACTCATTCCTGCGACCCTGACATTTTCTTTTGAGTCAGCCATGCCTCTCAGATATGGCATGGTGTCGATTGAAACCAGGTAGTGGTAGGCTCTTTTCCAAGGGGCGCAGATCGTGCAAGCTTTCAGATACACTCGGAAGCGATTGTTGGGTTACATGTATGCTGACCGAGCCATTGTCCTTCTGGGTTCAGTTGATAAGTTTCGCCATAACCCGTATGTCTGCGGCATAGAATGCGACGGCGATAGCGAAGCAGATTTCGCAATAGGGTCTTCTCGAGGCTAGTTTGATGGTCGTGTAGAATTGAGCAAGACCGTCCAAAATCGTACTCAAATAACGCGTTGAAGAGACTCGTGGCAATCTTCTGACGTCGCTTTCTTCACACTATCAGTATAGGGAGTCTTGCGTCCGTTGGAGGATATAGCTTGACTTTGACAAATGTTGCTAAAATGAGGAGGTCGAGCCTGTTGAATTCAAAATGGTCGATGATTGATCGAGTCGATCAGGTGTACCTAGACTACACTCGCAACGTGATCGCCAACATTCTCGCAACAGATCGACACTCGAATAGTCGTTATAATCGCTTTGCGTGAATTGTGTCTGCTATTACATCAGGAAAATCGGACGCGCGTAGGACAATGGCCCCATTTCAGGCTTTCCGGGGGGGAGGGGTGTTGGCACATCAAACATGGTTCGTTTGGTGTTTTCACGACGATAATCTGGGTACTGTTGATTTGGTTGTTCCATTTTTCGTTTATAGTGGTTCGCGATATATGCTCCTTTAGGCCGTTGTGGTTTGTAACGCCGAATTCGCAGCAGACGATGAATGCTAAGCCCGCTTGGCCCTATCTTGATATTGTCGGATGTTGGAGTAGCTCGTTGTGTCAGGTTGGAGATAATGTACTCCAGAAGATAGGCCTGTGCTTGGTGCCATAACCCTACTTGCTGTTATAGTATGCGTGGATGCCGAGATAGAGGTAACTTTTCTTGACTTTAGTCGTTCCGAAGGTTAGTCGCTCATGAGTGGCCCATAGGTTATATTGCATTGATTCTTTCGGCGCCACACGTTGCACTTTGAAGATTTAGTTGCATATCTTTGAAGGCAAGGGAGGGAGACCCACCTGGCTCAATCATTACCACCAGACAGGCGACTATTGAAATAGTTGGGTTCTGCCATAGACAACTGCAACGAAAGCAAGCCTCATGGTTGCAGATTGGTGAGCTTCGCTCAGATCCAGCCAGTAATGCTGTCTGGCTATGCCTTGCCGCCGACGTGCTTGGCATGAGGACGGAAGATACAAGATACTTCGGTTCGTGTATCAAGAATCAGATCGCGATTAACCCGGTCTAGTTGCTTTGGGTATTGGCTCGTGGATCATTCTTTTCATTTCTTATAATCATCGATTGATTATCCGTTTATAGCTTCCAGCACTCTTCGGCACCAAAGATCGCATATTGACAAATATGACAAATAGTAGCGTCAAACCCCAGCTGATTTGAAATGGTTAAAGTTTTTCATCCAGCTGCCCAAAGTTCGCAGGTGATTTGACGTCAAAGACCGCCAGCTCATTGGCATCAATGTCTGGGCAATGAGTCAAATTACCAACGAGTGGTTGGTCGAGTAGAGCTGCTTGTCCTGGGACTCGTTTAGGTGACTAGTTATCAGGATAAAACTGACCATTAGAGGCTGGGTCCAGCTGAGACTCCATCGGCAAACTCTATACAGCCACTGTCATGACTTGTGGTCGGTTTCATCGACCACACCTGGCTGTGTTGGTGTCGTTAAGAATGCTCGATTCCATGCCGCATTATGAGCATCGTCGCTGTTGTAGATAGGATAGGGGTCGAGCAATCCAGGCGTGCTCATATTGGACTAAGTGTCGAAGAATAGCGATAGTGACTCGATGAAGCGGCCGTAAGAATTTTATGTAAACACATCGATTGATTGGAGGCTGTGTGAAATCAGAAGATCGCTGGGGGATGATATCGGAAATGGGAATGCAGAGGAAGTGTGAGACTTGGGAGGAGCGGGGTACATCATTGAATGGGCCAAGTGTGTCATGCCTGACAAGTCGAAAAGTAGTCGATGTACCGTTGCATGGAGTCTTCCAGGATATGGTTCCCTCTTCCTCTTCCTCTTCCTAAAAGTTTATAGACACCAGATACTCTGCATGGTCGCTAGTGATTTCGCCTTGTGTCGGTAGGATGGAGATTTCGGAGACATCAGCAAAGTCGTTGTCGTGTTTACCACCAGGGTAGGTAATCTCCTAGGGAAATGATAATATGAGGGGTTGTGTATCTCTACTCTTCTTGTCCGACGGTGGTTTGCCTGTGGAGGTACGGTCTACAGAGCCAGTAATGATTGTTTATGGATGATCATCCGGAGAGTATGTCGTTAATAATCCAGCCTGTAGTAATTCATACTGCAGAAAGTTAGCATACTCATCTTTCTCAAGGTGAGTAAACAAAACCTCACATGATTTGACTGGTAGGTCCGTACCGTATCAATCTCGTTTCGCACCCAATATTGGTGTCGTCGCCAATATCTGTGCACAGGGGCTCATCGCGCTTGAGCTTTCATCACAATGACTCGCTGTACGTCTGAAATCGTATCTTTGCTAGTGTTTGACGTTGCTCGAAGAGTTGGTGACGCGGTTGCTAGCACGGGAGTATGCGTAATTTGAGCGGGGTTTGTGGATATCCATCCGTTTTGGTAAGTGTGTAGTACCCGACCATAACCATGAATTGAACAGCCTTCATCTTCCTGCATATCGTCGAGGCTACCAGGTTTGGGAGTCGAGATTCCGCTGTGAGGTTCCCGCTTTGGTGATATCTTCTTGATGGGACTGTCGGAAGTGATGGTAAAAATGGACTCCTTGAGGACTGGTCTTTGAACTGGTGGCGGTGGTGATGGATGATCCTGATGTCTCTGCATTGATGACATCTTCTTGGAGGGACCGTTAGGGACGATAGCGGGAAGTCCTTCTTGTCTTCCGCGCTGCCGATCGCAATCAAGGAGTCGATATCGTTTGAGGCTTCTTAGATGACGGAGACAGCCGAGATGCCTCTTGTATTTGAAAGCGAGGCACCAGTTTTCAGGTGTATCGTGGACTTGATGAGACTTTGACCCCGCTCCCAGTACATCTGCGTTGGCCTATGCCTCGGAAGCATCGTTTTTGCCTCCGGGAGGATGTTGTTTTTACTGGATCTGTCACCATTTAGTCGTCTTTCTGATTTGGTTTCTAGTTTCTTGTCCCTCTAGTCCACCATAAAAACGCGTAGGTCGCTTACTGGCAAGGCCCTCAGGTTTGGCGCACGTGGGTGGGTGTCTCGGTGACGATGATAAAACAACTCGGGCCAACAGTTGAGAGGTTATGGACTCCCACGCTGGTCTGTCGAGGTACATCTCCAGACTGAGAGGTACATTGATGCGATGCTCAATCTGGAGGATGCCCATCTTGTGTTGTGGCTTGTTTTGGGCCAGGAATTTGAGGACGGCCTTGACTTTTTCGCTTTCGAGGTTGTTGAATGTGGTAAGACGAATGATCTGGAGGAAGTGCATCTTCTCAAGCATGTTTTAGCTATACATGCTGACCATACGGTCGGACTGATGCAGGTGTTGGTGTGTTTGAAAGAAGCTGAGATACTGCCCAGCATTGAGATGGGGGCCATGTTGTCGCTTCATTCCGCCCATGCTGAATCCAAGTTGAAGTGCCACAACTTTCAAGATCTGCAACAAAAAGAAGAGCGCCATATAAAACCGTCATACAAAAGGACCCCCATACAAAAGGCGCTATAAAAAAAGGGAGAAAGCCAAAAGAAAGGAAAGGAAAAGCAAAACTCCAAAAAGAACAAAGGAAAACACAAAGGAAAAATTGTCACTGCAGGCCCGGAGGATTGCTAGCCTCCCTGCTGCTTGTGACCGGAACTGGCTAGGCTCCTTGTGACCGAAGACTCGTCATGTCTTCCTGATTTTCCGCGGTCCAAGACTCGCGAGAAGCTGACTATGCTCCATGTGACCGAAGACTCGTCATGTCTTCCTGATTTTCCGCGGTCCAAGACTCGCGAGAAGCTGACTATGCTCCATGTGACCGAAGACTCGTCATGTCTTCCTGATTTTCCGCGGTCCAAGACTCGCGAGAAGCTGACTATGCTCCTTGTGACCGAAGACTCGCCATGTCTTCCTGCTTTCATGCGGTCCAAGACTCGCCATGTCTTTCAGAGATCGTTTGTGCCGTAAAGCTAAGGCCATGCTAGACACGCTTCAAGTAGATGTCTTCAAGTAGATGTCTTTGATCCGCCTCTTTGGGGGTGTCTGACAAGACGGACAGGTCTCTCTTTCGTTCGGTTATGGTAGAGCCAGTATGTACCACAAGCATTGCACCTCCACTTGTCCATGTCTAATTTATCACGTTTCCAACCTTGTTTCCTTCTCTTGGTTGGGTCTGGATCCTCGACAACGTCGCAACGAGGATTCGCGCAAACTCGTGGCCCGGCGTTCTTATCATGGTTCTGCCTTGGCGCTTCATTGACAAGGTTGGCTGGTCTTTCCTGGCCTGGGTGCTTCTCGCAGTATTGGTGACAAGCGCTACACCTCCATTTGTTCTTGTCTTCCTTGTCACGTGCCCAACCCTGTTTCCTTCTGTTGTCCGGGTCCTCGACAACACCGCAATCGGGATTTGCACAGACTCTCAATCCCAGGCTTGTTTCGTGGCGCTGGGCTGCTCTGTCAAAATCCTTTGTTTTCACCTCACCCTTTCTTTTTTGGTGCCTAAGGGTCTGGCCACAGTCCTTGCAGAACTTCTCGTGAAGGTCCTTGTCCCATTGAAGATTAATCACGGCGAGTGGGCGAGGCGTTTTGCATAGATCATTGGCGCAATGGACATCAGCGCACGCACCACATTGCCACTTCTCGCTTCCTTCAACTTGGTGCCATTTTGAGAACGTCACGTATGAGCCACATGCGACACACGAAGTTGCATTATGTCGATGATGCTGGATAGGCGTCGCCGAATGCCCTTGTTCTGGGGGCTCCTGCGACAGAGCCAGCCCCGAAGGCATCTCCACTCCAAACATCGAGACACTCCAGTCACAGACAAGACACCGCCAGATGTTCTTAATAGTGTCTTCGATATAAAAGGGCGTGTATCTCATCCACGTTCCCCGACTGTGGCACCCAGTATTAGCGCAAGCCCAAATTGTCTTGGATACTCTGCGACTGCTCGGAACAAGGCAATTGTCGCCGAAACAGCATTTTATGATGTTGCAGGCATCACAAAAGTTTTTCCCCTTCCAGACATGAACGTCTGACGCGGGGCGGCTACACCTTTGACAGGCGACAGGGTCATCAAGATGCTGCGGTCCTGAATCTGCTTTGGGCGTCCATTCCTTCTTGTGCTTCCTGGCGTGATCATTGCACCTCTGGCACCGGATCGCATTCATGACCCCGTAGAGATCAGCATTCTCAGGGATATCGACACCACAAACCGCATTCGAGCATCTTCGTGGGTTTCCTTGCTTGAACCAGTCTGAATTAATGGAGTCCCCATCCACTTCCCCGCGGAAGAGTCCGTTTGCTTGCCCCTCGCGTGTACGCAATTTGCCGTATTTTATCTGATAAATTTTGCAGGACTTGCAAATGCGAGCGGACAGGGTACCATCAACCGGGGCAAACAACCTTTTGACGCCTTTCGAGGAAACGCCCTTCGGTAGCCGGCATCCAGGGTTCGCACACTCTTTCACCACCACCATGCCTCCATGCACTCCTTGCACCAGTGGCCAAGCTCTGTTTAGAGAATGTTGGTGAAGATCGGGAAGCCTCAAGTCCTTGCGTAGATCATCGATAAGCAAGTATGAGGCTTCCGGCGAGAGACACATATAAGACGTGCTCTTAAGCTGGGTCTGGCGATGTATTGTTCCCAGATATACCATCAATATGCCTTCAAAGAAGACAGGGATCCACCTGTCCACATCATTATCCGCTTCGACGGATCCGAGCATATGGTGGTTCGACCACGCTCCGACCAGGCGAAATTCAGGGACCACATCTTCTTGTCCAGTATGGCCATAGTGCATATTGGTCCCTGGACCTGAGTCGCTATTGGAGAGGTACTCATGAGTCTGGATCCTCTTGAATCCTCCAAGTCTAGCAATCGAGGAGCCGACATATATCTTCGTTGCCATTTCTCTTTGGAGTTTGACGTCAGGCTTGATAGTTTTGACCTGACCCTTTAACCCGGTTTGAGATTTCTCCTGTGTTATGTTGTCAAGGCCAGCACTCATAGGTATATCAACGTATGTCAGGCGATGCGGGCAACGAGATGGAACCTTGGGCAGGTCTAGCATATCGAATGGTTCGAGGTCCCGCTTACCAAGAACTTGTTGCGCCTTATCCGGTATGTGTCCCAAGATGTTGGTAGTTAGCTCGTCGATATCGATACGGGTCAGAGTAGCTCTGAAAGACCTCGTCATTGACCGTTCCGAGCGACCCTTGCCGTACCATGCATCAACTGGCTCGTCGGTATCTGAGCGAGCCCAAGTGCATATACGCCCAATAAGCGCTTTCATACGGACCTGGAAGCGTTGTCGATCCGAGTCATTCTCATCGACAGGGTGCTCTTGGTTATAATCGCTGATAAATTGCTCAGCTGTTATGTTATCTGAAGAACGGGCCTTCTTCCTCGGGCGATCTGAGTTCGCAGCCTCGAAGTCCTCGCCCTCGTCCTCACTATCATCTTCATCGTTAGAGTCCAGTGGGAATTCTTCGTCCTCGAGGTCAATATATTTCTCGATCTCGACGCCGTCTTCTTCTTCTTCTTCTTCTTCTTCTTCTTCTTCGTCATCTTCGTTCTCGTCGTTCTCGCTGATGTCATGATCAGACATATCTTCGACGTCCGCCTCCTCGTTATCACCAAGGTCTGAGGCTTGTTCTACTGCATTGTCAGTCAAATCTCGAACATTTGAACGCACTGACTGAGGTAAACTTACCACTAGTCTTCTTAGAAGACACAGGTGTCGCCAGCATTCTGGTCGTACGCTCTTCGGCCTGTACCGCTGCTCTCCGACGTTTCCCCAAAACGCTATCTGAGACTAAGAATTGTCAGTAATCATTGGGTCACCAAAAGGCTATATTAGAGATGAACTTACCAGTGGTCTTATTTGAAGACACCGGGGTTTCCATTGCCAACGTTCCAGCAATGTTCCTTGGTGTCCGGGCAGACCGTGTCATACCCCTAATCACCCTTTCCTGAGGGGCCCTTGCGTGCGTTGAACCCGGCACTCTGTTCTCGAGCTCATCTTCCGAGAGAGACTCGGCGACCTCATCACGTACATTGGACCGCGGTGTTCTGGGGGGCACCGCCTGGCTGGCCTTACCGAGCGCCTGCCGGTTGGCAAGTCTAGCTGACTGTCGAACCATTGTGTTGTCTTCGTGATGATTTTTGAAAGGGGGTCTTGATGAGCACTTGTATTGCCGCACGCAATGTTTCTTGGGTCTTTGAAGAGGAGAAGAAGCTGGAACTCAATAGTGGACAAGACATACTGGTCTGGCTTTGCACCTTCCCACATCACATCCAGCCTGCCGTCTCCTGCTGCAACAACAGAAGGAACCAGGCACGGTCGCTGGACAATGAACTCATGACCTCATAACCTCAGAAATACGGAAAGAGCGATGTCTTCGCGTGTCTCTGTCTACGTAGTTCTCTTATTGTGCGATTTACTGGCCAAGGGCTGGACTTGATGGGCTTGTGATGAAGGCATATAGACGCCATCACCATCTTGTTGCGAAACTTGACAGACATCATTGCCATTCTATTGCAAAATTTGACAGACTCTGTTACCACATTACTAAATCAAGACACTCGAGAAACAGATGCGACTGCCAGAGTTTTGTCACTTTGTAAGTAAGAAGGGGACCTGGTCGAAATTGGTATCCCTTTTAAAAGTTGTGACTACCTTACCAACTACTAAAGATGATGTTCACTGCGTACCTGCCGTAGTATATCAATCTCGCAAACTGGATGAAAGCACAAGCCAAGGGTTCAAGGCCAAAAGCCCCAACGTTTTAAGATGATAGCGATGTTATAGCAGCCGTCTCGAGCGGTCCGCTATCAGCCAAAATGGGTTTGAGGCGAGACTGGGAAATTGAAGCATTCAGCAAGAATATATAGCGGCCAGCCGGGGTCCGCGATGCGTTGTGTGCAATCATAAGCAGATGAGTGCGCGATGGTGATAATGAGAGTACCTGCACGATAAGTAGCCCATACAGACCAGACAATGACAAGGTTCAGGCTAAGGTGGAGGAGGCTTAAAATGCGTGGATAGAGTGGATGAGATGAACGTGTCAAATGGATTAAGAAGAATAGCCAGGGACAGCGAAGGTAGAGAACGCGGCTACCACCAACACGAGAGATATAACGAAGGACCTTACCTCGATGCGGCTTCTATTTTCCAACTCACTATATAACGAAGAATGATGGCCCTGTTGTTAAGGTAGCTAACGTTCTCTGGAGCAATTTCGTTGGCCACGGCGACGGTCCTGGTACTTTTACTCTCAACTCTTTTCGACCCTCGTTCAACACGTGGTGTTCAGATCAGCCAATATCAGCCTCCCAGGGGAGTCTGTCGTATGGGATTTCGGATGCTGGCCAAGGTGCTTTGGTCCGTAACTCTTATTTCAGCCACGAAATACACTGCTTTAAAGACCACCTACCCATGCCTGCTTCAAACTTTCTTCAACTGTGTGAAGCTGAAGACTCTTTGAGATTATTACTACCCTCCATGAAGTTGCGCGCAAGGAACATTCGTTCCTGTCTCTATTCCTTGGGTCCTACAACGACTTCGAGAGTTCCCTTTGCTCGCTCCATGGGCCCAGTGCCGCCTCAAACTCTCTGTCTGTTAAGATGCTCATCGGCTTTGATTTGGATTGTCCAACTTTCCTTTTCACTTCAAGTCGTATTCGGGTCATCGTTATGGTGATTGTGCTAGTTTGCTGTCTTAGTCCCTGCTGTGTCGTCTAGTTGACTGAGGCAGCGTCCCTCTTCAAATATCCGCCCCAGGAACCCCTAACCATGTGTGGCAAGAGACTCGATGTGATGGAGTGCGCCAGCGATCTTAACCCATTGCCTCGCTTGAATTCGAGATCTCTCCTATCGCTATTTTCCAACGCACATCTACTGATTCAAGCTTAGCTGTTTCTTAAAGATACTATCCATCTCTTACAACAATAGCGCATTTTCGACAAGGCTCTCGCGCCACTCCACAACAGCGGTCGTCCCGGTCGCAAGGTCATCATTCCCACTAACATCGCCGAAACCAATTTGACTATCGACGGTATCGTATAGGTCGTGGCTTCTGGTTTTAGCAAGTAAAGGATGTATAGCCCGCGTGTACGTGGCGAGTCTCTCTTCCTCTTGCCTATCTCTAAGCCCTTGCCTAGCAGCGTGCCGATCGGACCAAGCATGAAAGAGTTGACTTTATTATATATAAATAAATATCAGAGATTTGCGCCCCTGTCTAGCGACATTTGATTCCTTTCTGGTGGAGTTGCCTAAACCGAGAAGCTCTTTTCTGTGAAGACTATCCCCTTCTGCTTAGAACCATTCTCTTCGGTCTATAATTCTGGAGTAATTGCCAACCCCAACAGTAAGAATGGTGCTCCCCTTGATCACATCATCACCTTTCTCGTCAAATCATGAACGAGATGGTTGCTTTCAACAAAAGCACCAAGACAGACTTGCCTTCCTCCGATTGTAAACGCTTTTACCAAGCCTCGTACCTAACCCCTTACGTCCTGCAGTTTAGTAGTAACTCTCCATATAATAAATTGGTTCCATCTCTTCAAGAATAGCCATCACACTGGCATTTAGAAAATGCTACAGGTCAAATATGGGCATCGCCATATATACAAGTATCCTAACAATTGGAAAGGACCGAAGGACAGCTGTTAATGCGCTTAGGTTGCTCAAGCAGGCGCGTTTCGGGAAAGCAATCGATAACAATTTAGGTTTACGGAAGACTGTTCTTCAACTAGGTAGAGATGTACAGCGAGATGAAAGTTGTTTATAAGCGTAAATGTAATGTAGAGGCGGTAATCTCTCGAGGTAAATTGGCATAATCCAAGTCTATAGGGATGAATGATCCTTGAAATCAGTGATGGCCACACGCAAACGCTGTCGGTAGCCATGGTCTTTTAGCGAAACGTCTCCTCAAACGCGTCCAGTACTTATCCTGTTGGTAACGACGTGCTGACATCTACTGAACCTTGATTCAAGACATTTGCAGCTGGCTATCTGCGTCCAGGATCGTGTATGCCAATTTACTCCACCGATCCCCTGACGAAAGAAAATCCTAGCATGAAGACTTCTCTACAGACACTGTGACCATCACCTCTAAAGCAATCTTTAGTCGCCAGTGTACGAATATCTAACTCTTCTTTCACTTAGCAGCCCTAAATGCTAAACGCCGCTATGCTAAGGTCCACATTAATGGTATAAAATGAGGTGACTTGCTAAATAAATACCCGTTGGAGATATACGCGATCAGCGTATGGCTTGCACTCATAGATGAACTTAAGCTACCTTATACCTCTGAATCGCTGTCATTTATGATAAGGCAAGGTATTTAAGCCCCTTTCCTTATTCCCTCTCTCCTTTTCTCTTTCTTCGGGAACCTGTAAAGGATGATCTAAGTCGGTACTGTTGCCTCCCAATCCCGCAGTAGAGGCAGTGGCGGCGCCCAGTGTTGGCTCTAAGTTAATCCGAGCCTGATCTCCCTGATCGAGGCAGCCAGTGTCACTCAACTGATGATTGGACCCTTCTATATTTGATCTAAACTACTGTTATTTAACAAAGTCCCCGGTGGCTCAGTGGTAGAGCGCTCTGGAATGTTGATGTACTTTCACATACTCTGAATCATCGACGTACTACGCCAGAGAGGTCCTAGGTTCAAGTCCTGGTCGGGGGATTGCTTTTTGTTGCCTTTTGCTCTATTTACTTACAATGTATGTACAAGTTGAAGCAAGGTAGACCCATCCAATCTTGTCTGTATTTACTATCTGATTTCACACTACTTTAGATTACATTCGAATATATGCTTGCGCCTATGCTTACGCGCCGTAAGTTGTTAAGATGCTTTAATTATATGGCCGGCCTCACGTCTGTGAACGGTATTATGAGCAGCACTATAGTTTGGATGCAATTTAATTCAGTATATGCTCCTGAATACAAATCGTTAAGGCTTCTTATTATGAGCTAAGCCGTCTGTTCCAAATACGCTTACTGGGCCATCGCGTTGCACTTTAAAAGAAATTTCCAAGTTTACTATCTACCTAGACAATCCATGTTGGTCGTTAAGAGTGGATTTGAGGCTCACAGTAACATTCAGCGATTATTCTATGGTACGCTAGTGGCGGATGTGGGTCACTGCAGGGGTCGATACAGGGTTCAGCTTTCAGGTAGGGGCCGATCTCCCGTCAGCCAACGTCGGAGGCTTCTCTGAATAGTTTCATTTCTCGCTTAGCAGCAACACAATAGAAAGATAATCATTAACAAAGGAAATCGCCCCGCTGCAGCCAATCATATGCGCGCTGTAAATACTGATCCGTTTGCTTGTGTCCCATCGTGTGCCCTACCGAATCAAAAGCTCGTAAGATCGTAGGAGTATGAATACCTCCTCTTCTTCTTTTCTTCAATAAGCACTGCAATCATGGTATGTTTTCGAGATCTCTTTCCTTTGCGCTCGGCGCATCGCAGCCCTCTGAGCTATGCGCTGACTTTGTGATAGCCTCGTGTTGATGTTAGTCCCGTTTCCTCGACCTCGTCGCAGTTTGCGGCCTGGCGCCGCCGCCGCGCCCTCAATGGCATGAGCAAAGTCCCTCCCCGTGCTCGCAAGCGCCTGTCCTCTACTGCCGTTGCACGCAAGTCCGCCCCCTCTACCATTGCGGCCCCTGTTATCGCTGCTGCTATAAGTCTTTCCGAGCATTTGCGACAATCCTCAAGTGCGCTGACGCAACAACATCTCTGTCTCCCTGCGCGCCCTGGCCAACCGGGACGAGTTTATGTCCGTGTCGCCCAAGCCCGAGCCCGAGCCCCGGCTAGCCCTTGCGCTCGCGCCCACACCCTCCTCACCCCCTGCTCGCAGCTTCACGCTGCCCTGTCTTCAGTGCGTGAAAAGCTCCCTGTCTGGGCGCTCGATGCTCGACCAGCGCGTTGAGCAGGTAGGCTCACATGCGGTGCGTTGTGCCCGGTGCGACAAAGGGTCTTCTCTTTGAGATGGGTCGATGACATCTGCTCTCGCTGTTGGGATGCTTCAAGTAGCGCAGTCTTGGCTTCGAGGAGCTGAGTGAGAAACTTGATTTCGCGTTGCGCATTGACGTAAATGTCCGACTCTGCTTGGCGAAGCTTTGCCGAGAGATCCTTCTTACACCCCGATGTCAACGGGTTGCTCGGGCCTTATGAATCCAGTTTGGCCGAGAGATAATGGTTGAAGCTGGTTAGAGGCCAGAGGCGCAGTGTAGTTACGTGCAACGTAGCAAAGGAGGGCTTGGTGTAAGGGACCGAGGGGACCAAGGGGACCAAGTTAAAGCTAATTAGAGGTCAGAGGCGCAGTATAGTTGCGTGCAACGCAACAAAGAAGGGCTTGGCGAAGCTTGCTAAGAGATCCTTCTTACGCTCCGAAGGAGGTTTATCGACGGGTTGCTCGGTCCTCATGACTTCGGCTTGGCTGAGAGATAATGGTTGGCTGGTTAGAGGCCGGAGACGAAGTGTAGTTGCGTGTAACGCAGTAAAGAAGGGCTTGAACTAAGAAGAGTTTGATAAAAGAAAATATTTTAATTTTGCCGGGTTGCTGCGTACGTACGTGCTTTCAATCGTTATAACCTGTTGAAGATCTCCACACACAAAGATACGTGCTTTGCAGCGGTCAAGGTATCCTTCTTGGTTGAACTTATATGTAAACACCAACTTCAGGGGTAACGCCTTCGTTCTTGTGATTTCCTACTCGATTTATGTCCGGGTCCCCTTATCTCGAAGGGTCGTTACCTCCTTAACGACTGGTGAACTGCTCTAATAATTACTGAATAAGCAGTCTGAACGGCTTTTGAGTCCTCTTTCACTTCTCCTGGTTGACTAGACAGACAAGAAGAAGGCAACATGAGGGTCTCTTTCGCGTTTCGGTACTGCTTCATGACTCTTTGGACTCCACCCTATGGCGCGTCCTTGCCCTTGCAGGTCCCTTTGGTGTGCGCTTTGGCGAGAACGAGGTGGTGCAGGCCTTCCAGTACCTCTCGGTCTACCTCTACCTCTGCCTCTACCTCTGCCTCTACCTCTGCCTCTGTATTCATATGCTTAAAGAAAGTCCCAGCAGATGTCCTCATATTATTTTCCCTAAATATCATAAGGTTCTGCAAAGATATCTTCTATGGGCTAAAAAGTAATATCTCCCTTTTTTAGTCGCATATAAAATCGCGTATGATGCTTGGCCTAATTTTCGCAGGCCGATTTGAAGTGAGTCACTCTCCTATCGATCACAATAGACGTAAAGCTCATATCCCACATTCCGTTGTTGTATTTCGCCCAGGTGGACTTCATCAGTCCAAGTTTGGACCACAGCGTCCCGTATCCGGCAATGTTAGCAGTACGGCCTGAAGTCGCAAGACCTCTTATATACCCTAGGGTATTGTAGTCGAATTCTTGCGGATTCTAATCGATCTTGGGCGTATATTTGGGCCTCTGCGTCTGCCTCTTGTTTTAGGTTGCCGCTCGTTGGCGTGAGAATCCGTGTCTTATGCTTGTTGTGGAGGTATTTATGCTTCTTGGGGTGCACTATCCTCCTTTTCTGAGTGCTCTTCTTATACAAGGCATTTTCCTTACCGACTTGTAAAGTCACACCGCTTCTTGGGTGCTCCTTCTCCTACGTCGTCACATTAGGATTTTCTGAGCCCCCACGCTTCGCCTTCACTCCCCAGATGCGCTTCTAGTTCAGGTATGTTTCCAGGCCTTTGCAGTCCACTGGTTTGAAGTCCAGTCTGCTTTTCCTGACTCAGTTCTTCCTTGGGGCTTCGTTCTTGCTCTGTTGTGCTTAGAAGGGCCACACCCCCAAGTTCAAGCCAGCTGGCTCTTCTTCTGAAGCGCTCACTTGGGGAGTATCATCTAGTTCAGTTTCATTCACAAACCATTCGTAAAATTGTGTGACCCAGTCTTTGAACTCAAAAATAAGCTCCTCTTCAGGTTCTTCACTGCGCAGATCGTAGAAAACTCTTTCGTTGAAACGCACATTGCGGGCTGTGACAACTCTCTCAAGGCAAGGGATCCAGATTCTGTACATGTTGCTCGCAACGTATCCAACCGGGTATCCGATATGTCCTCTGGGCTGTACTTTCATTAACCTCTTATTCCTTCCTGCTTTTCGGGCGCGCTTCAATGGATAAGCGCGGCTAGGCGCGGCAACCATAGGCGTGCAACACGCTCACACTTTGTCTGAGATCGGCGTGAGCTTCCCTAATCGGTATGGGTGCGTTATATTAAAACCAGTATTCCAACACTTCAACGGATGACTTCTAGTGATGCTTGCTTGCTAGGCTTAGATTGATCAAGTGAACTGCTGTGCGACTGCCCTCCGGCCAGAGCTTACCGGGCAAGTTAGCACCTGTGAGTATTGCAATTGACTTTGTAGTCACTTGCTTACCTGCTTGCTCCCCGCCCCCGATAGGTTCGTGAGTATCCGGGGGAGCGAGTTTAAAAGATATGCCTAAGATGCTCGACCAGGGCTAGAAATCAGTGAGACCACTGATTACGATGACTGCGCGCCCGTTGTCTTGACGAATGATGCAGATCATAAGGCTGAATTACCTATAAACCAATCTTTCATAGTAAAATAGCGCGTTAACGACTTCTGGGTGCTCCCTTGATCGAAGAGCGAGTGAGAATAGCCAACCGCTAAACTCATCCTTTATCACAACCAGTTGGATCCGTCGTACCTGGTTGGATAGTCTTGCAAGTCCCAATGAACGCGCCAGAAAGGCCTTGGCGAGTACCTTTCAGAGACTCTTCGCGAGATGACCTGTGCTGCGCATGTTTGGGCATAGATATGACAGTCAAGTCTGGAATTCCTATGTTTTTTATGTTCCTCGTATGCAGAACGGCTTTCTTTAGCACTTCTTTGGATAGATGACCCAGCTGAGGGTGCCATAGATGCGCGGAATCTCCTCGTTCCTTAGGAAGATCTATAGATAGTCTCCAGATGAGCGTTATTATTGAAGGTCAAAGTCTCCTTTGAAGGCGTTCTTGGCTGATCGTTATCACATTTTCGAGCAACAAATCCGGGCCGCGGAGTTAATGGGAAATAGTCTTATATTCAAAGAACAAAAGGTTATAACGACGTTCCAAGTGCCTAAGAACCACCTGATCCTGCGTTCCAATGCGGATAGTCCAATCTGCCTCGGTCATCCAGATCCCTACCTTGCGCACACTTGTAAAAGGAGATGATATCGACATGAAAAACCTCTATCACTATAACGTTTGTGAGCTTGAGGTCTCGCGCTCCGTGCTTCGTCTCAAGTGCTCCCTTTAGCACACGTGCCCCTTAGCCGATAATCGGGAATGTTGTGGTCGCTGACTCCACGTTTCCTCCCCTAGAAGGGATGAACGATCCGGGTTCTAGACGATCAACGCTGTTGACTAGGTGCATAGCTGCGCCCGAATCCCATAGGTTGCTCTCAGCGATCAGGTGAACCGGTGGGCTGAGCGCGGCGTAAATAGTAGTCATCTTCTCGGTCTTATACACTGTGCGAGGGTCTACAATCATTCCCACAAGCTTCCAACCTTTCTTGTCAAGCTTAGATCGCAGATCTTTCCATTCTGGCTTAGTGAGCTCCTCGCGGATTCTTTCAACGCGTTTTTCTGCCTGTTGGCTTAATCACCCGAGCATTCTTCTAGCCCGTGAGAGTGTACTCAACAGATCGCACTCTTCGGGTCTCCAAACGTGGTTTGTGTATTGAAATGAGGCATGACAAGGGCATTGGAAGCCCACACCTAAAGCGCCGTCAGATGCGTTGTTTCTAAGGCTGCATAGATTCCTTTCCTTTAAGATGTGCTGTAATGCGTGTTGATATCATTTCGGAAGTCAAGGGCGTATTCTAGAACACCAGGAATAGGCTTCTCAAGGCGAGCTAGCTTGCGCACTTCATCCCGCTGGTTGTGCGCCCAACGGGGTTTAAAGCGTACTCTGATGGCCTCGAGAAAATCGAGAGTTGCCTTTGTGCCTTTAACTTCGAGGAGACCGTGGGCCGTTGCACGCTCGTAGAAGGTATTCCGACGCGTGAACCACACCCGGGGCTTAGTGCTCGCGTAGGAAGCCTCTTTCAGGATATCACCATGTGCGCGTTGGAGTTCGATTCATGTTTCTTCGTCGCTTGGGCTAATTTCTTCTTGACGGCTTTGACAAGCTGTCTCAAAGTTCAAGTGTCATCGAGATGCATTCCACCGAGCTCCGCAAGGGCTGTGGCGTACGAGGGCCCATTGACAGTTGACGCAATCCACTGCCTGACCACAAGCTCCCTTTGCTCTCGCTCTTTGTATGCTTGGATCGCTCTCCCTTGTATGTCGCCCTCGATGTTGTAAATTCCGATCACATCGCTCAGGCTGATGCCTGTGATGCTCGGTTCTTTTCTTTCTTACATTCATTGAAGTCTTTGATCGTAGGGTACCTTAGGGAGTCGTTCTCATGCTCGCTCGAGGCAGGGTCCTCGCGTTTCCATACCCCTAGGGTTCTCGCGTAGGTACAAAGGAATAACATCCATTCTACCCACTGGTCGGATGACTCAGGATGAACGAGCTTGACGCTCTCTTATGCTTGATTTCGGCATAGGGTATACGGATATGGTGCTCGCGCGCTCTCGAGGCCTGGTCCGGAGCTCCCAGTAAGGCTTGAGGAACTTTGTCGCTGGGTTGCGGGATTCCGGGTCATGAGGTTGTATTCATAAGTAAAATTGAAGGAGGATTTTGATGCTGCAATTGGCACAGTAGAATCTCCTGGGAGTTGCCCCATCCGGGCTCATAACTGACGTACAGACGGGGGCCGGCTGCAGGATGGGTCCAGGCAGATATCGGCCTTTGCTCGTCAGAGCGAAACAAGATGCCTAAGTTAGGCTTCGGCATAGCTGGACTGTTTCGAGTGAACGTGGAACGGGTGGTTGGGATGGAGAAGAAGGGATGGAACAGGAGCTCTCGTAGAAACCTAAGTGGCCCAGGGCTTTGTTAGGAGCGGCAAGATCTCTAACGTTCGCCTCAGAAGCAGTCGCATGAGTGCTGGCATCACGAGCGATAGCGGTAGAGGCAGCGGAGGCTTTGGCAGCAGGAATGGGTCGGTAAGGCAAAGACGCGTCGTTGATATCTTGTAGGACGCTTCGAAGGGAGGCAGCGTCGGAAGCATACTCCCAAGGAGCATGGTTCGCCGCTGTGGTCTCGAGGTGAGTTTGAACAGTGCGCAGGGCTTCGAATTCTTGTAGCACATCATATCCTCCCCAAGTGTTGTGAGCCTCCTCCCATTCTCGAAGGTAGTCAAGTTGGAGCTGTGCGGCATGTTGCATGTCGGGGTCAGCAGTGGTGGCCATGGTGACAACATAGAACGCTATTTATTAGGTCGAATTTGAGGCTGGGGCGCCTTCGGCGTAGTTCAGCAGATTCGAGTAGATGTGGGATATGCGGGTAGGATAGAGAAGAAGAAAGGACGAGTGTAGATGTGAGTCTTGTTTTGGAACGACTACTAAGGTACATATGACAGTTTCTGTGTTGCGCTGTGATTATTGTTGCTGCTGCGAGAACTTCAGACAGTAGTAAGGGCACCTTCCTCTTCTCTCACTCACAAAACCTCTACTGCCCGCCATTTTTCTCAACAACGAGCGTGGGATTCGTTTCCGTCGACTTGTGTCGACTTGTGTCACCTTGTAAATCGATACTATCCAGACGTCCTAATTGTCTTCGAATCACCGTCATTTTATCCATCTGGTGCAGCAGTATCTCTCGCCATCCTCTAAACGGCCTATACCTACCTCAGGAGGCAGATAAGCCACAGGATGACTGCAAGTTAACCAACATATGTGATAGATGGAGAAACTCAGAAGAAGATGCCCCCCCTTTCCCCCCCTGCGGTTGCTCTTGCGTCTTTCTTTTTCTCTGCTTTGGAGACCGCTTGGCTATAATCCATAGAAATAAGACCCTATTCTGATTCAGTATCAAAAGATTCGATCTCTGGCATTGTAGCAGAGGTGATGTCGGATTGCTCCAGTCTGCCTATTGCCCAGCATATAGCAATCATCCTCAGACTTACTCAGCACTGCAGTGCGTCTCGCCCGAACTGCGGTAGTGATCCGGGTCACATCGGGAGTTCAACTTTTTTCCTTTTCTAATTGAGTAGTTCCTCTCTCGGTGAGATGGCATAACACCAGTATATTGTATCTGGGTCAGTGCGTTTGCCACGTCGGTATATTGGTGAGGCTCGGTGTCTATCAGAAAGGGGGGTGGAGAGTAGAGAGTTAAAGATTGAAGTGTGAGAGACGTTGGAGGAAACATAAAGGCATTCATGGAGCGATCTGTCTTGCTCTGTTTCCCAGAGGTGGCGGGTTGTAATCGTGCTGGCCGTCTTATGGTACTATGTGCTTATGTTGGCCATTGAAAATTTGACAAATGACCCCTAGAGCAGTTCAAAAGACTTCAGATGTGAGCTCGGTGCCGGTTCCTAGTCTTGGGCAACCTCGTGAGGTTTGGGGAAAGGAGGGCTTTCGCTTCGACCAACAAGGTTTAATATTGCGCGCAATGGCGATATAACTTTGACTCGACGACACTCATATGCCGTGTGACTTGGGCTGGCATCTGTTGCTGTGTCTTTGAGGATGTGCTCTGGTCGTGCGTATGTAGGAAAGAGCTCGAATGGGTAACCTCGAAGAGGCTACCGTACGCATCATGAACAACCAGACTGCGAGTTCAGGGTTAACTTACCCCGAGAGTATGCCTCCGCATATCAGATCGAAGCTACCAGCTTGTCCGCGAGGCCAGAAGAGTTTGTACGGAACGCTACGAACCTTCGCGCTGATCTCATACCAACACTCAATATCTTGTTCCTCCAAATGTAGCTCCCACTCAGGTATTGCTGTCCCTCCAGGCATCGCTACCCCAAGTACGCCCAGTGCTGCATTGCTGGCACTTGGGCCGAGTTTTCGAGAATCTCACTATCAAGGCCGGAATCTGACAAGTTCTCGCCAACGATAACGAGAATATGTCATTTCCACTCTGCCTTCATCTACAACCCAAGATGTACCGGGTAGGTACGTCTTGATCGTTTGGGAGCTCCTATGTCGGTTTCATCGGATTGGCTTGGCTATCGGAAGTCCGAATATCTTTGTTGCTGTGTCATAGGTGCTTGGCCGTCCAGTTTTGGAGACATCAATTGGAAAGGACCTGGGCCTTTCAGCCGAGTTTCTGCCCACTTTTAACGCAGTCGTTGTCTTCACTGCGAAATTTGCAGAACAGCATCTTAAAGCCTTCATGAGAATCGCTGTGTTATCCTAGGAGCTACCTCATCGTTTCACCGTAGGGCTGTATTATCCATAAGACGACACTGGCTCAGAGAGCCAGTGTAGGACCGGAGGCGATATTATGCTAAGGTGCCTGTCAATTGAGAGGGCCCGGACGCCGGGTGGGCGCGCGGAGGTAATTCTTACTGATGGTCAAAGAGAAGATGCGATAAGAGCAATGATGAAATTCTGGTGGAGAAGAAAGAAAGGACAGTACTGCGGATTTGGGTGATGAAAAGAAGGAAGGGTAGAGGAGAGAAGTACATTCACTAGCCATCACCAAAAGCAATAAATAAAGTCCACCGATAGCGGAACTATGGTATCGCATTCACTCCTCAGTGTTTATGGCACATAACCAGTAAGTTCAAGGTAACAAACCCTTTGTAGACCTTGGAGTCTTCCTCTACTCTAAACTTCCTAACAAATATTTCACATCCAGCACCATCCACTTTCTCGAAGCACTTCCATTGCCAACTATAACAAGCAAACAATTTACTCCTCTTTTCACCACGATATTGGCTTATAATTTCGAGCCATCGTCATGTCTTGCTATGAGTTACTCTCTTTTTTGTATGCTAACAGCACCAAGCGAGACAGAGCGCTGTTCGACTGTTTGGGCACTCTGGACCATAGCAGGACGCGAGGCGAGAGTATCTTGAAGTACCATCGAGAGGGTAAATCGATCGGTTAGCCCCGTTATATGTACATAGTTGAGATATCTAGCCAGAGGTTTTCAAGTAGCCAATACATTACCCTGCCACGACTTTAAGCAAACCACGTTTAACGTATAATCCCAGTGGCCAAAAGACGACTTGTTGTGCGGTAAAGTACAACTTTCAAACCCACGATGCTCTATCATACCGCACGACACATTTTTACAATTTCACGACTATTGCATAATTATTGTACACAGACTTAGAGTTGTTTCATATAAGCTTCAACGGTCGCCGGGTAGAATAATGCCGTTGAAGTTCATCTGCGTGTCCAGCCCGCACTGCTTGTCCGGTTGTGCCATCGAAAATGACCTCTTGTCGAACCTGGCTGGGAGAACTCCAGCAACAAACATTTTACTGAACAGTCTCCAACGGGTTGGAGTGGGATAGTATGATGTGAAGTTCCTAGACAGCTAAAGTCTGCGGCTTGTCCTAGATGCAGCCTTGACGAAGACTTGCGCGCATTCTAAGCATATTCAATATGTTGAATGTGGAAACTAGAGCACGTCGTGTTCACTCGTGCTTAGAATGTTCGTCGACAATTACAAGTCAGAATGCAGCCATGGCTACGTACAGCGGAGACACTGGGCCGAAGACTGGCAAGCAAGATTATTTTCTTGCTGCGCTAGAGAACACGGCCAACGATTCAATCGCTTGGCAACACCTCGGTCCTCATTCACTCGAACAAAACCAGGCTAGGTCCGGAAAGGCATGAGACAGAAATGGGATGGGCTGAATTTTGGTGGAAGCTGGCTCATGTTTTTCCGGACCATGAGGGCTAGACAATATTATTGTCGAGCCTCCTGTAACAGCGGGACACGATAGAGAGAGAAAAAGACACGTAGGATTATGATCACGTTAATCAAAGCTTAACATTACGTAGCAGAAACACAAAAAAGACAATCTGACTCGTTGACAGGGAGCAAGGATCGTCGAGAAAGCTAGTTGTAGCCCACCCACTGTGTGGCCCAATCATATTCATCATTCTGCTCAGGGGTACAAAGCTTATAAACAATGGACTGCCCCTCAAGTCTGTGTTCAGTGTCAAGAACTGGTCAACTGCAATGCGTTTTGCTTCAACAGATAATTGAATCTACCATGTAGGTCTATATACTAAAACAACGAACGGATATTCCAACAACAAGCCATCCCCCATGGCTCAGTGGTAGAGCGCTCTGAATCATCGACGTACTTTCACATACTCTGAATTCGATGAACGCCAGAGAGGTCCCAGGTTCAAACCCTGGTGGGGGGACTTAACTTTTCTTTTTTCATATATTTCCATTCCTCTCTTTTATATATATATATATTTTTCTTGTTTGTTGTGTTTTGCGATTCGTCTGTTTTTGCGTTGTATTTCCACTTCAAATACAGTACCTAGGTATATCTAGGACGGTAGGCTTGAGCTTGGCCAAGTAGAAATCAGTTGACCCCACATCTCCGAAGTCCCCATGTTTACACTCAAAGAACCATGGCGAAAGCTGCGAAAGAACAATTGCAAGCATGTTCGCACCCCATGATTAACCCAGCAGTTTGTGCAATATGTGCCGGAGAGACAGTTCCCTTCCAGCGATTCCTTTTCTTCCACTGAGCGACATACTGGTTATGTCAGTGCGCATTCAAACGAACGATTTGCTCCAAGTGCCGCTGCAAGGGGTAAGGCTCAGCCAGCCCTGCAGCAATCAGTCAGTCCAGCCTCGAGAGACTGGTTAGTCAAGCTGTTAAACGGGCTAGACCTAGAGACTACATCTTAGCCTGGCCTTTGACGAGGTCTCTTCATCATGGTCTGACTGGCTCAACACAAGTCCAATGCAGGGCAATGCTAGAACAACTTGGTTATCACAAGAAGATATTAGTTGGATAGAGCAACATGGCGGATCTCAAATGTTGGAGCCTGGTGGAAGCACGTTGGGATAGGCAGTGAATGGATGTGGTTGAATTGGATTTTTCTACAATTGCAGTGAATCCCCAACCTCCTTTCTACTCTACATCCAAAGAGTATCAGTGATGATCAGTGTATATCTGTGACGTATAACGGAATTTCATGTTTTGGGTGGCTCTATTGACGCGCCTGTTTACCAGCTTCACAAATACCAATAGCCCGAGACTGGGGGTATACTTACACCATAGAGTAGCTGGCTCAAACCATTCTTCCAATCATTCTTCTACGGCCCTGTCAGACAGATTCGGTATGTATTGTATAAGTTGTGGGACGAGTTGACGAAACTTGGGCGGTAACTGGTTGTGCGCAAACATGCAGCGGCAATGAGAATCTTCAGTCAACCGAGGTCAGTCATACTGCATCTCTGTATTCTAGCGACAGCCAGGCGAGCCAATAACCCCATTTGATCTGAAAAGCTTCATTGCCACCACCATGGTCTATCAAGCTAAAGCCTCTACCCATCCATCCTCATATCCGACGACTCTCCTTTGGCTTATGGCAAACACCTTCAACAACTACCTAGTACCACAACTGCTTAATACCGCCAACATCGGTAAATGATAGCCCTATTCACAGGCGCTGGCACTTCTGATCTGCCTTGCTCAGCTTCACGTTTATCCTCAATCTCTTCACTTGACTTTGTCCCCTCTCATCTCACCCTGGTGCTCCATCCACCCCCCGAATCAAATTTCGGTAGCGTGGCCGCTATTTGACACATGAACGAAACCGTCGTCATCGGCATCAATGTCAGAGCCACGTGAGAGTCACTGAATCAATGTAGTATTCCAGATGTTGATTCTGCCTGCAGACTCTCAGCTATAGCTTGGGCATACTCCGGGGAGCCTAGGCTGCTGAAGCTGAATGGGCCCCCCATTTGTATATAGTGGTGACAACGGAAGCCTGAATGTTGTTGGCACCTGTTTTTCTATTATAGTTAGCTTGAGATTCATGGAAAAATTTATGAACCGCTAGGCTTTGGGTAAGAATAACTTGAAGTGTCGATCTTAATATGTATAGTTGGGGTAGTGGCAGAGTGAGTGTGCTACCTAAATCTTAAGCTTTATATTGCTGGAATAATAGTTATATTGGGCAGCAAACTTGCTTGCCATGTAGGGTATTGTAACTTGCTCCTACAAAACGCCTCTATTATCGCCTAACCACGATATCGCTTAATTGTGCTCTCCTCGGGGCTCTGCTTGTTGTTGCTACTGTTCTTGCTGGAGTTGCTGCTCCAGAGTTGTACAGGTCGAGATTATCCATCTCCATCTCTGCGCTCCCTGTCGTACTCATATCATAGCCTGTATCCATCTCACAAATGTAGAAAAGGCTGTGTTAATGCCGCTTCTACGCATGACGGGATTCATCATCTTTGCGTAGCCTTCAATCATCGATGATGCTCCTTCGCTGCTGCCATCGCCACCTCAAACGCCTTAATTCAACTGAAAAATGTTCAGTTATATTTTGAGGAAGCAATCTTGGTGGCCTGCTGATCTTCCCTCATTCTTATAAGTCGGCCTCGATGGCGATGGAGCGGGGCATGCGTGAGACTGGGCTTGAAGAACATCATTTGGGACGAGCGCAGGTGTTTGAAATGGTAGAGGGCCAGACTGAGCACCAATAAGAGGAGGTCAATATGCAAGTAGCAGGCCGTAGTAAAGTTTGGTGAGGGATGGACCGCGCCAGCCTTATGCCAAATATAGGGGGGGCACCGGCCGGACGGGCCTTTCATCTTGGTAAGGGCCGCTGCGTCGGTGGCAACCATCGCGGGAAGGTTTCAAACATGCGTAAGTGGTTCTCGGCATATATAGATGGTCTTGTTTTGCTTGGAAGGGTGTATTAGGTTGGTTGAAAGTCGTGGTCTCTCGTTGTGTATCGGTTATGCTTGGAAGTTGGAGGTGCTAGGAAGGAATGGGTCTCTATCGAAGTTCGTCGTAGGCTTCGTCTCTGCCGAACACATCGTGACTGTTTTGTCAAGAGGACCTCGTAGATGGACGTATAACGGTGGTCAGGCTGTAGATTGTCATTAGGCCCGACACAAGAACCTGTAGGACTAAGACGGCTTACCCAGACAAGATCACAGCGTGTTTATCTATTGTGTAGGCGGTTCCAAGAACAAGGCATAATATAACAAGCAACCGTGTCGAATAAGGATTCATTCTTGAACTCATCCAGCAGACCTAGGCAACAGGCCACTCTTAGATCTTATCACGTAAGTTATAATTTGTCTTCCAGTCCTTGGCGTTAGGTTGAGTCTTCAGTTTGGACTTGCTGTTCTTATCAAGCTCATCAGAAAGGTCCACCGGCTTCCCGCTAATGTAGGGGAGCTTTTCACTCTTAGAGGCGATAATGAAAGTAATGGTGTCGTCTGAGAAATTCCAGCTGTGGCAGGGGCTGGGCCGTAATCCGATGACGCGGGGTTGCGATGGCATCTTCGACATTGTGACACAAGTCAAAGGAATATGGAATGGGCAAGTTTGTATGAGATTAACAGAAAATGAGTGCGGATGTGAGGGACGTATTGTTGTCAAGAGAAGCAGGTGCTATATTGAGTAAATGGAGAGCATCAAGCGGCAGACGGCAGGTTTCGGACACTGGCCGACCTTACAATCTTTTTGTGCCTTTTCATCACCTCCTTGAGTGGTCCAGTGACAGGATTGAGAAAGACAATCGTGACGAAACAATGACCCTGCTGGCCGAGGGTTTCTTGGTGCGGTTCGAGTCAATGTTACGACAGACATGGTACATAAAAGTCGCAAAGGAAGTGGCATCGACTCAATATAGAATCGCTTAGGTACAAAGGCGTGCTTTTCAAGTCGTGGCTATCGGAAGAAAAGAAGTCTTGGGTCGTGAGACCTTTCCACACGGTGGAAAGGAAGCTTAAGACACCAGAGGAAGTCTAGATTTATACGCATCACTATGTTTGGTAAATCGGTCAGCCTCATACTATAAACTTATTGTCTCGGATCTGAATCACTTAATTCATGTTATGAAGAACCTCTATTCGCTATAGTTCGTAGGCAAGGTTGAATGATACTTTGTGAGCTCTAATCTATGACTAGAGTTTGAGTGTCCCAAACTTTTCTGCCACCGTATGCTTTCCCATATCTCTGGACGAGAAACTCGTGCGCGGTCGAACCAGGAAGAACTCTGGACCTTAGATTAACTGGAATAGGCGGCTCGCAGCAAGCGGGAGTAAATGCAGTCTTGCGTAGAAGACTTCATAAAGTGTTCTCTCAATAAGAGGCGCCAAATTGCCGTGGTGGGAAGCGGCACACTCGGCATTCTCTCTACCGTGAAATGGAAGATGAGGCTTCGTGAGCGATCTGAATCAGAGGCGAGGTTGGAGCACAGGAGGGAAGAATATCGAAGGAAATAAACTCTTCTTCGTCGCCGTAGAGGGGGAGGATAAGAGACGAATTCAACCTTGGCTGTCTCCTCGGCAGCAGCGTTCTGCAGCATGTCGGGCTCAAGTTCGACCAACACCTCCAGCTCTGATATATATCGCTACCTGCGACGAAACGCCCGTTGACAGGACTCCCTCTAAACTCTGAGCAAGCAAGTGCTTCTGGCTGGTACCAGGGGTGAGATTACCTCCTCGGATACCTGTTGTATATTAATGGCTTCTACCGAGTTTAAGATGCGCATTGCGAAGATGATGATCGCTTCAGTGAGGTAGGTCTCATAAGAGCTGTCAAATTGATGCGAGAGCTGCTAAATAAGCATATTATAAAATTCGGGGCCACGGAAACCCCCATGAATGCGTCGGAAGGCCCTATGTGAGTCGTCTAAAGGCACACACTAGAGACGAGAAGATTCAAGAGTATCATGGTAGCCTCGCTTTAGACGCTGATATTGACGCTGGGCTCGCTCTGAAGGTTGGTAAGGTTCACGGCTGGGCTCCTAAAAAGTTTAGGGGATAATCTTCTGCGCAGAATTAAATGGGCGAAACAAGACGTCTAAGTTATTGAGTCAGCGTGGTTAACAGATCTATTGAAGATAGATTCTTACCTGTTGTGCGTAACCACCTCGCCTGTTTCCTTAGCCTTAGGACAGAGTTAATAGATCTGCTTCATAATTTAGGGGATAACAAGAGGGCTCACAGATCTGGAGCGATCAGAATCAGTCAGGCCAGGTCGGGAGGCGCCAATTCCAGAAACGCTATGTTAATGAGCACCGTACATGTGGGGAAGAGGCGTGCGTTAAGCTGGGCGCCTCCGTTGTCGAGCCCATCCATCGAGGAAGACCCCTCGATCTCATTAGGTATATGGGACCGTGGTGCCCTTGGACCACCCGGCCAATACCAACTTCTGCCTGGCCGTTCATGATTCCATTCGCTTGTCGAATCATCATAATATCTTCGCGGCAGTTTTCGAAACGAGGTCTTGGGATAATTATTGATCACTGGAAGCGGATAATTTGGATAACTTATGTATGCAGACTGCGGTATTTTGCTGTCGCAGTAAAAGGAGCGAAGCAGCCCATGGTCATCTCCCAAAGCGTGCGTAACATCACCACAGGTTGAGAAATCCGGCAAGATAATTGACTTTTTGGCGCGTTTTTGAATTGTAGCGTACGTAAAAGAGACACGAGCGCCCTTGAAGCGCAGTTAGATTGCTGGGTAGGCGGCAGAAATACCAGAGAGAGAAGAGGGAAAGCCCTTTCAAGTGAAGAAAGGGGTCCACACACCCGGCCAATTGACAGTGATCGAAGGCATGAGAGTCCATCCTAAGCTCTGGTGATGGTGCCATCAGTCCTGCATGCATCCCAGCTGTCAAAATCGGGCGCCTTCCCAACCACAATATCGCTGAGATGCCCTCGACCCGGGGCTCAGCTTGTTGTTGGTACTGTTGATGCTGGATTTGCTCCTGAGCTCTTCTTGCTGGCGACGATGCCGATAATCTTCGCCCTTATGGCTATAAACATAGCACTGTTGAAGTGTTAGATATAAGGTATTCCGGTGGATAAGATACTTACAAAATGGCATTTGCTATTTAACCCTTTGTGACCATTGCGGTCAGCACCAGGCTGGAGATATTGATTTTGACATTTATCTATAATGCAACGTTAGAGTACAGTTTTAAAGAGCGGCTTGTTGCGAAGAAGGTCGAAAACAGATGGCAGATATAGCCTGGGTATGGAGGGCCTTCAAAGGGAGGAGGAATACCTGGGGAGCGTTAGGAAATATGAAATATGGGACAATCAGCCAAAGTAAGTGGACTTAATAACGTGCAGAGTGAGTGAAAGCTCAAGTGCGTCGAATTCAGGGTGTGTGAAAACAATGAAAGCGCTTTGATCGCTAGCCCTTTCCCTGTCCGTAGATATCTCAAATTTCTCCCGGTGAATCTCAAAACTCCTGAAAGCATATTACCTATGAAAGCGTGTGAAGTTCAAAGTAACGTCGGGAGAGTTGGAATGCGTTAGGGGGCTTCCACTCACAAATGGCCTCAATGGAAGTGCTCCTTAGGGGTATAGCGGTTGGTGATTGTTCCTGGTGACTACCTATTCTGGGATACAGACGCAGTGGCAGCCCACCCGGGCTTACAAACGTATGGACCTTCCAACCATCCGCTTTCACACCCTTACCACCTTCTTTTCAATCACCAACGACCATCATCGACGCCTTTTTCTGACGCAGTCGCAGCCCGGGCGAAAAATGCACGGACCATAAACATCAACCCCCGACTTCATCCTTCTATTCCATCCGCTTTTACTCCCATCCACTACCTTCTCCTCAACCACCAACGCCCATCATCGTGGCCCTTTTTCGATTATTGCAACCGACTTCACTACCGTATTTTGCGATCTCGACCCTCGCGCACCTTTCACGTTACCTTACCCTAGGTTATCGACGGTTGGCACACTTTCACCGTGAGTTTAACTTTCATTGATGTCTCGTCCTGTATCCCATGGCCCTCCTCCTATAAAGTTACCCCTAACATGATATTTTTAGATGGGTATCGCCTTGCCGAGTCGGGTACTAGCCGTGGGCATCGACAATGTCATATATGGAATCATTCCTGCTTCCACACATCGTAAGTTGAACTCTACTCAGTTTACTATATCTTGTCTCGTCCTGCACTTCCAAGCTTGCTTTACTGCGCTCCCCCGGATCCTCTTTGCCACCACTATAACGCTACAGAGCATATTCTAACGTTGCATAAATAGAGGAACGTCCACAACTACTACGGGCTCAGGTCTAGCCAGCGGCCAGTCATCCACAGAGCCCATCCAGCAGCGGCGAGGGACAATACCACCCCCTCCACGCCGCCCACTTCGACAGTGCGGATTGGAAAAGTCCTCACAGCCCAGCCTCTTGCATACATACTACAGCACCCGACTACAACCAACAGCTCACCTCGCCTAGATGCGTTATCTTCTGCGCCTCGCACCCAGAACTCTTATACCGCTTTAGTGCTATGTCCCTTAGATGGACTGTTTGCCCTCCCTATTTTCCCCAACTTTCACATTACAACCGCCAACCGGGCTCAATCACTAATCATACCGAACACACCACCTCCGTCGCAGTTAATGCCCCACTAGAAGGGATATTAGGACCTTTAATAACTTAATAGC
This sequence comes from Fusarium sp. FL617, assembly GCA_030142105.1. Lineage (NCBI taxonomy): Eukaryota > Fungi > Ascomycota > Sordariomycetes > Hypocreales > Nectriaceae > Fusarium > Fusarium sp. FL617. Next base: position 1,956,101 of record JAREIL010000012.1, on the reverse strand, counting down.
ACCTATTTAGCGCATAGCCAAGGAATAGGGCTATGGAATTATTAAGCTATAAATATACCACCTCTATCGCAGTTAATACCCCTATTAGAATAATCCCTTTAAAAGCTTTAATACTTATTTCCTTTATAGCTTCTTTATAATTATAAATATAATTATTTTTTATTATATTAAATAATAGCCTTAAAAAAGAAATTCTAATATATCTAATAAATCTATAGAAATATTAATAATATAAGCCTTTATATAAACTTATAGCTTAATAATAAGTTAATTAAGAAGGTTAATTTTAGGCAGTATTAACTTAACTAACTTTATTTAAAATAAATATATAACCTAAAAAATAGTATATAAGCTACCTAATAAAGTTATAAACTCTTTTACTTTTATTTTTAACTAATTATTTAATTATTTAAATTAAATAAATAATTAAGACTATTAAGAAACTTACTAAGCTTATAAGTTAAGAACTTATAAGTAAGTACTCTAACTAATCTTTAATTAATAATACTAACTTAGATTATAACTAAGATATTAATAACTCCCTCTCTAGTGTTTTTTTTATTTTATAAGGACTTTTAATTTAGCAACTTAAATAAGGCAGCTAAAGCCTATTAAGGTAAATTTTAGTATTACTAATAAAGTATTATAAATATAATTAAGGATTTTAATACTAAAGTATATAATAATCTGCTAAAATAAGCTTAAAGTAATAAGCTAAAAGGTATAAAAATAAGTAAAAAACTAACTAATTAAAAGACTAAAATTAAGCTTATTATATTTAGCTATTAAGTTTTTTTTTTACCTAACCTCTTTACTTATAATAATAATATTTATAATAAGGAATTATAGTTATAAAAAGAGATAGGCCTATTTAAATAGCTTCTAAATTAGCTAGAAAAGTCTAATTTAAAAAGGCCTGCTATATTAAAAGAGGAGGTATTTCTTAGTGCCTTAGCTAAAAACTTAATAAATTTATATATAAGTAAGTATAAGAGGTAATTAATAAATTTAATAAAAAGTTTTATATTTATAACGGATTATAAGTTATAATAGACCTATTAAAGCTACTAGCTATAAAGGCAGAGCTAGGACTAAAAAAATCTATTAAATTTAGATTTATAAGAGAGAAATTTACATATTTAAAAAAGAGTTTATATACTAAAAGTTAAGTTATAAAATTAAAAACTAATTTTAATATAAGAGATTTATAATTAATTAATTAAGATTATATAACTTAATAGACTTTTTATTATATATAATAACTAATATAAAAGTAATTAATAATAGTTTTAATAGTAATATTAATTAATATAAATATAATTATAACTAAGTTTATTAGTTACTTTTTATATTTTTTTATTTCTAAGTTTTTTTTATTTTCTTTTAAGGTATTTAAAAAGCCCTTTTTTATATTATTATATTACTAATTATAAACTAGCTTTTTTACTAGCCTTATAAATAATAATTACGTTTTATTAACTTATTTAATATAATTATTATAATTATTATTATAAATAAAAAAATTAATAAGAAAAAAAACCTTATATTTAAAAATTATAAGCTTAATTTTAATTTTCTTATTTTTAAGTCTAAAATTTAATTTTAGCTACTTTAATCTTTTTAATTTAATTATAATATATATTATAAGCTATGCCTTTATAGCTAGCTCGGGCTTATAGCACCGAGACCTCTATAAGTTATAGCTACTAATTAAATAGGCAGTTTAGTTATACTTGTTTTTTTGCTTTAATAGCATAAGGTATTTAAAGCTAGCTATAAGCTTAAGCTATTTAGTAGCCTGCGCCCCTTATAATATATAGCTTATAATAAGTTTTTTTATTAATTTTTATAAATTAATTATAAAAAGTATTAAATATATATTAAAATTTAATTTTATAAGCCCTAGCTATATTACCTAAGTTAGTTAATTAAAAGTCTTTATAATAAAAACTATAAGTAAGTATTAAATTATAACTACTTAAGGTTAATATCTTAATTATAATTATAATTAGCTTATTAATTAAATACTTACTTAGAGATTAACTTATAAGTAATATATTACTTTTATTTTATTTTATAAATAAGTATTAACTTATAAAATAATAATTTAGTTAGTTAATTAATAATTAAAATAATTTAATTAAAAATTTAAAAAGTTATAAAAAATTTTTTAAAAAAAACTTATTAAATAAATAAAGAGATTATATATTTTTTAGCTAATTATATAAGCTATTTATTTAAAATAAAATTAATTAAAATAATTATAAAATTATATAATATAACTAAAAAGTAATTTTATTAATATAATATATTAATAATTTAATTTAGGCTTAAAATTATTATTATTTATATTATTAAAAGATATTATTAGCTTATTTAAATCTCTTTTAAAAGTTATTATTAAGTTTTTAAAAAAAAAATATTATATAAATAGCTTTTTTTTTATAAAAAGTTTTTTTAAAAATTTATAAAAAATATTTCTTATAAATTTTAAGTTATTTTATTTAAAATAATTAAATATTATAAAGTAATTTATTTTTAATTATATAATATAATAATTAACTTATTTTTTTTAATTAATTTACTTATTAAATATATTATAATTTTTTTTAAAAAAAAAACTTTTAATAATTTTTTATTATAATAATAATTATAATAATTATATTAAATAAATAATAAAAAGTAATTATTATTTATAAAACTAATAAGAAAAGTAGCAAATAATTAATAATATAATAATATATAACGGACTAGCCCTTAGGCGGCTACGTAAAAGTATTAGAAATAGTTATTATTAAGCTTAAGGAAGAAAGAAGGAATTATCCTTTTTGCTTCCTTTTAGTATCCTAGCTAAGTCCGGTGCGGCTCCGTAGCTGGCCCTAGCTCCACGTGACCTACTTATGGCACGGGTGTAGCCCGAGCCCGTAACATACCCCTTCGCTACTCCCTCCCGGAGGAAGTCAGGTTGGTGGCGTCCGGGGCTCGAACCACGGACCTTTGCGTATAAAAAAGAATTTCCGGTCCGGGCCCGGTCCTCTGCCTGCCGGGGATTTCCCGGGGCCCGTTCGGAAGAATGTGGTGCCCGTTCCGACTCCGTCGCGCCCCACCCTGTCCTCCTCTCCGGTGTTCTGCCGTTCCCGTTTGTTGCCCGGTGAACAGACGCCCCATCCCACCGTTCACATAACGTCGATTCCTGTTCGCGTCCCGTCTGGTGTTCTCTTCCTTCCTCAACGTTTTCGCACGCTTTTTCGGTAAGTATATCAACAGCCCTTGCCCCGGGTCCGTTGCTCTCCCGGTCCTCTAACCCTTCCTCCTAGTACTACCTTCTCCTCGGTTTTTAACGTTACCGAGATTGCACCTACCCTCACGTCCCTCACTGTCTACCGCACTCCCACCTACCCCGATCCTCTCCCAGTCTACCGCCATGTCACACACCCTCGCCGCCGCAGGCGGTGGTGACCCTCCTCCTCCCCGCAACCCTTTCGGCAACGACACGGGCCCTCTGGGTCACAAAACCCCAAGAAAGAATCGCGCCATCGGCCAGTTCCTCGTGGAGGGAGACTCCTCCGAGGATGAGTTCGACCTCCCAGAGGAGCGGTCCTTCCCCTGCTCCACCTGCATTCAGCGGTACCTCGGTGCCGGCGTGTTTCCGAACTGCGTCCCCGGGCGCAAGAAGTCCTGCCGTCCTTGCTCCAAAGCTAAATCTCGTTGCTCTTAGGAAGACAACCTCTATGCTAGCAATCCGGGCTTGAGACGTGCGTGGAAGAAACTCGTCGATGCAGGCGAGAACGACAACCACATCCTTTCCCCCGCCGTTCCTCCCCCGGCTGGGTCCAAGAAGGGTGGCCGTAAGGCCGTGTTTACTGATCGTTTTAACACCCTTGCGCGTCGTTTCGAGACTGCTCTGGAGCAGGCTCGGCTCCACCAAACTCCCGCCAAACTCGCCTATACTCCCGAGTCGGGCCCCGAAAGCACTCCCATGACCCCGTCCGACGCTCTTGCTCGTATGCAGTTCGACGACTCGCCTGTACCGTTCAACCCCCTCGGTGCCGCCACCCCCGGAAGGGGCGCCGCACCGGGGGTTGTTGCGATGCAACAAAACCAAATGTTTCGCCGCGCCGTCGCCCATGGGTTCCATCGCGTTTTCGAAGAGAATCAGCGCCTAGCCAGCAACGTCCAGGAGCTAACCCGTAGCGCTGCCGATATGCGCAACGAGATGAACCAGAACAACACCAACACGGTGAATGCGCTTGCCCAGATCGCTCAGCTGGTGGCCGATTCTCGGAGCCGTCGTTCTCGCAGCCCAGAGCCCCGTGAGGATCCCTCCCGTTCCCGCCGTCGTCGCTCCCCTCCCCGTCGTCGCTCCCCCTCTGACACCGACCTGTAAGCTGGTCGAGTGGCCACCTGACCGTTCACCCAGCGGTCGTTAAACATACTGGGTGAACCCGTGTTGTTTGAGGCCCCGTGCCTCAGTTGTTGGGTTGTTTGGGTCGTCCCACCCTCCTTTGTCCCGGCCCCCTAGTGGGTGTCGCTGCCGTCTTGTCCGGGTCCTTCGGGGCTCCTCTTGGTTTCCGGTCCGGCTCCGTGGAGAGTCTTTTGTTGTGGTTGGTTTGGTTCTGGTGGTGTCCGTTTCGGCGCCGTTCTTTCGTTTTATCTGTTTCCTTTGTCTCCTGTTGGTCACCTTTACGGGGCCGTCCCCTCTTTTTAACTTTTCCTTTGTCAACTTCCTTGGTGTCCGTCTCGGCGCCGTCCACTCCTTTGTTACTTTTCCTTTGTGTAGATAGATTGTTTCCGCGCCGGCGCCGGTCCTGCCGTGGGCCATCGTGAATAAAGACGTTGCCCCATTCCTGTTTGTACTCTTCTAGTGCTTTGGTATGTGTGAGGCTCTCGAGTGTTTCCCATGTGGGTTGGAGGTATCCTTTCCACTTGACGAGTACATCTCGGTTCCGTCCCCGTCCTCGTCCTCTTGCGTTCCTGGCCGCCACGATTTTCTCCACTGTGAATTCTTCCTGGACCTTGTATTCGTCTGTTAGTGTAAGTTCGGGACCCGGTCTGCTTTCTGCTAGTTCCTGCGAAGGTAACGCGTCTTAAGGTGCCCTTTCGACTAGGTCAACGTGGAAAACTGGATGGATTCCTCTGGGCACGTTAAGTTCTACTATTAAGGGTGTTGATATGGCTACTACCCTATACTTAGCTGCCACCTAGTCTATGTACTTTTATATACTCTAATTCGTCGGCGTACTTTCACACACTATATGTCTCCTATTCTTCTACGAATTCCGAATTATTAACGCACTTTCATATATTCTGCCCATCGATATACATTTCGACACTGAGAGCTCAAACCACTCGCGGCTGTGGCGATTGTTGATAACAAACAGTAGCGATGACTATATCGTTGATGCAGTTGATGAGATAGTGTCTTGTCAAGGAACTAGAAAGACGACAGCGGTCACATGAAGTTGAGCAAAGCATATGGGGATATTGCCCCTATTCTTCCTTATTGCAACTCTATTCATACGTCGTATATAACTGAGGTGAATCTAATCTTATACTTGGATCAATCCCGATATTGCATCTCTAATAACTCTATCAAGTTTAAGTAAGGGCTAGTAGCACGTGGTCGAGTAAAAGGCTGTGATTGTCTCCTGTCACAACAGGGGCGATGCGACTCGCGGATTACATGAGTTGGGAAGGGAGCAATACCAGACCGCACTGAACTATCGGTCGTGGGTCTTTGTTTTGTTTTTCTCATCCTCAAAGACCAATAGTGTGCTGTAACACAAGTGTTTGTCTAAACCCCTCTTTTCAACAAACATCGCGAAGACATCACAATGGTTTGACAGTCAGCCAGAATCGACCACTAGGCGGGCGGTACGACCAAACAGGTACTTCCTCCAAAAATACCGTGACATGATGGGATCCCCGGGTCTCTCTCAGAAGATGAGCTCAACAACAGAGCGCCAACTGTAACACATGGAAGGACTTCTCAGAGAAGGCTGATGACGATATTGCAACGACACAGTCTGCCCTGACACATTTGAACGTTACTTGGGTGACATTTGGGATGGACCTCCATTGATTGGCCTTATCACAAAGTCGCAGATAGGATGATGAGGATGAAGACTGGGACGAAAGTCATCTAGGCCCGTCGGCTGCACTGACCTTAAAGATGACAGAGACAGCCATTACTTTAGCCTAAAACACAGCAAACTAATCATAAGTTATACATATCTTTATAATTTCTTATAATAAGATTCTGGTTTCTCGTCTAAATTGCGCCCTAAGCTCGCTGAGAATAGTATAAGTATCTCTCTCGGGCCATCGAGATACTTTCACAAACCAGAAACATCGACATGCTATCACTTGCTCAAATGCATAATCTCACTTCCTCCAAGGAGTGATAGTGCGTCGGTGATCGGAGTGTGTGAAAGTGCTTCGATGCTTCAGAGTATGTGTAAGTGTGAAGTTCAGAGTAAACTCGAACAAGTGGAGGGTATAGTGAACATGCCGGGGCTCGCACTTGCATACACAGTAGTAATTTGGGCCAGTCTATAGGGAATTTATTGTGTCTTGCCCATTATTTGCCCCACGATGTTATCAGCTAGCTCTTCGATCTTAAAACCGGCCCGGATAGCTCGAGAGGGCTCGATCGTCGACTGTTCCGAACTATGGTTGCCCCCGAAGACCGCTTCATGGAAGGCGGCTAGGGCAGAAGAAGCTTGAGACAGGTTCGTAACTTGACCTTCGAAACAAGTAGGCTATAGTAGCGCGGACCAGTCAATTGCCTGCGGTAGTTGAAAGCTACTTAGGAACAGTTTCATTATGATTCATATCGATTGAGTCGCCAGCGGCAAGCCGCAACCATGTAGTATACATCCCAACTGTAAGATAACAATTTTTTTTAAACTCTCATCCATCTGCTCACCCCAGGAAGCAGAGGCAACAGAGGCCTCCGCGGCCGCGACGGCGGCGGGAGCGAGACCTGTCGGGGCGGGGGCAGGGGGTTGCTGCTGTTGCGGCTGCTGCTGTTATTGGTGTTGCTGCTGCTGCTGCTGGTGTTGCTGCTGGTGTAGCTGCAGCATTTGCAGCTGGAGGCCCTCCTCCCTCGCCTTAAGGCGACAATCTTGGGCCTTATGACCCCACTTTTGGCACTACTTAATTGTTAGATATAACGCTATGAGGAGAGAGAAAAAAGATAAAGACTTACATGGTGGCATTTGCCACTGAATTTTTGGACGCCGCCGCGTCCACCGCCGGAGCCAGAGGTGGGAGCAGACGGGCCGGCACCGAAGTAGTTGTTTACAATCTATTTATGCATTGTTAGAATATGATCTTGAACAAATAACTTGTGCTAAGCAAAGAGGATCTGGGGGAGGGCAGGAGGTGAAGCAAGCTCGGGTATACAAGACAAGACAAGATAAGACAAGACAAGACAGAGTAGACTGAGTAGAGTTCAACTTACGGGTGCGCTCATTTTGAGAGTATGTGAAAGTCCGTCGATGACTCAGAGTATGTGAGAGTACGTCGATGATGATTTAGAGTGTTGAAAGTATATCGATGATTCAGAGGATAAAAGTGCCGGTAGAGCCCGACTCAGCAAGGCGACGCTCATCTATCAATGTCGGGTCAGAGTACGCTCGCAAACAAACAAGTAAAGTTATACCGACAGTGAAAGCGTGCTAGTCGTCGGCGACTCAGAGTAATATAAAAGTACGTCGGATTCGGTCTGTAGGAAGAGAGAGGACATGAGTCAAGTGTGAGCATGTGAAGTTGAGAGACTTCGAGCAAGTTTGAGATGTGTTAGGTTACTCACGCATGTGCTATTACTGCTGCCTGATGGCCTGCATGAAAGCCCAGGAGCAACGCGGTTGCTGGTCGTAGAGACTACCTAGGTAGGTATTTCCTGAAATGCAGGCGCAGTGGCAGCTACCTACTAGCACCACTGATGGGGAAGCACTCCCGCCCGCACATCCACTAAACTCGCGATCTGTAAAACAGACATAGAAATAAATAAATCCTTCAGCATAGCTTTTGATAGAGTCACGTATCGCAAATGGACATCGAGGTGGTGAGGTCCACTGTCACAGCAGAATCCAGTCACCGCCATCCATTTGTGGAAGCTCTGTGTAATATGATTGGCTGATTCCGACGACGCCCAAAGTCAAGTATGCTGGGAACATCGAATTATTCGATCAAATGCGATCCAAATCCTAGCAGGTTATAGGGTGGTATTCTTGGATGCTTCACCTATTTATAGGGCATGCTTCGCGCTATCTATCAAGCAGGCGCCTGTAATTCATTGAGCTGTCCCTGCAGCTAGCTGTCACGGATTTCTGGAGATGGTCCTTCCTGTCCAGATATCTATGGCCTCTAGGCAGCAGCGATATCACATGTGCGGGTGAAAGCCCTAATGCATTCCCATTGCCTTGCTCTAAACCTCCCACACTTTCACATACTCGATCAGCGCACCTTCACACACTTCGAACTTCTCAAGTTTTCACACTCAGCATTATGATGGATGCTTCCAAACACTTTGAATCATCGACGTACTTTCACATAATCGTCGGTACTTCCACATACTCTGAATCATCAGGAGCACTTTCACAGACTCCGAATCATCGACGTACTTTCACACACTATACGTCTCCCATTCTTCCACGAATTCCGAACCATCGACGCACTTTCACATATTCTGCCCATCGACGTACATCCAACTCTGATCACCGACGTACTTTCACGTAATGGTTGATATACTTTTACATACTCTAGTCAGCGACGTACTTTCACGTACTCAGATCATCGACATACTTTCATATCCAACTCTGATCATCGACGTTCTCATGCTCTGATCACCAACGTACTTCCACATACTCAGAATCATCGACGTACCTTTACATCATCACCGACGTACTTTCACATCCAACTGTGATCATCAACGTACTTTCACATACTCTAATCACCGTAAGTTGAACTCTACTGTTTCTTGTCTTATACCACATCCCCAAGCTTGCTTGAACTCCTGCTCTCCCACGCATCCTCTTTGCCTAGCACTAAAACACTATAAGGCATACACAAATGATTTATCTAGACTTTGTTCTGACGTTGCATATAGACGATTGTTTATAAGCATTGCTACTTCCCTGGTTCTAGTGCCGTCTGTGGCGGCCGGCGACGTTTTAATGGCAAATGTCATTATGTAAGTCTCTTAATCATCGGAATACCCCATATCTAATAGTTCAACAGTGTCATGTATATGGCTACAAGGCCAGATTGTCAGCACCGTCACCGTCACCACCACCACGAGCTTCAGCAGCAGCAGCAGCCTCATCCCCAGCTCGCCGCCCCTCTGAGCTAGCCAATACAAAAGGGGAAAAAATAGATTTACATAGCTGGGTGTATACCACCAATATAATTATTAATCTGGCAACCTACAAGTGCGATTCCCCTTTTTTTGACTGACTTGATCTCTCAGCCTCAAGGCCCTTGCATCCAACCTCACCATTGTCTTCGTGTTTATCCTTCTCCCCTTTGTAACTACTGATGTCGTGGTAAGAATGAATCAATGACATGGGTAGAGCCAATCACATTACACAGCGAGCAAGCTTCCATAACTGGAAGGCGGTGATTCGATTCTGCCGCGACAGCCGACCTCACCACCGACGATATCCATTTGCGACAACCGACTCTCAATCAATGCTTTAGCCTCGCGATCGGCTTCGTCAACCGAGTCAATTTGCTCCGACCAACATGCGAGCTACAGGATCGCATCGCTCAGTGTCGAATATTCCCGTATAGCGAGCGACGCCCGACCCTCATGTCGCGAAATGGTAGCTCCAGAAATCCGGTTCCGCGCAAGGGACCGCCGCACTGGCGGCACTTCAGCAGGTCTAGCTTAGATCGCACCCATACTGAGGTCCCACCCTCGCCCGCGAGTGTATCGACCCATTCCACCATCAAGGAAGAGAAGCGAACAAGAATAGAACGCCGATGCACTGTGACGGTCAACGAGGGCTACGCCAGGGACGAAGTCCTGCTCAACTTCGATGTAGTAGGTGCTGATATAAAGCCCGGCACGTTGATGTGCATCTCGACTGCGAGGGATGACTTGCGGAAAACGTCGACTGGCCATGGGTCCAGCAGCAAGCAGAATCAGGACGGTTCAAAGGGAGCATCAGGGTGCCAGAATGGGGACGACGCGTGCCTCAAGTATTTCTTTGTCGCAAAGGACATGCCGCAAGAGACAAAGACGCGGCATCCCGATATTGAAGTCTATGTCTTGAAACACATTGCAGATACGTTTGGGATAAAGAAGGGCTCCCAAGTCCTTCTATCTATGGTAAGGAGTTTCAACTTTCATGAAATGCATGATACTGATGACCATTTCAATAAAGGTGGACGCGAAGAACCCAGCTACGGAAGCTTCTCACGTGGAATTATCGTTCAAAGACCAATACTTGTCTAGATCAGATATTTGGAGAATGACCGTCGGAGAATTGACAGGAAGAACAGTCTACAAAGGCCAATCCGTTCTATTCATGGGCACAATCAAGGCGCAAGTCACTGCAATTTACGCTGGTGGTCGCAGGACGCACTCTGCCTTCTTCACTCGCGACACTCGGCCCATCTTCCGAAGCGAGTCAGCCAGATATGTACTTTTCATTCAGATGGCCAGAGAGATGTGGGAGTTTGACGCAGAAAGCTCCGGCGAAATCATGTTTAACAAGGTCGTTAACGGATTTCTCCCTGCTCTATTCAAGAGATGGGCCATGCTCAAGGCTAAGCACCTGGTCAGCATTGTGCTGTTTGCGCGTGTGGAATACGATACCGGTTTGACGGCCGAATTCGACAACCTCGCGGGTGGTGACTACTACACGGGCATACAACCATCCGGTCTTCGTCGGCCGTATAAGGACTTCTATCGGGTGGTAGTCAGCGAGATGGGCAGTGGAGAGTGGACAAAGATCCTACATCAGTTGAAGGTGGAGTTCAACTTCTTTCGCCGGGACATTAGTCTACACCACCATAAACTCAACGCTCAAGCAGCGATCGACGGTCCAGATTCTATCCCCAAAGATACTCCTTCAACTCGTGTCAAGGCCGAATCAACCTTTGCCATGTATGGTAACGTGTTAGAAGCGATCAACCTAGCTTCGTCTCAATTTGCACATGACCATATCGACAGAGATCTCACAAGGACAGGAATATCGATTGCAGTTATCAGTCCTGGCTCCGGCGTTTTCGAGGTAGATTACGAAACACTGCGAAGGACAACAGAAGCATTGGTTGGGAACGGTATTGGCATTGATCTAATCTGCATGCCGAAGATGCCTTTGCATTCCGTGCCTCTCTTCAAGTACCGCAATCCGCAATACTCGGACGACCACGGCCATGGACACCGTTCTAGTTTCTCAAGATCGTTTCACAGTCGGGACAGCACGCCTAATCATCCTACACCCGTGTATGGTAGCTATACATCTCTGGGCGAATCTTTCTCTCCATCGAAAGGCATGAGTCTCTCCCGCCGTGCCGATCCCCTCATGTCTATGGCAACAAGCGACCAGTGGTGCTTTGCGTTACCGCAGTGGCTCCATGTCTCATTCTGGACCGGGGCGTCTGATGAAGCCCTGTCATACGAGGGTATTGCTTTGTCTGTGTCTAACAAAGTCGTGCAAGACGATGAAGATGAATTCAACATCCGTTGTCGTATGTATGCCTTGCAGATGAGAAGCGTTCTTGAAACCAACGAGATCGAAACGACACCGTTACAAGTCGATACGCATTTTCCGGCCAACATCACGGAACCGCCGGCATCGCAAAAGTATCGTAACACTGGTATTAATGATACTGTCTACATTCCCAACAGACGTCCACCGGATGCTCTCTTTGATTACATCCATGGTTTCCAGAGATTTGTCCCAGATAGACTAGCACGACCTGGCGAGAAGTCTTTGTGGAAGCAACTCCAAGAATTTGATGACCACAGGGCCAAGATCTCCAGTAGCCGTAGCCGGCATCATTCATCACGATACGCTAAGGACTTGGATGAGATGACAAGAAGGCAGTTAGCAGAGGACTCTGGTCTTTATGGAACTTCGCTTCCCGAGAAAAAGGCGCCGATTGTGGGTGGTTCTGCAAGGAAATTATCTATGAACATAATGGACGCCGACAAACCATCCCCCACGAGCCTCAAGAAGAGCGCCGAATCAACTCCAAGACCCCCCAAGTCGGCTGCGAAACAACCCAAATTGATGAGACAGATTAGTCTTGGTCAGAGAGGATTTGGTATCGCTGCTCCAAAAGCGGTAGTTGCAGAGATCAAGGCCGAGACGGTCAACGCCTCTGGTGTCACATCTGGCGAAGGAAGACAGCCATCAACACCTCGAATTCGCCCAGAACTACATCCTAGCTCTCCCCAAACAATCGCCAGTCATCCGTCATCAATTTCTATACAAAAATACCGACTAGAAGCGCCCGATACCATCGTTGAAGGGGTGCCTATGACTCCCAGCATTCCCATTATCAAACGGAACAACTCTGGGAATTTCGACACAGCTGCGATGCAGCTGAGGACGGCATCTTCAACCATTGGCTCGTCGTTCAATAACCGGCAGCAAAAACGGGACGACGATCGCGATCGTGAGTACTCGGAGGCTCTTCGCGCTGATGATGCCCAGAAGCTATACACCAACAAATTGCGTGCCGGCGCGTTGGGTGGAGCTGTTCAAGATCTCCCTACAACTCTATCACCCACTACCTCGATTACTCCATGGTTGACGCTGCTGAACCCGTCAAATCCAGAGAGCCTTGCAATTGACGATACCATCCTGTACAGCAGGTGGCAGCACGTTTACCCTCAAATCAGTCAGATGAAGGTTCAGAAGTGGAAAGCTCTTTGCTGTCCTGCCTCTGTGCCATTGACTACTGAGTACTTCCCCTCAAAGACTCAGTTTGATACTGAGTACCATCGCCATCCATATACTGTTGAACAAGACGCGGATGATGACATGGTTGACGAGCCCAAATCCCGTCAAGAGTTTATCCAAGAGCTGATCAGCTTGAGGTTTACTCAGGGTTTCCAAGTTGTGGTTGGTCCATGGGTTGCTCGAGCTTTTGGTCAAAATCTCATCAAAATTGGTGACATATTCTCAAGGGACCAGCCCTTGGAAGATGGTACTAGTATCTTCATGTCAGTCGGTAACAGCATTCACCAGCTTTCGTGCGTGAATGGTACAGAAGTGGAGGTGAATATTTTCATGCGAAAGCCAACGGATACCTCGTTCACCTCTCAAGGCTTTTCGCCAATCTACAAGCCTGCCATCCGTACTTTGCTGGATGATACCTACGAGGCGCGAGAGATTGACATCCTCACGCCTCGGCCTGAGCGTAACTGGAATATGATTGATTCTTACATTGCCGGGCATCACGATGAAATGATGGACAGCCTTCGCTTCTGGCGTGCAAGATTTGTCCTCATTCCTGTTCTGCGCAAGGATGTTCCTGTAACAAAGACACAATCCGGAGATCATGCTGAAGAAGTGCGGATCGAGGGTATCAAACGCCTTGCACAGTCCTGGCAAAAGTATCGCTACATCCCTCCGTCTGAGCGAAGGTATCATTCAATTGGTCAGCAACGTCGACGACGAGACCCCAATCCCTTGGACATTGTATACAAAACAGATGATCCTTCAGTGGTGATTGCCGCTGAGGTCGAAACTCTCCCTCTCACGGAAGGACTGGAAGGAGTTAATCGAAAGGGACTCGTATCAGGCAAAGAGCGCTTCAAGAAATCCAACTTGAATCTGTCGACTCTGGCTGATGCTATGCAACAGCCTATTGAGAATGGAGGTGTCAGGTTGCAGAACCGGAGATGGCATCTTCGTCTCTACTCTGCCTCTTTTATAGGATCCGATATGGTAACGTGGTTGTTGGATAACTTCGAGGATCTTGATACCCGAGAGGATGCTGAGGCATTGGGTAACGCTCTGATGGTGTCAGACGACTCGAAGTCTGGAAACCCCAAAGACAAGGGCCTGTTTGTTCACGTTGACAAACGGCACCAGTTCCGCGACGGTAATTACTACTACCAGATCGCAAGTGAGTTCGCCAAACCTCATGCGGGATGGTTCAACACACGGCGGGCACCAGTTCCACCAACGCCAATCCTTGAACCTTCTAACAGAGACTCGCCCCGGACCCTTATGTCGTCTCGCTCGATCGACGAAAATGGCTCTCCCGCGTCAACGTCCACAACTCCGACTATATCGCTTTCGCACAACGGCAAGAGATCTAGAGTGGTGCTCAGCAAAGTCATCAAGTACGACGTGGACCACCGCAAGCGATCATACAGACCAGAGAGGATTGACTTGCACTACGATCGTCTCCATAATCCTGACGGCTGTTATCACATCCGTATTGATTGGATGAATGTAACGACAAAGTTGGTGGAAGACGCAGTTGAGGGCTGGGCTCGAGAAGCGAGTCAATATGGTCTACGGCTTGTTGAGGTGCCCATTAAGGAAGCATGTACCATTACTGAGACAAATCCATTCAGGAGACCATACCGGGTCAAGTTGGCAGCCTGTCCCCCTGACCAGAGGCCTGAAACATACATTGACCCCAATTCCCTGGGCCCGACAACCTCTCCCAACAAGCACTTTTACCAGACGGCAATCCTCAAGAGGTTCGACTTTGTCTTGGACGTGGAGGCAGCGTCCAACTTTCCAAGCAACGTCGATGTAAGCTACTCTTGGGGCAAGCCTGACTACAAATACACTCAGTACATTCATCGCAGTGGTACTCTCCTAGCTGAAATCACGGACGAGGGCGACTTCTTGTTTCTTGCAAATCGTCTTTACAGCAATCGGCCTTCGAATCCCCGCGACAAGGAGATTCGCTCGGCAGACCCACCGCCTCTAGTTGAGCGCGGCGGTCGTATGTCATCTTACGGTCCCTACTCAACCTTTGGGATGACAGAGGCGTCAACATTGGCATCTCCTCTCCTCAAGCCAACTCACTACTACCACTCGCCAGCTCTCAAACCAATTGATCAGCACACTAAGCCCCCACCCTTGTCGTATCCTGATCCCGATCAGCTCAAGAACGAGATCGACGAATTCTGCAAAGACACTGCAAAACTTGAAGAGTTCTACAAAGAGGCCTTGGAGAAGGGACAGGGAGTGCAGGGCACACCCGCGACAGCGGCTGTTTCGACGCCGTTGGAGGCTGTGCCTGAAGCCAGCATTCCCACGCTGGGTCTGCCACCTGGTGTTCTTGGAGGGAATGATGGGGCGCCGACAAAACGTCTTAATAGTCCCATGTCATTTTTGCGAAGAAGCAGTGTACAGTATGATAGCGGGTCGAGTTTGACTGGACGATGAGGGGATTTGTGTATTGCATAAGATATCATGATGAATTAGCGATGCATGTATGTTGTATATAGAATATCGTTTGAATAAATCATCTTGGATGACAAGACCTGGGCTATTACACTTTCAAGTTACTTCTTGGGTTAAGGGCAAGTTTTCCTTTAACCTCAGGTAACTGCTAGGTGAACCATTTATGTAGTGGATCATAATGCCATGTGTGATCGACGATTACGATAGCTTGTTCCATTGCTCTTGAAACTGGTCAAACGATGTTCGATATTCGACTGCATTTTCCAATCGGCTTTGCATTGGTCTTGTTGTAGTTGAATAATTCAACACGCACGTTATGCCCTCACCATTACAGATTTACTAGTCTATACAACCAAACAACATGCCCTCTAGCTCGTAATTAATGTTAGCAACGTGTATCTGACTTAGATGTCGTTTCATCGCAAGTACTTTGGAAGACCAAATGGCTTGGCTCAAGTAGCCTGGGATACCCTGTACCTGAACATGAGTAACGCAGTGAGCAAGCTTCAAAGAAATCGTTGAATTTAAATTTATCTGCTTATCAGAGCGCAAACGCTGGTCTGAATCTGTTAGGCAATATTCGTTTGCTTTGATGGGCTGTTTATGTCGATATATCAGCTCACAGCATCATACCACTTACAAACTCATCTCCAGCCAGAACATGCTATCAAACAACACAACAACTCAGTAGCTGTGATGACCAAACAAAGACAAAGAACAACTGAACTAAAATACCTTCCAACAACGTTCATGTTTGACCACGAAAATGCCGTGCCACAAGGAAGAAAGACAAAACTATCATCGGCTCGGCAAGTAAATGCTACCCCAAAGGTCGTCCCGGAACCCGATGACGGATAGCGACATGAACCAACACCTTGATAAACTCATCTTAAAAGAAAAGTGATTTCTTCTTGTTCTCGCTTTTCTCGATTTGTCTCGGCAAGTATATTAACTGTAGTTGTCCATCTGCGTGTTTGGCCATTGACAACAAATCGCCGCCGTTTGCGATTGCGAGCTAATGGATTGCTTCGTTGGATTCCCGTGACTCTCGCATATTCAGTCTTCACGAATGCAGGCCATCAATCGTTGAAAAGGGCTTTTTACGAGTATCAAGAGATCGTGAGGTCTTCTTACCAGCCAGGATCTTTGGTATACGAAAGTTATAGGCTTTCGACCTTAACCACTCCGAATACACAACCTCGAAGCCACCGACGAAACGGCGCAACTGATCAACCGAAACGAATCTCCAACGAGAAAATCATGAAAGCCTCACGAAAGCAGCGGCTTATAGCTACAATATGTATATCGTTCTCATTCTTTGTCGCCGAACTAGCTGGTCCGTCCGAATCAAAACTACCCTTGGGAAGCGTAGACTGACTGTAGTTATAGTCGGCTTCTACACCCACTCCATCGCATTGATCGCCGATGCCTTTCACTACGTGAGTGAATATGTATAATTCTTAGTTCTGAATCTGACAAAAATCAGCTCAGCGACTTGATCGGAATAGTCGTTGCTCTGATAGCACTCATGGTTAGTTACTGTCATGTATCGAACTCAACTACCTAGTTAACAAAGACAGGTACAAGATCGCGCTGAGCCAGCACCGCAAGAATACACCTATGGATGGCAGAGGGCGACTTTACTAGGCGCTTTCTTCAACGGCGTATTCCTCCTGGCGCTTGGTGTCAGTATCCTGGTACAAGCCGTCGAACGGTTCATCAACATCACTCGTAAGTCCTTGAATGCGTAGGCCTAGTGCGGCTGAAGGAGACTAACAATACCAGACGTGGAAAACCCCTTTCTAATCCTGATAGTGGGAAGCGTTGGCCTAGCCTTGAACGTTCTCGTCATGTCTTTCCTTCACGGTGAGAGAACACTAACCCCCACTCGAATACTCAGGATAAGTCATTAACCTTCAGTTTTAGAACACGACCACGGCCATGACCACAAAAAGCAGGGACATGAGCACCAGGAGCAACATGGTCACCCCGATGGACAGCAACACCAAGAAGCTGCCGAGCCATCAGCCAACGATGTGACTAGTGAGTGCGAGGCCCGTTTAACATCTGTAAGTATCACCCTGACACATGCTATGGAGTTATCGTTATTAACTTAGTTTGACAGATCACAAGTAGCCATCATGAGCACAAACACATGGCTGTATCTATCAAGTCTCCAGGCAGAGACCTAGGAATGCTGGGCGTCTTCATCCACGTCCTAGGAGATGCCATCAACAACATTGGCGTCATAATAGCCGCGGTTATCGTTTGGAAAGCTGAGGGGAATGGTCGATACTATGCCGATCCCGCAGTCGGAGTCTTTATCGCCCTCATGATTCTCCTTTCAGCTATACCATTGGTCAAGCACAGCGGCGCCATTCTATTGCAGATTGCACCGAGGGGTATCAGCCTCGAGGATGTCAAACATGACATTGAGAAGGTAATAGCAAATAACCTCGAAGACGCTTGCCTGATACGGCACCGTGGCCAAGGCTAACAAGCCCCTAGATCCCTGGAGTCGAATCTGTGCACGAGCTGCACATCTGGCGCCTAGACCAGCGCAAATCTGTTGCATCTGCCCACATAGTCGTCGACGGTAGGACCGTTGAGGGCTTTGCGAGCAAGGCAAAGATCATCATGGAGTGTCTCCACGCGTATGGGGTTCACTCAGCAACCCTACAGCCTGAGGTCCTCACCCCGGGCCCCGTGACCATATCTGACAGCGCCCCAGAGTCTCAGGCAACGCTGATCGATGCCAATCCCAGCGCATCTAGACGTCGAAGGCCACGAGGAGGCGAACAAGACTGCCAGCTGATTTGTGGAAGCTTGTGTGATGGGCTGAGGTGTTGTGCTCCGGTGCAGCTACAATGATCGGCGGTCTTGACGCTCCTGTCTATCTTTCGTTTATGGATCAGGGCGTCGGAGGAGAAATGAGACGACAAGAGGGGTTGAGGGGTTTGAGAGGGGCAAGTCGTGAGAAGTTGAACCGAAACCTCATAGCTCGACGACTTTGCCATATCTCCACGCCAAGGGAAAAGGAAGATCCCTGAAACAACTGAGACCAGCCAATGATGGTACAGTCTTTTGCCACCGGAGAGGAAAGGCGTTGAGAGATTTCGAAGCAGTGAGGATGGGATTCTGAGCGATATATCAACTAACGGATGAAGCCGGAGAAAACGTTGATAGCCATAGTTGTGGGTTGAACATGTTTGCAATCCATCCACATAATACATTGCATTTGAACAAGACTGATAGCAACATCAATAATCTCATCATGTTCACCAGCCACAAGCTATATCTTTGTGGTTGAAGCGATGCGTATTCCCATAGGATTGGACCCTTGGCATGGTTGACAGTCAGCCTCACGATGAAATATGCACAAGTCGCACCACTCGTCTTGGACCCTTAAGACTGCGGCGATATGCTAACCCCAAGAGGAAAAGCCCGCGAGCCACGCATTAAGAGATCTGAGGCCAGCCATCATCAGAGCATAGCTAGGGGGTGTAAGAATTCTGCGGAATCAAATAGGTGGGGGATCATCGAATTTTGGTGTAAGCCTTTCCGCAGAATTCTTACACCCTGAGGCATAGCATGTAGAAGCCAAGATGGTGGTTAACAAGGGATGCGGTGAACGAGGGCCTAGCGTTACATTGGCCCAGGCAGCCAAATTAGTATGTATTTTTGTATGGTTTTCAGTGTTTCCCATATCCAGAAGGACTTGTTGGCAACAGCGCTGTCATAAGTCAGCTGGTCATTTCAGTGAGACGGTCAAGGGACGGCCCGCCGATGACTAGTGGTTCAGTCCAATGATTGAGGGATATTGAATGACGCTGGCAATGTCAGAGGTGACAAAGAGTAAGCGAAACTAGGTGCTATGCAACCCATCTCGTGACTCTGTGATGTGCATAGAGTAACATTTGCCGACAAATCATTGTCATGTTGCTCTGTCAATAGCAAAGATTCGCTGGATTCTCTCCTTGTGATCAGACACGGTCAACCTCTGCCAGGATTAACATTCTGAAGTGTATCGCATGTTGGAGGTACAAATTGCTTCTTGTGACGTGAACCGGTCTGCCACTGGCACTGCCACAAAATGGTACTGGTGCTGGTCCTGCAACTCTGTGTGGGGGACTGA
Source organism: Fusarium sp. FL617 (assembly GCA_030142105.1). Lineage (NCBI taxonomy): Eukaryota > Fungi > Ascomycota > Sordariomycetes > Hypocreales > Nectriaceae > Fusarium > Fusarium sp. FL617. Next base: position 1,936,568 of record JAREIL010000012.1, on the reverse strand, counting down.
TCAAAATCCGATCGAGTAACCCAGCAAATCCGAGACGATGAGCCGAATGCAATCTTGGTTCCCAAGCAGTCGGATGGAGGTAGCAGGGGTTCTGTTGGTAGGGCCCTCGGCAAAGATGTGACCTGTAACAATGCCAGGGATGGAGAAGCTCATGCGGCCGCTCCACGCGCGCACCGAATGGGGCGGCTCATTTCCAAAAGAACATCAGGGATCTTGAAGCAATTCCTAAGCTTGGAGGATAGCCGATGACCCTCTAACTCAGTTGTTTCGACAACAACGAGACAAAATGCCGCTAATGATCAACATGGCGAAACTTGGCTGTGGCTTAGGTAGGCTGACTGGCAACTAGGGTAAGGACCCTTTCTTGCTGCAGCGGTTGAACGAGCGTTGGGCGGTGAGAATGGATGTTTAGGAGGGCGACATTCACGGTGGAGTTGTGGTTGAAGAAGTGCAACACGTGACAAACGCCATAACCAACAACTGGCAACCAGCCAGAGTTTTGCTAAAAAGTCCAGAGACAAAGGGTTGAGTCTGACGTTGCGTGAAACTGATAAGGAATCACAGTTGTTAGTTAAGCAGGGAGTTGACGAAGCAACCTCAAGGGAGATCCGTGTTTGAAGGGACCAAGTCAACATCAACTAAAACATTCATGATAGTCGGTTACTAAGAATGCAGCTATTTACATAGTGGCTAGCCACTCACTTAGCCGCTGGGCCATATCTAGACCGGCATTTGCATCATGTATACACAAACCTGTTGCCATCAGCTGGCTGCATATGATAAACTACATGCAGCTGTAGCTACTGAATACGTTGAGCTGAAAAGGGCCAGGCAACGAGGTTGGTATATGCGAGTTGCCTATATTGGCTATTTCGTGTTGTTGATAGCTTATACCGCCCTCGTCATTCTCATGTATCTTGATCATCATGTCTCGAAGCTATCTACGACGAGAGATCTGCACAAGAGGTGCGAGTAGCCGGAAATTCGGACAGAAATTCCCCGTCACCGACAAGACGGCAATACCACATTTGTAGTGATCTTGACCATCACCACGGAAAATAACAGATATGCGGTTGCAGTGACCCGCTCACGGGATGAAGATCGACAGTCCAGACCTCGTGTGTGAATGCCATAGCGACATCGGCCTGACCTCAACAGCCTTGCCTGTTGATAGGAACTAGCCGCAGCATATCACAGACGACTCTGTAGATTATTGCAACTGTACCATAGTAGTTGTCGAGCATAGCGCGCAAGTGACTCATTCCAAGGACGGCGCGGCCGTTGAGCGTGCTCTAACGCGTGCCTGTAGATCACTGATTGAGGGGAAGACAAGAGCTCGACGGTGCTTATCGCGGGGCATTTTGTGGCGGGACATGACGAAGGATGCAACCCCACCAAGGGATCACCAAGACAAACACCCAATCGAAGCATTGTTTTTAGCCTCATTATCCCTAACTTTGACTGGCCTCTCTTTACGGATACAAACGCAAGCGGCCGTTAGGGCCGAGGCCTCAGACAAAACACTAATGTCGAGCCACTACATTGTAGGCTCACAGCCATGACGTTGAACCGAGAGAGCCCTTGGGCCGAAAACTCTAGAATAAACTTGAAAACTCGCTGAGCTTACTGGGTTTCCCTGTTCGACAGGGCAAACAGATTCGATCGAACCCAAAGACATGGCGATGGCGCCTCGTGGCATCCTCACCTTGGCATCCTCACCTCACATCAACAAGGGGGCCATTGCTATGAAGAAGGATCAGGGATTGACGACGGCCCATTGGGATCCTTTCTAATCGGAAATTCCGATGAGGGAGCAGAGCAATTCAGCCAAGCGAAAAAAAAAAAAAGCCTGGATTCCCCCCTGGCCCTGACTAAGGAAATAGGCGAAACTGACCTGGAGAGTTGTAATGCCAGGACTCTGGTTTGATCGCTGGCATGGTGATACCGGTATGTCTTGGCAGAATGTCATCCAATGTCATGTAAAGGGGCTTCCCATGCCTCCCAACTGGATTTCATGTCCAAAGACAGCGAGTTTTGACCGGAGACTGATCCGGAATCGCGAGTCAAGCTGGACACATCCAAGTGGCCATGTACACCACACGAGTCGAGCCCGAGTTATCCGTAGGAGGTGATCAGACCTACAATGAGTTACGTACAGACTTTTAGCATTCCCTTACGAAAAACACTGGCACTGGCGGAGTCTCCGGGGATTTCCTTTTTATGATTTTAGTTTCTCCTTGTTGCCGGCGCGGCAGTTGTAAAACCAGTGGGAGAAGGGCGAGAAAGATGAGATACAAACCCTCACATCACACCACAAAACTCACATCCCATCTCGGAGCCGACTTGCATTTGCATTGTGCTAAAGTACGTACAGCACACACTTATTAGACTTGACTGTACATGAAGGCTGCGGTCAACTTGCATGTACAATAGCGTCATGCGTAAGGCGCACGTTTCCTTGAACCAGTCAGAACAGACGCCGCCCGGTAGGTAAGGTAACAAGCCGATAGCGGCTCATAATTGCGCGCGTCGGTGATGGCATTGTGATGGATGAGGATGATCGAGACAAGGGGACGATGGAATAGTTGGGCTGCCATCGCATCGCATCGATATTTGGCAATTTGACTCTCTCACCGGTCGATGCCTTATCAGCAATCCATGTCAATGGAAGTCGTATTAATTACAGTCTCGTACATCGATCGCTTACCGACTCGTCACTGTATCTCCAAAGTTCAAGTACAACCGTGCTTTGACAGCACGAGACAACGGAGGACAGGGGACGAGTTGACTGCGGCACCGTTACCCATGGCGTTCTTTAGCCGGCTTTCTGATGCTTGGCCTCGGCACGTCTAACCTTGAGACTGGCCTGCCATGCACACTAGCGTGCGAGATGATTGCCATGCCCAGAGTTGTCGTTGTCAAAGTACAGTAGGTAGGTACTGTACTTTACCGCAATGCGTATTCGGACTGCTGATTTCAACATCGTGAGTCTGTGTTATGATAACAGAATGGACGGACCATTCGCGGAGAGTTTGATAGCTATGGAGCGGCCTTGCGCCCACGCCGAAAGAGACCCTAGACTAAGGTACAGTAGGAGTTCAAAGCACAAGCCAGACAAATGTCAGAGCACGCTTCCAAGTTCCACTATCATGACCGTCGCCATGGGATTCAATCAAAGTCCCTGGCCAGGCATGTTCTTGACCCCGGAGTTTTATGTCTCGCGCTTGCTGATAAAACATTATGGCCCTGGCAAAGATTGGGCATTGGGAATTTCAACTAGTGTATTGGTACCATCTACTTACAGTAGTCGATAGTCTCCGGGTCTTGGGTCTTGGCTACTGGGAAGACCCTGGTCAGACCCGACGACTGTCGATTCAAAGGTTGCTTTCACCGCATTTTGGGAGCCAGGGATTGAGCATACAGGGCGCTTGTCATGTCGTCTTGCTTTCTACTTGTGCAGCTGTGAAGTGCTTTTTATTCTACCCTCGTGCTTCTGAATTTCATCATCTGGCTTGGCTCTCTTGCCTGCAACCCCAAGTTGATCTTGTCCAGGGCACAGGCTGAAGGGTCTCATTCGCCTCCATCTTCGACAATCATCTCGGTCTCCATCCATTGTCAGGCCTCGACCGACGACCCGGCCCTCTTTTTTTTTATTTTTATGTTTTCTTTTTACTATTTTATAATAATAACTCATTTTTTACCTACACGCGCCGCCACAAAAAGAAAAGACACCAGCAGAGCCGCCGGCAACAAGCAAAAGGGTCCTGTTTTAGCAGGCCCGCCGTTGTCGTCCAACTACCTATCAACTTATTAAAGCCTCCATCTGTGGAATGGAATCGCCCACACCGATGGTCCATTAGGTGTTAGCCACCCGCAGTGCCGCCGTCGCCTTATATTAACTCAGGATCCAACTTGGCTTTGTTATTACCTAAATATCGCCGCTTCGAGTATTCTCGCCGTTGACCAAGTTCCACGTTCACGAGTTAGTCTACTTGAGTTTCGGCTCGGCTCTAACAGGTTCTCGACTCTACAGCAACTGCTACGCTGTAAACTTCGACCTCGGAGATATTATCAAAGTAAATTCTGGACAACCTAACCTAACTTGACCGTGGACAAAGTCCTCGGTTCCCCGGCTTTCACTTCCAGCCACTCTGGCGTCGTTGAAGGGTGTCTGGCCGTTTTGTGTCTGGCATCTGCTATCGTCATTCGGCATCAGAGACCTCATCAGCGCCCGTCTAATCTAAGACTCTGGGGAAACAAGATGCACTCCATTCCTTGACTGTGAACCACCGTATCTTGACGAGATATCTTCCCTCCAGAGTCCAGGCTCCCCCCCTCTTACTCCCCTCATCGTTTCTTGGCAAAGAACTAGGTAGGTGATGAATCCACATTTCTTCGTCTGTCGTTGATTCTCGTCTCGTCCTCCTCCGATCCAATTCATAACTAAAATTACCCACCTGCACCCATTGGATCCAGTCCAATCTCCACTGAGCTATTCCCCATCTCATCTCCATCCCACCTTGCCCGCCTGGGTCAGGTTTACGCTGGGAGCTCCAAGCTAAGAGGTACCAGGCGTCTTGTACCGCGTGGTCGAGCCGCCACCAGCGCCAACCCTCAACCGCCACTAACGACCTGCCCGCAATACATGGGATTGCGGTACCGCCGGAAGCTTTAATCCCACTGAAAGTCAGCGCACACACACCCAAAACTGGGCTGCCACCCGCCCCGAGTTGGCGCTTTGCCTTGTCCCGAGCATCTGGATCAACCACCTACCGAGCAACAACTCACGTCTAACAGCTCTCGATTTACGCCCTCAAGTTGACAATTCACAACGCAGTAGCAGTCACAATCACAGCTCAACCTCGTCAACTCATCTCGACACCTTAACACGATCGTCCACCCCGCATATGCTCCATCTATCTCCTGTTGATCACCCTCCGCGAAGACCGCATATCGTTGCCTCCACCCACGAACCATCACATCAACCCCTCACACTCGCAGCCTCCGCATGTCGCGCATCGATTATCTCTCTCAGTAACAAAGAAACTTGAGCTCTCACTCGCAGTCGTCTCCAGCCAGTTCCAGCCAGTTCCAGTATTTTACCAGGTCACCTCAGCTGTGCATGCTCTTCTGATCATCCACATCCTACTGCTACCTTGCAGCGCACACGCACAACTCCATTGCCACCTTCCTGCACGCGCCACAGCATCCATCAATCAACCTCTCGCTGACTGACTGCCGCCACCTCTTCATTCACTTTACCTCACTTTACTTTTTGCGACGACAAGCAAACAGACAAACAAACAAAGCCTCCAACTTAGCTTTTGCTTTGTTCTTTGAGCTTCAAGGGATATCACAAACATCGCACTGGCCACTCCCGATTTGCGCCCGCTTCGCTGAGAGACTTGAACTCTGGAAGCTTGTTACACTTTCACATGCCACGCGCAGTGGTTACTATGCGATTACGCCCAGCTCAAAATAATTTGTCTACAACCTTGATTATGGCTCGCCGTCGTAATTAATATCGACGGCCGCCCTCTTTGTTAACTCAACCTGCTGCTCAAATCCCTAAGTGCGCCCCCCGACATGCTCGGCCGGCTCTTGCACTTGGGCTCCGGCGGCCCTTCAGCCACGCCTACTCAGGCCAACACAAAGACGTCCAGGCCCGTATCCTCACTTGAATCTGTTCAAGAGGACATCTTTACTCGAAATTTGCTTTTTCCAGACGCACACGCCTTGTATCAACATCGCAATGATCAAGTGTTTCCTCTATCAACTACACCGACTACCCCCGCTACTTCTACCGCCAACGCATTCGACTATAGCGGTGATGTCGATTTGGATGTGCGCGATGTTCGGGTTATCATAATGCAGGATGCTCTGGGCCCTTCTAATGCGTCTCTTCTCTTTGACAGTCACCCCGCTCCTCCAGTATCGCCCACGGAGCGTGCGCCTATTCCTCCAGAGTTTCGTCGAACTCCAACCTCACCACGTAAAAGCAGTCTCGGCGGACTATCACGGCCCCTTGTCATTCAGCCCGAAGGGCCTCAACCTTCGCCCCGTCAAGGCGCCTTTGATCGCCGATCTTCACTGCAAGGGCGTAGGGACAGTCACGTCGAGTCTGATGGACAGAAGGCTGCCCGTGAATACCGCGAGGAACTCGCGACATTCTCCAGCTGCATCTTTGGAAACTCGGAATTAATGTCCTATAAGGGGACTTCCACCAAAGTCCATGTCGTACCAGGCGAGTCTCGCCCTGTTGATTCTTCAAGCAGCATTATTGGGGATGGTAGAAGCTCTATCGGACGCTCTAGTGCTCGTTCAAGCCGGCTATCCCAGTCATTCTCCTCACAAGCTTTCTCTCCCACAAATGCTTCCTCCGCAACCCAAAGTCACTCCACAGCTCGTCCAGGCGAGAAGAAGAAAGTCCTCATTACCCGCCTGTTCCCTGTAAATCTTCCTACCGACGACGCAGACTCCAGTATTTCGCCTTCGAACCACTGGGCAGACGATAATAGTGGTTTCCCCTTTCCGGCGACAAGCGACGAATCTGTACCCAAGAAAAAGAAACCCCAGGTTAAACAACGACGAACTCCAATGTATGCCGTGGTCCTAGTTGTTCAACTTCCTGCCGCAGCCCCTATATCAACTCGGATGCCATCTACGAACCAGTCCAAGTCGGCACAACGCGAATCAAGCTCTTATACTGATCAAGAGTTCTTCCCATCTTCTTTCAGCTCAGCTAAGCCTTCAGGATGGACTATGGTCGGATCTGGAAACGGGGATGCGACAGACTCAACTTACACAGCCGACATGGAAGATAGAATCGATTCACTTACTCGGCACTGGGATATAATCATGCGGACACTAACGCATCTCCAATCTGTGGTAGCCACGATCTTAGCAACAATGCTTAGAACGGTAGACCTTGCTTCTCCTGGACCTGCCCCTGGACCTGCCCCGTCCTCGGTAACGTCCAACAAAGCTGGAAGAACTTCATCTTTCTCAGAGCAACGGCGAGGAGATGTGCCTCGGATTAAGCCTCCAAAGAGCACCACAAAGCTAGTCTATCTCTGGCCCAACTGTCTTTCCGACGACACAAATATCGAAGGCGAAGTCGATGCAGCGAGACACAGAATTGTTATGGGACTTAGCGCAGCGAGAGTCGTAACCGGCCAAGGACGCTGGGGAATCTGGCGTGATGAGGCGCGTTGGACCTCCAAATGGGTTTCTGGAAACGATCACCAGAACCAGTTCTTTTACAATCTTCTTACTGGGTTTCTTGCAACCCACACCGACTGGCTGCAAGCTCTTTGTCCTCCTTCATATCGAAGACGGCTTTATCTGCAACAGAAGAACCGGAATGAGGAAGATCTATCACTGCCGGCGCGAACTATTATTGTGTCTGATGACAAGATGGTAGCTCGACGCCTTATCTTCCTTCTTTCTGCTTTCCTGCCTGCCAACTCCCAGTTCCCTACGACCCGCGCTCATCGGCCCAGCACCTCAACGTCGGTTGGTACATATTCTAACTCGCCCCCAACCTTTGTTATTCCTGTCCTCCGAGAGGAGTCGCTGCGTCGTAAAATCAACAGGCGCACAGGGCTTCGTCGAGCTTCTCACTCGAGAACAGCAAGCCAGAGTGCAAGATCCTCGGCTGTGCCCATGCAACTGGCTCACCTGACAATGGATCGAAACCATGAAAGGCGCGTGTCAGATGCAGCCTCAATTCGACCTCCAAACTTCGCAATGTTCGGCAATGACATTGTTAGTAGGAAGAGCAGCGCTGCAACAACAACGACAGTTATGCCGGAGACAACAATGCCTCATTTCTCGACAGCCCAACGAATAGACACGCAAAGAAGGCCTCGTCCTAGCAGTAGTGGAAGCGTCGCTACTGACGATCTGAAGCGCTCACTCAAGCGAGGCGAAAGCACGGGCGGGATGAGCAATACTAGTAGTGACTCTAGGAGCCAAAGTTCGCGCTGGGGAAGTGTCATCAGCGGCCTTTGGAGTACTCGACGTCGGGACTCGACCTCCTATAGTACCTACAGCGGGTATGACCCCAAGTCGCCCACTAAGGCGTCGTTCCACAGAGACAAGCTGTCTCAGATGGTTGAAGAGGCAACTCTTGTGGATAACACCAACGCCCCTCCATCATCGGCGCGTCCCTCTACCGATGCTCTTCGAGGGACAGGCACTCCAAGAGAATGCAAAGGCCATAGTCGAGAACCCTCGATCCGCCCAGAAAGGACACCAGATCCCAATGGCGCTTTTGAGTCGCCCGTCAAAACGTCCATCAATGCCGATGATGGTGTCATTGACGTGGATATCTCCTTTCCCGACTATATGACATCCTTTGAGTCCGCCATAAGCTCGCCATCGAGCAGCGGCTATTTATCTACCCCTGGACTTCAAAGCGGTCTCGAATCCTTCGAGCAAGCATCGCGATTATGCGTTGATGGAGATCTTCCCCTTAATGCTGCCGGTTGGCTGAACCGGTATCACCCAGACTTTGCTCTTCAAGCTATTCCTCCTCAAGAGGACCTCGTGGAGCAGATCAAAGCGTCTCTAAAGGCTGAACCAACACCTCCTCCCGCCTACCCCATATTGGGCGACCTCAATGAGCGCTGGGTGGACATCAGCTCTGTTTTGATTGCCGATACCACCAATAACTCAATCAACCGGCTTCGGTACCGCCGCCTAGTCAAACCACGAGTGCCTGCTGATCACCGACCCCTCACTGGCCCACCAGGGTTTTCAACCTCTTATGGGGGACTTCTGACTCCCTCGATCCTCCCTTATGAGACTCAACTTGATGAGGAGTGGATCGAAGAACCTGTCTTGCGTCCTGACGAGACTTTGACTGACGCTGTTGATCGGGTTATCAGCTTGAGCCAAGATACCAGCAAAGACCACTCTTTGGCTTCCTCTCAGTCACATAGCGACACTCGCATGAGTACTGAGGTCGAAGAGCCACTATCTATTACCGCTCCTAATACTCCAGCGTTGCCTCAGGCACCTCTGGAGATCCCTCGCGTTCAGTGCAAGACCGTTGTGCTTTCTGCTCTCGAAGACAGTATCCGCGAAGTCATTGACGTTCGCGAGAAGCGACATCTGGAAACCAACCACAACAGAAATGGCCGATCACGAAGTCCGCTTCATGATGCCATTAGTCTGTGGCTGGATAACCTGGATATCACGGATGGATGAGCCGACTGGAGCCATCCTCCTATTTATGACCTTTATGACTTGTTTTTCACTCGCGTTTATTATTCGCATGCAATTTTTTGTCAAGCGGATCTACAATCATCATAGGATTTTCCCACCAAGACCTCGAAATGATACCCCATGTGTTTGCGTTACGCATACACACAAACAAGCCTTGGAAATGGCTCTACTTTGAGAGGAGCGTGGAGACAGCGCTCCTAGTTCTCTTTGCCTTACACGTCTTTGATTTTGGGCTTGCTTTTTATTAGACCTTGTGCATTTTGGCATGTTTGGGTCACTTGTGTTTTTGATGCTTCCTGGCGAAGCTGACCATGTTAGAGGTTGGCGTTTCGTGTAAGGGAAGTGGGATAGCCTTGGAGTTTGGAGAACAATTATAGCTATATCTACTATGAGCAGTAATAGACCCGACTTCATATGTTTCTTCATGCTCAAGTGCCATGCGCTATCGTGAACCGTGCGAAAAGCCGTCCGTAAGATGTAGCTTAATAATACCATGTGAACCCATTTATCGAAAGACTGACAGCCTGGTAGGATGATTCATCTGGGAATGAAACGACAACCCATTCTGGCCTTGTCTAGGATGATTGACAGTTGAACATCGCTTCAGGAGACCAAAGGGTGCTGGGAATAAATCGCATTCTTTTCTCTATATATCGACCAAACGCCATGCACAAATGCCATCTCATTCGAAACATCATTTCCTCTTGGTCGGGCGCGCATTCTTGAGCCTCTTCCTCTCCTTCTCCTGTCTCGCCTTGCGAATATCGTCTCTTCCCTTGAGTTCCTTCTTGCTTCCCATTCCGTCGCGGAACCGTCCCACGCGCTTCTCTCTTGCCTCGTCGACACGCTTCTTGCGCACTTGGAAATCGTCTCTGTACTTGTCTGCCTCCTTGGGCGCCTTCTCCTGCTTGTGCTTGTAGCGCACGCCCGAGGGGAGGTTGGCGACATGGCTGGCCGCGCCGCCGGGACGCTCTACATCGCCGACGTGAGGAAGCTTGCCGAGACGGTTGGCGCGCTTCCACTTGTCGAAACGGCCACTCTGGAAACTGGCGGCAATCTTGACACCACTTTCTCCGCGAATCATCTTTGCACCCTTTGAGCCGTCGTCATCGTTCTCACGAGACACGTACTTCTTGGACTTCTTGTCCCAGCGCATCTTGGAGCGAGATGGCTCACCGAAACTCTTTGCGTTCTCGTCGTTGGTGAGGTCCATGGTTACGCCGCGAGCAGCTTCCACAAAGTTCGAGGAGTCCTGGCCACCGGATGAGACGCCATAACCGCGTTCCTCGGCAGCGTTGAATGTTCGGGGTGTGTATGACATGAATACTTCTGAGTCTCGCCAGTCTGTCTGGCCCTTCTTGGAGTTGGTGTTCGAGACTGTGACCTCCAGATCGTCGTCTGATTCCTCGAGGGCGTCGTCAACATCCATCTCCTCCTCCTCCTCTTCTTCATCATCAGAAGTAGCGTCCATCTGAGTACCAGCTGGTACATCGTCGTCGATTCCTTCGAAATCATCCTCATCACCCTTTGTCTCGGTTTGCCTCCTTGGTGTAATCCTCTTACGCAGTTGCTTCATTACCTCGGCAGCTTCGGTAGTTCCTTTGTCCCGGCGGCCACCAATCTCGAAGATAGTCTCTTGAGGCCTGAATCCACTGATTCTCGCCAGCATATCAACTCGCGCTTGCTCGGCTCCATCAACGTCCTCTCCAAAGAGCGGGTGAAGTTGTGTCCACCCCTGACTTCCAACCAATTCTCTTGCACGCTTTGCACTTTGGCTAGCTGCTGAGTTTCTTGTCCTCAAGTACAGCTTCTCAGCCTTGGTAGCAACTCCTCGCAACGCTGAGATATCCTCACTCTCATAGAGAGCCTTGTTGAACCATTCTACCTGAGCTTCAACAGAGTCTCGTTTCAATGCCCCAACAACGACATCATCTGAGAATGAGGGGTTCTTGGTTTCTTGGCCCACAACAAGCTTCTTGCCGAGGAACAGCTGAAGATCGAGGAGATAAGGAGCATCGGTATCTCTCACGAGACTGTAACTCCAACCTCGCTGACCTGCTCGAGCAGTACGACCAACTCTGTGCACAAAAACCTTAGGCTGGGGTGGAAAATCAAAGTTGATAACGTTAGCAAGAACTGGAATATCGATACCTCGTGCAGCAACGTCAGTAACGACTAAAATGTTTGTCTTGCCCCTTCTAAAGTCTTCAACCTGGATTCTTCGTGCAGTTTGGTCAAGCGAACCATAGACATAAGAAACCGCAAAGCCGGCGTAAATGAGCAAGTTGGCAAGGTACTCAACGTGATGCTTTGTAGCCGTGAAAATGATCGTAGAGTGCTCAGTCGGCTTACCGCCAGGAGCGTCGGAGCCTCGCTTTCTCTTCTTAGATCCTTTTTCAGAGTCCTCCTTTGCGCCCGCTGGTGCTCCGACTGGCATCTTGATAACATCGTGAAGGATATGCAGCAGAGATCCCTCCTTCTCAGCACCCTTGACAGAGAAGAAAGCACTCTCAAGGTCAGGAGAGACCTTGGTCTCGGCGTCGAGACGCACGAGACTTGGATCTTGTAGACCAGCGCGAGCGAACTCAACCAACGAAGCAGGCAATGTCGCGGAAAAGAGCAAACTTTGCCTTGAGGGCGGTAGCGCGTGCAAAATCTCGGTCAACTGCGCTGCGAAACCCATTTCGAAAAGACGATCGGCCTCGTCGAAAACCACGTACTTGATAGAAGACAAGTCTAGAGACATCTCGACCTTCAAATGAAGAAAACGACCAGGCGTTGCGATCACAATATCGGGGTTGGCGGCCATGTATCCGAATTGCTCCTCCAGACTGTCACCACCAACCAACAAGACGCACTTCAAGTCGGTTCCTCGGCTGAATTCCTTCACAACCTTCAATGTCTGGATCGCAAGTTCTCGAGATGGTGAAAGAATAAGCGCTCGTGTTCCGAACCTTGCGCTGTGGGCGCGCAATCGCTCGATCATGGGGATAACGAAAGCGGCAGTCTTTCCTGAACCAGTCCTGGCCATGCCCACCAGATCTTTTCTGTCGAGAACCAAGGGAATCGCCTTTCGTTGAATCGGAGTCGGGACGGAGAATCCTTTTCGTGTAATGGCTTTTAGAAGGTTGCTGTTCAAGCCTAGAACATGTCAGTGCAGACCCTCAACTTCAACAACCGAATTTCTTACCCATTGCCTGAAAACCTCCGCCCTTTTTGACTGTCCTACCCTTTAGATTGGTGGCTTTTCGGAAAGAGGCGGCCTGCTGAAGGGCAATAAAGGCCTCGTCATTGTCATCGTTGCCAGGTTCGGGGCCATTCAAGAGGCCGTCGAAGTCGAAGTCAAGGCCTGCGTCGCCGCCGTTTCCGCCATTGTCGTTGTCCCCTTCTCCAGGGTAGAGTGATCCGAAGATATCAATCTCCCCATCCGAAGGGGTTGGTGAGACGCCGCGTGGTGGCATCTTGACGCGCCCTTAACAAAAAACAAATATGTAGTTGTTAGAATAGTTTGTAGCGGACTCAGTATTGGGAGCTTCAGTTTCCAGTAATTTTTTTCTGGAACGTTATCTTATCTCGCGGGGCATGTGGGTCCCTTTATCCCAGCGCTGCCTGCCGCGACTACCTATCGCATACCTTAACCTTCGGCCTTACTAGTCCTTCATCATTTCAACTTCTAAAGTCTCTCAAAGACATCGATTCATCCAAAATGGCTAGTAAGGACGCAAAGGAAGACAAGGATGCACTTGATTTCCTTGAACTCGAAGCAAAAGAGTTTGACAAGGTTAGTTTGCGACAGCCATATCAGCCATCATGACTCCTGCTAATCTATCTACAGGATGCAGAGATCGACCGCATTTTGAAGGCATTTCGCCTTGACGCGTACGTAAATGTTTCCATCTACCTTCAAACCTGGCATCTAACTTCCTCACAGTTACGCTGTTCTCGATCTACAGCCTGGTGTCCCCGATTCGGACATCAAGATCACTTACCGCAAGAAGTCCCTACTTATCCATCCCGATAAGACAAAGAACCCGTTAGCACCAGATGCCTTCGATCGGCTAAAGAAGGCTCAAACGGAGCTCATGGACGAGAAGCACCGCGAACGACTGGATGAGGCCATCGCAGACGCGCGAATGCTGCTTATCCGAGAAAACAAATGGACGGTTGACAGCGAAGAGCTCAAGACAGAAGAGTTCAGAAAGCAGTGGCGCGCGAAGGCGCGAGACGTCCTCATCGACAACGAGCATCGTCGACGCCGTCAAATGAAAGCCCAGCTCCAAGAGGAAGGCCGCGAGCAACGCCGTGTCGATGCTGAGGTGGACGAACGCAAGCGCAAGCGGCAGCACGAGCAGGATTGGGAGGCCACCCGGGATGAGCGGATCAGCAGCTGGCGACAGTTCCAGAAGGGGGGTAGCGAGAAGAAAAAGAAGAAGAAGCTCAAGCCTATCGGTTGAGGACCCCGTTGAAATTTCGCGATGGAGTTTGTTTGGAAGACGGCACGCAAAGGACACACGGCTACACTACACAATGTTGCGCTGGTATGTGAGTTAAATAATGATGATGAACAGTTTGGACTCTAATTCAGTCAGACAAGGTGCCGCCAACGAGGTTCGTTCCTCGATCAACGCTGAAAAGACCGTTTTCAGGCCAAGGTAAGTTTCGTATGATCTTGATGTTGTGTATCTGCAAACGTAGGATTGCATGTTCTTTACTCGTAGTCTCAACCTTGTGCACCGTTGAGTGATTTAACTACAATTTAATGAGGAGAGTGGCCTCGTTGGAGCTTCCCAGCCCCCTCTTTCTATACTACAGGATTAGTATACAACAGATCTGATGCAATGGCAGATCTATATGAGTAGTAGTTGGGCTGTCGTAACCCTCCACCGACGCCATACAAACAATATTAACCTTTTGAACACCAACAAATGCGCTCCTTCCTTCCCTCTAATGTCGTCCTCCCCAGTGTATATGATACAGATCATGAAGATTTGGAGGTTTTCTCATTTCTTTTCCTGGTCGTCGTTCTTCTCATTTTCGTTGTCCTTTCCGGATTCGTTCGCCCTTTGGTGCGCTTGGTTGTTGGTCAATGTATGCCAAATTGACTTGAGGAAGCCCTCGTTCTTGTGCGATTCAGGGTCGTTAGGGTCATTTGATGCTGAGCTTCAAAACGGTCAGTATATGAGTTCGGGTCATGTTGGATGGAGCACCTTACTATGACGAGCCGACATTCATCACACGCTTGGCCGTCTTGTCGCCCATCTCATCGGCAAGCAACTCGAGAATGGTTCGCTGGTTGGCGTTCAAGTGCTTGGGCATTGAGACCTTGTAATCGACCTTGAGGTCACCAACACCGCCACGTCGGGAACCGAGACGTTGCATTCCCAAACCAGTCAAGGTGATCCTATCGCCATTATTGGTGCCAGTAGCAACCTTGACCGTTACGGTTTCATTCAATGTTGGAATTTCCACCGTTCCACCCAGCAAAGCAGTTGTGAAAGGGATGGAAGCCGTGTAATAGATGTTGGAACCTTCTCGTCGGAACTTGGGGTCCTTGGCGACGCGCACAAAGACATATAGATCTCCGTTCTGGCTGCGAGAGTTGGGTTCTGCAGTCCGGCCGGTGGCAGGTGCATCACCAGCGCCATCAACTCGGAGTCGCATGCCGTCCTCGATACCAGCAGGGATGTCCACTGTGATTGTCTTTCTCTCCCTCACAACACCGTTTCCTGAGCATGTCTTGCACTCAGAGCCCTTAGGGATAGTCGAGCCGGTACCGTCGCAGGTTCCGCAAGTAGACGCCATTTGGAAGCCTCCTTGCATAAAGTGTACTCGAGTTCCGGTTCCATCGCAGGCACTGCAGGCACTTCTCGATGTGCCAGCCTTCAGGCCGCTACCCGTACATGTTCCGCAGGTGCTGAGTGGTGTAATCGAAATCGTCTTGCTCGTGCCCTTTGCAGCTTCCATGAAACTGATAGTAGCTTGGACCTCGATGTTGTCGCCGACCAAAATCTCCTGCTGATAGGCCTGCTGTCGCCCGCGGCGGCCAAAACCTTGCTGTCCGGTGAATGCTGAAAAGATATCCTCGAAGTTGACTCCGGCACCGAAACCTCCCTGACCGCCGAATCCGCCAAAGCCTCCTTGTCCACCAAAACCACCAAAACCAGAGAATGGGTGGCCTTGTCCGCCGAAGCCACCTCCGGGTGCACCTCCTCCACTAGGATCAAAACCAGCGGCACCGAATTGGTCGAACTGCTCTCGCTTCTTGGGGTCGGACAGAATCTCGTAGGCGGATTGGATATCGCCGAACTTTTCCTTTGCCTCGGGGTCCTTATTCGTATCGGGGTGGTACTTCTTCGCCAAGCCATAGTAGGCCTTCTTAATTTCGGCAGCAGTTGCACTTTTACCAACACCAAGAGCTTTATAAGGGTCCTTCTGCTGAACGGCATTTGTTGCATGGAACAACTATTACAAATCAGAAATGTCAAACTTTTATCAATTGATTCTGAGCTGCTCACCCGCTTCGACGAGGGACCTCGAGTCTCCTTCTTAAAAGACGGTCGATCTTGAGAGCCGACACGCAATGTTGCGGTATGAAGCTGGGCGCCTTTGCTTAAGCATTGGATTTTGGGGGCGCTTTGCGCCAGGACACGCGCGGGAGCAGCGGCCTTAGACAGAAGGCTAGGGTTCATATTGAACTGCAACAATTCATCTGACTCTAAAAAAAAAAAATACAAAGAAATGCAAAAGGAGGAAAAAGGAAGAAGGTTGGAGAGGGAAACGTCACAGGAGACTAATGGGAATAGCTCGCTAACTTCTTTGCTGTAGAATTCTTTCGAGACCTATCTCGACTTTTCGACCGGGCTTGAGCCGAGCTATTGGTGCCTCAGACATCAGGTTTCGTCATAAGAGCCGGCTTCGGGTCGCCTGTTTTAGACTAAAGCTGATTGGCTGGAAGTCTACAACGACAATGAATTATAAATTCAGGAACGGGCACGGATGAGATGCCGACCCAAAGCCGATCAGGAGTTGTCAAGCTATTCCTTCTGAGAAAAGCTTGAAAAGAAGGAGAGCGACTAGATGTATGATGTCTTTGAAGTCCCAACTTATATAGAGTCCCATAACCAAGGTGATGAGCTTGGATGCACATCTAGTGCATAGCGATATCGGTTTCTTGAACTCCCTTATGCCGAAACTATCCCGATTAGCCGAGTCAACACCTCTAAATATTCGCAATAGGTTGTCTTGATTCTCGACAAGGCATATACCTGACCTTCCACATCTTTCATTTCAGCTCGTAGTGATGTAGCCTGAGTTTTTACGTGCCCGTGCACAGTTGTTCCGGAACATGGCATCCACAATACCGAGCACCTCCCCTTGACGATAAGAAGTAATTTAAACGATAAGGGGACCTGGGCGCCAGTACCATAAGACAAATCATGACAATACTTTGTGGGAGGTGTTAAAGCATCTTTTGATGTTTAAAAGGCCAAAATATGCTGCATTCTTTGCTTGAGAAAAGGAGTCGGCTCGACCATTGGTAATTTTGGCCATGACCATGCGCAATGCAATCCTCAGAGCAGTCGCTTGGTGCGAAATCAGTCAGCCAACAGCAGGGTTCAGTCACAGCTGTGCGTTCAGGAAGCCGTTGATGCAATCATGACATTCGCATTTTCTAATTGAAATGCTAGACTAAACAATTCACGAGCTTTTCTAGGCACTAAAGTACCTATAACCCGAAATTACAGAAAATTCCGTTTCCTGCTCGAAGTGGTATCATCCATACGAAGTAATTCGAAACCGCGCAAGACTGCCAAGTCTTTGTCCCTATCCATATGCAACCAATGCAAACATGCCTGTCTGCCTATGCAGCCTTGTATAAAGAAACCATCGTCCGAAGCGACGGGGTGTTATAAGCTCTCGTTTCAACGCCAAAAACTCCGTACCAATGTGTGACCGACCATCCCTTGCATGAAGAAAAGCAAATTCCCTCCAAGAGCCCCCTTATTTCATCGAAGTCGTAGTCTTGCCGCCTGCGTACGGTTTGGAGATGCGGTTGGGGTCGTGACGAATCTTGTAAATAAAGTCGACAATCACGTCGTTCTCCTGCACGCCCATTCCGTTAAAATGTTTGCGCACAGCGAGGGCAAGCTGATCTTTGCTCTGGCGACGAGCTTGTCGGCGTCGGACCATAGTCGGGGAGTGTAGACCAATGCCGCTTGGCTGTGACAGGATCCATTGGCGGTATGGGTTCGAGAATGAGCTCGGGGTGTTCAGGCGGTGCTCGCGACGGTAGGCATGGAGGACGTCTCGGTCGAAGGAGGCCCAATGTAGCTGTGAGAGAAGACAGGTTAGCATGAGCTTGTCAACAGACAAATGGCGAGCAGTAAGCGACGAGGTCTTCGTAGAGGAAGGGCTAGTAGAGTGACCGGATCATGGTGTGAGGAGACAGAGGGGGTGACCAACACTGGGAGGAGAAGGCTCAGCAGGCGGCTGGGGAGGAGGAATGGTAGTAGCATTCTGAACTTCGCGGAGGTGAGAATGGTTCTGTTGGCTGGCGTTTCGGCGCATCTTTGTCAAGGAATGACCATTTCCACCCTTTTCCTTAGAATTGGGACCGTCCGACTTCGAGTCGTCGTGGTTGCGGGAGGATTTTGCGGGCGGCATGATGAGAACAGAACCGTGGTTGAAAAACTGTGTCGGTGTTTTTGGAGAAATTTAGAGTCGTCGCAAGTACTAGAGAGACAGATCGTAGAAAACAGACGGTCACATAATAGAATGACGCTGGATTGAGGATTTGCGAGAGAAGAGGAGGAGCTGGGTTGGCCGTAGTCGGTGCGTGACCGTGGGTAAGTATGGGCTAGGTATGATGTGGGCAATTTTTCGGGGACCTAGACTAGACTCTAGGTGCGCGCTTGGGATCGTCCACCGCCTGCCGCCTGCCACTTCCAGTTCCAGGTGCCCGCAGACCAGCTCCGACGTCACTCCAACCACAAAAAGATACTGAGTGGCTTTTAAGCTTGACCCTGGAAAAAGAGCTCACCCATGAATGGTCTGAGAGATAAGTGAGACCATTTTAGGTGGCACTCATATTACCATATCCATTTTCTTTGTTCATTTTGTGCAGAAAAAGCAAAGGATTACTTACCAGACCAAAAGATACAATACCTTCGTTCTAGAAGCAATTCATTTCCTTTGACAGGCACGGATACAAGCCCAAGGGCCCGGCCCGGTGGCTCAAACGTCGACATCGGGCTGCCCGTAGAAAGCTCCAAACATGTTCTTCTCCTCACGCCTCAACGTCGATCGTCCCTATTCCGGCAGCGCTCTTCGGCATGAGGCTTGCTGCCAAATCAGGAAATAGAAATGTTCCGTCTGACCAGTGGCTGAAAGGGGAACAATCAATTCCGTTGCGAATATTTCATCATCTTGAAGTACCAGGAGCCAGATGGTTAACTGCGCACGATACCTGTCAAATGATTGAGTCGATGTAAGAGCAGCGTTTGCTGGCACGGAAACAGAGCAGTTGAGAAATATGTTCCGATGTACGGTAGATCTTCAATCTACTTTTTACCTTTACTCGTTAGTATGGTGGCATGGTGTGCATGCCCTTAGCCCCGAGCTCAACGGTGCCCCTCAATAAAATATTCCGACCGAGACAACTGAAATGGAGTCCAAACTGGGGCTAAATTGAGCATGGAGAAAAGTCACGAGCTTGAAGCCGCAAAGTCAAGGGTATATTCTTTTACACGAACGTCCAAGTAGATGGATATTATTAAGAGGAAACGAGTAGTCCCCCCTCATCGTCAACTGACAGCATGCCACCAAGATTTCGTCATAGCCATTCTCCAAACTACCTATTCCACGTCACGTCACCTCAGGGTTCACGAATAACCGGGAATAAAGGTATAGCTCTTCTATGCCATAATTCTTAATAAATTTAATAAAATCTTAGAAATTTAGATCATCCTAGAGCCTAGGCTTTAAGGATTCTAAGGCTATCTATTTTATAAACTTATGGTATAATAATACTGCAGGTAATAATAATATTCAAATCACTTAGGAGTGAGAGTCCGGATTCTTACTGAACCCCCTAGCCTCACAAGCTCCAACAACCAAGTCTCAGGGATCCAGGTTTAGCGGTCATATCCCGAGCGTCTCGGAATACCTGAATAAGAAGACAACAGCCTTGGAACCACAGGCATCCAATATGATTGAGCGTTGCTACATGTCATTGATCCAAAATCCCGTCACAAGATCTCAAATATGGAGTGTTTCTCCATCCCATCTGCACATCTGCGCATGCTATGTGGGACCTCCTCCAAACTAAAGCCCCCACGATCCCCACGCAGTAAAGCTTGACTGCCGGCGTGAGTCAATCAATCTAATACCCATCACAAACACATCGCAAAGCGCGGCTTCGTCTTCGATCGCCTTGGAACCGGAGATCTAGAAAGCCCTGTACATCCACTCCTGATCCGACGGGTTGGGACGACACAACTACCGGTTTCTTGGTGTCAACACGCAGAAGTCTCAAATCATGTGGGTTTGTAGAAACATTTCTATTGCCAAGTAGTCCTTCGAACACTGGGAAGTTCCATTGGGCTTCTTTTGATCGTGCCCTAGCATCTGAACACTGTTCTGCTCATTGGGCTGTGGTTGATACCATGTCGTAAACTGCAATACCGAAACCTGGACTATCCGTATCTGGGTCACCGAGCAAAATACTCAATCCCATCTTATGCAGTCTAGACGACGACGAGCTTCTGCAGCTCGCTAGGAGGATCTACTACCGCTGGCTCATCGGTCGAGAATCGGGATACGTCTGTAAAATTGTATTCCACAGCTAGGTGCTGGCCAAGGGTAGAATTGTCATCGTAATCATAACCTCGCGATGACCTGGAAGACAACTCCATCATGAACGGGGCTTGGCATGGAGGAATGAATACGTGTCACCGGTTCATGCATGGCAAAAGAACATCACATCTCGTAGGACAGCATGGCTGATCCCTCCGCTCGGAACTCACTAAGTATACAATGAGAGGCTTGTCAAAAGAATGGGTGATACCATGTGCACATTTGTCAACCAGGCGGTTCGTTGATGGGCTGATTCAGATGGAGGGGTCTTCCCCGGACTGCAGAAGCCAAAGTGCAAGTTATCTATCTCCGCAATTCATTACGTTGACCTTGGCATTTCCATGAGTGAATAGAACTCGAGGCTTGCCTGTAAGGTGGCCAATAACGGCCCCCCAGATAAGGGCTCATGCAGAGTAAGCTAATGTTAGTACCCAACAGGTTGAACAACGAGGTAGCAAATCAGGGTCGCTCACATTGGGATGGACCTGCATACCTAAGAAATAGTTGCAGGCGGACGAGATGCGACCCAATGCTGTGCATTTACCCAGCGAGATGTATCAGCCGCTGTGGAGAAGATCACTGTGGAAAGTCCGGGGCGTCTTGATCAGACGACGTGTTAGCGCTGAGACCAAAGACAAGTCTCAGAGCTGTCTTGGCTCTCAGAAACAGCACTAGTAATACCAAGGCGTGCAAGGCTCAGGTCTCTTGATGGGTGCTATATGGCGATTCTCGAGTTGCTAGCGGTTAACCAGATCATCACAAGGACCCTGCGCGATCACTTATTTTTTTTCTCTCTCCTCGAAAGAATAGCGCACCACTAGTCAGTTCATATTGTCAGTGGCCTTTGGATCTCTAACATCGATAGGTACATAGTTCCTTGGAAGTTGGCATAAAAGACAGCCTCATCTTTATCGCCACAGATCAATGCTGCCACTACGGCAGAGGATCCAGCATCATACCAGCCCAGGTCGGGTAGCGAGTGACGAGTTGGTTGTCCCGAGTTGGTAGGATAAAGCCACGATTTGGGTATTAGCATTGGAATTAGGTATTTAATCTTGATACCATTACCTATGTCTTATGCTAGATGATAACCCCTATCATTCAAGATAGGAAGTCTGTTAATTAATTGACACTTGCTCAGGAATTTTGGGGCTCAAGGATATTCGATGTCAAAAGCAAAAATAGCAATCGTAAGCTGGTACATCATTTCCTGACACGTACAGTAGCTGAATCTTGCTGCAGATCAGTGATCGACAAACTTCAATGTTGAAGACTGGGGAACCAACGGTCAGTTTAAGTTCTTCTCACGCTTTTCTAGTATGTAATACTTAAATTACTGTATCTGTGTCTGCGCACACGACCAAGCGCCAGATTACCGATGAACGCGGCCCGTATCGTAAAGCATTTCAGATACAGTAGTAGCCCTTAGATACGCGTCCGTCTCGCGCCGTCATCGCTAGCAGTAATGGAATTGCTTAATCCCCACCCCGATGGCCCGGGAGACAGACAGAGGGCAGCCAACGCCCATACCACCAACGACAAGCTGATGAGGATGATGTTAATAAAATGGAAGCGAGCTTGGGGCGGGCCGCTGGTTAGCAGCCCACCACGCAAGGGCTCGTGAAATGCGGCAGCGTGACAGCGCGAGCTTAGTGGCCCATGAGACCTTGGCTCCCATCATATTCGAACTGTGTGGTCCGGAATTGTGAGGCGTCTTGCCATAAAAACCGTTATTGGATACAACACGATGGAGCTCGGACTGGACTCGTTAGAAATTAGGTCTTCAGACTTTGATATTGGAGTCAATCAAGACCTCATGTCCACCTCCTGAAGAACTAACAGTCAGCTTGACCCATGTAATGTCTCAGACACCATACCAACAGGGCTTCAAGCATTACGGATCGTGTCTTTTAGAGCGTCAAAGAAAAAAAGTCACGGTTGGTCGTCTCCATGCAGCAAGGCGGAACCAGCCTAAGTTAGCTTCTCGGTGAGCTACCAAGTCGTCGAGTCACCAGTGCTCACAAAATCGTCAGCCATGGTTATGAAGAGAAAAATGATCATGGATGCCCGGTCAAAGTGAGTGAACTGACATTGTCGCATCGACAAAGCGCGATGCCCCTGTACAGCCTCCCTCCCCGGAGCAAGGGTCTTCACTACCTGGCAATATCAAGTGTAATAAGTGAGTCTTTTTTGGGTGATCACATCCAGAGAATACCGATAGATCTTGCAGGCTGCCTCTACCCAGGCTTATGACGAATATTTCCATAACACGATTCATAAATCACTTGATATCAAGACGATATCCTCGGCAAGCCGGACATCTCAGGACGAGGATGAGGCTGCGCTAGTAGTTTACGCAGGGATATGGAGGGTAGCATGGAGAGGCGAGGGTGGAGAAGCGAAGTGGAGGAGAGACGGACGCTTTACCGAGAAGGCAAAGACAGGGTACGAAAAGGGTACAGCTCCTTTGACATGGTGGTTAGCATTGGACACTGAGACCCTTGGATGTGGATTGGAGGATGGTGATGATGGTGACAGAGGGTTAGGCTCAGGCTGGCGGAAGACGGCGTCACGACGGGGACGGCTTGTGAGGACGTGTTGGGTGGCAGGATGGAAAGCTAAAAGTTAGAGGTTAGGTGAGGTAAGGTAGGATTAGAAGCAATCCAATTTGACGGGTGAGACTCTCCCATCTTTTCCATCTGAGAGGGGGTCCATAGGTAGCGCCATTAATTAAAGAACGACCCCCACCTCTCTACCCGCGCCCACGTTCCCCAGACCAAGCTCTCTTCAGTCCAATCCATCCCACGCTTTTCGAATGAAGCTTTTGGATTGCTTGCTTCTTTTGGTATTCGAGACTCTTTGATAACTCGGGTATTGCATTGCATTTGTTGTTGTTATTATTGTTCCTCTCATTTGCGGATCGTCCGTTTCATCTTTGTTCCTGATTATCTCAGCCAAAACGCCTCTACTGGTCGTGTCTCCTCGAGTATCGATCGAATCCTATTACCTCCATTCTCACTGCCCTTCGGTTTCCAACATCTTTCTGTCACACCTGTGTTGCATTCGTTGCATGCGCGCGTGTATATTTCAAGGTAGTTATCTTATTTTACTTAATCAAATCCTCTCTCGTCTTCTCCTTCGTCCGTCGCGTCTCTTCTGCCCCTCTGCATCTTCACCCTTCAACTCAGCGCCACCAAGGACAGCAAGGACCACATCTGGGCACCTCTGCCATTACCACTAAATCATCAGATTGCCCCGGATCTTTCGACATTCGCCATGGTTACACATCGACTTCTCGCTGCTTGCCGTTACCTTCCTCAGTTAGTTCCTACATCCAATATTGGGTCCAATCGCTTGGTGTCAGTCCTTGCGACGTATGTATCGTTCGACCCTGTTTGCCTGCCGGACGACCATGAATTCTTCATCAAAAACCACTCGTTCAAGGATGGACCGCTCCACTATCCCTCAAGGCCTCTGCGTTCTAGCCGACCGTTACACATAACGCAGATAATCAATCACCTATCTCGACTCGAGCCGGATCTACCTTATAGGTAGACACGCCCAAGTATACGCGGAACGAAGCCTCACCCGCCGCCTCAACAATGCCCCCGAAATACCTACATCTATGTCTTCCCTGCACATCGCAAGATAAACAGGCCAGCAATACGACAGCTCACAACATTAAATGACCAACTCCAAGATGGTCTCTGCGTCGTTTCGGCATCGCCCCGTCTCCAGTCACGGTCCCACATCCCGGTCTTCCCCAAGCTGGCCCGTCGTTTCTCGATCCACCTCATAGCATCCATTTTAGCCGCAAAAACACGCGACACTTCTTGTCTTCGCTGCTAACATTAAGGAACCAGTTCAGCCCCAATACCACCCCATCAGCTTGGACCTCTTCAAGTCAAGCCTAAGTTCTGTCGCGTGCCGACCTCCCGTTGCGACTGTTCATCCATCCACTTCCGTATTCACACCAATCCGACAATATCGATTTCCTCCTTTTGTCATGCGTTGCCTGCAGCATCCTATTAATCCGTAGGGGTCTGAACAAAGCAATTATACGATTTATTTCCGTCCAGTCCCACATTCGCGGCCCCGGCTGTCAACCCCGCTATCTTCTGCGACAGCCCCAACTGCCACACTTTGCGACTGTGCAGCGATCACCAACCGTCATCCTCGCGCCTTGGCCTACGATTGCCTGGCTGGGTGGATTTTTACTGCCTGCTGCCCTAAACCACGACTCGACTTGACGGAGCCTTTCCTTCGACATCTACATCCTATCGGTTCGGTTTCAACAGCTTCCTATTTCCCCTCAGGTCATGGCCTCCGTTATAACAAACGACGTGAAACCGATCCTTCCCATCTCTCCGGTCAGCTCCGGCGCAATGGGGGCTCAGAACATATCACCTCGAGACACTTCAAATCTTTCAGGGCGCGGTCGACCAAGAAGTCGTTCACCCGCAGATGACGGCACTGAACAAGATACAAAACAAGAAGGAAACAATGATGGACCAAATGGCGCATCTTCCAACTCTGATGGCCCTGGCCCTGCCAGAAAACGAAGACGGAGTCGAAAGGGCTTGGACAAAAGGTTTGAGTGCAGCGCTGAGGGATGTGGGAAAAGTTATTCTAGAGCGGAACATCTGTATGTCTTGATCTGGTGCAACACTTCACTGAGCCTTTGCTAACATAAATTGCACAGTTACCGGCATCAGCTGAACCACAACTCCAAACAGACCTACCACTGCACTTTTCCTAACTGTACACGAACTTTTGTTAGAGGTGATTTGCTCAAAAGACATATGGACCGGCATGCTGCGAAAGGCTCCCAGCTTAACCAGAGAGATTCGATGGCTGGACATATGGCACCGATCATTGCTCCAGGTCAACCTCCTAACTTCAGCCGGAATAATTCTATTGATTACTCAAAGACACCAACGAACATGCCTTATCAAACATCTCAAGTTCCAACCCCGAACCCTTACTCCCCCATGACTAGTACTCCAACAGGAATGTATCCGAACGGAGCCATTCCCAACAGCATAGACAGCTATATGTCACCAACTCAGGGCTTTGATAGTCATGCGCAGCAGCTTAGCCAGCCACAGTCGCCTTCGATTTCGCAGAGACCATCTATGTCAGCCGGCAACTCACAGTTCAACGTCATGTCTCCTCTTACGAACCAGCAAGGCTTTCAAAATCAACACAATATGCCACAGGCCAACACATTTGTCAGCCAGCAGAATGTCTTGCCAATGAGTTTGCCTCCTGGCCAGTACTCTAATGGGCAAAACTCTGTTGTCGTTACTTCAGCGGAATATTCAGAACCAGGCACTACTCAACCTAGTGAGATGATGATGTTGGATCAGATGGCCATGCCTGCGACTGTCCCCGTCTTCGGAGAGGGAGGCGATCTAAATAAATCACCTTACGTCGGCATGCCCGAGGACTTTATGGCTTATCTTTTCAACTCTCCTAGTCAAGCCATGACTCCAGTGATGGGTCCGAATTACACAAAGTCGGTGGATCCAAAACTTTTTGAGAGAAATTTTGCTAACCCAAAGCCCTAGTTACGCTGAATTACAAGGCAATCAGTTCAATATGTCGTTACTAGGTACAGATAGTGGTTCACTCGGATACTTTCCAACAGCTCCTCAGCAAGTAATGGCTGTCAATAACCTCCTCGATCAACAAGTTCCTGAAGCTACAATATCTGAGGAGAAGAGCCAGGAACTGTTCGATTTTATTAGAGAGCGCTTCCACGATAACAAACATGCTCCGCCCGATCGCCAGTGGGCTGATATACTCGAAGGCGATCGTGCAAACGGCGAGCACATGTTGAGTAAGAGGATGATGCAGGCTTACATCGGTTCCTATTGGTACCATTTCAGTGACCAGATGCCT
Source organism: Fusarium sp. FL617 (assembly GCA_030142105.1). NCBI lineage: Eukaryota > Fungi > Ascomycota > Sordariomycetes > Hypocreales > Nectriaceae > Fusarium > Fusarium sp. FL617. The sequence goes on along the minus strand of JAREIL010000012.1, from coordinate 1,910,579 downwards.
ATACTTCATAAACCCACGTTTTCGCCTGACAAGACGCCGAACCTCCTACTACTTGCTATGATGGCCATTGGAGGGGCTTGTCTGGATCGGACTCATGGGCACAATGTGACGAGAGCAAGCGCTCAGCTCTCGAACTTTCTTGCATGGCATCTGCGTTGGGATATCTTCATGGATGTTAGCTTTCGACCACCGGCTAAACTCTGGATCTTCCAGTCTTTAATTTTACTCGAGTTATACGAGAAAATGTTTGCGACAAGAGAACTTCACGAAAGGGCCCACATTCATCATGCTACCACCATTACTCTGATGCGCAGAGGGCGATCCCTGATCGGCAAATCTGCATTAGACTCTCCGCCAAACCCTCGAGATGGGTCTAATGGATCCCGGCAATCCTCCACGTCCAGCTCGACGGGAACAGCTGATAAATGGTGGGAGCATTGGGTTACAAACGAGGCAACTAGACGTGCAGCATTCGCCGCTTTCATTGTTGATTCGATTCATGCGACCATGTTTGGTCATTCGGCGGTCATGGTTGCACACGAGATGCGATTGCCTCTCCCTTGCGACGAATCCATGTGGCGAGCTGGAAGCAGTTCGGAAGTCTGGAGGATCGAATCGAACTTGATGTCAAATGGTATCAAGCCAACTTCATTCTTGGAGGGTCTTAAGAGAACCCTCAGTGGTCAAGATGTTCACACGACTTCCTTTGGGAGAACTGTTCTAATGACGGGCCTTCTGAGCGTATCATGGCACATGCATCAACGAGATCTTCAGGTCAATGTCCTTGGTGGTGGAATTATCCAGGCTCTGGGCGGTCGCGACCGATGGCGAGCTACTCTTACTCGAGCATACGATACTTGGAAGGCAGATTTCGACAAGCACCTAGAGCGAAGCGAAGCGGCCGACCCCTATCGCGACGATGCTACCAAGAGACAGGAGTTCAATGTTGTGTTTGAAAGCCGTACAGTTTTGCATCATTTGGCACACATGGCTATGCACGCAGACATTGTGGACTGTCAAATGTTTGCTCGGGCGAAGCGTCTACTTGGCCGGACCATTGGGCCTCAAGAGTTCAACAGTGCTCAAAGGCGGATCAAGGATCATTGGGCTCACTCAGCGAGGGCAAGAGATGCTGCGTTCTACGCTATGAAGTTCTTGTGCTCGGTCCTGGCTCCAGATCAGGTGTCGGCCGCACATGCTGGTGGCTACCACCTTGACGAGCCCTACGATGCTCGTGACGATGTCCTCCTGAACAGGCCATGGGTGATGTACTTTGCCGCCCTGGTTGTCTGGAGTTACGGATTTGCGCTGGAGGGACCTTGCCCGAACATCCCATTGCCCAGCACACGACAAGAGAAACTACAACACATGAGGAACTACTTTGTCAAGTTTGGTACTATTGACAGTCCGGGGGCTCTGCAGGGCAGAGCGGGTATTAATGCGAATACAGCACTTCTAATGTGTCTCAAAGACACTTTCGAGACGACACGTTGGGAGTTACTCCATGAAGCTGCGACTTTGTTGAACAACTGCATCATTCTCAACCAGGGTGGAACGATAAACTGAAAGGAGATGATACATGAAAACATCAGTTAGGGGTTCTCGTGATCTGTATCATGAAAGTTGTTTCTCGAAAGTTCAAATGGTATATACGGATAAAAGGAAATTGGCGCATGGACCTGAGAAAGAATTTCAGGGTATGAGATATGATGGATTTGGGAACAGCATGTTATATCGGAAAGAATTGTCACTTTTTGTTTAGATGTAGTGCGAGAGTACGCATGTTTGGTTGCTTTTGCATTTTAGAATACCCCAGTCTCGTTTAACGACAACACATATCTTTTTTGTTTATGACAAGAAGTGTAGGGAGATCATTACGAAAATGATGAACACTTGTCATCTCGGTTGGATCAAACCTATCTGGAGCATGCTTGAAAGTTGTGATATTGACTTTCTAATTCTCAAAATGAGTGACCACCGCCAACTTACAGACATTCACATAAGTGTAGTTCAACTTAAGCTGGGACCATTTACAAGATTTTGAACTCCAACATCCTCCAGAGGCAGATTCGCATCGTGAAGCAGAGCCGACAATTCCTCTCCCGCTGCCACGCCCTCCATCTCTTCATCCTCCTCATCCTCTTCGTCGTCGTCATCGCCGCTGTATGGCATCTCCGCTTCCGGATCAGACTCGGAGTCTATGTCGATGAGTGCGCCATATGGTAGGAAGAAGTCGCTTGGTAACAAGTCATCCTCCATATTTGCAACTTGCTCCAGTGTAGCACCTTTCCAGAAAGCTGTAGGGCCAGCGGGGCCGTGGGGATCGTAGTCACTACGCTTAGTGTAAGTGATTTGTCTCAGATGGGCATTTGGAACCATACCGATCAAACCAGTTTCCTACAACGCCGCGTGCGGAGCGAACACCTCCGATTTGAATGCCCTCGCTTCGCCATCTTTCGATTCCATGGAAGATAGACCAAGTCGTCCACCTTACTTCGCCTTCTCTTGTTAGGCGAGCGATGCCTTTGACGTTGAATGCTCACATGTTAGCTCTAGCCGCACTCATCCAAATTCGATCGGAGAAACGATGAAGGCTCTGTTCTTACCTCGGATATCTGAGTTGGCGTTGTCGTCAAACGAGTCATCCAAAGAACGCGACACGCCTCGGAAGTGAACAACAGGCAAGTCTTGTCCGTCGTCTGGTCCTGGTGGTTCTATGGAGGTAACGTGGATTTTTAGCATGATTAGACGAGTCGCCTCGCCGACATCAAGTGCAGGGCGCGGTGCATCAGGCGCGACGAAATCAGGATCCGGAGGAAAGTTGTAGGCGAAGAAATCCGAGTAGTCTAGGAAGCAGACAATCTGGAACCTTTTTAGTCAGTTTTAGGCCCATACAACGGCTACCAAACACGGGGAGAGTGTAAGGATATAGTGGTCAACGAACGCGGTACCATGTGCCTGTGACTCCGTAAGGGTCGCGGGCCTCGAGCGATGAGATATCGCGAGACGGTGGAGGAGCCATGTAGCTGTTTGACCATGACCCAAGGAAGGGCGCATTCCACACATCGCCAAATATTCGAGCAATGAGACGCCTTGAGCCGATATTGTGGCCTAGAACGATTAGTATAGCCTCCACCTTTTCCCAGTCAACACGATCCGAGCCATCGCTCATGAAGGGGCCCCATCTTGTATCTCTAGTGTACTGTCGAAGATCATACACCTTGGCACACGCATAAGGATACGTTCTCGTAGACCGTAGACGTCCAACGTTTAGGATTGGCTTTCCGTAGAGACAGTGAAGATGGGCGCTCTTTTGCTGGAGAGATCTACAGGTGTCGTCAGTTGACATAGGAGCGGCTGGGCTGCCTCGGTTGATTTGACGATGATCATTGCGCAGACGATCAAAGAGAGATGAGCCTTGAAAGAAGGCCTCTAATGTCTCGTCTTGGGCAAAAAGGCGCTGAAGTAGGGCGGCGTTGCGAGATGTGGCGTGTGTTCGGGAGAAGTTGATAGCTTCGCCTGAGGGTGAAGCGTTAGAGAGGAGGCGAGTAACTGTGTCGTGTATGAAGTTAAGTTCGGATTTCTTGAGACTAGTCAGTTTCTGTCTTGAAAGGCAGTTGAAATGAGGGTTTTTGTGTCGTTTTTCCCTCATAGCCTTATCCCACCTTTGTGTACACCTCTTGGTGATTACATATCGCCTCGAGCTTGACCAGGTCTCGAATCTCTCTCTCATAGTCCAGGTCGGAGTTGCTTGGTTCATCCTATAATTCGTCAGAGATGGTATTTTTGTTGCAAAGCTAGCAGAAATCCGTACCAGAGTATTCATATAGACATCGCGATATAGCTTGCGATTTGACTTTGTATAGTTACGCAGCGCCGTGCATACGCGGGGCAGGACGACTTGTAAATCGGCGGGCGCAACCCATCGTAGGATATGATGCAATATCTCAGCGGGCAGAGTAAGAAGCGTAGATTCGGTCTGAACAGCGGCCTTTTCGTCCATCATAATATGTTTCTTGTATTGATGAGGTTGAACGTAAGAAGTGAAAAGTAAAGTATAGAGTGAGGCTGCTATGAGATGACGATATAGAAGAGCTATAAGAGGTACTTGGGCTTTTACTTGGATCGGATTTAACGGCGCGGAGCTTGTGTGGGGGTGACGGGGATGTCCATCTTGGGATCCAGACAGGTGCCACCAAATGATGGCAGCTTACCCTAGACAACTCAGGTCTACCAAAGATTTGGCAACTTTATAACTGATTGACTTTATTCAAATACATTATAGTTTGCAGCCTATTAACTCTATTTTGTATCCTTCCTGTCAGTAAGTGAACTCCTCGTCGCGATTTACATCTTGGCCTTGGGCTTATCAGCATCAATGTTTACCTTTCCATGATCACATACTGCCAGTAGCAGATTATCTTTCCGCCTTCTCATGGTCCCCCGAAGAGTTGCCAACTTCTTGCCGACCTGCACGATCTCACATTCGATCAAAACCTCTATCCCAATTGGTACTGGCCGCATATAGGTGACGTTGAGTGTGCGGCTCACGCCCATTCCTTGCCAAAAGCCAGGTCCATTCACCAACGCCAGCGGTAAAGTTGTGCACCAGTCAAAGAGAGTAGCTGCGCAACCGCCGTGTAGGTTCTTCAGCCGGTTACAGTTTTCCTGCTGAACGATATAGCTGAACACACATGACGGATGAGGGCCTTCAGCATTGGTTGATACTAGATATAGATGGGGGATCAGGGTGTTCATCCAGTCCTGGATTCGATGTTAACAAAGGTGTTGGTGGTGGTGAACAGAGAGACTAACCCCTTGCTTGGAATGTCCACTTTCATCACGTGTGAGTTGAAGCCAGGCCTTGACTTTTTCTTCTGGATTGCCCTCCTTTAATGTCTTGCGAGGGTCATCTGTAGATTTGGTGTCGGACATGTTGCTCACAGTTGATGATATGTGAGATTGAAGTATCGGATCACGATAAGAAGTGAAAGAAGATAACAAATAATTCCCGCCTCTCAAAAGCGATATGAGAGGAGAACAACCTGAGGAGTAGCACGTTGAAAACAAGACTTATAGTCGATACCTCGGTTCGTTGCATAGACTAAGTTGAGGTCGAATTATTACCTGTTTAGTCGAGTTGCCGAGGCACGTTCGGAACCAACCCCGACGTCACAACGCATCCACCCGTTATCGCAATAATCTGGGGTCACTAACAATTTCTACTCCACCCCGGATCGGCCGTCGTTCCTCAACTCCTGTCCCCAGCTACCCTCCATCTCTACCTTTAATCTATCGCCGACCATTGCTGTTTCTTGTACATCTCGTCCATATTAATACAGCCGTCTCTTAGAGACAATGGAGTTCGTCACAGCCCTTCGGGGCACCTTCGACGAACAGAAGCCGTCACTCTTCGAAGTTCTCTCCGAGCAGCAGCTCAACGCCCTCCTGCCGCCGACCCTCCGCTATCTTCTCACCATCGCGACACATCGACACCCGCGCTATCTACTACGGATACTCAACTCTTTCGATGAGATATACGCTGCAGCTATGCTTCTCATTGAGCGACATTACTTGCGCACGCGTGGTGGCTCCTTCACAGAGAACTTCTATGGTCTCAAACGCGAGAAGGGCCTTCATACCGAAGTGCCGCGTGCGAGCATATCATCACCTGACATCGTGCGCGAGACTCTGAAGCTCACAACTAAGGATGTGTGGAAGAACTTGCTCGTCATTGTGGGCATCCCCTACCTGAAGCGGAAGCTGGACGAGAGCTACGAGGTGAACGCGCCAAGAGCTCTGCTCGGTGCGGCATACACGCGAATGCCAGATAACCCGACTCTTCGCGATCGATTCTTATACTACTACCGATGGTTCCTCCGGAACATCTACCCGAGCGTCAATGCCGGCTATTACTTTGCCATGCTTGCTTTCAATGTGGCCTATCTATTCGATGGAAGCAAATACCACAGCCCGCTCATGTGGCTAATAGGAACCCGTGTACGAAGAATGACAGGAGCGGACTACAAGGCGATTGAGGCCTTAACCCAGACACCCGAGACAGGACACAGGCCCGGATGGCGGTCGTTGCTGAACCCCCGCGAAATGGGCCCGCGGGTATTGTCAAGCTTGTCTATCCTGCTACCGACAAGTATTTTTGCGCTCAAGTTCTTGGAGTGGTGGTATCAATCGGATTTTGCGAAGCAACTTTCGCGAAAAGCGACAGAGAGCGTCGACCTGCCCCCACCTGTGATATCTGCTCTAGATGGCAAGGGAGGATCCGACAAGAAAAAGACAGAGAAGAAGAAGGAGGAGTCGAATGAAGAGGGAGATGCGATCCCTTCAGCAGAGGATGCGCCCATCGCTACCCCCTCGTTGCTCCCTGTATTTACTGTTCCATTTCCCAGCGATTCGGCATTGTGCCCTATTTGTGTCGATGAGATCGTCACCCCGACAGCCTGTCAAACCGGTGTCGTTTATTGCTATACGTGTATCCACAAATGGATCGAGGGTCAACATCAGAAGCAGGAGGATTTTATGGAGTCTCGCGAGGGCAAGTGGGAGAGTGGCCAAGGGAGATGTGCAGTGACAGGCAGAAGGGTCCTGGGTGGAACAGAAGGCCTAAGGCGGATAATGGTATAGATAAAACGACATTTACAGTACTGCATGCGTCACGAAGGCGATATGGTTGGGCCAACCTCAGAGTTGGCGTGCAATTTTCGATACCCAGACGTCGCGGATGTCTTACCCTTAATTGAAGCAGGTTCATCAAGTCTCGATGCGGGACGTTATCATAATTGCATCCTTTGACTTTGGAATGCATTCGTGCCTCCCTGTTTCATTAAAACGGCCGACTGATGTGTGTCGACACGCTATCATCAACGCCAACCGGCAGATGTCTCACCTTAATCTCCGCCAGCCTGACCTTTGGAAGCGATTTCAGAAACCAGCCACAACCCTGAAGACGGGGTGGACGAAATGGAATGTATGAGATGGCGGACAAAGAGATCAACCTCGATTATTCTGGGGCAATTGACGACATCACCGTGAATACAATGGGGAGTTGATGCAAAGCATTGCATTCTCAACGACGTCCCCTCCTGTTGCTATTGGCTCAACTGAAGAATCTCGTGGTGTCTCAGAATAGTCGCCACGACTCCTTGTCTATTTCGAAAGCGTATGCTTGCAGTCGTTTGCCAACCTCAAACAGATTCCATATGCGGCAAGACGTCGCCGTGTCGGGCAATGGGTTGTCTACAATTAAAAGAAACGCTGCTGCCCGCGGAATCAAACATGAATCGAACCAACTCATCCTATTTTGACAATTCCTCGTCACCTTTTGGTTTCTTTCTCTTCACCTCTTGTCATTCCCTTTGTGATCTGTGATGGCGTACTCGTTGGCGACCTCCTATATGGGAGAGTCTCTACTCTCTGGCTTCAACTGGTACAACGGCCCTGATCCTTCCAATGGATATGTTCAGTAAGAAAGACCACCCTGACTCATAATTGACCTATTCCTGATAGCAGAAACAGATATCAATCTCAACAAGGTGCCCTCGACTATGGCCTGTACAGCGTTGAACCTTTCAGTCAAACAGTTCGATTGGGGGTCCAATCTACCAAAAAGTTTGGGCTGGATGAAGGACGACCAAGTTTTCGACTCGAAAGCAAAGAATCTTACCAATATGGGCTGTTCATTGGCGACTTTCAACATATGCCTCCTTCACAATGTGGTTCATGGCCGGCCTGTACGTCTCACTTACACCCTCAACTCTGTATCAGGAATCGGGACTAACAGGATGGACTTAGTTTGGGCCTATGGAACCAGTTGGCCTGATGACGGCGAAATTGATATTCTTGAAGGTGCTAACCTCGCTTACACCAACATCATGACTGGTCACACGGCCGAGGGCTGCATGCTAGATCCTGCCGACGAGAATCTCTTCTCTGGCGAACGTCTCAGCTTGGACTGCGGCGTTGGCATGGACAATGTCGGATGCGGTTTCAATCCTCCCGAGAGCGACAAATCCTCCTACGGCGACGCCTTCAACGCCATTGGCGGAGGTGTATATGCCATGGAGTGGGACTCGGAGTACATCAAGATATGGCACTTCCCCAGAGGCAGCATCCCAGCAGATATCGAGGCCAAAAAACCCGATCCTAAGAAATGGGGACTACCTCAATCATTATTCGGAGGCAGCAAATGTAATGTTGATGAGTATTTCAAAGACTTCAAACTTGTCTTGAACATCGTAAGTATAGGTTGGATCAACTCTTGGGGTATTCCTCGACTGACAGACTTAACTAGAACTTTTGCGGCGACTATGGAGAAGGGACTTGGACAGATTTCGAAACCTGCAGGTCGCTTGCTCCTACATGTCGAGAATACGTTGCCAACAATCCTCGAGCTTTTCGGGATACGTAAGACAACCGTAATCTTGTCTGAAGCACATTTGCTAACAAAACCTCAGATACTTTGATGTCAGCTACATCGATGTGTATAAACGCCTGGGAGGATCTATTCCGCCTGTTGTTCCTTCTTCCTCGTCTATGGAAACCTCTGCCCAGGTCTCTGAGCCCACAGATGGCCCCAACACTTCACCAACTGGCGGTTCGGGTCCTTCCAACCCCAACACTCCTATTTCTAGCAACCTGGGAGGATCTACCATGTCTGTCCCTAGCAATGTCTCTATTTCTACACGCCCGCCTAGCCCAAAGGAAGACCCTTCTTCGACCGAGGAACCCATGGAACCTATGACTACAACTACAATGACGGGTGTCTCGACGATATTGGTCACTATTCCTGGCTCTGGTACAGACAGCGCGACTGTTAGCTCGCTTCCTGTTGCTACGGGTGGCCGTTCGGTCAATCCAGCGATTATTGGCGACTACTCATACCTTGGCTGCTTTGGCTCGCAGACTGGCTTCCAGACTTTCGACCTGACTACAGAGAGCGATGATATGACTATTGAGAAGTGCGTTCAGTCCTGCGGCGGTCTGACCTATGCTGGCATATTTGAAGGGTAAATAAACCAACATCAATGTATTCAAAGCGACACTGGCTGATGATTTTATAGATCTTGTTACTGCGCTTCGAAACTGGACGGCGATACTCGCGCCATCCGTAACCAGACCCTGTGCAACCGCCCCTGTCCAGGTGACGAAGACCAGTTCTGCGGTGGTCTTGTCGCCCAGGGCACCAGCAATAGGCTCAAACGAAGCATTCCTCTTCGCCGCGACGCTCCCAACAACATTCTTCTTACAGTCTATGCCGACATATCCGACGCTGGACAGCCTGATGTCCCTCCCGCCATGGCTCCTGGTGGAACGACCGCTGCTAGTAACGAGGCTATCGGCGAGACAGCTACTCCAACTGCTTCAAGCGGTCCAGATACCGGCTCAGACACCACATTTGTTGATGGATCGGATGATTTGACTGCCTCGAACGGCCAAGATGTCACATCTATCGGCGGATCGGCTGAAGAAACTGCTCCAAGTAACCAAGATAGCTCACTTCCATCCAACTTGGTTGAACTGAGCGTTTCTGATGACTTGGCCGCTGGCACTGCCGTAGCTACTGATACAGCTGTGGTGATTGGTACTGCTGCGGTGGTTACTGATACAGCTATTGTATTTGGTACTGGCGTGGCCGCTGACACTATCGTGGTTGTCGGTACCGGGTCTGAGAACCAAGTTATCGAAGCTGTGACCCAAGCCATCCCCGATACTGATCGTGAGCCAGTAATAAGTACAATCACGTACTCTACTGTCCTACCTTCGAACCCCGGGTCCCTCGTTCCGCAAGAGAGTACTGTGACTATGTGGTACGAGCAGTGCGATTGCAAGAACCCCAAATTGATCCAGCCTCCTATGGCGACGAGAACCATTGAGTGTGATGGCTGCGGTCCAAACGGCGAGAATACTGTCACATTGACTGTTCCCATCTCTGTTACAGTCACCGTACCTGGTGCAACTACTGGTCAAACACAACCGACCAACGACGCTGCTGCAGGAGGGGAATCAGATGAAAGCGGAAGCAGCCCAGAGGATGGAAGCGGAAACAGTCCAGAGCAGACACAAAACAGCGATGCTGTTGCTCCTATAGTGCCAGCTAGAATGGGAGGCAACGCAGACCAAGGCCAGATGTCTCCTGAAGTCACGACTGTTGTGATGACTTACCTGACTACGCGGGTTATCACGTATGGTACTGCGACAGACCAGGTTTCTACCGAGACAAGAACAGCACGACGAACAATTGTCGTCACCATATCCAACCCCTCTGATGGCAACGGCGACATGAGCGTTCTACCAGTCGTTCCATCACCTGGACAGCCTACCACGCCAGTAGTTCTCGCTACACCAACGCCTGGCGCACCTGGTGAGCCAGTGATTGTTTCTGCGGCATCGTCGAGAAGAGATGATACATTTGTTCTCTTTGCCATCGCCGCGATGGCAGTTTTGGCGATATTACTATAGGAGCCTTGACCTCTTGCGTAATTCTTACATTTTTCTATCGTTGGATTTAATAATGGGAAAAGAATAGGGAACATAAAAGACGAAGAGTTGGTTGGGGATATAAGGCGGGTGGGTATACCCTTGATTCAACGATAGCAGTTGATATTTCTTTTGTCTTTTTACGAAATACTTGAGCTTAGTAGACTATAATACCAACAAGGTCATACTTAAACACCTTTTTGTTCTACCAATTCTGTGGCTTCATAGTGTCATGTGACGAACTGATGAATTTGGTGATATCTATATATATAAGCTTGCTTGCTTGATCCTTTAAATCTCAACTACAACAGCCCTGCTCTTCACCTTGCCAGTGTTTCCATTCATCTGAGCAGCATTGACCATCAAGCTACCATTGTTACTCCCGGGTCCCGACATCAGCCACTTCCAGGCCACGCTGTGAATACCCTGAGCCAGAAACCGTAGATAATCAAGCCAAGCCTCGTTGGGGATAAAGTCTCGAATGAGACCACGGCGCGGCCGGGACATGAGACGCTCGTATGTCTGCTGGAAGTTGTCGAAGAAGACAGATTCTTTGCCGTAGCCAAAGTGAACGTGGCCAAAGACATGAAGACGGGGCTTTACGCGCCAGACTTCACGGAGGAGATTGCTGTCGCCGAGGCCTAGGTCGAGATGATATTTCTAAAGGTTGTGTAAGTTAGATTTCACCTATCATGATGGCGGTCTTACAGGAGGGCAATGTGTAACGAGAATATCTGTCTGAGGCGGCACTTTGCTCAACCAGGGGTGGTTATCTTCAGCGTATTGGAAACTAAAGCAGCATCTGGTTAGTTTACTGGTTCTGCCGATGGCTTTTACTGGTTCAGCTCACGCAAACTCCTTGGGTCCAATGCTTGGGATATCAGGAACACCAAAGATATTGACTGTTCGACCCTTGATCTTCTGTACTGTCAAGCCACTCTCGAGATAAATGAGGCCCTCAAAATTTGGCTTAGCACCCGAGCGCGCATCCTCCTCAGGCCGACTACTTTGGTCGAACCAGCTATCATGGTTTCCTGCCACGACGACCTTCACGGGATGAGGTTGTTCGCGAAGCCAATTGAGTTGCTTCTGGATATCTGCTACAGTACCGGCATTTGTGAGGTCACCGGCGTGGATGAGAATATCGCCATTGGGAATATCGACTTTAAGATCATGCGTGTCAGAGATACAGACGACGCGAATGGCGGGCTTATCGCGAGGTGGTTGGAAGGGACGACCGCGGAGGAGGAGAACGATATGGTAGAAGAGAAAAGCAAGATATGTTAGAGGCGATGAGATGAGGTTGTCGAGGAGAGTCATGGGCTCCCATTCGTTCCGGCGACGGAGACCGACTAAGGAGAGGAGGCCCATGGTGGGCTGTCAGGGGGAGGGATGAGATATGAATGAAGAGAAGGGATTCCCAGTTGAACAAAGGGCAATAGAGTGAATAAGTGAAGGTGTTAATGATGAGAATTAGAAGCAAAATGAGTGGAGAGCTCTGTAGCTGTAGCTCCTGTAGCTCCTGTAGCTCGGGATCAGTGAAATGACTGGTGGTGACGAAAGCGGCGGAGACAGGTCAGCCCTCCACTATAAACGGCCCCGCAGTGACGCTAAGTTGACCGCAACCACCTCTAGGGGAATATGATATTCTAGAAGGTTTATATTTGGTGAATAGTTATGAGAAACTATGAACGACTTCATACGGTTCTATTTAATGTATAGAACTATTTTGCATATCAAAATAGGAGAAATCCTGAGATTACTCACAGCCAACTACCAGTTGTTATGTAGAACTGGCTGACGAGGTATAGAGAGACACGACATGACATATATGACATGTGAATGGCATTGGTATGCACCACAAATGTCCGTATAAATCAAATTACAATCAAAAACCGTGGATTACAAGTAAGGTCTATGCTATACTATAATATCATATCATACCTTGAATCACTATCATATTACCATCATGGAATCCCAAAGCACAGACCATATCCTTGGCCCAGATCATGGCCCTAAGATCGCGGATGGTGACGTCGCCTGCCGCGCCAATCTCCCCACTATCAAGCTACAACACAGCTGAAGCTCCCCCGCCCTCAGTAACTGGAACTGGAACTGGAACTCAGCTGCAGCTAAAGCTTGTTTCTCCAACTTCTGGACCATCGTCATCGACCCAGCCCAATTGGATTGATAGTTCGTGTATCCCTGTTTTGGCCTGGCCTGGCCTTGTCTTGTCCTGTCCAGTCTTGTGTTGATAACATCTTTTCCCTCCCTTCATCTTTTCCTTTGGCATTTCCTCTTCTCGATAACCTGCGTAAGCCTCTCTCTAGATCATCCATCGCATGATCGATCAAACATGTCCAATCTAAAGGACCTGTACGGCCAGTCTGGCGACAAGGCCCAGACAAGCAACTTTGGGTTAGCACCAAACAATTCCTACAATACTCGATAACACATCTAACATTATCCAGTGTCGACTTTGTCATCCACTACAAGGTCCCCTCGTCAGGTATTTCTCACGCCATGCCTCTACAACGACTCTCACGCGACTAACCACCCCACGATAGAACGCGCCGAAGCTGAAGCCGGCTTCGTCCAGCTCATCCAAGCCCTAACCACTGTTGGTCTGGCCACCGAAGTCCGCCACGGCGAAACCGAATCCCTCCTCGTCTTCGTCAAGGTCGCATCTCCCGACCTCTTTGCCAAGCAAGTTTACCGTGCCCGTCTCGCCGACTGGCTTCACGGCGTCCGAGTCTCGGCTCCCCATAACGATGTCGCCCAAGCTCTTCAGGATGAGCCTGTTGTCGAGGCCGAGCGTCTGCGCTTGATCTACCTTATGATCACAAAGCCCCGTAATGAAGGCGGCGCTGGAATCACTCCCTCCAACGCCAAGTGGAAATACGTTGAGTCTGTGTTCCCCCTTCACAGCCATGACTTCAACAAGAACTGGATCAAGAAGTGGAGCAGCAAGTACACTCTTGAACAGAGCGACATCGACGACATCCGAGACAAGTTTGGCGAGAGCGTCGCTTTCTACTTTGCTTTCCTGCGATCCTACTTCCGCTTCCTTGTCATCCCCTCCGGTTTCGGCTTCGTCTCCTGGTTACTGCTCGGCCAATTTTCCTTCATTTATGCCTTGCTGTGCGGTCTCTGGTCCGTTGTCTTTTTCGAGTACTGGAAGAAGCAGGAGGTCGACCTTGCTGTGCAGTGGGGTGTCCGAGGAGTCTCGAGCATCCAGCAGGCAAGGCCTGAGTTTGAGTGGGATCGTGAGGCCGAGGACCCTGTAACGGGCGAACCCGTCAAGGTTTACGACCCTGTGAAGCGCATCAAAACTCAATTGCTCCAGATCCCCTTCGCTCTGGCCTGTGTTATTGCCCTGGGCGCTCTTATTGTGACCTGCAACTCTCTCGAGGTCTTCATCAACGAAGTGTACAAAGGTCCTGGCAAACAGTATTTGGTAAGAATGCGAACCGCTATGCTGCAATAACACAACTAATCGAGTCTTTCAGGGCTTCTTGCCAACTATCCTTCTTGTTCTCGGCACTCCCACCATTTCCAGTGTGCTCATGAGCGCTGCCGAGAAGTTGAACTCAATGGAGAACTATGCCACCGTTGATGGTATGAACTCACTTGACGTTGAAATATGACTCAAACTAACCTCGATAGCCCACGACGCTGCTCTTATCCAGAAGCAGTTTGTGCTCAACTTCATGACATCCTACATGGCCCTATTCTTCACAGCATTCGTCTACATTCCTTTCGGCCACGTTCTGGTTCCCTTCCTCGACTTCTGGAGGAAGACAGCTCAGGTTGTGACTTTCAGCGAGAAGCCGCTACCAACACAGGAATTCCAGATTAACCCCGCTCGAATTAGCAACCAGATGTTTTACTTCACCGTCACAGCGCAGATTGTTAACTTTGCAACTGAAGTTGTGGTGCCCTACCTTAAGCGGGAGGCGTTCGCAAAGGCCAAGCAGCTCAAGTCCCAGCCCAAGGTCCAGGATGACCACGAGGAGGAGGCTGCCTTCCTCGAGCGCGTCCGCAAGGAGTGCACACTAGAAATCTACGATGTCTCGGGAGACTACCGGGAAATGGTTATGCAGTTCGGTAAGCTGACGTTGGAAAATATTTGTGACACTGAATATCTGACCCGTGTACAGGTTACGTTTCTATGTTCTCAGTCGCTTGGCCACTAGCGGCTTGCTGTTACCTTGTCAACAACTGGGTTGAATTGAGATCGGATGCTCTCAAGATCGCCATCAGCAGCCGACGACCTATTCCCTGGCGAACTGACTCAATCGGTCCTTGGTTGACGGCCCTCAGTTTCCTCTCGTGGCTTGGCAGCATTACCAGCGCCGCTATTGTCTACTTGTGCAGCGGCGCCCGAGGCAGTGGCTCTCATGGTACACCATCCCCGTTGAAGGCCTGGGGTCTGCTGTTGAGTATCCTGCTTGCTGAGCACTTCTACCTGGTCGTTCAGCTGGCGGTTCGATTTGTCCTCAGCAAGCTGGACAGCCCCGGCGTGCAGAAGGAGCGCAAGGAACGTTTCTTGATGAAGAGGAAGCTTCTCGAGGAGAACATTGGCCAGGGCGCTTCGGAAGAATCTTCTGTTCCGGGTATCGATCACAGTGAAAAGATCACTCGCGCGGCCTTGGAAGAAGAGGCCCGTCAGACATCTATCCGAGGTCATGGAACGCCAGAGGAGACGTAAGTGAACTTATGTATGAGACTATCCAGCTTACTAACGCATAATGTAGATTCTGGCAACGCCAGCGAGGCATGAACGAGACCATTGATGTTGGACGAAGGATGATTGAGCAGCAGGTGAGTTATTGACATAAACCCATCTTTGGCAAAGGTCGAATGGAGCTAACGGTACTACAGAAACTCGCTACCGATAAGAATGGCAAGAGCAAGTCTGCTGTGCCAAGTATGAAGGCCGCTTAACGCATTTGCATTCATTGAATGCTTGAACGAAAATAGGTTGACAGAATGTTGAAAAGAGACAGAGATCGGCTGAGGTGGAACACTGGTTATTGCATACGAATGGTTACGAGCTCACGAATAGTACGGATTGGGTTGGATGGCTTGGTTGGTAAACGGAGTGCTTGTGCTTTGAATTGAAAATCGCTTTAAACCTGGCTATTATCGGTCAATAACATCATTTTCATGATTCTGCCTCTCAACATGATAAGGACTTTACTTGGCCTGGACAAGCTGCGAAGATCAAAATAGGCAGACACGTGCCACCTAGAACCCCATAGGCCAAGGCATTCATTCATTCATGTCAAAGGCTGAAGTGGAGTGTCACATGAAGCATGTGTCACTGTAACAGGGCGGAGGCTGTGCCGTATTCGATGCTGATCGTAGGATGAACAGCGCAGCAGCTGAATGCAGGCAGACCTTGTTAAGTCGAAACTAGCGAGTCGAACGAAAAACGTTGGGAAGCCAGTGCAGGTTGTCCTTTCTGTACTTTTTGATTGACTGGGGATTAACTTGTCCTGCAAGTGTTTCGGAATGTTCATGTAATAACAGGGTTCTTGGTCGTGATTTGGCCGTTGCTGGCTGCTCATGATAACGAGAATCAAGGCGTCTCTGGACGAATCGGTCAAGGCTGATTTAACTGCGAAAATTTGAAGTGTGTTGATGCCTGTACGTCTCGTTTTAAACGGCGTCGCCCTAAGAACATGTGTTATCTCTCTTCTAGTTAGCTTTGAAGGATCAATTAAAGCCTTGAGTGATCAGCGCTGTCAACTCTCGGTTTGCAACGTTTGTCGCCCGAGTTACCCCATGATTCCTGCGATCCACCTTGTAGGGCCTGGTCTCTGGTGGATATGGATTAATTGAGTACAGCAGTGGGAAAAGCAAGGGATGATGGTGGGATAAAGGAACCTCGGCAATCTCATCTTTGTGTAACTGAGCCGTTGATCATGAGTCAGTCAATGCTCAATTGGTTCTCGCAAGTTGAGACTGTTCCGGTGCTGCTGTGGCAACTTTGATAGCCTGGTAGAGTTACTGGATATTCTGTACCTAGCTCAATTGTAAAACGTCAACCCGAAAGAGCCCTCGGTCAAGATATTTTCTTTCTCCTGACTAGTGTTAGACTTTGCCGAGAATATCGACCGAGAGCGAACTGTTTTGATTAAATCGGTATCCACGTCCACATGGATTTGAAGTCTGGAAGAGGCAAGTATTACTTGAGGCCCTGACTCTCGAGATCAACCCCCAATCCCATTGCGTATATCCGTCAACGTGGGCAGCGGCAAGTGGAGCATTCTCCGCCCTTTGTCGTGCTGAAATGGAGACCCTTGCTCATCAACGCACGCTAGTTGAACCAGGCTGTTTCTGTAAGTTTAAAGCACTCAACTCGATCAAGCCAGAATGTCTTCGAGAACCCAGTCTGCCAGTCCAAAAGGTCCCCAATGCTCGGGCGGCCCCTAGTTGCAATAGTCAAAACTCGGAGCCTCAAGGGTCAGGGTTGAGCCATATCTCACCGGGGTCCGGCTCCCGGTCGGCCAATCGTCGCCGGCGCCGTCGTACACGCTCTCGCATGCCGCATGACACCCACGACACAAAGGAAGGGATCAAGAGGCCCTAGGCTAGGACTACTGCACTGCACCGCAACTGCCTGCTGTCGATTCGTTTCAAGCTCTCAGCTTGGGTGGGCATCTGGCATCTGCTAGTGTGCCCCGGTGAATGCCCCGGCGAATGCCCAGCCCAGCCCCGGACCATGGATTTTGATACAATAGATAGATCCCATGTTGGTTCCCTTCCCTTCCCTTCTTTTCCCTCTTTCATCCTTGGTTCCTAGCGTTAGTAGGTGGACGAACCGTTGTGGCTTCTTGCCTAGTCCGTCTCGTTTATTTTCCCTCTACCTCCCTGTCGTGTGATGATCCCCCTCCTTGTTCCTTCGGCCCCTCATCTTTGGCCTCCAGCGTTCTCCCGTCCCTCATATTGACTTACACGCCCACCTCGTCGATCAGTAATATTTGTCCTTCACCACAAAACTACTCGAACGGCCACTGGAATTTTTCACGAGGCTTGACTCCCCTGAGCTCATCATGGATGATGTCGCCGATCTTGTTATCACGCCTTTTCGTGATATCGTCGACAAAGGCCGAACTGCAGTAGAGAATGCAGGCGATGATAAGCCTATGCTTAAGGCTGCCCAGAGCCTCGTCAAAGAGGGCGAGCGTGCTCTCAAAAGAATCGAGCCGTTGTGTCGAAAGCACCTCGACGAGTACGGCTCCAATTTCTTGGACTCCCTCAAAGAAAGTGGTGAGTCTGTCGTGTATTTTCTAACCGTCCCCAGCCGATTGCTGGCCGTCTTCGAGTGGACATTGACTGACCCTAATCATGTAGATGAGATCGCCAATTTTCGCTCCGAGCTGAACGACCTGCTATGGGAATTCGAGGATTACATAGAGTTGGACGATTTCGAGCCCGAAAAGTTTGCCCAACTGCAAGCCTTGTCGCGCAAGGCCGCCCCCAAGATCTACGATATCCTCATGCGCCTCAAGCTCGAGGTCCCAATCGATCATGATGGTCGCTCCATCATGACTCGAATGTCCGGGCCACAATCGCGACCCATCTCACCAGATGCTCCTCCGATTCCCTTGTTATATCCCTTTTCCGACATGAGAAAAGATGCTCTTTCACCCGCCAACGTCCCACGCAGTACGTCATCGCTTGCTGAAAGTCGATCAAGCAACGATCCCGCGTCGGTTGAAGCAGCTACCGCCCAGTTGCGAAGCATGATGCAAGCACAGTCTGGACCAGACGAAGGCCTCCATTATGAATCTTCAGAGCCCAATCGCACGCCTCAGACTGCGCTTACACCCATTGAACCGCCCCCAAGGCCCCCATCCGCCAACCCGTGGGAGACTTCGTCACGTCCCCGCGAAGGTCACTTCTCAGATGACTTCTCTTTTGAGAGAAGGCAGCCTGTGGCCCCAATCGAATCACCAATTGAACCAATCTCACCGCCGCTGAGCCCAGACCAGAGCAAAGAACTTCGTCCTCGCCCGCTCAAGATGACAGGAGATCGCTCGTCCCAATATAGTAACGACTCTCAGGTTAGCTCGGTAGGAATAGAATCCGTAACACACGAAAGGACGTATAGCGTGTTCCCAACACCACGCGGTCGTTATTCAAGCCCCAATTCGATTCTGTCCACTTCGATACCCGAGGATGTCGTGTCAGATAGATCCAGCGCAGGCTATATTCCACAGTTCTCCCCAAGAATGCCTCCACCTCGAACGCACTCGCTTCCCCAATCCCGTCCAGAGTCGGTCGAAACCAACCTGGGTTCTGTCTTTGATAACAGTCGACCTGACGGGATAAACACCCCCCTTACAGACAACCGTGGATCCTCATTTTCAGGTGCTGATGGTAGCCCAACTCTTGGTACCGCAGAATTGAGCCCTCTCTCAGTTAAACCTCCACCGGTCAGCAACTATCAAGGGACGCTTGAACCAGTACAACCCGTTATGGTGCCGGAGGTAGATAATCTTCCTATTCCTGTGGAGACTGAAATTCCTGTTCCCGAACACCCACCAAATCCCTTTGCCATCGACTGCAAACTCAACCCCCAGAGCTCCTTTTATTTTCACAAAGGTTTCTGTGAGGGTGCGAAGGAGATCCTCAATGGGGGAGCCGGAGTTCGAAAAACCGTGAAAGCAGTAAGTTAACCACTCACTGTCCTTGCTCGTTGTATGTTGATTGGTATAGGGCTTTGCTTCTGCAGCCACAATTGCAAAATGTGTCAAGTGTCATTTTGAGCTTGATTTCAAAGAGATTGACTTAGATGTCAACAAAGCAGGTATGTCAGAAAACCCAACCGGAAACCCCGATATGCTGACAGTCTTGCAGATCGTGGTAACTTCATCAAGAATGGAATCGGGTACAGGCTTCGTTTCCTCCAAAAGTCTCATTTACCCACGAGACGCTCCGACGACGTTATGTATGGTTGTCCATTTTGCATTTCTCAAGGCCGAACACTTCACGCAAGCGATGCAACTGTCTTTACCAGCCAAAAGTCGCTCTTTGCGCATTTGGCTCGCCATCCCCGGCCCTTGCCGGCCGTCCCAGGCTTCACAGTGATCGAGCAGGCCACAATTCCAGCCCAGTACAAGAACGACTATGATATCCATTTCAAATCTCCTGTCGAAACGCACCCTGTCATAGAGAAGCATGCCGACATCTGCCTCATGCCTACAGCCACTTCAAAGGAGCCAGCCCGTCGAATGTACGGCCAAAGACTTTTGTACGACAGAACCCCCGCCCTTGAAATGGTGCAAGGAGCTAGGGTTTGTGGTATTTCTTGGCCCCCGAAGTATTTGGGAGAATGGGCCTTTGGATACCATGATTCGGTGTTCGCATCTGTGCCAACTGAGATCTTGCGGTTGGATCCACCACCGCCCAGTGACATCAAAATAGACGGAACGAGTCCCGTCCAGGCTACCGCGAGATGGAAGTTCAACCACAAGGATAAGATCAAGGGTGACTGGCTCAAGTTTGAGAAAGACGAAGTCATTACTAACATCAGCTGTAAGTTGCCTCCAACAGACCCTGCAGCCTTTCATTCGTGGCGCTTTTGATCTAACAGATGACTAGGGCCGTATCAAGAGTTTTGGTGCTGGTCAGGTACGAATGCCAAGGGTAAAACGGGCATTTTCCCGTCCGCCTTTATTGACATAGGCACCCTGCGGGATTTCAACACCGGCGGATCTGGCTCCGATAGGGCGAGTGTCGTGAGTAACGAGAGAAACAAGTCTTTGTCTGTCCTGTCTCGGTTCTCATCTCGCAAAACAAGCCGAGCCGGAAGACCTGGAAGCATAGCCGGCTCAATTAGCAGCAACGAGATGCCGCCGCTCCCAACACCAATCTCGAACGGGCGCGAGTAACATGACCAGGAAACTGGTAACATGGGGGTGATCAGTTTTGGCAAACCAGGATATACCACTTATGAGAACGGGCGTCAGGCGTATGGGCGATATACCCTAGGATATCCAGTCCTTCTTTCTTTTGTTTTGGTACAAATTCTTCACTATGTAAACCATATCCTGCCTTTTCGGGTGCGGGATCCGATAATCACTTGTATATCAGCCAGATTGTAAGCATCACTAGACTTTAACCAGAATTGTATGCTGGAATTTCGAAGAACATGCGTTCCTGGTCCGACCGTCGGCTCTAATCAAGCGAAGACCCCAACAACCTGGGATACTGTAGTCGACCCGGCTTTCGATAGATGGCTGCCTATCCGGATCGAATATTGCTTTTGGTCGATAATTACGCCTTCCAGAAATAGTGACAATATTCAATCTCATCCCGGAGGAAGGTCTTGCGCTGACCCGAGTCTGGTCTGATCGATTGACTGAACCGCCGAGCTTAGTGAAATACGCCCATTCCGATGTATTTTTGCAATTTCTTGATCATTGAGGACCAATAAACGAGGGTCTTATTAGCGAACAAGCCTCAAAATGGCATGAAGTGGTTAATAAGCGCCAGAGCATCCGCCATTTGTCGCCGTCCAACGACCGCCAAGACAAAGGCTGACATGGTGCGCGCTTGGGACGAATATAGCAGGAATCAATAAGGCTACGAAAACAAACCCGGGTGAGTATTGTCTCAATCCGCGCTTCTGTGCTCCGAGAACGTAGATATCGTCTTGTTGGTAGGTCAATGGATGTGCATAGATAGGAATCAGGAGGGAACCTATAGTGAGGCTCCATACCCAGATTTTAGTGCAGCACCTGTGCACCTGCCATACCTTGCACAAGATCTCCAGGACAGCTGCAAACTCCACTGAAAGCAGGTACCACCGACCCAGTTAACGACCCACGGATTGGTTTGTTTCAACTTTCAAAATGCTCGGGAGGTGGGAGGATAGGAGAAAAGACCCATATTCACGTTAGACGCTAATGTAGCTTTTCTTCTGCCGTCCCCAATGCGGAACATTGGTTGCTTGTCGAGGGCCTCGACCTGTTGGTTATGACTTACAAGATCATCCTCTCATGTACGATTTCTGCAGGTCCTCGCCTCGTTGTCTCGCTGAATTTTCGTCAACTCAATCGGAAAATTTCAATGAAACATCGGGATCTTGACTCGTAACTGACTATCACTTCCTCTTACAAACGAGCTGAGCAATGCACAATGATGATCATGTACTGCATGCTGTAAATGCATGCTACCTCTCAGAGATCTTCTCCGAGATCGACATGGTAGGCCCGGTAAGGGCTTGCTTAAGATTATTAGACAATGCGATAAATGTCAATGCTACTCGACTTTCCACCGATGTCACCCAAATAGTGTCCTTCGAAATATTCTCCTAACTGGGGTCAGTCTCAGTTGACAGACTGGCCGAATTTAGCAACATTTACTTTACCTCCGACATCGAGAACCACGGACCTGATAAAGGCGTTTACACAACAAGCTCTTTGACGAGTCCCTTTCCCGATCAGGCCACAAGTGAGACCGTGCTTCTAAATTCTATCGCTTTGTGCAAGGATTGATGTCAAAGGCTTCGATAATCGAAGCCTTGCCCTTGAAAACAAGGTAAGGTTCGCCAAGAAGAAAGCAGAAGCGCCAACAACTCCAGCGGCTACAGCGGAACCTGATATGTCCTGAGAGGCAAGATGTTGTACAAGACGAGTTTACCAACTGAGGAGAAGAACCCGGCGTCGTGCAAACCGGACAATACCTACATCACGAAGCACCAGCAATGCCACCTTTAGGGCTGTCCAACAAGGCTTTGACTTTGATGCGTTGGCAGAAGAAATAAAACAGGATGGGACGATTCTGAGGAGTGTCAAGATCTATAGTCTTTGTGTAGTATTGGCATCCATCTGGGGGCGATTTCTGAGTGATAGGCAAATAGCGCATAACATTGGCATCCAGATGTTGGCAAGTATGAAACACCGACCCCGGCTCCGAAGCCATGACAGCACAACAGAACTATCCATGACAGGGTAGAAGGCTACGCATGACGACCGAGTATCGGTCGGTCTGCATGGGTTTGGTAGAGCGTGGTACCAAGAACAACTCATCACTGGTAGGGATCAAGTTTACGCAGAAGAGGAAGATGTAGATCTGGAGAGTTTTGTTTTTGAGATTTAGTTTACCCTGTACAGGATCAACCTTGAAGCCATCCCGTGCCGTGTTTTCAGGTCCAGGAACCGTGGGGTTATAAACCAATGTCGGTATCAGGTTCAGCAAACTCGGGCATACTGTAGCTGAAAGCACGTGGCGGCGAGTGTCACAGCATTCAGCTAGCAACGATAAGGTCGGATTCAAGGGCAGATGCCCTGAGACTACGGCAGGGGGAAAGCTCCACAGCGGCAAAAAATAGTGCATCTTTCCGCTGTAGCGTCAGGGGTAGACGCCGGCAGTCTCTCTTAGCATGATGGGTTTGAAACATCACAACAGACCCATCACAACTTATGGAACCCAACCCAACGATCGACTCTTCGTCTCTTGTGCGCTCGGCGCGTCGCATCTTCACCTTCAGCCTCCGTCTCGCCAATCACTGATCTTTTTTGCTCCGAGAGCCCACTTGCTCCACCGCGCCTTGGCTGGCATCATGCTGCATTGGTAACACCCCTGGCTTGGCTTTCTCCTCGATGGCGAGCCATGCCATGCCATGGCCGTGGTGCTGGCCATGTCCACGTTGAGAAACACTCAATGCAATGCAAGTCATGGGGGAGTCTGGCGTGGGACTAGGCATGGAGGCATCCACTTGGGAGCAAAAAGTTTGACGTCCATATGTTGCCATAGATCTTTCTGTTTGTATATAGATCTCCCTGGTCGTCCTCTCATAAGTTATACCCGAGCTGTTGCTGTTGTCCATGACTCTGATTCATTCAACCCGGCAAGAGTATTAATATCCAATCCATCTCTTACCTTCTTTTGTTCCCATTCAAATGCTTCTAAGGAACTTACTACTTTAACTTATACCCTTTGATCAACATGCACTTCTCCTGGGGTGGGCTCGTAGCTCGAGCAACTTTCATTACTTCTGTTCGACCTGAAGCTCGCGCTGTTACAACATATACTGAAAAAGCCGTCACTACGATCCAAAAATTAAACGAGGACTTCTATAACTCTGGCACTGGCATCTGGGACAATGCTTGGTGGTCCAGTGCGAACATCGTCACTATCCTAAGTGACTTCACAACACTATCCCTCGACGAAGCGAACAAGTTAAATATCGGAGGCATCTTACAGACTACATACACCAATGCTCAAAAGACAAGTGTTCACACCATGAAGACAATGACCAATGGACTCGTCAGTTCCGCCTACTGTCTGGATTCGAACTCTGGTTGTATGATGAAGCGTGGTTTCATAGAAAAGCGCGGCTTCGACGACTTTCTTAACGAGTTCTACGACGATGAAGGCTGGTGGGCTCTTGCTTGGATCCGGGCGCATGATGCTACAGGCGATGAGCAATACCTCGAGGCTGCTATCGACATCTTCAATGATATGCAAGGTGGCGCTGGTACACCATGTGGTGGTGGCATCTTTTGGAAGAAGGATGGCGACTATGTCAACGCAATTGCCAACGAACTCTACCTCGCAGCAGCTGCTTCTCTAGCACGACGCGTTCCAAACAACGGCACCTACCTAGAGATTGCTAAGAAGCAGTGGAACTGGTTCTCTAATAGTGGTTTGATCAACGAGAAGGGCCTCATCAACGACGGGCTTACGGACGACTGCAAGAACAATGGTCTTCAAACTTGGAGCTACAACCAAGGAGTTATTCTGGGTGGTCTTGTCGAGCTTGCGATTGCAACTGGCGATAAAGCTTACACCGAAAAGGCCCACAAGATTGCTTATGCGGCTATCAAGGAGCTTACCAACGATGATGGTATCCTCATTGAGACCGATGATTGTGAGCTCAAAGATGGTCACTGTGGCACAGACGGACAACAGTTTAAGGGTGTCTTTGTCAGAAACATTCGATATTTGAACACCGTCTCACCGAAGGCTCTCTACCGTCGGTTCATCACCAAGAATGCCATCTCGATTTGGAGGCACGCCCGCAGCGATGATAATAAGCTCGGGGTTTCCTGGACTGGGCCTTATATCGAGGCCACTGGTCCTTCGCACAGCAGCGCTTTGGATGCTCTTGTAGCAGCTATTGCTGTTTCATGAGCAATCTAATCGTATGATTTAGAATGGGAAAGTCAAGGATGTCTGGGCGTCATGGATGGGTAAAACTATGGATTGGTTATGGCGAATATGGATGATTTCACTGGGCACAATAGACAGACACGGCTATTTATGAGCATCAGACAGGATAGGGTCTGGAACTCTTGGTTTTTTTCTTTCTTAATGGTTGATACCCCTTTAGAGGATTTGGAGGATATTAGAGAGGTAGCTGGAACTTTACCTAAAGAGAAGGATGGATGCTGGAGAGCAACTCATAGAGACACTCATTGTAACTGTTTTATGATAATCGAAATTTACTATATGACGACACACTATTCGACTCTGAAATAATTTGGTGAGACAAACTACTACTAAAGATATTCATGATTGCCTATTGACTGCAATATTGTTGATTGTTGTTAGCTCTTTGGGCTGTTGTTCAACGCTATACAGTGTTGGAAGAGCCATTGTACAGTGCACACACTGTACAATGTCTTTAACGTCCAACTTCTGATATGGCAATACGGAAAGCTATTCACGACAACATCTCTTGCTTCACAAATAACGCCTTGCAACTGAACAAACTATAACATATATTCAGTCTGGATTCCAAGGCATTCACAGAGAAGCAAACCAATTGTTCACTCGAACCACTATCACCGAGCCTTGGACCCGCTCACCTTCCAGGGATCGCAGTTAACTCGTTGCCTGGCCTCTCATAATATGTCCTACATGACGAGGTAGCATTTCTCATCCTCGCAAACATCAGACTACACAATCTTCTTGTGCTATAACAGCGCAAATGGATGCCCCAGAAGCAGACATCGACATCAAACTGCAGAAGATTTCGGCAGATCTTCTCGGAGATTTTGACCGCTCCCTGCCCCAGTTCCTCTGGAAGCCCGATGGCCACGGCGGCACCAGAGTGCGCTCACGAGTGCGCGCAAAGGAGACGTGGCGACTGACTAACACTGTAAGCGATTATGAGATACTCCTACTTCACTGACTAACGCTACTTTTTCAGCTCCTGGACCCTTTTCAAGAACTTCCTCAGCTGTTGGATCCCTATCTGCCAAAGTGGATTCCCCTCCTTGCGGAAGCGTTTCTCAAGCATCTGCAGACACGCCATCGGGGAAAGACACTGTCATCTCGCTCTAAACTCTTGGTTTCTGTCGAGTTTGCTATATGCAAAATTTTGTACACTTTTTGCAAGATTCGTGGCGAGAAAGTCATTGTGCGCTTTCTCAATGTCGAAGCCAAGTACCTTGAGCTATTGCTCCTTGCTATAGAGGAGTCCGAGCAAGCTTCTGCCGATGATGTTGCTCTGGGTAAATGGTCTTGGGAAGAACGCTATGTTGTTCTTCTGTGGCTCTCACATCTTTTGTTGGCACCATTTGATCTCTCGACGATCTCTTCCGTCGATTTGCAAGATATTACAGCACCGGACATCCCGGGTATGGTCTGGCCCGAGAACCTCCCTGCTATTACTGTACGGATGATCCCCCTTGCTATCAAATACCTTGGTACCCCTGGTAAAGAAAGAGATGCTGCAAAGGCCCTCTTAGTGAGAATGTCTATTCGACGCGACATGCAACAACTCGACGTCTTAAAGAGCCTTGTCGACTGGTCCCTTGCTTCTTTAAGCTCACGCAAGGATCAGCCTCTGCAGGCCACATACTTCTATCTCGGCGTCTTGTCATTCCTCGCTGGAGTCTTGCGTGCATCGTCAGACACTTCGGACATGAACCCTTATCTCTCTACCATCTTCTATGCTATCCATGCAATCTCCATCGGCGAGGATGAACTCTCAAAAACCATCGTCTCATTTGCCCTTGCGAGAAAGATGATTCTCAAGGTTATCCGATCCGTGGTTGTGTTACGTCTTCGCCAGACAACACAAGACATGGTTAGCACCGAACTCACCGAGACAGCTATTGGATATCTGCTCGAGTCCGTTTCTGACAACGACACACCTGTTCGGCTTGCAGCGAGCAAATCCCTGAGTATCATCACGTTGAAGTTGGACCCCGATATGGCGTCTCAAGTTGTCGAAGCCGTTCTTGAATCACTGAACCGTAACGTTCTCTGGACAAAGCCAGCTGGGGGCAAACCAGTCAGAGATTTGTCTGCTGTGAATAACCTCGAATGGCACGGACTCATGCTTACACTCTCTCACCTGCTGTACCGACGATCCCCACCAACTGAACAACTGTCTGACATTGTCCACGCTCTGCTCCTCGGCATTTCATTTGAGCAACGAAGCATGTCCGGAGGTAGCGTTGGTACCAATGTACGAGATGCTGCTTGTTTTGGCATTTGGGCCTTAGCACGTCGGTACACAAGCGATGAACTCTTGGCGATTCCTACGCATTCTGTCTTTGCAGCCAAGGCTCATCCAGCAACGAGCTCGATTCTTCAAGTTCTCGGAACAGAACTGATTGTCACTGCTTCTCTGGACCCCGCAGGAAACATCAGACGCGGTGCATCAGCGGCACTGCAAGAGCTTATTGGACGACACCCCGATACCGTTGAGCAGGGTATTTGGGTCGTGCAGACTGTTGATTACCACTCTGTTGCACGACGCTCGAGAGCAATCGAAGAGGTGGCCGTTAATGCGACTAGGTTGTCGAACCAGTACGGTGAAGCCATCGTAGATACCCTTTTAGGTTGGAGGGGAATCGGCGACCTCGATGCTGCCTCGAGACGGGTTTCTGGTGCTGCTTTCGGCGCCCTCACCTTCGAATTATCCGACACTAAATCTGGCGACTCTCTAGCTCGGTTCGAAACCACTGTCAAACTGCTTACCGATCGTCTCAAAACACTTCAAGCGCGGCAGGTCGAGGAGAGGCATGGTCTTCTGCTGTGCTTTGCTGCGGTCCTTGACAAGTTCCCTGCGTTATTTGACGCAGGTTCAGCACAGCATAATTCGCCACTAATTCGTGAGATACTATCGACAGTGTCAGGCGTGCTGGAAAATCTGCAGTCAACTGCCTATCGAAAACCAGAGCTGCTTGCCGAAGCCTCAAGTCGCCTTGTTGTCTCGGCGTTGCCTATACTGCAAGTTGCTGTTCTCGGTACAGACTCACAAGAAGCCCTCCGTCCGGGTCAAGAACTGCTTCACCCCAAAAACTCATCTGGCTATCTCAGTCTCGTATCTGCACTTGATTCAAGTGATAATACTCGAAGTGCAGCAGTAGCGCGGTTGATCTCATCCTTGCGGGCTATTGTTCCAACTTGGTTGAACCGTAGCGAACAAGAAACGGCTGAACCAACTGCGGCTGCATCGCTAGTTCTGTTGATATTCTCTGGACCAGAGGATCGAAAGGCACTACTGAGCGAGTGGGCAGAAACTGTCCAGCGTCGCCCTACGAGCCGAACTGCAGCCCATGGTAACGGCTACTTTTCTGCGCTTACAATCGCTCAACCCCTGGTAGATTCATCTGATGATGTGGCCTCTCAGGCAATCTTGGAACGATGGGCATGGGATAATGAAATAGATACCCGAGTCGCCATCTTGCAGAGCTTGACAAAAAGCAGTGTTCTGCAGAACAAGCCTTTGACATTTTTGCAATTGATCGCAGAGGGGCTGAACGACTATACTACGAATGCCAGAGGAGACGTCGGATCGCATGTCCGCGTTCACGCTCTCAGAGCTGTCAGGACACTATGGAGTAAATTGGATGAAGCAATTCCTCAAGGTGAGTGGGTAAAAGAATCTGCACGAGTTCTTTTCTTTGGCGCTCTCCGTCTCTCTGCCGAGAAACTTGATCGCGTGCGTCCTGAAGCCCAGGCTGCTGTTGCGCTAGTCCTGCAAGAAGGGTATGTTGAAACATGCAGGTCGATGAATCTGAGACATGATACTGACTGCTTTCAGCCATTCCAAGCAATTCCTCGAACTCACTTTCTCCTCTAAAGCCTACTTCCAGAGCTTACTCAACCTCCATGTTGGAGACCGTCTTCGGCCATTGCTCCTCGACGTTGCCAAGGGGGACCCAAGTGCATGGATGACAGAGCTCATGTCTGGTTTCGTCGCATCTGCGGACACGGGTAATGAAGACCTAGTCATCGCTAGTCGAGCTGCGCTTTCCGACTTCTGCGAGGCCAGTCCTGAAAACCTAGACCTCATCTGCCAGGCATTGTTGCAGAACCTCAAGACCCGACAAGGCCAGGACAGGGTCATTGTGCCGACCCTGGAGATCATTGCATTCCTTTTTCACGTGCAACTCTTCCAGAAGAGTAGCGTCAACCTCCGCAGCCTGTGCCTGCAGACGCAGAAGGCGGGTTACAAAACGGGCAACGTCCGCAAGCTCGAAGCATGCACCAAGGTCTACGGAGGTGTTGCATCAATGGCTGGTCAGGAGGGCGCAGAAGCAGGTGTCCAAGAGGCTAGGAGGCGCTTGGGAGCATTGCTGTATCATCCCTGGCCCAAGGTCAGGAGTATGGTCGTGGATGAACTCTGGGGCGTTCTTGGGGATCAGGAGGAGACCGCAGAGAAGTTGAAGGGTGTGGACTGGGGTCAAGCCGGAAAGCCACAGGTCAAGACCGCGGTGGAAGAGCTGCGGTTAAGCTAGTTTGGGGATATACATATCGCATCCCGATATGGCAGTTCAATATGTTGGAGAAGGTGAGAGCGCGGCAAAGCATTGACATATGCACGGCTCGAAATGTGGTTCCTGATCGACCCGTAATAACGAGGCTGTAAGTATGTAGCTACTAAGAGCCGACATCTACCGAATAAAGTCGGTTCGTGGGCGTCAGAGTTATGAATCGTGTGTCCCAGAGAGGAAGGTGAGCGAAACAACGGGCAGCCTCCGCTCGGCCAAAGACAACCCTCCTAAGAACAACCACCACGCGATAAACGGCGAGACAAGGGTGACTGCGAAACTACCTTATGCACAGTGCTGCTGTACAGGGTACAGTGGCTTGAGAAGCAAGAAGCCACGAAACTGTCTTCATTTTAGAATTACTTAGGCCAAGCTTTCCTGTCAGTGACCGACTCGTCAAGGTTTACCCGGTATCAAGCCAACGCAACACACGGCAAAAGGCATTTTGACTTTGCGCCACGTTTCTAGTAGTGTTCTAGTCAATGTCATTAATCTGTATGGATCATCTCAAACAACGGCTGTGGACGTGCTTGTCGATCAATCATACAACAACCAGGTTGAACGACGTCTCGTGCTAAAATCTAGGCTGGACAATAGTGTATGTGTGTGGTGAGGATAGGAGCCAGCTATCTTTACTAGCGGTCCAAGTTGAAGGCAGCTAAGATGAGCGCAGGGGCAGACACTCCGAAGGCAGAGATGAGAGACTGCCCGTCAACACTTGTAGACTATATGAGCTGAGGCTCTTCAGGTTTATGTTGACAGGTGTATTTTCGACGTTGGATCAAAATAAAATAAGCTTTGAAGGCAGCATTGACCATTTCGCGGCTCTGGATCGACATTGCGAGCACTGATGGCTGCATAGCCGTTGCAGAAAAACTGAAGTCTGACACCGGTGTCTTTGTCTTAGACTGATCGTGCCGTGCCTGGAGGCTGGAGCCAACGGAATCGGGCCGGCGACGATCCTTTTGACAGCCCTTGACTGATACGCAAGGCCTGGGATAACTATCCAGGGGTTGGATCGTGGCAGTCTGGCAGTCTATAAGATTAGCCAATACTGTGACAGACCGTTTTAACTTATTAGCTAGGTTGAATTGATGTTTTGATGTGGATATATTCGCATAGACGAGATGGATATGGCGTGTTTTGCTCCGCATATGCGGGCGCTGTAGCTGGAGCTGGAGTTGGAGCTGGAGCTAAGGGGAACTATGGAGGCGAGAGGGCATCGGTTGGACTGAAGTGAAGCCAACGGCCAGACCAGCCCAGCCCAGCCCAGCCCAGCTGCCTAGGTAGGCACAGTACGGTGCAATAGCCGCGAGATAAGGCTGATGCATGCATCGTGAGATGTGGAGTTTTGTAGATAAGAAAAGGAGTGAGGCCGCGAATTGTGGATATTATCTGTGCGGTTAATTGTTAATAGCCATCAATTTCGACATGTCGGATTTGTTATGCCTGATGAGGGGCGATGTTATAAGGCAAAGATCCCTGATGCCTAAGGTACTTGGCAAAGAAGGTATGAAAGGGAAGGAGTGTTGCGCTTTCATCGTGACATCTTTCAAGGTTTGGTACTAGGTATGGACAAGTACGGCAGGTATGAGTTTCACTAGACAAGGTACCTACCTACCTTAGGTAGCGGAGGTGGGTAGGAAGTTCTGACGTGCGCTAAGTCAGTCATTATCTCATCATGTTGTTTTCTACATCACCAAAAAGATTTGCACTTCACTTCTCCAGCCGGATCAGTCCCAGTAGAACGGTCAGAAGAGCGTGGGGGGCAGTATGCTTCTCTTATCAACTCTTGCAACCACGTTGTCGCGTGATGCGACAACCTCTTGGCGGTTGGTTGGCTGGCTGCAGGTTGGACCCTTGTTCCAACATCTAAACCTGGGGGAAATGCGAGCTTCATATTGGACAACTTCCACTCCCCGCCTCTTGTGATCGAACCAGCAAATACACGTTTATTCAAGTCAAGCGGTCATCAATGGGAGACTGCCTAACGAAATGAATCACGTTGTCATGATGGCAAAGAGCAGCCTGTGGTTAATTGTCCCACAGCTGACAACAAAGACGAGGGATGCTAGTAACGATAGTCAATGCGTGTTGGCAACCTGGAACCGCGTCCAGCCACGATACAGAATGGGAACACCTTGCCCACACTCCTTTCAGATACCGGGCACTTCCGTGCATGACACGTGAAATCGCCAGCAAACTGAGCCCAGGCTAAGCTCGAGCAACAGCCCTCGTCGACAGACCACCGACCTGGCCAATCTCAAATCATGGAAAAGTCAATACCTCGGCCACGGCTATTCTATCCCTATCACACGGGATGAAAGCCGACAACGGAGCCGCACTCGGCTCACCACGAGGAAGCCACAACGCTACCAAGTCCACGGCAGTTTAGTGGCGTTTTTGCTCAACATTGCCGGTACCGCGCCGTGAGCAGCGTTAAATATGCATTCTCATGACTAGCTCTCGAGGCCAGTATTCAATTTTACCAAGCCTGGTGGCTGATTTGCCCAGCCCCGCCCTGTTGCTTGCGCCAGGAGCTGCACCGAGAATCATCTTCCCGATTTGAAACAACGAGGAAAAGACCCTGAAATGCCAGGACCACAACGTTTACAGTGGGCTTTCTCACATCAATCCACCGTCACAATTGGTATTAGTTGCGCGCCTATCAACACCGATATAGGAAAAGAGTCTGGTGTATTCATGAAAGTGTCCATACACGGTTGGTAATGTTGACGATTCATGGGCCGCTCAGGATGTTGGCCACTTGGCATCATTGGGCTCTAAGAATCATTTTGATTTCGTTCCCATATTGTCAGTGTTAACACGGGTTGGTAGTCTATCTTAGGCCACCTAAACCGTTTGTTCTCTAGACCACTCCCTCCCTCCATCTCAGCCTTGGCTAGACCGCGCGACCCCAATCGCTGGCTTAATGCGGACGCCAAGACGTTGATGTCCTTGATCCCGATACGTTCGGCACCCGTGGCTATCGACAATCCTCTGCTTACTCGATTCCATGCCCAGATGCTGGGTATCACGTTACTAAAGTAGCCACCTCAGTTCATCACTGTGCAGTTCAGTGTTGCCAGCTATCCAAGTTCCAAACCCTCAAACCCCCAAGTGCACACTAAGCCGACCACAATCTGCATCAGCACTCCAAAAGACTCATCGATCCAGCCCCATTGCTCCAGTGCTAGTGGAGCAAAAGCCAAAGACGACCGGTGCTTTGGATGCTCTTGGGTAAACCCCTGTCTCTATCTGGCTGGCCCTTTCATCGATCCTTGGCCAACACCCCTCCCTCCCTCAGGACGCACAGGGCCACAGAATGACGGGCCCACGGGCCTTGGGGGCCATAGACTCGTGTGGGTGAGTGCGTGTGCTGCGCAACCCGAGGACTCGACCACCAACGCTACCGTGCAGTGACTTACTGTGCCTTCCGGATGGCCAACCGGGACGAGTCGATTCGCCCGCACCACACTGCTCGCCTCCGCAATATCTTGGGACCAGCCGCACCTTGTCCGCCTCCACTCTTCTTCTTATCTTAACTTACTGCATCCTCTGAACTCTTCCCTATCTTCATTCTAGCCTGGCTCCCTTTCTTACCTGGCCGCAGCTTGTTGGCTCACTCTCCGATCGATTGCGAGGTGACAGACAAATGCATCCCATCACGGACCTGCATCGTCGACAATTCCACGCATTTACCTTGGCTCTAGATTGAGCACTTCAACAACGATTGCGTATTTCAACAGTACCAACGTTACCTACTGCACCTACTGCTCTGTCTTGAACCTCATCTCTAACGGCACGTTTACTCTTTCGACACCTGTCGCCGATACTCTGATCTGTTATCGAATTTAACGAACCTCGACGAACCTACGATTTTCATGCATTCTTTGCTCACCGAGCCGTTGTTACTACCAGTCAAGTGCCACCGCCGGCGGCCTCATGTTGAGGTGAACAATCGGAATAACTCAAGGCCAACTCCCGGCTCAACGCCACGACACCTTCGACCACCCACTTCGTTCTCGCCGTAACCTGCGACTAAGCTCTAACCCTCGACACTTGTTACCTCGCTCGTCGAGCCCTCTGCGGAGGACGACGAGCGCGGACTGGGGACGTAGGCATGGCGCTCTATTCGGAACCTCCAACTCTTCGCGAATTCAAATATGATAAGCCTACTCTGCTCGTTTGCTGGTGGGCGACGTCGTTTTGTACTCTCATCATTCTTCTGCGGCTAGCTGGTCGTTTCATTCGCACGGAACGATTGTTCACTGAGGATCGCGTCGCCGCCCTAGCCTTGATTCCTCTATACGCTCGCATGGCATGCGTCCATTACATTCTGATTTACGGAACCAACAATGCTCAATTCGATGACGTTGAGCTCACTGATCAACAACTGCGTCAGAAGTCTATTGGTAGCGGTCTTGTACTTGCCAGTCGAATTTTCTACGCCGCAACGTATGTGGCGCCCTTTCTTACCCGTTCCTTTTCATCGCCCGCTGTCTTTGAATGTCGCATTAATGACTGAACTTCACCTACTGACCTTATGTACAATAGTTTATGGATACTCAAATTCGCAGTTCTCGAGTTCCTTCATCGATTGACTCGTGCTACGTGGGAACGATCGTGGCAGAGGTCTTTATATGTCATTCGTATCATCCTCGCAGCTACCTTTGTTGCCGTCGTCATTAGCGATTTTGTTGAATGCCGTCCTTACAGTCACTACTGGCAGGTGTTACCTGACCCTGGTGGCCAATGTCGTCAAGGTTATGTACAGCTTCTCACCATGGCGGTCTGCAACGTTATCACCGACCTGTTGCTCGTCATCTTCCCAATCCCAATTATTATAACAAGCGGAATGACCATCAAGAGGAAGATACAGCTCGTGCTTCTATTTTCTCTTAATTTGTCTGTTGTAGGGGTTACTTTATATCGAGTACCACATATCATCGAAGAAGATGGTCGTCAACAATATCGATCGCTTTTAGCCTCTGTAGAGATCTTATTCGCTACAGCAGCAGCTAACTCGCTGGTACTGGGATCTTTTATGCGCGACCGAGGCCTCAAGAAGCAAAAATTTCGCCGCTCGTCTGTCGCCGAATCCCTCGATCCTTCACTTAATCTCCGCCGTCCAACTATGCATCGACACTGGGGAAGTGATGAAGATCTCGTGCGAGATGTTGGCATGACGGTTGATCCTGAAATTCAAGACCAGCCTGATAACTCTAGCGAAAATGGTGTTCTACAATACACCCCTGCCCCTCTTGTTCGGAAGCTGAATCAAGATCTCGAGCACTGGCAATTTCCGCAAAGACAACGCAGCAATGCTGAGCGCAGCGACGATTCTCTACTACCCCACGATCCTCTCTCCCAATCGAAGAACGAAGCTGGCGTCCAGCCAAGAAGGGTTTCTTTCTTTGACGTGGGCGGTTTGCTCGATGTGCCACGAGAAAGCTCGGGAAGTTTGCGGGCGAATAGCCGCGATTCATCTAACGAAGAATCGGCACAGGCTCATACTCCCCCTGCACCTTCACTACCAGCTAGTTCAGGGGGGTTCCGTCGAGGTTCAACTGCCTTGCTCCAAGATCTTGGTGGTCTGTTTGGACCCATGAACGCGAGACAACCTCGATCCAAGACCAAGCCTGTGGGGACAGAACTGCAACCGATACCGCAATCCCGACAAGAGTCACGGCCCGATATAAACGGGCAGCCGGGAACGGAGCTGAGGGATCCTGGCGGCCTTTTGAGTTGAGACCGCGATAATCATTTGGGACGGCAAGCCAACCACTTTTACGACATATAGCATTTTCATGCACGATTACCATACGACGATAGCGATTTTTCACCATGGCATTTCTTAGCCATGGGCTTGTAGATATAGACACTGCCGTTGGTCTTTCAGTAACGGATCCTGAGTATCTTTTTCGGCTGGGAGGATACAGCGGAGTAATGCATAGGGAAGGGATCTTCTTATTTGGGTATATGTGATGTGAGCCTCGACACGAGGCAGGATATGGGATTTGGACATCCACACGACCATCGGGGTTTGGACATGATTTTTTTCGGATTTCACAATGGGTTCTTTTTGGGTTGTGGTCGTCTGGTTGATATGGATACTGGTTATATACCCCGGCGAAAGCCAAGTTTACGTTTAATGGAATTGATACGACTTCTTACGGATTCATCTTTGCCGTCTAGATTTGACAAATACCTGTCATTCGTGTGATAGCACTGCTCAGAGTGAAATGAGATGGTTTCTGAAGTTCTTCCTCGAAACTGGCCGAGCTATACTATAAGCAACATATTGTTTAACCGACTTGCGTGAACGTATCAAGTACTCATTCAGAATATTAGAGAAAGCACGCGCAATTGAAAGACATAAACCCTGATAAATGCTTTGTATTCCTTAATTGGCTTTGCTATGGCATAGCGCAACATACATAGAACCCCTGAAACGCCAGCTTTTTTAGAATTTCAAGTGCAGTTTGACGCCTCCGTCCTCGTTCCAAAAGCCCTTCCTTCCCTTTGACCAATCCAATAGCTGGTGTCGTTCGTCACAATCTCAAGATAGCCCTCCCATCAAATGCTCTCGACTCTCCTCTCAGTAGGTAAAACTACACGCACAATCGATAACTAGCGTATCGACCAGCCGTTTCACTGTTTCGGATAATCTTGACGACCTGACCTCGCTTGAGACCTAGGTAACGAGCGACCGGGTCTTTTTGCAGAATACGCGGCAGCTGGGTCTCCTTGAGGCGGTAGCGCTTGAGGAGGGCGCTCTTCTCGTCGCGGGAGAGAAGGACGTGCTTGGGAACAAGCTCGTGGTGGGTGATGTTGACGAGCAGATCGTCCTCGAGGAAGCACTCAATCTTGGCGAGTGACTCGACACTGGCAAGGGACTTGCGGGCGGCGGGCGAGAGAGGGACATGGGTAACCATAATGCCCGTCTTGTAATGGTTCGTGATTACGTACGTAGCGAACTGACGAATCTGGCTGACACCGAAGGTCTTATCGGCGAGAAACTCGACCCAGATTGGGCCACAGTCGGGGACGGGGTCAGGGTTGGCTGCTGTCGCAGGAGGTGTGAACTTGCGGATCATGTCTTGGCTGGGACGCGCCGAAAACTGGAGCTTAGCGCGGCTGCGGTTGATGATGTGTTAGTTCCGTGTTGTCTTTGTTCGTGATCGCAGGTATCGTTGGTCTTACTTGATGGAGCCATCGGGGTTGCAGTACTCGTCGCGGAAGCGGTCGAGCGAGATCTTGACTTCCTCTTCAGCGAGCTCGTATTCCTTGAAAGGCGAAAGTCAGCTCTATGAAGTGAGTGTACAGAAGAGCTGCGCGATTGAATGCATTGCGCGCTTCTTCTGGAAGTCTATCATGAGACGTTTGGGACAAACATACTCGGTCCGCGACCATCTCATGGACGGTCCTCCATGCCCGCCATAGTCGGACAACCTCCTTTGACTTGGCGTCTGTGGGAACGTGATCGATATCCATGGTTTTTATGTGTTAGAAGTGCGATCCGGATTGTGGTGTTGGTGGTCGAGCTATTACGGGTGAAAAGTATGGTCGTGATCGCGAGCGTCGTCAAAAATGTTTCGCTCAGCCTTGCATCGGCGCCGCAAAAGTCCAAAGTTCTTTGAGCGGGTCAGAGCGCGGATGCAGTCATGTGATTCAGGTCAGCCACAGCCCGCCACATACTTCTCCGCTGCACCAGCCACGGCACCGAGTCTAATAAGAGGTGGGGCGGGAAAAAACAACCCCAACTACTGGGCTGGCGCTTTTCAGTGGCTCCCAGGACCCTTCAGCGGCCTCGGGTCGCTCCCTTTCCAGTGAACGCTAGGGGAACGACCCGAATCCAAGGGAGGGGCAACCCCCTAGAAAGAGCATCCGACAGCACAAGACAGCGGGCAGGAGCGAGACAGCTCAGGGGCGCACGGACCTGAGCCCCAACGGGCAACTTAACAGGTCGCAAAGACACGGGTCCAGAACAGAACCTAGTTAAGCAGAAGTAGAAAGCCTGCCAACTATCATCTGGGGGGCTTCTTTTTTTCTCTCTCCTACTTTTCTTCCCTTCCACACTTGATCTCGACAACACGTGTCGTCCTCACTCTCACTTCCACTCCTCGAGCAGCCTCGCTCCTG
This sequence comes from Fusarium sp. FL617, assembly GCA_030142105.1. Lineage (NCBI taxonomy): Eukaryota > Fungi > Ascomycota > Sordariomycetes > Hypocreales > Nectriaceae > Fusarium > Fusarium sp. FL617. The sequence continues at coordinate 1,873,185 of JAREIL010000012.1, read as the reverse complement.
GTCCCAAGTCTCTTTGTGCTCGCTTCGTCGTCTCCCCTCATCGTAATGGCCGAAACCGCAACTTCTCCCGCCCCTGCGGTGGACAAGCAAGCTCACGTTCGCCCTACCAAGCCCGACGAGAATGTCTTTAAGGAGGAGCTCGCAAAGGCTGAGAAGGACCACAAGGCTTCAATGGACCGTCTGGTACGACCTCAATTCTTCTCTGATGCGTAATATTGCCTGGCTATCAGCTCAGGTTCCACATCTGTGGCCTCATATCGAGTTGAGCCAAAAGGGGTTGACATTGACTAACTGTTACTCTTCTAGGCCGCTGTCAAGGCTAAGATTGATATTGCTATGCCCAACAAGAACAAGGACCAGCCCAACCCCACCCAGAAGCGACGACAAGAGCTCATTGCTCAGGCCAACGAGATTCGACAGAAGCAGGCTGGCGGCAAGAACGCCCGCTCTACTAAGCTCGACCAGATCAAGCGCCTCGATGAGCAAGTCCGAAGCCGAATCAACGAGCAAAAGACTGCAAAGGCCAAGGTTCCCTATAAGAGCCTTGAGGATGTCGACCGCCAGATTGCCAGCCTCGACAAGCAGGTCAACTCTGGTACCATGAAGCTAGTTGATGAGAAGAAGGCTCTGTCCGACATCTCCAGCCTTCGCAAGATCCGCAAGAACTTTGGTCAATTCGAGGATTCACAGAAGCAGATCGACGACCTTCGCGCCAAGATCAAGGAGATCAAGGACAGCATGGACGACCCTGAACAGAAGGCCCTGTCTGACCAGTACACCAAGATCCAGGCCGAGATCGACGCCATCAAGGCTGAGCAAGATGAGGCCTACAAGGGTCTGAACAGCCTCCGTGATGAGCGCTCCAAGCTCCAGGCTGAGCAGCAGGAGAAGTACACCGCTATCCGCAAGCTCAAGGATGACTACTACGGTCAGAAGAAGGCTTACCAGGCGTACGACCGTGAGGCTCGTGAGGCTCGCCGTGAGAGACAAAGGGCTGAGCAAGAGCGTTACCACCAGGAGCGCAAGAAGGCCGAGGCCGAGCGCCGTCTGGGCGATGCCAGCGACCCTGCCTACCTCGATGAGATCCGCCGTGCCAACAGCCTGCTCCAATTCCTCGACCCCAACCACAAGGTCGAGAAGGGCCCCCTCATGGCCGACACTGGTCTCGGTGCTCAGGCTCAGCGAAGCGTTGACGAGTCTGGCCTCAAGGGTACCAAGCTTCTCCGAAAGGAGGACCGTGACGAGGAGTACGCTCCTGCTGTCAAGAAGGGTAAGAAGGGCAAGAAGGGCGGTGCTCACGGCGCTTCATCCAACAAGTTCAACGTTCCCCCAGCGGTTGTTGAGGACTGTGCTGCCATGGGAATTGACCCTCCTATGAGCGCCGACGACATCCCCGCCGTTACCGAGAAGGTTCGCGCCAAGCTTGACCACTGGAAGAATGATCAGGAGGCTCAGACCAAGCGCGTAAGTTCTCCATCCCTGGAAGGATTCATAGCGGAACACTTTGCTGACAACAACTTTAGAACATCGAGAAGGCCAAGAAGGAGATTGCTGAGCTCGAGGCCGCCGAGGATGCTGAGGCTAACGGCGACAAGGTCGAGCAGGCTACTTCTGATCTGAAGGAGACTTCCATTGCTGATAAGCAGGAGTCGTAAACTTTCGCCTCAGCGCAACTTTGATCGCTCGTCGGTATCCTCCCATTCCGTCGTCGATGCTGGGCCCTATACGAATCCTCCTCGCGCTCTCTCTTCATCTCTTCACTTGATCGCGTCCTGTCGTATCCTCATCCTTTCCGCAATCTGTCTACAACCTCTCTTGGCGCTCTTCTCGGCATGTCGAAACTAACGTTGAGTTTATATCAAACGTTATTCAGAGTTGTCTGGCCCACCAACTCTATTGTTCGAGTCACTTTTCCCCTCTTTCCCCATTTCTCAACACATTATGCTCGAATCTAAAAGGCGCTTTTTCGTGCTGTTTTTGTAATTAGGCGCTGCTTCTTATTAAAGTCATGCGCAAGGAAAATGACAAAAAGTTGGTTCAACCTGGTGATGCATTTGTCTTTGTTGCGTGACATGATTCTCGGTTATCGGGTTCCCTGTAGATCTTGACCCTAGGGTCGGATCAATCAATTGTGTGTTTATTGCCGCTCATGGATAGATTTGGCAAGTCATGAGGAGCCAAGCCTGTATGTAGGTTTGAGTTGGGCACACATCAGGCACATGTACTGGCTTTCTGCCTCGTGTTTTGCTTGATTTCTTGCCTGCATGTGTGCATCGGCGGCCGACTAGAGCAAAACAAGACCCTGTACTGTATGTAGGCTGTTGTCTTACTGCAGAAGATGATGTGTTGAAAACACCGGCATGAGACTGGCATTAGTCCCCCATCCTTCGGCCTATCGCCATGATCTCTCAGATACCTCGGGTGCATGCCCCTCTTTTCAATAATCCCCCTCCTCGCCCGCCCAAGACATCGCTGCTTTGTTATGTTCGCCCGTGATGCACGTCAGTCGGCAAATGAGGCTTTGTGTCGTTCATAATTTTGCCATCAGTGGCGTGGTATTTTGTAATTTCAAATACATAGACAAAATGCCCAACTTTGTTAACCCCAGATACTCCAAAGAAAAAGTGCCAGGCCGGGAAGCTTCTACTCAAACACAAATGGCATCGTCAGCCCAAATTGCAAAAACCCAGTAATGATGCCACCTTGGTCTGCTATGCCGGTAATACTCCACGCCCTAGTTATGCAATGGTCGTGATGTTCGTAGAAATCGTAAAATCAGTTTTTGTAGCATACTCAGCACATACAGATGCTTAGCATATCGGCCATTAGTGATCGTCTAGTAGCCGGGAGGATAGTTATAACCGCCGGGCATCGGCGGCATTGGTCCGAAATTAGGTCGCCTCATTTGAGGAGCAGGAGTTCGACGATCGGATCGAGGCATAGGAGGAGGTGTCTGTGGGTGCATCTGGCCTGGATCACCGCGATATACTGGAGGTGCAATTGCTGCGGGAGCCCCAGGAGGAGCGGTAGCGGTGCCGCTTCGACGATTCACTTTTCGGAAATTTTGTAGTGAGCCCAATGGCGGATCTTTAACAGCCGGCTCGTCCTCCGCCGGTAGTGTAAGTTCAACAAGTCCAAAGAAATATTCCAGTACTTCGGGGTAACGCTGAACGCTCGCCTGCCAGTCTTCGTCAATGCCGCGTTTTAGGGAGGCCTGTGCCTCGGCAACTTGTGTCGGATGGGGCGGTGCGTGATAGTAGTGATAGGCGTGGGCGGTAATTCGATCCATATGCGCAGCATGGGCGGTTTTTCGTTGATCGGTAAGAAGGCGGAAGTATTCAAGTATGTAGTCTTGTGCGTGCCCTCGAACCCAAGAACTATCAATGGTGTGGTCAGATCTACTTCGCTGTATGGTAAAGAAACTAGAGATCGTACCGTATCTCGTTATATATCGACCGCATCATGCGATCCTCTGCTTGTTTAACAGCAACATCGAGGCCCTTGGCCTCACACTCACATGCCATGTTGGCCGGAGCGTGGCATATCGCACAATCAGGATCCATCCTGAAGATAGACTTGCTGGGGTACGAGTTAATTCTGGGAAACATCTTAGCTGATATAACAGGCAAATTGGGTTACACCGAGTTGAAGCGGACGGTCGAGGTGCAAAGAATGGGAAGAAAAGCAATATTCAGCTACGGTCAACTCATGACAACGACGTGAGATCCCCCTCCAACCCCGCAGACGTCTTTCATAAAGTTGTATGTGCGAAGGAGAAAAGACCAGCAGTGACGAGATTAAACAATGGGCAGACAGGGAAATGGGGGCCAGATGTAGGGATGACGGAGAGAAGTTAAAACGGACCTAGCTAAAAGGCACGAGCCGTGTTAAAGTCGATTGACGGCGTGGCGGTAAGGAGATAACGACACTGGGATGGAAAATGGTCTGGTCTGCCCGTTGAGCACCAGCTGGGAAAAGAAAGCAGCTGTTTCGCTAGAGCCGTATGTATCCTGCAAGCACCAGCAGCTCTCGGGGCTCAAGCTGGAAATGGAGGGAGAAACTGAAGAGCGAGATGGAAGAAGTCGCGTGGGGAAGCGAAGGAAGCTATGTGGAGAGATCGAATGAGGACAGGCCGACCACGTCTACAGTCGTGGCTCGAATGCGGGACCACGGATCGTATGCAGGCTGGCCCAATGGCTTCGAACTGGTACAAGGGAGGGGTCGATGGCGGCGAACCGTCGTTGGGTGATTGTGCGGCTCATGTGCTGTTGCCAGGAAGGGTGGTGTTGACGAGCAGTAGTACTACCTAGATGGAGGGGTGAGTGGGACGTCGACGAGGAGGAGTTGAGACAAAGTTGGTCGAGAACAAGGTGCAGGCCTACTGGAGGCTTGACTTGGAGTATTGGAGAGATCGACTGTAGCTGGACCGACTGACGAACTTAAAAGAATGCAAAAGATGGTTGGGCGTGACAAATGGAGAGTCGGTTGGGCTGGAGGTGGTAAGCTAGGAGAGTATTTACCGAGAGTCGACGAATGAAGATGAAGATCAACAGTCGAGAGCCCCAGCAGTGAGGCAAAGACAACGGTAGAGGGGAGCACTGAAGGGCTGACAACAGGAGCACAAGAGGCTCTGTTGGCTCTATCCGCTGCTGCAACACCGATTCACCGCATTTTGGCGTCAGCAAGCGCCTCTTGTTAAGCTCGGGAAGCTGGGGCTAGCCGAATGCTGGTCGAATGGTAACGGACGCCAGCGATGGGCCATTCCGGGCGGGCTGCAGGATCCCGTCGGGGCGAGGCGAGACGAACCGTCAGGGGAGTTGTCGTAGAAGAAGAGTCGACATGTTTAACCGTTGTCTTTCCTAATCTCCTATGCTATATCTGGGTATAGAGGATCGGATAGTATCGAAACTCGCATAGGTTCGTTCGCTCATATCGCTGGTGTGTAGGTGCTCCTGTCGGCCAGAGCGTCCACCCGGAAGTGAGGTCCGTGTGATGCATCGGCTAACTAGTGGTAATCGGCTGCGACAATGTCGGACGAGGAAGAGTGTCAAGTATATTGGCACATGATGTGATTGAAGGTATCACGAAACCGAAAATTAAAGAAGAAGGAACGAGGTGAAACGCTCTGAGATGTAAGTTAGTCTTAACTGCACTGCCTTCCTTTGTTAGTCCTAGCTGAGACCTGAGGCATGGACCTGGGGCGGTTGCCTGTAGTTCTTCACTGAAGTCCTCTTTCCCTTTTGGGACTTATACGACACCCAACTACAAGTCAGAAGAGGTGACTCAAGGAAAGAGGCATTGAAACGTATAATTCAATTTTCAGATTCACCTGCACACTGTAACTATATTAGTTCACTAAAGTTGATTTAGTCAACCGTTCTATCGAACTAGATCTCTGGGAATTATCAGGTTAGCCCTCTAACGTTCCAGGTTGACTGCGCTCGCGTGAGCATCTTGGATCCATCTCTTATCTTATCAGTAACCCCGGCAAACTCTGGTCAAGCTTGAGGCGGGACGCATCATTGAGAGTCAACTTCTCAGTTTCAATATAGCAACAGCATTGTCGCTCAATTACTCGATCATGGCTCCACGGTGCCCGACCGTCTCATCAACCTTTCTCCCTTTTCTCTATCCCTCTGTCTTCCTGTCAAGACACACCTTTGCCGGCGCAACAGCTCTCCGACGTCGCTACAACTCCACTGTCAACGACCTCCCCGAATCCCGACTGAACCCTGCTCCTGACGACTATGCCTCTCCAAGCTTCTCCGATAAAGCTCAATTGGCCCTATACGCTGGCCGTGGAGGAAACGGCTGTATCTCTTTCTTGCGCGAAGCTTACCTAGCCGAGGGTCCTCCCAATGGCGGCGATGGTGGGCACGGCGGCAATGTCTACATTCAGGCGGCCCATGGCGAGACTTCATTACACAAGTTGGCTCGCAAGCGTTTCATTCGAGCTGGCCGCGGTAAACATGGTCAAGGAAGTGCAAAGAGTGGAACACGAGGAGACGACATCATCATAACGGTGCCTGTAGGAACGGTCGTACGGGAATTGGAGCGAGAGGATCCGATCGCTGATGAGGAACTGGATATGCGCTTGTGGCGTGTTCAGCAGAAGCAAAAAAGGGCGGAAGAGCGTTTAGCTGCCTTGGAGCGTAAACAAAGGCAAGAAGAAAACGAGGAGGGTTATGAGGAAGAAGAGGAAGAAATCCAAGAAGAAGAGGAGGAGGAAGAGGAGGATCAGGATCCTGAGCGTCGCAAATGGCTTCTATACCCGGGCTTGTCCAAGACCGATGTTAAGCAAACCGTCTTTCCTCGACTACCCAAACGAACTCGACTTCTCAAGCAACCGCCGCCCACAGTCCATCTAGACTTATCTCGTCCTACCCCTAAGCCAATCCTCCTTGCAACTGGTGGTATTGGTGGTTTGGGCAACCCTCACTTCACATCCCGAGCGCACCCTCGCCCCATGTTTGCAACCAAAGGTGAAGACGCCGTGACTATGAAGATTGAACTTGAACTCAAGCTTCTTGCTGATGTTGGACTGGTTGGTCTCCCCAATGCTGGAAAGAGTACTCTTCTTCGCGCTATCACAAACAGCCGTACTCGAGTGGGCAACTGGGCCTTCACAACTCTCCAGCCCAACATCGGCACGGTCGTTCTTGACAAGTACTCCGGTCGCCCTACCATCAAGAGTTACCGTCGTTATCCCGCTCAGCTGGGTCTCCCAGAAGCAGTCGAGTCTGAGCCACGTACGCGCTTCACTATTGCTGACATTCCCGGTTTGATCGAGGGCGCCCATCTTGACCGTGGTCTTGGTATTGCTTTCCTACGGCATGTGGAGCGTGCTGGTGTCCTCGCTTTCGTTATCGATCTAGCTGCAGGTAACGCAGTCAAGGCCCTTGACTCGCTGTGGCGCGAGGTTGGACTCTACGCTCAGATGCGTGATGAGGAAGAAGCCGATCGTGAGGTCGAGGCGCGAGTCGATTGGGATGTCACATCAGACATGAATGGGCCTATGAATCTTTCTCCGGAATTTGAAAGCGGACACGAGGAGTTTGCCTCGACACAGGGTTTACAAATTGCCGGAAAACCATGGTTCGTTGTCGCAACCAAAGCCGACCTGCCAGAAACACAGGAGAACTTCAAGGAGGTCAAGCAGTACCTTGATAACATTACAAAGGGCGAAAAGCCGCATCCAAGTGGTGTGGAAGATGCCTGGACCAAAGACTGCGCTGTGATCCCAGTAAGCGCAATTAACGGTCAAGGCGTGGATAGGATTGTACACTGGACAGTTGGATTATTAGACGAGTAGACGGAGATTTTTGGAGACACCCATGTATTATACCATCTGTATCAAGAGTTCATCCTGGATCATGATTCACACTGTAATAACACCCAAACATCACAAACAATAGTACATAATAGGCCTTTTCCTTTTAAGACGCTTCCGTTTTCTCCTCGGTCTCTGCCTCCTTCACCTCCTCTGGCGCAGGCTCCGTATCGGCGGGCTCCTCAGGTGAGGGAAGATCCGCAACGTCCACTTCCTCCTTGTTCTCATCACCAGCCTCAGCGTTCTTGGCCGCTTCGGCAGCCTTCTGATCCTTGCTCTGCTGAGCAATGTTGATGAGAGGGGATGTATCGTTAAAGATACGTAGTAGCATGGCGGATCGGTCCTCCTTGGGAAGCATGAGGTTAAGCGAGTGAATGCTCTTCCAGAGAGGCAGAGCCATGCGCTCCTTGAAGTCAGGGTCTGTACCGTCGGGCTCGATGCGAAGGACAGCACAGCCCATGCCGATATCTCGGACACGTTCGCCAATCTCGTCGAAGCGCTCCCACTTGCCCTCGTTGATACGGGGGAACATCTCAATGAGAAGCTTGCGGAAAGTCTCCTTGTTGTGGAGATGCACAACACGAGGCTCACCAACATAGCCCTGAAGGATAGGCATGCCCTCAGCCTGGATGCGCCATCTGCAGACATCAGCCGAGGGAGCATCTTGCTTCATGTACATGCGGACACCACCATGAATGAACTTGATTCCACGGCCCTCGTTCTCGATGAGGATATCTCGAAGCAGAGCGCTGGTGTAGTAGATAGCCTTAGCAGGCTCACCCATCTCATTTCGCACCATGTATCGGTCGTCGGGGAAGCGCTTAGAGATGTGGTAAAACTCCTTGATGTTCTGGACGGTGGGGTGGGAAACGTCAAGATACTTGAAAGCCTCCTCAACAGGACCGTTTCGGCGAGGCTTGCTGCTCTCCTGGTTCATTTGAGGAACAGGAGTTGCGGTGGTTGAGGGCTCAGTAGAATCAACCTTCGCCTTCTTAGCGGGCTGATCCTCAGCGTCCTCAGACTCCAGAGGTCGCTTGTTGCCGTTTGTAGATGCATCAGCCATAGCAACATCCTCTTGCTTGTCCTCGACCTGAGCAGGTGTGGCTTCGGCATCAACAGGGGCGGTCTCAGGCTCGGTCTTCTCCGTAGCCTCTTCCTTGGCCGGCGCCTCTTCAGCAACCTTCTCACTAGGAGTAGCCTCACCAGAACCATTAGCCTTGGCAGGCTGCTTAGACTCGTTCTCGTTCTTGGCCTTGAACTCAGACTTTTTCTCCAAAACGGTGATGAAGAAGCCGCCGGTATCCTGCATGTGAGGGTAGACTCGCATGCAGCGTTCGAGAGGCAGATCAGCACACTCAGTACCAGGAAGTCTAGGGAACATGGTCTCAACCACTCTTCCAGGAATAACGCCGCCGGCGCTCTCCTTAGCGAAGTCCTCAACCTCCTTCCAGGAGCTCCAGATTCTAGCGCTCTTGTCCATGATCTTCCAGTCCTTCAATCCGGGGTTTCGCTTAAGGTTGGGCAGCTCGTTGCTGCAGTCGACAATCTCGACATTTCCAGGGCCACCACATCGCTCAATGGCAGACACAACCACAGACTCGTTCTCGACAGGGTTCATACTGCAGGTAGAGAAGACGACTCGGCCACCGACCTTGAGGAGCTGCAGAGCTCGAACCAAGATTCTAATCTGTGTAAGGTGCAGACCAAGCGCGCTTCCAGGCTGCCAGTCCTTCCAGATGTTAGCGTTCTTTCGCAGAGTTCCGTCACCAGAGCAAGGAACATCAGCCAGAATACGGTCAAACTTGAGGTAGGTAGGCTTCTTGCCATCCTCGGCAGGAAGTCTAATGGAGGGGAACTGGGTAGCATCGTGGTTCGTGACGAGAAGGTTCGGGGAAGAAAGTCGCTTGAGCTGATGGACAAGCATGTGTCCGCGCTTGTAGTCGGAGTCGTTGGCGACGAGCATTCCGGTGGCTCGTCCAGCGTCGCTCGGGTCGGCTTCCAGGTCGGCCTCGATCTCATCAGTTGTCTCAGCACCCAGATCCAAACCATCTTCCTTGGCGTACGATCGCAGAACCTTGCGCACGCGAGCCTCCTCACCCTGGTGAATCATCTCAAGCAGCTGCGCAGCCTTGCTTCCAGGAGCAGCGCACATGTCGAGGACAGTCATGCCAGGACGGAGATCCATCAGCAGAGGAGGAATCATGCTGACAACTTCCTGTCGGCTGATGTTTCCAACGCTCGTCTCGGAGACGAGGAACTTCTGGAACGCGGCGAAAGGAGGGAACTTGCGAATGACGTTCTTGGGGGTGGTCATCCACCAAGCCAGCTCGTCGGGATACCAGGGCACAGGCTGAGGAGGCTCAACAGGCCGGCCATCCTGGTGCTCGATCGTGACGATTTTGGGGATGTATCTGGTCTGAAGAAGGCCCTTGACAGTGAGGGCGTGACTAGTAGCAGATCAAAGTTAACAGATAGATTTCGCGTCGACGCGACAATGAGACGTACCCCTTGGAACCGCAGAACCTGAAGCTGTTAGGAAGCTCGCGTCTGAGAGCCTCCCAATAAGCCTGCTTCTCCTCGTCGGGGAGCTGGAGGAGCGTGTCGTAGAAGCGCTGAAGCTTCTCGTTCTCCTTGGGAATGGCAGGATAGTCTCTCCAACCACCTCCAGCCTGCGCACCACCTCGGCCACCGCCGCCGCCTCTTCTGTTCTTTCCCTATAAACCAGAATGTTAGCAAAACACAATTGACGCGCTGTTGAGAGCGTGGACGTACCCTGAAGCTCTTTTTGCCCATGGTCGCAAATGTTTTGAAGTTATTGAACCAAGCCAAGTTTGCGACAAGAAAATTTCCACCATGGGCTAAGAAAAAGGCCTGCCCCGCCGCTTTATTTAGCACCCCGCAGACGCGCTAATAATGCAAGGTTCAGAGGCTGGGCTGCAGATCCTAGCTTTTTGAGTTCATGACAACTTTATTCATTGCATGTGTTTCAATAAATCTAAATCTTCAATCCAAATACACAAGCTTTATTGAAATGCTCAAATCTCCAAAACTCAGTCGAGATATATAGCTTCCTGTCTTCTTGATTCTTATACGCAGTTAGCACTTATTTCTGCATCAATGGCCAGGAATAGCTACTCAAGACAGCCATGACAGCTTTCACAAGGGATGAAGATGTCACATTCCTGCGTGAACAAATCATTGATCTGGTTCGGATTTTCTTCTTCTTGGCATTGATATGTTCATACCGGATTTCACGGGTATATCAGCACGCGTTTCTCTGTAGTAGAGCTCTGTATAATCATTACAGTGCTAATATTTTTCAAAATTACAACTCTGGTTTGATCAACTTGGAATGATAAAAAATAAATGATTAGGTTTTATAAGCAGCTGTTATAACCAGTCCAAGTTGCTATAGAATTAAGGCAATCGAATTTGATAAAAGCTGTACAGGCAGGCAGGTCAGTCAATCCTCTGCCTAACTTCATACATGAGATAGTAAACCAAAATAGGTATTTTAGCTAATTTTTAGTCTCAAATATACTCTAACTAGTTATTAGAGTGCCGATTATTACTAGACCGCCTAAAAGGTAAGTAAATAGGATCTATCGTTCTCAATAATGCTAGGTGTAAGCCGAAGTCGGAGTCGACCCGAGGCCGAGGCCGAGGCCGAGCCTACAGCTTCAGCACTGTTTAGTGCAACATCGAATTGGTAGGTAAGGTCATCTTTCCTACATATAACTCTACAGCCTCTTTATAATCTTGCGACTCGTGTAGTTATCATCCCATATTCAATCCGCATATCGCTATATGAGTAACACGTACAAAAACCAGTCTCGACGACCAAATGGACGACCTGAGGCTTGCGATCCCTGTCGGGCGCGTAAAGTCGCCTGCGACCACAGACGTCCTAGTTGTGTTCGATGCCAGAGACGAGGGGAGGCCAACAAATGCGTCTATACAACATCAACATCGCGAATTAGAGCCCATACTGAGCTAAGCCCAGGTTCTCTGGATCAATCCCCTCAGCCGGCAGAGCCCATGATTCGAGACTACGCATACAGCCCAGGATACCTTGGGTACACAAGCTACACCAGTGCATTTCAAGAAGCTCGAGATAGTCTATCTACCGATGGACCTGGCTCAGAACCTACTGGAACAGATTTAGCTAGTCCCGAGTCTAATAAGGATATCTCTTTACGCAAATTGCCCTTACCAACTCAGCAAATGTGTCTTATTGTTCTACAGTACCTGCCAGGGCGGCCAGGCGCACATTTGGTATTCCACGATCAACCGGGCCCTGAGACTACTTTGTCTTGGAATCATGTTGCTGTTTCTCGCATTATTTCGTCTCTTCGAGATTTATTCAAACTTTATGATGGCGACGAGTCTTTGGAGGAAAAGGTTGCAGATGTCTTGTGTCGCAACACCGCTCGACCAATGCAGGATACTTTTGCTAATTTCGATGACTGGTCGAAGCAATTCTGTGGGCAGAATATCAGATGGGAGTCGATAGGTCTTCTATGGGCCCACGTAGAGGGCCTTTCGGACGCTGTATCAACTCTCTTACCTCGTCAGCTTCAATGGGCAGAAGGTAAACAGTCGTCTATACTTTCACTGGACCACCTACACTATTGTATAGAAATTACTCGCCAATTCACCGCTGGAAACGACCTTCTTCTTGATTTGTGTCGTCGAAAGGCTGCCCTTGAGACTTTGGTTTATGGCGATGCCAGTAAGTCCACGGTTTCGCTCTTGATCTGCTGATGCTGATATATCAGGTCCTACGTACTGGAGCTCCCATAGCTTGTGTGTTTCCATGCTAATATTTCTTGGCCTTCACGCTTCATCAAATACATCGAGACTCCAACGTCAGCCTGAGAAACCTTCATTCTGTGTTGAGAATAGACGTCTCATTTTTGCCTACATCTTTTCAAACGACAAAGCCATGGTTTCGTTCACAGGAAGACCGCCCCTCCTAAGCCGCCGATATTGTTCTACCCCACCACTCCTGGATTTATCGGATGAAAGCATGTTAGCTGGTGAGGCTGTATTGGCGGAGCATGTGAAAGCCCTGGATCCGAAAGGTTGGAACACCGAGGGCAAAATCTATGGAGCCAGTTACATACGAGCTCGTTACTTGATGGCTTACGCCTTTGACGAAGTGATTGAAGTTGCACTCGGTCATGATGCTCATGTTACGCTTGAATATCTCCAGTAAGTCTTCCAGTGGAATTTGTATACCATTCGCTGATCCAAGGTAGGAGCATCAAGGCTCGGGTGACACAGACTTTTATCGAACTACCCTCACACTTGATTTTTGACTATCAAGACTTTTCTAATCCAGATATTGACACGAACCTTCTTTATCTAAGAATTCTGTTGTTTCTTGCTCATCGAAGAGATATCTTTGTAATTGAGAGGCTGATACTTCTCCAACATGGTGCCATCGACGACGGCTCGTTGCTACTCACCAGTTTTGATTTAGTCAAGATCACGGTCATGCTCTGGGTACACAAGAATCAATTTGCTCCTATGAGACGCAATTTTGAATGGCTGGTAAGTATATCCATTGTGTATCATACCACCAACAGCTAAGTTGGTAAACAGTTGGTGGCATACGGTGCTCCTGGAGGCGGCATTCTGTGTCAAGAGCTGCTTCGGCCAACATTCTTTGGCGTTCACCCTCTGAATCCTCATCTTTCACGGTCAAGCATCGTTCAACAACTGAGTATGCTCGTTGCATTTTTGAATTGGGTCGGACCCAGCTCTCCGAACAGAGTTGTGTGCAGCGACTGTGAGGCAATTATTCAGCGTGTGCTTGATCAGCATTTAAACACAACCACAGCAGACAGCGCAAGTCTAGAACCTTTAGGTCCAGAGTTTCCTCGTTCTTTGAGATTTCGTTTTGAGCTATTGAATACTTTTGAGTGGCTTCAGAACGACATGTGAAGATAGAGTATATAAGGGATTTGTCGGTCGAGCGAGCTGCTGATAAGCCTACTTTTTGATAATTATACGTCGGAGTTGGGAGCCTTGACAATGGATACGACGATGTGAAGGGGGCACAGTGAATAACATGAACTATTTGAAAACTACTCCGTTTTCACCCTGTCCATGCTTCGGTCAGCTAGGCCCTCACAATTATCCTTGTGTCAGCATCTCACGTTGCTCATTGATGAACTCGACGTGCAAATTTTGCAAGCTTTGTATCTCAACTATTATCAAATTTCAAATGCTAATCGCTCCCTCAAATCGTTCATTCCTTCTGGTATCGATTATCCTGCCTCTCTATCGGTCGCTAACTCAGACGAACATTTACATCATCAATCCCCCAAAAAGTCCTGCCATGGCGAGACTCATGAGACCCCATCGAATCTCTCCTCTAGCTTCAAGGCCAGCGTTTGGGCTTGAGGTTTCCGAAGAAGTGGCACTCGCCGCGCTGCCACTTCCAGTGGAAGTGGAAGTGGCTTCTGAAGAAGCGGTTGAGGAAGCACCTGTAGATGTCGCCGCAGGACCAATCTTACCACCGCCAGTCGACTGGGGTGGGACACTGTCGTTGGAATCAGAAGCAGCTTTGGCAAACGCTTTGAAGGTCTTGTCGCCGCTAGTACTACTCATTTTGTCAGGATAGGTCAAAGAGGTTGTACTTGTAGTGGTAGACTTACGGAGCATTGATAACACCAACCATTCCACCCGCACAATGGCCTTGCACCGCGCAGTAGTACCAGATAGGGTCCTCAGACGTGACGTTTATGCTAAAAACCTTGGAGTCGACTTTGTCCTCGGGGCTGAAGTCTCCGCTGAAGAAACTTGTGCTGTTCAGAGGTTCACAGGGCTTCTTGAAGCTGCTCTGGGCAACGGAGTGCATTCCTGGATAGAAGTGGAATTCGATGGTGTCGCCCACGGCGGCTTTCGTCTGCGACGGCTCGAACTTGAGGCCGCCATCACCGACTTTGACTACATGCACCGATCCTGCGGCGAGGGCAGCTGGGAGGGCAGATAATGCTAAGAGGTTGAGTGTAGAAGCGTGCATTTTTGCGGTTGGTCCTGTAGTTGAATCAATTGATATGTTCCAGGACTTGGTTGATTGGATGTAGCTGAATTGAAGGTGTAGATGAATGGTATGATCACCGGTTGATTCACGTTTCTCCCCTCCTCTTTATATAAATTCAATAAACAGTCTGAGGTCAGCTGAAGCTCATACCCCATGTGTATCATACCCAAACGGGGTTTTGCTAACCTCAAACAAGGATGAAATAATAATGAAGCGCAGGCGGCCGCCCTACCCCAGGTCCCTTCAAACACAGCCACCCGGCAAATCTAGTCCAACCACCGCACCGGATAGTTTGATGCCCCGGCCTGAATGGCTTTGGCTACTACTCGAGCGCTTCATCAAACCGGGCCCTACAACAAGCCGAGACTCTTTTTGTCGCAGTTGCCCTTAGAACTCGTATTGATTTGAGTTTTGGCGCCGGCAAATACATGCCGTGGCGGCGCCCAATTCTAACAAAGCGACACGCGCGATCCTCCAACGTTTCAGAACGTGGAGGCTTAAACGCCAATAGTAGGCAAGCCACTGCCGTGATTTCCAGGGCAACACATTGCGCTTTGTGCGAGGTGAAGAAATTAATGAGAGTCATAATGTAGGAGGGGGCTGAGCAAGGACAAACAAAATCTGAGTTTCCGTGCCACGAGTCAATTAAATCGATATATGAATTCGACCAGAAGCTTACCTGCAGGAAAACACTTGTTAGCATCAATTATTCGAAGTCTTTTCGTTTCTTACAACCTCATCTCACCACGAAATTTAGGAGTCTGCGCTCAGAATCAACCCAATTCCTAACTGAAAGGTCTCAAGAACAACCAAGTACAGAGGTAAGGGTTTTGAAAGTTTGATGTCGTGGTACGCCGAATGAATGTCTTTGGGTTTTCAAATGCATAGCTTCTTGATTTACGGCCATAATGCACCGCAATCTACAAGATACAATATGGCTTGGTTTTTGGACCTGCTTGTTTGTCCAGTCGACAACTTGAATAGCTGTATTCTATTATTGTGTATGTCTGTCATTGCGATATTTTCTTAATATAGGCCAAGGTCTGATACTTACAGGATATAAACCCTTCTCATATAATGAAGGAATTAAGCCTGACACTTCCAAGCATGCGCTTTTAGGGCGCAATAAAGCGGTATTACCTTCGGACAGCAATCAACCTTATCAAAGAGCTCGTTCTTTTTTCTTAGTGAACCAAAGGCCCTCTTTCTTTAATGTCAGTTACCAGAATTCATTCCCGCTCCAAATCATAGCTTTAAACATATCGCATACACAACCTAACGAAACATCTGGCCCGAGCAGAGGAACCTCCTTTTTACTAAACTATGAGGTACCCTATGTAACGTCTACATAAACAGATGGCATTATGAAAGGACATTAGTTACTAAATAAATATGGTATGTGTGTCTGGTGAGATCTAAGAGGTAAGATTACGAAGATAAAGAATATATTTCTTATGCCTTTCTCATCTAAGCCTCATCCCAGTAATTGCACTGTTAACTAACTTAGCTCTTCATCCCATCGTTTAAAGAAGTTTTAGTGTGCTTTTTACTTCTTTTATATTCCCTCTATAGTCAAAGTTGTGAACCCCTACCTTAGTTCTTATTTAATATGGTTCCCCTCGACAGCAAGCACAGTTTATCTACCCAGTATTTTAGTATAACATAACAACACAGCACATTAGACTCGCCAGATGACTCGATCAGAGGGGCCGCAGATCTTGAAGGGGGCTTATATGTAAAAATTATACATGTCGTTTGTTCTAGTTGACCTGGAGCACAATCGGTTCAGAGAGCAAAGATACAGACGGGTATGTCAGACATCATAGAACAAACAATGCCATTAGATTAGCTTTCAATATTGACTCTTTTGTCAATCAAATATTGGTGTTGTGTTCTGACCCGTAGAATCCCATTTCACGAAGCTGAGTTCTCGAGTGAGTTTCCTTGAATTCATTGTAAGTTGTGACAACCACATAATATTTATGGGCCTCGAAATACGGCAGCAGAAATAGGTATAAAAAAACCAGTGAACTTAATCCTCTACATTAGGTATTGACTACAAATCTCATATAAGGATCTGATGTCGATGGCTAGGCACTGTTATGTTTACTGTCTTTCCGTGGCAATTGTGTACGATAGTTTACCCTAGACACATAGTAAAACACGTTAAAACTCGACGTATGATCACCAAATAAGCCCTTGACTTTCTTCCTGCATTACATTGCCCACTCCATTAAAAGTTTAGCTGTAATGTCTCGGCAGGGGACTCCGAGATAGGGAATCCACAAGAACACCATTGTTACACATAGCTTTCGGCGAGCATACGCATCGCAACATGCCGGGCAACACAGTTCTCCGGAAGTTTGCACGACTACCACTAATCACAAGACGTGCAAACAGCGATCAATGCTCGCGTATGTAATACGTTACTAATGATCAATAATTCATTGCTTATGAATTCAAGTGACAGTAGCGGGCCAGCATTATCGAACAATTTCGGCCAGCGGTGATATCCCACATTTGCCGAGATTTACAAGTATTCCTCAGCGGGCATGCGGAAGAAAAGACCGATCGATTACAATTACTGGCACTGGGACTGGAAGACCGGCCATTTTTTCTATCACCCAGTACCGCCAAGCGTGGTTGAACTGAAGGAAATGAAGCTCTCCACCTGCAAGCGAGATGAGGAAGCCTCGAGCGCGCAGGCACCTGTGAGGCCGCTCGAAGCTTACCTAATCCACCAGATCACTCGCGCACGGACCATGTAGATACGCCTATATAATCCCGTCTTCCCTCCCAACTTTTTTTGACCTCTTCATACTTACCTTGTTCCGAGAATTCTAGCTCAAGATTTGGGATTCTCAGTGTGGAAGGCCTGCATTGCACATCAGCGGAGTCGTTTCTGCACTCCATTGTCCTTCGGGGCCATGGGGGGCGTAATTTTTGATTTATCACCATGTTTTCATTGTGTGCTTGGCTTTATGCCGGGTCATGAAGAAGATGTGTAGAGTCATGGTCATCGCGAGCTGATGGTTTAATCTGTGATGAATTTCTGTTCATCGCAATGCGACCTGCGTAAATCATGTCGTAGAGAGAAGTAGATTGAAGCTTAGTTGGAATTGAGCTAAGAAAGCAAGGTCTTGAGAGGGGTTTGGTCACGGAAAAGATACGCGTTTGTTCCAAATGTATGTTCATATTTGATTGTTGATCCAACTTGGTGCTATACCAACTCATAACCCTACACTCCATCGTGCGTTCCCAATATTAATACATTCTTCCCTCGTAGTATCCAGCGCCCGAAGTCATCGTCATAGTAGTTGTGGTTTGTTTTATTTGTTGATTTACTGCTTCTTCCACTGTCCAGCGTTCTCAACGCCCTTGCTTATGCTGTCGAGTCCGCCCTGGACACCAGTTCCGAGGTTCGCAACACCATCGCCGAGAGGGCGGCCAGCCTCGCCAGTTACGCCGGTTACAGTGTCGCCAACACCACGAGTAGCGGCTCCCGTAACGTTGCCGACTGTTCGGCCAAGGCCACCGACGGTGTTGCCCAGTGTGCTTGTGAGGAAGTTGGCGGCTCCACCGACAGTCTCACCAACGCCAGCGGCGGGGTTGCTGTTCTTGTTGTTGTTGTTCATGATGGCGGTGGGTGGTAGGTGGTAGGGTGGTTATAATCTGGTAGAGTTTGTGATTTATGTTTGAGTTTTGCTTTTGTCTTGAGATCTTGTAGACTGAAGAATGAAACGTCTAGATTCTGTGGAAGATTCCTCTCTCTTAAATGTATTCCTCTTCCCCTCATGAGCATCCAGTATCTTGCCCATGTGAATCGCGAGCCAAGTTACATCACTACATGACGTCAACGCCACTGGAATCCCTCCATGTTGATCAGATTCATTGGGTCGATATTTAGCCATCAGCCACACAACCATCCCTCCCGCATGTCTAAAATGACGTCCCCCGACACATAATTACGCATTCCGGTGTTTGAGAGGCATGGAGAGGTGTCCCTGTCCGATGATTTTATAGGGTAGTATATCTGGGCTAGCAGGCATCTCCCATGGTGAGGTTTTGATGTCATGCTGTCGACCTCGTCTTGGTTGATTCTGCTGGACCCCTCAAATGACCGGATTATTTTATCGGAGACGTGCCATTTGTGGCGCTTGCACCCGTTAGCTGTCAGACTGTGAGGCTGTGACTGGTCAACGGCAGCATCACAACATTGAGCTTGTGCAGGACTACCCAAGATCTCTGCGCGACGGGCGAGATGCTGCGTTTCATCGTCATGGCTCCAGGATCTTGGGAAATGATGACGCTGTACGCGTATGTAAGGCCACCACCACGTGAAAGGATATCCGTAAATGTCGCGATAATCGAGAGGTGGAAAAATCAACATGGGCATGGATCATCATGCCCGGCTTTTAGTTATGCTCCATCTAAAACTCAAGTACGGAATGCAGTGCAACTCGCTACCTAACCAATATTGAACTCGTCCGCCGCGGAATTCATCAACATCATACTCTTCTTCCTGATTATGTTCTGGTTTTGCCTCTCGTCTCCCGCAGCCTGCTCTGGATCCTTCTCGACGCCCTTATTCGTCCGCTTCTTGGTCTTCCTCTCCACACCTGCGCCGATGCCGCCGGGTGCTTCTCTCAAACCGTAACTCTTCGCCGTGTGTCCAAGATGTAGCTCCGAAATATCGAAATGCTTTCTCTCCTCCTTGGTATGCGTAGCATACGCTCTGATGTGGGACTTGAAGCCGTTTCGAGCAAGTTCCAGTCGCTTGGTATCCTCGAGAAGACGCTGCTCGATGTGCAGTTGAAGGGATTCAGCTTTGTCGTGGAAGGACTGTCCGTCTTCAGGTTTCGCAGACGTCTCGACGGGGAATTCGAGCTTGGTCATCATTCCCTTTTGAAGAATCGAATCGTAAGATTGCGGTGTTGGTGGTGTTGACGCCTTGAGTAGTTCGATATACCCCTCTTCGGTTCCGGGGAGGAGGAAAAGTAGAGCATCACCAGGTCTACCAGCACGAGCGGTTCGACCAACACGGTGAATGTGATCGGCGAAGCTGAACGCGGGATCGTATTCGATAACCAAGTCGACCGAAGGAATATCCAGACCACGCGAAGAAACATCGGTGGTAATTAATAGAGATGGCGACTTGCAAGCGGAGAACGATCGAAGAGTGGCTGTACGGACTGGCTGTGACAGAGATCCGTGCATCCTGTGTAGAACAACCTCGGGGCTCGCTGGTGAAGTGATGTATGCTGCCTTTCCCACGGTCTTTGAGATCGATTCTGCATCCTTGGACGACGCTACAGGCGCCTCGGTGCTGTTGGGGTCCCGCAAGAGTTCGTAATGAAAGTCGACTGAGTCGGCACAGGATATGAAGATAATGGCCTTCATGGTCTTTCCACGCCGAGAAAACGTAGATTTGAGATAGGAGATCAGGGTAACGAGTCGTAGCTTGGCTGGGACAACGGAGTAGTACTGGTGAAGCTGCGCGGGGGCCTTCATCTCCGTCTTTTCCACATCAATCTCCATATCCTCCTTCTTTGCCGCTAGGAACGTCGCATCTGCCAAACTCATCTCTCCCAGCTTCTGGACGTTCATCTTCATGGTAGCCGAGCAAAGCACAGTGACTCTCCGTTCAGGTAGGGCCTTGAGAAGTGTTCCATCGGGCAGCTTGTCAGATACATCGACTGCCTTGAGTGCCGTGATAGTCTTCGTCAGATCGTCTTCAAAGCCCAGATCCATAAGTCGATCACCTTCATCAAGAATCAGCCATCGGACAGTGCTGAGGTTGAGGGCCTTCGTGTTATCGATGTGGTCAGCAAGTCGTCCAGGGGTTGCGACCAAGAAGTTGACGCCCTTTCGTATGCGAGCCTTCTCGGCCTTCTTCGATTCTCCTCCAGTAATTGCCGTCGAAACAAGCCAAGGGAATGGTCGTATAAGCTTCTCCAGAACTGTGTGAACCTGCTTAGCAAGTTCACGAGTGGGCGCAACGATAATGGCAAAGGCACCAGAATCTCGATGAATCTGTGCCTTACCCTTCTCACTTAGAAGCAGCACACGGTGTAGGATAGGCAAAAGGTAGGCCAACGTCTTTCCGGAACCGGTCTCGGCTTGCACAAAAGCATCAGAGCTGCTCGAAAGCATGTGTGGAATAACCTTGTTCTGAATGGCGGTAGGTCGCTCCAGGTTCATCTTGGTAAGCTCATCAACTAGCCGGGCAGATATCGTCAGGGTACCAAAGTTGGCGACATCTGATAACGGCGCATTGCTCGCCTCCGGAGCAGTCCACTCTGCTTGCTTCTCCTCCAACTCTGTCGTCTGAGCGGGGTTGAACGAGAAGAGACGTGAGATGACCTGTCTTGACTTGCCATCTGACTGTTGGTTGCGAGGTTGGCCGGAGGTGGCTGCCCCTTGGCCAGTGGTGTCATTATGCCTTGGTCGCGCAGCATGTCTGGGAGACGACTTGTAGTCGAAAGAATGATCAAAGTCCCCATCGTCTGTTCTCTGGCGTTTTGACGATCTTCCCTCATCAAATCCATCTCTTGAAGGTTTCGGTTGGGATGGCTTTCCTGAAGCCAGTCTAGCAGACTTTTCAGCCTGTTTCCTGTCACGCCAGCGCCCTCCCTTGAACTTGACCTGGGGCTTGACCGGGGCAGACCCTAGGTCAAAGTTTAAGAGCATCCCATCGTCCGCCATTGTTGCGATGTCGTTGAGGTTGGTTTATAGAGGTTATACGTGGGGCTTGAGATATTCTCGATACATGTGAAGAAAAAATAAAAAGTGGATACTATATATCTCTATCTTATCAGTCTTATCGATAAACACTCATATCCAAAAACAGAACGGTCTAGACCCAAGCTGCCACGACATCTCAAGCTGCAAAGTCTACGTCATGGCTACACTTTGACAGTTGGGATGCAGATGAAGCTCCGTCGTAAATCCGAAGCAAGATCGTCAGGACGAAACTGGAAACTGTCTCATGACCACCGACAGGAAGGGAAGTTCGACAATTCAGACATTGGGATGATTGATAACTCGAGAAATCCCGACCCTTGATCTGTCAACTGACCTCTAAACCTTGACTCATCTTAAATTGCGAGTCGAGTTTTCCCGAGATTCCTCAAGTAGTAGAGATCGATACGAGATGACGCAAAGTACGAGGCAGAGCAACGAGGCATATTTGCGATTCCGCAGAATCGCGAATCTAATTACACTGCGTAAGCAAAGGGAGTCCTTGCGGATGCAGTGTGATGCAACGGTGTTTCGTGTAATACACATCGCAATTTGCGAGAACTCGATCGCGAATCAATACTACGTGGTGGGCTTGTTACACGCGAACCGTGGGTCATTGCAGGGTGAGCCTACACAGGAATTATATGATACTAGATCAGATCACTGACGCTGGAGGAAAACTCCATACCAGGAGCATAAGCCGCTCACAACTTTGCTCCGTGCCACATCGGAGATTATCAGGTTTCTGTCTCCCGCTCCGGAAGCTGTTGCAGATTGATAACTGATAGTCGGTCGTCGGACGAACTATTTGATAACACCGTCCAATCTCCAATTCTCCAATTCTCCAATTTGTTGGCGGGTTATTGATGGAGTTAAAACAGCGAAAATGCCGGGTCCGTTTGGCTTACAGCCGATCGGTCTCGGCTAAGCAACTCAGCCGGAGAGTGACAAGCCAGGACCAGGGCAATGTCAGCCAGTTCAAGATTGCTCCGCAGCATCCGTTGTAAACGGGTCTTTTTCGTTGATAGTGATCCATGTGACAGAACGAAACTGCAGCCCTGTGCTCCTCTACAGAGCTGAGCCCCAGGCAACATTGGGGCTAAACTAAATGTTGACGTTGCCACATTGCGGTCGGTTTTCATGATCAACACACTTGTTGTTTTGCCTTTGTGGCTAGGGCATAGGTACAGAGAGCTGACGGAGTAGCACTAATTGCCCCGGGGGAACAACCCGTTGTAAGACTTCGGGGTTGGCCGCATAATTGGTAGCGAGCTACTACTTTCGTTCCCGCTCTTGGATGCTCCGTTTCGACGTCTCTTGCAACGCTGTTGCAGCTGACTTTCGTTGTTTTCACACACAGCCTGGTTGACTCTTGCGAGGTTTGCCACACCTTGTGTAAATGTTAGGAAATTGCAATTTCTCTCGGAGTATTTCCTACGAGGAACCAAAGAAACCAAACTGTTTCCATAACCAATGGTAAGCAATATCTGTAACCGAGGATATGGGATCGAATTTTGCTTTTTGCATCCGTAATTCCAATATCATGAATGGTCCTCTGCAGGTCCCCCACCGCAACCCTGACCATGGACACGAGGAAGGAAAACGGTCAAGCTGAGAAATCATAGAGAGAGAGGGAAAAAAAAAAGACACTGAAATTGCATTGATGATTCACAGCCCTTGTCAGAGGATTAGTGTCTAGGTGTCCTCTTTGCTGCAGGTTGGGACATCTGGCAACGACCCGACAGGCTGGACGTGGAGTTCCGGCTTCTCCCTCAGAGTCCCACACTAGCGGGAAAAGAGGTTCAGGGTCCATCCAATAGACATCAAGTAAGTCTACGTCTAGGGAAGTCTAAGGCAGGGAGGTATGGACAAACGGCACCGGTTTGTTCTCGCCCTGGCCACCATCAAGTCCTTAAAGTTGGGTGGCAGATGGGGTCAATGACCTCTTGAAGACCCCTGGCCCTGTTTATGTTGATGGATGGATCTGCTTAACCGTTTGAACAATGGCTAGAACATAGTTCGCTGGTTCGCTTAATTGTCGTCATCAAGGGTCGCGTGAGAAGGGTCCGTCAATGCTGCATCACTGAAGAGAAAAGGGAAATCTTAATTACAATGCAGGTGTTAGTGTGTGGGTGCGCGGATTGTCTGTGATGAGCGTTGTGTTTTGATGATCTTTTGGAGAAAATGCAATTGATAAGATCTCGCCAAAGTAAAAAGCAAGGAAGAAAAAAAACTTTGCATGCCGGACGACGGGACAGATTCCACACTGGGTTGAATTGATGAAAGGTGATTGGTAGATTTCAGCCAGCAACGAAGTCCTTCTAATGGATTCTCCAGAACGCCAGGACCAAGTGGCCTAGGATGTTCTGCTCATACATGCATGTGTTGAGGACATCAATGATCGGTGAGAATCTGAGTGCAGTAGCTATTTTTCACAGCATCAATGATCGGTGAATGCAATGCGCGTGTAATGGACTACCGGTTATTGCCACGCGCAGACATTCCACCCCGCGTCTTTCACCTGAAACTCGACTCGCTCACCTTGAGGCTTTGCCTCCGGGGAGTTTAGGGAGCTTCACAAGTAAGAGAAAATAAGACGGGTCGGAGTTTGAAGGAAATAATTTACGGACAGAAAGTCACAGTCAAGAATGGACAGGA
The DNA here is from genome assembly GCA_030142105.1 of Fusarium sp. FL617. NCBI lineage: Eukaryota > Fungi > Ascomycota > Sordariomycetes > Hypocreales > Nectriaceae > Fusarium > Fusarium sp. FL617. Next base: position 1,849,402 of record JAREIL010000012.1, on the reverse strand, counting down.
AAGGTACAGGCAGGGCTTGAGTCATTCCAGAACCTCCTCCAGTGCTCTCTTAGAACGCCTCGTTTCCCGATGGAGTCCGGGCACCCACCCGCTGGAAAACCACCTAAACACCCCTGTCAACACCCACAGAAGAGCCACTGCGGATCCTGCGTAGGTCAAGCCGCCTCCGCCGCAGCCAACAACGACCCGAACTCCGCGCCCCGAGAAGGCCGCTACGGCCGCGCAGCCATCATCATCGATAGCAGCCTGCCTGGCATTGGCACTTAGGGCTTTTGTGGAGGGAGCTCACTCAGTGCAAATTATCCATTACAAGCTCCATTTTACAGGACTCTTGGGGGCTTAACGAGGCTTCCCCACACTCGATAAGCTGCCTCCTGACGCATCCATTTTGTAGCGACCTCCCATCAATCCAACTCCAGTCGCGGGCAAGTACGTAGCTTTGAATGTACCTGCCAAGGTATCCACTGCACCTCAGGCAAAGAGAAAAAAAGGCAGCCACTCCCCCGACCCTCAGGCCCGGGTCCATGCCGAATCATTCACCCTCGTCCTCCATTTCCACACCCGACGACAAACAACCCCAGACGATAGTTTTTTTCTTCTATCCGACTCGAGTTGTTTCTTCTATTCTTTCTTTCCATCTTCCTCCCCCTCTATAATTTATTCCATAATCTGGACTGCGCGTTTGTTTGACGGCGTCGTTGCTGTCAAATGAACCTGCAATTGATATCATCCCTTCCTTCTTAATGTAAGTGTCAATTTCATTGTCTGCGTTTGGTCCACCACACCACTTTTCCTCCATGCCTCTCCCCCAGATCGCGTGGCTCGACACAGATCTCATAATCGTTCGACTCAGTCTCGGCTTTGGTAATCCTGAGGCTCATCACCAACGGCACTTACTATCCTCGAGACCCATTATCATTGACTTCCTAATTGTTCCTATACTAATATAGAGGCTTTATAGTCCTCCTCTTTCCCCTCTGGGTGTCTTCTAAATGCCCACCATCTACTCCTCCCTTTACTCGAATTTCGTCCGTCAAGGATCAACATTCGCAAAGTCTATCACAACACACGGTTACGCCCAATCCGTTGTAGCCGCCACTCACCCTCACGTCCTCAACTCACAAAATCGACCTGTCTTTGTTCGACGAAAGACCAACCGACTTGGCCGTTTCTCTAACCTCCAGCTTCACTCTGCCTTTCACACTGAGCGCACAGCATCTTCGGGCCTTCCGTCCGTAGAGCACCGCCCCGGCCAAAATCATGGAGGTTTAGACGCATACTTCGAGGCCTTGCAACACCAGCAGGCCACCGGCGAACTCGACCCCGAATGGACCCAATTCGACTTTCAGAAGAGCATTGAATGGAAGCCTAGTGCGGCGTCCATTCTTACCAAGGACCAAGCCGCCGCTCAGGATGTTATTGAGCAGGCCTTGATTGAGGATGCTGAGATCAAGTCGAATTTGTCAATTGAGGACCAGGCAGCTCTCGCACACATCGATGCTGCTCTGGAGAGAGAGCTCGAGGCACGGAGCCTGCAAGAGGCAGCTGAGAATGCTGTCGCGGCAGGACGACCGGTCTCTGTTCTTGGCTCCAAGTCACGATCTCCAGTAGCAGAGAGGTCGCAAACTCCCATAAGTGTTGCTCGCAGTGCCACTCCTCCAGTTGACCCCCAATCTCAGTCTTATGCCGACCATCTTCATAAACTTGCTGAGAATGGTCGCTATGTCGAGATTCCCGCGGTCTTCGAGGCCATGCTGGCCACTGGTGTGCAGCCTATCGCTGGAGCTTATAACGCGCTTCTGCTCTCTGCTATTCACATCCCTATGAAGAAGATTGAGATCGTTTCCAAGTCTCTCGATGTTTACGCCGACATGCTTCGAAGGAGGGTCTCGCCTGATGCCGACACGTTTAACATTCTTGTCGGTCTTCTGGCCTCCCGATGCCTCGAGGTCGCTGAGCTGAAGGCTGCTTTGGAGGACAAGAGGGTGCGATTTGGTGGTATGGATGAGCCCGGCAAGTTCATGCTCGCTTCTCACGAGCTTGAGCATGCTATTCTCTGCGAGGATGACCGCCTCGACCTTGCCATCAAGTTGTTTGACACATCGGTTGATACTGATGCTGCTGAATACTCTGCGGAGACATACCATCAGCTGATCACTGCTTGTGCGAAGGACGGCCGGGTTGCTGATATGCTTCGTCTTTTCGAGCACATGGAGGCCGACCAGATTGTCCCTTTCGCTGCTGTGTTCCCTACTATGATCACTGCTTTCGCTTCATCCGGAGATTTGATCAGTGCTGTCGAATGCTACAACGAATACCGCAACCTGGCCATTGCCAACGACGATGGACAGGCTACCCTCAACGACCGACTTGATACTGAGGTTTACGCCGCTGTCATCAATGCTTATGTGGTCACTGATAAGATTGAGGGTGCCATGAAGTTCTTCAAGAAGATCGTTGACGAATATGGTGTTCGCGCAGCTGACATCAAGGACGCTTTGGTCACTACTGGATTTGTGAAGGGCTTCATCACGCGAGGTATCTACCAGGAGGCTTTCCACTGGGCCCAGGCCGTCGAGGATGAGGCCCGTGCTAAAGCTATGGGCGAGATTGCCACCATTGCTGCCGATAAGGATGAAAAGGCTACTGCTGTTGCCGCTTACAATGGCATGCCCTCCTACGCTGATGATCTGGTGACTCCCGCGACCGCTCTCCTTGCCATGAGCGTTCGCGAGGGTGACGTTGTTGGTGCTACTAAGTACTGGCAAACGCTTAGCAACCCTGAGGTGCAGGCGACTACCGCCTTCATCGAGCCCACAGCCATGTATGCCGTTGCCTTGATTGGTTCCGGTCAGGTTGTAGAGGGCTTGGCCCAGTCTGAGATGATGTTCCAGCGAATCCGAGCATACGTCTCCGACGTTCAACCTCATCTCGTTGAGGAGGTTGATGAGGGTGCCGAGTTCATCTCCCGATACATGGAGACTCGAGGTATCGCTGACCCTCGTGAAATTCCCAGCTACCCTCAACAACCCGTGGCCGCTTCTCCGTATCTCTCAACCCCCGCCGTTTCTAGCTTTGAGGACACCTACGACCCTTATGCCCACAACACCGACTTTAAGGGCTCCTCTCTTATTGCTGACGATCTCGAGGGCAACCATGGTCGTAAGGGGCCTCGTCTGAGCGAGGCACTCAACCGATTCCGAAACATGCGACGCGCCGGCCGACACCCCCGTTACATTACCTACGCTAAGCTGATTTCTGCCGCTGCCCGAGATGGCAAGATCGACCTTTGTCATGACATTCTCGCTATGGCCCGCACTGATATGCCTCTTGTGCCCCAGTACGCTGTTGTTCGCTACGGTTGGTCCAGCATCCTCGATGCTATGGTTGGTGCTTGTCTCACCATGGGTAACCGTGGACGAGCTGAGCAATTCCACCAGGAGCTGTTGGAGATGGGTGCTAGCCCTTCTGCGAACACCTTCGGCCTTTACATCACCACTCTCAAGGATTCAACCAAGACTTTTGACGAAGCTTCTGAGGCTGTCCGGATTTTCCACCGAGCCAAGGCTGAGGGCGTTGAGCCTAGCTCTTTCTTGTACAATGCTCTGATTGGCAAGCTCGGAAAGGCACGCCGCATTGATGACTGCCTCTTCTACTTTGCTGAGATGAGGGCTCTGGGCATCAAGCCTACCTCTGTCACCTATGGTACCATTGTGAACGCTCTCTGCCGAGTCAGTGACGAGAAGTTTGCTGAAGAGCTGTTTGATGAGATGGAGGCTATGTCCAACTACAAGGCCCGCCCTGCTCCCTACAACAGCATGATGCAATTCTTCCTGACCACCAAGCGGGACAAGTCAAAGGTCTTGGCTTACTATGAGCGTATGAATGCTAAGGGCATTGCTCCTACGGCTCACACCTACAAGCTTCTTGTCGATACCCACGCTACTCTTGATCCTGCTGATATGGAGGCTGCTGAGGAGGTTCTGGGCATGATCCGTACTTCGGGTCAGCGCGTTGAGCCTGTTCACTACGCTTCTCTCATTCACGCCAGGGGATGCGTTTTGCACGACATGGAGGGTGCCCGGAAGATGTTTGATTCGGTCGTCAAGGAGTCTCTGGTTCCCGTCAGCGCCAGCCTGTACCAAGCTCTTTTTGAGGCGATGGTTGCCAACCACCAAGTTGCTGCTTCCGAGCCTGTGCTTGCTCAGATGCGAAGCAAGGGCGTGGAATTGACTCCTTACATCGCTAACACTCTGATTCACGGCTGGGCTGCTGAGAAGAAGATCGAGAAGGCACAAGGAATCTACGACGCTGTCGGCCGGGAGAAGCGTGAGCCTAGCACATACGAGGCTATGACGCGAGCTTTCCTGGCTGTGGAGCAACGAGAGCAAGCCAAGGGTGTTGTTGGTGAAATGCTCACCCGTGGCTACCCCAGTGCTGTTGTCAACAAGGTCCTTGAGCTCCTTGGCGGAGGACAGGAGGTTATTGAGTAGATGAGGTTTCTGTTGAGAGTTGCAGTTGCGGATTTGGGACGAATTTCTGTTTTCTATTGGCGTAATTTGTTTGATACCCTGTTGTTCTGGTTGCAAGGTGGTTGGGTGGGTTGTCTTTATAATGGGGGACATTTTTGATGAGATGTCACATCGAGAGGCTCTGGTCGCCCTCGAACCCTTGAATGGGACGGCGTTTGGGAATCAAAATGGGTTTAACGAGGAACGTTGGCTTCTGAATGAAAGGATTTGGGGCCGGATGTTCCCTGGATAGATCATCACCACTCCAAGAAAGGGAAACTACTACATATTAGCAGCATAGAAGGACCAAAAGAGCCAGGGAACGAGGTCATGTGGAGGAATGATTGGAGTCCAAAACGAGGACTGGTCAAGGGAAAGCAGTGCAAATGGTCCTGCTGCTTGTACCATCAATACAATATTGAAGAAATGACGATTCAAGTCATAAACGATATATTCTCTTTTCATCAATGAATCTGTGTATGAGTTCCTTGGTGTTGCAGGACTGGCAATTATTAAATCTTGTCGACTAAGGTCCATGGTGGGTGACGGGTTGAGGCTTTCGGTGTTTGATGAAAATGACGCGTAATTGGCATCATCAAGTTACTGTTGTTGTTGTACTGTAGCTTAGACCAGACTTGCATTAGATGCTTCGAGGTCTACTACTAGAGACGTCGGGTTGGTTGAAACTCTGGCGGACTGTGCTGTGATTGGCCGGCTTTCTGACCTTAGGATAGATTACAGTGTGGGTCTTGCTGCAATGGAAATCACATGCACTGTACGTCCTAGAATTGGATGCCCCGCTGAGGTTTGATGAATCTTCTCATGCAGTCTAAGTTAGGAGCTCACTCGCCGACTCGAGAGAGCCATTGTCATCATCGGCGACTCTTTCACCTCTTCTGGCTTCTGACTCCTTTCAGAATTGTCGTTTTCTTGTACCTCTGGCTAATTACAGGCTCTTGCGTACATATATTTACCTTAACATATACATCGCCATGTCCCTCCGCCACCCCACCATCGCCGTATCGGCTCCTGGCAAGGTCTTCCTCGCGGGCGGGTATCTGGTGCTGGACCAGGAATACACGGCGTTTGTTTTTGGTCTCGACGCCCGTATCAACATCATCGCTGGGGACATTCACACGACGGCTGGTGTGCAGCTGACTGAGATTGTCGTCGATAGCCCTCAGTTCCTTGAAGCCCAGTGGCGTTATGGCTACCACTTGGCGGGGGAGGGCGGTGGTATCAAGGTTACTCAGTTGCAAGTGTAAGTGGGTTTTCTTTTCAGTTTCGATCAAATGTTATCGTTATGTGATTGCGGTCTCGTTGAAGACTATGCCGTGGTGCTAGTTTCTCCAAGAGACCACAGTATCGTGATAGGTTGATCATCATGGAATGTGTGACACAAACCAATCAACAACCCTTTCATCACATGAAACTATTATCAAGTTTATTAACGTTCTCTCACTCACTCCTCAGTAGCGGAGCCCAGATCAGCCCCAATCCCTTCGTGGAGACAACCCTCAGCTACGCTCTCACCTACATTGACCGTGTCGCCGGGCATCGTCCCAGCCACAGCATAGCACCCGCTCGCCTCATTATCCTCGCAGATAACGACTACTACTCTCATTCAGAATCCGAGAGCACCCGTACAGGCCGCTTCGCCAAGTTCCCTGTGACATTGGGCGAAGCTAACAAGACGGGTCTGGGCTCATCAGCAGCTCTCGTCACTTCACTGACTGCGTCCCTTCTGGCTCACTACCTACCTCAGGACCTCTTTGACATCCGATCTGACCAGGGCAAGAAGACCTTGCATAACCTGGCTCAAGCAGCTCACTGTGCTGCCCAGGGCAAGGTCGGCTCAGGCTTTGACGTTGCCACCGCCGTCTATGGATCTTGCCGGTATAGGCGTTTCTCTCCTGCAACACTGAGCAAGATCCCTGAGGCTGGCACAGCTGGCTTTGCGGATGCGTTGGTGAAGCTTGTCGATGGCGAGTCTGCGTGGGACGTCGAGGTCCTCAAAGATGCAGTCATCATGCCCAAGGGAGTTGTTCTGCGCATGTGCGATGTGGACTGTGGAAGTAAGACGGTCGGTATGGTTAAGAAGGTTCTAGCCTGGAGGACCGCGAACCCCGAAATATCGAAGCAGCTTTGGGATGATCTTCAGAAGCGTAACGAGCAGCTGATTGCTACCCTCAACGCTGGCGACGTTGCCCAGCTACCAGAGAAGCTTGCAGTGGTGCGAGAGTTGATCAGAAAGATGGGCAGCGCTAGCGATGTCCCCATCGAGCCTGAAAGCCAGACAGAGCTTCTCGACGCCCTTGGAACCGTCGAGGGAGTCTATGGTGGTGTCGTTCCTGGAGCTGGCGGGTACGATGCTCTCGCTCTGCTAATGAAGGACGATGACGAGACCAAGCAGCGGGTAGAGGTGTTCTTGGAGAAGTGGGCGAAGGAGAAGGGTACAAAGGTCAAGTTGCTCGGCGTTAAGGGGGAAATGGAGGGTGTCCGATCCGAGAGCTTGGATGTGTACGCTGGCTGGATCTAAAAAGACAGTGAGCGAGCGAAGCGAAAGAGGACGAATGCATGTCTTAACCATACAAATGAAACACATTGCTCTCCCCATCAACGACTTGGTTTCATTCACATTCCGGATGAACACGCGTGAAATAACGACCCATGCCATGCTTTGCTTTTAGGGGTATGTGTGATAGTGAATGAATTAAACAATATTAGATTTTACGCCGGGTATGATGATAATTCTGTGATGTCGCCTTTTCGATGGTCCCGTAGATGCCCATTTTCCCTGATGATCCCCCTAAGTCATTCCATGCGTATCGTACAATAATAGCTTTCCATAAACCGTTCCTGTTAAACAAGTGATGTGTTTCCTTTCTAAGACGCCCCTAATACTTCTAATAGCTGTAAAAACAATGATTATGAGCAGCCGGATTCGATTAGTTCAGGCTGTCGGTGGATGAGACCGAGTTGGATGTAGGAACCGACTTCATGGCCGGTCGTACTGGGTGGGAGAAGAGGCTCGACGTGGAACAGGGCGAGCGAGGGGCGGTAGGAGAAGGAGGATCTGCGATGCCGATTCGGCTGGCGGCAGCTTGTTCTCGAAGCATAGCAAGTCTTTGATGATGCGTTAGTCTTTGAGATTTCGAAGGTTGTATAAGCTTGAGACTTACTGCTCTTCTGAAACGCCGGGAAGGGCAACGGGGTTCTTTTCAAAGTTGAACGGCGCAGACTGCAAAGTAGAGTATTAGGTTGTGAGGACAAAGTATCAGCAGTATAGTAATAGACTTACAATTTCCATACTGCGCTTCTCCTTGCGACGTCGCTGGCGTACCATAGTCTGGACACGCGAGCAGAGCGTCTGGAAGTCGTCCGAGATATGCATCTTTGAAGATCGAGGGCGAGAAAAGGGAAGTACAAAGCACCCAGGGTCTCGTCTCTCAGAAGCAAGAACTGCGGCGGATCCCATCAAGTCGACTGTCGAAGCTTCCTTTATATGAATCCCAATAAAAAAAGCCAAACCGGGGCTGGTAGTAGAAGTGGTCGAACGTGGAGTATTCTAGAGCTGGGGAAGAAGCAGAATCGAGGCCAGCTGAAAAAGGTTGGGGAGGGATGGGGGGAAAAAACGAGGCTGACTGAAGATGGAGGATTGGAATTGTAGTAATAAAGAAGGCAGGAAAAAAGAAGTAGAGGTAGAAGAAAAAGAAGTCTCGTGTTTCTGAATCTCGGACTAGTAAAGACAAAGAAGGTCAAGTCAGACGGGGAAGGCACGCGGCTTTGAAAGCGTGGTGTTGGTCTTGGGTATGTTTTTGATACAAAGAGAATCAGTTGAGTCTCAGGTACAGGATTGCAATGGTATGCAGATAGATAAAAAGAGGAATAGTAGAGAAAGGGGAGAGAGTGTGTATAAGTAGGCAGAGTAAAGTAGAGTAGAGAAAGAGAGTTACAGGTTGTACGTCTATCACATTAGACAAGACACTCAAACGAAGGACAGGAATGTGTTGTTTAAAACGCCAACAACAACAAGCAGGGAAAACAGAAGAGGAAAACTAAAAACAGATGCGCAAATGCCAATTCATATACGAGCCGTGAACAAAGAGGGAAAAAGAAAGGAAAAGAACAGAAATGCAGTACAGCTCAGCGCAGTGCCGTGCTGTGCTGTGCGTGCTTGCAGCGCCTACGCCGCGAGCAGGGACACGGCAGCGGCAGCGAGCGGCAGGGGGGGCGACGTTGTCAGATCTGGAATGCATCCAGGTCACTGGAATTCCAGCGCCTTGGATCCTATAACCAACAGCCTAAATTGGGCGATCTGCAGTGAGGTTAGGCCCTGTATTACTGCCCTGAGCTCCATGTCTCAGCTGACGGCGACCAAGACACAGCCTATGGTGCGACGATGACCCGCAAGGGGAACCCAACTTGTAATTTCTGACTATGCAAAATAGACAGAATCAAATGTGCACGGTTGCAAATAATACAACTCCTTTGTGTTGGATTTATTGCTCTGTCAAATTACACCCACGTACAAAGGGGTCGCTTCGACCTCCAAACTACAGATACTGAATGCCTCACGTGGCAGGGTCTGCCAGCCAATCTCGTGTAACCAAAGGGAGGCGGAAAAGTCGCCAACTCAAACTCCCATCTCAAGGGGAGAGGGAGAGATCTACAATATAGTATCTACAATTGAATAACTAACCACAACTACAAAGACCATTCATCCAACAGTCGTCATGGCTTAAAGTCTGTTCATGTCCAAAATGTCGTCACTATCAACCTCTCACAAGTGCCACGCAGTGACTGAATGTCGCAGATTGTTCGACTCAGCGACTAATTACCGGATGCAGCGATTTACGGCATCATCTGCATAACCCGTTCCCAAAGCTTATCTTTGCGCCTAGTCCATCTAATTCGTTGTCTTGTCTTGTTTTGGCTTGGTCATAGCCCGTTATCGAAAACGTCTCGTCTCACACGCTTCTGCTCGCCAGGGGAGACGGTTCCTAGAGACAGGTCGCTAAGAGAAATGATGTGCGCTCACGATTGTTGCATCAATACCGAACGACTCATGTACTGTAGATAGTTCGCCCTCACAGGAGATGACGTTATTCTCTTGGGTTGCTTGCAGGTGTTTGATCCATTTCAATACAGACGTCGTCTCATTACTTAGAGTCATTATAGCCAACCATTGACCCGGATTCGACTAACAATTCGTCATTTCCAAACGAATAGCCCTCTAGTTGGGGTAATCCTTAAGGTGGTAGCTCTTGAGCTTCACAAACTGATCAAAGCCAAATCGGCTAAGTGTCTGTCCCTTGCCCGAGTTCTTCCAGCCAGTCCACGCCAGATCCTATTGTCGATTAGTAAAAGTCAACCATCACACGAGGCAAAAAGAAACCGCTTTGTGCTTGGGTCAGAAACTTACAGGTGCCGGATAATCGCATCGATTGACAAAGACGGTGCCTGCTTCCACTTCCTCGCCAAGCTCGTATCCTTTGTCTGTGTCCTTGGTCCAGATGCTGGCCGTTAGACCAAATTCGCTGTCATTCATGTACTTGATGGCCTCGTTGTCATCTTTAACCTTCATAATAGGAACTACACCATCGTTAGCAAGAAATTACCCAATGTTGCCGGGGAACTTTACTAATCGGGGCAAACGACTCCTCAGTCATGACCCGCATGCTGTGGTTGACGCCGGTAAGCAGGGTGGGTTTCACAAAGTTACCCTTGGGAGGAGGGTTGCTGAAAGTCTCGTTTTCGGGAGTAACATCCTTGGCACCGTTGGCGACAGCGTCCTTGATGTGCTCCTCAGCAGCCTGCTTCGATCGCTTCGAGACAACGGGACCCAGTTGAGTTTCCTTGTCAAAAGGGTCGCCCAGCTTATAGCTCTTGAGCACCTTTTGCACAGCCTCAACAAAGTTGTCGTGAATCTTCTCGTCAACGTACACCCGCTCCAGAGAACAGCAGCTCTGGCCAGAGTTGAAAATCGCACCGTCAACAATCTCTGCAGCAGCCCAATCAATATCGACGTCTGATCGGACATATGCCGGGTCCTTGCCACCTAACTCCAGACCGACATTTACAATGCGGTCAGATGCAGCTTGTTGCACAGCAAGTCCACCAGCGACAGAGCCGGTGAAACAAACTAGAGCGATCTTGGGATCCCGCACAATGGTCTCCATGATAGTAGGGGAGCCGCAGTGGAAGTACTGGCAAACGCCATCAGGCAAGCCCGACTCCTTTAGGATGTCGGTAACCCGCTCTACGATAGTCGGTGTCTGAGGCGAAGGCTTGAGGATTACACTGCATCCTGCAAGAAGAGCGGGAATCAAAGAGTTGACAAGAATGAGGTAAGGGTACTGTATGTGGTCAGCAAGTCGATCAGATAGGAAACAAGGCTAACACTTACGTTCCACGCAAAGATGATAAGTACAGGTCCGACAGGAACCTTTCGAATGAAACGCTTGAAACCCTTCTCAGCATCACCGTCGGTGTCCTTGAGAGCCTCATCGCTGATCTTGAGGAGGTACTCGCCGCGCTTGACAGCTGTGGCGACCTCACCGGGTGTGTAGGAGATGGGGCGACCCATCTGAACAGTCAACTCCTCACCAAGCTCATCCTTCTTGGCCATGAGGCCATCTAGAAACTTGCGGACGATAGCCTGACGCTCCTTCAACGTTGTCTTTCGGTAGCTCTGGAAAGCCTCAGTGGCAACCTTGGGAAGAGACTCAAGGTCAGCGGCAGAGGCGCCATTCCTGGTGATGATGGCCTCGTTTGTGTTGGGAGAGATTGTAGTGATGACTTCGACAGACATTGTGGGTATGATTGTGTGGGAAGAGTGAGTGTGTAGAGTTCCTGGTGGCCAGTCGTGGAGAATATATCTTGGTTGATATCCAGTTTTGAAGTGGAGTATATGAGTTGGAGATGGAGATGGAAGATACAAGATACAAGATACAAGACAAGTACACCCGCTCATGGCCACCTCATGACGGCGGTTGGCGGCTCGCGGCTCGCGGTGCTTGCCCCACGTAACGTAACCCGACCTCGGCGGCTTCCACTGTCATTACTGTACTCCTCTCATCAACCCCGCCATGGCCTTGATAAGGCAGGAATAGCTTGATATCGGTGCTTAAAGTATCCGAACAAAGCAGGCAGCTTTAAAACAGTCTGCTTGAGAGTAATCACGGCAGTAGGGAATTGAAATGCTGAATCAAAGACCCGCTTCCAGGTAGCAAGCCTGAACTTGATGCAAAGATGTAAAGAGGTCAACCATACTTATCGCAACAGTATAGTGATACATCGATAGATTAAGTTGTCTCAGGTCTGCAGTAAAGTTCATATAGCGGCATCATTTCTTAGAATGAAGAACCGTCTAACATGATAGCATTACAGGTTCTTTGAAGCTCCCCTCCAAAATTTAACTTATCAGTGACGTCGATGGATGCCCCTCCATATCACATGACTCAGTACTTCAATTCCCAGGGAGACCCCTGCAGTCGGGCTAGCGACGCCAATTAGAGCTTATCTTATCAGCTTGTAACTTTTTTTTCCTACACCCTGGACATCTCGAGCCTCTCGTACGGCGACGTCCAATTTAAACCCTGAGCTGCTATTCGCATTCACAATGGCGCCCGAAACGAAGAATGACTTTCTCGACACGGTCGAAAGCGACGAGGAGAACGATGTCGGCTACAACTCCGAAGATGATGATATGAGAAAGGGCGGCCGAGGCGCCAAGCGACGGAAACTGGATTCGGATGAAGAAGACGATCTGGGTAGCGACATTGATCGCGATGTCAGCGACGACGAGGAAGACACAGTCGAGAAAGATGCGAAGCGAACAAAAAAAGACGATCAGGAAGAAGAAAAGCCCGAAAAACCAAAGCGCAAATCAAAAGACACAACATCGATAGAACTGCCCGACGTTACAAGAACCTTGACAAAGAAGAACCTCGTCGCTTCCGAAGCCGCTATCAAGAAGTCAGGCGTCGTCTATCTCTCCCGTATACCTCCCTTCATGAAGCCTGCCAAGCTGCGCTCCCTCCTCGAACCCTACGGTACCATCAACCGCGTCTTCCTCTCGCCTGAAGATCCGGCCTCGCACGCCCGTCGCGTCAAGGCTGGCGGTAACAAGAAGCGCAACTTCACCGAGGGCTGGGTCGAATTCACCAAGAAGAAGGATGCAAAAGCTGTTTGCGACCTACTCAACGCGCAAACCATCGGCGGTAAGAAGGGCAGCTACTATCACGACGACTTGTGGAATCTATTGTATCTCAAGGGTTTCAAATGGCACAACCTGACGGAGCAAATCGCGGCAGAGAATGCGGAGCGCGCCAGCCGCATGAGGGCCGAGATCAGCAAGTCGACAAAGGAGAACAAGGAGTTTGTCAGAAACGTGGAGAAGGCAAAGATGCTGGACGGCATGGAGGCCAAGGCAAAGGCCAAGAAGAGGAAGGCAGACGCCGATGGACAAGACGATTCAGTGCGACAGGTCAAGAGGTCCTTCAAGCAAGTTCCTCTGGTAAAGAAGAAGACGGATGTGGAAGAGCAGCCAGCGGAGGTAACGAGGGTATTAAGCAAGATTTTCTAATTTACATAGCCTTTGGTTTTCCGTTCATATTTCCTGACTATAACCAAAACATGACTTTTGAAGAGAAAATCCATTTAAGCATGATCATATTCAACGATCGGCATGATCAAAACTTATTCGAGCCAAGTGGACCCCGAACTTTATGACTGAGCACGTCGGGTGCAGTCACCAGTGCGATGTTCATTTGTGACAAATTTGCCCCGCGCCTGCAAAAAAATATCCTACCGATAAGCGCTTATCAAGCGGCGGCGAACCAAATTCTCCCACTGTTGGGCTCCTAAGAGTCACGAACATCATTCATTTTCCACCCAAACAACACCATCTTTTTTTCCCACGACATCGTTGCCCAACATGTCAATGGATCTGGATGACCAGCCCATCTCTATAGCCCCTGTCTCTCAGCAGCAGGGCGCTGCAACGTGAGTCTTGATCTTCTCTAAAAACACCCCGCACTCGCTTCTTGGGCGCAAGACTAACTCGAGGCTTCCTTCAGTATTCTCTGCTGCAACTGCGGTGCCCCGATCGATGGAACTACTTCCAGCGGCGCCCTTTGCTACGACTGTATCAAGCTCACCGTTGATATTTCCCAAGGCGTCCAGCGAGAGGCGACCCTCAACTTCTGCCGAGATTGCGACCGATGGCTCATGCCCCCCACCAGCTGGATTGTTGCCGCCCTCGAGTCCCGCGAACTGTTGGCTCTATGCCTCAAGAAACTTCGAGGTCTGAACAAAGTCCGTATCGTGGACGCGAGCTTCATCTGGACTGAGCCTCACTCGCGACGAGTCAAAGTCAAGTTGACCATCCAGGATTCCGTCCAGGATGGCATGCTTCTCCAGCAGAGTTTCGAGGTCGTGTATGTGGTGGCGTACCAGCAGTGCCCTGAGTGTGCCAAGTCATACACTGCCAACGTCTGGCGAGCTGCTGTCCAAGTCCGTCAGAAGGTCCTTCATAAGCGAACTTTCCTGTTCCTCGAGCAGCTTATCATGAAGCACGGCGCGCACAGAGATACCCTTAACATCAGAGAAGCCAAGGATGGCATCGACTTTTTCTTCTCGCAAAAGAACCAAGCCGAGAAGTTTATCGACTTCCTCAACTCTGTGGTGCCTGTCAAGGTGAAGGCGTCGCAGGAGCTGATTTCTCAAGATGTGCACACATCTAAGAAGTCATTCAAGTTCACATACTCGGCCGAGTTGGTGCCGATATGTAAGGACGACTTGGTCGCCATGCCGATCAAGATGGCCAAGCAAAACGGCAACATTTCACCTCTCCTTCTCTGCCATAAGATTGGTACCTCTGTCTATCTGATGGACCCTCAGACTCTCCAGACTTGTGACATCAGCTCACCAATCTACTGGCGTGCTCCTTTCCTTTCTCTTGCAGACACACATGAGCTCGTAGAGTTCATTGTTATGGATATTGAGCCCACACCGAACCAGAAGGGCAAGTGGACGTTGGCCGAGGCCACAGTTGCCCGTGCTACTGATCTTGGTGCGAATGACCGCACATACTTCACAAGGACTCATCTGGGTCGACTCCTCCAGCCTGGTGATTCGGCTATGGGTTACCTGATGGCTGGCACCGTTTTCAACAATAACGAATACGAGGCGATCGAGAACTCCAACACATATTCGTCAACAATCCCTGACGTGGTGCTAGTCAAGAAACACTATCCCCGCCGCAGAAAGAACCGCAAGAGGAACTGGCAGCTCAAGCGTATGAACAAGGACGAGGGCGAGCTGCTACCCAAGAAGGCCGATCAAGAACGTATGGATCAAGAGTACGAGCAGTTCTTGCGGGATGTCGAAGAAGATGAGGAGCTCCGAGCTACACTCGCCCTGTACAAGAAGCAGAGGGCCGAGGAGGAGATGAGCGTGGCTGAGACCGAGGGAGATGACGAGGCGCCCCAAGTTGACATGAATGAGTTGCTGGACGAAATGCATGAGCTTACAATGGAGGATCGACAAATGGACGGTTAGGGCTTACATGAATGAAAAGAAAAGATTTGATTTCCACTGTTGATGACTGGCTGTCTTTTGTGATGAGCGTTACTTTTCGTGTTGGTAAATGTGATCATATGAATGAAGGAATATCATCAAGCGAGGACTTGGCAGGTGCCTTCTCCTCCGCTCTTCGAACCTGCTCCCTCGATTTCTGCCGCTGAACTCTTCGTTTGTTGATCCCGAACGGGTCGTCATCATCAGCATCGTCACGAACGTCGCGGCGTCTAGTTATAGTGCGTGTCTCGCTCCCTCCTGGTGCTGTAGTTGGCCGCTTAACACTAGATCCTGGCCGTGGGGGGTTATTCAGAGCCGTGCTCAAGACACGAGGAGTGCTGAACGTTGGTCGTGGAGCCGAGCGTGACATTGCCGGGCTTGATGTCTGCGTCGTGCGTGCTGCTTTTGTAATGGGAGTGCGCGAAGGTGTAGCCAGATCCAAGTCTTCTCCATCATCAGTCTCGTCGTCATCCGCGACAGTCAACTGCCTCTTCTTTGCCGATGATGGTTTAGATATTTGCTTCATCCGTATAGGACTGATCTTTTGTGAGTCGAATCCTGCCGAAGCTCTCGTCTTCGCAGCGTCAGCCAGTCCAGCTGAAATCCACTTGTGCTCCTTTCTCGGACTCTCCATGAGTCCCTGCAGACTTGACCCTACAAACGGCGTGTCCTTTTCATTTGTATCACTGCCTGTTAGGTTGCGTTGCTTGACTATGCGCCGCGCTCTCTCCTGTCTTTGCCGGGCGAGGAGCGTAGGGGCGCCTACGATGGGACGTTCAATCTCACGGATCGTGTCGGCGTTTTGGTGCTTAGCCAAAGACTTGAGGCGATTATACTCTGCTCGATGGAGATGAGTTGTGAATTGATGAGCCATATTCAGAAATTCATCCTCAACCATGCGATATCGGTCATCGTGATCAAGACCTGGTCTCATGAACCTGGAGTTTGGTCAGCAGCCGACTCAGCTCCGGCTTTGGGGAATGAGATGAACCTTTCTGGTGGTGGTTCTGGCGGTGGAGATGTCGATGGACTACGTGCTCCATCTGTGAGATACGATTAATTCTGAGGCAACGGTGATGAGAGCGATATAGCTTGTGGTACCTTGAGCCTCAACGACGCGTTCGCGTCGCGGTTTCTTAACGGACGCCGAGGGAGTCCCGGAGTTAGATAATCGGGATGGGGTAGGACGCGGACTTTCGGCTTTTAACAAGGCCTTCTTCTCATTACTCGAAGGAGATGCGGAAGTTTTCCACGGTAATCGTCTTCCCATGGTTAAATCGCATTATGGGTGAGATTGTATTGGATGTGAATGTATCTGGATAGTGGTTTATTAGTGGTGGGGTTGCGACACACCTCAGTTTAGGCAGCGCAGCACGCTGAGCTAAACAGCTTCCTCTACCTCAGCGACATGATATATGTATGACCCAATAACTGACAACATCAGCCAAAAAGCTTGTTCAGAGAATTGATTCTAATTAGATAAATTGTGTGGTCCCTTTAAAATCATTTTGCTACTAATCCGCGCAGATGAAATCACAACAAAGGTGATTAACCATTGTGGGAAATGACTTGAGGTCCACGTTAGACATCCAATCATTGATATGTGAATCGGCGAGGGACTACCTCGACTTGACCATATGCACTTATAACAAGCCGCTACGACATACTCGGCCATAATACTTTTACTTGGATTTTGGATAACTTATGAGACCAACCAATTGCCAATAACGCTGATCTAGACTGAACTGCTATGAGCGCTGGCTTCTCGTGGCTATTAACCTAGAGCCTCCTTCGATATAGAATCAACACTCAATATCCAAACAGGCCCATGAAATGTTTGGTCAGTGGGTGCTGATGCTCTCGTTGGATTACCTCTCCTGTATTCTTATGATATTTTGGCGTCCCAGTATCCTAGTGTTCCTGGCTAAGCCTACGAACCAGCTTGACAGATAACTTACATGTAGTGAATTATCTTCTTGCTTTGTTATAAGCTTCTCTCGTTTACTTGAACCTCGAATGCTGTTAGAGCCTTCTTGTCGCAATCGTATCATAACCCCAGGGCTATACGTCAGCTGCCATAGCCCACATGGCTGAAGCTCCTACACACACCTTACGTCCAACCACACTCAGCAAATAAGTCTATGCCACGGCCACAAACCAAACCATGAGGGTCTATGCGAGATTGCTGACACGATCGAACAGATCTATGCTGGAAAATACTCATATCGCCTACCATGGTTGCAGATTCACCCAGGTCCTTCTCAGCTTGTGCGATCTACCACTGTTATCTGGGCGATCGTGCAAACCTATGGCCGTGACTACAAGCATACATGTTTCATTTACTGAGTATTATCTTTCCGATGAGGTTGGGGCATCAGAAGCAAATAATTTATGGGATCCGGTATACTCAATCGCGATCGAATAAGGAGAAAGGGTCTGAGATGGTCAGACATCATACTGATAAGCAATTGTCAACGGTGAATATCGGTACCTTGCACGCCCTGTCGTTATCTAAGTGCTCAATTGTTGATCATTCAACGGTTCTAGGACAAGCTCTATGTCTATCCTAGCAGCCGAAACAAGTAAGGGTTCAATCATGCCGGCATGTCTCATGTTCTCACTCTTCCTCATTCCCTCGCCGTTCATCCACTAGCAATAACTTTTCCTAGCACTTGAATACTCCCACGATACGCAAGGTACACTCACAATTGCGAGACCTACATGTTTGTAATCTGCACCAACCCAGTGGCTTTCGCAGGGTATCCTCTGTTACTTTACTCCATCCGCACACACCCCCCGGCATCGGAGAAATCCCGTAGTCCCGTGCAGGTTGGCCTAGAATTACCCCAAGTTCCTCAATGTACCTTTTCCGACCCGCCGCGGTGGGTACGCAATTGTGTAATAGTCCAAGGCACGATTGACTCTGGTGAAGTTTTTTCCGCTGCTTGATGTTCTGCAAGAATTCCTCAGTGAATATCATGACAATTCGGGGTTTGTCGGGGCTTCCGATGGATACTATGGGGTAAAACGGCTTGCCTCATGACATAACAATAACTATCCCGAACAACAACATTAGCAACAAACAGCAATTTGTTGCACTCAAGCTGTGAGCCCAATCCTTGAAGATACCGCTTTTCTAGCTAATGCCCGGCTTGAAGCTCGTTATCATCTCCGTCTCCACCGTCAAAAACTTCCCTTCCGCCGGTCTGCTCCGTACGTGGCTATCAAGTACTCTTGATACACGCCCCCTAGGCCCTGGTCTAAGTTACAAGCGAGCGGCTCCCATGCGGGGAAGATAAAAATTGCATCGCAACATGCGGGGGTGGGCTCGACAGAGAAGGAGCGACGTCTTGATCTTTTTTTCCCCAGACGGCAGACGGGAACAGGCAAGGTGGAGGCCCCTCCCTCCCTCACGGTGACTCGGAGTCTCAACTCCGTATCGGCGAAAGATGCCTCGAAACCGGCGAAGGTAAGAGCGAGAGGAAAGACAAACCCTTCCGAGACCACGAGATTTCACCGAATCGTTGTTTATGGGGTGCGCCCAGCCTTTTCTTGTCGAATCCCCATGTTTACATCCGTTTATGGTTACGGCTACAGCAAGAATAGTAATTTTACCTAATACAGCAGGAACTGCCCGACAGTCCAAGGTGAGAGGCGGGCCAATCAGAGACATAACTCACAAAGCGGATCTCAGCATGAACCATGAACACCTTGAGGCCGCTTACAATCTGCGGGTCCAACCAAGGTCTGGCGTAGCCAAGAGGCACCCTTGATACATGCCAACTCCAAAGACAGCTCGTGGTGGTTGTCTCACTATATCACGTGACATCACATTGATATGGCAATGTTCTAGAATAATTGAATATTGAAATGCACTGGCTTGCAGTTTAAGGTATATTAAAGCTGTCAACAACATGCAAGAACAAGGATCGTCCAGTGCTTTTTGCAGAGACCCCGTCATGATAGGTGCGATAATAAAAAAAGCTGTCATCCTAACGCCGATTCCTTTTCGGGGTTTTGTACTTGACCACGTCTCATGAGTTTCATACACGATCCCAAACATTCACAATCTTGCTAGGGCCTTGTGAGCCTAAGCACTATCCCTTACTACCTTATCAACAGCCTTGGCAAAGTAGTCAACATTGTTGTCGTTAAGACCAGCCATGCTGATACGACCGTTCTTGGTCATGTAGATGTGAAATTCTTCCCGGAGCTTGAGGACTTGTGACTCGTTCAGACCAGTGAAGCTGAACATACCGATCTGGTCTGTAATGTGGTTCCAAGTACCAGGGGTCTGGAGCTCCTCAAGCTTAGATCGAAGGGCATCACGCATGCTGATGATGCGGCCTGACATGGTGCGCAGGTTCTCTTCCCACTCGGCAAAGAGATCGCGGTCGTTCAGAACGGTGCTGACAATGCGAGCACCGTACAGAGGAGGGTTGGAAATTTCAGATCGCTGGAGAATGGCCAGTTGAGAGCCGATGCGGGTGATAGTGGCAGAAGCTTCAGGAGCGGGAGAGGTAACGGCGTGGAAGCAGCCGGCACGCTCACCGTAAAGACCAAAGTTCTTGGCGAAACTTTGGGCAACGACCAGCTCGAAACCTTGCTCAACAAAGTAGCGAATGGCCCAGGCATCTCGGACAAGATCACCAGAAGCAAAGCCCTGGTAGGCGGTGTCGAAGAAGGGGAAGTGGTTCTTCTCCTTCATGAGAGCAGCGATCTCAGTCCATTGCTCCTGGGTCGGGTCGACGCCAGTGGGGTTATGTGCGCAGGCATGAAGGACAAAGACGGAACCCTCGGGAGCTGACTTCAGAGTCTGCTTGAAGCCCTCAAAGTCAAGACCCTTGGTTTCCTTGTGGAAGTAGGGGTAGGTGTCAATTGAAAGACCGACGTTCTTGAAGATCTGGTGGTGGTTCGCCCATGTGGGATTTGAGAGGTAGACAGTCGGGTTACTCTTGTAGAACCTGGCTAGGAAGAGAGCACCCAAGTGCACGGCACCGGTACCAGAGATTGTCTGCAGTGTCGTCGAGCGCTTTTCTGAGATAGCGGCGGAGTCAGGGCCAAAGACCAGCTCGGCGGCCTTGGATGTGAAGCTGGCAATACCAGCGATCGGGGCATACTCGTGGTTGAGCTCAGGGTCGTTTCGGAGAATCTCATCAGCCTGTGACGCACGCGGAGTTAGCTCAAATTCCAAGACCAAAGATTTGGGCAAAGTCGTGGCGGCGGGGCAGTTGGGGCAAGTTGTGACGCAGGCTTGCACGAGAAGGATCCAGACAACCGCGCATTGCCAAGTCCTGACCTCATGACCCGAAAATCGCAGAAACGGAAGGGCCATGAAGGGCTGGAGCTTTAGACGGATCCGCATCGGAAGCATTATCCGAGCAGAGTAATGTTATGAAGGGTAGTGCGTTCGTGGGAGAGCAATGTATGTGCATGCGATTGTGAAAATGGGGCTTAGTGGTCTATGCGACAGAGGGGATAGGAAGAGGGCCATGCCATGTCATGTCGCGGAGTGAGAGTGAGGTAATGCATGAGAGGAATTGGTGTAAGGTCCATACCTTCTTGACGACGGGCAACACCCAAGGCTTTGCATTCTCGTCTCTGTATGCACCGATTCCCTAAACAACAAAAAAGCAGAGGTCAGCAACGAACAAAGGTCGAAAAACAATGAATGGAAGTCTATGTTGGAGGGGTTAAACTTACAAGATCGACCTTGCTGGAGCTCTCGTCGGCCTTGTAAGCTCGTGCAAGGCCAAAGAGAGGGTCTTCAGGAGCCTGGGGCACGACTTCGGCAGGGAAATTTGTAGTAGACATTTTGGGTGAGATGTGACGGACGATGGAATTGAGTCTAGAGATGGAGGAAGACGAAGTAGAGGTCGGCGCCGTTTTATCAGTCGAGCTCGAGATGCTCTTGCCAGAGTGAGTCTGACGGGGTGTGAGTGACGGTGTCATAGTGGGCTGCGGGCCTGAGGATTTTCGATTAGGGGGGAAGGAAGGGCCTGGGTGGAACCAGGGGGGCGTGTGCTTCTTTGGCGTAAACAAAAAGGTACTTGGAGTACAACAGGTACTATACTGTACTGTAACTTTGGTCAGTAAGTTACGTTACGGAACGGGCCAGTCATGTTAAACAGCCAAAGCCTGTTTTTGGAGAAACGAGTGGATGAAAGAGACATTGGATAATTAATGCGTTGTCTGAAGCCGCAATTCGCCTCCAAAGACTCGGCTGCAACACTCTCAACACTCTGTGTAAGAGGCTGCATCACCGCTGCAAGGCACTTGCTCACAGCTAGTCAGCCCAGAGGAGAGAGCCCTTCGCCCTTATCGCCAGAGGTACGGAGTCTTCTCCGTACAAACAGCGCTCCACAGGGGCCCGGGGGCTGCGTAAACCAGATTCTGGCCTGATGCAATTGGCCATGTCCCAGGGACTCAGCGATGCACGCGGGCAAATCGGGCGCTGTTATTCCGGGCCAGTGGAGTTCTCGGGGCAAGGGGCTGTGCCCGATGCCAAACAGAGGTAAAAGGTGGGCGAGGTGGGCTCACCGGACAACTTCGCGGTGGGCTTTCTTCCTTCTCGCTGCTTGCACGATACTATCGTTTTGCATGGGTAGAGAAGGGAAGCTGTGCTGTACTGTACAGCAACAACGAGGGACTTGAGGGGGTGCGTGCGTGCCGCGCTGGGTTGATTGACTGAGACTGGAGCTCAACTCGACTCAACCAGGACAGGCCTGCAACGGACCAAGGGCAAGTAGAGGAAGCTTCCTCTTGTGTTTTGGTTTGAGGGTTTTCATTGACTCACTTTGATGAAACTGTTTGTACTTTGTACAGTTTCTGGGGTTCCTGGCCTTCTTCTCGGGTGATTCTAGATGGTACCTAGATCTATCCGTAGCTTTGCGATTCCTAAACAGAGCTCTAGTATTCAACTCCTACAGCGTAGTGAGGTTGACGATAGTAGCAGTCTAGCAACAGCGCTTAGCTGCGAGAATCGGAGTCGATAGCGCGTGCGAAGTGACTCGAGACGAGGTGTGTGTATGGATCGAGTATTTCGGCGGTACAGTTGCTGATTGGAGTACACACGATCGTGAAACCGTTCGATGGAATGGCTGTACGGATAGAGAGTTGTCTTTTGTCTTTTGCGAGAGTTGTGATCGGGCCTTTAGCTATGGTCGAAACCTTTCATTCTCTACGTTTATCTTGCTCGTGTGCTGCGACAATCCCATCTTTTATGCTTTCCCCGTAGCGCAGCATACCGAAAATGCCCCGCGAGCTTGTGAAAAGCTTGTGAAGGAAGCTCCATCATCACGTCAATACTGAGCTCTCATTGTGATTGCCTACCTAGGTAGGGTTTATGAGGACACCTCGGCTCCGTCTAACGTCACGCGGTGGATGGGCCTGACCGAGCGACAGCCAGGGCAGTTAACCGCCCCGTCACCGAGGTATGTACCTTTTCGTACATTGGCTTGGCATGGGGGACGGTGAGTTTAGATTACGGAGCTAGGCTGACGTAGTGTTTTGTCCGTTCAAGTCTGACTGATCCCATGCTCAACTCAAAGGAAACTCTTCGAACCTTTGGGAGAAGATATACGGATACCTGGAATGTCTAATTTGTTTGTGGCCTGATCTGTGGCTCTTTTTGTTTCGCTTAATTCATTTGATCTGATCTATATCTCATCTACTAATGTCATGCACAACAACCACCTTTGATAGTTCCAGGCACCGTTCCGTTCCGTACCGCACCGTATCCAAGTTTTTTGTGACCGTTGGGTCCCGATCTGCATTTTAAATTCTCTTTAGTATCTTCCCCAAGCCAGCCCCTCCAATGCCTCTGATGGATCCTGAATCCTGCCCCATTCCCCAGAAAAGAACCTGGTTCATTCTTCCAGACCCCTTCGATTGACTTCCCCTTCCATCGCTGCCCCCCATATCCCCGTTACAAGCACGCATGCATTACCACTGCCGAGTGGCTCCTTTTTTCCAAGAATGGCCCCGGACGCCCCGTTGCCGTCCTGTCACGGGGAAGTAAAAAAACCGACCCAAAACATCACGGGGCATTAGAATGCACGGTTGGGTAATAGCTGGTCCAGCGTCAGCAAAGGAAGTTTCCTCGTTACACGCGCGCCCCCAACTTCGCCCGGCTAAAAACGTGACATGATGGTTTTGATTTATCGTATGACACTGAGGAATGGGCTTTGCAACTTGCGAGGCTCATCTCCTATTGAATCTATATCTCAATCTCAAAGCGCCCCTGAGTTCTCAGCTCTGAGGGTCCCGGCGCTGGACCCGGTTTCCCCGCCAGTGTAATTGGGCAGCAGAAACTCGGCATCGTATGTCTTTATATCGAATGTTGGATCTCATCCACCTTGAGGGAGATAGAGCCATGCAATATTACAGCGAGAAGACTCCGGTGTAATCTGAGATGCCCTAGTAAAGATTGCCGGTGCCAGATGATATCTCCTGATTGTTATGCAAAGTAGATATCATGCAGAGTACCCTGGATATTCTAATGGAATACATACCAAGATCGATCTGGGAGGGGACCATTTCTCGTAATCTTCAGATAGAAACAGTCATCCTACTATTCCTGCAGTCCCTACTACATCAAGGGTTGTGAGTGTTAACTTCATTGTAGTAAACTGCCGGTATCGACTCGACTGTTACTACACGCCCCGTTCGTTGCTGGCCATGCATTCTATCAACGTGGCTGATGAGCTTGTGACTATTGTTTGTTTTCATTGTCATCTTGAGTAAAACGATCCTTCTACCAAGCTATGGTGGATTCCCTTGTTTGATATGGGTCCTATTAGTTGCACGATTCTATTCCTAGGCAGAGCAGGCTCGATACAAGTAAATCATTCTACTTGCCTTATCCTAGTAATTGACAAGCAGTTTCTTGCAAATAATCTTCCATGTTCTTGAAGTTAGTATTGTAACAACCGCAGCCATGGTAAACGTTTGATCGTTTGCATAACAGATTTGGTTATTTGCGGCTCCCACGCCCCCTCAACCCTGAGCTGCATGATGGATGGCTCCTATATTGTCTCGCTGATCAATGAATCGATTACGTTGACACAGTTGTATTCTTTTACCCACACACACCCTTCCTTTTCATTTGACAACTTAGAACACGAGATCCCAAATGACCAGAGCTGCGCATAGTCCGCTCGCTGCAAAGAACGTGTATCTGGCTGGACTCGGGCGCTGAGTCGCTTTTTTTAGTTCCTTATTGCCACCGCCAACGTTTTCTGTTGTCGAAAACGAGTCCGCCACCAGTTGCTCAATGTGCGCTGACTGTGTCGCGAGGTTATTTACGAGCAGCGACTGCAGCTCGGATATTTCTAGCAATGATTTCTCAGCGGTCCTATTAAGTTCCGGTTAGTTCACTTGTTAGAGAAGTCACTCAATATATACGTAAGACGGCCCTTGCGCCTGGAGCTCAAGTCCAGAAACTAGCCAAACACGGGTATCTCGTAGATTTGAAAGAATACATCGCACGTACCTGACTTTGTCCAGACTGCTCTCGAAGTGCTTCATCATGTCTTGGTTTCCTTCCTCAAACATCTGTATTTGGTCCTCCGTCAGCCCCTGGCTCGGGAACTGACCGTCGTCGGACATAGGGATCTGTCCAGCGGGGTTCGTCTGGGAGTGTCGCCGGGCAGATGGGGGGAACTCTGCAAAATCTCCCATGGACACCCCAGATTTCGAAAGTACGCTGCGACTCTTTTCCATCTCCCTTGTTAGACGTGCTTCCATCATGTCCTGTTGTGTTCGGCAGCATAGCTCCAATCGTTGTCGCAAGAACCAGAGAATGCCGTCCCGGTGAATTCCAACATCGCGCGCCTTGGCTTCTGCTTCAGCATGTTCTTCTGTTTTGCTGCTGACCATGCCACCTGAAGCCCACGATCCCAGCGCTCCCAAACCTCCCACATACTTCTTTCGGATTATGGCTGACTCGGTCTCGCGCCGCAACTGCTCGGCTTCGTCGAGGGCGCGAATGCCAGCATTCAGCTCTCGAATCATTTGCTTCGCATTGGCGTCGACTTCTTCTCGGTCCCGATCTGAGAGTATACGGGATTGGCCCTTCGCAGCCCGGCTATGCGTCTTTCGTGGTTGTGCAGTCGAGAGGTAGGCTTGTCTGACGTCTTGGAGTTCTCGATGTAGACTGGTGATGTGCGAGTTCTGTAGCAGCCGGTCAGTTCGAGGATGGTGCCGAAGGAGGGGGCGTGTGACTGACGATCCGATACGCTTCCTTCAAAAAGCCATCAATAGCATCCAAAGTGACTCGTTTCCTTGTTTCTGGCGCATTTCGTTCCCGCAGGAGCTCGTTGAAATTGACTGTGATATTCATGGCGTCCAGTGCAAACCTGTCCTGGGCTAGAAGTAACGGTTGCACTGGAAAAATGACGTAACGGAGATACTTGAATTCTCAATCTGCATCGGCGATGCTCGGGGTGCGTTGGCGCTTTGTTTGGGTTCCTTCGACTCAAGCTCATGCGAAGGTCCAAGTAGACACCATGGCAGTATCCATTGCTATGAAGCTCTGACACAACTTGGAACAAGCTACACATAGCTTAGTCATCGGGGTAGTGGTCAAATTCCAGTGCCGATCGACCTTCAATCTTTTCTGATGCAACTCTTTAATCTTGATATCGCAATGCTTTCAAATCACATACCAAACTATTGGCATCCGCTAAATCTCCACATCGTTAGAGTTTTTCCATTGCTTGCTTGCTTGCGTTTTAGAGCTTCAAGACTCCTCACGGCAACACCTGCTAACTACCTAAAAGACCCTCGACTAATCAAAATATTAAGCAGAATCAAAACGGCTTGATGCGTTTCTACAATCTTGTTCTTTTCTTCAGCCGCAGTCCCGTAGCGAAAAATTCATCGGTCTGTACCAACTCCCGGCCTCACCGTTGAGACTGAGGATGAGGCTGAAAGATGCCTCCGTGATACGGACCGGAGCGGGCCTCGGCGAATAAAGTGGAGACAATCCGGGTCCGTGACCATCAGTCTCGGCCGGTTTGCTATGGGAATAAGCTTCGAATACATCGGAAATAAACATTCTTTTACAAATGGAGAACATTCTCCGATACCGCGGGCAACTTGCTAGCATTAAAAGACCTGGCTGCCCTCCATTGTATCTCTCGCGTCATGGCTACTAAATATCCCTTATCTATAAAAAGCGAAGATGGGAGAGAATCGCGAAAACCACCCTTCTACCAACGACACAAGTCCTCCCAGACCTGACCATGACGCTATCAGCATGCATAGTAGCGAGTCCGAAAGTCCAGAAGACCTCAATCATAATACCGAGAAGCCTGGCGAACATACAATCAATGAACCAACAACTCAGCTCAACGAGTCAATATTGGCCGATCCGGAGAGTATGACTCGAGTCCCAAGTGGTCCAGCATACAGCACTTTCTCAAAGAATACGAAACGATGGATCCTAGCCATGGTTACGGCTGCAAGCTTCGTCTCTCCTTTGACAGCGAACATTTACTTTCCTGCTCTAAACCCAATCGCCAAGGATTTGGACATCTCTGTTTCACTTATCAACCTCACATTAACATCTTATATGATCCTTCAGGGGCTATCCCCAACCATATTCGGTGATCTTGGTGACATGGCAGGACGTCGACCCGCTTATATCTCGGCTTTCTTCATTTACATATGTGCAAACATTGGACTAGCTTTACAGCGAGACTTTGTTGCGCTCCTGATACTACGCTGCCTTCAAAGCGCCGGAAGCAGCGGTACCTTGGCCCTCGGTTTTGCTGTTGTCGCCGATATTTCGTCAACAGCAGAAAGGGGGAAATATATGGGCATAGTTGGAGCCGGTATCAACGTTGGACCAGCTCTTGGACCAGTGTTAGGCGGCATACTGAGCCAGTATCTTGGATGGCCTGCCATCTTCTGGTTCTGTGCCATCTTCTCAGTTGCGTGGCTGATCCCGTTTGTTCTCTCGGCTCCCGAGACGTGCCGCAATGTGGTAGGAAACGGCTCGATAGCACCGCAACGATGGAACAGGTCGCTGCTTGATCTTTACTGGCACCGTGGAGACGCTACAGCTCAAAACGTCCCGAAACGAAAGCTCAAGTTTCCCAACCCGTTGAAAACCCTCTACATTGTATTTGAGAAGGAAATGGCAATCATCTTATTCATAAACGCCATCATCTATATTGCCTTCATCCTTGTGGCTGCAACGTTGTCCACACTCTTCAAAGACATATACGGTTACGACGACCTTCAGGTGGGACTTTGTTATCTACCTTACGGTTTCGGCTGCGCCGTAGCTGTTGTTGGTCAAGGATATGTCTTGGATTGGAACTATCGACGAATCGCGAAAAAAATTGGTTTCACCATCGATCGCAAACGAGGAGACGATTTGGGCAAGTTCCCAATCGAGAGAGCGCGAATCCAAGCTGTGTATCCTATACTCATCGCTGGTATTGCAACACTTATTGGATACGGGTGGGCTTTGCAGGTTGAAACTTCGGTTGCTGTTCCACTGGTTCTAGTTTTCCTCATTGGCCTGTTTATTCCGACCTCATTCAGTGTTCTGAACACACTTATTGTCGATCTTAATCCTCAGGCGCCGGCTACAGCGACTGCCGCCAATAATCTTGTGCGGTGCATGTTTGGAGCCGCATCCACTGCAGCTATCGACCATATGATAGAAGGGATGGGTAGAGGTTGGTGCTTCACATTCCTTGCTCTACTCAATGTGGCTGTGATACCAGTCTTGAAACTTGTTGACAGCAGAGGCATGAGATGGAGAGCAGCTAAGGCGAAACGAGAAGCATTGAAGGAAACATAGTTGCGGGCCCGTATAATTATCTAGTCATCTTTATCATATCAGCCAAGACCGGTTATAAAGCCGCCACAGCAAATTCCAAAGGCTCCCTCTGCGCCTCCCACATCAGCCAGTCGGATCGTGTTGTTCTGAGTATAATTAGCAATGTGATGACAATGTAGAGAAGTGTGCAAGCTTACGGTAATAGGCCCATGGCATTGATCTTCCAAACTCCGACGCCTAATGCAACAAGCTGGCATACCACGTATACAAACTTGACCTGGAGCAACTGGGCTGATAGAGTTTCGGACTGGAATCGTTCGAATGCCTGGTTCGTGTTCATCAGACCCATCAACGGGTTCTTGAATGCCATGAAGACCATCATGATACTGAAGATTTGAAGCGAGTTTCCGGACATGTACATCATGATGGCGGTCATAGGAAGGCCCTTGACAGGAGCAAGCGCGACTTCCCAGGCCTTCTTGAGCTTCAGCGTATCCATCTCAGCAGCGGTCGGGGGCTTGCACGGCTGGACCTTTGCGGCATCCTTGTTCTTCTATACGGGTTGTTAGTCGCTTATGGTTCGTTGGTCGTAAAACGAGGGCATGCGCTTGCCTTGGAGCTGGTGACGGCCGTGCCGGAGCTGTAGCCTGGAGGGTCTTGAATGCCAGACTGCTTGGACTTGGCGGCAGGAGGGGATTCAAGCTGGGCGACCCAGATAGGAGTGTTGAATGATTCGGCCATATTGTAGGACTCGGATGATCGTGGATTGGTGATGCAATATCGAAGATGTCGTCGATTCGAGGTTCTTGGTTGTCGCGCAGGGCTTATTGATGCTGCGAGCTCGTGGAGGCAACGTTGACGTTGGTTGATTGGGTCCACTCACATGCGGCGCCTCCACTGCTGAATTGGAATTGGGAGCTGGCAATTTCGGCTTAATTGCAACCCTCTAGTCTATCAGCTTATCGATAAGGCAGCGCCAGCACCCATTTGGCTTACATTACTCGAGTCTTGAGATCCCCTTTCCAACTCCGACGACGCCGGTTCACGACGCGAACGACCGAACTACGACCGCATTAAACGTCGCAAAGGAAATTCGGAGTTTTCAGTATTTTTTCCGCTTCCTCGAGCTCAAGAAAACACTATAGCGATTACCGACGACCGAGAACACGATATCACAGTGGCTTGGAGCTGTTGGCAACAGGCGTACATGTGACCATCCCCTCCCATCTACCATCCACCCTCTACGACTCTTCGCGTTGGGCAGGCATCCCGCCCAATTAGGTTGTGAATATCATACAACAGCTGCAAATCTCGAAAGAGTTCAGAAGTGAGGGGCTTGTTAGGTACAGGGCACCTATCCCACCTTCAACGTCACCAAACCTAGTCGCAGCATAGCCTTTATTTGGGATACAAGTACAACACCATGTCGAGCTCCGCCGGTGGAGGGGACTCCAAATTGTTTGCTCGAGTAAGCCTTCCTGTTCTTCTATCATGTCTCAGCCTCGTAGGACCTGAGGTCTCAATAAGTCCTTGATTATCCACCTTCCTGAGACTCATCTTTGTGTCTCCTTTTCCCCCTTCTGCTTTTGCGCCAGACTTTATTGCGCAGCAAACTTTCATTACATCCCACCACGTTTTCCGCCTCGATGTCGTTATCGATACGCTGTTCCGCAGCGACACGAACAACAAGATGGCCGCCATGTTTCTCGCATATATGCCCCCAAGGTCGATTTATGATATCTCGAGACTAAATAATGCGCAGGGCAAAGTAGCCGAGCTACGTCTCGAGCTAAACAGCGGAGGAAAGAAGGACAAGAACTACTCCGGCAAGAAGATTGCACTCAAGAAGATTGTCGCCAATATGACCATGAGCAACAACGACATGGTCGCCCTATTTCCCGATATTATTGGGTGCATGGGCATTCAGAGTCTGGAGATCAAGAAGATGTAAGTTTTGAGCATCGTTTAAGCCGTACAGTTACTCATTGAGGATAGGTGCTTCTTGTTCCTGGTTAACTACGCAAGGATGAGACCCGAGATTGCTGTCAAGGCGATCCCCGTACTAGAACATGTAAGTCTACCGATTACTGCCAGAGGAGTAATAGTTAACATCGACTCAGGATATGGAAGACCACAATCCTTTGGTGCGGGCATTGGCTCTTCGAACAATGTCCTATATCCATGTTCGAGAGTTTGTTGAGGCTACTGTACCATTAGTTAAGCACATGCTGAAAGATGGCGACCCTTATGTGCGAAAGACGGCTGCATTCTGCGTAGCAAAACTTTATGACCACGACCGGCACATGGTGGAGAACTCGGACCTCATTGATCGATTAAACTCGTTGCTAAGGGACGACAATCCTACTGTTGTTGCAAGCGCCCTTGCTGGTTTGATGGATATTTGGGAAAGAAGTGATGCCATCAAACTCACTATTGACTACAGCAATGCCTCCAAAATGGTGGCAATTCTTCCTGATTGCTCTGAGTAAGATGAACCAGAACATTCATGCCGACATCGCTAATCATTGTGTCAACAGATGGGGTCAGACATATATCCTGGAGGCTCTCATGTCCTATGTTCCACAAGAATCCGGAGAGGCGGTACTCCTCGCCGAGCGGATATCACCACGGCTCTCGCATTCTAATTCGTCGGTCGTGTTGACCTGCATTCGGGTGATTCTCTATCTGATGAATTATATCGCCGATCAGAAGCAGATCTCGGCTCTCTGCAGGAAGCTCTCACCTCCCCTTGTCACACTTCTCGCCAAGGGTCCTGAGGTCCAATACCTTGCACTCCGAAATGCTTTGTTAATTCTCCAGCGACGACCGGAGGTGCTACGAAACGATATTCGCGTCTTTTTCTGCAAGTATAATGATCCCATTTACGTCAAGGTCACAAAGCTGGAACTCATCTTCATGCTTGCCAATGAAGACAATATTGATGAGGTCTTGACGGAATTACGGGAATATGCCACCGAGATCGATGTCCACTTTGTACGCAAGGCCGTGCGCGCAATTGGCAAATTGGCAATTAAGATTGAACCAGCTGCTCGACGATGCATTAATCTACTTCTCGAACTCGTGGCAACCAAGATCACATATATCGTGCAGGAGGCTACGGTGGTTATCCGAAACATCTTCCGAAAATATCCCAACCAATATGAGTCTATCATTAGCACTCTGTGCGAGCATCTTGACTCTTTGGATGAGCCTGAAGCCAAGGCAGCCATGGTTTGGGTAATTGGCCAATACGCAGACCGAATTGAGAACAGCGATGCTTTGCTGGAGGACTTCCTGTACTCATTTGCGGAGGAGCCTGTCGAGGTACAGCTGGCTTTGCTCACTGCCACGGTGAAGCTCTTCATTCAGCGACCGACCAAGGGACAGGAGCTGGTCCCGAAGGTGCTGAAGTGGGCAACAGAAGAGACGGACAACCCTGATCTTCGAGACAGAGCGTATATGTACTGGCGCTTGTTGTCAACAGACATGAACGCAGCCAGGCAGATTGTGATGGGAGAGAAGCCAGCCATCACGGCTGAGTCAGAAAGACTTGACTCGGCAACGCTAGAGGAGATGTGCCTGAACGTGGGAACTCTGGCAACGGTTTACTTGAAGCCGGTGCAGACCGTCTTTAGATCGGCGCGGCCACGCAAACTCCAGGACTCACCGGCACTACAAAAGCAGAACCTGCTTGTTGCTGCAGACAGCCAAAAGAGCATCAGCATGTTTGGCAACGCCGGGGCAGCGACGGACATTGACCCAAGAAGCCGAAACCCAACGTCAGGCAACGGTCAAGGGAACCTGGCGCAGGCGGTCAACGACGCAGATGCCTACTTTTCAAGCATTGGAACGCAGCAGATGACACCGATGCATGTCGATCAAGGGGATGATGTCTTTGGGGGAGGTAATGGCCACTCGACGGGATACGTGGTGAGCGCGCACGCACCTCAAGCGGTTCTTCAGCCAGCTCAGGGTGCGGGCAGCAATGGTGATTTGTTAGTGCTATGAGCGATACCTGTGTATATTAGCGATGGGAGGCATAGTCAAAAACAAAGCAGTTCAAGACAAGCTGTGCGAAATGCCGCTCCACATGACTTTGTGAAAGAGGGCAGACATTCTGGCACGCGTAGCACGAAGACTATCTACCTATTCCTCCATTACCCCAACTCGAGCCCATTCTCAACTCGAGGGCAGGAATCTACGGAAGACTGCTCCGGGCAGCGGCGTAGGCTACATTCGGCTTGGCCCGAGAACCTTATTCAGATGCCAAGTTGGGGCGAAGTACATTGGAGTCCACGAGTTTATCCAAAGTCTTCCTAGAGGGGTCACATTTTGCCGGGGTGTTTGAGGCGAAGTCTCGAATGCCCGGTCAAGCTAGATCCAGACTGGGCTCTTTGGTCTGGCGTTGTCTGGTTTACAGAGCCAGTGAGGAGACGACCACGAAAAGGCGGAGAAACATTTCGTTGTTGTAGGTATATGCGAGTGAGTGAGTCGGTGGTCTCATACGGGATACATCCGAGATATCGGTGTGTGAGCGGGCGTCTGGACCGTTTTGTTTTGAAGGGTCTTGCATGTGCCCTTTCGTGGCGGAGGTTTGGAAAGTTCAGGAACCAGCCTAAGGCCCAGGAGATCTCGCGGTATGTATGCAGGTCGAGGACCCTGAGATATGCTGATCTTGGTAACGGTTGTCAAATACGCAGGACTTGTTTCTTTCGAACAATATGTCAGCCTTTGGGTATGGGTTATTTCGTGTAAGCAGACTGGCTTATAAAGACAATCCGCCCCAATAATAGTGTGACCATTACAAAGGTCGTGTAGGCTGAGCCTTGGATTCGGGTTCCTGGTTGATCCAATATTGAGCTATTCTCGAGTCTAGTTCAGGGCAGTGAATGAGTCCACCCAATATTCGTGAATGGCACGAGATGAAGGCACAAGATTAGATCACTGAACGGCTACGGTTGCGGCACTCAACTTCATAGCACTTGCCAGCTAGAATACAGTGCGCAAGAATTGATGGCTTTCAGAGGCGTCCGCTGCTTCTGCTTGGTCTGACACTAGGCAAGCGGCACAGCCGGCTTCCGTGGGCCGCCACTGTCCAGTGGCTTTTACCCTAGGTACCTGCCCGACTAAGGTGCTGTAGGTGCTACCTTCCGTTTTACCAGCAAATCTAACCGAACGGAAGGCACCTGCCTCGTTCCTCTCGCTCCATGTCGCTGGGTCTGTTCTGGAGAACCTTTCCTTAGCTTCCGCCTGTCTCGTCTTGTGTTTCCGCACGTCACGTTTTCTTCTGGTTGTCTTTATCACAATAGCATCAAATACAAGCAACAACTCTTGATAACTCTGATTCACCTTTGACGTTATACTCGACAGTTTAGATTTTACATCTCGGGCCGTTCAGCGAGTGTGAGCGCCAATATCTGCCCGCCAAGCAGTTACGGATACAGTACTGTATCCGGTGTCGTCACCTCTACCTTTACCTGGAACTTACCTTGTTTAGCTATCTTGGCTTTTTTACTTTCTCGGGTTCAAGATTTCCTTGTGTACGTGTACTCGTACTGCTAACGGTCTGTCTTATCTATACCATCAAGTGCCTAAAAGTTCAGCTTTTGTCGAATTGATCGACAAAGCTATCAATAACGCGGCGCGGCCCCTTTTGCTACCGACTCGCCCTGCACTTGTCTCTCGTCATTGTCACTTTATCGTTTTCGCGACCTGAACAAGGGAGCCATCCAGCCAGTCCAGTCAAGCCAAGCGCCCCTCTCTCCCCGTTCCCTGTCAGGAAAAGCGTCGAGCGACACCACCAAGAGCCCACTTCGTCGCACCGTCTGCACTCCACTCGGGCTCCACGCTCCAGCCGCCGGCCGCCAGGCGCTGCTTGGCTGCTTTGCTTTGCTTGCTCAATTGCTTGCTTGCTTTTCACTGTCTTTCTTGCTTGATCTGGGGTGCTTGTCTTTTTACTGTACTATACTGTACAGTGACTAGCTGCTGATACGTACCGCAAGTCCGCGTTTCTTTACGCTGCCCTGTTGTCGTGTTGCATCTGCTTCATGTCTGAG
Source organism: Fusarium sp. FL617 (assembly GCA_030142105.1). NCBI lineage: Eukaryota > Fungi > Ascomycota > Sordariomycetes > Hypocreales > Nectriaceae > Fusarium > Fusarium sp. FL617. Next base: position 1,815,455 of record JAREIL010000012.1, on the reverse strand, counting down.
CGTTTTATCTGAGTGGACAAGACTCCGGGCACTCACTGCCCCACCCCCGGTCTTGCGGCCCCCGGCCTGGGCGATCCATCCTTACATCCTCCCAGTGAACTTGACGTCTTTCACTTTTACTCCCGAGACCTGGCCACGCTACGGATACCGACACACGCTCATCCACATCTCCATCCACATCCGCATTCGCATCCTTGATCTGCCATCTTCGACTCCAGATCGCAATCCACCCCGAGTCGCATTACTTGCGAACGAATCACTCGTTTACGCCTCAGCATTATCGCCTTCTTCCCTTGACTGCGTGGTGTGACCCCAAATCACATCTTTTACCGCGCCGCCATCACCCTTCATCCAGTATGTCGGCTCCAGCGGACTCCACCATGAGCGGTGGTAAGGCTGTGCCAGTTGAAACTTCGCGGCTCGAGCAGCCTAACGATGCTGTAGCCATGGAAAGCATTACCCAGCCTTCCTCCGAACAGACACCCGCCGATCACGCGCACGATGCCGCCGATACGAGGAGTGCAGCCGAGCCAACATCCTCTACAGCCGTACCAACGACATCCGAGAACATCGAACAGCCAACGACTGCAGCATCGACTTCATCGAAGGGCAAGGAAAAGGAGGCAGTTGCTCCTCCACCACCCACCAAACAAGACTCAAATTTGGGCATTGGACCTGCTGTAGACGATATAAGGGAGGTCTCAGGGGGGCCATCCGACGGCCCTGTCTGCAACATTACTCTTCTCCTGACTTCGGGAAGTCGACATCCGTACAAGATCGATGCCAAGTACTTGAGTCGGAGGAACGTGGATATTCCAGACCAAACCGAGAGTGGCCTCCCGGATCCCTTCAGTATCAGCGTGTACACCCTCAAGGAATTAATATTGCGGGAATGGCGAAGCGACTGGGAGGCTAAGCCTGCTAGTCCCAGCAGCATTAGACTTATTCATTTTGGCAAACTATTAGACGATAAGGAGCAGTTGAAGAGTAAGTCACACCGCTGATCTGAGACATCTGGATCCCGTTCGCTGACCGTTAAAAAGAGTATCAACTATCTACTGAGAGCCCCAATGTCGTACATATGAGCATTCGGCCACAAGATCTTGATGAGGAGGAACCCAAAACAGGAAACAAGAATCTTTCATCAAGCGGCGGTGATGGCCAACGCTCCCGAGGTGGAGGCTGCTGCGTCGTGCTATAAACGATCAACACTGATTCCAACAATCCCTGAGCTGATCATGCTCGACGCTAGCTTTTGTAAGAAGAAGTTCAAGGTTAAGGAGCAGAATCCGCTGTCCTTTTTGAGCCCGAGCATGGTATTTGTAACCGCTGTTGCCCTCAGACCCGAGGTATTGGTGAGCAGCCGGGCGACACCCGTACATTCCTTATATTTTCTTGCTCTATTGTATCCGCTCAGCAGAAGCGAAGGATGGATCTGACGTGTGGAAGACGGGGACATCGGAGTCTATATTGGCGTATGCTTTGTCTGTTTTGAATCATGGCTTTGCTTTATCTTGTTTTTACTATTTTTATTCTTCTTCTTTCGTCGACACTTTGTCGACAGCGTCGTCAACCTCGACGCATCCATAGCAGTATAGAAGGCACTCATGTCGCTACATTCGATTCTTGTCACATTTTCAACACTCCTCGGCGGGTGCCCATGTAACTGCCTCGGCGGCTGACTTTCTTAGTCTGTCTAAAGTGTGATAAATCGTGGTGTACAAGGCTATGACTGAGCTCCTCACTCTCTTGTCGACAAGATAGGCCTGACCGCACATTTACTGAATCTTGAGCTTCTTCTCCATCTCATCGTGGAAGCCTGCGACAGCCCTTGTCTCGTCGCCGGTAAAGACATCCTCCCAGGTGATCGTAGTGTCGCGGCCCCGGAGAATATCCTCGTGGACACTAGGCAGGCCGTTACCGAGGGCCATAGGCCGCCACTCGCCGTTCTGGACGATCTTGAGTTCCATGCCGCGTCGGATGGGCTCAGCCATGCCGTAGGTGCGTCGAAGCGTCTCCATCTTCAAGGACTCCTGCGTGGCCTCCCAGTTCTTGAGACGGGCTTCGAGAGGGTGGGCAGAGGCGGGTGTAGTCTTTGAGTCGAAGGGGGATGCGCCGACACCGTGGCGGAGAGTATCGTGAATGCCCGGGGCGGATGGGGCAGAGGATGTGTGCGAGATGTGGGTGAAGCTCTGGGCGTTGGTGTTGCCAGGGACAATGCGCATTGATTGAGACTATAGCAGGGAATGAGCTCTCATGATATCGATAGATGCGGTGTTGAAGCTTACCATATTGGCGGATGTGGCTATTATTTCGGGTAGAGGTAGACTCAGCTAAGCGAATGTACGTCGCTTGATACAATAGATATAGAGGCGAGGGTTTATTCGGTGGAGGAGATGGTTGCGACGTTGATGGGCGGGTTGTTAGATGGATGGTTGGCTTCTCTGTGGTTGATGATGAAAGCTCCAGCTGCCTTGAGCAGCCTTGCGCTGGCGTTACCTACCTAGGTTGCCGCACTCTGGAGGTACGTACCTTTTACCGGCTCCGGGGAGCAAGCTGCAGGTCCGGCAGGAGGTACGTACTGTAAGACCCCAGCTGCTTCCCCGTTACCTAGACCCACGCAAGCATCGTCACTTACTTAACCATTCCGACTTCGCTTTAGACGACGACATCTTTCATTTGATGTAAAGAATGAGTTATTCAACTCTGGAAATCAGTCAATCGGCATCATGAGGCCCATTCCGACTCGCCCTCCGATCATTAGGATCGCCAATGGCACTTTCTATCGCCATCATCCAAGTGCTGCATCATCACGTCCGAACCCGCCGCTCTTTAGTGACTTGAGCTTCGAGCTGGCCTCTGCATCAACTTCACCTCGCAACTGGTGCATTGTAGGACCATCACTATCAGGGAAAACTACGTTTCTGCAAGCTTTGAAGGGAAGGTTTCTTTGCGAACCGCCTGTTGCAAGATCGTATCCCTACCTTTCGACTGAAGAAGTTCCTAAGCGGCTACGAACGCCGCAAAAGGCCATCCAGTATGTGGGCTTTGACTCCGAGCAGAGCGGAGGGGGGCTAGGGGGTGGTGTTGCTACGAGCGCATATCTGTCAGCGCGATATGAGTCAAGACGCGAGATTACGGACTTTTCACTTAGGGATTTTCTCCTAGGCAATACGGAACTCAACCCCATGAAGACGGAGCCTGGCGATGACGAGGCGAACATCTCGCCGGATCTACTTGCTCGAGTTGTTAGGGACCTGAAGCTCGACCATCTGCTTGATCTCCCTGTCTCATTTCTTAGCAATGGACAGGGTCGAAGGGCACGCATTGCCCGTGCCCTCCTAACCAAGCCAGAGGTTCTGCTGCTTGATGAGCCTTTCATGGGTCTTGACCCACCTACAGTCTCGGGATTGAGTCCCTTATTACATTCTCTCGCCGAAAAGGCGAGCCCTCGTCTTGTACTCAGTGCGCGGCCGCAGGATCCCGTACCTGACTGGATCACTCACTTGGTGTATCTAAGGACAGACTGCCAGGTGGGCTCCATGGGACCCAAGGAAGAGGTTCTTGAAGGGTTGAAGAAGTACATCCGTGGAGTGCGAAAGGGTGGGCTCGTTGAGGACGAGAAGCTACCACTACATTCGCTTGTAGATATTGGTCGTGTGCTACCATCAACTGCCTCTACGGAAAGTTCAAGTCATCTAGAGCAGGCATCATACAAGGAGCTTAAACCTGTAAACCCCAATGCTGAGCCATTGGTTGAAATGGATGGGTGCAAGGTCCAGTATCGTGGAAAGGTTGCGCTGGGTAACTGGACACAGCAGACTGCTGATGGCTCCAAGGACGGCTTGATATGGACGGTTCGACGTGGCGAGCGCTGGGGTGTCTTTGGTCCCAACGGATCAGGAAAGACGACTATCGTTTCATTGCTTTGCTCTGACCATCCTCAGTCTTACTCTCTTCCCATCAGACTCTTCGGGCGATCACGTCTTCCAGAGCCTGGTTCAGGTCAGCGACCGCTCACGTTCTGGGATATCCAGTCTCGAATCGGACACTCTAGTCCCGAGGTTCATCAGCATATGCCCCGAAACTTGACAGTACGCCAAATTCTTGAAAACGCCTGGTCAGACACATTCCGTGCCAAGCCAAAATTGGACGATACTGCTCGAGAAAAGGTCGAAGCTGCTCTCCGTTGGTTCGCGCCCGAGCTGCATCCAAACTATTCTTCAGCATCACATGAGAATCTCGCGTGGGCAGATGACTACATGTTTGGCGGTCTCTCTTTCAGCGCACAGCGTGTTGCACTTTTCGTCCGTTCCATGATCAAGAGCCCAGATGTGGTGGTTCTTGACGAAGCCTTTAGCGGCATGGACGACGCGGTACGAGACAAGTGCACGCTATTCCTTGAACAAGGCGAGGCCAAAACCTACCAAGGTGAAGAAATCGTTGAGAGCGACGCTTCGAAGACTGGTCAGGTCAAGATTCCAGGCCTTTCTGACCAGCAGGCGCTTATTTGCATTGCACACGTCAAGGAGGAGGTACCTGACTGTGTGAGGGAGTGGTTGTGTCTCCCTGAGGCCAACACAGCACAAGCGGCGAGGTTTGGGCGGCTGGGCGGTCCATTGAGGACAGACGAAAAGCGATGGCACGAGGTCTGGGGTTTTTAGAAAGGGACTTGGTTACTACAAGTCATAAATGTGGGAATGATATGAAGTGCCATGTAGAGAGGGCGATCGGTGTTTGAGCACCTGTTCTATAGGCGGGTAGATATTCGCAAACAGAATCGTAGATTTCCTGTGACGATGAGACTCGAATTGGATCTTTATGGACCTGTAAATGGTAAACATCACATTTTGCACCCCGTGTTTTGTTGTAGTATTATTCCTTGTCTAGGGTGTTGGTTGATTTATAGTTAAATGGCGTACTTTAGCCACGACCCACGGCAATCGGGTTAATCGTTGATCGCACCTTCCGCCCGATAGCCCCGATCCAACCAAACTGATATCACCATCACCCTCTCTACCTAAATTTACTCTCAATTGCAGCAGCACATGATCATCCTGCCTCTATTTTTGTAAACCAACTCTTCTCTCAGCACACTGATTACTTCTGCAGTTTGTTCCTCTCTCCAACTCATACGCTATCAACATGACTTCTCCTGACGCAAACATTGACGACGAGGACCTCACAGTCCATGCGTGCTGCGCGCCCATTCAAAACTTGGCTCGACCTGTTGATTTCAGTGAGCTAGGGTACTTAATATTACTTTTACCTTCTCATGTAAGACGCGAAGTAGCTAATTGTTCTGGCTATAGTGAGGACGAGCGACGTCCCTTCTTCCACTGGCCTGTCTTTGGCCCGTTGGTAGTTGAGAACGAGAGCAGTGATGCGCGTGATCATTGCGCAAATGAGAGAAGTACAGACCCTCTTTCATCCGTTATTTCTTGCTTTGGTCTCACATGAGCTTGCAGCGTTCCTCTCGTACCTTCGGTTATCGGTCTACATGGCCATTGTCTCGGTGGCTATCACGTTGTCGTTTCATCTCAAGACCGAGGCTTCACCATTAGAATTGCGCATGGCAAAGCCTCTGGGAACCATATTCTGGGCACTTTCCGTTGTGACTCTCTTTGCTGGAATGGGCAACTATATCAGTAAGTTTTGAGCATTGCACCATATGTGACAAGTTTAACGGGCCGCGTAGCGACAGTCAATAAGTATAGCAAGCGGGCGGCCATTGTGCAGATTGGTTGGAAGACACATGCAGTAAGTTTCTGATAATGACAAGTAAACCATTCCGTCCTAGTTAACACTCCATAGATATTCAGCCTTACGGCAGTCTCCATCATAGGAACTTGTCTCATCCTGCTGGTTATTGCAAAGGTTCGAGACTCAAGCTCCAAGTTTTAGCATATATATTCAATTCAAAGTTTCACGTTACACCCATACATATCCATCGTCCAACAGCGCCTGAGCTTCCAGTGCCCATCATGCAAAACTTGATGTAATAGATGGTAACAAATCAGAGCCGTCCGTATCCTGGTCCCGGCTGTAGATCGAGTTTCGTTATGTTGTTTCCTTGGTTTCCTTAACTTCAGGCACCGCTTCTGCGCCGGTTGTAGCCTTGTTTTTACAAAAGAGATCGCTGGCGTCTTTGTAACGCCGTGGTTGTCCCCACTCATCCTCTTCATCTGCCTTGGTCGGTGGACATTCACCGACCTCTTGTCGGAACAGTTTTGTGAGCTCCAGTGAGCTTGCCTGTAGCTCTTGAAGCGACGTGGGCTTGCCGCTCCATGACATGAGCGGTAAGTCGCCTAGCGACAATAGATCGCCTTCACGAGGTAATGTTGCCAGCATGTCAACCGGAGAAGCTGGATCAAACCTTGACGTCGCTTCATCTGCCATTCCGTTCTCATTGCTCTTCTCGTCTTCGCCTAGGTACTCCTCTGGCGTATTGCCCAAGTCGCTGTGTGCTCCTAAGATGGTGCTTGCTGTCTCGGGTCTCGGGTAGAGTGTCACGTATCCTCGAAGCCGCGATAATTGAAGGACGTACTCCAACCACGCTGGATGCTTCTTGCTCGTGTTCTTCTTGGCTAAGAACGCGTGTGTTTCTGTTCCTGTTTGCTGCTTCTCTAGTATGCGCGACACATAGCCATGTAGCTCAACCCACTTATCTCCCATGAACAAGATAGCGTCGCTAGTTGGAGCCTGCCAGAAGAAAGGGCTGGCACTGTCCTTCTCGCCTGTCGCATCAGCTACTGGAACAGTCAAAGGGGTCGTCTCATCGAGGAGTGTGCTGGGAGAGTGGAAACTGATGCCCATGATGTTCTCGTTCCAGTCTTGAAGAATGGACGAGTGCGAGTACAGGCTATGTAAGAGGTTGTATTTGACATCTGGTCATGTTAGTATTATCCAATTCGACCGTAAGGATACCATTTACAGTTGAAGAACTGAGGCGAAACCTCGGTATGAGCTGCTAGGACAAGCACATGATTATGCGAAGGCTTGCTTGGCCAGAATGATTCCAAGAATCGTACTGAGCTCTCCTCTTCATCGATTTTACGTGAAGGAATTCGGTGGCGAAGCGAGAGCATCTGCGATTGAGGCAGCTGACCAGACGCCTTGGAAGGCCATTGGAAACCAGACAGGAAGCTCTCCAGTGGTTTCTCGATAACGGGTGGCAGCTCGATTGTAAGCTGGGGAACTGAAAGAGCGCTCTTATCGGCTCTACGCAGTGAGGTGAGAAGTCTTTGAAGGTTTGCCGTGCCAGCAGCAGGTGCCTGGACCAATATGTCAAAGTGCACCTTGTTCCAAGCTAACAATAGTTAATAAGAAAACTATCTGAACGATTTGGGAAGGCCACTTACCAGACAACGCTGGGGCGTCAAGCTTGGAGATCCATGCAAGACGAGTTTCAGGCTTATCCGGTAATTCTATGAGCGCGGACCTCGTCCTAGGAATCTGATCCCGAGCGGCCTTGAGGAAATAGTCCTCTTCAGCATTGGTAGAATCAACCACAATCGCTTGAGGGTGCATAAAATTGTCGATGTAGTCTAAACGCATTGTCGTTAGACGATTATGCAACTTGAGTTAGCGGGGATTGAGTCCTACAAAATGCGCGGAGAGCAGCGAGTTTCAGTCTTGTCTCAGAAGACGTGGCAGCATAGTCGGCGCGGGCATCTATATAGACATTTAATTAACGAGATCAGTGGTTTCGAAAGGGCCCTTCTTACCATGAACAAATAACTTGCAGCTCTCATCAATTCCATTTATCTCGAGAAGCTCTTTAAGCGGCATCTCGTTCCTGCTCATGAGCGCAAAATGGACATAGTTCTTATCTTGCGCCGACATCTGGCAAGCCATTGGCAGAAGCGCAGAGGCGCTCCCAATGCTGGACGCAGCGAAGAGAATGTTTTTGTTTCTCTCATAGCCGCCTCCGGTCCCTTGGAGGTTGCGCAACGTATCTGCCAGCTCGGGGAATTTGAGGGGTCCGTTGTAATAGCTCTTATCCTGCCCTTTCTTATGCCCCGGCTGCGCAGAGCGTTCTGCAGTCGTATCGGTCGAATTGCTGGACGAAGATTGTAGTAAATTGTATCCGATAAAGAAGAGGATCGTCACGAAGACCAAGTACGTGATGAGGCGACCAACGGCGCTGCGACGAGGAGCGCGGGGGGTAGCTTGCCATTGAGGGCCGGTCCTTGGGTGATAGTGGTGGCCCGGCACATGAAGATCGTCGTCTTTCTTGTTGGCCATTTCCTCATCACCGGCCCAGAAGCGCGCCTTTGTTCTGCCTCGCGGAGGCGTCATGTTGTGCCGTTGATATCGTCGGTCGGGAAGCTTTGGTAGTGTACAGAGCTCAGGGTCTAGTGGAGGGAGGGTTGGTAGAGCTCATGAGAGCTTATCGGCGCAGCTCAACTGGCGATGGACATGTAAACGACAGTCTCAGCATGCAGAGGGATCAATCGCAGCGAGCGATAGAGACAAAAAAAGAGTGAAAGGAAGAAGAAATGTTGGGAATATTTGCAGATTATGGGAATGGGATTAATTAAAGGAAGAAGGATGACGGAAGCTGACCCTACCCTTGCTTGCTTGGGTAGAACAGCGTGGCTCGTGCTTGCTCATCCCGTCACTCTTGCAGCGTGGTTGGTGCTAGCTTCTAGTGCGGGTGAGCTCTACCGTACTTACTTACCTTAGGACTAGAGCTACAGATATGCTATAAAATTGACCCTGTCTCGGAGTAAGGGCAAAATTACACCTGATTTTCGTTATTGTTCTATGCTTAATTTTAAGAATCGAGCTCCCTTGTATGGCATTAAACATGTAGCGTAGGGTTTATACCAACTTTTTACAACAGCTACGGTTAATACCTTAGTAAGATAAGTAGCTATTCATAACAAGACAATTTGCCAAAACAAACAACATCGAATGTACCAGTAGTCGTAGAGTGTAAACTATGATGCCAAGAAAGCCAAGCAAACTCAAGGGTCTGATTTGAAACTTGAGCAGGGAGAAGAGGTAGGGCTGGCAACCAGGTATGTAAGTCCGGATAACGGCACTTATAAACCGAATGGCTTTGATAGATGTGTATATGCGAAGCTGAATGTACATTCAATATTCAGTTCTTGATACTGAGACAGTCGCACTTATTTAGTAGGTAGTTGGTCTCAATGAGCTTAAACCAAACCCTTGTCAAGGCTTAACTCGGGATATTTTCATGGTGGGGCACGATTTGCCGTCGCAAAATATTCATGTAAATTTTTATCCGCCTGGAAATCCAATTCACATATAAACCAAACCTACACATAAAACAGATATCCCAAATAATCTCACAAAATGGGTAAATCACGAAGAAATCGCGGCAGCGCAGCCCGTAAAGATCCCATCACCAAGACGGTCAAGCCTCCTACAGACCCTGAACTCGCCGCCCTCAGAGAATCAAAGATTCTGCCCGTCATCAACGACCTCAAGAGCGCCGACCCCAAGTCTCGCTCTGCCGCTGCCGCTGCAGTTTCGAACATCATCCAGGACGAAAAGTGTCGAAAACTGTTGTTGCGCGAGCAGATTGTTCATACTATCCTTACTCAGACTCTTACTGACGCTGCTCTTGAGAGTCGTGCTGCTGGATGGGGTATTCTGCAGGTTCTTGCGCAAGAGGAGGAGCCTGATTTCTGTGTTCATCTTTACCGTCTTGATATTCTGACTGCGATTGAATTCGCTGTTAAGTCGGTATGTGTTGTTATAATAGTCCCAGACCAAGTACACAAGTTAACGTCATATAGGTCACCGAGATTCTACTGTCCAAGGACCTAGAATTCCAAAAACGATCGCAGCCAGAGCAAGCTGCAATTCTCAGCATCGCTTCATCTCTCATTTCGCTTCTCACTGCTCTCGCTGAGGCACAAGATGAGATCCTTGAAGCTATCTCCCGTCATGCTACTATCACTCGCCTCCTTTTCCTTCTCACCTCAGATGAGCTTGCCAGCAACCCCGAGATCGTTTCGCTAAGAAGCGATGCCCTGGCTTGTCTCATGATCCTCTGTGAGGATAATGAGCAGCTTTCCGACAAGGTTGTCGCTACCAAGGAGCACCGCACCTACGGTACTCTATTGTCACTGCGCAAGACGGCTAACAGCGATGGTGTCCTTGCCTGTGGTGTTCTTCACAACCTCTTTTCCTCTCTCGAGGGACAAGATATTGCCCTCGGAGCTGACAACTCTCTCCTCATTCCCACCCTCTCGCAGGCCCTTAAGTCTTTTGAGCCAGGTCAAAAGTCCGATGCGGTGGGCTGGGCAAACCCCGTCGAATACCAACAGCTTGCTCTGGAGATTCTAGCTTCCATCGGCACGACACTAAACACTTCGGCTGAAGCTGAGCCGCAGAAGGAAGAAAAGCCCGAAGCCAATGACGATGAGGAAATGGGCGACGCTGACGGAGAAGCCTCCGACGGCGAGGAAGAGGGACCCGAGGAAGACGATGATGAGATGGACGACGACGAGCTAGAGGCCGATATGGAGATGGTCACTGGCGCCGATAGAAACGAGGAAGACAGCAACATTGATGATCTTCCCGTCCTCAAGACCCTCATCGACAACGCTCTTCCTGAGCTCATCCGCATAGCCTCCCTCTCTCCCAGTGACGATATCTCCCTCCGCCTGCAAGGCCACGCCCTCTCCGCCCTCAACAACATCGCCTGGTCCGTCTCCCTCATCGACTTCTCCGACGCCCAAAACGCCCCTATTCAAAACGCCTGGGATCCCGTTGGTCGCGCCCTTTGGGACCAGGTCATCGCCCCTATCCTCGATACAGACACCGCCGACATCGACCTGGCAACCCACGTCACCAGCCTCGCCTGGGGTGTCGCCCGCTCACTCCGAGGCCGACCCAACACGCCTTTCACTGATGAACATCGACGCTTCATCGCCCTCTACCAGGCCACAAAGGGCTCTCCCGCCGCTGAAAACTCCGAGGATCCCTTCCAGTCCCTCAGTGTCAAGTGCATTGGTGTCCTTGGCCAGTTGGCCCTCGAGCCTGCGCCTGTTGATCGCAACCGTGACATCGGCACTTTCCTCATCACTCTCCTGGCTGGTCTGCCTGACACTCCGACTGCTGATGCAGTTGAGGCGCTCAACCAGGTCTTTGACGTCTACGCTGACGAGAGTTACTCATACGACAAGGACGTTTTCTGGAAGAATAACTTCTTGAAGCACTTGGACGAGACACTACCCAAGGCGCGCACTATGATCAAGACCATTGACAAGCGCGCGAGCAGTGAGCTGCGTCTGCGTGGTGATGAGGCCGTGTTGAACTTGAATCGTTTCTTGACATACAAGCGAAAGAACAAGCCCCAGGCGTAACGGTCAAATAAAAGCACTTGATTTTTTATCTTTATAGACTATTGGTATATTATCCACAACCATGCTCAATATCATTCACCGACGTGAACCTTTCAAATTTTTCTATGCTCAACCCGCCGCAGATGTTTAAATCGGTCCCATCATCTAGCACCAACTCCCATGATTTGGTCAATCTCAAAAATAGTAGCAGTCAGCCCGAGATAACAGCCGTGAAAATCCCATGTCCCTTTTAACACCGTTCAAAAACCCTGTAAAGGCCTTTCAAATTTGCAACTTCGAGCACTCCATCTTCCATGAGTGATCTGGTCGCTACCAGTCTTGCCTTGAACGCCGGGAAGAACACATGCTCAACAGCATGTCTCACATGTTGGCGCCGCGCACGCAATTCGTCTGAAACATCCTCTTGGCGAAGGCTTTCTGCATCACCGGGTAGGGTGGGCAATTGCTCTGGGACGTAGAAGGTGGCTAATTCACGCAAGAATGTATCAAAGCAGGCCTTCTCTTCGGTCCAGTCGACACTAGGTCCTAGACGGAGGAGGAAGCGAGGAAGCTTGACAAGAGGTGGTGTGTATCCCTTGATGAGCAGCGGCAGCGAAATAAGTTCACCAGCAGGTGAGATCTCGAGAGAAAAGTACTCGAGGAGCATTTCGCGGCGCTCAATAAGCTGATCTGCCACACGATCTACCAAAGTGTCGACATCAAAATCTTCACCGGGTGAGGTAATGGTGCTCTTCTCCATTTCAGCTGCCATCCGAAGCAACTCGCGGAGGTCCAATGAAGGACTGAACTGTATGGTTCCAAAGTTACCAAAGTCTGTCAGTCCCAGTTGATAGATATATTCGTAGCAAGTCCGGCCATAATCGATCAAGTACAGCTTGACGTCGCCCTGAACTGCTGCCAGCCGGCGCTGGTCATCCACGACGCCAACAAAAGTATGGTTAGAGAAGATTTCAGTCAACTCGTTGTGAATATCTTCTCTGACTTCCTGTCTCAGCTGCTTTACGCTGTTCAGTCGACATTGAACAAGCTCACGGTCCACAGTCTCATATTCAAGAGCCTCCGGGAAAGTAGACGAATCAACTGCACGATCTATAGAGCCAGCTGATTCGCTCGGGCCAGCTCGAGCAAACATAGAGGTAATTTTTCGTTCAGTTGTATCCGTCCTGACCAAATCGTTTGAATATCTTCGCTTCTTGTTTGCTGGGGTTCGTCGACTTGGAGTGCCATCACTCTCGATTTGTGGGATAGATTCGACCTGCTTCGCACCGGGAAGAAGTGTCTGTGTCATAAATGTTCGGCTTGTGTCCACTGCAGCGAGTTTAGACTCAATGTGTTCGCAAATGGATTGGATGATCTCATCCTCATTCAAAAAGTGAACCTCCCTCTTTGTAGGATGAACATTGACGTCTACCCGAGCTGGCTCGATCTCGAGACTTAGATAGATGAATGGGTGGCCATTCTTGGGTAGAAAGTTGGCATATGTTTGCTCAACAGCCTTTTTGATATGAGTTGATTCAACGCAGCGATGGTTGATGAAGAGCAAAATGGTAGTCCTTTTGACCGAATAGTTTGCATTGGTCGTGAAACCACCAGCTTTGAAGCCCCAGCGATCCTCGGCGACTGAGAACTCCAAGAGTTCGTTCGCCACGGCACTGCCGTGGATTTGACGGATGCGATCGATGACTGTGGCATGGGCCTGTATTGACAGACTGGTTGAGGCTTCGCCCGCCTTTTTGCAAGTGAAACCGACGCCCTTGCAATGGACGGCGTATCGACCAACCATGTCAATTATCTTGTTGAATTCATCAGACGCCGAACGGAAAGCCCTTCTACGAGTCGGAATGTTGTAGAAAAGGTCTTCTACTGTAATTTGTGTCCCCGGGCGGCCCGCGACACCCTTGGGTTCTGCCGATTGACCAGGTTTTGCCGGTGCGAGTCTTCCATCAAGGTAATGAGCTCGCCAGGCGAGGTCGGAGTCCTTGGTTTTGGTCGTAACAGACAAGTGGGCAATGTGACTGATACTGGCAAGAGCTTCACCTCGGAAGCCATATGTCGCAATAGAGGCCAGATCCTCGAAAGTACTGATTTTTGACGTGGTGTGGCGCTCACATAGGATGGCCAAGTCATCTTTCTGTCGCACAAGTCAGCCTTGCAAGTATGTGTGTGTGTAGACAAAGTCCTTTTACCTGGATACCACAGCCATTGTCTGTTATTTGGAGCAGCTTGAGCCCACCCTCCTTGGCGAGAACATCCAGGGAGGAAGCTCCAGCGTCCACAGCATTCTCGATAAGCTCCTTGAGAGCATGAACAGGAGCTACAATAATCTCACCGGCAGCAATTTTGTTTACCACATTGGGATCGAGGGCCTGCCAGGTCATGTTAGCGGGCGAGTCTGGACTATGCGTAAGGCCGCAACGGGAAGCAGCCTCATTTTACTTGCCTTGATTCTGCGAGGCGCACGACTTTCGTCAGGTTGGCTCTCGGCTTTTCTCTTTGTGCCGCTTGGGGCGGCAGTTGGGACACCTCCCATTTCAACATCAGGGGCTGTATCCATCTTGAGCTATAGCAATCGCTTCGCACATGTGAAAGCCTGGGGTGAGGCTACCAAGATTTGTGATTTCAAGAAAAAGAGAAGCGAAAATGCGCTGACGACGCAAGATGCACGGTCATGCGCAAGTTGGTTGATTCCTCTTCTCTCTCATCTCTCGTCGGTTTTCTCAGGTGTTTTGTCCCATGTCTGCTCTTCCGTGGCGCTTAAAATTGACCAAATTATGATGATCTGACTCGAATAAGCTTTCGCTCTCACTGTGATACGTTGAAAGAGATGTGGTTCATGCAAGACAAGGACAAGGCAATAAAGGGCAGCGTGCAGTCTGATTGATGGTTGGGCAGTTGCGTGAACTGGTCAAGGCACGTGACCAAACAAGGTACCTACTCCATCATTTGAAGTCGCACCTACCAAACCTACAGAATACTTAGGTATTCCATCCATCCAACTTTGTCATGTGCACCGGCCTGTACATCCTGTGCCTTGGCGCTTGTAAGTTCCAATCAGTCTAAGTCCAGGTTCACCCAACATCAAAAATACAATAAGCCCGTGAACAGGGGTTGGGTTTTCACTCGCCTCAAATTCACGACAGGCGGGAACAAAGGTTTCTCAATTCTGTTCTTTGTGACTTACGTACAATGGTGAATGGGCAATGAAATGATTGCCGGATGAGTCACGACCTAAGACTTTCCTCGGCGCCCAGGTATTGTGAAGATAATGGTAGTAAAATATGAGAAGTGATAGAAGAGCCCTCTTACCCAACATTCTCATGTCAGCTCGCTGCCGCGTCAGGCGTAACGCAAGCAAGCAAGCGATTCAGTCAGCACTGATTATGTGGCCAAATCCAACAAACAAGACAAGACCCAGACTGATTCACGCCGGTGAATCAGCCAAGTAAAAAGCCTGACGTATCCAAGGTAAATTTCTGGTTTGCGTGGCTCTAGGTAAGCAAGTCTAAGGTAGCTTGTGGTTGTCGTTTTTAGCTCAATTTCACCTTGCAAGGCGTCCAAGGCGCTTGGCAGCCATAATCTGTGAGTAGCACTGCCTCTTTGTTGAGCTTAATATGCCAAACCCACCCTCTCCATGACACGGTTAGTTTTGTGATATGTTATGTCAAGTTTTTTACTGTTGAACTTCTATGACTCTGACGCCAATGCAAGCCCAGCCTGGGCGCAGAAGAGGCGCTTCTATGCATGTTCTTACACTTTCCAACTCCCAATTACCAAATCCCCGGGCGCCCCTACTGCAGGCGCAGGCGTCGTAATTAATTCGTATTGTGGCTTTTCACGGTGACCGAGACTGAGACATGCTCGCTGTATGCGGTTGTTTGTCCATTCTGAAGATTTTTGGCTGCATATCTTTATCCTAATCGGGGTATCTCTCTTCAACTAACTTACCTACTGTAGAACTGTTGCCTGACGGTGCACGCGGGCACCCCCGAGGTAAACCAACAACGCCCGTGAGATAAGGGGAGAGAGGAGAAGAGAGGAGAGGAGGAGAAAGCTTCCCAAAGCTCTCACCTGATGCTGATTATTTGCCACCTAGGCGTTCGTGTCATGTTACAGCCCAGTCAGTGCCTGTACTGTAATTGATCCAAGTCTAACATTGATCTTGTAAATGAGATTCAGCGTCACAACCCATGCAGGGGCACAACAAAGACAATGCGTAGATTTGTAATTGTGTATCTCTCAAAATGATACGAGAGAACAACCTAAGCTTTTCCCGCGGCACCCTCTTAGCCATGGCATTGCCTCCTTCGTTAGCCTTGGAGCCTGGCACAGGCTTATAGCTGATGTGTGGGTTACCTACATCAAGCAAGGTACTGACGCAAGGTACAGGAGGTTTTTCCATTTTTTTATTCTATGCGGGGGAGCTTAGTACGAAAATACAGACTGAAAGAATAGCCATCCCGCTAGGACAAGTAAAAGGCAAACGGGTCGCCGGGTCGCCAGGTCGTTGGCTTCCTAACTATATATTAAGTATAAAAGCCTCCTCTCCTGTTACCTTGTATTGTTCTTACAAACTCTGTCTCCTTTACAAAGAAGTGTAGAGTCAAGAATATATTCGTCAGTCTCTCCCAGTCCACGATCCATATCTGTTGTTGGCCTGCTGTTGATCTACCTTGAACCCTGCATCCAACACCCAGATCCTTCCAACAAATCCTTCCCAAAAATGAGCCCCTCCAACGTGAACTCCTCCAACGTGTAAGTCCCTTTGGTGGTCCTCTGTCTCAACTCCTATGCCAAATTAGTATTGACTCAACCTTCCCCAGCTCAATCGCCGGAACGCCCCCCAGTTCTCGGCCCCGATCACCCCAACCTGAGAACCCACCCGCTGGTGGCATCGACCAAACCGCTTTCAACAACTTTCAGTTCACCGGTCACGGTTCCAGTCCTGCTCCCGCGAACGATCCACTGAAGCGAGAGATTCATGTCGAATGGCAAAAGAGCGCCCAGCTCAAGCCTCGCATGGAACACAATATGCCTAAGGGACCTTAGGAATATACCCTAAAAAAGAACAACTAAAAGTTAGAGGTCAAGGTCCGCATCTGGAAGCATCGGTATAAAGGCAGTCGCAAGACGGGCGGTACACCAGTGTTGGTTTTTTCTTTCAATTAACTGCGCAAGTTCTCTTTCATGTTGGTTGTCTCTGTTTTCTTGTATTATTCCTTGCCGCATCATGGGGCGCATGTCAACTTTGAGAAACTAGAAAACCTACCACATATAGAGAGACAATGACAAATTTGGGTCCACAAGCGAGACCATGTAATAGAATGCTCTGTTATAAGCCTTTGCTCTCACCAGCAACAGTGATGTAGCATTTCCCATGATCCCGTGACATCATCGGCCTCGGTACTATACCTTATTCATTGCAATGGACAAAGCACCGCCACAGACATCGGGGGGCCGGTCCTCTCTCCGTCGTCCAAGCAATTGTCCCACCCCTTCTTCCCCGTCTTTTCCTCTCTCCTACTGCCGCGACATCGTTCGGATAATGGAGGGGCGGGCGATGCGGCAGACGGAATAACGGTTCGGAGAATTAAAAAAATAAGTTTAGCTTTGAACATCACGTCACGTCTCTCAGATCGATCATCACACACCCCTGTGAAACCCCTGCGAACTGCATGTGCTCTTGGACCAAGGATATCAGTCATTGACTTGCCGCTCACATCACATCACATCCTCTTATTGGATCAACGTTTCTCGATCTTACGCTTTTCCTCCTTTCACAGCTCTTATTGGCTTTGGTGGCTCAGTTTTCCCTGCCCCTCTGTCATACCCCATTTCATGATGCTTGCGCCTCTTCTGTGTCACAAACACGTGGGATCACGCACTGCATCACTTTCAATGCTTTCAACATCCTTTGTCACATAATCTGACTCATAATTTCTTATTTTCTCTTTCGTGCTGTCGTCCCCTTGCCTTCCAAGAGGAGAGGAGACTCGTCAACCATGTTCTATATCCAATTCCAACATAGAGGTTCCAGAGCCCCAGAAACCTATCACATCGTCGAGGAGAGAATATCATAACCCAGCATGAAACCTCAGATCATACAAAGCTGCCCAAGAGATATGGGTCAGCTCGAACAAAATACAACCCTTTGGACATATTCGATACTGCAAATCTGCAGTCATTCTCGTCCCCTCAACCCAACGCCGCCGGCTGTGAATGCCCCATGCTGCCTCCACGACAGCACCTAGCCATGTCTATCTGGCTTTCTCGCTCCCATAAAAGAAACAGTATACAAGGCACAATTGCACCAACAGGAACATAATACATGTGGTATCCTAGCAGACACAGAATCCTGTCGCACCAAAAATCCAAATGACAAAAATCAAACGAAAAGTCTCATCTCGTATATACGCGTCTAGGCGCTCATATCTGTCGAGTCAAGTATTGGCCTAGATGAACAACGTACAATATAAACAATCACAATCCTACCGCGGCCGTTCTGAAGCATCGGGCTTGTCGATCAGACCGCCAATGTCAACCCGATTTGGTCGTTCCTCGCGTGGGCGTGGCCCAGACTGATCTGGCTGGGCTCGGATCGGTGGAAGTTGAAAGGCTGCCTGAGGTCGATATACACCTGAAGGGGGCATCTCACTCCGCGGGACGTGATATGACGGAGAAGCTGCATATTCTGTGCGGCTTGACGATGCAGCATAGGATGTGACACCTATCCCAGCGGCAACACCAGGATTCGCGTTTGTAGGCAGCTGTGTCGAGGGGCCTGTAGCCGGCCGAGATACTAGCGGGACTTCGTTGAATCTGCTCCTTGCCATATCAAAAGTCGGTCCAGGTGGCACCGGTGTCCTATATACAGACTGTGGCGTCGGTGGTTGGGACCCATACGCATGCGCTGCTTCTCGAGTAGCAGGCGAAGAAGGGAGAGGATACGTATGCCGCACTGGTAAGCTGATCACTATGACCACGAAGTAGATCGTACCCTCCTTCGCAAGCCCAAGTCGAAGAGGATATTGTCTCGGTTGTCCGTCGACAGCTCTGAATGTCAGGTATTCTTGCCGATCAAGCTGGAACCGCCCAATTTCTTCCGCACCAAAGCCGAGCCCCTGGATAATGTGGTCAAGTCGAGCAAGAATCGGAGGTAGATAATTCGGCTCCTTTCGTGTTTGTTCTTCGATGAGTTGACTTCGAATCGACACAACCTTTTCCCTCTCTGCTGGCACGACAACATCACCCAAGTTCTGTCCTTGAAGGTCTACTTGACCTACAGCCTCCATAAAAGCGGGTGATGCTTTCGCGAAATCCATCTTCATATTCAAGAAAGCAACAGGATCTGCGCTTCGAGGACCGGTCGATAAAGGGGGCGGGTAAGTGGAAGCTCCCATGGTTGGGGTTCGTTCGGGATATCGTGGGTTCATGTGTTCTCTGGTAATGGGTCGTTAGCGCATCGACGAAGAGGTCTAATCACATATGATTTGCCTTACCCAGGTCCCATTGGAACGCCCGAAGGATATATACTTAGCGGTCGCCTTGCGGCAGCATCTTGTGGGTGAGGGAATCTCGATGGATCATAGCGAGTTTCTCGATCGTCTCGCAACCGTGGTCGTCCCCGTTTCTTATGTTGAACATCAACACATGATTCTTCCTTCCCATTTGTAATACACCTCGAGCATGGCCGTTGCGCTACCGTCCAAGATTAGCCTCGATACGATTTTCGATCCAAAAACCACATGGCAAAAAGTGCCTCCCACTTGGGCCGATGTTGATCCCTTTCCATCAATAATGGCGAAGGGGATATTAATGGCAAGCCGACAGGAGGTTTACATTGCACTTAACAGCAAGCAACCATGCCGAGACATTCCATGGGCCAGTTGTCGGAAATCTTGTCATCGTCGTCCAACACCATCTACTTGCAGCATTGCAGATACATCTAGACCACCTTCCAACTTGCCAAGACGCAGCAACACAGAACAAGAAGCATCACAGCATGATAATAAGAAAACACCTTTCGAGAACATACCATCGCAGCTAATATCGAGTCAGTATATGGCTAGAAGATAGACACAGGTAAATTCTTACCGAAGATGTGCCCGCTTACACGGTACGCATGCAGAAGCCACATGACCTTTGGTTTTCCTTTGCGATTTCGGTGAGGTCATTGGCTGATTCTCAGCAACTGAAGGGCGAGCGGACGAAGTATAAGGCGAAGGTGCCCCGGGGACGCCAGGAGGGACATAGCCTGCTTGTTGGGACATGGACGGTGCTCCCGCTTGGATATAAGAGACAGGCCTAGGTGTGGGGTCGTCTGCCCTACGATATGAATACGGTGGTGTCTCTGGAGCTCCTTGTTGAAATAACCTTGGTAGTACTGTTTGCATATTAGGTGGCCCTCGATGGTCAACCGGCGACTGTTGATTCAGGTTACCCCAATAAGTATCTGGGTGGTTGGAAGCTGGATATCCCCCTGGTGCTTGTCCACGATCACCAGCGTCCTGAGGCAGCTTCGGGGGGAGGGGGGGAGATCCTGACATGGGTGGAGAGGGATACGCCTGGAACCGAGGAAAGGCGTCGTGCTCTGCACTCTCGGGTACCCAGGCCAGATCTAAGGCGATTTGCGCCAGGTCTGAGATACCGCGGCGTTGGCCGAGCGGGAGGGAGGTTTTGTCGGAGAGGGCTCCTTTGGTGATCATGAGGACAAAATTGCTGCAAGATCAGTTCGCTGGACGAAGAGGCACTCCAACCTTGAACCAGCAACAACAAAGAAGCGCTTTGCTTTGTCAAGGCCCAGGGCTCTCTTTGGGTTGCAAGCTCAAGACTTGTGGTCAGGTCCAGTGTCCAGGTGTTGACATCCACCCAACAAGTATTAGCTGTGGATGTAGACGAGGAGGCTTCTCTGATTTAGCTCCGGCTGAAAATATAGCAATTTCTAACCAGTCAGGAAGACCTATCAAGCTGGATGAGTTTTGGGCTGCAAGGTTGTCGAAGTTGATTAGGAAGAGAAGGCTGCCCCGCTTCAAGATCTGCGGAGCTGAGGTGGCAGAGACGCAGGAGAAATTCAGGAGATTCGGAACAATAGGCTGCTGATGGTGGTGGAAGAATATCGATGTGACGGCGAGTCAAGGATCAAAGAGGCGACAAGCGAGTGCAAGGGCGAGCAGGCGTGAGACGAGATGCTGCACCGTGATACTACACGATGGGATCTTGGAGAAGTTATGGTGATACAACATGAAGCCGTGCAGTTGGGATGTCGAGACGGAGGCGGCCAACCGCAGATATTCAGGGCCGGAACCTGAGAGGCGGAACCGGACGACGCAGGACGGGTGAATAAGTGTCTTCGGGCCCCTTGCTGGCCGGGAGGCCGTGAACACAAGTAGTCGGACTGCGGACGGAGGCTGTACGGTGGCCTACGGTTGGTTTTTGTGTGACTATGTATGCACTAAAAGCTTCTCTCTGGGTGGGCAGCGCGACTGAGATGCAGCTGGGATGGATCAGGGTTGGTGACAGGGCATTGGGGAGAACCCTGGCTCGGATTTTAGAGTGGCTGCTAAGTCAATCAAGGATTCCGGTAGAGTTCCATAACAAGAATTCTCCGCCTGCCTTGGTCTCGAAAGATGAGCCAGAGATTCACCTACGCGAGAATTTCGGCGCAAAAGCAATCAGACACCATAGACAGTTGTGATTGGGGTGTGCTGTGAGTGAAAGTAGTGGTATAGTCGGCGTAATAGAACAAGAAGGGAGTAGCAAGTAGTAGGAGACAAGCCTCCAGCTCCTGATATTGCTGAGCACCGAGAGAACGGTCCTGATTTATCGGCTGAGGGTGTTCTTTGAATCTGATAGTGGGGGTGTAAGGCAAGATGAAGAAGAGCAAGGGCGGTCGAGGAAGACGCTGAATGGAGTGAGAGAGCCGCCGTAGTCAAGTCGGGCGAGCGCCGACTGGTTGGGTTCGAAATCGGCTGCCCCGAAAGGATGGGATTGACAAAAAACGACAAGAAAGAAAGACAAACCAACAACCAGGATGTCAGTGGAAGTAGCAGCGGCAATGGAAGCAGTAACAGGAAATACTGTAAATGAGCCAATGCAGAGTCAAAGAAGAGGATGAGAATGTAGACCTAAGACAAAGGTCACGCCAAGGACTTAGACTAAGACGAAGGATGTAGATGTAGATGCAGTTGTAGTTGTACTACTCTACCCAAATCATACTGGTACAGTACCGGAGTCTTGTCTTGTCTTGACTTGTCTTGTCTTGAGTAAGGGCTCGCACGATGGAGCAAGCCAGCCCAGCCCAGTCCAGCCCAGCCCAGGCGAGCTAGGCTAGGGCCCTGAGTGTACTTCGGTGCCTGTGGAGATGGTCTTGGTGGATGCCCGTTGTGGAGGTTGTCGTGGTGCTCAACGCCCGGCCGAGGGGGAGGGGTGCGACCAGAAAATCCCTGGAGTGAGGCCCAGCAAACCTGACCCAAGCAGATTCTTAGTGCCAAATTGATCGGTAACCCTACGGCACTATATCAGAAAACAACGGGCGGGTGAAGAAGGACACATGATGTACATATGTATGTTCATGGTCAGGGATTATGGCAGTGAACCAAGCCAGGAAGATAAAGCGGGGAGAATTATAAAATTGTCGTTGGCTATTGAGCATGATAGAGGCAAACGGGTATCAGGTGGCATTGGATCCCACGAGCACGTCTGGTTAAGAAAGTATCCAAATCGAGGCAGATCGTGGCAGCGTGGTGAGGCCATTTGTGGAGGCACTACAGAATAGCAAGATACGGTAATCATTTCATCAAGGCGAAAAGCCAGATGAAGTCGAATGAAGGAAGCGATGCCTTGGCCAATTGCTGAGCCTAAGGGTAAGGAAAGTGGGCTGAGGTGTAGTTAATCGACCATGACCAGCGCGGCGCGCGTGGCAAGGAGCTTTAGACCCGAGAAGAATCAAAGCGTCAGCCGAACGTTAGTGATTCTCTATTTCACCTCAGATCTGGTCTGTCCGCCATCGAATATCAATTCAACATCGATGCTGTACATCGTGTATCAGTCGTGCAGATACAGCGCAGTGTCAGCTGGTTCATAGCCAGAAAGCGATCTACTAGGTTAATTGCACGCGAATGAGCACAGGGTCGGACCTCGTATACGACCGACTCACCAGATTGAGCTCTCATTCTTGTTCTCCATTCTGGTCCTGTATCCAGGGCTAGTAGGCGCGCATCCAGGTACCAAAGTGAGCAAATCTCGAGGTTGGTCGCAAATATGGGGGTGCAAATTGCCTCCCTAGGGGGCGTGGGCTTTAGTGCTGGCCTGGGTTATGGCGTTGATGCTAGTGCTGGCTGGCTGGCGTTGGAATTGGGGTCTCTAGTGACATGTCCGGTTGAAGATAAGGCCAAGGATATTTGACATCGGTATCAATTGTTCGGCCGTTGCTCCGAATCAACGAGGTCATGTATGATGCTTGAGAAGACGACATATCTGCTGCAGAAGGGTCACGTTGGTGTTCTGTAGTTCGAATGCCGGGGTACGGACGAAAGTCAGGGTCAGGGCCAAGGCTGGGACCAGGATTGTTGATAATCGAGGGACGATACAAGAGATATTGCTTGAGAATTATGAGATGCAAAAAAGAACGGGAGCTTTAGGCTCTGCCCCTACAAGATTTCGGTTTAGCACATTGCTAGGCTCATTGTGAGGGGCCATCCGTATGGTGA
The DNA here is from genome assembly GCA_030142105.1 of Fusarium sp. FL617. NCBI lineage: Eukaryota > Fungi > Ascomycota > Sordariomycetes > Hypocreales > Nectriaceae > Fusarium > Fusarium sp. FL617. The sequence continues at coordinate 1,792,402 of JAREIL010000012.1, read as the reverse complement.
TTGTTTTGTTACTCCACAAGGCAACATCGTGATGGGAGAACTTGAAGACTGTTTGTAGTTTGGGGTGATGACGATCGCAAGCGATATTTGGTTTAGACAAGTTAGCTTTGTTGTTCCGGCCGGCAGCGTTCAACGTCTACCTCTGGCCCCGGTGGTCTGGGATGACAGATCCTGGATTCCTGGTTACCAGACTAGCTGGCATAATAAATTTAGCCAAACGCTGGCGGTAACGGCGGCGGCGCGGACTAGGGAGAACGTGGAGGCACAGCAACTTCCAGTCGTGACAAAGTACAGAGATTGTAGCCCAGCTTCATGGCTGGGTTGGGTGGTGTCGATGGTGGAGATGGACGGGAGTGTGCCTTGACAACAACTGAGGTAGGTTAGTTCTTTCGTTGTTTATTTTTATCGCAACTTCCTTCTTTTTCGATATCGATGTCATCAGGTGCAGGTGTTACAGGGAATTACCCAACTGCCTACCTAGGTACCTGAGCAGACAAGCTTTTGGGAGGGAATCAATAGCCCAGGCCCGCATCAGAAGGTGCTGCAGTTCCATCCTTGTTGACTCGGGTAGTCGCTATCCGTAAATACTAGAATTACATGGATGGCTTATGGGCATAGCCAAGAGTCAAGATAAGTCGCTACGGTCGCGCTTACTGTCTAACGTAGTGCCGCCAACGACCAACTGGCTCACCTTCTTTACTTTGTATAAATACGATTCGAGTGTCTGATCACGTACCTATCGATACGTAGGTAATCACCCATCTTCGTCTCCTAACATCACGACTACTAAGCCATCAACACGATGTTAACGTCGTGGCACGCCGAGGAAGCCAGGTGTGCGATGCCGCGAGATCTGGTGTCAGGGTGCAAGGTTTAGCCCCAGCCAGGCGTTACGTTCGTACCACGCCGCCTTTATCCCTGTCCTCAGGTTCTTCGATACTCTGTCCTCGACTCAAGGCTCGCGCCCGTCCCGTAGTTGGGTCACACTGTCACAGCATGCTAAGCAACACAAGACGAGACGCCGCATCGGCTCCCACTACAGTACCAGGTGGACCCGTTCTTCTACAAGCCATCTATGTACAATACTTTGGGGGCACGACTTGATTGCTCAAGGGGGACATCGGCCACGCATAGCAAGCTCGCGGGCTTTGTTCACCCCGCTTGATTCCAGGCCATCCCTTCCCGTCGAGTTAACAGAACGTTCACCTCTAACAGCCCAATGCGCATCAATAAAAAGGCATTGGGATGTAGCTATTAGAGGACGTACTACACACAAAGCCTTTATGGGCCAGTTATAAGCCCACACGAGTTGCCGAGCATATGCTGACGACTGGCTGGCTCGTGGAAGCCTCTCTCTATGCCTAGGGCCAACCTTTTGACACGAGCAGCTCTCCAAGTAGTGGATTCATTCTCCACTGTGCAGCTGTCACTGCAAGGTGCTGAGTTGCCTGGTATTCGCTTAGCTTTAAGCCGGAGACACCTATGGGCGGGCCTGCAGCTTGATTAGCTACGGCACGGAGAAATTACATTGCGATGATAAGCGTCAAATCTCAATCCATCAACAAACTACTATGGTACACTCGCTCTTGCATACATATCTCTGCTCGCACGCTATTGGGGGCTGTGCCTTGACGTTCCAAGTTGCGGCTTGCCGTCCGAATAATGACTACGTCCTTTCATGACGTTGCCGCCACGCTACTGTACCTACTCTTCAGTAACGGTCGGCTACCAACTAGCGCGATCCCAAAATGGCAAAATCCCACCTACCGCTCCGAATATCCTATCAGTATGCGCAGGTAATAGATCTGGACCCTGCGCACGCTGGACAAGGAGCAGGCCACATTGCCTGGCTGAATGCAACAGTACCATCGCGGGGAGATGGCGCATAAGCACATAAAATTTCCGTCTTGGTGAGCGGAGCTAGATCTCAATCATCGAGTTTTATTTACGGCGGTGGCGGTCTAGATAGTTGAATGCCCTTGTCGCCCAGGCATGATGCAAAGGAAGGACCTGTGCCTCTTATGGTCTCATGGGCGTCACACTAACAGCACATCGCATCTTGTCGACGTCTGTGGCCCTGATTAAATCTCCGTTGTCCAGGATATGCCTTACCTGCGCCGTCGTCTTTAATTTGCGGCGTGCGGGTTCGCACTTCTTGTCGGCACTCCTCCTCCGAGCGGCCGCCCCTCCACTATCACCCCGGATAGACCCTTTCAAGGCCTTGTATGCAAGTCGGACGAGGATGGGACAACGATTTGGGCGCCGCCAACACCGACTTGCCAAGTCCTGTTGGATAGAGCAGAGCATTTGTGCCGGAGTTCATTGTCAACGGTCGCCTCTTTTTACGCGAGGTGGCACACCAGATTTTCTATTTGGCCCTCATGTGCCTTAGTTCGAGTCTGGCATCTGATTTTCTCGAAGGCCTACCTACGCCTTGTTCTTGCTATGGGATCTGATTCCTTGCATATGGCGTTCTTTAGGCTGCACAGGTATACCTCTTCGAGGTTACTTGAGTCAAGGCTGCATCCCTTGTCATTGTGGCTGGGCAACATTGTCAATAACTATCTCGGAAAGATTCAAGCTTCAGGAAATTTTATATTTGGTGACAAGTCACCTTGCTTTGGAATCGCAATAGGTGAGTCTATCTAACGCCTAGCCGTGACCGTTAGGCCAGTCCAGCTTTGGCCCAATGGCTAAATCTCCCGATCCAACGTCCGGCTCGCCCGCTGTCCCCTGTTAGTCGTCCCTAGCTTCTCGGCCATGGTAACCTTGTCTCCCTGGCACAAGATGCCACGGCTAACCAAATACAGGACGTCAGTTTGAATGACAGGGCATCAGATAATAATAATAATAACAATACCTTGGCCACTGCATATCGCCCGGTCCCCTAGACTAATTGACTGATGTCAGTCGTTTTTGCGAATTTGCACGCGACCAACGTCAAACGTTATTATCCGCCTAGTTCGGCAGTTGACCAGTTCTCTTCGGTATCCCAATACAAGTTTGGAGCTTCTCAGTGCAGTCAGGAAAACGTCGCCCACATGTGGTGCGAAGCAAAACAGACGCTGAGAAAATGTTTTGGTCAATAACAAAGGGTAGGGAATGCCGCTCGAAAGACATCGAGGACATTTCTCGACGGTTCTGGCTCAGTCTAGACAGAAGAACTGGCGTGATCTACAGATCTTGAATCGCTGGGTCAGGGTTCAGCTCGTCTAGACCCTTTTTTCTTCCTTTCTTCCCCCCCCTGCTTCTCTCACTACATGCAACCCGTCCTAAACTGGAATATTGGCCGGCAAACTACCATCTACGTCGCAATATATGACTTGGCTTTTCCTGGCAGAAACCTTGCGGCGCCACATACAAAGTAGTTGAACCTTTGGCGGGTCATGAAGAAATCGTCGGTGCCGTGTCGTTTAGCACGAGGTCGATGCTGCTCACCCCTGGCAGCAACCTCTATCAAGCCACCAGACCTTGGGATAAGACTTCACGATGTGGGTGCGCCTTGACGCCCTTTTCTGCATCTCGGAGGCCTATAGACCAATAAAGGAGCGAACGACCATGTGTTCCAGAACCGTTGAGCAATGACTGGCGGGCTTGGTGGGTAGACAAGGTTTTCAAGCCACGACCGTGCATGCAAGCAGATCAAACCATCAAATCCTCCAAGGCCCAAGGTGGTCAAGCTTCACCTGAGACATTCAACATGTGGTTAGAAATGACGACAGGTACCAGGTCTTGGTGGCTTGTCACCTTCATGTCAAGGATTTTTCTTTTCGCATCCATGCTGATATAATTACGACTGGCACTACTGACAAACCCCTGTTCAGCTGTTTAAAACCCCACGTCGGACCCGAGGCGCATGGTGTGCTTTCATCTGGTATCCGTCGGGCCAAGTGTTGAAAGAGTGGCCAAGTTGCCGCTCAAGCCTGTCGGTCTAACTAGGCTTAGTATAGATGCGCCGGTGTGCTCGAGTCCAGTCCGTCGGTATTGAGACACGAAAGGCTGATGTGCCATGCTCCGGGGGCTTGTCAGAACGAGTCAGGTACTCACCGCTGAAGCTGTGAAGTCATCGCTGCTGGTTCCAGGTATCTCAGCTATACGGCGGTCTTGAGAAATTGCAATACCTAGTTGCCCGTACATGCAGGTGAGTCCGTTGTCCCGGGACTGACTTTGTTTCTTCTGGGGTCTCTCGCCATGTCGTCACTATGTATTCGGAGTATTCATTTTATCTTATTTTACTTTATTGTATACGCTCGTTACATATAATACAGTCGCCAAGCCTGACGGGCTCGAAGCTTCGACTCTGTTCCTGAAAGAAATCTCCGGGAAGGTTATTCGTATAGAGAAGCGGCCCTACCAACTGGATGGTTCAGTGTGGATGTCCCCTCTGCGCCATACTTTGACGAACTAACGAAGCCGCTATCGGGCAATTGTCCATTGGGTACAGTATTTGTGACGTTGGTATGCAGCAGTGTTGCTTCTGACTCGGTTGGTTTATAGCTCAAAGAGCGGTGATTGGACGGGAAAGGTGACAACAGGGAAAAAATAAACCCTTTTGCCTCAAATCCAAGCGCTCGGTGCATGTCGGTTCCTCCCTTTGGGCCGCGGCGCCGCCGTCTACCGAGGCGAAGGTTGTCATATCTGACTAGCGATGCTTCCCGTGTAACGTCTTAGACAGGATAGGTAAGCTGGGATTCGACGACTGGATCAGAGGGAGAGGGAGTTGGTATGCATGCAGGCTCTGGGGGGGTTTCATGACGCGGGTGTTGTCGGACATAATGCTGTAGCTGGTTGTGGCACACCTGTAAGACAGCCGCTAAAGATTATGCTCCTATCGTGGCAAAACATAGGGGTCTGGAGCTTCCAAAATACGGCTACAACAGCCATGGGTGCTGGGTTTATCAAGCCATGTCTCTTCTTTTGAAGATTTGGAGCAAGTTGAAGCTGAACCGCGATCGAAATACAGCGGCATCGAAGGCATTCAGAGCACAGCTCAGTTTGAGACCTTGCCGTCATGATGACTTATGCACCTACGCCAAGGCTAGACGACAGGGGGATCGAGTGCAACCTGTGATACTACCCTACACTGCATTTGCGAAAGACAAATTCTCCTCGACCTTTGTACAACAACCCGCGCATCGAAAGAGGTGTCGGATGCGAGATGCGTGGTAGAGTGGTTGGGTGCACAACGTTGGATTCTACATCAAAATGATGGGAGTTGCTGGGCAAATGGATATTTGAAGGATATACCTATCTGCAGCGCACTTGTTACTTTATCTAAATAGCTACCCGGTACATAGATCCATCCCATAGATAACAAATATCAGCTGACCAGCCTGAGGAGATTAGGAACAGGGTTTATTCGCAGAATTATAGACAACTGAAACTCAAGCCAGAGATTATCACAAGATTGACCCGCTACTTCCTTCAGGGACCAGGCACTGCCGAAATATCCTAGGTTCTTTCTTGCCGTATTAACCCAGTAGTAGCTCGGCCGAGAAGGAGCCAAATCCAATATCATCAATACGAGGACGGAGCGGGTCCATATACATTGTCCAGCATCTATCTGCCTTTGTAATATGATACAGAATATCATAAATTGATCATCAACAGAACTGTCCGGAGCAACAGCATCTCGGATTGCGTCCCCGTAACGAATTTCTCCATTAAGCCAAAACTAGGCATCACCAAAACGACATTGCACAGTACTTTGCAGCAACCAAGTGCCCGGAGAGATTAGCGTCTGATCGGATCGGCAGTGCCAGAGGCAACGGCTCGCGACCTTGCAGATAATCCATCCACTTCATCAAGCGGGGAAAAATAAACGGGGGTGCACCTCGCATCGCACCGCACCGCACCGCACCGCATACCATAACAGCAACAAGGAACCTTAACCAAAGGACAATCACCTCCCGCGTCCCAGCGATATGGAAGCTCCTCCAGCACCCTTTCCAAAGGATGGGCTCCTCATATTCAGCAGCACCCGCGGAGATTAGTAGCCGTCTACTATAAGGAACACGATCACTGTCTGGTGTTTGCTTGCAATACTAGCACTGCAGATCACATACAGAGCGACATCATCGGTCTGATACAGCACTAAGGCCGTTAATTCTAAGCTGTCGTGAGGCGGGAATATTTAGCACGAGACCAGGCGTCAACCATTACATACTTGCCGACAGCCAGCGAATGCCGCTGCCATCAGCCTTGGATACTTTACCTCAACGTTGCCTCTGGGGTCCTGCTTGGGGACACCCCAATCAGCCAAGCAAGCCAGATATAAATTGCTTCGGTGTGGCGTTGAGCCAAAAGGCATGCATGGGAAATGTACAGCGATGGCACAGTCCTCTTGTTGGCTCCTCCAGCTTTAGGGTATTTTCTGGGATATGACAAGGACATTCCCTGCAATGATATGCGCCGCTTGGGAAGCTCATGGACACTTCGGGTAGGGGACGGACACATGGCAGTGGACCCCCCCGTCTGTTTCTCCACATGCAGGCCGACCTCCTCGTCAGCCGCCCTCATTACAGTACCAACCATGCTCAAGAACAGCCCTAGCGATTACAGGTCTCCCACTATTGAATTCCCTCTTGGGCTGGCCGCAGCATGCCAAACCACCGACGTGCTGGTTATGGGTCTGAGCTAGGGTTTTGATAACCATCAAAGTCTATCTACAACACGCTCGATACGGCATAAAAAGTAACTTTTCATGCAGCGGGCGGCAGCGCCATTGCGGCGGTAGTCAGGCAATGGTGATGTTCATCGTACGAGTCCAAGGGTCGCGACCACAGTCTGTTTTGCCCAAGGATCCAAGACAATACAGCTCAAGCAGAGTCTTGAGGCTTTCTTAGCTCACAAGCGCCATTGGCTCATATACCCCCGCAAAACGGTAGCTGCAGACTGCAATATCATAATGTCATAGACCAGCCCGATTCAGGGACCTCGTGTCTTTCATCCCACATGCGTGCCTATGGATCCCTCATCGTCCAGATTCGATTATGTGCCCGGCAGCTTGGAGGCGGGCGGGGACCCTCTCCCTGACACGGCCCTTTGACAATTTGGGCAGAGCCGAGCAAACGGCGAGAAGGAATTCGCTGCAGGCCATGTACCACTAGCCACTGTACGATCATCTAGGGTGGCATTTCATCTCATCAAACCCCGCCGGCCAGGATCCAGGGCTCAAGCCGCCAGACTCCTTGGAAGACGACTGGGGGCTGAAGGCAACTGACAAGCTCAACCTGAGCCTCGTCATATTACAAACTATGCTTACTCGCCTCGAACAACAACAGCAGCAGCACTTCGCGGTCCCGAATGTGATCACGCCGGAGGTTATTTGCAAGCAATTTTCGGCCCGTTACCAGCCTTGACCTTAACGGCTGGTACCGTGTTGGGGTCTCGATAGGGGCAGCGCTAGTAAATTTCCGCGACTAGGTTACTCCCTGAACAACATGATATGATATGACGATGTTGTAGGTAAACTACGAGCTCTGGAGATCAAGCTTCTAATTTAGCCTAGACTAATGCTATCTCTGCAGGTTCTGCTAGCAGCTAACATAGTACGTCACCTCGCACAGACATTGCTCTCTTGATCCAACCAGAATGCCTGTTGATGCTGTTGTTGGACTGTAGCATTTGCACACTGCGGGATCGATAGCTTGGCGGTGGAGGAATGACCCATGATGGTGGCATTTTACAGCATGGATCAATGTCATCCAATAAAACAAGGGTCAAACTCCAACAATAAGACATCACAGGACTGAGGGCGCTCCGCTCCCTTTGGGATCGACATGATCTCCAGCTTGCCTCGGGCAGTTCACAAGACCATATCCTGTCTGCTTGTCACCGTGCAGGTCTCATTGTCACCCCTGATGAAGTTGACCAGACGGATATTTTCCTGGCCGATGGAGCTACCGTACGCGTACCTATGCGGGTGTGGAAATTCGATGTTGATTTGATGCAGATTTGCAATTCCGCAGGAGAGACCGCTCCGCAGACTGCATGCCTTGCGAGTCCTAAGCAACGCGGCTACACGTAGTGCCAAACTAGCACTTGCAGCTTCTCGACCAACGGCTTCGCAACATCTCTATTCGAGTTGCTTGGCATCGATCTCTGGCAACGCTTGTTGAACAACAGGTGGAGGGTTCCCGAGACATGGACTGTATGACACGGGGCATCGACGACCACGGGCCCGAAGGCCCGGGACGCGGCCGTGTTCTTGCAGGTTGTGCCAGTCCATTCCCCTCGGGTGACTGCATACGCGGTTTCTCATCTGGCCATACCGGCGTTGTCGATCATCTGTGACGGACGTTAGCCAAGAAGGCCAACGGGTCAATTAGTGAGGCGCCGGTTCCCAGCAGTCCTTTGTCAAGGCCCTCTAGTGGAGCAGCTCGTACAACGCCTATCAGACTCACTCTGTGCGCTTTGGTTGATTCAGGGACTCGCAAAGATGGCCATGCGGAGATGGCTTCTTTGAATGACCCACCATCGCGTGCTAGTGCGTCAAAGTGGCTTCTTGTCTCAGGAAAGCTTTACGGATACCTGGTACGCATCCCCATGCTCCATCACCAGCCTTGAGGCTTGGGGCTGTGAGATGTGGATGATCACCTAGTCCTTTTACTTTCCTATACGCCTAAGTCACGGCATTTCCAACTTTGCAGCAGCTCGAAGGGGTGCGAGCTGACAGCTGAAAAGCACATATGCGTTTGTCTTGCATTCAAGTCCGTGTTTTGAATTCATCTGCTGTCTTGATAATGATCTGATTTTATCTGCCAGAAGCAAGTTATGAGCCTGGCTTGGGTTTTAATGCCGTGTCTGTGGATTTTCAACGGTGCCATACATGCAGCTGGGAGGTCTTCGTCTCCCAAGGGATTGGAAAAAGCAAAACAACAGAACTCTCTGCTGCTCCCAGTGCGAAGGCCCAGCATTATGGTTCGGAAATGGAATTGTGGCTCAATTCGAAGAAGTATCCTGACAAGGTGGACAAATTATGAACATATCCAGTGCCTGGACCTGATCTGCACATGATGTACGGATACCATCAATAGTGATAATCTTCCTGGGTCCGATCCGCAGCCAACGATGAAACAAGGCTTGCAGTGAGGCGTCAGATTCAGCTCACCTGTCGGTGCTAAGCTAAATTGTCGATCGTACGGCTCCGGATTGGCCTCCCTTGAACTCCCGAGCAAGTGCTTGCTTCTTTTAATGTCTCTCTACCCTTAGTGTCACCGAGGGCATGGATAGTTAGACGCCAAAGCCGCCACGACGAACTCTGAATGCCCAGCAAGAGAATGGCTTCACATCCAGACTTCACGTGAATGCCCTTGAAATGGATGCCACAGATGCTAGGGACTCTGAAACAATGCAGCGAGGGATATGTTCGATTGAGTTTAGATATTCGAGACAGCTGCATCTACTGTACATGTGGCATTATGATCCGCTTTAAAAACACGCCGGATGAGGAAACAAACCCAAGACAATCAACGCCTAAATCGCAATTTCTTTCGCCAATCATGCTGTACCATGTCAGGCTAACTGGGTTCTGCCTGCCGAAGGGTGCTCTGATGTCTCACATGCAAATCCATTCTCAACGATTCCTTCGGAAGATAGGAAGAGAAAAGATTTAAGACATATCTCAAAACCAGGTATCGTCTTTGAGCCCATTGATCGATTGAGTCTTAGCGTAGTACGACAAACCTCCCATGCTCGCTTGGCTCGCTGCGGCGTTACCTGACCGTACCAGTCTGGCACAGACCTTGACATGAAAAGACGACGAAGGATACACTTTGGCTGCGAACAAGGTATGCAACTCTCAACACCCCCACAATAATGGTCCTGCCGGCTGTCTCGAAAGGGAACAAGTATGTGCATATGCATGCGCATGCGCAAGGGGGCAATGGCTAGACCTGGCGGGAAGGGCAACGTGGGATCACGGGATAGGGGGGTTCTGTGAGACGAACAGCCGTTTGGTAAACCGGATAGATGCGTCGCAAAAAGGGCTGATTTGGGCCATCTCAGTGAGGTTGAGTAGGTCACCCTCATTGGGAACAGCAGAGACTCGCGACGTAGTTGGGTAAGTCGCCACGAGCCGTTTCAGAGATGCAGAGCAAGCGGAGGCGCACCGACGAGACATTGCTTATGATCGAGGTGACGGTGCAGCCGACAAACGTCCTGCTTAGCACATTACAGTCGGCTCTCAATGCCACGGTAGTTGCTATCTTCGGCCCAGTGCGAGTCTGGCCAAACAAGACGAATCGCTTCCCAGATATGGCTATTTAAAATATGTGTCAGTGAAACCAAACTCCTGCCTTCGGGGCATAACAGGTGGCGGGGCCGGATGTGCCACGAGGATATCGTTCCTAGCAAGGGATAGCTTACCTGACGTGAAGAATCTCGAGTCCATCCTTGACCTCCTGCGGAAGATCCTTGACATCCTTGCGATTCTGAGCCGGCAGTAGCACAGTCTTAACGCCTGCTCGGAGAGCGCCGATGAGTTTCTCTTTGATACCTCCGACGGCTGTAACTCTGCCCCGGAGAGAAATCTCGCCCTGTTGCACAGATGATTGTCAGTGTACTGAGTAATCACGAGTTAGAAGCTTGTCTGATAACATACCGTCATCGCCATAGTTGGTGGCACCGGCTTGCCCGAGAAGAGGGAGATGAGTGCAATGGCCTGGCCAATACCGCTGCTGGGACCGTCCTTGGGAATAGCACCCGATGGGCAATGTACATGGATGCTACGCTCCTTCATAATGTCTGTGGTAGGTTCTGGTGTAAGGCCCAGCTCGAATGCATGTGCTTTGACCCAGGTCAAGGCGACCTCGACACTCTCCTTGAGCACATCACCCAGTTTACCTGTGAGCTGAACTCGTCCATTGCCGGGCATGTCAGCGACCTCGATGAAGAGAATGCTGCCGTTGCCACCAGAACTGTAGGCAACCAAGCCCGTCACTATACCTGGACGGCTTGTCTTTTCAGCAATCTCCTCCTCAAACTTCTCAATACCCAAGATGTTCTCGATATCATCCACACTTAGGTCGGACCGGTATTCGTCCATGTGACCCGTGTCCTTGGCTTCGGCATACTCGACAGCTTTGGCACGACAGACGGACCCAATCTCACGCTCCAGGTTACGAACTCCAGATTCGCGAGTGTACGACTCGATAATCTTGGAAACAACATCCTGGTTGAAAGCAACCTGAGTCTCGGCCAGACCGTTGACCCTGATCTGCTTGGGAACTAGGTGCTGCATTGCAATGTGCCGCTTCTCGAGTGTCGTGTAGCCTGGGATGTAGATGGTCTCCATCCGGTCCAGCAAAGGAGCAGGGATGGTGTCCAGACTGTTAGCAGTAGCAATAAACAGGATCTTGGAGAGATCAATAGGCATGCCAACGTAGTGATCCTGGAAATTGTGGTTTTGTTCAGGGTCTAGAACCTCCAGCATGGCAGCTGAAGGATCGCCGTGAATACTAGCCTGACCAATCTTGTCGATCTCGTCAAGCAGAACAACAGGGTTAGCAACGCCAACCTTCCTCAGTCCCTGCACAATGAGACCTGGCATGGCTGCGACATAGGTTCTGCGATGACCCCGGATCTCAGCCTCATCTCTCACACCACCTAGCGAGATGCGATGGAACTTGCGGCCGAGAGCTGTAGCCACCGACCGCGCAAGACTGGTCTTGCCAACACCAGGAGGACCTGCTAGGAGCATGATAGGAGACTTGTCTACCATGCGCTGAGACTTGAGAATCTGAAGCTTGGCCATCTCAGGCTTAGCAGCTTCCTCGACTTCTGAGTTTTCCTCGGCAGACTCTTTCTCTTTCTCCTTCTCCTGCCCACTCTTTGCCGCAACCTGGTCCATCTCCTCTTCTGCCTTCTTAATCTTCTCGTCGACGTCGTCATTGATCGATTGTTTGAGCCTCAGGACGGCTAGGTACTCGATAAGTCTCTTCTTGACATTGTCCAAACCATAATGGTCATCGTCGAGCTGCTTCCTCGCCTTGTGCAAAGTGTCAGGGCCGAGGCGATCATCCGTGGCGGCTGACCAGGGAATCTCAGCCAAAGTCTCTAACCAATTGCGAGTAACCTGATACTCTTGGTTCATGGGCTGCATCTTCTGAAGTCGGCGCATTTCCCTGTCCACGGTCTTGGCTGCTTCGGCAGGAAGCTTAGCATTCGAGAGCTTACGCTTCAGCTCATCAAGCTCGTTGGCTTCTTGATCATCGTTCTGATCGGCGCCACCAGGCATCTGTCCATTCGGGGGAACAAATGCCATGCCAGGCAATTGTGGCAACGAGCCTGGTTTTCGATTGTTCTGGTTCTCGTTTAATCTATCCAAAATCTGGACGGGCATTGTAGTAAAAGTGGTGATCTTGAAATTGTTCTTGATGCCGCCGACCTGGCGTTCCAACAGCTCGATAACCTTTGTGAGACGCACTTTAACCTCCAGAGCCGCAAGGACCTCGAGTTTCTCCTCGTGTGTACTCTCAACCAGGTTGGCCATGAAATCAGCTAGAAGACCAGCTTCCTTCAATTCTTTCCTCATGATGAGCATTTCAAGTCGTCTTGTCAGCACTGGCGAAAGAACCGGGCCATCTCGGGTTCGAGGGAGCAAGGAAGAAATCCTCAGAATCGTAACGAGTTCTCGAGATCGCGTCTTCAAAAGTGCAAATAGGTCCTGGGTCTGCTTATCGGAAACATTGCCTAGGTCCAAGAGTCAGATTGAGTCGAGGTAAGAATGACTGAGATATAACGTACAATTTTCATGAAAGTATGTCACTTTTGCTTCAAAGTAAGGACGCTCTCTTGTAAAGTTGTCGATACGAACACGGGTGGTGCCTTCAACACGTAGGGCAAACTCGCCGGTTCCTCTCCCATCAATGCCGATGATCTTAGCGGCGACGCCAAATGCGAAGAGATCAGCCTTCTTGGCAGAACCAGGTAGCACATTCTCAATTTCTGTAGGATCTATGTCTTCAGCGTCGCCGATAAGTCGTTGACCATTTTCACCGATAAGAGGTGATCCGATCGGAACACATGCGATAGGGATGCTGTCGATACGGGTATCCGGGCCCTTCGTGGCAGCTTGTTCGTAAACATGGGCAAGTAGAGCGGCAATATCGGGACGGTTCGATGAGACGGGAATACGCTGGACCAAGCCGGGGAGGAGGATGGTACCTCGTGCGAGTGGTATCAGGGGGAGAGTCGCGGTCTGCGGTTTTGCCATGATGCCACGGGCTTGCTAGAGATTAGTTGAGTAATGAAATAGAGGAAGAAAACGCTATTCAAGACGCAATAGATCAAAGAATAAAAACGATGATTAGGGATGTTCTAGCTGAAGATGAAGCAGAAGCAGAAAAAGAGGAGAAACTGTTGATGTCAGATGCAAGGACGGATATAGAGGCCGATGGCCAGGCTGGGATGCGCTGGCGCTGGCGGGAAGTCACTACAGAAGGAAGGAAACCTGGAGAAACACGGGGGCAAACGCCGAAGCCGGGGTCTGTAGTCCCACTTTTGCTGCCGAGGTAGATAGATGACCAGTGCTATGTATGTTAGCTGATCACTTATATCAACGTGAGGTGAGAACAGCTTGCGGAAGAGACTCGGCAAGCTGTAGACGCTTCTCAATGATGCCATCGACTTCCATTGACACCATTGACATGTGTAGAAGCCGGTTGATAAAGATGTCGGCAGATGCATTAGCTGCCTACCAGATTGGGAGGGTTTCAAGGATGGCATGATGATCAACAACGGCATTCATTCTACCAAGTGAGCATTGATCCATCAAAGATATGTCTCAACTAGGAACCATAATTCATCCCCTCCGAGTACATAGACTGAGAGCTTCAACTACTACCTAGTTAATGGATCGTTGAGACCAGTTCTAGCACGTGCCACTGCTGCCTTCATGATAAAACACGGATGACTAAGGAACAGAGCATGCCCCACACCGCGAAGGCGGGGCACAGATCCCATTAAACCCAAGTCGCGCTTTAACGCGTCTCTCATTCTTCCTGTCGTGAGCTCTGCCTAGCCCAACTCAACATCATACAACAAAAATCATGTGTACGTACACAGACAACATGTCCGCTTTCTGCTCTATCGAACATAACTGACTCTTGTCTTCATAGCTGCCTACGCTGGATTCACAAAAACAAGTTACGGTGCCCAAGGGGCCGACGATTCGGGCGGTTTCTTCGCTGGCGGTTCACAGCAGGGCAGCCAAGGCGGCGGTGGCGGCAAGGTACGATATCTTTATGCCATTAACTGCCAACAATCTTACTCACAACTCATAGTCATACCAAGATGAGTCTTTGCGTCCCGTCACCATCAAGCAGATCCTCGACGCCGAAGAGGCCTACGCCGGCGCCGACTTCAAAATCGACGGTGCCACCGTCACCCAAATCACATTCGTTGGACAGGTCCGCAACGTACAGTCCCAGCCCACAAATATTACCCTCAAGATCGAAGACGGCACCGGCACTATCGAGGTCAAGAAGTGGATTGATGTCGACAAGCAGGACGATGTTGATCCCGGCTTCGAGCTTGAATCTCACGTTCGTGTCTGGGGCCGCCTCAAGTCCTTCAACAATAAGCGCCACGTCGGTGCACACGTCATCAGGCCCGTGGCAGACTTCAACGAGGTCAACTACCATATGCTAGAGGCTACATATGTTCATCTCTACTTCACCAAGGGACCCCTCGGTGGTCAGGGCGCCAATGGGGAGGGAGACAGCATGTTTGTGGATGGCGGTTATAGTGACAACGCTGGTGGCAATACCGGCCAGGCGCCTACTAAGCTCGCTGGCTGCAGTGTCCTGGCTAAAAAGATGTTCAACTTTATGAACGAGACACCTGGCGGTAACGAGGGTGTTCATCTCAACGTCATCACCAACTCCACCGGCATGTCAGTGCGAGACGCCCTCACCGCCGCTGATGAGCTGCTTGGTCAAGGTCTTATCTATACGACAGTTGACGACGAAACATGGGCAATTCTCGAATACTAAGTGGAATTGGGTTTGAGAAGGTCGGCTCTGAGAAGAAGGGTCAACACATATGGGATACAAACTACAAAAGCTAGGTGCATGGTGTTCATGGTTACAGGCGGGTCCAGCTTATGAAGGAATGACAATTTTATTTGGGTTATTTCTCTAATGAATGACTCGAGCTAGTTGGCTTGCTGCGAAAGCAGAATATAGAGACAGCAACTGCGGTAGAGACTGTCGTCACCAAATATAGGCAACAATTGAAGCAGGCCAAAATCCATACTGCTTCGTACCGTCAAAATAGCATTGTTCCAAAGAATGACCGGGGTTAACCAACTCAGCGTAATCAAAACGAAACAAGTTCACGCAGGATCAGATTATCCAGGGACTCACATCACAACGCATTTCCAATCTGGTTGCTCATACGCGATATCCTCAATCTCCTCGACTTCAGCCTCTGGTCCAGTGTCGACATTTGGAAAGATCAGAGGCTCGTTTCCCTAGAACTTAACCGCGCTGCTGACGGTAGACACGACAACAGAGCTGCAAGTAGGGCGCGGCATCTGGGGTTCACGAACCATAATCCACATCTTGATGGGCTCGGAGCTGCTGTCAAAGACGACGTCACGTTTGACCTCGAAGCCGAACTTGGCGTAGTAACTATTGTTGCGTTCAGTGCTGGACTCGAGGTACATCGGACGCTGTTCAGCATCTGCCTGGTTCTTGTTGTCAATATTGTGCCGAGGCTATGCGATGACAGTAACGGAAAATTAAGCATCCTACCTTGGCAACCATGTCGCGAATCAACTTCCCAGCATAGCCTTTACCTTGGGCATTGGGCTTAGTGCCAATGTAGACGAGATAATAACAATCCTTATCCCGCTCACCCATGACCTCTACTTTGGTCTGGTTCAGGACAGGCAGCATCTCATCGTAATATCGTCTCCGTCCTTCAGCTGATAGCTGGTAGTGAAACCTCCACATACCACTGCGAAGGGAAGTCCACCAGTCATCCATCTGCTGGCCCGGAGCAAGCCTAGAATTTTGTCAACTCAGATTTATAGGAAGATCGTCGGACCACATACCAAAGAGCTACAGCGTCATAGTCCGACCCGATGGCTGTCACAACTCCTTTGTAGCAGTGAGCTGCAACCATATAAGTCATATAGTCAACGTGGAGCTTCCATTTCTGTTCATCCGAGTAGTTGGCCATGTCCTCGCCATCGAGTACGTACTGGCTCATAGCATCAGTCGCAAAGGCATGGGCCAGCGACCTGCCCGCCGCCGAAGACTCGTCCACGGTGACGAAACGAACAGAAGTTTCCCATGTAGAGGGTATGAGGGAGCGTCGTCGCCACTTGGCTAGCGCCGTCGAGCCATTCATACCATTACTACAATTCTTACTGATCTCCATGATTGCAGTTTAACCAGTACTGGATTTATTCGCTGTACCTAGGGGGCCCCTCCCCTGCAATGAAGGGGCCACCGCTGTGTATTAAGCATGACAGGTTCGTGTCTCGAAAGTCTAGACTCACATTGTATATTCTGACAATTGTCGCCCGTGTGAACTCGTGATAGCTGAGTCCTGGATATGGACGTAAATCTCGAAGGGTGACGAAGACAGTTAAGGCTGGTACGAACTTCAACCGACATCAAGGTGGTACTTGAGCGGGCCAGGCTCGCGGTCACGGCTTATTGGAGGATCTTTGTATCGAGCGAGACTCGTCGACGGACCGTCTGGGTGCGCAGAGTGTTCACGAGGGCGAATTGATGTTGTATCAAGAGAGAGTATTTAGAGGTGTCCAGACGAATAGTCAACAACAACCACCACCACCAACAATGTAACGAGGTTCAGTGTAGCAAGCAGCAGGTGGCAATGGCAATAGCAAGACGCCAAGTTGGCTATTCTTCAAAGCAATCTCCTCTAAGAGAGAGCCTAGTAAGATTTCCTGACTGAGGGTCCTGTTAGTGGCCAGTGCCTGTTGTCTATTCGGGATAGAAGACTTGAGCAAAATAGTATTTGTGTGCGAGAGATGGATAGTTCAGTAAGCAGGTACGGAACAAAGAAAAGGTTGGGAGATAGGCAACCGACTGGGGTTAAGTAGGGTGAGTGTTGGATAGACATGCCGTGTGGGCCTTGAGCTGGGCAGCATAGATAGGAAGCGCCTTAAGGCAGAACTCCACGATGTCATTGGTCAAACTGAACATGACAGCCACTTTCGTGGGGCAGCGACTAGCTTTCTGAGCCATTGTGAGACAAGAAGAGCAAGCCGAGAATCAAGGCAGATAGGGAGCACAGTGTTTGCTGACTGACGATCATGGACCACATGATCAGATGCAAGACCGTGGGGGTGCTGCTGTCGTTGCACAGACAAACCAGATCGTGAAACTGTCTTTGAATCCTAAGATCAGCCAGTCAATTGTACAGTTAGTGACGGTGAATTGGGGCTTTAAATGACGGTGTTAACGGAACTGCAGGAGTCCAAGAGGCTTGCTTCAAGTCGCGGGGTTGAACACTGGTTCAGATGTCAGGTGCAGTTGATAGAGTCGAGGCCTTGACTCAAGGCTCAAGTCGTCGGCAATTGAAAGTGGAGGAAATGGATGACCCTTTATCATTGGCTGGTTTGTGTCAGTTGGAGGTAGATGCAGGTGCCCATGCTGAAAGAATCGTAGTACCGGTATTGTTAGAAAGTTAGCATGCTGCGTGGATGGCGACGGCTTGCAACGGCATCTAAGCTCACCGGGTTAGTGGTACTGTGTCACTTGATGAGATTGTACTTGTCAGTCCCGGAAGAGGCGGAGTATCAAGAAATCATGAACTTGAAAAATAATGAAACACGATGCGTCATTCGCTTGCACACGAAGGTTCTGTCCACGATAACCCTGCCTTGTGGCGTGGTCTTGCTGAATAAGTTTGAGACTCTGATTGGTGAGGTTGGTCATGATCTCTTCGATCTTGATAGGTGGGATCAAGTATTGAATAAGGTCAAATTAAAAAGCGGCTCTGGACCTCTCGTGCTTCAACACGGCGAGGTGTAAGAGCGGATATCTATGCTGATTGATTGCGAACACCCAATGCATCGTATACTGAATCATCTGGAATCTGGGTGGACATGCCGTCTCTTCTGTCGATGTTTTGTGTTTTCTTTATAACTTTGTTTTCAGTAAATCATTACATGCGTCGAATCTCCTGCTCATTCATGTACTTGTCCAGACCTGTGTCGAGGTTCTGCCACCACTCGAACAACATGGAGTTGCAGATGAGCTTGAACCAAGGGGTGAAGACGAGGCTGGGGTCGTCGAATTGTTGCTTCAGCTTCTCGGGGCTGACGTACTGTGTGTCCCTGACCTCGTTCTTGTTGATGTCGAGGTCAACATTGGCTTTGATGAAGAGAATGTAGTCGACTGTGACAGCTATTAGACACTTTACCGTGTAACTTTGGTTCGTACATACCTTCATGCTCACCCCACTTTCCGTCGCTTGGGGCCTTGTAGTGAATTCGGGTTAGGAAGTGGAAGTCCTCGAAAGGAACTTGCTCCTTCTTAATACCCAACTCGTGTTCGAGCTTGCGCTGGGCAGCTCGCTTAACACCGGCGATAGAATCCTCGAGAGTAGAACCAGTCTCGGTAGGTATATTGAGAGGGTGGGAACAGCAAGTGTTGGTCCACATGTCGGGGAAGGTGATCTTCTCGGTAGCGCGCTGCTGGAGGAGCAACTCGTTCTTATCGTTGAAGAGGAAAACAGAGAAGGCGCGGTGAAGGAGACCCTTATCGATGTTGGTCATGAGATGGCCTAGTGGTCTTCAGGTTAGCAAGGGGTATAATGTCAATGTAAGTTGCAGTTTCACGTACAGATCTTCTTGCTAGCTGTGCCAATTGGCTTGTCATTCTCGTCAAGGACAATACAGACCTCGTCCATGAGACGAATCTGCTCCTCGTCGTGACCAGACAGGGGCTCTGAGCTGGTGTCAATGTCCGGGAAGAGACGGAGCATAGTTTCAGCCGTGATAGGCTGGGTGGCCGTGGTAGTGGTAGTTGTTGTAGACATTGTGATTTTGGCAATATTCAGATCTTGTGTGAAGAGAAGAGACAATTGCGCAATGTTTATCGGAGTCTAAATGCGCCAAAGAGAGAGAGCGCGAGTGGTATATATAGGATCAAGCCGAGCGGTCTGAAACAATTTAAGGTCATTTCTTTCGCGCGCTCTTTGCCCCTCCAAAAAGTTATCGGGTGTGGCAGCCGTGCCCCTCCACCCGCTATTGATGGCCCACAACCACTGAAGTCCAGCCACTGAGCATTAAGCTTCTGGACCTTCTCTCCAGGTCCCTTCCAGATCAGGCAGTGGGGCTCAACCACTCAAAAGCCTGATTGTGGCTGTTGGTCAGTGAGCTCGGTGAATCTGATTTCGGCCATAGTTTAGGTGCATCAGGCCATATAATAGCTTCTCCAAAGACCTTCTAAGTCGCAACAAAAGTATTCATAAAGCAAAAGGAAACAGACCACAGCCTAAGTATCAAAGTATGATCTCTAACAATTGAATAAGGGTTCACTCGCATCAAATCATCGTCATACAATACATTGACTGTTGAATAGTGGAAGTAGTGATAGTATGTTGTGATGAAGCTATACCTTTGTTAAGCTAAGGTGCCCTTATCAACTCCGTTTAACAAAGACAAGATTTACGGTATAGAAAAACAGTAATTGAATCTTTCATTTTTTTTTTGTAGCTAACCAAGTATTTAACCTCTGTTGTCTGTAAGATTATGCGCTAATTTGGATATTGGCTAAGCGGGGGCCGCAGGTGCCCGGCATCAGGGGAAATGCAGCCCAGTCCAAGCGTGGCTGGAGAGCTGGCTTCGTCATTCTCAACCTCACCTTAACCTTCCTTTCCTTCCCTTAGTATCCGGCCTCACCATCTCTCCGCTGACTCCATATCCTCTGCGGTCGCCGCCCAAACGATTGCGATTAATTCTACCTTGACCGGGTACCCGACACTTCTTTGGTCCGTTTCAATAATTCCCTACGTGTCGCCGAGGCCAACCAGAGCCCACCGACGCAATCATGGCTCCCAAGATCGAGGCGCAGGAAATCGAAACCTACTGGAACATCTTCTCCGCGCGAACAGGAGGCGGCAAATTCCTTACCGGCGAGCAAGCAGCTCCTGTGCTCAAGAACAGTGGATTACGAGATGACCAGCTAGAGCGAGTATGGGACCTCGCGGACGTGGACAACGATGGAAACCTCGACTTTGAGGAGTTTTGCGTCGCTATGCGTATCATCTTTGATATTTTGAACGGAGTATGACATGGTATTTCAGCCATCTCATGATACGGAAGCTTATCGAGTACAGGAATATGCCGATGTACCGACAACACTGCCCGATTGGCTCGTCCCTGAGTCCAAAGCTCATTTGGTACAAGCTACCCAAGCGATCACAGGAAAGCAAGTGCAGTTTGAGCAAGTCGAAGACGATTCGGAAGACCTTGGACTCAAAGACGGCTTCGAGTGGTACATGAAGCCCCAGGACAAGTCCAAATATGAGCAGATCTATCAGGAGAACAGGGATATGCGCGGCGAGGTTGACTGTATGTGCACTTATGTCAACGTCAAAGATCCCGACTAACGAGAACAGTCAATGCGCTTAGCGATCTCTACGAGTCCCTCGATGTCCCCGATACTGATATTCGGTCTGCCTGGAACCTGATTAACCCATCCGCGCAATCAAGCATCAACAAAGACGCTTGCCTCGCTTTCCTACATATCCTCAACTACCGTCATGAAGGCTTCCGAATCCCCCGCACGGTTCCCGCGTCCCTACGCTCCAGCTTCGAACGTAACCAAATCGATTACCAGGTCGACAACCAGCGAACCGGCGCCAACTCGCGGTGGGCCACTAAGGCTGACGACACGACTAGCACCGGTCGCAAGGCCAAGTTCGGCGACCAATACCTGACGCGCCTAGGCCGAAGTGGCTTCAAGACTACCGGCACGGACTTCTCAACGGAAAAGACTGAGGATTGGGAAGAGGTTCGTCTGAAGCGCAAGCTGCAGGACTTGGAAGATAAGATAAAGAAGGTGGAGGATATTGCGGAACGTCGGAAAGGCGGCAAACGAGACTCTAAGCCCGCACTTGTTAAGAAAGAGTTAGACCAGCTGCTCGAATACAAGCGAAGAGAGCTTAGGGAACTAGAGGAGGGAACCGGCAAGAGCGCGGCTGGAGGAAGCCTTAAGAGTATACAAGAGGATCTCCAGACGGTCCGTGAGCAGGTTGAGGGTCTAGAGACTCATTTGAGGACGCGTGAGCAAGTCCTTGGAGAGATCCGGAGAGAGATTGAAGACGAGAAGACGGGATAGGTGAATTAATTAGACTGTGGAGTGGGTATGTTGCTTTTCTTTGTAGGAATATCATGGCGCTTTCTTGAATAGGATATCAGGCGTTCCACTACTCGCACCCTCTTCACCACATGCTTCCGTTGACGTACTTTTGTGTACGTTCCATGCCTAACGTACGACCTTTGATAGCCCATACAGCAAGCGATGGTACAGGTACTCTTCCTAACCGTCCAGCTCCACGACTTCGGCCAACGGAACATAGAAAAGGGTCCACACGGGGGCCACTCACGGGCTGTGCTGGCTTACCTTTAAGTGCAAGGTCAATGTTTTTGTGAACTCCCGCCGCCTGAGCTTCTGTGACCATGAAAGCCGCGCGAGGCTTGGACACAACGTCTCCGACTGCCCATACACCCTCTGCAGCCTTAACACGCAGCTCATCATCCACGTTAGCATAGCCATGCTCGTTGAGCCATTCCTTGGGGAGAAATCCCGTATTTGGCCGCAATCCCATGGTCGCAAGGAAAAGGTCCGTCACTAGCGTTTCTCCGTCTGACAACTTCACCTGCGTCTTGCCATCTGGTAGTTCTGTTGTATCCTCTGAGCGTACACCAGCACGAATCTCAACACCTAGACGACGAAGCTCGGATTCTACAGAGCTGGCGATTTGGTCTCCGGCAACAACTTGATGTTCGGCCGAGATGAGCACAACGGTGGTATTGGGGTAAGCAAAGCGGATCTCGCCGGCAAGTTCAACACCCGTTGCCCCGGCGCCAGCGATAACGACGTGGTTAGCCTTCTCAATCTGTGCAGCTGTGCGGTGAAGACTAGCCACGAGTTCCTCGTGCGAGCTAGAGGCCTTCCAGGGGAGTGATGGGTCGACAGTCTCGGCGCCTGTTGCAATGACAAGGTGATCGTAGTTGAGCACTGCGCTTGGGGCGTCGGTGCCCGGGTCAACCTTGACGGTCCGGGCCGCGGGATCAACAGCTGATGCGGTTCCTACAATAAATTCGACACTGCCGGCGGGATATTGGTCCAGGCCGGGCTTGATGGGTGCTAGAATTTCCTCGTCTCTTACAACGCCGGGGATGACGGCGCGAACGGATGCCAAGTTCCAGAAGAAATGACTGTTCTGTGAGTTTGTTAGTATCAAGCGTTTTGAGAAGGTAAGATTTCATATATGTGTGTACCTTGGAGACAAGTATAACTTTGAGATCTTCCTCATGGGGCCGCGTGTACTTGAGCAGTTGATGCGTGACAGCCATGCCACCCAGGCTACCACCCAGTACTACAACAGTTTTCGTCATGTTGTTAGTCGATGAAAATTGAATATAGAGAAAATGATTGTATTTAAAGGTTGGTCCTCGTTCTTATATTAGATATAAGTTCGTCTTGTAAATTGTAAACGGTCTCGGAGAGTTATGGGAGTGAAGGAGTTATCGCCGAGCATGATTGTTCCGTCCCGATTGTCTCGGAGCAACTTCAAGCTTGTCTATGACGAGTTCATGGCTGTGTAACGAATAAACTCTCCGTAACCGCTCATGTTTCAGTATCGGCAGTTATGAAAGTCTGAGAGAGCTGATAATATCGTGGCTTAGTATTTGGTAAGCCGTTCGCACTGACTGCGGATAGTTAAGTTTCATTTCTTCATTTCTTCACCGCGCTCTTTCCATACCGAGACCCAGATGCTGTTCTAGCGGCCATAGTAGCTCTTCCAGGGTTCTCTGGATTGAGGTTCGGTTGACTTAACGAGAGCTCATGATGAGATGAAACTTCTACAGAACCAACTAGGTAACGGTACCTCAGATATCTTCACACTGGAACCCCTACCCACCACGTGCTTCTCTTCCATCATTTGATCGCAATAAGCATCTCCTTCCCTCGGCAGGTCACCTCTTCATCTCACTTACGGAAGGTCCCCTCTTCTGTAACCAATGATAGCCCACGACGTCACTCAGCGAACCTGACCCCTCCATCCAATCCCATGACCCCGCTATAACCCGCCCGCCGGGGAAGCCAAGTTCCTCAACAAACATCCCAACACCCGCAACTCCCTTCTCTTTCTTCTACTTATTCACCTTTGAAATCCTGCCAATAACTTCTCTCTTTACTACAGCCAAACCACACACCGCCCATCATGTCTCAGAGCCCAGCTTTCCAAACGGCCGTCGAGGACTCCAAGAAGCTCACCTCCAAGCCTGGTCCCAATGAGCTCCTCGAGCTCTACGGTAAAGCCTCTCCTGGTCCGTAACTTGCGCTCTTCAGCTAACCTTCCCAGCTCTCTTCAAGGTTGGTACCGGCGAGGACTTCTCCAAGGCCACCCAGCCCGGTATGTTCGACCTCAAGGCAAGCTCTCCCCACGTCTCACATTATCGCATATCCACGGCAAACTAACACCCCACAACAGGGCAAGGCCAAGTACAACGCCTGGAAGAAGGCCGTCGAGGAGGACCAGCTCACCCCCGAGACCGCTCAGGCGAAGTACGTCGAGCTCGTCGAGAAGCTCAAGGAGCAATACGGCTACGACGCCAACAAGGTGCCCGAGACCGTTGGCAACTAGAGATTTGACGAATCGAGCCCCCACGATGAAACGAAGTCAAAGAGCAGGAACAATGAAACGTATATGAATCATAAATACTGGAATGAAATGAAACGGGGAGAGGCCATTTTGTTTTTCCATTTGCGTTGCCAATAGCACGCATCGTATTTAGTTGCGGAGAGAAATCATACCCTTTCGTTTTGCGTTATTGGTGCTTCTATGCTTACAACTCTTAACTGAGGACTCGTACGGCATACCAAGCAGAGAGACCCCCAACTTTGTGCGTCCTTTTCTTGGTTACGAGTGTCTGTCATGGGTTTTTTTATGGTCACATGTGACATCACCGCTCTGCTGACGTGGATGACCAAACCTGGAGATGGGCAATCACGCAGTGTTACCTAGTTCTTCCTTGATATTGGAACTTTGGAAGGCCCTCTTGTCATCTTTTGGTACTATATATACATCTTCTCCTATTAATTGTTGATTGAAAGGTTGGGTTATGATGGAACATAGCGAAGCATCCTGGAGCCCTGGAGCCGAGCTGTCGGATATCTAATTCGTGATCGATGAACACAGATCTATTCCACATATCCCACCCAACATTCTCCACTGTTCAAACCTGGTAACAGGGAGGACTAGACTCAAGGCCGCTTAAACCAATAGATTTTCTAATCACATTTATAGGACATGTTGTGTGAATCGTGTGCAATGTTGAGTAAAATTGTCTACCAGGGCAATTATTAGTGTCAAGTTTACGAGGCGGAGACTAAGCTCTCGCAACGTGACGAATAGTAACTAAGTTTTAAGTATAAATTAGGTATACGAAAGCCGTGTACCAAACGTAAGAATATGTGTTCCAAGCACTGCGCGTTTCTCATTTCGTTTCAACTCGTCCTCCTCGTACTCTTTTCCTAGCCAAAAACACCAAACCGATCAACTCCGGTTGAAGTGGGACGTAAAACGACGTAAACTGAAGGGGGATATCTGAAAAGGGGGGTATTTCATCAGAAGGGTATATAGCTCGACATTGCACAACGGGTTTTTGTTTCGATTAACTTCCTGCCTGGCGTATTCCACGCACAAAGCTTCTCGTCGATCTCTTCATCATAGACTCATTATTCGCGGAGACGCCATTGGCATCGTGTCCGAGTGACTTCGAAAGAGTGCCAATGTTTCCACACATCAGAGCTTGGCTTAGAGAAGGGCGAAGACACCAGCAGCGGCAAGCAACATAGCGCTCACTCCAGTGATGGAAGCACCACTGCTAATGGTAGAAGGTTCGGCAGAGCCAGGGGCGGACTCAGAAGGCTGAGTTGGGGCGGCAGTGGCAATGGTGCTGTTGGAACCACTCCAAGCCGTGCTGTAGCCTAAGCTAGGGGCAACGGTGGTGGTCTTAACAACGACCGTATTGGAGGTGGTGGCAGGCTCATTACTGCCAAGGGTGCTGGTGACGAAGACAGTTGTTGAGGTGGTCTTTAGCCCAGAGGTAGTCGTGGGGTTGGCAGAAGTGGCGGAGGAGGTAGTGGACTCGGCAACAGTAGGCTCGGCAGTGGTGGTCAAGAGCTTCTTGGTCTCAAGGCCGTCCTTAACTCCGTACGTAGCAGCACACTCCTTGAGATCCATAGAGTCGGGGCAGCACCAGGTCTGAGCCTTGGTGTCATGAGTGCAGTAGTAGCCCTCATCGCAAGAGTCTGGTAAGAATGTTAGTATTGAAATTGTTATAGCCGTGTAAGAGAAGTCTCATATTTGTAAACAACGAGTTTTAGGATGACATACTTCCAGTGCCGTCAAAGCAGCAAGTCTGCTTCACCGTGGGATTGAAGCAGTGAGTAGAATCGTCCTCAGAAGGGCAGGACTCGTAACCAGCACCACAAGCGTCAGCGCAAGTATCACCATCCCGGGCGCAGACAGATTGATCGGGCTGGTATCCAGGAGTAGAGCGGCGAGACAGGCTGAGGCCCTGAACGGGAGCCTTGATCAGCTTATAAGGCTGGGGCTCAGCGGCGACGTTGCTGGCACACGCCAGGAGGGCGATAGAGGCGATGGTTCGGAAAAGCATTTTGTCAAACGATCAGAAAGACTGAATTCGAAGAATGAATTTGAAGTTCAAGTTGAGCTTAGACGGCTTATACGGTTCTGATCTGGCAGACAGGGAACAAAGCCACAAACAGGGTATATGCGATAGCAGTGGAGAACGAGGTTTCGGTTTCAGCGACAAGCGAGCGAGCGTTGAAGAGAGCGAGATACTAGGTAAAACTAGGATCGAGTAGAAAGCAGCGGACTTAGGTTGTTGTTGTTGTTGTTGTTAAAGAACGGATCGAGTATCGATGAAGTAACGATTCTCTAAGATAGCGACGACGACAATAAGGACGAAGAGGAGGGTGAGGGAGGATCGAAAAGTGAGGTCGTAGAGATGGGGGCTGCATATTCATGTAAGTACTGTATCGACTGGCTGCGCGCCAAGGCAAGAAGCCCGGGGCTCTCTCGTCTCGGGAAGCAACAACCGTAAAAACTTGACCCTTCCTTCCCCTCTCAGTCGTTTGATGGGAGATGGGGTTGGGTTTCATGACTGTGATAGGCTGGTCAGACGGAGCATAATGCAGAAGCAGTCTGGCCCTGGCTTGACAAGGGCCCCTAATCCCTCTTTTTAATTTAAAATCCCATCGTGGTTTGCCTCCATCACCACCAATGGAGAGTGGCGCCTTGCCTGTTATGGGTGGTTTGAGGGGCCAGGCACTTTGTACGGAGGTCTTGCGACAAGAGCCATGTTTAAAGGCTACGAGCAAAGAGTTTTGTGTTGAAACGCGTATAGGTGATGTACAAATAGCAAAGGATATAAATTGTAAGTTTTAGGCCCAAGACAAACAACATGACACTACGCTGTTTCGTGGTTCGACTTGGTTACTCTTCCACGGTATTAGACCACCTGTGTCTGCGATATTTTCCGCCCCAGATTCTCTCAAATGATCGCCAGCTTGGTCAAATGACAGCCCTTCTAGTGTGCTCAACTAATGGCTTGATAGATTCTAGAGGTTAATTAACCGCCCACTCACAAGAGCTAAGCCAAGCCTACACGGCCATGATGAACGAGAGCGCAATCTTGAGAAATCTGTCCTTCGTGCGCCAACTTGCACATCAATCTTGCATGTCCTCGGCAACCAACATGCCAAGTCTTTGGACGTCAATGAATGAAATTGTCTGAATAGCGATCATCCTCTTGCTGATTTTTCTTTGTCTTTTATTTAACGACAAGGGGTTCTGCAGTGTAATATTCCGTCAAAGCTGCATTTGCGCGGGACAAATGGCATGGCTTGCATGGTTGCCCTTTATGGCAGGTACCTGGACTGGCACACTGGGGCATGTCACCCGTTAAGGCAGCTGAGTGGTTGGTTTGATCACCGTAGGTTGTGTAACTTCAGGGGTCCAATTGATGCTGCAGGTGTTAGCCGAGGCCCGTTGCGCTAAAAAGCCGCCTGATGCAGGAACAAGAACCAAGCCTTGGCAAATGGATGGATGGGACGGGAGAGGATTCAGGGATACGGCCGAGTACGTACTGGTTCAGTAACAGAGGAGCAGTTGCTGAGAGTCAAACAGGTGGCAACTGTAACAAAGGTGAAGAAAATAATAACAACTGTCATTTGGCAACTACGTAAGTACAGATCAAGCTCAGCTCACACAGACAGCCGAGGGTGCTTTGACTACATCTGACCGTCTACACAATTCTATTGGCTCTCTCTCACAGACACACGACCAACCCACGTCTAAGCTTGGCCTTGGTTTCAGGTTATTTAAACGACCAGGTCATGCGCCATTAACTTAACCCACAAAGCAACTGACTGACAAGGATTGCCAAGGGCTGGACCGAACAACGTCAGTGGCAATCTTAATTTCATTGTTCAGACCGTCTCTTGCCTTTAGAGCCGGTTCCCCAGACTAAATAAGCGCATTGTACTTTTGCGCGACATATCGTGATCCTGCTACCATGTTGTAGGGCAAATGTCTTCATTGATGTCACCATGAATTAATATTGGGGGCTCTTTGGTGTGTTGGCCTCGTGTAAATCCACTAACAACAACTCACCGCCGGCTTCGCGCATCAACGCTCAGGCCCAAGTCCTGGTTGCATACATATACGAATAACAAAACAACCAAGAGAAAACACGTATGACTGAGCTGGCCTTGTTTATCTGCAGTTGCCCATACAAATAGTGACAAGTGACTCCTCGTGCGCTTTACGCATCTTGCCGCCCCTTTGCGCCTCATCTAAATTGCTGTTCGTATCTCTAATATCACTCACCGACGGAAGTCCACGCTGGAAGATATTGCAATATACTATAGATTACTGCTCATCTCAACATTTGTATTTCCTCCGAGATCGCGTTGTCATTAGCACTTGGCGTCTCGGTCTAATTCCGCATAGTCTGGTAAAGCTTGGAGATCATCAGCTAGTTCGTTCGTCGATCGACAACCATATTGACGCTCCGAAATAACACACACGGGATTATTATTGCATTTCAAGAGCTATAGCCTTGCCCCGGCTCTCCATTTACCAGAGTTCCTACAGACGCCTTGCAAGAAAGCCCATTACCCGGGTACAATCACACTATCCCTTTCCCATAGAGTCTCCCATATGCTGCCTAGACTTGTGAAGTCGATGGGCAGTTCCAAGTAGTAGTACAGCCAATAACAAACCGTCTCCGTTTTACCCATCTTAGCCGAAGCCGTCCTGAAAGTCTTGTCCCCAGTCTTTCGGAATTGTTGTGACAAACCTAACACATCCCTTACCTCACAGCAAACATGATCCAAGAATGAGTCTGCCTAATCAGCCTCATCGCCGCCCATCTTGGAAATCCACTTGTTCATGTGTGAGAACTTGTCTTCGAAGGTCTTCTGGAGCTTCTCTCCTGCAAGCCACATGGGGTCTCCCTTCTTCCAGTACGTGAAGCAGTTGTCAAAAATCTGACGCACGTCTGTCAGGAACTCTTCATCATTGGTATACTCCTTGCGGTCCATCTTGGCCTTGATCGTGGTTAGGTCCATTGGTCGCTTGACCTTTTCGAAGTAGTCTGGCACACCATCCTCGACTGGTTCGACAGCGTCTCGGAAAGGACCAACGAGTCTAGTCCAAAAGCCTATGAAAGTTAGCTATCGAGCATAGGGTTGTAGAGGTACCACGACTCACCAGGACCAGACAACATTCTAGTCAGTAGATCAGCACAGAAATCTAGCTTCTGTGCCGTGGTAAAGTCTCGTCCTTCGACATAGCCCGCGCTGGTCCTGCGTCTTGGCACGGGCTTAGGCAAAGAACCTCGAGCTTTGATCGATCGATCTGCTGATGAAGGAGCGCTGACTGGAACTCCGCTCACACGTCTGCTCTTCTTCGCATCGTTCTCGGGCTCATCCTCCAGGTAATGAACGTTCTTTCGCGGCGTCACTGAGGGGAGTGTGACAGGTGCTGCTTCCGCTGCTGCTGCGGCAGCCATGTCGAAGGAGCTCATGGCGACCACGAGCTCGCTGAGGACTTCCTGGGGGAGCGACTTGGCAAACTCTGCTCTGGCGTCCGAAGATCGCATGTACTCGGCAGTCCATGACAGCAGAAGCTTTCGGATCGATGAGCCCTCCGGTGTGTCCTTCCAGACCTGGATGAGCAGAGGTGTAGCCGGGATTCTCTCGGTGATGCGTCGACAATCAATCATGGCATTCAGAGCCTTGTCGCAGAGCCCCTTGATGCCAAGTTTATGGCCAAGCTTCCAAAGTCCGACCAGGGCCTCGTAAGATGGGACATTAGACTCATCCGAGATCACCTTGTCTGTATAGAGGAAAAGCTGGGCCAGTCCAAAGATCTCCTTTGTTGTTTCGGGAAGCTTGACGATATGCTCGACCTTCTCATCCGAGGTCGTTTCTGAGAAGCGTTTTTCATAGAATTCGGATCGGGAGCACAGGAAATCTTTCTGGATACCGAAGGGGGATTCATCGGGACCGACGAGTATGATAACGAAGGTGGGATGTGGTTTACTATCAGAGATGTCAGTTTGTATTCTTCGAATAATTATACTAGGTAGTTATACAGCCACGAGAAAGGTTTCTTCTCCTCCACCTTGACAGTCTCGGTGTCCTTGGGAACCGGAAGGACAATTTCTTCGTTTTGGGCTTGGGCCATCATGAACTTGCAGTATCACGAAGTCGCTGCAGGAATCAAAAAGTCGAGGAGGAAGTAAATCGTCGGAATTTCAAAGGCTTCTGAACTTTGCCATGCAGATCTGAATCAGTGGTGAGCAATGACTCTATTCACAGCCAATTGAACAATAGTGTGACAGTGGAGGCCAGCGTCATGACAATAGACTTATTGCATGCCTCTTTACACGGGTATGCATCCACACTTGTGGTTACCTCGTCAAGTTATGAATTGCCGTGTAAAACTTGGGCTTTAATGTAAGGATTGATGCTGTGATCACAAAGGATGCCATCTTACCTGAACCCTCTCTACCCAATCTCATCCACTGTCAGATTCGCCACGTCTTGTGAGTCAGCCTCGGATAAACCTCATCAGACAGTTTTTCGCTATAAGTGTAATCCAATTAATATCGTCTGCTGATGAAGGGACACGAGTAACGATGAGTTGAACTCAGGCGTGGTCTTTTGCCCCGGATTAGGTGGATGTGAAGCTAAGGTGGAAGTCGCGATGAGATTGTTGGCCAATAAGGTTGCTGAATTCTGTGTAAAGGGATCGGCCAGTTGATTGTCCGCTCCCGGCTGACCTCGGTCAAAGCACCTCTCACCGTGTGGATCGTGATAAACTTACCCTACAGCTCGAGTTTTTGAGGGAACCCACTACCTGAAGACAGGATCGCGGACAACAACATACAGTAGGGGGCCGATAAACTTCATGTATTGTTTCATTTCAGATTCTTTATCCTTCTAAATGAGCTACAAGTTTAATGGTTTCTCAACCGGGGCCGTGTAACTGTTCTATTGTCTTCAGCTTCAGTTTGCGAGCTCACATGCTGATCTCTCAAACTCGCTTCCCACTGCAACACCAGGCAACTTTTGCTCACCAATTATGGTACCATCACATGCTACTGCCAGCTCAAAGTGCGGTAATCACAAGAAAATATAGCCAAAACCCGAATATAGAGGTATCAACTGCAAGCTTACCCCATATCGTACGATGCGAGTCTGCTCCAAGTTGATACAACGACTATGACGGAAGCTTCTATGATAACGTTGATCTTCCTGATTCCTTGATCTTCGAGATGCCCTTGGAATCGAAAATAGTCAGCCATTTCAAGTATAGCATGATGCATGGTTCTTCTAGAAGACGCTCAAACAAGGCAGCCCAAATGAGCGGGCCTGCCAAGCGTATGTGTGCTTCATGCGCATCCTCCCGGAGCTGTCCAAGCTTGAAACTGCTATTCAAACTCAGGTATAGTGCCAATGCAAATTGATTGTTACGTCAGGCTCAACTTGCGAAAAGCTTTGGCCCATGTTTACTTCATAATCTATGTCATGATCGCCCAGTGTGTGAACACATTGCGGCCATAGCATGATTGAGAGCCAGTCAACGATACGTCTTGGAACAACCTTGAAACATGCGACCCATGATGATCCGCCAAGAGCTTACGACGGTCCATTGCAGAAAGCCTAAAGTTGCAAGTTAAGTAGCAATGAAGGCAGACTCCATACTAGGAAGTTTGAGTGTATACACAGCATTCAGGCAGATAAGCTCACTCGAAGGGGTGTACAGTACAAATAAGTTTGCTTTCCGTGGGGACCCCATGGTCTTCCCGTCGTCCCCAGGTTTGTACGTATCGACTTTCCGACCCGATGACGGAAAGTCCGGGGGACGAAGCATAATAGTTGAATAGATAACTGATGCGCATACATGGCCGGGAGAATGCAACGGTGACTATTACACCGGAATGCCCCTTTTAGAATACCATCACGCGTTCTTCAGACCACCAGAGTCCGTCTGCCCGGTAATGGGAGAATACTCCGTCCGTCGCTGAATGCCGATAATCGAGTTCCGGATGATACGATCGCGCAGTTCGGCGTTTGAGCCGTTACATCACACGATATCTCCCGCGCTCTCCCGCTCTGCCTTGTTCGCTACACTGGTTATATTCCCCAGATAGGAACCTTGTACATGTATTCATATTTACATTTGTAGACGGGGAAAAAGCAAAATAGAGGAAGGGGAACGGGAAGAATGCGGTACAGCATTGATGGTGTCGACGTAGCAAGATCGTCGCCCATCTACCGCGCATATGCCGACAAGGCACCCAAGACGGAGGTGTAGGGGAAAACCAGGGAACCAACGGCTGTGATTGGGGAGGATCAAGAGCTCAAAATCCTGGGGCAGTTTCCGATCAGGCCAGAAGCTGGTCAGGGCGCATGCTTCAACATTCCACATCCCACGGGGTTCGCCTTGCGACAGCTTCAAAATAATTCACCGACACTCCCCAGAACCTGAGCCAGCCCAGGTAGACACCCGCCGCACAAGGAGAACTGTCGAGGAGAGGGGATAATTCCATCAATTGATTGAGTCTCTAGACCCTCAACAAACCGCAGCAGTCGCAAGCTTACTCACTGCGGAGAAAGGAGGAAAAAAGTAGCTGCTGCAGCGGCGGGGGGATCTCTGGGAGAAGGTATCCGCTACCATCGGCCCATGCTGATGGATAATCGTCTGAGTGCCCTGCAGATGCACCCTGGCAATGGATATCTTCTGTACATACACGGCTGAACACACGTATCCGTATGCACACGATACGATTTGACCCGAATTGTCTTGGATCGGGGAATAAGAAACGCAAAGCGCAAAGCCTCCCGAAATAAAAAGAAAGGAAAACGAGACCGTCCAAGAAAGCTCAGGTTGCTGCTGCGTGTAAGCATTTCGCTGTCGATAGCAACACGAGGCTGCAAGTCCTCACACCGCTGACCCTTGCAGCTACCCACAAGCTTCCAAAATGGAAGTTGTACAGCATTTCCGAAGTAAAATGGAACGCCAATAGATCTCAGCTTCGTTCCCGGAGCATCTCCAGAGTGAGAAAAATTTGAGGGAAAATCGACAAATTTTCCTACTCAGGACATGTCTCGGCACCACTGCAGTTCCATACGGAGGCTAGCGGCATTT
The DNA here is from genome assembly GCA_030142105.1 of Fusarium sp. FL617. Taxonomy (NCBI): domain Eukaryota; kingdom Fungi; phylum Ascomycota; class Sordariomycetes; order Hypocreales; family Nectriaceae; genus Fusarium; species Fusarium sp. FL617. Next base: position 1,759,429 of record JAREIL010000012.1, on the reverse strand, counting down.
TAAATCAGCTTGCAATCCCATCTCGGCCCAACTTGCGTGTATCCTAGATCGTGAGATCTTGGAGTCGTACTAGTGCACATCCCGCTTCTTCTCTGCAGAGAAGACGCCTAGCCATTGGCGAAGATGTAGGTATAGTTGAAAGGGGAGAAAAGCCACGGCGGCGGTGTGCAGTGGAAGCCCGCAAACCCGTGAAATCTCCATGATCCCTGGTGCCTAACAAGGGGTCAAATTTTTCTGCCCTTCTGCTTCACCTCCAGATAGCCGCCGTAAACGTTGGTAAGTAGGTGAGTTGTCGAAGAAATAAACGCGCAATCGGTTGACGTTTACTCAGGAGGTTGGCTGATCTGAAGGAGTCAAAACCATGTGTAAACCAGTTCTTGGCTTTTGGCGTATCTAGCCAGGTACCATAACATCCCCGTTTGCCATTCCATCCCAGCATGTGCATTCTCCGAACATCCACAATATGGGATGACGTTGGGGTTTCAAGCCAGGCGTAGTCCATAGTTAAACCACAAGGCTTGCAATGCATTGTGCGTCTCTCATGCATAGAATGCGCTCGACTCAGGTAATTCCAGCCTAGGAATGCACTGTAAATCTCTTGGAGTAAAGTGCCATTGATCGGGATAGCTCCCGACAGAGGTAGCACGGAGGCCAGTGGTTGTAAGATGAGTGTTAATGATTAACCATCTTCCTAATCTTCCTATCCTTGGTATCCTCCATACCTTGAACTGGTGCGTCATTCACCCTCCTATCCTTGCTTCAATGCTTCTCCCGAACTTCTTTCCTTCTAGCTACCGAGTTGAGAAGGTTGCGCGCCCACGTTTTCAGAAAATCGCCACCGTCAATGACACAAGCTTAAGTCGTATGTAATGCACAGTAGAGCGGACATTGGAGATGGACGGCGAGATAATTGTCTTCAACGACCGGGAATTAAAGACGCCATCGGGAAGGGTGGTGTGGCTTTACAAAACCCTGGGGCAGAAACATACACACAAGTATCTTTTCCCCATAGGTACTTCGAGCTTCTCTCCAGAGAGCGACCGGCCCGGTGGAGCACGCACCTCCACGCGCCACGTTTGCAGAGTAAACCTCCGCCAGCCGTCCAACCGTTGTTCATGCTTGACCTGGATGGAGAAACGCCAAGTAAGCTAGGCTTGTTCAGGAGTTCCGGGTCCTGGGGTTATCTTTTCGCAGAAAATTCTTGTCCTTCCAGAAGCATGCCTGACACAGTCTGGGGGACCATACAGCATGACGAAATATTTCCCACCACAAACCACGAACTGGGCCACGATGCTTAACCTCATCAGACTACGGCCGGACTTGACCGAAGCTCCTTGGCAATCCGACCGTGACCCAGCAAAACACAATGCGCGGCTTTATTGTGGCTCCCCGCAATCCCAGTTTGCGCTGTTTTTTTTTCTTCTCTTTACTGAAGGCGGAGCCGTTAAGGCTAATTGATAAAGGGGCTCATGTTTTCCTCATTTCACTCCGTGGGGATATAGTGAGTCCTCTCGTCCCGTTATGAGGCTCTGCCCATGCCTGCCTGCCGAGACCGTCGCCGTCTGTTTTCGGTGTCCATTCTCGGCGCTTCACCGGCGCCGAGACTCCCGCCTCCCCCCAACAATCCCCAGACTCCGTAAGCCCCCATCTAGAGCCTCATTTGATGGTCGATTAGTTGTCAGGGCCATGTTCCTCGGACTCATGGTCCCCATCACTATTCTCATCCTCGCTTTGTCCGAGTTCCTGGCCTAAAATGAGGTCCTCACTGCCTTGCCACTGAGGCGGCGGCGCCGGCATGGCCGCTTCGTCTTCATCTGCCCATCCGTAATCCTCGTCGTCTTCGCTATCTGGAACTTCGAGTTCAGTCTGTCCAAGCTTTCGCTTATGTCTGGCCAGCTCGATAGACTGGAGTGCTTCGTAAGAAATCTGGGCCACGCCGTCCTGTCATTATCATGTAAGTGATTGCTAGCATTGAAGACACAATGCCTGACAGAACATACCAACTCCACTTTAAATGCGACGATGTTCTCCACGACCTCCTGGCACACTCTTCCATCCACCTTTTGCAGACCTGCGAGGAAGACGCTCGTGAGATTGCTGTCTTGCCAGACCCAGTCCCGAAACATGACAAGTCGGGTTGAAACCCCCTGCTCCCATACCGTGGCATTAACCGCAGCCGTCAACGTTGCACCCCTTTCTGAGTGCATTTTGGTGGCACATTGAGACAAAATAACAACCGCGCAGTTTCTAGTTGCGGCAAGTTTATGAAGCGCATTCATGATCGATTGCAAAGCCTGCATCCGTTTTGCAGAGGGACTTGGGCCTGCAGAAATGTTAACCAGTACCACCCGCACTCACTAATGCATGCACGTACCCTTGCTGTTTCTAGATATGGCCTTGCCATCATGAGATTTAGGCAAGGCGGAGTTGACCAATGCTGATAAGGAACTGATGACCACAAGCGATGAGTTGACTGGAATTAGCTTAGCAGTCGGTCGAGACACGAGAGCAACCAAGTGAGGGAGGGTGAAGCAGGAGTATCGATAGAATCGACTATCGTCGCTTTCTTGAACTTCTGACGTGGCCACTTCTGGAGTTGATTGGGTTTGTCGAAGAGTTTTTACTGCTTTAGTTACAGCTCGGAGCCTGTCATATCGTAAAGCTTGAAAGCAATCTATACGGTAAGTGTGAGCTCAAACTATTGTCAAGAACAGCGATTTCGGGCAGAATCAACCGACCTACCCAGACCACAGCATCTCCATCGCACAATGCGTTCGCTGTGAGCTGTAGGCTTTCCTATCCATCAGCTCTGTAGCCATACGAGGCAGTAGCTCACTCACCCTAATGCTGTCTTGCCAGTACCAGGGGGTCCCCAGATTTCAGTCACCTGGCCTCGTTGGACACCACCTTTGACAGAAGAATCCTGCGAGTCAATAGATGCTGTGCCAATGAGAGCACGGTCTAGTCCCTCAATTCCGGTTGAAACATGAGTCGAGGCGTCGTTTCCAAGATCATCCAGGGCTTGGGAAGCTGATACCGTTGGCAGTCGGTCTGTTTAGAGTGTAAGCTTGATTTCCATATCGTGGGATGCATCGCGAGACTAACGGGTGCCGGGTGTATCAAAGCTTGCTCTGTCATAACCGTGAATCGCATGATAATCCATCCTTCACATTCATGACGATGGAGCGTAGTTTTGCTTGGGCTAGTTCGTCAGTGACGGCTATCTAGGTATCTCTGGTGGATCTTTCTGTTCCCACATGGAGCGTAGTTGGTCGTGGCAGCCTATTTTGCACGTGCGAACAACTAGCTCACGTGACCTGGAACTCACTCCATTTTGATAGAAAGATATTCACGCCAGCTTTAATATCTGCGCTGCCTCCGGGGTCGTTCGTTGATAAAATCTATTCTGGAACCGGAATCTAATTCCTCGCTTTATAATTAAGTTCGAGTCGTTGAAGCACGGTTGAGCTAATCTTTCCGGATAGCTCAACGAACGAATAGTTTAAGACATCTACCGTGCTTTAGGTGCGAGAGCACCAGTTACCCTGAGCATACTTTAGTTAAGAATTACCTACCTACCTAAAGCACCTGATTTATCTTACCATGCTGAGCTCCCTCACCTAAAATTGGGTAGATGACTTGGTTGGTTACTGGACCACCTGCCGTCCACACCTCCCAAGTGTTGGAGTCTTGACTCTTCCTCCACACATCAGCTGTCAATCATGAATCCTAATAAGTGACCCATGAAACCCCAGTCTGGGGATATGGCCATTTAACCGCCGTGGCAAAAGTGCTCGCCATTGTATAGTGGCGACTATGTGCCAACAGAGGTGAGTTGTCATAAAAACATCTTCCCCTGAGGAGTCGAGCGGCACGGCCAGAACATGGTCTCGTTTCTTTTTTTCGTTGTTTGCCTATATCCTAGCTATAATCTGTGTGGACTGATTAATATCGGATCGTGAGAAGTGCGGAGCCAACTTTGGTATGTAGCAATAAAACGCTAATAGGTGTGCTTTTGTAGAGTTTAGAGAATCATCTCCGATGTAGGAGCCAGGCGGAGAAGGAGGCGCGGGATGATCTGCTGCGGTAGATCACCTTGACTCGAGCATCGGACGATCCTCAGATACCGAATTCGGCCATGTCAACAATTCCTCTCGTCGTCTAGATTATGGCTGGCTGCGGGAGGATCCTGTGGGGAAGACGACGCTACCCCATCCTCCGTCTCCTTGACCCCAGCAGATGGACAAAAATATTTCCAGTCACAGGGTTGATAGTCTGGGGTCGTGATAGGAGTGAGCCTGTAGGGGACGGGACACAGCGCAGAGAAAGATAAGGAATTCTAGCCGTCCTGCCGTCGGAAGGGGATGCGATTGAGGATTGAAGCTTGATGAGCGCATGTATTGGCTTCAACTTTACGATCCTCGACAGTCTTGCCACCCTGGCGGTCCTCGCATTGCATGAAGGTATGCCTGCCTGTGCTCAACATGTGCATCCACATTGAGGTTTCAAGTGACCGAGCAGAGAAGGACAAGCCTTGTTTCTTGATCATCACCTCTAACATCCAAGCTTCAGGCTTTGTTGTTTCTCATTCTCCCCAAGCTGCCCCACGTTGGTTAAGTTGCAATACGGCTTCCGACTTAGCGCCGCCATTTCCGAGCTCTTACAAGAGTTTATCTGTGGTTCCGCTCGCCCATGTTGATCGTGCGGTTTAGCTTATTAGTCAATCTTGTCAACAATGAGGCTTAGGGTGGCCGTGCACGGGTGACGATGAGACGGCGTGTCCTGGCAAAAAGCCTCACACGGCTAGATACGGCGGTTCTACTGGACTGCAAGGTACCAGTGTGTCAGAGGCCCTGAAGATCGTGGGACCCTGACCATGGGTGGAATATAAGCTCCCTCAAGGTTCAGCACAAGCGCTCTATTAGAGTCTGCTTGTACAGGCTTATCTAGTAAGAGATGAAGCCGTAATTACATACTCGAGGTATTCCGCGGATTGCGGGGGAATAGGTGATTTCGGCGCAATATCAGTCATCGCACCAAAGGCCTTCAGCACCCACCCCGATGGAGCCGGCCCAGCGGCCCTGCCCTGTGGTGTTGAACTGTAGCAAGCTTTTCACTGTGCGTTTACGGTGCAATTGGACGAGTCTTGACAGTGCATTTACGGCTCGGCCAATATCGGAGTCACAGATGGGAATAATGGGGATGAGAGGGCTTGGAGTTGGAGGAGCACGCAAGCTGCCAAGCCTCCAGGGCTTTGCGTGTCATACCCCCACGGAGACCTTTCATGCGACAAAGGTGAGGGTCAGTGAACAAAGATTTTCCTAACCACAATTTCATTAGACCCTTGGCTCTGTAAGTCTGAATAGCGCAAGAGTTCGTCCGTCTTGCTCAATTATCCGACAAAGTTCCACTGGGGATTGCAGCAATGATAAGGAAGCGTCTAACCTCCTTTATTTGGACTAGCCCAGCCTCCAATGAGCCGCAGGCTTCCCTGCAAGGAACAGTCCAATAATGCGAAAAGCTGGAGCCCCGCGCAAGCTTGCTTGTTGTTGGCTGGAGATCTAGACCCCTGGATCTACAGAGGAGCCTCTTACAAGCCAAGCCGCCAACACTCCAGCCTGGCTCAGGCTGACAGAGAACCTGGAACCGCGAATCGGTACCTGGATGGCTCTCTTTTCTTACTACTCACGTAAAGACAACACACCACGTGGGGCGGGACTCGGACTGAAAAAGCCTTCGACTCAGTGCATTCACTCTGGATCCGAACCGAGATGACTTGCCCCTTGGTGTCTTCGGGCCTTTACAGACTGGCTCGGCTATTCACCTGGGGGCCCATTGAGTCCAAGCAGAGCCTAGACTGACAAAATGGAAACGCAATTCACTCCAAGCATCAGGCAATCATATAGCCGCTCCGCACTGGTTCTGGGCGGATTAGGGTAATTACCGATGTTTTTTGAAGTCTGTCAAGATGAAAGACAATAACACCGCGGTTGAGACTGTGCTTATTAGTGGATAGCCACCTTTTCGGCTCTGCGGTTATGAATCTCTACCAGCTCCTTGGATTCAGGGCGGGCGCATTGGCCTCATCGGCTCAACATGGATTGCTGCATCTTGCATGCCAACGCATTAGGTAGGTAGTTTTTATCAGCCTACCCAATGAACGGCAAAAAAGGCCGGGCGGAATTGGGGAAATAGGACCTCGGGCGTTTGAATCCGAGATCCTTTTATGCTGAGTGAGTTCCAGGGGCAGAGACAGGGCCGGCCAGCGGGTCAGGGCACTTTGCGACAGACAAGCTGGGCAATTCCGTCATCACGATATATCGGCCACGACTCCGTTCGCCCTGTTGGAAACAGCCTAGTGCATCAGGCGCCGCCGCTTTGAGCACCACGTCTATTGACAACTGTCTCTCATCCTACTGTAGCTGGGTTCCTCATGAAATAGCCCGTGCCTCACGGGACAACTTACACCACTTGCCAAGTAGCATATGTACTTTACATCAAGCCAGGGCAAATTTGGAAGGCATCTGAATTCCGGGCCGAACTCAAGCTGTTCCTCCATGCGGGCGGTGTTCGCCGTTCCGAATCACCGAGCGCCAGGATAAGATCTTAGATCATTTGCCCCGGAATTACCGCAAGCAGGTTAGTCTGACCGGGATGACAACCAGCATTAGGCACTTGGGGTCTGGGGCGCCATCGCACAAGGGGAAGCTGGAGAAAGATGGAGCACAGAGCCTCCCACCTCCTGGGGTCTGCGTTGGGGGTCGGATTGCCTTATCTGCTCATATGAGGCAGTTTGAGTGGTCGCTCGGGAGGTTAGACGACGAAGTGGCGTACCAGGGTCACTGACAGAATACAGTGCCGTACCAGTAAGCGGAAACCATGAGCAAACATGTGCCAGGGAGGCACGGCGCTGTCAACAGGGCATGCTTCAGAGTCTACCAATGGATGCGGAAGCTCCTGGTGGCTTAGGATCCCTACCGTTTGCCAAAGGTGACAGTCTGCTCTGGTATCATATCAGCCAAAGTTTCCTTATCACCCCCATGATTGATGTTCAGGCAGTCCAAACACCCCTGAGCGAGCCCCTGGTGACTATCAGCAGCATTGGCAACTAGACCAAAAACTCTGATAAACCGTGGAATCTGGGGAAAATGTTGCCATCGATCCGCCGAGCCGCAGCTGCAGCCAAAACGCGCAATTGCAATCCAGAGACAAGGGGATCAGGATGGAAAGCAGGGGAAAATTACTACTTTGCGTCAAGCTTGAAATTATTGAATGGATCTTGACTTATCTCGTGATGAAGTTGATTGCGGAGATAGCTATGGGGCGGCTATCTGGACCACTCAACGGCAAATCAGAAGCCACAAGAATGGGGTATTATCCGGGGCCGAGAAGCTGGCGTACGGGGGAGGCAAATTTCTATCAATGAGAATGAGGAGCCGAACCATCAATGTCTTGAAGCCGCGACTCGTGAGGCGCTCGCTTATGGGGTTTATCTTGCCCTTCGGACGGTCTAGCCCCCAGCAATGCCGAAACACCCTACAATACGGCCGAGTATCAATAACTGATGATAAGAACCTTGACAACGCCAAGAGCAAATCATCCACCCCCAGACGACGGCTTGAGACGGAGGACTCTGGGGAGCGCGCTTGTCGCGGTGAGTGGCCCGATTACACTGGGGCCTAACATGAAGTTGGATGTAGATAACACCACTCAAGCGCAACCGGCGGCTTTCCAACCGGTCTCGTGCTGGGATTTTAGGCCCACGGGGTAGACAGAATCTGGAGTTTTAGCGATTCGTGACTGACAAGCTGTGGGAGTTTGGTAACTGATAAGCTATGTGTGAAACAATACCAGTCATTGCTGGTCAATGGTATACTACGTGCTTATTGGCGTTGTGCCAACCGTGAGGGAGTTTAGATGAGGACTGCTCTCAGTGTTTACAGTACCAAAAAGGCCCTCTTTACTAGTGTGATTGATTTGATAATGACCTACATCATGATATTTGACTGAGGCTTTCAAGATGAATTTATCTTCTTGGCCCAGAATTTATTCGGCTGCCTGCTTATCATGATCAGCTGGTAAAGTGATTAGCCGGGAGAGCGCCAACCCCACACTTGACTTGGCCCTTCAAACCCGGTCTGCGATGTCGGTCGGCTATTTGTCCGCATAACTACTACCATGGGCATGGCTATTCTGGCGTTTTCCACCGTTTGGATCTCACAATCGGGCCCAGAACAGTCTTTGATGTTGGCAGCCATGGCGGCGTGCAAACAGCACGAGGATCATTTCTTCAAATCTGGGGAGAAAAGTGTGAGTGGGCTTCTGGGGTAAGAAAGGCATTATCTGTGTGGAACAGCTCCAGTAATGGCTGCTAGTTAGTTGTAGATTGAGGCGTGACTCCGCGAGGTCATCTCAGGCCGCAAAAGTATTGCCGAGGATAAGAGAAAAACTCAACTGAATGAGAAACAAAGGCCAATCAGAGCTGGGAAGTGAAGGTGCCACCTTTGAAGCATCGTGAGCTCCATATCAGGATAAGATCCATGACAAAGAGGTGGCCCTAGAAAGATGAGGTTCCACCCTGCGGTAGCTCAGGGCTAGCTATCGTAGCATGATTCTTAGCATCGCAAGACGCAAACGGAGTAAAGGAGAAACTGGGGAGCATACCGCAGTGTTGATTGCATGGCATGGCGCTGGTATTGCTTTGGTATCGCATGATGGAGACAGGGAAATGGAAGTACAAGTCCGACGTTACAAACGGGCGATTACGTACGTTATGAATCTATCACGACATTGGTTGCTGGTTAATAGAAAAGAGCATGACAGAATATGCAGTACAGAGCGAATTATGTGCTAATACGTGGGATCGACACGCAATTGCGCATACTTGCTCATCCATCATCTACGACACCTAAATAAGTAGGGCTTCCAAATACCATGCTGATGTAACAATCTGAGTCTACGTCGACCAGTCTACGAGTCAATATGGCTGTCGTAAAGTACAATAAACTAAAAAAATCAGATAAAAAAGGACGAAGGGGGCAGTCGGAGCCGCTCATGGAATGAAAGCCAATCAGTCAAGCACGACATGATGGGAAAAAAAGGCCTGATGCCCCACGCCCCGGGCCGGTAACAGCGTGAGAGTGAACGGAGAAGGTCACGGTGAAGTGGAGCGTCTGAAAACTCTCACCGTCGAGCTTCTTCGGGCATTGGCGGCCAAAAAAGAAGAGGAAAAAATTCAAGCGGACCAATCAGAAGACTGGGGAGGAACCTCCACATTCGCAGCAGAAAAAGGTGAGAGTGATGTCGGCGGTCGGGACGTGAAAGCCGAGGTGCTGAGTGAAGTCAAGACAATGGGGAAAATCGGCGAATGGTCGGCGGGGGTACACTCCGCAGCCAAAATAGGCAAAGCCCTTAATTCTCAACGGGGTGACCGTAGAGTTCCCCAGTTTACCCATCCCCAGGCCAGGTGTGTGTGTCGCACCGACAAGGTATGACTCGCTCTATTTTGCCTTTCTTCCCTTCTGGGGTCGGATAATGATAGCGGGAGATCATTCTTATCGTCGCACTACTACGCAGGGAGATGGAAAGATAGCCTCGTCTAACAATGCTCAACCCAAGATTTTGCATGACGGGAGAGACAGCTGTCTCTGGATCTGCTGAGCTGTGCTAAGCTGAGCTGTCCTTTGTGACTCTTCATCTTGCTCGCCCCGTTAATGCCCCCCAAGGATAAGGCCCGAAGAACGGGGCTCACTTGTTCCAGAGCCCCAGTTGCACCTTCCATTGGAGACTCCTGCTTCTCCCGCCGGGGTAAGAGAAGGAAAAGGTGGAGGGGCAGGTACAAACGCAAACCCGCAGTACCTACGCCCCACGCCCCATAACGCCTACCTTCCCATGCTCTTACATCCACCCCATGGGCTCGAAGCGCGCAAAATATGAAAAGAGAGAAAAAAAAAGTAGAGCAGCAAAAGACTGACAGAGAGAGTCCACAATGGGGCCGCCCATGGGGCCCTCCAACTAAAATCAGTGGGCATTCCCCTGTAGCGGTACACCGGACCACCTCCAGCCCTCTAGTGACTTTCCCTGCGGCGCTTCCCTCTGTTTTTTACCGCTGCCTGGCACAAGGCGGGCTCACTTTCCTCAGCAGGTACCCTCAGCAGATACCTACAAGCCATCGTGGTGCTTTGGACGTGGGGTGCAGGGTGTACGATTAGCTGGGGGTGTAGACTGACCCTTCCCGTCCCTCGTCTCGTTCCCTCTCTTCCCCTCCACCCTCCACCCTCCACCCTTCGCTCTATTCGCTCCTCCCTCTGTTCCTCGACGTCGCAGTGCGTGTTCTAGTGCCGAGCCCGGCATCTTTTATAACCATCCAATCCCCCCATCCCCTCCATCCTCCAGATTTCCGTTCTCTCTAAATATCTGCATTCGATCTCCCACCTTCCCCGGAACTTGATTCCTCCACAAACTTGCATCAGCATCATAGGACTCAAGAGAAGGATACAATCACTCAACACCACCAACGAACAAAAATATAACCGCACATACGCATACAAACGATCACCAACAACTCGACCACATTCTGGACTACCGCCATCAACTTCACCAACCTCAATTACATATACCTCGTCGAGTGTTGGGTCATCCAGACGTCTATCACATGCAACGAGCACAGTCGGCCGTGGATTTTTCCAATCTACTAAACCCCACAGCACCGGCTGATCAGGAACCCGAGAAACCTCAACAGGGCGACGTCGAGATGGCTACTGCAGCAGTTACCGTCATTAAACCTAACGGACCCCTTCCGGGCGTCCAGGCTTCGGAGAACTCCAACGAGTTACCTCGACCTTACAAGTGCCCTCTTTGCGACAAGGCTTTCCACCGTCTTGAGCACCAGACTCGACACATCCGCACTCACACTGGCGAGAAGCCTCATGCCTGCCAGTTCCCCGGATGCAGCAAGAAGTTCTCTCGATCTGATGAGCTTACCCGCCACTCTCGCATTCACAACAACCCCAACTCAAGACGAGGCAACAAGGCTGCTCAGGCACACCAGCAGCAACAGCATCAAATGCACCAGCAGGGCCTCCCGCCTCATATGCTTCCGGATGGAATGATGGCGCCGCCTCCCGCTCCCAAGACCATCCGCTCTGCTCCTGGTTCTGCATTGGCTTCCCCCAATGTCTCTCCTCCCCACTCTTACTCGACATTTGCTCTCCCCGTCTCCGCGGTTCATTACAACCGTGGCGGCGACATCTCTATGCTGGCCAAGGCCGCTACTCAAGTTGAGCGCGAGACACTAACTGCTCCTCCTCACCACAACAACCACCGTCACCACCCTTACTTTGGCCACGGAATGCACAGCTCTCGAGGCCACCTTCCTACGCTTTCCTCTTATCACATGGCCCGTTCTCACTCAAACGATGATCCTAGCGATGACCACTACTCCGGTGCCATGCGACATGCTAAGCGGTCAAGGCCCAACTCCCCCAACTCAACAGCTCCCTCTTCGCCAACCTTCTCCCACGACTCTTTGTCACCTACTCCCGACCACACCCCTATCGCAACTCCCGCTCATTCTCCTCGTCTGCGACCTTTCTCTGGCTATGAGCTCCCTAGTCTCCGGAACCTGTCTCTTCAGCACAACACGACACCTGCATTGGCCCCTATGGAGCCTCATCTTGAGCAGAGTCAGTTCCAACAGGGGTCTGCCCCCACTACCCAGCCTCGACCTACTGGGATGTCTTTGACGGACATCATTAGCCGACCGGATGGATCCCAGCGAAAGCTTCCTGTGCCTCAGGTTCCCAAGGTGGCCGTTCAAGACCTCCTCTCGGACAACGGCTTTAGCCATAGCGGCAGGAGTTCAGGCACAAGTAGCCTGGCCGGCGGCGATCTCATGGATCGTATGTAGGACACGACATGGCATCGCAACTCCAACGACTTGATGACGACTATGGGTTATAGAGGTATAGAAAGAAACGGCGTTTACGGGTTACTACATGGCAATCGAATTACATCATCTCAAGAATTGAGCACTCGGCGAGGATTTGGGCGGCATTTGTGAAACGAAAGGAAGCATTTTATTCAAGGGTGGTGGACGTTGGTTCCAACACCAAGTCCGGCCCATTTTTCGGGGGCGGCAGGAAACTAGATCTTGAATTGCGGAGCACTTGGATTTTTTTCTCTCGGGCTTGCCTCGGGGGACGTCGGAGGCTACTATCACCTCTGTCGGAAAAGCAGTCTACTTTGATATCCATTGATTGTTTTCTTTATTTCTTGTTATGAGAAGAAACTCGACTCCTGTTACATTTTCAAAAATCAAAATTATCATGTCAAATCTTAATGTTCATGTCTTTTTTCTTCTCTTCTCTAATGTGCGGGATCACTCTATTTTTCTGAGGAAGGCCTTGATGGGACTTGGTAATGGGCCGACCAGGGTTTGGCAAGGTAGCTCAGCTCAGCCAAGCCAGCACTGGGGGTCACCATAACTGGGTGCCTGGTGGTTCTCCTAGACAATTACGAAACTAATATTTGTACGATGTATGGGGATAGATAGATAGACAAAGCGCAGCGATGATATCCGAGAACGACGCTACACAACCAAATGTATCAACTAGAGTTTGCATATTACCCGCTTCACCCGAAACGATCTGATTTGGCTTTGTGACCTGGCATGACTTTGTATGATCTGGAATGACAACATTTGATTGATCATGTCGCAAACCTTTTGCCCTGGTGACCGACGTCAGGATCACCGCGTGTAACATAATCAATATGGAGGGGGGCCACGGGGAATCAAAAGATTGAATACGTCGGGTCAACCTTGGATGACGCTATCTCTGTAAGAGAAGGGTAACGTAAAAAAGGCCAACCCAACCTAGATCGGGATTTAGAAAAGAAAAAATGGACAAGCCAAGCAGCCCTCCCCAGCGCGGAACCGCAAGCTTGGAAAAAAAGAGGAACAGCCATTTTGTTAGGGAGGGAAGACACAGAAACAGAAGCTGGGTCAAGGTTTAGTTAGACTTGGAACTTGGGGGGGCGGCCAAGCCAAGCCCGGAAACTACCTCGTTAGTACCCCTTTTTTAGATAACCAGATCAGACAGATCTCAGGATGCCGTCATACGACGGGGAGTTTGATCACAGTGGTTCATGAGTATGATGGCATACACATACGTAAGCCAGGTTCTTTTGCTCCGGGGAAATAAGACAAGTAGAATATTGAATATTGAATGATCTGATCAGGCATACAGCTCCATATCCTACCTACTATGTGCTGTTTTTTTCTTCTTCTAAATCATCAAGATCTGTGCATATCAAGTTATGAAGACGACACCCCCTTCCCCGATCAAGAGGGCTGACGGAACGGCCACAATCTGATCTGCCGCCCTTCCTCCCCCACCATCCAAACTCAGCACACCACACCATCTTTATCCAACCCAACCCCTGTGTGTCAGCGCGCCGATGGTGAAATGCTCAGATGGTGGTGGTCATCACATGGGAAAGAAGCAAATGTTGCAGGTGATTGCTCAGCTCGAAGGATCAGTAACCAGCACACACACTGCTAAGCCTCTGTTGTCTCTTTTCGCTCCCACGTTATCAACCATGCACTGCGCTTATTAACCAATGGTTTACCCACCCACCAATTTCGACCTTTTTTATTTATCTCTGGGGTTTCGGCTCTTGATACGGCTGTCCAAGTAGGGCGCAGGGCGCAAACATGTGTGCCTGAAACTTCATAGCGGCCGCGCCAGGAGACGCCCTGCTGTCCTTGACTTTCGGGGCGCAGGATGCTGGCTGAGAGTTTATCGGAAAGATTGAAGCCACTAATTGGGGACTCCAAGCCATCCTCTTGTCGTCGATAAGGCGGCGTATCACATCTCCCGAGACTGAATGGGGGCTTCTGATCCTCCCCATGGGGTGTGTGTTTGTGGTGACACAAAAAAGCAAAATGAGGGAACAGACAGAGACAGAGGGCTGAACGAGAGATTCGCAATACAAACAAGCGACTGCGAAGCTGGGAGCGCTCTGAGTGGCACGCCTCAAATTTGCATCCATCCATCGCATCACGTCAGCCCTTGAGGTTTCCCAGTTTTGCCGGCGGCCTACCTGTTTCCCCTGATAAGTAGTCCCTATGGGGATAGCGGTTCTGCTTCCATGATAAGTGGCCCTGGGGTTGTCTCGAAGAGGTAGGACGGATACGCGTGTCCTCCAGATACGGCACCGAGACTCTTTGTCTTTGCTCAGCCCGGCCGAGTTCAGGGGTGCAGCTATTTTGATTTCGGTACGGCAAGGGGACGCAGTGTTATTGGACGCACAATACTTTCTGGGCGCCTACTGTGTCCGACGCACAGGGCGAGACGAAACTGTCTCTGGCCAAGTTTAATATGGTCTGAGTGAGGCATCCCCATGTTCACGGTAATCCCCGTGTAATTGTTGAGAAGTTGAATACAACATGAACATGTGAAGTTCAGGCAAATCCATTTGATGGCTCAGTTGTCTCGGGCCGGGAGGGTCGGTGAAGGGGTATGCCCCGGGCGACACACCATGTACCACACCTGCAGAGACAGAGGCACACAGAATTTTCTTTGTCTAGTGGACGGTTTTCTCTATCTGGTCTCCTTTCGTGGGCTGAGTTGTTCAACAGCACCCCCAAGCCGCGATAAGCACAAGCACTTCAAGGTAACAGTCGGTTTGATCAAGGCGGTCGACTCACGGCAACACAGCTCCGACACAGTTACGGTACGTTCACCGCTAGACAACAGGACGAATAAGAACTGTGCCAGAAATCGGATGCAAGCGTGTAATGGTGTGTAGGAGAAGCCCTGGGAACCAAAAAGAAAGCTGGTGTAAGGATAAGAAAGGCACCATTTTGTCAAAACTTCCATATTGGAGATAGAGGATTGCCAGTTGAAATCCGGGGGTGGGTGGTGTGTGCGCTGCCCCCCCAAAATCCCAAAATGCGGGTGTGTGCTAGCTCTTGTTTTTCTGTGCTTTTGCTTTTGGAGGGTGGTATTCGCGGGGTTAGGATATCAGACCAAACCAAGTAAAAGCTGGGGTTGGAATGGGCGCTTTTGGCTGGTCGATAGGCGATGCTAACCTCTGATCAACGACGTCAAGTCTCTGACGATCATTCTTTCTCAACCATTAGGAATAGGAAAAGCTATCCGTTTGGCATGCTTTTCTTCTTCTCTTTACCACGTTATCGCGCCGGGCGCTTTGCAATCGCGATTGCCGTTATCAAGCGGCAATGATGTCTTATCTTGTTGATTCTGGGGCCCCGGGGAAACGGGAGCCAAATCAAGGCAAGGGCAGAAGATCAGTCTCAAAACTTGACTCAGGGGCCGCGAACTCTGCGTGTCATAGCGAGTTTCGCAAATGCTTAGTTGAACCGCCAGCAATAGTTGCCAGTTGTCCTTCGCACCTTTGACTTGTCCCACGCTCTAATATTGAGATGGTGGTGCGAGTTGACACCTGAGAGCCTGGGATCCCTGGGCCATGCGCACGATGCATGTGGGCAGTTGGATAGGATGGCATCGTGAGTTGAACAACGTGATCCTAGGTCCCGGTCGCCGGAGCGCCCAATGATATCCGGATTATTGGAGCGGCAGATCTTTGTCCGGGCCGGCTTTGCGTGGGATCTACCGTCTCAACAACTCTGAGATGGCCTGGTCACGATCCTTTCTTAGCCTGGTCAGTATAGCCGGTCACGAGTATAATGATCTGTAAACTGCCCATGAACTCAGGCTAAGTTGACCTGTCCTGCTCCAGTTGTTCCCAGGTGGCATTCTCGTCATTGCCCCCTTAGTATTTCCTAAGGAACTTATGCAATAGAGTTGTGGTCAACTGGCTGGCTGATCAGAGACCAGATGTACCTATCGTGTGGGGGTGTAGTTGCTTCTGAATGGCTTCAGGATCGTCCCTCGTGTTTTGTGCATCGTTCCTAGAGATCTACGCACGTGGAGGAGCCCGTAAAAAGCATCAAAAACGATTGTTGCATATGCTGTCGTGATATGTCTATCATGTGTCAAGTTCGTTCTACCTGTAACCTCCTGCAGTTGGATCGAGATGAGGAACGCGCAAGCTCAGACGGGTCAGTAAGTAATCGACGCTCTGCCTAACTTTATGATAGGTTGCTATAATAATCAGAGCAGGATTCAGGCTAGATATATCCTAAAATGCACTAAAGTTAAACAGAGTGCCGATTATCTAGTGGGCCGCCTGTCTCTGGGGAATGAGTGGAAATGTGATTCAGGTCGATCAACTCGCAAATGATAGCTTCTTCAGGAAAGAATGAACGTTTCCTGTCGCCTTCCTAATGTGCTGAGTTGGCAAGAACTGACGTCGATAGAGAAGGAACGCATCACTACACCTTGTCGATCTTCTTATTCGACGTCCTGGTTTCTCGTGCCTGCCACTATTAAGTTTAACTCTGACTCGCATTCTTCTAAATATTCTTCTCTCGATCATTGAATCGATCTCAAGAGTCCAACAACCCCTGGACTCTCAATACGTCAGTGGATCTATTTACGTAGACCCCAGACGATCGACTGATACCCGCAGTTGCAGAACATACCTTACCGTGCAGTAACCAAACAATCCTAGCACGAGAACGTTTCCAGAAAGGCAAAAATTCAAGAAATCACTTGCAATTTTCTGGAGAATGGTACCTGAAATCCTACCTAGCAAGGACCGCCGATCAAAGCACCTTGATAGCAGAATCAACGAGCACTCTGTTGGCGCTAGTTTAAGCATCAATGTAATACTTGAGCTCCTTCGCAGATAGTCTACTTACTCTTCGAAATCAGTATCCCCTAACGGATACGCACGGCACGTCTTTATCGCACTGAGACACGACGGGGCAGAACAGGGAGCTTCAGTGGCCAGGGAAATGAGGCCTTTTGAGGCTGCTCTGACGAGACCAAGAACCCGCCCAGGTTTCGGCCCAGTTGGCACCTTTTCCGTCAAGGATCAAAAATGTCACAAAGCGGACCCGGGAATGACGACAGGGCCCTCATAGGAAATCAACTGAAAAACTTTTCAAATATTTGCGCGGCGCTGGGCGCTTCTGCTGCTCCTCCAGCTTCAGCCCAGAGCTAAGCATCTGATGGTGGATGCTTTCCCCCACGCCCACGCCCCGCGATATGTCAAAAGAGCATGGGTCAGAAAAGAGCATGGGTCAGCTTGGGGAAGAGCTCCTTGCAAAGTTGCAATCCTGGTTAGGGCCGCTCCGTCTCGTCGTGCCCTGAGGGGTGTAATTATGCCTTGATGCGTTAGCAACGCTTGAAGTGCAGTAACCCTCTGATGCTGGTGCAATCAAGAGCAAAAAAAAAAAAAACCGACTTCGACCCAGTTCATGCCACCTGTTGGCCGAACTTTTAATCCGTGCACTCTTGGGACATCGCTCATCATGTTGGAATGCCCAGCCTACCGTTCCTTGATTAAGAATGCTCGCGTCCCGTCCCGACAGAGGAACCAACAATTGCACCATGGACCTTCCTTGATAAGTCTTGGTCTCGAACGTGGCTTGATGACCAGACTGGCGGGACAGCCTATTACGGAAATACCTACGCCAGAAACCCTTTTGTCAAATGTTGACCAGAGGTGAGGTTAAACTGCAACCTGACATCTGTTGCTTGAGGGATTGAGGAGTACACACTCCTGCAATGGTGCTGCTGTAGCTAATCCTGTAGGGAAACTAGGCATGATAGACGATAGACCCCTTGACTGGCCTTTGGCGCAAACTCGGCGTAAAGATGGATGGCATAACGCTGCAACTCGCTTGATAAGCCCGACGACCTCTACTCGTAAGCCGCGACTCTCATCCGCAATTGTTCAGACGCGGCTCCGAGTTGAACGGTCCAGCGCTTTGTCAAGCTTATCAGAGGATTCGGATCTTGAGTGGCCCATATGAGGTTGACATTACTTTGCATCCCTGAGATTGTGGGGATTGTAGAAACATGGTGCAAGATAATTGATAACACACAGCAGAGGACAACGCACATCGTTGAGGCTATGCGCACTGCGTACGCAAGGTTCGCGATTTCGCTATCTTGAACGCCTAGGGCTAATTCATCGATCCTTTACAGTGATAAGCCGATATCGTAGTCAGTCGGTAACCTCTTGCCGGCTGCGCAAAGAACATTCTGGATACCAATATGTATCCTGGCTATCTGCGATAATCACATGTGAGAATGCATGGTTGACTGGCTCCCCTAACCTTTCAAATCGGAGCCAAGTGGCCGTCATTGAGCTTTCTGGCATGTGATGATACCTGTTTCAGGTCCTGCATTCACTTTTGCACAGTTTCAAATGAAAAACAACACAATCGACAATCACGGCTCCTTAATGGACAACGGGGAGTCGTTGACGGGCGTTAAAGTTCCGGCACTTTTCTACCTATCCAGGAGCTTGCTTCAGCTTGCACACCATCAACTATATTGTCTACTGCAAGCCATTGCACGCTCAAAGATCGGATCGTTCGGCCATCACAAGCTATAGTACAACCGACATGAGCATATTATATCCGCTTGGGTTTTGAGAGCCTCATCATAACATCAACTTCAATGCTAGTGCCGTGTAATATTTTAGCTACCCCAACAACATGACAATCAGTAACACTATCCGGATATGCGGAAGCCTTACGAATTTTGCCTGTACTTGCCCCATGATATGGAATCAACTCGGCATAAGTCCGTGGATTTCGGACAAATTCCTCAGTGTCAAGACAAAACTAACTGAGCCGGGCTTGCTAAGAGCTGCCAAGCTAATCCTTTGGTCCAGGGTCCAAGCTATGAAAGCTCTCACGAGTCACAAGTCACCAGTCAAGAAGAAGCACGTTTTCGACAAGGGTCTTCATGACAAAACTTAACAACTGCCAGGGTTCAAAAGAAAAATTCTTTCCTCGGAGTAAGACGGACCAGCCGAGTAAAAACCTCGGAAGAAATCGTGTTGGAATGAAGTCCTTAGAGCGAACTAGTGAGACTCCACAAGTTGAGCCAAGAGCTTCTTCTCAAAGCGCCTGGAGAAAACGTCAGTCCCATGGGGGGGCGTGGAGCTATGGGGAGAAAGCGCCAAAGCCGCTGAACCGAGGATAGCAACTACCGGCATGAATTTGCTCTGTTTTGCTTTGGTGGACAAGAACGCGTGTCATTGACTCAACCCTGGGTGTAGACCGAGATTATGAATGACGGCATTCCAGGCTGAGGCAAAGAAGGTACGGCGGTCGCAGATCCGATCTCGGTCTCTGATAATTTTGTTTCCCCAGATTTCCATACACGCCCTTTTCCCCATGGACTGCAGATCATGGATGGCGCTGGCGCTATGGGTGTGGATGTAAAGAGACCCTGAATGAATGACGATGGCTTCATCTGAGGACCACTCACACAAAACTTGCCTACAAGAGGAAATTCCGTTGACTGAGGTCATTTGGACCGGCCGAAAGATCAATCTCGGCTCAGAACCCGGTGCCTATGACTGTACCTTGAATACATGTGTCATTGGTTTGTCGAGCCTCTTACAGACTTGGCATGGGCGAAACTGAAGGCTACTAATAAACTTTTTAATCATGAACTTTGTTGACGTCGAAAAGCCTTTCACGAGGCTCAAGTGTCCGCGGCTCCGTTATCCCCTTGGATGGCTTGTCACCTGCATAGTCACATGTTTGGTAGTGCTTTGCTATTGTACGGGACTTGGGCTGGTGGGAAAACAGTCCATATGTTTCCAAATTCCGCTGCCTGTGTGAGAGTTGTCCCAGAAGCTCATATTAGTAGCTTCCGAGATACCATGTCTGTTTTGTAGCTTTGAACGTTACTCGGCAAGTCGGCATTATTCTGTTGATCGTGTGTATATCTCTTGTACGTCTTGATCGATAGGAGTAGGATTTACTGGCGAGCCTAACAATTGTTATGTGAAGTTATCTAAGCTGCTTACAAATGCCTTCATGATATTCTAACCTTCAAGATATAAAATAAGACTCGCCCATAGAGGCGACCTGAGACTTATTGCAGCCTAACATGTAACGCCTGCGGGTAGTTGTTGGTGTTGACCGATCCTGTTCTGTGTTTCGGCCGATGGAGGAGATTGTTATGTCAATATAGCTGCGGATTTGAAACCTATTCCAAAACTCCAAGAATACCGAAGCCCAATACTCAGTTATTCATTCTGGCTGTTGTATCTTGAATTATTTGAGTGATTGCAACTATGATTGTTGCAAGTCGTTGCTTAGGGCAGATGCGACGAGCGCTCACTTCAACGCAGTTAATAGATATAGACCATATGAGTAATCACTCCAATGTCATTGCTTAATCACCTCACAGGGTGTCGACTGTAAGGTATATCTCGAAAACTGGTTTGATTATGTGTTGAAAATACTTCATCTTCTCACCTCTAAGCAACGAGACTTGCTGGACGTGAGAGCTTCTCTCGAGGAGGCGGAAAACTGTATGCATAATGCAGAACTTATATCCACTTATACGACGTCCAAGTCTGAGCCTCCGCTATGAAGTATGTGTGAGAACAGTGTGGTGTTCCTTCCGATGGATGAGAATGAGTGACACCCATCTGTCATCTTCCCCAACATGGAGCCTAACAACACCGAGATATCATGATACACCGATTTAATTCAAAGAAATGTATGGACGCTGCTACTAATTGTATTTAATTACAATGCCCAAGTATCTCGAAGACTTGGGCCCTTGCCTGTCATTGCGTGTATCATGTTCCCAGGGAGTGGTTCCTGTGACTATACCATGTTACATTGGAGAAGAGAGACAGATATTCTTCCTATCGATAGGAAGAGAGTAGCTCTAAGTTGGGGCTTACTGACTATATGCGTGGTAAGTGAGTAGAGTTGATGTCATCATGTTGACACACGAGCTTGAGGAGCTTCAGTGATAGCAAACAGCTACCGAGTCTGTCACTATGCACCCGAGTATGTGATGTGAACTTTGATCATAATCAGATGGCTAGACAAGGTGACGATGATGCTTTTGGTATGAGCTTTACCAGAGTTCGTTCCTAAACCAAGGCGTCAAGGGTCGTTAAGGAGGATCCGGAACTGAACAGGGTGCACAATCGACAACGCAACGCATAGTTGGCCGCCCTCTCAGTACATCGGCCCCGGAGGAGAATGGCAGGGCGGGAAATAATTTGAGACGCCACAAGAGTGATAAGACTGGGCGCCTGATTAACTTCTCTGAACCAGTCATCAGCGGTCGGGCAGGGCTTGAAGAACTGAACCATTCTCACGAGATAGCTTGTTCACGAAAGGCTTGAGATCTCGTTGCAAAAACTCGGCTTTTGAATTGATAATCTACCAGCCAGTTATACGCTTGCAACGTCGGGAACTTACCCATGAGACGCGCATATAGATAATACATGGATTTACCCATCAAGTTCTCCGCGCAGGGTGTAGACGTCAGCACCCGAAACCTGAAAAGACCGTACAGATACAAATGGTAGTCGACCAAAGACGACTGTCATAATATGATACAAGGAAACCGTACCTGCTCTTCAAGCCATATCAATGGCTATATCGTCGATGGAGAAAGAGGTTCGTTTTTCGAAATAATCTTTCAAGGGTTATCAGAGCTTGGCACTCAACCCCATTTCACTCCGAAAAGGCTGAATTTCTTGCCCGCCTTAGACGACGAGTCTTCATGCTCGAGGTAAATTCTTTCGTGACCTCTGATGTCTACAAAGAGGTACTTGTACTCGAAGTCGCTGTGCCCGCGATACTTCACCATGTGTAGCCGGGCGATACCGTTGTTCTTGGGTCCGTCAACCTAAACTTGTTAGCCGCGGTTACGACCTTGCTCATCGGTGGACGTACGTAGAAATGCATCATCAGGTGCTGGTCTCCGCGAGAGTCGGTTGTTTCTGTCGAACTAAATCTGTCAGCATTCCGACATGTATAGAATGTGAAATGCACATACGCAACAGGACGTGCCCGCCTCCACTTGTTGAATGTTTCGTCTCCGTGCGCCGTAATCTTCTTAGCATCGCCCATGACTTCAAGGATACGAGGGTCGCTTCTAATCTTGTCGACTGCGCGGTTGAAGTTGGATATTTTGCTATCGGGGGAAAAGACGTCGGTCCATAAGAAGTATCCCACGCCGCCCTATAGCAGGGTTAGATGCTATCCGTAAAACATTATGATGCGCAAAGTTACTCACAGTGAGCACGAGACCAACGAGGATCATGCCAAAGTTGAAGCTCTGTTGAGTTGCTCGAGCGGCCTTCTCTCCCGCCGAGAGCTCTGTCCATGGTACGTATCCATTGTCGTTAAAGGGCGTCACGGTTCTTCGTTTAGGACCCTGCGCTGTTGTTCCTAAGCCTTGCTGGGTCGCATAGTATCGCGAAGCAAGAAATGGTCGTAGTGTGGATGGGACGGCTCGGAAGGCGCTGGATCGGGTCGCAATGAGATTTGTCGTCGAATTCATCCTGGAGATTCGGCAATGGCCATCGTACTAGGACTGATGTCCTGATTTTGCGACGGTTTGATTGGTTGTATAGTACAAGTTATCAAGGTAGACCTTGAAGCTCTACCTAGATCAGAAGCTCCAGACTCAGCAGTTGCGGCTCCACCGCCCGGGGCAGAATTCGAGGTGGGGTGACCCAATGAGGACTAGCGTTTACCGATATGCCACCTTATCGACAACTGCCCTTGACGACGGTTCTCCTTAATTCTGAGGTCCCCGACACCCAACTTATTCCCTTTTCGAGCCTGACCAATTCTGTCCTCTCCTTGACACGTCGCTAATTGGAGATACAATCTTCTGCGGTGCCTGGTTCCTCTCTGTCACTTCCTCTTGTCAAACCATCAAGTCCCGCCCGATCACGGCCTAATAATCAAGATGAGCGCCCTCGCGACTAAGCAGCAGTCGCTTAAGATCTTCGAGAAGCTGAAGACTAAGCCTGCGAACAAGGTATTTAGCCTATCCTAGTGACACCTAATGCGCAAACGCCAGAGAAGGCTGACCCATGTGCGCTTCCATCACAGATTTGCTTCGACTGCGGCCAAAAGAACCCTACATGGACATCCGTTCCCTTTGGCATTTACCTCTGCCTTGATTGCTCCTCCAACCACCGAAACCTTGGTGTCCATATCTCATTCGTGCGATCAACGAACCTCGACCGTACGTAAAATTCAACATCTTCCCCCAAATCGCCTACCAGAACTGACGACTTCCCATAGAGTGGCAATGGGACCAACTGCGAGTTATGAAGGTTGGTGGCAATGAGTCTGCCACCAAGTTCTTCCAGCAGAATGGCGGTACTGCTGCGCTCAACAGCAAGGACCCCAAGACAAAGTACCAATCCAATGCCGCCACAAAGTATAAGGACGAACTCAAGCGCCGCGCTGCGCGAGATGCCCAAGAGTATGTTTCTGCGCCGCAAATAAACCCCCTGCTCGTATCTGACATGTGTCTAGTTACCCCGGTGAGGTTGTGATCAACGACGGTGCTGAGGACGGCTCTGCAACCCCTGCTGGTGAACCTGACGATGACTTCTTCTCCTCCTGGGACAAGCCCGCTATCAAGAGGCCCACACCTCCTGTCTCCCGCACCGGTACTCCTCCTGTGGTCGGTCGCACGCCATCTCCCTTCTTGAACTCAGGTAACGGCAAGGACATCGCTCGTACAGCCTCACCTCTCTCCCGATCTTCTACTGGCGAGAACAAGCCTGCAGCAAGCCGAATCACTACATCTGCCGCCTTGCGCAAGACGTCTTCCGCCACCGGCCCCCGAAAGGCCAATGTCCTTGGTGCCAAGAAGACCACTAAGCTGGGTGCGAAGAAGGTCACCACCGATGTGATCGACTTTGACGAGGCGGAGAGGAAGGCCAAGGAGGAGGCTGATCGAATCGCGAAGCTTGGTTACGACCCTGATGCCGAGGAGGATCCCGCGACCAAGAACGCTTCCGGATCTGCTGCCGCTATTATCTCTCCTACTCCCGTGAGCCCCAACCGCGCCAGTACCTCGTCGCATACACGCCAGAAGTCAGATGCTGAAGTTGAGCGATTGGGCATGGGCATGGGCCGACTCGGTTTCGGACAGATTGGTGGTCCCAAGGCTGCCGCTGCACCAAAGAAGAATGCCGGAGGCTTTGGTTCCGTTGGACCTGTCAAGGCCGCCGCTGTTGGTAAGTTTTTCAAAGACATTGAAACAAATAAATTGATGCTAACTTACGAATAGATGACTCTGAGCGATATGCTCGAGACAAGTTTGGCACCCAGAAGGGTATCTCATCCGATGAGTTCTTCGGCAAGGGCGCTTTCGACCCCAACACTCAGGCCGAGGCCAAGACCCGACTCCAAGGCTTCGAGGGCGCGAGCGCCATCTCTTCAAACGCCTACTTCGGACGGCCAGAGGACGAGCCCGAGGAGGAGTACGGCGATCTCGAGTCAGCTGCCAAGGACTTTGTGCGCAAGTTTGGCATCACAGCTGGTGACGATCTCGAGAACTTGACGCAAATGGCCGGCGAGGTGTCTTCTCGGCTCCAGGGAGCTATTCGATCGTACCTTGGGAACTGAGCGCATTTATCACATTATATGAGCTGGAATATAGGAGCATGACTGGCGCTCGAATTGATGGGAAAAAGCAGCAAGTAGTTGAGGAGAAACCAGAAGAGGCGTGCGTCGGTTCGATTGTATTATCAGCATCGAGCGAACATATGGCGCGGCGCATAAGAGAACATGCGTTTGGCATGAATCTGGGGTCGGGATGCTTTTTGGAGCTGGCGTACATGCGATGTCAAAGTTGGCTGCTTTGGTTACTCTAGTATGAAATAGATTTGATGTTTTCCTAGTTTACGAAAGAAAAAGACGATTCATTTGTTTCACATCACGACTTTTCGTGCACAGGAGATGTGAAACAGACAGTGTATATGAATTCATGCTGTATCGACGGTGCGTCCTAAGTAAACAATGCTCGTAGTCTACAAAATATATTCAAAAATAAAGGACAAGGTATCTCATACGTTTCGTTACAGCTTGGAAATCATCTTGTTGCCCCTTTGCAACCAGGCAACAGCATCATCTACAAACTCGTCCACGACAGCCTTTGCGGGCTTTTGCTCGTTGACAACAGCGGCGCACTTGCCCATGAGGTAAGGCCGGTACTTATCCAAGATGTCCTCATCATCATCGTTATCATTGGTGCTCTCGGCGAGCTTGTCGAGATCGGCCTCATAGGGAATGACACCCTTGGCAGCGAGCTCCTTCATCTCAGCGGTACGGTTGGTCTCCCAATCGTTGATGTAGTCATTGTTACGGACGCGCATAGGACGACCAGTCCAGATGATAGTGCGGACGTTGTCATCGTGGCCTGAGGTGCGGACAGCTTCCTTGTGAGCCTTGGGAGCGCCGGCCTCGTCGGTGAGGATGAAGCGGGTTCCGACCCACACAGCGCCGGCGCCCATCATGAGGGAGGCGGCAAGGAGCTGACCGTTGTGAATACCACCAGCAGCGATGACCTGGACGGGACCGCCGGTAAGAGGAGACTTGTGCTTCTTGCAGATATCAACGACAGCGGGGATAAGGACAGTCGTGGGGATATCGCCGGTGTGACCACCACCCTCGCCGCCTTGGGCGCAGATAATGTCGACACCGAGGTCAATGCACTTCTGGACATGCTTGACATGGCCGATCATGTTCATATAGACGATGCCGTTGGCGTGAAGCTTGTCGACGACGGCCTTAGGAGGCACACCGACAGCAGAGACGAAGAGCTTGGCGCCCTCCTCAATAATGATATCGACGAGCTCATTAAGCTTGCCCTTTGTGTAATCATAGCTGTTAAGTCACGAGTCAGTAACTTTTTTCTTCACCTGTAAGATCTGCATGTGATTGCGAGATCTCCTAAGACCGAGGGTCCGGAATGTGGGGAGCAGAACGTACTTGGTCTTGCGAGCACTGCCGCCGACCTGAGGGAGAAGCAGGTCAACGCCAAAGGGAGCGTTCTTATCGTCGAGGAAACTCTTGAGCTCTGCGATCTGCTCGCGCAGCATGTCAGGAGTGTATCCGACACCGCCGATGACACCGAGACCGCCAGCATTGGAGACGGCAGCGGCGAGCTTGGGGCCGGCGGCAACGTTCATGCCCGCGAGGAGGACGGGGTGCTTGATCTTGAACAGATCAGTGATGGGAGTTCGGAGCTTCTCTGTAAATAGCACAAGTTAGCGATTGTCGCGACGCGAGTAGAGTAAGTTCTAGTGATGGGATGACGTACGTGGGGAGGCCATGATGTCTGTTTGTCTTGTCTGAAGATGATGTCGTGTCGCGACTGAAGAGAGGTTGGCTTCTTGCTTTAGGGATGGGATGAAGCAAGACTGATTGATAAAGACCAGAAAAAGCGCGTGTAAGAAGGAATCCGGGGTATAAAAAGGTTACAGGGAGTCTTGATCAGCTGAGAATGAGAGGGGGTTTGCAAGGACAGAGGCCAAAGGTTGGTTCGCGATGGTAGGAAGGAGGGACCACATGCCGAGGTCTGGAGCCCGAGGCGGGAGAGTGTGGGGAGCTGCTCCGCGTTTGGATTAGCGTCAGGGTGAATCTGGGGAAAGATGCCTCGGAACAAGAGGCTACTAACAATTTTAAACGGTACTGCAGGTGATTTGGCTAATATTTCGGTTAAGCTTGGGCGTGCTTGCTATTCATTAGATGAATTGAGACATTATCCATATAAGTTATACTTCTCAATCCTTACCGACTCAAAATTGGGATCCCTGCCTGGTCCTCGAAAGTAGTCTTTACCAGGTACTCAATGATCTTTGACATGTGCTTGGTGCTAGTCAGCAAGACTCAAGACCCCGTGACATGAATCATGACGACCACATGGGAATGAATGAATGCCGCCCAGTCAGCTCAAACTCACATCAATCGAATCAATACACTAAAGTTTTCCGTCAGCTTACTTTGTGACTTTCGAAATAGCAAAAGCTGATGCAAACTCGAGACTTATACCAAGTTTAACTTCATAATAGCACCGTCGAGGCTACTAGACCCACACCTAGTGTCCTGTTAGCGCAAATTTTCGCAGCTTAACCCAGGGCTTCCGAGCACTCAACACCATGTTCCGGATCACCATGTAGCAGCAACAGAACTCGCCATGAGACAACCTCTTCTTTCTTCCCGCTCTCTCATTCGGAGTCTCAAGAGTACGGGCCATAATGCTCCGTCCATCTCCTGGCGGGCTTTTGCCACTACATCGCGATGCTCGTTGACGTCAACGCGGCCTCACCAGCTGCCCTTTGCCCTGACTGCGCGCCCTCGCTCCCTTGCGCGAAACACCATGCCTGGACTGAAGCATACGGCCTGTGGATGCGCTTGCGCCAGCGGAGGTGTCTGTGGAAGCAGCGGTCCGCGCAAGAGGACGGCCTATATTGCCCTCGGAAGCAACATGGGGGACCGCGTTGCTGAGATTGAGCGTGCGTGCAATAAAATGGATCGTCGAGGAATCAAAGTCAAGAGGACTAGTAGCCTCTGGGAGACGGAACCTATGTACGTTACCGATCAGAACCGCTTCGTCAATGGCGCGTGTGAGGTATGTATATCAAAACTTCCGTGGTCCTCCTTGCTGACCAATCATCTAGGTCGAGACAGAACTCGAGCCTATAGCCCTGCTTGATCAACTTCAAGCCATTGAAAACGAAATGGGGCGTAAGAAGGTCATCGACAAGGGTCCACGTAACATTGACTTGGACATCCTTCTCTATGACGATGAAAAGGTGGACCATGAGCGTCTCAAGATCCCCCATGCTGGCATCTTGGAGCGTGAGTTTGTCCTAAGACCCCTGGCCGAGTATGTGTCACCGCGGAAACGACGGCAAGGTTTCTAATGGCGAGTTGCAGACTTATT
Organism: Fusarium sp. FL617; assembly: GCA_030142105.1. Lineage (NCBI taxonomy): Eukaryota > Fungi > Ascomycota > Sordariomycetes > Hypocreales > Nectriaceae > Fusarium > Fusarium sp. FL617. The sequence goes on along the minus strand of JAREIL010000012.1, from coordinate 1,731,578 downwards.
CCAGCAAAATCATTGGATCCGAGAAAACCATGGAAGCTCATCCAAGATAATCTAAATGAGTTGCCTCTTGGCGAGCCTCTCTCTTCCATGACACCGCTTTCTTCGACAGCAGGCTCTTTGACACCTCAGGTTGGAAAGCGCAAGACTCATGTAATGGGCATTCTCAACTTGACGCCCGACTCGTTTTCAGACGGAGGTTTCCACGATCGGGATAACCTTGCTCAGACCATCGTGAATATGGTCAAGAACGGAACATCCATCATCGATATCGGCGGCCAGTCCACTGCCCCTGGCCGACCAGAAGTATCAGCCGAGGAAGAGTCATCTCGTGTTGTGCCTGCCGTTCAGCTCATCCGCTCTCTTCCAGAAGCTCGTGACGTGGCCATAAGCATCGACACGTATCGCGCATCCGTCGCTGAGCAGGCCATCGCCAACGGCGCAGATATCATTAATGACGTCTCTGCCGGCCTCCTGGACCCAGATATGCTCTCTACACTCGCACGTCTTGAGAAGACAATTTGTCTGATGCATATGCGCGGCACACCGCAGACTATGACAAAGTTGACCTCGTACCCAGAAGGTTTGATACCGACAGTTGCATCGGAGCTCCTCGCGCGTGTAGCGGCCGCCGAAGAAGCGGGTATCCGGCGGTGGCGCATAATCCTGGATCCGGGCATCGGCTTCGCCAAGACGGGAGAGCAGAACCTGGAGATATTGCGACGCTTGGAGGAGCTGCGATACTGGCCGGGGCTCGAAGGTCTACCGTGGCTGGTAGGCTCGAGCCGCAAGGCCTTTGTCGGGCGAATCACGGGAGTGACGGAGCCGGCGCAGCGGACGTGGGGTACGGCGGCGACGGTAGCGGCGGCGGTGCAAGGCGGGGCCGATGTGGTGAGGGTGCACGACACGGCAGAGATGGGCATGGTGGCTAAGATGGCCGATGCTATCTGGAGGGCGTAGTACCTCTCAAGGATATGTGGTCTTTGTGTGAGTGCAGAGACAAGCCGTGATGGCATAAGCTGAAGAGAAACCTAATTGTTAGACATTGTCCATCATACCAACATCTCAAACAAATCCAATGTTGTCAAATCACATCATGTCTTTTCTTACCAGCCTCATTTTCCCCTCTTGTTTGATTCTGTCATATATCAGAATCTTCCGTTGAGTCTTGTCTTTGTCCGTGACCTGGCACGCCACCCTTGACCAGTTTCAACCCGGAGTTGATTTTGCACGCCCTGGTATTTTTTCAAACCGGCGTCCGAGGAAGGCCTCACGAGTGGAGCCCTCTTTCAAGAGGAAATGCGAGGTATGGATGTGCCAAGCTTTCACCGGTGAGGGCCTGCATGAGCCTCAATCCAGGGTTGGGCAACATTTCTTGGCATTGATGTTAGTGGATGTAGAGTACAGTAGAGTCTGTACCTTGCTTGTGAATGCTTATTTTGTCTTTTCTTTTCTTCCCCTCTTTTTTTGTTTTTCAGTCTTGTTGGTTCCGTTCATCGTATCTTACTTGTAGTGTAGAGGTTCATTCTTAGTGTAGCCGAAAACAATATTCCGAAATTAATGTTTATTTCCGTTCCGTCATTCTCGTTGAAGCCTCAGGTATGATCATCCCTGCCTGAAAACAGAGGCAAATTGTCAAAGCCGAGGCCGAAGCCGAAAAAAGGCGAGTAGACGGGAAGGTACGAAAGACGATCAACCTTCTCTAGCGGTCTGTATTCTCATTAGGGGCAAGAACCTCGCGCTTTCGTCACTTCGGCCTTTGTTGGTTGCCGCGCTGCATATCTTGTGTTACAGAGGCTTGCAGGATTACCCGCCTCGGTGGAGAGTAAAGGGTGTCAAGCAAAGAGGCGTCGACCGGGTACTCGGCGACATGGAGGTGAGGGGTAAGTTACTTGCTTGAGGAGCTAGAGTAGGGAGGTAGGTATGTATCTTTCTAGGGTCTACCTACCTTGTGTCTCGGACAAAGTAATGCAAATATCTACGTATATTCCTGGTACCTACCTGTTATCGATTCTGTCAATGTTGTAGACTGGCTATTTACGCATTTTCTCGGTTTAAGATTAGGGTATCATGGATGCAAAAAACCTATTAATCCTCCCCATCTATTCATCATCTGTCACCTGTTGAGTGACGTAGCAGTGAGACCTTGATCGATCTTACATGCCTTGTCTGCCGTCTCTCTTTGTACCTTTTATTGTGCTTTTGTAGATTGTCACTCTTGGCATGGAACAAGTGGCCTGACATGCGCACTATCGGTATACCAGTCCTCATACATGAATGCGAGAAACACTTGCAGTGTAAGTGAGTAGAGCCCTGCTCGTACTCATTGCTTGATATCCCCTGTCCAGTGCACCCATGCCCAGTTTGATTTTCACCCGCGTAATTTGACCCAACGGCCACTTAACAAGATATATTACTGTCGCTTTTCTCTCACCCAATCCACCAAATTAAACTTCTTAGCTTATCTGTATATGCAATATCTGATTCTATTGTTTCTCGTCATCCCCAACTAATTCTCCGACTTGATCCACTCTCCGATCCAAACCTCAAAATAGCGTCGATCCCCGCCAAACCTCGTTGGTACTTGCATGTACCATACCCTGGAGCCATGCACCCTCAAGGCTGTGAGTGATCCTTTCCCTCCTGCTATGCCCTGATCCATCGTCTTGCATATTCCTTTTGCGTTAGAGAGAAAAGGAACAAGAGAAATGGTATCAAAGTGTCGAACGTCGGTCGATAGCCTGGTGTCAATGCGGTACATTAAGATATGGCACGGTACGCCCGCTCTTTCTCCGGCCTGCCGCGGCGAAACGAAAGCTTCAACCTAACCTCCACTCCCGTAAAGCTAAAATAAGTCGTAACGTCAAGGCACCGCACCTTTTCTTTGTGATGGGCCAGCGGTCCGGCCCATTCCCGTGGGGAAGAAACGTGTCTAGCGTGCCTAGAACAACCTTAATCCAACCTATGGTAACAGCCTCAATCGCCCGACAAAGGTACATAAGAGTAGTTGATATATCAAGGATGCTTGTCGGCTACCCGCCTGAATATTGCACTTGTCATATTGACCCGGCCGTAAATATGCCGGTGCCCTACACATTTACCTACACCCCTTAACCGCAGAACTTACAGCGTCGCCAATAAGCACATAACGTATTGTATTAACTTTAGTTTGAGGTCTTTGGTCGTTGGCCGTTTTGAGGCTTTGTTTACTGCTCAAATGGGACATGCTTGCGAACCACCACCACACCCCCAACGTCACTCATCCCATCCCATCCCATCTCGTCACGGCCAAGGGTACGTCACGCCAAAAGACAGAAATGCTGGACTGAAATCCGTCCGTTCTAGACCATGCAAAATTGAAGTCAGTGATTCAGAAAGCATATGCACATCCTTGATGCTTAAACCGTCCATCATACATGCCATATCATAAGACAAGACCCTGCATGCCTTAGAGCTACCATGTACCCAAGGTAGTAAACTAGGTTTCCATTCGATATCAACATTGTCCTTAAACCAATCACTCGACATGGTAATTGCGCCTCGTTCATTAGCCTTGTATTCATGATTTGTTCCTTTCTCCCAACGCCAGTTCCCTTCCCAATGCTTCGTTCCCTCCTTCATTCTGCTGCTCGTCACTTCCATCGAGTTCCCCAACAAATTCAGAAAAGCCATGAACAATACCAGAAACAAGACAAAATCTCCAGGTTGCAATTGGTTGCGTTGCGCCCTAGGACAAGAAGAGAACAGAAAATGACTCGAATTAAATCCAGTAGAAAGATGAAAGTGATGGGAACAATGTGTCAAAAGAAGTGAAGAAGTGCATCCTGGGTATTCCCCTTTCTTCCAAACCATGATCCGTTCGCCCAAGAAAGATCCACCAAAATCGCATCGTGTCTCGCCTCCTTTTTTTGTTGCTGTTGCTGCTGTTCTTACATTCTTCCTAACCCCATGTCGTACACGTCGTTATGATTTGCACCTGCTCGCCTTTCAACCCACCGCACCCTATCCAAGGCTGTTCCTATCGCGTAGAGCCTTTAACTTTGCAACTAAAGGAAGACTCTGGATCAACTAAGACCCAACTCTCAAGCTCTTGCCAATGCCGCACTCATATCTTTGTCTGCACTTATTCTCATGCTCGTACCGTGACCCCGGTTCTTTTTCTCCCAAAGATCCTCTAAATCGAACCGAGGTTGATGACCAAACGCCTTAATGTAATATGGAGCGCCGCCAATCTTGCCTATTGTTTACTCGTGCGCTCGTTCGTTTCGAATTCTCAGTTTCGATCTTGTTCTGTTCCAAGATGACGTTGTTATGACATTGACATCAAGTTATGTCATGTTCATGTTGATTCCGGATGAGGGAATTGGATAGTAGCCGCTTGATGTTGACTTGCCCTCGAAAGGTCCCGGGGGACGATCGTTCATCTGGGCTGGTGGGTGGAAGATGCTGGGCAGAGCTGTGCCATCGTAGTCTGGCTTGATCTTACCACTGACGTCTATCGCGGTGGTCATGTGCGGCATCACGTTATCGCGGTCCGTACGGGGGTTGAACAGGTCAATCCGTTCACCATGCCCCTCATACATCGGCCCTGGATAGTACTGATATTCTCTGGTCGTGACTATAGCTTTCGAATCCTCTGAAGGGATCATCGACTCAGGTGGAATGTCGTGATGACGTACGCCATAGAGGCTGTTGCGGGCATCGAAACCGCCGGTGGTATAACTTGGCCCGCTCATCATGCTTGCGTTGAAGTCGGTCATGCCGCTGACGGTATAGCCTCCAAGGTTACCGGAAGATCCTCCCGGCCCACTACTCTGGCTCCCGCGCCTGTCGTTCTGGTAATGTCCTGGCGACCGCCCCCGAACGATCATCTTGGCAGACTTACGTGTGGCTATCTTGACGAACTGGTCGCCGCCATTCTGAGTACCGACGTCACCCCAAAGCTCAACAACCAGCTGGTAGTATTGTTGAGCAGCTCTGCGTTTTCCGTTGTTCTGCGTTGCTTGCTTGAACTGAATGCGCTCGAACGTGTGCTCTGTGGGTAGTTGTTGACCACTGGGCTGACTACTGAAATTGTCGGGATACACTGGACGGTTGGGTACAACTGACTCTGTGAACATGCCCATGTGGTGATGGTGGCTCGATTGAGGGGGTTTGATACCAAGTCGAACTTTTTCAGGCTTCATTATCGGACCTTTGTCTCTCTTTGGCGTGTGCTGTACTAGGTCGATATTATGTTGCTCGTTGTCGGAAACAACCGCAGAAATAGACATGGCGAATCCGTAAACCTGAACAGGCTGAGTTGAGCCAGTCGCAGTATACTGAATAGAGACACTAGGTATATGGGGACTCAGAGAGAAAGAGCAGATGCAGGAAAAGTAGTTCCTCCGGTAACATGTCCATTCGTTCTCCGATAGGAAGAATCCTTTGTCGATAATGCCTTGGATATCCACTTTAACAGGCGTTCCTGCACCGTCATTGTATTGAAGGCTTCCAAGCATATGGACTGGCTGCAGGGGAGGAATGTGGTTCGGGGCCGGTCTACTACCATAACCGCTGGAGCCCATGCTGGGGGCCGAGAAAGCTGTGTTGGGGCTTGTAGTTGGCGACAACGGATGTCGTCCTCTTGGCTGTGTGGCAAAGGAAGGCGATCGTACAGAATGTTCGGACGGTCTCCTAAACCCCGGGGTGGCAGGCGTGTACTGTTCCCGGGCACTGATCTGGGGACCAGGGTGCGGGAGACCAGAGGTACGATGTGAATGGGGATAGGGATGTGCCATTCCCGTCGTAGATGTGGTGCTGCCAGCAGCAGTCAGTTTCTATTCTGCACCGCTCTATAGAGCTTCGTTTTTTGCTAGTGTCATATCCAGCCCAGCCCAGCACATGTCTTTGACTTTTGCTTGTGTCCGGGAGGCTGGTAAACCGGCGGATTAAAGCACAGTTAAGAAAACAGGTAGGAGGATACAAGATTCGAGAGAACAGGGTGTACGACAGTGACAAGACCCTCGGCGTTTGAAGGTGAGGTCGAAAGGAGCATAAGAAGAAGCTAAGAAGTTGAGGAATGAATGAAAGAAGAAGACGACGTACTTAGAGCCCAAACGAGAGCGGACGTCGATCCCCGGATAGAGATGATGACCAGTCGGCTGAGACTGGAAAAAGGCACCTCCGTCCTGAGGGTATTGCGTAGCAGAGCTGAGAACCGGCGGATGGAACAGGTTTAAGAGCGACGAGGGTTGGGAGGGTTCTATTGTCAAAGAAGTACTGGCCTCTTGGGGGTATCTGGCGCCTCATCAGCAAAACGGCCTCGGGCTGACCAGAGAGCAGCTGAAAGAGAAGCAAAGGCAGAAGAGAGTAGCGATAACGTTAGGTAGATAGGTAAAGGCAACGGCACGGCAATGGCAAGTGGCAGTGGCAGTGGCAGCGACAGCGGCAGAGGACGCGGCCACAAAGATGCTGTATTGCCATGCCCTGGAAATACAGTGTCCCCCGTGTCACAGCTTGAAGCGCACGTCAGGTAATACTGTCGGCCGTTGAGGTGCCACAAAGCCAGCCGAACAGTTTCGAGAGGCTCTGAGGACGGCCTATGCAGCTCCTCACGGCACCGGCACTGGCAATGGCACTAACACTGACAGGCACCGACGCTGGCGCTGGGCGCTGGCACGGGGCGGCGTGCAGTCAACGTAAGATAGGTAGGCAATAGATGTAGTGGGCGTGTGAAATCGACAGAAAGAGTGAGGGTAGGCAAGGAGTAGCAGTAAGCCGAAACTCGAACAAAGTAACAAAGCAGCCAGTGAACAGGTGGGATGGGGTTGGAGGGATACTAGGACTAGTTTCCGGACGAGGCAGTGAAAACCACACCCCGGGTGTCAATGTCAAACAAAGCCAGCTCTGCTGGACAGCTACCCATTGCGCTGTGACCAAGCCCCGAGAGAGATCCGAGTTCATGGGCTGGGCTACCAACAAGCACCGAGAGCCCGTATGAGGTGGATGCAGTCACTGGACAGCCTGGAAATCACAACAGAAAATAGCGAGGCAGGGGTTCGCTCCGTAGACAATGACGAGGGAAACACAAGTGAAAGCACAGGGAGGGGGAGGCTGGGGTTGGGGATCTTGCGTAATAATTAAAGAATGGGGATTGGAATGCTTGACCATGGGAATGGCTGACAAGGCTGCGCTCGCTACCAATTAGTCCGGCTAGGTCGTGATGAAACCCTGACATATGTCTACACTCATAGACTAGATAGATAAGGGTTTGGAAAAACAATGCAGCGAAATATAGCTCAAGTAGCGTAGCGTGTGAGGGGATCGCGAATGGGAACTTCCCCTCCATTAGTTGTTTCACGAATCTGGTGGGGATGCCTGAGAAGAACAGAGACAAAGATGATGGTTGTGTCGAGTGAGCTGCAAGTGGCGGAACCAAGACATAGGAAAAAGAAAAGAAAGTGACAGGGGTGGGCTCTGTAGCGAGCGACAGACGCGACAAGTGAGTTGCTAACGGCTATCCATTGGTTTTGGGACTCAACAGCGCCACCAAAGTTGAGGCCCGCCATGACAGCGGCTGAAGAACATGACGAGTGAAATAACTAAGGTAGACAAACAAGGCAAATAGTAAAGGCGTCTGCCTCAAGCGATAGGCATTATCCAGGTATCCAATCTATAGCGGAACTGAGTCTCAATCATTGCCGCCGTCGACATGGGTACAACTTAGTCTGGTTGAGCCCCTTGGACAGCCCCAATTCCTAGCTCGCAACTTTGCGAACAAAAACCGAACCACTCACCATCGAGTTATGAGGCTCATGGGAAATTAACAAGTGCAGCATTCATGGTTCGATAGAACCTGCAAAGGAAAGTTATAGAGTGGGTGTAGGAATACGCAGAATGAAAGAGCCGTTTACCAGCAAAAGGGAGAAGCGTCCATGCCCCAATGTCGCATCACAGCCAAGCATGATACGCAGAAAAATACAGACAGGCAACAAGAAAAACAAGACTCACCTCATCTCTCCAGCGTGCGTCGCCATGTCCATGTAGCCCATGGTGGGCGTCGAAGATTCGTAATCCTGCTCAAAAGACTTAGTATTAGCCTTTGGTTCCGACGGTGGTGCCATGTCCTGATTGTCTTTGAGAGAAGGTATAAGATCTGGTTGCGTCTTCGCTTCAGTCATGTCACTAATCGAGCAGCGACGCGTATATGGCGAGAAGCGGCTGTAAACTCGAATATTCTGATCAAAAGCCTAGATCCATGTTAGTCGATTGAAAGAGTAGCAATGGAGTAAGATTCCCATGCGCTTGTCACGACCGAGCAAATTGTTTGCTCAATGTTTGATATGAGCACTGGCTCATTCACGTTCACACACACCATACAAGCACGCCTGGTGGAACTCAGAAGCCCAGACGTAAGCCTTGCTATGGAGAAGATCTTCGGCTTGTTGTGCCTGGTACACAAAACACAGCACACAAGGTGTAGAGCACGACAGGACATGACACCGTCGATTCCTTGCCGAAGGAAAAACACTTGGTTAGGTTCCTTTTCCGTCTAATTCGACTTTACCGCTGTAGACGCGCTTTGTCTACCATATACACTCAACGGCCTCGGGACAAAAGGCGTTGGTGGAAAGTAATGACGGCAAATCTGCAGCCTTATGCTGCGTAGGACATAACAGCAGATGTATTCGTCCCCCGGGTGTGACATGGAGAGAGAGTAATAGAGGAAACAGAGGTGGCTTCCAAGGCCAAAGAAAAGTCTTACACGTACCATAGAAAGAGCAAGCCATAAAGCAAAATAAAAGTCGTATGCATCCAGTCTTTTTGCGAGAACTTTTTTATCCCAATTGGAATAACCAAGTATCGCCAGTGCCCAGACCAGTATGAGGTTATCTTACCTTGGGAATTTGAGAACTCATGCGCACTTTTCGAACGACAAGACGGCCGCTGTCTCAAGTGAACAACACTTCAAGCAGGGTTATTGGTCGTATCATACGCTTGACTGACGCATCAAAGGTTAGCACTGTGATAAATATACGGGGTTCTGGTGCGATCTGCCCCGTGGCTTCGTTCGAGTGTTAATTCACATACCTCGAGTCTTTATGGCAGGCCTGTTTTAGTGTCTGTTTATGGCTCCCTGAATAAATGCGATGGATTCCTGCTTTCCGGTTCCTTTCCTTTTGAATCTAGTGCTATGACTGTATCAGCTTCAAGTTGTCTTTCCAGCCATATTCAGGGCGAAGTAAATGGGCATGGAAACAAGCACGAAACACCTTCAACTCTGAAGGTGTCGAAACTAGTTTAGCAAGCCAGTAGCCTTCATCAAAAGATAAGCTTCTATGCTCTATTGCCATTGCTGTCATCGTGTCTCTCAATAACCGTCAGGCGTTGTTTTCCACGTATGGACAAGGAGACGGCAACCCGTGCGCTGGTTTCAACGAGACCCCTTATGGCACAAGTCGATCTAGCTCGAAGAGCAGCATTGTATCAACGAGTGTCAATAGATGGGTTGACAATGCCTAGCTTCGGGGACCGTCTGAAGCACTTCAGGCGAGTTTCCAGAGATGAATAGCTCGATACTTCTCAGCCGAGTTTGTGATGGAGCTGGCAACGATGGCAGGGGTTGATAACGAACGCCGGAGTCGAAAAACAATGGTCGTGTCTCACCCTTGCCTTACTCATAGAACTCGAGTAAATATAGTTATGTTTTCGTTCTTCTTTCAAATACGTTGTTCGAGAAGGGGTACTTTCTTCAGTCTCGGATCGGGTGACAGTATTGCTCGATGAAATGGTGTCACGAACGACAAGTTTAGTGTTGAATAATGCAAGAGTTGCTAGAGATAACAGCTCCAGACAAGACACAACCGCGCGAGTGCAGGATCTGGCTGTCTATATACCCACGCTGCGATTTCAAGCGGTGGTGGCTGACTTGGGATCGTACAGGAATAGACTGCAAAGTAAGAAAAATAGGCTCCAGGGGGCGACTATGAGAACATGTAGCACAGAACTGAGAGAGGAGTAGAAAAGGAAAGGAGCTAAGTCCTAACCAGGCAGTCTGCCGAAAGTCTCGAAGAAATAATGGCAGACTCGGGGTCACCGGCTGGGGGCAGGGACTTTGAATGGGGAAGGACTTGAGGTCGTGCAGAGCCTGAGACAACGGGAAGAAGACATGCAAATTATGGGGAGCTCAAAGGCCCCGGTCTTATTGAGAAGATAAACTTCAGAGTATCTCTTGAATAGTCGAGATTGTTTCCACAATTGCATGAGCGGTGTATCGGATGGCCTAACTACCATCAATGACTGGCAGCGGTAGAGAGCCGCAATATTAACAGAGCCCACGGTAACAGCTGGGAGCGGGAAGCCGCGTGCAAGTGCAGGGCCCTACTGCAAATCCTCCATGATTCTCGCCATCTGGGCCAAGCAAAGCTCCTAAGAGTCCTTCCTAGATGCATTCCCGATTGAGCTCACGGGCCGCAAAGCGGCAGCGCAGACTGGCCGCCGGAAACAAGGTGCATTCGCCGAGGCTAGTCTCGATCAAAAGCTTTCAACCATTGTATACCTCATAGCCAGGTCGTTGTGTCTTGAAATTGAAGTGGACGCAGAGATCAGCCTCAGAACATAACAAAGCGGCATTTGTAGTCTTTGTGCTTCAAGTATGGTATGGCCATGGACGCTGCCCTGAGCCTGAAGACCACTACCATCCAACCCGGGCGCCAATCCGAGTGCATGAATATGCAAGCACCCGGCCGCCAATGCTTCTACGATACGCCACAAACACGGGTCTTGGTTGGGAAAGGCCCTGTTTTGACGAGAGAAAGACGCCAGTGACGGGACACTGCAGACCAGGCCAGGTTTGCGCGGTGGAAGGACAACAGCCAGCCACTTGGATCGAAGTGCCTGATTCTTGAGCAGTCTGTCTCTGATACGAAGTCAAGATAGGTGGTCGGAACCCCCCACCTACAGCGGTCACGGAGAAAGGAGCGGCGAGAACCGTTCTGCTCGATGCCGAAGGATATTGGTGCAGAGATCGACGCCTTGACCCATGTGTTGTTCGGAAATTTTACATACAAGTGCGGCAGCTGAATGTCTCGAAAGCACAGTCGCCTAGTGATCAAGGCACCGACCAACCATAATTGGATAAGTTAAGCGTGACAGGCCACCCTCAACCGTTCAAGCTTTCGGTTCTGTCAGCCCCATCCACGCGCTTCGATGGCCGGGTGGCTTCCAACCCTGACGCCATGATATGCCGATGCCTGACATAATTGCCTGGAGTAGGGCGAAGAAAGATCGACGGTCCCCTGTCAGATGCCCAGGCTATGTTTCAGGCCCTGACGGGTCTAGTCATCCTTACACAACGACACGTGAGGCCCAAGAAGGTTTCATCTCCACGCACGGCGGATGCGGCATAACACTCCTAGGACAGCAGGAGACCGATTTCTATGGAGCCGACGGCCAACGGTTTACTGGCGGGGGGCTTAGTGCTATGACCAGGGCAATGCCGAAAGCTCATGTGGAGTAAGTCGAAATAGAGGGTCATCGATTTCACGATCAGAAGTTCCGAAGGGGCGTTGATGATTGCGTAGATTATTGACGAGCCAATAAGATATCCCCTTACCCGAAGTGAGGAGAAGGGGGCGGCGCAGGTTTCCTTCATAAACCAAGGACTGGTGAGCTTGTCCAGAACTGGACGCGGCAGAGCTCATGGGCTCGCAGGCTGCAAGTCCTCGTGTTCTCCAGTACAGATCGCTGGGGCCATCTGATATTGGTGTCGGTTCCCGCCTAGCTAGGCTTGAGTTGGCCGGTACAAGCTGCTTATGCCGGTGCCAAGGGCGGCATCGTCGCCCCTCCTGTCCGTATGGGGCGTCTGGGAGTATACTTGATATTTGTGATATCGAATGACCGAAAAAAAATGGCAACATGTCATTGCTTTGTCTTCCGAAGCATGGTTGGCCATGAGAAGCAGACCGACAGTACGAGTAAACGAAAGCATGGCGAATGAAAACGAGGCTCGACCTTGAACCGGATCGGGCCGTCCATTGAGAGTATTTCTCAAGCCAACGGTTGTGGCCCGCAGTGTAATTGTTGTAGCCAGAAGGGGTGGTGAAACTAAAGCCGTTGAAAATACTGCTACAGGCATCAAGCGCGTGCATTTGCAACAATTGAGACTGGAAAGTTTGGGGCCGTTCGGCGCGATTCCAGTCAGATCTTTGTGCAATGTGACATATGACTGTTTCCAGACTCTCAAATCGATCAACTGTTATCTCTTGCTGCCATGTTTTGTTGTTTGAGGCTGGGTTGGCTTGATCGTGCTGCAGCGAAGAAGAGGTGATACAAAATCAAGTAGGACTATGCTGTAAGTGCTTCAGCGTGGCAGCAGCATCAGTGGCAGCATCAGTGGCAGCGGTGATGGCAGCGGATCGACACCAATAAAGCAAAAGAAGCAGGTCAGTGTTGTATCCAGCTGCAGGAGGATGTTGCACCAATCGACTAGGATCACAGGGAGGTTGAGGCTGGAGCTGCCAGTAACAGCATGGGATTCCGTGCATGTACACTTAGGTAGGTAGATATGAGACTCTGACTATGGCCCTCACGGAATGCCAAGGATCCCTGAAATTTTGTGGGATGCAGGCTGAAAGCTGCAACAAATCAGCGAGGGCCGGCGGCCTTTGTTGTGCATTGGCCCAGCTGGGTTTGTAGGCATGGTCCCAGCTTTCTGGGCAGCCCGATCCTGGGGTATCGTTCGTACATATGGTACTCTTGATCTTGATTGAAGCTGCAATGGCTATGGCGGATGAAACGTTCGCTACCGCGAAATCAAAGCTCGGATGTCAGATGGCGAAAGGCCGCGAATGGGCCGTGTTCTGAGTGGATAGACACGCGTAATGGGCGCGCCATAACTATCCTGTCTCGGTGGAAGATGCGAGTGCATGGGTGGATGGACGATCAAGTTGGCTCTCAATGGCTCAAGATTGGGTGAGGTTGAGGTTTGAAAGGCGGCAGCAAGCGAAGTTGTCGTGCACGGGGCAGTCATCCTTGACCGGTCGAGACTCCTCCCATCTCCCACATGGCTTCTACCCTGTCTTGTCTGTTGATCCCCCGGGCGGCGGCCATAATCCTGTAATGCTATTGGCTGAGACGGTCATATCATGGAAATTGAAAGGCACAGTGCGATCAATTAGACCCGCCATTCAGCGCCCCCATTCTCCCGCCTTTCTCCTGCCGCTTGTCAGAGGTCAAAGGTGTGGGCACCTTCCACTGTAAGATAAACTTTTCCCTGCGTAGATCCCATCCGTGTGCCCCGGGCGGAAGACCTCTTCAATACCTTAGACTCAGTAGAGCCTCATATTCCCAACCCCTACCTCGATTATCACTGAAAGGACGCCTGACAAATTTCAAGGTACTCAAACTCATCCCTATATTCTGTACGCTCGGTTGGCTGCTTGAGTGAACTGTTATAAGCATATGTGATGCTGCCCTACTTCATTGGAGTTTTATATGAATCCATAGATATCTTCTCCACTATCAAACAACAGCGTCGCACGGCCTCATCAAACATTCTTCCTTCCATTGTCATTGTTCCCACTGTGGCGTCAATCAATCTAGCCGGCAGAAACAAGATAGGCAGTAGGATAATGACCTCTAGGACCTTTGGCGAGGTTACCACATGCGTCATGGGAGTCGAGACAAAGGTCCCCAACTTTGAACTTTGTTATGGCCGTTTGTTTCAATCCTTCTCTAGACTTAAAATCGGGCGTTACAGCGGGGAATATGGTTATGTTGTCTTCAGGTCTAGTGCGTTTTGGCTGCAGCTGCAGCCAAGAGGCAGAAATCATGTTCCTTCTCGGCTCCTCAAACTGCTGTTTGGCCATAAATGACTAGCTCAGACGTCCCACTTCACTCGAATGGCGTTGGTCCACTGGTTGCTGTATCGAAGCATGAACAGACCTGGCAAAACCTTGTCAAGTGATCTCATCACGTAATGGAACTTTTTCGTGAGCAGAATTAATAAACTCTATAACGGTGTCAAGCAATAGTCAAAGCAGAACGCTCTTAACCATAGGGGGAGTGCGATCCAGTGTAACACATTGGCCTACCTGGAGAGTCAGACTGCACGAGATCGCTTTTAGGGTGGCACTGCACACTTGACGGATATAGCAGCAAGACATCCATAGTCAAGAAAAAATACAGCTAATCATGCTCGACCCAAGTTTCCGCCTCAGAATGCGCCTTGCGGCAAGCTTGTTCTACTCTGGAAGTGGTTAAGCTATGGCGACGAGGAACACATGCTGCGTGCCAATGGTCACCCTATAGCCAGATTGGACACTCCCAAACTCGGTTTCCTTGGGTCATATGGACCCAACTTGAGCAGTAAATCCTGTTGTTGAGTTGCATAGTTTCTATTCCTTTGTATCGAAAGAGAATAGTCCGTTTTGAGAGATACAGGGGTTTTTGTGGCTTATCATACTTCAATTTTGGTCTGGTAGTAAGTATCAAGGAAAGAAAATGACTTGAAATACAATGCATGCCCAAAAGACTTTCCACTAAGTGCACAACGAATCGACAGAACTCTAAAACTTCACCTGGCATTGGGTTTGGAGACACCTACCTTCTCGATACGTGCATGGACCCTCTCAACCACCAGCTCGGGATAGCTCATTACCGTCCCTATAAGATCTCAGTCATCTAGTTGAAGAGTTTTTACGACATGAAGGGACACCGGAGATTACTTGACAAATTGCCTTGAGGTTGCTCAGCCGTCTTTTCCCTTCTAATCGGGCCTGAAGTAGACCGATTAGCCAGATTTGTTCGCTTCTGTTTTCCGGATTGAGCATCTTGTCAAACCAAACTACCTAGGCTAACTTGAACTGTAAGAACAAGAGGCAGAAAAGGGGCTTTGGCCAAGGACCAGACCCTCTGCGGTGTTCCTTTCTCACGGTTGCTTACTTGGATGCGCGGTAGGGTCTCGAGACTTAGCCTCCCACAATTAAAGCGCTGACCAGCAATAAATTCTCTGCCAAAAAGGCCTTGTGGTATTACATGGGGGAGGTTGGGAGTACAAATCAAACTTCATTTGGTAACCAATAGATCACGAACAGGGGAAAGTTGCTGTATTTTGGCATGATAGATAAGACGTGGGCGATTGTTGATCGAACCAGACAAGGGTTTGATGTGTCTTCCTAATTACTATGTTATCTTTATCAGTCATTCACTGAGAAGCGCTGTCAGTGGTGCTTGGGGTCTTTAAGCCAGATAGTCCAAGATGTTCAAGCTGCTCCCGGAATCTTGTTCCTCATTCCTAGGCCACTGTTAACAAAGCATCTGGACTGCCGCGACCTGGCAACAAATACCGAAAGCTAAAGGACTTCACCCCTCACAGGACTTGTCATGCTGATTTAAGACAATGCATCGTTGTCAAGAACCTGGTTTTGGCGGTTATCCACCCTGGGAGGCGGAAAGGAAGCTGTGTTACCCTCCGGCTTCATGGATGAAACTAGGCACGCAGCTGCCCATAGTTCACGGCACCTTGCCGATGAACGATCCAACAAGCATCAGGAACAATCGTTTACTCATGTTAACAGTTTCGAGGACGTAGACCCTATCACCGATGGAACGTCGTAATAACAAAACGGCCATGTTAAGGCCACTGTTTCTGGGTATCAATCATTGTAAACGCAAGCATGAGGACTTAGAGGTGGCAAATACCCATTCATGTTCTGACCGGTCTTTCTATGATGAATGATTTGATTGACTGGGCAGAGATTGCAGGATGATGTGGCCGTGCAGTGCAGTCTTCAGTCTGATGCTCTAGTTCTGGCGCATGCAGGTTTCCGAACAGTCTATCTCAGATCCCTGATGCGTCTTGTACACAGCCAAGACCCTTGACACTATCGTATAAATCTTTCATGAATCATGCAGTAGATGACATCCATGTTCATGACTTGGTTCTACTTGCAGATGGCAAGGAGCAATAAACTACTGGATAGAACATCTGGCGCTGGCATAATAATAGACAACCTCCTGAGGGGTGGTCATGACTCAAGACAGCGATTGGTACATGGTAATAATGACTTTGCCCTGGTTTATCGACACTCGGTGTAAGTCGACATGACCGTATGCACATCATCGCCGGGGTGGCTGATCAAGGCAGAAGCCACGGCAAGTAAATGCATGAACACTGCGTTGGCCCTGAAATGGTCTATAGAAGGACTTTTGGTGCAAGTAAGCAGTCAGGCCTGGGGGCTACTGACTGATCGATATTTGACATGGGTGCAATCTAATCCCCGTAATGTTTTACCCCCAATATCTTAGACCAGGCTCGAACATAGATGAACGAACCGCGTGTGTTGTTGCGAAGAAGGAACTTGGCCAGCATGTGGGGTAACTTTACCAAGGCTAATATGGGCTTGGCAGGAGATTAACATAGAACCCCTTAGAGTGGTGATTACTCAAACAATCCCGTTGTCAACCATGCCCGTCAGATTGAACGGGGCACTGTTAGTACCTTAGACGGGTGAGTAACAAACGCCTGTGAGATGGAACCGTTCTCGAGCTGGAGCCTTGTGGTCACCTCCACTATCAGGGGTCTTGTGGGCGCCATCGGCAGTGGCTTGGCGCCGGCGGGGCGGCGCAGACTACTAAGCCCAGCTTGGAACTGCCGTCATGGCCCAAAAAAGACGTAATTCGTTGGTTACCTGAGGATTCATTCATGAGAGATGATGACTCTTTCGACCCTTCATTTTCATCATCATTCCTCGGTCGAATTGGTTCCCACTCTACATTACCACGCGAGAATCAGGCCATGGGCGTCAGCTTGACTCATCGAGGCTGATACACGATCCTAGACAAACAGACAAATACCTTCATTCTCGACGTCGCACCTCGATTCTTCCCCTCTTCTCCCTTTCTCACTCCCCTCAAGCTTGCCCTTCAACCACAAAGGCAGCTTTTCCCCGGGCATGCCGAAGAAAAGGAACCACATCAAGTCCTTTAAGCCAATCTCAACGGCTTCTCCGACTGCGTCAACGTCGACGAATAACTCTGGTGAGTGGCTTCCCGTGGTTTAAACATATGCGTACATAAGGTATGCACACAAGCATATGCGCAAGCACACGCCCCTCTAATCGCTCGGCCTCCGGCCACCTCTCGGCTCGCTTCCTTTCGAACCCCTCCCCCATATCTCCAGACCGCGTGGTAGCCAGAGTCTCACAAGTGGTGCGCAGCAGACAAGCCCTCCCGAAGCGTCAATGAATTGCTAGCAAACTTGCGTCGTACCTCGATTAACCCCTCCGCCGCCGGCTCCCAGTCAGCCCTGCCTACAACTGCTCCAAGCGTACCCCCGGCCATCAGAGAGATCCTTCAGATCCCAGACACACCGGCCCCCGCTCCTCGTCGTGTTGTTCGTCCGAGATTCGATGGCAATGGCAGGAGACTCCCCGCTGGCCCTCCTCCCCCGAGGAGCTGGGTCGCCCGCAATTCTGCAGATGCCGCTCGTGAGGCCTCCTCCTTGAGCCAGTCGCGATTGAGCCGCAGAGGGTTGGAAGATACTTGTTTACCGGGAACTTATCTCCCGGCGCGCGGGAGTCTAATAGACATCGTGCTGCAGAAACTTGCATACGAATGGGCTTTCCACCGAGTGTACAATCAGTACCATCTGTACTTTGTGCCCAACCATTTGAAGGCAGCTTTGATCCGCTATGTTGGAATCACCAGCGAAGACGGGCTCTCTCTAAGTGATCTCAAGGTTATTTTGCTGCCACCGCCTGATACTTTCGAGGAGGATGAATTGGATAGCTTGACGGCTTCGAACCTGGAGGTCAACTACCTCGATCTTTCGGGCTCCGCTTGCCGGTCAATTAAACTCAAGGACATTAGTGACCTGCTGTTCCCTGTCAGAGACGAGGAACCTACAACAGAACTGCAGGACTCCTGGGATGCGTCCGAGAGTATTCCTATCCCTCCTCGAACTTTGCTGCCCAACCTCACCCACCTTTCACTTGCCTTGCATCCTCGCCACGCCTCAACTGCATCTTGGAAGCAGCTCCTTTCCTTGTCTTCTAAGCTGACCACACTTACACATTTGAGTCTGGCATACTGGCCCGAGCCGTGCTTGACACCACAGGCTCGCCTGGCCACCGTTTCCTCTCCACAGGGGCATCGTATTCCCTACGGCGGGACGAATCTCTATTCACACTCGCTTGATCACGACTGGAGCGAGGTTTTACTCGTCTTGCGCATGTTGAGTAAGAATCTATATGCGCTCGAGTTTCTTGACCTTACAGGCTGCTGTCCTTGGTTCCATGCGCTGATGGCTGAAACCGGCCATGACTTTGTCAACTGGGCCGATCACTGGGGCAAGATAACCGAGCTTCGGCTCTATACGGGATGGAATCCTGGGCCCGAGGCAATGCCGTCTGAGAAAGCGAGCTTTTCAGAGGCTATTCAAACGGCAAAGAATGTCGAAAGACATATTCGAACAATGAGAGCTGGCAAAGGAAGATTTATTGTTGTAGAACGCGACAGTTTAGACGATATGTAGACAGCGAATTCGCATGACATGTACAAGTTATTCAGCAATCCTCCATCAATCCCTAGATGGATCAATCTCCAGAGCGAGGTCTGGCTGCCCAGAGAGCTTTGAACCCGCTATCCAAGGCCAGAAGACTCTTTGGTTCACCAATCTCGACGACACAACCCTTCTCCATTACAACTACGCGGTCGAAATCGATGATGGTATTCAGACGGTGGGTGATGAATACGACAGTATGCTCTTTGAATTCGTTCTTGATGATGCCTTTCATGATCTCTTCGGTCTTCTGGTCCACACTGGCGTTTTATCAGTCCCTATGGGTTTTAGGTCCTATTCGTCTTGACTCACCTGCTCGTTGCTTCATCAAGTAGAACGACTCTTCCGTCATGCTTTCTGAGCACCGCTCTCGCTAGAAAGAAGAGCTGCTTCTGTCCGTGACTCAAGGTCTCTTCATCGAACGATGCGTCTAAACCACCGCGTTGTTCTATAGCATCGGACAACCCAACAAGACCAAGCGCCGCGTTGATGTCGGACTCAGAGCAGACGCTCAGCGGGTCTACGTTCTGTCGGATGGTACCAGGAAGGACGAACTGGTCCTGCGTGAGGGTTATCAGATGACTACGGATAGTCTCTCGGGGAAGAGATGCCAAGGAGATGCCGTCGATAGTTATACTGCCAGACGAAGGGTCGAGTAGTCGAAGAAGAGCGAGGAATAGAGAAGATTTCCCACTGAGGACAAGCAGTGTTACGTTAGCTAAACAGTAATGATCCCAAAACAAGCATACTAACCTTCCTGTGCGACCACAGATGCCGACTTTCTCTCCTGACTTGATGGCCAAGTTCACCGCATCAAGAGCCCTGATAGTGTCTCCATTTCCGTCTTCATCCCCATACGACGCCGTCAAGTCACTAATCTGAACAGCACCTTTATCCGGCCACTGAGATGGAGGATCCTGTGTCTCTCCTGGCAGATTCTCTTCGCCAGTCTCTTCAGCGAATTGTTTGATACGAGCTACGGCGCCGATAGACGTCTCGATCGAGGTCCAGAACTGAATGAGCATGTTGACCGTCTCGCTCAACGAGATGAGCTGCATGAGCGAAACACCCGTCAAGCCTACATCTACCTCACCGCGCAAGCGAACAGCAAGGCCAACGAGCAGCAGAGCCAGAGCCGTCGTGGTCAGATCGAGTACCAATACAAGCCAACGCTGTACGATCATGAGCAAGTAAAACGGGCGCTGCGAACGATCTACAAGCGCGTGGTTGACTTGGATAACGGCATTTCCCCATCCAAAGGCCCGTATAGTTGCAAGTCCAGACAGGGTTTCTAGGAATTGTGTATATAGGGGCGCTTTCTCCTCAAGGTCAAGCAGACGGAGTTGACGAGAGGTGCGCAGGTAGGCACGCTGGAGGTAGAAGTAGACGGCTCCTAGTAGGGGAAAAGTTGCTGCTATGTAAGGAGTAGAAGAGGCAAGGAGACCAGCCTTTGCAATAGCACCAAAGAAACCTACGTGTTATTAGTAAATGCTCAAAGCTGTAACCCAGGTGAATACTGGCTTACTTGCGAGAGTTACAACAAGGCCAAGGGGCAGATGGTTGTCAACCATTCCAATGTCTTGCGAGAATCTGATTTCATGTTAGATTTAAAGAAGCATTTTGGCACCTAGACTCACCTTGTTGTGATGGATCCGAGATCTGTCTTGGTAAAGAGTGCCAAAGGTGCCCTGCCAAGTTAGTATCAGCCGGTTTACCACATCAAGTCGTGAACTTACCTAATAACAGTAGACAGCAGCCTCTTGTGAAGAGTAATTCCAGACTTTGCCGCTACCAGAACGATAACGAACCTACTCAGCAGTTAGCAAAAGCACTACTGTATACATCACCGCTTTGAGTACCATATCAACACGGCGAACCAGATGACTCCTATGATCTGCAAAGCAGCATATATACCAAGGTAATATCCAGGTCTCTTGTTCCCCTTAGCATTATCGTCGGTCCAGAACTTGAGCCAGATAGCTAGAAAACGCAGTTAGCGCCCGTATCTACTAGATTCTCTCCAGACGGTGGGTACAGACTTGGAAAACTTTCAAGAAAAGCCCAGACAATTTCCAATGCTAGAAGAACAATCATG
Source organism: Fusarium sp. FL617 (assembly GCA_030142105.1). Lineage (NCBI taxonomy): Eukaryota > Fungi > Ascomycota > Sordariomycetes > Hypocreales > Nectriaceae > Fusarium > Fusarium sp. FL617. Next base: position 1,710,942 of record JAREIL010000012.1, on the reverse strand, counting down.
AAAAAGCCGCCAGTGCTGCTAAAGTAGTATCGGTAGACAGTTGGGTCTCCTCGTTGACGGCGCGTGTCTTCTTCCTCTTCTTGTTTCGGGGCGGTTTGTGTTGAAGGAGTAGCCTGTTCAATGTTATCTTCTTCAGGAAGCAACTCCTGAGTTTCAACTTCTGAATGAATCCCCTTGGTCGTCAACAAGGATTGCACATAACCGCCGGCATTTTCGAGGCTGTGAAACGTGCCTTGTTCAGAAATTCGACCTTCCTTGTCAAGACAAAGAACTAGATCGGCAGAAGATAGAAAATCAACTGTCTTACAGTTAGTAAGAAATATAAGCAGTTTTGTACGCTTACCTACCTGATTGAGTAGCTAGAATCACTGTCGTGTTCCATTGCCTGAGCAAGCCATGCTTACTGAAGACGTTCTCAAAAACACTTTGGGCAGTTTGGCCGTCTAACCCACTGAAAACATCGTCAAACAGAGCTGCTTGAGGCTGTGAGTACACGGCTCTGGCCAAGGCCTGGAAACGTCAGTATCCTGCGGTTTATCAAGTTCCACACCAACCACTTACAACTCGCTGCTTCTGGCCTCCGCTGAGAGCAAGACCTTTGCTGCCAATGATTGTATTGTCGCCTTGTGAAAGTTGAGCGAAGTCCTTTCCGAGGGCGCAAGCCTTGACAACGGTTTTGTAAAGATTAGCTTCGAAGCGCGAGTGGCCGATGATGTTCTCGCGGATGGTTTGGTTCTGACTGATCAGTGACTTAACACAGTTCGAGATATTGTCATTCACATACCAGAAGCCAAGCGCTCTGCTCGCACCAGGCAACACTTTCACAGCGCAGATTGATCGTTCCTGTTATATCAGGAACCTCGCCAAGAAGTGCTTTCAACAGAGTACTCTTGCCAGAAGCCACGGGGCCAAGGAGTAGGGCAAGCTGGTTACGACCAACATTAAAGGTGATATCTCGAAGAACAGGGCGTTCCTTCGACCACGAGATATTTGCGTCAGAAGCTCCAATTACACAATTATCCAAGGTAGAGTCTGAAGCGTGGGGAATGGTGGAATCTCTCAGCATGTGCATCTCAATAGAGTCCGTCTCGTTATGTTGGGATGTTCCCGTGCCTGATCGCGACTGCATCCGACGAGGGTCTCGACGTGACTCCTGGGTCAAGAATGTCTGAATCCTCTCAAATGCACCCAAGGCAGCACTCACGTCAAGAATCACCTCGAACATGAAGAATAGTGGCTGCGTCAGGAGAATGATGAGTGACAGGGCAGAAAAGAGTCTAGTCGCGTCAAGTGTCTGAGATGAAGTGGTAGAGACACCTTGAAATAGAGCAAAAGCAGCTACAGGGGACATTAACAGGGGCACCTGAGCAACCGCAGACGTGATACTGCTGACAACTCTGAAAGGCCTCGAGGCCCTGATCTCATCTGCTCGTAGGCCAATGATAGTGTCAGACAGATGTTGGGCTAGGCCAGAACATTTGATACTCTTAATGTGGCCAATCATAGCAGACGTAATACCTGAATTAGGTTAAAACACTTAGCAGGCGATAAGTAAAGAACTGGACTACTGACCAACTCGCTTCTGTGTCTTTCCCAGCCAAGCTATCTGGTACTTGCGTGCCAATGGTGAGACGAGAACGGTAGCAATCAGGGCAACGAGCGAGACGATGATGGGCCCTGAAGCAGCATATCCTATATGCATGCTCAAGAGCCAGGTGGCGATGGCAAGCTGGATGATATTTGCCCAGAACTCATGAATTTCTCTGACAGCTCTTACAATAACATCGACCTATGAAAGAATATCAGTATGAGCTCCACCACTGCCAGGGTAGCGCCTTACATCGGAAGACATGAGTGTCACAGCTGCAGAGTCATCTGTAACTGTGGTGCTCAACTCTGTGGCCTTGGAGAAAACCGCAGACACTAACACGCCTCTCAACAAAGTGACAGAGCGAGCATTGCGATGCCAGTACAGTGCCTGAGATATGGCAATTCCTGAGTAGACCAGGCCGTAAGCTGCTATAAGGCCGTAACCAATGTTGATGGATTGAGAGGCATCGTCGAGAAATACAAGCAATCGGTTTAGAATGAGCGGCTGGCAGATGGTGAAGGCCAGAAGCGCAAGTCGAGGGAGAATAACGGCGATGATGGACCATCGCAAAGTAGTGAAGCAGCAGGATATTAGACGGTGCTTGCGAGCCGGAGCTAGGCAAGCATTTAGTACATGAACATCACCAATGAGATATTTGGAATATGATACTAAACGAAGCTATCTAAGGGGAAGGGGGGTAGACAAACCTTTCTGGTTATGCCAATGCCTCCAAAACCTGTCAATTAATTCTGCCGCGCCCATATCCTCGTCCAACTCAAACAAATCCATCGGCCGTAGTAGTTTCCGAAATCCCGTCAACAACAGCGGCGTTACCCACGCAAAGACGGCCCGGGCATAGAGTCCGGCCGTGACTTCGGGCGAGTGGGTCCCGGCACCGGCGACAAGATACGGAGCTTTACTCCACCCTTCGAGGACGACTAATATCGCCTTTAGGGCAAAAGCCGCTGTGAAGACGGCCGGAATGGCCATATTCACAAATGCGGCAGGTGCAAGCCAGAGTGTGCGGAGAACAGCAATATCCAGAAGCAGAGACACAGCGAAAAAGACATTCAAGAGCGAGGATGGACGAGGAGACTGGGCATGCTCAGCGCGGGAGAGAACACATGACACCAGGCTTGAGCCAAAGGACACACATGCAGCAGCAATAGACACGCCATCTAGACGCGTATCAGAAAGACGAGTGGCCCATAGCACAATAAGTACGAGATGCAGAATAGCCAAGAGGGCGATGGCTACTAGTTTGGCAACCCGAAGACCATGGCCAGTGACTTTGACGGGGGCATTTCTCAGGTGGAAAAGACGAAGGGGGGCAAGAATTAGAAGAAGAGCGGCTGGTGAGAGCACGAGAATAGACTGTTCAAACACAAGAGTGAAATCGAAGCCATCACGGCATTTAGGGCCAATGAATGGCCCGAAAGAGGCGTCCAAAGATGGAGAGCATAGAGACTCGGAAGAATTCATTGTCACAAATCATATAGCGACTGAGTTTGAAAGAAGGAAAGTTATGAGGGTGTGAGGGGAGAGAGAGGTGTTGCTATTTATTTGGGGTATTTACCCTGGTATGGCTGATAAGAAAGGAGATGCAGGATTAGGAAGGTGGTTAACAAACAACATATCAAGTTGAGCCAAGGGATACCAAATTTGGCGACCTCGTTTAGTTACGGATAAAGTCTAACATGGATAGACTTGACCAGTAGGAGTATCTTCCACAGCCTACGGATATACGCGCAAGATATATGGAGTTGTCGTGTCATTTACACGAGAATATGACTCAATTGCGCGCCATAATTTATATAAAATCAATCAAAACGCTATTTCTCCTCTCAACCCGTTCATTCGTTTTGTCTTATTTCGTGGCGTGGGGAAGGTCCATCATAATTAAAATGCAAGTCAAAGTCATCCGGCGTGAGTCACTCTTCCAGTGACTGAGTGACACAATAAATGGTGGCATTGTCAAATGCACTAAAGGCAAGAATCGGGAGCCAGTGACATTCTAGAAATATGGAACTACTATTTACACTAATAAAGTAACTACTGTTGTAAGCCAAGTAAACTCAAATAAGAATATCTATATTTTGTATACACTGTGTATAGTAAGGCAACTTAAATAAAGTGCTTAAATCCTACCACATATTCGAGCCTTGTTTTTCAGAGCAGCATCAAATCACAATAGCAATTGCATCTTTTTGTGTTTTTAAACTCCTTCCCTTTCGTCTTTCGTGTATACTATTCCTTTTGTATTTAAACCCTTCGAAATGACGTCGGCAGCATCTGAATCTGTGGCAACCATTCTTTGCAACTCCAAACAGACGCGCTTCCAAATTACGAACCATCGCGAGGTTTGCAGGCATCAATTCCTCGTTTACCAAGTTTCTAATCATCGGCAGCTCGATATCGATGGTGTCAATATTACTGTTACTTCAGGTGATAAACCCACCGGTAAAGGAAAAACAAAGGCCAAGGGTGAGGGCATCGAGATCCTCACTGGCGCCAAGCTTCGACTCAAGGAAGGTCAGCGCTATGCCCTCGTAGGCCGTAATGGAACTGGAAAGTCCAGTAAGTCTAATTTTATCAGAGTGATAGTCGAGATATTGACCACATATGTATAGCACTTCTCAAAGCCATCGCCGAAAAGCTCATTCCTGGCATTCCAGAAGAGACGCGAATCGCCATTCTGCAGCAAACCAAACTCACAGATGAAAAGTCCGAGAAAAAGTCAGAAACCGTCTCCAGCGATGAAGCGTCCGTTCTGGAGCAAGTGGTCGAGAAGGCCACGGCTAAGCATGCTATTGAACAGGACATCAAGGGTGATTACATCTACCACCTTAACTTCCACCACTTTCTAACACTTGGTGTCTAGACTTGACGGAAGGGATCGATGCCTCTGATTCATTTACTCCAGTTCGAGCGTTTAGACGTCTCAAACATAGGAAACACCAAGAACGCCTCTTTCGTCTAGATAAAGATGCCCGACTTCGCAGCGGCGCCCGCGGTATGCAAGCTCGAAAAGCCCTCACTGCCTACGAGAAGGTCGTGGCCGATTCAAATGAACTGTAACATATTTCTTCTTCCTCTGTCATGATCGTCTTTAACATATCGCAGGTTGGAGCAGTCGAATGAAGATATCTCGCCCGAAACTCTCCAAGCCGAAACGCAAGAAGCAATCGACATGCTTGCTGATCTTCAGCTCCAAGTAGACCCAACTCGCGTATCAGAAACAGAATCTAAAGCCAAAAAGATCCTCACCGGTCTGGGCTTCTCCGACGCTCTCATCCAGAAGCCCATCTCGAGCTTATCTGGCGGCTGGCATATGCGTGCTTCTCTCGCCACGGCTCTAGTCCAAGAGACGGATATACTGATCCTGGACGAGCCTACCAACTTCCTCGACCTACTAGGAATCATCTGGCTACAACGATATCTCCAAAATCTAGAAGAGACAGAGAATCCGCCAACTCTCATTCTCGTATCTCACGACCGCGATTTCACATCTGTCTGCACCGATCTTCTCATCCTCAAGGATAAGCAGCTCACCTATTTCCACGGCGACCTGCCCACCTACGAAGCATCCCAGAGCGAGCGCAAGCAATGGCTCACGACGATGAAGGAGGCTCAGGACAAGCAAAAAGCCCACATTGAAAAGTCCATTGCTGCTAATACGAAAGCCGGCAAGGCCAACGATGACACCAACAAGCTTCGTCAGGCCAAGTCCCGTCAGAAGAAACTTGACAACCGCTGGGGACTACAGGTCAGCGCCAAAGGTGGCCGCTTCAAGCTCAACAGGGATCTCGTTGGGTTTCACCTGACAGCGCGTGAGGACATTGACATTCCACCCGAAGATCGCCCTGTCGTGGTGAATCTTCCTGAACCACCAGACCTGCGATTCCCTGGCGCTCTAATATCGCTTGAGAAGGTTGCGTTCAGGTACTCGGCCAAGACACCGCTCGTTGTTCAGGATGTTACTCTTTCCGTTGGCATGGGCGATCGAATCGGTGTTCTTGGTCTCAATGGTGCTAGAAAGTCTACGCTCATCAAACTCCTTGTGGAGGAGACCCTGCCAACATCGGGCACGCTCACAACACATCCTCGACTAAAGCTAGGATACTACTCTCAGCACGCTGTTGAGGCACTGCAAGCCCTCGGCCGTTCAGAACCTACATTGACGGCTCTCGCTCTCCTCACCCGAGAAGTCGAGGGAGAACTCACTGAAGGCGACCTCCGTGGTCTTCTAGGCCAACTCGGTCTCCCTGGTAGAATCGCCTCCGACGTACCCCTGTGCAAGCTTTCAGGAGGGCAGGTTGTGCGCTGCGAGCTCGCTCGCCTACTTTGGCGACGACCACATTGTCTCGTTCTCGATGAAGTCACTACACATCTTGACTACGAGACCGTGACAGCATTACGAGAGGCACTAAGGGATTGGGAGGGTGCTGTAATCCTGGTGAGCCACGACCGATGGTTCATGCGTGGCGTAGTCGAAGGTGCGATGGAGGAAGATGAGGAGTCTGATGAGGATGTCGACGATGTAGAGAATGCGAGGAGACGCATTGTGTATCGTTTGAAGGGGGGCAAAATGAGTGCCTTGGAGAACGGTGTAGACGAGTTTGAGCAGCTCATGGAGAAAAGGGTGAAGAAGCTGCTTCAGGACTGAGAAGTATTCTAGTGCGAACGCTATAGAGAATGCCCGACGGTCTGGTCTATAACCGAATGCTTAGCATGCCTCGGAGGGGGGGGGATTCCAGACGTGTGACTTCACCTCTACTATAGTATCTACATTGCAATAAATTTATAATAAATTTGATAAAGAGTTTAAATAGATTTAAATAAACATCTTAATATTTAGTAATACTTAGCCTAAGTTATTACTATATTTTATCATTATTTATAAATAAGTTTTAAGATAGAGGCATAAGTTTAATAAGTCTTAGTTGATTTGGCGTCTGGAGTCTACTACCCAACTGGGCATGATAGCGATAACCTCATAGCCTCAAGTACGGCCTTCCAAAACACGAGGGTTTGCCAAGATCTTGAAAAGACTGTGGTCTAGCATCCTAATGCTCAATTCGCCATCTTTGGGGATCTCAACAATGGTCCCGTCGATGCACACCTTCCGCCATCTTTCATCGTCCTCTAATATCGAAATTTTGACCTCATCGACTTCATCGTAGCCAACTCGTTCACCGTCTGGCCAGTCCATGCCAACATGACTACCCTCATCATACGCCTTCATCATGACGTTCATTGTCCGTTCACCACCAATGGGTCCAAAATGCACAAGTCGGAGCTGCGACTGCAGTGGTAGCGTGGCGGGCGAGATTGCGAACTTGCGCTCGAGGTTTGAAACGAGAGCCGTGAGCACATAAGCGTGCGTTTCACGAGGTACATCCTCGAAAGTAGTAGAACCACGGCGACGGATGGAGACGTTTGCAGCATAGGCGTGAGACTCTTTCAAGAGTCCTTCGGCGACCATGCGGAACCGTTTGTCGCCGTGTGCACGATACTCGGGAGTATCACTCTCATAAACAATGCTCGCGTGAAACCCATAGCTAGCCACGATGGAGCCCTGGAGGTGCGTAATAGAGGTTTCTTGCTTTTGAAGTTGAGTTGATTCGCTGTCTGAAGCTGTACCATTGGTCTTGTTGGCGAATGTAACTATGTGGGATCCAGATGAAAAGGACGCTCGAAATACGGGAAAATCGGCGCCAACTCCCTGGAACAACGTTCGAAGTCCAAGTACGAGTGGACTAGGACCTGGTTCGGAGTATAGAGGTTTGTGGGTTGAATGAAAGAGAGCGTTACCTGTCCCAAAGGGAAGCAGCGCAATCGTGGGCGGAACCTCAGGTACCTCGTTTCCATCAGAACCATTGAGGAGGTCTACAATGCCACCATCTCCGCTGAGAAGTACAATCGTTCTCGCCTTTGAACGCTCGTCTGAAGTCCACAAGGTTCGTGCATAGTCCCGAATGGTCTCTGAGCTCTCTGTATGAATGAGACGGAATTGCGGCTTGCCAGAATCGTCTCTTGCAAGCGCAGTCCATAAAGGATGCAGTAGATATTTCCATGCTTTCGGGGCTAATCCGACGCCTGACTTTTCAGAGACGATAATGTCCACTTTGTTTGTGACACCGTTTTCGTTGGTGATGTTATGCTGCAGATGAGGCAGCAAGCTGTCCACTACAAAACTCTGAAGTTCAGAAGGTATATCCTTGGTTTCAAGTATCAAGAGTTCAAATGGAAGCTCTTTGTTTTCGGGGTCCTCTTTAAGCAGATACAGAAGATAGGACGAATGCGAATCTGTGTCAGATATACCTGCTCCACGAACCAATACGAGTTCATGGCGAGAAGCACTCCAGGATGTCCCGGTGCGAGACCACGTCAAACTCTCCTCGGTGATCGAGAAATTTTCAACCTTCATAGTCGAAACTGCTTCAAGGCTTGCCGAAGGGGCGGACATGTTGTCAAGCAGTAAAAGGTCAAAGGCGGAAGTGGAGAGAAAATGGAAAATGATGTGGTATCTTTATTGTAGTTTGACAGGCACTATCTGGCCAATCATAAATACGCGCAACGGGTGCTCGCAGGTGTAAACAGACCGTCCGACAAGTCACACCGGACGACGGCAAGGAATATGTGGTCGACTCAAGCGAGAATCTAGGCAATAATTTTGTTCGGGGTCAAAGGCGAACTTGGGAGTGATGAAAAAGACAAGTCCAAAAGCCCTCAACAGAAACTCATCTCAGCCTTTGTGGGGCTGTTGCTGACGAACAAATTCTAGGCACGCCAACGGTCTTGCGCAATCGGTTTCAAATCCAACAGGATCGCTCGCTTTAGCCGGTAAGACGAAGCAAATAGTGACAAGAACAATGATGTTAAGATGCACATTATCACCGGCGACTCGCTTTGGCCAAAGGACCCCAGTTTTCTCGCGGGTTCATCTGGTATCGCACGTACTTCTGCTCTCCACGTCTGCGTGCAAGACGTGCTAGATTCTCGTCAAAGACGAGCGTCTTGCGCAACTCCATTTCGCTCGGAACATTCTCGTCTTCGCCATTTGGTGCCTCCTTAGAGCTGGCCTCGGCACCTGTTTCAGCTGCGCCCTCCTGTTCCACACCCTCCATTGCAGAGGCGTCGTCTTTGGTTGTCTCTTCTGTAGCCTCAGATTTCTCTTTTCCAATAATTCCAGCATCGCTCAGAATCTTCCACGCTGCTGAGTTCTTCTTGATACTAGCCTCCTTAACTGGCGACTTCTGGCGGATCCATTCTGTGATAATCCACCAGATTGTGGACCATGGAGCATCAGTCTTGATGCTGCCTGGTCGGCAGTGACTTCGAGCGGTGCGGTAGCCTAGATGAATCAAGGCTCCCCGAACCATATCCTCACTGGGAGTCACACAGCTCACTACGTTGGCCAGGCGGCTGGGGATGACGAAGAACGGATACTGGTCAACAGTCGCAAGCTGAGCATCCTTGGGGTCCACAGGCTCCTTAACCTCGGGGCCAGGCAAATATTCTTCGAGGGCCGTTCGTAGCATACCCTCAAGTCTGGGCATTGTGCCATAAATAGAGCGATCGGCTTTCGGAATCTGCTCAAGAAGTCTTTCAATGAACTCCTGAGAATGGATGTGTCCGCCATACATAGGGCCGTTAATGTGCATCTTCATGCCACAGTGGTCGCAATGTCGGTCGGCTGATGGTCCCTGAGCCATGGTGTGTTTGTAAAAGGCACCGTTGCCTTTCTTGTTCGGAGCTGGCCTGCTCCTCAACATGGGTTGCGTCTCCCAAGCGCCGCAGCCCGCGTCACAGCTGTAGACCAGCATGGTCTTGGAAGCAAGAAATTTGACCGATTGAGGGGATTTGGTCACCTTAATGAAGAACTTGGTGTAGAAATCGATTGAGAGTGAGAGAAGAGGCTCGATTGTCAAGCCATACCTGGCCGCCGAGGTGGCAACGGCGTTTAGAACGAGTCGCAAACCGGCTTCGTGGGAATGCATTCCCTTGATCGGAACTCCACCGTACAGAGCAAATGTCTTTTCGCAATAGCTGTGACCCGCCCACACCGCACTATCCGTGCAAGTAATGCAAAGAAGACCACCATCGTCCCTCACAGATTGTACGGCGGCGTCAAAGAAAGGTGCGGCTGTGCCATAAGGGTCAAGGTCGATAATATCAAATTTGTTGGCCTTGCCCGGGCTTCCCGTCTTATCCCTGTTCGATAGATCGTCCGCAATTCCACGATACATGAGCGCCAGCGCATCGCCTTGGGTAACGGTGATCTTGTCCTCAAGCCCGTTGTGTTTGGCATTCATCCTGATAGATTCGGCAGCAGTGTCGGACAAATCATTGGCCTTGACAGAGGTCACGAAGGGTAGCTCGTGAGCATATCGAAGCGCTCGCAATCCTGAGGCCGAGAGTGCATCCAGGATACGGAACGAAGACCTATAGTCTTTCTTGGGCTGAGGCGCCTCCGTTTCGTCAGGCTTGGCAGCTTCTTCAGTCTCTTGCGGCTCGGCCTCTGGGGGGTTCGGGGCTTTCTCGGTGGGCTTTTGAACGTCGTCACCTCGCTTTCGCTTCTTCCCTTGCTTCTTCATCCTTGAATTATATTGTTCTTTTCTCTTCTCCAGAGACATTTCGCCGTATGTCTTGATCGCGAGAACGGAGAGGTCACGGTTGTACTGCTGAATAGGATTGTAGAAGACCTGCTGAACTTCCCCGCGATCTTCGCCAATCTTAGCACCTTGGGGCACCAGAATGGTCGCTTTTCCCTCCGTAACCGTCCTGTACTCCTTCCCCTCGACAGTCACGGTATCCGTGTTGACCTTGTCCGCCGCCATTTTGGTAGTGGTCGAGAATTGGCGATGCGCAGTCGTTTTGTCGCAAAAGATTCGGTTGTCGCGATGAAGATGGAGGATTGGAGTTCTGAAGATTCGTGGTGAACGGCTCGTAAATCCAAGAATCGCTCCAGCGCCAAAACCTGACCTTGATCTATAGGCAGTGCGAAGCATGCAGGCTTGATGCTTCAGAAGAATTTGCATTGCTGCACAGCTTGTGGTTAAAGTAGAGCTAAAATTTAAGAAATTCTGCCGTCCGTTTTGCGTTTGGGCACGAATCAGGCAGGCGGTGTGAGCCACGATTTGGTCTATGAGCAGATGTGAGGAAATTCAATGTGTTACGGACGTACATTAACTCATTATAGATGATCATTTTAGAGTTAGATGATTACTGGCCTGGATAATTATCTTGAAGCTTAGGGCTGGTATTCTCCAGATAATCTTGAAGACGCCAGGAAGCATTGATACCATCCTCCGTCAAATCTTACTACCTTTAATTGACCGGTCAGAGTCGCTTAGGGACTGAGTGACCAGGCATTTATGTTCTTGAACTTAGCAGTGTCTCCTACGGAAATTTTAATTGAGCTAAGCAATTCCATCACATGAGCAAGTACTCGAGACACTAGATGGTGGAAGCCGGTAACAGCGGATAGAGACGAATCCCAAGAATTGATGCCCCCAGTCTTCACTAGGGTATCATGATGAGTGCTATTTGATGTACAACGGATTAAAGGTCATGGCCTGCATCGACGTATGCTGTATGAGCTCTGGCGGTTTGCTCTTGATCGACCATTATTAAAACCATACAGATAACGATGTGAGCCAGAATCCGTCTGGTTCAAGAATACGGTAATAGAGGTATAGCTGTTCCATGCCACAATTCTTGATCAATTTTAATAAAATCTTGGAAATTTGGGTATCTCATTGCTAGCTTCAGGGTAGGTAGGTATGTTGTGTTTGACAATGCCGTGGAGAAGAGATCGACAAGAGAGGCTGTTCTAGACTCCAAGTTCTCCATGGACACTCATGGGTCGTGCGGCGGGTGGAGGCATAAACCATGATGCCCGCGGTTACACGTAAACGTAGCACTGTATAATCAGATCATCTTATTGTCATGACATTGACTATACCTGAGATTGAGCGGTCAATGACAATGCGATATAGTAGGTGCACATATCATGATACTTCAAATAACCTGTTTCTTAACCATCGGAATTTTAAAATCTGGAAAACCAAGCCTCGAGATCAAGGCGCAACAAGAGCTCCGAGCTTCGCCCTAGACCGCGACTCCAAGTATGCCCCGCCCTCCACCGAGTGTTGAGCTGACGGGACGCTAATGCCACAGATGGAGAATTTGGATTGCACTTCAATGACGTAACTAGCAGCATAAAACCAGGTTTGAAGCATGTGAATGAGATTGCAATTCTAGGGGCCTTCAGTCTCAACAGATCTCATAAAGTCCATAAGAAGTAAAACAATCAAATGAGATATGGTATCTATGTATTAACTGGTATGTAGAATTGCCCAATCTCCTCACCGTGAAAATGGAGGCTGGAAGAGCCGCACACGGATGGAAGCTTCCCCTCACCCTCCCACCCTCCTCCATCCTTTCTAGCCTTTCAAGTTTGCGAAGCTTCCCCTGGCGGCGCTGGGATAATTTGGCTCGGAAACGTTCAAAGCTAGGCCAACTCCGTCCAAGGCTCAAGGTACAGTTGTTCTCCGCCTCATGTACTACTCGTATCTCAGTGCATGGATATTGAGAATTTGTTGGAGCTAAGCTAGGAACATCGTGGTTTATGTTTGCTTTCTTCGACTTTGTCGCGACTAGCAAAAGCCAATTGCTCCTCTATTGGCCATGCGTGATTTGTTGAATCCTATTTGCTACTGCGCAGAGCTTCGTAAACCGCCCTCTCGATGCTACCAGGAACGATATCTTGGAAGTAAAAGAGCCCGGTAGTCCCGGCCAACCAACCTGGTTCCCCGTGTTGACCGCTCAAGGCCAAGGTACTGTAGTACAAAGTTGGTTTCCAACGAACCCGACAGGATGGGACGGATAGGTAGGATAGGATGGGTGCTTACCTTAGTACTGTACTCAAGTTGAGTTGGTGTTGTGTGCTGAATAAAATAATGCACTTGTTGAGCTGTCCAGATTCGGTTACATAGATATGGCTTGATTGTGACGAGCCTCTTTTGTTTTTCTTCTCTTTTTTCTCCTTCTCTTCTTTCGGCGTAGATGAGGCTTATCTTACTTCCTTCCTACTCTGCCGTGGTCTTTCCGTCCTTCACCTCGTCAACCCAGGTTCCATCTCTCACCTTCTTTCCAAAAAACATCCTCCCGCCTCTATTTGTTCCTAGACACCTTTCTCTCCCTTTCAATCTCTTCCTGGCCTATCCCGTCGACTGATTCAGGCCCTTCCCCTCCCACCATCACCTTATTTCTGGGAGATCATCCCTCTTGTCCCTCGCTCAGGTCGTCGATCCCGCTCGATATCCCAGATCCCAGATCCCTGAACCGAACCTGTGAGTCCACTAAAACGGCCCAAGCAGCGTCCTCAAAGCTCACTGACGACCGAGCCCCCACTAAGTTAACTTACCTACTGCGGACGCGAGCCGTTAGCCATCGATCAATAGCTCCACTGCGACAGGCACGTTGCGTAGTGCAGGGCGCTTCCTTGGTTACCGTCTCAGTGCCTGAGCGAGCTATTGTCTTGTCGTCTCGCGGGGCACGCAGCGTCCGCTCTTCTCTTCTCTCATCATGAGTCCACCACACACCATGACTTCCAACGAGGTTTATTTGCTGCCGCTCAATGATGATGGTTCGCCTCAGGTGCAAGGTGAATACATCTACCTCGCTCCCAGGTCTGATGAGCCTGTAACGATTCGTTTTGCCATTGAGGGCACCTCGTCCATTTGTCGTCATGGCAGCCTTTGGGTCAACATCCCCGACCAAGGTGAAGAGTTTCGTCGCGAACAATTTCGCGAGTTCAAGTAAGTATTTGACTCTGTTTGCGGCCCAATTGATCACTTTTGGGGCAGTATAGACTGTTCCAATTGTATTCAAGGAAAGCGATCAAGACGGCATAGCTAATACAGACGCGACACAGACTTACACCAGACTTCAACCGCACCCTCGAGATCTCCATCCCCATCTACCAACCTGGTGCCTACGCCTTTTACACGACCTACGCTGAGCTCCCTGACCTCAAGAAGGAGCTAGAAGCCAGCTCTGAACAAAAGGAAAGCCTCAAGAAGACACCGCTCTACTACATCGATGTTGCGCCAAGGCTCAAGCTTGACGGCCGGCCGTTGCCGTTGCCTGCCTTGTCAATCTTCTCCGTGATCAGCAAGTTCATGGGCAAGTACCCCAATGACTGGGAGCGTCACCTCCATGGCATTAGCGACCGCGGCTACAACATGATCCATTTCACTCCTCTTCAAGTGCGTGGAGTGTCCAACTCCCCGTACAGTTTGTATGACCAACTCGGCTGGGACCCGGCTTGCTTCCCAGCAGGCGAAGAGGATGTGAAGAAGATGGTGGAAAGTCTTGAGCGCAATCATTCCCTTCTGAGCCTGACTGACATTGTGCTAAACCATACGGCTAACAACACCAAATGGCTTGAGGAGCACCCCGAAGCTGGCTACAACTTGGTCACCGCCCCATGGCTCGAGTCTGCTTACCAGCTTGACACACAACTCCTAGAGTTAAGCGATAACTTGGAGAAGCTTGGGCTACCCACTGTGGTCAAGTCTACCGACGATTTGCTGCTTATCATGAACGCTATCAAAACAGAAGTCATCGCCAAGATTAGACTGTGGGAGTACTATGCGCTCGATGTCGACCGAGATGCCGATGAGGCGGTCAAGGCTTTCTCCAAGGGAAGCAAATACAGTTCCGAAGACTCTTCGGATTTCGAGACAAGATTGGAAAACGTCAAAGTTGCATCGGTCAATGACCAGGTCGCTTTCTTCAGGGAGTTGGGTATAGCAGGCCTCGACCGAATGGGTGAACGCTTTCGAAAGCGCGTCAAGCCTGAGGTCGCCGCGAGCTTCTTGGCAGCCGTTGGTTCTTCTGATGAAAACGCAGCAAGAGCCAAGATTGCCGAGATCTTGAACATCCTCAACGTGGACTTCTACAAGGAGTACGACTCTGAAGTGGACGATATACTTGACCAAATATTTAACAGAATCAAGTATGTTAGACTCGATGACCACGGCCCCAAGCTTGGCGAAATCAATAAGGAGAACCCCCTGATCGAGCCTTACTTTACTCGACTCCCCAGCAATGACACCACATCCAAGCTTAAGCCTGAAGAGATGGCTTTGGCTAACAATGGATGGGTTTGGGGTGGCAATGCCTTAGTCGACAACGCAGGCCCTGATTCAAGAGTCTACCTTCGCCGAGAAGTGATTGTCTGGGGTGACTGCGTCAAGTTGCGGTACGGTTCAGGTCCCAAGGACAACCCCTGGTTGTGGGAGCATATGACCAAGTATGCCCGTACATTAGCAAAATACTTTGCCGGTCTCCGTATCGACAACTGTCACTCTACCCCAATTCATGTTGCTGAACACATTCTTGATGAGGCGCGTCGAGTGCGTCCTGACCTATACGTGGTTGCTGAATTGTTTACGGGTTCCGAGGAGATGGACTACGTTTTTGTAAAACGACTCGGTCTCAGCTCTCTTATCCGTGAAGCCATGCAGGCATGGAGCACGGCCGAGCTTAGCCGACTTGTACATAGACATGGTGGTCGCCCCATTGGAAGCTTCGAGGTTGATGAAGTCTCCAAGTCAGATGTCCGCACTCCTTCAAGCAGCCCGACAAGGGCCAAGAGCGGCGACACGAATGGAAATGGGCCACGCTCTAGAGAGATCATTCGAACGATCAAGCCAAGCCCTGTACATGCCCTCTTTATGGACTGCACTCACGACAACGAGACACCGGCACAGAAGCGTGACGCTCGCGACACCCTACCGAACGCTGCTCTTGTCAGCATGTGCTCAAGTGCTACCGGTAGTGTCATGGGTTACGATGAAATCTACCCGAAGCTTGTAGACCTCGTGAACGAGACTCGACTTTACACGTCTGCCTCTTCCGGATCGAAGTCAATTAAGATAGGAGGTGGCGAGGACGGAATCGGCGGCGTCAAGAAGCTGCTTAACCAGATACATACTTTGATGGGCAAAGATGGATACGATGAGACTCACATTCATCATGAGGATCAGTATATCACTGTTCACCGAGTGCACCCCGAATCTCGCAAGGGTTACTTCCTTATCGCACACACCGCTTTCCCCGGTTACGGCAATGGCAATGGTGACTTTAGTCCCGTTCATCTTACTGGTACCAAGGCTCGACACCTGGGTAGCTGGATGCTCGAAGTTGATGCTGCCGAGGAGGCGACGCAACAAGTGCTTGACGACAAGAAGTACCTACGCGGCTTGCCTAGTCGAGTCAAGGATGTGCCCGGCATTCGAATGGAGATCAGCGGTGACGACACCATTATCACCGTGCGTGACAGATTCCCTCCAGGAAGCATCGCCCTTTTCGAAACTTGGATTCCTGCGGCCGAGCATTCCTCAGGCTTGGACAATTATGTTACATCAGGAGCCAAGGCGGCATGGAACGAGCTCAGCTTGTCCGACCTCAACTTCTTGATGTACAGATGCGAAGCCGAAGAGCGAGCCCAGAGCGATGGCCAAGACGGTGTATACGATATTCCTGGACATGGAAAGCTTGTTTATGCTGGTCTTCAGGGATGGTGGAGCCTGCTCAAGAACATCATCAAAGACAATAACTTGGCTCACCCGTTGTGCCAGAACCTTCGCGATGGTCAATGGGCTTTGGACTACACCCTGGCGAGACTGCAAAGAATCAGTGCCACTCCAGGAAATGAGGCTTTGGCACAGCCCTTGAGATGGCTACAAGAGCGATTCGATGCTATTCGAAAAATTCCTAGTTTCCTACTGCCTCGTTACTTCGGTCTCGTCCTACGTACTGCCTACATGGCAAGTTGGGAAAGATCTCTTGAGCTCATGAATGCGAGCGTCCGAGACGGGCAATGGTTCTTGCAAAGTCTCGCTATGGTCAGCGTTCAGCAGGTTGGCTATGTCAAATCGGCATCCTTGTGGCCAAACAAGTTGGTCCCTTCTTTGGCTGCGGGTCTTCCTCACTTTGCTGTGGAGTGGGCCAGATGTTGGGGCCGAGATGTTTTCATCGCTCTTCGTGGACTTCTCATTGGTACTGGTCGTTTTGATGATGCCAAGGAACATATTCTTGCGTTTGCCAGCGTATTGAAACACGGCATGATTCCCAACCTTCTCAGCAGCGGTGATGCACCCAGGTACAACTCCCGAGATTCCATCTGGTTCTTTCTTCAGTGCATTCAGGACTACACAAAGCATGCCCCCGAGGGCGTCGATATCCTTAAGGCCAAGGTCAAGCGTCGTTTCCTACCTTACGATGACACCTGGTTCCCTACAAATGACGAGAGGGCATACTCCAAGGAGAGTACCATTGAAGAAGTGATTCAAGAAGCACTCCAAAGACATGCATCGGGTATGAAGTACAGGGAGGCCAACGCCGGTCCCCAGATTGATAGCCAGATGAAGGATGAGGGCTTCAACCAGGAGATCCATGTTGATTGGAACAACGGTATCATCTTTGGTGGCAATCAGTCCAACTGTGGCACATGGATGGATAAGATGGGCGAGAGTGAGCGAGCAGGCTCTAAAGGCGTTCCTGGAACTCCTCGTGATGGTGCTGCTATTGAGATCACTGGTATGCTATACAGTACTCTCGATTGGCTCGCTGGACTTCATGAACAGGGCAAATACGCCTATGCTAGCGTGGAGAAGTCCGACGGTGGCGTCATCTCGCTGGCCGACTGGGCAAGCCTGCTCAAGGCCAACTTCGAGCGCTGCTACTATGTCCCGCTTTCGCCAGAGGAAGATTCTAAGTATGATGTGAACACACCGATCGTCAACCGCCGAGGAATCTACAAGGATCTGTACAAGTCTGGCAAGGAATACGAGGACTACCAGCTGCGTCCCAACTTTGCCATTGCTATGACCACTGCACCAGCTCTGTTTGACCCTGATCACGCAATGCATGCGTTGTGCGTTGCTGACGAGGCTATTCGAGGACCCCAAGGAATGGCGACCCTGGACCCTGCTGATCTCAACTACCGCCCTTACTATGTCAACAGCGAAGACAGCGACGACTTTGCTACAAGCAAGGGCCGCAACTATCATCAAGGACCTGAGTGGATTTGGCCTACCGGATTCTTCCTTCGAGCCTTGCTCAAGTTTGATCTGAAGAGGCGTACAACTCCTGAGGGTCGCACTGAGGCGTTCCAGCAGGTTACCCGACGACTCGGCGGGTGCAAGAAGATGATCCAGGAGAGCCCCTGGGCTGGCCTCCAAGAGTTGACACAGAAGAACGGCGAGTACTGTGCAGACTCGGTGAGTTGACTATTGATCTTATCTCGAATCGCTCAAATGCTAACATCAACACAGAGTCCTACACAAGCCTGGTCGGCTGGGTGTCTTATCGATTTGTACATGGACGGCACGGAAGAACAGAGCAGGGCATAGAAGAACGGTTTGAAGAGTAGGACAAGGCCAGAGACGTGGGTCTTGGGCATGGGCTTGAATCAAACATACGATACCATACATAGCTAGGCATTCCCCTGATTAGTTTAATACCAAGTATCATTAAGCGTTCCAACCAACCCATGACGAATCCTCTGTTTGAACCTTGAGCAGCTGGAGCTATTCACTTGCGCAGTGATCAAGTTGTTAAAATGTGAAAAACTTCAGGCCTCGATGTTGAACACCACATAGTAGACGCTGATTATAAAGCTTGACTGCCGTTCGATAAGCAGAATCTAAATAGAAGTTCATTGTAGCTAGGCGTTGACTGGGTTAATGCATTGCCCCAGTGAGTTGAGAAAACCGCGAGTTGAACAGATTGTATGTGGTTGACTGTTATGCTGTATCAAGGATAGACTCCATACCTCCCCTCATGCTCAGAAAGCCATAAACTAAAAAGGCTGAATAAATAACCAGAGAGCATTTCTGCTCTGGTCTAAATAAAACAGATAAAAGCACTTCGTTTTTCCCCATCGCTGCGGTACCAACGTTACATTCCACCAACGCACGGAATGCATTGCAAGGTAAGGCCTCCGTGGTAACAGCCACCAAAACAGAAAAAAATGGGGAGGATACGCCCACCCTCCTCTGTCGTCCCAACGCCAGATTATACCAGAGAATAAAGACAAGAACGCCACTGGGGAAACAGCAGATAAGGTGGAAATCAACTACCGCGTGGGCCTTGGCCTTGGGTTATAGGAAACGCGGCAGATGGTGTCTTTCAACCATGCTCAGACCAAGCGTCTAGATGTATCCAATGTCGGACTCCACGTGCGTTCATTGTCCTCCCTTATCAAATGCTGGGTATAAACCCTCAAGTTAAAATCATAGGTAGTCGATAATATCGAACAGAGTAAGGCCGTTTAAGTGGATAAATGTACGGTTTATATCGTAAGGCGGACAGAATGCCGAATTTTGGACTCGGACATGGCAAGGAGAATCGTTAACAGATCGAAAAAACATGGCGTAGACAAGATCAAACATGGACATCATGTTCGGTCGCGGACGATCCATCGCTTCTTCTCCTTCTTGGGCTTCTCCTCGACGGGAGCACCGGCGGCGGCGGCGGCGGCACCTGGCAGCATCATGCCGTTCGAGTTTCGGTTCGAGTCGTCGTAATTGGGATCGTAAGGCATGCCTCCAGCCTCGGAGGCCTCCATGCCAGGGCCCCAGGACGGGCGGGAGACGGAACCAGAGTGCTTCTGGCCAAGAGAGGATTGACGGTCCTTCTTCTTAAGATAACGGCGACGCCAAATGCAAGCACCGATCCAGATGGCAGCGATACCGACAACGAGAATAACAATCATAATGACCCACTGCCAATGGTTCGAAATCCTATTTCAAGTTAGAGTCGTTCATAAACCTGTTGTGAATGAGCCATCGACGTACCAGTCACCGCCACCTTCGCTGGATCCAGCCCTGCTACCAGCTGTTGACGAAGAGCCGTCCGTCGTGGTCGAAGAGGCTTGACCGGTCTGTTTTGTCGTTCCTCCAGTTGTCCCCGTGACACTGCACATGCTACGGAACCATCCAGCGATTGAAGAAAGTCCTTTCGGATCGGCGGTACAAGCATCGTCACAAACACCTGTGGTGGCAGTCTTGAAAGCGGCGACTCTCTGGTCGAGACAGAAACATTGCGTGTAGGCGGTCGGGCCGGCATCAGCGGCTACTTGGGGAGGCACACAGGCACCGTTGGCATCGTAGAGGGGACCGCAGGCGGCGGCGCAAGAGGGAAGGATTTTCCGGTTGTTGAAGGGAACGATTGTAGTGACGGGAGCGTCGCCTGCTCCAGCGCCAGCTTGTCCTTGGGCGACTATAGACGTCGTATGTTAGTATGAGGGGATTTGGTGTTTGGGTCAGACGAGACCAGGCAAGGGCAAAGGCAAAGGCAAGGCAGAAGATGACGCACCCATTTTGACGATGAATAAAGGTCAGTTACCCTTGGTCGGGAAGATTGAAGAAACGAGCGACGAGGTCGTGATGATAGCGAAAGACGAAACGAAACCTAGAATAAAGGTTGTCGGTGGAACCGGGGCGGACAGTCCTTTCTTTGTATGGACGGCTCGGACGGGTTGGGGGGGGGTTAAAGTTGGAGGGACCTGAGCGGAGGGAGGCAAGGCAAGTCTTTGCTGTCTTTGGTACTTAGTTAAGGCAAGGTTGTCAGGTTCAGGTTCCAGAAAAGCCAAGGCTGGCTTGCGTTTGTGCAATGCGCTATTGAAGAGTCGTGTCGTCACCAAGCCACTTTGAGGAGAGGGTAAAAAACGGCCCAGCCTCTTTTTCTCTCTGGTGTTCAAGATCGACGGGCCCAGTTGGCTATGATTAGGACAGACGATGAGATCAGGCGACCCGGTAGTTGGTTGATGAAGGAGAGAAGCGACAAATTAACCGACTCTTTGATTGTCTATGGCTGGTGAAAGAACAAAGAGTGGGTGGGCGGCAGGCGAGACGCAACGCAGCGCAGCGGTACAAAGAGTACCCGGGGAAAAATTGGGTCACTCACTCACTGTACAGTCACGACAGCAGTGATGTCGGGCGCTGTAAGTAAGCGGCAGCGTCGGGCGACTTGTAGCGAGCAGAGCCAGGGCCAGGATGTTGAACAGCAGCGGAGCGGGACTTGGCGAGTGGATGCAGTGTCTCGTCTCTGGGTACCTACGGCCTGTCCGGGGCTTTGTTGTCTTTGTCTTGTTTCTGTTTCCGTAAAGAAGAGGGAGAGAATGGATTGTGAGGAAATGACCAGACGACCACATGGGAATGCACAAGAAATGAGAGCCCCAAATAACTAATACCCTGCCTTGCTTCTACCTACTGCTTCAAGAGGCAAGGAAATCTTGGAAAACATTGAAGTCACTTGCCGCGTAAGTTGAGTGACCACTCAGCATTTTACTGGCTGTTATTATCCCAGGAGCAGCCGCCCAGCCCGCCGGTACGAGAAGACGCCAAGAGACTTGTGCTCCTTGTATATACGGGGACTCCGTACGGCATCTGACTAGTGGATCGGTACATGAGCCCCATGTATCTCTCACCCGGATGGTATCACGCGGTCCAAACCCAATGGACTAAGGTACCTTAGACTTGGCGCGCAGTCTAGAGTTCTTGGTCTTGCTTGGTCTTGGTCTTGGATGAAAAGATGGCCACCACAACCTCAAATAGTTGCAGGTTTTTCAGGTGGTATGTAGGTATGTATGTATCATGCAGAGGAGATCACCCTCCCGAATGGGGTTTCCCATGCATAGCCCCCTTTTTATGTGTGGTTGCTATATGATTGTGTTGTCTTGTTTTGTTTACTTTGTCGCGTATCCTCTTCATGTGGCCCTTAGACAGTGTCTGAGAGCGTCTCAGTTTCAGCATCAGAGTCTGGCGCCCAGAGGTCCTGCATCACTGACCAAATAATTAGACATTCGCTGTGATACTCTTCAGTCGCACAACTCAACCTCGTACAGCGACATTGCCGTCCTGCAGACCCCTCAACGAATATAGGCAGGATCTAGCCCGCTTCGGCATCATCACGAACTGCTGATGCTGGACAACGGCACTGCAAGCTCCGAGAGCTGTGACTTTCAGCACCTTCAGTTGAAGAAAAGAGCCGAAGCCCAGACCAGTAAGCGGAGTTGCGTGCCTGAAATAGACCCCCCCTTCCAGTGGTGGCATCCTATTAATTGGTTGGATATTGGGTTTCTCCGTCATCGTAATTTCCGATGACCCAGAAAGACGTCGACCTCCAGCTCCATTGATAAAGACTTCATCAGAAAGGGCAGGTCAATTTTTGGTTATCTTGTGCGCTCACATCTTATCCCCTGCCAAGAGCAAGATCTCACTTTTTACTTTTGTGAATTGCACTTCGAGATTTAGGTTTCGCTGTCTGCTTATGTACCCAGACCGTTGACAATATGTGGTACAGTAATACAACTTAAAATATTCAAATACGAGAAAATTCCTCCAATAGTCTCAACTTTGGCTGGTTACAGTATATTCAATGCTGGGCGGTTAATGCGCATCTTATTGATGCTGTAGCAATGACGACGACTCAACGACACGCGGATCAGACTTGTTGATGCCCCCTTGGTTTTATTCCCTGAAAGATCCATTTCCAAATGTTCAGCCGCCCACTGACAGGCTTAGCTCCCGCCCGTTAAAAGCCCTGTCGTCAGCTACCGCTACCGTAGAGCTCTCTAAACTCGGCCTCTATGTGGGGGTCATCCATCTTTATACCAAGCCTTGCCAAGTTGCCCAGCTTGCAGCATCTTGGAATCTCATTTTAGCGCATGCCAATGCAGCTGAAAGCGCTTTGTACCATACGATTTCAACTTGACCGCCAAACTTGGCCATTCCTTGATATCATTCCTTACATATACACATACTGATAGAACGAACATACAGAACATCAGCGACAGGAGTCAGAGAGGAGAGGGAAAGTAAATAAACGATACAGACAATGTCTCGGATTAACATCTCAACTCTTAGGAACTACATCTCTAAAACTACTCACCAGAATCAGCCCTCGATCCATGTTATGATGTCCTTACATTTTGATAATCCTCTCAAATTAATCCGGTCTTCTCCAACTCCCGACCCAGAAAAAAATATCGCACCATGAGACGCTAAACGTCACTACCCACAAGCCCAGTCGATCCTGGACCTCCAACTTCGCTTCATCATGACTTCTCGTCTGACCTATGATCGCTGTGCAGATCCTCTCTTGGCATCTTTGTCTCCATGTGCTGAGTGCTTCTCAGGTCCTTGTGGTTCGTGTTCGTCGTCTTCTGAAATATTCAAGGGAAATTTCTCTGCTGTGTTTTTTAAGGGCTTTGCCTCTGAACAACGAAAAGGGGTGAAGTAACTCTCCTTGAGTTGCTCCCTCTTCCAGCGTTCCATGGGACTTAACCACACTGCCTGGTTTTCTGGGCCTGATGTTGCTTGAGTCGTGTCCCCTTCATTTGGTCTTGACTGATCCTGGGTCGGAGTGTTTAGTTGCAGACTCTGCGCTGGTGAGTTCCGTTCATCAGATGCCCCATCCGGCGTCAGGTCATGTGTTGAAGCATTCCCTTTCTTGCTGGGGACAGGTTCAGGCTCTGAACCCAACTTCTTGTCAGCCATGATTCCGAAGCTTTATAATAACAACTGAGCCTTGATATTGAACTGATTTGTCAGGAGACGTTATGAGTAGGAACTAATATCGGGACTATCGACTCAGAACAATGTCTTTGGTGAAATAGAGATAATGACATCCCAAAGAAAGGGGTTACTCAGATTTATAGCTTCGGGGACACAGGAAGCTTCTTATTGCTTGCTCTTGCAGTCGATGCAAGTTCTCTTCTTGAAACTAAGACTAACGAGGCGTGTCGCTCCCATGACTTCTGTCGTGGGCTAGACAACTCTATACATTGTTTGTTGGCTTATTGCCAGACCGTAAGGCACTGTCGTTGGTTACGCTGGGATCCCTGGGATCAGGGTTGAGAATATGTTGTTGGTGATTCATCCAGCAATCGCATATCGAAGGGAACCTTGCCCTGGACGCAGTCACTTGCAGCAACATGATCACTCCAGGACACTAGATGTTCTTATTTTGCCTAGGTGTGGCTATAGATCGGCATGTTTAGTAGGAATGGAGAAGTTATACACCTTTATGATCAAAGTGATATGGTCTAGATGAATATTAGCTTCTGGCCTATGCACTCTTCTCATAGCATATAGACGGCCCGGCTATAAATTGACAAGTCTTGGTTGTGTTCATATGGAAGCATCAATCCTCAACAATACAAGAGTCAACGAATATCTGGCGTTATTGTAGCTCTTGTTCCTCTGATAAGTACCTGTCACTCGTCCTAGAAGAGGACTTGCGAGTCTGCAGATGAGCTAAGATGCGATGTGATCTGACTTACATGCCAGCTCTCACTTGACTCGAGGAATCACGTCTTTATTTCACATGCGGCTACCCGTCAACTACTGCCAGTTGCCAGTTCGACGCCCATCTCTGACCAATATCAACTATTTGAGCTGAGAACATCATGTAATCACCAAAGCGCTGTCGCTTTGTGCAACACATTCAACCAAATAATAGAGTCGTTGATCTTATGATCGCGGATGCTTACATTTCAGATAAGCCGGATACCAGCAGAGTGTTTGTACAGCAATAAGGATAAATGTGAGCTAAGCATGATATTCAACTCGTCTCAGCTTCCAAGATTGCTTTAGATGTTACACGAGCGGTACGCGAGCCTATGAGCTGCTGGTATCTGGACAGCATATGTGTTGACAAACTCACATGGCAAGAGGCTGATGCGGGCGTCCTTCAAAGTATGCGCATTGACATGAATTAATGTCAGTATCCGTATATGCAATCATGGTCAGAGCAACTTGACCGTTGTTATGCGCTCGTGATATCTATACCTCCCTTCATCGCAGACGCACGACGTTAGCTTCACGTCTAGAATCAAGCTCTTGAAGCAAATGAGTCAGAAAAGCCGCTGATTGCCACTTCGCAGCATACATTCGCACTTTAAGCTTATCAAGTCGCAGAAGATCAAAATTGATCATTGATGTTATGAGTTTGCGAAGCTGGCTACCACAAGCGAGAAGCCCCTCTCTCAGATTGCATGTCATAGTTAACCTCACCTGATTCAGGTCATGCGTATGCGATTTGGACGGCAACGGCCAGAAAGTTTAATTTCTTCTTCGAGTGAGCGTTCAAAGACCAGATCTACAAGATGTTTCTCACGAAACATAGCAAAGTCATCCGAGATAGGCAAATTTATATAAGATGAACTCAATTAAGGTCTAAGTTTCGAACGAGAGGATATCTCAAACAAATTACTTTTACTTTTAGGCCGTAGATAAACACCGTCAAGGCATTAACGTCTCCCACACAGCTCAGCTCATCATTGTGGCAGCGTTTAGAAGACATTGCCCTTGGTCTGCTGTCTGTCAATAGGCTTGTTGCGCCAGACAAGAACGCAGATGATGATCAGAGGCAAGAAAGCACAGCCGGCAATTACCATCTCTCGCTGGACAACTCCGTAGGCATGGATGATAGCGTCTCGGATGGGAGTACCAATAGGGTCGGCCATCTGAAGAGTCATGTCGCCATAGAGGGCGGCGGTCTGGTTCTTGGCGTCGGTGGGAAGTGCCTTGTAGATCTCTGTAGGAAGGTCGTTGGTCCATAGAGCACCAGAGATACCAAATCCAATGGCCTGGCCAATGGAACCGAACATGGAGTAGAGGGCGAGGACGACGGCAATTTCCTGGTGGTTGACCTGGGTCATAATGGCGAGAGGTCCGGTCATAGCCCAGATACCACCACAGACACCGTGGAAGACCTGGCACATAACGAGGTAGCCGATATCGTTTCCAGGCTGTCGGAAGTGGATGAGGAGAGCAGTTCCAAGGACACACCATGGGATACCAAAGACGGCAGGCCAGTAGTATCGTCCGTACCAACGGAGGAAACTAAATAAAAGTTAGTGAAATGATCAGAACTTCATAGCTATAGCGATAAAACTCACAGTCCGATGAAGGGGGCCAAGATAGTCGAAGTCACGGAGAAAGCGTTGAGGGTGTATCCAGCAGTTGCGATGCTGAGACCGTGAACAACCTGAAGGTACGAGTTGTAGTAGGTGTCCCAAGCGAAGATGGACATGTTGAGGAATGCACTAAGAAGGCAGGCACCCAGAATAGTTCTGTCCTTGAGGAACTTGAAGGGGACATAGGGAACCTTGGCATAGAACTTTTCCCAGGCAGCAAATCCAGCAAGGCAGACAACACCGACAACGATCATCGCGATGATGTAGTCAGTCTTCCACCCGTTAGGAGCGCGAGTGGCGATGTTAAGAGGGGTCAGGATCAGGGAGAAGCCAGCAATAGTAAGGAGCATGCCAACGACATCGAACTCGACAAAGTAGTATTTGGTAGACTCCCAGACACTGCGCTGGCTCTTTTCAGGAAGGTATCCCAACTTCTTAGCCTTGATCTCGTGGTACATGAAGATGGCGGAGACGGGGATGGAAAAGAAGACCAGAATGATACAGAAGGATCCGAAGGCCCAGCGGTAGGTCGAGTGCTCTTGGAACAGCTCGGCAATCTTGGGACCACCGAAAGTCGAAGCAAGTCGAGGGCTCATATAGAGACCGAACATAATCATACGGTTGCGAAGAGAAGTCATGTCGGAGAGGACGACATCAATGATGTAGCTCAGACCAACGTGACCAACCCAGTAGAAGGTATGGCCAGCGGCGTAGGTCTCGACGTTCTTGCAGCAAGCCTTCATGATCATTCCAATAATGATGATGAGGATCATAAGCAGGAAGCCTTCGTTACGGCCACGGATATCGATGATCTTGGCGATGGCAAGCTTGCTAACACCAGCAATAATGGATCCGAAAACACTGGTAATGGCAAGGAGACCGTGCTGGCTGAACGAAGAGGTGACATATGGCACCAAACTAGAGTGAACAGCCTGAAGAAGAGTGTCGACGAAGTTGACCAGATAAAGGCTGTATCAACGAGGTTAGTTTATTGTTCGGGCATAGTTAGCTAGGATGGCGTGGATAACTTACAAGATGAAAACAGCCCACATCATACCTGGCGACCAGACCTTGGTGATGGCCTCAACTCGCTTAACACCATCCTGCTTAAGCTCGCCATCAGAATCGTTCTCCTTGTCCTTCTCGGGGAAATCGTTGATAGCGAGAGCATCAGGATGAATCTCCTTCTCGAGGTCACCCTGAGCTTGGGCCGGGCTAGTTGGAGCGGCCATTGTTGCTCTTTCTGAAGCCTTTGGGCTTCGAGAAATGTTGTTAAAGGTTGAAATAGAGTTAAGAAGAAGAGTAAAGATGCACCAGAGGTGGGTTGCACTTGGTTGGGGCACTCAGGACTTAAAGACCAAGCGTGGAGAGGATAAATGGGAGCCCAGCAACGTGCTGAACGTTGCAGATTTATACACAGCGTTGCATTCTCCAGAAAAAAACCGCGAGAACCCGTCTCTGCTATTCCTTCTCAAGTGGCACGGCGATGGACCGGACTGCCCATCTCGCTGGGTCCGTAGGGATTATTTTCGTTGTTGGGCCTGTCCCTGAGCGAGATGCCAGTCGCTTGTTCCGGAAGCCGGAGTAATGCCAAGCGAACTCGACGAGAAAAAGTTCGCAGAGAATCACCAAGAAGAGCCATGCATCCACGGTTCCTGTGTTGCAGTGGATGATACGAAGTGGAGTATCTGTTGTATAGTAACGTGGGTTGGATGGATTGGCATCCTTCCCTAGCATCGGACAGAACTCCAGCATCAGGGAATAACTCTATATCCTAATTGGAGAAGACGGAAGGATCAATCATTTGCAAGATGATCGTTTCCACAAACAGTCCAAGGCCGAACTTTAGTTGCTGCAGAGGCTCTTTGGGATTTGACATTCAGGGATACCCGTAGTAGTGACCGTTATCTGATGATCAGATAAGCCGATAAAGGAGCAACTAGTGGAGAGAAGCATCGTCCCATCCAAGTCAAAATGAAGCATCCATCCAAGCATAACTCGCTTATGACAGTTGCTGCCAGGTTGCCTCCCACAACCTGTTGTTGGATTGCATACAGACAGACCAGACCCTAACACGAGTCAGCAATTCTCAAGTCCTCGAATGACCAAGCCGCTGGTTCCCGTGGAGCTAGAATCCAGCTGCAATATGCTAATGCGATATGCTACCTTAGGCGTGGTCTTTGCATGGCCCGGTTTATGGCCGGTTCGCTTGGCAATCGATGTGAGGCCAATTAAGGCAGCGTGTCCGTTCACCTTCGGACCCGACATTGTGATCGAACTCGCAGCCGGACAAACAGAGTTTTCCATTCCCGTCTTGGAGCCGCAGTGGGTTTAAGGTGAGGCGCTTGAGCCCTAGCAATTGCCAGGTGTCTCATGATTTCGAGCTGGTGTTGAGACTCGGTAGGGCGCGCCTGTAAACGGCTTGTTTGGCCACCAACGAGTGATTATCTGAGATTAGATAAGATCCTCCAACACAGGGTTCCTTTGGAAGCTTGAGAGCGTTGTGTCGCTTGCGGATTATCCCTGCTATATTGATGCCACTTTCTCGTGAGGTGTGAGCTACTTTGTGCTGACGCCCTAGAGACGAGCTCGTAATTAACGCTCCTTCGGATTCAGTAGAAGAATCTTTGGGTTTTCATGACCTCGCTAATAACGCCTCTTACTTCATCGTGAAGCAATAGGTAAAAGCGCGTTGTTCCCGGTGGTTAACATGAATCTAAGAAGCTATTGCCTCTGGCTGATGGAGAGGTTGAAGTGTCGATCCTGGGCGAAATATGCACAACTAAGACCAGTCCCACATGGCCTTACCACAGGAACTTTCTTACGATGCTGTCATGGTAGGGCCAGGAGGACAAAAACATACGCAGAACGGAGCAGAGAGTGTTGAATAAGCGAGTGTCAGCCCGTATTAGACGAAGTCAGTCCCATAGAGAATGTGAAGCCCTTGCGTTTAGGCAGTCGGAATTCAGCCAATGCTCTTACCTCTTGCATTGTGGAATGAATGGTCTTGCCCCCAAATGGGTCGTTTACTGGGCCTTGAGTGGAAGATGGTTCGAGCACGCGTGGGGGGAGCACCAAGATAATCTGAACTCAAGCTAAAGAATTGGCAACGGCAAAAACGGGTACGCAAGGCCGAAAAGGTCCTTCCACGGAGATGCTGTTGATCTTGATTGATAAGATCGAGTCTAATGCGAGTTTAGCCTCTGCACACTCCCTCCGAACTTCGCCTAACTCTCTTGGCTTTTCCAGATGATTCGGAATAAGTATCGGAAAGCTCGTTTCGAGACGATGAAAGTAAGCTTTTGTTTGCGATCTGGACTTTTGCGGTTGTTAGGCCTCAAGTTTCGTATAGGTACAGCTGATTTGAAAATCATGCACCAAATTGCAACTATTTCGGGTCAATAACCATGGCCTACGGATAGCTAGCTGATTCAAGTAACATGTTATTGCTATGAGATTGCTGAACCAGGTGGCGCTTCAGTCCACTTGCGTTCACGATGAAACCATAATCAACCAGTTGACATGTGTCGATTCACTTGTCTTGAAAATCAGCCGACGCACGCACTTAATCGAGCTGGGTTGCCAGTGCATAAGAGAAACCCTATTTAGTTCTTCTATCACGGAAGAAGATCCGGTGAGAGGGTTCAGTGGCAAAAACATGTTGACTTGGGCCTTCCAAGGCGCATCGTTGTGGTCATATCATATCTGGGACAAGGTAAAAATATCTCCGTCTCGATACTCGGCATGAGATGAATTCTAAAACTCACAGTCTCATGTTGACTGTGGATCATTGGTCATGTCGTATAGGATTCGATACAAACCCGATCAGATGTGTTAATGGAAATACAGGGGTATACTTGATGGGTCTGAGTTAGCTTGCCACCAGGTACCAGGAACACAGACCCGAACGGAGGGTCGGGAGGTCTTCAGCCCTTTCCACTCCGGGACCAATAGGCTCCTACCCAATGATCCCGTATAATAGACTATGTCTAAGTGTTGAATGGCTTCGAAAACGATGGGGCGGCATCTTGCCATCAACTGTGCTCAGTTTACCTATTGCGGTCATTCCCCATGGAATAGTACCCAATACAGACCATGTCTCTGGTTAATTACAGCATCATGTGCGGAGAATAAAGAAGGCACACGAGCTTGCCTCTCTAGCTAGTAGGCAGTCTCGATGTGAACCAGCCCATTAAGCCGAAACATAGAACTGGATTCGGGAATTGCCTTTCCACCGATCGACGCTGGAATTGATTATAGCATAGCACCGAAAATGTTCTATGGTTTATATGTGCTGAGTTTATCGTCTTGAGTGGTCGATACTTTGACAGAATAGAAACAAAGAAACGGCCGTCGTGGACAAAGTCACAAATGAATCATAAGCAAAGACAGGATCAACCGAGTTTTCATCTCAAACAAAGCTACGGTATACCTTTTAACACACAGCCGTGTTTCTATCTCTAGATCTTATCATATACTTGCCACTCCCCAACGATTACTTCCGTTCCTCAAATCGGAAGCCAGCTGAGCAGTGTAACATGACATTCCACTTTGAGGCCCCCCTTGCAAAGTGCTTTCTGACAAGCTGCAAGAGGGTGGAGGCCAGTCCAGATATTGACGAACGGGCCTACCCAAGAAACAGGGGGCGCAGGACGTGGGATGCCACTTACCTGCAGCTGCCATGCAGTCGGTGAACTTTTCTAGAAGACCGAATGAAGTAAGTGATCAGGCGTCATGCGAGACTGTGGCATAGGTCATAAAAACGGCAACCTGGTGGTCGGCGTATGGTGAGTTGCATCTGATCCAGAAGATTTGAAAATCTACTACTGCGAGTTATATACCTTACTCGATACCTTCTTGAGGTAAATTAAGATCACACATCCAAGGAATTTTCTGGTGCACACAACAAGGTGTCATCTATACATGGTATCTTAAACTACCATTTTCCCGTCAACCTTAACCACAATTAAGTAATATTACCTCCAGGTAATGGTCAACCTTAAAACTCAAGAGGATAGCTTCCAACTTAAGGAAAAGTCTTTAATAAACCGCAATCACAACAATTTCCTGCGAAAAGGAATGAGTTTGCCCCTCACTTGATACCACAACAAATACAACCCTGGGGCAATTTTCAGGTAATTTTGTGATGAATTCAGCCAGGTGGTGTAAATCTACAGCAGGCAGGTAAGCAGAAATTGACTTGACGGACGTCTTTAGTGTAGGGTAGTCTCTTTAGCTCATGACTCAGCAAGAAGCTATTGTGGGTCGTTGTTACCTGCCCCGTACGTCATCGGTTCCTGCTCGTCAGGCGCCACAATTAGCAACCTGAATGGCTTCAGCCTTGCATCTCAGAGCATCAACTTCCAGTATTTGCAAATGCGAGTGGTGATCACTGTCTCTCGCGATAAAAATGAAGCTCGAAGACGACCAATGCAGTGGGAACAGCACCGACAAGGAGAAGTACATCCGACCCGACACTGGAAAGAGCCTTGAGGTTCAACTCATATTATCTTTGCTGATCGGTGTCTCGGCATTCTTCCTCTTCTGTGTACGTTCAGGCCCTTTACACGATCGTCCGCGAATTCCTCAGCCTCATTTTATCCATTGGACTCACCACTACTGGATATGAAGCTAATTTTCCTGCAGTTCCTACGCCCACGATGGCCCGCCCTCTACGCCGCACGAAAACGCCGTCTCGATCACCAGCTCGGTCTACCTGCTCTACCCAACTCCGCCTTTGGATGGATCCCCAAACTTTACAGAATCACTGAGGAGGAAGTTCTGGCTTCTGCTGGACTAGATGCTTTTGTGGTACGATACGGATCCCTCATCGGACGGCAAGATGTTAACTTGCTATAGTTTCTGGCCTTCTTCAGAATGGCGATTAAACTCTTCAGTGTAATGGCGTTCTTTGCGACTGTTATAGTATGGCCCATCAACGCCCGCTATGATAAGTTCAGACTCGACTTGGGGGGACACGGTGCTAAACACGACAGCTCAAGCCCGTTTTATAACCCAAGCCAGGACTTGTTCTCAAGTTCGGACTTCCTAGATTCAGGTGATGGTAAGAAGGGCAAGGATAAGAGCTTTGAGCTGGGCTGGTGGTCCTATGTTGTTTGCACCTACTTTTTTGTCGGGTTGACAATCTACTATCTCAACCTCGAGACCTTTCGCGTCATTAAATTTCGCCAGGATTACCTCGGATCACAATCTACTGTGACAGACAAAACTTTCCGTCTTACAGGCATCCCCGAGGATTTGAGATCTGAAGACGCAATCAAGAATCTTATTGAGAAACTGGGCGTTGGCACTGTCGACAAAGTTATGCTCTGCCGAAACTGGAAGAAACTTGACGATCTTGTGGATTTGAGAGACGCTACATTAAGGGGCCTTGAGGGTGCCTGGGCCACATTTTTAAAGCACCAGCGTCAAAAGAGGAAAGACAACGGATCTCAAAGGAGACGTGGCAATGGTGTACCTCAAGGTGCTTCCCAGGGCCAAGAAGATGGCGAGCAATCTAGGGAGAATGGACGCCTTCTCGATTCGGAACAGGAGCCTTGGGATTCTGGAGATGAGGGCAGGCCCAAAGTCAACATACGCTACGGTGCCCTCGGCTTACGATCTCGCAACGTGGACGCTATTGATTATTATGAGGAGAGACTTCGGAGACTGGACGCTAAGGTCTTCGATGCTCGCAAGAAGTCATACACGCCCACAGACACGGCGATCATTACCATGGATTCCGTTGCCTCGTGCCAAATGGCTATTCAGGCACGGATCGACCCCAGACCCGGTCGGCTCTTGACCAAGTTGACTCCAAGCCCCTCGGATCTTGTTTGGAGGAACACCTACGCACCCCGCGGTATCCGTCGTCTCAAATCCTGGGCTGTGACTTTGTTCATCACGGCCCTGACCCTCCTCTGGATCTTCCCTACTGCTTCCCTTGCCTCCTTATTGAGTTTCTGCACCCTCAACAAGGCGTCCCCTGAGCTCGGCACGTGGCTGCAAGAACATACTATTATCTACTCGCTGGTCCAAAACGGTCTCCCTGCTTTAGTAGTCTCGCTTCTCAACGTTGCTGTCCCTTATCTGTACGACTTCCTCTCCAACCATCAAGGAATGATTTCACAAGGCGACGTGGAACTCTCTGTCATCTCCAAGAACTACTTCTTCACCTTCTTCAACACCTTCTTCGTCTTCGCTGTCTCGCTGTCTGGACTTGAGTTCTGGAACAAGATACGGGAAATGGTCAAGGATACGAGCCAGATCCCAAACGCCATTTTTAGGGATGTGGAGGGCCTCTCAATCTTCTATATCTCCTTCATCATGTTGCAGGGCATTGGCCTTATGCCGTTCCGAATCCTGGAGGCCGGAAGCGTCTTCCTCTACCCCTTCCTTCGCTGGCTGTCCAAAACACCACGCGATGCTCTCGAGCTCAAGCAACCACCCATCTTCCAATATGGATTCTACCTGCCCACTTCTCTGCTCGTATTCAATCTTTGCCTTATATACAGTGTCCTGAACCTTGGGTTTGTCATGCTTATTGTCGGGGTCATTTACTTTGTCCTAGGTTACTTCACCTTCAAATACATGGTACTCTATGCGATGGACCAGCCTCAACATGCTACTGGAGGTGCTTGGAGGATAATATGCTACCGCATCATCATCGGGCTGGTTGTTTTCGAAGTTGTCATGGTAGGCCGAATTGCAGCCTTCTACGCATTCCTCCAATCTGTTTGCATCCTGCCACTCATCCCACTCTCCATCTGGTACGGCTATTATATCAAGCAACGATTCGAACCTCTGACCAGATACATTGCTCTTCGCGCCATCAGGGCAGACGAAGATCCTGACGATGCTGCTGCTTTGGACGATGCATTCCAGGATGAAGAAGGTCCTCGACCATCGCAGGCTATTTTGCGCCGAGGAAGCACACTTGATGAGTACAAGGAGAAGGGATTGCAATTCGTGAACCCTAGTCTTGTGGCTCCGTGAGTTACACACTAATGCTCTATATGCTATTAGCTGACCCCGTCACAGATTGCCGCAACCGTGGATTTATGACGAGCCACCTCCACCGATCCCCACGGACGACACACAGACGACCGAAGAGAGTGAGCGACCCGTTCTACAGGGTGTCGACAGCACACTCGGCATAGGAGACGAGAACGTTTGGCGAGACAATGGAGGACATAATGTCTAGTGAATTTGCTTGATGGGATGCGTGCGTGATTACGGGGCTAGCCTGGGCCCCCAAAGTCTGAACAAGTATCGTTGTATTCTTTCTCATCGTTTATCCGAACAATACACGTATAGTATCTAGTAATTGCCGAATCAGAAAACACTGGCGCTCAAATTGTGAGCTTAAAGTAGAGCTGTGGGAAGTATGTGCTTCCTTTGCCTGATGGTCTTTCCCACTTGGCGCATAAACCACTCCAATCCCACGACCTGTATTTCTTTCCCTAGCAGTGATGACAATCCTTCTTCACTATCATCCATCCTCATGGATGCATTATCTGCAAGCACTCGTTTTATATCTGTTCATACAGTCTTTAAACCATATCACTTGACGTCGACCAAGAAAGGAAGATGAGCAAATGGATGTCGTGAAGGAGCATGCTCCGGCAGACTCAAGAATGAGCGCGCAAGCAAGTTGGATTTACAGACTTTAGCGGACTCGTTCCTGGTTCCACTACCGGTAGATTACATGGGACCCTCGTCTTCACCACGAGCGTCTGCGGCCGGTTTTTAATAGCAACGCACGGGCGAACTTTATACGTCTACGAGCTGAACCATGTCAACTTCATCACACGTTTCTCTCATTCGAATTCGGTTCCGACACGGCCGAGACAGGACAAGGCCTTGGGCCAACTTCGCCCGGTAGCAAGGGTCGTCTGCCCACAACGGATTATATCATGCAGTATGGACATGTCCAAAGGAAAACATGCCGTGGCTGTTCTCATGGAGGGACGTCTAGGCATGGTGTACGATATCATGACCCAAGAAGCAAGAGGAAGAAGCCGGAAGTTATTCAGCATTTCATACAGAAACTCTAGTGATGGCCCAAGCACTCCCAAGTGCGTTTGCCAAGAGACCCCCGTGACCCAAGCACCTCTTGTCGCAGAAGGTCCGCAATCGGTATACACAAGCATCTGTCACACTTATGATCCACCGCGCTCAGTGGCCATCTGCCCTTACCGCGACTGCGTAGCTTTTGGATGTACAACCGGCATTGAGCTTCATTAGGTAGATGCTCTCACAGACTACAAGTTCAGACGATGGATTCCTTTAACTTGCCCGAGCGACTTTCTTTTCTTCTTACCAACTCGAGATGGCATAGATACAGCCAAGAATCTTCGGCTTATCAGCTCTACTGCGGCGCTCGGTAATCTATTCGGCCCAGTCGGTAATGCCTTTCAAGACTTCGAGACTAAGCCCAATGGCTTGGCTTTTGGGAGCGGCACGGGGGTAACGGCGATGGACCCGGCGGGCGGAGACGTTACCCTTCACGGCATATACTGTATAGCCGATCTACAATCCCAACGTTCGTCCATGGAAGCACGCGATGCCTGTGACCAACGAGGACAGGATGATGATGATGATGGAAGCCACAGTATATCCACAGACATCATGGATCACTACAGAGCTGTCCCCATGAGTGACGGATATCACATTCTGTACACGGATCCCAGGACGAGGACCCTTTCCTTGGGCACCGATGCACCAGCAGGGTCCTTGAATCGCTTAAATCGTGTGGCCTGGTTTCGTCCTCCACTCAATACATTGTCGTTGTTGCCCGTATTATACACAGTTGGGTCAGACATAAGAAATGGGGTCCGTGTCATGGCAACATTTTCGGTTGAGGGTGGAGATGTTAGCCTGGGTGAGGATACCGGTATCAGGCACTTTAACGGAGATCCACCAACAACTGCAGATGCTGACAAGCATATGATTGTACTTTACACGATCCCTCCCGATCTGTTTGACGGCATATCTCGAGGTTGATGTCGTCAACATTGTGTGAATGCAACCCAAGATAAAAGAACGGGCGAGTTATTGGACGATATGGACTGGCGGCTCAAGGGAAGCTGTCGTCACATTGACTTTTCAAACGATCCCTTTACAGAAGGAACGGCATGTCCACTTAAGATTAGAGGATAGCCCGTTGCTATCTGTAGCAATCTAGTGGAGCTTGCCCTAGATTCGGGACCAGACATGGTTCTTTGGGCGTTCAGCGCACAAGGGTGGGCTCGGGCATGGGCCCTGCATACCGGACGGGAAGACGCACCTAATCATAATCACACAGCTGTGCAGGCCGATGGAAGTTTAAGACAAGTCGATTCTAAGGGTGACTACATCATGGCTGAGGTGGAGCAGGTGGCTACAGCGTCAAACATGAATCTTGACTCTTTTACCACTTCGGAGACGGTCTCAACGCTAAATACGGACGCGACTGCTCAGATATCGGTCGAACGATACTGCAGATTTGGTACCAGGATACAAGGTGACGAAACTGGTAACATGGTCAATGTACACCTGGCAGAAGAGCTGAACGGTATTGCGAGGATGGATGTGGGACTTGGCAGAGGGCAGTCGAACGAGAACGAGCTGTCAAAGACAGATTCGGCGATGTTCCGGAAGAATAGAAATTGCATTATCAGTTGAGAGTATCAATAAACAACATTGTACCTTAAGCAGCAATAACCGGGGCTATTACCGAGAATTGAACAGGGTTTAATGTGACATTAATGACGTTGGCGTATAGTTTGAGTTTTTAGTGCCGTTGTTTCAGCCCAGTTGAAGCACGTTCCGATGACGGCGCGATAGTGTAAGATAGCCTGGGCCCACATCGGAGCCGTCGTTTCCGATGTGGAGATCAACCGCCCGTAGTGTGTCTATCGGACCCAGACCGAGCACTAACGGAAGACGAATGTGAAATACTATAGCAAAGCTAAACAGAAGCAGCTAGAAAATCAAGAAAAGATAAATCAAATCAGGAGAAGAGAAAGAATGCGGCTGATAAGTAAAAACAAGGTGACAAACAAGCAAGGATCTAATGCGTCTGCAACAGGCTTTCCCCTTGATCGAAGAAGCAAAGCAAATCGACATTAGTACACACCAACACCGAGCTATCTCCATTCAAAAGGAACGACCAACCAACCAACCAAAGCTTTGCAGCGAAAACAGGTAAAAAAGAACGACGACCCCCTGTGCATGTGCATGTCACACTTCGGATGGAGCCGCACGGTTCGCAGCCGCATCCGCAAGAGTGGGTCCCTCAGGTCCGGGTGGCGGATCCACGGCCTCGCGCCGGAATTCGGGGGCGGCGATATGGGGACATGTCCTTTTTTCCTTAGTTCTTAGCACTTCGGCGAGGAAATCTACCCAAACAGGGGAGGGAGCAATCTAAAGTAGATGGAAAGGCAGAAGAGTATATAGAGGTGGGCTGGCCCCGTTGAGGCTTCGATGCTTTGAAATATTTGGAATGTCATCCTTTGATACATTGGGTTGAATACCTAACTCATTCATACTTTTGATTACTCTCCTTGAACTTCCCCATTAACTCTATCTTATATCTTGAGTAATACTTATAGCTTTACATCTTATATTATTATAGCTTGAAGCTATATTATATTCCATCATGGAAACATCAAACCCAAATCGATCATCAACAACCCTCCCAGGCCGTGAAGACGACAGCGATGCCAACCCCACGACCTTCGCACCTTTAAACACCCACCACAGCCACATGAGCCGAATCCGTCGCTCTCTCTCACACACCCACTCCAGGGATGGTTCTCAGAAGGAAGCCCGCGATCCCGATCTTGATATCGACCTGCCCTACCGAACTCTCAGCGCCAACGCCAACCTCGATGAATACCGCGTTGAAGTCCCCGGCGGTGCTATTCCCGGTCCTGTTCAACCTGAGGCTATTGCTCGCAAGTCTACCAACCATGAGCCCGGTCAGGAGCGTCGCTACAAGCTGGTTACCTTTACACCTGGTGACCCTGAGAACCCCAAGAACTGGAGCAAGGCATTCAAGTGGTGGGTGACTATGTGTGTTGCCTTGACGTGCTTCGTCGTCGCATTCTGCTCGTCTGTCATCACGGCCGATATCGCTGGTGTGGTTAACGATCTCGACGTGAGCAACGAGCTTGCTCTCGTGAGTATCAGTATCTTCGTCGTGGGATTCGGTGTCGGACCCATGATCTTTGCTCCTCTTTCTGAGATTTACGGTCGACGAATCATCTAGTAAGCCCTCTCTTATATCAGCTTTACAAAGAGTATTGTTTCTAACAGATCTTAGTGCCTCTACGTTGTTTGTTGCCGTCATCTTCATCATTCCTTGCGCCGTGGCAAAGAACATTGAGACTCTTCTCGTCTGCCGAGCCATCGACGGCATTGCTTTCTCTGCACCTATGACTCTTGTCGGTGGTACTCTGGCTGATATGTGGAGAAACGAGGAGCGTGGTGTTCCCATGGCTGCTTTCTCCGCCGCTCCTTTCATCGGTCCTGCTAGTAAGTCTATTCTCTGAATAGCGACATTTGTGATATCTACTAACATTTACACCAGTCGGTCCTCTTGTTGGTGGTTTCCTCTCTGACGCCGCTGGCTGGCGCTGGCTCTACTGGATCCAGCTTATCCTCGCCTTCGTTGTCTGGGTTCTCATCACTTTCACCGTCCCTGAGACTTACGCCCCTACTCTTCTCGCCCGTCGCGCTCGCAAGCTCCGTGCCTCAACTGGCGAGACCGACCACGTTACCGAACAGGAGCTCGACCTTCGACCTCTTGGCGAGCGTCT
The DNA here is from genome assembly GCA_030142105.1 of Fusarium sp. FL617. NCBI lineage: Eukaryota > Fungi > Ascomycota > Sordariomycetes > Hypocreales > Nectriaceae > Fusarium > Fusarium sp. FL617. The sequence continues at coordinate 1,672,541 of JAREIL010000012.1, read as the reverse complement.
CAGGATCTTCCTTATTCGACCCTTCCAGCTGCTCTTTGGCGAGCTCATCGTCTTCCTCATTTCTCTTTACATGAGTGTCCTCTACGGTCTTTTGTACATGTTCTTCGTTGCCTTCCCCATCATCTACCAGAAGGGCAAGGGTTACTCTTCTGGAAAGACTGGTCTCATGTTCATTCCCGTCGCTGTTGGTGTCCTCCTTTCAGCTGCTTGCTCGCCCCTTGTCAACAAACACTACCTTACGCTTGTTGCCAAGCACAACGGCCACCCTCCCGCTGAGGTCCGTCTGATTCCCATGATGATTTCATGCTGGGCCATTCCCATCGGTCTCTTCATCTTTGCCTGGACTTCATACGCAGATCTCTCCTGGGCCGGCCCCGCTATGGGTGGTTTCCCCGTTGGTTTCGGTTTCATCTTCCTCTACAACTCTGCCAACAACTACCTTGTCGACTCTTACCAGCACCAAGCCGCTTCTGCCCTGGCTGCAAAGACCTGTATCCGAAGTTTCTGGGGTGCCGCTGTCGTTCTCTTCACTGAGCAGATGTACGAGCGCCTCAACGACCAGTGGGCCTCAACACTGCTGGCTTTCATCAGTCTTGCTTGCTGTGCCATTCCCTTCATGTTCTGGAAGTACGGTGCCAAGATCCGTGAGCGAAGCAAGTACGCCTACGCTGGTGACGACGAGCAGGTCGACGATATCGAAAAGGCCAAGGGCCGTGGTATGACTCCCGGCGGTGCTCACCCTCGCGACGACTCTGAGAACGACGAAGACTTGCGCCGTGCTCGAAGCTACGTGAGCAACCCTTAAGTTAATCATTACGCATTAACTTTCCCACTCGTCCTTGATGGACAGTTTCAGATCAACAATAGACATAGACTTAGACCCGGGCTGGTGGTTTAAAAGAAGCAGGACGGTAATACTTAGACAGGACCTGCATATGGGGATGGGATCTGCACGGAAAAATGATTTATAGTGCACATGTACTTGGATATTTAGCATAATACCCTTGAAGTTAGGATCGTTTGTAATTGAAAACATTGTTATAATCTGCTCATTCGCCAACTGCCTTCTGCTGAGAAGTATCCTTCCTTTTGCCCTTCCAAACAATGCATTACTGACCATGTGCAGCAGGCCCATGACCATATCGCCATTGTTTTTTTGGCGTGAAATCCAAACGCAAACCAAAAAACATGGCACGAACAAGAAACAAAGACATGACGCGTCTGCCACTACCGGGATGTACAGGAACGTGGTTATCAGGGGATCAGGGAGGCGTTCATGCGGCCTTGTTTTGCGTCGGCAACGTTCGGTAACGAACTGGGTCGCACCAGAGTCTTCAAGACCCACTTGGCTGATAGAGAGCATGGCAACAGGGATCACCTCTCTTCACTCCTTGCTTTTAGTTCCCGCGATTCGGTGGCGATGGCATCCGAGTAATAATGTAGTTTGACCCAAATAAGTATAGGAGCAAAATGTCGATATCGCCGGTGGATCCTCGACTCTCCCTTCTAATAAACGCCACGACGCCGAGAAACATGAAAATCGCAGGCAACAAGGTGACCTCAAATGGCACGGACAGGAAGCGATTCGCGACGGCGCAGCTTCAGGTCCTTTGTCAGTGAGTTCTTGCTCGTCTTGTTCAGTGACCACTCCTCGAGGTTGCTGAGGGTGCACTCGGCAATCTCAGTGAGGGCCTCCTCGGTGAAAAACGCCTGGTGGCCACAGACGACCACATTGGGAAATGTCATGAGACGCATGAGCTTGTCGTCTTGGATGATTGTCGATGAGTGGTCGTTGTAGAAGAGCTCGCCCTCAGCCTCGTACACGTCAAGCGCAAGACCGCCGATATGGTTTGTCTTGAGTGCGTGGATGACAGATTCGGTGTCAAGCAGGCCACCTCGTGAGGTGTTGACCAGCATAGCACCCTCCTTCATCAGAGACAGAGTCTGGCGGTTGATGATGTGTCGTGTTTGCTCCATAAGTGGGCAATGTAGACTGACGATATCGCACTCGGGCAGAAGATCCTCGAGCTCCTTGTACTCGCCAAATTCCTCAAAGGCTGGCGAGGGGAAAGGATCATATGCGAGCAATCTGCAGCCAAAGCCCTTCATGATACGGGCAGTAGCAAGACCGATCTTTCCGACACCGACAATGCCAACAGTCTTGCCATAGAGGGTCTTTCCGAGAAGACCATCGAGGGCAAAGTTACCCTCACGAACGCGGTTGTAGGCGCGATGAGTCTTGCGGTTGAGAGTCTGGATAAGAGCAACAGCAAACTCGGCGACGGCCTCGGGTGAGTATGAGGGCACATTGGCGACCATTATACGGAGTCGCTGAGCGGCATCGAGATCGACGTTGTTGAAGCCTGCGCATCGCAGCAGAATGGCCTTGACGCCGAATTCAGACAGAGCAGAGATGACATTGTCGTTGACAATATCGTTCACAAAGACGCAAATGGCATCGGCTCCATCTACGAGAGAAACCGTGTCCTCGTTGAGAGCAAACTCGTGAAAGACAAGCTCAATGCCGGACGCAGCGTGCTTGTCGCTGAGAACATTGGTCAAATACTTTTTGTCGTAGGGCTTTGTGCTAAATACGGCGAGCTTCATTTTGTTCGAGGTGAGGTAGGGTAAAGGAACCTTAGGTAAGAATTGAGTCGAGGGTGATGAGCGAGATAAGCGGGAGAGATGTAGATGCAAGATTCAGCAAGGGCAGGGTATAAAGGTAAGGTAGGTGAGAATTGTTTTTGTGACGTTGGTGTTTGACAGCTCTTTCCTAGATCGCGCGGGGTTTGAAGCTGAACCTTGGAAGGGGCAGTCAAGTTGTCTGGGCGTTCTCCACAGCGGGAAAGTGCAGAGTATAAATAAAGTTAATTTATTGGATGTAGGATAGGAATGTTTGAATACCGGTAGTCCAAATATTCCGTTGGAGTGAGGATCTAATACCTAAATACCAAACTTGCCTCTGCAAAGGTGAACCCATTTCTCAGACAAGCACAGCCCCCTACACCGAGGAAAAAAAGGAGGTCACAACCAATGATACCATCGAGGCCCAAAACAAACAAGTGCAAACCGGTAAACCATTCCCAATAGCTCCAATGGCAGCGGTGTCGTCAACATGTGCATTGAGAAATCAGGCCATGCAATATACAGAGCTTGGACGCCAAGCATGTGTGTGCGTCTGTTTAAGGAGGGGGGAAGAGTTAAGAGGCTGACGACTGAGTTGCATGCGGCCTCACGTATGATAAATCAAGTATACGAATCTTTTTTTCAGCTGTGGTTTCTTATTTAGTATTGTTTCACAAGAATACGCATTCGTATGTTGGGTGCCGATCACAACACCAAGTAAGCGTAGGGTCTATTAAAAGATGCAAAACATGCAATCCAACAGCTGAATATGTAGCATAAAATTCCTTTATGCACCCCGCGCTCGCCAAATCAACCGAGGCTCTGACTCATCCATTCCCCAAATCTCAAATCTCCCCCTAAATACTCCCCGGAATCGTTCGGTGTCCGTGTCCGGGGGCCCGGGATTGGTTGTCCCCGGCGCCGAGTGGATGGTTTTGTCCATCGGCCGATATGCAAGGGACGCGGAGCCTCCCACCATCCCTTCTCCATGGCCTGATTTCTAAAATCGACAGTTTTTGATCTCTAATTTGATCTTTATGATGACCAAAATATTCCCTGTTGGTTCCGCGGCTTCGGCTCGTCTACCGTGTAATGAAACGGACATGAGTCCTTGGCTACCTTGATGTCGGAAAGATCTCAATGCTATGAAGGAGCTTGCAAAGTGCTTCTAGCTTTTAAAAACATTTTGAATATATGTATAACTCGCTTAAACTGCACGAAACTTATAAGTTCATGCTTAATGCCATCCTCCAAACCCCCATCTGCTCGACAGCTTCCAGGCTTAATTATAACGACTATCCAAGGGATTTATGGCCCCTCCACTTTTCTCCCAGCTAAAAACATTGGACATTTTGTAAACATAGTATTATTTGATGGTTTTCTATCCATTTTCTAGTGAAAGCATAGTCTCTTGCGTTCCATTGTTTCCCCTGGAAATGATAGCATTAGTTAGTTACCTATCTAAATTGATTCCTGAAGCAGTCAGGTCTGCCCATTCACTCACGAGTAAGAATAGGTTCCCAGAATGAACGATAACCGTTGAGAGATACACTACTATCAAAAGCCTCATCGAATGCAAGGCGTTTAACTCTAGCTTATAGACAAAGTCAATGCCGTGGTAGGTTTCTCTCAGAGGTCAACCACGACCAAAGCCTATCAGCCGATACCGGTATCAACGTGACTCGCCTGCTAATATCTTTCTAGCAGCCTAAATGGTGTACCTCGACATATACCTATGAACATCAGCAAGATCCAGGATGTAGAGGAAGCGAAGTTAGACAACGATGGTTTGATCAACACAAAGCATAATACAAAAGAGGGCTGGGAGCGAGTAAACCGATAAGTGACTGATGACCTCAGATGGATGGAGACCTTATATAACATCAAGTAGTGGATCCGTAGGGTGTCAGGTTGCGGGTTAGAAGTTCGGAGCCGCAAGATAGAAAGTGGTTGCATATGATCTGACTTTATTTGGCGGCTCTCATACTGGACCAGCATGGGAACAGACCAATGAACTCATCCACACTTCCCCGGATGCATCATGCATCTCACATTACCCGCGTAGATCACATCTAAATCTTATCATGAACACCATCAGAGCGGTCGCAGTGGAGCAATCCCTCAAATTATCGGCCCGGCCCGGGGTGGCTCCGTACCCTGCCCTACCCTGCCGCGGAGATGTCATCTCGCTGACCGTTGGTTCCCAGCTGTAAACATCATGATTTGGTCGCTCTTTGTTCTTCTCATCTACTTCATGAACTCATTTCTAGCAATCCATCTATCGTGTATATGTCCCGCTGATCGTATAATCCTTCTTAGGCCCCTTGACAGTATACTCGATCCCCCACTCCTTCAAGTTTACAGCTTGGAAGGCGAAGTTGTACTTGACATCGTAGTAATCATCAATACACAAGTGTCCCGCCTTGGCAGCCCATCCCTTCTCTGTCGGCTCTGTAAACTCAATCTCGTGGAAGAGATAATCCGCCCGCTTGAGGTCCTCGGGCTTGGCAAACCACACGCTTAGCACGTCCTTGAGCTCGTTGTAGCGCCAGACGTAGCGGCGTGTAGCTCTGAAGCCAAAGCCTTGCTCTGTCGTGAACTCGCCCTCTTCGATGTAGAGGTACTCCATGCCTAGCTCGTCTTCGTCGGTGGAGTCTTCACCAGGGTTGCCCGCGCATCGTAGGCCATCGTTCGTCTTCTTACGAAGGAGGAACTGCGCGGTACCACTAAAGTGGCCACTTGGGTGCGAAGGAAGTTTGCTGACCAGATCACGCTCAAGTTTCCATGTGCCGAGGAGACTTCGGAACACGGCGTGAGCCACAAATCTCGAAGTCGTCAGACCATCAGTCGCATCCTTGCGTGTCTGCTCGAGGGAATTTGTCGCGGCATCCTTCGACTCTTGATCGTCGTTAGGGTTCGTGTACCTCGCCGGTGTGAGCATGTCGAGTGGCAGGTTATTATGTGGCAGGTCAGGAACTGGCGGCGTGAGAGGCTCGCGAATCTCTATCTGAAGTGCCTCTGCAATTTCGTTCACAAGGTAGGGATAGTCTCCCATGGGGAATTGTGAGACACGAGGATCGTTTCGTAGATCGATAGTTCGCTGAATAGAAACGTCGTCACGAAGCTTATCCTTGAAGATCTGGGATGAACGGCCTGGAGAGACGTTATCCGACCACAACGCCGCTACGAATCGGGCCTGCATCTGCATGACACCCCAGTAAGGTGACCTATAGAATCCAACAAATCCCAAGTCGGGGACTTCTGGATGATGGGTTCCGTGGAAAGCCAAGGCGACAGGCTGATCAACATTCTTTGGCGAAAAATGAAGCGCCTTCAGAACGTCATCAGGAAGAAATTTGATGCAAGGCGATGCGTCAAACCCTGTCGAAACAACAACCGCTGCAACGTCCCCAATCTTGGAGCCATCGGATAGTGTTGCTGTAGAGCCTTCAAGGCCTTCTACCTTGCCTTTCGATAGCTTTATCAGCCCAGATCGAACAAAGTCGGTATACCATTCGCTGACAGCTAGGTAAGGCTGCTTGCTGTCGTTCGAGTCATCAACCTTGAGCAAAGGAGAAAATTCAGATTGGTCAGAACCGATGACACCTTTGAAGATGCCATGGACCACCTTGGCTGTCTCTTCGGGAATGTGCCCCTGAGTGTTGGTCAGGGGTCTAGGGCGGTTGTTCAGATTATAAGACGCGAAGTCGAGAGGCAAAAACGGCGCAGCTGCGTTTGCAGGCTCGGGAGTTGTTAGTGACTTGGTAAGAAGACACGAAAAGACTACCTACCTTAGGACTAGTGTAGAGAGGAAACACCCAGATCGGACGTTGAATGACATGATGGACACTATACTTATCGGCGTCCGTGATCTTTGAAGGGTTGGGTGAGTTGACCTCAGAGGAGATGTGTGAGCCAAGAGTTCCCGCAATCTCAACACCAGACATTTGGCCTCCAACGACGAGAATTTTGCCGCCGCCAGATCGACCTTTGCCCAGGAGGCTCTCGACATCCCTGTAATGACTGCTATGAACAATGGGGATGCTTGCCTCTTTCGTAAGGCTCTCAGGTATGATGGGCTTCCCAAAAAAGCCTGAGGCAACCAGGAGGTAATCGAAATCTTTGGTCCCGGTTCCAGAGTCTGACTTGACGTTGACAGTCCAACCGTGAGATGAACCCTGCGGACGCTCTGCTCCCTCAACTCGCGTGCCAAGCTCAAGTTCAAAATCCGGGTTGTTCGTCAAGAAGCGTTCGAGATATCTCGTCAGATACTTTCCAACCATCCAACCTTGCGGAAGCTGCGGGTCAGCATCGTCCCAAGCGAGTTCACTGAACTGCATCGTATGTCTGCTCTGGTTAGACCACATAAAAGGGTGAACCTGACGTCTGTTGTCCGTCTTTGACGTAGGCCAAAGACCTCCGATATCCGTCTGTGCATCGTATATGGTGACCTTGAATTCACCAGGGGCAGTGTTGTGTAACAGCGTCTTGGCTGCAACGAGTCCCGAAGGACCAGCGCCTGGTAACGATTAGCGGAGGTCCTCAGGGCTCCGGGTTATTACTCACCAACAATGCAGACGGTCTTGGCCATATTTCTCACACCAGATAGGTACTTTGAGATACCCATACAAAGGCCTAATGAGTGCGATATAATCCCTGTTCAGAGCTCACTTTGACGATGAGTTGAGACAGGGTTGAGCGATTTGTGCAGAAAAGCTTGGACGAGTGAGCCTGACGAACACCGACTAAAGTTGAGTGAATAAGAAAAGTTTTTTCACTCGAGAGCACAGAGTACCAGCTCTTAAGTACTGCCCGTCAGCAACCTAGGACGGGTCCTAAGTTGATATACAACAAGCTGTGAGCGAAGTCATCCAATGGTTGAGGACTCCGTAAACGGCTTAGTCGATGGTAGCTCCGCAACTCCCGGAGATCTTCGAGATGTTCTCGGCTTACCTAAGCGCTTGTCCTTAACAAACGCATCAGATTGTTGATCTGACTTTTTTTCAAAAAATCATGCATTTGTTACTGGTTAAGAGTAACAACCATTTTCTAGATGCATCACACCTGGAGATAGGGCTGTGGGATCACAGGACAAATACCTTTACTTGCTTACTGAGGCGTCTCATCTCAGACTCCAGTATGTGTTGTTCTGGTATAAGCCGGAGGTGGTTATGTAACAGCAGAGCTATTCTATATCAATGGCTAATATCTCGCTGACGAAACGAAGAGTACAGAAAAAAGAGCCGTCTGTTGCAGGGTAGGCCATCCATGATTAGTAGAATTGTAGATATGGTCACCGGTAATCTGTGTAACCTAGCCAGGTGACTGGTCTTATCTTAGATCGCAAACAAGCTACCACCACTAACACCCATCTAGTCTGACAGCAAGACCCTGGTCTAAACAAGGCACTTTTACTATGACAAACATCATCCTATAACAAAATACCCTGATGGCGAGCAAAATCACGAAAGTTTAATCACCTCATTTTCTTCCAAGATCCATTTATCAAATGCCGTTATCCCCCTAGAATTAGTAATGGCAAGCTGCCCCGCTTTGTTGCGAATGTCGTCATAACCTTACGAATCGGCCAATGCATTCTGACTTTAACGTAGACATAAATACCCAAGTTCATCTACCGAAAAGAGGTTGTTCAATTGCTAGTCAATTTTTAGTTTCATCACCTGTAGCCCAATCTTGAACATTCTACACCTCTTCTAAACACTCAATTCATAACCTCACCTTCATATATCATGGCCTCTCACCACGTTCTTCTCCTCGGCGGCCACGGCAAGGTTGCCCAGCTTCTCACTCCTCTCCTCCTCAAGCGTTCCTGGACCGTTACCAGTGTCATCCGCACTTCTGATCAAACTCCTACCATTGAGAAGCTTGGTGCCGGCCTCCCCGGCAAACTCAATGTTCTCGTGAGCAGCGTCGAGGACGTCACGTCTCAGGATAAGGCCCTGAGCATCTTGAACCAAGTCAAGCCCGATTACGTTGCTTGGAGCGCCGGTACGTTGAATCACGAGAAACTCTATTCGTGGACAATGCTAATTGAATGCAGGTGCCGGAGGTAAAGGTGGCGCTGAACGGGTATGCATCAACCTATTCTCTTGAAGGCTCATTTGCATCAGCTCACTTACTAACCCGTCTTAGACTTTCAAGGTGGACCGAGATGCCGCCATCCACTTTATCAACGCCGCCGCCTCTATACCCACTATCACCAAGTTCCTCCTTGTCTCGTACATAGGCTCTCGTCGCGCTGGTGCCTCATGGTGGCCCGCTGGCGAATGGGATGAGTTCCACGAGAAGACTAACAACGGCTCACTCGCAAACTACTACAAGGCCAAGATTGAGGCCGATGAAGTTCTCTACAAGGTTTCCAAGCAAAGCCCTACCCTTGTTGGCATCAACCTGCGGCCTGGAACCCTGACCGAGAAGCCTGCCACCAAGGTTGAGTTCGGCAAGACCAAGCACATCTCCACTCCCGACGGTATCAGCCGAGAGGCTGTCGCTGAGGTCGCCTCACATCTCCTTGCTAACGATAGCGTCAAGAATGGATGGTATGACCTTCTCGATGGCCAAGAGGATATTTCGGCTGCTGTCGACAGAGTTGTGCGAGAGGGTGTCGATGCTGCTGAAGGCGAGGCCATCTATGATGCTTGAGGGCTGATTTTTTGCACCTTAAAATACGCCTATGCTTATGATCACGACCATCTAATGAACAAGCTTTGATAAGGTTGAACTGATGCAGCGCAGTTAAGGTGACCTTCGCTCCCAAATGCATTCATGTCCCGATTGTCCATGCCCTTGTGACAACCAGCTGTAAAGATGTCATAGGCTCCTTTACATACATGCTCTTTCCATTCTGACAAACGTACGAAACATATCCTCGAATTCTTCCGTCCAACCTGAAAACACATCACGCCGTAATTGACTTCTCGGCATCCTCGGTGGGGCCGGCACGCAGTTGTCGAGTTCGCTCAAAGGTATTGCGGTGATCACCCTTGTAGGAACCAAGCCGGCTGTTGAGGCGTATCCCGTCTGGACACTCTTCACGTCTCCCAAACCACCTCTCTCTGGCCCCGTGAATCTCCTCGCAGAAGGTCTTCCAGCTCGTGGTGAAGTAGATAATGGCGTTCCAAACACCTTGGAGAGGAAGCACACAGCCACTGGCAATGCTGAGACTAAAGCTGATCCTGTCATTGTGGGTGAGACTATATAGTCGGTTAATAGAGCTCGGAATCCAGGTAATCAGGACTGCAAAGCCGAAAATGAAGCTCGTTCGCAAATATGCCATCTTAACAGGGTCAAATCGCTTGAGTTTCAAGGATGCGTTCGATTTGACAGCACGAAGCCGGGTGAGCATGGTCGAGGGCGGCTGTGGTGTGCTATCAGACGTGCATACTGTTTCGAAGCGCTGTCCTCTGCTCGAGTTGCTTGGTTCTAGATGCTCGAAGGAAGCGGGTAAGACCCAAGAATGGATACGCGGATGGCTCATTCCAGCGTGAGCAACAGCCGGCAAGGTGAGCTCGTGGTGGGCTGCATGTCTCGGTTCCTCGCAGGTAATCTGGACCTCCGTTACAGCAGTACCATAGAACTCCTGACGACCGGTGAGGTTCTGAGGACAGGAGTTAGTGTCACCTCCCTCACTGGGGCTGGCTGGGAAGGCTACCGCTTCTGAAGAGCCTCTGTGCTCACTGCTCGAGTAAGGGATGCTGTCATTCTTCCCAGTGTTCCCCAGTCGATCGATAACCATATTCTTGAGTTGATTTCGATGATGGAAGACGCGATATCCGACTGCGATGTAGATCATGATTGATAAGAGGGAGAAGATCCAGATTGGGATATAGTAAGCGTAGAGGCGAACAAGACTCCAATCTGTCCCGATCCAGCACCACAACTAGTTTATGTCAGCTTTCGTGTTTATATTTTATTGTTATCCAAGGACTACTCACAGTAGCATCACCGAAAATGAAGCCCTTGGGGCCGTCACGGATTGAGACCAGAACAATCGCTGGAATAAATGGACCGCCAAAACAGATGACACAGTAGAGCCAAGCATACTTGCGAAACACTCGAGGGTCTGCGTTGCAGAAGAACACGAGAAACACATTGATAGCCATTGCCAAGGACCACCAAGGATCAGACTGCATGAACCTATAGGGGTTCATGTTAGCAACGTAGCTGTACTGGTGTTGATGTTCGTACCATTCAAAGATGAAAGCCTGAGCCTGGCATAAATGCGAACTTTCACCTTTCTCAAGTCCATCATAGCCGATCATGGAAGCCACACTGGCACCGGCATTGGCGATAGCGGCGCATACAAGGAAGAGATTTGGAGTGGTTCGGAGCTTCTTGAACAGGCAGTAAGACAGCAGCACAAGAACGATGGCTATCATAGAGCAGCCTGCACCGACTCTCTCGATAGTGATGAGAATGTCGATATGCCTTGGTGAGAAGGTCTGGTTTTGGTGGTGTTCTTCCATTCTGACGATGGTTTAAAGCCGAAGCTCTGAAGGCTGACGATGTACAGGAGTTGAGCAGCGAAGGCTCACACTGCCTGGATGAAGGCGGAAGAAAACAAAAGAAAGACAGAAGAGAGGGAGAAAAGGAGAAGAATAGATCTTCGTGAGCTTCAAACACGAATTGGCTTTGTTTGCTATTGGCAGGAAGGCCCGACCGTGTTGCGATAAAGTTGGCAGTTGCGATCAGTGGCAGCCACCTGCTGCATATTGGTGGCTTGGTGCCTTCCTTCATTGAATCACTCCCGATCTGGGTGATAGAAGGTGTGATACTAATAGGCAATACTAGATGTCTATAATTAAATCGTGATTTATTTACTCTTTATTCTTCACATCTTTTGTATGGTGTAGGATGCTCGTCGATATTGTCTTGTATAACTTAGATTTACTATTCCAGCATTTATATAGAAACCTAACTTATTTACCTTGGACAACTTTTAAAAGAGTCATATCGTCCAGTTCTAGTATAATATAATATCAGAAGCAGAAATTATTGAGAATTTAAGGAAACTTCCCAGATCTACTAATAAAGAGAGGTGCATGTAATCTGTGACACAGCACTAATTACACAATTTCTTCGACAATCAAGTATACCTAGGTACGCTAATTACACAAATCTCAAAATAGAAATAAAGAGCCAATCATGTATAGCTAACCACTTTAGAAGCAAAAATAATATCATAAACAGGCTTCTATACGTCCAAGATGAAGTAAAATAGACATCATCCAATAGGAGTGACCTATTTTAGCTTTATTCACCAAAAGGGTCCAATAGGACAAGCCTCCGTGAATACCTCGGCTTCACAGTTGAATGTCGCATCCCTTGGCCGATCAACGCTCCCTAGCCCGGATACAGAAACAGAAATTTGCATCTTCCTCAATTCTGCATCTTTCATATTTTGACAAGTCAATAGCCCATTGTTCCAAACAATGCAAGTTCCCAAACTCCTGCCAAGACCCAAGCTCCGAACTTGTACTACGTTACCGAGACCGAGACTCTCCATCCTCCACCCGGCCCCGCTCCACCGGGCCCGACATCGCATCGGACTTCCCGTCAACACCAACCTCTCGTCTATCAACGCCTTCTCGTCAGCCCCAATGGCATTCCCGGCCTTCAGCAACTCAATCATATGCCCAGCGCTGGATCTCCTACCAAAGAACACTCCCCCAGATCTCTTCGCCTCAGAACTCTCCTTCTTCGCTTCGCATCCTTGGACAGCAACTCTGCTCTCCGCGCCAGATACAATCCCCTTTCTACCCTCATGCCGAAATCCGCAGTCGTCTGCGCACGATCAACTCTTTGGTCGCACGCTCAACAATGACCGTGGTCTGACCCATCTGATCAGCTTCTTCCGTGCACCAAGCGTGGAGGTGGCGCGGGACCCTTCGCACAACGTCACTGAGATTGTGGTGCTTGTATCGGCGGGGGACGGTGTCAGCGGGTATCCCGGGGTTGTTCACGGCGGGGTCGTTGCAGCTTTGTTGGATGAGACTATGGGCACGATCTTTGATTTAAATGGGACCTTGGGAAAAGAGGCTAGAGCGTTTAAGACAGCCAGTGTGACTGGCGGTATAGAAGTCAAGTATGTAAAACCTGTGCCTACGAACAGTGTTCTTTGCATCACGGCTGTTACTGAAGACATCGATGGCCGCAAGGCCAAGGTTAGAGGCGAGATGAAAGATGAGAAGGGAGATGTGCTGGCGACTTGCTCGAGCAAATGGGTAGCACTTAAGCCAAATATGTGATCTGGTAGATGGTTTTAAGGCATGCAAATATTAGTGAGCAGGGCTCCTGAACAAGACCAAGACTACCTATATATATGACTACCTAGACACAGGAAAAGAGGTATTAAAGAATACTAGAATAACAAACTAAAGTGGTATACGAAATCCATCCAAGGTATCTTTTCGCAATAAAGAACTGTCCAGCCCATCTATTCAAGGTGCACAATGTTATTGTTGTTGTTTTCGGCCGTTAGTCATAATCCAATCATTTGGAGCTCTCTCCCCTCTCTGATCTCATCCCAGGAACCATAGACCTGACAGCATCCTTGACGGTGTGCGGGTCTTCCAAGGCTTCGTAGGCTGCCTCTCGCCTACTCTTATGTCCATGCTGCCAAGACTCCTCGCGATCATCCAGCTCACTCTCGGCTGAGCTGATACTGCTCTGACTCCTGTTCATGACCATGTTGACCATTCTGCCTTCGCTCTTCTTGACCTCGCGTTGGTGCGCCTTCATATCCTGAAGCTCCTGGTCCTCCCAATGCATCGTTATGATACCCAACCCGGGGAAGTTCTTCTCGAGGAACTCCTTCAACGCCGGAAGAGTAGACTTGTCGGGTCGATATGTCCCTGAATCGTTGTCGATAATTAGCTGGTAGTATGCGGGATTATGCGGGGGGTGCTCTTTGGGCGGGCCGCCGGGGATTGGCTCTTGTGGGTGTGTCTTCACGTTGGGATGAACATCATCTGAAGATATAGGTTTCTTGAGCCGTCGAATAAAGAACTCGCCAGAACAAGCGATATATGTCTCAACGTCAGAATGCATGGTGTGTTTGCTCAACATGTCAATGCCGAATTCTTTGCCAGTCTCTGTGAATCTGAACATGCCATCCAAAGTTAGGACGTAGGTGAAGGTGCGACCTCCTTCGTCGAAGTGAACAAGCTTCAAGAATTGATCTGAAGCCTCTGGTGTGCAAGCATCATAGTCGCCATACTCAGTCGATGCATTGAAGTTGTAAATACGGCGATGCTGGCTGTGCAGTGCCTTGTTCAAGATCTTGCCCCGCAAGCCCGCCGAAGAGTATATCGATGCAATGATAGGCCTGAACTCGACAAAGCGATGGTACAGCTTGGGAGGCACTGGACCTTGAAGCTGCATCTCATTTGCTTGGAAGCTGGTAGCATGTTAGCACAGATTTTTAGGGTTAGACATGGTAACATACTCATATTTCTGAGTCCTACTCTTTTTCTTTCCGTTTTCGTCGACTTGTTCGTCTCCTTCTACTCGTGCGTCGTCCTCGGCATTCGCATTCACCTTGACGCCAGCAATTCGACCGATCAAGGGACTAAAATGCTTAACCCACGTTGTTGGCCCAACTGTGTACATCTGTGCATAAGGCGGGTCGGATGGCCCCAAAAGTTCCATGCTGAGGCGGAGGTAGGGGGTCATGTGAACATCAGAATTAACGACGCTGGTAATGGCTTTGGTGAGGTACGCTCGTTTGCTCATCATTCGCTTCTTGGCCTCGTAGACGCGACCGGGAGGGGGGATACCGCGCCAATCTTGCGATATACTGGGCACCTTGATTGTAACATTGCCCAGTCTATCGTCATGATCTGGGAAGTCTTCATCGTACATTCGGCACTTCAGAGTAAAGCCCGTTGGTGGGACATTGGCGACGACCCATTCCTCTTCCCACTGTGGCTCAGTAGTTTTCCTAATAGTTCTTGTCCTGTGGACGAGATCGGGATCCTCCTTGTGTCGCTTCGGCTGAGTACCTTTTAGTGTCGCATGAAGAAAGGGATCTGAAGAAGCTGTAACAAAATCCGCAGGAGGAAGATTTGAAGCGCTGTGAAAGATGAACCGGATAGTATAACCCTGCGGCGCATCAGGAAGAGGGGTTGCGTCAAAACCACCAGGCGGTCCTTTTGTCATCTGGTGGACGCGATCCTTGAGACCAGTTCCAATTTTGTTCAGCTTATGATGGTCATCTTCGTCCGCATCTCGGGATTTAGGTGCGCCGTTGCCATTCGTGTGTTCTGCTGGTGCTCCAGTGCCATTTTGCGTTGCTGTTGCTGTCTCATCGTGGCCGTTCGCCTGGCCGTTGGTGCTGATTGGAGCGGCCATTATTGAGGACCCTTGTTTCTGGCTGAAGATTGCGAAAATGGAGATTGCGCTTGGATCAGTTTGCGCCGGAGAATTATGTGATTAATCTAGCAGTCAAAGACGCTGCGTCATTCAAAAAGAGCAATGAATTCTCATCCGAGTATCCGAATTATGCTTTTGCGACAACGATGAAGGAGGAGGGTTAAGTTTAACAGCCGGTTGAAGAGGCTGGTTCGTAGGGGTCCTCGTGGTGTGATAAGCGCCGTCGCAACCGCAGTTTTTGTAGACGATCTAGTCCAGGAACTATTCTACAACGGCGGAAGGTGGCTGATATTTCAACGCCAACGCCAACGCCGGGTCTAGGCTGGCTTCATGATAATTACTAGGTAATAAATTTCACTTCATGGCACGAGATAAGTCTTGGTTTATCCACAGTTGCAGAATCCTACCCAGACACACAGTTCTTGGCGCCATGAGCGTCGCAAGCTCATCGCCAACTCATTAAAAAGTACCATTATTCTTGCTATTTTCTGACGTCACTCGGGGAAATGCATGTAGGAGCCCACGGCTAAGCGGCATTTGAGTGCGCCAAGGGCTGGTGTAGCGGATATCCAGTGCCGCCCATAGGGAGTGAAACGCCTTGGGATGCCCACTAAAAGCGGGCTTTAGGGGACCCTGACTGTGCCGTGACAACCAACTAATTAACAATGGAAGACAATCCAATATTTTACGATGGTTGGCGTCGGAACACGGCAATGCTTCAACACTAGCCCTGCCAGATCTATTGGATCATGAGATCGACGCCGTAAACTTCAAATCGGCGTTTTTGTGATCCACATACGGAGTAGACTATGAAGTTTCGTTTATTACCGGTACTCCTTCTCGTGATCACCGTCGACGTCCGGCTAGTGCATGAACCTTGCATTCTTATTCCCATCATCGACCCAACACATATTT
Organism: Fusarium sp. FL617; assembly: GCA_030142105.1. NCBI lineage: Eukaryota > Fungi > Ascomycota > Sordariomycetes > Hypocreales > Nectriaceae > Fusarium > Fusarium sp. FL617. The sequence continues at coordinate 1,656,608 of JAREIL010000012.1, read as the reverse complement.
TACGTGTTCGTTTCCTAATGAATGTTTTGAAGACTGAAGCCGCAGACTAACATGTGACTCTTGCGCATCCTCGAAGCCCAACCGCGAAATGCTCCTTCTACAGGGGTTTGCCTCTCGACTCAGACATAAACATCGGTTGCCGATTCCACTATCAAATCAGACACACCTCAATGCCCTTCAGTCAAAATAAACTAGACCCATATCTAATTAACCTTGAATACGATGAGGGAGGCAGCCCGATCAAGGGTCTTTAGATCCAGAGTCGAGGCTTCAGAAGATGCCGAGTAGCGCACGTCGACAACTCCGAAATACGCGATAGCGAATGAGATGTCTTGCTACCAAAGCCCGGACACTACATAATCTCTCAGTCCTACGAGCAAGTTGGTCTTACAAGACACTTGCTACTCATGTTATAAGATTGAAAGTAACAAAGAATCCACAGTGTTTCTGCGTCTTTAAGGATCCAAGGTAACATGTGTGTGCCAGCCATGCAGCCGTCAATCTTCGAAATTGGCTGACATCGGACCGCACAATCATCAAATGTGCTTTGCGATGATAGGCACGACTACACACGAAGCCAAGGCGTACACTACGGGAGGTACTTACAGCGAATCAGTCTAGATTCTGAAGCGATGACTCTCGATAGTTCATCTTGATACCTAGCAATAGTCAAGCGTTGACCATGATGAAGCAAAATACCCTAGACCACGATGCAGGAACGTTGAAGACGAGAGAAGCTTTATCAAAAACAAGGATCTCTCCATGTGACTAAGTTCCCACTTTCAGTAGTAATAAACCTGAGTTATTCAGACTGCGATTTCAGTCCTTACACAACAACGCTACAAAACTCTCTTCTGCTAGGTAGATCTAGTAGCACGCTTGGCTACAACACGTCCAGATAACTTCGAAAAGAAGGAAGACAAGGCTGATTATTTATCAACGTAGAATTCATACCAGCATATTAACAGTAGATAGGATATCTCAGTTTCTTGTTCTTATTGCGTTTAAGATAGAAAGAGTGTGGATACGTCGCTGTAGTAATGATTAACGACGATGCTGTTTGCTAAGCTAGACGATGTCTGATCACATGCTACAGTTCACTGATGCATTCTCATTTCCAAAATTAGGTGGGATCTCAAAGAAAGATATTCGTTTCGCTTGCAACCAAGATGGTTGAGTGTATCGGGTAAGAACACAGTAGTTTGGTGTAACATGCATGGGTACTATCTCGAGTTTAATCACCCTCACTGACTCCAAGGCCCGCAGTATAACGAAGGTTAGTCATAGACTAACGTCTTCTTGTGCTGATGCACTGCAGTAGTGAAATGTATTCCCAGTAGACAGGATTTTTGCTAGCTCTGCCTACCGGGAGTGCCATAAAATGATCACACCAATCCTTGACGTACTGAGATTGGATTCGTACAGTAGCCAAACATTAGTACTTCATGTAAGTTCAGATTAATAAGCCTATAGGTGGTAGGTATTGATGGATCGGCCGTTGAAGCCTGGCTTTGGTTTCGATAGATTGAGGACTTCCGTGTTGCAAGCCAGGATACCGGTGGTGTATTCCAAAGAGCCAAATAAAAGGATAGGGGTGTCTGGTACTTGCCAAAACTGTACGGGAGGTCGTGAGATTGATGGGTTTTATTTAAACCATATATTGCAAACTCTGGCAACTACTTTAGGTAGCTATGCTTATGTATTTATATCTGGCCCCGAAGTCGTATACCAGGGATATGAAGAAGTTATGATCTCAAGAAGTTTATCAGATAGAGTGATATGGTTACAGCGATACAAGAATTAGTAAAGCCTCGCTCTGTAACATGCCTCCTCGCCTATTAGAAAGATCCCTGGCCCGTCGAGTTAAGAAGTGGAAGTGGTGCGGTCAGGCAATCATCCTCACGCAACAAATGAGACACTTCTTAATTTATAGTTCAAGAAAAATCCGGAGCCAAGAGCCTTGGGCTTTTGTAACTCACTCTACTAAGACTCCGAGTTCGATTTATAGACATCACAGCGGATCTCAGCTCCCTGCATAGCGAAGTACTACGAATCAAATCTCTAAAGCAACCATAAAGCAGGAAACCCGTTTGACACTTTACGAGAAAGCCATCCCATGAGCTTTCTAGCCTTGAGAAGAACAACTAATTCATGCAGGTTCACAAGTATGGTCGATGACTTTCAGGCTTTGAACGTATATATAAACTTATTACATAGACATATCCGAGGGTTTCGACCGTTTATTTTGCGTAGCCTATACGAATAGGACTGTCTGTATCCGGATCTTCTCGACTTATGTATTTGACCTTTAGAAATTACTGAGTTTCCCTGTTTATCGCAGAATTTATCTTCTGAGTACTGGGGATTGGATACAACTTATCACTCACTAGCATCCGGACTCGATGACATATTGCTTGTTCCCTGCCGAAAGGGACTTTGAGAACTTGGAACTCAAATTAAAACGACATCGTGTTGAACTTAGAATAAATGTGCCATGTATGGGGGGAATTTTAGTTGAATTGAATTTCCGACTTATCATCAGGAAGGATTGGGTTGTCTGCTGCATGTGGCTTCTTACGAGCGCTTCGAGATACTTCGGTCTCGTATGCCTCAACAAGGTGATTAACGCATCTAGAATATCAACAAAGGCTGCTGTCTCGACGTCTGTATAAGTCTCGCAAAAAACGGAGGTTTAGTTAGAGCAGCTACCTAGACAGCCTATCAGGAAGAATTGAAGTCGTGGCGGTGAATATCCAGAGCTTAGCCATCAGAATCAAGCCAAGCTGATCGCTGAGCTGAGTCAAGTCGAACGAGCCTGAATGAAATTGCTAACAACGCCTCATTTCATGTTTGTCGGTTCAGTCTGGTGCTATTTTAACACTGCCTTGACACAGTCTCTTCTGTGTCGCTTGAGGCGGGTGAGAGGATGTACGAATCAGGCGACTCAATGTGTCCAATGTATCTCCGCAGTAGGGTACCCGAATAAATGTACAACTGTCACCTTGTTGTAGGTACCCAGAGTACTTAGGTACAAGATGTGCCCGCATTGAGACTGGACTGTTGGGGGTCATTGCAACAGCCAAGCGATCACGACAGCCGTATGAGGTATTTAACAAGCGTCAGAAAGTGACATGACGACTTGAGATAGACTACACGTGTTCTATCAAACTGTATATCCATAGTGTTACGATTCATAGCATAGCTGGTAGATGTATCCTCCTTTGCTCAGGAACAGCCTGGATTCTGTGAGCTTCTGCCAGGTGGGGCCTTCACGCAAGCTGATTGGCAACATTCGTCATTCGAGCTTGTCGTCGATCTAATTGCCCCGCCATTCCGAAAATGAGGTCCAATTGAAAGAGCTTACCTCCATTGATCATACGGGGAGTTCACAGAATTGCTATTGTTCTGGTACTGCATCTGCACTGCTTTGTACCTGCCTTACCTTGCTCTTACAGTATAAAGCTCCACGCTCGTCTCCTCTTTCAATATGCGGTCTTTCTCTCTTACATCTATCCCTCGCGCTACTCGCACCATCACTCGAATCAACCCTTTCCTAACCCAATCTCGCAACTTCTCCTTCACGCAAGCAACAATGGGTGTTACCAAGACCACTCACCAGGAGGGCTCCGGTCCCGCTCCTCAGGTCGGCCAGAAGGTCACCATTGAGTACACCGGTTACCTCAAGGACGAGTCCAAGCCCGATAACAAGGGTGCCAAGTACGTCCTTCTCACCATCCACTGCTATTGACCACGACTGACATGCACTCTTTACAGGTTCGACTCCTCCGTCGGCCGTGGTGACTTCGTTGTCAACATTGGCGTTGGTCAGGTCATCAAGGGTACGTGGGCTTCTACAGCACCCCCAGACGAAGAAACAAAAAGAATGTGAAACTGACCCAATAATACAGGGTGGGATGAGGGTGTCACCCAGATGAACGTTGGCGAGAAGGCCACTCTTGACATCTCTCCGTAAGTTTTCCTATTAGTCCCTATTATACCATTGGATGTTTCACTAACAATCTTCACAGTGACTACGGCTACGGCGCTCGGTAAGCTCACAATCACGGCGCAGTCACTTTGACACCTCGGGCGCATATCAAACTTGGACGTGTACAGCTAACATGTATTCGCAGCGGCTTCCCCGGCCACATTCCCCCCAACTCTTCTCTCATCTTGTAAGTAGCGAGAGCTCCATCTCAATACCAATAACCTTGCTAACCCTTTCCCTTCTAGCGACGTTGAGCTCAAGAAGATTGGCTAAATGCGCCAACTGTCGTCGTCGCTTTCGACCGGTTTCGGAACCCATCAGACTTCGACAAGTTTGGTGAGCCTATGCTCATTATACCCATATAAATATGTAGCGTCAGGACATAGCGCGGGTTGAGGAACTCAATGCCGCGATCGTTACCTCGAGAACGACGAAATAAAAATTAATGAAACCCTTCTTACGATTCTGTCACAAATGCATGCCTGTTTATTATTCATGGGCAGGGAATGACGTGATTCGACACTACTGGACCACGAGAATTAAATAAATGTAGGCCCGAAAGCCTGACAGATTGCTGCTCGACAATCGTAGCAATTAAGTTACCCAGAGCGCCGAGTCGTAGCTGAAGAGCTCACGCAGCTAAAGCATCATGCGTCAAGTGCCCCGCGCGGATTGACCCCGCCATTGAATTCCGATGGACCTGCGTCTTCCTGAGGGAGGGGACCTTGATGTTAGGTGTGTTGCTTGGCATCAGGCAGAATTGATACATGCCTACAAGTCCTATACACCTCGATCTAACCATATTGAGTTGATAGAATCCAACAGAAGTTTGGAATCAGTAACAGTGTGTTAGACCCATGTTCTGGAGGGGTACCAGTCCACTACAGTTTACCATAGCTGCTCCATGGCAACATTGTTCACTGGTTGCGGGGCTGCTGTGCCACGGTAGCAAACCGGAAGACTGAGAAGCTCGCTTCGGAATTTGAGAGACTTAGTTGTTATTGCAATGATATGCAAATAGCTTCGACAGGGCTGCCTATCTACTGTACCTAAGTTAGATGTCATATGGCCATGTGAGTGAACACTGATCCTGTAGTTGCTTACTCATGTCAAGCTCGGACTGCTGACAGTGGAGCCAAGAAGCTCTCGCCTCATGCTGCACTAAACTGACTTGGGCCATTACCTCATCAACGCTGGACGCCTGTCGCGCTCTCTTGTTCCACGTTCCACCAGGCTCTAAAGTCAGAATCTCTTCTCTTACAAACCACTACTTGACATTTTGACGATCTGTTTTCACGACTACCCTAATCTGCGACGAGCATCTCCTTCGCCTGCAGATACCCTCTTCACCTTTGCTCATCCCTCACCGTATACCTTCTGCTGTTTGGCGGGGTTGAGCTCTGCCTGGTGCTGGATCGCCTTTGCAACGACCTGACGCAACGTTTCCAAGATTACGAACCCATCCGAGGCAGACAAGCTGGGGAAGCGAAAGCTCTCCAACGGGGAGTCACCTACCCATAAACGCATAATGGCCGTAAGTACAAAACTCACAGCTTGTTGTCTCGGCCCGCCGCTCTTCCTATTTGGAGCATCGGAGCATGTGAAAGATCGGCGATATCTCGTCCCTACATACATTTTGGATGGGGATACTGACCATACTCATTCAATAGGCAGAAAAGCAACCGGAGGTCGACCTCGCGACCCGAATGCAGGTCGATGAATCTGTTATTGGACATGGCGAGATCGACGAGTCCCTCTACAGCCGACAACTTTATGTCCTGGGCCACGAGGCTATGAAGCGCATGGGCGCTTCGAATGTGCTTATCGTTGGTCTGAAGGGTCTCGGTGTCGAAGTCGCCAAGAACATTGCTCTGGCTGGTGTCAAGAGCCTTACCCTTTACGACCCGGCCCCAGTTCAACTTGCCGACCTTTCTTCTCAGTTCTTCCTCACCCCTAGTGATGTTGGAAAGCCCAGGGATGAGGTTACCGTACCCCGCGTCGCCGAGTTGAATGCTTATACTCCCGTCAAGCTTCACCAGTCGCCTGGCCTTGATCGCGATCTCTCGCAGTTCGACAAGTACCAGATTGTTGTTCTGACCAACCTGCCTATCCACCTACAGAAGGCCATTGGTGATTATTGCCACAGCAAGGGCATCTATGTCGTTATTGCCGACGCTTTCGGTCTCTTCGGATCCATCTTCTGTGATTTCGGTGAGAAGTTCACTGTCATCGACCCTACCGGCGAGACTCCCCTCAGTGGTATCGTGGCAGGAATCGACGAGGAGGGTTTGGTGTCCGCCCTAGACGAGACTCGACATGGCTTGGAAGACGGCGACTACGTGACATTCTCCGAGGTCGAAGGCATGGAGGCACTCAACGGAGCGGAGCCCCGCAAGATTACGGTTAAGGGCCCTTACACCTTCTCGATCGGCGATGTGTCTGGACTGGGCCAGTACAAGCGAGGTGGTATGTACACGCAGGTCAAGATGCCTAAGATCATCAACTTCAAAGACTTCACCACCTCACTCAAGGAACCCGAGTTCCTTATCTCCGATTTTGCCAAGTTTGATCGGCCCCAGCAGCTTCACCTCGGTTTCCAGGCACTCCACGCTTTCCAGCTGAAGAATCAGCGACTTCCCAACCCCATGGACGAGAACGACGCCGTTGTTGTTTTGGGCGCCGCTAAGAAATTTGCTGAGCAGGAGGGTCTTGAGATCGAGCTGGATGAGAAGCTTCTTAAGGAGCTGAGCTACCAGGCTCAAGGTGATCTTAACCCCATGGCCGCTTACTTCGGTGGAATTACTGCCCAGGAGATTCTCAAGGCTGTTTCTGGCAAGTTCCAGCCTATTGTCCAGTGGATGTACTTTGACTCCCTCGAGTCTCTGCCCACATCTACCAAGCGATCTGTCGAGCTTTGCAAGCCCATCGGCAGCCGATATGATGGACAGATTGCTGTTTTTGGTACTGAGTACCAGAACAAGATTGCGAACTTGAAGCAGTTCCTTGTCGGTGCTGGCGCGATTGGATGTGAGATGCTCAAGAACTGGGCTATGATTGGTTTGGGAACGGGCCCTGAGGGCAAGATCTGGGTAACCGACATGGATTCCATTGAGAGGAGCAACCTGAACCGACAGTTCCTTTTCCGTGCCGACGATGTTGGTCAGATGAAGAGTGACCGCGCTGCACTGGCTGTCCAACGAATGAACCCCGACCTTGAAGGCCACATGGTGACGCTAAAGGAACGCGTTAGTGCCGAGACTGAGAGTGTTTTCAATGAGGACTTCTGGCGAAACCTTGATGGTGTGACCAATGCTCTTGACAATGTCGAGGCGCGAACCTATGTCGATCGCCGATGCGTCTTCTTCCAGAAGCCCCTCCTCGAGAGTGGCACCCTCGGAACCAAGGGCAACACGCAGGTGGTGCTCCCTCACCTCACCGAGTCTTACTCATCCTCTCAGGACCCTCCTGAGAAGGAGTTCCCTATGTGCACCATCCGAAGTTTCCCCAACAAGATCGACCACACCATTGCCTGGGCTAAGGAGTACATGTTTGAGAAGCTCTTTGTCAAGGCTCCTCAGACTGTCAACCTGTACCTTACTCAGCCTCAGTTCATTGAGAACTCTTTGAAGCAGGGTGGTAACCAGAAGGAGACCCTTGAGACAATCCGCAACTACCTCACAACCGAGCGACCACGGACCTTCGAGGACTGTATTGCCTGGGCTCGTCAGCTCTTCGAGTCCGAGTTCTCCAACAAGATTCAGCAACTTCTCTACAACTTCCCCAAGGATTCAGAGACATCGTCTGGCACTCCCTTCTGGTCCGGTCCCAAGCGAGCGCCTGACGCGCTCAAGTTTGATCCCAACAACCCCTCACACTTTGGGTTCATCGTGGCCGCAGCCAACCTTCATGCTTTCAACTACAACATCAAGTCGCCTGGCACTGATAGGTCCATCTACTTGCGAGAGCTGGAGAACGTTATTGTCCCTGACTTTACCCCTGATTCTAACGTGAAGATTCAGGCTGATGATAAGGAGCCTGTTGTAAGTACATCCACACTTTGTGTAAAAAACTGGGTCTAATCTATTTCTAGGAGACGGAGTCAAGCAGCTTCGACGACAACGATGAAATTCAGAAGCTGACTGCTAGCCTCCCATCCCCTAACACTCTGTCTGGGTTCCAGCTGGTCCCCGTTGACTTTGAGAAGGACGATGACTCTAACCATCACATTGATTTCATCACTGCCTGTAGCAATCTGAGAGCGGAGAACTACAAGATCGAACCTGCTGATCGACACAAGACTAAGTTCATTGCCGGCAAGATCATTCCCGCTATTGCGACCACTACCGCACTGGTTACCGGTCTGGTGGTGCTAGAGCTGTTCAAGATCATTGATGGCAAGGATGATCTGGAGCAGTACAAGAACGGATTCATCAACCTGGCACTGCCCTTCTTCGGTTTCAGTGAGCCTATCGCCAGTCCTAAGGTGGAGTACCAAGGACCCGACGGCAAGGTCACCTTGGACAAGATCTGGGACCGGTTTGAGATTGATGACATTACCCTTAAGGAACTTTTGGACACTTTCAAGGCAAAGGGTCTTACCATTAGTATGCTGAGCTCTGGTGTCAGTCTCCTATATGCTTCATTCTTCCCTCCTGCCAAGCTTAAGGAACGATACGACCTTAAGCTAAGCAAACTAGTCGAGACGATCTCAAAGAAGCCTATCCCATCTCACCAGAAGGAGGTTATCTTCGAGATTGTGGCCGAGGATCTTGCGGAGGAGGATGTCGAAGTTCCTTACATCAAAGTCAAGGTTGCATAAGGAGGTAGTCGCAGGATATGTTAATCAGTCTTTTGAGATATGTATAGGGGGTGTTAGAAATGACCTGGGTGCCATAAGCACATGAGCACAAGAATAAAGGATGAGCGAACCATGAAGATAGATGAATTTATTTTCTGTACGATGAACATTTATGAAACGTGTGTTTACCTTATCTTTTTCACTTTTAGTTGGCTTCAACTGCCGGGACTCATATCCTCTTTATAAAAAGGATTAAGATGACATGCAGATAAATGCCGAAGCATTAGATCTGGGAAGATTTCGTTTTTATTCAGCTTCTTGTCATGATGAAGAGAAGCTTATCAAGACTGCAGGCTATGTTAACTAAGCGACTCGCAGCAAAGCGGGGCGCTTTATTACGCCACGATTATGAAATTCTTTAAGCGTGACGCTCATGGCTCCAGGACGGAATAGCTCAGCAAAAGAGCTCCCAGGGAACCCACCAAATGTACCAATGTAGGCCTAGAGCTGGGCTGGGCCTTTCTGTTGCATACGTCAGTAAGTATGTTTGGTTACTAAAAGTACGGTTGCTTGTGAGGGGCTGCTGAGCGAGTCCTGAGTGAGCAAGGGTGCCAATACGACCACTTTTTCGGATGTTCTTTTCAGCTGGAAGTATAAAGGTGTTGGTTGTCGCCGTCATTGAACGGTTCGGCCTCTTTTAATAAGAGATGCCTATGCAAGGACTTAGAATCCGAGGATCTCGAATTTACAATCGGAGTTTACTCTTTAAACCACAGCAACAACAATTCACAAGATCTTTCACACCTATCAAGACATCTTCTCTAAAAGCATCGCCCTTCTACATTCAACCTACATATCAGTTCAGAATGGTAATGAGAACAAGTGCTCTGACTACTCTTCTCAGACTGCTAACACCACGACAGCCAAGCAACGGTAAAGTCACCGACTGGGTCAAGCCCGGCGATAAGTCTGGCGAGTTCAAGCGTCAAGTTAGTTCATTCCGAGACTGGATCTCTCGCGACGCCAGCGCAAAGTACCCTGCCGAGAAGGGCCGTTACCACCTCTACGTGAGCTACGCTTGCCCATGGGCGTGCCGCACTCTCATTGCCCGCAAGCTCAAGGGTCTTGAGGACTTCGTCTCGTACTCGGTTGTGCATTGGCACCTTGGTGAGGGCGGCTGGCGCTTTGTGACCAAGGATGAGGATGTTCCTGGCGACAATGTCGTGCCTGATCCGATCAAGGGTCATGAGGGTTTCACGCACCTGAAGGACATTTACTTTGAGAGTGAGAAGGAGTACGATGGCCGATATACCGTGCCGGTGTTGTTTGATAAGAAGACGAACCGAATTGTGAGCAACGAGAGCAGTGAAATTCTCCGCATGCTGGGTAGCGAGGTAAGTTTTCCTGCATACACTTTAGAATAGAAATGTCTTGGTTACTAACTTGCATCAGTTTGACGACCTTTTGGATGAGGAACATAGGGCTATTCGGCTGTACCCCGAGGACCTGCAGAAGCAGATTGAGGAGGCGCATGAGTGGCAATACGGTCAGATCAATAACGGCGTGTACAAGTCTGGTTTTGCGACTACAAGCGAAGCATACGAGCGCAACGTTGTAGCTCTATTTGAGGCTCTTGATCGTGCTGAGAAGCACTTGTCAGAGCAAAAAGACGGCCCTTACTGGTTTGGAGACAAGTTGACCGAGGTCGATATCAGACTGTGAGTACAGCAACCCCGGCCTAGCAATTCCTATACTAATATATCAAAGTTTCGTCACAATCATCCGCTTCGATCCTGTCTACGTTCAGCACTTCAAGTGCAACATCCGCGACATTCGCTCAGGATACCCTGCGCTGCACCGCTGGATGCGCAACTTGTACTGGAACCACCCTGAGTTTAAGGAGACAACCCAGTTTGAGCACATCAAGTGGCACTACACACGAAGTCACACTCAGATCAACCCTTTCTCGATTACACCTGTTGGACCGCTGCCGCATATCTTGCCGCTTGAGGAGGAGGTTCCTGCTGCTGCGGCGCAGAAGAACTAAGGGATGATGAAAGATGGAATTTTAGCTTTTGAAGAATTGACTTTCAGCTAGGAATGAGGAATTGAATAAATAAATAAAAATGTTAATTTGTATCTATCAACAAAGTTTCAGCATTCGAGTTTTAGAGGTGAAACTTGAGGTGAGGCCCAATCTCCCTGGCTGTACGCACAGTACTAGGTAGGTACCCAAGTTTTAGTGGAGGTCTCCAGCAGTTTTTGTACCTAAGTAGGTTGCAGCAGCTCATGCATACAGTGGAGTTTCCTGGAGTGGAGGTGCATTCTCAGTGCGTGCAGCTGTATCAGACAGTGCCTGCACTCCAGCCAGTTCCATGCCCGATCTCCATCTTCCCATTCCACAAAACAAACACAAACAGACGACATCACGATTTTCTTTCAAACTCCAACACCAGCCAACGCATCAGGTTCAGGCCTGGCTAAAACGTTAGTCCATCTAAATAAAACCATCAAAATATTCAACCATATTATTGCCATCTTTATATTGTACCTATTTTATACTGACAAGGGCCTTCTGTCTCTGACTTGTCCTCTGCCAACTGTCACGACGCTAAGACCGCTAGGTAGCTCCTCTCGCTGGACACCTCCCAGCCCTTCTCTCTGTCTCCTCTCCTCTTTCGACTCGTCTGTCTTGTCTGTCTTGTCTTTCGGCTGCCCGCTTTCGGTCTCCTCCTCACAATCACACGTCAAGCCACCGAAAACAACTCTCGATACCTACCGTCCGTTCTTCCCAACCATCTTCTGCATTACCGTTACACACTTTTTACGTTCCCGCTCAACCACCCGCCTGCTTCTGCACCGAAACGACATCACCAAACTATCCAATATCAACATTTACCTACTTATCCAGCAAATCAACAAATACAATCTCCTCCCTCGCTGCGACTTGAAGCCTTGATTGGGGCTTCCTGGCTCGATAAAGCCCAGCTTTGGCTTGGCTCCACTCTCTGGTTCGCCTTGTCCACCACCACCTCGAGCGCACCACAAACTTAGGACGTCACCCTTCTCCGCCAACTTGATCTCTTTTCACGCCCTCGTTGACCTTGTCGTTCATCGTTGCCGCCTGAATTTACGCCGCGATATTCACCCCTCATCTACTCTCACCTGACTATAAACTTGGCGACTGAGCAATCCGTCCTCCACCCAGCACTTGATTCTTCCGTTATCGCATCTCCGCCTCGCCACGCCGTTACCCTTGCTGTGGAAACCATTCTCCAACACTAAAAATCGCACGCTACCTCAACGGCAACCTGTTGTCCTTTTGAAAGGCTCAATTCTCTAATAAAGACTTCGATTACGTTTGCGAATCTGTCTTTGGACTCTTTCTGCATTCCTCCTTCTACACCAGCCCTTTCTCGGATGCGCTCGTAGCGCTGAATTCTCTACAATGGCTGTCCGATACACAGCTGATTTTCTGCTTCACCTGCGGGACTCACCATTATGTACAAAACCACCAAACCTCCCTCCAGCTGAGGAGTGGATGGGGTGAGTAGCATTAATTCCCTTCTGCTAGAATCAGTCTCCTGACCAAGCTTTAGACCCCCACCTGAACCAAGCCGTACCCAAAACAAGGTTACCGGTGACCGACCTCGATCCAACGATAACCCTCTTCTTGACCAGACTAGCCGTCGTCCGGGTGTTGAAAGACATATTTCGAGGAACAGTGCCAGTTAGTCTTCCCCATGCCTTGACCTCAGACGTTACCAGTGTACTGACTGATGCGCAATGATCTAGACCCTGAAGATCTCGTTTTTGCACCTCCTCGAACAGCTTTCGCCTCGGCGCGAGGTAAATCATCCCTCGAAGCCGACAAAGTCGCCAAAGAATCCGAGACACCAGGCCGTTTTGGCAATTTCCGAAGTCGCAATGGAGACCTTGACGCAGATCGATTCCGCGAAGGACGCAACAGCAACGGCTTCCGTCGCCGTGATGGCGCTGAGGGTGAATCAGATGGCTGGAGCACTGTGAAGCCGCGCAAGAGTTTCGGCCACGAAGGCGCTGAGCGCTTCCATGGACGCATGGGTGGCAACTTCCGAGACGACAAGCGACAGCCCAGAGAACACAATGACCGCGACGCTCCTCGAGATCGGCCATCACGAAGCTTCGACGGGTTCACCCGAGACAAAGATGGGGATGACAGCGATGGACGAGCTCGAAACGGATTGAACAGGAATAAGGCTGAGCCGTGGTACAAGAACGAGCCCAACACGACCACCGCACCCGCTGCCGACACTACAACTACTCCCGACAAGCGTGAACGTATTGATCGCGCAAAGAGCTGGAGAGACCGTGATGCTATTGCCGATGCTTCTGATGACCGCCATAACAACACCAACCGTACGCACGATAGACGCTGGGGACGCGACCGTGACCAGCGAGTTGAGCGTGAACCTGAATGGCTGGACGAGCCCCTTGAAGAGCATCCCGAAGCCCACACGCAACAAGATTTCCAGAAGTGGATGGAGGAAATGAAGAAGGCCAAGGCTGGGATTCCTGCTGCTCCCAGCAAGCCCGTGAATGTTGAGGCGGCAGAGGCGATCATTGAGGCTGAGAAGCCACCAGTTCAATCTGCTCCGGCTGTTCAAACGGGGCCAGACAAGTTTTTCATGGCCTTTGGATCGAATGCCGGTCTCGACACCCCAGGTGCCGAAGAGGCCAAGGAGCCTGTCAGCAAGCCTAAGGCGGCTGGCAAATCGTCAAGGTTCACATCCTTCTTCTCGCAGCCTCAAGAGGAACCTCGAGGAAAGACGGAGCCCCCTACTCCTATGACCGGACCTCCTGTCAACAGTGGTGTACCTCTGCCTCTACCTTTTGTCGGTGGCCCAGCTCCTTCTGCTGGACCTGACGATGAGCGACAAGCTTTCCAGCAGCTACTTGCGAAGCTGCAGAAGCAGACCATGAGTGCTACACCGCCAGGCCCCTCGCCTTTTGCTGCCCCTCAAGGCACGCCACCCAATGCTGGCAGACCGAATCCTATCACGTCTCCTGAGTCGCCTTTCCAGCAGTATGGGCCTGATCGTCGGATGGATGGTCCCCTTGGCCGACCCCCACCTCATCATGTTCAAGAAATCCTTGCTCCTCGACCCCAGCAGCAAGCTGCCCGTCCTGAGCAACTTCTCCAAGACCTCGTGGGACAGCGCCAGCGCGCCCCCAGCCAGGGCTCTGGCCGTCCCGATGCAGCTCGCAACAACAGTAACACTGAATTCTTGATGAATCTTATGAGAGCACCCCCAGACGCCCAACGCAACGAGCTGTTGATGCGCATGGGTCCGCAGCAGCAGAAGCCAGGACAGATTCCTCCCCATGAGCCCGACTTCCCTAGGGATGACCGTGGCCCTCAGCGCCAAATGCGCCCTCAACCACCACCTGGCTTCCCCATGGACGAGCGATTCCACAACCCTCCGGACGCTGACGCTCGACCCAACCAACCAACGCAGATCTTGCAGCGCCCACCACCTCCTCCAGGCCTGGACCAGATGCCACCCAGCTGGATGCCTGGTGGCCAGATGCCTCCTCCCCAACAACGAGGCCCTATGATTCCTCCTCCGGGACTTCCTGGCGGTCCTGGTGGTCCAGGCGGCCCTGGTGGCCCTGGCCACAACCGCAATATGCCAATGCCTCACATGTTCCCTCCTAACTTTCCACACGGCGCGATGCCTCCTCCTGAGGCTATGGGTGGTCCCCTTCCTCGTAACATGCCGCCTCCTCCCCCTGGTTTCTTCGGTGGCCCACCTCACGGCTTCATTCCTCCAGGCCTTGGCGGCTTTAACGGACCTCCTGGGCCCGACTTCCCTGGCGGCCCTTTTGAAGGACGTGGCATGCCTCCCGCTGGTAACCCCGGCCGCGGTGCTGCCTTTGGAAGGCCCTAAATGATGTTCCTCACGAACACCGTGCTTCACATACACTTAACACTCCTCGACGATAAAGTCTGTACCGCTCATGTACGAAATTCACAAGCCTGTCTAAACAACACTTTGAAAAGAAAAACCTTCGTCATCAGGAAGGTTTTTACTCACTACTGTACGAATATCTACCGAAACCAACACACCGCATCATCTTTTGACGCAAGCTTGGAAGCAGGGTACGCCCCTGCAGCTAGTAACTGTTTTTACTTGTCATTTTTTCTTGGGAAGCACGGCGATGGGGGGACAAAGGGATATAGGCATGAAGGTAAATTCGGTGAATGTTAAGTAGTGAATTCAAATGGATTGGTTGATGGGCGATTTCTTTCAGTTTTGTGTCTGGTTTTCATGAACAGTGACAAAAGCTTGTTATGTCTTTTAATGTGATGATGAGGAATGACTATTAACTATGTCAAGTTCAATGTTTCGATACGGGAATGAATAATGAGAACTTTATATACTACAGCCTGATTTATGTACAGAAGAACAAAAACTTCCCCAAAACTTCTTGAGCTAGGCTAGCAAGTCCTGAGACATAGCACTCGATACACAAAAGACGGAATATAACAACGCCACGCTCCATCGAGGGACTGCAAAACCCAAATAGTATATATCCCGTGCTCAACACCATAGCGACAAAGAACCATGTTCAAGTCGAGGGGGCGCCCAGCCGGCTCCCGCTAGAAGCTGTCCTTTCCCCCTTCCGCAGCATACTTTGCAAAACGTCATCCGATGAACTGTCCGTTCTAGCAGTTTGTGACCGCCGAGCCAATGCCCGTGGCGGAGATGCTGAAGAAAGGCCCCCATTCCAAGAACCCTACTTCTTGATTCCGAGGAAGTTGCGCTTCTTCTTCTCCTTGTGGAGCTTGGCTGGCTCTTCGTGGTGTTGGGCGCTTTGATGCGAGCCCGGACGCGGCGCCCCATTGCCTTGGCCAGGATTTATCGACATATTGTTCATTGCTGCCGTTGGAGGCGCCATGCCAGCGTTAGGCCTTGAAGGGAGACCTCCCGGTCTGTTCATAGCGCCAGGGCCCATAGAATGTTGGGATGGTTGCTGTGATGGTGCTGGACGAGGAGGAGGGGGCCGCTCAAAGAGATGTCGGGGTGCATGTCGCTTGGGTCGTTCCAAGGGCAAGTCAAGTTGGCGCCTGTCGCGACTGAGATCGCCTACTTGACGAACGAATAGCTGGGGCGTCAACATATGAGAAGTCACTAGAATGATATCCCGACTGCGCTCATTGCCGACTTCGTAGCATGCCCGACTCTCGCTGTAAGTGGCGCCTCCGGCCATAAAAACAATCAATCGCTGTCGATTCTCCGGCGGACGACGGCCAGCTGCTGCCCAATTCGGTCGACCGGCACGGAGAGATGCGTTTTGTGCTATATGAAGCTCCTCATTAGGGTCCAGCGGTGGCTTCACGTAAGGAAAATGAGTTTGGTCGAGGACACCTTTTGCTAAAGCATCGGCCATGTGTTTCACAGCCGGTTCAAATCGTGCCAGCCCATATTCCTCGCTCAACTGTGTCGATCTTGGATCCAACGGGAATAGAGGCGCGGGAAGCTGGCGCACATCTTTGAGGCCATGCGTCATGTGTCCACCAAGTTGCTCAAAATTCTCTACAACCTCGGCGTCTGACTGAGGAAGACCCGCATGCGCGAGGAGTCGCTTGATATCTTCCTTGATGACGCCGTCTCGATACAGGACGAAAAGGACGATAAGACGTAGTCGGTCTGGAAGTGAAACTGCCTCGTCGTCCAACAGGGGCACAACTAGTTCGAGTATGTTCTTGGGTCTCTTAAAGTCCTCGTCTAGTCCAGATGCAAGAGTCTGCTCGATGGAGGCAATATCCATCAACTTGTGCTTCTGGAAAATGTTCATGCATTCTTGTGCCATGGTTAGGTGCAGTGAATACGCCTCCTTCATCTCCTGAAACTGCGGCAAGCCTGCCAACATGTCCCTAATAGTGTTCAAGTTGGTCGTGTCGGCGTTCTCGTTGGTAAAGTGTGGGTTCTGCTGGAGGAACTTTTGGAAATCGCCCATAAGTTTGTCAATCGTATCCTTCATGTGTCTGTGTCGATTGTCCACCCAGATCTTGTCCTTCTCCGTGAGTTCCATATCCTTCTCTTCCGCCTCTGGGGTTCCCTCGTTGATAACTGTGCGGTAGGTGACTTTGTCGCCATCCTTGATCGGAAGGAGGTCATGTGCCATAGCTTGGTAGGAGAACTCGTGGACTAGGGGTGCCATTAAATCCATCGATCGGTCCGTGATGACCAGTGTGGCTTGAGGTCGTTGTGAAGGTGGGGGAAAGCTGGTGTCCCATTGCGCATACGCATCAAGCTCTTCTTGTACAAATCGCGCCAAGTGCGAGCAGAGGACGCTTGCATCGTGAAGTGCGCCCATCGGCTTGTAGTATCGAACTTTGGGGTACTCTCCGAGTGTAATGCAAAGGCCGGCGATCTAGTTTCCTATCAGCACGCATCATCCGGTCAAAGCGCACACTGTTGCCCTACCTTTTGCGCTAGGCCTTTCATGTGTTGGGGAACGAGAGCATTGCATGCTGGGTGATAGAGCATGGGGAAGCTCCAAGGATCGCGGAGGGTAACGAGGTGCGATTCTCGAGGAAGGAAGTCGACGAACAACGTTTGAAAACCGGCGCGGAGCTGGCGAGCTCCAGGAAAGTCGTCAATCTTGCGTCGCAATGAGGGGTCGAGAAGGCCGGTCCAGACGAGGTAGTAGCTTCGATAACGTCGCATCTCAAAATCGGCGAGAAGACACTCGACGGCAAAGGACTCGGGTGAGAGAATGTAGATTGCGTCCATCTCGGGGTTTGGTTCGCGCTTGGTCTCGATTCGCTCGATAGCTGGATAGGACGCTGGTCAGTACCACAGACAGCTAGCTGTAAGGACGTCAGATGGACCAACTGGCGATATTATTATTGAGGATGTCATCTTCCTTGACGACATTGTCAATGATCTTCTTGGAGTTCTCATCAACAATCAGACATTTCCACTATTATGTCAAAGACGTCAGCTGTCGAGCTCTGGAAGCTTGGTTGTTGAGGGTGGAATGTAGCTTACATCGCCTTTGGTGATTTTCTTGATCTGCCCGAGAATAGCTGAGGCCGGCGCATTAGCAACATGACCATTTGCAGCGTTTACCGTTCAGTATAGACCATACCTTCATGCTGTTCTTGAATGACGGACAGCCCCATGGTGTATACTAAAGGCGGGCTGCCCCGTCACGTCGTTGGGTATGGAGATGTTGCTGGAGGTGAGGAGAAATAGGTGGTGAAGCTATCGGCCGTAGGAGAAGCGAGAGAAGCAAGTTGGGGGGTAGAATTTGGAGCAATACAGTGAAGTGCAAGGGTATCAAAAGAAGGAAGGATAGTGCCAAGTTGTCTATGCTTTGAGTGTTTGATTGAGTAAAGTATCGAGGATCACAAGTTAAGTTTGGGCCCCAAGTCAGGAGTTTGGCGGGGTTTCATACAAGCCAAGCATCCGAAGGCATGAAGAAGGTGGATCCCTGGCAGCTCAAATCCTGGAAAGTGTTGTCTCTAGCGCCTGTCAGTTGGTTGGTTGATGACGGCCGCTGTAGGTTTGTGACAGTCCTGTAACACTCGCTACAATTCAGGGCTATCCTTCTGTAGGTACGCCGTACTTTAGCTGGAGCTGGAGCGGTGTATCAGCCGCAACTTCGATGAGGTCATCACAAATGCGTAAGCTCCAAGTATATTTAGACTTCACTCCAGGACTATTGTTTACTTTGCGTACCTGAATAACATTCCTGAGGTCTCTCTGAATTGTCTATCTACATGTAATAGTGTATCTATTATCGCTGTACAAGGTGAAACGCTCGGTTCAGTCTGAGACTCTCAACAGGCCCCAGTGCTCAAGCTTGGTCCAGCCAGATATCTTTCAAAACCAAGGCCTACTGAATACGATGTGCTGGGACAGACACTCTGGTGATAGCCTTTTCAGGCGCTGTGAAAGTGTGCCGAGCGCTGTCCTTGAACGACCCTCGGTCTTTTGTGTGGCAGTGAGTCCTAGACACAAGTCCTGAGATGTAGGCATCTTCAAAGGATTCGTGATTAGACGTGTCTTTGTCAGTTGGAATGCCTGGCACGATGCGGCCAGAGCCTCTGGTTGTCTTTGTTCGTCTTTGTTCTGTTGGCTCCGTCTCATCATCCATCGTTGCCATTTCCTCTCAGGTAGGCTTCCACATCAACCCTCCCGTAAATCTCACCCTGTAGTCGCTCGTTTCGCTGCCGTTCCTTAGCTGCAAGCTGACGCACTTCCTTTCGGTTCAGCGGCTTAGGCTTTTCTTCTTTCTTCTTTTCTTGGACTTCCTTCGGTATAGTTGCACCAATTCCCAGAGTATCTTCTTTCGCCACTACCTTGATAGGGTATCGCATGCCTTCACCCTCTCTACCCAGACCTTGCCTGGCATCAGGATCCCAGCCCTGAGATTTGAGAGCTTTCAGGCCCATGCGAGAGCGATCAAGTGCTGAGGGGGGATGCGAGTGCGCCAGGGAAATTTGGTGAGCGAAAGATGCTTCGTGAGGTTGAGAGGTGGATGCAATAGGAAGCTCGCAGACCGGGCATATTTGTGCGGCCTCTTCTGCGGACTTCGCTACTGTAGTTTCCCCATCTTTTTTCTCGGATGCAGGCTTAAGAACAATGCTCGCATATAAATCACCGATGGAAGTGTCTGTTGATTTCGCTGGTGTTATCGTGGTTGTGGTACCAGCGTCTGGATCCTGGGCTGGAACAAATTCAACTCGTTGTCGCTTCAGTCCTGCGCCGAAGGCACGTTTGTAGTGCAAAGGGACGTCTTCTTCGCCATGACTTTCATCAGATGCGTCTTCCCTATAGCGTCGCATCGTGAGAGCTTGCAAGGGCAAATATGTAAATGGTGCTGGAGAAGGTAAGTTAGGATTGTAAGGTACTGGAGATTGCCTACCTAGCTCACTTCATTTTGGTACCTAAGGTTTCAGTACATGCTTCCAACCTTCAGGTAGTTGCAATAACAGCACACGACCTTTATCAACCAGGTAGTCCAGCAAATTCGGGCGGGCATTCCACTTGAAATATCATATAATCTTTATAATACGTAATGTAAATTGATATAAGATCTTAATAAGATATTAGGAAGTTATCATAATCTTGAAGTAATACTTCTTCTCCCGCTTCTATCTGACCTAGGGTAGGTAGTTTGCATCTCAGCATAATCTATTTCTATATCCCAATTTTTCCTTGAGCCGCGTAACCAACGGAATATCGTCGTCTTTCCATTAAGCTCATAGTTTAGTTAGTTAAACTTGTTACGGAGCTTAACTGACATCGGGTCAACTTCGTGGTAAGGTGCTGATTCTGTACGTAGCCATCATGATACATCAACTCATGCGTTAATGCGAGGGCTACATTTACCTAACTCAGAAAAAAAGAAATCTCCTACAAAGTCGGCCGACTGATAACTTCTACCTGGCATCATTAGCATGGCCCTTTTGGGTTTGTCGGTTGGACGGGATCGAAAGATTTGTCGTGTCGAAACGTTCCATGCATTATTGGTAAGGCAAGCCACACAAATTCATAAGCTGTAGAATCTATGCATGATGCCGAAATATCGAAGCAATGCAATATTCCGTGAACCCGATTGTAAATATCCCGTCATCATATTTTGCTCATCTATACCTGCGATATGCATCCTGGAACATCGAATGCAAGGGTAATTCCGCTCTTCGGGAACATTTTTCGCACCTCGGACATGTCACTCATCCGTGCTACAGGGGTGCGTACTAATACGATGGATGTAGACTCGGAAGACGGAACAAATGCACTTGGCTGAACGGTGCATGCTGGGAATAACCGAGTTTGCATTTAGAATCCTTCGAGGGATTTAGTATCGAGTATTCTTTTGTGCTCAAGTATAAGTATACTTGCTTGTCCGCTTGCATAGTGGATGATTGCTTCATCGCACAGCTCAACAACCCAGCTTTCCCTCTATACAAACCTCTCTCAAGACACGGATCTAAAAACAATATTTGAGACATCATGGGCCCAGTCGAAGCGAATGGCCATCCTAAGGTCATTATCAATAAGGGAGCCAAGAATGTTCGTTTCTTCAATACTCTACCAACATAACCCAGGCACTGACATATTCTACAGGTCCCCTTCTACACTCCGGTTCAGGATCCTCCTGCTGGAACACCTTGGGATGTTCAGCCAGAAGGAAGTCTGTTCTCTCCTCTCAAGCTTCGAAACTTGACCCTCCACAATCGAATCATTGTATCTCCGATGTGCCAGTACGAAATGTTCCTCACTTATATGGATAACCTATCTAAAGAATTTCTAGATACTCTGCAAAAGATGGCTATGTAACACCCTGGCACAAACAACATCTCGGAAGTTTCGCAGCCCGTGGCCCAGGCCTTATCATGACAGAAGTCTACGCCGTCTCGCCAGAGGGTCGAATCAGTCCCGAAGACGCAGGCATCTGGGAAGACGGACAGCTAGAGCACCTGAAAGAGATCGTGGACTTTGTGCATAGTCAGAACAGCAAGATTGCCATTCAGATAGGCCACGCTGGAAGGAAAGCAAGTACAGTTGTGCCCTGGGTTGATCGCAAAGCTACGGCTGTCAAAGAGGTAAGACAACTATCGACCTTGGAAACTTCGATCAAGTACGCTGACCTTTTGTAGGCCAACGGCTGGCCTGATGATGTTGTCGCACCAAGTGCAATCTCATTCAGCCCAGAGTCCCTGGTTCCAAGAGAAATGACCAAGCCCGATATTGCAAAGTTCAAGCAAGACTGGATTGCCGCTGTCAAACGGGCACTCAAGGTTGGCTTCGATGTAAGTCCTACGGCCTAATAAGACAATTGTTTAGGAGACTGACTTCGACAGGCTATTGAAGTCCACGCCGCCCACGGATATCTCCTCAACGAGTTCCTTTCGCCGGCCTCAAACCAACGAACAGACGAATATGGTGGATCCTTTGAGAACCGCACTCGTCTTCTGATCGAAATCGTTCAACTTACCCGTAGCATCCTCCCCGCCGACTTTCCTCTTCTCGTCCGCATGCCTGGAACAGACTATCTGGACTTTGATCCCTCTTTGCCACAGTGGCATATCGAAGAGGCTGCAAAACTCGCCAAGATTCTTGCTGTCAATGGCGTGGACTTGCTTGATGTCTCTGGCGGCGGTTTGGATAGTCGTCAGAAGATCACACCCGGCCCTGGATATCAAGTTCCATGGGCTGCCGCGGTGAAGGAGGCTGTCGAGGACACGGGAGTTGCTGTGACTTCTGTGGGGATGATTACGTCTGGGAAGCAGGCTCAAGACTATCTAAATGATGGCTCTGTAGATGCGGTGCTGGTTGGACGTGGGTTCCTCAAGGATCCCAACTTGGTCTGGCACTGGGCCGATGAGTTAGGTATCGACATCCACGTTGCACCTCAATGTAAGTTCTCAGTCCTGAAACTCCAAAAGAAAAACATACTTACCATGCTACTAGATGGATGGGGCTTTGGCATAACTCGTATGCACCGGCCCACGAAGCACTAGATGGATGGTGCTTGTATTCCAGCGCTGGTCCCCTTTTACACAATTATGGATAGACAACTTGATATAGAACATGAATAGAGATCCATTAGAAACAGAAATGCGGAGCATGTCCTACGCCTATTCAACTATATGCTTTGTTCATTCCAGCATAATGCCGTCAAACGAGGACTGCTAAAGTTGCGTAGTCCCCAAAATTCAATACAAGTCTCATAATATGCTCCAATGCGTCGTAACTCATGATATATCCAGATATAACTGGCCCACCTCATGCAACGGCACCGCTCGCTCGACGGGCTACCCGTACCTTTTGCTGTGCCCTGGCTCTCTGCAGTCGCTCTTCGTCCATGCTCTGCCGCCACGTACAGTCGGAAGCGAATTCGCATGTCCTACATTTGAAAGCCTCTTCTATATCAACGCCTTTTGCGGTGCGCTTGCCCTTCCACCAATTCATGTAGTTAGCGAGATAGGTGTCTAATGCTTGTCGAGAAACAGGAAAGTCATGGAGGTCGATTTCTCGACCATCGCTGCGGTGGACATATTGAACACGAAGCATGTGTCCAAGGGTGTGTTCGCCTTGCGGGAAAGTGAGTTCTATCTCATGCTGAACAAGAGGAACGAGTTCGCGTAAAGTTCGATACTGTAGTAAATCCGGGCCGGCTGAAGAAGAGCTCTGAAAGCTGGAAGAAGGGCTGTTTTGCGTAAATTCCGTCTCCGTTTCCGTCTCCGATGCGTCCACAAAAATCTCATCGTGTAGGCTGCCAACTTGGGCGATAAAGGTGTCCGAGAAGGTATCGTCTGGGTCGAGACCGTATCGCCGAAAGACCTTGAGAAAGTCGAGTTTGCCCGCTGCCATTTCGGACAAGAACTGATGGTATAGAAGTAACTGGATCTTGGCAGGCCGTATTTGGGCGTTCGATACAGGTGAAAAAGACCCGCGAGTCTTGACATCTGCAAGATAGATCTTTGGTCCAGTGTAATTCGCCCGTTCTCCCGTCTTAGGTGGAAAGTAGTCGGTTAACGACGACTGGCGGCGATCCTTTTCAGACTCTTGACTAGAGAGCTCTGCTTCAAATTCGGGATTAGGGTTTTCGTAGCTCACACTGTCAATAATCCCATTGACAAGGTTCTCGTCAATCATGCCCCATACTTCCAATTCGCGAGTGAGGCCAGTGTCACGCAAGGTTCTTAGGCCCTGGACCAAATTCCACAATTTAAGTCCAAATGCGTCCTCCTTTGTCATGATATCGATCTGGATAGTGGTGTGGACTTCATCCTCGAGCTTTTGGTGGACTTTGGAACCTTGCTTCATGGCTGCTGTTCTGGTTCTCCGGCCTCCGGGTAACCGAGTGAGAGTATACCAGTACTGCAATTCGCACCAAGCGCCAGAAGTCAGATCGCTCACGGTCAGTGGCTTCTTAGGATATGACCGAAACCGCTGTAGGGGCGAGCGGCCGTCATCATACGTGTCATCTCCGTTAATTTCAGATGCCGCAGCTAGAGTGGCGGTTGATTCTGATTTGACAGGTGCCTTTGGCTTCATGTTTGACAGAGCTTTGCTCACTAATCGCTTGAGTCAGTTAGTGGAACGAAGCCCCACGAAAAGATCACAACATACAATCCGGGTAGAATATGTCTTCGGCTGAGGACATTGCTGGTGGCGTTGGCAGACCAGAAGACTCCTCACGCTCAAAACGTGGATCACGCCTCTGCTCTTTGTACAAGCCGCCCATTGATGCTGTTTGGAGGCTGTCCAAGCCAAAAGTTGAGGTGTTCCCCACCTCTGCAGCGACATCTTGTCCAAGTAAACTGTCGGTTCTTCCAGGTACTGCGTCTATTGCTGATATCTGTGCATTATGCTGAAGAGCAGGTGTGTTCTTTTCAGAAGCCAACTGGAACAGCAATTCTTCCTCTTCGACAGAGAAATCGTAGCCAAACTCGTTATCGCTATCTAACGTCATGGCAGCCGCGCTCGTCAAGGCGATGAATCATTGTTTTCCCAGGGAATGCGGCGGGGAAACAGTAGGCTACCTTACTTCAATTAGCCAAGGGTGGGTTGAATGACGAGGATAAGTTTTGGCGTCTTGAATTGGGAAAGACGCGCCAGAATAGACACGAGGTCACGTGGATCAGTTAACAGGTAACTGCCTAAAAACACCGGATGTTACCTTACAGTGAACAGCAGAAACGTCAAAGCTGAATCACGGATAGACTAGAGGGTGTTATTTTGAGACAAGCAATATTCCATCGTTTTGGTAAATTTCTATGGAGCACCTATCTTTGAAACCCTGTAATGTTGAAGACAACATCATTATCCATGTCTTTGTTGCAAGCGGATATGGCCGGTTTCAGCACTCTAATCTCCAACACCAGAAAATAGATATTTGGCTTTGGCTGCCTTACCTCACAAATAAACTACCTTCACGGCTTAAGCCTCACCGTCTATGGTTTCAGGATACAAAGTCCTACAACCAAATATCTTCACCAGCTGAGGCCTCTCGAAACCCACTAAGTGACCTAGATCCCCAGCACTGCCCTGCCCATAGGTGGCTTAGGCGCTGCCTGCGACCACCCTGGCTTGTCCTAAATACACTATCATCTCTAGGCTCCCAAGTCCTACAGCTTACACAAGGCAGCAGCTGAATACAAAGCTTTCGCATATTCCCAAGAAATTCTAGGGCTGCAGCCTTCATCCGCATCAGATCAGATCCACTCACACTTTCCGCCCCGTTCCGTAATGTCCAACGTCCGAAGCCGTCGCCCCACCTCCGGGCCCGATGCCGGAAAAGGCTCCGGAGACCTTATCAGAAAGTCCCCTCAGCACACATTCATGTCTCTACCGACAGAGATTCATCTTGCAATCTCCAAATTTCTCATTTATCCTGATGCACTGTCTCTAAAACACACCAATGCCCACTTCTACAGTCTTGTCGATACTGGCATCAACCTCAAGGTCGAATGGCTGGTGGAACGAAGGAGCCTTCACCTCGAATGTCCAAACGATCGGCGCTGCGATCTCGGGAGCGACCTTCGCTTCTGTCGTGGAAGCGTACCGTGAGTTACCTGTTTCTTCTTTAGGCTACCAAGCTAGGTTGGCTAACTGATTATTGCAGTCTGCTTATGCAACGGAGACGAGAACACGTCGAATGTGAATCTCGACCAGGCCTTGGATGTCTCGTTTACGGAACTAAAACATGCTCTCACCGCTCAATATTGAGTAGGAGGCTACCACGTTGGCTGCAAGTAAAACTAACTATTGAAGTCTGGTGGATTGTGCTCGCTCTAGTACCCATCATATCTTGCTGGGTGTGGTTGGCTGAGTTATTGTAAAAAAGTGCCTCGAGGCTCTCGTTGTCTAATATTTGTTGCTTTAGCGATTGTTTGGATACTTTTGATTTCGTTCTCATTATCGATTGCGATAATTGGTATTGTAATATTAATCATGTAAAAGCAGTAGCTTGGAGGGTTGAATCGGACAGCACAAGCAGAGTATAGTACACAGTGGATAAAAATCCCATCATGTATACAAGGAACCAGGTTTCAGAATGTTATAACACGTAATGAGTCGTGAAAATCTGTTAACATTGACAATTCTAGCTAGATCTAGCCTTCAGCAACCAAGAAGGTGGCTCTCCAGTAGTTCTCCCCGTACACGCCGCATCCACGCACATCTCCAAATTACCAAACGCAAACTGCTTACCCGTAAGTCCAGGGCCGTAGTGAATGTATTTTCCAGAGTTTGTCATGACTGCTCGAGTGTTTTGGGGCATGACCGGCTCTACGACATAACACCAACATGTGTCCTGTAGAAACTGGACCCCAAAGTCTTCAAGCTCGCCGACATATCCAGCTTGAGAGGCGAGACCGTATTGAGAACGGCCACAGGTAATAATCACTGCAACTCCCTCTTTCTTGGTTCTTCCTTTGCATAGCCTGGCTAGCTCTTTGATCTCCTGGAAAGAAATGTGCGGGTTGCCAAGTGAGATAAGGTCAATGCCAAGCGGTTCAGAACCATGGTTGAACTCGTCCCAGATCGCATCCAGATCTTTCCAATCCACATCGACCACATCAAGGTTCTTATCTTTTGGCGTTATAGATTCGAGCGTAGGAGCTTCCGGCGTCAAGTTAACTATGTGAAATAGGGGAGTACTAGAAGACGTGGCAAAGGCAGCAGAGAATGCCTTGAAATCGTCATTGCTGGGCTTCAGATACTCGAGTCCGGTAATAACTGGTGTACGACTGATTGCGATGGCACCGAGAGCATAGCCCAAGATAGGCCAGAAAGAGTCGTCGACTTGTTCAGGGGGTGAGACTCTCAAGCAGACCCGAGCAAGTCGATTCTCATCAAGGTAAGCTCCAGCCTTTGGTGCCCTTCCTGTCAACGCAGTAAGAGCCTCCAGCATATTGGGATTTTTGAGGGTTCTGGCTCCAAGAACGCTGTTCGCATACACAACAGCGTTGGATTCTCCCCACGCAATCGGATCACCCAGTTTAGGCGCCGTCTCAAGGAGATAAGGGGCACAAGTAAAAGAGATCTTGCCACCCATGTCAACGTAGGCCTTGGCCAGGTCATTACATGCTCTGCCAAGCTCCCCGTCGATACCGAGGGCTTTCCAGCGTTTTTGGTCGTAGTTGATGGAGTTAATGGTTGTAGGAACTTTAAACTTTCCTCCCCAATCTCGAAGTCTTTGTCCAAAGGCGAGAGAGCCGGGACCGTACCAAGCTGCGTCTGCGTGTGCCTGAGTAACATCCATCAGCCCTTTGGCATTCATCAAGTTCGCCATTCGTAAGATGATGCTCAGAGAGGCTCTAGCCGCTTCGCCGTTGTCCCCATTCAGCATCGCTCGGTCGGCATCAGTGAGCTCTTGGCCGTAAGTGTTGATATCTTCGGCAGCTTTCGAAGTTCCATCAATAAGGTCGGTCTTCAATGGTGCATCTGAAACCTGTCCTCCTTGTACATGAACATCTCGTCCATTCCAGGTCAAGATTCGACGAAAGTCTTTGGGCTCCAGAGAAACCACCGGCACTGTTTTATCGAACAGTTCATCAGCGACCATGACGCCCAACGTAATCACTTCTTCGGATCCCTCAAAAATGATTGCTTTCGGTCCGTAGCCATTCAGGATCAACTCCATCATGATGACACTACCACCGCATGATCCTCTACTTCCAGGGATCGCCAAAATCGTATCTTTCAAAAACTTGCCGCTTAGCGGATGAAAACGATCAATGACCTCGCCCGTGACTTGATTGACACCACCCCAGAAGCTCAGCTCAAGATCTGCTGCCAACAAAGTCGCTGAGGCGGTGCCTTCAACGTAGGGAGTGCCATGGAAAGTGGTTTGTTCAGCCATGATCCGAGAAAAGAGAGAGGGATCAGGATGGATTCTATGTTGTTAGACGGTGGTTGAACGCGGGTGACCTGCCAGCAGTCGCAGTACAAAACTTGGTACAAATACAAGGTCTCAAGAGATGCACTGGAGCTAGCATTAGTATTATGCCCT
This sequence comes from Fusarium sp. FL617, assembly GCA_030142105.1. Lineage (NCBI taxonomy): Eukaryota > Fungi > Ascomycota > Sordariomycetes > Hypocreales > Nectriaceae > Fusarium > Fusarium sp. FL617. Next base: position 1,628,796 of record JAREIL010000012.1, on the reverse strand, counting down.
CAACGTGACTCCGCAACTCCATTCGGTGATGTTCGTTTTCTCCAAGAGGATATGTGAAAGAGAGACGTCGGGTAGCAGAGCCGTAGTCCGTTCATAACATCCACCTACCTCAGCAATAAGCTCGGATAACTCTTCCGAGCCCGACTTACGTATTAATCAAGATAGCGAATCAGGATCGGAGCCTTCTAGAATACATACCAAAGACTTCTAAATCCAGTCAATCATGCATGGCCGTTTGACAAAGGTGGAAAAGACCATTACCTAGGTAGTTGGAGTACCCCATGTTTTCGCTAGCACGACTTGGCAAGTATCTAGGAGATCCAGTCAACCAATAGCATAGTAAATATTACAACATCGCCCTGAAGGTAGTTTAAGAGGTAAGATGATTCATTGTATTTGTTCAGCTCTGTCTCCTCTTGACAGCAAGACAGCGAGTGAACGCTGTTGAATATCTGCCTAAATACGTACTGTATCAAAAAACCAAGAGACAAATACCTCCTCCTTCTGATATGGATCTGTTGTCTCTTGTGGTTCCTTTCTCAACAAGTCGCAGTGTTAAAAATAATGGCTTAAGATAAAGCCCAAGTAGAAAGGTACTGATGGTTTTGACATATATGGAAACGTCTGTCCTGATAGCAATCGAAACTGGAGCATGCGGTAGCGACAGAAGTGCAACATTCTGCTAAGCCAAACTGAAATACTGCCATAAGAGAAAACGCCCAGCTACAGGACTTCCGGTTGGATCTAAATGAGAGTTGGCAGAAGCTCTGCTACTGGCAGTTGCCGAGTAGCTCGATGAACTCTGCTTAGATCTTTGACCAGCGCAGAAGAACTGCGGCAACGATGACTGGCAGAACGCTCACCAACTCTCCCAGTCCTGCGTACTCGGGCGGGATCCTGGCGTTAACAAATGCACCAGCGGCAAGGAGCACCGCAAAAGTATTGTATACAAAGCTCCAGCCGAAGTTGAACTTGATACGATTGACAGATTTTCGACTGGCGTCTATCATCGTAACAATACCAGTCAGGGTGGGACGCATGAGGACCACGTCTGCAGCAGACTGTGCGACATCAGTACCTTCGTTCATATGAACGCCGATGGTGGCTTGAGCCAGAGCAACAGCGTCGTTCGTGCCATCCCCACAGAAGACAACGACTGGCTTCTTGCGGTCGGTGGCAGTACCAAGGAGGGTTTGAATGTAGTCCTTCTTGCCAGCAGGTGAGGTTCGAGCACGAACGTTGTCTCTTGGAATGCTCAGCTTCGATGCCAGGGTTTGAACAGCTCCATCGTCATCGCCAGAGACCACGTGAACCGAGATGCCGCGCATGTGCAGGGCTTCAACGGTTACCAAAGCGTCTTGTCTGAGTTCATCTTGGAGGCCATAAACGGACTGTAACTGATCGTTGATTGTGAAACAAAAGACGGTGTAGCCTTGAGCAAGCATTGGCTGAACAAGATGGTCAGTCGAAAGACCCAGCCAGCGAGAATTTCCAGCTCTAAGCCTCTGACCCTTCATGACAGCTTCGACACCCTTACCAGTCAGAATCTTTGGTTCAGGAACAGCTGACGCTTCAACTCCATTGTCCTTGAGGTGAGTCGCTATCGCCATCGAGACGGGATGACGGCTGTTCTCAACGAGACCTAAAAGAAGTGGAAGAGAGCTTTTGTCAACACACTCCTTTCCAACAACAGAAAGTTTTCCTTGAGTCAAGGTACCGGTCTTGTCAAAAACAACATGTGAAGTCTTGTGAGCCACTTCGATAGCATCTGCAGATTTGAAAATGATGCCTCTCTCTGCTGCGACTCCGCTCATGATGACAATGACCATCGGTACTGCCAGTCCGATCGCGCAAGGGCAAGACACAATGAGAACGGCGATGGCATAGGTGATTGCCTCGGTCGTAGCCTTAGAGCCTCCATAATCACGAACAGCTATGCCAACAGCAACCCAAATCACGAAGGTAATGATGGTCAAGGCAACAACTACCGGGACAAAATAGGAGGCTACCCGGTCTGCTAGGTCCTGCAACTTGGGCTTGGATAACTTGGCCTCGTCAACCATGGCGGCAATCGCATGGATGGTATTGTCACCAGGCAGGCGGTTCAAGCGGACAGTCATGACCCCAGGACCATTGATAGATCCCGCGATTAGAACAGATTTGAAGTACTTCTCCAAAGGTCGTGACTCGCCTGTAAGCATCGACTCATCGACCTCGGAGGAGCCACTTATGACGGTTCCATCAGTCGGGATTCTTGTATCCGGAAGGACTTTGAACACATCGCCGTACTGGAGAAGTCTGGCGTCGATTTCACGGTCCGTGCCGCTCTTTTCATCGACAAGAATGGCAGTTGACGCCTGGAGAGATCGAATGGAGATAGACTCGACAGCTTTCTGGCGGGCAAACGCTGCCACCCATCGCCCAACCATAATCAAAGTCACCAGGAGAGTAGATGTCTCGAAGAATTGGCCAGTTGAGAGGGGTTTCTTGGCGCTGAGGTATCCAAACGAGACAACCGAGAAGATGTAGGCTGCACTTGTGCTCAGAACAATCAGCAAGTCCATTTCAATGACCCTCGAGAACACGAGAGCCTTGATAGCCTTCGGGTAGAAGGGTCCCGCAACGACAATCTGAACGACGGTAGCCAAAGCGAGAGAAGCTGAAGAGTAGGCAACCTCCCTCTCAGGGATTGGGGCCCATGCCATGACCAAAACAGGGATCGTGAGAACAGCAGATAAGAGTGTCGTGTATCCAACATGACGGACATGCTTGCTGCCGGCCTCCAGTGATGAGCCCCCATGAGGAGGAGCAAGCTTGATAGGAGGATCCCAATTTTTCTCAGTGAGGTCTCGGGCTCCCACGATCTTAGGATCGAAAGAAACTCGTACGGTATCCTTTTCCACAAGGCTCATATCGAGGACGCCTTTAGGCCATGCCTTCTCAATGAGGTTGGAAGGGCTGCCGTCCACGATGAAATCCAAGCTAGAGCCTTGGGTCTGAATTCTCTCACATTTGAATTCCGTGGTTCGTTCGAGATGTTTAATGACTTCATCGACCGAACCCAGGTGGAGGTCAATGTTAAACTCGGCGCGTGAGAGGACGAGGCTGGTCTTCAAGTCCTTGACAGCAGGAACCGTGGCGAGAGTTCTGTTGAGCTTAGTCTCACAGCCAGTACATGTCATACCCGAGATGCTGAGAACGACATGTTCTTTGCCTGATGTCTGATTCTCTACATCTTGAGGGCTGTTAATCGCGGCCTTTTCGATCTCTAATCCCGTATCGGGTGTAGCAGAGGTGCAACAAGCATCGGCGGAGGTAATCAGGGAGCAGATGCTTTGAGTTCCGCAGTTAGATGGCTTGCAACAAGGACTAACGCAGGTAGACTTGGGTAATTCTTGGACAATTTCAGCCAGTTCTGCCTCACAGCAAGACTCCGCACAACCGCGAGTAGAGGGACTTGCCGCAAGCCCATCGCTTAAGCAGGCCGAATCAGTGGGACTATCCTTCACAACAGGATTTCCTTCGCGCCCAGTAGCCGAGCAGCAAATTTCGACACAATTATCGTTGCCAGGAGGCTGCTTGGTAACTTTGTCATCGCTGTGGCAAGTGGGCGCAACAACTTCATCGACCAACGGCTCTGTGGACGTAATCTTCTCAGAGCAACAGGCATCGAGGCATTCGTTCTTGTCGGTGCCTTGATTAACAACCTTGCTATTGGCCAAACTAGCATCAGAACATTTGACCTTAATCGCATCTTTCGAGCAGTAAGCCTTGACGCAGTTCTTTTTCGCAACGACTGATTTGTCCGGTTTGGCAGCCGAGCAGCACGACTTGGAGCAGTTACCCTTGGCAGAGGGCGTTATGACTGACTTGACGCTTTCAACAGAGCCCTTTCGCAGGCGCAGGCGGTTCTTTGCAGCCTGGTCATCTGTGACAGAGCTTGTGCTGCAGCAAGAATCCATCGACGTGCGCAAGAGGGAACGGGAAGACGATTTCTTGAAGCATTGCTTGCTCACGATGGCCGGGCGGTCCCGGGTCTCACAGCAAGACTCCTGACCCAGAGCAATGAGAGCGCGACAGATACATCCGAGCGCCTGGAGAGTCGCACCATAACGGTCAAGAGCAGAAAGACTATGCTTGTTGCATGCCTTGCCATCAGTTGCACCAGTGCAGCTAGAGCCAGAACTGGCACAGTCCATCGCGTCTAGTAGTATGACATCAGCAAACAGAATGTACGGGTGTTTGATCGAGAGGAAGATACTCACTCTCTTGAGAGGCAGCACTCATTTCGCATTCGCGGACAGCCAAGCGGTCAAGACAAGATACGTTGCAGCAAGGGGTAAATTTACCGCGGCAACATTCCGGTGCATCATCGCCGTCGTTGTCCTTGGTGTCTTCGCAGCTACCGGAAGCGCAGCAATCATCCGTTTCCTCTTTGTTTGCAGGCCCCTCATCCTCTGGGCTAGCCGCAGCGTCGTCCTCATCGCAACAAGAATCCTTGCAGCTGCCGATATCACTTGGAGGAGGTGCCAGATCAGTGACCGGCTCCGGAACTGATGCCGGAGGGCCACAGCAGTCGCATCCCATATTTAAATCAGATTGCCGGTCTTGATTCTGATTTGATGAAAAGTTCGTTTGTTTGTTGTATGAAGGTAAGTTGCATAGGTATCTTAGGCTACCTTAGTCTAGATCCCAGCCTATCTGCTACCCTGTTGGCCTACCGGCACGTGAATGGCTGAACCGATGAGGATCAACCTAGCTGCAATAATCTCGAAATTATTCGAAATTATTGCGCGTCTATATGATAATCCTCCTCAAAAAATCAAGTTCTAAAAACTCGGCTTCCGCCTAATACACATCTCCCCCCTTCCCCAAAAATCATCGACCTTGAAGTTCTAGAGTTAAATCAGAAGCTGGCTCAACTACACTAAGACTGTTCTTCCATCTATGGGTGTTTAATGTTATTAAACCACAAAATCTATTCTATTTCGGTGAATTTGCGTTGGAAAATTAGTCGGCGTTGAAGCAACTCTGCTTCTTGGATACTATAGTTGAAGCAAGCAACGTAGCCTAGTGACGAATTGGAGAAGGACGGATCTTGGGCTATCGAATCCAAACAAAAATGTAAAGTTTATTCCGTTTGTCTGATATAAGGACTATGAAATGAATAAGGCCAGTCTGCGTAAAGTGGCTTGAAAAGAAAGATAGAGTATGCAGCCAGGCCTATTTGCCAGTGGTTAGCCGCGAGCGTTTGGTTTACGGAAAGTAACTAAAGCAAGAAAGTTCTAGTGTTGAGCAGTGACTGCGTCTATCCGTTAAACAAAGAGAGCTAGTTTATATTGCAGTTCAAGCACTTATGATGTTGGTCGTCTAATGTGGTGAATTGACTTGGAGTGTAAATTAGCTGACACGGGGATCTCATACCCTATATATAGATCTTTAGAGCCAATGTCTTGATCTTTACTACATCTCTACACCAACCTATATTTCCTGGTTACTATTCACTCAAACCAATTCTTCTTCTTGAGAACGTTGATTTTGGTCTATTGAGCAACGAAGAATCTTATTCAACATGCCTCATGTCATTGATGTCAACATCGGCCACCTTCCACTTCTCGACAGCTTCTTGGCATACCTACACACACACATCGAGGAGTTATTGGTTCGCCTAACCAGATTCAACGAAGTCAAAGATCACCTACCCCTGGGTCAACCCCACAGCCACCAACACATGGATACTCTCATAAGACAATGCAGCATGGAGCTTGACTGGGTCATCCGGACTCACAACATGTACAAGGAGCTTCGAGAGATGGTTCAACCACTACCAGTTGACAACGACGTTCTCGATGATATGGAATACTTTGATTAGATCGTGTTGCTACAGTTGGAGCGACTTCCTATGCGATTTACGATTGACCCACTTCCTCTAACTACGGTGTTTGGAACTGGGGCAGAATGAAGCAAGACTCTATTCGACAAACGTGACGGATTACCTAGGAGCCAGACTGAGGGTTAACAAGAGAACAAAGTTAAAGATGGATGTAGAACAGACAAGCGATATCATGAAGACCTTCCGCCTGGGGGTGCAACATAGAGAATACCGAGAACGTGATCAACAAAGGTACATTGTGGGGTTGATCAAGGACGAAGCCTTTAATTTGTCCTTAGAGAGCTCTATTTTCATGTAGGTAAATGGTTTTGGTCTTTTGTTCTACTATTACAATTAAATAACATTTGTTGTGATGAAGCAGGGTTACACACTTTCCTGAAAGAACAGGTCTACGAGAAAGAACATGATCACTTCAACAATATTCCGTCATATTGACCATCGATACCACGTTCTCCTCCTGCGACAGATCCAGTATGCAATCCAATTGGATAAGAGCGCGAAACCGAATAGATTTATGAATCTTTTGGCCCTAACTAGATACCATGGGCAATTCCGGCATCTTCCATGCCCAGCCCGGGGCGGCATATCGTTCGCTACCAGCAACTAAGGGGGTTTCATATGACAATATGATATAGCATCACGGAATCTCAAAACAAGACTCTATCTCCATAGTTCTCAGAAAGGAACAAGGTTACAAGATGTTAGTATAGAAATGAAAGCCGAACAGAGCACCGAACGTGAACAATGAAGGAACATACGTACAATGCCACTCATGCTATCCATTTACTATAGTAGTACTATATATATGTGTATCGTAGGAACACATTCTCGAACAACGCCTCAAACTCACGATTTCCTTGTAACCAGAACGTACAAGCATAAGAACATATGTACAATGCCATTGTTCCTCCCTACCAAGATGTCAAATTCCGTTCGGATTTTCACTTACAAAAAGCCGGAAACCCTCCCTCCGAACTTGCAACTCCTTTCCGATTCAAACCGCTCTCCTGACTTTGCAACAATATCAGAAGAGACCAAACTACCTCCAGACTCGCCAAACCCTACCACAACTACAACTCCACATAACACCAACTTCTTTTTCGTCGCACATCATCATCATGCCGTCTGAAGGTTTCGGAGGAATCTTCGTTCGCTCCAAGAAGCGAAATGCTACACGGGCTACTCCGGAGAAGCCTGTGCGCCACGCAACGGAAGCAGGTGATGAGGAGGAGTTCCCCATGCGGGAACCCTCCGACTCGTGGACCCATGAGCGGTACCGCGAGGAAATTGCATCGCTCAGAACTGAGTGCAATGATCTGCGCCTGGAGCGCAATCGTAACAGCGCAATCGCTAAAGATCGCAGCTATGATGCGGCTAAGAAGGGACGCGAACTGCGTGATGCGGTGGAAGTTCTTCACCGAATCCAGGACGACCTCGATTCTGCCGTGGACACCGAGGCCCTCCGGAACGCCTTCAGAAAAGCGATCGACAATCCTTCAGAGGGCACGAACGTCATCGACGCTCTAGGTGAGGTCAAGAAGGTAGAGAAAAAGCTTTCGGACATCAAGGACGCCATCGGGGCTTATGTGCGAAAGATGATCCAGAGGCTTCATGAATAAGGGGGTCGTTTCTGTCATCCGCTGCCCAGCAAAGTTTCTTTGGAGTTTGGAGTTTGTATATGGAGTTTTCATACGGACATCTTTTCTAGATTGGCATTCAGCCTGGTTGCTTGACTTGACTATGATGGTCAAGTCCACTATGAAGTAAGTCCCCCATCCCCTGAGTCTGCTAACTTTTCCTTGAGTACCTGTGAACACAAGAAGAAACAATAAAAATCACTTTCTTTTCATATGACTTGTCCCAAATGTGTGCTTTTGATAAACAAATAAAACGTGAAATGTTGCTATAGCATGTCTAGTTCTTTACACCATCTTTTAACTCCTGCTTGATCCTGGTCACAGTACCGGAACCGCCATAAGTCAGACCTGTGTAGATCATTGCTACGCTTGCGCCTGCATTGAGGATCTTCTGTGCTTGCTCGCCGTTGGTGATACCTCCCGTAGCAAAGATGACCTTCTGGGCACCACCTGAAGCGCCGGCAGCGGCCTTGAAAGACTGAGAGTCCAGCATCTTGCGATATCGTCCAACGAGGTCGAGTGTTCGGCTGTACATAGCAGGGCCTGAGTAACCCCCAGTCTCCATGAGGTTTGATCGCTCCTTGGCAGTGAGCTTGACACCCTCAGGAATTATACCATCCCTTCGCTTGGTGGTGTTGCCCACAATAACTCCGTCAACACCGCTTCGGTGGACAGCCTCCACAATTCCCTCCATCTGAGTATCCTCATCCTCATCAGGAGAGACCTTGACCATGACCTTGGGTCTTTGCTTTCGGTCAGTCTTGGCGGCCTCGTCAACAACGGCACTCAAGAGTCGTGTTAGAGGCTCGGTAGCCTGAAGATCGCGGAGGCCAGGAGTGTTGGGGCTGCTGACGTTGACGACCAGCACATCGGCGTATCGTGCCAGTCTTCGTACGCAGTAGACGTAGTCATCGGCAATAGCCTTCTCATCCCGCTCGTCCGTCTCCTTGTTCTTAGCAATCTGGACAGCCAAAAGTCGACCCTTTCGCAGACTTCCAGGAGGAACATTAGCCTCGCCGTTGAGAACATCCTTCTCAGTTACGCCAAGGGATCGGGCAAATCGTCGGAGTCGGTCTCGGAGCCGGATAGCCATATCGTCAGCTCCACGGGAGTTCAGGCCATATCGGTTGACCATGCCGTCAAGGTTTGGAACACGGAAAACTCGAGGCTTGGGATTACCCTCCTGAGGGAGAGGTGTGCAGCCACCAACTTCGACAATGCCAGCGCCGAGGTCAAACAGCGCATCTGGAATCTGGGCGTCCTTATCGAGGCCAGCAGATATGCCAATTGGGTTCTGCACTTCGGTACCAAAGACAGAGACTACAAGTTCAGGCGAGTTAAGTGTTGTATCGCGCTCGCGAGGGTTGAGGTTGAGCTCGTAGAGCACCTTCAATGCCGTGGTACCAGCATGGTGGGCGTCCTCGGCATCAGGATACGCCCAGCGTAGGAATGGAGGGACAACCCATCGGTGAAAGAAAGCTCGAGTATCGGTAGCGTAGAGGTAGGAGGCGTAGATGGCGGCAGCGGCAGCACTGCCGTAGAGAGCAACCTTGAGTTGGCCGGCTCCGTCACCGGACGAAGAAGACGACTGATATCGGCGCTGTACAACGGGTGTCCTGGGGAAAGCAGGGCGCCTGGAGGAAGCCGTTCGGGTACCGGAGGCGGCAGCTCGTGATCGAAAGAGAGCGGCGGACATGACTGGGAAGTGATGCTGGGCCGGGCCAGCTCCCAATGGATTCACAAACGACGCGCGAGAGTTGTTTCGGGTGAAGCTTCAAAAAGCATCCACAAATTGCCGACTCTGGATGGTTGGCTGAGAATGCACAGTCCTCGCACAGTATTATGCACAGTAGACAAATGGATATGGCGCATGCAGCACTTAATACAGCATTGTAGCTGTTGAAAATGTGGCCATTCTCTCATTCTATTTAATTAGTTGATTTATGCTATAAATAGCTAGTATGTGTTCGTTTTTAACTAATGGAAGGGTTTGACGAAAGGATAGTCGTGCTCTTCAGCACTTAGACTCCTGCATAATATTGATATTAATATTTATTGGTATCTAATTAACATTAACAGTAGCTAAAATATTGCAGATAGATTCCGACCTTTTTCTACTACGTGATCAGCCAGAAATTGTGTTGTTGAAGTACCACTAAAGAAGTTGAGCTTGAAAAATAGAGCTCGTACAGGTAATAGATGAAGCGGCTTCGGCATGGTATGCTTTAGGGGCCAACCGCATTGAATATGAGACTCGGCAACCCGCGCGCTTTTTTATCATTTACAGAATTTGATTGCAATCCTTCGTTATTCCATATTATGAGCATGAGCATCATGAAAGATCCACATCCCTTGAAGTTGGCTTGGGTCGGAGACTACGGTCGATAAATTCGGTGCCCGAAAAATTGATCCGTAGCTATGAGTCGGAGGTGGTTCGGTATGGGTCCGCACAATGCGGAGGGCGAAATTTATCCGTCTCCACATTTTCGGCCGTCGTTCACGCCGGGAATTCCACAGATGGGCACTCTTTTGTCATGAACTCGGCACTTTGAATACCGTTGCTTCGGTTCTCATGGAATCCCGACCACTTAGATGATTGGTAATGACTTCAATATGCTAGATGCTATCGAGATGAGATTGCAGATCGTGATGGATGGCTGGTCGAGGGACCTGTGTCATATAAGAAGCTTGATACATCGCCCTCAATAAACCGTTTATCAATAGCTCTCACTCAGTCCATTATTCCTTCACCAAGCCCAATTCCCTACCTTCAGAGTTCTAACACTTGATAACCTGAACATCGCCAACAATGTCTCGGGCAGTCCTGATCTGTGGTGCAACCGGAAAGCAAGGCGGTGCCGTCCTCAGGGAGCTCGTCAAGCAGAAGGCCAACCTAGAGATTCTCGCTGTCACTAGAAACGCAAACTCTCCTTCGGCGCAGAGACTTCTCAAGCAGTCGTCCAATATAAAGCTCGTCCAAGGAGATCTAGCCGATCCTGCGGCAATCTTCAAAACTGCACGGGGTATCACAAAACAGCCCATTTGGGGAACGTTCAGTGTCCAGGTAAGAGTCTTCAATTCTTCAACAGCCTGGTATAGAAAGTAAACTTATCATTATTTAGGTTCCTATGGGTTTTGGCCAGGGAGGCGGTGGCGAAGTTGGCCAAGGCAAGGCCCTTGTCGACGCTGCCCTGGATGCTGGCGTCAGGTTCTTTGTCTACACCTCGGCCGACCGCCATGGTGCAGAATCTGAGAATAACCCTACTCCCGTGCCGCACTTCATCGCCAAGCACGAAATTGAGAAACATCTGATCGCGCGTACCGCTAAGACGAATATGCAATGGTTCATCCTGCGACCAGTGGCCTTCATGGAGAACTTGACCGACAATTTCTTGGGAAGGTCCTTCGCCACAGCATGGAAGTTGGCTGTCAAGGAGAAGCCCATCCAGCTGGTCTCTGTGAGCGACGTTGGCGTTGTTGGTGCGCAGGCATTCCTTCGCCCAGAGGAATACCAAAGCCGTGCTCTATCGCTCGCAGGCGATGAACTAACGCTGAAGGAAGTTGAAAAGGTCTTTAAAGAGAAAACAGGTCGCGATCTCCCATACGCTTTCAGTTTCGTGGTTTCCCCAATGATGGCAATGGTCAAGGAGTTGGGGTACATGTTCAAGTGGTTCAATGATGTTGGTTTTGATGCGGATCTGAAGGCGTTGAAGAAGGAATACCCTGGGCTCAAGAGCTTTGGATCTTGGCTTGAGACGGAAAGCGACTTTGCTCGAGGATGATCAGACGACAATTGCTGGAGTAGATTGGGCGACTAAGATGCTTGTTCGATGGCGAGAGGTGGGACACAGAATGATACCTTTAATAATACCAATGTATTTCACAGCCAAAATTTTTGCGTTTTGGGATTCAAGTGATTAGAAAGTGTTTCGTACATGAGCCATGCGGCATTAGCAAGATCATGAGCCTTGATTAGAGGAGTAGAGGCGTTGCGTTGCAAGTAATGGGATATCCAAAGAGGTTTCTTGTAAGTTCACCTATGTTTGGTAATTAGCGAATGTTGCGTGAATAGAATCAGTTTCCTACCTTGTACATCGTGGAAGATGTGATGCCACATTGTTTCATTTCTTTAACCAGCTCACTTGCCAACGCGCTGATTATAAGATTTGTCTTACTGAAAGCAACCATAATCTTGAGGATGAAATCGAGATTTTCCTCGCTTTGCAAGTCGGGCTCAGTCGGTGAGGTAGAAGCCAGAAAGACAAGAGCAGCCATGTATGCAGCGAAGCAAATGAGCGGGTTTGTAAAAGCCGTACTGAGATCTGGTATCATTCTAAATATGTTAAGCATCTCTTCCGCTGCTGGAACCAAGCGATCTTGAGACAGTCGGATCATGTAGCTGGGCAGTCCTTCTAGATTTGACTTCATCCTCCACAGAGCTGCCCTATGAAGACATATAGTAGCAGTGTGTAGCATAACATTGACGAAGACGGCATTCTGGTTCCTATAGTTTGTGGGAAGATATAGGCTTTTTGGAAGCATTAATGCCATGAATTTGAGGTCATTATCAATGGCATTGTGTCTTTGCCAGTATAAGTCCTTGTTCATGTCTTCAGGGCCCTGTTCGCGGCTGCCATTCGAGCAAGCGTGCTCTATCGTGCGGTGAAAAATGTGTGCCGTAAGGACTCTTCCGGCAAACGAAGAATGCTGTTCGCCTTCAGGAAGCTTATCCCCTAGAAAGCGTGTCGGTTCTTTTCGTCCGCATGCATACGCTTCATCCGAAACTGGAAGGCGTGTTCTTATCTGGAATGGAGGATCAGCAACCAGTTCAGCATTAGTTCAAAACGGGATATTTCACATTGTGATTATGAATAAGAGCTGGCCATCCAGTTGTCGCACAAACAAAACGGTCAAAACAGAATATGGTCCACCATGTCCGGCGTCGTTCTTCAACCCCAATCCAATCAATGAAATGACCATTACTTGAATGAGAAGCATCAACTTGGTGCAAACTCAACATCTGAGCGACTCGAAGGGCAGAGGATAGAGTGATAGAAGCTTTGGCGAACATGGTGTGTTCAGCTTCGAAGCAAGATGTCAGAGTCCAAGCTTGTACATGACCAAGCGATCTGGAGCTTTCTTCGAGGTCCTATACACACGTCAGCTAGCTCTTTGAATCCCATGCACCGTAGTAAAACCTACGCCCAGATCATGTTCCTGAAGATAGGTCCTAGCGCGTCTGTAGAATGGCATGCCTAGGTGGCGATACAAGTCGGTGGTTTCTGCAGCAAACGCCATGACTATGTACTGGAGGCACATCGGCGGTTTCATATGATCAGGCAAGAAGAGCGATGTCATGAAACGTTGTCGATGTAACATGGGTGCTGCTTGATGAATTTTATCAAAGTATATATTCATTCTGTTTGAGATCGTTACAAAGAGAGAATCGCAAGGTTATGTTGCTTCCGGATCACTTACAATGTTTCAATGAGTTGACGTGAAGGAGCCTCTTCGAACAGACCAAGCCTGACGACTTCGTCATCCTGAGATTCTGGCGGTGTGATTTCGGCAACCGAAAGAGCATCAACTTTGTATTGACTTCCCTCACTATAGGATGCTTTCGTCTTTTGTGAATTCTGCAACAGCCTCTCCAGGTGTCCTACAATCAGTTAGTTTGTGTCCGCATGCTACATAGTGAACTAGACTCTAAATACTGTGGCAACGATTGGCTACTTACCAAGTTTAGCCTCCAATTCCTTTGCCTGCCCTTGATTTTTGCTTTGATAGCGTTGTCTCGAGGTGGAATAAATGCATTCATAGCTTTGTTTGCTACAACGGCCGCAGCATGGTTTCGTCCGGTCACACTTCAGTTTGCTCTTCCGACATTGGAAGCAGCTGAATGGAGCCGTGGTGTTTTTCTCAGTACTATTACTGTTTTCTGCATCATTCGAAAACGTATCACACTCTCCATCCATGATTCGATGGTGTGCAACAAATCGAGGAGATGAGTTCAATTTATGGAAGAGGGAGGAATGGCATAGGGAGGCCAAGGGAGTAGATGGTGAAATAATTGTGGGGAGGGACCAAGAACAACACTTGCAGCATTCAATATTGCGCGAATCTCCAATCTCTCTTGAAAATGTTACCAAGACTTCAAATTTTGAAGAATAGGGGTTCCAGTAAGATACCAAGTTTGAGTAATATTGAACGGAAAAGTCCAAGTTGATGAGTTCTTGTCTTGTTGTCTCGTCTCGTCATCGATATCGCTTCCCCAAATCCTACGATCACCCCGCCATACTTATCCACGTCGCAAGAAATACAGTCACATTTCGCAATGTTGGCTTCGCAGCAAAGAGCGATTCAATTCATAACCACAAGGGGACTATCTCAGCCCTACAACCGTCTGCTCTGTTCCTGCTACGCCTTTCATCTACTGCCCATGCCTGCAGCTTCATGTCATGACCCAAGTTCAATAGTCAGGTCAGGGATGTCTCTCATCTACCACTCCTTCATCATGAGGAAGACGTTGTCCTTGCCCGGGGTCAGAGAGTGAGGAGAATCGTTGTACTCGCGGGCCGGGAAGCGAAGAGTCACTTCCATCTGAGGCTCATTGTCCTTGCCCTCAGCACCGTCAGATTCGCCATTCCTCTCGACTCCGATGAGCTTGAGGCTCTTGACAACGCAGTTGAGCCGAGGACGGAAAGTGCGGTCGTAGCAGTCCTTGGTAAGCCGGTTGTGCTCGTCCTAGATTCGCATTAGTATTGTCGTCCAAAAGACAAGCTGCAAACTTACGACAGCGTGAGCAAGATCGTGCTTGCAGCGGTTGAGGGCGATAGCCTTCTCATCACGTAGATCGAGTTCGACCATGGCGTAGCCGATGTCCTTAACAACAGCCTGCATAATGTCCTTGATGTGGTCGGTCTCGGCCATGTAGCGCTATCGACACCAAGTTTGTCAGTCATACTAGGTAGTTAAGTGAATGAGGATGCATGCCTTTATCACTCACCTTGAGGCTGATAGCAGCGTCGGGCTGCTCGTTCCAGAGGCGCCTGACGACCTCGTTGATGATTCTAGCCTTTCGGTAGTCAGCCATCTTGGTATGTAATGCGAGACGAGATGGTGCGAGTCGGTGTTCTGAGTTGATGTCGATTCGATGCCGACGATGATGTTGACAGGCTCAGGTTTTGGTGTGGAAGAAGGGATCACAAAGTCCGAATTTATACATGAGGGTAGTCAAACGCTTAGATCGAAGGCGATGAGCCTGAGTTTTCATTCCTATTATTATGTTCCACTTCAATACAACGAATGGAATTACTTCACGAGCGGGGGCTCTCCGTTTGATTCGACTCTGAACCAGCAAACGGCTAGTATCAACTGAATCGAAGAACGTCAGAGAAAATGTCATTATATAATATCGTATATACCAGAATTTGATAAAGACCAAAAGCGACGAACGGGTCATCACGGAGCAGCTCGCTTGGCCAGGCTTTCGTCTTGTATTTCACCAAGAGCCCCTAACTGTTTATCGCGCGCCGGACTCTCCGGTGATATCGGCCAGTCGAGGCTATGAGTTGAGAATTCCGAGTCCTGGTGAGATGCAGTTGGGCTTACAGGCCCAACTTCTGTTGTAGCCCCCGATTTAAGAGTCTGAGCTGTACCCAGCTCAGGAGTCCTCATGCAGCCGCGCAGCTCCTCGGCATGTGGTCGGTCACCTTCCATCTCATAGAAATGGTTCTGATAAGTTGGGCCATTGCCGCCGTTTGCCTTTTCGACCTCGGCGATCTTGAGTTGTTCCTCGAGGCTAAGTCGTCGGCGCCTCTCTCGTAGCCATAGGAATACAGCGACACCGATGAGAATTACTCCAAGGGTAACACCGACGCCAATTCCAGCTTGTGCTCCGGTCGATAGCCCATTTTGCTTCTGAACAGTCACTCCGTTTGTTTCGCCAGATGCTTCGGCCTGTTCTGAGTCGTTAGTTTGCGATGGGTTGGCGGTAGACGTTGAGAAGTCTTTAATGGATGTAGTCGTTTCTGCGAGTGATGAAGCCAATGTCGTCTGCGATACCGAGATCTTGGAAGTCGATGTCGCTGATCCAGTTGGTTCGGTGGCGGTTCCGGTAGGTTCCCAGTATTGTTCGCAAATCTTCCAGTAACTATTTTCATATCCTAGCTTCATGTTAGCAAGGACTTCTTACGATATCAAATTAGCTACATACCAAATTGGTCTTGTTTGGAACATGTCTTGTCAAGTTTTCTCTCTTGGTTGCCAAGACATTGTTCCATTGTATCAACGACAATCTGGTGGTTCTTGGCATAACACCAACAATCGTAGTCACCATCGTCGCAACCAGTTGCAGCAATACTGAGATTGAAGCACGAGCTCATACAGTCGGGGATGGCCTTGGACAGCGTTGCCGCATTGGGATTCGCCATTGTAAATGTATTAATGACAGTCGAATATACAAGCGATGTGGAATTGTAAAGGAATCTCGTAGGGTTGGTTGATGGGTGCGCCCGCGCGAACACAAATTCAAAGACAAGGACAAAGACAAAGACAAAGGCAAGGCACAAAGGCAATGAAGGTAAGAAAAGCTTGGACGTGAATGATCCAGGCCGAAGGATCACTAAAGATGCCCAAAGTCAAGGCGATGGAGACGCCATTTGAATGAAAAGGATCCCTTATTCTCCATATTGCTCCTAGTGGACGATTGGCTCATATTGAGAGACTATGTCCCTGTCGCATCGTCTCAAACATCTAACGCTGGCAATATGCTTTCTCATACTAGGGTCTCACCTAAGCTGATAGGTCAGCATACGATCTGAGCCCTTTAGCATAGTCGCGTTACAGGAAGGCTGGGTCGGAGGATCTTGTCCCTGGAAGAAAGCAACCTCGTAATTTCAGGATCAAGACTAGGGCTTAGGACGACCAGGGGTCCATAGCCTAATTTGTGGATATGTACGTTGCTTGGCATACCCTTAATGGAATGTTTAAAGATAGTAATCCGCTGCAGATTTGCAATCCAAGGGGAGCATATCCATGTGCGCCATGGAAAAGGCGATATATACGACGCCGCAATAGTTGTAGTCGAAAGCCTCGACTCCCGGAACAAAGTATACGAGATAAGCGATCTATCTCAAATCATCTTCAACGCCCAGGAATCTAGACCGGCCCTATGATCCGCGAAAATGGCTCTGATTGGCCAGGACTCATTCTTCCCCCCCACTGCTTGGGCTTTCCACATTGCTTATCATCGGACACGACGGACGGAATAAAACCAACCGCCCGTCACTGATGTGATGATGAGGAGAGAGACTCACCCTCTCTTGACGTCTACATCACCACTTTTCGCAGTCGGAATCTGCCCGGGGAAAATGTCGTGGTATCCAAAGAACGCGTATCCAGAAGGATCAGGGATTGACTCTCAGCTTATCGAGAATATTGTCATTGAGGACATTATCAAGCACGATCTCCGGGACAGTGAGCGAGCCGACCTTGCGGCGCTTTTGACAGTGATGATTGCGGCGCAGCATGAGGAAGAAGCCTCGACCAGCGTATGTATCGAAAAATTCAAGATCCTTGAGGGGGGCATTTGGGGCTAACTCGATATAGTATGAATATTATGATGAGGATGAGGACGTGGAAGGTTATGAAGATGAAGAAGAATATGACGAAGATGAGGACGAAGAAGAAGAAGAGGATGAGGAAGACGACGAAGAGGAGGAAGACGAAGATGACGAAGATGATGATTATCCGGACGAAGGAAGTATGTGGGACGACCTATTGATGCTCGTCCATAATATGCCGACTGAGAACGACGAGTCCAAGCCCATCAACAGAAAGCGGAGTCTACCTTGCGATGAGACACTATGCGCTCCTTTAAGGGATCAGTCTACGAAGCGACAGAGGATAGACACTTCCGCCGTGTCAAAACCTCTCCATGCGCAAGGCCCAGCGACGACACAACTGAGCGCATCCCCTTCACTACGTAACTCACAACTTTCTATGCGACTTCGGAGCCTTCTCCAAGGTCTTCCAATAACCGAAATCCATCCTGGCGCGCAAACATTTCTCCTGGATTTGAGTTGGTTCATCCCCGGTGCCGAGGATATGGCAAAGGCTGCCATCGACATGGGCCTCAGGTTCTCCAAAACGGCCAAGAAGAACGAGTACAGCATTGTCTTCCAACACATGATTCGAAATCCCCTAGAAGCCGTCATGTACAACGCATGCCAAGAGGACGAGGCTCAACATATCCTCTTTTGGGAAAAGGTGCAGAAGATGACCGGAAAGGAAATCCCGCCAGAGCGCATAAAGGAGCGAAGAGAGGCTCGCAACAAGAGAGAGGCTGAAGCCACCGCGAGATGGAGAGCTCGCCAAGCGCAGGAAGATGCGGCGAAGAAGACTTACCAGACTCTGAAGGAGAGATTTGTTAAGCAAGTTGGCGAAGCGACCAAGCTACCACTTAATGAGAGGGTGACCAAGTGGTTGACTGAGATTGTTCCAGCTCAGAAGAAGTAAGATGGAATAGCAAGAGATGGGATTTGAAGTTGGATAGGCCATTATGAATATGATATCGAGATACCCCTTTGATACGACAGGAAACGAAGGAAACATTGTATGCATTAGCGTAAGCCATCTGATATTGTTCGACTATTTCACACGCCGTGGAGATGCAGAAGAAACGGTCCGTTAAGTTGCATGCGACGGTATGTTCTATTCAGTCTGGTGACAGAGTCATGGCTCCTTTGATGGTACTATCATCGACCGAACTCTTTGGAATCTGCCCATTATTATAATAGCGGTCAACTGGGGACTATGTTAAGCTTATGTATGTACTACTACTACATGAGATCCTCAGCAGCCCTAGATTCGTGTTCGTATCAAGGGCCCTAGGCGTTCGCTTGTCCCCCAACCGTTATGGATCCTAATAATCGCTGATTCGGAGCGTCCAACCGGGCGGAAACGGTCGACTATCGACCCACCTGCAAGTAGAGACTTTGAAACTTGTTGATTCGCTGTCGATCCATCTCTCCAAGGGAAAAGAAGAGACATTCTCTGAAACACCATGCGTGTAATTGGTGTGCGTGGAGGCGAAACGGCCTGAGTCGCGTGCATGCAGAGTCGTCCCGAGACAGAAATAGCTGCGGAGAACCCCTTCCATCCGCCTTTTCGCTGGTTGTTAAAGAATGAGACGTCCAATGAATGTTTTGTCGGTTTGTGTGTGGTTGGCAGAGGGCAACCGGAGTCTTCGGGGATCATCGTTCAATATTGCTGACCACACCTGAATGATGTAAACTCCTACGGATACGGGGCTCTGCGATGTATCAGAACAGCTGAAATAGAGTCCGTTACGCTCTGGCAGTTGAGAATATGTGCGCATTCACAGCTGAATGAGCCCCAGAGTCAAAAGTCTAGATCGTTACCGAACGCCCACCCCACGTTGGCGGATGCGCTTGTAGAGTCCGCCTTGGCCTACAGTTTGTAGCCACCATCAGCTCAGTTAAAGACGTCCGTTATTCAGCGGTCAACGCTTCCGCCATTTGGAGATACAGCAGAGCTGAAGCGGTGTCCTGTCAGTGTGTCAATTATCAGCGCGTCAATTTCTGACAACAGAACTTTGAACATTGAGTAAAGTCCGTTTCCGACAGGCAGGAAAAGATGTCAATCTACGTTTTGGCCAGGAGATGCGCAATGCTTCGTCGTCATCGCTAGCCACTCAAACTACGTATGTAAGTGGCTTTTTGGGGGCTGAGGGAAAGTACCTGTACATGGTGCACCCAGCTGCGACGCGATGGCTTGCCGAGATGGGCAGGTCGAGAATCGATCGATACCAGGACCCCTATCAAATATCTCCAAGTCATCAAGGCGGCCCAACAAAAGGCTCGAAATGGCAGACGTTCAGTTGTCATAGGCTTTTCCTTTTTCCTAGGAGCTGATCCCATTATGCTGACGTTAGGAAAGGGTGGCCGTGAGTGGCCCAAGAGCCCGTTGCGCGGGTGATGGCCCTGGGCATCTTGGCGAGAGCATGGAAGACCCCCGCTAAGTAATCAATGGCAGCCAAGGAAGTTGTAATGGGCCCCAACGTCCCCTCGGTCTCGGGCTGTTTGTCTGTCAGTGACACGCCGAACTGCACGGTTTGTGGGATTTCTCTGATGTAGGCGCTAAGATCTCTGGTAACAGGAGCTTGTAGCTTGTTTGGGTTTGGGAGAGGTGGTTGGCTGGGGTCGCTGGATGTTGGCAGTTGCAGCGGGGGCAGCGCCTAAATGGGCGGAGCAAGTATAGGTACCTCCTTAAGTTGTCTCAGGAGCGCCCACCCATCCATCTCTTTCATCACAAGCTCTAAGCTGGGGTTCTTTGTTTGGTGTGTGCGACGCCGTTTCCAAGGTTTCTTGACTTCCAAATCCAAGGTTCTGGGCTGCTTCGTTTCTCTCAAACCTCTTTATTCTGTATATTCCCTACCTGCAGTTACATTTGCGCTTGGTTTTATACTTTCAATTCTTTTATTTTTATGATCTGTCCTCTTATAAAGTTTGCTTCACCTACCCTATAAGATAGAGGCCTTCGTCGCTGCCGCAACCGATATCGTCACCATCGCACATGTGGTCCTAAGCCAGTTCAGATTTCCAATTCGACTCTCCGCTCTCCTCTTCTCCTCTCCCGACTCTCGACTGTCCTTACGTCTACATCCATCCCGCAATGGATGCCGACATCTTTGCACGAAGCGGCGGGCTTGGTGGCGACCCAAGTGATCGACCTGGATTCTACAAGCCCGTCGGTATTGGTCTGGCTATTGGTTCTGGTGTCTTTATCGGCATCTCCTTCGTTCTCAAGAAGGTCGGCCTGTTGCGCGCGAACGAGAAATACAATGAAATTGCTGGAGAAGGATATGGATACCTCAAGAACTTCTACTGGTGGTCAGGCATGACACTTATGATCATTGGCGAAATCTGCAACTTCGTCGCATACGCCTTCACTGATGCCATTCTCGTTACACCTCTGGGCGCCTTGTCCGTCGTCATCACCGCCATCCTGTCTGCCATCTTCCTCAAGGAACGCCTCAGCATGGTTGGAAAGGTCGCTTGCTTCCTCTGCATTGTCGGCTCGGTCGTTATCGTTATGAATGCTCCTCATTCCTCGTCTGTCAGTGATATTCAAGAGATGCAAAAATATTTTATAACGCCAGGCTTTCTCACTTATGCCGGCATCATCATAGTCGGCTCCATCATCACTGCGTTCTGGGTTGGGCCAAGATATGGTAACAAGAATATGTTGGTCTATATCTCCATTTGCAGTTGGGTCGGCGGATTGAGTGTCGTAGCAACCCAAGGACTGGGTGCTGCTATCATTGCTTGGATTGGTGGAGAACCCCAATACAAGGAGTGGTTTCTTTGGGTTCTCTTTGTCTTTGTCATTGCGACATTGTTAACGGAGATTATCTATCTCAACGTATGAAACACAGGTCTCACTTCTGTCTCAGTTACTAACTTCATATAGAAAGCACTCAACATCTACAATGCGGCCCTCGTTACTCCGACTTATTATGTCTACTTCACTAGTACGACCATTATTACATCCGCGATTCTGTTCCAAGGTTTCAAAGGCACTGCCCAGTCTATCGTCACCGTTGTTTTAGGTTTCTTAACAATTTGCTCGGGAGTAGTTCTATTACAGCTTTCAAAATCCGCAAAAGACGTGCCCGATGCTGCCGTTTTCAA
Organism: Fusarium sp. FL617; assembly: GCA_030142105.1. Lineage (NCBI taxonomy): Eukaryota > Fungi > Ascomycota > Sordariomycetes > Hypocreales > Nectriaceae > Fusarium > Fusarium sp. FL617. Next base: position 1,607,551 of record JAREIL010000012.1, on the reverse strand, counting down.
TGGCGACCTTGATCAGATTCAGACCCTTGCCGAGCAGGAACAACCAGAGACGGAACCCAAGGCTGATGCCATTCGCGGAGCCGCTGCTATTGTGCGACAGATTTCTCAGCGACGACTTAGGATGGAAGCGGAAGAACTCAAGCGACTACACGAGGAAAAGATGATGATGGATACCATGGATCCCATTCGCGAGGATGGACAGCAGCCCGAGTGGGAATGGGACGGCTTGAGAAGAAGAAGAACAATGACTTTCAGGACCGGAACAATTAGCAGCTCGAGGGCCGGATCGATGGCATCGCCCCCTCCGCCCATCTCCCCCCGTTTTGCCGTACCTCCGAGCAGTCCTAGACCTCACCCGCCACTAGGCATGTCGCAGTTTCCGCCCACCGCCGACGACGACGAAGACGATGATGACGATCACAACAACCACAATGACGGGAACACTCTCTTCTCGAGTATAGCTGGTACTATTCGTGGCCGAGCCCGTGGCTTTACCAATTTCTCGGGTCGACACGCCAGTGAGCCCGATCATGACGACGACAAGCCCCGTCCCCGAAGCCCTATGCATCCCGTTCCTTTGACTGAGATTGCTGTCCCCCGGGACAAGGCCGACGAAGAACACGCTGCTTACTATGGTCAAACTCGCGAACATGCGTTTGATGGTCAGGATACTGAGTACCGAGGGGCGTCATTCCGCAGTAACAACAGTCTAGCTCCTCCGACGCCCCCGCCTCATGGAACACTCCAGGACACAACACGTCGTCAGTTTTCATTCCATAATGTGTTCCGGCGGCCTCACTCATCGTCTAGATCAACGTCGCATGTCGAGGACCCAACGGAGGAAGAGCGGGCCGGACTCGTCAAGGACGATAGCCAGCCCGGCCCAGCATTTCTCTAGGGGTTATTCCGCTGGGTAAAAGCGGCATTCGGAGTCGTATTTTGAGTAGAAATATGCATATGCACGGCGTTGTTGGTGTTTGTTTTTGGGTAACTGGTTTGCTTAGGGGCATTCGGTTGCATAGCGCTTGTATAATGTCGTTGCTCCTGGGTAGGGTATAGATATGTCTTGGACGGAGCGCGAGCTTGATGACTACCTGTATATACAAAACTGCTGTGGGACGTGAAGCCGGGTTGATGGAGGATAGCAACATGACATGATGAATCAAGATCAGTTGTATGACGTTAAAAGGGAGGGTTTATGGATTTATGCCGTGTGCAATGGATGAGTAGTAGTATCAAATGTATTCATTTCATGCCGGAAAATTCAATATACTGCAGCATCATATCTAGTGACTATTCTTGCAATTCATGATTTCAATAACGATAACGCCGCGCAATGCCAAAACTGAGATATACCTTACTCGACGCCCTAAACTCCAGACATTCAAAACATTCAAAACATTTGTTCAGTTAGCCGCCCAATAAATTCGCTTAATCGTTGAGTTCCTCACTTCTTTTCCATCCTGGGCTCTACCAGTCCGCCGCCCAACCATTGTGCTCAAGGAACTCTTCGCAGGCCTGCTTCAGCGCCAAGTTTGGCCGCAGCTCAGAAGCAACGAGTGGTTCGCGGGTTAGAGGATCACTCGGGTGTCGTCGGAGATGCTCCATGATGGATGAGCGTTCATAAGATTTTCCAGTCTTCGTCTGTGAAACCCACTTAGCGTCTATAACCCAGATATGGTCTGACAAATATCTTACCATGACGGGATCAACCATGAAACCAAAGCTGATATCATCAATCGCCCAGTCAGGTACCTCTCTCTTCTTCTCAGCATCCGCCCTCGCCCTCTCAAAGATGTCTTTCATCCTCTCCATCTTAACTTCGCTCTCCTCCTCAATTTCTTGCTTCTCCATGCCGTCGTCTGTCTCCGCCAGCGCTGCATCCTTCTCTCTGCCCAAGAGCTCTAGCACCTCCCTCTCCAGATCCTTAGCCTCGCGCATTCGCTTCTTCTCACGATCGTCCCAGCGCTCCTTCTTACAGCGAAGAGCGAGGTTCGTCACAGCAGCGAGCGAGCGGTCATTTGTGGCGGCGCACAGCTTGTGCGCGTGAAGAGCACTCGCGAGCGAAGCGTCGTAATCGCGAAGAGCGAGCTGTGCCTGGGCGAGGTAGTAACGGGCTTTCATGTTGTCAGGCGCTAGCTGCAGACAAGCGTCACAGTCGGTGATGACAGAATCCCAGTAGTTGAGCTTAAGACGGGCCATGGCGCGGTTGGTATATAGAGCTGGGTTCTTAGGGTCGGCGATAATGCTATTGGGGGCGAGACATTGTCAGATTCGCCCACTTCTGCGCCTATGTAGGTATAAATGAGCTCACTCACGCTTTGGAGTAGAGGCTGTCGGCGCCAACATAGTCGCCTGCTTGAAAGCATTTGTTGCCTTCCTCCTTGAGTTGAAGTGATCTCGACATGATTACTTTTAGTGTACGAAAATGTGGTGAGATTTAAGGTGGTGTTGTAATAGATTCGGTGTGATGATGCCCGAGTATCGTTCGGGCGCCTCGGGCAGCAGTCCGCGTCAATCAAGGTTGTAATACTCGTGAAGAAATGAAAGAATGAAATGAAGATGAAACAAGTAGAGCTGGAACTAGTCAAGCAATCCAGAGGCGAAAATCAACGCAAGCAAGAGAATTCTATCAGTCGTCTAGTAGATAGATGGTGCAGCTCAGGAGTCGATAACCAAAGTTGTACAGCTGGACAAGTCAATCAATGATTTCAGCGAACCACGATGACACAAAGGTTATTTTAGAGAGGACCCTGACTTTAGGAAGGGGTAAATGGAACTTATGACTGGATTTCTAAGCGCTGGTGCCCTCGAAAGTTCGAGAAACGGGCGGGACATTTTAATTGAGGCCGAGAATTGCGGGGTGAGAGCGGGAGGTATGGCCTAAAGCTACCTGTACTATGGGGGGGGTTCATCATGAGAAGTGTTGGTTCTGTCTGTCATGATATATCCTTGTAATGAGCTACCGAATCAATTGCTATCATGAATCTCATACATCATGACTTCCTTGTTTGCTTCTTCGTCTAAATCCAATTCCGGTTTGCGTTCCTGCAGCCTCCAACTCTATCCATGTCCAAGGTAAGCCGTGTCTTTGCCGAGTGCTCTTGCTCTGTCTATATTACATAGTCATCCACTTTCCAAAGCTGAATCCAAAACTTGGATCTTACACTTACATCTCCACCAAACGCACAACCAACTTGTCCTTTGGTCGCAGCGTAAAAGTCGGTCCCGCGACTTCAACTGGTCTATCGTCGGTTCCAAAAGGCTTCTCGATTCTGAACCTTCGTACCATCTCGACCAGCATCACCTTCATCTCCATGATAGACAGCTGCTTGCCGATGCACATGCGCGGGCCGTTGTGGAATGTCTCGAAAGCGTAGGCGCTCGTTGCATCGCCCGTAAGGTCGCTCCAGCGGTCGGGGTCAAACTCTTGTGCGGTAGGTCCCCAGATCGAAGGGTGTGTGTTCATGACAGCTGGTGAGAGTTGGATCACGGTTCCCTGGGGGATCATGACACCTGCGATTTCGACGCCCTGGGTAGCTTGGCGCGGTGCCATAGCGACTTTTTTTACGTTAGCGAATCGGCTTTTTTGTCGTTCCAACTACTTACCGGCACAGTAGAGTCGCAGGACTTCGCGCACAAAGTTGTGCAGATAAGGAAGTTTGTCAACGTCGTTGAAGTCAGGCATAGCGCAAGTGCTGTCCAAAGTCATGATCTCGTCTCTCAGACGTTGTTGGCATTGTGGCCGGTGCGAGAGTTCATGAACAGCCCACGTAATGGAACAGGCTGTTGTATCGTGTCCTGCAGTGGAGAAATCAGTCAGCATTTGATATCTCTGTGATAGTGGGCGTTCTCACCAAGAACTAGGAGATTCAAAATCTAGACCCAGGATGTCAGCTTAAAATCGGCACAAATGGTTCTGAACTGCTTACGTATTCGACGATGTTCTTATCGTTCCAAGATGGGTCGGAGTGTTCCAGCAAGCACTGAAGAGCATCCCGATTTACATCCTGTTTCTCATGGCCTTGTTCACACCATTTGCGTCGAATGGCCACCAGACCGACAATGAACTCTCGGGCCCGGGTACAGCTTAGGGCGAAGTCGATACATTCTTTGATGGGAGCAAACTGTCGAATTGGGACAATCGAGTTCAAGTAATTGACAACATGACCAACCACAGATGGGTGCATCATCTTGGTAAATGCGTCGAACAAAGGAGATTCGTTGGATTCAAGATGGTTGAGATCAAGACCAAACGTTTCGAGTCCAATTACATCAAGGACTGCTTTCCAAATATTGGTTTCAACTGCCAGCCGAGTCAGCTCAGTTACAGGATCAAGGGGTGGCACTGACCTTCAACGTTGCCGTTCTCGTTTCGTTGTTCAGTCAGAACGCCGATCAATCGTTCAGCCTTTCTCTGAACAGTTGGAAAGAAAGACTTGACACGGGGTGTCGAAAATGGTTCTTTCAAAATCAGCTTTAGTTTCTTGATACCACCTACGACGGGAATACTTACGACTGATGGCTGCTCGACGCAGCTTATGAAGCTTTCCCTCAACGAAAGGAAGCCCATCACCGATAATCTCATGCGCAAATTCTCTCGCAAAGGAGGGCTTAACGAAGGAGGCACTCTTAGTCTGGAGCACCTGCTTGTACGCCTCAATGCTATTCACAAAAAGGGTCTCGCCGTTGGCAAAGTTTAGGTATCGAATCAGAGGCGCCCCGGGAAACTCGCGAGACCATTTGCAAAAAAGTTCGGGGAACCAAGAAACCTGAAGGAACTTTGGGGCCTGGCCAAGAAAGAAGGTGTTGTCCTTGTCTACATCAGCAACACGATTCGAAAAAGAGACGAGCAGTTGAGGGGATGGTGCGTACGGTAGGTCCGGGCAGATGTCGAAGAGGAGATATATAGAAGGGATACACAAAGACGTTGAAGACCGTGAAGCTCAACACGATCAGGCCCAAGACCACCAAGCCCATGAGAAGAGAAGGTATCGAGGGTAGAACGGGCGGCATCGCCAGCGGGATATTCGACGAGCCGTACATCCTTATACTCTCGAACGAGTCGTTCAGCGTAAACGGGGGAGGAAGCAACCAAGATATGAGATGATCCGGTCAATCCAAATCAGTAAGAATCCAATTGTCAAGAAAAGCAAGATGATGAATCTGCAAAGTTTGGGGCAGTCAAGTTGGCGGCAGATATATCTTGTTGTTTTGGGCTGCCGGCCGTCATGGCAGTGCCAGACAACTGGCAGGTGGCATTCACTGCAGCCAGGCCGGCGGACATGTTGCATTCACCTCGCCAAAGGTATCAAGGCCCTGGGGCTTGCTTTCTTCGAGTTGTGGCACAGCTTCCAAAAGGATAAAATGTTGGGAGGTATTATTGGCTCAATGGTCTGTTATCTGGGGGCGATTCGAGACGGGACGGCTTTGTGTCGACATGTGTGGCTATATCGCAATCAGGCTGAACTTTTCACCACTGCGGAAAGCCTGCAATGATACCTCAGAAGCATTCGTTTTCAAGTCAATGCCGTGGCAATCTCCGGAGCAGCCTTAAAAGAAACATGTCGTATCTCGGAACAATGCTAGACGAATACCTTTTTTGGAAGATGCGGCTTGCCGGTCACGCATTGGGCCTCCAGTTGTCAAAGTATTGATCTACAAGGAAGCCCTTGTATTGAGATCGACTAAACACGGTAGATTACCGAGATGTCACCAAGGGCCAGAGGCTGATACTACAGTGAGGTCGGTAATGAGACTGGTGCCGGGATGATGCTACCAAGACCCTGAAGATCATCTGTTATGGTCGATTTGGACTTGGAGAAGCATATACTCAGCCTCGCGGCTCGTCTTGCAGATGCCATTCCACGACATGTTACAAGGCCAGCCTCTTACTTTTACATCTTTTGTCTTTACAGATGATTGTTCTTACCGACTTTTCAAGTTCACATCAATTTGTTTGCATTATGTGCCTCAGACCCCCGGTGTTCAAAGGATACACATATTCAGAAGCACGACTTCGAGGAACAAGTCAGATGCAAGGACTGGGGCCGTTGTTCAACGTGAAATCCATGTTGATCTCCACATAAAAAAGGCCGGGTAACTGCGTGTATGTTCATACAACCCTACGCATAGATCTCACGCTAACATAGGCTATCATGACTATCAAAGTCGACCTTCATGTCCTTTGGGCTGAGAAACCTCGTGTTTCTATGACCAGAGATCCTTGACTTACTGAAAGCGGATGCTATACGACGAAACGGGGACACGCGAAGGCTGAGTTGTCATCCACTCATGACAAATTGACATGGATGCATCGAGTTGAGAATCGGCAGCATATATAATTTGAATTCTATATATAGCCTGTCACAAATAGCGCCTGGTGATGGCATATTGTCACTTTAAATATACATAAACTATAACATGTACTGTCCCTCGCGAGTTTCCCAGCCTGGTTGCAAGGAATATCTAATTTCATATTGAAGAAACGCATCTCAACTAGGGGTATCATCCTCATGCTGCATTCCCAACCCTCTAACCCAACGCCAATACCCAAGACAACCAAAATTAATCATTTCTCCTGTTCCAGCCACTCAACCATCTTATCTATGGCTTGTTTTCCCTCCCAGATCGGCAGAATCGGCCACACGTGGATCATGCCCTCTCCATAGACCAGCTCGACCCGCGTGCCCCTCTCCTTTGCCATCTCAACCATCTTTTTGGTATCAGGCGTCAGGAGATCCTGGCCTGCTGCAAACACTAGCATTGGCGGCAGCCTCAGATCACCGTATATAGGGCTCACGTTGGGGTGCTTAGTGTTCATCTCTGGGCAGATAAGCCGTGTGATCTCTGCAATACCAGGGACGTCGAGCCAGGGATCCTTGAGTGCGGCCTTGTGCAGGTCAGGGTTGACAAGGCTAGAATCAGTGCACGGTGTAATAGGCACAATACGCTGCGCAATCTGGTGTCCAGCCATCTTTGCTCTCTGCGTGAGAACGAGTGACATGGTTCCTCCAGCTGAATCACCCATGATCCAGAAAGGCGTCTGGTCTGGAGCTGATGCGAGTTCGTCGTGGAGCGGCTGCACGAACTCGTACATTTTCATGAGAGAAGTCTCTGGCCCAAGCGGATATAGAGGTACAGTAACTGTAGCATTCAGTCGCCGTGCAAGTTGAGCCACGAGCTCCCAATGTTGAGGCGTGATATCAAAGACGAAGCCGCCGCCATGGAGATAGAGGATACGGCCACGAGTTGGTGTCTCTGTTTTTGGAGAGACAGTATAAACAGTATAAGGTGCGATATGACCTGGTCTCTTTGCTTCTTCAACACAAAATTCTCTGTAAAGACGTTTTGGAGGTACACGTTCGGGATGTTGTCGCTCCTTGGTGATGCGATTGTTGAGGCCTATGGCGGATTGCCATGTACCCTTGAACCAGAACCACACGAGCCAGCTGAGGATTCGAGCTTTGAAACTGACCATGGCTGGAGATGATTTTTAACAGGTGAAGTATCACGAAAGTGGAAACATGTAAAGATTGCACGGGTAATTGACGATTTCTTGGTGTACTTCTACGATGATTTTGTGTGTGGAGGAGGGGTTTATGGGTACGGACAGGGAGGGGTCTACACCGCTATGGCTTGTTGAGAGGCGTAGGTATAGACTGAGGCTCAACGAATGCGACGGGGAGTAGCACAGCGTGGCCAAGTAGTTGAGTTGAATAATCGAGACTAACATTGGATAGTAGCTAGTATAATATGGTCGATGCACGAGTAGAAAGAGGTGTCTGTCATTGTCATGCCTCGGATATCCATGGTAGTTTGGACATCGTGACAAGCACAACTTTAACCGAGGCAGACCAACAACAGGATCAATCATGAAGACATTTGGGTAATCTCCACTCGTTGGTTATGGATACAGGTTAAAGTAGAGTAAATAATTAAACAATTGCTGTGATTAATCTGACACGATAGGTACAGATATTCCGATCGGTGTAAACCACTTAATCACTAATCCAAAAGCCTGTAAAAATCGACGATCACTCTCATATTGCAGCGTCAAGGAATAATCAGATCATGTCATGTTCACATCTCAGCTCGTCCCCCACCTGTCCTGTCACAAGGAGCCTTTGACCCAACGACTCGGAGTCCGGAGGAGACGCTGCTTTAAGAGCGGGAACAAGACGGGAACATGGGAGTGGTGCTTTACATTTGGAAGCGTAAGCGTAAATGCAGTTTCGCTGTTAGGATACTGTGTAGGCATCGAAGACTTATAAGTTAAAGCATTGACTGACTTTCAGAGAATCTATCTTTGGCACCTAAAACACGAGTGCCATCATCGCGATGCCCAAGACAAAAACGTGGGACGAAAACAGGGTTATGACTCTTGTGCCTGTTGTGAGCTAGTCCTGCCTATGCTTGAAACCGGAAGTGATCTTCAAGAGCTGGTGAAGCTGCCATCCATCATTCTGGTTCTAGATGGGAGATATGCATGGGAAAGTCTGGGCATTGATGGGATTCATGTAGGCTGACCTATTTCTTTTCTTTTTCCAAAATGATTCCAACGAATGAACGGGTGTGCAAAGTGGTGAGACGGATGAATGGATGAGGGGGCACACCTAATTACTATCGAGACTCGATCAGGACAGGTTAACAAGACAATCAAACAATTAAAGTACCTATTTAGAGAGTTGATATACCGTTAGATTAACAATATTGATAGATGATAATGCTTCTAACTAGTCAAGGCAGCCATTTACTAGTACAGTACGGAGTAGAGTCAAAGTAACAGCACCTCAGCTAAACCTTTTGTTAACAAAATAACCGCCAGTTGCACACCTTTTTCTCAGCCATCAACCACATCCTCAACCATGACATCCAATCACGGCAAATCCTACCCTCAACTTCCAAACCCTCTCTCCGCATTTTGAACTCAACTAGTGCAAGCCCAGCCGAGCCTCCTTCTTTTCCTTTCTTTTTGTTTTTTTGGAGGTTATCAAAGAAATCTGTCTGACTGGATTGCCCTACAAGTAGAAGCTGTTGGTTGCACGTTAAAGCGGCACTATGCCCTCTAGCCTATCGTAACCCTGCCATTAGCATTGCGTTTTCCGGACTCCGGGTTTTACCGGCCACTTCCATTGATCGATCCCCACTAAAGCCACTGGCTTTGGGGGAACCACCCCTCCTCCTCCGCCGTCCCATCCACCAAAAAAACCTTCGACGTCAGTGACCACCATGCGATAAACGGGAGCCTCCCCGGACTGTTTCTAAATCTCGACTCCACATCATATTCCTCTCTACCTACCTACATACCCATACCCCGCGAAGAGCAATCAACGTCAGTTCTCGACACAACACGACACGTTGAATCAATCAGTCATTCTAAAGGGACTGGATCCCTTCGCTGCTGGACAATCAGCGTCTTGACCTTGACCTTGACCTTTACTCTCGCTCCCAAATCAACTCGATTTGACTAGACTCGGATCGTCGCTCGGCTACTCACCGAGTCCTACCAGCGACAAAAACACTATCCTTCCACATCACCGAGACAATACCTCACGATGCCTTCACAACGCCCGTACTTCCTCTCCTCCTTCCTTGCCGCCTTCCGTCCGCAAGGTCCCTCCATCTCGACATCATCCACTCATCAACATCAACATCAACAACCAAACAAGCACGCCCGCGATACATCCACGACATCTGCCGCAGCCGCCTCAGTTCCTTCATCCTCATCAGCAACTTCATCATCACATCATCACCACCACCATCATCAACAACAGCCCCAACAACAACCAAATACCTCCAGTGTCGCCATCCGCCCTCCCCGCAACGCCACTTCTACTACCTCACCATCAACGGCGACCTCCCCTAGCAACGGCGCCGCCATCCCCATCCCTGGATCATCTGGCCGCCGTGGGAGCGATAGTAGCAGTGAAGGGTTTCGCGATGTGATAGGCGCCGACAAGTGGTATATCGGTGGTCGTACGCCTGGCGGTGAAGAGAAGTTCTTCAAGTTGGGCGTCATCCGCCGCGTGAGAAGTAACGATGGCTTAAGTTTGGATCGTCTGAGTTTATAAGCACGCGAAACACAACGGAGTTTTTATGAATGGTTTTGAACGACTACTGGATGGAACTACATGAGAAGCCCTCTACGGTACATAGAGCATTAGGGTCATTTCATGCATGGAAGAGAGTCAACAACGAATCAAATGGGTATGACTATGGTTACGGTTTTGGTCTGGGTTTGAGGCCATGGGTACGGCGTTCAGTGCTTGGGGAATTTTACACGAGACATGAACGAGCTTCTCAGAAATATTAGGGCATGCGCCCACAAAGACGAAAATACAAAAAGAGTATTTTTTGTAAACTCCAATCTATATGAGCCTCTTGCATCTCGAGTCTAGATTACCACATGAACCGCTGAAGTCGACCCTCATCGAGTAGCGTCCTGTCCTCCGCTTTCCACAAGTAAGGCTTGCAGAGGAAAATGTAGCCGGTGGCCACGTTAATAGCGATGAACCAAAACGTCTCAAGGATGAGACGCAGATCATAGCGCTGGGAGAAAACAAACAAGGGTCTTGCCTTTGGGTTTCTTGCCAGACTATCAGTAGCGTCGTTGTTAATACCATGATCATGGAATCTCCACGCAGGCACGAGCAACCTCCACATTACCCACGGGATGATAAAGTACCGTGGCTCTACTAGCGGAGCTGTCATGAGTGACAACGTCGTAGCAAGTAGGAAGACGAGGCCAGTCGAAGATGAAGCTGGTTCAACAGAAGCTAGAAGAGGGTCCTTTTCCAAGGCCTTGCTCAATTCCTGCTGTTCGGATGCTTCAGGAGAAGAATCCTTGACTTCAGTTGGAAATTCAGCCTTAGTCTGTCGCGGCGTAAAACCACGATTAATGTAGAATGGATAGCTCAGAAATGGCGGGTTTCCTAGCCCCCTATAATGCGCGGAGCAGGCAGGCTCATGAACGATCCAGAACCATTGCGAGCAGCCAGCCATAGTGCCCCATGTCATCCAGCGGGCAAAGGTGTAGGGCACAACAAGAGCATATCTGATCCAAGAAGCTCGTCGGATTGTGTATCGGAAGATGTAGAACATGTAATGGCGATTGTCGGCTAAGGTGAATGGGTGGATAATAGTGTTGTAGCGGACGATGGCGATGGAGAGTAGGATAGTTGCAAGAAGATAGAGGGGCCAGACGACGATCTTGCTACCGAAAATGAAGTCGGCAATTTGTAGCGCCTTGGACTGCTGCGGTTGGCTGGTGTTCGAAGCATCGGCCGTTGAGTCTCTTGCAGAGGCGCTCCCAGAGGTCTGTTTTGATCTCCGGGACTTACTGGACGAAAATGAAGAAGACATTGACTCATTATCACTTTCAGAGGCTGGCTCACCACCTGGTCTGCGCAATTGGACAAACGAAAATATACGAAGCAGGATGTTGGCAAAAGGTAGGGCGTATGGAATAAGAAGTGGCAGAGAGAAGAAGGCAAAGAAGGGCCAGATATAGAGCATCTGCGGGAGATGAATGGTAGCGACATGGTTGGATTTATCCCCTACTCCTAGTTAATCGTAGATATAATATCGATTGCAAAGAACTTACCAAGAACAACACCGCCGTTCCAAGCGACAAAGGTTCCAAATGAGACCAGAACAGCAACGTAAGGCCATATCTGTCGAATGACCCGGATTGGGTTACAGATTGCTGCGATACCCAGGCTTATGACACAGAAGACCATGTCTGATTGCGAGTTAGCATTTGTAGATTTGTTTTGGCAGAGCTCGACTCACCATCTGGCCATATCATATGTAACGGCGGATCATGAATATCTCCAAGAGAATATCTCCAAGCGTAGTACCTGATCTGCTCGGATAGTGTTAAAACGACTGGTTGATCAACCCGTTCCGGCCGCAACGTCTTGATAGCATGAACGGCTTCCAAGCCGCCCATATAGACAACCACCCAAAAGACATTTGTCTGTCGAAACAGTAATGTGAAAGCCCCAAGGAATATCGTCGTAAGATCATTCAAAATCGAGCTCTGATCTCGTCCAGCGCGCTTCAAGTGGTTCACGTATGCGACCAGAACGGCTGCAGTCGACGCAACGTCGGTATAATACAGCCCGGAGAAGAAGAAGAGAAGCGGAAATAGGGCGATGTTGAAGGCAGTGTGGAGTGCATATTGCGAAGTACCACGCAGCTTGGTCGAGGAGTGAGCCTCATGAAGACGAGCCTCAATCTCACGGCGACATTGCAAGGCCAAGTAGGCTAGAATCATCAACGCAATGGCGTTGGTAGCTCGTAGACTCTTTACATCACAGACATATCCGCCTAGAGACCCATCAGGTCGCACTACTCCTGGTAACAGTAGAGACAGAAGGTAACTGAGTTTCAATCAGCACGAGAATAGGGTAGGCATTTGCGCGTTGAGACTCACAGGCCTGGAGGCGTGGTAATTTTGTCGTCCCACTCTTGAAATCTGCCTTGACAGTATTTCTGGGCCTGGGGAATATGAAAGACCTCATCCTATCTCATATGAGCATGTGCAATAGGTACACAAGGAGATGAGAAGGCTTACCAGGTAAGGCTCAGGTACCACAGCTGAGATTATGTACAGCCAAGACAAGCAAGTGCCAGCGAGCGAGAAAGAGAATAAAGCGCTCAATTGTGGCTTTGATCCTCCGGTCTTGTTCGAAAGCCAGAAACAAAAAGGCAGCACAACGAGGCCGCTTGATGCAGCCCAGAATGAGAGCGACGACGATTCCATCTTGACAGGTGTTCACCACGGCAGTCGGATACGTCTTGTAGAAATTAGCACTGGAAGGAATGAAAGCCTCTCATGACCTGGAGAAACAGAAAGTTTTTGGTGGTAAGAGATAAGTGAGAAAAGAAAACGTTCGTATGCAATGAACGGCAGGAGCTTAGAGTTGGTATAAGACAGATGAGACGCGCATAGGGGAGAAGACAGTGCTTCGCAGTGGTTTACATGCACTGTGCCTTATGTGGATAACGAACATTAACAATACGACCAACTGACTACCTATCTATTGTGTTTTAGAACGCCATCCAGCAATATCCACAAGGACAGAAAGCGGGTTAATCAAAGAGAAGATTTTAATTATACCCTTTCTTCTACATGTGCAATCACAAGTTGGCTAACAATCTCTCATTCATGTCATGGCTTACCCACGGCTCTTTAACCACTTAAGCGCGAGCCAATCATAGGTTGTACATTTCACAGCAAAATTTAAAGCTCAGAACACGTCTATTTGGAATATCTTATACAAGGAGAGCCGGCACGGGCGCTGAACAACGTCTATCTTCCGCAATTCACCAGTTGATTTAGAAGGGCTACACACAGTTAGTGAATGGCTTCAACGGCTTGTGCTATATGTAGAGGACTTACGTTGTCGGCGGGGTGGACCTCCTTTCGGAAGTAACCACCGAGGAAGGGGACCTTCTGCATGGGAATTAGTATCGTAGTTCTAGATGTATGATCCATGCGTATTATCGTACCTGGAGGATGTCGCGCTGCACACGGGGGATACCGTTGGCGAAGAGGAGGACACCAACAACGGCGGGAGCACCGTACATGGCAAGACGGGAGCCGCTGCATCATTCTGTCAGTACCTGTTCGTAGCATAGGAATATGTCGCCGAGTATCGCGTTCGATTCCACTCCCAATCTTCCTTCGTTCTCAAAGTCCATCTTAATCGTGGTTGTCCATCCAAGAACTTCGGGGAAACGGAAGGGAGGTGGTAGGTTCGACTCGTTTGCATACTCTCGGTTTTCGATCGACTTTGTTGGGTTTTGGGGAGGCACTCACATTCTGAAGGCAGACTGCACAGTGAAGCCAGCAACGTTGGGCTGAGAGTGGTACCTATTTCGTAACATTAGCCAACGTCACCATTCGAGATCGACCGTCCTTCGATGTTCGGGGCCGCAGTTCGCTTGTGCAATAGCCGACGACTTCGTGTTCGGCGTATCGATGTTCGAATAGAGAGAATGAACGTACTTAGGACCGTAGGCGCTCTTGAATTCCGCCATGCGGATGGGAGTCTATCAAGAATCAGGTCAGTCGATTGCACGCGATGTTTAAGACGCCGAGAGAGCCATTGGCAATTGCAAATAGACCATTCTGGCAGCTGCTTCGAAAGGTTCAGACGTACGTAGGAAACCATCTTGAATCGTGGGGCGGTGGAAGCCTTTTTCGTCGCTCAATTGCTCGTCGATTTCGTCGTCGTAAAAGAAGGGCCTTGAATTGGTTGCGCGAGTTTGCCGAACGGGAAAGATCGGGTTTGTTTGGCCTCAGGCTTCAAAGAAGCTCTTGGACGGTCGACCAATAACATCACAAATCTATGCCCCACTTCACTTCGAAGCTTCGGCCTTGCCTTGAAGTCAATTGTCTTTTATTTACCTTAGTACGGATCGACTCTCTTTGTCTCAACAGCTCACGCTCATCCACGGACGAGCTTGTGATGGACACTTACATCGACGGTCGCTTTGAGCGACTAGAGAGAGCACTTGCGAATTTGATCGATTCAGTCACCAAATATCATCCTTCTACACCGCAAGCTGCAGAACTCGATGCAGCCGACATTGAACTCAGCAAAGGCTTAGGAGAAGGTAGCTCGTCTTTGTTTCCAGAAACCACCTGTTCTTGCGACTAATACCAGCCCCAGTACAAACTCATCAGAACAACTACCTGCGCATTCAGCAACTCCGCGAGTCTTCAGCAGCTCTCGATGCCCAGATCCGCGACACTCTCTCCAACCTCGCAACCACCCGGAAGGATATCGTAACGACACATACCACTACCTTTCCTGCAGCTCAGAGCTATCCTATTGCCTACGAAGAATTGCTCAACTATGCCCGACGCATCAGCAAGACGACTATGCCCCCAGCGGGTACCATCAAAGCTGTGCCGGCCACGCCAGACGGCCAAACGCCTGGGCCCGATTCACAAACCGCATCTGTCATGACACCATCCGCGCCCCCGTCTTCGCAGGTTCAAAGCCCAGCAGCCATGAATGGCACACCGCATGTGTCGCAAGAACCTGCGACCCAGCAGTCCTCCATGTCTGCGAACACCAGTCTACCCAGCGAGTGGACTCAGTTCTTGAACCCCCTGACTGACCAGATCTTCCTCCCCTGGCCCAACGATCTTCAAATCGGTGCAGGCGCACTTGCTGCTAACCAAGTCCTGCTGGAGCAGGGCATCAACCCCAAGGGCTATGATCCTGCGGAGGAAGAAGAGCGCAAGCGTCGTGAGGAAGAGGAGAGGAAACAGAAGGAAGAGGAGGACCGTATTGCCCAGGAGGAACGCGAGAAGAAAATCCGCGAAGAACGCGAGCGCCAGCGCATCGAGCGAGAACGCCAGAGGGAGAAGGACCAAGAGGCATGGAGGCGCGCAAGCCTGGTCGGCGGCCCAGCTGCTCCTGGCGAACAGAGGAGTCCTACTGGACCTCCACAGCAGAAGGCCCAGTTCCAGTTTACTAACTTGGATGATTTGGATGACGACGACGACGAAGATTGAGCGAGAACGGATAAGCCAACCAATTTTGATATCTATAACAAGCTTAAAAATAATGGAGAACCTAAGACCCTCCTCATCAGTAGCCAACGCGGCTCAGCTATGTCAGGCCATACCCCGATTTTGATACCCGTCTAAATGAAGATTGAATCTACTCCATATACGCAGCGAATTGATGCAACACCACGGAGCCTTATCACCATGATCTCGCCGCTTCACCCTTGGCTGCAATTCAAGGCATGATCTATGGCCAAGGCGAAAATTCCAGACGCTGGTCGTACATGTATTGTTACACACATTCCGTCTCTTTTTCATAAGTCACTCGTCGTTGATGGTCCATTCTGTCGTAGCATTGGCGTGAACACCCGTCTAGTCGATCTTAATGGACGAGTAGATCTTACGAACGAACCACCAACTGGCGAAGTAGCCGATAGCGCCTGGAAGCAAGTTAGAATCGTATCGCTAACATAATGACGAAGAAACTTACCTGTAAGAATGAAGAAGAGGAATGAGATGATGGCACTGTAACCCATGTAGAGCACAATTCCAGCCAGGCTCGTCGCCCTGACCTTTGTAATGAGGTACAAGAGACAGTTGATGAAGATGTAGCCACCGCTCATGCCAGCAGCGAGGAAAGACCTCCACTGCCAGTTGTAGTTCTCGGAACATAGCAGGAAGTACACCATGAGGATAGTGACGGCAGCGCAGACGACGATCATGAGGCCGTAGCAGAGGAAGAGGAAACCGAACATGTAGTAGATCCTGCTGAACCAGATCGAGTTCATGATGAAGAAGAGCTCGACAAAGATAGCACCAAAGGGAAGAAGACCGACAATGAGCACGCTGGGAATAGGCTTGAGGTAAGTGCTCACAGGCGGAATCTGTCGAGGAATTTGGTTGGTGCGAACAGGGGGCTCGAACTGAGGAGAACGGAACCCAAGCCAGGAACCACCAAAAGAGAGAGGAATGGAGATAATGAACCAGATGGCGACAATCACAAGCATGGTGGTGAAAGGAACCGCGCCTGATGACTGCTTAGCCCAAAGGAAGAGGTTCAGGAGGAAGAAGCTGGAGAAGACAATGCCAGGAACCAGGACAGGGGTCAAAGCAATGTTCAGTTTCCAGCTCTCCCCCTGCCAGGCCTTGTAGGTTCGAGCAGAGACATAACCACCAACAAAGCCCAGAATAGTGTACATAAGAATCATGATAGTTCCGAGTGATCCACGGTTAGAGGGGGATAGGAAACCAAGCAGGGCAAAAAGAATAGTGCAGCCTGTCATACAGAACAGCTGGACACCGTTGCCTGCCAGAACCGAGAGAAGTAGAGGGCGCGAGGGGCTTCGGAAGACATCGCCGTGAACAAGCTTCCAGCCAGAATCCTCCTGCACGCCATCCTCGACGACCGAAGTACCACCAAAGTCATCCAAGTCGATCTGGTCCAATCGGTTGTAGCGGGCAATATCCTTCTTGAGAGCGCGCACCAAGATCGACATAACGGTGAGAACGAGGATAACGACGATGATGGCAGTGTCAATAAGCCAAAACCAGTGAATCTTGGGGTCAAAAACGTGCAAATATTTGTCCCAGCGAGTGGCCCAAGCAGTTTCAGACTTGCGCCAGAAAACGCTGTAGCTGAAAGCCACAGGCTGCTTCTTTCCAGACAAAACAATGGGCGGGTGGTTGGCGCAATCAGCTTTGCCGCCATACTCCTTGGAACTAGGTTGCACAATCACACCAACGACACGGCGCTGGTTGGGGTCTTTGTTGACCTCGTGGTACTCGACGAGGATTTCGTAGTGATTGTTGAAAAGAACGTTGTCATCCTTATCGTCTTGGCCTAGCAAGAAACGGGGGTTATAAAAGGTAGTACCTGTCAACTGATCGAGCACCTCTTGACCAGCAGGCAGTCCGTCTACCAGCCATTCCAAACTGTAGCCCTGCTCAATGCGGCTCTTGACGAAGTTGACCGATTTCTCGGTGTATGTTACATCACACAGAGGCTTGCAGGTTTCGTTCTTGCCCATGATGAGCTCGAAAGGAGAGGTCATGATACGGTCTCCGAAGAGAATACTGCCCAGACTTTCCGACACATATTGAGGGCCATCCTTGGGTTTGCAGAATTGGAAGGCAGGGTGGTAGTAGTCGTACGAAACAACGGCGTGAAGTCGCGGGTCTTGGGATCGGTCGACGGGCTTGATGCTGTTGACGTAAAGAGGGACCTTATCTCCCTCCTTGTAGGTAGTTGGAGCGACACCGGGGAGGTAGAAGGCGGAAGCCAGCTGAGGAATAGCTAGCAGCGACGTGACAAGCGCCGCCGAAGGCGCAAAGTCTCGAAAATGCATGTCGAAAAGTTAGGTCATGCGCAGACCGGTAATGGTGATGAAATGAACGTTGCGAAAGACAAGGTGTGAAGCTGTCTAGTCCAGGTCAAGCTCCAAGCTGACGACGACTTGCGCGGCCCGCAATTTCGAAACAACGAAAAAGCGGAATTCGAAAACAAGGAACTAGTTGGAAAGATACTCAATGGATCTTTTCTGGTTTCGTTTGTTGATGATATTAAAGGATCGTGGTGAATCAAGCCAGCAGAAGAGCTGTGAGAGGGAGACGTCGGACAGGGAGCTTCAAGACACTTGCTGTAATATCTGGCCAAAGTTCCAGGCCATAACTGCTTAGTCAGGGGTGATAAGCCACGCATCATTCAAGGGATCTGCGGCAAGCGAAAGTGCCAGTGGCGTTTGTGGCTCTTGCAGCAGGAATGTCTGGCATTTGTGGAGTTAAGCCAAGGGAGCCCCGCTAAAAAGTTGAAGCGCTCCAAACTTTTTGACGAGACATCACTTTTCGACTGTCTAGAGATTTACCATCTCAGGCACACCGACTAAAAATGGCCGCCCCTACAACATTACCGGCGCTTCTGACGTCGTTGACTCAGTCGCTGTCTTCAGCACTCGAAGTCACTCCCAAGCTCGCCGCAATTGAGCACCAGAAGGATGGCATCTCCCTCCTCGATGTCAAGAACGAGCTACTGCTCTCATACCTACAAAACCTCGTCTTCTTGATTCTTCTCAAGCTGCGCAACTCAAAATCGGACTCGGAAAACACAGGCGAAGATGACCCTGAACTCGACGAATCTGTACGAGCAAAGCTAGTGGAGTTGCGACTTTACCTCGAGAGGGGAGCACGGCCGTTGGAAGAGAAACTGCGCTTCTCCATCGATCGATTCCTTCGAACAGCAGATGATGCAGAGCGCGAGAGACAGGCGAAAGAGGCCAGGGCTGAAGCCGGCTCAGAGTCTGAGGAGGAGGAAGAAGATTCAGAGGAAGAGGCGGATGCCGAAGCGTTGTCTCACAAGCCTGGTGACTTTGGTGCTATGGCTGACGATGTTGCTGGCCGCCGCGCGGAGCGTGATGGAGGAGCTGCAGGTGTCTACCGCCCACCAAAGAGAGACCGCCAAACAATGGATGCACCCCAACGGCGCGAAAAGTTTGATCGTCGCCCTGGCAAGTCTCACACGATGGAGGAGTTTGTTGCTTCAGAGCTGTCCAGTGCGCCCTTGGCCGAGCCAAGCATTGGTACTACGATTGTCCAGGGTGGCCGCAAGATGAAGACAGACGCCGAGCGAAAGGAGGAAGCAGAGCGCCGAGACTACGAAGAGATGAATTTTACACGTCTTCCCAAGGAGAGCAAGAAGGATCGTGCTCAGAAGGCCAAGCAGGCTGGCCGCAGCAATCGTATGCAATTCGGTGGCGAGGACTGGCACAACCTGGGAGAGGGTGTCGACCGAATCGATCGCCTCACCAAGCGCAAACAGTCAGGTGGAAATGTCCGTGCACTGCTGGACAAGAGCCGAAAGCGTGGAATCGACACGACGGATGGTCCTCGTGGAAGCGGCATGGGAGGTGGCATTGGAGAGAGGTTCAACAAGAGAGTCAAGGTTTTGGAGGGTGGACGTCGCGACCGTGGCAAGAACCGATAGAAGGTTTCATTCTAATAGAATTGGTATCTGGGCGACTGGACTTGGCCAAACATTCAAAAGTGAACTTTCATTTGTACCTACTCATACACGTCGGTATGTTCTCATGCCATCGACTGAGCTCCAAGAAGCTGCATATAGTGCATTGGCGAAAGATCTTCATCTGGTGGACTATAGATTGATTTCTATCTAAAAGTTCATTCTTTATTTAAAATGCTTGTCTTCATTCTCATAAATATTAATCATAAGGTAAGCAAGGTTTCCAGTTATCCTACGATAATACTAAGGTACTTCAAGGATCTGGTCCGTTGAGTGAGACCCTTCAAGCGATAAGATAAAGGTCCAAACTTTGGCGGGGGACGAACAAACATTTGGAAATTTCTCCACGATCGCCCCTCCCAGCTTGTAATGCTTTTGCATTTCACAACACTCAACTTCTACTATTCCGCTACCAGATTTCTGTCGCAAAGACCTTGGAGCTTTGAATTTTATCTAGGAGTTCAAACTCATAATTTGTGCCATTTGTTGAGCCCTAGGCTTGTCGCTTATAGCTGCGCATAGCACTTGTCGCAAAGCAAGCCTGGACGACTCATAGCGCTGCATCGAGCAGTCTCAACAACGATCACCCGGCCACGGTAGTCTTTTACGGACGGAGTTACTTATAAAGCCGTTATAACTGCTTCGCCTTCATACACAATGTCTACTGGATCAGAGACGCCCGCTCCCACGGCCTCAATGGACGTTGATGAGATGGACGTAGACCCCAACCTTAAGCCTTCTACCAGAACCGACGAGACCACCACCATAAACGACGATGACGATGACGACCCCGTCACTGCAACCTACAATGTCTTCATAAATCCATCTCTCCCTCTAGGCCGCCGCCTCCTCGTCCTCCAGCACCCCAACCGCACCGATGACGCTCCCCGACCTCCGCCCACTGAACTGCGCGTGAAGGCTCAGGCTGGTATGGTCGAAGTTGATGTGCCCCTCGACAACACCGTTGCGTATGATCGCGAGAAGGGTCTCAAATGGGGTAAGACCCTACATACCTCTATGGCTACGAAGAACGGTGGTAGT
Organism: Fusarium sp. FL617; assembly: GCA_030142105.1. NCBI lineage: Eukaryota > Fungi > Ascomycota > Sordariomycetes > Hypocreales > Nectriaceae > Fusarium > Fusarium sp. FL617. The sequence goes on along the minus strand of JAREIL010000012.1, from coordinate 1,586,966 downwards.
CATGGTCTGGCTGGTGGCTTTGGTTTCGGTACAGTTCAGGCGCGCGGTGGAAGAAAGAAGACCGAGGCGGATGAAGATGAGAACATGGATTGGGCAGAGGCCGTTAGACAGGACAAAGTACTTCGGACACAGACGCTTGGTGGACAATATCCCGAATACAAGGAGGTTCAACACATGGTCGGTGTCTTTCAAGGCAGTAAGTCACAGCAGCTCTCATGAACCCACGCATCTTCTAACCTTCTCTCTAGAGGACCTACATCTTACACCAGTATCGTCACTCGTCCACTTGCGCCCTCAACTCCACCATATCGATGCGACGGTCCAACTGGACCGCCAGGCCGCAGCCTCCAAGGACTCTGCTCCCACCACTACAGGCGGCACCGCGCGCGCAATCCACATGACCGTCAAAACCACCGGCGATGGTGACACCGTTACTACCGAGACCATGGCCGACCGTCTACGATCTGTGCAGACTGAGCACTGGCGTACCATGCACTACACAGATGAAAATGAGGAGGCTGCATGGGAAGTCTACAACGAGAGTCTGTTCTTGCGTCCTGAGGAGCAAGGCGAGGGCGAGGAGGCAGACAAGGTTGACGCTGCTGCAGAGGAGGAGCGAGCACTGGAGGAATCCGTGCCCAAATTTGCCCGCCGATGGGGTGACGATGATCTTCTCGAAGCTGTCAGTGGTATCAAGAGACCGGAATTGGCGCCGGCACTTGAGCCCGTCGTCAAGGAAGAACCTAAAGCAGCAGCTCCTGCCAGCAAGCCAGAGCAGCCCGCACCAGAGTCAGAAGAGGCACGGAAACCCAAGCTCCGGCCACGGGGTGGAGCAGCAGGAGGTGTTGCTCGACGGGGAGGCAAACCGCGGGCTGCGACTACAAAGACAGTCAACATTGACGATTGATCGCCAACTGTCAGGTTTCAAGAGTTGAGCTGGAGATACATCAAATAGGTTGCATGGGTCGGCGCAATAGGATCTGTAGTATTTCATAGACGGGGAACTTAACGATACTGCTATGGCACGAGCCGTTGGAGATTACTTTGCACAAAAAAAAAACGCGTAAATTTTCAAATACTATAACCTAATTCCTCAAAGGACAAGAGCCCTCTCCCAAACTCTCTCCATGAGTAATCATCCGACAGTAATGTCGGTATGCACGAACGCGCTGAGCACTCGCCATGTGGCTGCTTAGAATTTTGTACACCCAGTATGCCGCTATGTTGCATCACTCCCAATATTCTTTCGCCAGCTAGTAAACCCTTAATTTGTTGCAACCTGCTTATCCCGGTTTTCTCGAGTGCTCCCATATGCCAGCCCAAGAAATGCCCAAGAATCACCGACAATAGCATGTTTGCTGAAAGAACATCCGTTTACTGGAGAAGCTCGACATCCAACCCGATAGATCGCATAAACAGGTTGACACTGTTCAGTCGCTCAGCCCCCATGGCTGCGGGCAGTGTCTTTGAAACAGTGACGGTGTCGAGTACACGGTCCTTGACAGCCAGGACCAGTCGAGTTTGTTGATCGTGAGTGGCGCTAACGCCCATGGCCGCGAGAAGCTGCCATACGTAGACGTCTTCTCCGGTGTTGACGCTGCCTGGGAAGATATAAGGCAGCGAAGGTTCGAGCCTGCTGAACAAGATTTCAAACGTTCGATCCCTGTCGTTTGTTAGTAAATACGCTTTTCATACGACGAAACATCCACATACCAGTTATCCCACTGCTCAGGAGTGCCGGCTCCTGTCTGCTTGAGGAGCACGGCACGACTGAGGATAAGTGTCAACATGGACACGCCAATCCTCGATCTAGCAATGAGATCGACATTGAGCTTCGTGGCAATGAGATTCAAAACGCCATCGACAATATCCAATCCAGTGTCGTTGAAGTACTGCATCAGCGATGGCATGACAGTAGAGATGAAAAGTTCAACCTTCTCACGCATCCGTGCGTTGAGTGTTGTTACTTCACCAGGTGTAATAGCAGCACCCTGCACAACGTCCAGTTGGTCGAGATGGTAGATGATCATGGTCAGAATGGTAGTTCGTTGTTCGAAAGAAAGGTGAGGGAAAAGTCGAGGAATGGCCTTCTCACCCTTGGCGCAGGACAAGAAAGCGATAAACGGGTGGGGAACAACGACTCCAATCTGCTCGTGAACCTTGAGCTCGTCCCAGAGCTTAGCGTTGTAGGCCTCGAGAATGGTGGCCCATTCCTTGTGCTTGTTCTCAAGCTCTTCATCAGGGCTGGTCATAGGAGGAGGGATAAGTCGTACATGGTCTTCGATTTGCATGAGGGTCTGGTAGACTTTTTCGACATTTTTCAGAATAGTCTTCCGGTCAAGGCTAGATCCCTTCTTGCCATTGTTGGAACGTTGGTGCTCGCTTTCGGTACGTTTGATATTGAGTAGAGGCTTAGGTGTCTTGGCATTGCTGAATGAAATCTTTCCTAGACTGCCTGCAATAACCAGCTGAGGGTTCTTGGGCTTGTTCTTGGCGGCCTCGACAGCCCGTTGCACCTGCTGTTCCATTCGTTGAAAATGGTTCTCAGCAGGTCGTCCATGTCGTCGCATACCACCCTGGCGGCTACCAGTCTGGTACAGATAGGTTTGCGCAAAGTTGCTGAGCGGCTGGCTGGGGTTCTGGCGTTGACCAGCTCGAATGTGGCTGTAAACCTGGTAGTAAAAGTCTTCGGCGATAGATGCATCAGATCCCTCTACAGGGTTGCCAGTAGCTGAAACGAGTTGTTGAAGCTGGATACGGGTGATGAAATTCTTGTCCTGTGGAGTCATCAAACCATTATCCTTCGACAGAAGCCAAATCTTATGGTTTCGCTTGGCCCTTTTGGTCTCTTGGTCTAAGAAAGCAGCCTTTTCTTCCTCCGACATCTGTTGCATCTGGGGGTGAGCCTGCAACTGTGCGACGTTAGGAATAGCACCATGAGACTGCTTGGCATGGTGGCCCTGTTGAGGCGGCGCATGCGCATCGGAGCCGGCACGGTTAGGATTCTGCAGGATCTGAGTCGGATGACCATGAAGTTGTTGATGGTGCTGAACAGGAGTTCCCTGGAGTCCCTGGGCTGGCGGCGTGGGCTTCGACTGGGTGCTTTGAGGTCTCTGCAGAATAGTCACTGGATGACCATGTCCATATGATGGAGAAGGCTGGTGCTGATGGGCAGCAAATCCGGGAGGGGGCTGTTGGTAGGCAAGATCGGCAACAGGGGGTTGAGGCGTCTGCTGCTTGGGCTGAGATCGCATGGCGGCCTCGACTTCTTCCAAGCTCATGACCTTGCGGCTAGCCGCAGGTTGAGGAGGCTGAGCTACAGGAACAGGGGCCGGCGATGCTTGCTGAGCAGGCTTGGAAGGACCAATGCCCCAGATACTTCGGTCAACGTGTAGGTCGGGAAGCGGCTCAGCCTCTCGGTACTTCTCATAACCAGATCGCACAGGTTGTTGCTGATAAGACTGTTGTTGATAAGCCTGTTGAAAAGGCTGGCCGGAGTAGTAGGATTGATAGTCGGCCGGAGCATACTGGTGAGCTGGAGCAGGAGCCTGGGCTTGAGCAGTGGGCTTGGCTGCTGGCTGCTGACGATGGTAGCGAAGATGTTCCTCCTCTATCGCATCAGCAACCTTGGCAGTCTGACCAAAGAAGTCAAAGTCCTTGCCAGCATTGCGCGAAACCGCTGGGCCACTGTCTCCAAACGTATCGTCGTTGAACGCATCGCCAGTCTCTTCGAGCTGATCTCCGAGACCGTCATACGTCTCCTCAAAGTCGAGGGCATCATCGGCGTCTCCATTCCGACCAGACAATCCAGCAAATGGATCGTGGGCCTGGGAGAAGCCAGGGGCCGCCGTGTTATGGCGCGAATTATCGAAACCGAAGAAGGACATTTTGATTAGAATTTGGGCAAGTGGACGTTGATTGTACTATGAAAGAAATTAGTGCCAACACCAGACAAGTGTAGTCGCTTTGAGCTCCGTGCCCCGCTCGAGGTAACTTTGAGAAATGCCCCATAGCTTTGCTGTGCAAGACGTTAAGCTTCCTAATTATCTGCCAGCAGAGGAACCCAATATCATGTCTGATATTGATATTTTGCGAATCCATCTGTTCCCCATATCGCTTTACGTGCTTAGTCGTCGGTCACGGCTTGTATCGCCCATGCCATTGCGAAGCCGGCTCAGTCCAATAATGTCGTCCACCAGAAGGCTCGAAAATGGACAATGCATGTGCAAAGTTGCTTGTCTGGTCGTCAAACTCGTTCGTGAGCGATTTGTGTCGGTAAAAGCTTCTTGGTTCCGCAAATTTCGTCCGTGTCGAGGGATGGCGAGGGGCGTTGAGCAGTTACTTGGGCACATATACCGAGAGATACCCAGCGCAAAGGCGAGCGGAGCGCTAGAAAGCGACATTTGAGAGAAGACCACTCACCACTAAGAGAAAGAGATATGTTCAGGGTCGTTCAGCGCGCACAAATCTACCATGATGTCTTCCAATATATGGGGCTCAAGATGTCTGTATCGTAGCCAGGCATGCAAGGGAAGCGTTATGCTGGCCGAGAGAGTTGATGTAGCGAAGTTCTCAAAGCTCTATTGGGAGCTTAGCGGTCGCAAAAAGAAAACAGCTGGCTTGGGGAGAGCTTGCTGCAGTGTTGATGCACGGCGAAGCTCTAATGCCAACGATGATGCGACGAAGTGCCAACGCTGTTCTCCAAGCCGGCTTCCCCCACATGTGGAACAAGGGTGCAGAGAACTCACGTGTATAGTCACGTGCGAGATACTAGTTTTTCCATAGGTACCTACCTGCAACTGGAGTTATCTGCATTAGGTAGGTATTCTCATGAATTGCTGCAATGACGTTAAAAATTGTTGATCTTTAGTGTTCCAAGCATTAATTCCTGAGAAAAAAATCTGGTAGTACATTCAACCCAAGTTATAGCTCATCCCGCTCTCGTCACATCCTTGATTATGAATATCACAGAGATCATGCGGATTCCTCGCCAAAGACGAGCTAGAAAGTCAATTCTTAGGATGGTGAAGATATTGGTAGTAATAGTAAATGAATAGAGCCCATACACTGGGGTCATTCCGATGTGAAAGAAGAGACAATAGGTACCTTACGCTAAACATCATCGAGTTTATTCAGAGGCCAGCGAGTTCTTCACCCAGCGTAAATCGAGGGTCCAGCTATGTTGTAGAAGGACATTGTAAAGACGGGACAGAGGGCATAGCGTTCATAAAGCGAAGGTCCTCTCAGCCAATACAAGCAGGCGAGCAGCGATCGAGACATCTACCGATGAAAGAGAGTCTGAGGTTGACAAAATAAATCAAATATTATGGTCGACTCAGTAAAGAACATGCTCTATTCTTTATGGCGACTTATCCAAAAGTTGGATAATGTTCCTGCAGGGTGCTGTAGTGGGGAGAAAGCTGCAACTGTTAAACGCTGGTTGCAGCGCTCCTTGCAACCTAAACGAGCCCAGGAAACGAAAAGGGGTACACCCATCTCATCAAGCTATACGAGAAAAACTTGGTGATGCATTCGACAGGAGACACCTTGCCTGATTCAGGGTCAGATTTGCTGCAGAGAAAGTTTCTTGATAAGAGGCTTGCGAATCAGTGGATTTCTTCATTCCAAACGTTCTGGGAGGGCACATGGCGCAGCTCTAAAGGGGGAATGTATTGCATGATCCAAGACAGAGGACTTACAAGTTCAGGTTGGGTATCCTTGTCAACAGACTTTAGCTACCGCGTTGGTTGTCGTAACCTTGACAATTAACCCACCTTGCTCTGAACGAAAGCGCGAAGTAAGCCAAAAAGTTTACTATCGAATCTAATAGACTCACTCCAAAGCGTCTGGACTCGGCAATGGTTCACTAGAGAAGCCATCTATTGTAGCTCAGATCCGCTAACAGACATACCCCCTGAACGTCAGAGGCTAAGTGCACATCTTTCAAGACGCCGCTTTTCCGTTCATGACAAGTACAGATCAACCGAGGAGTACTTGGCGTCCCACACTACCAAGGAGGATACTCAGGTATCCTAAGCATCACCCCCTGTCAAAGGTACCTAGCTTCAAACTCTTATCGAGCTCCAGGCCTGCCTCCGCGTACCTGACTTTAGATGTGACGATCAAGGGCCCGCTCCCCAGAACACGCTGTTCATCCCATTCCGATCCTCTGGCAACTTGTTTGCGTGCCTGCGATACCAATTGTCTTTCTGCTCTTCTTTTTTTATTATTATTATTATTACTACTCCTGCCCCTTTCAATCCATGACGGGAAGTTCTTCATCGTACGCTATCTCTCTTTTTTCCCTCTTTTAATTTGACTTGGTCTACAACTGCCTGTGTAAATACTAACGTTAGGTAGTCGTCACCCAAGGATCTTTTTTTTAGCCCAGTTCAGCCCATTACTGGGGCCTCGCTCCCTGGCTCTAGGTGTCTTTTTTCCCCGTGCGCGGCCACCCACCTGCGACAGAACATCGACTTTCGATCATCCATCTTTTTCCTTCTTGTTCAACCTCCCATTCCATTTGAAGCCTTCTTGCATCTGACGATTTCATCGTCAAATCTTTCTTCATCATGGCGGCCGGTCATACGCGCTACGTGCGCTATATTGCGCTCGCGCTTTTCGTACGTCACCCTTTGCTGGGCTTGATGCTCAAGACAGCTGACGTTGCCACTTTGCTAACGGTCTCCTTTTAGACGCTCACTATGTTCTATTTCTTTTCCAATTCCAAGATCGAATCCATTCCCGTTCCCGGCAGTGTCGGTAACTTTCCAGGCGGCCCTGGAAGCTCCAGCAACAAGCAAGTTCCTGGCAGTGTTCCCCAGGCCCCTGACGCTGGCAACAATGTCAACTTCCCACAAGCAGAGGGTGCGCCTGCTGCTGAGGGAGACACCGCCCTCACCAAGGACGAGATCCCCGCTCAGAAGCCCGCTGGAGAGGGAGCTGCTGGCGAGGCCCCTGCTGAGGCACCCAAGGTTCCCGGCGAGGCTCCTGCTGAGGGTGTCCCTGCCGAGGCTCCTCTGGCCATGAACCCCAGTGATGCTGGCTGGAACCTCCAGGGCACTGCTCCTGGTCCCCGCATGAACGCTACATTCGTCACTCTTGCCCGAAACCAGGACGTCTGGGAGATTGCCGAGTCTATCCGCCAGGTCGAGGATCGCTTCAACCGACGATACAACTATGACTGGGTCTTCCTTAACGACAAGCCCTTCGATGACCAGTTCAAGAAGGTCACTACTTCCCTTTGCTCTGGTAAGACTCACTATGGTCTGATTCCCGAGGAGCACTGGTCTTTCCCTGAGTGGATTGACCAGGAGAAGGCCAAGAAGGTCCGTGAGGATATGCATGAGCGCAAGATCATCTACGGTGACTCTGTCAGCTACCGTCACATGTGCCGATTCGAGTCTGGTTTCTTCTTCCGACAGGAGCTCATGATGAATTACGAGTACTACTGGCGAGTTGAGCCCTCTGTCAAGCTCTTCTGTGACATCCACTACGATCCTTTCCGTGTCATGCACGAGAACAACAAGAAGTACAGCTTCGTTCTCTCTCTGTACGAGTACATCGACACTATCCCTACCCTCTGGGACAGCACCAAGAAGTTCATCCAGAACCACCCCGAACACATTTCCGAGGACAACTCCATGCGTTTCCTCAGTGATGATGGTGGTGAGAACTACAACAAGTGCCACTTTGTAAGTTTGAAATGAATCTTGAGAGGCGCATAACTAATCGTCTGTAGTGGTCCAACTTTGAGGTTGGTAGCCTGTCCTGGCTCCGCAGCAAGCCTTACCTCGATTTCTTTGAGTCTCTTGACAAGGACGGTGGTTTCTTCTACGAGCGATGGGGTGATGCTCCTGTGCACTCCATTGCTGCTGGTCTCCTCCTCAAGAAGGAGCAGATTCACTTCTTTGAGGATATTGCCTACTACCACGTTCCCTTCACGCACTGCCCTACTGATGAGCAGCGACGTCTGGATCTCCGATGCCACTGCAACCCCGATAACAACTTTGACTGGAAGGGTTACTCTTGTAAGCACTGCCCATAATCGAGCATGAAAATGATAATCTAACACAAACACAGGCACTTCCCGATACTTCGAGCTCAACGGCATGGAGAAGCCCAAGGGTTACGAGAAGCAGCAGTAGATGGAATATAAGTAGGCGATGGGTTGATAGGATTGTACGTTATCATACAGGTTGTAATGCTCGGTAGATTGTCGCACCATTTCTGGGCAGTACAAAAAGGATAGGCATAAGGCATTAGGAGATGTTCTCGCGGGAACTAACATCAGGCGTCTGGGTTTGAGATACATTGGACAGCTTTGGTCATGTAGAAGTGTATGTATGAATCAAGAATGCTTTGGGATCGTTTAACTGCGTTGTTGAAATGCTTCAAATACTGTACAATATCGATACATGGCCACAGCCAGGTCTATATAGGGATCTTCCATCGTTGCTTTGCCATCCTTGCCGTCCAAATCGTTGTCTAGCTTTCTAAATTCGAATGTCGTCTAACCAACTGTAGCCTTCTTGGGCTTCTTGGTACCGTACTTGCTTCGACTCGTTGTTCGGCTAGCAACACCACCCTACGATAGTCAGTATTAATGAACCAGAATCACCGCCCCTAGGGCGATAAAGAAGTAACGTACCAAATCCAGAGCTCCTCGAACAAGATGGTATCTCACACCGGGACAATCCTGCGCACGACCACCTCTCACAAGAACGACACTGTGCTGCTGGATGTTGTGTCCCTCACCAGGGATATAAGCCGTAACGACGGCGCCGGTAGAGAGCTTGACACGGGCAGTTTTTCGCTCACCAGAGTTGGGCTTCTTGGGTCGAACGACACCAACTCGAAGACACACACCCTTGAGCGCTGGGCAGTGGGTGTTGGACAGAGCAGGGGAGACAGCGTGACGAGCACGCTTGCCCTTTCGGATACCGCGGAGGACCTGGTTTAATGTCGCAGGACGAGTGGTCGTAGGAGCGAAAGCACGGGGTGTGGAGGTTGTGAATGTTCGCATAGACGGTTGCAAGAGATGGCTTGGAGGTGGTGTTGAGAGTGCTGCGGCGAGAGGACGACGGGTCGCCGGAGAGAAAAACTGGCGGAGGATTGAACCGACCATTTTGGGCGAGATGGAATGGTCGAATTGAGGTAGATTGTCGTGGGATCTAGTCGAATTGATCCCGTATTCGGCCTGCCTCTATCCTGAACCTCTAGCTCAATCAACGCCAATATCAAAATCTCAGCCTCTCGGGAGTAAGTCACGTGATGGCACCGCGAGACTCGGAGACACAATTTCTCCGGAAACCTTAGATCACATGCCGGATCTGCATATCTCACCTCACCCCGGCTTTTAATGGCCCGCATACCTTTGACGTCAGCGGTTAATCCACGGCGCATTTACCATCTCCCCCGCATTTGGCTATTGCTAGCTACCGGACCCCAAAAATCGTTACCGCTGTAGAACCGAAACAACCTCGACCTCGGTGGTTATCCTCGGCTGCCCAAGGCCGAGTAGTGAGATTCTTCAACCGCTTCTGCCGTAAGAAGAGTGAGTGTGGCTGCGGTCTAGGGGCAATGGATGATCTGTATATACCGAGGATCAATTCGATAATAGAAATTCCGGATCTTCTTTTCCTCTTCTTGTCTTTCTTTCTTCCTTCCGCATACCATTACAGTACGACGAAGTTGTCCTCTGTTGGTCGCTTATCGCTTTGGCTTGTGATCGTCTCTAACACGCCCACCTCACTAACCTAGCCACCTCCATACCTTTCTCTTCTTCTTCTTCTTCTTCTTCTTCTCTCCCTACCCTACTTACCGCTTCTTACTCACTCTTTAACCAACACTACGAATCTCACCATGTCGTCGTCATTTACTCGGGTCATGCGCCCTGCGCTGAGGGGGGGACGAGGTCTTACACAGCGCGTTGCCACACGAGCCACCGCTCCCCGTTCTATGACAAGAATAAACATGTGAGTACACCATGCTTGAACTGTCAATAGAAAATTAATTGCTGACTTTGCCTCTCAGTAACACTATCCGTCCCCTCTCCACAACATCATCCCGCCGCAATGATCATGTCGATATCTCCGAAATTCCTCCTACACCCATCACCCACCTCTCCGAGCTCGAGTCCGCTATGGTCGACACCGTCTCCAAGTTCGCCAACGATGTGATTCTTCCTCGCGCGCGTGACATGGACGAGGCAGAGGAGATGGATCCCGCTGTCGTCGAGCAATTGTTCGAGCAGGGTCTCATGGGTATTGAGATCCCCGAGGAGTATGGCGGTGCAGGCATGAACTTCACTGCTGCCATTATCGGTATTGAGGAGCTCGCCCGCGCTGATCCTTCCGTGTCTGTCCTGGTTGATGTGCACAACACACTCTGCAACACAGCTATTATCAAGCACGGTTCCGCCGCCATGAAGAAGAAGTGGCTTCCTCGCCTTGCGACCAACACTGTCGCCTCCTTCTGTCTCTCAGAGCCTGTCTCTGGTTCCGATGCTTTTGCTTTAGCTACAAAGGCCACTGAGACTGCTGACGGCTTCAAGATCTCTGGTAGCAAGATGTGGATCACAAACTCTATGGAGTCCGATCTCTTCATCGTCTTTGCCAACCTCGACCCCAGCAAGGGTTACAAGGGTATCTCAGCCTTCCTTGTCGAGAAGGGCATGAAGGGCTTCTCTATCGCTAAGAAGGAGAAGAAGCTCGGTATTCGCGCCTCCAGCACATGTGTCATCAACTTTGACGACGTCGAGATCCCTAAGGAGAACCTCCTCGGTGAGCGCGGCCAGGGCTACAAGTACGCTATCAGCATTCTGAACGAGGGCCGAATTGGTATTGCTGCTCAGATGACGGGTCTTGCCCTCGGCGCTTTCGACAACGCCGCCCGCTACGTCTGGAACGACCGTAAGCAGTTCGGCTCCCTGGTCGGCGAGTTCCAGGGTATGCAGCACCAGCTCGCCCAGGCTTACACTGAGATCACTGCTGCGCGCGCCCTCGTCTTCACCGCTGCTCGCAAGAAGGAGGCTGGTGAGGACTTTGTCAAAGACGCTGCCATGGCTAAACTCTACGCCTCTCAGGTTGCTGGTCGCGTCAGCGGTTCTGCCATTGAGTGGATGGGTGGTATGGGCTTTGTTCGTGAGGGTCTTGCTGAGAAGTATTTCCGCGACAGCAAGATTGGTGCCATTTATGAGGGTACCAGCAACATCCAGTAAGTTCCAGTTCTCCTATGATGAAAATATTCGTACTAACGATCACGCAGACTGAACACTATTGCCAAGCTCCTACAGAAGGAGTACACTTCGTAAAAGATTTAGAGAAAATCTAGAAAGAGATGGACTCTTAGATGGAATAAATAAAACATAGGCAAAAAAAAAATATCTAAAATTACTTCAATTTTCGACTGAGCCTCTTGAATGCACTTGTGACGTAGTGTGGGTACGAAGTCAGGTCAAGAATGAACGTTCATACACTGTAGTTGTCCCATTTTGTTCACCAATCCAGCAGCAAGTGAAACAAATACCCGGCTTGAAGTTGCTTAGCCGATACTCGTTCCTGGAAATACAGATTAGATTCATGAGGATTTCTACTTTGATATCGATGGCCACGCACACTGGTCCAAATTTGACGTCTTGATTTCTCTCTCTTCTATTAACTAACCAGACACCCATTCATATACTGCTTGTCTAGGGCCACTCAACACGCCCGCTCCTGTCAATATGGCTTCAAACCATACATTTTGTTCATCCGCTACTTATCCACAATGCCAACTAACTACTATAAATGAGCGAACAAGAAAGGGGCCGTCTCATCCAAGACGCCCTATGCTGAGTTCGCTGCACCGACATCACCTACCCGCGGTGTCCGGCCATCTATTTAACTATCGCTCCTGGGTATCCGATAGACAAGACAACTAACCCCACCGCGGCTCCATCGTCTCAATAAAACATGGCAAAATCGTCAATCTCATATGCAGTCGTTTAATCAAAATCAGCGGTGTAGGAGAAGCCTCGGAACTCCTCTTGCATGGCTTGCGACAAGACTAGTAGTCGTATTAGTATTGGGCCAGAAATATCGGAAATTGCAAAACTTACCAGACTGAACTGGAGTCAAAACGGGAGTAACACTTGTAAACTCAGAGTCGAAGTTGCTGGTATCAGTTGGATTCTTGATTTGAGGCATGAAAGGAGGTTGCACCCTCTTGTGGTAGATGTCGTCCCAGTTGATATTACGGAAGAAGGGCTGACTCATCACCTCCTGGGCGTCAGTTGGGCCGCTTCCGAGTCGCTGGTCAGGCTCACGAGTGAGCAGCTTCTGGAGAATAGAGACGGAGTCTCGGGGCATGTGGATAGGGTAAAGAGGCTCATCGGCCAGAATGGCGTCGTAGATTTCGTCTTCATCCTCTCCACGGAAAGGAGACTGCTGCAGAAGCATCTGGTAGATCAACACACCAAACGCCCACCAGTCGACAGCGCGACCGTATTTCTTATCAAGGAGAATCTAAACCATGTCAGCAAAAAGAGCGAGAATCAGTCGAGCGTTGAGTATATACCTCTGGGGCCATGAACTCGGGAGTACCACAGAAAGTGCTCGTTGTCGAGCCGTACCACATATCCTCCTTGCACAGACCGTAATCGCCAATCTTTACGTGACCGTCAAGCGACAGGAGAATGTTGTCGAGCTTCAAATCACGGTAGATAACACCGTTCTCGTGGAAATACTTAAGCGCCAAGCAGACCTCGGCAGCATAGAATTGCGCACGCTTGGTACCGAACTGGCCACGCTGAATGTGCAACATCAGATCACCACCACTAACGTACTCCATCACAAAGTACACACGGGTCTCGGTCTGGAAGCAAGCGTGTAGGTTAGTCAGGAACGGGTGCCTACCCCTGTTGGCAACCAAGAACACACGCTTCTCAGAGCGTATACTCTCAACTTCGTCGTTCTCAATAATGAACTCCTTCTTGAGAACTTTGATGGCATAAAGTTTTCGGGATCGCTTGGTTTCAGCAAGCATGACCTTACCGAAGTTACCCTTACCAAGCACAGCAAGGAAGTTGAAATGATCAAGACCAATGCGCTGACCAGTTCCAGGGTCAGTAGCCAGAGGTAGTGTCTTTTGCTGCCCACCACCTGGTGAAGACTGCTGCTTAGGAGACATGGCTTCTGGTGGTTGAGGCTTATGCGCTGGCACTGCTGGTTGCTGGTAAGGGGCTTGCTGCTGTGGTTGATGCTGCGGTACTGGGGGTAGTGGTTGCGAAGGAGGAGGTTGAGCAGCCGGTTGCTGCTGTACTGGTCGTTGAGCTTGAGCAGCAGGCGGTGCTCCATAACCAGGGTTGACATTCGCATAGTCAGCGGGATTGTACTTGCGCTGTTGGCCTGCCCCATATTGACCCCCTTGAGCGTAAGGATCATCTTGCTGTTGGTCGTAGCCTCCGCTGTAACGTCCGTAATCAGAGTTCTGTCGCTGAGCGCCACCAGGTCCTCCAGACATGGCAGCAGATGCAGCGGCTGCAGCTGCTGAGCTGGACGATGTTCGATCGGGATGTCCCGGCCTTGGGGTAGTCTGGTTCGAGTACATGAGCTTCGCAGCCTCGGTTGCTTCTGGCGATGCCGGGCCTGATTGATAAGGAGGCGCGGCTGAGCTGGAGTACGAAGGAGCCGGGGAGTGCGTGCTGGTAGGGCTCGTTTTTCCAGGTCGAAGAGTCTTTTCTGTAAGTGAGGATACCTTGGCTTGTCTCTGCTTTTGGGTCCTGATGCCATCCAAAATCTGGTTGGCCACAGCCATAGACATACCACAGAAGTCTGGGACAAGATGTACACACTGAGCGTGAGCAGTGAGACCACATTCCGAACACTTCCTGCAGTTCTTCTTTCCAAAAGGCAAGATGTAACCACAGTGACAGCACCAGTTTGCTGTCATGTTGGAGTAGGGCGTAAATCTGTGGGGGATGCGATGGTTAATCTTCTCCTCGTCAGGATCAGTCTCAGCGTTACTCTTGCTGATACACTTTGTGACCACGCTTGAATAACACTTAGTATGGCAAGTGTACTTGCAGTCCTCACACTGCATACCGGCAGAGTATTTGAGAAAATCTCCGCAAAGCGCACAACGCATGATGTTGTAGAACTGGTGCTGCACGAACTTGTGGCCGTACATCTCGTGAACCTCCTCCTTGCGTTGACGAACGGCACCCTTTCGGCCAAGACCGAGGTCAACAGGGCGACTGTCCTTGTTAGACTTGTTGAAGGTCAGCTGGAGTTGGATCTGTCCCGTAGGCTCAAGGTTGAACCATTCCTCGATGGGCCCCGTCTGAACTTGAGGTTGGGGACCGGCAGTTCCGAATGGGCCTTGCTCTTCACCTTGTTGACCACCAGGTGTTGGGGAGTTTCCTCCAAATGAACCCTGAGATGGGCTCATGGGGAACTGTGAAGGGGCCGCACCAGTGCTGCCCATCCTGTCAGCAGAAACCCAACCAGAGCTGTTCATTTCAGCTTCGATTCTCTTGCGACGGATTTCCTCGACGATGTCGGAAATTCGAACCCAAAGCATGCCAATGGGCATAGGGTGTTCGCCGGGCTTATCGTAAACGGTCAACTCGATTTCGTTGGCCTTGTCGACCTCGATGGTGTGAAATTCGGCCTCCCAGCGGTCGTTTCGAGATGCTTTCGTGCGAGCCATGACGGTGTCTTCGACCTTAACAGCAATAAATGTTTCTGGTCCTCTCGTGAATCTTCCGGTTGCGGCGTGGTCCACATCCTTGATAGCCAGCATTCGGATCTGCAACTGTCCACTGAGGGGCTTCCTGAGGTTAGGGGCATTGATCGAATCATCTTGTTCATGTCAGTATATCGTGCATGGTATAACATGATATCAACTCACCATCTTGAGCATCTGCAACGTCCGCGTCGATATGCAGCTCTTCATATCTCTTCAGTGCCTGCTTCAACAGTAGAATCTTCTGTTTGCTTTCAACCTTTCGGGCGGCTGCATCGGCCTTGCTTTTTCGGTCGCCCTCCATGCTGTAGAGTTGAACCATCTTCTCGATACCCTTTAAGTACTGCTCTTCGACGTTGAGTTTGAATTGAATTTGCGACAACATGAGCTGAATGCGGGGTCCCAGGTGCGGCGTATCATATTTGATCAAGTCTAATTCCCGTGTTAGCATGGCAACCATCACACGGCGAATACCTCAAGACATGTTATGCGATAACGAACCTAATTTAGTGAAGTTCGGGCGTGGCTTCGGAATACCCGAGCCAGGTCCTTGAGGTGCATACGGATGGCGGGGGGGCATGAGATCGGAGCCACCGCCGATCTGGCTGTATTGTCCTGAGCCCGAGCCGTATGAGCCTCTATCTCCTGCAAAGCTTCCGGAGGCATCTTTGGGAGGTGGCGCCGGAGGACCGCCGGCATCATCACCGGATCCTCCGAGGGACATGTCTCCGACACCTGAGTTGACGCGGCGCATCTGGATATCACGAAGCTTCTCCTCGAAGAACTGAAGATTACGACGGCCATCGCGCATCTGGGAGTCAAGACGAGACCTAACGGCTTCATTGTTGGTCTGAGCCCTCATGGAATTGGCGGCGTTGATGAGGGCCTTCTCCCGCTCTATCTTCTTGTGAATATTGTGAATCGCGTCATCGTCGTTCATGGTGGCTGCGGCTGCGCGATGCGTTCGCGCAGGACGACAATAAAGTAGGAAGGGGGTGGGCTCAGATCTGAAGGCAGCCGACCGGTATCAGACGTTGAGAGTACTCGACAACGCCTCGATTATGGGGGGCGAGCGAATGGCCGTGAAATAGACAACAAGACAGCTGACGTCTTGTGTCGTCAGGTTGGGTACCAAGCACACAGCACGAGGGGTCCAGGTCCAAGTTGCTCGTGCGTGATGGCGGTGGTGGGTGGTGCGCCGGCGAGCTTCAGGTGGATGAGGCCGAAGCTGGCGGGTGGGGATGGGAGGGAGAGAGAAGGTTGAGAGGAGGAAGGTTTAAGTTGTCAAGCCCAGCCAAGCCCAAGTCGGATGTAGGCAGACTAGGTACTACTGTACTGACTGTACTGTAAGAGTAAGGTAGTAAAGTGGTGTGGTGAGGGATGTCGTCAGTGATACAGTAGGAGAGGGAGGGGGTTAGACGAGGCTTTGGTGGGGTTTTTGTGTTTTGCATCCAGCAAAGAATAGTGCAAGTACAGCCAGTACCTAGGTAGGTAGTAGTTAGCGGTAAGCTAAGCTACAGTTAGCCAAGCTATGAGGCACAGGACTAGCAGACAATTCTTTTACAGAATATCTGGTTTGTCTTGGTTGATCCGACGGGAGATACAAAGAGGGGGATATGTTCAAAAGAATTTGACAAGCAAAAGAGAGGGTCAAAGAGAAGCCCAATGCTCAGATCCTAATGCCCAAAGCAAGGCCTGGAGAGTACCTACTAGGTGCTACTCTGTGCTAGGAGCTTAGACCGCCGCTCTTTGGTGGGGAGTTCCAGGTTCTGTTGGCTGGAGCTTAGGTTGCAGCGGCGTAGCTCTCCATTAATGAGGTGGGTGACAATACACTGTATCAAGGATCAAATACAAGGGTCAAGAGGTGAGCCCAGATAATATGAATCTCTTGGAAAGAAGCTATGGATATTTATGTAATATTCTGATTAACGTTGCCGTTGAAAACATACTTTTGGCCGAGCAGCTGAGTTTAGTAGGACTGTAAGTGATGGCGGATAACGTGGACAAAGAGGCTGAGCTGTATGGAACAGAACCTGAATAAAGGACATTTGTAATTGTAGGGAACATTCCGCGACGGTGTACTTGGATTGATTGTTTGAGTAGGTAACTATGAACTTCCTATTCATGAACTTCTGTCCTACATGAACTGAGTTTCAGGATATATCACCGGACGGCTCTGCATGAATACCTCAACCTTGAATTATTGTTTGTGAAACGGTATTCTGAAACGTCAACTCTCATCATGCCAAAGGAATGACGACAAGTTTAGGATCATTTAGGGATTAGAAACATCAGGATTTAACAAATGAATATTTGTGCTTATTATTCTCACTGTAGTCATGGATACCTACCTTTTT
This sequence comes from Fusarium sp. FL617, assembly GCA_030142105.1. Classification (NCBI taxonomy): domain Eukaryota; kingdom Fungi; phylum Ascomycota; class Sordariomycetes; order Hypocreales; family Nectriaceae; genus Fusarium; species Fusarium sp. FL617. The sequence goes on along the minus strand of JAREIL010000012.1, from coordinate 1,569,882 downwards.
AGTTGCACTGATGTAACTTACAGGCAGCTGCTAAGTCCTAGAAGAAAAAAAAGTCCTAGAATCAGCTCAAGACCGAATAAACCCCGCCATCAATGCTTCCATTCCGATTAAAACCGCAAAGTTCCATGAAAGCGGTCAGGATCTGTAACGTGAAGACCCTTAACAATTAGTTGCCGTTAATCTCACAGACTAACAAATCAGATTCGCGACATGCGATTTTCTTCATCCAAGCTCAAATTAATTGTCAGGGTTACCCTTGAAGGTGAATGACATGGGTCGTGTGAATCATGAATAAACTGGGCTTTACGAAGACCGAAGACTGTCTGGGTAATATATCGGCACTTGGACCAAACGCTTCAAATTAACATGCGTGTTTCCGCTAACATAAATGTGTACAAGACGTACGTAATGTCCTGCTTCTAGGGATTGCTTACCTGGCAGCCAGCCCTACCGGTCATGCAGGAAGACCAATATCCGATTGGCTGGGTTATTGCGTGAAGCATTGTGAACTAGCATTTCAAGACACATGCATTAAAGGATGATACAAACTATGTCTTGCCGATATTTATTCTAGCGTTATTAAAAGTACAGTATTTATAGGATATAGTACAAAATCGATATCTATGTTACATCTTGTTATGGGTTCCGAACAATGAGCAAGGCAATGCTTCCCGCGAACACAGCTCCAGCCAACGCTCCCTCCAACGCGAGCAATGAGGCGTCTCGCATGCGCAGATCTATTCGTCGCTCGCTGTAAATGTCTTCCACCTTTGCTCTCCACCACACGGGGTCCAGTAATACCTCCTGCCATGTCTTTTCGGGCAAACCCGTTGGAAGAGGCGTCTCAGCCACTGGTTCTGTGAAAATAGATGCAGGGACTTCAGCGGCCTCTGCCTCCTTGGCTGTTAGAAGGTCTTCGGCTGGCAACACCTCTGACGCCACGGCCTCGGCGATAGGTTCGGCCTCTGCCACCTGAGTTGCCTGTCCAGCCGAAGCCAAAGCAGCGGCCGCGGCAGGTTGGTTTTGATTTTCGATAGCAAGCTTGACCTGCTCAAGCTCACCATGAACCTTTTCAAGTACAGCTTTCTCTTCAGCAACAACACCCCTGACAAGTCTCCTTCTCTTCCAGGGCTCTGCCACGAACTGGAGAATAACAAAGAGAACAAAGTTCATGCCCATAAGACCCCACGTACCCCAAGTACTTGCTCTTCGGATGCGATCACTCCAGATTTGTTCCTCGTGATAACGCTTCAAGATGCCTGCATTGAGTCGCTGGCTCAAGCTCTGTTCTTCAATCTCAGCTTCCGTCAGGGCTTCCTGAGAAGCAGCGACCTTGCCTTCAAGGGTATGATCTGCTCGGTACAGCTCGGTAAAACGTTCAAGATCTATAGGTGACCAACTATCCTTTCGTGCCAGTAATGTTGTAACCTCGCGCTGCGTTGTAGCACGGCTGGCATTCGACGTTTTGTACTCATGCCGAGCATTGCGGACTCGCTCATGCGCCTCCGCAAGATCAGCCTCGAGTTTAGCGTTTTGATGCTTGATAGCCTCGATGCCAGTATAGCCGGTAATATCGTTGAGCGTCTGCGAAGCGTTCATGGCACGGGCTTGTAGTGTATCCATAGCTTGACTGAATCTCTCCTTCAATTCATTTACACGAGTTTGGGCCAGGTTACGGAGGCTTTGGAGGCTTTCTGCGGTTGAGGGAGTTTCTTGTGATTGAGCGGCATCGTTCGGCTTGGTGTATTCAGCATCGGCATCTTCGATCTTGGGAGTCTCGGCTTTCGCGTCTTCAGGCGCGATGCCTTTTGAAACCGCATCGCCAGGCTTGGTGTTTTCCAGCTTCGGAACATCGGCGGGCGGTTGAAGTTCAATGAAAGTCTTCGGTCGAGGTTTGAGAATCGATTCGAGTTCGGCTTCCACGTCTTTATTTGTCCTCGAGCTCGTTTCTGGATCTTTCGGCGGTCTTTCTGTCGAGTATTGTCTTGCTCGAAGCCCAATGGCTTGTATATCGCAGCGCATACATATCGTCGAGCTTTGGAACGTCGATGTTCCCCAACATGACCTGCCCGGCCTCGCAGCCCGATTGAGTCCTAATTGTGCATGACTCCAAACAAGCCGAGCCACGGGACGGGCAAACGGCTGCATGGCGGCCACGAGGAAGCGTGTTATGCAGCGACGACGTCGTGAGTGGACGAATTGACTCGGGCTTTGCAGGAAACGTTGAGATGATGCGATGGGAGCATGGGCCGAGCCGATCGAGCTGCAGCCGGCTCCGTGCCCGGGCTTTTTCTGCCGCTAACCGGAGGAAGCCCAGGTGCGCTTAGATTCACCGCCTTTGCCGCGCCCAGACAAAAGTTACCCTTGTAGCGGGGTGTTGACGCTTGAGTCAGGGTCTGAGGAGCTATGCTTCAGGACAATTACAGGGAGAAAAAGGTGTGGAGGGGCACTAATGTTGGTAATTCATCTTCTAGTCATTCAGAGTCAAATGACGACAGTAGCTCCTAAGACCAACCAGGCCAAGACGGTTAAAGACAGTGATACAAAGATATGCGCTGTTTTCTGTCGTGTACAGTATGTGTTCTATATTGCTACTTGTCCACCTCCCAAGGATCCTCCAACGCCATCTCCCAATCATTTGAGCCAGTTCGTGGCAGGTGTTTTTGTTCTTGCTGATCTCCGTTGTCACATTTCTCCCTCATGAAAACGTGTGCCCCTCCCCCGCCATTTTTTTGCGGTCTGTCATATCTTCCTTGAACAACAACAGTCGGTCTTATAGTCGGTCTTTTGCAATCACTTTCTCGAGACACGTAATTCACTCACTTTTTGACCTCATATACAAAGGAACAAGTATAGATTAAAGACAGTCCCTATCTAAACAAGAAATTACCGTGAAAAAAACACGCTCTAGACCGTCATCATGGCTTCTTCCGATACCCCAGCTCTCAAGAACAACCCCAAGTTCATCTTCTTTACCGACTTTGACGGAACTGTCACCACCGCCGATTCCAATGACTACATGACCGACAACCTGGGCTTTGGCGTTGAGCGCCGTCGCGAGCTCAACAAGGATGTACTTTACGGAAAAATGCACTTCGCTGACAGCTTCGTTGAGATGCTCGATAGCGTCAAGACTCCTTTCGACGAGTGCGTTCAGATCCTCCTCAAGAACATCAAGCTCGACCCTGGCTTCAAGGAGTTCTACGACTGGGCTCAGCAGAACAATGTGCCTATCGTGATTCTGAGTGGTGGTATGGAGCCTGTGATCCGAGCTCTCCTGGATACTCTTCTGGGCCATGGCTGGGACATTCAGATCGTGAGCAACCAAGTGAAGGCGCGAGAGGGCAAGACTCTCAAGGATGAGGGCGGCTGGCGAATTGAGTTTCACGACGACAGGTATATTTCTCTTTCCATATATCCAGTTTTCGAATCAAGTGCTGACCCGTCATAGTATCCACGGTCATGACAAGTCTATCGAGATCCGCAAGTACTCTTCGCTGCCCAACCGACCTACCATGTTCTACGCTGGTGACGGTGTTTCCGATCTCTCCGCCGCCAAGGAGACCGACTTGCTGTTTGCTAAGGCCGACAAGGGTACGTACAATATCATGACTTCTCAGCAACTGCTCCAAATCATGGAACGAGACTAATTATACACAGATCTCGTCACTTGGTGTGAGAACGAGAAGGTTCCTTTCGTTACCTTCCGCGACTGGTCTAGCATCACACAGACTGTCAAGGACATTGCGGCTGGCTCCGTCTCTGTCAAGGATGCTGCTCGCGGCCGCATCTAATTCGACGTGAATGATAAACGAAAAAGAAGGATAAGGGGTCAGGATATCAATGCTCACTTCAGAAACATAGAATAGAAGGGTAGAAGTGAGGGATCAACATAAAACATATTATAGATTCTTTATAAATTTTTGAATAGACTCAATCATTTTAGATCCTACTTTTGTACGCCTCCTGTTTTCCTTATCTATATCGCCTTTTCACCCTGACCACCGGAATTTTTGTTTGGATGTCACACTAGACTCATTACCATTACCAATACAAAGCCAACTTGTTACTCCGTCCTCTTATCCTCAGTGGGAAGGAAATACCAGCATAACAACATAGCAGTAAAAAGGAAGATCACAATCGGATGAAGCACAAATGTGCCAAAAGCTTGAGCCAAGAGACCAGTAATAAAGGGCGCAACAGCACCTCCCGCGCTACCGAAAGCACTAATCGTGCCAATGCCACTCAACACCTCACGTCGATTCATGCCACGCATAAATACGGCTGCAGCGCAAGGGTAGATAGGGCCAAGGAGGAGACCTACGATGGAGACAGCGATGGCATTACCCACGATGTTGGGGACGAACCAGACGAGAAGCTCAAAAGCCAGCGCACCAACGATGAGGCCGTACACAAGTTTCTTTTCGCCAATGCGCTGCGCAGGAGCAGAAAGGACGAATCGGCCGATGGTGATACCGGCCCAGAAACCAGCTGTCACGTAACCGACAGATGAGGGATCACCATCACGGGTGTTGATGAGGAAGGAAATCACCCAACCTGAGATAGAAACCTCAGCGCCCTGGTAGGCAAAGATGAAGGTTGAGCCGAGGAGGACGATGCGCAGTTTCATGGCCATGAACATACTATTCATCATCGACTCTCCAGCCTGAGCCGTCTCCCTCTGACGTGCCCTAGGGCTCAACTCCTTTTCGTACCTCCAGAATGACCATGTGCCCATGATGGTAGTGCATGCTCCAATAGCACAAGTGATGATGTAGTATCGGGTCCAGATCGTCTTGACAGCCGTGACGAGCGCAGTTGCGATGAGAGGGCCGACGGTGCCTCCTATTCCGTAAGAACCATGAAGCAGACCCAACATGAACGTTCCATTCTGTAGTCCACCGCAAAACAGGTTACCGATAGCAACGTTGACCGAAATGCTGAAGCCGACGAAGAAGAACGCGCAGACGATGACGGGGAAGGGCGCTCCACAGACGATAGGGATATAGGCCAGAGTGACAAGGCCTTGGGCCAGACCAGAAAGTTTGCCTCGACCGAGTTTGGCTCGTAGGATGTCTAGGACCACGGCGGCAACAATGAAGCCGATCGCTTGGCCAACAAAGATGAGAGATACGGTAGCATAGTCTATATCGTAGTACCTTGGGGCTGTTAGCAGCTAACATTGAATAATAAATAGGGAGGCGATGGACATACTTCTCCATATATGGAATCAAAGCACCGGCAGCACCATCGCTAAGCGCATTACCAAAGCTAGCAATACACCCATAGATGATTCTGAACCGGTTCATAAAGGGGTTCCACATAGTAGGGACAACTTCGACAGCTTCAGAGTTAGAGTCCGGGCTAGTAGGACGACTCATCTCCAAGTCATTGCCAGCATTAGCAGACGCATCATCTGAATTGTTTCGACCACGAACGGGAATGTCGTGCAGGTCAAAGGACTCTCTCTGAGTACCACGAACGGGTGTTCTTGGAACTGTCTTTGCAGGTTCTGTCAATGGACGATAAAGTTCCTCGCTTGGAGATTCCACTGGAGCAGACTGCACCGCAACAAGGCCTGAGAGCATCGAGGCATCCATGATAAATGGAAACTCAGTCAACAAAAAGAACCAAGCGAGTTGGTTGGCGATTCAGAAGTTATGTTGAAAGCATGGAAGGTCGCGGAGACCAGAACTGCAATTGGGACTCGGCCATGGGGCTTTGATATACCTTTGCAAACAAAGATCCTATGAGCTCAATTGATCGTAAGATATGTAATCACCCCCAGACCGAGTCACCTGTACAGTCAAATCTTTATTCTCCGCAAGATGTCTTTTCAAGTGGAGTGCCTCCATCAGGTATCCCAGCATCGAGAAGAGACCCTCCACCCCATGGGCTTTTCAGCCTCCAACAAAGGGTAATCAAGCCGAGTCCACTTTGACTGGGTGGAATCTACCGTGTAAGTACTTGCAAGGTTAGAGTGCAAGCCATAGGCCCATAGTATCTACTACCGAATAATTTACCCGGATGTGACAGGCGAGATCCACGATATAAGACAAACATATGCAGTACTCAGCATGAGGCCCGATTACAAGACATCATCTGGACTGCTTTAGAAAACCCCAATTGGCCAACAAGAATGATATTATGAAGAGTTGCTGACAAAATAGCCACCATCTGTGACATTGTGCTCACACTCAACTTCATATGTTACCCAAGCTAATTCTTCTACTACTTCAGGTAGTCATCCCCAGCATTCAGTGGGGAGCACTACCTGGCCTAGAGCATCATATGGGTCGGTAAGCGAGCCGAATCTATAGTCTAAGGAAAGCATCCATAGCAGTCGTGGTTGGTAATCCAGTATCACGATGAAGCAGCGATAAGTTCAAGAATCGGCATGTTCAAATACGGTAGTCCCGCAATTCTGCCGGATAGAGCGATACTTGGGGTTGTTCTACCTATCAAGGTGTATCGTTCTATCAGTATCTGCCCCTCCAAGCAACCCCTCCACGCTTCCCTCTATTAAAAAAAACCGAAATGTTTTTTAAGATAAGTATTCGACATTTAATTCACAATGGGACGCCCTAAGCGAAACGTTCTCGCGGCCGCAGAGGCTGCTCTGACACCGCCTGATGTCCTCGAGCCCAACCAATCTCTCGTCCGTGTCATCAAGCCCGAGGGTAACAACTTATACACCTGTGAGCTCCCAAACACCAAGACACTAGTCCTGGAACTGGCTCAGCGATTTCGAAACACTATTTGGATCAAGCGCGGCGGCTTTGTCTTGGCTGAACGATACGAGGACGGCAAGGAGGAGACTCGAGCTGATGGAGAAATTGTCAATGTTGTTCGGGACGAGAAGGCTTGGCGCAAACAGTCCTACTGGTAAGAGCTTGTAAATTGGGGTATAAGAAATGAGCTACGCTAAACAACTATATTACAGGCCCAAGGAATTTGTCAAGAACACATACGACTTGAGCGACTCCGAAGACGAATCTAACGTTGGCAAAATGCCCCCTAGCGACTCTGAAGACGAGTGAAATTGCAATTGTAGATCCAGATCTATTTGTCCTTCGATTCAGGGCTGGTAGCCTGAGATGCAGGAACGCCACGACGGGCTGTGCCCAGATATATCAACACAACTGTCGCGAGCATCGCATTCACGGCAACGCCAGAGCTGAGGTCGGTACTCGGGAAAACGTTCCAGGCCCATTCCTGCGCAAGCCAGACAGATACCACAATGAAGGGGTCTTCTGTGGCTCGCCAGAGGAGATAAGGCGTCGCCCATGCGAGATAAGCATAGAATTGGTAGTGCAGCGACCTCGCAAACAGCAGGCCGATGACGTTGGCAGTGAGCATGGTCGTCATGACATACTCAGGAGTGACATAGTGGGAAATTCGGATCTCTTCCTGCTGGGTGAATGGAGACTTGCCTCGCAAGAAGGAGGGAATCAGGGCAGAGAGTGGTCGACCAGCTGGTTGGATCCACCTGTTTGCGATGAAAACGAGGAGTGTCGTAGCGTGGAGAGCGAGAAGAATCAAAGCAAAAGACTTGCTGAGGAAGACTTCCTCACCCAACATGCGCCAGTTGACCGTCCACTCAAACTTGAATTGACGTGACAGCTCAAAAGCCCGAGCCGCGTACCCACGACCGTTCTCCATGATAAAAGGGATTCCAATGGCGAACTGGATTTGTACCATGAGCCATGCGACACGTAGACTGCTCCAAAATCCTCTGCCGAGAAAGAGTACGACCCCGATAGCAGGGAGGACCAGAAGTAGCGACATCTTAATACCCAGACCCCAGGCATACGCAATACATCCAAAGGTCCAGTTTCGGCGTTGGAAGAAAAAGATGGTGAGCCATAGAAAGAAAACGGCGAAGCAGTCGTTGAAGCAGCGTAGGACAAAGATGCTGTGAAGTCGTTTCGAGAGGATCAAGAGAGGGAATATGTATGGAGGTACCTAGATCTTGTCAGTACCTAAGATACATTGTAAATAGTCAATCATCGCTTACCTTGGCCCTCCAGTAGCAAAGCATGACCAATGCCAGTGTAGCCATATACAGCACTCCAAAGATCTGCTGCGCCAAAAAGATATCCTTGCCCTCGTCCGTGATGTAATACAGCCCCGTATAAGTGTAGACGTGGGCAGCCGGATACACGAGGGGACCGGTACCGCCCTCAATCTTGGTATAGTCTCGTTCGCCAGAGACGAATTGTGAAATTTGCTGCATATATGCTACCCAGTCGATCTCGGTGTCTATTCGCATCATATAAGCTTTGCCGTGACCGTCCAAGAACGCGGCGCAACTCACATGGGATTTTCCAGATAACCAAACCACATAGAACCGCGTCGGCGAACCAAAGCGCGACGGGGACAAATTTGGAGAGCGCATGTCGGCCATTTGCGACGTTGGACACGAAGCTAATGCCTTGGTCGAGGACGCCAGGCGCAGACTCTGGCATTTTGTCGGTTGTGGGCGTCGCGAGCCTGTGAAAGGAGGAAAAGCTTCATGACCTCAGCCAGGGGTTCATATGAGTTTGGATGCGGGGCCCCGCGATGTGCATAACCTCGGCGGTCATTGTCTCATACTTTTTCAGTCAACCTTGGAATACTATTAATAGATAATAAAAGGATGAAATAGCTGAAATAATGAGGAGGTGTTTTGTATTCTGTTGTACGTTGTTAATTATGATCGCTTGAAAAACGTAATCTACAGCTTCGACTTGGCACCCTTGCCCACCTTATCAACCAACTCCACCACGCCCTCAGCACAACCATAGGATCCCTGATATCCCCAGCCTGAATGGCCATAGTTGTGCACAATCCACGTCTCATCATCCAACTTCTCTTCCTGAAGTCTAAGGCCATCTTTCCTCCAAGGTCGCAGTCCAACGGCGTGTCGGATGACGCTCAATCCCTTGACGCCCTTACCGCCCGCAATCTCAGGTCGCGTTGTGACAATACGCTGCATGATGCGCTGAGCAATATTGGGGTCTGGTTGAGACTCCCAGTTACCGATATCATATGTTCCACCTAGGATTGTGCCGCCACCCGCTGCTCGCTGCATCAAATACATGACATCGCTACCGCCATCCTCGACTCCGGATGTGATAAGCATGGGGCTGCTCTCGTTGCGCACCACAACGACCTGTCCACGCGCAGGCGCCATAGTCTCATCTTTAACACCGCCAAGCTTCAGGGAACCGAGACCCGTAGCGTTGACGATGATGTTGGGGACATTGCCCGTGTGGCTCAACTTCTTGGCTTCAGCAATGTCGGTGAGGGCGCCTCGCTTAAAGGCGACGCCATTCTTGAGACATTGGCCTACAAGCCAGGGGAGATAGATGGCTGTGTTGATGCAGACAGATGTGAACTCGCAGCCTGAGTCATAACCAGGAGTGACTTCGTCAGGGTTCTGCTCTCGGAAGTCTTCAAAGATCTCCTTGTACCATGGCTCTTCCATGAAGAGCGCATCAGGGAAGGTGTTGCCTTTTGCTGCCTCTGCATCCTTCTTGCGTCTTTGAATGTAGCACTCTACGGGAAGTTAGCTTGGAGATTCATTCGTGAGGTGGGATATGACCACGCACTTTGGAAATGAATGCCCGCCTCAGGGACCTGCTCACAGAGTCGCTTGAACTCTACCCATGTTCGACGCTCCCATCGGCTGTTCTCTTGTGTGGCCATCCTTGAGGTTGTAAGTGAATTGCTCTATTAAATACAAGTCTGGTTGAGATCAACTTACGGACAGATGTTGGCGCCTGCAAAAGGCGAGGCATATTCAATGTCATAATCACCGGGCATATGCTTGCCCACAACAGTGATCTTGTTGCCCTTCTGCTTGGAAAGGAGGTAGGCCGACGTCAAGCCGGAAACACCAGCACTTTCATAGACATTAGTCTTTGCCCGAATAGTAACTTGGGCTTGGAGACTCACCCAACCACAACAATTGTGTTTGCCATCTTGATGATTGAAACGTATCAATTGAACTTTGTTGATAGGAATTATGAATGATTTGTTTGGAAGTAGATGGGTTTGAATAACCAGAGGGCGCGACTATACGGTCGAGGCCGTCACAACACCTTATACGCCCTCTCCTCGGTCCCCAGTTGAAGTCCCGATCGATCAACCGGCCTAATTGACTTCTCTGATTGGTCTGCTCTATGATAGTCCAAAACGGCCGGGGCCGGGGGCTGCCGAAACCGGGACCGACCCTCCGGTGAGATAGAGGAAGAAGCAATAACAAGAAAAGCTTGTCAATGGCTTATCATTTCAAACTTGCAGTATCTACCAATTGAATGAGCTGTAGAACCCATCTCAAGCCGTTGTCAACTCGTCAATGTCCCTTGGGCGTACATGACACTCCCCGGCTGACACGACGGCCTTCCACCTCCGCTGCGTCCATACTGGAAATAGAAGGCCGCAGGAGAGCGTACGGCTCTTAGCGTGAAAGCCAGACACAAACTACGTTGTGTTGTATTCAAGTCACCTCTAGCCGAGCCTCAAGAGTCATTCATACCAAGAATATCTGACAGTTCATGGTTACGAGCTCAAATAGGGTGTCCTTTGATATCTATATTCAGAACTCTAGACCTATGCCGATGCCCAATTGTACAAGTTTTATCATGCTAATGTACACAGCTGCGTCCTGTATTGCCTTTTTGTGAGTTACATACAGGTGAAGTCTGATCCCATATGTTTTCCCGCCATTCATCTAGAAACATCAAGATCGTAAAAGGTGGCTTAAGCAGCGTGCTTGGCCAGCATAGTCTGAAGAGCCTGGGGGTTAGCACCGACCAGCTCGTCGACCTTGTCACCGTTCTTGAAGACAAAGAAAGTTGGCATAGCGCGAACACCAAGGTCCGCAGTCAGATCAGGCAGCTCATCGACATCGAACTTGACAAACTTGATGGACTGTGAAAGAGCAGACTCATCAGAAAGCCTAGAGGATTCCTTGTTAGACCAATGACTCAGAGTGACAGTATGTGTTGAATCTTACTTGTTGAGGATAGGCGAGATGGCCTTGCAAGGACCACACCAGGTGGCGAAGCAGTCAACGAGGACGGCCTTGTCTGTTGTAGAAACAAGGTCCTTGAACTCCTTGGTTCTATCGAGTCAAGTCAGTCTAATCATGTCCGGGTCATCATGTCTTCTTTCAAACTCACGTCTTGATATCCTGCACGGCTAATCTGGCGGCCGTGCTGTGGAATGGCCGAGAAGCGAAGGAGACGGCGCCAGACCGAGTAGCCTGGGTGATAGGGCGCATAAGACGGAAAGGGGAGGCCATTTTGTGAGTTTGAGAGAACGTGTTCGTTTATATGAGATGTTCACACAATGTTTGAAGAATATGAGAAGTTTCGATTTCTAATTGTTAAGCTCTGACGCCTCTTCGTCGGAGGTGGAGCCGATGTCTTCCATTGACCAATTAGGCCAAGCTTACATACGACGTTGGCAAAGAGTTCATGATTGATCGTGCGTCTCATGATCTATCTCGAACGGTTTCATGATGGACAGAGTCATTGAAATATGCTCGACTTGGTTGCTAGTAGATTATACGACCAGATACTATGTATCGTAGTCATGCTGCATATGGCAGTATGAACAATGAGCCTCGGCCGTCTAGTTCTCCTTGGCCATCTCCCAGACCACTGTTGCCATGATACAATCTAGTTTCTTGAACCATTATTCATGTAAAGGTTCTTTGCCATATTTCCGTACGGGGGACTGATCCTATGCAACTGCCGTCGCCAATCAGTAAACCCGATGTATTTTCGAAGTAGAAGATAACTCCGAAAGTCTCTACAGTGTTATAGGTTTAGCCGCGAGTCTCAAAGGGCAGGTATACAGGCATTCAACCATTCTGCCGCTTCAATGAGTCGGCAAGCCGAATATTTATAAGGGCAATCAAGGCTCGTAATGATGCTGTGTGTATCTGGAACAACTCTTCACAACAGCAACCACCTCACGATTCAAGATAAATAACATTAACGCATCTCAGACATAGCCCTTAACCTTCACAGCCTTGACTAAACCGCAGCCTGGTGGATATTCCACACCACAATGCACGCGTGGCATATTAATTTCCACATACCCAGCAGCTAAACTAGCTCCCGAGATCGATGGTGATCGAGTCTGACTCTGCTTCAACTGCCGGCCGCCATTTCTGCACCTCGGGATGTGGACCTCATGTAATCTTAATCTATCACTTGGCGTATCATGCAAGGGTGTTATTCGATTTGATCAATTAACCTATCAGTTTACAATCATCTACATCTTTCCTCCTCTGAAGTAGAAAAATACATGTCGATCTTCGACTTTGATCACTCCAGTTCCCATCGATGCTTCGTTGCTCGCAATCGCAAGATATCTATTGTTTCGTGGAACCAACCGCTCTCACGTCAGGCTCGGTATCAGGCTACCGATTTATGTATCTGGGCGCCCAGGTGCAAAAGCAAATCCCAGTTGCTTAAATCAAATCCTTTTTCCTGCCTCCCATAACCCCCGGCTAATAGAAAGCAAAATAGCTCCCTCATCTCAAAGAAAAGGGAAACAACGCCGAGTTCCCCAAGGAGCGACAGTGCCTAGAATAGGACACAAATAGGGTCCGGCAACAGGAGGCTAGCTCCTCACCAATATGTGGTAAATCAAACGCGTCGAGTCTCAGTACTCTGTAACTGTCGGTCGACGCGGGGTATCAAAAGATGCAGTATATGTAGTCGAGAAAAGAAATCCTAGCAGTGAACTTGGAATGCGCCGTGGTCATCAAGGTCGTGTCATACATCAAGAGCAAGTCGTACGCCCAATCCCGCCCATGAGTAAGCTTTCGTATTGGATTTTTGTCGTCTGAAAGAAGAGTCTCTGCTGTTTTAATATTTTTCAAGTTTTTTTTGTCTTTTTTTTTTTTCGTTTGCGGTGATTAGGAAAAGAGTTAAGGAACGACTGAGGTTGGTTAAGATAATAAGGAAATGAAATGAGCGTAGTTTATCGTCATGTCGACGTTGGCAAAATAGCGGGAGACTCTTCTTCTAGAACGATCAAAAATTTAGTTCAGCGCTCACATGGAATGTAGGACGTGGCTTCGTCGCCTCTCCGAGCTTCTTCTGGCGTCCACAGAGCCCCGAGGAGTGATGTCCAGCAGCTTGGCGCTTCCAGCGCTAAAGTTGCGAACATGGCCTTTGCCTAGATTCACGCTTCTAGCGCTCTGGACGTTGGCAAGCTCTTGTGATGGGGACACCGGCGATGTTGGGCTCTCTTCTTCCTCAGATTCGATTTCAAAAAGACCCTCATGACTCTTCATGGTGAATCTGTGCACGACCTGGGGCTGGGAACCAACAGCGCCCCATTTCATATCCCCATCGTCAACAAGCTCTTCCTCGTCGCTGCTGGGGCGTCCTTCGCCGGAACGACGACCCATCACGTCGGGATTCGAATTTCTTCGAGGAGTGAGCTTAGTCAAGTACTCATCCTCAACGATCTCGAGGTCTTCGTCGGTGCTGTTTGTGGGAGACTCGGTGTTATTATCGTTTTGCTCCCGTTGATTAGCACGTCGAATACTATCTCGTATGGCAGCTCTTCGAGCACTTGCGTTGCCAGAAAGCCAGGAACCCTCTGAGTCGATCGAAGCAAGTGACATAGACATGCCAGCTTCTGGAGATGGCGAGACGTAAGCTCGCTCCACTGTAGACGGTGTACGGCGCATCGCCTCGACAGATCGGTGGCCTGACGTCGGTGTGTCATAGCGCACGCCCAACGACCGCAACTGTTCCATCTCGTGGACTTTCTGCTCAGTAAGGACGGGCATTGGAGGTTCCGCCTCAGGCGACTGCACTCGTGAGGCAGGTGGTGAAAGAGGCAACTCGGGCAAATCTTCCCGGAACCGAGACCGTGTCCGTTTAGGAGCACCGATGCTAGGCTTGCGAGATAGATAATTGCCTGAATTGGGAGATTCCTCGCCCTCGAGTTTAGCGAGTGCGTACGCCTGCGCCTGTGCTCTAGATTGAGCCGCAGCAGCCTGCATCTCCTCACGGGAGGTATTAGCAAAGGATGATGGCCCTTCATGCTTTTGTCGCTTGCTTCCGATTCGTAGGAACGCCTTGATGGAGGAGAAGCCATTTCTGCTACCATCAGAATCATGAGAGTTCTGCCGTGGGACGTGCACATCCTCCTCGTCAATTGTCTCGGGAGGGGGAGACACCATCCTATCTCGGTCAGATCGTATAGTCGATCTAGATCGCGATTTGGCTGATCGCAAAAGACTGGAGAACTTTGTTCCCGGCGAAACACTTCCCGAGTCTTCTGAAGGGTGTCGTATAGAGGATGTGTCCTTTGTGATAACTTCTTCCATTGGAGTTGGTTGCTCGGAAGTGACGGTGTCTGTACGATGAAAGGCCTCTTCTGCCTTCTTAGAGGAACCAATGTCTTTCTCATCATCAGTAATATCCATGGGCTCTGGCTCATCAGGTTTGGATTCGGTGATAACAGCTGAAGCAGGCTCAATACCCAAGCCTACCAGTTCACGACCCATGACACCTCTTTCGAGGTTTTCTGGTGGAGGGGTACCTGTCTTCCTGGCCTGGACTTCTTCAGCTTGTTGTTTCTCTGCCCTTTGTGCTATTCGTCGCTCCATCCTTTGTCTCTCTTTTTGTCGCTTCAATTCTCGTCGTCGATTGTCTCTCTCCATGAGCTCTCTTAGGTCACGGGCGTCGAGATCGTCAGCGAGTGAATCGACCCGCTTGTGAGCCCTCATGGTTTCCTCGGGGATGGGCTCTTGCTCCAGGAGCTTTTTTTTCTGAGATCCGGACCTGTGAGGTGTCGGTAAATGGGGAGTGGTCCATCGTGCGTTAGGTGTGTAGCGAAGCGTCGGTCGTGGTGCCAGAGCAGCCAGAGCTGATACTCTGTATGAGCCAAATTCTGAGTCGGACGAGAGGCTAGAGTGTATTGAGCCAGGTACAGGAAGGGAAACATCAGAGTTACGACTGGCTCGATGTCTACCAAGCCCACCAGTTTTTGATCTCTTGGAATCCTTCTTCATCGGTCTGCCTGAATTCCATTGCTCGGTAGCGGGCCGGACTGGCATGAAGTTGCTCATCGCCTTGATCTCGGCCTCCCTATTACGGTCGTCCTTCCTCCTCTTACTTGTTTGTTTTCTTGCTGGTTTTTGAGTAGGGCGAAGGGTTGGAGTGCGATCCCACACTCCTGTGTCTTCGTCGTGGTTGCCAGTAGTCTTCGTTCGACCGGTTCGTTCGCGGACTGGTGAGCCACCATGGTCTCGGTCATTATGAATATCATCCTGACGTCCCGGAGAGAAACTGTATGTTCGATTGGCTCGGTGAAGCTTGGGTGGTTCGGTACGTCGTTTCTTCAATCCCAATTTAGGTCCTTCGTTGTGAGCCAGCGGCGCGCCTTCTGCATCCGAGAAAGCAGCGCCGCTGCGGGAGCGCTTGCGGCTGCTCCGGCGCCGGAATGGCCAAAGGGCCATGGTTCCGAATTCGTCGCCAGGGACTGAAGCTAGTTGTGGGCAGCCAATATCGTCGCCGATGTACAGTCGAAATCGTCTAGATTATATCGGGTGTGCGAGGGCATCGTGGAGTCGTCAAATCAGTCGAACCAAGCTGGTCATCAGGGGAAGCGAGTGTAAGCTGCAGGGTCGTGTCGAACGGCTCGCTGCGCTGGTAGGCTCGATGGCCGCAACAAAGAGTATGGGAATCGAAGACGGGTCTCGTCGATAGGCGCGTGGGCGATTATAGGATGACAAGTACAGCCGCTGCAGTGGCAGTCGAAAAAGAAAAGTGGTGATTGTGTATGTAAAAGAATGCAAGTACGCGCGAGGTCGTGGTTGTCGTGGATGTTTGGTGCGTGGCGAAACGTGTGTGGTGGTAAACTGTCAAGGAAGCAGCAGATGCTAGGTAATTAAGGTAAGGTAGGTAAAGTAGGCAAGTGCAAGGAACGGCAGGTGTGCGGGCTCCGGGGGGCGGGATCATGGGTGGAAAGACAATTTTTCAGGGCGCCGGGGGCCGGCAAGGAAGGGAAGGAATGGGTCAGGCCAATGATTGGGAGGCAGCTTCCAAGTTGCGACCAACGAGGTGATGCAGGTTGAGTGGAAAAGTCGACGTCAGGCTTCGGCGGAAGCAGAGACACGGGCAGACACAGACAGGGAAGGGCGGGAGTGGCCCACAATCATTGAATTGTGCTTTCCTTTTGGTCCCTTGCAAGTGCTAAAGCGGGAGTTGAGCACAAGTAGTACGTACTTTTTCTTTTTTTTTAGACCTTAGCGCATCAGAAGGACATCAAAAGCCCCCGGATGCCCCCTGGTTCGACGTGGCAAGGGTCCCGTCACTCTGGAGCCCTTAACGGGGCGTCTTGAGGAAGTGGATCACAGCAAGAGTAGCAGTACGAAGGCGGCCGGTGGGTGTAAGCACTCAATAGGCGACGCCCGGTACCAGTACTTGCTGGCGGGGACTTCCACTGCGGGCTTCAGGGCTGGCTCAAGGGTTGCGGGCACGTTTAGACTGATGAGGTGGCGTCCAACCCGCTGGAGCCGGGTGCTGGAAAGAGAAGAGGGGCCTCTGAGTAGACGCCGCTGGCGCTGTCTGGGCGCTGGAAGTTAGGCGGCGGGGCAGCCTCGTAATGGAACGGATAGACTGAATGGTAAGATACATCATGGCCCAGTGCCGCAGGCATGGGAAACACGCGACCGTCAACACCGCAAGACTCGGTGGAACTTCTATTGGAGCATGGGAGCACGGATACAGGTTCAAAGAACGAGAGAGATATATATGCATAATAGTGGGATAAGCAGCAGCCCCCTTCCAAGTCCTCACGATCTCATAGATGGATGGATGAATGAATCGCGTCAACGTCAAGTTTAAGCAGGTGGTGGTCATCGACTTGACAAGAGGGGAGGCCAAGCTGACTCGCTTAAGCTGAGGAGCAGCTGGTGTTCAAACCAGGAAAGCTCCGGTATTCCAGAGGTTTGTTTGTTTTCATGTGGGAGGAGACTATCACCGGAGTGAAATGCCAATGGCATGAAGATGATGTATGGTTAATTCCGGTACGTTCACGAAAGGCGGGGAGAAACGTCAGGCACGATCATAATGGGAGGCAGCCCAGGCACTTGCATCTGCACTCATATTAGGTACTCCTGGCTATGTATATTGGATATCTGCAGGTTGATAATTAGAGCATTCAACTTCATGTCCTAACAACATCAATCGACAAAGAAACCTAACCTGTGTTTGATTGATGTTTTATGCAACAAATGTTCTTTTGAGCTTATCCTTCTGATTACAGTCCTTGTCGGTACTTGTGCCTTCTAAGGAGCAGCTTGGTAGCCTTGGCAGTCTAACAATTCGGCAGCCGCTTGGTTAACTCTCTCCGGAGTAGTGCGGATGCTATTTTGGCGGGCTTTGGATGAAGTGCATGAAACGGAGTGCAGGTTTTTGTGTCACGAGCTCTTATGTTATTCGTATTCAACAAAAAGGCCCCCCAAGAAAATGGATCAGCTAGCTATGATGTTGACCAGAAAACAGATTGGAATTTGGGCACTGACTGATGCTTGGCTATTGAAGCTAAAGGGAAATGGACCCCCCGGATCTTCCTTCCGCAAAGGAGCCGTCGATGATCGTCGCCCATTCAGCTAGAGCTCCGTCTCCTCACAGCTCAATGCTCACAGCTCATCTCATCTCGACCAATGCATCAGGTCGAGTTCGTGCCCTTTTGCTGTGCTTACCCTTTAAGACTGGTCAGTCTCATAAATGAAAGGGTGTGAAGGCTCAATTCAACTGCGAGTTGAATGCTTTGCCGTTCCTCCAATTCCAGGATTTGGGATGCCACGGGAACACTTCTTCGGTGCTCAGCTCCTAATCCATGGATGATCTTCTCTGCAACCGTTTGCCACAATTGCAGCCACAACTTCACTGGGTTTAACGTTAAGGGCCAGTCAATGACCAAGAGTAGCTCCCATTTGACAAGGCCGAGTCAAACGCCTTTTCCGTCTCCTCGCGGCGGGAATATCATTCAATAGTCATACTGAGTCAACTTCATCATGTTCGTAAACCAATGTCGCAGGCACATGTCAGAAACTCATATCCTTCTGGTTTGCTTCCTTTTCCTTGACCATCGTGATAAACAGTCTCGTGGCTCGCGGGCTTCCCGCCACACGGTTGATTATCGACAGATATTGGACTGGGCGCTAGTCAACCACAGGGGCTATCGTCTCGCCCTGTCCGAAGATCTCGTTCGCCGCCATGCGATCGAGGCTGTCGCGCCAAACCCCCGCCCCTTGCTGTAAAGGTCAATAGCTGTTCGGTTTTGTCTCACAACTACGCTTTGTGCTTTGATCTTCCTCTTCTGCCCCTTCAACTTGCTCGCTTATTCGACAAAGCAATGTTGCTACTGTAACTAGTAGCTGCAAATCGACTTGCCATGCAACACGTCGCGTAGGTTTGCAAACGACATTGAGTATCCTGTACCTTGTCAACTTTGGCCAAGCCTCCCTCGTCAGTTTTTCAGGTACCGGTACTTTTGTACCTGGCATCAAGACCCACGGAGCTTGCGTCCGTAGCTACGCCGTGCCTGCGTGTTTCTTCGTATTTTCTCCCAAGTACGAAGTCCTCATTGAACCCCGACTCTTGGACTATCGGTATTGTCGCTGGCTAGGCCTTCGTATACGCCACCCATGCTTAGAAGCTGCTGACTTGATCGGTGCATCTAGTTACCGCTGAATCTTGTCTCCCGCCGTTTGATCTCGTCGGGCCTTTGGAACCTGATGATCACAGAGATTGAACCAGGATGATTGCAGCTATTATCAGCAGAGGCTTACCGTTTCTGCCTAGGTAGATGGTAAGGTAGTTGATACGGTCAGCTACCGTAACATGATACCTTACAGAGAGAATCAAGTCGAGCCACTGCCTCTTTTGCACAAAAGCTTCAGGTACAACTGAGATTGTCATCAGGAACATGGGTAGGGTTATTTCCGAATCAAGTTTTCGTCCGCTCTCGACGTCGATCCCACCTTAACATGGAAAAGAGCGTCATAATCTGCACTGAGTTCAGGTCCAGCGATCTACCAAAATCTTGAAGCTCATGGCTGATCAATTGTAAGCCAAGGTTTCTTTCTACAGATTCTTGTTTGGTGTTGATGTTGTTTCCCTGCGCAGCTTCGACTTCTGAGTTTACGGTACATATTGAACGTCACACAATCGACATGTCATACATCGCCATGGCATGGTCGTTTTCGGTGGTCGGCGAGTTTGTTCAATCTGCCACGGAACATGCCTGCCTCTAGCACTCCCGCCGCGCGACCGTTAGAGCGTGGAGCTTGGACCCAGACGTTGCGAATCAGGGACCAGGCGGTTTGTTTTTTACTTCACCCGAGCTTCGGAGTGGCCAATAATGATGTGGCAGGGTTAGTGATCCTGAATCGCGTGGCATCTCTGCAGCTCTTAAGAAACTACAAGGAAATCCTAGGAAACATCACCTCTCACTTCAGCCTGTCACGTCGTCTCAACTATGTAATTCCGGCCCAGGAGATTACGTCCATCTCGCAATATCAACGGCAATCTATCATGCAGTCAGAAATGAGATCCTTGTCTAACAATGGTGAATCTTGGCGCTCCCGTCGCCCGTCACGGAAACAAAGTGCGGCACATCCCTCTATTAACTCAGGAATTAACTCGGGGGTTCCCTGTACAAGAAAGTTTTCCCGCAAGGGACTATGCATGTCAAGCCATGCATGAGGAGGGGAGAACATCAGAAAGGCAGACTTCTTTGCTAATGTCCAATCCCCGTGAGATGTTTGCGTTGCACAGCAAAGATGTATGTCGCTTCCCGTTACCTATTCTAATCGATTCTTAATCAGGTCCCGACCCTAGCTCTATACACGGACGACATCAATGAGTCAATGAGTCGACGAGTCTCTCGACTTAGCAAACAGGTCTGATCTCGTCGGCATAGGCGAATATTAGGGTTTACTCCTTTGTTAGAGTCAATTGGGGCAAATCTAGCGAACGTTTCGACGCCCCTGCGCCTTTGTTTCATTGGGGTGCATTGATTCTGGGGACTAAAATACAGGGCCAATCGATCTTGATGTTTCAACGGCGCACGGAGTTTACCAGTCTTTGCTTTTGGTCGAAACTTCAGATCTGTTTCCCCCTTGCCAGGTCAGAGCGAAAAGGGCTCCGGATCGTTTCAGGGGTACCGCTTTAATTGATTAAAAAGCAATGAAACGGCCCGGGCTGGCTCTGGCGTGCTGGCGTACCGCCACGTGGATGGCGATACGCAGCCGCTGTGAGTCTGATTGCGTGGAACTGGCAAACGTGGGACGAGGAGTGCTGGGAAACTGGCTAACAAGCAGTTTTGGTTCGATCTCTTTCGACAAACCATTTTGAGGTAGGTTACTACTGCAAGTTTGCCCAACCAAGTGAATGTTCACAACATGCAGCTGAGGCTGAATGTCACGGCAACTTGCTTTTCTGTGCTTGCATCTACTGCATTACCACAACCACGCGAGTTGAGTGATTAATTTACAGGTTAGGAAATGCACAAGACAAGTTGACGGCTGCGAGTGTGAGACGACCTGGGGCAGCATAGTTAAGGATCACCCACCAATCGATTCTCGCCAATAACATATTGGATGGCCATCTTGACCTCCAGTGATACACATGGCAATGCAGGTCGACAACGCCGACTATTCATTAGAACCAACTGGTGCTCACTAGACGTGTCAAGTCATGACTCTTGAACAAGTAAACACCCTGTGAAGTTGCGAGATCCTAGGTTTGCTTCTAGTCTAAGCGTGATCAGAAGCTAATGCTCAAGTCTGAGAAGTAGCCCAGAAACTCTGATGTCCATGAGTCGTATGCGTATTTAGAATATGTCGGATCTTGGATCACCTATCAGAAAGTGGAAGTCTCTCGTAGGGTTACTCATATTCTGCAAGCATGGGCTAAGAAAAGGAATGTAGTGAGATTAAATTTGTCGATCAATGCATCTGTACTGTTGTAGGTCACTTATGAGGAGATCTACACCAAATCATGCTGGCTAAAACAATACTGACACACCTTGAACCACCTAGGTACCTAGGTATGTTGAGGAGTCGGGCGAAGAGATGTTACGGGAAGGTCACGTGACTGATAATATGTTTCCACGGCAACACCCATCTGGTGTTTATCATTTTCAAGAAATCGCGACAGACTAGCCCAAAGAGAAGTCGGAATACAGAATCACCGAATTCATCTCACAGCCAAAGACATCAACGATCATGGCATACAATCCGCGAATGAGCATTATCCCAACTTCGCAGCAGCAGTCGCGCACGCGAAAGAAGGAGGAAGAGGCCGATGCCTTTATGCGCCTCCCTGACCGCGAAATCGTGGGTTGTATCACAGACATCGGCATCAACTTTACTATCGCGGATCTTCAAAAGCCAAATGCAACACATGTTCAGCAAATCTTCGAGTGGTTCGCTGAGCTGCTTCTCAATGCGACGCGCGAGACTGTTGAACCGGCCATGCGCGCCGCTGCCGAAGACATCGTTGGCGAGTACTCGGATGTCATCCCCCCGGACACACGCAACCTGATGGGCTTCTACGTGTCGCTACGCAGGTTGTTGCTTGAGTGTGGTATTACCGACTTCAGCTTCAACGATCTGTACAAGCCGACGTACGAGCGTCTTGTTAAGATATTCAGCTACCTCATCAACTTTGTACGATTCCGCGAGTCCCAGACGGCTGTTATCGACCAGTACTACAACAAGGCAGAGTCGACCAAGACGCGCATTGAGACGCTATACGCTGAGAACCAGGAGAACGAAGGCCGATTGGAAGACATGAAGCACAACCGCAAGGCGATGGAGGCGCAGGTCCGAGAGAAGACAATGAGAAACGAGGACCTCAAGAAGAAGCTGCTCGAGCTTCGACGAAATCAGGAAAAGGTCGCTGCCCGACTCGAGGAAGCCAAGCAAAAGAAGGGCGAGCTCACTGCTGTATTGGAACAAAAGACCCACGAAAAGGTTACGTTGAAACAAGAAAGCACCAAGCTGCGACCTTATGTGCTTCAGAGCGCCTCGGCCCTTCAGGAGAACTTGGGCGAGTTGCGAGAAATTCTCAACAACGACAAGTCGCACATCGATGCTCTGGACCGAAGAGCACGAGCCCTTCAGACCTCAACGGATTCCTTCTCGGTCGTCTCAACTGATGTTGCGTCATGTATCAAGATCCTTGATGAGATCGCTTCAGAGCTCGCCAAGGAGGAGGAGGAGATGGCACGAAATGCCAAGCAGCGGGATGCCCTCTCGGAGCGCGGCAACAACGCGCGTGAAGTTGAGCGTACCGAGACTATGCTGAAACGCCAACTGTCCAAGTGGATGGAACGAACAGAGAAACTCCGTGAGCAAAGCAACCAAAAGGCTCAAGAGGCCAAGGAAAAGATGCATGAGCTCCGGGCGGTGCACAAGCAGCTCACCGAGGAGCACACAGAGAAAGGCAGGGAGATGGAGGTTCGACGTGTTAGGATCGAGCAGACCGAGAAGAAGGTAAGTTTTACTACATCGTTCGCTACGAGGTTGCAGGTTGCTAATACGTGTATAGATGCTTGACTTGAAGGAGAACATTGAGAACGAGGTTCACAGCGCACACGAAGAGTACCGCAAGATGGAGGCACACATCAAGCTGTACATTGCTGAGATGGAGCAAGCAATTGCCTGATTCGCTCTTGTCGTATTTATTGTGTTTTCTCATGCTTTGCATTACTGTTGGGCGGCAATATTTGGATAGATACCATGGGTTGGCGTTGGAGGTTAATGATGATATGTTAATGTTAACGCCGAGGTTACGTCTATTTTGAGTATGATAACAACGACGAAATGGTTCGATGATGGGTATAAAATACATTGCCCAAATGAATGGTACATTTAATGATTCGAATCTTCCCATACGGTTTCTCAAGACCAAACCATTGCACACTTAGACTGCTTCTTGGTCTCGACTTTCGACCTCAAACCAGCGTTGTAAGACTTGTTTAGTGCTCACAGTTCGCCCACTCCATGTCCCGTCATCTCTCCTCATTGTCCCATTCAGAAGAGGTACCATCTCTCCCTCGAGATGTTCCAGGTCGTCATGTCCACCTATACCTTTCGGCTCAACAATAGCAGCTCTGAAAGTATTTCGTGACGCAGCATCAACCAAGAGTGCTGCCGAATTCCCAATTCCTTGCGCAGACCACTCGCTTGCATCGCGATGGAGTTCCAGGAGACCGTAGACCAGCAGCAGCGGTGGACGAGAGCTAGGAGTGTGATTAGGTGGTGATGAGATGGAGGAATCTTTTGGTGTGAAGACAGAGAGGTAGGCGCGTAGATGTGTGACAGTCGGTGCAAATAGAATTCGGATATGGCGAGATACGGCTATTTGATATAGTGGTGCTTTCAAAAGCATGTGAGAAGGTGAAACCATTTGTGTTTGTGTTGGGTCATCATCTTCGAGATGTTCATCGTGGAGGGAGAGGTGATGTGCAATATCCTCGATGAGTGATTCATGAAATTCAGCCTTTGAGGAGCCGACTATCAATGTTGTAGGATATCGGTGATAGGATATGATGTATGCTAGAAGCTCTGAAGGAGTTGCTGGCGAGAGGACGATGGGTTGAGATGCCATGGCTGTTTGGCATTGAAGTTATCCAGGGTAGCCCATGCCCAGGTGGAAGAGAGGAGAGATATGGCCTGCCTCGGCTTGATGTTACATCTTATGGTTAGAGGTGTTCTCTCATGACAATGTCCATGATATCATTGGATTTTTCCGTCCTGAAATTTTAGTTTGTCCTTTGCTCCGGTGGATATCAAATGCTGTCCAAGTGATGAAGATGTAATTCTAGTAACGGCCCCCCACCAAATTGTCACCCCCCTCCACCTCCGCAATCACGGCCACCATCGTTCAACGTCATTCCCAACACCTACACACCCAACACCTAGCTCTAAAAGCTCTCTTCCCTCAACGCGGCGTAAGCTCTCACACCCACTCGCGCCATGGAGTCCATAGCGAGGATCTCGAGTCTCATGGAGACTGGTATGTCCGTTTGCTGACCGCCTTGCCCACCGATATACTGACTGATTCCCTAGCGAGGGAGCTCACCCTCGATGCAGCCCAGGCGACGCGAGGTGCGCGCACGAGCTCGAGGCCCTTGGATCGAAACCAGATGAGGAAGCTACTGGATAGTCGGAACGAGCGCGAAGTCCTTGAGGGTTTACGGCGTGTCATCGCGGTGCGTGATGCTGTCGTCTCAGCCAGGTAGCTTGGCGCTAACATTGATGAGGCAGATGATGTACCGGAACCACAAGACCCTACCATTCTTCTCATCCGTCGTGAAGAATGTCGCCTCGCCGAATATTGAGATCAAGAAACTCGTCTACATCTATCTTATTCACCATGCGGAACAGGAGCCCGACCTCGCCCTACTCTCCATCAATACTATTCAAAAATCGCTATCCGACCAGAACCCCCAAGTCCGAGCCCTCGCCCTCAAGACCATGTCAGGAATCCGAGTTCCTGTCATCAGCCAGATTGTATCCCTCGCTATCAAGAAGGGTGTTGCGGACATGAGCCCCTATGTGAGGAAGGCCGCCGCCCTTTCGATTCCGAAGTGCCATCGATTAGATCCGAGTCAAGCGCCGCAGCTGATCGATTACCTGTCGACATTACTGGGCGATAAACAGTATTATGTTGCTGGAGCTGCCGTGTCAGCTTTCTTGGAGATCTGCCCTGATAGGATAGACCTCATTCACAAGCACTATCGTGCGCTGATCAAGCAAGTGGTGGACATGGACGAATGGAGCCAACTGGCCACTCTACGACTGATGATGTACTACGCGCGCAAGTGCTTTCCTCGAAAGACGCAGGCACCAGATGAACCTACAGAAAACTCCCAGGATCAGCGAGTGGATGACTTCTATGGCGAATCACAGCAAGGCAACCGAGGTCAAGGATCGTCAGTCTTGGACCCAGACCTGACACTGCTGCTAAATGGCATCAGACCTCTTCTGCAGAGCCGGAACGCTGGTGTCGTTGTCGCCGTGACTAGATGCTATGTCGACATTGGAACACCGGAATATGTAAAGCAGGCCATCGGTCCTTTAATTGCCTTACTTCGTGGAGCCCAGGACATACAGCAGACAGCTCTCTTCAACATTGTCTCGGTGTGTCTCATTCGACCCGTCGACTTTGTCAAATACGCGAGCCACTTCCTTGTTCGGGCAACTGATACCGCCCCTGTCTGGGAGTTGAAGTTGGAGATTTTGACCATCATCTTTCCTCATAGCCCGCCTCATGTCAAGAGTCTTATCTTGAAGGAGCTCGAACATTTCTCTCAGGGAACAAACAAGGCATTGGTACGCGAGGCAGTTCGTGCCATCGGCCGATGCGCGCAGGCCGACAGTACCACTGCTCCTCGATGCTTGAAGTTACTTTTAGGTCAGATCACCAGTCTGGACGGTACTCTTGCTGCCGAATCACTCACAGTAATTCGTCATCTGATACAACAGGATGTTCAGGGACATGTCGGAACAGTGGTTCGACTGGCGAAGAATCTTGACTCAGCGACAGACCCCCAGGCGCGTGCTACGATCATCTGGCTGGTGGGTGAATTCTCAGGCTTGAATGGAGAGGACAATATTGCACCAGATGTTCTCCGTATCTTGCTCAAGGAATTTACTAGCGAGTCGCCAGTGGCCAAGCAACAGATTCTGCTTTTGGCTGCCAAGGTCTACCTTCATCACCTCAACCGCAAGAGCGAAGCGGAAAAGGAACGGGAGGCAGAGGAAGATCCGCCCATGGAAGCGGATACACACCCTATTGTGAGACTATGGGAGTATGCTCTTCTACTGGTCAGATACGATACGTCATTCGATCTACGTGATCGGGCAAGAATGTATCGATCCCTCCTCGCCGTTCCTCAGCTGGCAACGTTGATGCTCCTTGCTGAGAAACCTGCTCCCCATGCTCCAAGTCCATCAGAATCCCGAAAGGGATTTATACTGGGCTCTTCTACCCTGGTACTTGCCGGTGGAGGTGGTGTCCATGGCCTTCGGGGATACGAGCCTTTACCTGACTGGGTTGAGGAAGGGCAACAACCTGATCGTCGACTTCGGGAACCTGAAGGTAGCCAAAGTTCCAGGTACGACGTTGAAAGAAGCACACTGCCTGCTAGTGACAGACTTGATGAGGCTGCAAAGACGATCATGCCCACTAAGGCAAACGGCACAGGTGAAGCAGTGGGTGCCAAGACTCTAGATGATTGGCTTGGCGAAGAAGAGCAAGAAAGCGAGGAGACGGAAGAAGAAACAGAAGAGGAGTCATCAGAGGAAGATGATGATGAAGAAGAAGAAGAGGAAGAAGATGACGATGACGAGGAAGAAGAAGAGGAGACTGATAGCGATGATGATGGGGAGGCTGATAGACTGGTCAAATCCTAATATTGATAGAAGCATTACTACACAAGAGACGCTCAACTTGGACTCATCCGAGTCTACAAGATCCGATCTAATATCGTCCCAACGAGAAACACCTTGCGCCCTAGTCCAAACAAGATCAACCCCCCCCCCCAAAAAAGGTTATCCTTATCTTTCGACCAGTCTAATCCAACCCATATTCTTTTTAAGCGTTCTGAGAGTTTTCCACCTTTCTCTCCTCACTGGAAGACTCGGCAGGTGTCTCAGCCTCAGTCTTCTTGGTTCGTTGCATACTAACAGCCATCTGAGGGAAGAACAGACCGGGGTGGAAAGCAGTCAACAGGAAGCCTGTGACAAGAACAAGGGAGCTGTCAAGGACGAGGAAGCTAGGCTCATCCTGCATGATGTGGTTACCCCAACCGCCCGCCATTTCGGCAATTCTATTATCTCGCGTCAGCTGATGTAAGAAAGCAAATTTACGAAGATAGTACTGACCGGTAGATGCAACGAGTAAGGATGGCGAAGTAGGCGCCGAAAACAGCGAACCCGAACATACGGAACTTCTTGTCCTGCCAGACACGGAGAGAGTCAGGGGCAACCTCGGGGCTGTGGATATACTTCTTCACACGGAGGTAGTAATCAGTGCCCATGACGCCAAAGGCGAGAAGGACGACGACCTGGAGAACGACACCGGCAATGATGGTCCTGTTACCGTTCCTGGCGGCCTCGGGCTCATCGCGTTTGGCCGCAGCAGCGACACCACCGCCGATGGCCTGGATGATGAGGCATGACAAGTCGGCAGGGAGGAAGATTCGGGGGTACCATCGAGGATGAATGCGTGAAATGGACGGGTTGAGAGCGAGGGCGACATGCTTAAGGGTGAGGTAGATGGCGGCGCAGATGAAAGTCGGGGCGATGATGATGCAGCAAATTTGCGTTTGGAAGGCTGATGAGTTCCAAGGGTTTGGGTCCATCTGGATACGGCCGATGTAGCCTAGGAGCTGTTAGCATCATGATTTTCTTACTTATTCTCTTGACGAGTTGATGTGGTAAAAGCAGACTTACCGATCATCTCAAGCAGCAAACCCGCTCCCAGAGTCGCAGCATAAGTCCATGTTTTCTTCCAAACACCTAATCCGACCGCACTGAAGAACAGAATCGCAAAGCCAATCGTGAAGAAGATGCTGGAGCCTTTGTTAGGGACATAGCCCAGGACGGTAGCGCTGACGGGGCAGAGGGCGGTGATATCGGTACAGTCGTCGAAACTTGCCGGACGACGGGCGAATAGTTCGTTCATGATGGCGATTATGAAAAGACTGAACTTGATGATATCGTAAAGTCAAGTCAAGTCAAGTCACGTAAATAAAAGAAAATATCGGCTACCGCTGGTTTCGCCTCCTAGTGTCTGTGTATGACGACCCAAACGGATACTATCCTTTGTTTGAGACCCGCTACGTTGAAATGACCTGTCTAATTCCGGGCGCTAAGTTGGGCTCGATGTCAAAAGGAGGGAGAGAAGTGAAGAAAGAAGATATAAGACGAAGAAGGCCCCCGGGGTTATTGAGAGAAGAGAAGGTGAAATGTCAGTCCGATTACAGTCCGATTACAGTCCCATCCACCACACTATTTGCTGACTCGATTACTCTTTCAATTCCTCCGTAGACCTACTGTCTACAGACCGGGGTTCGGGGCATAAGTTATCTCAGATGACGAATTACACGAGAAGGATCAGAAGAAAGGAAGTACTTATAATCTTACTGGTTAACTCGCCATTTAGTGCTCTACAATTGATTGATGATGATGCCAATGCCAAGGCCGGTTGCATTGATTCCCGGGCGAAGATCCATAGTCCGCTTATCTTTAACGGCGTTTCACACTTTTCGATGCTCGCATTCCTCGCGTTTCTCGCGTCGCCTCGGGTAAAGTCAAAGTCTGTGCCGCTCATACGGTAAAACAGACGCCTTGAAATATAAGTCTAAGTGGATTGACCCTGAAGTTAGGTTAGACTAGTTACCTCGCTTACAGGAGATTCCATTTCTAGAGACGCTAATAATATTCTGTATGTAGGGAACTTTGAATAGAAGAACGGCAGGACGGGCAGTAAAAAAGCCTCCGACCTTGTTATGCAGCTAGCCATGTCAATTAATGGAAATTTGACACTTGGCGGCCGACCCCTGGTAATGGATGGGCCCGTAGCGCCGGGCCAAATCTGGTCCGCAGCATCTTATTACGGGCAGGATTTCGGGCTTTTGTATGTTACCGACCCGACTTGTCGATTTTGTTTCACTTGTCGCATATCTACTAACATTGTAAGATTGATCTAGATCTTGATCGTACGGTATGATGTGTGCGTCGTAAAAACACCCGTTTGGTCAAGATCTCAGATGCCACGAGTTGTACCGCGAATTATATGCAATCGTAGGGTAGCCTGCACCTCACTGGCCTTTCGATACGCTGAATACCCATACCTAGCGGCCCTCGGAGAGCGGGCTAAACATGGACCCGTTAAGAAAGCTTACTTGTGAAGGCCATGTGCTTCACATAGAGCATACGCATGCCTTGACTAACAGACAGTCTTCAAACATTATTGTCGATATTGTCGACTCTTCTAATCTAGCTTTGCTCCTCCTTACCACCCAAATATCGGTACACAACAGAGAAGTCCCTCCCTTGACACGACTCATCCTTCTCAGCAGCTTCATATACCGCGAAAGCTGTCTTTGCCAACTCCATCCTTGCACCGGCCTCCTCAGCCGCTACCATAGCAAGTCTGAGATCCTTCTTCATGAGTGAGATGCCAAACCCGCCCCTGTAGTCCCTGTTGGCAGGCGCCGTCTCGACTACACCCGCAACGGGATTGTTCACCTCACTTGGCCAGCATCGTCCTGTGCTCACATTGATGACACCCGCCAACTTCTTAGGATCTAGCCCCCATTGCATGCCCAGGTTCATGGCCTCGGCAGTGGCGATATTGTTGAGTGCCAGAAGGTAGTTGTTGGCGAGTTTGGCTGATAGGCCTGCGCCCTGCTCACCACAGTGCAGAACTTTCTTTCCCATGAGGAGTAGGACGGGCTCAAGGCGGGGAACGAGCGACGGAGTAGCGCCGAGCATAAAGGTAAGTGTACCGGCGGTTGCGCCTACGACGCCTCCTGACATGGGCGCATCGACAAATGTTCCTTGACCAGCGGATGATACAGTCTTGGCGACCTGGCGAGAAGTCGAAGGGTCAATGGTTGAGCAATCGATGAAAACACGGTCCTTCTTGGGAAGAGATGAGGTGATAATGGATTCATAGACGCCCTTGACGTGTTGAGGCTCTGGAAGGACGGTGATGACAGTGTCCTATAGAGAGTATCAGTAATATAAACCAGCCGTGATAAGTGATATGAGACCTACAGCGTCTTTAGAAGCATCGAAGGCGCTAGCTGCCAGTTCTACTTGAGCTCCTATTGAAGCTGCATTCATCTCTGTCTCTAGACCCTTCATGGACTCGGGGTTGATGTCAAAAATGGAGACCTTGTCTGACGGGTTCAATTTCGATTGGAGGTTCTTTGCCATTTGATATCCCTATTACATTTCATGTTAGCATCCAAACCTCTGCTCATTGTGCCATGGGAGATTGGTATACCATCTGTCCTAGACCGATGAAGCCATAGTTGTCTAATCGTCGTGCTGAACTGGCAAAGCCTCGACGAAGCACCAGGCTTCCGAGGCGCATTGAAGGTCTCATATCGACTATAGTATGGCGGGGTGGATACGGTCTCGAGATGTAAGTAGGTACGAGGGCAGTCAATGCTACGCTTGAGAGACAAGGTATATCAAGTTGAACCGTACAGTCAATAATATATAAGAGACAAAGCCATCAACAATAGAATAGACAAGCCCGAGGTCTTGATCTCACTGAGACGTTGGCGTGTGGGGGAATTGGTTACCCGAAAGCGAGCCGGCCATTGCCGTACTTAGCCAGAGCTGCCGAGTTCAAAACGCCCCGAGACGTCCATAATATGATGCATACCTTAGTTGGAGATATCTTTAAGACGGGAGGATGCGGGGAAGCCTTGACATTGAGGCGTTGTGGGGGAGCTTCAGGGAATGAGGGCGCTAAAACATGGGGCAAGACTCGCTAGAAGTTGGGTAGTTGTAGCGGTTCATCTTTTGACCCGGCAACTGTAGATTATTAGACTCAATATTGGACATCGGCCATTCACTCATGACCTGCAAGACATTCACCTTCTATCTCAGCAAGACAGCGAGTGTCGTATTAGATTTTTGTTATTTTGCTTTAACGTCTTTATACATAGTCCGATGGGAGTCGACACAGTCCAACTCTCAGAGGTCCTCTCTCATGCGGACTTTGTCGTGTCTGCCTCCATCTCTGTCGTGTCTCGAATTTCCATTCAAGTAAAGTGAACCGATCAAACAAAAAAGCCCAAAAGTCGTTAGCTAGTCTGTGCTTACGACCTCCAAGCCGAAGGGGGTATGTGCAATGGGAAGAAGTTTTGATAATAAAATTGTTAATAAAAGAAAAAGGTTGGGCATGGTGATGTGTGGTATAATAAGTAATAAAAGCCATTGAATGACGTCGTCTACCAAGATGTGACTCTAGACATCTTGCTCTGACAACGAAAGGGGGGGAGTGTTGGGTAGTGATTCCGTTAAGTGAGACACAACAACAGAAAATGAAGAGCAACCAAAAAAACAAGAGCCGCGCCGATCCAACCGCCCATCCCATATATCTCAGCCATAGTCGTGTGGGATTATTCAGGTCCATACGAAAGGCCTAACTTCCGAAGACATGACAATTCGTAGCTTAGATAAAGTTCATGAGCCAAGGAACAATGGCACTGTTAAAATCGTTAGCAATAATCCCGAGCAATGCTTTCATATCCATCTGCACTTACCCGACTGCAACAGTCGCACCTAGTCCAAGCAGTGCTCGGTTCTTGACCTTTTCTTTCCGTAGCTCTGTCTCCGTCTTGACCTTCTTTGATCTGGGTTGCTCCTCCTCTGGGGCCTTCTCTGTCTCCTCATCGTTCTTGTCGCCCAGAGAGATATCAGCAGCCTTTCGCTTGCTCTTCTTAGCAGAAGCTGGGGCTTCTTCAACCTTGGGCTCATCTTGTTGCTCGTCTTCGCCCTCAGCCTTCTCAGCCTTAAGCTCTCCCTCAATCTCCTTGTTCTTCTGAACCATCTCCTTGGCGGCTTCCATCATCTGGGCGATCTCCTCAGCGCTCGGGGGCTCGCCGGCGGTAGGAAGAGGAAGCTCGACTTCGGTAATGGTGCGCTTGGTTTCGACGCCGGCATCGTCCGTTATGATATCTTCTTCGACATGGACCTTGACCTTGGGGTCCTCTTCTCTAGGTTCCAGAACAATAGCGGGCTCGAACTCGGTCGATTGCATGACAATGTCCTCTTGCTTAGTCTCCCTGACCACGGCCGCAGCCTCAGTATCAGCGTCGGCAGCACCGTTGACGAGGTCGGTCTTCTCGGCAATTGTTTCAACAGTCTCCACCTTGGCGCGGGTGCTTCGCTTTCGAGGCGAGGCAGGAGCGCGCCTTGTGCTCTTGGTGGGGCTGGCAGATCGACGTGAGCGGGTGCTTCGAGGGATAGCTGATGGAGTAGGAGGCGCCAATACAGGCTGCGACGCCTTGACGGGGTCAAACTTGGGAGGCGCCGCGATATTCTTGGCGGGCGAGTCTGAGGTGGTAGTCACGGAAATCTTAGCGGGATCGAGGAGGGCGCGGATCCAAGGAGCAATCTTATACTCCTCAGCGAGGGCAATAGCCTGCTCCGGGGGGATCCAGATGTTTCCAGCGGTCTCCTCAGGGCTCGTAGTCGCGAGAGACTTGATGTACTTGCGCTCTGCCTCCTCATCGGACGCCTCGGCGTAGGGGAAGCTGGCCTTGAACATGCCGGTCGCAGAGACATAGCCGTCAAAACTGCGTCGCATGAGGAAGTAGCTGTTAGGGCTCGACTTGAAGATGCCCGAGACGATACCCTTGGGCAAGGGAGCTCGGAGATGCGCGTAGTCGAAAACGCCAAGAGCCGCCTGCTCGGACTCACCAGCACCGACCATCTTAGGTGTCAGCTTGGTCTGTCCGAGGCGTCTTCGCGCGACCAAATCCGTATCTATAAATAAGGGTGAGCCTGCGAACTCATAACACGGGAACAGCTGGGAGATGTACAATCCGGAATGGCCTCAATCATAAGAGGGTTGTGCTTGGCGGGCAGGGTGCGCTCATGTTGGGAGGCCATCTTGAATGATGTTCAATTGCCGTAGGCGCGCGACCGATTTCGATTACCTCAGGATCGACAAATCGAAGCGTAATCGCGACGGGCGACACTGTTCGGCCTTCGTGTATCAGCGCGCAAAGGAGAGTAAGATAAAATGAAGAGCCTGTAAAAGGTCGAGAAGACGTGTCAGTTGTATTAATTTCGGTGTAACGCAGTTGATGTCAGACGCAGGCTCGCAATCGGGGGGTACGGGCCGTGGGAGGATTGGGGTTTTGACGTACCGTGTCAAAGCAAGGCTTAATTCATTCAGTTGAAAAGAGAAGCCTTGAAGAACGGTCAATCGCGCTTCAGGCGGTGAAAATTGATAAGAAAAAGGCCAGCGGTAACAGTGCTTGGGCCGGAATTACAGGGAGAGAAGAATGAACAAGATGAAATAGATGAGGGTGAAAAAGGATCGCGACAGGCTCGACGAGGACGAGGGAAGAGCTGAGACGAGACGGGAATCCAGTCGCGCAAATTAGATGCTCGATAGCGTCGAGGATTTTAGCGGGTGGCCCTGTTGGGCGGGTTCTCCTGAAAGAGGGCTAGCGCAAGGCCAGAAAGTGGGGAGCTGCGAGATAGATTGGTACTGCTGTTTGCGCGCAAATTCTGGCTGGTGGAAAAGTTCTCTGTTAATCTTTGATCAAATTGCCCCCATTTCACAGCGCACCTGACTTGGAACTATTACCCGATGGGTTCCAGTGCCATCAAAACAGAGAGTACGTACCTCCTTTCTACGTGTCCCTCTTTTCTACGGCAGATGAGCTGGCGGTATTTGTTTGTTTGATTGGATTATTTGATGAGTGAAGAGAAGGCGTCACAATGTTAACTGCGATTTTGTCAGTATAGCCGCCCAGGCCGGTCGTTTTCCCTTGCTTCCATAATGTCGTCTTCGATTTTCTGATACTAGCTGGGAGGGCACGTGGGGAAACTCTGTTCTAGAGTCTGCCAGCAACCCTTCTGCCGCCCCTAGCAACCAGACCAGCCCAACAGTCCAGCGCCAAATCAACGTCGATCTTCAGGGTGAACCACACCCCCAACGAAGTCCCTGGGGTCCCCTGGGCCCCTGGGATGTCGCTGCGCCCGGCGCGCGAACAGGCGACTGCTTGTTCAGAACGCGGGGAAATGGGCATGGGTTCGGGTTCGGGTGCGGCGCCATGAGACGGGCTTGAACTGGAAGCGAAACAATCAAGAGACATGGCATGCATGGGGCTTGATGAGCTAGACATGTGAGGTCACTGACAGAGACAATGGCTGGGTGCAACTCTTGCAGTCTTACTCTTGTCTGCTGAGTTCGGCGATGTATGGGCTGCTGCCAGCTGCGTCGTCGGCGAATGACGACGCACCATGTCACCTATCGTGCGTCTGTAGCTGCTGCATGCCAGCGTGCCTGTTCAGCTGATCGCCCGATGTTGAATATCTAAAAATGAGTCGGCTCGTTCCAGAGAGCTTGGCTGGATCGAAGAGATCGGAACTATATACGACCTGGCTTATCTGGTTACGGGAGAGCTCATGGTGCTTTTGACGCGACTATATCAAACCTGAGCTAAAGTGGTTCTCTTTGTTAGACGATTCTTACGTGGAGCTCCCTGTGAGACTTCTATACGTGCTGTATGTTATCGGTTCGATGCCACCTGGGTCTCGGATTTGTCGACATGCATTGACTTGCATGATAGCAACGCGGAGGTTTGTGCATGAGGACCCATCATCATGTCGGTCCACGCGTTCAGAGAATAAGCGTTTGCAGTTTACCAATCAACTCAAACACCCTATCCTCTTGGCTAGGAAAGCAAAATTGGATCGAATTGTGGTCAGGAGATAGTAAGTAGCTCTTTCGGACTACTTACCTACTTAGTGTTTATGAGATACTCAGGATAGCCCTTTCATCCAACAGTAAACATATCAGGGATCAACTACTAGAACGACTAAACCGACAATATCTCTAAGCCAGCCATTGCGGCATTACAATGTTTCTCGATATGTAGTTCTGACAAGGTTTATCCACTTGCCAGTTGGTCCTCTTTTCTGTATCGAGACGTTTAACGGTTCAGGTCATCGAGCTGATCTGACGGCATGACATTGCCACCAGTACTATCACCACCTTTTTGCTCCAGTCAATGTACCTATTCAAAGACATGTGTTTGACGACTCAAGACAGTTTTGAACCTCTCAAGCACCTACAACCCAGATACTTGGAGTCACAGCCGCCATAAACCACCCAAAAATAAGCCTCATGCTTCGGTCTCACTTTGAACCCCTGAAGACCACACATTCTCCATAACTATGGACAACAGCCATTGGTGTCGCCCTCCTTATTTCTGACCTGAAGTCGATGTCAACCCAATCAGACAGCTTCAATGAAGTCCGATACCCCACTACAGCAACCTCAGTGACCGCCCTAGCCCAGCCCAGTCCGTCTAGGGCCTAGCAAGTTGCAACACCGCCCTGCGGGAACGGGAAGCCCCTCTATCGTCACCGCAACAAACCCCAAAGCCCCTCCACTCCAAGCCCAAGCCCGCCCAGACCAAAGGCCAAGGACCAAGCTCACCTCCGTCCCCTACCTTTACCTTGCCTGATTCAACGAGTAAGCTTTCTTCTTTTTCCTTCTCTTCTCCTACTCCTCTTCTTCCTTTTTCTTACTCTACTCCTCAATCTCCAAACAGCCTCGCTTACCTGACCTTTGCGTACTTAGCTTAGCTTCTCACGATCGTGCTATAGCATCCTCCGCTACTTCATCACCCCGCCTCTTTACCATCAGCCTCGCCCCGCTCGCCCACCATGGCTTCTCACGAAGATGATACTATGCCTGAGGAGACTCAGGGCTACAAGCTCTCTCAGCCCAAGCAGAGTCTGGCTGAGTACCAGCAGATGGGTAGGTGCAACTTTCTTTTTCCCGGAACATCTCATGTGTGATGGAGGCTCTGCGGCACGCGTAGCCCCTGGGCATGTGGTACCGCCTTGCAACATGGCACCGACATGGCACGATACTTCAATGTGCTCAAGCCTGTGCTCTATTCTAGGCTTCAGCTTCAGCTTCGGCTATAATTATAACGCAAATGTGTCTTTTGTGTCATAACCTACTTCGTCTGGGAATAGCTACTGCTCCTCAACCCGCAGCTATTCTACCTACCGCTTC
This sequence comes from Fusarium sp. FL617, assembly GCA_030142105.1. Classification (NCBI taxonomy): domain Eukaryota; kingdom Fungi; phylum Ascomycota; class Sordariomycetes; order Hypocreales; family Nectriaceae; genus Fusarium; species Fusarium sp. FL617. The sequence continues at coordinate 1,534,039 of JAREIL010000012.1, read as the reverse complement.
AACCTCCCAAAGGCAATTGTCTCGGTTACATCCACAACTAACAATTCTATTATACAGACGCCGGCGATGAGTCCCTCCAGCGATACAAGGAGTCCCTCGGTCTCGGTGGCGGCACCGATATTTCCGACCCCAACGACCCCCGAGTCTGTATCATCCTCTCCCTGACCATGGACTCCCCCGGTCGTCCTCCTGTCACCATCGACCTCTCTACCCCCGGCAGTGAGAGCACCCTCAAGGACAAGCCCTTCAACATTAAGGAAGGTGCCAAGTTCACCATGAGCGCCAAGTTCAAGGTCCAGCACGAGATTCTTAGCGGTCTTCACTACGTCCAGGTCGTTAAGCGAAAGGGCATCCGAGTCTCTAAGGACTCTGAGATGATTGGCAGCTACGCTCCCAACACCGACAAGCAGACCACCTACGTCAAGAAGTGTAAGTATTTTGAAAGTTACCGGAAAGAATTGACCACTGACACACTCTCAGTCCAGGAGGAGGAAGCCCCCAGCGGCATGCTCGCCCGTGGCCACTACAACGCCATCTCTAGCTTCGTAGACGACGATAAGAAGAAGCATCTCGAGTTTGAGTGGAGTTTCGACATTGCCAAGGACTGGTAGACGCCAACGCCTTAAATGCGCGGACCAACTTCATCACACTCGAAAATACACATCACACAATCATGAGATAATGAGATACCTGAACATTGGAGAAGAATTTACACACAAAAACTTCATATAAAGTCAAAAGAAAAACTCACTTGGGTCGGAGAAGGGTGGTTGCTTTGTTTCTTATCATCTAACTCGTCACTGACGACAGTGCTTCGAGCTATGTCTAGTCTCGACACTGTAGGGAGAATAAAAATGCCTATATACATCAAGCTCTATTGCTACGCAACTCTATCTTTCTCCAACCCGTGAATATGCCTGCTTAAAGGACATGGTATCATGTTGATGTGGTGTGTCGTGTCGTTAAGCCCGAGCCTGTCGCTCTGGGCAATGTATGTATGCGTATGTAGGGTACAATTCCTTTTATAGGAAGTAGTCTGGTAAAGCATTGCCGTCGGCAGACTTTTCGTTTCCGGGTTGAAGGTCCTTGTGCACATCATTCTCGGGAGCGGCTGCAAAGACGTTGAAAAAACGTTCACCCGTGTCACTAACCTCGAGGACACTGGCCATATTGCCACAGCGGTAACAATAGTTGGGTGCACTCCAGACAGTGCTGAGACGGTCATCGTATAAAACCTGGAAGCCCTCCTGACAGAGCTGGTGGGCACGTAGGATGTGTGACATGTTGTTGACGGCTAGAAATTTCTTGACGACTTGTGCTCCAAAAGTATACCCCGCGCCGCGGGGCGAAAGGGAGAACTCGTCGCGTTCAGGGTCAGGATCAGACCAAACAAGATCAGCCATGGGACCTTCATGAGGGATCTCGCGGAAACGATCTATAATTTTGATTTGGTCGATGGAATGAATGGAGGGTGATAGGCCTGGGCTATGTCAGTACACCCGTTTGTTCGAAAAAGTACCTTGGCAAACCCACCTCCATGAACACAGAAAATTTGGTCGTTGATTACAACGCTCAAGGTCAAAAAGTCAAACATGTCGGTAAAATAATGCCATACATTGGCATTTCCGTATTTGCGCGAGCATTCCGTATAGAAACCATATGACTGCGTAACGCCGCGTGACTCGTGATTTCCGCGGATCAGATGTACCCTATTAGGATATCGTAGTTTCAAACACACAAGTAGCGAGATAGTCTCGACACTGAACATGCCACGATCAACGTAATCTCCTGTTGTCCCAATTCATGGTCAGCAAATGTCCACTGTCCATATTTAAAGCTCGTAGGCGGTTACCAAGGAACAAATAGTTGGTGTCAGGGCAGTAGCCGCCGATGCGGAAAATCTCGATGAGGTCGAAGAACTGGCCGTGGATGTCTCCAACGACAGTGATGGGTGCGCGGACGTGAACGACGTTAGACTCTCGCATGAGAAGCTCTTTCGTCTTGGCGCAGATGGCTTCAATGACAGACTCGGCAAGCAACTCCTTGTTGTACAAGCGCGAGATGCACTCGTCAAGATCGACGGACGCTGGATCAGAAACGTCAGCCTGGGAACCTCTTCGATCCAGAGTGGCGCTTACAAGGTAACCCAGGCATGGTGGATTATTGTAGTTGTTTGAATAGATGCCGATAGGGTAAGGTGACCGATAAGGTCACTATGCAAGTATTATCGTAAGAATCGAAAATCGTATATTCAAACGCCGGTATCATTAAGGTTGGCCGCTTCGAATTCGGCTCCTGGCAAGGATGATGTCTGGAGAGCTCGGTGGTTGTACCAACATGATCGGGACCAAGGCAGCTCAGTTCACATGGGCGCAGGGCGATGACGGAGGTCGATGGCGAAACGATCGCAGTAGCGGGGGAAACTCGAAGGCTCGCGATGCAAAGACAAAAGAAAAACGTATGTCCGTATGCAGTCGTAGACGTGATTACATATAGAACATTGTGGTGATGATGGTGGTGGTAGGTGCTTTTTGGCGGTGGGATGTTTTACAGTAAGGTACAGTAGCTGGTGTAGTGGTGGTTGCTTAGTCGTTGCTGATCACGGCGCCTCGGCGGGAAAATGGCCCGGCCGCTCCCCACACTGGACTACCTTCTATATAAGACGAATAGATTGTCATGGTAGGAGTAGGTTTTGACTAAGTATTTTGCAAGCTTTTATAAGTTTGCCAATTGGCAGGTATTCTTTGTAAGATTTGGGTTTGAGCCTTCGCCATTATAAGTCCAACTGAGTGTGTAGGTAAGTATATTCATAGTCTGAGGGTTCATGACAACGATCAATAGGTAGCTTCAAGCCAGATAGTTGAAGAAGTCTTAGTTTTAAGTTTATTCTGAGTCACGGTTTGTCTTTCTCTCTGAAGCTTGCTGACTCTTAAAAGAGGAAGTACTGGACGCGATGATCTGGACGTAGCTTTGACCTTGCCACGTCTGGTGGCAACTACCGAAGGTCTGCGTCTAGATGTCTTATACCAAGTATTCAGAAGATTCCAAGCGATATTACAAGCTTTTGACCAAGCAACACGTCCACTAGGAAAGGATTTGCCAGCTAAGATAACGAGTAGCAATGCTATTAGTATATTGTGGTCAGCTGTTCAAAGACGTGCTTCTGAACCGTGGTCTATAGCCCTATCAGATATCAACTAGTTTCCAATCTCTGTCTATCGTATAAATAAACTAGACTAAACGGAGCTCCAAACTCCAGCGCTTCAATAGACAATGTAGCTGCTTATAGCGGTGCATGCCAAGAAAGAGCCCTGATTATGTAGTCGGGAAAAGACCCAAAGTTTATTTCAGTTTCAACTCTAAGGTACCTTACGGTCCTTACCTCGATAGGTGGTCCGTGCGCACGCGACAACTTCAGCATCGCCATCCACCAATGGCTATCATCGCCATCAATATTGTCTACCACTGGTAATTGAGCCTCACTGCCAGTTCCAAGGCCATTACCACTTACTCGAAGCTCGTCTGTCTTATCAGGCCCCTTCCCTCAAGGATCCCTGAATGACGCCTCTCTGATAAACCCAGGGCAGGTTCAGGGAGGGGGCTTTCGCATGTCGCGACCGCGCACTGGCAAGCTTGGGCTGTAGCATCCCAAAGCATCCATCGCTACCTGATTCTCGGCATTATCATCGCCTCTCAGTCGCGCCGAGGCCCCTGTTGTGAGACGTATCACAGTGTTACTCAAGTCGGCCTCAGACCGCTTTCTCAAACTTGTCCTGCTCAAGGCGAACCAGAGGTTGTGTTCGCGCCTGAGCATCTTGTTGACCAAGTCGCCGTTACTTTTCTTTGGCATCTCACCAGTGTCATAGATATTGCAGCGTTGGTTTAACTGAGCTTCTTTTGCATTGTTTGATATCAGGATAGTGTCCTGGTTTGAACGTGGCCGCTTTCTCACTCGCCTTATCTGACTTCCTCAGTCATGCCTAACACCGCGCCTGGCCAAGCTCGGCCAGATGAGGCTCGGTGCTATAATTGCGGTGGCTCTGGTCATTGGACTGTCGCATGTCCAGAACCTACCAGAGAAATTCCAGCGTAAGTACTCTTTGTTCCTGAGTTCTGTTAGGGCTTTGCGCTTCCCAGGTATTGACCCATGGATAGTGGTCTCGCAGCTTGGAAAAACGCCAACACTCCTGGGCACGGGGGCAATAGGGAACATCATGGCGGATCAAAGAAATCAAAGGGACCTATAATTACCAAATACACGCCTGCACCAGTGCCAGCGCCAGCACCAGGTGTATCTCGATATGGTCCGCCACCGGGTTATGGTCCTCCGCCTGCACCCTACCACGGAGGACCTCCATCTTATCCTCCTCATTATCCTCCATACGGATCTTCAACTCCTGGTTATGCGCCTGGATACTCACCTCCGGGCTACTCTCAACCGTACCCTCCGCCTTCATATGGCGGTCCTCCTCCAGGCCTTCCTCCTCCTCCGAGGCCTCCTGGCACTTATGCTTCGCCTCCTCCTTTGCCTCAACCCCCAGGACCGCCAGCTCCATATCCCCGTCCGTATGGACCCCCTCCAACGCCTCGTCAAGATCATGCACCCTACGCTTCACAACCACACTACCCTCCCTACCCTCCACCTGCATCAGCGCCATACGGACAGCATGCGCCGCTGCCATCATATCCACCCTCATATCCTCCTCAGAGCGCACCACCTACGTACGGACATCCTCCAGTCTCCCGGCCTCCTCTTCCACCTCCAGCACCACCACCTATACCACGTCCGAACCGACCTTCAGGATCACCACCTGCACCACGTCAAAGCCCAGCTACAACATTACCTTTACCTCCTTCGCTCCCCCCAAAACCCCCTCTCCCAGCCAAACCTCCACAGCCCAACCAGCACGGACAGCCCAATAGGGGACGTAGGGACTTTTCTGATCATTCCCGCGGTCACCAGAACAAGCGTAAGCATGATCGTCATAACCGTAATCACGATAATCGACAAAAGAAGAATCAACCTCATCCTCGGCAGCAAGAACAGAAATCACAAGACGGTAATAACCGACGTTCAGATCCCAAACTACCTAACCTCCCCAAACCTATCCCATCACCAAAACAAGAGGAAGAAAAGGCTCCAGCGCTTCCTGACAAGCAAAAGCCAAGTACTCCTGCTAGAACACCTGAAACTAAGAAGGCTGAAGTTGAAACTCCGAAATCTGATTCGTCACATAGACCCGACACAGCACCCAAGAAGGCTACTGAAGATGATCCGGAATGGGAAAACAAGGCTATCTTCAAAGAGCCAGAAACCCATCATCCACCAGACGAAGTTGGCAAACCGTTGCCTGCAGAATACAATGACGAGGTGCTTCTTCCTAGAAAATGGGATGCAAAATGCATCGAATCGGACTATGTCCAAGCTGACAATATTGAGGAATATGTGAAGCCGATACACGAAAATCCGTATTGGTCAGAGATCGAATTCGACCCCGCGTTTGTACGGGACGGCAAGCTCCCGAGCGGAGACCCCGTAGCTGAGCTTCCGCCAAGGACTGATGAAGCCGCACGGAGTGAAAGCTCCGAAAGTGGGGAGGTCCATGAACAACACTCAAAACGAGGTCACTCAGATGAGGATAACCCTGTTGAACGACTCTTGAAGAGACAAAGATCCCAGAGTTCTTCCAATGCCAACCGTCGAGGATCATATGACGATGGGCATTCAGGTTTGCGCGATACGTATGAGCCCAAGAGGCGCAGGTCACGTCGAGATAGTTCCGAACACCGAGTAACGGAATTCCGGAATGTCGACGACCATCGACGATCTCTAGACCGAACGACCTCGCACCATCGAGATCGAAATAGAGATCGTAGCCGTGATCGAAGTCGTGGCCGGAGCCGCAGCCGCAGTCGAACTCCAGCTTCAAGAAACTCTTCCGTATCTGTGGCGTCGTCAGGATTGGATTCCTTGGAAGCCGAGTTGCTGGGACGGGATACCAAGGCCAAAACTCCTGAGGAACCTCCGAAGCGGAAACCATCCATGTCAGGGTTGAAGCCCAAGCGCCGTCAAACGAAGCTCGATTCAGCTTACAGGTAAGCCACAAAGGTATCTGATAGAATGTCCCAGCTAACATTCGAAAAGCCGTCGTTGGTAGTAGGCCACATGCAGCCACAACCTGAGCTACCGACTGTCAGAGCATTTATCTAACCGTAACTGGTACTTGATGTTTCCTTTCTCTCGTTCCCCAACTCGGGACCGCATCTTTCACGTTGCACATGTTCCCTGTATCTAGGCCAGGCACTATTCCCTTTCTATTTCGTTTACTTCTCCCTCCAGACTCTGGCTGTGGTTCATTTCTCTTCTTGGGGTGGCGCTTAGGTTCTGGGGTATTTACTTAACGATCATCATGACCAAGGTGCATGGCTGGCGCATATAATTCACGAGGTATGCGTGGATCATTCTTAATTTTACTACTTTTTCATCAATTCATATTCGAGATCCCTTTCACTACCATATTGTTCGTTCCGATCTCGGCCATCCCTTCCCTTGGCCATCACAAAGTTCATCGCTCATGAGATCATAATCATGGCTTGTTGACGTGCATCAGCCAACAACCTTGCGTGCCTGGCCGTTTCCTCCCTACACCCCTCTACGTTCACACCTCGCTCCGCTCAACTGAATGCCATGCTTTTATGATCTTCGCGACTGGCGACGAGTACCTGTTCCCAGTTGTTGGACGCATAGACCTCTATATGATTTACGTAGCACTTACACTGGGGGCGTTTCGTAGAATTCTGCAATGGCGCAGCCCTGTGAAATGGTCCTTAGAAACTCAGGTTGGTTTCGAAGCCTGAGATAGTAGGCAGAGCGCTCAACTATGGGAAGACGCCAACACTACCACCATAGTACCATAGGCATATCGGCTGCGCCATGCTTTTCTCTCTTTGTATTCAGAGGCCGCATTGAGTACTAAATATCGTAGACTGCGAGAGATCGCTGACATACTCTTTGTCCGAGTAGCTTGAGGAGTTCCCATGAACTTCGACGGGCAACATCTTACTTTGAGCCCATGCAACTCGCAACTTAGCTGAGATAGTCAGGAAATAGTTACAGCATACGAATTGAATGCCAGCGCATTGGGTTCATGAAGCAAGGCAGTGATTGTAAACGTGTTTGTTTCTGGTAGGTTTATATCTATACTTGCTTGTCAATGTAGGTATTCGTAGTTTCTTTTTCCAGGTATGCACTCTTCGGTACCCTATTTAAGCAGTGAGCCAAGATATACGCTTTAGGTTGATTCTTTCTGAGGCGGTTCCATGGGTTTGATAACGATATTTTGACCTTTGCAACACGATGTCGAAATGCGGAATGAGCTATGAGCTCGTGGTTATAGGGTATCTCGAAGAGGTTGAGAACTTAGCAGGCGGTTTGGTGAACAATCAAGATGACTATCTACCTTTAGGATAATTTAGAGCATTTTTCAGGCCGATAATTAACTAAGGTGTTTAGTATTTTATTGTTTCTTTGCTCTCTTACCTAAAGCTATATAAACAACTGGCTATCATTTCATTGAACGAACTGGTTGGATAGTGCAGACAAGTATGGTCTCACCTATAGTATCTAGGGTCAGAAGCCACAACAAAGAATCCAACGCACAAGCAACACAATTCTATAGATAATATTTGCCTTGGGCTAACAATACTATTGCCATGTATTTTTTATTTATTTTTCTTAAAAACAAAAAATTCTTTTTAAAAACAATTCAAACCTAGATCCTCGAATTGGTTTGGCCTTGACTAGTGGACCCTGGGTGGGTCCTTTTAGTAAAATCTTCCCAGGTTGCGAACACGCACCACCACAACTTCGAAAACACCTCCGCAAATCAAGCACTGTCTCAGCAACTTCCGCTCTCATAGAATTAGGTTTCGTGGTCTAACGGTTATGACTGCGGATTCTGATTCCGCCAGCGAGGGTTCGACTCCCTCCGAGACCTTTCTTTTGCATCCATAGTGTTTGGTTGTAGGTTTTTACCATCTCCGTTTCGGATTCTAAAGTGGAACACTCTCAGGAGTTCCCAGGGTGAGTCTAGTGTAACATTATTACCTAATGTTGCTGGTGTTTGACAACATCGTGAGATTGTCTTTTGGTGTTTACATATATCTTCACTACTTTATGTAGTCCAGGCTGAGGCAGTATCATTGGAGGAGTCTCCGCAAAACACCACTGCCATATCCCACCCCGATTCATTCTTAACGGAAACTACCTAGGTACCTATCTGTAGTCCAACGTCGATCTCACCAATAGCTCGGCATTGAGATGAGATGAGGGGTACACCACCAACCACCACAAAGACAAGTAAGCTCTGAGGAGAAAAGAGGAATCTTGGCTTTGATGCGGTGTAACCCCCATACCAACAAAGAAACATGATACACGTGTGTAACACCCCCCATTTCATCCCATGCTCATCCCGTCTCGTCTTGTTGTTTTAGCCCTCAAATACCAAACTCAAACAGGCGACTCCCGCAGCGCCAAAAAGTGTCAGGTGTCTCGGCCGAGATTTCAAGCTCAAGCTACTTTTGACAAGCTGCATGTTTTTCTTTTTCCTATGCCACAGTGGGACCAAGCGACAGTAGCGGTGGCTAGTCTGTTCTGTTCGCAAGGACCAGGACCCTGGGAATAAAGAGACAAATCAGAGACGCAGCTGTGACAACGCGGTAGACAGGCATTCCCGATCGAGACTCCCACCTGATGAAGAGTTGAAGGGTGAACAGTATGGTCAATTCAGAATAAGTCAAGTGCCATATTTCTAAGCTATTGTCATCCCATGTGTAGCATACAAGGTGGGTCTGCTTATAAATCCCATGTCTAGACAGGCAGCTTGTTAAATTCGGTGAAGCTATCGTGAGATTCGACTCGAGTCTAGAACCGGCATTCGCGAGAAAAAATGACCACTCCAACGCCCAGACACCTCTATTCTCTAGTCTCACACTATGAACAGCTGGCTAAAACATATGCGGCGTTTCCTCTAAGTATTAGCTAACAATTCGGTTACCGAGTTTCGTCCTGCTGTACACCGAACCCTAGATTGCGGGAAGCACACGACTCGACTTTTCGCTATCTCGAACGCTAAACACACCATGACCAACACCATAATGCATGGACTGGATCCAATAACACCCCACACACCAGACATCATATCTTAAATCAAACAATCAAGTTCTCAAATCCCATTCCACGTAGATCATGTAGCCAGTTGACGTTCTCCGAGCCCCTTGTATCTTGCATTGCCCATGTTGCTTTGAGCATTTCAATTGCCGTGAACAGATAACCCCAGGGGCAAATCTGCCAAATCGACAATAATCGTGACAAGGTCCATGTGCGCTTTTCAGGGTCTCGTGTCTCTGCCCCTGCAATAAACGTTGGCCACGACGAGGCCTTGAAGTACGGGTCATTCTCACCGATAGCGGCTAAATGGCTTAAAGTGTCATCCAATAGCATATCCGTATCGATAGACCTCATGGACCGGACCAGCGGTAGTGCTTGGAGGATATACAGGCATGCTGCTGATCTGTGTGCGGCGGCTAAATGCACTCGACTGTCAAGATCCTGTACAAGATTATGTTGTCGTAAATAGTCTGCCCACGCTGGAATATCGACAGCAAGGGCCTCATCTATCAATGCAATTGCTTTATCTGCCGCCCCCAAAGACTGATCCGTCCAAGGAACTTCGTGTGATAGCTCAGATGCAGATAAAATGATATTAAGAATTTCGGGAGGACATGACAAATAGCTTGTCAATTCCACCCGCTTCATAACGGGTAAGAACTGGAAAGCTTGCCGTGCAACACGAGCTGCGAGCCCCCCGGATGTCAACGTCGAGCCCAAAATGTTATAACTATGATGTAGATCAGTATGCCGCTACGGGTAGGTGAACCGGGGAGTTGGGCTTACATGAAGCTGTCAGTGATGACGCGGTCCCGCAGCATCCTACTAGATGCATCGGGATTGCTATCCGGGTTGAGCAATGCCATGATACTTGTGGCGCCTTCAAGGTGGGCCCTCCAGCTCTGATTATCCGACTTGTCCAGATCAATCAAGTCAAATTTGATAAAAAAGTGCATAGCTGCCAATGCCACTTCGCTACCCGCAGGGTCAAGGGTGTCCAATACCTCACGAAGGTGGCTCATGGCCTTTTGCTTGGCAGTCAAGGCATCGATGAGGGCTTGTCGGGTTACGAGATCCTTTGAGCGCAACAGGGAGAGATAGCCAGCGGGATTAGTGATGCCAGCGGGGATCTCGGTAACGCGGCGAAAAATGTTGGACCAATGGATAGCTGAAGTCGCAACAAGAACCTGCAAAAGAAGCGGGTGTTTCCGCGTCAAGGGTATCAGCTCGCGGAATGGATTACTCTCGGGCGTGTCTCGGACCACGAGATCTTTGCAGACCCTCTCAGAAACTACCCATATGCATTAGTATTACTGCTGACCAGCAGAAGGATACGGAGATAGGCGCTGAGCCAAAGACTCACAATGCGCTAGGTAGTATCTTGAGGTTCGGTCAAGGTCTTGGAACAAAGGATCAGTAAGCGCAGCCGGTGAAGGCCAGGGCATATTGGCATCGCTTGAAGACGATGAGGGTTCGCCATCCTGCGGGGTCTGCTGCTGTTGCTGCTGCTGCTGGTTCATCTCCTCGGCCTCCTGAGCAGCCTGCTGGGCCTGCTGGACCAAACGCGCCAGCGGATGTTGGTCGCTATAATCGGGCTGAGGCTGGGGCCGAGGACGTCCATGAGGATGTCCTTGACCCGGCTGATTGTTCGGAGGTGAGACAGAAGAAGAAGCGGAACCGGAAGCGGCATCAGCATCGTCGGGTAGCCTCCGGCCGGGCGGCGGATTGACGTTGCCTTGAGAGTCAATGCCTTGAGTCCAGACGAAGACCTTGCCATACCCGAGGCATTCCTGCCCTGAGACCGCGCATTTGTGGCATGTCGGCCATGAGCGGTCGCAGCGCAGGCGTCGACGACGGCAGTTGTGACACGGTTTGGTGTTGCTTGGCGGCATGCGCCGGGTGCTGACTGAGCAGCTTGACAGCTACAGAGTAGGGGTTTCCAGGGCTGGTGCCGAGTCCTAGGTTTCAACTAGGTCCAGGTCGTGCTCGAGCTCTTTTTGGCGGGCGAGACAGCGGTTTGGATGCAACAAGCGAATCGTTACAGAAGGTTCATGGTGGACTTTGAGACAAGAGATTGTATCGTGTCAGGGTTTGCGGGCGGAGGCGGAGGCGGGGTTGGCGTTTGGTTAGGTTTGTAAGGCGGAAATGGTTGTGATGGTGGTGGTGATGGTGATGGTGATGATGATGATGATGATGATGATGATGATAGAAGATGTGACGAGAAAGAAGAGCAATCGAGGTATGGAATGTAGAGGTCGGTACCTTAAAGCTAAGGTACAGGTAGGTAAGGTAAGGTCTGGTAATGGATGGCTTGGTAAGGCGGGAGGAGATCAGATGGAGGGGTTGAGGTAATGGGTAAAGGAAAGCGCGAGTTGAGAACAAACTTGGGAAGCAAGACAAGGAAGGCAAGATCTGTAGGTACGTCAGATGAGGTAGCGAAGGTCAGAATAGAAGTACTGTAGAAGAAATTGGAGAAGACAGGCCACGTTATGGAACTTTCTACTACCTACAGGCATTAGAGGGTGTGTAAAAAGTACAGATCTGTATGTACATAGAGACTAGACTTGTTCTTCGTTTCGGGGTGTATTATCGAGTACTAAGGTAACTCATGCTAAAGTAGATCTCATGACTCGGCTCCAATGAAAGCTGACGATAGCATCAAGCATCTGTGAATAGTATTATTATGCGATTGTATCCGTATAGGCCTGGTAATCACCTCACCCCATGTCCATATCCATATCCATATCCATATCCCTACACAAAGACACTCCCCAATGAAACCAGTGCTCGCCTCGCCTTTTTCTTTCGACTGCAGCCCCACGTTCATCAACACACACTAACATGCATCCAATGCCAAAACCCCGACTACGGCCGAATGCCAGCGCTCCCCAAAAAGGTAAGGAAAATACATACCGTGCAGCCGAACCTCCGGGACCTGCATCATGGACCTTCCACCAGAGTCCGCAGAAAGCTTGTCATTGTGGGCTCTTACTGAGGACGTCCAGCCAGAGGTGACACGGTTGCCCAAAGGGGAAATCAGCTGTCATTCGGCGCGTTGTTCTATTTTTCTTTTTCCTTCCTGACTTCGCTTCTATAGTGAGGGGAAACCTGATACTGCTCGTTTTGTTGGAGATCGCGATGGAGACGACGGAGCATATGAGCCGTCATGTTGATCCTTCTTGGTACATTAGATGCTATGCCATGTAGTACTATGCTATACTACAGGACAGTACGGATACTAACCAGTATTAACCTGACTCTTGTCTGGCCTGTGGCTGTTGACTAAAGATCGATAATCAGGCGCCGCTCGCTTGACTATACCAACTTAGTCACAACCCTTAGTAAACGACTCAAGACCTTCGCCTTAAGAATGAATCCTCTCCAACCATCTCCAACTAACTGACTGGTATGTCGCTTCCCCATCGTGGGCCAAGAAAGACGATCACGGACCCACCCAAGGTTTGAGCAGGGAAACACTCACTCTAGTCTGGGACTATTTGATCGGAGAAACCTTGACTTCTCCTCATATGAGGCTCCTCCCACCTTCTCGTCAACTCCACCATAATTTTGTGACAACGGCCCTTCACGATAGTTGGATCTCTTCACCTTGTTCACCGTCCCCGTCCCCGTCCCCGTCCCCAATCCTTCTTTCTATTCAATGGGTCTAACTAGACAAACGGTGACGACGCACTTGTTGTGGTGGAGATGTATTTCAGCGCCAGATTCTCGTGAACCCCGAATTAGGAGATGGAATAGCATCCTTTGCGTTGACCTCACCGCTGTGGGTTGGTCTATGTCGTAGATTTTCGTTCCAGCCTCCGCTCAACACAAATATCGCAGACTGCCCCCCGCCGAGACGCAAGGGCCAGACACGTCCACAACGTGTGGCGATAGGCGACTCCGAACCTGCAAGAAAATTCTGAGAAGGGGTCAAGAGAATGGAGGATGGCACCGAGTAACGACAATGGCGGCAAACGAGTTAAGCAACGCTCTAAATTTTGATTTTTCATAACCTCGTTCTTGTCTCCGGCCTTGCGGCAACTCTTAGTATCCCTCATGCCTCGCAAAGCTGCCAGCCAGCACCGTTACTCTGGTGACTGTATCCTTCTTGTTTCTTTGCCGGCTAGCCGACAGCTTTGGAGGTTACATTATGCTTGTTATGGCAGTTTTCGGACCATCACCTAGTCCGCTATTGCCGTTTTCAACTCCAACTTTTTATGCCTGTTATTCGCAGAGCTATTCCAGGTCTCAGGCTGCTGCTTTCCTGTCTAGAGGCATCTCTATTTTCGATCCAATCTATCGTCCAAGTCCTGCAAGCATCGCGCTCAGCACCTATGAGGTCGTGATCTGCTCGCTTGCAACATTGTGAAGACTGCAACACGGTTAGCAGACGAAGAGCAATCACAAGATTAGTAATGACTTACCTGATGTCCTCGCTCTCGTCAACCTCAGCTGGTCCGTTTGTAGGTCCCGAACTGACGACCACATTTCCACCAGCATCGCCACCTGGTGCGATGTTGTTCAAAGCAGCCTTGGCCTTATTCTTTCCGTTTCGAAGCTCGCTAAGGTGCTCGAAATACCCCTCGGGAATTTCTGTGACATATTTGCCGCAGAAGACACCCACTTCAAAGTCCTGGACCTTGCTTTTGCTGTCGGCAGCCTCCATACACGCAGCCTTGAGTCCATCCGGTCCATCAAGGTCCTGGAAAATGACCTCGTCAGCGCCAATGTACTCGGCAATCTCTTGTCCTGTTCTGCCATGCGCGACCAAATCTTCATCGAGGGTTAGTATATAGCAAATTCTTAGAGACGGGGTTGGACAAGCTCGTACCAACAGGATCCGCAAGATCGATACCATACTTTGAGCACAGTTAGTGTTATCCTTAACTAAATAGATGATACTCGGACTTACGATATGAGGGTGTATGCATTCTGGGGAGGCTGAAACGAAGATGACGCGAACGGCTCCAGCATCTCGAGCCATTTGAACCTACAAGCACTTCAGTCAATATTGCCTCTGTCAAAGGCAAAATTACAGCACCCAAACTCACAATTTGTCGTGATGTAGCTAATTCAGGGGTCAGCATTGAATTACATTTATGAAAGGGGTTTACATACTGCCACGAACGACACTGTCGTCCACAATAATCAAGTTCTTTCCCTTGAATTCTGAGTCGATGGGCGAGAGCTTGCGGCGGACACTCTTTTGTCGAAGAGCCTGGTTAGGCAGGATGAAGGTTCGCTGGACATATCGGTTCTTGATAAGCGCTGTCACGTATGGCTTCCCAAGCTTTTCAGCAAGAGTAGCTGCGGCGATGTTACTTGTTTCAGGTACTGGGATGACTGGAAAATCGGTTAGTATGTTTGCAAAAAAGAGTCCATGGGCGATTAAGCATACCAGCATCAATCTCCTGAACACCCTTCTCTCCAAGGACAGCCCTGATCTTCTTGGCCAGCTTCTCTCCCATGTTTTGTCGGCTGCGATAAACAGAGATACCATCCATGGTCGAATCGGGGCGAGCGACGTAAACGAATTCGAAACAGTCAGGGGTGTAAGGTCGGTCGTTAATGATCTGTCGGAACTTGGGTTCACAGCCCTTCTGCAAAAAGCAGGCCTGGCCAGGCAGGATGTCGACGATATCCTCAAAACCAAGCTGCTTCAAGACAACGGATTCGGAAGCAACAAAGTAATCCTTTGTGCCGGGGAGGGTAGTAGAAGGTCGAGAGCCAATGCAAAGAGGGCGGATTCCGTTAGCATCTCTGGTTTTCGTTAGTTTCTGAGAGCCTACACAGCGAACCAGTAGCGACTCACCGGAAGGCGAGGATGCCAAATCCTGCAATCATGGCAGTGCTCGCAAAAGCTCCTTGGCATTTTGAATACACATCCTCCAGGGCAGTGAAGATATCCTCCGAGTTGGCACGGGTCTTGCCAAGCTTCTCAAGTCCGTGTGCGAAAATGTTGAGGCTATAGGGTACGGTCAGTCAACTTGGTCCGGTTATCGTGGAATTCGAGTCATGAGTACGCACAGGAGCTCAGAGTCGGAATCGGAGTTGACATGTCGGTGGGCCTCCTCGTCGAGGAACTTGCGGAGATACTCGGTGTTGACGAGGTTACCGTTGACGCTCATCGAAATACCGAAAGGTGCGTTGACGTAGAATGGCTGAGCTTCAGATCTATAATTCCAATCGCGGTCAGCGGTGCAATAGAGTGTGGGCCTGAAAATAGCACATACGCAGAAGCTGTTCCGTGAGTAGGGTAGCGAACATGGCCCAGGCCTATGGAGAGTCAGTCTCCGTACAATTTGTGTATCGCGCTGCCATACCCATGTAGCCAGGAAGATGTTGAAGGCGTCGACCCTCAGCAAAGACCTTGCTAGCCATACCCAGGCCCTTGCACTGGGATACCCTTCCGCCGCCCTGGCATACAGCGATACCTGCAGCATCTTGTCCACGCTATTGCTAGCATCAGCATTCGTTCCTTCACATTGGCCGACAACATGGCTTCGTTACGGAATTGTCGGCGATCGAGGCGACTAACATGTTGGAGATAATAGAGAGATTCGTGCAATTCGATGGCGGCAGAGGTGGCGTCCTGGTCGCCTAGCTATCAAGACTGTCAGCATTCCTTTATGTTTCACTCCTTCGTCTCTTTTGGTAGGGCACATCCGTCTCAAGTCCGAGCATGGGCAAGGGTCTCTTTTTGAGCGCGGGGGAGGGGCAATGAGATTGATAATTGAAGACTCACCAAGATGGCCGAAACACCACACATTTTGAATATCGTGTCACGTCGTGGTCGTGTAAAGATCAGAGAGTAATCGAGTTTTCCTACAATCAGTCAAGTCTTTGACTTGTACCAGATTGTGAAACCTCCGGGAAAATTTTTTCTCTACTGGTCACGACGATATCGGTCATTTTTTTTGGTGACCACAAATCCTTCGGCGGGGTATTGGTCCAGGCGGGCCGGAGAATGATCCGCAGTGGTGGGGGTTCCCCAAATGTGCCTTACCTTAGTGGAGATTCACGGCTTAAGCCTCCATTGAACGCCAGAATCCATGAGTATCAATGCAATGAACTACGGCCTTGCACTGTTTAATCGTCGCGCACAAACAGCATCTTATGGTATTCATCTATGCTTATTCTTACTATGTCTAGTATAATGAGCGTCACAACTATAAGTTTGAAGCATCAGTGCATATCTACCGGTAACAGGCGTATAAAGATCAAGAAGTATATAGAGATCTACAAGGTTCATGCATACCTGCCCAGCAACAGAATTAACGACACACAAATATTAGGAACCCTACATACGACAAACATTAAATCGCTCGGGACATGTAATAATGGCAGTGAGTCACCCCTTGGTTACACTGACTGAGTATCTGCAAATAAAAGCGCACTGCGGTTCTTGCAGTTTGTTTACTTGCAACCAAACATTGTGGGGCTTTGTTAGCGATATCGCTTTGTCACTCTCCAGGATCATAGTATTAACTATTCACAGCCCGCCGCATTGAAAGCTATCAACATCTTCGGTTCCGTAGCATTACAACCCTACCTAACTTTAGCCACAGAAAGAGGATGATTTCTAAACAATGCGTACGCTAACCTCTCTACCTCTCAATCGTGCAAGGTACAGGTAAGGAGAGGGTGTTACGGGTAGGAAAAATAAACATGCATGTATGAACCGGATCCCGCGGAGGACTGCGCTTGCTGCGGCCTTGGGTGATGATCAGATCTTGGTTTCTATTGAACCACTCACAAGTTATACTATGGTATATGCAAATGCAAATGCCGGACTATAAAAATAGTAAGAAATATAAACACTATTCACCTCTATGGTTTGTTCCCCAAGCTCCAGAGATGCAGCCAAATAATAGCGGCTGGAATGTAAGCGCAATAACTGGATGTTTTAATCACGGTCAGCAAAATGAAAAAAGTCATAGGCTCACACCATGTAATACTGGTTAATGCATGTGAATGATGACGCAATCCAAAGATCGCAGATCGCGTTACAACCGATTTTCCACCCCTCCAGCTTTTCCTCAAATCCTTCCATGCCTCGAAAGGAAGGTTTCACTACACGACTCTGCCGCTTTTGCTTTCACAAAGTTCGCATTCTTAGACCCCAATCTGAGTCTTGCTGTCAACAAGCGAGGAATCACCTCATAAGCCCCGTTGGCTCAGTGGTAAAGCGTATCACTAGTAATGATAAGATCACTGGTTCGATTCCAGTACGGGGCACGTGATTTAGAAAGCTTAATCTTTTGCTCTATTTATCTTATAATAAATATGCTATAATTAAAGAATTAGTTATAATAATTTTTATATTATTAAATAAAGTATAAATAAAGGTTTTATTTTTTAAAATAGTTATTTTATTTAAAAAAAAAAAAAAATCTTATATAATATTATAAAAACTCTTATTAATTATTATATCTAATTAATAATATTATTAAAAAAATTTAAAAAAAAAACCTTTAAGTTTAAATATAAATTATATATTATTATATATTAACCTGTAATTAATTAAGTATATATACTATTCTGCGCTTATATTATATAGCACTAAAAAGCGAAACTCCTAAGTAGTTGCTTTTCTGAGATATTAGGAAAAAAATTCAACACCTAGAGGCGCTTACAGAGAAATAAATTGCCCCGTACTGGAATCGAACCAGTGATCTTATCATTACTAGTGATACGCTTTACCACTGAGCCAACGGGGCTTGCTATTTGGGAGTTTACAGACATATTAAGACACTTTGCTTCAGTGTGAAGTGCGACAACCATGCCAGTTAATGGTAACTTACATGAGACCGCAGGTGAATCGTTTGGGTATGCGTCCTCCCTATGATCCTTGTTTAACCTTGAGTGTAACATAACAATTTGTCTGACGGATCTATAACATACAGTAGGGTGAATAAATTCCAGTGTAAAATTTCGTAGGAACAAACGACTTGGCAAAAGAAAATGCATGTCACCAGTAAGCTAGGAAGTGGATGATTTCAGAAGACATATGTTCATTCAATCATCACCTAGTAACAGCCGAGATATCTTTCAGCCCAAATCAAGCTCAAAAGTATTCTACATATTCAACCTTATCAAACAATAATCCCATATACGCATGCTCAAAATCAGAAATGCTTCGTTTCGCCAGCCGCCTTGGGCACCTCGCCATTCGCTTGTTCTTCGTCATATGATGGAGTTCTGGAGCCATAAGCAACTCGGATATCATCAATCTCATGACCGACCTCCATCCAGCGATCGCTAGTCGCAGGTACCGGAGAGATTTTGCAGAAACCCCAGTACATAAGCATCGAAACGATGAAACCGCAAAAGTAGTTGAGGTTGTACACGTAAATGGCACCTTGAGGAACGTTCTTTGCGCCGACGGCGTCAGCGAATCCAACCACGTTGATCACGATTCCACCGACGTAAGCAGCGTAGCCGCGCCAGTTGAAACCAAATGTGTAGTAGTATGGACCCTCTTTGCGAGCATCATATAGTTCTTTGACATCGACGTATCCCTTGCGCACGATGTAATAGTCCGCCACCATGACGCCAGCGATAGAGCTGAGGAACACACTGTAGGCGGAAAGATAGGTTGTAAACTGGTTGCTGTCCTTGAGGAGCTGCCAAGGGCAAATCGCAAGACCAATGACAGCGCAAATATATCCTCCACGTCGGATGTTAATCCAGCGGGGAAGAAGGGCCGTCATATCAGTACCGGCGGAAACGGAATTGGCGGCAATATTCGTGCCGAGCTGTGCAAGGGCGAAAGACGAAGCGATGAAGAAGACACCAAACCGCTCAGCTGAGCTTCCATCGTCGATAAACTTGTCGAGCAAGTCAAGAGGGTTCCAGATAGCCTCATCATACAAGACTGATGAGGCTGATGAGACGATAATACCGATGAACGAAGTAATCGCGAAACCGAACGGGATTGTGATGAGTTGAGACCAAATCGCGTCTCTAGGCTTTTGTGCAAATCGAGAAAAGTCGCTGGCGTTGACGATGAGCGTAGCAAAGTTGGAGATAGAAGACATGATGCCTTTGACAACCTCCCATCCCAACTCACTGCCATGGATCTTGTTGGGCGTCTTCACGATGGGGCCAATACCACCAGCACGCGAGATTGTCCAGGCAAGGAAAGTAATACCAGCAACGGGAACAACGTAAGCCTTGACAGTGAAGAGATGTCGAACTTTGTGAACAGGGAACCAGAGAGCTGGAAGAGATCCAACCCAGAAGATGAAGAACGAAACAAAGTGGGCGGTAGTCGTGCCAGAGTCCTCGCTAAACGAATTCGGGATGTTGCCGTATGATTTCCAGATGGTTCGAATCATGAGGTAGACGCAAGTTCCGCCGATATAACTCTGAACTCCGTACCAGACACAGGCTATCAGTGAGTGTTAGTGAGACATAGTATTAGCTGAGAGTCGAGGGTTGCATACCCATAGCGGCACGGTTCAGGACAGGCCACAAACTACCCCAGATGCCAAAAGAGGTTCTATTGGCAACGGGGAAACCAATGTGATACATGGCACCGAAGCGAGCGTTCATCGCAACGAAGATACCGGTGATACTATAACCAATCCAGACGCATAGCCAGGCCTGCCACCACGAAAGACCGTTAACAATCATAGACGATGAGATCATCCATGTGTTGATGTTGAATGAGTCGGCTACCCAAAAGCCGACAAAGTTCCACGCGCCCCATTGTCGGCGTTCCTTCTCGACGGGTTTGAGGTCATGGTTCGTAAGCTGCGTAAGACTTCAGTATAACTCCGTCTCGTTGATCGCGCTGCAATATACGTCCCGGCGAGGGATCGCAAAAGCTTGCAAGTGCCTTCATACCATAAGCTGAGTGCTTGTCAAGCCAGGCTCCGACTCAACGGCGACCTTGTCGGCCAAGACTCTCAGTCGGGACCTGTTTTCCATGGTTTCGATGAAGGCGATGAGAGGCGAGGACGAAGGAATTGAAACAAATAAGATTCTTCCGAGATTGGTTCTAGAAGGAACTTAAAAGCAATAGGCCAAAGATATCGTAACGCTGCCTTGGACGGAGGGTTTTATGACGTGCGGGTGACACCAGTAAGGCTGGTAGACTAGGATTAAATCCAATGTCACCAAGGAGTGGACGATGTGTGAAGGCAGTCTTGCCTAATAATAAGAGGAATTCGATTGGATCTTCTCCACCGTCTTGTCTTGGGTATCTGTCTGGTCGCCGAGGGTGACGGCAAGCCGGTATTTATGGCTTGAGGATTGTCATGCCGCGTTGACACGACCCCATCTTGCTTCAAGGTTATCAGCAGCCACTATCAGACTGATCGTCATCCCCAGACCCGGCCGTTGTAGATAACTAGCCGGCAAGGAACCACGCCAGGACCCTCGCCGCCGGCCACATCGATTGTGGTTGGTCGAATTGGGAAGTGGTTACCCTTCCCCATGCCGATGAGAGTGTCAGCACTTTGCATTTCCGTTTGTTTCAGCGTGCACACGATCAGCTACCTAGCTGAGCTGTTGCGAAAAGACGGGAGCCAGACAAGTAAGCATACCTAACCCCCAAGCTTTGCAACGTATAATCGTAGAGTCGAAGCACTTGTCACTATTTCGTCCATCAGGAGCAAAGATGTGGTACGTATTCGCTTCGGCATAATAAGACGACGCGGAGAGGTGACTCGAGTGACAAGGGACCCAAGTCTCGCCGGTGGGTGTCCCCCCACTTAAGAGACCCTAATTCATGGAGCAACGTCTGGTATGAGTGGCTGCTGAAGCGATTTCCGGCTCATATTGACGTCGACGTAAGATTTATCCCCGACATCGCCCATTTTTCTGGACATGATGAGAGCAAAAGAACGTATCCAATTGTCTATTCGGTCATCGTAATGGAGAAGCAAACCGTGCAGAGGAGATGGAGATGTGTGCATGAGTGATGCTCTGCAGATGCCCCAGGCCGCTATCAGAATCAAGTGAGCAGGAGCCATGCCACAGAGGGGCGATTACCCCAGGCGGATATAAGCGAAGCTATATGATTGGCCACATCGAGCTCCTTATCACTGCGACGATGCGACTAAGATACCGGTACTGCAGCTGCCCGGTCCAAGTTTAGTTAGTTCGGAGCAGCAAACGAAACTTTTACTCGATCACATCGAGTCAACCCTTTCTTTTATAGTTAAAATTTCCCAGACCACCACTTATCTGCCCTATCAGGTCTATCACCACGTTTATTAACTAGTAGTCACTGAAATAAGATCTCCTTGTCACCAGCCTTTGTCATGTCGGATTTTACCCGAAACCTTGTTGCCTGATTTCTCAAATCCCTCTCAATCTAGAGTTTCCATCTTAATATCGGCACACGGAGATCCTGTATTCATTATACGAAGTCACGATAACACGGTCCAGCCTCATGCCAACTTCCCTTTTCTACCCTTGTTCTAACATCAAAACAACCGGGCCAATTACAAATATCACGTTCAATTGTACTTTTCTGCTTCGATATAGATAATTGATATCTCGACTCCTACCTTGTAATTGGCATCATCACAAGCTCATGTGCAAGAGTCATGCCGACGCATTTCGGAAACCCAAGTAACACCGAGACATGGTAGCAATAAGACCGACACGTAACAGACCTTGACCCATGTATTGATTCGTGTTCGAAGGTCCCGTGGACTGAGATTGTTAGAGAGAAAAAAAGCAAGCCAGTGGACAACAATGCCGTTTTGGTGACCGGCCTTCGCACATCAAATAACCAAAATCTCCTAATTGGGCGTAAAACACAAACCATTACTCGATAAAACCACCCAACTATCACAAAACTACATAGACACCTTGCACCTCGTGCCAGTATACATGAATTGGATGGGTCGTACGTCTTGTATCGGCCCGCCTACTTCGTCAACTCACTTATTGGGTCATATCAGCCACCTCATACGATTTGGCCTTGTAGTGACAATATTGGAATAGCGCTCCGAATTCGGTATGATCTGAATCCTTAGTTTAAGGCTGGTGAACGACAGCTGCGTCAGGATCCGAGCCTTAGACCGTAACTACCCAACCCAAATAGACCACAGAACACCATAATGCACATTCAGACAGAACCACAAGGTCGATCGCTCTAGTATATCGAACAGCTACCCCCGCAATTGAAATAATGCCAATCAGTCATTATCTATATGCGGCAATTAAGTCAGTGGAAAAATAGGACCGAGTTATTGTAATTTCACCATGAGATAAGTAGAAATCTTTCCTATATAATGCTCTTGTGAAAAGTGTCACACTCACCTTAGGGTAAGGGTAAATGATTTCAAAACTGCAAGTCCTTGTAACCTGGCTGAGTAACGAGTCGCTCACTTGCATACAAAGAGACTAATAAAACAACATCACAGTTCAGCTTACTTCAATCCAGAAGTAAATGCACAACATCATTAATCAATAAGACAAGGCCCTACTGCCCTTTATAAACCCTCCGAACTTCAGTGTATGCAGAGAACTTAGTCACTATCAAAATAACATTTCTATAGCGAGAATGACAATCAATTGGTTTCTCGAACGATAAGATGGTAGGCTCGCAGCGCCAATGCTTACCTTATCCATTTAGCCAAAGACAATACATCATCAGTGCTCATAAGATGTGACCTTCCGAGATCCTCACGCTCGGCTAGTGTCACGGCCTGTCGGCCAAGGCCCAGGTTCACTGGTAGAAGGAAAAAAAGGGTCCAAAGAAAAACAAAACGGAAGACACGTGAATGGACCCAACAGCTGCCCCGCGATTCGAGAAGCCTTGGGATGAAAGTGTTAAAAGGTTAAACAAATTGCCAGATAGTCTTTAGTGTAATAGTTTAATGTGAAGCACTAGAAGGTATCATACGCTACTAAACCAGTTTTGTTGACAATTTGATACTTACTGTTTTAAACCTACTTACAGAGAAATATAGCATCCTTATTAAGATCTTCTTCAACAACCGGGGCCCACTTTTTGTTTGTCCCCCCACCAGAAACCATCATCACCAATTCCGCTTCTTTCCCCCGCCAACGTCAACTTTTCATCTCATCTCCAGTACTAAGCCGACCTACAATCATGGAGGACCAGTTGGTGCAGCTTTTCTCTAATACCCAACTGCCAGACCAAGGCCCCAGGCAGCAAGCCGAAATCGAGCTCAAGCGCGCACGAACGAATCCCGCCTTTCCTCTGTCTCTCGCCAACATCGCCGCCCATACCTCGATTGACACGAGTATCCGACAGGCTGCTCTCAGCAACCTGCGAATCTTTATCGAAAATAATTGGAGCAACGAGGAGCTTGACGATGAGCCCCAAATTCCCATCTCTGACGAGGTCAGGGGCCAGCTCAAGCAGGTCCTGCTCGACCTTGTCTTGAGCCAGGAAGAGGATCGCAAAGTCAAGATCTCAGCCAGTTACGCGGTTGGAAAAATCGCCGTACACGACTTCCCCGAACAGTGGCCAAATCTGCTTCCTTCGGTTCTTTCCGTTGTCCCAGCCGGCACCGATGCCCAGCTTTACGGCGCGTTGAGATTGCTCAACGATATCATAGAAGAGAGCTTGAGCGAGGACCAATTTTTTTCCATGGCCCAAGATATTACAAAGGCCCTGTCTCAGGTCACACTCAACGAAAACCGAAAGCCTATGCACCGAGCGCTTGCCATTTCCATTTTCCGAGGATGTTTCGACCTCCTGAACATGATCAAGGAAGACCACGCTAAGGAAGTTCGCGCCTTCGCAGACGGTCTTCTGCAAGAATGGAACACCTTCTTCATTAACGTGATGAAGAGCCGCCTTCCCGAGGCCGACCTGTCTAAAGGCACCCAGCCTGACTCTTGGAGCCACATTATTGCACTTAAGCTTCAGGTCGTAAAGACCCTTCTTAGAATTAGACGCGTCTTCCCCAACCTGCTTCTTCCTCAAAGCACTATCTTTTTTAGTGCCGTTTGGGAGGAGCTTACCCTTATGCAGGGTCCCCACGAAGAGCTTTATATCAACCAGGACGCTCAAGGACGACTGGAGGATTCAGACAACCTTCCATACACCTTGGACTTCCTTATCCTAGAGGAATTGGACTTTCTGAACCAGTGTTTCAGAGCTCCTCCCGTACAGGCCGAGCTTGATGGTCAGCTCAACGCTCATGCTTCCGCCCAAGACGTGCCCTGGATGATGGAGATCATGAAGATGCTTGTGGGTTACTCACGCGTTACTCGAGAAGAGGAGGAACTGTGGGATATCGACTGCTCCCTGTACCTTGCCGAAGAGACCTCTGTGACTGCTAACTATACCGCACGAACTGCTGCTGGTGACCTGTTGATCAAGATGGGCGAATGGTTTGACCAGAAGACGATCGATGGTCTATTTGGCTACACGAAAACTCTCTTCATCGGCGAGGGCTCCTCTTGGCGTACCCAGGAGGCGGCGCTCTACCTCTTTGTTATGCTGGTTAGCGACTTCCAAGACATGTCCAAGCCTATCCCTGACGCAGTCGCCCACGCCTACCTTGAGCTGGTCAACTACGCCATCAACCGACCTGAAGAGCCTCTCCTCCGCGCCAGAGGCTATCTCGTAGCTGGTATCCTTTGCCGATCTTTCGAGACCCCTGTTGAGCTACTGGACCGTATTATCGCATCCATCACTCAGGAGGAGTCCGAGGTGGTCCAGGTCGCCTGTGTCAAGGCCGTCGAGGGTCTGATTAATTCGGGCCGTGTGTCACACGATAGGCAGGTTCCTATTATCACTTCTATTCAGACCTACATGAACGGAAAGGACCCTAGCGATATGGAAGATGCGGATGAGCTTCTCGTTACCCTCGCAGAAGCTCTTCGCGCCGCCATTACACTGGATACACGCATCGCTCTCTCCAACGACGTGCAATCAGTTGATTTGCTCTTTATGCTGGCAAAGCTAGGTGCAAGCAACTTCCAAGTCACTATGCTGGTTTCCGAAGCCTTTGAGGAGATCGTTGGCGCTCTATCTGACACCGAGTCTTACACTGCGCTTTGCGGAAAGCTTCTGCCCACTCTTACTGGCGCCTTCGACGTTGCTAACCTTACTGAGGACAACCCCCTGGTCACGGTAAGCTACTACGTAAAACCAATATCAAGCTAGACTAACAATTTTAAGGTTGCTACCGAGTTGTTGGCTGTCCTGGCTGAGAACGGACCTGAACCGCTACCTGCAGGCTTTGTGGCCGCTACTTTCCCCAAGCTGAACCGCCTCCTTATGGAGTCTACTGAGGGAGAGGTTCTACGACCTGGATCCGAAGTCGTCAAGTGGATGCTCCAGCACGATCACCAGCAGGTTCTTGCCTGGCAAGACGCCAGCGGCCGTTCCGGTCTGGAGGTTTGCCTTCACATCATCGATCGACTTCTGGGTCCTTCTATCGAGGACAACTCGGCCTCCGAGGTTGGTGGTTTGGCTGCAGAGCTTGTTGAGAAGGCTGGCCAGGAGCGTCTTGGTCCTTTCCTACCTCAGCTCCTCCAAGCTGTTGCCAACCGACTCGCCACCGCTCAAGCTGCGGCTTTCATTCAATCCCTCATCCTTGTCTTTGCCCGTCTCACTCTTTCTGGTGCTCACGATGTTGTTGAGTTCTTGAGCCAGATTCAGATCAACGGCGAAAGTGGTCTGCAGGTCGTTCTCGCCAAGTGGCTGGAGAACTCTGTCAACTTTGCTGGATATGACGAGATTCGACAGAAGTATGTCAATACTGGATCAAAGTCTGGATGCTTGCTAACGAATTCAGTGTGATTGCTCTATCGAAGCTTTACTCCCTCAACGATCCTCGTCTGGCACAGACAAACGTGAAGGGTGACTTGATCGTAAACAACGATGACGGACTTATCAAGACTCGCTCGCGTGCGAAGCAGAGTATGTACCCACCAGTTCGCGACTTTTCAACCACCACTTCCATTCTAGACACCCTCTACACCCAATATGTTGAAGCCCAAGACGCTAATCAGCCCAACCTATCATCAGACCCCGACCAATATACCATCGTCCCTGCTTCTCTCAAGATCGTCAAGGTTCTCATCGAAGAGCTCCTGTCTGCATCTGGCCAGCGGGCTGCTGCAAACGCCGCGGCGGCTGCGGTAGCTTCTGCCAGCTTTGATGACGCGGAGAATGATGAGGAGGGCTGGGAGGATGAGGATGACACTCTTGACCTGAGCCTAGGCGCTACTAAGTCTGACCTGATGTCCTTTATGGAAGGCGGCCAGCGACAGCGAGACGACGAGACCCAGGCTTACCTGACCGACTTCTTCATCCGCTGCGGTCGGGAGAACATCGCCAACTTCCAGGAATGGTACAACATTCTCACAGAAGACGAGAAGGCCAAGCTTAACGAGGTCGCCAATTCAGCAGGACAATAGAAAGGGACTGCAAATGGAAGCAACGGATATTACGAGCCTAGCCCGGCTCGACGAAGGTCGTTGCGAAAACAACATTACGATTCCCAGGAAAATAGGTAAAAAAAAAAAAAAAAAAAATGAAAGGGAAGGGAACGCCCCTGTTTGGGTGGCAGATGGGTAGATAGCTAGACTTTAGTAGGCGAAACTGATAAAAAGGATCAGACAAGCCTGCCCCTTATGATGGAATATGAACTGTAGATAGACTTAGAAGAACATGCGGGCGGTTTATTTGATCAGCTACGGCTTTTGTTAGAGCCACGACAGATGTTACGACGAGAGCGCACCAGCAAACGGGGCCGAATGAGTAGAAACAAATCGGACATTATCATTCTGTTCATAGTTGCGTGTGCACGCCATTGGTGTCTATTCATACAGCTATTTTCTCTTTACCGCCGCCAGGGCGAGCAATATTCCATTGCTCCTAGATAAAATCCCAGCCTCTCCAGAATCCTCTCCCAAGTCCCCCATTAGATCCTCTGCCAAAGGGACCGTTTCCTCTTTCGTTAGCAGGACCAGAGAACCCTGAATTACCGCCGGGGCTAGTGGAATCCCCATCGCGCTCAGATAATATCTCCACCAAACCCTCCGCCAAATCCTCCACCATAGCCTCCTCCGAATGGATTATTTCCCCTTCCACTACCAGGACCAGGGAATCTTGGATTACCACCAGGGCCAGTAGGGTCCCATCGCGCCCCAGGAGGTGCTTGGGGATCGAAACCGGATGATCCGTCGCCTCCTTGACCTCCGAACAAGGGGTCGTCAAAGGTAGGGTGCATACCTGAGCCTCCGCCCGGTCGAGGTAATCCTCCGCCAAGGAACGAACCACGAAGAGGATCATGCGGACCCAGACCAGGCGGATTCAAGTCGTCGTGGCCGATGTTGTAAGGTGATCTACCAGGCATCTGAAGACCGCCTCGTGGGGGCCGGTTCATCTCATATTCATCTTCAAAGCCTGGAGGAGGAAAATCGCCGACAGGGTGAGGTCGAGGACGAGCCATTTCGGGAAGAGGATTCGCTGGTGGCGGAGGCATATTAGGGTTCGGCACAGGATCACCCCGGAAGGGACGGTTGGGGTTCTGTGCTTCTTGATTACGGCGTTCGGAGCGTGCGTTGGCTTCTGCCTCGGCGGTCTCGACGTAGCCCTCACTCTGGAGCTTGGGGATTAGTTTTTGAACAATGTTGACCTTGAGGTCATGTAGAATATCTGACGAGGTTGATTAGTATGCGATACCTAAGAACACGGAGAAGGGGCAACATACCGGCGATAGCCTGCTCAGAGGTAAAAACGCTTCGGAGCTTATCAGCCAGATCGCTTCGATCTTCTTGGTTGTCCTCTATCGTGATCCGAACAGGAAGTCCACTCGATTGCACGACATCGCGAACAGCCCTCTCAAAGCGATAGATGTTATCATCTCCAACGGCCAGTCCCCGGATTTCAACCTTGCTACCCATGCGATCAACGCGAATGACAAAACTCATGGATGACTGCTTGTGTGAGTACACGAAGCTTAGAGAACCAAAGCCTGAGTTCCATTGTGATGGAAGGCGAGGGGCCAGGGATTCGCATTCAGCTGTTGCGTTGGTGTAAGCTAGGTCTTGATGGGTATGTAGAGAAAGCTTACGTAGTTTCTTCTCCTCGTCAAAGCCTTGGAGCTTGAAGCCAAGGGCGGCGAGATAGGAATGGATAAGGAGGGCGATGACTTCATACGAAGATGCGAGATCGGAAGAGTCGTCATTGGGAGGATGTGTAGGTAGAGCATCTGCCATGCCACCAAGAATGGAGGCGACACTGAGGGGTTCTGACATGTTGACGGTGACTGTGACTGTAAATTACAGATTGAAATGAAACGTGGCGATTGATGATGTTGATGAGTGGGACCTCATCGACCTTTATGTACCTAGTGAAGTCTTCAAGGGTAGGTTAAATGGGTCTTAAGAGTTGCAGGATGGGGAAGCTTGGAGGTTTGGCAGCTGCGTCATGAAGTAGTTGCCTCTCAGCCCTATATGTGGATACCTTTGGGCATCGCGGGGTAGTGACGATGAGGCGATGCCGAGGTGTTTTACAGAGACAAAGCTGGTTGCCTACGGTAGATGAGGCATTGACTGAATACCAACAACTCTCTTGAGATGCATGCATCAGTGAAAATGCTAACTTACCATTTATTATACGTGTCACGTACCTACGTATTGACGTATTCAAACTCATCATGACGATGCTCTCACGTGACATCGCGTTCCACTCAACGCGTCTCACCACTTCTCCCTAACCACCAATCTTTCACTATCACCGCTCTATCCCAACCCTCATATCGCCATGGAAGCAATCAACCCAGGTCCCTCAATCCCTGCTTCTCAAGCATCTCTTCTACTCTCCTCCTTCACAACGTTTCTCTCTCTCGCCCTCCACACCCTCCTCTACCACCGCGCTCTCTACCCACAAACAACCTTCCTCACTGCTCGCGCCCTTAATCTCCCTGTCCATCAGTCCCGCCATCCCGGTCTATGTACATGGATAAACGATGCCGTATCCTCTGTAGCAGCACAGCTTCGAAAGGGCGCCGTGCGTCGTATTGCTGTCAGCATGCATGCCGCAAAATCGTTTGATGTGCTTGAGCGCTGGGTATTTGACGTCGAGACGTTTCCCGTAGGCTGGGGCGATAGGGAGGAGGCGACGTATAACCCTGTCATGATAGAGGGCGCTGAAGAGGAGGATGGTGTGAATTGGACAGATGTCAATGAGGCTCTCAGGGGTGCTCTTCGTCGTGTAGCGCATGCAGCTGAGATGATGCCTCCTCTGCCTGAGGGGAGCACTTTTACACTTGCGGTTGAGCTTCGCGATGAAGCATCTGCGCCTATCGGTGCAAGTACACCACGTCTTTGTGTCTCAGGAGCGTATCTTGACTAACTGGTTATAGCATCCTCAACATTGGATCCCTTCTCAGCCGAATCTTCAACCACCGACTGATACCTCTCTAAATCAAGGCTCTTCCCTTGGCGGTCAAAACACAACCCCAATTCGCTCTGTTCAAGCAGGTCCTCTATTCTTTGAATGTTGGATTGAGCAGAGCGACTCATAATGGTTCCCTCCAAGACATCCGCGCATTTGATACCCAAGAAACAAATAGATTATCGTCATCATGACACTTCATAGCCTCTAATTAATTCATCTTGCATAACATGACATTAATCCATTGCTCCGGTCCCAATTCCCAGACCCGGACCAAACCATGCCATGCGATCCTGCTCCCTACTCCGACAATGCCTAGAGTCCGCCGCGAAATGTACAGCCCGGCCGTCAAGACATGACAAAATCCTTGACTCATTACCATCAAAATCATTTTCAAACGCCCAAACAGCCTTCCAGCCAGCTTCCAAGAGGACAGCAGCGCCTACTCCGTCGTCCCCTTCAACGCCGCGCGCAGACTCACCATCTCGCGCTTCAGTCGCGCGTTCTCCTTCTTCATCCTTGCTGTCTCGTCGCTTTGGTCACGCAGTCGTACCATCAATTCTTCCTTTTCTTCTTTACCCTTTCCCTTGAGAGCCTTGACAATCTTGCCAAGCTCCCCGTTAAACTTCTCATATAGTAATTCGTTCTCTGCTACTGCCTCCTTGTATAATTGATCGATTGCTCGCACCTTGGCCTCGGCTGCCTTGACCGTGGTTTCCATGTCGTGCTGGATCGCATTGTGTTTCTCTTGCAGTTCCTGAATAGCAGCAGGAACGCGATCCTCTAGTTGCCGAACGGCAGCGCTCACTCGCCGCATATCAGCAGATTGTGAGCCTGGAGGTCGTGTATTGTTGACGCGCGCCATTTCCTCACCAATCTTGGATAGCTCGGATTTGAGAGAAGCATCCACTTCGTCGACAGCCTGCTTTTCTGTGTTGAGTCGTTCACGAAGCTTTTGTGGAGATTGCAAGCGGAGCCTTTGCGTTGCACGCCTGGTCGGACTCGAGCTTGGTCGCGGGGGTGATTCAGAACCAGGAGGCGCTGAGCGATACGGCCGCAATGTCGGAATATTCGTCGACGATAATGTCCTAGAGTGCCTGTGGGTTTTGATTGGTGACGTGACCCGGGGTGCCTCTTCTGTCGGTTGCGGAGGGCTTGGCTGAAACGGATCTGCAACGTTTTCTTTCTGCTTTGAAGTTCGTAACGTCTGGGCTACACCAGGGCTGATTGGTATTCTAGACGGAGTCGTGGCCTTGGGGCTCGCGTTGACCTTCTCTGACGTTTGCTTTGCGTCTTGAAGTGGCTGTGGTGATTCATCGTCATCCAGTGTAGCCGCTGCCATGAGACTCTTCAGATCTGATAGAGAGCTGCGGCGCTTCTTCTTGGGCGACCGCGGCGGTGGCCGCTCTACATCTGGCTCTCCAATTGTCTCCAATAATCGATGAGAGCTTCCAGGCCTTTGCACTTCGTCAAACGCCCCTGCTATAGGTGGACGATCCTTAGAGCCGGGCCGCCGTGAAAGCTTCTTGGGCAGTGTGTTGTCATCGATAGACCTTGAGCGGCCCAGTGATGCTTTGGACAAGCTAGATGACTCGCCCGTAGCGGGGTTTCGGTGCTTGCTGAGTTGACGCCACACTGATGGTCGCTCATCCCTGCTGTTTTGTCGCAATAGGGTGTCAAAACCAAACTTGCGACGCAGCGAGGAAGTATTGGAGACTAATGAAGGGGTATAACCTTTGCCACGGATCGCCGAGTTGATAGACTCAAATGTTGAGTTATCAAGGTTGAAGCTGTGGTTCAAGCCAGGCTCTTCAAAGATTCGATCACAGTCTTCCACAAGACGATCAAGCAAGTTGATATAGTTGGGGGCTGTCCCGTCATATACAAGCAATTCCGCAAAAGCAAGTGTCAGTGCTCCTCTGTCGCCATCGTTACCGCATCCGTCCAGCAGATCGGCCAAGAGTTTGATGAGAGCAGTGAAAGCACGACGATTCTGCGGTGCCATATCGCCAAATAAGAAGTTGACAAAATCCGCAAAGTCTCCTGGTACTCTCTTGTTAACACGAGCCTGGAGGGTATCCAAAGACCTCATTGACATGACTGGGCCGATCTGATCAGCCCAAGCAATGCGCAGGAACTTTTCAAATGCCACAAAAATGACCTCCGTGGGAAGATCCGCGGCTGCGTCGATGTCAAAAGGACTCTCAATAAGCCTGTTGTAGAGTTCGTTTACTGACAACTCATCGACCACGGATCGATTGAGCAATGTGCGGCCAATAATGAGACCCTTGCGAGATTGGAAAGCAGCGACATAGCCCGTAAATGTCTGCTCTAGGCGCACTAAAGGGTTTTCGGGACGGTTTTCCTCTTGAGATACGCTGTCCTTGCCCCCCTTTATGGAGCTAACGACAGATGCCTGGCTGTTGTTTCGATGGATCGAAGGCACCTGCTTGTGTTTCGAACTCACACTCCCTGTGTCCGAGACATGAACAGAGCTACCGCCCCAAAAGCTGGATAATAGCTTCACGGGGGATGATGCCAAGAAAGATTTGGTCTTCTCCGCCCTGGTTGTGAGTAAAAGGCCGTGTAGTGTCTTTGAGTAATATGAAACGAGAGGTGCTGTCAGTTGCATATTGGAAACACTATGCTGTGTACTCAATAGTTGGATAACTGTGTCTGATTAGCTTCGGAAATTCATGGATTCATCATATCAACAATGCTCACCTCGTCGTGACATCGTGGGGAGGAAGTCTTCCAGGGCAACATCATCCTGGAATTGCCTCCCGTTAAGACCAACCGTGAGCATCGATACCCGATTCATATCATTGGTCGCTACATTTACAACAATCTCAACCCCGTAATGTCCAACAGGCGCTCCTTTAGTGCCCCTGTCATGGTCGACGACCACTCGGATCGGGGCAGGCTCCTTGCGACCCTCGATGAGTTGGTCGGCGCCCTCCTGGAAAATGGCCGCGTGCAATCCCAGATTGCTATCTGGCATGCGCGCCGACCGTAGAGTCCAAGTGGGATCTTCTCGCTCCTTTTCAGAGAATCGAGCCTCGACTCTGGCCTTGACCACATCCTCGCCCCACTTGGCGGCTCTGGCTTCGTATATCTCCTGCAAAAGAAAACATCGTGAGGTGACTGCTCTGCTGATTCTATGCTCGCCTGGGTGAGCTCCTCTCATTTCTGTTGTTGAGGTCATCCAGAAGAGTGTGCCGTCTGCTGCCTCGGTGAATCGTACATCAGCCATATCATGCCACCCTGTGAAAACAAATTCGTAGGCCGCTGGACCGCCCGCCGCGTTGGTCATGGAAATAAGCAAACCAGCTGCTGAGGGTTTCTCGATCTCACGTAGAAGCTCTCGTCCCGCCATGGTTCCGCTCATCTTCTTGAGAATAACCACACAATCCGAAAAGAGGAGGAATATGCCGGATTTATCTGACTGGTTGAGCAAGGGTTGAAAGGGAGGCGCCAACTCAGTAAAGTCCACTGCTGCAATAAGACGTCCTTGCGGTTCAAGATTCAAGGGCCAAGCTTCAACCATATTTCGAAGTCGATTGGCGACATGGGGCTTATCGGGTAATGGATCGTCCATTGAGCAAATGTTTGTAATGATGTCTCGCGCCTTCAGCATAGGCTGCAGAGCAGGATGTGTCATAGGGATACACCCGACGATCTGATCGATGAGCAAGCTGTAGCGAGGAAGTCTCTGAACGGGCTCAATGAGTATTGAACGAATCGTTTGTTCGCCAGCTTGGGCCACTCGCTGCTTGAAACTCGACTGCTGATCGAGGAAGGAGTTGAGTAACGTCGGGAAATGCTGGCTGGCTTTAATGTAATCTTGATAGCACTCGGTAAACTTGGGAAACCATTCCAAGAATAACCTGGCAATGGCCAAGGCACCGCTAGGGTCTTTGGTTCGGCCGAGCTTAGATCCTGTAAAACTCGTCGCAGGCGTTTCCATATCCCTCAAAGCCTCCTCTTCGGAGTCATCCATAATCCGCCGCATCTCTTCCATAAAGGCAGAGTTGACCTGCAAGATACCATCAGCCGAACTTGGGAAGAGTTTCTCCAGCTCCTCCTCGGAGGGACTCAGACTACCAGGAGCTCTCGTTTGCGCACTCTCTCGGAAGTCAGCCGCAACATGCTTCACCAACTCCCTCACCTTGCCCACATATCGTTCCTCGGTTTCCACCAATTCGGTCAGCTTCATGCGCAATTCCACTTTCTGGTCCTTCAAAAAGGACTTGCTCCGATTCAAGGCAGATGGCTTGGAGGGCGCCCTTCGCAAACGACTAGTCGGCAAGAAGACTGGTTCTCCAAAAAGTTTCACTAGCGGTGTGTATCCTCCGTATTGTCGCAAAGTCGGGTCGAGGATATCATCCTCATCATCGGGCACGTCTTCGAGGTCGTCGGGCTGAAGCGGTACGATAGCGCCTGGCGGAAGAACAAGATCCAGGTCAACATTGCTGATGTGTTGGGTCTGAAGAGCGTCTTGTAGGGTTTCGATTATATCGGCTGTGTGATCGCTCTGGACCATGTCCTTAACAATGTCGGCAGCATGTTGCTCGCTGAATAGAGTAGGTCCACTACCAGGACGTCGACCTCGCGTAGGATATAGGTTTTTGAGGTAGGTTTTTACGCCATCGGGCAATTCTGTGAAGTACTTGAAGAGACCAAAGGCGAGGGCGCGGTAGACCTCATCTCCTTGAAACTCGCGGGGTAGAAAGTGGACGACACTGTAGAATGGCGAATTGGGCGAGATGGTGATACGAGGAAAGCTCTGGAAGCCGGCAGGAGTAAAAACGTGGACTTGGACTCGAGAGCTGTTGAGGGTGTAGTTTGCAGTAGTCGAGGGTCCATGGAAAAGCAGCAGAGGAAGATGGCCTAGTAAAGGATCGGCGGCGTGGTAAAGAGTGACATTGTCAGACGACAGCGCCAGCTCATCGGTAACGCGAACCATAGTGTCGTCAGAAGGGGGTGGCCCTTGATCAGGACGTGAGGTGTGTTCACGGCGGTCTCGCAGTTGGGCCGCAGATGGAGAGCGATTCGACGAGATGCAATGCGAGCTGAGCTTAGCCTAGCAGCGATCGGGAGGCGGAACAACGGTCGCCGAAGGGGGACAGAGAAAGAGAGAGACTTTAGTTGAAATAGTAACGAGTCGCCTCCTCCCTCGTCACGTACACTCAGATTCGCGCATACGGGCAATGAATTTGGTTCGTGGAGGGGGTTGAGAGAGTGACGTTGATCGAGGGCTGGGATTAGGATTAGACAGACGAGGGTTGGAGGTTGAGCTTCGCTTGTGCCGTCGGGAGTCAACAAAGTCGGGAGCGGAAAGAGTGGGTCGCAGGCGGTTTCGAAAGTAAACACACCCGCACTTGATCGTGCGTCACACAGATTGGCGTTGCATTCAACAGTCGATCAACAAACCCACGTGATAGATAACAACAACAGAGCAAGAATAACATAGGATTCTACAGGATATACTACGGAGAAAGTATTGTTTAATCACTTTCTCAACCATGATAATTGATAATTTTCTCATCTTGTCTATAAACCTAGATCATGCCATCGGAGAAAAAACAAGCTCGGTTGGCCCAGACAACATAAAGCTTACCTGTAACCTCCAACCTCCCCTCCCCCACTCTGCTATGAATAACAACGGCGGTCAAAAATAATTCAATGCCTAACCGCACCATGCCATGTCTACCTTAGGTGGGCTGGCGGGGACTAGCGGGCGCTCCCTCCCTAGGTTTTAGGCACTGACCGCTGAACTTTCAATGCCCCGCCAGTTGATACAGCAAGGTAAAGATAAAGTTCCGGCGCTTGACGTGTTCAATGACACCCAGCTATTTCCGCCCCTCAGAATGGACGTCCTAAACACAAATACCAACGATATAAGACATTGAAATAGTAAATGGGCTATTAAGCTCTACACCTACTACTATATTGCTTCACTTGTTCTGCAGCAACAGGCCAATGTCAATCAATCACACTCAAGACTGTGCTTCCTCCTCAAAGGCTTGAATAACCTCTTTACCAGCCCGTATTCCAGATCGCACCGCACCCTCCATATATCCCTTCCACACCAGAGATGTCTCCGTGCCAGCAAAGTGCAGTCGTCCATACGTCTCACGCAACGATTTCCCGCTATCACTAGTCATTGTCCCCGGCATCATCACCGGTGACGGCGCGCCCCAGATCCAAGGCTCCTTGATCCATTCTTGGATGATGATATTAACAGGCTCTGGTGCTTCGACACCAACAGTGTTAAACACACCGTTGAACTGCTCCGACACGATCCTCAAGCGTTCTACAGTCGACCACTTGGACCACTCCCTGCCTCTATCACCAACGACGAAGCAAGTAATGCTATACTGGCCATCCTCTTCAGAGCATGTATCTCTCGAGAAGTGAATGGGTCCTGCCTCGAATTCTAGGATGCCGCTGAAGCCAGCGTCGCGCCACCATGGCTTCTCAAAGACAAAGATAGCTTTGCCATAACAGCCTAGTGCAGTGCTATCGCCCAATGTCTTCTTGTTTGTCGGCAGAGGCGGTTCGAACGTGATGGTGGAGTAAAGGCTTGTTGGTACTGAGACGACGACTCTCTTTGCTCGGAAGTGTTGTCTAGGTTCAATCGTTTGGACAATGATGCCATCTGAGCCTTGCGTGATTGTCTTGACAGAACTGCGAAGCTTCACAGCTGTCTCTGGGAGCTTGGCCGCTAGGCGAATGGAGAAGGTCTGATTGCCTGTTTCTTGTCAGCTAAAGACCCCCTATCAAGGTAGGCTGTGAAGGTTCTGACCTTGTCTATTGCGCAGATATTGTCCTCCATCCTTTTTATCAGAAGCCATATTATCCAAGCCCGTACCGCTATGGAGATAATCAACCATGTACAAGGCGCTGACCTCGTCTGGTCCCACGCCCAAGAGAGAACAGGTAGCCTCCGCAGCGACCAAAGGACCAAAGTCGGGTCCCAAATACTTTGTACTCAGTTGCCCAAATGTCATTGAGTCCAGCATTTCAGCCTCAGGGTGGCTAGAAGGGTTCTCCGGGTCAATCTTCTCAGCCCATTTGTTCAACATCTTGACGAGTTCCTGGAATTGCTCGGATACATCTGGAGGCAAGGGTATATCGGATCCGTGTGGTAGCTGGAGGACATTGCCATCTACTTGCTGGTGGAGGTTCAAACCAGTGGCTCTCTGCTTGATCAGGTCGAAGCCAAACTCTTTTGCAAGCTTATACATCTCGCTTTGGTTGGTATCGTTGATCCAAGCAGCGCCTAGATCGACTTTGCCTCCCAAGGGAGAGGCCTCAACGCTCAGAGTCTTGCCGCCAACTCGATTACCTGCCTCTAGAACGATAACAGAATGGCCAGCTTCATGAATGTCGACCGCGGCGCGAAGGCCAGAAAGGCCTGCACCGACGACTACGACATCAACCGTTTTGGATTCGAGCGAGTTAGTAAGGGTCATCTTGGAACTGATGTATGGATTTATATAGAGAGCGAAGTGGACCGCGGATCGTCTGGATACTTATAACACTACATATGGGGGCGGTAAACCCTCCCTGAAGCTATAATCTGACATGGTGTGACTGGAAAAGGAGTCGAAATACGATACGATTCCCAGTGCGTATTCAAGCTTATGTTTGAATGGTTCCTTTATCCGGTAGATGATCAACCAAACCAGGGGCATTATCCACCCATATCTCAGTATAGCATCTTTGTTTACTTTGATTATTTAGTTCAGTGCATCGTTACACTCAAAATTTAAGAAACCTTAATATGACCCTATCAGTGTTATTTGTTCAGGTCTCAGCCTTTGTGTTTCATCAGGATATCGATCTTCACGTGGACCCCGCGCTCGGGTACAGCACTAGCTCTAGCTCTATCTAGCGCGGCATCTTAATCCACTCTAGGCTTTGATACCTTGTAAACACCGCGATATTACTCCCTTCTCGATTCATCAGTGACATGACAACTTAGTAAAGAACGCCTTTAATAACGAAGAATAAAATACTCATCATCACCATGTCAAGTCAATCACGCGGTACACCGGTACAGCACAACCCCTCTTCTGCCAATTACCGCCTTATCGAGCTACCCCCAGACCTTCAATCTCTTCTTGAATCTGACGACGCACCCGTGTAAGTCACTTATCAATATCCAACGACATCTCATTAAAAATACTAATCTCACTAAAACTTACTCAGCCTCACCATCGCATCTTCTGACACCTCAGCTCTTCTCAAAACACCTACCAAGACATATGCACTCCGCCAAAAGAACACTTCGAACGCCATGATGCTCCTTTCACCCTCGCCCTCGGATGGCACGCCTGAGCAAGGCATCTCTATCATTTCTACCATCAAAGAAACGGTGGAGCTAGACACGGTACCAGACAAAGCTACTGGGACATCCGGCGGTACTGTAAAAAGCATTGGAGGGCCGAAAGGGAAGTGGCACGAACGATTTGGAAGGAATAGGTAATGGACGACACATTAATGTGAGGACCACGAGACACGCAATTATCAGTTAAACGTTAAAACAGATCATGGTGATTGAGGTCAGAAATTGTCTACTTCGTATTGGAAATAAAAAAACTTCTTACTCAGTATCCCGCATCGTCCTTCTTCCAAAGACAACGATCGCTGGCTATATCTAAGGATGCCAAGAGTCAGTCCGCAGACCGAAAATAAATATGATGCTCAAAACCCTAAACGCCGATGCTACCTGACAAATGGCCTCTCGTTAGAAGGAATAAACGCCGTCTAAAAATCCCAAAGTGTTGCTCGCTAAGCCCCAGCCTTCAAATGTGCCCCTATCCACGATAAGTCGTCTTATCGACATAATCAGTCATGAGATATAGTGCAAAGCACGAGTCCCATGGAATTATGGTTGCATTTTGCGCTCAGACTCTGTTGTTACTGTCCCTGCCCTCGAGGCTGAGCGTCAAATGGCGGGAAGGCTTGATATTGTCCTTGGTACACACCCGGCACAGGAATCTGATTCCCAAAGTTCATGAATCCTAGGGCTTGTGGTTGCACCATCCCCGGGTTGAACATAATTTGTTCAACTGGAGGTGCTACTGGTTGCGCTAGTTGGACTTGTTGGGGTTGTGCTCGACCAGGACGGAGACGCCCAAACACATTTTTGAATTGATCTCGTATTCCACGATATTGTCTCTGCTGGTTCTGGTTCTGGTCCATGAGTTGTTGATTCATCTCCTCAACATTCAAGAGTTGTTGTTGTGCTTGTTGATTGATTGCCTGTATTTGTCCTTCAAATTGCTGCTGCTCTTGGTGATTCAGAGCGTGAAGTCCGGCTCTTTGGACGTCCTGTTGTGGGTTCTCGACCACGGGTACGTTTGGTTGCATCATACCATTCTCTTGGCCTTGAGCCAGTCCATTTTGCTGCTGATTCATACCGTCTTGTGGCCCATCCCACCTTGGTATGAACGGCATGTAGGCATCTTCATAGGGCATTCCCATGCCTTGAAAATATCGTCTGAGCATGTTTACTTCTCCCTGTCCTCGACCATCATTGGGGACAGGGCGGTTCTGACGCGCACCCAGGTTTGCGTAACGATCCTTCTTTTTTCGACGACGGTCATCCTCCTTAACATCATCAGACATCTTGAAGTCCAGAAGATCGGCTGCCAGGTCTGGGTTTTCCTCCAGTACCTTCTGCTTGGCCGCTTTCTCGGCCTCCTTGACCTCGTTTTCGTGACGCTCTTCGACGCTGTCGAATAAGGGACAGTTGCCTTTCTTGCCGCCTCGGCTTACGTCGTTGAAGTGTTGGTAATCGCAGGACTTGGAACAGACGTAGCACTGCACGTTCCTACAGCCTTTTCGAGTGCAAGTCATCTTGTTGCATCCAGACTCCTTGATGAAAGGAGTACCACCTGTCAAGACGTTAGCGATCAATATCGAAGTCCGGGAGTCTAAGGACATACACTTGTTGCAATTTCGGATCAGCGCCTTCGACATGGCTTCCTCCACGTTTCGTCTCATATCGACGCCCCTCTCAAGGGCTGCCTCCTCACAGGTCTTGGGAATATGTGTTTCGAAATTGCAGAGACGGCAACTCGTGGTCGCACACTCTGGGTCCTGACACCGAAACTCCCTGTTCACTTCAACTGGTGGATACTCTTCTGCATAGTGGCAGAAGGGACATTTAGCAAGGTTTTCCAGGCCAGCCATGCGAAGGACATCCTCTTGTTCGATTCGGTCAAGCGCCGAAGTCAGTTTCTTATCCAAGAACTTCCGTCGCTCGCTCTGGGAGAAGCTGCCTGTGCACCCATCTGTGGACATACACCTCAGTTCGTATCTAGATAGGCCGACTTCATTCTCAGCAGTGCGATGAGCACATTCGACACAGAAAAACTAGGTCTTGTTAGTTCAAAGTGCTGTAGAAAAAGAACAGCAGTGCTCTCACATGAGTATTATTTCCATTGCAGTGAACGAGTCGATTTAAAGGGGCCTCAGTAAAGCAACACTCACACTCGGTGACTTCACCTCTAGCTTTAGCCACCTCGAAATCGTGTAGCTCAGCATCCCTGTTCCGCTTTTTAATCCGGATCTTCTCAGTCGTGGTACGCTGAAGCA
Source organism: Fusarium sp. FL617 (assembly GCA_030142105.1). NCBI lineage: Eukaryota > Fungi > Ascomycota > Sordariomycetes > Hypocreales > Nectriaceae > Fusarium > Fusarium sp. FL617. Next base: position 1,493,906 of record JAREIL010000012.1, on the reverse strand, counting down.
GCCGAGCAGCTTGGAGTTCCTTCATCAGCATTTTCTTTATGGGATCTGGGCAAATGCTAATCTCCATTTCAATCCTCTCTTGTCTGTACTGCGGCGGTCGTACCGAAGGCGTCTTTTTGTATTTCCACGGCATTAGATTAACGTCATCCGTTTGGCTGATGATGTTGTCGAGAGCAGTAAACGTCGGGAGAAGATGGTAGCCATTTTGCGAAAGTTGCTCTTGGATGGCTTTTATAGGTACCAGGGGAAACTCTGCTGCTATCATTTGTTTTCTATGCCGAAGTTAACTTTAAAGCCTCCGCAGAATCAAAGCCCGATTAAACTTCATTGAGACATAATGAAAAACACACACAACCAGTGCCGACGCGGTAACCACAGTGACAAAATTCCACTTACACGATATTGACTTCTGCGTCCTTCTTGTCCAGAGCTGGCCGACCAGGGTAATTGTACTGGCGCTTCGCTTGCAACACCTCCTCGGAGTCGCCGTCCTGGTCGTCATATTCGCGTTTTCTCTTGCCGATGGACTGTTTCGGCCGCTTGGTATACGACTGACCTGACTCTTGGAGGTCCATAATATAGTTGACAACATCCTGGGCAACGAACGACAGTGGCCCCGCGACGGATTTGAGGTAGTCAAGACAAATATCGGGATACACAGCAGCTACTTCTTGGATACAGGTATCTTGTAGGAGCTGAGCTTTCTCATCGCTGTCCTGTTCGTGGTCCTCCATCCTGGTAAACAGCGAACACCTGCTCAATCCCTGAGCAAGGTGCTGAATACACCAAGGACGAGGGTTTAAAAGACGACGCTCAGCAGCTGATGTGTTCTGTAGGCCTTCGGTTGTTTGTTCGTAGTCGAGGGCGAGGTCTGTGTTGAAATGTTGTTAGAAGGAGGAGAGAACAATGCAGGCGGCGCACGAAGGAAGGGTTGAGAATATCTTCTCATCACTTCCATCGCGCTAGCCCGTGAATGATATTCAGGCAGGCGCTGAGCTCGATAAGCAGCACTGCCAACGGAATGATGATATACACAAGAGAGCAGAGCGGTGCAATTCAGGAAGGGGGATCAATGATATTTGGTGGTGCTAGTAGCAGCGACAGTGGCAGATAGGATGAATGAACAGTGACAGTGAATGCCTGTAGACGGTGCACTATCGATGGCCCGCAGCAACTCTTCACTCTGTAGATAGAACCTATCACCTTTGATACAGCTCTGGTTGAAAAGATCGTGAAAAGAAAATCTTCATCATGAGGAGCTGAAATATGTAGTATTGGATGAGAAGCGTGGCACGGTGATGATGACGACATGGCTAAACACCAAAAGCTTGGGTGAAGCCCATTGTTGTGCTGCCACGACAAAGCTTGATGCCTCTTGTTTCCGTAGCCTCGCGTTGTGTGTAAACCACTTGTTTATTTGTTTGTGTGTGCGGTGCGCGTTCGAGAGGGCATGCTGAACAGTAGAAAACGTTAGGGCTCTTACCTGTTACCATGAGAACCGATGGTTTATATTCAGCCGTGGTGCACTTTTCTCCAAGGCAGACGCTATTATCGAACGAAACCCGCTGTACTGAGTAAATCAAAGACTTAGGAGTAGCTAGAATCTGAAGAAAGAATTGGTCAAGTGGTGATGCTGAAGTCGGCTCGAGGTTGCTGTTTATAAATGCAGAGAAATTTCCAGCATAAACAAGATGATATTGAGTTGCTCGTCGCCGAAAGGCAATATAACGACGGCCTGGCTCCTTCTATCCCGTCCTTCCACTCACGACTCCATCAGACTTCGGATGAAAAGCGAGTGATAGATGAATGCGCTGTCCCAGTCGAAACTGCCTCGTTTCAAACCCCCGCTTCCACAAGCCGAATCAAGGTTCGCTCGCCTTCAAGAGTCACCAGTAACGATAATCAATGATATTGGGAAATACTATGCAAAACGAGATAATACTAGACGTCGGAGAAATATACGATGCAGTCTGTTGCTGGCAAGTTTATGTCGCCAGCCTGAAACTGATAAAACCCAATGTCGAGATAGCTTCGTTAAAGCGGACGCAAACAGGTCGCCCAGACCTCATGAGATGCGGAGTCAGACTAAGCGCGGCCGACGACAAGGCTCAAGCTTGAATACGCAACACGCTTGAGTTCGCAAACAAGTTTAGCAGACAAGGTAAGGTGGGATGAATCAAGATGTGTTGCTCCGGAAGAAACCTTGGGCTTAGTTCTATGTATTGTCTTCTAATTTGGGTTTCCGTTGCACCCAAATGATACGATGCGACATCCAATCTTGGACGGGACCCAGCGCGGGCCACCGCAGGCGTTTGTGGCTTGCCATGGATGGGCATGCTTGAGATGGATGGGAGATGAGGGGTTGTGTTGGTCATTCATCACCTGAATACGACCGGCCAGTCAGTCAGTAGCCGATGGTAATGGGAGACGGAAGAGCCAAGAAAAAAAAAGGCCTTTGGTCCTGGTCGAGATTTTGGATGGTAAACAAGCTGCCTATCAGCTTTCAACCTTGTTTAGTTAGGTAGTTTGAGCTTGAAGCATAAGCATAAGAAACAATAACAGAGAGTGTTTGCTTCCCTGAAATGCCTGTCTCAGACATCCGAAAGTTAAATGCTTCTACCCTCGCAAGGATTCTGAGTTTACACAGATGTAAACTCATACATAATTGTAAATGTTTGAGAGTAGCCCAGAGTACCTACATAACCTCAGACTGCGGGCTCAGGGGTAACTTAGAGTCAAACAAGTCAGTTTTATGGTAACACAAAATGCACGTGTCTGTCAATTTTCCCAACAAGCAGTGCATCGATTCGCCGCTTGTTGACTCACTAGCCAAGCCATGATATACCCGGTAGGCTATTAGGTACTGCAGAGGAACAGTTGCTGCTTACAAGTCGACAACTGACAGACAGATATTATCATTAATCATTCCATCACATTATGATCATAGTACAGGGAGAAAGTCTCCAGGCGTTTACCCTACTCGTCGTCCTCTGACTCGGCATAGGAATCCCCTATCTCATCGTCCTCGCCGTCTACAACATCCTCATCATAAGAGACCACTTTCCGTCCGCTCCGTGTTGACCGTCGAGTTGCACGCTCAGATGTTGGCTGCTTCTTCTTAGTCTGTTTCACCGGAGCGCGTCTCCTCGGCTTTGTACTCGGTTGCGGTGGTTCGGATTCTGCTTCTGATTCTGGTTCGGCGTCTGGCTTGGGCTCGGGCTCGGGCTCGAGCTCCTGAGGTGGCTCCGGTTCTGCTTCGGCCAGCGATTCAGTAACCGGTTCTTGTTCGCCATCAACCTCCATCGCGATGACTTTTCTGTGCTGTTCTCCTCCGTCATGTTCCATGACCAATCCATCGTCGCCATCGTCATCCTCGTCCACTGCAGGAAAGAAACTTGAAGTGTGATGAGCAGACGCTTCAGCCTCGGCTTCTTCCTCTTCCTCGTAGCCGTCAGGTAGAAACCCGCCAGCCATGTCTTCATCCTGTATCTGTGGTTGCTTTTTGGCGTGGGCTGTGTCTCTAGCGTGTCCAAACACCGAAATTTCATCCGTAATTTCTCCATACTCTTGACGAATTCGTTCTGCAATACGCATACCCATGAGGAAGCGACGCCATTGCGCTAGTGCCTTCTTTCGTCGTTTCTCATCTTCCTTCCGCGCACGTTCTGCTTCGTCCTTTTCGAGCTCTACCATAACTAGATCATGGTTCTCCTCCGCAATAACCACACCCTGAATGACGGGAACAGCCATACGGTGGCCGAATTCAAAGTCAACGACAGCTTCAGCATAATCGATCTGAAGCTTTTTGCAAACGCGCATGGCTCCGCGGAAGGGTACGTGTACTGCACCCTCAGGACACATATGCTCGGCAAATAAGTCGATATTCCTAGTACACAGTTAGTCAGTTGAAACAGAAGTTCACGGGTGGCACCATACCCATATTCGTTTTTGGGAATGACTCCATCTTTGATTGGTGGCGGAATAATCCAGTCTGTTTGCCCCCAGCTGTAAAGGCCCTGCAGGACTTTCTCTCCTGTTGCAGCTTCAGCTTCCATAATCTCTCGACGGCGGTTTATTGTGGCTGCGCGGTAGGGGACTCTCTTCAATGGTTGTTCTCCTGCAGTTGGTGCCCGTCCCTGCTTATGCCAGGTCTCGGCACTTTTTACGTTCAGGACATCGCTGCGTAGGAACACGTCTTCCTCCTCCACTTTGCCTCCTTTGCCCTTGTTCTTGAAAACCTTCACGGGCTTCACCCCAGGTTTAAGTGCCTCCTCACGCTTGAGGTGGCGCTCGAGAACAAACTCCTTGGATTGCTTGTAGTATTGTAATGTCTCTTGGCCTTCCTTGACCTCCTTCTTTTCTGGCTTCGCAGGCTTCAAATCGGTGGCCTCTTCCATCTCGTCAATCTCAGTGATGGGGTGCTTCTTGCTGCCTCGTCTGTATCCGGATATCGCAGTCTTAAACCAGTCGAACTGATCGTACCGCTTCACTTTACCATGGCGATTGTAGACGGGAACCTTTTCTGGTCCCATCCTTACTCCCTTGGTGCGGCCAGGAAGCATGTTCCGCTTCAGGTATCTGACTGTGACATCCTTAGCGGTGCCGTCTTGGGAATACCCGACAATGTATGCCATGATTTGGCGTGCCTTGTCAGCCTTTGCTCCACGGGGTTCTAGGGACTCGATGAGATCTCGATTCGTTCCAACCACATTCTTGACAATTGCATCAACAGGCAGATGTTTGTTCGTAACCGGAGACAAAACTTCTGTCCAATAGTGCGGATATTCCATGTCGCCGTCAAATTTCTTGGTCGAGATCTTTCGTGGGGTGACTTCCATCTCAACAATAGATTCATCGTCGGTGTCCTTGTATTCGAGCTCCAGGCCATCTGAATCGCTTATGATCTCAACTTTTGGTCCTGTTTTTCGCGTTGAAGCTTTCGTCGTCTGTTTTGTCTGTTTTGTAGGCTGCTTCTTTGTTGTAGCGCTCTTCGTAGCTGTTTTCGCCTTCTTTTCTGACATTGCCTTCGCTTGTTTTGTGCTGTCGCTCTTTTCGGGCTCGGCATCTTCGAGTTTGTTCCATCCAAAACCTAGACAAGGTAGATTCGCAACCATTCGTGCCTCTAGGCCTAATCCTCGAAGTAGGGCAGTAAACAGCTGAGCGCCTACATCTCGACTTCCTTTACATATTCGAGCGCAATGTCTAAAATCTTCCACGCCTGCGATCCTCTCCCCAAATTGCTCTGGGTCATGAGGCTCGGCCTTTTGCGCTTTCGTCAGTCGGTCCAGCCGTTCGAGAGACATATATCCCCATTTTCTCAACCCTGGCGTCGTAACTTGGAATCTTTGCTTCCACCAAGCTGATAGTGTCTGCATGAGTCGAAACAGAGGATCCCCATGGCTCATATCAATAGCCCCCTCCTCCAACCTTTCGGCCTCTGCACCCCAATCACGCGATCGTCTATCAGGGGCCTTTTTTCCCTTTCCCTTCGACTTGGCGTTGTCTTTGGTTGGCTTTTTGGGAGTTGGCTTCTCTTCCAAACCACTGTTGCGCCTCCATCGATCTACCTCATCCCAGAGTCGCGGGGGAAGGTGGGAAATCATGGTCGCCTGGACTTCAGGGTCGCACAACCAAGAATTTCGGGTGGCATTATGCCAAAGAAGTAGCATGACATGGACGCAGTGCGTGGCATGTCGAACTTTTCTCTCACGCTTCGAGGGTCCTTTCCTATCGAAGGCGTTTGTGAGTGAGATTCGGGTATCTCTGGTTAGCGTCAATTCCAAGTCTCCAGACGGGACCGGGGCGTCTGGCAAAGGGGCAGCTGGTGCTTCGACATCCTCAAACTCAATGTCTTCGTCATCCCCAGAATCGTCGTTATTGTCCTCGGATTTTGTTGGCGGCACCACATCCTCAAACTCTTCGTCTGATAATGACGTCAAGGAGCTTTCGTCGTTATCATCGTTATCAAACCCATGAAGTACTGAATTTGAATTGGGCGTCGCAGATGCGTCTAGGTCGTCGTAGAGTGTTGTTTTGCGCTGTGATGCTTCAGGCTTCTCCTTGGCTACTTTTGACGCTCTGCCCTCTCCAGGTGGCGGCGACTCACGCAAACGCTTGCGTGGTACAAGAGGAGGCATCCTAACGTCGTGATTGAGATTGTCGCATTATGCCAACTTAGATGTGATGGCTTGTTGAACAGAGAGTAGTGGGTACTCCGTCATAGAAGAGGAAGGATGTCGCGTGTTCACGTGATCCAATTAAAGCACTACCTTAGGTACCTAGGTAGTTGGTACTAAGCGTCTCGCTGCCTGAATGACTGCTCTTAAGTGGCTACCCTATTCTTCAAAATGGTAGCGTAGAGAATCCAATCTTACTACGTTATTCAGTTTGCCCCTTCATCTTTAGACTATACGAACTAAAGGCTCTCGTTGCAATTAATATACAACTCATATATCAATGCCTCAGAATTTTCGTAAAGGATAATTACATCTACATACTGCCATATGACGCATGGCAACTAGTAACCAAATCATCAGTTATGGTAAGCTACCCAATCAACAAAAAGACAGTCGATATCGTTCATTTGGTATCAGAAAGTGCCCAACGCCTGGCCATGCATTTCTATCGCTATTCCAGAAAACTCAACGATCATGCTTCGATCAAGTCGGGGGTAGCAGGTCCTACGCCTCGCAACAGAACCACAGTATTCCCACTCTGCAATGCTGTCCCGACCTTCTCGTTATACTCCAAAACCCTCCCACCTTCGACGTGGAACACACGTAGCTTATCCTTCTCGTCCGAACTTTGGTTGTTGATGTTCTGCACCTGCAAACTTCTGGCTGCAGCATCTAGGACTCGGCCTACCACCCAGTCCTTGTTGTAGAAAAACTCTCCCTTGGGAAACTTGGCTTTCGCTGTCTCCGCCTCAGCCTCCACATATATGTACACCCTCTTCTCTGGGGGTGTCTTGTCGTCACCCTTGGCTGTCTTCTTGAGGTTATTCACTGCAACAAGACGTGCCGTCGCAGAGCTAGGCTTTGGTTTGGGGAGCGCTCGGCCAGCTTGTTCCTTCTTAGCTGTACCCCATGCGCGTAGCTTATCAAAGGCAGATTTTGTTTTCTGGCCAACGTCAAACTGCGCGGGGCGAGCTCCGATGGGCACCAGGTTGCTGCAGTCGTGGTCCTCCCTTAAACGATGCTTCAGGCAGTAATCTCGGTTGCATGTCTGACAATGCACACCAGGCGTCAAAGATGTGCCAATCGTAGTCTTGCATTCAGGTGATGCACAGGGCTTTTGGGACACCTTGTCGCGGAGAATCTTTCCCTGACCGATAGATGGCTGCGAAAGCTCCCTTAGCCGCTTCCGCTCCGCCCAAGCACCTGGGTTTGTGCATTCGTGTGCTCTCTCTGTTCGGTGGTCTAGACAAAACGTTTTCCGGCATGACTGGCAAAAGAAGGGGAGAAAATCGAGTTGATTACAGTAGTCATATTCGCAGTGCTTGCCGATCAGCGTAGCCTCGTTCTTGTCGTCCATCTCGACGTAGCTGGTGTCTTGAGCTTCTGGGGTTCTTGATGACGCCATGATGAAGGTTTGGCGTGTTTAAGAGCGTTAAAAAAGGTTGCGCAAGCCGTAGGCAGAGGCGCTGTCGCAAGTCTTCGTAGACAGATGACAGATACAAAAGGCGGCGGCGAGGAAACGTCTGGAAGGGTCCGTGTATGACCAAGCTTGGCGGATTACAAGCGAGTTGCGCCACGAGCTTTGGCACGCTCAAAGTGAAAGGAAGCGAGCACGGCCTGGTGCTAGATGCAACTTGAGATTCTTGTGACTTGTGTAAATGATTCGCGATTTTGTAGAAAGCAAAAGGAGGCTTGGTTAATAATATCTGTATTGGCGCACAGCCACTTCGCAGAGTAAATCGCGGGGTCTTCTCCCCCACCAAGGACATGTGTACTTGGCAAGCATGCAAAGACAGGGGCCAAATTACAATTCAGACAACGTTTGGTCTATTGTGAAGTCGACTACGCATCGTCTATATGCTATCTATACTTTGTTTGGATATTGAAACATGAATTGAGCGCCTTCTATCTCCCCTGAACGCCAGTGTTGTTGTACAAATACTCGTATTACAGTTCCTTTTCCTTGACCGGCTTCTTGGCCAACAAGTCTTCGCGACCAGTCGCAGGCGCATTGCCTACAGCGCCCTTACCTCCAAATGTCTCGAACCCTTTATGGAACGCCCATTCAACTGCATGCTCAACTGGCTCGTCGAACATTGCTGGGAGGAAGGGAACAACCGCAAGACCCAAACCAATAGGGCCCCATGTTCGGAGAGGTTTGTTCTTCATGTTCTTCATACCTCTGCCGGAATACCGCACAACACTGTGGATTGTGAAAGCAGGCAGTCCCATACTTGCGACACTCTGGAAGATTGCGCGCTGCACCATAACAGTGCGGTAGTCCTCGAGTGGTGACACCGTACTCGGTTCGATTGCGCGCGTCTCAGTGGCAGACAGGCCAGTGATCTTCTCTTGTCGAGGAGTGAGCTGCAACTTCGGGTTCAACACACGTTGGTTGTGCCAGTATGACTTGTAACCTTCGTACGAAACATCGCCGATAAGATACAGCCAGGATATGCCGTAGGCTCCGCGCACGAGATTCGGGTGAGCTATTGGCCTAAACGACTCCCCTACATCAGACGTATAAGCGACATATCGATGTGCAGAGAGGAGAATCGTTCGAATTCGCGTGGCATAGGCTGCGTATCGAAGATTGGTATCCGTTGAATCGGGGGCGCTATGCTCGGTTAGCTGGCGTTAACATGTTCGCATGTAGACAGACACATACTAGCCCTCTCTTATGTCGTGGACGACATTTCCGTTCTTGTCTGTCTGATTGACAACTTGCTGTATGCTCTTGGGGAGCTGCTCTGTCGCAGGAAGCTTTTCGGCGATAGTTTCCTTAATCTGAGTGGTCGTTCCCTTCGTCTCCTCCGGTTTGGGATCCTTTGATTTACCCCACCAAGACATCGCAGGTGTTTGATAAAGATCGAGAAGAGTAAATCAATAGTTGCATCTTGAAAAAAAAAAGAAGACCAGCTTCCAAGGCAGAAGTAGCTTTCATTTTGACGGCCCGCCGCTACCTTACCTTTTACCCACTGCGCGCTGCAGGCAAGTTCAACCCTGGGTCTGGTGACGTTAGTGCTCCGTAGATCCGATTGAACCCGATCGTAGGTAGATATCCCGGGGAATAACCGCCGACTCCGGCTCGGTCCCCTTTAGGCCTGTAATTCCAGGCACAAGCTCCGGTCGAATTTGAGAGCTCGGCAAAGTATCTCAACCGCGACACTCTGAACATCCACCCATTGCCCTCCGTCCATCACTCAATTCGTCCATCCCGGTCTCGTTCTATACTTCACAATGGCTGGCGTCGCTTACTACACCATTGCCGGCAAGCAGGTCGGCGGCCACTACGTTCGTTCTCCCGCAATTGCTCCCGCCGTAGCTCTAGGACCTCTTTCGAAACTGACATGATAACAGCTGGCCATGGCCTGGTTGGCTTCTCTCTACGCCGGTGTCAAGTACGCCACCTCTGGCAGCCCTAACAAGCCCACCGCTACTGCCACTCCCCCGATCAACGCCTCCAGCTCCGACGAGGCTGATTTCATCAAGTGCGCGAATTCACCAGCTGATGCTGAGTTGTTATGGACTAACCGGGTTATAGGAACTTCCTTGACCAGCAGGACAAGAAGAACTAGACGGTTGAATCGAGGACGATGGTTGTGTGGTTATTTGGATGCGGTGTACGTTTATAAGTCATGGAGACATGAGCTGTCCATCGAGCCGGACAGCCGAATTCAGATACCAACAAAAGCCGGTTTCACCAATCGCGGCATAACGATCCTAAAGAAACGTTCTCTCTCGCTGTGAAGCACTCGAACATGCGCTGCTCCTCGATCCGACACTGACATAGCTGATGCGAAAACTATCAGACCTCGATGTTGATTCACTCACGTCCCCCATTGTCCTGTCGCTGTCCTGTCGATATTTGCCCCGAATCCTCGATATGGTTATGATGTGAGAGGAGCAATAACTTGTTATTAGTATTATGAGTCCGCTCAGTGTTGACGCTCTTATAATGACGTTCTGATGAATGTTTTGACATCCTTGCTTTTGCTTCCAGTTCACCAAGGAAACTTTAGATTAGTGCTATCCGTGACCAGAGTGGTATTCAGGACTCTATGATTATCGCATGTGGCCGGCGTCTTATCCTCAAGTCTTCTGATATGTTCCCTGATCATATTGAAATGTCCTTGATCAAGTGTAGATTCGAAATATTGGCCAAATATTCTCACGTCAAGTAATGTTGGCCTTTTCTTTCAACTTAGGATTATTAGGGACCTAACCTTCCGGTTTGGCAATAGGTGGCATTCATAGAACTTCAAAATTGTTAAGATGAACACAGAAGCATGTCACCACTGGTATATTGGACTTGGACCTGAAGTGTTCCAACGTGTACTACGCCAAGCAAGTTGCGCGAGACCAAAATACTTGGATTTCAGTTGCACGCCTGGCTGATTTTCTCCCAAGTGATAACTTAGATCAGTATGTAAAAACCGCCGTCTACTATATGGTAGCTGGTGGTTCCCGTTTCCAAACGAGTATGGGAGTTCGTATGCGATAGAGATAGGTGCACATAAACTATTGCACCAAACCATTTTGTTGTTCTCAAGATCATCTTCAAGCAGAGCTCGGCGTGAATGATTATTCATTAGATCTATTAAAAATGTATGTGCAATCCTTGCTCTGCAAACATCAAACTATCTACAATAGTACAACAAACGGCATCATCTACCACCTACGTACTCTAACGATGCCTGCCCTGATCGACCAAGCTGCCACATTCTTAGAGCAGTCATGAGAACCATGAGAGACCACCGCTCTCCTAGGTTTTGTTGGATACCCTTATCTGAGAACTCAATCCTGCAAGTCTTCCATGCCGCCTCTTTCCAGGACGCCATTGCGAGGTACTCCAACGGTGCCCTTATATCTCCAGAACGATAAAGCTTGAACTCGTGGCAGTATTTGGGATCCGCTGCCGCTTGTGGCGGAGTCATACACCATTCAAATTCCTCCCGTACAAAACTGTCCTGACCATTCTCCTCTTTCATTGTCTCTATTCCCCAACGGAAGACAACAGCTTGTTCCCTCTCCTCAAACAATGCCTGCACGATTTCTGTGGCGACCCTGACATCCTCCTCTGCTCCAGGTGCCGCAGATACGTTGACAATACTCTCCACAACGCCTGGATCAGACAAGCCATCCCGTAACGTCTCACCAGCTGCTGCTAATATCGGGTCTTTGCCGGAAGGTCCGTTATGCATAAGTAAACAAGGTGAGTTCGACGTGCGATTTGAAAGCCCGGAGTGTTCTGATACGGCAAACATCTTCGAGTTGGTTTCGTTGCCGAGGAAGAAGGTTCGCAATTTGTTCCATTGCCATGATATCTTCAACTGGCGTGGTAGGGGACGGTATGGCGAATTTACGCACTCGCTGACCAGGGCTGTGCTGGATGGTGTGAGGGAGTTGAAAAGGGCAATTCTGGTAGAGCTGGAGGTTGTTGACGCAGCTGTCGATGACCTCGCGGTTCCTGGTACCCTGAAATGTGATGACAGGGCACGCTCTTCCTCCAAGACGATATTCATGGTGGACTGGTTGTTCTGGATGTCCGATGTATAAGTCGGCGACAAGGATTATGTGTGGCAAGTAGTGCTAGCAACAAAAGCGTATTCACGACTGCGACCACGTCGTTTCTCAATCAATATCTCGCATGTTGATGAGTGAAAAATGCTGTAAACAATCGAACAAGTGTGCAAAGGAGCAGACATACAGTACAGTATATGTCCGTTAGGCTATCGGCAGATCGCCGTGCAGAACAAACTAGTGCACCCCTACTCGCACATGGAGCGGGTTTGTTCGAGAACTTTAGCCAAGTGGCGACATGGTTCATGCTAGAGCCGGGTATACCTGAAAAGGAAGTTCGCGGGCATGTCAAAAGCCGCTAGTCATGTAATCAAACCTCTAGTTTGCTATTATCAGAGTCTGATGAATCGTCTGAGAATAGCTTAAGGGGACTTCACATTGATTTGGTTTACTTCTGGTAAGAGTCGAAGGTAGACGGAGGAACTGCTCCACCGAGTAATTACTCGAGCATCGTCTCTTTCTTCACAATTTGTCAAATATTGGATAGGATCACTAACAAGCGTATACGCCTTCCCGACTTTGTTAATACTTCGGTGTGCTGCTGATTTACTCTCAAATCCACCTTGAGGGTCATAAGATTCCTTGCAAACTGTTGTAGCGTGAGGTCTATTCAGTCACGCAGGCGGTCTACTAAATAATCGACACTACCTAACTTTAGGATGAATTAATATAATATCTAGAGCATACTACAGGCAAAAGCTTGAGTAAAATGTCTGATTGATTATATCATCTCTCCCCTAAGTTAAGAAGAGGGTCGGTCAATTACTTGCCAATCCGCCTGTCACGAGAAGTGTGGTGATATGGATGTCGTTTTGCAATTAGGTAACATGGAAATTTGAACGGGGAACGGAACGGAGAGGAAACCCATGTAATATATCCCGGCATGCTTATGTCGGTGATCCTTGTGCGCATCCATGCTTCTATCAAAATCGCTCGAAACAAACGGCTAGTCATCAGTCTAGTACATTAGCGAGGAGGCAGATATCGAGGGTCTTGTTACTGAATATCGCTCTTTCGACATCGTCAGAAGTACTTCGTAAGGAATTACCTCGTAATGACAGTCAAAATATAACCGTTCTTCGTAACGTTGATTAAATGTTTATTTCTTGAATAAATTTAACGTCTTCCTCTCCACGTCAGGCCATAAGCCCATGCTTACTTAATCACCCGTTTGACGCACCTGCCTGAATTAATTCACTGGTATCGATCACGTGAGACGAGCGCCAGAGAATTCTCCTCCCCCGCCATCGACATTTCTTCGCCAAACTGCCATCAACTATCTCCTTAATCGAAACATCCCCCCTCCCGCAAAGCGCACGTCCTTCGGATACAACGATAGCCTCTCCATCTCCAATACCCCCAAAATCGAGAACCCACACCTCAAGGAGATAGCCGTCCTGGGCATGTCGGCTGCTACCACCGACCCGGCCCTTGTTGCCGCACCCGCCCCGGACCTCTCTCCTGTTGATGCTGTCGCTCAGGTACATGACGTCTCGCCTGTTGATCATGTTGGAGATCATGTTGGAGATCATGTTGGGGCATCGCCCAAAGAGAGACATTCTCTCACTCTAGATCAGCGCCGAGCTTTGCGCCGTTGGGCTAATAGCCAACCCATCCGCCCTTCACATAAGGCCTGCATTGAGTGGTTCTTCTCGCAGTATGGCCAGCAGATTAGCCAATCCACCGTGTCGCACTCGCTGTCGCCCAAGTATTCGCGTTTAGATAGTGACAATCCCCAGTTGTCTGGTTCTCGTCTGCGCTACGGAAACTGGCCTGACGTAGAGAAGCTTGTCCTTATATGGTACCAGCAGGTTCAAGCATCTGGCCGCCAACCTACAAATGAAGAGTTGGGTGACAAGGCAAAGACGATCTTCAATCAGCTACCGCGATACAAGGATGAGAACCCTCCCGAGTTCTCGCCAGGTTGGATCCATCGATTCAAGAAACGGTATGGGCTCTTGATCAGAAGACAACGACGCCACGGCGACGGTGGAATAAACCCGGCCGAAGATATAACGTATCTAGCTGACTGCATCCCCCGATTCATGACTGTCGCCTCCGACACAAGCCCTGCTGCAATCAAAGAGGAAGTCTTGCGCGTCGTTGGTATCGAGCCCAACCTCAACACTTGTGCACTGGTGCGTGATGAAGTCGTTCGCAGAATGGCTGGTCCTCCGCAAGTGCCGACAGCACCTCCCCCTATGATGACGCACGACCCTCCTACAATCCCTCCGCCTCAGCCTGATCAGCCCATCTATGCGGAAGATGATGCTGAAGTCGTCCTACAGAATGCCTTGCGCCAACTGCAACAGGAGGAGCAAGCTGCTGAAGAGCAGGCGGCCGCTGTGCGTGAGGAGCGCGATCGTGCGGAAAGAGCTGGACTCCAATCGAATAGCATCATGTCTACTCCCACTGGACGTGCCTCCTCTGTCCATCGCTACACGGCTGCGCCAGCGCATGATTTGAGTACGGATCTTACTCTCACCCCAATAACCTCGGAAACACCCATCACGCGAGACGAAAGACCTTTACGATGCCCTTTCTGCGTCAATCAGCGGATGCTGCGGTCTATCAAGGAAGCCGTCGAACATCTATCCACTCACGTCGTCGTATGATTAATGGCTCATTTAAGATATCTTGCAGCACGAGACTCATGCAAGAATACACTGGTTGATGACTTGAGTATGGAGTTAGGGTGGACATCATAACATGGAGTTAGGGGTTCTTATCACGCTGTCAAACGCAACTCAGCTATTTTAATGAAGAGCTTATATCACAATACGTCTTGCACGAGCTGAGATCATTCTCGTTTGCCTTGATTTTGCAGCAAAGGCTTGGACAAATCTACGCTATATAATTCAACATGGCTTACGCCTCGTTTATAACAACCCGCTCGCTTTCAACGCCTTCATGACCTCGTCATTCTCTTTCTGGGCCTGGGTTCTGTGTTTCTTGTGCTCACCTGGATTGATGTAGTTCACCCAGAACTTAAGCCCCTCTAATCCCTCCTCACGGCACAGCTCTCCTCGCTCTTCCCCCATCAAGAGTTCCTCCTCTGCGACACCGAGACTCCAGCCGAAGCGCTCAGCGGCTTCTTGGGCGGTGACTCCACGACCAAACTCCTGCCACTCCCAAGGTACATCGCGATCCGGTGGAAACTCGTGTAAATCTCGCAGCCATGCAAGTATGGCCCTGACCGTGGTTCCGTCGGTGCGGTCGCGACTTTGAACCACCATGACGCCACTGCGAAAGGTGCGCAGACGCACAGGCAGTTTAAGTTTGCTCCAAAGCCTGGCAGCTTTCTCAAAGTCCGCTGGGCTGACGAGTTCAACTCCGCCTCGAGCTCTATTGAACATGGCCCAGAGATCGACAAGTGTAATGATGCCGCCCGCCTTTTTGAGTACGCCTCTGGAGTCATCGGTAAGGAACTCGGCCAGGTTTCTGGCCAATTCTGACAGATAGAGAGATTCAGAGCTACCACCACCTACAATATCCTTTGTTGTAATGAGTCCAAGTTGACTCGCCGATTCTGCTAGAATGGCATTCTCCTCAGCAGACGCATTTCCTTGCCCGTTGTTTGTTTGCCGTGCGAATCGTTCTGCGAGTGCGATGACCTCCTTTGCGGACGACATGAGAGCCTCCAGATCTTCAAAGGCACTGCCAATCAGTAACTCATTGTTCTTGCGCATATTCAAACCCAGCTGCTCTAGTCCAGCGATGCCCACTCCCTTTGTTCGTCCTGTGGTACCAGCTGCCGAGTCGTTTGAACCTTCATCCGCAACCCGACTGCTGGGAACGGGTGGTGCATCGCGAAGAAGCCATTTACGCTGTGTCATAGAACCCTTGAGGCGCTCATAAAATATCTTTTCGCCCCCTCGCCGGAAAGAAAGCTTGACGCTCTCGGGAGTATCGCTTCCATTTTTGCCATTCTTGCTTTGGTCGAGGACAGGGCCCGGGGAATCAGTCCTAATTGTATCGGCTGCAGAGCTCTGCTGAATGGATGATGGAACGTTTTCAGAAACCAGAGGGCCACCACACATCTCGCAAGTCATTAAAGAAGGGTGGTTTGAGAAAGTACACCGAGGACACTGGAACGATGCAGACGAGTTCGGGCCATTAGAAGCGTCGGGTAAGCTCGATGTCGGCGTTTGGTCCAAGTTCTCAGAAAGGGGCCGAGTGGCCGGAGTTGGCCGTAATGGTAGGGGTGAATTAAGAGCTGGCGACGGTGCTGCACGGTTGGTCGCGCCAGAAATCGCGGCCTTGAGAACATGAGATAGTGTCGGCTTGATTCCGCAAGCTAAACAAGGTGGGAGAGGCGTATGCGCATTTGCAGAGGTTGGATCAAAATTGGAGGGGACCGGATTTGAGAAACTGCATATTGTGCAGACCCATGTTGCGCTTGTTACAGCTGGAGGCTCTGGAGGCGCCCGATAACCAATCTCTGAAATTCCTGGAGACCCCGGGGGGTTCCTTTGCGAGTTTGATGCATTTGAAATAGCACGGCTATGGTAAGATGATCGTTTAGGGGGCTTTGGTATCAGAGTCACCTTTGCCGATGACTTGAGGAAGCCAGCATAGAATTCATATCGTTCCACATCTTTCAGATCCAAAGCAACAGAGTTTGTGCGAGGCTCTTGCTTGTCAACATAGCATACTCGGTGTGAAGTCAAGTAAACCTGCCCATTCTGTTGATTAGGGAGCTTGAACTTGCTACACTCATGTCAACTCAAGCTTCATCTTGCCCCGCCAAAGAGCGACTTACCCCTCATACAAGCCAACGTTGTCCTGGACGAAGAGGAGCACCTCATCTGGAAGATAGGAGGGCCGTAGTGCGGTCGTCAAGTCGATATGTTTCAGAAACATTCGTCATGGAGGTGAATGCAAAGAGTAGAGGTATCTGGTAGGCCTTTTGAAGGATGAGCGATGATGCAAGTGGATGATGGCTTGCAGCAAACAGGCGCTAAGTTACCGAGAAACTGAACAATCTTCCACAATCAGCAAACAGTAGCGAAGATTGGTAATGCCCTTTCTTTGTCTCGATTCTCGTAGTAAATCCGTAATCCACGAGTTGAAAGGACTTCGATGTCGAGTGATGTCTTCCAAGGCACGCGAGACTTGACCGGCCCCTCCAGGGTTGTCAACGGCCCCACCCACTGTAGACGATAAGCTTCCAGGCTACCCATAACCCCAAGTCTTAAGCGCTCTATCGGAAGGCAGTTTTTCCGTGAATGAGCAGGACCACACCGCCACGGTCTCGCCTCGACCACGAAAATACCGCCAAAGAAACCTCCACATTCTACTCAACATCACCAACGCTCATCCCGCTCTTCCGCCATCTTTAAGCCTGGCATCATCATTTTCTTCCAACCCATCCTGTGAAACTAACCACCCGCACCGCTAGCATATCGACGCAATGATGCCAAGTTGGCCAGCGCAGCAAGCGCCGAGCGTAACTCAGCAAACCGTACCGACATCTTACGCCTACCCGACGAGTAAGTCATCTCCTAGACCACCCGCAAACGCTTTCCCCGACTCGATCAACCTGACACCAAACGCAGACCCAGCCTTCATCCCCGTTGCCGTTCGTCAAGGATTCAGTCAGTACGGAGCTCCAGCTGCTCCTTATACCGGATACGTGCCTCCACCGCCCCCGGTGCAACCCCAAATGTCTTCCGCTTCGCCCGTGAATGGTGTAACCCCGACACCTGAGCAAGCCAAGTCCAAAGTGGACTGGCCCGAATCTGTTCGGAGCTATGTTCAAAGATCCTTCCTCCCCCAGAATGACGAACCTACCGTGTCTCGCGCGGATATCGAGGCTAAGCTTAAGAACACCATCGGTACCGCAAAGGAGAACGGCACGTTATACACACTCGACTGGGACAACATGCCCCTTCCACAGGCCCTAGTTAAGGCCGAACGTGACACGGATGTCAAGCACAGTTTCCATATTCGCGATTCCATGAACCCCAAAAAGAGGAAATCTACCGATTTTGCCAATGATGACAACTCCCAGCCGCCGTGGCGTACTAACTCGCGATCTTCGCTCGAAGACCGCATCTCTTACCCTTCCCCCGAGAAGCGTGCTTCCATGGACGAGCCCCTGCCGAAATCAAGTAAGTTCCAGAAGGAAGCCAATAAACGCAAGCGCCGCTTCGAGAACGAATATAAGGCATTCAGATCACCCAGCCCGCCTCCGCCTTCATCTGGACCTATAGTCGGCACATGCGAGGTACTTGAGAAGAAATATCTTCGTCTTACAGCCCCTCCAGTTCCGTCTAAAGTCAGACCCGAACGTATCCTGCGTCAGACACTGGACCTTCTGAAAAAGAAGTGGAAGCGGGAAAGCAACTACTCGTACATCTGTGATCAGTTCAAGTCTATGAGGCAAGATCTGACTGTGCAACATATCAAGAACGACTTTACTGTTTCTGTTTATGAAATTCATGCTCGAATTGCCTTGGAGAAGGGGGATATTGGTGAGTATAATCAGTGCCAGACCCAGCTACGATCGTTATATGGCGCAGGCTTGAAGGGCAACCACATTGAATTCCAGGCGTATCGCATTCTTTATTTTATCCATACTGCCAACCGAACCGGCCTCAACGACACTTTGGCAGATCTAACCACAGCAGAGAAGGAGGAGAAGCCCATCAAACATGCGTTGAATGTGCGATCATCACTGGCGCTGGGGAACTACCACAGGTTTTTCCAGCTTTACTTAGATACCCCTAACATGGGTGCATATCTCATGGACATGTTTGTTGTTCGCGAGCGGCTTGCTGCGTTGTGCAACATTTGCAAAGCGTAAGTTGAACTACTCCATACATGTTATTGAATCTTTACTAACTAGTTTGCAGATACAAGCCGGATGTCAAACTTCGCTTCATCACTGAGGAACTCGGTTTCGAGTCTGATGCTGATGCTGCCCAGTTTGTCATCGATCATCAAGGCCAACACTTGTTGGAAGACCGAACGGACTACATCGCGTTTTTGACTGGTAAAGCCGGTGCCCTCTTCGAAAGTGCGCGCAACACCGCGTTTCGAAAGGTTGATATCAAGGGCCAGATCTAAACTCTGATTGCATCTTTTTCGGTTGTTTTTTTCTCTTCTTCTTTTTTTCTTTCGTTGCGACTTCACACCAACGTCTCATCGACTGAGGCTCTACCGTCGTTATGTTCACCGACGAAACATGATGATACATTCCCACTTTTGTGATATGTGGTCATCTATGTAGACACGACTCCGGCGTTTTATACCCCCTTTTCTGCTTAGGTGGCATTGAAATGCCTACCATTCTACTTTACGCCAACCTGGGGAAAGCATGCGTAGTTTTTTCCATGCTGCTTACCCTGGGACTTGATCAATTAACCATAGCCTCCATACCTGCATCCAGTCTATTATGATCGGAGGCGACACTTTTGTTGTATGACGAGTCACAAAAATTGGATGGGTGGGAGGGAATTTAGACGCAATGGACTTGCATGGGATGGGTTAGGGGACAAAACTCAGGATCAGCTCGTTCCTGGTCCTGTTGAGGTTTGGCGAATGACCAGTTGGGCTCGGGCAGTCATGATGTTGATGCTGGCCTGGTTGCTGTATAGCTAGCCTCAACTGGCACCAGGACGCTCTTGATGTAAGAGTTGGGAGTTTCGAGGAGTTATGATTCGGTATTCTTAAGTAAACAGCAATTGATTTTATTTCCGCATTTTATCCGTCTCGTTGTGTGTAATAGATCAGTTGTGGATTCCAAATAGATAACGACTAATGTGGAGCGGCCTTATAATAGTTGCTGTTTCGTCGAAGTCTTGAGAAAGTCTCTCTAGCCCGCTGGCTGAATGGTTTAGCGGATTGTACGTGGCGACCTGGTGTCACCCGTGCTGCCATTCGAATCCCAGTCATAACTACCTATTCTTGCGTCCTTGCGATGCATACTACTGTGTAACCAAATCACTGGAATGAACTCTTTACTGAGATCGTCCATCGACAAACTACTGTTGAAACTACTGTTGAACTGCCGTCACAAGGCCTAAAACTGTGAACTACTGTGAAAAAGGCCTTTGGTAGTGCCTTTCAAGTACTGTGGAGATAAGAGTGTGTGCTATGACCTGGCTCCCTCACAAGGGAGTTGCGCAGAGGGGCGGGAGGGCTTTCTCACTTTTTGTATTCCTTTAAAAATTCTATAGTAGTTTATAATATCGATATGCAGTTATTTATTTATGATCCTGTGTATTATATTAATAAGAGGTAAAAGCTGTGATTAATTTCTCTATTTATATATACTAAACTAAATTTTATATGCCTGTAGGTCTAGTTAGATATGTACTGTTATGAGTGAGGTATTTATTTTAATAAACAATATTAATAGTATAGAAAACATCTGAGTTGCTGTTGTTTTTCATCTGATAGATGAATGCTTGATGATTTATTATGACGCTACGGAGTATCTTTGAGTAAACGGCGAGAGAGGCTAGGGCATTGAGGGCGCATTGGTGAGGCCGGTCGGTAGGTAAACACAACGTGGGATTTAGATTGGGATCGAGAAACTGTCAGCTAGATTGGGCTACGGTGCTCCGAGACGCAGGAACAATGATGAACCCCTGTCAAAAGAGAAACACTGGACTAGAGAGCGATTTTGGCTCGAGAACCTGGGAGCAGGGAGTGCCGAAGTGTCGGAATAGAGAGCGGGTTCAGTGATGTCTTGGCTCAAGCAAGGGCATCATCAGTCGTCTCAAGCATTGTTCTTCAAAATGCGTGGTAAGTTGAGAAGATTTTCACGGATTCATAACAGCTACAGCTCAAGATGGCAGATGTGAAGCATCATGAGAAACATGCGGCGGGAGATTGACAACAATGCCACCAAGGTCATCCGTTGAAGGGGACGGGAGATTGACACTCGAGATTGGGACCCAGGACAGCGGTATCCGCAGACAAGACGGCGCCATCATGGTTTTTGACGGGGGACGCTTCCGGTGGATAAAGGCTCGACAGGGGAGGGATCGTCTGAATCATGGAATGGGATTGACGTGAAGATCAACATGTCGCGTGTGAAGAAGTTGGAGAGACACACGATAGTTGCATGTCGATATAAATTAACTGGCAGCATATGATCCCATCGTCTATATCAAGACTCTATACGCTTGTGGAACGGGACACATATGCTTCTGCTCCGTTCTTCTCTTACCATCATGGCGCGATGTCCAGACGCTTTGATGAGGTCTCAGCTTGAACTCGTCCAGCCATGCTTCAGTACTCTGTATGCGTGTGCGCGGCTTTCGCTTGCATAAAATGCTGGACCACCAACAGCTTGGGTCAGGTGGCTGTGTCTTTATGCGAGGTTGGTTATGGGCGTGTTGAGTTTTGTCATTGCCAAAGACTGGAATTGAGCCTTGTCGTTATCCTTCAAGGCGGCATTTCCTGTCAAGGCTGTATCAAGCAAGACTTGGTGCAAGAGAACAATGTCTGTACGGATTAATGTCGCGTGCACAACCTCCCCTCTTGGCCCTCTCGACCATCTCGATTTTGAATGCATGTTCAAAAGAAAACAGTCGTAGGCTCCGTTGATGCAATGCGATCGATGCGTGGCCCCCCTGCGCCGTGTACTTGCATCCCTGCACGCGTCTCGCTACTGGAAGACCTCCCCGTTTCTTCCAATCGTCCTTGAGTCGGAAATTTCTCAACCAGCATAAGCGTCTGATTAGCGGCCCCGAAGACGTGAGAGCCCTGTCGACAAATGTCTGTGTGTAATCCGGAATCATGGAGGGGTCCTGAGAAAGTCCACCATCATCCCTGGCTAATTTGCCCGCACACCCATGACCCGGGGATGAGCGAGAGGAATGAGACGAGACAGGGTCGACCGGTTGGCCCGAGTCGAGAGGGCATGGGTCGGATGTTTTTTCTGTCGTTTATGAGGGGTAGGATACGATGGATTGGTTCTGTAAGCAGGAAGACTCTTTGCTTGGAAGCAGATGCCCACCTGTAAATGCGATGTTTTTAGCTGTATGTACTCGGGTGGTAGATGCTATGTCCTCATGTTTAGCCCGCTAACTTTGTCTTGTGTAGCTTGTCTCGAAGCGTTCAATTGTGTAATGCATAGTCACGACGCCGCCGACTACAAGAATGCTCTAGTTGAGGAAAGCTGAGGTTGAGCTGCTCCGAGACGACGAGCTTGGCGGTTTCCAACGTCTCTAGAGGTTAACGAGCTGAAGGAAAATAGTGAGAGTGAGCTTGCACATGGACCGTGTTTGTCGTTTCTTAGCAGCATATGGAGCTTGCAAATAACATCCAATATCACTACTGTAGCTGAGAAGCTCATCAAAGCTTGAAGCCGCTGATTGGAACCACCAGCAAAGCCTCTGACTACTGGGCCACTGACCACCATCCAATCCATGGACTCATTCTCATCATTTCCAAACTGTGCTTATCACTTCGCATGCTCCGGCTTCCCTCTTACTTCTCGCTGATTTCCTATTCGGTTTCATTCCCAATAGTCTCTTTGATTGACATCCATATACCTATCATCCATCGTCACTTACAAGGAAGGCGCCAAGTTGTCAGAGGTGACCCCTCCATTCGATGAACCCCACTTCGCAATTTGGGGGCTTCGCTTTGATCAAGCCTTTTGCCTCTTGTCTTTTGCGTTTAAACTCTTATTAGACGCCCATAACTCTTCGCGTCAATACCATGCTAAGGCGCCCAAGACGAGCGTTCTAGCCTTACCCAATCGCATGCGTGATCGTCAGCCACAGACTCACTGACGTCGAATTTCCTAGGATCCGATCGGTCGCAGTTAAACAGTTCAATCAAAAGTCATCAGATGAATGCGAAGCAAAGCAGAAAAGAAGCAAGCAAAGTCAACAACGTTTACAATCGCTCACAACTTGACCTTGTCTTTCAACACCTTATCCCCTCCTCCTTCTCCCTCCTTTTCTACCTTACTGATCCTTACACAATCGCTTCCACAACGTCGCTCCACTTGAGCCAGCTTTTATGATCTTCAGCGCCTAAGGTAGCCATCCCAGCCCAGGCCACCTATTTGTCGCCTCCTGGCGTGTGCCAACCCAGCCCAACAACGCAACCTGTGTGCAACCCCAGGCACTCACTGTAAGGTACAGCGCCGTACCTCAAGGGTCTCCATCCCCCCTCCACTCCACTGCAACGGCGCCGCTGCACTGCAGTGGGAGTGGCCGTGCTCGGCCTAGTTAGCGGTTAGGTACCTTACCTCCACTGGACTGGGCTACCTGACGGGACAGTATTGTAACGTGCACCAACATCGGATTGGATCGAAATAAGGTAAGGTAGCCCAGCGTAGCCCAGCCCGTCGTCTCTACTCAGGTTATCTTGCGATTCTTGGTCCTTTTTTTCCACCCTCCACCTCGAGCGACTCACAACTTCGCAACTTCGCAACTGCCCAGGAGGCATTCAGTTACACAAAAATGAAGGTTCGTCATTGCCCCTTTCGGTGGCTCCTGTATTCAATACAGAATACTATGACTATGCCTCGCCCCTTGTCCCCTTCACAAGGCGTTCATCTCATCATCCTCATGCCTGAGTCAACCCCCTCCCCCGCCGCCATTCAACCCGCCGCCATTCACTATTTGCGCCGGCCTCACTGGCGACTTAGCAATAGGTCAGCCCAAAGCTAACAGTAATGCGCTTCGTACAGGCTCTTCGACGATCGATCAAAGGTGACAAGGACAAAGGCTCTGTCGCTCCCAAGTCTGCCGTTGCCATTGTTCCTCCTAAGAAGGTTGGTTGCCTCTGACCCCTACGCAAACCACATCTATGCCCAATACTCTACAAGCCTCAATAATTTCCACGTCGGTTTTGCCACATTAGGCACTGCCATCGTTTCACGACCACATTCAAATTAGTCCTTGAGCTCAGGCGCTGATGCCTAACCCAACTTGCAGGTCATTCGAGCGCTTTACGATTACGAGGCACGATCAAGCCAAGAACTCAGCTTTTCGAGGGGAGATTTCTTCCACGTTATCGGCCGCGAAAACGATCAAGACTGGTACGAAGCATGCAATCCTGCTCTGCCTGACGCCCGTGGTCTCGTGCCTGTTACCTTCTTCCAAGCCCTGGGTCGAACCGAGCGAGACAGCGCACAATCCGACGGTGGCCAACTCCCCGCCCCGACAAAGAACCCCGATCACGACTCTGGATATAGCGAATCCCCAGCAATGCAGCCTGCACCAGCTGCTATGCCACCCAACGCCATGCCCCAAGGACACCAGCGCAATTCCAAGTCGGTTGGAAAGACAGGTGCTATGGTTTACGGAATTGTCATGTACGATTTTGCTGCGGAGAGAGCAGATGAGCTGGAAGCCAAGGCTGGTGAGGCCATTATCGTTATCGCACAATCGAATCCTGAATGGTTTGTCGCCAAGCCGATCGGCCGACTTGGTGGCCCTGGCTTGATTCCTGTCTCCTTTGTCGAGATTCGAGACATGGCAAGCGACAAGGCGATTTCGAACCCGGGCGATGCTATAAAGCGGGCCGGCGTTCCTAAAGTAGAGGAGTGGAAGAAGATGGCTGCTGAATACAAGAACAGCAGTATCACTTTGGGCAAGTTTGAGGGTGGCCCTGGTCAACCTGGGCAGGGCATTGAGCAAGGCATGGAGCGCATGAGCATTCAACAGCAACAACATTCTCGTCAACCTTCACAGAATGGAGCGGTAAGAGCCACTCAAGAGAGAATACTGCACAGGAGAGTACTAACTGATTCTGAAGCAGCCCCAACCTCGACTTTCTCAACAACCCCAGCAAACCCATCATGTACAGAAACCTGCTGCACCTCTTCACGCACCCCTCCAGGCACGGATACCGCGATATTGCTTTGCTGAAGATAAGTATTGGTTCGTAATTGAAGCAATGCTAGAAGACGGCCGACAATGGGAGCTGTCGCGCTATTACGAGGACTTTTACGATTTCCAAATTGCTCTTCTTACCGAATTCCCAGCTGAGGCTGGTAACACGGGCACACAGAAGCGCACTCTGCCCTACATGCCCGGACCCGTCAACTACGTGACAGATGCGATCACCGAGGGTCGCCTCCACAACCTAGACGCATACGTGAAGAACATGCTCAACCAGCCCCATTATATTTCGAGGTGTAACCTGGTGAGACAGTTCTTTGCGCCTCGCGAGGGAGATTACGAGATCGAAGGCAATGAAAATGAGGAGGAGTATCGTCTGTCGCAAGCATCTCAACTCTCATCGACTGAGTCTCCGGCTGGCGGATCAAGACAGACATCCCAAAACAATCTCAGTGGTGGTGGATATGCTGGTCTCTCGGCGGCACCTGCACACCCCATGGGCCATGGACAGCCCGAGATGCAAAGACAGGCGTCATCACTATCACAACCTTCACAAACCTCGCTCAGCACGAGCATGCAACCACCGGCGCAACCAGCATCCGCGATGAAGATCAAGATGTATTTCAACGGCGATCTCATTGCCATCCGAGTCCCAACCGACATTTCTTTCCAGGCACTCTACGATAAGATTTGTGACCGACTGAAGGTGCCGGCTGGCGAAGAGATTCAGCTCTTTTACAAGGATGAGCCTACGGGAGATAAGCCCCATATGCTGAGCGACAACGATCTGGATATTGCTCTCCAGCGAAACGAGAAGCTGCTCCTCTTCGTGGAGGCCGTATGAGCGACCGGCTAAAGATGACGACAATGGTGTTTCAGCTTGGTTGCATCTCCACATGCCGGATTCAAGTTGAGGGCCGAAATACACTTTAGAGCGCGGCACATGGACCGACGTCGTATATTCCTGTTCCCTGAAACCTCGCCGTATAGTACAGAGCCCGGCACTTCGATAACGTGCGTTTTTCTCTTCCTTGATGGATCTACAATTTCTTCATGAGTCCCCGACGGACGACGCGCGTACCTTTTTTTCTCTTTTTGTCCTCTTCTTTTTACTCATTGCGGATTTATGACGACACGTCGGCGAGGAACCTGATGCTTCTTTGATACCATTTTATTAGCTGGACGATGCATAAGTTTCATGGCCAGTGTATCAGACGTTCGTTGTCTCTTCGTTGGGCATCAAACGCCCCCTTTTTTGCTTCTCTTATCCTTTTTTGAAAACTACCCTGTTCTCGAACATATCTGCCTTGAGGTAGATCTTTGGCCTTCAAAATACCTTTTTGATATCACATGACTGAGCTCAGTGCTTTTCTTCCCTTTACTTTTTTTTTGTGCTTCCTCGCCGGAGGTGGCAGGGCCTGAGAGGGCGTTTCGGGCAGGGATCGATGGCTGGTTCGAGCGGTTGCGTTTTATTGCAGCACAAAGGAGGGTGATGGTTGAGGGAAATCTAGGCGACGATTGTTGTGTTGAAGAGCCGCTTCGAAGAGGCTTAACAGGACAAGTTGGCGGGTGCTATTAACACTGCGAATGGCTTGCATTATATGTATTGCGAGAAGCTATGAGATAGGAGATAAGAACAGTCTGGCAGTGGGCGGAAAGCAGGAAGCACGCATATGCGTGATGAATGAAAGCGACAATTGTATATTGATTTAACCCTAGACTTGCTGCGTGTTAGCGTACCTTGTGAAGATTATGTTCTGACATTTTTATGCAACATTGGTTCGGTTGACATGAGCAGCCTTACATACCACCAACTCGTCTCAATATGGATTTCAATATGGGGATGAGAGCGACTATTATTATGACTGTCTGTGGTTGGAACGATGAGCGACATGGCTTTCTGTCTGAGGGTGAACCTGTACTGAACATGCATGCCGGGTATAAAGTGTTTAGATTGTTCAAATCTCAAGGCAAAGATTCGGAAAGGTGTCTTGAATAAGAAGCCTTTGTTGGCAGTGGAATCATCTCTGCATATATTTGAGCCCGCCATATCGGCCTCGATTCTTTCTACCTCTGCCTATAGCCAGTCTATCAAATTCTAGAAATCTATTGTGAGTAGCCGGTCATCATCGTATATGCTCTTTCCGCATTCCTTCATCCTTATAAAACCGTGAAATGCAACTCGTATGCCATGGATCATTACAAGATCAAACCAAACCAAATGCAATCCGTTGTTACGCAGCCACGTAACCAAAAACGCCAAAAGCCAAAAGTGTGCAGAGAAACCAGAATCTCGCAATCTCATTTAAGGGGGATATCGCTGTGGAAAACGAAACTCTTTCTACTCCAGCTTTGTCATAAGGTTCTTGCGAACCTTCATGTTGACCACGCCGCCGACACCAAACGCAGGGACAATTCGACATATACGAGCAACGGAGCTGATGAACCAGTTGCGGCGCACGAGATCCCAGCGGTCGCGCATAGAGATGACAGCGCCTCCAGGACCTGTGGCCTGACGGTTGTATAGGTCAAGACCGAAAAGATGCATGGGAGTCGAGATAAACTGCACCATGGCGGGCGCCATGAATTGCGCTGCGTAAAGACCCGACACACGCTTCCTGACCTCTTCAGAGAAGCGCTGGTCTAGGTAGGGACCTAGTAGAGGGGGCACATTGAACGAAGCAAAGATAGTCAAGCAATCGCGGAGCGCAAAGAGACCGTACGAAGCAAGAGGAACAGGTCGAGGCACAACGCCAGGAGGACCAAACATGCGAACAAAGACCTGGTCCTTGTAAATGCAGACTCCGATATTCGCTGTACTCGAAGCAGCAAACTTTGTTGTTCCGGCGGTGACGGAAGAGGCTGGTCGGTTGTTGACGGTCGAGAAGGATGTGTCGACGGCGTTGGCGGTCAGGTAAGTTCCGCCGTAGAGACAGAAAATGAGAGCAGTCGGCTTTGAGAAAAGGAGTGTATGCGGGCGGGTCAAGAGTGTTCGGAGGGAGGATTTTATAGAGTTGGCGAGGGTGTTTGCGCCTGAAGCGTTTTCCATGATAGAGCTGCCATGATGTCAGCTTATTTTGTCCCGTACCTTGGCGATGTCGGCTTTGGGCGTTCATGTCTCAACTTGACGCCATACAGAAAATACTCACCGGTCAATAATGGCAATGATGGGCGCTACCATGGACGCTGCGCTTGCAGCCGATAGAAAATCAGCGCCGAGTCGCGATGTCAAGTTCTTTGTGTTCCATGTGCTCTTTGTGGTGATTTGCTCGGGCGTAGTTGTCCCGGACAAAGCAAGTGCTGGCGCATCTGAATCCTTCATGGCTGCAGATGATATATCCCTGGTCCCTTTCTATGCTTCTCGTCTTCTTGTATACAGACAGGACTCTTTCGACTTAAAGGATACAGTGAAAGAATAAGACTGTATGACGGGAAGAAATCAAGGAAAGGAATCAAATCAAGCTGGGGGAATAAAAAGGAAAGGGCCACTAAACGCAAAAAAAGCTAGAGGAAGGACCTGAGCGGTTGTAGACTCCGAACCCCCAGTGGGTACCTAGTAAAGTGTTACTGCTAAAAGCACTCTGTAGCTAATTCCTCTGCGCTGGTTGGCCCCTTTAGCGTGAGCTTGGTTGGAGCTGAAGCTTTGTGACCAGGTCAAGTCCGGGGCGCCGAGATCGGCGGGCCGTTCGGAGCCGTAGACCGAGTTAATATCGGCGGCTTGTAGCGGGTACTTTGGGGGTGAAAGTCGGCAATGATAACGGCAAGAATGTTGGGATGATGATAACAAAGTCGACTCGAAATCGAATATGTTCTGATAAATATTCCCGAGGTTCCGTGGGTGAAAGTATCGTGAACTTGTAGCCAACCCGCGACTAGGTTAGCCTTTTACAAAAACACCAAAATTCTTCGCATCTCGAATCTTGACCGATTCTAGCCCGCATATGAATATTCTAGCTCTACTATTTGACCGCCCATTGAACAAAGCCGCTTCGAAGCTAAGCTCCCCGCAATACATCTCGCCTGTGACTTACACGCGATCTTCCCCACGCCGACGCTTGCCGCTCACTACTCTATCCCTGGCTCTATCTGATCGGTTATCTTTTTCTTGTCATCTGTGGCTCACCCTGGTAATCAACCTATCAACCTAGCCGATATGCAGGGCTGCCGCTTAGAAAGTTGACATACTTCTGCTGGGACCTGCAGCGGCATATGACGGCTTTAAGTAAACAAGCAAATAGTTAACACTAATGCGCCCTCAACCAGCAGATCATCGAATACTTGAGGTTTTACATGTAACTTCAGGCACTACTTAGGACAAATATATCCTAACTGGTTTAACATCCAAATAGCTCTGCTCAAGGTAGGACATAGTGAGCTTAAGCAACGAAGCTTTCCCTAAGGATATGCAATTTAAACTACTATTCTAATGCTGCGAGACTCCAAACAATCCAACAATCTTTCCTACAAGTCCATGAATCCACCCCAGCCATCTTCAGATTCTAGGATCGTTGCCGTCCCCATCCCAACTCATTCTTGAGTGGCATGGTCCACAAAGTCACTGATACCAGAGCCGTTGGTCTCCGTCTCCCCACTGCGACCTCTCCACATTACGCCAAAACTTCTGGAACGCTTCCTAGCCGGCCCCTCTGTTGAAATACCCACTCTTGACCTCGACCGATGAGACCCGGGCAGGAAGAGACCCAAGTCCAGGCTTTCCAATATTCAAGAGCCTCAACGGACCGGCCCGACCGTGAAAAGACCGCGATTAGGCGACGGTGGCACTCGTAGCACTCGAGCCACTACCGTTTCCATCTGCTTGCTTCTCTTGGATCGCCAAAACCGCCGTGGTAAGCTGATCAATCTTGCGGTTCAGCTCGTTAAGCTGCACCTCCATAGCTGTTGGTGCATCCATATCATCTTCACGCTGCTCCGTATTCTGGCCGTTTGCTCGTCCTCTAGGTGACAGCAGCGTTCGACGACCAACATTAGAGGTGGATCGCTTCTGGGTGAGCATTGCGTGTCTACCGTTGCGCCGGCTTGAATTTGATGGGCCCTTGAATCCAGCAAATTCGTCCTCCAAAGCTCCTGGCTTGCGGTACAATTCGTACAGCTTGATGACACTAACAATCGGCCAGTGAGTCGCCTTGAGGAGCATGATACGACCGGCGCGGAACTTCTCGTCAGCCGTAAAGAACAGGCGCCAAGGTCGGAAGATGACCAAGGCTAGCAAGTTGAATGGAGGAAAGAAATGGGTGAGTCGGTTACTAGTCGACGCCTCCAAGACATAGACGCTGTATACGTACAGATACTCCTCCTTAGCGTGGGTGATAACCCGCGAGAAACTGTTGGACAGCATACCAGTCAACGAACCCATCAACAGGAAGCTAGATAAGGTGATGAAGATAATCATCAGAGGAGGTCCGAAGAAAGGATCGATCTGGTTCATCACTTCGAAACCGATAGGGGCCGAACCGTAAAAGATCTTTGTCAAGATCCATGCCATCGACTTGAATGCAAAGACGTCACGACCCACGAGCGAAAAGGTCGTCAGAAAGCCGCAGTATACAACCACAACAAGTACCATGTATTTGAAGAAGTCCTTGCCCATCTCCTTCAGACACGGAATTAGCGTACCCCAGGCAGGGCTCAGACTGAGGATGGAGAAGATGCGAGGAATCATGAAGAGTGCCTCGAGAGCCAGAATATCAAATGCAAGGTCACTCAATTCAGGCTTGTCCTGAACAATGCCGATGATGCCTGCTATAAGTCAGTTTCTTGTATGTTCCCAGAAGAGCATGTTTCTCTTACGCAGAATAGCAAAAGCAAAGCCGATGGTAATCATGATCATGTCAAACAAGTTCCAAATGTCCGTAGCGTAGAAGATAGAGCCCGCATCAAGCCACTCACTGAGCTCATCATAGAAGAAGGCCGCTATCCAGAAGAACAGTATTACCTCAGGGATTGTGATGCGAGACTCATCTCGTACAATGAGTACAGAGTAGTACAGGGCCAGGAAGATGCAGAAGAAGAGGACCTCCCAGCTCTTGAGGTACTTGGGCACACGCAAGCGAGAAAAGGGGTCTGCAGTCCTAGGGTTATAGAACCGGACCCTCTTGGTCGAATGCACTGACAAGCTATCCCAAAAGATGATATCACCACTCCATATAGCAGTAACAATCTTTTGAACAATGTGCTGGCTGAGGAAACGTTTGGCATCGGCAATGGCTGCGATCTCAAGAGCATTCAGATTCTTGAATGATGAGGTAGGGTCGCTTTCATCTTCGTTATCATCTTCATCGGATGTCATAGTCAATCGAGAAAGAGAACTCAGAAGTTGATTCCGCTTCATGCTGCTTCCTGCAGGGCCTGGTCCACGGCGACGGTTGTCAATGGAGCGGAGATGAGAGAGTAGAGGAGCCGTCTCGCCAGCCTCCTCGTCGCCTGTATGACCATTGCCTGCTGCGTCTGCTTCGGCTTCTGCTTCGGCATCAGGATCAGGAATCTCGTACAGGCAATAGTTCACTGCCTCGCGTTCAGAAAGTCTAGTTAGGAAACGCCAGGCAACGATTTCGCAGGCATCTGCCCGAGACTCTCCTAAAGTACGATGGTCTGATGAAGATGCATAATGCCATTTGAGAGCACTATAGAGATTTGGTCAGCCCAAAAAAGTCCATATTCACACGAGGAGATGTGTTGATGTGTGGTGTTGCACAACATCTCTCATCGGGTTGAGGATGGGTTGAGCAAGTCTGTGATTGGCTCCCCCCTGATCTCATCTGCAGCCACACGCGCTATGAAAGAGAATGACGATGCAAGATTATTATGGCAGAGCCTCATGGGAAGAGAATGGGAAGAAGGAAACGAGGGATCGAAACAAGGATTGTTTAAAGGATACGTACAGAAGAGCATTGACAATGCCTGGGTTGGTGCACGTCGCAGCGAGATGATCCACCAAAACTCGCAGACAGCTCCCCGCAGCTGTGGTCCTCAGCTGTTCGAAGGTGCTTGGCAGCTCAATAACGTCGGTAAAATACCTAAACAATAACGTCTCAGCCACGTTGAACCCAACCAATGGCTCGATAAGTAACACTTCACTCACAAGGAGAGCTTCTTGACGACGTCACGGAAGCTGTCGTCAGCTGCAATGTCGGGTAGTTCAAGTTCGTAATCGTTGCGAATGGACACGGGACTGCCCTCGCGGGGGGCAGGAAGCTTCTTGGACTTGACCTTGATAGGCATAATGATAACAAATGCAAATAGGATGGTGTTGATTGATTAAAGGAGCATATCCTCCGCAGAGAGTTTAGCGATTCTGAAGCTGTCAAGGACCTCCCGCCGAAGAAGGGTTGGAGTTGTGGTCGGACGAGAATTTCTCCCGTCTCCTTCCTCTGCGTTGAGTTTATCACGATACGAGGGAGGAGGGATGCGGAGATGCGGGAGATGGGATGAGGAGGGGAGAAAGCGATCGTCCAATTGCGGGCCTGTGCACCGTCAAGTCGAGTCAAGTCAAATCGCCCGTCAACCAAGCAGCTGAAGATCTGATGGTATCACGAGAGTAAAGAAGCGGGAAAAGGCAACTTCTTCGGGGTTTCAGGAGAGGTCATTCATCGCTGCCCAAATTAAACCATCACTTTAATGAGCAGCTAGTGTCAAGGGTGTTTATTCTTTTGTGTCAGCTTCAGTTCCGCCGAGCTTAGCGCGCGCCGATGATCCTCTACTTCAAACGCTGTAGGCTACGATAATCACTACAAAAAAAAGCTCCAACCAGAGGCGGGCGACAGCCTCAAGGGTTCAAGTCAGAGGTGGAGAAAAAGGGTCCCTGGACAAAGCTTGGCACCACTAACAAGTGCTTGTCAATCGCTAGCACGGCGGATATTGGACGATCTAGACTTGTGAATCAAGGTGAATCAAGATTGTGAGAAAATGAAAGGTTCCCGGTTTCGTCGTATGCAAGCTCTGTTTAGTCGAGATAACCTCATTAATTCGAGCTCTATGCCATAGTCGTTTTCTGAGGAAGAGACTCTGATTAAAATATCCAGTCGCAATCCCGCAGACTTGCTGCCAACTGACTGGGTCAATAAGGTACCTTAGTTGGGACATGTAAGGTCGGAATACCCTCAGAAGGTACCTATTCGAAAGCCCCATATACGAACGAGTTTGCTTCTGAAAGGAGGACCATACCAACATTACATCAAACAAGACACCGTGCAGTGCCCTCGAGGAATATCTTTGAATGGAAATTTGCTGCCCAGAGTTCAACATACCTTAACAGGTTGTTGAGGGCTACATGACAAAACTCGATTAGTACTCCTAGGGTTCAACTCATGATTCGGCATCATGATAGCTCACTGCGCCGTCTCTTTTAACATATGAGGCTGAGCTGGAGACCACGTCAACTAATACCACAGAATACGTAGGCGTCGGCAACTTCAAGGTACGAAAACAAACGAGACGCCCAATAAAGACAACGATAATGGTGTCGCATATCTTCAACAGTCAGCAACGGATCAATTCTAGGAACGCCCTCATTAAAGATTCTCCACTTCAGCTTTGAGAATAGGCGAACCGACCAATGAACAAGCTCCATGAGATATAGCTGAAGAACATGAGGTTGTCAAAGCCACTGTTGCAGCGTCGACAGATGCCATGCAGAGTGGAACTCACCGTCTGCTTCGATGAATCTGACTGGACCGTTCGTCAAAGAATAGTTTCCCCAGCCTATGCAACTGGGACAAGAAAGCCCAAATGTCGGGGAGCTCAGAGCTTCACAGCCCCGTTGTAAGCAGATGGCTACACCTCGTTGGCTGAGCATCCGTTAGCTTTGGCGAGCCAGCGCGTCCCCGCCAAGCAAACCCCTGTCATGGGCCACCAAGACGGACAGTAAGTTCCTAGGGCTGGATCTGAGCCTCAAAGTAACATTGAAGCTCGCCAAATGCTGAATTTACGCCAAAGAATGATATCTCGTCGAATACAAAAGGAACAGACGAGAATGTTCAAAATGATGCTTCATCAGACAAGCTTATCAGCTCAAGAGCCACATTCACCACTCCTACCAACTTGAAGATCACACCCCCTAGATCCGACTTACACGACTTGCACCATGAGTACTACCACTTATATGCCAACCACCACAGCGGTCTCTTCAACGACCGCCACTTGCACAACTGCAGTTCCCGGAAAATATGGCCGTGTTCCTGTCGATGCATGTAACTCCAACTACTTTTTCGATCCTAGCTTTGCTGCCAATCTTGCATTCTGTGTGCTGTTTGGTCTGACAACCATGGTCCATCTCATTCAAGCAATCCTATTCAAGAAGGTGAGTGTATCAGAATCATACTGATTTTATCAGTCTCTAATATGTCGTAGACCTTCTGCTGGGTAGCAATCATGGGTGCAGCCTGGGAAACCATCGGCTTCGCTTTCAAGACTCTAGGAAGCCATCATCAACAGAGCACCACTTACGTCCTATTGGGCCAGCTCTTCTTCCTACTTGCTCCTCTTTGTTAGTATCTCGGAAACACAATGAGTTACTACCAGTTGCTAACAAGACTAGGGATCAATGCTTTCGTGTACATGGCAGTTGCTCGCATGGTGTATTTTCGCATGCCTGATCAAAAGCTGCTGGGTATCAAGGCCATTCGCATGACACTCCTCTTCGTCTGGCTTGACATCGTTCTGTTCCTTGTCCAAGGTGCTGGCGGAAGTATGCTCTCTAATACCGAAGACATGAACACCGTCCGTCTCGGAATGAAGATTTACATGGCTGGCGTTGGCCTTCAGCTCGCTGTCATCCTCATTTTCAGCAGCATCACTGTTTACTTCTACTACAAGCTGCGACAGCTCGAGGGACGAAGCATGGGACGCATGAAGTGGCTCATCTGGACCATGCTGGTCGTCCTCGTCCTGATTGTGGTAAGTACTTTGTTTGTCCAAATACATTTCATCAAGCTGACAAGCCCAAGATCCGAATTGTGTATCGTCTTATCGAGTTTGGTCCTGGAGTCAACGACCACAACACACTTCTCATTCACGAAGAATACCCACTTGGTCTGGATGCCACGCCAATCTTGATTGCCCTCGTATTGCTCAACGTCATGCATCCCGGTTTCGTCCTCCGCGGACCCAATAGCGAGTTTCCCAAGCTCTCTCGCAAGGAGAAGAAGGCACTCAAGGAGCAGAAGAAGCAGGACAAGAAGCGAGCCAAGGAAGCCAAGAAGGCTCGCAAGGCCGGTGCACAGGAGCTCAAGAATTTGTCTGTCGATGAGCAGTCGAACAGCAGTCGTGAGATGGTCTAGAAAGATGCGAGCGACAGTTTTTGGGATTGTTACTGACTAGTGGCTTCATCGTGGGGTCGTTGGAGCGCTTCCCGATTCAAAAGAGGATCATGTGGGTTCGGGACGGGATTTGTGAGCGGCTTAGGCGTTTCTAAGGAATGGGCTTTGATGTTAATAGAGGGGACTGCAGAACATGTGGCATGGGCTAATAGAGTGGAGGAATAATCGATATTCTTTGTTATTTTCCTTTGATCATAATCATGCGAGAAGTGCATTGGAAATACGGACAAAAAGTGGTGCAGACTTCGTATGAGATCTGCAGTGTACGTGTATCCCGATTTAGAACAACAGGTGAAACACCGCCACAGTTGCCAAACCATCATGGTGTCAGCTGATGTGTATACTTGAAGCAGATCTATCACTTGTAACAGGTGAGTAAAGGGTTAAGAGGGCCAGATAACTATCGGCGTAATAGAGCAGTTCTGACAAGAGATCGATAGTTTCCAATGACCAGGCTTGGTTTAATTGAATGATGCTCAAATTGGTGAAAACGGAAGAAAAAGGTTCGTGATGGGCAAGAAGGGATGCAAGCAAGCCACTAGCGACTACTAATGCACAAAGATCGATCCAAAAAGAGGGCGTCAGATATGAGACAGCATGCCAACGTGGCCTTGGCCTCTTCTGAGGGTGTGCAGTGTCGTAGGAGGCTCCAGGTCCTGGACATGAGATTGGCCACTGGAGTGCATTCAGACATTCCAGACACCAAAGGATTGTTTCCGGTTGCCGTGTCGTTACTCTCTAGCTCTTCGTCCTTGTTTACTCGGAAATGAGAAGAAAATCATCGTCATCTCATTTTTCACTTGTTCAATTTTTTTTTACTTTTACAACGTAATCCTAATTCGAAAGCGTCAACTTGCTTCGTCCTTGATTCAACCCCCAACCCCCCAGCCTCTCTCGACGCCCCAGCCTCCCCATATCCTCGCATAACGGCTGATAACTCGCTCTTCATTGGCCCCAAGTCGCCCCGGGATACACCGTCGCAGCGTCCGGAGGCCCGGTGGAACGCCCCCGGCTGCCAGCACTTTAAACGTCCTTGTTCCTGGTTCGTTCGTCAGCGGGCTATAACCACGATCCTGGATTCTTATCTCACCAAAACTCGCACGGTCATTACCACAACGGTTGGCCTATTCCTTGAAACGCTTGGTGGCTTGACAGGGAAATAGAGTGGCAGGGTTTTTCTCTCCCCCCCAGGCAGAATATAGAAGCAAGAAACCCGTCTCGAAACTCGGGACGAGCGTTCAGGGTCTTCCTAGTCCATTCCTCTTTTTTGCTCTAGCAACCGATTTAGAGAGTAAGAAACCCGCCGGCTCAACTAAACTGCACGGCCAGCCCACTCAGAAGTCTTGGACAGAGACGGACTCCTCGTAAACTCGTTACTCGTGTTACAGGCCCCCCTTCGTTCAAGGGCTTTGATTCCTTCCTCCTTCTTTCATCTTTTTACCCCCTTTGTTACATCATTGGTTACTCATCGTCGCCTTTTTGCGTCTTTTATCCCGTGCGCATTTTATTCAAACAAAGAGTGTCCTTTTCTCGTCTTTTACTTTGAGGTCTAGTATCTACATCAACCTCTAGTTCCACGACTCCAGCAAAACCCACCCACGATCTTATCTACACCAGATTACCGATCGACCAGCCGCTGCCAAACCATGTTTGCTTGAGATTGGGATTACGAGATTTCGAATAATGACCCCGGCCCATCTCATGGCGCGCCTACCGCCGCTTCTCGTCCTCTCTGGCTTCCTCAATCTCGCTACTGGCCATGCGCTGCCACAGCCGACAAAGACCGTCGACTACCATGAAATAAACGCAGTGCCATATCCCCTCGCCGCGACGGCTGCGCCCGATGATTCGTTTCTACTACGGCGACAATTCAACACCGTATGTGGTTACATAGGAGGCGATCCCGCGCTGCCAGCGACTTGTTCGGCGGGCTCGCATTGTGTGGTAGACGTTGATCACGGCGCTGTGGGATGCTGTCCTGATGGAGGATCTTGCACGCAGGGTGTATTCACAGGCTGTGTGGATGCTGACAGTGGGCCTCAAACGGAAGCGAACCCATATGTCTTTACTTGCCGAGGAAGCGATTCATGCTACAAGAACAGCTTCGAGGGTGGCTTTTTCCAATATGGATGTGGTTCAACACCTGGGTTGGCTACAAAAGTGGTTGCGACGGCTTCGGGCAAGACCGCTATTCAACTCACTAGCATAAACGCACCTCTTACAGCTTCGGCGACCTCGCTTTTTGAACCGACGACACTAGGAACCAGGACGAGGAAGTCTGTAACGGTTTCCTCAACCACAAAATCGTCTACAACCAAGAGCTCCACTACTAAGAGCTCAACCACGAAAACCACCGAAACCTCGTCAACTGAGTCGAAGACCTCATCACAGTCAGAAACTTCAACAGAGTCAGAAACCTCGACAGAATCGGAGACGGAGACGGAAACAGCGAGCACGGCATCTGAAAGCGCAGACCCTTCGGCCACCGACGGTGACTCTGCCTCATCATCCGAAGCTTCAGCCCCTGAGACTGACGGCGACGACAATGGCTCCAAAAACACCGGTGCGATCATCGGCGGAACCATCAGTGGCGTCGCAGCCCTCGCAGCTCTTGTCGTCCTGGGAATCTGGTTGTGGAAGCGCAAGAAGGGAAATACGCGCCAGGGACCAGGTGTGAAACAACAGGTGCAGCACGTTGGGTAAGTGTCCCCATGAGTGACCACTTTCTAAGTTTTTAGCGATTGAAACTAACAAAAATTCTTAGCCCCCCATCAAAAGGCAACCACAATTTTGCTCCGGTGCCCCCTATGCACGAGGTCGACGACATGCCCCCACCCCCACCGGTTCCCGTCACCAACCAGCGCAGTATGAACCCGATCATGGAGCACGACGGACCTTATGCAGAGCCATGGGATCCTCCAGCGGGCTACGGTTATTCAGCGACTGCTGTTGGCGGAGCCGCACAAATGGAGCACGATGAGATACCTCTAACACGGGAATCCGATGATTTCCAACACCCCTATAATTCTGGTTTGGGACGAATCAGTGAGGAAGACCCCCGGCCGGGAACAGCTATCAGCACGCCAGGCCACATGAGCAGTCCCCTTCAAGCGTATCCAGGTCCTCGCCGCGATGGTGGAGGACCTTTATGGCAACAGAACCGAGGACCTGGGTGGATCTAATTGTATATGATTTGACGAAAAAGGGCGACGGCACATAAACAAAGGCGGCAAGTGGCATTGTGACTAAAGGCTTGTTTGGGATGGTTTGGCGTTTTGAGACCAGCATTGGGAGTTTATATCCGG
Organism: Fusarium sp. FL617; assembly: GCA_030142105.1. Taxonomy (NCBI): domain Eukaryota; kingdom Fungi; phylum Ascomycota; class Sordariomycetes; order Hypocreales; family Nectriaceae; genus Fusarium; species Fusarium sp. FL617. The sequence goes on along the minus strand of JAREIL010000012.1, from coordinate 1,455,690 downwards.
GTTGCATTGTAATAAAGGAGGACTTGGTGACGAGCGGTTCAAGTTTCAGCGGGATAGATGGGCTTGGGCTGGTAATTATGAGACATGATGGCCACACGGTCATGAGAGGCAGAGCTTATCATGGTAGATAGTTATGAACATAAGAAATCAAGAAACATTATCTTGAATTATTACCCGATTCTCCGTTTATGTGACTCGACGCTTTACACAGACCCAAGATTACCGACTTTTGTAATCTAGGTCGAACAAGCAGCAGCATAGTACTTACAGTTCTTAGCCCTAATATCATTGGACTGGGTAGTCAGGCTATGTTCAGATGTTTACTCTTGATCAGGCCCCGATCGACCAGATCTTGACACTGGATTCATTAAACACTGTCTGGGCGTCTGACGGCTCTCCAAAGCCCCATCCTCCTGAGCACGTCGCCACGACAGAACCGCTCGAGTGTAGAGCAGTGCTTCCTACCGGTGCATCATGGGGTTTCCATTCCCATGAGGGGTTTACAACACCAACTTGGCTGCCAACGCCATCCCATACCGCAACACCACCATCGTGAGTTCCTGCCCAGACCTCAAAAGACGGAAACTCAGCATATGGATCACCAGCGAAGACGTCCATGGTCATCTTTTGCTGTGTAGGTGCGCTTCGACCTCGAAGAGTGCAGAGAAGTTCACCCGTTCCACGGATATCGTATACAATGATACCAGAGGCATGGCGCTCGTTAATGACAAGGTAACGACCACATGGGCTCCAGCGGACTTGAACGATACCTTGTCCTCCAATAGCTCCTTCTATTTCATCTGAGCGTGGAAGAGGCCAGTTAGCGACAACCTTGTCCGAGCGATGCACGTCGTACAGTCCTATCCAGCGCGTCCATGTCCCTGCAGCAACGATAGAGCCGCCATCGGCATCCATAGGTGAAGATGCTAAACCAGCGACTGTGCCCTTCATACCAACACCGCTGCCCTTCGCGATGTGCCGTTTAGAGGGGATTGTGGGTATGGTAAGCAGTGGACCGTCTGAACCTGGCCGTGTCATGTCAAAGTAATCCAGACGATTTGTCGAGCCGACCAAGAAATGCGACCCGGTGGCTTCCCACAGAATAGACGAGGGCGTAATATACTCCTCCGTCTCGCGACGTATTAATTTATACGAAGCAAGTGGGACAGAGCGCGACGCGATGCCATCATCATCGGGAGGAAATAGGTGATGAAGCTGAACAGGGTGATCGCGGCAGCCGACAAGAACAGTTTGAGTTGTTGGATCGGCGAGAGAGTAGAAGGGCGCTGCGGCGATTGTCTGGGAGGGTTCAGGGAGTAAGATTGAAGATTGACACTCTAGACGTCGCGGGCGAGAAGCAGACGGGTCGAGAAGATCTTCAGGGAGGACAAAGGTGGATATTGAGTTGAGAGCAGAAGAGACGAGGAGTGAGGTTCCGTCGGCCGTCCATTGGGCAGACGTATAATAGTTTTGCTTGCTACTCGCAGTAGGTTGCTCGTTATTTAGGCCATCCTCAGAAGGTCGAATAATTGCACTTTCGGCAACGAGATTTAATGACGGTGCTTTCTTTTGCTCCTGGAGATCGATTGGCTGTGACTCTAGATGTGAGAGAGCTGATTCAAGTGCCGGTTCGGGATCATCCATGGTGTAAGTTGAGTTGTAAGTTGCGAGATGGTGATGGGCGAGAAAATGAGGAACTAGAGTGGGGACATGGACCGATGTCTGTCACTTACACGCTTATCATGATCCTAGGCAATCTTGAGCTGTACCATGTAGCATCCAAGGGTTATGAAATTCTAGAAATTTAAGGGCCCTGTGTTGCATTTACAGGCTCTGAAACATATCTGGTAGCGCCTTTTCAGTGCTGATCAAACAATGAAGATGAGGCCATCGTCAATCCACCGAGAGCCGTCTTTCCCTCTATTCTCATAGTAACGTCATATGCATACGCCAAGACTCGGCAGCTTCCTCTTTTCTCAGCGGCCTCCAAGTATCTTTCTGCAGGGTCCAGCGGGTGATGATACCAAAGGGGCAGCTCAAGATCGTCGTTTTCCGTCTTGGCAGGTTCTGACATCTCTGAAAGAGGTGTGTCCTGGGGAAATTGAGCAATAACTCATGAGGTATCGAATACGGGCAGTGGCTGGTAGAGGTACCTTAGGCTTTCAGGTACTGCCGAAGGACACGTGAACTATGAATCTCCACGGAAGTATGTAGGCGAGATCCATTCATCTACAGCTATGATGATGGTTGGATGGATCACGAGCTGGATGCACCCTTTGAGTCCAGGGCAGGTGCTCGAAGGTTGCCGTTTCGAGCTGCCCGCTTTTAATGTACAGTACCTTAGGTAGGTACACAGGCGGTTCAATAAATATTCGGGATGTTTACCTAACTCCAGGCTAAGTTGCCATAATAACCGGGGCATGGTTTGGGCCAAGAGTGGACTAAAATGCCTGGTTTATTTTATCATCTCTCACCTAGAGTTTAGCAGAGTTCCGATTATTTGCTGGACCGCCCGGTACGGTAAAGTAACCTACCTATGGAAGGCAAGGTAACCAGGCTCTTAACATCGTCTGTCCCCGTCATTTGATTATATTAAGTAAGGTAACTTAATTAATTAATTCTCCGACGTTGCTCTTTCCTCATTTCCCTCTCTTTCCCTCTTCCTCTCCCTCATCATCTGCCTCTTTCTCCTCCTCTTTCACCAACCTCAACGCTCCACATCAGCATACCAAGATATCCGTATCTTGAAATTCCCTGTCTTTATTGTCTCAACAGTCGGGTTCTTCACCAATCATGATCTCGTAGCCTTGCTCGCGAGGAAGGGCAAATTGATATAACCTCGTATACCTCGTCTAACTCCGCTTTACCCAGTCCCAGTGTTGTGTTGTGCTGCGCTGCGCTTCCGCTATCTCCCTGCGAACAGCCTCACCCATAGAAATCGGGTACGCACCGACTAAAATAACATCATACGTCACTCCCCAGCAACGCAGGGCGCGCCGTTCTATCAATTCTATCCACACCAGACCAGCACCAGCACCAGCCCGTGCTCGCAAAGTCTTTGAGGACAAGACTGGACTGGACCCCTGGTATTTGTTCGTCTGATCTCGTGATTCCCGGCGGTCCCCTCTAGTCGCTCAGGGTTTCTCGTGAGCCTCTCTTTCGCGACACCTGCAGAGCCGATTTCACGTCCATCACGTCCGAAGCTGCGCAATCCGCGTTGTTATACCTCTGCGCGCTTTGACAAACATCCGCCATGGACATTTTTGCCCCGAAAGAAGACCAATGCGACCGGCTTAAGACGCCCTCGTATCTAGAGCTCTTCATATCCATGTATGGCTGCCTTTTGTACTCTGCGTAGTTCTTGTTACTAATCATGGTATTGCAGCGTCCTCCTACTCGGTATTCTCGTGTCCTACCTCCCTCAGCACTACCGCATCATATCTCGAGGCACCTCCGAGGGGATATCCCCTTATTTTGTACTGCTGGGAACCACTTCCGCTACTGCCGGCTTCGCAAATATTCTTACTGTTCCACCGTCCCGTGCTGCCATAGGATGTTGCAAGGAGCTCGGCAAATTCGAATGCGCAGCTGGCCTGCTTGGCGTTGCTCAGCTCGGCGCACAATGGGTTTGCTTCAGTCTCATGTTAGCCTTCACTCTCTGATTTACGTTATCCCTCAACTGACTCAAGTGAATAGCCTCGTTCTTTTCCTCATCTTCTTCCGATATAGACAAGCCAATGTCCCGCCGGAAGATCTCCGTGGAGACGCACCCCGATGGCAGACCGCCGTAATGGTCGGGCTGCTCTGTGTTCTTCACGGCCTCATCGTGATTATCCTGACGGGCGTCTTCTTTATTGCGCTTCCGGATCACCTCGTCTTTTGGGCCAATTTCCTTGGCATCATGGCCACTGTTCTGGCTGCTATCCAATACGTGCCTCAAATCTGGATGACCTACCACCTCAAGCATGTTGGAAGTCTGAGCATTCCCATGATGTGCATTCAAACTCCCGGCGGTTTCCTATTCGCAGGAAGCTTGTTTGCCCGACTGGGTTGGGAAGGATGGAGTACGTGGTTCATCTACTTGATTACTGCGTCTATGCAGGGATCGGTTCTCTTTATGGGTGTCTACTATGAGTACACGGCACGCCAGCGTGGTGGACATGCCAATGGTCACATCGATAGTGCACCGCACTCACCTGTGCAGCACTCGAGCGCCCCCCGAAGGCCTCCGCCAGGCAGCCGAACTTACTCGGAGGGCTGGGAGCGTGGCCTGCCAGGGCCTTTCACGGGTCACCCTGAGCGATACGCGGAAACGGAAGAGGATCTCGACGACATCCAAGAGCGCGAGGAGCGTGCCATTGAGCGGGAGAATCAGCCTTTGTTGAAGCCTGGTGGTATCGGCAACCCACACAGGACATACGACGCCACTGATAACTGATGAATTACCTTGGTTAGACAACAAGACAAGCAGAGGGAAAGGGTCTACAGCGAGCATATGATATACCATAATTATTTCAAGTCTTTTATTGGTATTTAGTTTTTACTAGGATTGCATACTTTTCTAGAATTGTACATTGTTTTCTTTCCTTTCCACCCCGAGATGTCCGAGTTTGACTCATTGTCCAAGTAGGTTGTGTGTGGGGGCCTTGATGACTCGAAGTCAGCTCGCTCAGGGTTGATATGCTTGACGATTGCATTCCTTGGCTACCCGAGGTAACGATTTCAAGGCATTTGAGCATCAGCTGATCATATCATTAGTTACAACAGAGTCTCTTGAATGATTTCGAGACAAGCCGATCCAAATACGCTGCCTTGTCGAGCTCATGCTCCAACATCGATAGCTTCTGATGGAGCAATAGAGGCCCCCAGTCCCGACAGGACCCCCCCGCCCCGCGGCGACGGGTGACTCGCATCGCCTGCAGTGGGTCCTTGCCCCCTGTGGGATGCGGTCGAGTTCTGATTGGTCTCTTGTCAACTATGATGTGGGATGAATCACCGCGTGTCATGGTTCGCTTGATGAACGTATCGATTCCCCATGTGAGAGGAGGGCATCCAATCCCAATCCCGTTGCGGACAATCAAGTAAACCACCATTATCTGTCCATCCCCTACCGGAGCCATTTCTCCTTCTTTCTTCATCCCTAAACTCCTAAGTTAGAGAGATCCCTTTTCCTTATCCAAGATTGCCATTGTCTTTCAAGGCGGCCATTGGGAGCTCCATCTTACTCTTTAATCGGCCCTCATATCATCGAGAGTGTCCTTATCGCACGCCTCCTATCGGCAACGCTCATCCCCCCGCGAGTCTTATCATCATGGCTATCTACAGCTCCGTCCCGCCGCTCGAACAGCAGCCCGCCACAACCGCAACCCCTACTCCTACTGTGACGAATCCTCCAGTATCGGCCGTTCAGGTTCAATCGCCTCCCACGCCAGTTAAGAATTCGGGTATCGATATTGACGCCTGGACTATTTCGGCTCTTCAATCCCTCAGCGTTTCCCCCGTCGCACGTGGAACTGGCACCCCGCTTGCCATTCCCATTGATGAAACTGTCAAGGCCAAGCGCGAATCGCCCGAGCGCATTGTCAGTTTTGATGAACATGAGGTACCGACGTCGACTCCACGACGCCCACCTTCCAGAAGGGATAGTCAGCGAAGGCGTGAGCTGCTCCTCAAGGGCAATGAGGGAAGCCGTCAGCGTCGTCGCTGGGAGAATGGTATGGCACTATCATTGATGTGGAAGCAGTTTGCTGTTTGAGGTGCTTCCCTTTGCGCTGCATCATACTGATCGTTGGTTTCATTGTATTAGACCGCTTGATGCACGTTCCGAACGTTCAGCCTCCCCTGCCGTCCGATTACGAAGTTCATCCCACACATCCCATCCATCGAGTTCCCTACCAACTTGCGCAGTTCTGGGACCGTGGTGTGCGCCAGCGTGTCGAAGACAAGACCATTCGTCTTCAAACTGAGCGAAAGAAGCAGCAGCTCAAAACAGGTAGAGCCACTGGACTTGGCGCCGGTGAAGTGCCTCGCGATTTGCGCGAGGCGACTAAGCGTAGCCCCGTTGTGCGCACTTGGGTGCGCTCCCTGGAAGAGCCTGTACGACAATATCTTGTTGGCCAGCAGGCCATGGCCGAGGCAGAGGCTATCGCTGCTGATGAGGACGCGGATAGTGCGGCCGAGCAGATGGACTCGGACGATGAGGAAATTGTGTTCGTCGGTAGGAACGGCGCCATGAGGGAGCTGAGGGAGAAGAAGGCATCGTGGAAACATGCGCATCGAGAGGTGTCGCAGGAGACGATCGATTCGGGCATGGTGTTTGATTCGTTCGGCACCGACGAAAGCGCTGCCTTCAAGTGAGTTCTTCCGTGCTGCAATCACGCCTATTTCTAACAAGATTCAGACGCTGGCTTACACACGCCATTTCCGACTACTACGGTATCGAATCCCGCTCAATCAATCTAACAAATCCAACGCGCCGAGTCGTCTACGTCGGCTTGAAGACATCGCAGGCCTTGAGGACGCTACCTCGTCCCATGTGGGAGGTTTGCTGAACGATTCAGGCTGTTCGTTTGTTCCAAGGGTACCAGACCCGTTCCCATAGTTTTATGGATAGCATGATTAGACGTAGAAACGTAGACGGTAAGCATGGGTATGGGGCAATAGAAGCCATCTCGCCGATCTCGGTGGGCACAAACCTCTTGTACTGCGATGTGGTGTTGCTTGCAAAAGGCTGAAAATGCTTCCCGGGTGTGATCAGCTTTGTTTTAACGACACTGTGGTGACTGTTATCTCAGTAAGTGCCCTTCCACCTTGAATGCTACCTTGTCATATGAGCCTATATCGCACTAGAAAACTATGACGAGATTGTAGAGTGGATTTCCTTCATAATAAGGAGAGTCTTCATGTGTCGTTCGTAAGTCGATAATATCGCGGCATGTATTAATTACATGGTCTGGGGTAGCTGTTCACTCACACCCACTCTTGGTCCAAGATCCTTGACACATTATTCAATATTCCCTGACCTCCCATAATCTGTCCGTATTTAGTGAGTCTCTCTTCTGAATCCATAATGAGAAACTTTGCCAGCCCAAATCCGCCGTATTCGGACCGGAGTAGTCCTGATATAACTTGAGCCGCGCTGATGTTGAGGCCAGCCCGGCGCAAGAATAATTCCCATGAACTGTCATGAAAATCGAGGATCTGCCCAAATTTATTTGCTGATGAAGAATAGCGGCACATGATAGACAATGCCCATTTGGATATTGTTTCGTCTGAGCCAGAAACCAAGTAGGTTGAAATACCCGCTTGAAGACTCGAAGTGAAGCGTACAAAATCAGCATAACCAGCAATGTCAGAGACGGTTGGGGATCCGACGTATTCGCCAAGAGGGTTCGATTCGGACACAAGTATGAAGAGAGATCCGTATTTCTCGCTCACAAGCTTTACTCGTTCACGGAGTGGCGTTAATGTGGTTGACCCTGGGAGAGGTTTCTGCTTCACCTTCAATATTGTGGTAATTATCAAGCCAGCTGCAGGACACAGCGATATATCAGCCTCGAATGCTAACGGTGAAACCACTTCTTTTCGCTGCGCTGAACCGGGAGACCAGATGACTGTGTTGTGCTGAGAGAAGTCTCGGTCGATGAGCTCAACTTGCTGCTATAATTTCTCCAGGTGGGAGAGGATATTGCGACTTAAGTTCAAGGAGATAATATAACGACATGTCTCCATGGGTAAAACAATATTAGGAGCTGGAGGTTCTCGATACTCATTCTGAACATAGTCCTGTGTATCGGAGCAGCTTATCGTATCACTCGTCCTGGGGAGGAATGTGGATTGTATCGAAGGTTGAATAGAGCTGCATGCCATTTTCAACCTTTTCGGTTGCCGAAGCTCGATGAAACTGGACAGTAGACTGGTGGCAGCGCTTGGGTCGCAAGCATCCGGGAGCAAGTTTTCTGGTTTATCGTTAATCTTCCGTCTCGAGCCCCGACTTGTGTCCCGGCTTCGAGACTTTAGTAAATCATACAAGGAAGGCATATCAAGAGACTTGTCAGGTTGGTTCGAGGATCTCAATGTTTTAGAAAGGGATTGCTGTGCTGGAGGATAAACTTCTTCACAAGAGACAACTTCGGGTCCAATCTCTTCGTCCACCAAAACCTGCAGCACCATCAGTTGGGATCGCACAGCAATGAAGTCTCGGCTACACAGACGGGGCAACCTCAAAATCAGCAATTCCCTGCTGATTGGGCCCAATTGGATTGCCGTCTCTGCCAAGGAAATCCGGCCACTTCCATAAGGAACTGGTGTCCATTTAAGAGATGCCTCAAGACGCATCAGTCCCCCAAAGCGTGGAAGATGGAGTATAGAAGGAAATTTTCGCTGTAGCCACTTGAATTGAGCCTGAGGACTTGATAGCTGGGTATTCCATTCAGGATCAGGTATGTGGAAGTCGATTGCGGGCATAGCCAAGCGCAACAAAGCGTCTGCTGGGTTCAATCGTTCTTCTTCTAGCTGTCGTTTCGTTTGATGATGTCGCCCATCTAAGATGGCCTGAAATGCCTCTTCAAAGAATTCTCCTTGTACAACAGGATATTGAAGTATTTCATCGGAACCCATAGTCTCGGGCACCAAAGTTTCTGTAAAATGATTTGGCATCACACTAGCTCCAGGACAGGACGATAGTAAGGGCACATCCATCTTGAGATCTGACGGTCTAATCGATGCCGAGCCTAGAAAAACTGTCCTGGCTGTTGGGGGAGAGCTAGGCATAGTCAGAGGAGCAACAGGCTCAGAGTCCACATAACTATTTTGGAAGTCCCATTGTACTTTCTCAAACGAACTGTTGGTGGGACTGCTCGGCTCTGAAGTTGGATCGATACCCATGACGCTCGAATCAGGTACGAATGGCTTGTCTAGGTCAGAGGCAGGGGAAAGTGGAGGAGACACTGGCTCCGGATACAGCCTAGGATGCTAATAGAATGTTAGAATCAGCGTGTGCTCAAATTTCTGTTGACTCACATCGTTCAAGCATAATATCTCCCGGAGCTGTGTTGGCGTATAAGTCTGATCCGTATATCCCTGGTCGTTGACCGAAGCCGAACCTGGTACAGAAGTAGGAGTGGCATCGACTTCTAGCTCGCGAAGGGCTAATGTCTGCCATCGCAATATAGTGGATGGAAAGTCCAAACCCTCGTCATTGTCAAGATTGATATGGCTCAATGGAAGCCATTGCATCAGGATATTGCAAGAGCTCGCGATTTGTATATCGAGCAGATATTGTTCAAGTTCTTTCTTTAGATCATGCCCCGAATCTATCGTTTCAGATGGGAGCCGCAGCCGTCTTGTTGTCTCTAGAAATGAGAACACCGCAGATGCTGGAACATCTGGATGGGTCGGTATTTCATAGATTTCATGATCGACAGATGGTTCTAGCAGAACATTTGGACGAGGAAGTGGCGTTGCAGTAAGACCCGGCTGGTCAATGAAACCATCTGTCTTTGTCGGTTCTGCAGTCGCTTGGAGTCGACGAATCTGGTCTTGAAAACGATAAGGCGCGTCTCGATGATCATGAAAGCATTGATGTTCAAGGGCGTAATCAATGACATCTCTGCCTCTAGTAGTAGAGCTCGTGGTTGAACTCATACCGAACAGTTAGGAAGCATGCCATAGCATGATGCTTGAGAAGAGAGAAACATATGGTTCAATGATAAGTTCATGTCCAAGTTCTGTGTCTCACGTTTCAAGAATAATTTCATTGTCCATATCTTCCTGTGCCGTTCCTTCCTCAATATTCTGAGGGTCTGCCATTCATCCAAACCCGGCAGGTGCAAAGAGGGAAAGAGTTGTTGCTTCAGTACGCCTACACCCTTTCCGAATCCAAGCTGAGGCTTTCACATCTAATATCCTTAGAGGGGGGGGGAAAGGCATAATTCTGTCTTGATTCTATCTCCAACAACTGAGATCGTGCAAAAGGGTGAGCTGATACGGTACATTTATCGTGTATAAACAAAGATAAGGTAGGATCTTCTGTGTGTGGTACAACCAGCATCTGCCTAGGGCCCCGCTAAGCGGCATCTGTGATCCATTCCAACGAGCACCGGAACCCCCACTACATCCGCCATGGTCCGTCCTAACTCCGGGGAGTTAGTGACGCACCTGAACCTGGAGACGACCAACCACACCTTACATGGAGCTCTCGGGATAGCTCTCGTCAAGAGCCAAACCTCACCAACTTTTTACCTCTACTTTTCACATATATTTTGTCTCTGACGGATTAGACACCATGGCGTACGTCGCGCCTATTCACCGTGCCACGAGCATTCGCCATGCGCTCCGGGCGAATGTGCTCTCTCCCGATGTTGACGACTTGGTTGTAACGTAAGAGCTCCTTCGCCTTCGATGACGCCTCGAGCAGATGTTAATTGAGACCTCACAGTAAGGCCAACCGGCTCGAGATATGGCGCCTTACGGAAGAGGGCTTGGTATGCCTGCAGACGAAGCTTATTCACGGCACGATATCGATGCTACAACGTTTGCGACCCAAAGGATCCGAGACCGATCTGCTATTCATCGGCACCGATAGACTACACTACTTCAACATGGTCTGGAATCCCTTGACGAAGCAGCTGGAAACGATAGAGTCAGTGATTGAAGATTTATCGGAACCGTACATGCGTCATTCGCAAAGCCAGAATAAATGTTTAGTTGATCCGACTGGACGCTTTCTGGCCATGCACCTTTGGGAAGGAGTGCTGAATGTTTTCAAACTTCCCACGCGCAAAGGCTCTACCAACAAGCTGGAGGTGCTCGATCAAGTCAGACTCACAGAACTTTTTATGAAAGCAAGCACTTTTATTCACAGCCGTACCGGGCATCCGACTATTGCTTTCCTTTACAAGGCACAGATGGAGCAAGAAGAAGCTCGCTTGGCCATATATAGGCTAACTCATGACGACAAAGGCAACACCGTGTCCAAGTTCGACCCTCATAAAGATAGAGAGCTCGATGTCGTTATCCCCGATCCATACGCCTCTATGCTCATCCCCGTTCCGCTAGATGAAGAAAAGCGTTACCATGTGCGTAACACTGAAGGAGCAAAGGCACATTTAGGTGGTCTACTCGTCATTGGAGAGACCCTTCTTACATATTACGATGGCTTAACACATAGGAGTGTGTCTTCGGGACTGAAGGATCCCAGAATATTCGTTGCTTGGGCAGAGTACGACGGGACGCGATACCTATTGGCCGATGATTATGGACGACTCGATCTGCTGACTATCGAGACAAATCTTGAATCCACCGGTGTCGTGGTGACAGGCATGACACTCGAACCAATGAAGATTGGAGACTCGCCTGCCATCACCTCAAGGGCGTCTGGCCTGGTTTATCTTGGCGATGGGACCCTTTTCGTAGCTTCGCATCATGGCGATTCCCAGCTATACCAAATCGACATTGAGACTACCACAATCGCCTTGGTTCAGTCATTCTCAAATAACGCACCAATTCTTGACTTCTCTATCATGGATATGGGAAACAGAGAAGGTGATGCCCAAGCTGGCAATGTCTTTTCATCTGGACAGTCAAGAATTGTGGCAGGCTGTGGTGCGTACCGCGATGGAAGTCTTCGGAGTATCCGAAGCGGCGTTGGGCTTGAGGACAGAGGAGTTCTTGATGAACTGGAGGGAACCCGAGGCTTGTTCACTCTTTGTTCGTGTGGCTCTGACTTGGTAGATACCCTGGTCGTATCATCCATTACAGAAACAAGAATCCTCAGTTTTGATCCTGAGGGCAGTATAGAAGAGGTATACTCTTTCCAAGGCCTGTCGCTAGACAGTGAGACACTCTTGGCATCCAATCTTCCCAACGGACAACTTCTCCAGATTACCCCCAAGTCGGTCGTCTTACTTGACCCTGAAGGCGGAACAGTCCTCAGCAAATGGGATGTTCCAAATGAAAAGACGATTACAAGGGCATCAGCAAACAGCAAATGGGCATTGCTATCGGTCGACGGTACATCTCTCGTTTCATTGAATCTGTTGCAGAACTTGGCCGTCAATGTTCAGCAAACCCAAACCCACTCTGGATCGCAGCCAGACCAGATATCGTGTATACATGCCGCTCGAGACCCGCCAGATATTGGAGTAGTTGGCTGGTGGTCTTCAGGTCAGATATCCTTGATCGACATGGCTTCACTAAAGCCGCTGCACGGAGAATCCATGAGGCAAACCGAGGACAGTGCCACAGTCCCTCGGGACATTGCACTTGTTCAGCTTCATCCCCCTGACATATCAGGGCCTACACTTCTGGTCGCGATGGAAGATGGTAACGTTGTTACGTTCAACGTGTCCACCAAGGGATTTGCTGTCTCCGGTCGCAAAAGCGTGACTCTGGGCAGTAACCCAGCTCGTTTACACATACTCCCTCAAGAAGACGGCACGTCAAACGTCTTTGTGACTACTGAGCATGCGAGTCTTATCTATAGCTATGAAGGACGCATCATATTCTCGGCTACAACTGCAGATGATGCCACGTTCGTTGCACCCTTCGACTCTCATGCCTTTCCAGACTCAGTCATGCTATCAACCGATCAGCACATCAGGATCTGCCACGTTGATCGGGAGCGGCTTACCCATGTGAAGGCCCTCCCTGTCAATGAGACTGTCAGACGAGTGGCATACTCTCCAGGACTAAAAGCCTTTGGCCTAGGCTCCATCAAGAAGGAACTAGTTGGTAACGAGGAGGTTGTCACGAGTGCCTTCAGGCTTGTCGATGAAATAGTCTTTAAAGAACTAGGGTCGCCTTTCGCACTGAACGCTTCAAGTACCCTCGAAATCGTCGAGTGTGTAATTTGTGCTGAGCTTCCTGACGTTGGTGGAAACCCTGCCGAAAGATTTATTGTTGGCACAAGCTTTATCAACGACGGCGAAGTGGAAGATCCAAACGGCACTCTTGGCCGAATCCTAGTCTTGGGGGTTGACTCAAACCGTCAAGTTTACCAAATCGTTTCTCACAACCTAAAAGGTCCCTGCCGCTGCTTGGGAATGATTGATGAAAATATTGTGGCTGGATTATCCAAGACAGTTGTCGTATACAGTTTCTCACAAGACACAAGCAGTTCTGGCTCGCTCCAGAAGCTTGCTGCCTACCGTCCGGCCGCGCTCCCTGTGGATCTTGACATATCCGGCAACATGGTCGGCGTGGGTGATTTGATGCAGTCTCTATCCCTAGTCGAATTTGTTCCGGCACAAGATGGCAATAAAGCCAAGCTAGAAGAACGAGCACGTCACTTTGAGCCCCTCTGGGCCACGGCGGTCTCTCATATCGAGGGTGGAAGGTGGCTGGAAGCTGATTCTCAAGGCAATCTTGTTGTTCTTCAACGAAATGTGGATGCTCCGACAGAGCAAGATCGCAGCCGACTCGAAGTCACGAGCGAGATGAGTATTGGAGAGCAGGTTAATCGTATTCGAAAGCTCAATGTCCCCTCAGCAGAAAATAGTATCGTTCATCCGCGGGCCTTCCTTGCTACAGTAAGTAGCCTCGTCATTCCCCAAGAATCAAGACCTGAGCTAACAATTACCAGGCCGAGGGTTCATTATACCTTTATGGTGACATTGCGCCTCAATATCAGGACCTTTTGATGACATTTCAGTCAAAGATGGAGGAATACATCCGTGCACCGGGAAACGTCGAATTCAAGCTATGGCGCTCATTCCGTAACGAGAACCGCGAGAGCGAAGGGCCTTATCGATTTGTAGACGGAGAAATGGTAGAGAGATTCTTGGACATGGATGAAGGGAAGCAAGAATTGGTCTGTGAAGGATTGGGACCGAGTGTCGAAGATATGCGTAACTTGATCGAGGAACTTAAGAGGATGCACTGAGACGATATGAGAGGTTTCAGAGATGAATGGTTTGCTTTCATGGATTCTGAACTTTTATTTGCATGGTTCAATGCTAGATAGCCAGGGATGTTGGTTGCTAGAGCCTAGACGTCAAGGACGAACGGGCCAGAGATGATTGGTTAGAAACCAACAAGTCATAGAGGTGTTGTAGAAGTACCCATTGAATCATGCTTGGAGCGAATGATGACTGAAAGGGTGTTTCAATACTCATATACTAACGCTACTGTGTGTTTTGAAGCATTTTCCCGTCACAATGACTGTCAATTGCTTCTGTAATCATTGTTAAGGCGAAAGTTGTAGAGGCGAAAAGGGAACCCAGATGCCCGGGAAAGACCGGAAACCCCACCCGAAAGCGACCGGACCAATGGTGAACCTTCAATTTCCGAGCTCGAGTTGATTGGCAGCCTGAGGCCACATTTTGCAGCCAAAACTTTCGGCAAAGCATCATCAGCCGATTATCACCAAGGAAAAGACCTCAAACCTTCCCTTCGACGCCTTCACCTCGCAACGCCACACCCCACGATCCCTCACGATGGCGACCCTCGCGACCGCTTCCCGTCTCTGCCTGCGCACGGCTGCAAAGCCTGTCGTCCCTGCCGTGCGCGCCCTCAGCACCACCGCCGTTCGCCCCGACAGCGCGTCCGCCTCCGGATACTCCAGCCCCTTCAAGTTCCAGGGTGAGAGCAAGGGCAACCAGATCCCCAACTTCGGAAAATACGTTTCCACCGGCGGTGAGGGCAAGAACAAGCTCTACTCGTACTTCATGGTCGGCGCTCTCGGTGCCGTCAGTGCTGCTGGTGCCAAGAGCACAGTTCAGGGTGGGTGAATCCGGATATAGACTGGGTGTCTAGCCATTGAGTTGCAATTGGCGTTGTAGCTTGTTGGCAAGGCACTCAAGATGGTCAATTGATAATTGCTGACGATGGAATGATAGAGTTCCTGGTCAATATGTCTGCTTCCGCCGACGTTCTAGCTATGGCCAAGGTTGAGGTTGATTTGAGCTCTATCCCCGAGGGCAAGAACGTGAGTTGGAATACGGTCTAGCATATCGAAGCATCATTGCTAAATGGATTTCTAGGTTATCATCAAGTGGCGAGGCAAGCCCGTCTTCATCCGACACCGAACCCAGGACGAGATCGACCAGGCGAACAAGGTCAACATCTCTGCTCTGCGAGACCCCGAGGAGGACAGCGCCCGTGCCAAGAACCCTGAGTGGCTTGTCATGCTGGGTACGTGAACTATACGCTCTCCGATGCCTCTTCGACAATTCTGAAGCGGCACTTCTGAATACCAATACTAATGTCTTTCCAGGTGTCTGCACCCATCTGGGTTGTGTCCCCATTGGTGAGGCCGGTGACTACGGCGGTTGGTTCTGCCCTTGCCACGGTTCTCACTACGATATCTCCGGCCGAATAAGGAAGGGTCCCGCCCCTCTCAACCTCGAGATTCCCGAGTACGATTTCCCCGAGGATGGCAAGCTGGTCGTCGGTTAAGCGGACCCGCAACGAGGATGTAAGAGTGTATCTTTTATAACGGGAGACAAAGGAGGCGGAAGGGAGTAGGGAGCGCATTAGACTGGCTGGCAGATCAAAGACCACACATGCACACCCCATACCGAGGCCCCCGGGTGGGCTCAAGTTTGCTGTTTCTTAGACGTGGCCTTTCTGTCCATTTGTATAAAAATAAAACGTCCTAGGAAAATTTCAGTCGACAGGCTCAAAGAGGGTTGAGGGGGAGAGTGGGAAACAAGTGCAGGCTGCGTTCTCGCGTGCGAGACGTTGTACTAATTGAATTTCATTGCGTTTTCAACTCAAACGAAGTGCCTAATTCTGTGAGTCATGGCAAAGCTTCCATGATAATTGACATTAGATGCTCTGGGAGCATGTCGAAACTTATATGTTCGATTGGGGTGATTTTGAGGGGAAATTAATTTACTGCTTATCAAATGTTACTGTAACTTGCCAGCTCTTTGTTGATTATAATGCAAAATCTACCAGCTTCAAAGTACTTTTACAAGAGCGTCTCACTATCAGACTTCATGCCATCACATAAGATCATCAAAACCATTCAGACATGAACAGACATTGCCAGCTTTTGATTCTATACCTGACCCAGTCCGAACTCATTACATTTCATCTCAATGACCATGTCCATCATCCTCCCTCTGCTCAGGATCCAACTTGATCAGGGTATCGATACGCATGATGCTGATGCAGGCCTCGACGGCACTCTTGAGCTGTCGGATCTTGCTGATGCTGGGCTCAAGCACACCAATCTTGATCTCGTCAACGACCTTACCCTTGGCGAGGTCAAGACCGTAGTTCTTGTAGCCCTTCTTTCGTGCAATAGTCTTCTCGTCCTCACTGCCATCACCCTCCTGGATGCGCTGCGACAGAGCGTGCCTTGATCGAAGCTGGGCAGTGAGCTCTGCGGCGTCCTTGGCAGCGTTGACGGCCAGGGTCTTGGGGATGACGAGAAGGGACTGGGCGAACTCGCCGATGGCGAGCTGTTCCCGAGAGCCGACGGTGCCGGCAAACTCCTCGAGGTAGATGTGCAGAGCGGTCTCAACAGCACCACCACCGGGAACAATGCTACCGCTCTCAAGAGTTCGCTTGACAGCGCACAATGAGTCGTGGACAGATCGCTCCATCTCGTCGAGAGTGAAGTCGTTGGGACCGCGGAGAATGCAAGAGGCGGAGGAGTGAGCCTTTGTGCCCTTGACCAGAATGCACTCATCGTCAGAGATGCGCTCCTGAACAACCTCCTCAGCGTACCCTAGGTATGAAGGGTCGAACTTCTCATCACCGTTAAGATCAGAGAGTGTGCTAAGGATAGTGGCGCCAGTGGCTCGTGCAATCCGTCGGAGATCCTCCTTCTTACATCTCCGAACACCCATAGCACCCTTCTCAACGAAAGTCTTTAGCACAAGGTCGTCGATACCCTTGGTTGTGAGGATGACGTTGGCGCCAGCCTTAAGGATCATCTCTACTCGCTCAAGAATCATACCTGACTCGCGGGCTCGGATCTGCTCAAGCTGTTGAGGGTCGTCGACGGTGATCTGAACACCAAGCTTCATGCGCTCCTTCTGCAAGTTCATATCAAGGACGGCAATCTTGGCGTCTTGGATCCGTGTAGGCATGGCTTGCGAGGCAACAGTGCAGTTCAAGGCGTAACCCTTAACCAGGACAGACTCGAGAGTGCTCTTTCCGTGGGCCTTGAGAATGTTGACAGCCTTGACGGGATACTTGGTCTCGTTTCGGTTGTTGGTGGACTTGACAGCCTGCATAGCATCGACAACCATGTCGGCGAAGAAATCCGAGTCAGCTCCAATAATCTTGCTGGACATGGAAGTCTTGGCGATGTTGAGGAGGGATTCACGGCCAAGGTCGTCAACCTTGATGCTAACATTCTCGTTGAGGTACTTGACGGCTTCTCGCAGGGCAAGTCGGTAACCAGTAATAATGGTGGTGGGGTGTATTCGGTTCTTCATGAGCTCGTTTCCACGTCGTAGCAGTTCGGCAGCGATCAGAACGACAGAGGTGGTACCGTCACCGACCTCCTTGTCTTGTTGTTGCGCAAGGTCAACGAGAATCTTGCCGGCGGGATGCTCGACGTCGAGGAGACTGAGAATCGTGGCACCGTCGTTGGTAACAGTAACATCCTAGTATGAAGTGTGAGATACAGTCGAGCGCGAGACGGGGTGAGGTTGCATACACCGATATCGTCCACCATCATCTTGTCGAGGCCGCTAGGACCGAAGGAACTCTTGACCACATTTGCGATCGCTTGTGTAGCAAGAACTGAGCATTTGTTAGCATATATACTTTATAGGTGCAACACCAATATCAACCATGCTCATGCCTCCTCCCCCCACTTCACCCCTAACTTCCAGCAAAAGGCGGGACAAGATATAGACATACCGTTCTGGTCTCTAATATCGGAACCGGAGATCTTCTGGCCGCCCAAGAAAAGGGTGCCGTTTCGGGGCTGCTCAAACATGGAGGCCATGGCTGCAGCTATTTGTAACGTTGACGGAGAATGGCGGCGTCGTCAACGTGGGGATGGAGTCAGGAAATTCTGGCAGCAGGCTACCGTACGCAGACAGAAGCTGTGAAGCTCCATTGTGCCCCTCGACTGGACTTTTTTGCCGGAGGCTTGTGTTGTTCCGGCGCCGACTAAAATACAGCGCCAGGCCCTCAATTGCCATTGCTACTGCGCTGTGTGTACTGCTGGTAGGGTCGGGTGCTCCCCCGACAGGACACTTGACAGAAGGTGCACGGGCCATATGAACCCCAAAAATCACCCCTGCCGCGTTATCGGCCTTCCTTGCAGTTGAGCGGCCGCATTTACTATTGGCTAATAGGGCATTGGGCCTGAATTTTTGGGCTAGGTCTAGCGGTCCATGGGTGATGTGCCCCTCCTTCCCGCTTGACTTGACTCTCCCTCGACTGCGGGGCACAAGTCACATCCGACGTTTACTTCGACTCACACCCCGAAGCCTTTCTTTTCCTTCTTCCCCTCAAAGATAACGAACGTGGCTCTACTGCTTCTCCTATTCTTTAAAGGCGCGCAAGCCACTGTTCGGTCGCTTTGAAGCTTCTGTCTTCCTTTATTACTATCAAACTTCACCTTCCGACCAAAACTCGACTATCATACCAAAATGGAGGGCGCCGCCGAACAGTCCAAGAGCGCCTTGAAGAAGGCCGAGAAGCAGGCTCGCCTTGCCGCTGAGAAGGCCGCCAAGGCTGCTAAGCAGACCAATCTTCCTGTCGTCGGTGGAAAGAAGGCAGACGAGATTATTGGTATTACCGTGTCCAAGGCCGAGAACTTCCCACAATGGTACCAGGAGGTTGTCCTCAAGGCCGAGATGGTCGAGTACTATACCGAGATCTCGGGTTTCTTCGTCCTTCGTCCTCTTGCCATGCACATCTGGAACGAGATCCGAAAATGGTTCCAGGCTCACATTGAGGAGATGGGTGTCGACGAGGCCAACTTCCCCATGTTCCTGTCTTCCAAGTCGCTCGAGAAGGAAAAGGACCACGTTGAAGGTTTCGCCCCTGAGCTCGCTTGGGTCACCAAGGCGTAAGTGAACCTATGCATATAAGACAATGTTATTGAATCTCTTTACTGACAGCTTTGCAGTGGTGACAAGGACCTCGAGGTTCCTGTCGCAGTTCGTCCCACCTCCGAAGCCGTCATGTACCCCTATTACGCCAAGTGGATTCGCAGCCACCGAGACCTCCCCTTCCGCCTCAACCAGTGGAACTCAGTCGTCCGTTGGGAGGCTAAGCAAACAACTCCTTTCCTTCGAACTCGCGAGTTCCTTTGGCAGGAGGGTCACACTGCTCACTTGACTGAGGAGCTTGCTGGCGTTGAGGTGCTGGAGATTCTTGAGCTCTATGCTGGTGTTTACGAGAAGCTTCTCGCTGTCCCTGTGGTCCGTGGTCGCAAGACTGAGAACGAGAAGTTTGCTGGTGGTTACTATACCACCACTGTGGAGGGTTATATCCCTTCCAACGGTCGTGGTATTCAGGGCGCTACCTCTCACGCCCTTGGCCAGAACTTCAGTAAGATGTTCGACATCACTGTTGAGGACCCTCATAACAAGGGCTCTCACATCAACGTCTGGCAGAACTCTTGGGGTCTCTCTACCCGTGTCATTGGTGTCATGGTCATGATTCACGGTGATGACAAGGGCTTGGTCCTTCCTCCCCGTGTCGCCAAGACTCAAGTTGTCATTGTCCCCGTCGGTATCAACAAGAAGACTACCCCCGAGGAACGACAAAAGCATGAGGAGCAGGTGGATGAAATCCGTGCCAACCTCAAGAAGGCCGGTATTCGCGTCACCTCTGACTGGAGAGAAGGTTACACTCCCGCCTGGAAGTTCAACGACTGGGAGCTCAAGGGTGTTCCTCTACGTATCGAGTTCGGTCCCAAGGACGCTGCCAAGGGAGTTGTCAGCACTGCCCGACGTGATACCAGCGAGAAGGGAGAGATCCCTATTGCCGACGTTGCTACCAAGATCCCTGAGCTTCTCGAGACTATTCAGAACGATATGTACAACAAAGCCGAGAAATCTTTCCGAGAGCATCGTATCCAGATTACCAAGTGGGATGACGTTCTCCCTGCTCTCGACAACAAGAACGTTGTGCTCATCCCCTTCTGTGGTGAGCCCAAGTGCGAAGACCGTATCAAGGAGCTCACTACTCGCGAGGACCAGCCCGATGTTCCTGAGAACCAAAAGCAGGCTACTATGGGTATGAAGAGTCTGTGTGTCCCCTTCGAGCAGCCCGAGGGTATTGTTGTTGGCGAGACCAAGTGTCTCAGTCCCGAATGCGAGCGCAACGCCGACAAGTGGACCATGTTCGGACGAAGCTACTAAAGAAATTGAATGGATTTTCTAAGTCAGGGAGCGGGAAGGCGTTGGCCTGGCATGTTTATGATACACCAGTGCGATTTTTTACGGCTTGATGTGAATGCGATTATATCATGAAAATGGGACGGGGTTGGTCAGGGAATCATGAAAAGGTAGAAAAGAAGATAGATCGTAGAGATGATATTCATAGAAATCTCGTTGGTCTACTTGATGTTCTTCTATCGACCGCTCATTTGTGCTTTTATCTTGGTTCTTATCTATGTGGTAGCATGGGGTACGCCAAGTATCTAACACCAGGCAAACTTCTCATTAGCAACCCATTCAATATCTTGATCAGAGTCCTTTCCGAACCATTGCATACTGGCAAGGTTCTCATTCTCTCTGACAACAAACTTGGCTCCCAAGGATTGTATGTCTTTGGTGACCCTTTTCACGCGATCTTCAGGGTTCCAAACTTCTACTTTGGCGCACAGCCAGTCCTTTGCCTCTTTCTGCATTAAACTCGCGATAGCCTGGATACCTTTGGCAAGTGTCTCATCTGAGATGCTCTCATCTTCAATTACCAGGCGAATAACATAGACGGTGTTCTTCTCCGGCTTGGCAATACCGCCGTAGAAGTTGCGAGTCCAGATAGCCCAGATCCTCGAGTTAGGGGCCCCTGGTGGAGTGTATATAGCTCCGTGAACAGTAGGCGTGCGAGAGAATATGTGCTTGCACATGAAATTCTCGCGGTGAAGGTGCCATTGAATAGTGGTTATATCGGGGAGGACTGCGGCGCTAACTTGAGAAGATGAGGATACTAGTTTGTCCCGAATGAGCTTCTCGTCTCGATCTGTTAGATCTGGAAGATCATCGACAGTGACAGGCTTCAAGGAGGCGTCGGCAACGGGCTCAGTGTCCGAAACAGGGAATTCGAGATATGTGCTCTCGAAAGGCTTCCATCCAACGGCATTGTAGAACTTGGGGCCCACGTCTGACCAGAGAACTGAGAAATCGGCATCTCCCTCGTTCTTTTGCTGTCTGCTTCGAAGCTCATCCGCAAGCAAGGACATCATTTTCTTGCCATAACCTTTACTCCGACACTCTGGGAACGTAAAGACACTGGCCACGCCATAGGCAGTGCCTTCTCTGAGATGTCCGTCTTTGTTGGAAATGAGAGCTCTCTTCTTATATGTCTCACAAGACGAGAGGATTGGCCTGTCATCTGGCTTGAGGCTTCCATCGGTTAACATCCAGCTTGTCAAGCCACCGTCTCGAGCGAGGGGGGCATCCAAACTGTTGTATTCACGAGTGATAAAGTCCTCCATCGTCAAGGCTGCGCCCCAAACGGGGTGGGTTCCTCTCCATATTCGCTCTCTCTCAGCGGAGGTGGGGATCGTGAGGATGAGTGTTGGGGAGGTGACGAGAGGGAGATTCTCGTGTGAAGCCATTGTGATATGTTTATCTGATATTTTTCGAGTGGGGTGTTCCTGGGTGGTTATAATGAGTGTGTAAGGTATTGTAAAGTGGGATAATGTTTGACAAGTGAGCTTCTAGTACTTATACCTCATGAATCCATTGGCAAGATGCACTCCACGCCCTACTGGGTAGTATAAGACGGCCCCGCTTCGATGATGGGGTTCCAGGGGTCAGTAAATAAATATTCTGCCTAACTTCAGGATAAGTTACTACAAAAATTAAAGCATATTTTTGGCTAAAAACATCCTAAAGGATTTGTATTATTTTGTCATCTACTACTTAAAGTTAGAGTGCCGATTATTTTAGTAGATCGCCCAAGTCCCAAGCTACCCTAAACATAGCGCTGCATAGAGTCAATTCTACATATACTGCTTACAATTTGGGAAGTTTTGTCAAAGTTCGCAATTCAGCGATCTTCATGTATGATCCTTACTCAAACATTATTCCTCCAATGTTTCTGCCCTGATGGCGGTGGCCTGATAGGTGACTTTCGAGGATTCATGACATACATAGCTTGGTTTTGTAAGTTCGGCGTGACTCATGTCAACATTTGCCTGCAATGCTGCAGCAAGAAGAACTTGTTTGTTGCTGGTATAATGAAATGTGACTAGACTAACTTGACTTGTAGCAACTGCAGCTATGGACTTAAAATTATATTCGTTCGAGAAGACATCTAGGGCATTACACGTGCACAGACAGTGGTGCATGGTCATAACACGGGTGATGGCATGCAAATCAAATCAGTTCCATTTCTTAAGACAGGCACGATAAAATTTCAAAAGGTTAATATCAGAAATGCCTTACATTATTTCACTTGAACCACCTCGTGAAGGAGGACGTTTACTCATAAGGAGCTTTATTAGTGTTGGTGGGGTTGGCTTCTGTGCAGCTTCCGTTACAGCTAATGAGGGGCAGTCTACGAAAACCTCCAATTTATATCCTACAACTCGAGGAACTCCGACTACAACGACATGGCATTACCATTACCCTCGGGGCTGACCCCCTCCGAGGTCTCATTCCTATGTGAAATGGAGCTTGTCACTGTCGTTCCTCGTCAACGTCTCGAAAGCATTGATCTTCTAACGGTGAGCGCGTCTTCGTCGCGTCGTCCTCAAGCTTGACGCTAACTTACCACAAAAGGGATCAACACCGACTCTTCGACCGCCGCACCGAAGCAATTTGCCGTTGTGGCTCGCAATTCTCCTAAAGAAGCAACGGCGTGCAAATATCGTTCCCCCTCCCTGGCTCCACCCCGACTCTCTACGCGACATTGTACACCATGAAACAAAGATCGATCCTAAAGGCTGGGCACCACCACCTCCACCTCCTGTGCGAGGAGATGGCCAGGGAAACGCGCGGAGAATGAACCCTTTTGCGGAAGACGATACAGTTCTATCGCCCCCGTTTCTCCCATCATGTACATCAGATGCGCCTGGAGGAGCTCTACCGTATCATTGGTTCGAAGTCGCCGAAATGCTTCTGGCGCATGCCTCAGACGACATCACGTCCTCGTCGGAAGTGCGCTCACTCCTTCGAGACCTACAAGAAGTTAGAGCTGCAAAGATGCGATCTAGTACTGCTCAGCTCGAGGGCGGTGTAGACGGTGTCATGAGCTTACGTGGAGTGGGAGCTATGGAGCTTGCTGAGAGTAGAGGATTCGTCATTGGTGTTGTTGAAGGTGTGAGGAAGCTTGGTGCCAGCACAGAAACATCACGAAGAGAAGAGGAGGAGGAAGGTGGTGGTCAAGAGTCGGATGAAGCGAGCGACGAAGATATGGGACTATGAGCCTTTGAATGGGCTATGAAGCGAAGAATCATGAGTTCACGAAAAGGAGTGAAAAATATATGGCGCAAGCTTGAAGACACGGCATGTAAGTCGAATAATGTTCTATACCATATTTATGAATATCCAATTAACAATTATGCCAAAGGACAACCCGCTGCTTTTACTCCACGATACGCCAAAAATCATTCGGAACTCATTCTTCTGATGAAGCCAACTGGGCAAGAGCCAGCTTATGTTTGGCAATACGCGCAGGGTGGATTCGAAGCTTTCCACCAGCAGGAGGCTTCAGCTCAGGTGCCAGCACCTCCCAGCCTGAGCCCTCCATCAGCGCTCCCATATAACCCTTGCGCATGTCCAAGCCCGTCTCCTTTAAATACTTCCCTGGGTTTGCCGCTGCCTCGTTCAGAAGCGCCTCGGCCTTGAAATACCGAGACCAGGCTTTGTGCCACTCAGCGTGGCATTCGTGACAATGTCTTCCAGGATTATGATTACAGCCATGGACCTTGGCGCAATCAAGTCCAACCGCATGATGCTGCTCATACCAGTCGTAATGAAGTCGAGGCCTCAACCCGGATCCATAGAGATCGGGAATTTCGCTAAGATTGTCAGCCAATGTTACGAGAAGGGTTGGAGATGTTAAACTCACGGATCAAAAGGGGGCAAGATCAAGGGGCTGGCGCCGCCAGAGGCCGAGCCTTCTGACTGCTCAGATCCAGGCATGACCATTCTTGCTGTTCCTGATGCCATATTACCAATAGGACTCGCGCCACCAGACTGAGGAGTGTCTGAAGTTGGGGCGGGAGAATTGTCATTCCCAGTAGTCCGAGTGTCATTCACTGCCGCCACGCTGACAGTGGTGCGCGTATAAGTCGAAGCTTCTACCACCAGACTCGATGTTGACAACCGGCGCCTCTTGGTTCCGGCATCATCATCAAGAGACCGTCGACGTTTCTGAGGGGAGCTTCCTGAGCAATCGGGAGAGGTGCAGATGGGAGTCGCAGCATCAACAGCTTCGCTCGATGTCGACAATCGACGCTTCTTGGTCTCGACCTCTGGAGTATCATGGTCGTCATCATCGTGAGACCGTCGGCGCTTCTGGAGAGAACTTCCGGAGCAGTTAGAGGAGGTGTCGAGCGATTGACTGGGACGATTGGCTTCTCGAGCTGAGTTTTGTTGGTTCACACCGGCCTGGCTATGATTGGAGTTGGCAGAGGTATTATTGACAGGGCTTCCATTTGCTAGAGAATTGCCTTGGACAACCATTCCAGCAGTGTCGGCATTTGGGTAGACAAGCACATCTGCAGGTCGAGCCTGTCTTGTCCCCTGAGCCTGAGGCCTGGGGGTTGAGAACCCAGCTACGAGCGAGGAATGCTGAGGGCTGGCTGATGGAAGATGGCCGAATGTCGAACCGGTGTTGCTTCCCACCTGCGGGCTGTCATGCACATGCACATCATCTGAAGACTCAGAGTCGTTGTCTGCGAGATAAAGGCTATCGGTAAGAGGCGCGCCGCCGTCTGAAGAATCGGGGATGCTATCCAGGACGGCATATGGGCTACTGTTAGCTGGAGAATCAGGAGGAGGTACGTAAGGAGGAGGAGTTTCGTAATCGGGAAGAGATTCGTCGTCACCTCCAACCAATGGGCTACCATTAAGTGGCGCGCCTCCTCCCGATGAATCAGAGGTACTATCTCCGTCGAGACGGGGGCTGGTTATGCTGAAAGTGTCCTCTTCACTTCCACCTATCGGGCTGCCGGTGAGGGGTACACCTCCTTCAGAGGAATCAGAGCTGCCGGCAGAGCCAGAGGCATTAGGAGGGTTGCAAGGGCTCGAGTCAGAAGAGCTAGAAGAACCAGTCGAGCCAGAGGTGTGCTCATCCGAGGCATCATAGCCGCTGGTACTTCCATTCGAACCAGGAGAGTTAGATGAATCAGTTGAACTAAGGGATTCAGAGCTGTCATCGCTCGAGGGCTCATAACCACTGTTACCACCTTGACTGCCCCCATCGCCGGACAAACTGCGAGTCGTGTCGCCTGAGCCGTCGCTATCATGGCTGGGACTACTGTTGCTTGATGGACCGGGTGCCGCGCCGCCACCTGAACTAGACTGAGAGGTTGGGGGAGTGGAGTGTCTTTGAGGCGTCGGAGGAACTGGAGATGAACTCCCTGTTGGCTGCCCTGAGCTTGGGCTGTTTGCTGGTTGTTGATTCGAGCTGCTGGGAGGATTTGCTGCTGGTACCAGAGCTGGAGCTGCTACTGGAACTGGAGCTAGTACTGGCGCTGGAGAAACGCTTAGGCTTCGTCGGAGGATAATCTTGGTCTTCCTCTTTGGGCGACCACCGAGTTTCTCGACGACGTCCTGGTAGACCAAGGCCTCAGGATC
Source organism: Fusarium sp. FL617 (assembly GCA_030142105.1). NCBI lineage: Eukaryota > Fungi > Ascomycota > Sordariomycetes > Hypocreales > Nectriaceae > Fusarium > Fusarium sp. FL617. The sequence goes on along the minus strand of JAREIL010000012.1, from coordinate 1,429,789 downwards.
TGCACTGAGGGGATCGACAGCGCGTCCATGGTCATCAAGACCTTTCATAAGTGGAGGAGCATTGTTAAGCCTGGAGCGGGCACGAGTTTGTCTTAGAGGCCCGTCGGGCTTAACTTTGAGAATCGATTTGGGCTTACGAGCCGGCATCGTAATTGGAAAGGGATATAAGAGTGTAGCTGTGAATGATTTCGAGGATAAATTGAAATTGCTTTGAGTTCAGCTTTGCTATGCTTTCGAGTTGTGATTGATGGTCGAATGAATGGTTGAATACATCATGAGCCTGGAGTGTCATGTCCTCCATTATATCTTTTTCTCGTCGGATGGATATGAGGTGGGATTCTGAGTCTGATCGTGAACAATGACAAGACGCTTTATGAAGGTCTTGTTCCATTAGACAAAGATCATTTATTCTACTAATGCTATGCCAACTCAAAACAAAGCATACTATGGCCATACGATAGACACGAGCTGATTAAAAATATCCCATTTCGCTGACGAACAACACTTAGAACAAAGAATGTTGGAAGTTGTGCGAACAAGGAGTTTACTTGCAACCCTGTTCTGTTCATTGGAATGGCTATCGATAAAGACATACGGGAACAGAAGCTATTAAAGAGAAATTTGAACTATGCTTTGCCTCATGAAAATCTCAAAGAAAGATATTAGTAGTTGGTTGAATGTGAACATGATCGGCTATGTTATGTAGGAAACGAGGGGGGCTGCAGGTTGACGAGCATGTTGACTGCCAACTATTTGATCTGGTTTACTATTACCTAGTCACGATTGGGACATATATTCTTCTCTGAGATGCTACCCGCAGAACTTGTTTGTGTGATGGGATGCAGTCTAAGAACTTCAGAGACAAATAGCCGCGATGTAGAGATTTCTTCACCCCGATAAAACAAGATTATGATAAACAATTAGCTTCAGTTTAGGATGAGTTTTTGATATGGGGAGTATTGAGAAAAACTCCGAGATACAGGAAACATGAGCCACCAGCGACATTGGAGATTGGTGACAGGTTACCCAAATGATATACATGATTCAGAAATCAGAATAAATATACAATAGGTTGCTCATGGTCCGTATTGCGTTATTATAATTATCGAAACTGTTAACAAATGTATGAACTCGACGGTACATCTAATTGATCAAAATCATGGCTTGACCGTTTAGTTGGGTTTGGGCGAGCTACTCTAAAAGGTCTCATGACGCATAACATGGCGTTGCCGACTAACGTCGGTACAGGTCTCAGCGATCTGCCTAGGCAACAGAGGATCTACAAGGATGACCTTGGCTGTTGTGAGACGGTGAAGAAGAAGAGAGTACTGAGAGTCTATACTAGCGAGACTCATGATATACTTTATTAGAAGACTGGATAATTGATATAAATCATCTTGGTCTAGAGGTAGTCAGGTAGAGAGTTGTTATTGTCTCGGCGGTATGCACTTTAAATGTTGGGGTAGATAAGAAGCAGGTACCCCTCATGGCAACCGGGTCTCCACATCGCAGCTTCCGGGCGCAGTCACACGACCAACCCATGACCGCTACCAACCCAAAACGGCAAGCACCTTCCTTCCTTACGTGATCGTCATGGTACCTGCCTCGGAACTTATCATCCCAGGCAGTTCCGCGCGTCATTTGTACAACCTCTTCGAAACATCATTCTCTCTTCATTCATCCTCTCACTCCCATCTCTTACACAGTCACAATGAAGTTCTCACAAGCTTCTCTTTTGGCGGCTTGTTTGCCCGCCGTCTCTGCTCGCTTCATCGAGACTGCTGAGGTTGATAACGTCATTCTCAACCCAGACGAGCGCTTCCTGGTTGAGACCACTCCTGGTAAGACACAATGGGTGACTGAGGAGGAGAAGTGGGAGATGCGCCGTGTAAGTATCATGTTGTCGCACCCATTTAGTAGCGACTGGCTTGCTAACAAGCTTGTAGAATGGCCAGAACTTCATGGACATCACCGAAACGCCTTCGCTCGGCTCCAAGGGCATCAACGCAAACAGTGCCGTCGCGTTCCCCAAGAAGTGCGCCAAGCAAGACGACGTCGCCAAACTCTCCAAGAACCTCGAGAAGAAGAACATGAAGGCCAACCTCGAGAAGCTCACCAGCTTCCATACCCGATACTTCAAGTCCAACTATGGCCTTCAGTCTTCTGACTGGGTCCTCGAGAAGGTCAACCAGATCATCAAGGACGCTGGTGCCGAGGATACCGTCTTTGCTGAGAGCTTCCCTCACACCTGGCAGCAACATTCCGTCATCGCGACCATCCCCGGCCAGTCTAACAGCACCGTTGTTATCGGTGCCCATCAGGATTCCATCAACCTCTTCCTGCCTTCCATCCTTGCTGCCCCCGGCGCTGATGACGATGGCAGCGGCAGTGTCACTATTATGGAGGTGTTTCGCGCTCTCTTGAACTCCAAGGATGTTGTGAAGGGCAAGGCTCCCAACACTATCGAATTCCACTGGTACTCGGCTGAGGAGGGTGGCTTGCTCGGAAGCCAAGCCATCTTCAAGTCGTACGAAGAGAATGGCCGTGATGTCAAGGCTATGCTTCAGCAAGACATGACTGGTTACGTCCAGAAGACCCTTGATGCTGGTCAGCCCGAGAGCGTTGGTGTCATCACCGACTATGTCGATTCCGGCTTGACCACGTTTATCAAGACCGTTGTCGAGGAGGTACGTTTGTATCAATCATTTCTACCACGTGCTTATGCTAACCCTTACCTCAGTACTGCAACATTCCCTGGGTTGAGACCAAGTGTGGTTATGCTTGCTCTGACCACGCCTCCGCTTCCAAGGCCGGCTACCCCTCGGCTTTCGTCATTGAGTCTGCCTTCGAGTACTCCGACCCTCATATCCATGGCACCGACGACAGCATTAAGTACCTGTCTTTCGACCACATGTTGGAGCATGCCCGCATGACCCTGGGCCTGGTCTACGAGCTAGGCTTCTACGACTTCTCCGATAAGACTGAGGAGAAGTGGAGCGACCTCTAGACGACTGATGTTGAGAATCATTATTAGAGGGCGACTGTATCTTGACGGATTACATGCCTTGAATGGTCTATCATGAGCGACGGATTTGCATACGAGAACACACAAATTATTGTTGAATAAGACTGCGTATTGTCATTTGAAACCAATTAAAGTCACCTGGAGACTTCTTATGTATCGTGATGAGTAGGTTATTATGTCATGAATTTTGAATCTTGGATAACTTGTCCTTTTGTCTATACCTGGTAAAAACATCCTTCGACGCCACCAATGCTTTCATAAACACAATATTCGATTAGTTCGTTCGTTACTGGCCCTGGCCATTTCCATTGTTAGGAGGTTGTTGCTGTCCCCATGGCGACTGGCCATTTTGCTGGGCTTGCATGGTAGACATCAACGCAGCAAAGAAAGCAGGGTTGACAAAGGCTCCGCCATTCGCACCCTGCTGGCCTTGGGCGTTGGGCCATCCGGGCGGAGGTGGAGGAACTGCTGAGTTACCAGCGCCGTTACCCTGAGCGGGCGTTTGAGGCCAGCCAGGAAACTGGAAGCCAAAGTTCGGCACGGCTGGTGCTGCGGCTTGGGCAGGGGGCTGAGCGCCAGCCCATGGAGCAGGAGGAGCGCTTTGTTGGGCAGGTTGAGGAACTCCCTGTGGAGGCAACGAATAGCCGTCCCTAGGCTGGTTGAAACCTCCTCGTCCGCCCCGGCCGGAACCACGTCCACGTCCTCCTCGGCCCCTGGAGTCGCCACGACGTCCTCGTTGATGAAAGTTTCTGCCTGGCGCAGGCTCGTATGTCTCGGTTGTGGATGGTCCGCTGCCGTAACCTGGTGGTCGAGCAAGAGGCTTATACGGGCCATCCTCGTCGTCGTCGTAGTTCAGGCCACCATCCGGTCGCGATTCTTGTCGTAGAGGGTGAGGCTCCTTGCCTCCCTTGGCGGGGTCCTTCTTCCACTTATCCTTCTTCTTCTGCTTGAGCGCTCGCTTGTACTCAGCCTCCTTCTCATCGTCGGAGAATTCCATCTCGTCATCGCCAACTTCCTCGTCGTGAAGGTTACTGGCGTCTGAGCCCTTCATGTTCTTCAATGGCTCGGTGAAGACATATGAGGCGTGATCGACGGGGTAATACACCTTTTGGCCAACCTCCAGACCGAGGTCCTTGATGTCCTGATCTGTTGTGAAGCGGACGGTGTACATGGGCTGTAGAACCTTTCCTATCGTTTCCGCCACAGCGCCAATAACAACTCGCTCAGCTGTACAGAGCACGGAGCCCGAGTCGAGGACCTGGTACTCTCCGGGAGTGATAGCCTTGACGAGCATGATGTTCTCCACGATATGCTCAATAGCTCCCAGCTCTTCGATCTTCATCTCGGGTGTAACTGTAACGTCGGGCTTGGGAACAACCTCTTCGACTACTTCGTTCTTTGTTCGAACTTGGGCACCGCTAGAGCCCTTCGCTCCTCGATCGCCCTCATCATCGGATCCTCCCTCAGCCTGCATCAGCAAGCGCGCAGTCTCCTCCACGCCCAAAAGCTCGTACCCTTCATTATCGGAGTCTTCATCGGATGAATCTGAGCTGCTTGACTCAGATGACGATTCGTATGGGGAAGAATCGACTTCCCATTCTGGGTTGTCGCCTTGATCATTTTGGAGCTGTACATTCTCAGTGTTGGCTGCGGGTCCTGGTTGCGTAGTGCTGGTCGGATTGAATCCGCCAAGAGCTGCTTCGAGAGCTCCTGTGAGTGAGGGTGGGCTTTCGGGTTGGTCGACTACCATCGCATCGGAATCTGCGACCGGTGCTGATTGAGCCTCGGAGGGCTGAGCCTCTGTATTCGCAGGCGCTGATGTCTGATTATTGGTATCATGAGAAGCTGGATTCGTTGTTTCAGTGTCTTGAACACTGGCAGCCGCAGCGAGAACGTCGGCAGGGAGAGGCGGTAGGGTCTCGTTGGGTTTGGCCTGACCGAGGCCTGGGATCTGGAAACCCGACATATTGCAGGAGCTCTTCGAATATAACTTTTGTTCGCAATAGGAATTCGACTGAAGCTGAGCACCTTTTGGCAAACGGAGGAACTTTATTCAGTAAGGAAAGGAAAAGTGAGGGGGACAAATTCGAATGCGACTTTTGGCGCAAATGTTAAGTCGAAAAGCAAGAAAGTTTGGAGCGCCTCGTCCTCATTCTCAGAAGGACCCTGACTAGCGCTACAGGAAAGAAAAAAATCAAGGTGACGATAAAGAGTGGACCCCCTTCCCGGCGCTAGCTTATCTTATCACCCCACTAGTTATCCTTCACCTCGGTGAGGTCCTCGGTAAATCCGTTTGCAGGTGCAGGGTCTCTCCCCAACTGTTGAAAGCTCCAAAATCCACCCACCATGACGACAGCATTCCTTACTCTGTAAACCATCACCAACTCGCGCCAACAACGACAATGGCTCCAGGCACGACACCGCAGCCGCAGCAGGGACAGAGGCAGTTTGTGCATCCGACTGCAAGCCACGCAAAGAAAAAGTAACGATATTTCTTTCATAAAATTAAAGACCAAAAGAGCTCTGCTAACCACTATACTTCTGCTGATTTTAGAGCTCCCAGCGCATACTCGATGCAGCCCATTTCTGCCTTCTACTGGTTCTTTGCAGCCGCCCTCGTTTCCGCTTGGTTTGCGCCGATCCAAGACTGCGATGAGACGTTCAATTACTGGGAACCAACCCATTACTTGTCCCATGGATACGGTCTCCAGACGTGGGAGTACTCCCCCGACTATGCCATCCGCAGCTGGCTCTACATTGCCTTCCACGCCATTGTCGGCAATGTGCGCAGAATATTTCCCCACTCAAACAAGGTGAGAACAATAAGGAATAAGAACTGAAAATTAACTAATTGACACTGGATTCAGGTTGCCGAATTCTACTTTGTCCGCTTCGGATTAGCCTTTGTCTGCGCCATTACCCAGACCATCCTCTTCATGGTCACAAGTACCACACTCAATAGCCGTATTGGCCTCTTTTTCCTGATCATACTGGTATCGAGTCCTGGAAACTTTCATGCGAGCACCGCTTTCCTCCCTTCTAGCTTCGCCATGTACCTGGTGACTCTGGGAGCCGCAGCTTTCATGAACTGGAGGGGTGGTCTCAAGACTTCTCAGGGTATGTTCTGGTTTGCCGCTGCTGGTATCCTTGGATGGCCTTTTGCTGCTGCCCTTTGTGCGCCCTTTATGCTCGAGGAGCTCGTTTTGCTTGTTTTTGGCGACAGGACCGCATTGTGGGAAGCCTTTGTTCGCATTGGTCGGGGTGTCGTATCGGCGTTTCTACTTCTCGTAAGTCTGGTTTCCGAAATCTTTTGGAATCATAGTCTAATCTATTTAGGCCGGTGACTACTTTGTCAACCTCTTTTTCTATAAGAAGCAGGTTTCAGTGACATGGAACATTATCAAGTACAACATCTTCTCATCAAACCACGGCCCAGAGTTATACGGAACTGAGCCTTGGACATTTTACTTCAAGAACCTGGCGTTGAACTTCAACCTTTGGTTTATCCTCGCTCTCGCCGCGTTGCCTCTTTTCATCCTCCAAAAGATCATTTCCCCGTCTGGCCAAGGGTTCCAGACTGGTTTGAGAACGGTTGTCTTTCTCTCCCCCTTCTACATGTGGCTTGCTATCTTCAGCTCGCAGCCACACAAGGAGGAGAGATTCATGTACCCGGCGTATCCTTTCCTTGCGCTCAACGCAGCCATCTCCTTCCACATGATCCTGACTGCTGTGGGTAACTCGGACCCCAGGACACTGGTCGGAAAGATTCCCGCAAAGCTTAAGCTGCTGGTTGTCACCCTCACGATGATTCTGTCCATCGATATCGCCCTTTTACGAGTCTACGGTATTTTGTCCGCTTACGCTGGACCTATGAAGATTTACTCTCCCCTTTGGGAAGGCGAAGACGGCAAAGCGCCTATTGGCCGAGAAGAGGACACTGTTTGCTTTGGCAAAGAGTGGTACCGCTTTCCCTCATCATACTTCCTGCCCAGAGACATCCATGCCAAGTTTGTCCGCTCTGAGTTCAGAGGCCTTTTGCCTGGTGAATTTGCCGAGGCTGAGACTGGCTTCGGCTTCTGGAGCGGCACCTGGCTCCCCACAGCTGGCATGAACGACCACAACGAGGAAGACTTGGGCAAGTACACTGAACTTGCAGGATGCTCTTTCTTGGTCGATACTCAGTATCCCGAAAGGAACGATCCTCTACCGCCAAACGAGCCCGACTACATTACGGATGAGAAGAATTGGGAGATTGTCAAGTGTGAGCCCTTCTTAGATGCCGCGAACACGCACTTGCTCGCCAGGACGCTATTCATCCCAGATTTATCTTTCATCCCCGATGAGTTTAAGAGGAAATGGGGACGACACTGTCTGTTGCAGCGAAAGAAGCCTGCCGAGCCAGCTGCTGCTAGTTAGAAGGTTCAAAAGACGCATTGTAGTGAAGGACATGTACACTAAAAAGATAGAATGTACTTAACCCTCAGACGAAAATACAAATGAAATTAGGTAATAATATACTAGAGCGTTGTCGTGATGTAGTGTTACAAGACTTCAGGCCTTATTCCCACCGCCTGCTGTAACACTCTTGTTCTATGCTAATAAGGAAGGCGAGTGATGCCCCCGAAAACCCGTTTTCTATTTCATGGCTCATTCTTTGGTAAGACGAATTAACCTTACATCTTCGACTGCCTTAGGCACGAACGTCACACTGTTGAGCCCATCTCGCTCGTAGTACGTTTTCTGCCTATTTGTGAAACTCGAACAGCATTGGTCTTGTTATCTTCTTTAAAAAGTCAACACTAAGTGAGATACATGATGATGAAGCATCCTATGTTCTCTCGTACCGTGAAGCCCAGTACATATACGAGAGATAATTACACCTTATCGCTTGCCAACTATCTTGGCATTAAGTAAAGGTTGCTGAGAACCTGTTTCCAACAGTTGCTCTGGACTGCCACCATCTCGTGTACAGCGTATTGGTCAATGGCAATTGTGCAATCAATATCCGTTGTAATTGCAACTTGACGTTGCGAAAACTCGCGAATACGAGAGTAGGATACTTTTACGCGGGGTAATAAAGGACTGATAGAAGTAGTGCAGCACGATGAAGCCTCGTGGAGGTTACCTTTGTGACGTGGGAGGCCAGCGGGGGTATCTACTAGGTAGCTTTTGTACATGGGCTCTAAGTAGCAGTTTCAACTACCTACCTAGGTGAACAATACAATAAAGAACGCCCCAGCTACTGCCAAGATCAGTGATGCTGTGAAGCGATATGATGGTCTCACTCGCGGCGTTTCACAAATGTGTAACCCATCAGCAATGAAGATATCGCGGTTACATCTAAGTTGTTTATTGTTGGCGCTCTGACAGAGCTAAGTACATGCCAATCCTCAATATATGTCCGCCCCATACATCTGAAAACATAACCCAAATAGTGTTCCACTTGAGAAGAATGAGGACAAGAAGAGGAAAAGAAAAATTGAGATAGAAGTTTCGAAACGCCGAAATAAAATCCTTTATGGCAAAAAAGGATAGATGAGAGTACCTTGCTAATCCTCCATATCAAAAACAGGAATATCGTTCCCCGTACTGAGAAAATCGAAGGTAAACAATGTGTCGTCGTCGGTTCGTGAGCCATGATCCGCAAATCCTGCAGGGATATCCAAGAATTCATCGTGGCAGGACAATCTGGGCCTTTTTGTCAAATTATCTATTTCTTCAGACTGTCGTTTGTATTGCTGAGCAGGCCATGGCAGAAGAACTGGTGCGTTGCTCGCGCCCATGGCCTGGCTGGCATTACCGAACCATGGAGAGCAAGTAGTTGGAGATTCCAGTGGCTGTGAAAATGGTAGCAGTAACGAAGAATTTGAGACTCCTTCGCTGATGGAACTGACTGTTGAATGATTTTCGGGTCCTGGAGGCGTATCTCTGAAAGAGCTTACAACACTGTCCCGCAAAGAGCTAGAGGATCTGGTTGACTGTTGACTGCACAGCTCATTGAAGGCCATAGACGGTGTGCTAATTGCTTGCGATGATCGCTTCTGGCGCAGGACACGAATCAAAAGATCCAGAGTCCGGCTGAAGCTCAGAGCGAAATTATCGACATGTGCTTGATCGGCAGCTGATACGAACTGATCACGAAGGGCTTCCAGAAGTGATATTTCCTCTTCTGGCCGACCGGGGGTGTCGTCCGCGTGTCTTATTGGCTGTTGTAATATATTCTTGGCTACTGTAAAAGCGGCCGCTAGTGGGAAGGTTGCAGCCAACCGTGGAAGCGCTGAAGTCGTAGTCTCATCTAAATTAGATAAGAAGAAATAATTTTGAGGTTGTTCATCGCAATCTTTGTTGAGTTTGCTTGAGCTAACCAGGTCAAGTGATCGATCATGACCTAGTAGTTGCTCCAAAGCTTCGGAAAGCTGTAAATCTGGCTTCGCTGTCGTAGCTAACAAGAATACAAGACAGCATGCCTTTGCATCTCTAACAGTCTGGTCCTCGGATTTGATATCGTCGTTGCCCTTTCGCAAACAAAGTCTTGTCGCAAGGAACGATAACATGAGCGAAACCGATTCAACGGATCTTAATGGCTTCTCCACTACGTGGTGCGTTGAGGCCCACTGCTCCAGTCTCTGCTGCAGTTGCGTTAACACTTGGCCATGTCTCGAAGGGCGTAAGCTAGGAGCGCCGGCGGCGTGGAAGGTCTGGTAAACTTCATCTTGGATCTTTGACAGCTCTATTCGCGCTAGTAAGCCAGGTGTTTCCGCCTCAGTTTCATCAGGCGATGGATGAATGCCGGAATCATATCCTGGTAGCCAGGCTGTGGACCCTCGAAAAATTGTAATGTTTTTGTCTCTGATGTACAGAGATCGAAAAACTTTTTGCCTCTCCAAGATATCTTCTGGTGGAAGATCAATAGAAGATGCATGGCTTTGATGAAGACCCATCGTGCGAGCCAACAGACAGGCTTGGGCGAAGACAAGTTCTGCAAGAGAGGTGGTACTGTACTGTTCGGCAACATAACTCTAGTACAGTAATTAGTACTCATGCGCTGGAGAGGGTCATATAAAATTACCAAAAGAGCAAGCGCTTGTACGTTCACAAGCCTTGGAGTCAGAAAAACGCGAGGATTATTAACAGCCATTCTGATGGTTTGGAGAAGCGATTGGACAAAGTGACTATTACCCTGGCTTGTAGGCTCTTTTCCGATACCAAGAAGGATTATAACATTAAAACAGACAGCCCAGCCTTCATCCGAGGGTCGGATTGGTTGGGAATAAATCCGATCTATATGTGGCTGGAAATTCGACCGTACGAAGACGTCAGTCGCATAGTTGTTGTTCTTGAAGAACTGACCAACGACGAGATTGAGAAATTGCCGAGGCGGAAGACAGATACCGACAGGATGAGAAGGTATATCTAAGTGAGGCTCATTACTCGCCTCAGTAAGCATTTCCTGCAGTGTGATGCGCATGGAAATAGGGTCATGAGCAGAGCCATCGCTCTCTGAGATTTCAAATAATGGATCGTCGTGAAACTCTTTGCAGAGAGCATAGAGAGAGCAGGGTCCATGATAGCGATCAAGTGACTGCGACGTGTTACGCACAATGTGACGATTTGTGTGAGACGGTGCTCCTGAATCTGTGTTGGTAAGGTTTCCAGGAGCCCAGTCGTCGGTGGGAGTTGACAGAGGTCTGGAACTATTCCCGCCTTTGACTAGTGACGTTAGATCTGAAAGGTCGTCTTGAATGCTCTTCAGCTGGTCCTCGAGCGTCTCGAAATTCTGGCATCTGAAACACAAATAGTTTGTAAGCCCTTGTGCTGCATTAATATAGAAACAAATAATGCCACAGGACTCACAAGAGTTTGACATGATTGACACGCTTGCCGGGAGATGAATATCGGCACTCGACGCCGTCTCGCTTGCAACTTTCACATTGCGGTCGCTCCCTTCCACATCGGATCTTCCGTGCTCGGCAGTGTGCACAAGCTAAATCGTGTGTCGACCACATTTGCGGCTGTTCCTCCAATCTGGTTAGTTTATTACTCATGGCCGAGATAAGGGTGTTTGTGACGAGCCTCTTTACTCTGGTTATTCCACATTGCTTTCTTGATTGATGATCGAAAGAACCGAATCTTTCCGGGGTCCCTGCAGTCTTCAATAAAGGCTCGAGATATGCAGTGAGGCGATCAAACACTAGTCGTAGCCAATTAGTTGTTGAATCTGAAGAGAGGGGAAACAAAGTTACCAGGAGCACAAGAATCTGCGTACCACTGCCCACACCATTACGTGAGACTTTATCTTAGAAACGATCAACGAAGAAGGTGGAAGAATTAATTGCCTTACCAAAGTTGATGGAGGTACTGTCTCCCCACGGCAAGACAGTGGCTTGTATGCCGGCATAAAGGTGACTAGGACATAACAACGATACCGTCAGCTTCCTCGGCCCAGATAGACAGATTCATGTACCCTAAAGGTGAGCTTAGTCGATGAACTTAGGGTTGCACAGTTCGTCATATGGCGGCCCCCATCGTCTCTGTCTTGTGCATGGTATGGATGCCTTTGAATGCCCGCCTAGGACTCGGGGAAGCCGCTCCGCCGGCGGCACGGAGATGTCTCTCAGAAGATTGGCGCTAGCGTCCCAGAAAGAAGGCAATTCCGTGTACTTAAATGGATAAGGCATGTTGTAGACAAGAGAAAAGTTGTAAAGGAGAAATATTGAGTGACAGGCTAAAAGTTTTAACGACATACCTACATAGTAAGGACTACATAGGCAGGTGCCTACCATGAAAGCCCGCAATCGTTCCTTCCAACGTCAAGAACAATTCCAGAAAATGGAAGTAGCGCTTTTCGTCCTTCTTGGATTAGGCACACAAGTTCTTAGAATCCTTTAAGCCTTTGCGTCACATAAATCCTTGAGTGTCATCTTGGCACTTTTGTCTCTCTTACTTGCAAACATCCAAAGAGCCTCTATCGGGAAACTTCGTATCCTTAAAAGGAGACAGTTCATCCATTAATTCGGCCGCGGTCGTTTGTTTTGCATACACGAAACAACTGACTACCTATCAAATTATTTTGTGCATGTAGACGCCCCCACGGCTCGAAAGAATGAAGAATACAACCGACACATGTTTCACAGGCCTCTTACCGAACCAAATTTGGCTCCACGCATTTCGTCAATGAGTTCTGTACTGGTGCAATACCATGGGAACGCCTCGTTTACTCGATACACTCCCGTCAGATTGATTCCAGAAAATATGGCCCTCGGCACAAGAGATAGATATGCGTTCTCTGCCATCAACCACCCCATGGTTTGAATTTGAACCAACACAATACGACTCTATCCAAACTTCCCAATCCCCAAGACCTCAGGCCATCAGAGTAATGGTCTAAGCAAGATACCCAGGCTTCGCGTTCTGTGTTACTTTATTGAAAGCATGTACTGGATTCCTCAAAGGCTTAATCGGTATTCTTGGACACAACGTCTATATCCAAGCCAAGGAGAGAATAACCTTGGAAGACAATAATGGAGAGGTAACTACAACACAGCAAGGCTGAGCATCTGTCTATCATCCCGAGACATTTTTCGAGTCAGGCCAGTCGGAACTGCAGGCTGATTGGTATGACAGAGCCGCGCATCGGGACACAATTTCGGAATGATGTAACCCTGGACATGGAGGTTATAAGCAACGATAAGCATGAGAACAAAGATACCAAAGCTTACTCACCGAAGATTTGATATGGTGAAACCAACCGCCTGACTTCGGCTCCAGTTTTCTATTACAAGCATGGTAGGGACACAGAAGGAAGTTTTCACGAGGGTAATGCAGTAAAATCCAGGATTTGAAGTGTTACGACGTACGCAAGGCCAATTCTCCTTCAACGTTCCGTGCCAGGCGTACTCCAATCTAACCTCTAGGAGTGCTATTAGAAGACTGCCAAGTAAGTCTCGTATCGATCGGGGTATTCTGACAAGAGCCGAACACCGAGCCGTTCAAAAGGCGGAAAGTTAGTCAGATACCTCAAAACCCCCCTCGCTTTCCTCCTCATCCACATGCATGTGTGGCACATGGATCTGGTCGTGGGATCCTTGCATGCTGATCGGCAGCCATATTAAACCGAGTTGCGACGATGACCAAGAGGCTGATTTTGACAGCACTAGGCAGCACGACCTGAACTTCGAGAAGCTCCCCTGAGAAAAGAATACTTTGCTTGCCGTTTGCCGTATGCCCCATACGCTGGTACAGTTGAGCCCCTGGCTTCTTCTTTCGCAGAATCAGGTTTCGAACGTCCCAAAATCTGGGTTTTCTTCTTTACCCGGGTATCCTCAGCAATATACAACGAATACCAAAGCCCGACAACCAAGTTCCAAACAGGCGCTTTCGTCTGCATATACGACGTGGGGTTGAAAACATGACCCTGCCTGCCTAAACACCAACATCTTCAAAGATCTCCATACATGAACAATCGCCCAGCGGCGCAAAGAATGCCGAATTCTATCGGGCAAGCCGGGCGGGCATTGGCTTCAGGTCCAGTGAACCGCCGCTTGATTGTCAAGGAATGATCCTGCGTTAGGTCGATTCGAGAAGATGGATGGTGGCTGACTAGATACAACATGACGACAGCGGTTGGATGAGTACAAACAACGTCCAAACAAACATACAAACTGGGCCATTTCATATTCGACCTCAACCTGACTGCTACAGACCATAGCCGCATTGTCCGATAATTACACTGATTAGGAGTGCCAAAACGCTCAGCCATGCTGATGGCGGCTTATACAAACTTAGTGCATCGGCATTTCGCTTTTACGTTCTAACGGGGAAGATGCGCTCCACACTACACCAGCTGAGGCTTACACGGAGCGGCCCGATCTGACACGGAATGATTTGCTTTGCCGCTCTTGGAATCGCTTCCGAGTGGCATGAACATGCTGACAGATAAGCATGGATTCATATCTGGACTGAGGATAAGTAATATTCTGACACAGCCTTCGACTTACAGCAAATCGGAGATATGGTATTGCTATGAGACGTGACGAAGCAGGAAAGTAAGCTGCAGGAACAGTACCTGGGCCACGAATACATCGTGGGTCGATGACTCAGCCCTATCATCCTGTTCAAAGAAGAGCAAAGATGCCTACGCCATTGCTGACATGGAGCCCGTTTACCATTCCACAGTTTACTCAACTAGGCAGGTAACAAGTCTTTGCATCATCAACATGCGATACAATGTGCTCCAAAGGTGAGCTACTAGGTCAAACCGGCCGTGACACTTGCTGTCCTATGACTATTTTTACGAAGACCGTTCGGTTTTAATACCATGCTTGGTTGTTTTCAACAACGATCACAAGCTATTCAGGCAAACCGGTTTGCTGAAGATGCTTACATTTTGCATTAGCTTACTAAGTTCTCGGAACTTGATATGGCATTATTTGTGAAAGCCTAAAGAGTCTTTACAAGCTTGAACATCCTTACTCAAGCGTCTTAGCAAGAGCGCTTATCAGCCAAAGCGACGAGCTATATTATTAAGATCATTTATTTAACCCGACTTTAAACAAGCAGATTTGGTCTTTGGAACGCTTCGCCAGGACGCCCTTTTGGCTTAGGTAGTTTGGGAAATCTCTGGAGATGCCTCAGCTCCAACCCATGAAACAACCGGTAAGTGACGATGAATCGCAACGAGCTAAGAAAATGAGAATGATTTTCGAGAGAGTAAAGAGGAATCTTCTGGCATGGTTTATGTATAGATGCTCATCTTGAATCTTAGCTCGAAGGGGCAAGAAGTGCTGATGCCACTCATGGCTTGATTTAATTAACTTCAAGGTTCAAACGCGAAAACTAAATGATGATCCAGCATTTATCGCCAATACAGTAGTATCCTTAGTCTCGGTCGACTCGGTCAACAAGATGTGCAGAGTAGTCATTCTCTCCACGATCGCTGTATCACGACCTACCGCGTCCCCTATCTCATCGGTCTACAAATTCTAAACCAAACTTTGCGACCTGGATTCCTACACAGATAGTGTACTCTCTTCTACCATATGGTATGCTATGCATAGAGAGCTTGCGCATGTCCTCTGAAAGAGCGTCACACGAAGATTGCGCGCGGCACGGCACAAGTATTGTCGCCGATCCCGACAGCTTTGTACAACTTGACCAGACTTCAGCGGAAATCCGCGGTCGTTCGGTGTATATAGAATCATATCAGTAATCATGATAGGCTAGGATAAATAGCTTGCAACTTTGAGGCTCTAACACCCACTGGGAAGATCGTGCATGGTTCCAATCACCAGGCCGACGTGCATATCTTGGACGGGAGGCTACATCGAGATATCACGACACAAAGACTCGACGGGAAGACGTCACGACTATGTATGTGTTCATCTTCTTCTTAGCTCTCAGACCATACAGTCAGTACATGCAGTATAAACATATAAGCTATGCTGATCGGCAAAAGGAGAACGATGTGTTGCTTTGATGGTATGGATGAGAACCTTGTCGATAATGTCGACGCGGAATGAAGCCTGCAACTTTGGCAGTTCAGGATGCATCATAGGCTGTGATACGGTGGTAGTAGTCCAGTCAGAATACTTCAAAGGGCTTATGCAAGTAAATCTTGAAAACCTCCGTGATGTTTGTTTTGACTTCACCAAAACCGCTAAAGCCCCGGCCGAGGAGGCAACAATGAGGCTTGGTTCCATTGCTCTGAGACATACAGCCTGACTCCAAGTCTCTCTTGGCCAATAGTTACTATGGCCGGTAAAGTAAAATTCTTTCTTAAACCGTACATAGCCCGATTCAAGGTTATCTTTAACAAAGTATTAGGACATTCCGCGTGAGAGGAACCCCCTCCGCGCTCATATCATTGACGGACGGTAACTGGAGTAAGGCCGAGGCTTGATCATATCGGCTGAAGGATGGTTTCACTTATGCAGATTCATACTCGGAGATTATGTGGCATGTTTTACCTACATGACTCTTCTTCTTCTTCAGGGTCCACTCAACATCAAGTCGTATAACCACATTGGTTTTGAGTTCGCCATCACTTGCCTTCACATGGGTCCCACAACCTGATGGCGATCTCTGGGGGATGATTTTCTCCTCTCATCGAAAGATAACCCGATGAGTATACTTTATACGCCGAGGATGTTTAACCGCCGAGTTACGCGATCTATCTTGTGAAAGCACGGCTCTGGCGTTTCAGGAGGCCATACAGACGACTAGAGCAAAGTGCAACACATACTTCTTATCTGTCCAGCTAGCAAAACACCCGTTCGCCGATCATGGATTATTTACATAGCGTTACAGCTGTTTAAAATGGAAGAGTCAATGAAAGCGTCGAATGATCGAGAACTAACCACTCAACTGATGTCCGAAGAATAGTGTTGGTGCAGCCTAGCTACATAGTTAGACGTTTTATTCCCATCAATCTACTCATAGAACATTCAGATAAGAGACTCAGAGCTTAGATTGTTTAGCAATAACTGCCTATAGCTTCTCTTTATCAAACATGAGATAGCAAGTTGTGGCATATTTATGGATAACCATCGATGGGTAACCAAGACCATATCAGCAAGCTAGGGATTTCTCAATAGTGCGTTTCAATATTAGGCATATCCTCCGCAAACCATCACCACTATTATACCAGCCTTCCAAGCGCGTTGACAGTAAAGGCGATCGAAAGATGTCACCGAAAGCACTAGCTGCCTACTTTGCACGATGGTGCAATATCGGCCGCAAAGTGTGCAAAGTGGACACAAGACCGACCTTTAGCATTTACACTTTACTGCTTGGCCCGTAATGCACAAAGGTTCATGACTCCTCAAGTCGATCGCTTCACATCCCCCGGGAGTAAAGGCCAATCGTTACCCCACCTCTCATTACGGCGTTGATTTGGCTGTGTCTGATACCCGATTAATATTTTCCTCCCCCGAGTGCCGTCTTCTGTACCATCGGACGCCAACAAAGGATCAGATTCTTCTGTACTGGTAGTGTCTTCCTCGATGAGATCATCTTCTTCAATGTCATCAGATGTGGCCAAAAGATCTGTTTCTTCGGTCGTTTCAGCCTCTGTCTCCGTGGAAGCGAGAGTCGTGTCATCGTCTTCTTCCTCGTCTTCCTCTTCATCATTATCACCGGCGTCGCCTAACAAACCCCTGTGCTTAGAAAGCTCGGAGGTAGTTAGAGGATCAGAATTCTTTATAGCTGTAGACCTTGTCTTCGTAGCAGAAGGTGCATCGTCGTCATCGGCCAAGGCAGTCTTCGTAATAGAGGCTATGGCAGACTTACGTGCTGCATCATCAAACCCGGTAGTAGAGACGGAATTCTCTTCGTATAGCTCATGGATATCCTCCAGGTACGGCTCATCAGTTTCCAACGCAGGTTCGGCAGTCGCTGTTTCGACCACCGTGTTGACGACGTATACAGTCTCTGTTGCAGTGACCAGCTCAGTCTCTGTGGTAGAACTCGTGCCGATTAGGAACACAGTGTCGCTTGCAACGGTAGCTGTGGCATTTACAAATACTGTGGCGGTGGTCCACGCAGTGTTTGTATCGGTGGTTGAAACTACAGCCATTATGAGTGCAACATCAGTTGTGACTGTGGTCTGCGTGGCATTGGCAGTCAGGGTCTTGACGGCATAATTAGTCTCCGTGCGGGTGGTTAAGTCTGTCTCTGTGACAAAGACACTGTTTGTAGTATTGACAGAGGCAGTCTTGGTGACATGCTTAGTTTTTGTGTCCGTAACAATGACCGTGGAAGTTTCCAATGCAGTGACCGCGGGCTCGTCCTTATCCTTAGCCGCAGACCCAATATTTGTATGCCTGGCGTTCGCATGGACCGTAGAGTTTGCTGTCCCAAGAATCACCAGCGTGTTGGGAACAAGCTCAGTCTTGTACTCTGTGATAGTTGACCCTAGACGAGTTTCGTTCAGCAAAAATTCTCCAGATCGGTTGACATTGTCTTTATAACTCACATTTGCCTTTAGGTGCTGCAAGGGCAGAATCGGCTGCCAGGAGGCCGAACCCCAGTAGAATGTTGAAATGCATTGCTTCGGCGGAGCGGTGCTGGATGGATGGGAGATGAGAGTGAGGGTGATGAGAAACAGGAGAGAAAAACTAGAATATTTTGCACACGTTTATACCCAGGATGGAACTAAAACATACAATCAGCGGTATCCGTTTGGCTCTTTATGTTCCTCACCCAACTACGTGACATTCTGCAACGTGCTAAAGTAAAAGTGACCGGCTTTAACAACAACAGAGAACACGTTTTTTGTTTTTAATCTCGGAGGCATCATACCCTAGTTGCCACACAATTGCCTTCCAAGCTGCAGCTTGTCAAAGTCAGTACCGTAAATGGCTTCTTCTTCTTCTGAAAATAAAAGCCTCTAGATCTGCCGGCTCTTCCTCCTCATCCCCTCAGCAATCGGTCGTTTCATAGGGAGTCGCCCAGTGACTGGGGGCCTCTTTTCTTAATCCAGCCATTTCACTGGCAGTATCATGTGTTCTCTTTAAACTTTTCGGCGCCGATCAAATGTTGAGTTGGAGATAGATATCATATCACGGCATAGGAAGTCCACAATGATTGGTTAAGTGGACAGAGACGCGATATCGCGCGGCGGTTGAGGTATTGTATTTGCGCACTGCCAACCGCGTGTCGGAATAGTTTGTCCTGTATACTCAGAACAACAAGAGTTCTTCTTCTTGCCATGAACATCCAAGATAGAAACTTATAGTGCTGCAGAATCTTGTGGTAGACCAGATGGTTGCACAACTGACTTGGTCCGCTTTGTAAAAGAAATATTACAAACCTTTGCTATCGGAATGGCGTTTATTTGAGTCGACTACACCCTAGAATTCCTCTCCGTGCAGTTCAGTGTAAAAATTTGCTGAGCCAAGGAATAGAGGTATCTGCCGGCCAGAATCGGGGTGGTTTTCGGACCGGGCGTCAGTTGCGGAGCGGGTCCCTGGGGCTCCTTGACCCGGCGCCGGTACTCAAATCTTCTATTGAGTGCCCACAGCTCCTTATTCTTTGTATGAATACCCAGAAAATAGTTTGGTTATTTTTATTATTTAGCAAGAAACTGAAATACTGGGTTATCCTGTTTCCCTCGCTTCAAACATCTGCTTTCAATGCTTGCTCCTCTCAACATTCTCGTATGTAGGATATATACATATGGTTGCTTGGTGCCGACTGTTGAAATGGCGTCTTCTAACGGAAACCTACTACAGTATGGCGTTCAATGTTTTGCCGATTTGGTTCTCGGTTTTCACGACAATGTATAACGTTCCCTTGCCTCGAAACCTTAGTAGACGCGCAGAGGACGATTGTTCGCCGCAAATGGTAGCTTGATGAAACAAGTCGGTCAGCATTCCAACAACAGCCTTGAACAGAAAGATATAAAATCCGGGAATCATAATAGTCCTTCAGCTCAGATGAGATGATAGGGCTATCAACTTATCAAGAGGATTTCGTCATTCGGGCTGGCGGATGCTGACTAAATTAATTGCCCCTCCCCCACGTTTTAGATCGACGTCGTTGAAGCTGTCAACTTGAAGCTTCAAAGTTGCATTAGACATAGTCGCGCCAAGAACTCATCTCATCACCACATCAATTTCGTCTGCTGAATCTTGTCTTTCGCCTATCTATGCACTTTATTCCTGTACCTGTTCATTTTTGGTGACATATTTAACTTTGGTGCTGCTCTTCAGGGTATCTATCTACTTGTTGCCACAAACTTTTATCGCGAACCTAAGCTGAGAGGTATCGCCAATAATGACGTCTCACGATAATTCCGTTGAGGGTTTACCTAATGAAGTGAGTCTCTGAACAAAAGGAACAGTCTCAGATGTTGACACGTTTCAGATTCTCACATCCATTCTATCGCCCTTTTCAACTCATGAGCTGCTTCCCCTTGCCCCTGTCAGTCGCCGTATCTACTCTATAGTCACTCGTCTCCTCCACCAACGCCTCCTACAAGCAGCTCCCCTTCCTGATAATCAACTCATTCTAGAGTGTTATCACCCTAGTGATCAACTCTACGCGCCTTGTTTGTCATGTCGCTACCAGGATATTGTGGCACGAGACGGCCCTGCTGTCGACGAGAATACCCCTAAGCTTTCTGACTTGCGCCGTTTGTATGCTTCTTTCAGACCCGTATTTCCAGAGGAGAGCCGGAATGTCAAAAGGAGTCGAAGAAGACCAACAGAAGCACAACCTTCTGATGATGCAGATGACGATACTGCTATGCAGGACATAAACCTTGATGAAGGGGAGCTATTTTCTCAGCTGTGCGCTGTTACAAGCCTCGTTAAGCAGGGCCCGAGAAGTGGGTTATTCATAAGCCATGTTAATATTGTCGATGGAGTCGTGCGAATTTTTCGAAACTGGCTTGCCAATATGGCCAGCAAACAAGATCCATCTCATGTCGATTCGGAGAATATCATTTGGGTCGATACGCGCAACAATGTTGGAATACGATTCAGCGTTGCTCCCGCGCCTTCAGAGACAATGCCTCTCATCTCAGGACCTGAAGATGATCCGCCAGTCCACTACAAACTGGTGTATGAAGGTATAGTTTTTGAATCGCCTGACATTTGTACATGGATATCTGCTAATTATTGGTAGAACTACTTGTCAGAGCAAGTAATCTCCTCCAGGCCGTTGAACAGTCCGCAGTGCAGGAAGTTGGAAACTCGGGTAAGACGCTTGTGATTCATGGAGCTTCTATGTGATCAATCGCGAGTACTACTTCCACTGTCCACTTATCTATCTTTGCATATCGTATGCTATTTAAGAGTAAGAAATTATAAGCTGAGCAGTCAAAGACAATAAACATTAGCAACTCACGTCCATCTCAGCTCGTCTAGAATTTTTATCAAGTTGAAATTTTATTGAAATTTTAATCTAGATGCGACATCGCCATTCGTCGCAGAACGTAAATCTCGTCAACGTACATATAAACCCTACATAGCAAATCCGCGTCTAAATCTCACATCCTTCAAAGACTCGCCGATCTCTTCCCTGGCGCTTCTCCCATTCTCCGCAGCTCGACGTCACTACCAGAGTCTGTGTCATCCAAGAAGCTCTCGCCACTTCTCCCAGCTTGCTCATCGTGCTCACCCCGTGTCTCGACCATCTCCATGCCTTGCCGCGTCGGTTGACGTCCATCACCTTTTATCCACTCTCTAAGTGGTGCTCCACTGGTAACAAAGAAGATGACGGCGTTCCAGAGCCCCTGGAGTGGAAGAACGGCGGCTGTGGCGACATGATACTCGAAGGGCGATGTACCCACGAGCCAGCTGTGGATGCGGTTTAGACTGCTCGGAATCCAAGTCACCAGCACACTAAGGGCGAAAAGGAAACTCGTGCGTAAATACGCCCGCTTGATGGGGTCGTCGATGACAAACTTGTTGACGGTTCGGTTAGTTGCTGATGTTATGCGACGCAGTGGGGAGCCGCCGCTTCGTTCTCGACGGTTCATGCCAGGGGAGGTAACAGTTGAAGAAAAGCAGTTACTGTTGGATACCTGCATTGACGAAGGCGCCTCGTCAAAAGATACTTGGGGTGACGATGAGCGGCCTGTGTAAGCGGGTTTGGGTTCGCTGGGTAGGTGGTTCGTCGAGGCTGACGAGTGAACAACTTGAACCTCAGTGACTATGGTTCCGTAAAAACAGTCTTGGGGGACCGAGAGGAAATCAACTTGTCGCTGCTATGGCTATGGTGTTAGTTGAAGGAAATTCTACTGCATCCGTATTACTTACACCTTGCGGTTGGGGTGGTTCGACTGGCGGTGGTTCTCTACTCTTGGACGCAGACAAACTCTTAAGTTGGTTCCGGGTTCGGAACACATGATAGCCAACCATGAAGTAAAAGAGGATGGATCCAGCAATACACACCCAGATGAGCATGTAATAGGTGTAGATACGAATGTTCTCCCAGTCCCGGTTAACCCAGCACCAGATCTATCCATCGAGTCAGCTAACAAGACGTCCTTGGTTTCTGAGAGTGTACTTACAGTGGCTTGACCAAACACAAGCCCGCGGTTCGGGTTTCTAACCAGAAGCAACGCAATGGCAATAGCAAAAGGGCCACCGTAGCAGATGAGGCAGTACACCCACCACCACTTGCGGAACGAGTCGGGACTGGCACGGAAGAAGAAGACGAGGAAGACGTTGAAAGCCATGGCAAGGGACCACCAAGGATCCGATTGCATGAACCTATACATATTAGCGATGATAACACCTCAGGCCTAAACATAACTTACATATGAAACATGAAGCTTTGCGCTTGACAAAGGGGCGAAGCAACACCTAGCTCCAAGCCATCCATGGCGATGATACTCGCACAGCTGGCGCCAATATTTGCAACACTCGCAAACACAATGAAAGTGTTTTGAACGTTGCGCACTCTTGGAACGAGCGCATAAGCAATAAAGATCAAGAGAACAGCGACCAAGCTGACAGAGCCTCCTATGCGCTCAAACAGCACCAGCGTGTGCCTCTCACCCTCTGTCAGCAGATCCGAGCCACGGCCGGAGATGAACTTGTGCGCCATTGTCTCGAGCTATGGACTCGAAGAGTCAAGTCTCGTTGATATCTCCTTTGTTATTGTTGTTTCTCGTTTCCCGAGTCCCAGACTAGGGAGGGGAGCGAGTAGCAAAAAGCAAGATAAGTATCTCTGTCGTCACAAAGCAAAAGGATAAAGAAGATGGTAAATCGAAAGCAAGAGATGGATGAAAGACCAAGCGCGTGAGCGAGTGATGCTTTGCGGAACAACTCGCAAAGGGGGAAACAAAAACGAGAGGCTGTAGGTGACCGAAAGATGACACAAGACCGGTCTTGGTGCGATGTTGCTTTACAAGAGAGAAAAGGGAAGAGAGGAACAATGAGTCGTCCAAAAGTGGCCAAGGTCGAAGCGTCGTGTCACCTCGAGAAGATGCACGTACCCGTAGACGAGGTGAACCTTTTGTACTGTGCTTTTAAGGGAAGCGAGAACCACTGGAGGCATAACGGCTATCTTTATTTTGATCTGTGAGAGGCACAGAGTGTAGAAGTGTAGGTAAGGTGAGGCAGGCTGCTTCAAAAGGTGTCAGACAGCCAACAAAACTCTTGGCTTATGCAACTTGCCTTTACCATCCGCCAATCTTTGCTGGTGCTCACCCTCCTTGTAGACAAAGGTCTCAGTATGGAGAGAAGGAAGTGTTGAAGCTTCCACCAACGATTACTGTCATCTGCCAGTGCAAATGCAATGCAGTGCCAATGATGGCCATAGCACCCACCTACATATCCTCAATATCCAATCTTAAACTAGGGAGAATTGTCGATAACTGTCTATCACACTCATGGCAAGTCAACATAACATTCGTATCACTCCTATTGGCAAATCAACGACAACTGATGGCTTCTCCGCCTTTGTTGTTCCCAGGGTCCCTTCCCCAGACTTAACTCGAAGCTTGTCTATCTCCCGCTGAACTAACACGGGAACCAAAAACGGTCAGTCTATTCCAGAAACGGTCGATCGATAGGCTAATGCGCTGCCGGAATGCCCGCGTTTGTTTGTTCCTACCTGAATATGCCCTGCTCGTAGGTGGGTAAACAGTGCAGTATATGATCCAAACACGACAACGCAGACCGCAAATAAGACGCTACTCGGCGAGTCTCGACGCTGCATCATGACCCCACGATCTATTCGAAGGCTTGGCATCGCAAATCGCATGAAACCGCTTTGATGGTCCAATCAATAGAGACAAACAAGCATGGGCCAGCCTCAAGCCAAAGCCGCCCTTATCCATCCACCACTATGCACTATCTCTTTACTATCGAACTCTTCCCGCGCACCATTACCGTCTAAATAAATCAAAGTTCAAGCCGTCTCGAAAAGCCTCTCCGGAGAATTCATGCCTCAGCTCAATTGCGGTGAGAGAGGCAAGAGATCAAAAACGAGGCTTCGCTCGCATCTGTAAGCTCCCGTGGGCTGAATCAGAGTGTGACATCACGGCCCAAGATCTGGGCGCAGACTCGAGTTTGATTGCCCTGATGCTTGCCTTTCCAAGCCTCGAGCACCCGAGGACTATGAAACGTGGCGGGTGGCTGCTGCGACAAACAATGGCGTTGGCCCAATTACTTTGCAAGCATGGCTGTTAACTGCACTTCATGCTTGTACGGTGAGCCAGGCAAAACAGTGCATACATATGGCATGCGGAAGGTTTCTAATTCAGTATCGAAAGATTCAGAGGCGTCTGTCAGCAGATCTAGGGTGGCATCTATCGCCTTATTTGCTTGCTTGCTCGCTTAGTTCAGTTCCTGGGTGACTGATTCTCTAATCAGGCTGTGGAATGAGATGCTCGCATTGCCCTCTAGAACATCGAGGATCGTGTAATTGGCTATTCCATTTCTCCTTAAACGCAACACAGTCTATCAAATCTGACTCCCACATGAGAGAATTATGCACAGAGCCGACACACCAAGTCGTGATGCATACGAGAAGGCAGGGCAAGGCAGACACGATATTCAAGTCATTGATCGATTTGGCCCTTGGCACGGCTTTGAACAGTCTAACTAATAACAAGAACTGCAACTAAACCCCTGTATAATTCCATGTGTACCACTAGCCAAACTTCCTCCTCTTTCTGATATATCATAAATAATCTTACAGCGTGTAAAGAAAGTCGGGTCGCTTATCGCCCATCTCATGGATCTCCTCCGCAGACTTGCCCTCTAGCAAGTGATCCCGTGCACCCGCCAATTTCTGCTTGTTCTCTCGCGCAAGCATCACGTACATCAGAAGACTGCCGCAAAAGATAGCGCCAAACATGTAACCCAGAACCGTACCATGGCCTTCGTAGAAACGAGGGTTGTTGAAGAAGACATTGCTGCTGACAACACCGTTGAGGTTACCCCAACCAATGACAAAACCCAGAGTGATACCTCGCTTGTAGACACCCTCGACGTTGTTGGCAACCCAGCTGATGGTGATGGGAATAACGGGGTAGATACCCAGAGCGCCCAAGAAGCATCCGGTGTATTGAACGGCAGGATTGGTAGAGGCAACGAGCATGATGAAGCCTGCCATTCCGATTGGAGCAGCGCACAGGTTGAATATGCCTCGCTTGTTGATCCTGTCGGAGTAAATACCAACACAGATAGTGGCGACAGCAGCCAGGGCGTAGGGTGGGACGCTGAGAAGTTGGTTCTTGACAACCGCCTTCTTGTCTGTAAAGGCCATGTTCTGGATGATGGTGGGCAAGAAGACACTAAACGAGTACAGGGGCATCAGAGGACCCATGTAGATGAGCATGCCAACATAGGTTTTCCAGTCGGTGATAGATTGCCAAAAGTACTTCATCTTGAACTTCTCGTCCTGAGCAGAAGACTGCTTGTCGGCAGAGAGTCGGAAGATGACGCGAGCGCGCTCCTTTTCAGTGAGAAACTTGGCATCGGTGGGAAAGTCATGGACCATCCAGAACGAGACAACGCCAATGATGATTGTGAGGAGACCCTCAATGATAAAGATCCAGGCCCATCCAGCAATTCCAGAGACGCCATCCATTTTCTGGATAGCAGCAGCTAACAGACCACCAAAGGATCCAGCCAGAGCAGCAGCTGAAAAGAACCACGCGGCACGGGCACCAAACTCGGATCGCTTGTACCAGCACGAGAGGTAGTAGTTGATTCCGGGGAAGAGTCCGGCTTCGGTGACACCAAGGAACCATCGAGCAGCCATCAGGCCATCCCAGTTCTTGACGAAGCCCATGCCCAGCATCGATGCGCCCCATAGGACCCTGGACAAGGAGTTTATATTGTGTCAAAGTGGTATTGCGAGTACGGAGACTTACATGATGGCAGGGATAAAGATAGATGGCTTAGACCACTTCAGGAGAACATTGGCGAGAGGTTCAAAGATGGCATACGAGATGTAGAAAATGGTCAAAGTCGCATTGAACTGAGAAGTGCTCATATGCACGTCATCAAGTAGGCCAGCGATTTTGGCATTGCCGATATTGGTTCGATCGAGGAAGCAGATGAGGTAGAGCAGGCAGAGCTAAAGTATAGTTAGTATATAGCGCTTCTGATAGAGTGCATAGTCGTCATACCCAGGGCACGAGTTTTGTGTCAATCTTTCGAAGTAGCTTCTTCTCCTGATAACTTGTTAGTACATCGTCTTCATATGGAATAGTATGTGCTACTCACAGCTTCTTTCTTCTCATCCTCACTCAACCCAGCATCAGGGTCGTTAGCGAGATCAACCTCAGAAGCCAAGGCCTTCTCATCGAAGTGTTCCTTTCGACCGTAGTCGCTCATGGTGATATCAAGCAAGGAAAACAACCTCGATATATTCAAGACAGGGTTTGTAATTCGTCAAAGTCAGGGATCACGAGAAAGGTGAAGAGTAGAAGAAGGGCCGGCTTCTTTGAGGATAGCGGCGGACCAAAAAAACGTGGTGGGAAGGAATTGATGGAGGACAAGGATGCAGCAACCAGCCGAGACAGAAACTGGTGTAGAGGGGCAATGGAAAGAGGACCTGAGGAGGAGGAGAGGCTCAAAAGAGAAGTGAGGCAAGTGTATCTATCTCGTCAAGATGCGAGACAAAACGAACCCCAGACGCGGGAGTGACGGTGCAACAGGGGAAACGTCTTTGCGTATCGAACGAGGCGAGAAGACGGGAGATCCGATAAATGGATATCGGAAACAAGCAGCAACAAGAAAGCAAGAAAACAAGCTTGTTTCTTTGAATACTTCAGAATATCTAATAGATCATGGAAGCTATGGGGCATAGGCTCTTTAACAGTCTAGAGAATATACCAGGACAGCCTCACTCATCTTGCACCCCTACCTCAACCATGCAACTCGAGTGTAAAGAGGAAAATGAGCGTGTGGAGATGCTGACGCCCACGTTTCTCGTCAAGAATGGAATTCTCGTCAAGAGCCAACGACGATGGTGGGTTGATAGAGAAAGGAAGACGAGTGCCATGAGGGTATGCAACCACAACAACACCCTCGTCTGCAAGAGATATGCATCCGTTTGTCCGTCCGCCAGCTGCAGCCGACAGGAGACTAACCGACGAACCACATCTAAGCAACAACCTGTTGGGCTATCGTCTCTTCCTTTCTCTCCCACACTTTGCCTCTGACCAGGGAATGGATCAATTATTCTGTCTCAGAGTGAGGGGGCGTTTATGGAGAACCAGCCCGACAAAGTATGTAATAGACATATCCCGGGATCTGACAATTGTTGCCTTGCGCGGGGTTTGGGGTACGGCGAGAGGATTTTGCAGGGTTACGAGACCCTTGCAGCCATCTTCTTATTCCCTGTCTTGCTATTCCTCTCAGCGGTGACATAGTCGTAGTAAAAAGGACATCATTATGGAGCCCGGCAGATGGGCCATGTAACGCTGGACATGCTACTGCTTTCTTCTTTGTGCGTCCGAGGGGTGGCCACGCGAGATGGCGCTCTGAGTGTGCTGGGGCATGTTGCTCAAGTGCGAGGTGTGAGCCGTGACAGAGGAGACAGCTTTTAGAGAGGGGGGCGGGAAGGGGGCGGGAAGGGAAGGGATACCAGGCGGACGGATAGTAATTGATTGTTGTCAATTCTTTATTGGTAGCGCAGTAGATCATCAAACGTATTGTCTTGTAAATGGTATCCCAGGATGTCAAGCTGAGGTCACTTTATCCCAGCTCTCATGTCATTGATCGAGTACTATATCCAGCACCAAAGTGACCGGCTGGTGTACCGTGCTTCGTCAAATACCGTTGAATCGTGCATGACATACTATGTAGCCCCAGATGAATCGTCTTACATGGCCACCAAAAAGCCTCGCTCTTGTTCTTGTGTTCAGATATGACGGATCATGTCATCCCATCTCATCTCTCTCAGACCACGCTCCGCACTCACACAGACGCAAACATGTCCTTAAAGAGATATCAACTAAAGAGTTGGGGGTCGATAACTGTTTGTCTTCATTCCAAAACTCCGGCGTCGTTTCGTCTCCGCCACCCTTTTCCGACCAGAGACAAGCTTTATTTTCCCTTTCCTTTTTCCCTTATCCTATCATGTCGGATCAGCCGCTGGTCTGCATGAGGTCCAAAGATCCACATCATCGGAAGCATGTCTTTTACCAACCTTGTATCCCCTCATGAGTCCCAGTTTTCCTCTTTACAAACAAGGGTTCTATAGGTTCTGTCATTGCTTTCAACCCGCTCAAAAGTCTCGTAACTATGGATCTCGACCCTTGTAACGGCAGTTTCTTGCCCCTCTTCTTATCCACTGCCAATAGCAGAACCTCGATGTCATCACATCGCAGTGCAGTGCAAAAGGACTCGATGTTTGTTTGGAGATTGTCCCAAGATCTCCAAACAGGAACTAGGAAAAAGACATGGGTTCGTCTAGACCGGAGCCTTCTTCTCAGATATCCTATCACGACCCACTCACACCAAATCCGGCAGCGATAAATCAAACATTGATGACAACCCAACAAATCAAGAAGCTAGGATTTGTTTCGTGATACAAGCAAATCTTCAGAAAGCCTATTCAAAGTAAACCCCCTTATTTTTCTCGGTATGTACCATGGATAGCACGGCTTAGTCCCGGTGGGTAGTCCGCCTCATGCGGGAAAGCAAACACCCGTTGACAGAGGATGTCGCCTGGAACCTCAGCCCGTGGGGGGTGAAGTTGGAGACGGTGAATGGAGAGGGAGGGGATGCTAGGGAGTCTGCATAACGCTCATTTCTGGAACATGGCCTAGAAAACCTCCCATCCAGTCGCGTTGTGGTTCCTGTTCAGCCACGCCGCCCACGCCGTTCCTTACCACAGCATTAGCAAGTAACAGGTCGGTCAATTTTGGCTGCATACTGCAGGTGAAGTTCTCATCTCGGGTATCTACAGAGTAAGATGGAAAGCCTCGTGGTAGATGCATTGGCTGACTGGGCAGAGACCTTTGGTGGCTTGCTTTGGCAGTGAGACAGGCATCAATAGGCTTTATCACCGGTCAAGACATTAGACATTGTATCTCTCAAGTCAACATCACATGCGAGGCATTTTAATACTAATCAATCGTATTTCGATGTGATAATACGTACCTCATCATCTCATTATCTACAAATGTTACCCCATCTTTCCCCGCAATCACTGAATTCAACTACCCGTTCCCCCGCGCGAGCCATGGTCTCTTCTCCACAGATCCATTTATGCCATCTCTAGATAGGTACCTAGAATAAGATGGAGATGGCGACATCGGCGTCATTCTCGTCTGTTCCCCCGCCTCTTCCCTGAAATTTTCTTTTTCTTTTAAAATAAAAAAAAATAAAAAAAAATAAAAACTTGCGTATTACTGGTCCTCCTCAGTTTCCTCTCAGGGATGGAGTGGTCTGATGGAATGTGCTGGAGGCGCGGAGGCGAAAGCCCCGCTCTTACAAGCCGGCACATTTGGACCTTGATGCAGGACACTGACTCTTCTCCAAGATTCGATCAAGACATATGAAACACCATCTTCAAAAGCCATGCCGGTTATGAACACGGACTTTGCGAGCGCCGGATACAGCCACACGGAGATCCGACGCCGTTAAACGGCTCCGCGTCTCCCCGTTGAAGATACTCCCCCCAGAATCGTCTCAATTATAAGCATTTCCCAGATCTCAGTATCTCATTCTAACCCTGGGGCGGAGATGCGGCTCCGCATTCTCAATCTCGCTTCCCCACGATTCTTCGGTGCGTTCGAGATCTCTGGGATGATGCCACTTTTTATCAGCTAGGCTGTTGATGGCCTCGACTGCCAGTGACACCCCTCTATAATACAGCAAGTGCGTAAGCATCGTGGATGTCAAAAACCCCGACATCACCCTCAGACCTCGGTCAAAGGTGAGGAAGTTGTCCGAGCATCTCAGAAAACAGGCCATTACCAGAGAGACTATCAACTGAATGTAACCACAGCCACACAAGTCTGGTTTGTTACTTACCGAGTCCTTGGCATTGGTCTCCCTTACTATCACTCGACAACAACGTTTGGGAATAGTTTGTGCTGATACTGCGAAAGCTGAGCTGGTGCTATTGTCCTTTTGCTCGCTCAACTTCAGCTACTGAGGGTCCTTGGAGTTCGCATATACATCTGCAGGTATCTCTTTCGGTGCCACAAGCCTTCACTAAGGTCACGACAAGGGTGTAAGACCAATCAAAATAAACGGAACTAGCGGTACTTTTATATATACCTAATTTTGCATATAATAGAAGTACTAGCAGTTAGGGTCATTATAAATTACTACTTTATAAATCCGGTAGCTATATTAAGTCTAATACCTCGTGCCTCCTTAATACTTACTTTATATATTCCCTATTATTAGCTATAAATAGCTTTTTTATGCCTTTTTTTTCTTAAAAAGTCAGGCCTGCCTTTACTTAAAGCCCTTATAGGCTAAGTAGTCTAAGAAAATACTTTTATAGATATAATTAATATCTCTTTATATATATTTTTAGTATATTTTTAGATTCTTATTATTATTATTTTTCCTAATTAACCTCTCTTTCTTACCTAGCTTTCTTATATATATATATTAAAAAGTGCATTATAAATATATTTCTTTTATTTCTTAAGTATTAAATAGGGCTTTTACCTAAGGCATATTATTTTAAGCTATAAAATAAAGCTATTTATAAGGGTAATATTAAGAAAAAAAAACTAAAAGAAAGCTTATTAAGAACCACACTAAAAGTAATAATTATATATTATATATAACCTTAATTAATTACCTTAATTAATATAGTTTATTTTATTATTATAATTAGTAATAACTATAAGGATAAATATAATTTTAAAAGTATTACTATTAAAAATCTACTTTATTTGCTATAATTTTAACTTTATAGCTTTTTTTATTAGTAATTTTCTTTTTTTAAATATATAATTATTATCTGCGCTAATATATATAATTAAAAAAAAGAGTATAATACTGCTATCTTTCTAGCCAATTTATATAACCTAAAAGAGATAAATTAGTAAGGGAAATATATAAAAATCTATTTAAAGCTTATATCTTTTTATTCTTTATAGGAATAATATATACCTTATTATACTAAAAAGCAGGGCTATTACCTACCTTTTTTCCCTCTTTGGTATTTTTTAGCTCCTTATTAATACCGCAGTTAAGGTATATTATACTTATAGCTTTATAGCTAGCTTTATAAAAGGTATAAAAGAGATTTAGCGAGAAAAAAAAGTTATTTATAAAAATATAATATATTATCTTTAGTAGTATATTATATAAGTAAATAATAATACTTTATATATTACTTAGGGCAATTATAATTTTTAGCTTTTTTTTTTTTTTTTTTTGCCTTATATAATAAGGGTAGCTTAATAATAACTACTTTATATAATAATACCTTTATATATTAAAGTTATTACAGAAAGAAGCTATATTATATAATAACTTAAATCTTAAACCCTATAAGTATAGGTTTATTTTTAATAATTATTATTTCCTTAGATCTACCTTTAAAAGGGATTATATACTTATTTATAGTAATATTAATCTTAGAAAAAAAGAGCTTTAATAATACTTACTATATATACTAAGATTATAGCTTAGCCGCTTAGAATATTTTTAAAAGATCCCTCTTATTACTTATATTAAGCTATATATAATTAAAAGTGCGGATAAAATATATAATAAAAAGGAACTTATTTAATAGCATAAATTTAGTAATAAGATATAAAAGGACTTAATTACCTAGTTTAGGGGCTTTTTAGTAATTCTTTACTAAAAATTCCTTATAAATTCCTAAGTAAATTATTATACTAAGCTATATATATATTATTACGATAGAAATACCCTCCTATTTAAGTATCTTTAAGCTAGGCTTTAAGGGGGTATTTTAGTTATTAATAATACTATTTTCGATAAGATAAGTAACCTAGGTATTAATATATTTAATCCAGCTCTAAATAAGGGAAATAAGTATAAAAAGCTAAAATAATTTAAGTAGTATTAGTAGTAGTATATTAATATAAAAGTTATAATTTCTTATATTAAAAGAAGTAAAGTTATTATTAGCCTTTTTAGGCAGAAAATTAGGCACCCTAGTAAGGTTATTAGCTATATATTATAAATATATATAAAAGCTATAATTATTTATTTTATAGTTATTTTATATTTTAGCTAAAATAGCTTAGAAAGTTATAGTTTTAATTAGGACTTATTTTTATTAATTTAGGTAGTGTTTTATAAAAAATATATCGCAAAGGGAACTTTTTATACCCTGCCTATACTAAAGTAATTACCTAAGGGATATAAGGCTTATAAGGTTCTTATATATATACCACTCCCGGTATAAATAAAGTTATATACTTAGATATACTATCCCCGGTGCAAATAGAGTCTCTTATATAAGCTTAGTATTACTATATTAATAATACCCTTATTTAGTTACGAATTATAATTAATTAATATAATTAAAATATAATAATAATTCTCTGCTTATATAGCTATTTAAAGAACTAATTTTTATTTATTTAAAGCGCCCTAATATGCCTAGGGCTATAATAATTATATCTTACCTAACTATATTATTATAGCTACTATTAAGGCTATTATAAATATAATTAACTCCTTTATAATAGCTTTTTTATAATTAAAAATAACTTCTTATTCTTTCTTACTGCTATAAAAGCTATTCCTAGTTTATTTAATTCCTTACTAAAAAATCTATAAGTCTCTGCTATTTAATAAGGCTATAAAAAGGGAAGTATTATATTTAGTATTAGTAGTAGTTATATATAAAAGAAAAAAGAAAAAAAGAGAATAAAAAATATAAAGGTAATTTATATTATTTATAATATAAAAAAAATATAATATTTTAGCTAAGTCTTAAAATATAAGTAAATTATTTTATAAATTTAAGTATATATTTCTAGTATTTTTATATTAAATAGCTTTTTCTTTTTTATATTAAATTATTATTTCTTTAAGGATTATAATATTTATCTCTTTAATATTTATTTATTTAAATAATAATATTTTATAATTATAATTAAAGCTAATATTAAAACCTAATTAACCTCCCTGGATTTTAGATTTATAAGAATAATATTATTACTCTTTTATACTATTATCTTTCTAATTAAAATAACTAATTTATTTTTTAGCCTTCTAAAATAGCTAATAATTATATTAGTACTTCTAATTAGCTACTTATAAGAAAGAATATAAGATTTTAGAATTTAAATATAGGTATATATTTTATTTTTCCTGGCTAAGAGAATATAAGTATATTATCCCCTAGGGGTAATATATTTAGCATCCCTTAATAAATAAATATAAATATCGCTCCCGGTATTATTATTAATATTACTAACCTTACTTATAATTAACTTTAAGCCGCCTAAAATATTTTTTACTTCCCTACCAGCTAGCTAGCTATAATATATATTATGCCTTTTAGGTATTAAATTAAAGGGAATTAATAGGCACCTCAAATAGCTATATTTATTTAATAATACTAATAATATTCTATCTCTAATATTACTTTTTTCTTTATTATAAATAACCTTATACGAGAGGACTAAAAGTATTAAAGCGGTATTAATATTCTTAAAATATAATAGCCTATACCTACTATTAAAATAATTATATATATTTCTGCGCTTCTTATTATATAGCAAAATAGTATATATTTTAAGAATATTAATTAAAGAGGTAATATTAGGTGGCTTTAATAAGAAAGGTAATAAGGGGGGATTTAGCTAGAAAGCTATAAGAAAGGCAATAAAATTATATTATTATTATTCTTCTTTTAGCTCTATTTTAATTATATTTTTACTAATAAATTACTTTTATACCTAATTAACCTTATATATATATTATATAATTTTATTATTTATTTTTATTATAAGATTTTTAAATATATATTTTAAAGCTTTATTTTTTTTTCTTTTTTAAGTAATATAGCTTATATAATTATAATATTTAATTTATTATTTTTAATAAATAGGCTTTTAGTTTTTTCCTTTAGTATTATAGAGTTAGCTATTTAAATTATAATATATATTTACTATTAGTAGCTACTAATCTTAATTAATTATATAATATAATTAAACTAAAATTCTATTAAATAAAGCTATTAGGTTATTATATTTATACTTATTAATTTGCTTTTTTTACTTTTTTCGAATAGTATATATTATTTCCTTATTATATTAATACCCTAAGATTTAAATAAGAGGTTTTTAATTTTTATAGTATTTCTCTTATAATTAATAATCTGCCTTAATATCCCTTTAAATACCCTAAAGGCTTTATAGCCTTTATTATAACTACTATTAAAGCCCTTCTGCTATATTCTATTTAACTTAATTTTTTTTAACTTTTTCCTAATTAAAATAACTTATTTATTCCTTTTATAATTATTTCTTTCTACCTTATTTTTTATAAATCTTTTTTATTTTCTTTTAATTATAATAATAGCTATAATTAGACTTCTTATAAGACTTAAAAAGCTTTATAGCCTTTTAGTAAGCTTAATTAGTCCTCTTAGCTCTTAGTAATAATATAATATATTATATTTCTCGCGATTACTTATACTATTTATAAATAGCAAGGGGGTAATTAATTAAATATATTATTTTTACTACTATTAGAGGAGAATATATATAAGTTATAATATATATTATAATATATATAATAGTATTTATAATAGTCTTAGATATTATTTTTTTTTTTTTTTGCCTTAACCTAATACTATTATAAAGGGATTTAAGCGTCCTAAAAGCTTTAATAATATTAATAATAGCAACCTAATACTTAGGTTAATAGCTTAGTAACTCAGATTAATAAAATTACTTCCAATTATAGCCACGGTAACGCTACCTTAACCAACTCTATCTAAAATAAATAGCTTATAAGACTGCTGCCGGGTATAAGACCCTCTGATAAGACCACTGCCCGTTAAGTAAGACTTCCTCCAACTAACCTACCCACCTAGCTACTACTCTTCAGTAAGTCATCCGGATCACTCGTCAGTTAACCTATTCAAGACCAAGCCTATAAGTCAACCATCCGAGCTTCCATCTTTGATCAATAAGGCTAACCGCAATCACAGCCAAAATAAATACTATTGAACGCATAAGCCTGCAGCGGAGATTCATGGCTTATACGCAAAGCTAAAATATTCCCCTCTCAAATCTCAAAATAGTAATAAAAAAGCTACCTTCTAAGAGGCGCAAAGAGCTAAAAAAGGCGGCTATTAAGATACGAGCTTAAAAGCCAGACACAGAGAGCCCTAAAGATCTTATTAACTATATAATCTTTAGCTGTAAGGTTCTTCTTCTTAATGGCCTCTTTAGAGGCCGGCAAAAGCGGCTTAAAAAGGAGCTCTATCTGCTAAAAAGGAAGCTCGCGGGGGGCTTCGGCGATAATACTGAGGATGCCTTTATTGTCGATCTGAAGGATCCTTACTAGACGATATGGCTTATAAGCCTGTGGGCTTAAGCCGAGGCTGTGATCCCCTATGCCACGAGGGAAGAGTAATTCGGAGGGATTGTGTGGTTAAGTTGGACTGGAAATGGCTGTCAAGGTTAGAGTTTCTAGAGGGATATGTATTGAAGAAGAGAGTTGGTGCCTAAACTTAAGAAGAAGCTGACTTTCGGCGTAAAGAGACGTTAAGTTCAACTGATGAGATGTCATCTGATTGAGACCTCCACGTCATCACGTGATGTAACAGGAAGTAACCAGCAGTAATAAAAACAGTAATATCAACCAAAGGTCTTAGATATTATAAAGGCCCTTAATAGCGATACTAGTAATAATAAATAAGTTATAAAATAAGTAGTTATATAAGTTATTATATATATTATTATAAAGAGTTAGCTAGAATTTTATAATAATTCCTTTAGTATAATATTATAATATTTAAGGTATTTTTTTAAGCTTATAATATAACTTTAGAGATAATATTTTAAATATTTTAATAGTGCCCTTATTTGTAATTACTTTTTAATTACCTTAAATATAAAAGGCTTATATTATATACTTAATATAGAGAGCTTTAAAATAGCCCTTTAGCAATTAAACTGCCTATAAAGCTTAATAATTATTAGGGGGGCTCTTAGGTAATAAAGATACTAATATAAATAAAAGTCTTATAGTTAAAAAAATAGATTTTACTTTAATAGAATTTATAAAATATAAGTATAAAGTAAACTAAGAGTTATTATAAATAACCTCTTATATAAGGGAAAATTCCTAGTCTAAAATAGTTTTTTTTAACCCTTAATTTTTTATATTACTTTATATAATACCTAGCTAGAGATATTATTATATAATATACCAGATATATTAATAGGTATTTTATTATTTTACCTAGCTTATTTTACTTTAATATTATTAATCTAATTTATAAGAATAAGCTTAATATTTTTTTAAGCCTTAAAAAGGTTAATTTAAGAGTTATTTTTATAATAGGCTTTAATAAATTAATAAATACTTTTAGCCCTTAAGGTAATATATTATTTAAAATTAAGCTTTTTATTAATTTATATCTTAATAAATTTCTTCTTATAGAAATCTAACTAGGTTTATATAAAATAGCTTATTTTATTAGTATATTAAGAGATATAGCGCTATTTAAACTACTTAAGCCTTTTATTATATATCTCTTTAATCTCTAAGCTAATAATATTAGCTTAGGACCTAAAGAATTTTTTTTACTTTTTTTACTTTTTAGGGCTAAGCTTTTTATTTATAAAGCCAGGCTAATAATAGGCCTAAATTACCTTTTTAATATGCTATATATATAAGTATAAGAAAATACTAAGAAAGTAAAATTTAAAAGTAATAATATTTATATAAGTAAAATATTAGTTTATAAAAATTATAAATAAAAGGGCTATATTATAAATATTATATATACTTTATAAATAGCTAAGGGCTTAAATAAAATCCTTTTTATTTTTACTATTAAGAAATATAAATATAATCTTATTATAAACTAAAGTTAAGAGAGGTACTAATAGGTATTTTATATAATAAATTTAGCACTATAAGTAGCAAATCCGCTCCCTAAATAGCTAAATTTATTAAGATTTAATAAATAATAATTTTAACCTTAAGTGCTTATTTCTTTATATTTCCTATAATAAATCCTATAATTTAGGTATTAATACCGATATTATAAGGCTATATTTAGCTTATATTACCTATCTAAATATAGCTACCTAGCTTTTATACCTATAAGTAGAGGTTTATAATAAGTGATAGTAATTACTGTTTTTAGATTAATATAGCTATTACCTTACTTAATAATATTATTATTAAATTTATATAAAATATTAGGACCTAAGAGCTTAAAAAATAATTTATTCCTTTTATTAGGCCGGATAATAAGAATATATAAAACCCGATTTTAGTATTCTAAATGCTAGATATTAATATAGAAATACATAAGTTTATTAAGGATAAATAAATAAAGGTATATTTTATAGCTTTTACCTAGATTAAAATTACCCTAAAGGAGCTTAAAAGCGTTTAATAAATTAGGGTATTTATCCTTAAAAACCTAATTTTTATTTTTAACTAAAAAATATTTGCTATAAATAAAATCCTAAATAACCTTACCGAGATTACCTATTAAAATATTAACAAATTTAATAAACTTATATAGTTTTAAGTACTTATCGCAGTAAATATCTTATATTATTAAAATATAATTAATATTAGCAAACCTAAGGTAGCTTAGAAAATCGCTAAAAATACTATTAATTATTTAAAAAAATATAATTTCCTTAAGAATTTAAAACCTATCTTAGTAATTTATTTATTAGCTAAAATTATAGCTAATAAGGCTGAGGTTAGTAAAGCTAATAAAAATCCTAAGGATTAAAAGTAAGCCTAATAAAAGGTAAAAAACCTAAGTTTTTTTTCTAAATAAAGGCATAGCTAAAAGGATAGATTTTAAACTCTTATCTGCCCTACTAAGCCGCGAATTTTTAATAAACCTAAAATTAAATCTAGTAGACTGCGTAATAAATCTAGTATTAGATTAAATTTTAATAAAATTAGCCTTCCTGGAATAAGAAAAAATCTCTTAAAACTTATACCGCCCTTAAGGGGAACCTCACTAAATATTATAACTTTAACTATTATGCCGCTAATTTCAGTAATTACCTTAGAGTTATTAAGACTAAATCTAATTAAGACTGCTATAAACTTATTTTAAGCGGGATTAAGTAAAGAATACTTTTAAACCTTATAAGATATTATAAAATAAGGGATTAAGGAATTAAGTCTAGAGGATATTATTTAAGAATACTTATAAAGCCCTTTTATATATAAATTACTAAAAGTATTTTATAAGGTTAATAGAAATATTTTAAAGTAATTATTTCTAGCCTAAATAAAAAAGGAATTAGTATTAACTAGTAAAAAAAAAAAACCTATAAGACCGTTAAGGTTTATTTATAAAATAAAACCCTTAAAAGTAAAGAAGCTAAAACTATATTTAAATATAGGAAATTAGGAAGGAATAAATCTTATTAAAACCAAAGGGGAAATATATATTTATTAGGAAAGACTAGCTAGGCTATATTTAAATCTAAGAGGTTTTTTCCTCCCCAGATATAAAGCCTTTTATTTAGGGTACCCCTATTTATTATTTCTATTAATATACCCTTTATTTCTAATAATATATCTAAAAAGCATATTAATATTAATATCGCCTAGCCCGTATTTAGCACACCTAAATTACTAAGAAATATAATATTTAGTATAAAACCTACCTATTTAGGAATAAAACCTAATTATATATTATATAATACTAGCTAGCATAGCTAGTTATAATTAATTACCTTATTTAATATCTAAGCCGCTAATACTAGAACTTATAATAAGATACTTAAAAGAAATAAACCTAAATTTTAAACTGCTAAATATTAGTATATTTTAGCTAAGTTTAAAAGGAAAGAAAGATAGCTGCAGTAATAATATATATTATAATAAGAACTAAGCTATTTTCTGCGATATTAATCTCTAGGTTAATTTATTATAATCCCAGATTTATAAAACTAACTTATATACCGCGGAAAATATATAATATAACGCATAAAAGCTATTTCGTAGTAATATAGGTTCCTAGTAGTAATAATAACTAGATTATTCCGAAAGGAAAGCTTATATTAGCTTATTATAAAGCTTTATTAGCGCCCTAAGGAAAGAATTTAATATTAAGATAGAAAATGCGATTAAATAGCTAGATATTACTAAATTTAGTATTAAAGATATTATTAGGGAAAGCTATATTTATATCTTTGCCGCTAAAGTCGCTAAGATATTAAAAGTAACTTATAATAAAACTAATTTTAAAATACTTATAAGGTTTTATATAGCTTTATATTCTAAACTATATTAATTATATGCTATATTATTCGCATCTAATAAATAATCTTATTATATTAGTATAATAAAAGTAAAATAATAAATGCTATAAAAATAGTTAATTTTATAAAAGAATTAATATTACTCCCTATAAAAATAAAGAAATATTAAAACTGCCTATGCTATAAAAGAGTCTAAGAAATCTACTAATAAGGGAGATATTTAGAAATCCGCCTTATTTAATAATAAATACTACCGAAATTATAAATATAATAAATAAGAAGAATTAAGACCTTAAAACTATCTAAAAGAATTAAGGAATTATATATTTTATAACTAATTATAATACTAATAAAAGTCCTTTTAATAAGATAAATCTATGCCGCCTTAATAGGGAATTTTAAACCTATTTAAATCTAATAAAAAAGAAAATACTTATAAAACCTAATTAATATATTATTAAGATTACTTCTAAAAGAATTAAAATTAATAATACTTCCGTAAGAAAAACTATTAATAGGAATAAACCTATTTAGCCATAAATAGCTCTAATAATAATAATACTAGCCTAGCTAAGAAGGAAAAAAACTTAGACTCTAAAAAATCTTATATAAATTATATTATGATTATTAAGCTAAATAAGAAATTATATTATATATTAGAGCGGCTTTATGCCCTAATAGAATTATTATTATTTAACTTAATTAAAAACTAAGTTATTAAAGCTATTAGCTAACCTAATTTTAGTAAAATAATAAAAAAGAAGATATATACTTACCTGCGGATTCTAATACTTTTTAATAATTAAGGCAAAACCTACTAAATTTATTATAATATTAATACTTTAGCGACTTTAATTAATAAAAAGTAGTTATAATAATATACTTATAAAATCACCTAGGAAGAATAATCCCTAAAAGTTATAAGCGGTATTATATAATCCCTTAGTATTATAAAGAAGGCTATATTTAACTTTTATATCCCTAGAATAATATAAAAAATATTAATTAAGGCACATTTTATAGTTATAGCTAATATAATATTATATCTTAGACTAAAAATACTTTTAGAAATAGATTTCTTATTTTTATATAAAATAAAAATTAATTTTATACACTTAAATATCACTTTTAGATCTATATATAATATAATAATAAAAGGGTATATCCTAAAGAAAAAAAAAAGCCTACTAGCTTAAACTATTAAAAGCGCCTATATTATTACTATTAGACTAAAAGAATCTTATTTATTACTTATTAAATATAAATAACTACTAAATTCTATTAATAAGAAAGAAAATCTAAAAGCTTTTTACTTTTTAAGTATATACCTTATTATATTTAATAGAACTATTAATAAGAATATACCCCTAATAGTAATAATCTAAAATAATAATATAAAACTAATTAGTATTACTTAATGCTAATTAATAGTATATATTTAGGACTATAATAATATAAAAACCGCTAATTTCCTTAGAATTAAAGGTAAATCTATAAAAATATTAAGACTTTTTAACTAGGATTTTAAATCTAAATAGGATATATAGGTATACTTTGCGGATAATAAGAACCCGCTTAAGAAATTTACTATTAAGGATAAAAGCTTTAACCTATAAGGCATTAATATTAGCACCCTTAGATATGAAATCTCTTAACCTAAAGAAATCCCCTTTAAAAAGAATAAATTTAGGGTATATATAGCTAATATTTTAGAAAAATAGACTAATAAACTTATTGCTCTAAGCGATAAATATAATATCTATTAAGATCGAGGTATTATTTCTATGCCAGAAGAGAAAAAAATAAGAATTAATCTCATTAATAAATAGTAAAACTAAAAAAAAACTATTTAAATATATCTAATAGGTATTAAAAACCGCAAATTTCTTAATAAAATCTATAAAAAGCTTTAAGCAGAAGGATAAATAGCTTAAATAGATCTCTTAATACTTATAATATATCTAGCTTTTATTATATAAAGGACTATAAATAGCAAAAAGAAAGGTAAAGTTATTATTAATTTATAGCCACTTAATAGTATTGCTATTCCTAATACTTATTTTCTTTTAGATTAGAAAGATATTATATTAAATATATAAGGAAAGAAATTCTTTTTTATATTTAACAGAACTAGCTTTTTTTACTAATTTCCTATTTATAGCATATATTAAAATTAAATAATAGTTATTTCTAATTAAGAATTAAAAGTTTCTAATATAATACTAATAAGATTTAAAAATATATTCTTATTTAAATAGCGATTTATAAATAAGTTATTCCTAAAGCACCGCGCCTTTATATATATCTATATTAATAATATTATTATCTTTTTTAATATTATTAAGGAATACTTAGCCTATCTTAAAACTGTCCTTAAATTACTTAAAGATAACTAAATTAAAATCGCCGCAAATAAGTCCTTCCTTAGGTACCTAGTAATAAAACTACTTAGATTTTCTA
Source organism: Fusarium sp. FL617 (assembly GCA_030142105.1). Taxonomy (NCBI): domain Eukaryota; kingdom Fungi; phylum Ascomycota; class Sordariomycetes; order Hypocreales; family Nectriaceae; genus Fusarium; species Fusarium sp. FL617. The sequence continues at coordinate 1,387,949 of JAREIL010000012.1, read as the reverse complement.
TTAATAGAAATAAAATTAGTAAAATATTAGACCGGCTTAAGGCATTTACGAAAATAGTTTTCCTAAATAACCTCTTATCCCTTAAAACCTATATTAATATAATAGGATTCCTCCGTAAAAGAATTCCTTAGTTTAATATCTACCTAAGGCCGCTTTAAAAATATAAAACTAAGCTGCTAAAATAAAAAAAAGAATTAGAGGAATTAAAGACCAGACTATTAAAACTAGCCCGTAAGGTTTAGGCCTAATAAATTAAGTTTAAATTAATAAATAAGGAGGTTAAATCCTTTAAGAAGCTATAAGATTTCCTTATAAATAAACTATTCCTATAGTATTATAATTTAAAATAATACTTATTTTTTAAAATTAATACCTATAAAAATAGTTTTAGTTTTTTTATATTCTAACTTATAATAAATTAGAATAATAAGAATATCCTAGGAAAAAATATTTCTGCTAATTAACTCCGATTAATTAGGTTTTTTTTATAGCTAACTTTAGCTATTAAAGCATACTATAAATTAATAAAAGCCGAAGTAGCTACTCTCGCTTAGGCAGTATAAAAATTATATAAAATAATATAATTTAACTGCTTCCTAGTTAATATTATTACTAACTATATAGTAATAAAAGAAATTATAATATATACCTTCTTAATTATAATAGACCTAAATAAAGCTAACCTAAAGCTTATTAAAATCGCTAATTACTTATTATAATTTAAACTAAAAATCTTTTATATTACTAGAATTTTAAATATAATTTTAAATATGCTATTAAGATTACTAATAAAGGACTAACTCTAATATTTAATAGCTAAAAATAGTTTTAATAAACTAAATTTTATAGTTAATCTTATTAAAATTAGCGCGGCTAAAATAATAATAACTAAAGATTACTAATAATAATTAATTAATAGATATAAAAAAGATAGTAAATTCTAATAAATTTATAATTATATTAAGCAAGTTTAGCAGAAAGGTAATAAAAACCCCTAAGTAAAAAGGATTTCCTTTTAATTATACGACTTAGCTATAAATACTTTACTTTATTATATTAAATATAATAAATAATATAAGTTATATATATTAAAACCTATAATAAAAACTCTATTAAAAGCAATTTATAATAAGAAATATTACTTTAGTACTAATTATATACTAAAAGAATTAAAAAATATTTACTTTTTTAAAATATTATAGGTTATTACTAAATTTATTATATATTATTTAGTATATTATAAGAATTTAATAAGTAAAAAGGCAACCCTAGGGGAAATATAATTAATTCTAATCTACCCTAGAGCTTTTTATACTATCTTACTTAACTTTATTACGGATTTACTAGAAATATTATTACTAAATACTATTTAAGTAATACTAGGTTATATAATACTAAATATATTATGCCTAATAAATTGCATTTTTGCTAAAAAGAGTATTTTAATAATAGGAAATAAAAAATATTTAGCTAAGAATTAGGCAGTAATAATTCTTTAAATACTACTATTATGCGATTAAGAAATCCTAAAATATATTTTTAGTAATTAAGACCCTAAATTTACCTTAGGCATTTAGAGGGCTATTTTTAGCCTCCTTAGGGTTAATTTCCTTATATTAGTAGCTTATTACTTGCAAATTAATAGGATTTCAGAATAAAAAAACTAAATAATTAAAACTATAATATGTTTTTATATAGCTATAAACCTAAATACCTCTTAGCTATTAATACTTTTAGTATTATAATATAATTTAAATAATACTGCTTTTAGTATTACTATTAGATAATTACTAAATAAATTAGTAATAAGATTTAAACTATAAGGAATTATTAACCTTGCTACTATTTTAAGTATTAATAAAGAAGGAATTAATAATAAGGCCCTTAAGGCCTTATATAAAATCTATTATAAAAAAGCTAAACTTCTTATATTAGTATTATTAGCCTTATTAAAGATATAATATAATTTAAAATATAAACTAATTAATATTAATAAAGGTAATATTATATATTTATAACTTTATAAGGGATATTACCTCCCAGGAAAGCTAAAAAAGAAATAATCCCTAATTCGCGCTAATCCTTATAAGGTTTTATATAAAATTAGTAATTAAGCCTTTAAACTTAACTTTCCGGACTATTAAAAAATATACCTAGTGGTTTTAATGGCTTATTTATAAAAGTCGCCCTAGGGAGAAGACCTATTTAATAAAACTACTTTACTATTAGCTCTAATTGCCCTTAATAAAAATAAAATCGCGGATTAGTAGGAGATAAAGCAGATTATTAAATAGAAAATTCGGTAGAAAAATAAGCTATTATATTAGGACTTACTTATTAGATAAATTAGCTATTTTACTAAAAATAATAATTAAATAGCTAAACTTAAATTATAAAATATTATTATTATATTTATAAATAATTAGATTAGAGATAATTTAATTAAATAAAGTAAGGTCTTTACTAAAAAGAAATAAATTATATTAAAAACCTTTAATAAATCTTCTTAGAAAATACTAAGTAAAATTAATACTTAAATAGGTAAATATAATAACCTAGCTATTAAATATATTAAAATAGGTAAAAACTCTTTTATATAACTTTTCTTATAAATTTCCTATTTCATTTATTTTATATTTATTTACTACCTAAGCTTTATATTTTAACCTAACTAAGTTACTAATCTTTATTTATTTCTTTATTAAAACTAACCTAGTAAGGTTATTAGAAATAAATATAAATTCTCCCCTTAAATCTTAGCTAATTTCTAAATTTTTATTCTTATATAAAAACCTCGCGGAATCCTAAGAAAATAATTACTTATAAATTTATTATATTACCTATAAAATTAATATCTCGCTTATAAATTTAACCCTTAGAATCTAACCTATTTTTATTTGCCTATTAATTTAATAAGTTACTTATAATATTATTAACTTACTTATAGATTTAGTATTATTAGATTTAGCCTATTATTTCTTTCTTATCTTCCTATATTTCGCCTATTAAACCAGAGCTTTATAAATTAAATCACGCCGTTTTTAACCTAATAAATAATAACCTAAGTAAAAGCGCTTTAATATATTTATAGAGTATAATTAAAACTACCCTAATTAATTATAATTAACTTATTTATCTCCTCCGAAAATATTAGCGCCTATTTTAGGTTTTTAAAAACTATAGCAAACCTAATAAGTTTGCCTTAATTAACCTTAATAGTAATACTATATAAACCGCTATTATTACCTCTAATATTATTTACCTCCTTAATAAATATAACCTAAAATACTACCCTAAACTTAATTACCTTAATAGCCCTAATATATTAAAACTACTTCCTTTAAAACTAGCCAAGATAGTATTAAGTATAGCACTAAAGCAGCCTAAAATAACCTTAATACTACTTAAAACTATTATAATTATAACTAACCCGGCAGAAATATAATTAACTCTTAAGGATTATCCCGCCGAAAGTAATTCTTCTTAGATAGCTCCGGCGAAATTAACCGCGAGTTTATTAGGACCTATTTAATTTACCCTTAACCTTTTTAATTTAATTATTAAGTTATTTTAATAGGCTAAAGAATAATAGAGATATAAAATTAAATTAGATATAAAAATATTATAGGCTAAGGTCTTATATATATTTACCTAAAATAATAAGAAGTAAAATAGTATTAGCTTTGCTTTAAAACTTTAAAATTAGATTTAGTAGGAAAAAGAATTTATTACTGATAAAAATAACTTAGAGGAATTTAAATTTAATAAGTTAAGTAATATTAAAATTAAAAAATCTAGAAATAAATTAGAATTAAAAAATAAAAATAATAAAAATACCTTTATAATTTATAAAATACTAATTAAAGCCTTATATTAAAAAAATAAGGCAGAAATAATAATATATATAAGATTTAAATTCAAAGATAATTAACTCTTTTTTAAAAATACTTATATTTATTTTAGATTTGCTAGGAAAGAAATATTTACTAATAAAAAGAAATAGTTAGTAAAAAATATAATTATAGCTGTAAATATTAAATTTTAGCTTATAAAGCCTTAAAACTCTAATAAAGCTATTATATACCTTAAAAAGATTAATATTACTAAAAGCTACTTATAATATAAGCTTTATACCGCTATTATTTACCTAATTATTAAATATTATAAAGGGGAAATAAAATTAAAATCTAAAGCTTTTACTATATAATATATTAAAGAAAACCTTAAGGAAGCTATTATTACTAAATAAAATAAAAGATATATAAATAGCTAAGGAACTTATTAATACTAAAAGATATTAGTTCTAATTTAAGCCGAGGTAATATACCTTAAATTTATTAACCCTTATAGCGGATATAATATTTTTATTACTAGTTTCCTTAACTCCTTAAATATAAGCTACCTCCTTAATATTATCCCGCCCAAATTAAATAAATATTACACTAAAACTTATTACTAACCTTCTTATAATACTTAACCTAATAATAAACTCGCCGAGTATATAAAATCCAAATTTAATAAGTTTAAGGATAAATTTAAGCAGATTTATAAGGCTTTTACTAATATTAAGGAAAATATTAATAATATCTAAGGCAAAACTAATAAGATTAGAAATAGATTATAGATTAAAAAGATATATATTAAAGGTCTTAGTTAGATAATTGCTAAAAATATTAAAAAGAGTAGCTTTTAGACTTATTTTAATAAATCCTTTGCAATAATTTTAACTATTAAAAAAATCTAGGCTATAATTACTTCCGAAATAGGTAAGATATAAAAAAAGATTACTAATAATATTATTACTTAAATAAAAAAAGCTAATTTTAAATTAAATACTATTATTAATATAAATCTCTTAAAGAACCTATTATTTAATAATAATAAAGTCGCTTTAAAACTTATAATTTTTATCCCTAAACTAGCCGCAGAAACTATTAACCTTAATAGAGATTCCAACTTTAATACCTTCTTATTAAATAACCTAATCCGAAAGAAATTTATTATTTTTTAGGCTATACTTTAAGGCCGCAATAAAAGCCGCAAAAATAGTATTACCCCTATGCGCTAGCCTGCTAAAATTATTACTAATATATAACAGATTTACTTAAAAGGAATTACTAACTACCTTATTAATTCTAATAAGAAATAAACTATAATTAATAATACTATTAGCCCCGTAAAGTAATAAAACTAGTTAGTTACTAATAAGGGTCTTAAAAAAGAAAAAAAGCCTATTAAAAATACTTAATACTCCTAAAATAATTATATAGCCTAAAAGGCAGGAAATAATAAAGGGTAGGATAAACTTAGGATAAAAAAAACCAGATTTAAATAGGGAAATATTTTTTATAATTTAAACTAAAAAGTTATAATAGTTATATATTTAGTTAGATTTGCCTAAAATAGTAATATTTTTAGAATTTAGCTAGGGCATTTATTATAAACTAAGGTTAAAAAAGATATTAGTAAGTATCTTATATAATAAATTTAGTACTATAAGTAGCGAATTTACTCTCTAAATAGCTAAATTTATTAAGACTTAATAGATAATAATTTTAACCTTAAGTGCTTATTTTTTTATATTTCCTATAATAAATCCTATAATCTAAGTATTAATACTAATATTATAAGGCTATATTTAGCTTATACTACCTATTTAAATATAGCTACCTAGCTTTTATGCCTATAAGCAGAGGTTTATAATAAATATAATAGGACTTTTAATAAGTATTAATTTTAATTATATTAAAAAGAGGCATATTATACTTATTAGTCTTATATATATAATTTAATATAAGTATTTTAAGATATAACTTAAGAAGTTTTAATAATTATAAATATATAAAAAATACTTTAATAACTCTATTATTCTTATTAAAAAATATCTAATTCTAAAAGCCCTTTTTTTCTAATTAATTAATAAGAATATATATATTATTCTAATTTTTAGTAAGGTTATATTTTCCCTATATAATATAATTATAAATATTATATTTTATAATAAAAGTATTTAATATTATATTTAAGAAGGATTTAATCTCTTTTATAATAATGCCGATATTAGCTAATTAATAAATTATTAACTTCTTTATATTAAATAATTAATAATATATTAGATATATTATTTAGCTAAATATAAAATAGTAATTATATTAAGTATATTTAAGCCTAGGATAATACCTTATAGATTATATAATACCGCATAAGCTTTTTTTTGCTATAATAAAAAAGAGGCAGCTTATATAATATATTATTATAGCTTACTTTCTTTTTTTTAATAGCTAAGAGGCAAAAATATATCTTATTTTATAGTTATAGCTAAATAAAATTTTATTTCTTTTATTATAAGTCTTTTTAGATCTCTTTATTATAAAAGTATAGCCTCGAGTTAATACCTATTTATTAATTATAGCCTATATTTCCTCTTATAAGTAATAATTACCCTTAGGAGAAAGAATATTAGTAAATTAGGCAAAAAGAATATTAATTAGATTTATTCTAGTAAAAAAAAGATATAATATATTAAATTAAAAGGCTAGAAGCTATTAATTATTAAATTAAAGGGCTTATTTATAGTATATTAACCCTTCTTAATAAATCCCTTATATATACTTATAAGGCTTATATAAGAGACTTTATTTGCATCGGGGATAGTGCGTCTAAGCACGTGACTCTATTTGCACCGGGAGCGGTGCATATATGAGAACCCGGGGCTCGTGACATCGTGAAGGCTTGTGGCACTCAAAGGGATACCATCAGTGACAAGTTCACCAATAGAAACCCTGACTTCTCTAGCTTCCAATTAGCGCCTCGTTCGTCGAACTCAACGACTTAAGCTTAAATCGCAGCCTACACTAGTTCACCCAAGTCTTGACCGGTAGGAAAACCGCATGTTGTCAATGGTCTATTTCAAGAAACACTTTCACTATCGGCTGATTGCATTCAAAGGGCGGACCTAAATTCTGACTTCATAGCCATCCTTGGTCACGAGTGCAATCTCAACAATCACTAGTGCTCATAACCCTCGAGTTGGCGATAACATTGCGTTACACGACACTATAACTGTGAAACAGCACTATCCACACAACCAACCTTGCATCTACAGCCTGCCCATGTCTTCCGGTAACAGCATTAGAGTGTGGTCATTGCATGGGCAATCTATAGGGACAGAGCCTGGATCACAAGATCGACAGCGCGGGTGGCTGCAAGATACGGGTCTCTATTCTCGTATATCACCGCATGTCCTGGAGACCAACAGGCTTTAATCAGTGTTGTGCAACACTCACACGTGGTTTGTCAATAAACATGCGAGCTGTGATACTTTCACGAGATCTTTTTTCTAGTCTGGAGAATAGCTAATGGTTTTCTGTCCTACCTAGCGACTCTGGTCTACTGCTTTTTAAGCAGATGAAGAAAGTCCAAGCTCCTTGTAGAAAGCTTCTGAGCTAGGCTCTCGGCCCAGAAACTCCTTCAGGAATTCCAGTTCTGGGATACTTCCACCTCTCTCCAAAACGGTATGACGGTATCGTCGACCCTCCTTGCCGTCCATGGGATTCTTAGCGAAGAATGAGTGGAACATGTCGAGCGAGAACACCTCAGAGTAAAGGTATCCGTAGTAACCAGCATCGTATCCGCCAATGAAGTGGCCAATACCAGCATGTCGGTTACCCCATTCCCTATTCTTGAGTTAGCTTTGTCAATCTCGAGCAGTTGTAAAGGTAGGTACTCACAGTCCCTCTCCGAGATCCTCGGGGCCCTTGGTGCCAGAAATGTTATGTCGGAGCTCGTTCCAGAGTCGGCCAGCGTTGAGCTTCTTGACAGCCTCGTGGGACTCGGGTGTGTGCACAGTCATGTCAAACAAGCCAATAACAAGCTGTCCAAGTGCACCAATAGCTGAGTTGAGGCGCTTGGTAGAAACGAGCTTCTCAATGAGCTCGTCAGGGATCTGCTCCTGCGTCTCCCAGTGCTTAGAAAGGGATTTGAGCACACTAGGCGTCCAGCACCAATTCTCCAGCATCTGAGAAGGAGCCTCGACGAAGTCGAGCACTGTGGAGGTTCCGTGGAAGTAGCTGTAGCGGGTGCGGCCAGCCAAATCGTGAATTCCATGGCCCAGCTCGTGGAAGAGGGTCACGACCTCGTGGTGCTTAAGCAAAGATGGCTTCTTGGGAGTCGGCTTGCTAAAGTTGCAGACAAGCGCTGTAACAGGGTAGTGCTTCTTGCCACTCTCAGTAATATAACCAGGCTCGAGGTTGAAGTTGGCGTTATGGCCGTACTTGTTATCACGGGGATGAAGGTCCAGGTACAGGTAGCCACAGAAGTTGGAGCCCGAGGCTTCATCATCCCACACGCTGTAGATCAGAACATCCTCGTGCCACACAATATCCTCAGCCTTTCCGGTAGGGCTAAGTCTGGCTCTCTCTTCAGGCTTAAGCTCAACGAAAACGAAGCCAAAGATCTCCTCAAAGATCTTCAGCATACCAGCAAAAGTTGATTCGACGGGGAAGTACTGGGAGATCTTGGCCTCATCGACGCTGTATTCCTTCTCCTTCTGGATTCGCGAGTAGAATGATGTGTCCCACATGTAAAAGCTGTCGTCGAAGGAGAGACCGCGCTCTTCGTAGTCCTTCTTCTTGTACTCCTTAAGTGCACCGATCTCCTTGGCACCACCCTCAGTCAAGCGGGTTCGGAGGTCATCTAGGAAAGATCGAACAGCAGCAGGGCTCTTGGCCATCTTTTCCTCAATTCGAAGAGCTGCATGGTTATCATAGCCGAGAAGTCGGGCGGCTTCATCACGGAGGGTGATAACCTCTTGGAAGATAGGAACGTTGATATTAGCCTACAAGTAGCCCAATTAGCTTACACACCTAACATGAAGTTTTTCCCTATAATCTCACCTTGTTGGATTCCGCGATAGTATACTTGCGGCGGGTATCGGCGTTGATTGCATACTTAATAAGAGGGAAGTAGTGGTTGTACTTGAAAGAGAGCTTGACTTTGCCCTCGTTCTCTCCAGTACCCTTCTCAAGAGAGTCGATATCGATATCGTCAGACGGAACTCCCTTGAGCTCCTCGGGAGTGAACCAGATGGCGCCCTTCTCTTCGTTGAGGTTTGTCTGGGCTTGAATCTCAAGCTCGCTCAGGCGCTTTTGGATCTCCTTGAATCGATCTCGCTTAGGGCCAGCAGGCAGACGAAGACCGTTTCGAATGTACTTCTGTCGCTCCTTCTCAAGAACATGCGCCTGCTCCTTGTTAAGGTCTTGGGATGCTCGGTTGGCGTAAGCAGCGTCTACAGCGTTGAAGATATCCTCTCGCATGTTGCACTCGATACCGAAGTCATTGAAGACTCGCTCGGACTCGGTGGAAGCATCGCGTAGCTCCTTGTTTGTGGAAACATGGTGGTAGAAGGTCAAGATGCGTCGCTGTGTAGCAGCGAGGTTCTCATCTATAAGGATAGGTTCGAGCACATTGGCGAAAGAAGCCTTGTCTGCGGAAAATTCGGCCGCTACAGAGTCCAGGACGCCCTTAGTAGCATCGCAGAGCTTCTTGGTGTCGGCGGCGATCGACTCGGGTGTGGCGGTGAACAGAGGCGGCGCCTGGGGAGGGTTGCGATACTTGTCGGGAGCCATGGTGCTGGTGACAAGAGGTCTTCGTGATAGAATAGTTCGTGGGGCTTGGAATCTGAAGTGATTCACTAGAGAGCCGAGACGAGAGAAAGCTCTTGAGGAAGCCAGAGTGACGGCGACAAGAAGGAAGAAGAGGGAGAGTAGGAGGAGGAGGAGGGGCTTGCGAGAAGCACGCTTATCCAGCTTGGATATGGATGACTGATGAGGTGGAATGTTTCCTGGCAGGTCAGCCGATTGGCTTGAGGATGGACAAGTTAAGGAAATTGAGGCAACCTACAGTCAAAAGAGGGGTCTTCCTTTACAAGCTAAGTCGATTGATCCGTGTCTAGGCGTCAAAGGCGTTGAGAAGCGTTGCTGTAGATGCAGCAAGATGGGGCGTTACTGACGGAATTGGCGGCTGAGGTGCAGCTTGGAGCTCCCGCTTAGACCCACTAACAAATGGAAAACGCGGGGCAATCGGATGCTGTGTCATGAGCAGGGCGGCTAAGTGAAAATCCTCCGCCTCACTATAAAGTAGGTAAACAAATGTTTATTTATAGTTGATTGATATTATTATGACTTCTGGGGCAAACAGAAGTGAGAGAGTTGAATACGGCAGGGACATGCCTGGTTATTTACTCCAGGATATAGGCCGATTCATCATGTTACCATGACACACCAGACACCGAAGATTAAGTATCATTTGTGATCAAGAGACACATAGAGCTTCATTTCTCAACTCCTGCTCGCCTCCCAAGTATCTACCAGAAATCCATACATGCTAGTCCGCCGCACAAGCGCAGCAATAATTCGTCATTTCAGCGTATCCATAGCCGATTCCATCCATATCCATAATCAAACAAGCAAACGCCGGTCCGTCAACGCAGATGCAAAACCTAAACCGTCCCTATCTTTACATGATTTAGTTGGCGAGAATAGTTCGCACGAGGTCTGCATTCATATCATGTTAGTGACTGCAGCAATCGTTCAAACCAATCAGATGGTACATACCGGTGTAGTTGACCTGGCCTGAGCTGGTGTCGACGGCCTTAAGGAGCTCATCGACCTCCTCGTCGGTCATCTTCTCGCCCAGGTTTGTGAGAATGTACTTGAGCTGGCCGACGCCGATGAAACCCGTCATATCCTTATCAAACACTTGGAAACCACGGCAGTATTCCTCAGGCTCGCCAGGGTCGCGGAAGCCGCCGGGGCGGTTCAGAACGCGCTGGAATGTCTCGAAGTCGACTGCAGGATAAATGTCAGCTGCGCACCCTTAAAAAACACCCTCGTCGCAAAGATGTACTCACATTCACCGCCAACGTTCTTCTCGAGGTCCTGAATCTCGGCCAGGGTAGGGTTCTGGCCGCAGGCGCGCAGAAGATCACCGAGGCTGTCAACAGTGACACGGCCGTTTCCACGCTTGTCGAACAGGGCAAAAGCCTCCTTGTAGTTGGTAGAAGCCTGCGATTCGAACTGGTTAGAAGGCATGATTGCTTATGATGTTCAAAGACTGGTGGAAATGCGTTGTGAAGAGTGCGATTGCAAATGCTGCGATTCAGAAGATGTAGAGGGATGCAAGATGCAGAAAAATCGAGGTTTGTCCCGCGCCAGGTGATGCAAAACCAACTTCCAACTATTCGGGCGACCAGACTGTCGAATCAGAGGGCGGGGTGCTTTGTTTACGCGGGCAAAGAAAGGGGTGTCCGGGGCAACTGGAGCTCACCATTTTTGGGTTTATCAGGGGGGTGACGGTGTGGCTGATGGGTGGGAGACACAACAGACAGTTGAACGACGATTAAAGAGGTCTTGGTGATTGTTTTTGAGAGCAAGAAAATGGTGTTGAGAAGTTGAAAGTTGAAGAAGGTAGAAAAGAGGGCCAAGATTGCATTCCTTGTGCATTTCCTCAAAAGCTCTGGCCTCCCTGGTGTCCTTTGCTCGAGACTGACGGGGCAACGGGTCAGCCCACGGTCCAACTTGAGCCACGTCTACGCGGTCAAGAATAAATGGGACACTACATACGCAGATAAGCAGGTCTACTGCTCAACTTATTCTGTCTTATATCCGCTAATGTCTTTAGGCGGTGAAACTATCGAAACCGGAGTAAATAATGCAAGACCCCTTTTGAACAGATTCATAGTTATGTCCGATGCAAGCATGAATAGCATTACGTACCTTTACACAAATCTCAAGTGCCGTGGTAACTGTTGCATACGGTTTATTGTCTTGGCAGCCCAAATAGGTAGCCAGATATTTTCAGTAGAGCCTCACCTCAAGAATACAGTCATCTCCCCAAACCACAATAATTGCTGCCATTCTTTTATATTTGCTGTTAACTCTTGAAACTCCGTTGATGTAGTTATTCGATGAGGAGTCGTTTCTATCAGGTCTTGATTGTCAAAGTTTCCTGGTCGCGTGGCTACTTATCTTCATCGTCATCTAACAACTTCCCGTATCTCTTCCTGGTCAGAAGAATATATGTGTCCCAAACAGTCTCAACTCCCACCTCTCGCCAATGATCCACTTCTTCTTTCCATTGTGGTTCAGCCTCTAAAATGCGGTCAAGCATCAAGTCCACAATGTCTCCATCACTCTCCATCACCGACCTCACTGCGACTCTTCTGGTCTGGATGTGCATCTTCCCAGCCTTGATACGAGCTGAATGTTTGCACATAGGCTTCAAACTCGCCTAAACTGAGCTTCTTCTTCATCCAGGCAATTTCTGGACCTGCAACGTCTATTAGGTCCTAATCGACGTCATAATTGATTCGCTTAACGTCCTTAACGTCCTCTTGGGCCCATTCAGGAGGTTTCACATCAACCAGCAAATCTCGGAGAATATCTCGACCAGGTCTCTCCCAGTATCGATTTGGCCCCTCAATTCCGGGTGAAACAACTTCTCCATCACCATAACAAAACTTATCGTAGATCTTATTTGCCCGTTGGTGGCCAATTATGATGTTGTCCTTGTAACCCTAGAAAGGGAGTGAACCACCTGATTTGACTACCCTAGACAGCTCTGGCAAGACTTTGGTGTAATCAAACCAATGCGCTGCTTGGCCTGACACAACCAAGTCAATGGAGTTATCGGGTAGGAAAGACAAATCCTCAGAATTCCCTTGTCGGAACGTAATCTTTTGGCTTTGAGCATATTGAGTTGCTTGCTTTATCATACCGGCACTGGGGTCGACGGCAATTGCCTTGGCGAAGCGTGGGGCAAGCTCCTTTACGGCAACTCCATGACCACATCCCAGATCTAACAAGGTTCCTGATCTAGTAATCTAGTATCCTTGTTATAATATTCCAATACTGTCTTTAATAAGCTCGCGGGATATGCCGGTCTGGCTGAAGCATATCCTGCAGCAGAAAACGTTGCTCTCCTAACGGCAATGTTAACTTTGTGACCTCCTAGGAGATACATTTGCTTGTGCGAGGGAGCCTACCCGAATACGGACATTGTTACATGAAAAGGTGTTTCTTGATTCGCCCGGAAGCTGTGGAGGCAGTCAGGATGATTTATAATTGCCAATGATAGCCTCGGTGCCCGTGACGCAACCATTTAATGGATGATCTGCTATATGGCGTTTCCAGAAAGCCCCACAGCTGCTCAACTACTTGGAACCTTTATCCTCGGCACGAATCCAAGACTTTCTTACTGCATCACAGAGTAGTCAAATCAGCGTATCATACAGACGCTATTTAATATGGCAACCGAGGCCACTGTTCGTAAATTCTTCTCGTCGTCCGCCTTTGCCGTGGCGGGCGCCAGCTCCAACCCGGCTAAGTTTGGCCATCGAGGTACGAGTTGTCTGTCAAGAGCTTGTATGAGAGAGTTGTTGACTAACCGGTATTTGTAGTCTTTGCCTGGTATCTCCACCATGACCTACCAGTTACTCCCATCAATCCGGGGTCGGAGACAATCAACGCTTTAAATAAGGACCATGCTACCGTTCCCAACGTGACGGCACTCCCAAACCCCACACAGACCTCCCTCTCGGTCATCACTCCCCCAGCTGCGACTCTCCAGGTGCTTCGCGAAGCAAAGGAGAAGGGAATTCCGTCTGTGTGGCTACAGCCTGGAAGTTTTGATGATGATGTCCTCAAGTTTGCTAACGCGCCGGGGACATTTGAAGCTGTCGTTGCCGGCGAGGGTGGCCGAGACTCTGAGGGGTGGTGTGTTTTAGTGGATGGCGAGCGAGGATTGAAGGCAGCAGGGAAGTTGTAGGATGCTTCGTAATGGATATATATGAGAAGAAAGCTCCCTAGAATTACAAAATGTATGCAGCCACTTGCTGTATGTGCTTTCCCAGCGATGTAAACTCCCGTGAAGACATGGAAGCCTGATAGAGCTGCAATTGACTATCCGTCTAGTATGTATTCGACGCTCTAACCTGAAATATGCTCTAGTTATCATAGTAACTTATCCTAGGTAAAGTTAGGTAAAAATTCATCAAAGTGCCTAATTTATCTTATTATCTTTTACCCAAAGTTAGGTAGAGCATCAATTATTTACCGGCCGGCCTGGTGGTCAACGGGTTGCAGTATCATATCTTCAAAGTACAAACCAAGCTAAATAAATGGATAGGCGCTGTATCAAGTGTAAAGTTTCCTGGGAGTTTCATTGGCGATGACCAAGTAATCCATCCATGTTTGGATCTGCTCGCTGACCCACTCCCAGCCAAAGTAAACAAACACGCGAAAAGTCGGGGTGGGTCCAAGCTCTTTCCTTGCCCACAGTCTGATCCATTACCACGAGTATCAATCGATTCCTTCTAAACAACCTTCTTTCACCGGCGTCGCTTTCACTCGCACAACGCGCGATTTTGTATTTGGATTGAACCGAAACTTGCGATGAGCGCGACTATTCGTTGAATTTTTCTTCATCTTCCTTGTCGCCCGTTGCGACTGCTTTCGTCCTTAGTTTCGCCCAGACGCATCGCGTCTTGTTTCATACATTTGCGATTCACCGCGATTTCACGCGCAGCACATTCACAGCCATGTCCTTCGACGACCTTACCGATCAATACATCACATATGAGAGCCGTTTGGCTTCTTTCCACAAGGGCGCAAAGAAGCGAGGCTCTACAGCAAGTGGAAGAGGTACCAAAGCTCTCAACTGGCCACATAAGAGCATCACACCCGCGAGTGTACGACAACCTCTATATTCAGATCGAAATAAATGCTAAAATTCTCTCAGCTCGCTCGCGCTGGTCTCTTCTTCAACCCCACACCGCAAAATCCCGACAATGCCACCTGCTTCTTATGTCACAAAGGCCTTGACGGGTGGGAGGCCAATGACGACCCCCTCGTTGAGCACCTGAAGCATGCTCCCGAGTGTGGCTGGGCTATTGTCGCCGCGATCGAGTCAGAAGTAGGAGACTATGCGCAAGAAGATCCCGACCAGCCCTACATGAAGGAAGCACGCAAGGCGACATTTGCAGGCAGATGGCCCCACGACTCTAAGAAGGGGTGGAAATGCAAAACAAAGCAGCTGGTTGATGCAGGATGGAAATACACACCGACTGAAGACTCCGACGATATGGCCACTTGCGCGTACTGCCAACTAGCACTGGACGGTTGGGAGCCCGGTGACAAGCCACTGTGAGTATTACAACTTGTTCTATTGTATGATGTCGACTAACGAAGCCTAGCGAGGAGCACTACAACCGATCACCGGACTGCCCGTTCTTTATTCTACTCGAAGAATCACAATCTACCAAGAAATCGGGCCGAGGTAAGGCTGGACGCGCATCTAAGGCATCGCGTCTGTCTGTTCAGTCTGTCGCTACCGTTGCTTCAGAGGCGCCTTCAATAAACGAGTCAACGGTTGCTCCCGAGGACAGCGTCTTGACAACCAGTTCCACTACGCAAGGCGGCAAGAAGGCCAGAGGACGTAAGGCGACTACTACCAAGGGAAAGAAAACAAAGACCAAGAAGGAATCGCCAGCTGACGATATCGAAGCGTCGATTGAAGAGGAGGCACCGCCTAAGCCTTCTCGAGGGAAGAAACGAGACAGCACAGCAGTGGAAGACATAAGTTTGGCTACCTCCGAGGCCCCACCGGTTAAGAAGCGCACAAAACGGACACGTGGAAGCGTTGCTGTGAACGACTCTACTTTGGAACACGATGAAGACGCAGATCTGTCCGAGGAACCGGCTCCTAAAAAGGGTGGAAAAAAGAAGACGACTCGAAAGGCACCAGCTAAAACTACTCGTAACGTATCTGTGGCATCTGTTACGTCGGAAGTGGTCACAACGGGCTACGAAGCAACTCCTGGGTCATTTCCAGATGATGATGAAATTGAACGACAGCTAGAGGCGGATTTAGAGAGACAGCTTACTGATGATGAAGAGATATCCCTCGATTCTGATTCAGAGAGAGCCAAGGCCAAGAAAGGAAAGGGAACAAAGGCATCTCAAGCAAAGGCTGAGATCGAACATTCACGGAACTATGAGATGTTGAACCCTGAGCCAGTAGAACCTGATGAAGACGAGGTCGATGATGACCTCAAAGCTTTGCAAGCCGAGATGGAAGTTGATGAGCCAGAACCCGAACATGAGCCGCAACCAGAGCCAGAAGCGGAACCTGAGCCCGAGGCTGAACCCGAACCCCAGGAGTTGCAGGTTCCCAAGAAGGGACGAAAGGCTGGAACCCGAAAAGCCTCAAAACAGACCAAGTCGAAGAAGGCCAAAGCGCAACCGGAGCCTGCCGAGGAAGATGAGCCTGGGCCTGAACCTGAACAAGTTCCCCACCCTGAACAGCTCGATGAAGAGGTCGCCCAAGCAGAGGTGCCGGCTCGTGTGGATGAACATGCTCACGAGGATAGCCTAGCTAGCACCGACACCGTTGTTAAGAAGTCGGCAGTTTCTCGCTCGAGTGCCGGCAAGCGAGGTCGTGGACGTCCATCTAGGGCATCAATTGCCTCTCACACTTCCGCTGATGAATTGGAGTTGGTAGAAGCGCCAGCTGAAACCTCTGTTCAAGCCCCAGAGGAACCACCCGCAAAGCGAGCTCGCGGTCGTCCTTCAAAGGCTTCATTGGCGTCGCGCGCATCTATCGGGGCTGATGAGAGCCAGTTAGGTGATGCACCACCCAAGCGTGGCCGTGGCCGCCCATCTAAGAAATCACTGGAGGCTCGAAAGTCCATGGAAGCTGCCGCAAGCCAAGAAGCGACGCAGCCATTCACACAACCAATCGAAGAGCGAATGCAAGAAGACGTGGAGGTTTACGCATCCGAAGAGCCGAAAGACGAGCAGCCTGCCCCTCGTGTCGTATCGTTCGAGTCGGCACACCCATCACCTGCCGCACAACCTGTGGCTTCATCACCACCTCCCAGTGCGGCTCATCTGGCAAATCCACCTTCTACCCCTGGGAGAATTATATCTCCTGCGCCTTCAGCCAGGCAAGCGGCTATCTCGCCCTCTCAGTCACCTCAGTCCTCAGATGCTGAGAACCAGCCACCCTCTTCAAAACCCACAGCCAGCGCAAACCCCAAGAGAGTGGCACTTGCACCAATGGTGTCTACACCAACTCGTGGCTCACCATCCAAGCGCAACGTGATCGCGGGACTCCGCAGCACAACACCATGGACAGAGCTGGATCTCGACGCTGTGTTTGGATCACCACGAACCAATTCGGATAAGGAGAATGGCGCGGAACGATACTTGAAACAGGGCCAGACTTTGACGTCACCTGAGAAGCAGATGACAGTACAGGAGTGGATCTACCATAATGCTTCAGAGGCTGAGAAGAAGCTGAAACATGAGTGCGAGTCGATTGTTAACCGTTTTGAGAGCGAGGGCACAAAAGCGATGGCCGTGCTCGAGGGACTGGTTGTGGAATGAGACATGACTTTTTGAAGTATTGAAATGACGGATGGGAGGCAAAAGCTGAATACAGAAACGGTACAGATTCTGCTTTTGATGCGATGTGCATGATCAAGCTCAGGAATGACGGCGTTAGGAACATGATGGATTTTCTCAGATAGTCGATTATCTTGTTTAATGAAGAGGACAGCTTTCATAAAGCATCAAGCTATGTCATGTCCCGTTTGATGGTTTGAATTCAGCCGCCAGATGTCGTCACATTTGTAGAGATCGACGCCGTTCTTCAGGAACCAGCAGCAGAGGAGCTACGTCAAAGCCGTCGACGATCTATGCGAGATTGACTTTGCACTACGAACATGTCCAATGAGGCCGTCTCCCTGAACCATCAACTACACATTCCAGGCCCAAAACGATGCAATCTCTAAGAGAAACTATCTGATCTTAGCCTTGTTTAGATCAGCCACGTAGATCCTCTGTCTCGGGCGCCACGAGGCGTTCGGTGTCCCTTGCATTCCTCTGCCGAAAAGCCCAGAACCCTTAAAATGGGGATCCCTTGCCTATTCCGTCTGAGATCGCGGACATGGCGATAGGGCTTTGGGATCTTTGGAGATGGAGGCGTTCAGTCAGGGGATTTTTCCCCCGAGAATTTTGGGAACAGGAATTTGATATATAGAGACGATAGAACGCCAAATCATGCTGGAGGTTCTCTGAATATCCTCACTCAAAGAAACCTGTTTATCTCTACTATATATACGCTTTCACCACCAGCGATTATACTCCCTCTTAACTACTTCTCCCTATTCGACACAGACTACAAAACAAAACACACCCACACAATGCTCGGTCTATCTTTTCCACGAGTCTTTGGCAGCCTGATCTTCACCCGTCGCCGCTCGGCGGTCGATGCAGACATCGCCCATCTTGAATGCCTCGAGGCCGGCAATTTTGAGGAGCCTCTTGATATAAAGCGACGGGAGTTGGGAATGAGTGACTGGTAAAACCACACCCAAAGAAGTAAAACAAAAAAGTAAAAAACCAGTGAGTATCATGACTATGTACAAAAGTCGAATATGATGACCTAACAAAAATGCAGAACATGTCTTTTCGGTGCGCCAGGTAGCGAAGCCGGATGTTGCACGATTTGAGACGAATTCACGATCACCCACAATACCTTGTTTCTTGTTGTATCAGTTCTTGTACCGCGGGCGACTGTACTTTGTATATCATATCAAATCACCTATCATATCATATCATATCATGTCATAGTATATCACAGAGCAAACATCAAAATTGCAAAACTCAGCTCGCCGAAATCGGCGGCGACAATAATCAATTTTCAACCGCATACCGCGCATTCTCATCTGCTTCTGTCTGTTCCCCCTATCCAATTAAGCCTGGTCGCTCACGACCACCATCTCCTAGCCAAAGCTATTCAAATCATCCAATTCCTTCGCTCGTTCTCTGGGTATATAAGGAGTGTATGGTATCTCAATGCTGATTCTATATGCATCATCCCACTGTGCGCCAAAGGAGTGTCGTGGCAAAGCCAAATGCTCAAATATGTAAAGTCATCATCCCCCAAAAATTGTATGTGCATTGAGTGTCCGTGAAGCGTAAACATAAACATGTCGTCGTCGGATAGACATTATTGTAAAGGAGTGTCGTGAAAAGATTATGCAAAAAGGGGGTTGTTGTTGAAGATTAAATGAGGACCGCTAGCATCGACAGAAGAGCGATGAAGGAGGCGAAACCGGTTGTCAAGCGAGAGCCAGCTGCTTCAACGGTTGAAGGTGCCGCGGTGCCCTCAGAAAGCGAAGAAGTTCGTGTCTCGAGACGCGACCGAGTCTCACTTGAAGTAGTAGCCTCACCACTTGAGTCTTCTGACTCTGTGGTTTCCGTTGCGACAGCACCTGATTCTGTTTGATCTGTCTCCGTAGCAGTAGTCTTGGAAGCCTTGGTTCGGGAACTTGTGGCTTTGGCCGTGGTTTCAGTAGCAGCTCCAGAGGTATTCGTCTCTGAAGCAGTCTCGGAACCGTCTATCTCGGTTGCAGTCTCAGAACCCTCGGTCTCTGAGACGATGTCGGAAGATTCTGTTTCGACTGCCTTGGTCTTGGCAGTTCTTGATCCTGTTTCTGTGACAGTTGAAGCTGCATCAGTCTCGGAGTCTTCAAGCGAAGAGGTCACACTTTCGACAACAGTTCTGGCAGTAACAGATAAAGTGGTTGACTCACCAGCTTCAGAGTTTTCAGACCCGTCGGTTGATGTCTCATCAGCTGCTGTCTCAGTTTCTGTCGCTTCGGGTCTTTCAGTTGTCTCAACCAGAGTTGACTCAGCAGCTTTTCCGGATGTAGTTGGCTGTGGTGCTCCTGAGGTAGTCTCGGCCTCGACTGTCGATGCCTGAGCTGCTGTCGAGCTAGGCTCGGAATCTTCAGTCGATGCAGCAGCAGCAGACTCAGTAGTTTCAACCTCCTCTGTGGTCACATCGGCGACGGATGAAGGCTCAGCGTCTTCTGTAGTGGCGGCTTCCGCGCTGGAAGTAGGCTCAGGCTGCTCTGTGGTCTGCTCCTTCTGGACAGATGTAGGCTCAGGCGCATCAGTAGTAGACCGTGGTTTAGCGGCAACAGAAGTAGATTGGGGCTCAGAGTCTTCTGATGTGTTAGCAAGGGCCGTGAAGCCTTCCGTGCTGGCCTCAACCTGCTCGGTCGTCTTCACGTCGGCAGATCCAGTGACCTGGGACTGGGGGCTATGTTCAGCGGTGGTAGCAGTTGAAGTGTCCTTTCCATCACAGAATTCGATGAACTGTTCAAACTGAGGCTTCACGTAGTCTCGGATAGTGTTCTTGGTACTATCCGTGTTGTCACTGATACATGTTTGGCAGATTTCGTAGCTTCCACGGAACGAGGAGCCCTCTCTGCAAAGCTTATCAGACTTTCCGACAGAGAGACCGATTTTGTAAGCACCATCACAATCATCGTAGCAAATTGCGGGGGTGACATCGCGCTCATCGAACATGTGCATTCCACGTCGCTGGTTGTTGCTTGGGACGTAGTCATAAGACTCTGCCAAAGAGGTAGTGGCATCCGGCCAGTCACTCAAGGTCGTCTGGGAAGCCCAGTTTCCGGTAGTGAAGGTCTTGATCTCGCCACTAACAATCTTCTCATAGACTTCTTTCTCGAAGATGTCGTAGGAAAGACCGAAAGCCTCTGGGTTCAGGTTAAAGTAGCCGAAAGAACGAGGGTAGTAACCAGTCTTGTTCTTGCGCCACTTGGTCTTCTTGACTGGGGGAGCTGGAATACAGTACTGAGGCTCACACAGGTAGTCCTCATCCGGTGGCTCAGCCCAAAAGTTACACCACGCTGGCTTGGGAGGGTTGCAGACGTAGCCGGGCTTGCAACCAAATGTGAGATCCGACTTGGGATCGAGAGGCGCAGATCTACCTGTAGGCTTGGGGCACAGAGTGATACGCCCGGGAGTGGCAGTAACCGTCGTAGGGGGAAGCTGTACCGTTTGACCGATGGTCAAGGTAGTGGTGTAGACGGTTGTTGGGCCTGGGACCACTGTTACAACGGTCTCGCCGTCCTTGGTGATAGTCAATGTCTCTGCAGGCAGCCGCTCTGTGACAACTGATTCAACCGTAATAGTGGCCTGTTCTCCAGGTACTGTCACAACTGTTCGCTCCCCTGGAACAGTGACAGTTCGTTCTTCACCAGATACTGTAACCACCGTTTGCTGGCCAGGTAGAGTAACGGTTCTTACAACGGTTCTGTCCTCGCCGGGCTGGACGACAGTCTTGGGTACAGTCACAGTCTCGTCTTCTCCAGCCTCAGTGACCGTAACTCGGCTTCCTGGGATAGTGACTGTGCCAGTAATTGTCAGACCAGGCTCAGTGATGGTTGTTCCAGCCTCAGTTACAGTCTCGCCGGGCTCTGTAACAGTCTTCTCGGGAAGCGTCACAGTTGTTCCAGCTTCCGTGACTGTGCGCCCAGGTTCAGTAACAGTTCTCTCGGGAAGGGTGACAGTTGTCCCGGCTTCTGTGATAGTCCTTCCAGGTTCCGTGACAGTCTTCTCGGGGAGAGTTACGGTCGTTCCACCTTCAGTAACTGTAGGACCAGTGACTGTAACAGTCTCTCCGTCCTCGGTAACCGTAGGTCCAGGGATTGTAATGGTTCCACCCTCAGTAACTGTAGGACCAGTGACTGTGACAGTTTCTCCATCCTCGGTAACGGTAGGTCCGGGGATTGTGATAGTATTGTCCTCAGTAACCGTAGGTCCAGGTACTGTAACGGTTTCTCCGCCCTCAGTTACCGTAGGTCCAGTGACTGTAACAGTAGATCCCTCTTCAGTGATAGTGACTCCCTCTTCGGTGATTGTGACTGGAGGCAGGGTTCGGATGACCGTCTCTCCTGGTTGAGTAAGTACGACTGTCGTTCCATCGATGGTCTCCGTCACTGTGACTCCAGGCCGGGTCTCGATAAATGTTGTTCCCTCGATAACAGTAACTGTTGTTCCATCAATCACCGTGACAGGGGGCTGAGTCTCGACAACCGTGGTTCCGGGGATAGTTTCAGTCTTAGTTATCGTGACTGGAGGCTGGGTCTTTGTCTCTGTCTCGGTTACTGTCGATACTCCCTTGGTCTCGGTTACTGTCACGGTCTTCTCCTTGCCTGTGACGTAAGACGTCTCAACAACTGTCTTTTCATTAGTCACAGTGACTGTCTTTTCAGGTCCAGGACCGTATCCCGTAGTAACAGTAACCGTCTCAGCAGCGCAAGTTCCATCCGAGGTTGTAGTATCAGGGACGTTAGTTGTGCTGATGCTCTCGGTGGTCTCAATGCTCGTAGTAGTTGGTGGAGGCTGAGTCGAAGTTGTTGGAGGCTCAGGGAGAGATTCGGTGGAGGTAGTAGGAGGCTCGGGAAGAGACTCAGTCGAAGTAGTAGGAGGTTCGGGAAGAGACTCAGTAGAACTGGTTGGAGGCTCAGGGACAGATTCAGTCGAAGTTGTCGGAGGTTCCGGTGGTGGTTGAGTCGAAGTAGTGGGAGTCTCAGGAGGAGGCTGAGTTGAAGTAGTTGGCGGAGGGTTGGCAGGATATGAGTCTGTAGGAGTTACAGGCGGAGGGGGAAGCTGAGTCGAAGTAGTTGGTGGAGGGTTGACAGGATACGAGTCCGTGGGAGTTACAGGCTCAGGAGGAGGTTTAGTTGAAGTAGTCGGTGGAGGATTAGCTGGATAGGAATCTGTGATAGGCACAGGCCCTGGGGGAGGTTGAGTCGAAGTAGTTGGCGGAGGGTTGGCAGGATATGAGTCTGTAATGGGCACAGGTCCTGGGGGAGGCTGGGTTGTGGTAACAGGCTTAGGACAACCACATTTGAGATCCCAGATAACGTCCGTGTTGGTTAGGGGGACCACCACTGTTGAATCAGACACAGGAACACTGGCATCGTCGTCTTCGACCGCTGCAGAAGTGACTTTGGGTTGTGGTACCACTGTTGTCTTTTGTTCGGTATCAGGGTTCTCAGCGACTGCTCCTGATGTCTTAACCTCGGGAGGATTGGCAACATAACCACTCTGAGCCTCGGGAGGGTTGGCGACATAGCCACCTTGTGCAGCTGCAGCGCCCAAGGCGCTGAGTACCAGCAAGAAGCGCATGACAGGCGACTGCCTTCAACAGCACGAGTGAGTGAACAGCAGTGTCAGGCTTGTATAGCGAGTGTGGTGAAAACGAACGTTAAGGTCCAACTCTTCTGGATCGAGATGTTAGAAAGCGTCAAGCAAAAAGGTATGGACTGCTGTACTGCGACAGATATATGAGAGACAAAGTTGGGGGCTGAGCAACGGAGAGAGCCTTACCAAATGCCGGTAATGCGAATATACAACACCACCTGCATCGACATCCGCAATTAGAGTCAATCTCCTCTCGAATGAGCCACTCCGGTGAGTTGACACGGCAGGGGAGCAGCTGGACAGGAACCGAGTTGCGGGTCGAAGTAAGAGCAGTGCCTACTCGCCAGGATCTCGACACGATGTTGAAGGTGAATGAGCAAGTAGGTAATCAAACATAACAGCCAAGCGTCAGCTCAATTAAAGAGACCCCAGTCTGGCCACCTCAGAGATGATGACTAGGACAAAGGGTTATCACAAAAGATCCATTAAGCGGGTGTCCAGTAATGGAGCTAAATGCTTTGGATGACTTTGTGGGTACCTCGCCTGAGGTTGCTTACCTTGGGCGATCCGTAGTATGAGCAACAATGCATTTACATGCATTGAACATGGTTCAGGGCAAGGGTCCGACTGGGGTCTGTACTTCAACTTATGCCCCAAAAGAGCAAGCAGCACGCTTGTAGGTCCACTTGGACAAGGGCCTTGTCCCAGTGCTTTGAAGCTGGAGAGGCGAATGACCAATATCGCGCACTCTTAAACCGAAGGCCGTGAAGGGGCGGAGAAGTGACAATATCGCATCACATCACAACGCAACCCACGAGGATTGCTGCTGACGACGCGGCCACCTCACGACAGGCCGACGGGACTGGGGAGCTGACATCCATTGGGAAACAACATTGATTGAGAATTGATCAGAGGGTACTTCGTACCTCCTCAGCCTGAAAGCCAAGACCAGACGAACATGATGGTGACGTTGACATCGATTGGTAGAGGGAGAAAACTTTAGGATAATAATAGACAGTGCGGTGTCACGGTATACCCATTTTGGTATGAAAGTGCGCCATTGATGCTGTGGCTCACTTAGAAGCCGAGCCTTAAAGGACGTTGCATATAAGTTTGGGTGTAGAGAATTCAAGATATCCCGTCTTAGGCCTGCGAATTGGGTGGTCACATTGTTATTCGAGCGAGTAATTGGTTGTGAGCTGCTGTCGACAACAATGAAGCACAAGAGTATTAGCCACCCTATGGTAGACAAAGACGTGCTGGGTGCAAAGCCTTTGTGCCTGGCCTAGCTGGAGTTGGATGCAAAGAACAAGTGGAGAGGCCTCGAGTGAGGTTTGAGGAGGAGTTCGAAGTAGGCTCCCACCTTCGGGGGCTAGTCGGGTGGCTTGCAACGGGCGGGCAGAAGGGCGCCACAGTCCGATGTTCAGGGCTTCTGCTTCCTTCATTGGTTGGAGTATAAACAAAGCAACCCAACCTAGGGCGGAATTTTTTGCTTAGGCCCAGCCCTGTGGAAGCGGGAGCGAGTGGAGACAAATGTTGAGGCGGCCACTATGTCCAGGTAGTCAATCAATATTGTAGATCATTGCATGACTTTCTCCCGAATAACATACAGATACCACTTAGGACTTGCTAACTCACACAAGGCGGGAGTAACCAGGGCAAAATTCGTATACAGCTCTCGCGTACCTGATTCCAGATGTCCAGTCGGTCGGCGCAATGTATGTCGGAGGCGTGGAAAGCTTGGGTGCTACCCACTAAAAGCTTACTGTTCCCCCACTACAGTAGGCCCGCCGACCCTGGACCCCACTCAGCCCACTGAAACCCGCAAGCCGAGCCTTATTCAAGCTGCGTCTACTCCGTAGCACTGAGAGAAAGACAGCGCAATCACGGGTCAATGTAGTGCTCGGATCAGATATGGCCCTTCGCCGACTTAGTTCATACGTAGTGGTTCATAAATACATCATCATCTGAAACTTTTTCTTTGTTCTTCTAGCCCACACTTAATTACGGATGCATTTCTAATAACCAAACAGGACTTTCGCCTCTTGCTCCGTAGCCTACAGGACCTACAACATTCCTTCGGTCACGACTTCACGGGCTTACTTCCTGTCTGCGCGACTTTTGGTTTATCATGGTCTGCGGGGACATCGATGAGTTGCGTCCGAAGTGCAACGGATGGAGAGGCATGAGAGGCTGCCAGCGCACCCTTCGAGGTTGAGGATCCCTGTAGCGCATAATAATACCATTTTGTGCATGGACGGAGTCTTCTGTTTCTCCATGGCCTCGCGGAGAGAGGGTCCGAGGGTGTGGTCTCGTTACATTGTCTCCTCCCCGACATGTGCCAGTGCTTATTTTTGGCAGGGATAGGGATGGTGAGATCGGCCATGTCAACCCAACCCTGGTTAAGCCAAGCCTCCATGTCCTTTTTATCCGTCCTTCAACGGGATGGCACTTTTGGACTTTGTCTTGCAAATCTGCTTATTCTCCAGAAAGAGTCAGTTGTTCCGTTCGGTCATGTCCGCCCGTGTCCGCGTTCCGTCGCCTTATGGAGAAAGAAGCTGCTTAGCAACAACTGGCAAAGCCATTTCCCCTCAGCCTGATCCAACCAACTGGTCCAATCAACTTGAAACGTTATGCGAGATCGCCGTGATGCCACATGCCTAGGCCACATGGCGGTTGTGGCTGTTAGTCTATGAAACAATAGGATACCTACGACCTATTGTTGGTTCGTCCAATTCCTAGCCGTCACTATTGACTCTATTGACGGAAATTCGTACAGCATGTATCTCGTCTTGGCTGTCCATCCTTTTCCCTTCCAGGTATCGGTCAGCATACGACTCATCTAGTCCGAAGTCGAGCTGGGCTCTTCGAAGCGACACCCATGTATCTACCTACCCTGGTCCAGTCGATCCCTGGCCCATAGATCCAGAAAACTTCTTGAGGTCAGCCTTTGGTAGATAGGTGGTACCCACATGGGACCGCTGTCCGAAATTTTCCAAGCTTATGGTGGATGAACTTCACAGGCTTACTAGTGGGAATGCCATGCTCTCGGACGATTGAGGCTGAGCAGAGACATGGTAGGTGATCCTTGTCAAGAGATTTATGCCTCTTCAAAACGGTGTCAGCCTGCAAGCGTGACCGCAACGTAGCGTGGATGGCTAATGCCACTACAGGCTCGCAGAAATGCAGCAAAGTGGTGTCCCCTCTATGCATGGGAGCCACTTAGAAGCAATATGGGATAAGGGACCGCTCGTTAAAGCCCCAGTCAACAATGTGCTGTACCGTTGGACATGAAGAACAGCTGATCTCTCCTCTCAGCCCTATCCCCCATCCTTTCCAATCTCGAATGGCCCCGGTGGCGAACGTTTTGCTGGACGGAGAATACTGTACGCCTGCTCTGCTTTGCATTGAGTCTTACAAACCGTTTTGGATTCTTTGCGCGACGTTTTTTCCTGACACTACAACCACTTTTTGCCTTGGTATCTAGTCCTATCATCCTTGCCCACTATACGTGCATGCCGCACAACACGCCGAGCATCAAGCCGCTTTGACACTACGACGATCTTTGATTCTAGACCGAGGCTGTTCTTTGTTCGATAGATATCACCTATTACCTACCTTCCTGAACCAGCCCTGTTGCTTGTACTCATTTGCCTCCCTCAGCGGATATCCGGCCTGTTTGCCGATTACTCGGAAAGCCCTTAGGATACAGGATAAGCCATGGTCCATTAGCAATTCCCTGTGGTTAATTTCTCCCAAACGTCTACTCAGCGCGACGCCCTCTGAATAGTCCATGATCGCAGTCATGATGTTCAGAAACACTGCGTCTTGGGCATTCTTGGCAGCGGCCATAGGCCCTGCTGTCGCTCAGCTTGACGTCTGGCAGAAGGGTCAAATCAAGACTGAAATATGTATTTGGAAGCAGCCACGAGGTAAGAATGCGATCCAACTAGCAAAGAGTCTATCTAATGTGCAATTAGCAATTATGATCCGGGACATGGTATATCTAGATGGCGGTGATATCGGGTGGACTGCATTCATGAATGATGGCACAACGAATACAGGCGCGGACCCAGGTATGTTGTTTCATATTATGTTCGACTCATGATGGCTGACATTCAAAGGCAATAACGAGGGAATCATTCTCAACTTTAATCTGAGCACTCCATTCAACTCAAGTGCCAACTTTACTAAGATGCTTACCGCCGAACCAGCCTTGTCCAAGGCTCGCGGAGGTTCAGGGAACAGCAACGGTGCCGCGCCGAACTTCCTCGATGGCGCCCTTCTCGGTAACGATGATGAGTTCTTCCTCTACGGAGGCGACTTGCTAGAAAACAACGACTTGTACGACCCTCCTGAGCAAGACGAACTTTTGGGTTACCAGGCATATCAGTATGGACCGGATAAGCCATCATGGAAGCCGGGCTTCATTGATAAAAAGCTGGACAACGACGTCACCCGGTACGTTGCCTATGGAGGTGCCGCGAATGCGCCATCTGAAAACCTCGCATGGTATTTCTCCGGTTTGAGGGCACCAGACCATGGAGCCTTCTTCACAAACAACTTGTCGGCCAAGGCCACCAACGTTTCTAATACCCTGATTACCTTGGACTTGGAGGAGCAAATGTACGAGACCTGGATGAACACAACTCTCCCCTCATCTGTCAAGGGGCGTGCCAATCCAGAAGTCGTTTGGGTTCCTGTGGGAAAGAGAGGTATTCTGGTTGTTTTGGGTGGTGTCGTTTATCCTCAATGGGCCGGAAGGAGTGGCAAGTCAGCAAATGAAAAAGAAAATGTAAGTCACCTGAAACAGACGAACCACCTCGCTGAATTTGAGACTGATCCGTTGCGATAACAGGAAAAGCAAAGTCCCGAGTTCATGCAGACAATCGATATTTACGACATCGACAAGAAAAGGTGGTATAAGCAGGAAACAAAGGATGGTCCAGGTGCCCGAACGCGAGGATGTGCCGTAGTTGCTACGGCTTCAGACCGTTCAAGCTTCAACATCTTCTACTATGGTGGTTTTGATGGCGTCCACGCTCTGGAAGATTTTAGCGACGATGTGTGGGCGCTCTCATTGCCCTCGTTTACTTGGACCAAGATCAACGAGGGAAAGTCAATTCATGCTCGTGCTGGACACAAGTGCTTCATGCCATACCCTGACCAAATGCTGGTCTTTGGTGGCTACACGTCTCAGGCTGGAAATTCCATCACTTGCCTCGAAAAAGGTCCGATAGTGAACTTCAATGTCACCAGTGGAGAGTGGATAGAAGGATACGATCCTGATGAGTACAGCGATTATGGCGTTCACGAAAAGATCCAATCCGAGATTGGAGGTGATGCTGCGGGAGGTGCTACAGTTACCGAGCCCGCAGGCGGCTGGGCAACATCTGCCCTTAAAGACATCTTCGATACGGAATACGACACAAAGAAGATTACCGAGTACTGGCCGTATGGAAAGGCCTCCTCCTCCACAGGGAGACCTAACATCGACAATGGCGATAACAGCGATGACGATAATGACAACGGTGGTGGCTCTGGTCTGCCAAAGTGGGTGGCGCCAGTCTTGGGTGTTGTCCTTGGACTCATGTTTGTTACTGGTATCTTGGTTGTATTCTGCCTATGGCGCCGTCGCAAGATCTTCAAGAACCGCTCGAGCGACTATGGCACCGAGGATCCAGGCTCTCGCATTCGATCATGGATCAGGGGTCAACACAACGAAAAGGCACCAACAGTCACAACTGACGAGACGCCCACAAGTCCTGGAACTGAAATCGCCTCTACAGCTAGGGCTATGGGTTCTACACCGTCTCAAGCTGACACACCTGGCTATGCTGTTTCTCCCGCTGAGGTAGCTGATACTCAAATCCATGAGATGGCTGGTAAGTTTCGCTCTCTAGTCCATACGCTTAAAATCCTGGATGCTAACGAGATTAGACACTTCACGACCACCTGAGCTCCATGACACAGGACTCTCTCCCATTGATATCATACAAAAGTACTCTCATTTTGCCGCTGACCGAAAACCTCGCTCTATGTCCAATCCTTCCAACAACTCCTATTCCGTAGGAGGCGAGCATGCAAGCACCGTTTCGAGATCAACCGGACCGCTAGTGTCTGGCCGCGACTCTCCAACAGCAGGCCACTCTCGCATAACATCTGATGTGTCCGATGTAACAAAGAGCGACGGTAGAGCACCCCGCATAGCATCTGATGTATCTGGAGTGTCTGAAGGCGACGCCTCAGCACTCCGGAATCTTCCTGTCAGCCCAAGGAGTGATGATGGTGGACTGCCCTCGCCGCCATTCCCTGGAATGACGGGATCAGATCTTCCTTCACCACCTGCAGACCTAACACCCACATCGCCTCCTGCTGCGGCTGTATCTCCCCCTAGTGCCGGCGAGTCTCCTGGTCAGGACTACCTTACGGCCAAGTCTTCAGCAAGTCCAATTCGAAAGAGTATGTTCAAGGAGAGCGAAGAAGATATGGGACAGACGAAGTAGACGACTTTACGCGGGATATAATTGTAGAGCGGCGTTTTGATACATCATCATGGGACTCACGCTGGAACAGTTTGAGATATATATCGATACCGGGCGGCAGGACATTCATTTACAAGCGCAGCATTTTGAGTAATGATGATACCTTGGGTAAACCGGTGGCGGAACACACTCGTTCTTTTGCAAGCATTCAATGTCTGTATACGTCACTTTTGAGTACCTATATTCATAATATCCAACATAGCCCGACCAGCCCATAGGCCTCGGTCCTTTTCTTCTAACTTGACCTTTTTTTCATGTCCTTCCCAATTCATATTTCATCCGTTGGTCCCAATCATGGAACAGTGCTGTTCCTCCTTGATATTTTTCAAAAATCCTAGTTTAGACCTCAACGAGTTGATCATCCTCATCCTCAACCTCCTCTACCCGGCCGTTGGTACCCTCGGGCTTATCCTCAATCGCCTTGACATCATTTTCTTTCTTACCCTCGTCTTCCTCATCTCGTGCTAGCACTTGCACCAACCGCTCACAGGCCTCCTGGACGCCCTCATCGTTAACCCGCTGATGTGTCTCACGAATGACAGGATAGACCTTGACGCGGCGCATAAGCTCCCGCCCCTCTCGTGACGTCGTCAACAGGGTGAGTGTTTCTACGTGTGTCTGCACATTCTGGTTGTCTGAGTCGCGCTTCTTGTCAGGGGGCAGAAGCTGCAAATCGGGCAGCATGTCCATAGTCTCATCCACATCATACTCCTCGTTGCCCATAATTGGAAGCAGGATGTAGGGTAGGATATCAATCTCGTCCTCGGCCAGGAAGGAAGGATGAGATGAAACCTCGAAAGCAACATTCTTGATGGTGCTAGCAACACCCTTACGTCGAATATCGGACTTGTGCTCTGTGAAAACCTTGAGCTTGGTAAGAGGAATGACCTTGTCGTAGGACTGTTCCTGGAGGAAGTGCTTTCGGATGTCGGCGTGCTTGGAGAGATCGGCAAAGACGTAGGCTAGGTAGTCAAAGTCCGCTTTCTTGTTGTATGTACCGTCTTGACCCTTAACAAACAGATCCAGCAGCTGGTTAAGGACGACTTCATCTGAGCCCAGCTCCTTGGGAGGTTCTTGTTTTCTCTTGAGAAAATCTTTCAGGCCATCCCATTTTGAAAGGTTGGCAACAAGCATTGCCAGTAAGTTGGCATTGGGCTCCTCTGGGTTCTGATGTTAGGTTAGCAGCTGATATTCGGAAAGTCATAGTGCTATACATACCACTATGAGATCAAACACAATTCCTAGAAACTTCTCATCTGTTGCCAAAGTCTCAAGAACCTCTTGATCGCTCGACAAGTTGACTAGCATCGTGATAGCATGTTCGGCGATTTTCTACGTTTTTGGTCAGAGTCTGAGACATAGACTTTTACAACTTCACAAGTTCTACTTACTGGATGATCTCGAACTAGAAAGCTGAGATGCTTGATCGGTTGGAGTTTCTCAGCCTTGAAAATGCTGGGTTCTGATAGCGAGTAAGGGACCAAGTTCTCAGCAGCGAGAAGACGGATCTGAGCATTAGGGTTGGCGATGAAGCCCACGAGCTATGATTCATATCTGTTAGCTAAAGGCTTTAAGTAAGAGTCTGTAAAGTTGTATACCTCTTCTAATTCAGTCGGCATCTTGTTTGTGTCTATGTTCCTTCAATATGTGTTGTTGAAGTGAATTTTTTTAAAGATTGTGATGGTTTTGGAGGGGCATGAGTAGTGGGGTTGGAGGCTTGAAGTCATCGCTACCCGCTTCAGCGGCAGGGAGTCATTTAGTGGTCAACAAGTGAATTTTCAGCATGACCCACAGGCCGAAGAAGTTTCCAAGGGTCTCTTTTTGTGTCATCATGGTGGCGGGGCAAGACTGCCGCCTGCTTGTCATATTTTTCTCATCAAAAAAAGTCTTGGAAACCTAGACAAGGCTATAGGTAGGATGTCTCTACTTATGACATAAATCTCATCTATGGATATTGAAACATCTTAGATTTCTGTTACTACTTATCCACGAATGTATGATTTTGAACCTTATCAGGCCTGGTACTGATCGTGTGGTATACAGAGAGCAAGATGTGACCCCATTGAGTAATAAGGTAGTATCATTAGGCTCACAACTTGCAACAATGTCTCAAAGTATAAATAGCGATGATATATCCAAAATTGCAATAACTCTCTCAGCTCTCTCTTGCGTTTGCAATCATAGACTTGACTGGTCTCACCCGAAAGCGGTGAGCCACCTTTGTGAGCCGGCACGACTCGCTAAACCGGTTCGGGCATGAGGGGTGCTTATCGATAAGGCACAAATTTTTGAAATTCTTACAGTTCTGCGACTCCAAGCCCACATTGTGTGCCATCTACAAGTCAATACGCCCAAAATGCCCAAGGCTACTACTCCCTCTGCCGTGAGGCAGACGCGCCGACACAACCCTCTCGAGGACGATATCACAGCCACTGGCATCCTTAAGAACAAGCCTAGCAAGAAGCGAACAAAGGGCAACGACAATGAGGAGGAAAACTTTGTTGACGACCGAGCTTCTAGAACCATTCTGCGCATAGGTCGCGAATTGGCCGAGGAAGAGAACGCCGGCAAGGCGGTTGCCAAGCCTACTGTCGATACTTTCGGCTACGACTCGCGATTTGACGACGAGGCTGAGGACGAGAATAAGGTCTACGACGATGACGAGGTTTGGGGTGAGGATGATGAGGTTGTGGAGGAGGTCGAGGTCGATCCTAATGATCTCGACATGTACCGAAAGTTCATGCCTGACGAAGAGGCCGACGACCTACTGAAGCACGGCTGGGACCTCAAGCCCTCGGGAACAGAGGAGCAAGGCGAGAGCGTCAACCTCGCTGACCTGATCTTGGAGAAGATTGCTGCGCACGAAGCGGCACAGGAGAGGCGAGAGAACAACCTGGGACCCCCCGACGATGATGAATATGAGCTCCCTCCCAAGGTCATTGAGGTCTACACTAAGTGAGTTGAATGGCTATTACAGGACGCGGCATAAACTAACGATTTCAGGGTCGGCCAAATTCTCTCTCGATATAAGTCCGGACCTCTGCCAAAGCCCTTCAAGATTCTCCCTACAATCCCTCACTGGGAGGATATTCTCGCTGTGACTCAGCCTGAGAGCTGGTCTACCAATGCTTGCTACCAGGCGACAAGAATCTTCGTCTCAAGCAAGCCCCACGTGGTTCAGCGATTCTTAGAGATGGTCATCCTCGACCGTGTCCGTGAGGATATCTACGAAACAAAGAAGCTCAACGTCCACCTGTTCAACTCGCTCAAGAAGGCTCTCTACAAGCCTGCAGCTTTCTTCAAGGGTTTCCTGTTCCCTCTTGTCGGCAGTGGAACATGCACGCTCCGGGAGGCTCACATTATCTCCGCTGTCTTGGTTAGAATCTCTATTCCCGTCCTTCACTCTGCCGCAGCCCTGAAGGGATTGTGTGATATTGCCGCTCAGGAGGCGTCGCACGGAACTGAGGGTGGAGGTGCTACCAACATTTTCATCAAGGCACTTCTCGAGAAGAAGTACGCGCTCCCCTTCCAGGTTATCGACGCTCTGGTCTTCCACTTCCTGCGTTTCCGCAGCGTCGACCCCGCCTCTGTCCAGGCTGGCGACACTATGTCTGGTCTGACTGAGGGAGATGCCAAGACCAAGTTGCCCGTTATCTGGCACCAGAGTCTTTTGGCATTTGCCCAGCGCTATAAGGGTGATGTCACAGAAGACCAGCGTGAGGCCCTGCTTGATCTCCTTTTGACACACGGCCACTCCGCCATCGGACCTGAGGTGAGGAGAGAGCTGCTGGCTGGACGAGGTCGTGGTGTGCCGATTGAGCCTCAAGGCCCGGCACTGGATGGCGATGACACTATGCTCATCGACTGATGGTGTCAATCTGATTGCTACATGGCATTTCTAATGAATGAAGACAAAAACGGCGTATGGCGCATTAAAATGGTTTCAAGCTGGTTCGACTTGAGTTGAGATAGATTGAGTCCGTTGGAGACTGGATAGCCAATCTCGATACCAATTATATAAATCTTTTGCTCAATGCTTCTTGGTTATCTGATGATGAAGATGGCTATTTGATTTGAGGTGCCTTATTTTGAAAACTTCCATGCTTGCCTGTCGATGTTTAAACAGAAGGAAGGGCCGACCTGAGGGGTCACTCCTTCTCTCAAGCAATGCCTAGCCCGCCTCCCTAAACCTCACCATCCTAACTCATGCATCTTCTTTCGTATATTCACCTATGGATCATGCTTCATTATAGTTCTACGATATATCGTTTCTTCCTAAGATCTAGCTTCCTATGATCATCTCATTCTAGTCCTCACACCAACTGTTGTCAGCCACGATTCACCTTTGGAACATAACTCTTCCTTTGAAGTTGGGTGTTTTTAGCCGAAGGGCGACTTCACCCTAAGAAGCGTTGCCCTAGGTTTGCCATGCCGGTGTTGTCTTATTCAGATCCAACATTACCAATAAATCGTCTTAATATGACCGAACCCAAGTATGTTGCTAAACGCTACCGGAAGGCTACATTACACTGACGCTGCCTTAGTTACTTCAATGTTCCTTTTCGAACCCAGACACCTCCTTCTTTCGTCCCTATCACACTTCCTACATCGCTTCCTACATCAAAACCAAAGCATGAATACTCAATGAGACATAAACCAAGCCTCCCTTCGATGCCCGAACATGTATTCTCAGCAAATACTACACCCAGGCCCGTCAATCGTCGATCTATCTCGTCATCAGGATTTGGTGTTGACCCTCCACGACCTCCTCGCGATGGGTTCGAGTAGGTCTGGTTCCCACAGGGTTACTGGGCAGAGCGCCAACTTATGGTGCAACAAAAGAGTAACTCCAACAAGAGTTTCTTCAAATGGCGGAACCATTCGACAAAGTCAGCCAGTGAATCGGACGTTCGGGATCCATCGTTTACCTCGCCTTTAACACCACTATCAGCGCCACCCAACTTCAGATCCTTTGAGACGCCGCAGCCTAGACTACCTTCCAGTCCATTTGTGTCGGAGTCAGCACACGTTTTCTCTTTGCAACATCCTACTGTCACTCGATTCTCGGATCGGGCGCTAGAATACAGCGAAATGTCTCCCAGTATAGACAGTACAGATTCGATCTCGCCGATGAATAATTCTGGAACGAGTCAAATAACGAGCACCCCGCCTTCTTCGCCCCCTAGCTCCAGGGGTCTGTACGGCAAGGCGAAGAAAAGCATTGAATCCAAGCTGAGGTTCAAAGCTCGCAAAGACGTAGGTTTTGAAGTGCTTGGTTGGTAAAGAGAGCCATGCTGATCATAACAGAAACGTCCGTGTACACCGATACCCGAGTATGAGCAGCAGTGTTCAACGATGGATGGTACTGGCAATTACTCAAGCATTCATCAAATCACCAAGACAGGAACTTGGCAGAAAGATGACATTGTAAAAGCCAAGATTCGACGAAGGCTCTTTGGCAGGGCGCCATGGGTCCGTAAAGAATCGGGGGATTCTTACACCAGTGTGACTAGCTCCGTGAGGGAGATACTCAAAGGTGAGACTCCTCCTTCCTCGCCATTCTCCAGTTATGCGTCTTCTTGTATGTTCCTCATAGTTTATACAACTGCTAAGGCGATACTAACATCTTGGCAGTGCATGCCAACTGTGTTAATAATCAGTTTCCCGGAGGGGTATGTCCTGATAAAACCCCGTAAACTGGTATATGCTAATTACACCTCCAATACAGGAAGCAAGACGGATCAAAACCCCACCTCTAGCCGAAGACACTGCGAGTGGCCGGCCGCGTGCATTCTTCACTGAGATGACACCTCCTTCAGAATACGATCCTTTGGCATTTCATCCTGGTTCTTCTTCCAGCTGCAATTCTCTGCAAACAGTCCGTCATAAGACCCTTTTACCTAATGTATGCGAATGGTGGGAGAAAGTGCCCAAGCAGCCCGTCCGCAGAAATCCATTCGAGGAGCCAATTCCCTTTGAGTTCCAGGTTCCAGAACATCTACCAAGTAGCCCAATGTGTCCAGCCAACAAGAAGCATGTCAGTGGTGGGACCGGTGTATGCGTTTACCACGGACGCAGAAAGGGGGCTTCAGGACTCAGAGATATGGTATTGGGAGACTACAATTCGAATGGCGTGTGATAACAATAATATAATCACAGCGGAAACATTAATAGCTGGAAAAGTAAATAATGTCCTTGTCCTGAATTGAATGAGGGGAGTCCTGGGGTATATCAAAGCCGCTGGCAACTACTCTAGACCTCCCTATACTACTAATCCTATACCCCTATGCTCATGCGCCATGGCTTGCCGTGTATATCTACATGTATGCTTGCTCGACGTATAAGAGACGAGGTTCATCCATCTCCAGAACCCTCTATGATCAATTGTAAGAGAGCAGTAAGGACTGATCAGCAGGGCATCTAGGGACACATATTCTATCTCTCGAGTGAGCCTATCACGCGGTCCAGGAAAGCTATGTCATACCATAACACACCACTAATTTATAAGTTTAACTTGAAATTCATCAAAGATAAGAGAAATACTGATGTAGTTTATAAGTGGCATTATGTTCTTGATTTTTAAAGCGTATTATTTCTTTCTATGTCCATGCATTAAGCAGACATGAGCTTGGAACCAAAATGCAGCTGGTCTGATGCATCAGATTCTTCTCAGTTTAGACAATCCTTTTGAGGCAATTGACCAGATAGACAGAATCATTCTTTATGTTTAGGGTAGCGGCAAACTGTCAGCATCAGGATCCTGTCTAAACAGCAGAAGCAGCCTGAGAGTGCGGCCCCCCCTTGTATGCGGTCTGTCCCTCAGAAGGCATAACGTAGTCATACGATGGCTCATTGTTCTTCTTGCTCCAGAAATTCTGGCTGCCCTTGAAGAACAGAGGCGGCGGGTTGCGAACGTGTGTTAGCAAGAGAATGGCAAGCCAAACAAGGGTGATAGTAGGCAGCATCCATGAACTGATTTGGAATTTGGCAGCGTTCTCGGCATTATATATCAAGCACGCGACAAGACTCATGCCAATACCCGAGAGAGTGAAGATGATATGGCGAATAATAGCCCATTTGCTCCAGGGGGTTGTGCGCATAACGATGGAGAGAACAACCATGAGGATGAGGGAGATGCCAGCGGCGATATAGGTATATTCGAACTGGGAGATACGTTAGTACTTTGCAAGAATATTTGGTGTACATGAATGGATACTCACGATAAGTTCAAAGCGCTCCCACGTCTGCGCGTTGACTTCTGATTCAAAGGCAACGTCCGTCTGGTTAAGGTTCTTGTCCTTGTTCGCGTCGTTTACTTCACTGACGAGATCTATCTTGAAGGTCTCGAGCAGGGCGTTCTCCATGGCACTCTCGAGTGAAATGAGGGCATTCTGCAGAGTGTCGTATTCTGTCGTATTGGGGAAATCCGCGTCTAGCTCTGTTTCGGAATACTTCACAAGCTGCGGCCAGAATGTGTTGTCGATGGTGGAAATGTTGGCTAGGGCATCCTGTGCTGTATTCATAGTTGTAATGTATTGCGGTGTGTACGTCTCGAAGAACTTTCCCACCACCTTATCCAACTGGTCTACGATAGTCTTGGTAGTGGATTTGGCGACCTTTTTGTCGTCACTCAGATATTCCGACTTCAGATCGATGTTGCTGAAAACGTCGAGGACCTTAGTCCAGATGATAAGCTGGGTAAAGCCCTGCACGAACATGCCAAGCGCGAGGTGGAGGGGGTAGTGAAGAAGAGTCCAGGCCAACTGACGGGCACGAGGGAGATAATTTCTCCTCATCCAGTCAAAGTAGACAAGGAAAACAGTGTAGACGATAGTTGAAGCGGCAGTGACAATGCCAATGGTTTGTGAGTCTATCACAAGGTCAATCTGAGCTCTTATTTACCAGTCGAAAGAGATTGTGTAAACTCACCCCACGCATCGGGACTTACGACGATAGTAACGACACTTTTTGCAATAGTAATGATTCCATCACCAACGAAAATGACTGTCAAAAGAGCCAAACGTCTCATCAAGTGGGTTCCCTGGAAGCTCAGGACTGGGAAGAGACAGGCGATGACACAGGTGAGGGCGACCTCGACACCAGCGATGACATACCACGAGATGAAGACGTTGCTGTTGTGATCGGTAAAGCGGAACGTGATACCGAGATAGATCATGGAGACGACAAAGTTCTGACCAATCTGCAGCATCATTGGCAGGATCTGCTTCTTGTACTTTCGAATGTGCCACAGGATACTGGCGTACTCGACAGCCAAGCATAGACGGGAAACCATGAGGATGAGGGCTGAAAGGCAATTAGTTAGCTGGGGGCTAGAGAGAGTAGTGAGTTGTCATACACATTGTCCTCATCGTCTTCATGTCCTGGTCGTGAGGCTTAAACTTGGGAGCGACAACTGCAAAGCCGACCAGTACACCGAGGTGAACACCTCGAGCCGCACGCTCTACACTGTTTGTCAGTATAGTCCCATTTGCGAGTTCAAGCCTTCCTTACCAAAGAGACTGTCCGTAACGAAGCGCACATCGTACATACAGGTAACAAGCCATGTAATCCAAAGAACACTGCCAGCTTGTTAGACTAACTCGGTCTCATCCAGTCTCGCCGAGCTTCTTACCTGAAGTAGCCAACGTAGGCTTTGAAGCGCTCGTGGCTGTTAACTCCTTGGTTTTCGCAAAATACGGTATACATGGCGGCGAAGAAGAGGTCGTAGAAAAGCTCGAGCAAACTAGCATCCTCGTGCTATCAAGATGTCAGACCACTATCTTCCTTATAGTCAAAGCCTGCGAACCTTTTTGAACTGAGGACAATCATCGGTGTATCGATTTCCAAAAAGGCTCAAATCGGGGGCTGAGGTACGCTTGGCAGGAGGAGCGTTGATAGTAGACTCAGAGCGATCCTCTGCTACGAGAGGGCTCTTGAGTAGAGCAAGCTTCTCTGCGGCAGTCACTGCCTCATTTGCGTCGTTAGTCGTCATTGTTATCAGCGCGGAAGCAACGAGACTGGGGATGTCTACTCAGAACCGAGTCTGCAGCATGAACCGCGGATGACCAGCCTGCTTATATGCAGACCGCACTGAACCTCTAGATATTAGACGAGCAGGGATTACAGGCTTTAACGGCATCTCCAAACGTCGATCATAGTCATAGACACCAGGATTACCCCAACTGATGCATCCAGCTCAACGGGATTTGGTATTAGTAAGGGTCTTAGACAGACGAGGAGCCACATTGAGTTCAATGGCTTGACCCTTGATAAGAGAAAAGAGATGATCTCTCGACTACGGATACTAATTAGTGCAAAACGCACCATCGAGGGAGACCCAGTTAGTTACCACATAGTTGACCCTGATTGAATAATCACAGTCGTTGAAGTGGTATTAGAATCTTACGTGAGAAGGCCCATGGCCCCCAATTGTTTTTAGTGGCAACCGCGTTCGACTAGCCCGCAAAGACGGCACGTTGAGAAACTCGCTAAACCTCAATTACATGCGTTGATTCGTTAGTGATACTCAGCCCATCTGTTTTTAGAGACACCGGTAAGGCTTGGCGAGTGTGTTGTCGACGTGCAGGATCCACAAGGCTGGAAAGGCTTGGTCCTTGCAATGGAGCCTATTGAATGGAGAGCAGTGCTATTCGTTTCGGATTGGTGGTAGATTTTCGCTCTTTTTGGACGTATTTTGCATTGCGATGGTTGGGTGCAGGGGTTGATTCCTTCAGCCCTCGTGTTCGTGCTGACACAATGTAGCGGCTTTTTGTTTCTGCCCTGGCTACCTTTCTTTAGCCGTAATTCGTGATTTATGGCCTGATTATACCAAGGATCATCGTTATCTCCCTCTTTCCTTAATTTTCATGATCCATATACGAATATTATCCAAGAGAAATGCGAGAATTCTTACTCTTATAATTAAGCCAACCCACACATGGGGAGATTGGAAGGCTGCCCAACTTCATGGGAAATTGCTCAACACCAAGATGAAGAGGTCAGCGTCAGCTCGCGACTAAGAACGCAACCAGTCGAGTCGTTAGCGTCATAGCAACATCAAAAGGTCAACCAATATCACGAAAAACAGGCTCCTCGCATAATGCAACCGAGTTAGGAATCCAAAGGCGAAACAATCTCGTAGGGCTGAAAAGTGGGGGTCGTGTGCATATCTGCCAGATCCCGTGATCTATGCAGTAACCGAAGCGCTTAATCTCGACGCGTCAAACGCGTCTCCCTACCTCTGTTGGCTTGGCCCGGGCTAGCATGTGCATGGGCAACTAACTACCTACAGCTCGAAACAGTACGATGCGATGCTAGACCTCGATACGAAAAATACGTGACGACATCATCTGTCACGCGTGTAATTCTATCATGGACCCTTCCGTGACCCCGAGTGCTCGAAAGAGAACCCATTTCGATGCCGGTGAACCAGTTCCGACTCCTGCGACACTCAAGAAACGCCGACTTGACGAACTCGTCCCCGGATCTCCATCGACTCCCAAGGCGCTCAATGCTATCAACTCAGCATAT
This sequence comes from Fusarium sp. FL617, assembly GCA_030142105.1. NCBI lineage: Eukaryota > Fungi > Ascomycota > Sordariomycetes > Hypocreales > Nectriaceae > Fusarium > Fusarium sp. FL617. The sequence goes on along the minus strand of JAREIL010000012.1, from coordinate 1,347,790 downwards.
CCTTCTGTCATATCGAACGGCCAGAACGCATGGCCGCCGGTAGATAGCAATCTTGAGGTGCCTAGCTTCGGCCAGCAATCCGGAGCACCACCATCACAAACACAGCAACCACCTTCACAAGCACCATCACAACCTGCCGCAGCACCCAAGTTTCGCCCTGCAATCAAAATTTCCGCATTGAAAGGTACAATATGGGATACTGGAGAGCCAAAAGGTCCTGCTCCTCTGCCGAAAAAGGTAGGCCCTGGCCGACCTAGGACTACAACACCGAAGAAACCCGCTGCTCCCAAGCGAAGAGGACGACAGCCAAAGACACAAGAGCCAGTTGAAGAGAAGGATGAGTTCGGCGAGCCTGGAGAGCCACGAGAGTCCACCGATGAGTTGTCTACGACAAACGGGACCCTGTCGGTTTCAAAGCCTACGGCGCCGAAGGGAATCCTGACCCCGAAGAAAGGCAGACCACGAGGGCGCCCGAAGAACGTCACTTTTGGGTCAGGTAAAGATGAGAATGGGGAGGTGTTCTTTGAAGATTTACCAAAGACTTCCCGGACTCCACGCAAGGCGGCCAAGTCTGAAGCAGACGAGATAGTGTGCGCAATCTGCATAACCCCTCATTCTCAAGCCCCGAACCAAATCATTCTATGCGACATGTGCGATTTTGCGGTCCATCAGGAATGCTATGGCGTACCCGATATTCCGGAAGGCGATTGGCTTTGCAAGTCATGTACCCAGGAGGACGTACTTAAAACGCCGAAAAAGCCTGCAGGTGTGGATGCTCCAACTATCAAGATTGCAGCAGAGGTGCCCGAAATTGCAAATCTTGAACAGCATGTCAGATCATTACAAAGAGTCCTCTTAGACCGGTGTACCGGAAGAAGACGTTTGCAGTTGTCTGGCCAGCTTGAAGCCGAAGAAAAGGTCTATCAACTCGTAGAACAGACAGTGGTTGCTGGTGAAGGAAACTCGATGCTTCTCATTGGAGCAAGGGGCTGCGGCAAGACTACTGTAAGGCGATATACTGTTCTACTCGGGATGAACCGAAAGCTAACTTTAATCACAGCTACTGGAAAAGGTCATTTCAGATGTATCGCAGGAGCACAAAAACGACTTTCACGTGGTGAGGCTCAATGGCTTCATTCATACCGATGACAAGCTTGCACTCAAAGAAATTTGGCGGCAGCTCGGCAAGGAGATGCAGGTCGAAGATGACTTGATGAACAGAGTGAGTACAATTCACGTCTCACCTAGCTGTGCCTAGACTGACTTCTGTAGACAAACTATGCCGACACCATGGCGTCGTTGCTCGCTCTCTTGTCACATCCGTCTGAGATCATTGGTACAGACGAGGGTGTCACGTCGCAGTCGATTGTGTTTGTGATTGACGAGTTCGATATGTTTGCATCTCACCCTCGACAAACATTATTGTACAACTTGTTTGATATTGCACAGTCACGAAAGGCGCCCATCGCCGTGGTGGGCTGCACAACTCGGCTGGACGTTGTTGAAATGCTGGAGAAGCGAGTCAAGAGTCGATTCAGCCATCGATATGTTTATCTTTCTCTGCCCAAGTCTCTGTCAGCATATTGGCAGGTTTGCAGGCAAGGCCTGATAGTGGATAGTGATGAGGCTGAAAAGGGGGGCATCAACACCTACCTCGAAGGACATACCGAGTTCCAGCAATATTGGAGCCAAAAGATTGAGGTAAGTTGACTCGCCTCTGGATCTGTGTTGAGTACTAACAAGCAACGCAGGGGCTGTACAGAGAACGATCATTCCAAGACTTGCTTCAGTATCACTATTACACAACCAAGTCGGCTTCGGCATTCCTTACCGAATGGATCTTACCTCTGTCGGCTCTCTCAGCCAACGACGTGACACTGAAGATACCTGCTGTGCAAGGAGATATTGAATCCTTGACGCCTCCTGACTCCAGGCTTCATCTACTGTCTACTCTGTCTGAGCTGGACCTGGGGCTTCTTATTGCGGCAGCACGATTGGACATTGTAGCACACACGGACACGGTCAACCTGGCCATGGCATATGACGAGTACAGCTCGTTGATGGGTAGACAGCGAGTGCACTCAGCGACGGCAGGCATGCTGGCAGTGGGTGGAGGTGTTCGCGTCTGGAGCCGTGGCGTGGCTGGCATCTCATGGGAACGGTTGATTTCACTGGGATTGCTGGTGCCAGCTGGTATAGGAGGCGCACGGAACCTTGGCCATGGAGGTCTGGAGGGTAAGATGTGGAAAGTGGATGTGGCGCTGGAGGAGATCCCAGCAGCGGTGAAGCTGAATGCCGTATTAGCGAGATGGTGTCGAGAGATATGAGTGTGGACTGTGGAGGTTGCTGTTTGATGAGACGATCAGGAACGATATGATGCCTTATTGGCGCGTTCGATACACATCTGTATTCTAGAATAGACTTTGTAATGATGCCCCCTGTATAGTAGAGGCATGTCACGAATACTTGGCGGTACTTGAAGGATACCCTTGACAGGGCATAAAATTCTGTGATGGAAACAAGACGGTTTTATGAGGGGCAACGGATGTATTTCCGATTTTACAAGGGATCTTATGCGAAAATGACGGTGAGTTATTGTGATGGCCGAAGCTAGTGTAACATAAATTCAGGGGACCAATTTGGGGATGTGCTGCAAATATTGAAGTTTTGCTAAACCCATCATCTGGCATCTGGAGGCATACTAAAATCTCACATGGACTAAGCGCGGCTCTTAGTGAGACGTGGCAAGTGACAGCGTGAATTTGGATTTAATGATGACGGTGTGTTGGTAATTGGGATCAGAATAAGATAAGAAACGAAGCTATTTTCGTATTTATTTTGTGAATATTCAACGTTGTGTTGTTGGATGTTCCTTATCAACGTCATTGTAGATTTCAATACTGCAATCATTTACCCAGTTGAGCTGAGCTGAGCTACCTTACCTAGTGGCAAAGCTAGGCTACCAGCCTACCACTAGCACAACTCCCCAGCTGCTTCGGCCAAGAAAAAGGAAGGTTCTATGTAGGATTGTGGCTTATGTTACAGCTGAGCTGGGGCTGAAGTGAACCTCACCGTGAACGGTTCCTTCTTTTAATTCTTGGAAGCCTCCGTCATCTCAAACAAAACAACAACGACAGAGATCGTCAAACTTGGTTCAAAACTTGGCATCAACACACACAGGCCAGACCCTGTTTCTCCATAGATACTTGATTTGCCAAAGTATATCTTATCTTGATTTGATCCTTTTTACTCAGCAATCTTCACCTCTCGGCAGTTGCAAATACCGCCTGCCTCGTGTCGATCAACGGGCACCACCACCATAAACAAAAAAAAACATGACTCGGTCTACATTCACAACAATCACACCCTTGCCTTCAGACATATCCCGCCAGCATGTAATCGACTTTCTCCACGATCATCTCGCCATGATCGACCTGAATCCCCTCATTATAGAACGCCACCAAATTCCCCCTCCGCCACACGCCCCAGACGAGGAGAAGCGTTGCGTATGGTACTCCATGACGGATCGTATCGACTATCTCCCCGGTGGAATCGTCTCCGGTCAGGTTTCGTATACTGCTGCCTTCTACGACGTTCCTGATGGCCTTCAGACGCACAGCTATGCACCTATGGGGCTTGATCTCCGCGGCCGCTGGTCTGTAGGTGGTACCTTGCCTGGAGAGCGCCCGCAGCCTGTTGAGCTGGGTCTTGGGGCGCCGTCAACGGGCCTTTACCTCCGTGAGGATGTGGATATGCGCTGCAACATGCTTATGGTAAGCTTTGTCAAGAAGACTATCAAGAAGTCGCATGGGACTCTCGTCGAGAAGCTGTCGCAAAAGACGTCCATGGCATCAGCCAGGCACTCAATGCAAAACATCGGATCCAACTCCCCGGGGAGTCTTCAGACACCAACCCCTACAGGATCTGAGTCCTCAGGAGTACAGCCCTTGGGCCCTCTTCTCCCACCTCCTGTTAGCAATGACCAGCGCGGATTTGCCCCGGATTTATCTCCTCCATACGGCCACGGCACACCCTCTTCAAGTATGGGCGATATCCATCGGCAAAGGAACGGCGGTCTAGTGCCCCCTGGACAACCTCAACGGTTAGGGTCGACTCAGTCAGGTCTTAGTCAGTCAGGACTTGGGCACTCGGGAACTGTCTATCGTGGCAACAGCAGGCCAGATCATTACACCGAGTTCTCAGCCCAGAATCCCTATAGCGATCCAAGTACGCCCTTTGACGAGCGTGAGACTTATGCGGAGCTAGACGACGGCACCCATAACAGTACTCGCCACCAGGAAGAGAAGACAGGGCCAGCAGAGTTAGCTTGAGAAGCGCGCGTTCACACTTACCTTGTTAGTAACATGCTTTGGGTTTGGAGTTGGGGTGTTTTTTTTATTATGGGCTGGAGTATCATGAATCTATCTTTATCAGGATCTAACCAGATACGAGCGGAGCACATTGACTATGTACAGAATCTCGAGACACGGATTTAATGAGCATAATGATAAAATTACGTCAGGTACTATATGTATCTATATTACACTAACGGTTCAAATCTCCTAGCAATGCAAATGCCTTCCGAATCTCTCTATCAAGAAAAGTCCAAGAACAAAAGAAATCCCCTCCAATGCGATCCACCCACTCCCGGGAAGCCCTCAGTGGGAATAGGTCTCACAAAGAAGATCAACAACTCCCAAAACCCCTGAACAGATGGTCGCCCTTCCCCCTCCCTCCTTCGTCAAGCCACACATGCATCTCTACCCGAGACCCAAGTGAGATCCCAGAACAAAGGGACGGGAATAACAAGAGCCCCCACTCTCCAAACGGTCTAAATGCGAGTGCAGAATTCTTCAAGAATCAAAAATGTTGTCATTAATACGTTGTTGAAAAGAAGCGAAGTGAAAATGTCGTTGAGTGCTCATGGTGAATCATAGCGTTGCGAGCTCCTCAAGATGCCTCAGTCTCAAGTGAGGATCGGCATGCGGACGAACAGACATGGTGCTCTTGTTCGTCTCTTGAGGCTGAAGATGCTCCTGAGAAAGGTTGCTTTTGTTGTTGCGAGCTTACAGAGCCATGAGACCGAAGGCAGCGGCAAGACCGAGGCTGAGCTGGATGGCACCGGCGCCGGCGGTGACAACGGGGGTCTCGGGGACCTGCTCACCCTTGGAGGGCTTGGAGGTCTCGGGCTGCTGAGGAGTGGTGGGCTGCTCAGGCTTCTCGGGGCAGTTGTCACCACCGGGGCAGACGGGGTGCTCAACTTCGGGGGTCTGAGGCTTGCTAGGGTGACCGGACTGAGCGGGCTGCTCAGGCTTCTCAGGCTGGGCAGGCTTGCCGGGGGTGGCGGGCTTCTCAGGCTTCTCAACCTCGGGGTGCTCAGGGTTCTGAGGGTAACCGGGCTTGCCAGGCTTCTCAACCTCGGGGTGCTCAGGGTTCTGAGGGTAGCCGGGCTTGCCAGGCTTCTCAACCTCGGGGTGCTCAGGGTTCTGAGGGTAACCGGGCTTGCCAGGCTTCTCAACCTCGGGGTGCTCAGGGTTTTGAGGGTAACCGGGCTTGCCAGGCTTCTCAACCTCGGGGTGCTGAGGCTTGCCAGGAACGACAGGGTAGCCGGGGTGGTTGGGGATCCAAGTAGGACCGGCAGGGTGAGTCTCAGTGACGGTGCAAGGGCAGTCAGTGATGGTCAGAGTGCAAGGCTCAGTGACGGTGTAGTCCTTGCCGCCGAGATGGAAGCTGGTGGGGTGAGGGCAGTAGGTGGTGTAGACATCGTACACGCTGGTGACAGTGACGGTGCCGTTCTTGACAACGGTGGAGAGGGTAGGAGCAGGAGCAGGAGAAGGAGAGACAACAGTGGTCTGAGCAGCAGCGACGCCAGCAAGGGCGATGAGAGCGGCGGTGTTGAGGGCGTACATCTTGAAGGATTTGGAGTTTGTTGGTTGGACTTGATGAAGAACGAGTTCTGGAAGACAAGAGCGAGTGTGTTGGAGAATGAACGAGTGTTGGTCAAGCGAGTGACTTGGGCGAGATTGTTGAACGAGTGTGAGGTTGCAAAGAACGAGAAGATGCTGAGTGATGGAAGAGAAAAGACTGTTGGAGTGGTTGAATATGCCGGCTTTTATCTATAAGTGAAGCCTTAGACAATCTGCCGATGAGCGTTTTGTTTACCCTCCCTTTGTCTCTGATGTCTTGTTTTTTCCCCTGTGCCCCTGAGGCTTGCGACAGTCTGGACGCCACGTCAAAGAATGGTAAACAGGTGTATCGTCATGCTGCTTCATTCCAATACGCAAGGGAGAGGGAGATTGAGATTGCGACTCCGTTCTAAGGGAGTTGTGACCTGGGCTACGGGACGCAGGGAGGGCTGTATGGAAATTGCACCGGAAGTATTTGTAGAGGTCATTCCTTTTGACTGCTATTTTGAGTGCTATTGATGTGGAAAGTGTAAGTGATTTTTGAGTCGTGATGTAACGACTGTTGTCTCCCTTTCGTAAGCAGTAGAAGTCATATATGTTGGGCGAGGTACTATAGATATTTACTAGGGAGAATTCTATCCTGCAGCTACAGTTCAGTCTCCGTGTAAGTGACCTATTCACAAAACCCAAATTCAATTCCAACAAAATGCAGAACCTTACAGAGCTGAGGATAAAGAATTTTCACTAATCAAAAGACCTGATTCGATGAAACGATTCCTCGAGAATCGGTCGATCTGGAAGCCTGTCTTGTCTTGTCTTATGTCGTCTTGTCTTTTCCTCCCTTGACTTGACTCATCTGCCATGTCCCCACATACACATGCATTGTCTGTCTGTCTGTCCCGTCAATCTTGACAATGACAACATTCAGCCTCTATTTGATGCCATGGCTTGATAAGACAGCGGGAGACAGATGCCGAGAACCATTTATGAGAGTGTTTTGGACGTGTTATCAAGACAAGCTTTGGGCGTTTCTTGTCCATTAAAATATATGGAAAATTTTCTGTCTTTGCCAAGACTGAGTATACGTGACCTTTCAACATAAGGTAGTAAATGCAGCATATAGGAGTAGCTATTTGCTTTTTTTAATTGTTTAATTGCTAACATATAGTCAATTAATTCTCTCCCCCTTTATATGCAGCTGTATTATTACTCTCCATGTCGTGCAGTAAAATGTTAGACACGGCACACGGCACACGTTCAGTCTCTGATTCGCAACACATCGCGTGCTCCTAGAAACATTTATCAACCATTACTATCACCGAACTAAACACCAGCATTCTTGATACTATCAGACTATGCCTAAACATTCCATGTCTGCCATGGCACAGCATGACGTGACCTATAAACCGAGCTATTTATCATACCAATGACCCAAGTTTCTGATTCATGTGAGTGCACGCAACATACTCAGCACAAATAAGAGATAAGGACGGATTTAACAGAATTTGTTTCTTGTCTTTATTTCTCTCAATCAAAAAGTTATTGAGAGACTGCCCAGGTTTCTTTTTTCTATGTACAGTTGTGTATTCAGCGCTGGCCCGCCGTGTAATGTACCCGACTCCTTCCAATGCAATGCATTACTTTCGGCCCCAGTTTGCTCCTCAACATGGTCCCGTTAAGCCGTAGCATGGTTAAAAAATAAAATAAAAAAAAGATAAGGAAGAAATAAAAAACCCCAGAGTAGAAAAAAAGACACAGCTAACAAGAGAAATGCCGCCGAGTTTTTTGTCGAAAAACATCCTTTGCGCTTTGCAACTCAATCAATCAACCACTAACTCACTCAGTTCATCCTATATTCGTGGCTATGTTTCGGAAAACTCGATCGTCAATCGTCCATGCGACCCTCTACTATGCCTTGGTAAATTGAGCCTTCTCCAAAAATCGCCTCCCGCTTACTTCAATCGAGTACTCGCGGCGCAGGAAGAGAGGGATGACGATGTTCCAGCTCTCGTAGCGGTGATCGTTTCCTCATGGTTCGCTTGGCAGAATGGAAAAGGCGATCTTTCCATTCTTCTCTACCAATCTTGCATCGTCGGCCCTATCCGAGCAAACTAGTTCGTATCCAGAGGAGAACTTTTCCATAGTCCATATTCGAGGAGTAAATGGGGGCGCGAGACTAGGAACCGGCCGAGTGTCACCGGAGGCAGCCGAAAGAGACGGTTGTCGGATAGCCGTGAAAAGAAAAGCCGAGGCAGAAATAAAGAAGAAAAAGGCAAAAAAATAGTTGAAACCCAAATAACACCGATAATGCATGGATGGTGTGGCTCTAGGTGGTATCGTTTTGGATGGTGGCAAACGCCTGGGTAGCCAAATCTGTCAAACGTCTCTATGCAGATGACTCGTTAAATGAGGCAGATGATGTGAATGCTTGAGTTTCGCCAGCAATGGTCCCGGCTCTAAGGCTTTCTTTTGAGCCTAGCCGGGCCTCTCTAGTGTGGTGAGGTCAGATCCCATTTTGGGGACATCACTTTCGGTTTGACCTGCTTTGGCTTCGTTCGGGAGCTCGGCCGACGAGTTCAAATTCGTAGTTCCGCAATTGCTGCTCGTACTTGGGGCTGCGAAGGAATTTTGGCACCGAGTCCTATTTTTCCTCTGTTAGCGGCTGCTTTGATCGGCATGTCCGAGAACGGGCATCGGGGCTGGAGGGGGCGGGCTTTAGCCAAACTTACACTAGCCATCAGCTTGAAGACTGCATTTTGAGCATCTTCGAACAACGACGTCACCTCTTGCAGTGTGTCAATCATAGCCACGTCCTGTCCAACAGCCTTGGTCATTCGTGTTGCCAGGTTGTTGCGCAGTTGGTGATCAATGTTCAGTTCGCACGGCGATCCAGGAGCAAGGAAGGCATTGTAGATACCATATGCCGAAGCCATAATCTCCTTGATTCCGTCCATAGCGTTGGTGTTGGGAGACTTCTGGGCCGCTCGCGTAGCAGCCTTGCAGCTTCGCACAAACTCGTCGACATCCTGGTAGAATGACAAGTTCTCTTCGCAGTGAGTATCCCGGAGTTGCTCTCGGAAGAGAAGACGCAGCGCAGGGTCGTTCAGAATCTTGTCAAGTCGCTGAGTGTTGGAATCCCTAGTGATGCCGTTCCGCTGGGATGCGGCACCGCCTTCACTCTCTGACGCCCGTCCTCGAGCGGAGGCACCGCTCATAAGGTCCTTGCCTCGTTGTGAAAGCTGGTAAATAGCATACTTGGTAGGCTGGAAAAGGTTGCATCCGGGGTTCTGGGACATGTAAGCCCGGTCCTGGGCCACAGGCTCCATCAATTCGTATTCGACGAAGAGGGTAGCCACCTCAATGCATTCCCGCTTATCCACAATGGTAGAGCAGTCCATAAGCCAGTCAGTGGTAGCCTTTCCGGTAAAAGTGTCACGATATGTCTTTCCATTGACCTTTCGCTCAGCGGCCATCTTAACTCCAGTGAGACCATCCCGGTAATCATGTAACGAGTCCGAATCGGCGGCGTTGACGGTAGTCTTGATGTTGCGGCCCTCAGCACCAGCAAAACGGCGGAAGATGACCTCAATTGTTCCGTGGTCATGGAGAAGCTTGTCCGTCTGGGGGTCTCGCTCAAGCAGCACGAGCTGGGTGGAAGCGAGATTAGCCAATTCCGACACCTGCTTCTGCTGGATACCGTTCCTGGCACAGAATCTATCCAAAACGGTAATGCCCTTGGGGGTTAGTTGCCAAACAGAGCCCTTCATCGTGTACACCTGCTGATATTTGCCATCGGCTGATTCAATAAAACGGGCCTCCAGGAAACGTTGACAGATAGAACGGGCCATGTCCTTAGCCATGGAAAACGTCGTAGTTGTCGTAGTCGTGACGATGCGAGAGGGATCCTTAGGGTCAGGCATACGGTTGGATTGAGAGAACTTGAGAGAACCGAGGTTGTTGATAGCATCCTCGGACAAAAAGGTGTACTCAACCTTGGTCAATCGGACACGGTGGGCTGAGAGCGGCAGTAGACTAACGACAAGAGTCGAGAAAAGATCCTTGAAGTCCTGTTTGTGCAACTATGTCAGCAAGAACTTGGGGGAGACGGTGGTTCAAGGATATGCAATGGCGCAAAAGGCTACGCTTGTGTGCGCACGAGGCAAAACGGCGCTATGGAGGCACACCAAACAAAGTTGGGTATGACAGCAGGACGTACCTTTGTGAATGGCCGGTCATCATCCGTCATGCGCAACAAGCGCGAAGATGTCTGATGCATCTTGTTTGCTGTGGAGGACTTGATGGGAGGCGGGTGGTTCGGGTCTGTGGACGTGTAAGGCTGGGAGGGCGGGTTGTTCGCCTGGAGAGCCTGGGAAGCGATCTTGCCGTCCAGATTTGCACCCGAGGACAATGACTGATTAGACGAGCTTCGGAGACGATGGTACTTGTCCGGGCTGGAAGGTTCTGACGAAGGCGAAGAGCTCGTGAGCAAAGAGAGTCTGGAGAGAGCACCGCTCGACTGTCGAGGTCGGATAGAGGGCTCTGAAATAGTAGCAATGGCGTTTTGTGTGCGGTCAAAGGCAGCGGCAGCCAAAGAGAAGAGGCTCGTGGATGAACGGTTGTTCAATCTCGAAACTGAGGAAGCTGTATGTCGGTGGCCTTGCGGTGGGCGGTAAGGGACGTAAACTCGTTCGGCGGGATTAGCGGAAGAGTTGACGTCTGAGGGTGGCTGCGGTGGTGGTGGTGGCGGAGGAGCAAGAGGAGGCGAACGGTCCGAGAGAGAAGAGCGTGGAGTATCCTGGTCGAGTGTATCAGAAGGAGAGGCAGAGTGGTGAACCGTGGGCCTTTGGTGTTGGTGATGCGACAGAGTGTCCATCTAACGGGAACGAGAAAGGTCAGAAGGAGGGGAGATTTACGGTGACGGCAGCGGGAAGGTTCAAATAAGAAGGAGGTGGATTTGGATGGACTGGACTGGACTGGACTGGACTGGCACTGGTTTGAGTGCAAGTGGGACGGACGACGGACACAGACTGAAAAGATAGGTACAGTAGGATTGGATTGGATTAGAATAGGATAGGATAGGATAGGATTGGCAAAGGGTAAGGTAGGTAGAGAGAGGGTACTGGTACTGCTTGGACACTCTACTACAGTCTACACCTGCTCTACTGAGGGGAGGGGAGGGTGGGGTGCCGAAAGGGGTCGCCTCTAGCGATTCTAGGTGTGCGCTTAGAAGGGGTATGGCAATATACAGTGGGTCTCTCCCGACCTCCGTTCTCCGCTCTGAGGTGGGCGCTGAGGATAGCGGGCGAGATGGCCTTCAAGCTAAGCTAAAGTAGCCAGGGCCAGGGTCAGGGCCAGGGCCAGGGTCAACTCCAGCTAAAGAAATCAAAGAACCAGACCAGACAAGAAAGAGGAAGGAAGAGGAGAAGAAAAAAAGAAAACAAAAAAACTAGGGTTGCTAAAGTGGATTCGCAGAACACGGCGGGCTTCCCATGGATTCTTCATGCTGTCTGTAACAGCCCGCTCCGAACATACAGGGGCTTTTGGCATTGTGATACCTGTGCTGGGACCTACCCTTTGTTGTAGAGCCCTGGGGGCTGGTTGCTTCAGCGCATCTTCGCGCTTGAGGCAATGTAATGTAATGTAATCAATGTATGTACTGACATGTCGCCAGCCTGACCGGTCATCTCACTGACATTGGATCATATGAATGTGTGTATGCTCGACTGTGACCACCGTAGCATAGCGTAACACGAAAAAGTAAGAGGTCCTTGTTGCAATTGACCAACTGGCATCAAGAGCCTGTGCTTGATTACAAGAATAAAAAGAGGCTTTTGGCGACCTCTCGGCGAACAGTAGTTCCAACTGAGTAGCGCCATTGATGGCTGCCGGGTACCGTATCTTTGGTGTAGTAGTTCCCCGTCGGCTCCGACTGAAACATGGAGGAGACAAAGAACATATACACTGATATGAATGTGTATTGACTACTACGTGTTAGGAACCTGGGGGGAAAGGACAGCAAACGGAATAGGGGCGTTGACACTAATCACAGTCATTAAGAAATACCCATGTAGCCAGCAGAGTAGTGAGTGGCCTCCATATGACAAACCAAGTGACAATCGGTCATCATGACAGCTCTGTCATCTTGACCATGAGCATGGCTTGGACCAAACAGAAGGATTCCTTTGTCATTCATATCCGAAAGAATCAATCGCAACCACAGTCATGGAAAAAAACCATAGGGTTAAACCAGTAAACCCACCAGCCAGGCGGCTCAGAGGTACGATAATTACAGTATACCCGCTTCCAGCAACTTGCATGTCTGGTGTTAACGCTGGGACCCTCGTAGCTCATATGCACTATCGTCGCATTCGGGGCTACATACATGCACTAAAGCGCTATACGTAGCGCGTTAGGGCATCAGACTTGTTGAGGGTTCACAGGCTGAAACCATTCGACTTCTTTGAGCTTCGCGGAATGCCTGCATCATTCTTTGCTGATCTGCAAGCGGTCTGCAAACCGCAGCACCTCCGCACTTTGCTACAGGACTAATCGACTGGTGCACAACAACAGCCCGCACGGCATCGGGAGCGAGGCACAACTGATTGACAGTAAAACGGTGATTTTGGGGCGTTGTATGACGATTGAACCTGGGCTCAATTCTCCATTTTTTCGATTGTGCTCGAATCATCATTTCTGGAAGATGTTTTCCATGCTGTAACAATCCGTACGGATTCCCCCGGTGGCTTGCCCGCCACGAGCGTACCCTGTGCAACCACGAGAGGCGGGTGTCGCCTGGGTCGACGCCTCGTTGCAAATCGCATCGAGTGAAAGCATCTAAGCCAGCGCCAAAGACATTAGCCGATCCTCCAGTTCTGTATGGTCGGTACTGCACTCCAGCAGATAGACGCCTGAAAGGAATGCTCGCTTGCATGAAGGTCGTCGCTGTGCCTTTAGGCGAAGTGAACTTGTACTACAGTACATGGGTTCCCTCTGATGAGAAACCAAGCGCCAGGCTGGTGCATGCATGGCATGAACAGGGACGTCCGCCCCCCAGAACTTGGTGGATAGATGGGATGCAAGTGTTACAGCCTTGGAGCAGAAAATCATAAGCCAACCCCGGCCGAGCGTGTAAGTCAGCGAATAAAGGGGAAATGCTGTGCTGTGCTGTACCTGTCTTTGTTTCTTTCATTGTCCATTCCATCTAGGCAGCTGGGCAATCTTCCTTCACATGGTGAGCCAGACAGTGGCTGCTGAGCCGCGGGCGTGTGCATGTCTCACCACCACCCAAAGTCAGTCAGTTCTCAACCGCCCCTTTGAGTGCGCGTGGCTCCAGGGATTCCATTCACTGCACTAAGCTGTATTCGGATAACAAACTTCCCTGTAGCCATGCTCAGTGCCTCCATCCACCGCATCACGTTGCTGCCATGCGATCAAAGCGCCCAAGTTCCTGTGTGTGCAACCATGCCGCGGCTGGGCGTGTCTGCCCCTTACTCTGCCCCACGCGGTGCCTTCTCTGGCCGCTTCCAAATTACGCCGGAGCGTGCAGCCGAAGCAATGCCAGAGTTCTGCCATCTTGGTGTGTACGATGCAAACTCTCCATAACCGGGTTCCGAACCATTGGCTCTCTGCTGCGCTGGACATGGTTTGCAGAAGATGTGGCTGTGCCTTTTAACCAATCCCCATGGAATCTCCGGAAGAGCGACAGGGTCTGGTGTCTAGGTTTTTGGTGAATCAACCGTGGGATGCTGATGCTTGTCCGTCCCGCCAGGGACATTTATCTTAGGTAGAAAGGTAACGCTGAAACACAAGATTTGAAACGGCTGGAGTTGTCCGAATGCACCAAAAGCCAAGTCCGTCGTGATGCATGGACATGGCCTGCCTGCGTACCCATGACTGATAGCATGTTTGCTTGCTTTCTTTGCCCTTGCTGAGCCAACCATGTCATGCTCAGACGCGTTGGCCCGCTTTCCTGACTTTAAGGATTCTGTAGTTTTGCGCCTCACGCATTTAGCATTTGGGACCCTCGCAAAAGAGTCATTTTTGGGTAAAGTCAGATGACCGGTGGTAGTAGATCGTGGTTAACGAACGCCATAGATCGCTCTGACCTCGCTCTGGCCTCGTCGACGGTTGGTGTGTGTCGGAGATTGATATAACTAGACCGCCGCTGCTGAAGCTCGCTAGTCTACCATCGCGCTTCCTCAAGGCTGGTCCGTTTCGAAGCCTTCTATTGGCGTATGCTAAGAGGCTGTCAGAAGGATTATGGTGTATGTAGCAGTCAGCCTTTGACTGTTGCTCCAGATTACCCCAAGCACTAATGCTGGTACAACGGGCAGATATGGCAGCCGCATCTCACATAGAACCTAGAAAGCCTGTCAGTATCTAAATTGACCATCTCGGCTGTGTTCTCACGTCACGCTCGGGTCACTGCCCCAGCTTAAAAGAGCGCCAATGGCTCTACTGATGCGAAATTGCGATTCACAACGTTGCAGCCTCCTGTGCTCTGTGCTGGGTTTTCTAGAAGCTTTCTGGAACCCTTTCCGTGGCAGGGACAGGGGTTTATAGATCTTGACCGGCCGGGCAATTCCGCTCGACTCAAAATTCCGTCCAGGGGCCAAGTAATCGCAACCGGCGTTTATGGAGTACAACTTGACGGACCTGCCGTTCAATCACCTGATCTCCTTGGTAGCGACGTAACCTTGAGAATGAGATGTCCGTAATCTTGAGCCCAGCTATACGTGTAGTGTGTGCTGGATGGAGGTGAAGGAATCAATGCCTAAGTTTCAGTAGGTAGGGGGAGGCGATCGACAAGGGGCTCAAGACCCTTGTTCCAGGGAAGGAGCAAACCACTCAGAGCTTCCACAACGTCTTGGAGAAGGAACGCCACAACACCACCAATTCGCAGCCGTGGCATCCGATTATACATTTTAAGGGGCAATGACCATTGATTGACATCGTCTAATCTTGCTCTTCTACTTCGTGTTATATGCCTACTTGCATTCATGCAACGCTCTTTCTAAGGATGCCACTTATCCAAACCTGATACGGGCTTGGCCCCTGATTTCTCATTAAATCTACTAGATTTATAAAAACTTCTCTAAAATTATATAAAATACCTATATAATAAAAGAAAGAAATTTAATATTATTTAAGGTTTAAAATTATATATTATAGATTTAAATTTATATATTTTAAACTTTTTATATTTTTTATTATTTTAAAAATATATTTAAAAAATATATTAAATATATAAGACTTTTTAATAAATTAAAATAAAATAGCTATATATAAATAAAAGCCTTTTTTATATTCTTAACTAGCTTATCTTTCTTTGATTTTATTTTTATAACATTATTTAAAAGTGCTATATAGTAAAGTATATTATAGTATACACCGGCTATTTCTTATTCGACCCCGAGGACGGGGTACTGACTAGCGCCACGGCTATCGTTAACCGGGCCTATCTATCCAGCTGCGGAAGTAGTCAACTAAATATTAGTGGCTACCCTGAATGGTGAAGATAGACGAGTAAGGATGTCACCAGCTGTGGGTTCAAGTCAACATAGCTATCCCAATGAGTCCAATGCATACAGTAATACTACGTTAGTTGATCAGCCAGGTTCGCGGTAGTAGTGTTAAGTGAGGTGCTGGTGTTATTATACAGCTCACCAGCCATTTGACCTTATTCGCGAAAAGAAGGTGACAAGCTGTTACGCAAGATGTACTTCGTGAGGTTCTGACCAGACACACAACTAGACACACAAAGGAACAAGCGCTGCAGAACGTAGACCTGGGCAACATTGCAAGCGAGTCAGCAGTAGCTGTCAACATGGAAATAACCGGGTTTTGTGACCTGTCTGACAGGAAGCCATTCTCACAAATGCTCATCCTTACACCGCAACAGAGATAGCTAAGGAAACTGACCAATCCGGCATAGAATCACAAGTCTAAAAGTCACCTGAGGATCTCGCCAAAGACCCATACATTTTGGTTTGTTCAATAAGTCCGGCGGGTATTAACTGGATGCTTCTGGGCAGGAGTGTTGATCAGGGTACCTATTAAAGTATGACTGGTCATCTTTTCCACCATGTCGGCATTCCCACGTGGCTCCAGACTGAGCTCTTCGTGTCGTACAAGGAATCCGCTGCACGTAAAACTGACATAATGCGCTGTAGTTACGGTATACGAATGTCTGGCCCCTCCCTCGCTTCGAAACAAAGTCTGTTTCGCGACAGCTCAACTCCGCTTTGTTGTTTACATGATCTGATCAAGTGTACTGCACTTAAGTAACATATAATTGCCCAACTGTCTTCAATCTTAAAGTGTGCAAGTATATGTGCTGACCCTTGGTAATATCTGACGTATTCACGTACAATTCCCGTTTCCCAACTTGTCCGTTTTCTGACAGTGATCTACGTCGTCCAAATCCAGTGCCGGAGCAGAAATAATTGAGTGGCGGTTTGTGACGAATTTGCAGATCCCTGGCCGAAGGATCATTGCAACTCAATAGCATCTTGGCTTTGAGTCCGGGATCCAGCATCATGAGAAAGACAAAATCATAAATGGGAGGGTGTGAGGTTAGTAGCATAACCCAGCCTGCCGGCCTCCCTCGCACTGGCGGGGTCCGCCACGTGGGTTTGTAAGAAGCCACGCGTTTGCGACAATGAGCAGTGGAGTCGCTTAGACATCTTTTTTCCTCACTGCTACCTACGTATCACGTTCTAGGCCAGCCGGAGACTCTGATCAGCCCAACAATCCCGGAAAGCTGTCACGGCAGTTCAAAAGAGTAACCTCAGGTAGGTAATTCATACCGATACTAGTCACCGCTCAATCCGAACGTCATTGCCGAGTCGTAAGCTTTTTCGCATTTTTTTTTATTTGCCCCTGCTCTTCGTATACCGACGAGGACCTGCCTCGGAGAAGTCGTTTGTGCTACGTCGCGGTCCACCATAACTTTCTTTCAAGACTCGGATTGACTTCTCGTTGGTTAGCCCTACCAATGAAGGGCTGATTCTATTGTATGGAATGATTGGCAGTTGAAGGGTTGCCCATGCCGCCATGTGGCAGACGTGCATGAAGGTGGTTCCGGGTTGGGACGAATTTACTTGGTCTCTATCAGACCAACAGCCTTATTGCTTGCTTGCTATGTCGAATCGAGGGCTAGAGGCAATAGTCTAGCGCCCTTCGGCTTCAATCTGAGTCCCGAATAACCGTTGAGACGACGGTGATGATGAAAGTTTTGCTCTATGGCTATTCAACAGTTGGAGCTTTGCAAGTACTTGGTAGACTTCGGAGTAAACACGGAGTTGTAACAAGCACCCCATTCCGACCGACGAGACATTCATGCCTCTAGTCGAGTCACGAAACTCGTGTATCATCAGCCATGTTTCGACAAGATGCTGTGCTGTCCCAGCATCAGCATTTGCAAAAAAGCAATTATGTTAGTAGGGTTTTCGTAACAATCTGATTCGATCCCCTGTTCATCATGCTGTCTGCCACGCGAGGTACAAAGTACTTCGCCATGTGTCTTGCCATGTGCCAGGAAAACCACGAGGCAGAACGATCACGGAACAGATCCGTCTAACCATTCCGGGATGACGATATCCACAAAATCCTGCAGAGCATCTCGTCAAAGCATCTACACAGACCAACCTGTACCTCACAGAGCAGCAACTCTTACCAGTCAAATGGGGAGCTTCGATCGGAAAGTTTGAGCTACAGGTCCGTCCGACTTACCTCGGTCTACAGCCACCCGATGAATATCTTGCTCTCTGGCAGCTCTGGTCACGTGCTCATAGAGAGCTTCCAGGTATACGATTCATGCCTTCCAGCCCTACCATATCCTAGCACACAGACAGAACCAACGGTCTTGTACGATCGCCAACTAACCGGCTAACTAACACTTACCGAGGTACCTTGCCGTCAAGTCAGGTAGCACGGCACTGGAAGCAAGCGAGAGAGAAAATGTCGGCTTAATACTAGGTCCCGACATAGCGGCGTCGATTCGTACGGTTTCACGCGGCGAACCCCGAGCTCCAGTCTAAACGCAGCTTAAGCCGAGAGTAAAAGTGAACCAGGACAGGCCACAGATGCAAGAACTTCTACGGAGTAGTCGGTGAGCTACTCTGTTAGTAGAGCTCTGGCGTGAACTGGGATATAGCTTGGAGTTTGGGCCTGATTGCAGTATTATTGTCATGGTTAGCGTCGTTCAACTGAATCATTGGTTACTAGTGGCGATCTGATCGACGGGAACGAGAATTCGGGCTTGATTGCCCAGATATTAATTGCATCTTGAGCCAGAAGAGCATATTCTGTGCATATGTGCATGCAGGCATGTTCCAGGTAAGGCGCTAGAGCTTCAGTCACTATGTTCAGCCATTGGGTTGGGCTGAGCTGCAGCAACTCCCCCTATTTCTCGAGGGCTGAAATCCGTGCTCACCCTCTTTGACGTCCTCTCCACCAAATCCACCCACTGCGGGAATCCATGGTGCCATATTCTAAGATTCCACTCACTTGACGGCGCTTCATGGCCACCAAGTGGACATAGCTTTAGCGCTGTTTCTCAGGGAGGATTTGACATTATACGTTATGCATAGTGGATATAGTTACAGAACAGCCCACGATATACTAAAGGGGTTTGCGGGCTAGTTCCGCAGTTCAGACTCTCTGTTCCGAAAGGAAATACAATCCCGTATTGTTGCCTCCTACTAGTTTCAGGACACAGCTCTTATCAACGACCTAAAACATAATCTAGCCTACTACTGCTGGGATCTTCATAGCTGACCACCCGTAGGGAGAAGTGCCAAGGCTTGAGTCAAGTCGATTTACAGACGGCTCTTCTTAGCTTACCTACCCCATGCATAGCTCGCGAACATTTGTGATGAATCAATGATCATCCTCTGCAACAATCTATCATGTCTGTCACACGGAAATATCTTGGAGCTAAAGAAACACACGAGTCGTGTTGAGACCTCCTCCCCAGATTCGTCAGTCAGCTGCGTGTGGGGAACATCCACGATAGCTTGAGCTGGAGGCGTCAGATCAAAATTGTCCCAAAGCTCGTATATACTGATCTTGACACCAGAGCCAAGAGATCAACCATGGGGTATGGTGCAGATCAAGGACAGGCCAAGCTCGTTTTGCAAATACCGGTAAGCCTGACACAGGCCAGTCGCCGTCAGTCAGTCAACGTGCTCGGACGTATTCTCCTGTGCGTGCAGCAGCTTCTGCAACCATCCCACTTCGTTGGTCTGGCTATCCATGTCGGCTGCGACTGTGTGCATGTGTGTGCAGCTCAACGACTGGCTATTGCTCTCCTCATTCTTGAACCCACATGAGCTTTTAAGGCTGCGTCAAGTAGAGCTATGTACCTTGGAATAAGGAGCTAGACACAAAGATGTATGCGGTCATATCCCAGTGCAATCGTATTTCGAAACACAGCTATTCAGTCATGGGTGGTCGAGTGGTTTTGCAGTAAATGGGGTAACACAAAGGCGGAGTTGCTTCCGGAATACCCTTATTGCTCCTCGAAGATAAAGTTCGACTTCGCGGAACCGGAGAACGTTGGGACGATGTATGTCGTTGATGCACGCCACAGTAAAATGTCTGACTTCAGAATGAAAGCATCCAAAGTACTGTGATGACTGCTGCTGTACCAACACCCTTTGTAAATATGATATATCAATTGACTTGTGTTGAAATTTCTCTATACCTTCCGCCACATCGTACAGCCAGACTGGATAAATATGTCTACATACCAAGAACCGTTCAAACGCCGTCGCTTTTAATCCCCCGAGCCTCGCCACCTCGCAGGCCGTTTAGTACAGATTGGGGGTCTCGCTTCCATGATTTCCCTTATGAAGCAATCCGACCCAAGTGAGCACCCTGTTCCGATAATACTTCTCATATACAATTTCCTGAGCTCTTCAATTATATCGAAGAAGGGGCTCTGTCCTTCTTCCACCCCCTATATCGCATGTTCTCCTCAATAGCTCTCCAGATTTGTTCCACGATTTCCTTGTCGCGGAAACGCGAAGCATCATGGCCCTCTCCGCGCCATCGGTCAATGCCAGTAGATAGGACGCGGTGTCCCCAGTTGCGGATGTTATCTGGAGCCGTTTCACCTCGCCAGCCAACGTAGATACCAAGAGTGTGCTTAAAGAGCTCGTTGGGATCGCTCCACTTGTAGTTCTTGAACTGCCAAGTCTGACCTGTGGTGAGAACTGCCACGATACGGTTCCAGTACTCGGGCTTGAAAGCTTCCGAGCCTTCGACAAGGATAAAACGCATCGGGCGGTTGGGGTCAATGGAGGGAATGGTGCGCTGCACATGGAGCATGGTAGCTGAAGAACCTCCTGCGTCGGTGGGCACGAACTTGCCATCTTCAAGGAACGATCGCGCGTTGGAGAGGCGAAGCAGGGAGGATGCTGAGGGAGATAGAAGGATGATGGGGTCTGGTCGCCTTGTGGGAGCCTTTTGGTTGAGTGCGAGAGATGGGTTGGTGGGAATGCTGGAGGAGCTGGACTGGGATTTCTTCTGGATGAAGGGCGCAGCAAGTTTGCGCACATGAGAAAAGTCCTGAAAATGTCAGTTCAAGCTTGAACGAGATTTTAGTGATATAAGTGACATACCGTAGGCTTGATGCCCCTTAAAACAGTGTTTCGGTCACCCATCCGTCGCTCGCCATTGTAAATACCCGCCAATCTCGGGTCCATCGTACCACGACCTGATCGCGCCTGTGCAGCCGAAGACACAGCGCCCGTCTTTGCCGTTGTCGTCGCGCCAGCAGCCGCAGCATCCTTGTCACTGGCCAAAGGCTTGATGTACTCGCTCTCCTCGCTGGCGCCCTCGAGCCAGGTAATCAGATCCAATCGCTCGATGAATCCCAGGTTCTGAACTTTGCCTGAGGCGCCGCGAGCAGCCAGCTCGTCGTTGAGCTTTGTCGCCGAAGCATTGTATTCGGGGATGGCGACCTCGCGGTTCAGCCAGGCGAAGTAAATACTGCGCAGGTCGACCGGCTTGTCGTGCGACACGAAGCGCGTCGGGCTATCGATGGGGACAGCGACATCTTGGTTGGGGAATCGCAGATGCGTCGCTTCTGAAAGAAGCACTTCGGGAGCGGAAGCATCGGCTGATGCGCTGGGGATGAAGGGCGCGCTGGAGGAGATGGATTGGCGAAGGAGAACGAGGCCGTCAAGGTCGGCGGCAGACGCCATGATGAAGTTGGTCGAGCTGAAGCGTGAGGCGCAATTTAAAAGGACTGTGTGAGATGAATTAGATGACACCAATTGAACATCAGGATGTTCCAGTGGCTATCGGTTCGTGAGGCTAGCGTGTTTGTTGGTGGTGGAGCTTTGGTGAGGTGAAGATGAAAGGCTGAGGCTGAGGCTAGGATTTTTGGCAAGCTCAGCTACGTCCAACTTAGCTTTCACGGTTCTGCACTATCATTGGTCCACCAGTTACACGACCAATCAGAAGCCTATACCCTCCCTCTCAACTTTGGCTTCAACCTGACAGCACTGTCGGTGCCTACCCCATGTTCTCTCCGATGTGGCGGATTGATGTGATTGGATGCTTCGGACTTAATGTAGTCTGCGTCGAACGCACCTTCATGTTGGCGATGGTGGTGGGTGATGTTGATCCGTTATACCCGCCATAACCGTCTTTACCTCAGCCCTAGGGTAAGTTCCTTTGGCATTATTGGCCAAGACTCTTGACGAAGAGCGTTCATGAGGTTGGTGCAGGTCATTGATTCAGACAATGAAAGTTTGTGCGAGATTTGATGTGACCGTGATAAGGTTGTTTCTTTGATTGGTGAGTTGTTTTGTTGTCTTGGTTAGGTATAACTTTGTTCAAGTGCCGGCAACCACAACACCATGCGACTTGGATCTCAAAACACGTGCACATTGCTTTGCATGTCGGATACGTCATATAACGTATAGCAAAACTTGTCTCACAAACTTAAGAGAACAACAAAATGTATTCCCCTACAACTGCATTAAACACATGGGCTCCTCTCAAAGGTTCACCATCACATAGTCGTTGATATCACGATCCTTGCCTTCAACTTTCCTCGCCCAATCCTAGGAAGTATTGATCCAGGGGATTGCAGTAATTAGCCATGGCCGGATATCTTACATAAATCCCCCACGTCGAGTTCACTCGCAAGTACCGATACTTGCCATCGACTAACCCCATATTCTAGAAGCCGTCGCCGGCTCGTGGTCCCTAATCCTTATCCAGTAACAAACCAGCAGCTTGGCGCCACGGCCACGCTTCACCCCCCATCCACCACCAAAGAACACAGCCAGGAGAATCCCCAGGCGATGACATAGAAACTCCATGGAAGCCGAGCACGTGCGGACGGACTGTGATCCCTTACCCGGGAGACGCATTGGCCTCCTCAACGGCGCCGAGCAAGTTTGTGCAGATCACCCACCTGCTTGGTCTGGGGGTTTCGGCGCCAGAGACACCGGTGACTACTAGCTAGCTGAGTAATATCCGACTCATACGCGCCGGGTTTCCAGATGCAGTAAGAGTTTGAGAAAGGGGGCTGCATCGCCTTCTCTTCATGCTCTCACGGGTGAATTACCTATGGCTCGGAACCCGCCGCTCCGTCCTGTAGCGCGTGGCAAAGGCGTGGTTTAGTTGCAAAGCGCTGCCACGATGAAACAAGTTAGGCCTTCATACCCCGGATATTGACTGGAAATATATTGATCTTCACTCATGAAAACCTTATTGCTATAATCACACACGACTCTGTACTCTTGCTGTATGTACGTCTAGCCACACTCCCCCTATCCGACCTCACCAAAACCAGTCCCAAAAGATATAATTCCGCTGCCATTCCGTGCAAGGACTCCGTCAACGCCAATCAAGCCCAACCTCCCATGGATCCGTAGTGCTTAAATACATCTATATGCCAAAGACGAGCTTCATACGCTCATACGTGAAGAACGCGACCGCAGCCATGGGAAACACCTTGACGTATCCAATGGTCAGGCCAACAAAGAAACCAGGGAAGCCCCTCTCCCGGAAGATCATACCGGCAGTCTCTCCTATTCGAAGTCGGCGGCCGTCACCAACAGCTCCGCCAACCTGCATTCGCCTTCGAATCACTTCGAGAGGGTAAGATGCCGTTTGGGAGATCAAACCTGCGATACCACCAGCTGTAAGCTCTGCCCACGACCGCAAAGGCGCTGGCTTCCCTTCAGGGTGGTTCTTCTTCTTTGGTAGTGTTGTATGCTTTGCCAAGGATGGCGATCGCAGAAAATCACCGACAGTATCGTGAGTTAAGAATGACATGCCCGCATATGGTAGCATGCCCATGACTGTAGGAGCAAAACCTCGGTAGAAGTTGACTAGTCCTGTCCGTGGGGCAATGGCCTCAACTGTTGCCGCAGTTGCGTCTGCGGCGGCTGACACAGGTGCAGGGGCGTTGGGCAACCGAGCCGCTGCGGACTTTTGCACAGGCTGCTCGTTGTAGATCTGACGGCATATCGATGACAAGGAAGAATGGCCCTCGCGCTTAGTCTCAAATGCTAGCCGCACTCGGATAACTTCCAAAGGATATGTGAAGAAGACGGATGTAACACCAGCCAAACTTCCACTCAGCAGTCTCCTCATTGGTGTCTCGTGTGCCTTATCGGGGATAAAGATAGCTCGGATTTGTTCGTATGCGAGGAATTTGATACCAGCGTAGGGGAAAATTCGTAATAGAGTTGCAGAGTGTCCGCGGTAGAGCCCCATGAGGCCTTCATATCGGTGGATGTCCTTCATAGCAGTTGCGACGCCAAACCATGATCCTGTGTATTTAGCGAACCGAGGATTGCTGGCCTGGAAGAGGATTTTGACTCGATCCAAAGGCGCAACGACAGTTTTGCCCTAATTCAAACAGTCAGTAAACGTTATGCAGAGTTTCGTCATGGAAGTTGAACCACGTACAGCGCAACCGGCTAAACCGCCCGCGACTCCAGATTTCCATATATATTCCCAGCTATTCATTTGTGTTTTCGGTGTTACCGCCTCATGATCCGTAGGACACACAGCAGGCTCCTTTGGCGACTTGCTGAGAGCCTGGGGGGAGCCATGGCTCTGAACATTGCTGTTTCGCGCAACCTCGGCCATCGGAGAATGCTCAAGTTGAGCAGCGTCGGCGGAGGACATTGCAGCACGTGGCTGACTTTGGTGGACGGATTCGGGGCCTACGGAAACGACATTCCGCGGCAGAGTCGAACGAGGATCGATATTCGAAGCCAACGCGACAGATATTTCGGGTCTCAAGAGTTGGAAGAGAGGAGTCTTGCGGAGGGGGAACGAAGTTCGGATATGGGAGGATTTTAGAGATGCGCGGCGGCAGAATTTCCGGCTGTCAGCGGCGGCTTGGACGTCATTAAACCGACGCTCAGTGGCCGACAAGGCCGACTGCGGGTTCCCCACAAGCTGGCAAAGCAGATGGTCACGCTGCGGAACAGGATCTCCCCAAGCCCCCGGAACCCCCCAGAAACAAAAGTAATTTAGCCCACAGGGGTTCAAGATTTGTCATTTCAGTGGGTGAATTTGCTGATAATCCACTGAGGCCGTTGAACTCTCAGTAGGTTCACACTTCACAGGCACAACAGGCACAACGGTTCCGGTGATCAATAACCGAGCCGAGGTTTGCCGATTATCGCCGCGAATATTTATTGTTCAGCCGCGGGATAACAGAGTGGAAGAATTGTCATCCGGGAGTCAGATTTGGGTGCCATGGACAGCCACCGACCCTCGTCCACCCTCTTCGAGAGTCCAGACAAGAGCATTGTTGTTATCGACATCCCCACGTCTTTAGAAGAAAGCCAAGTCCTTCCATCTCAGATCCCCCGCCGCCGTATCGTCTCCACTGACCTCCCGGCATCCCCGTATCCAACCCCGGAGCCCCGACATGGAGGAGACGATCATTCGGCATTTGCGACTCCCGCTGCGCAGCTGGCTGAACTCATGACCAGTGCGACCGTGAGCAGCGCCCTACAAGACCTTGCCAGCTCATACTCTTACACCGGCCCCTTCCACCGGGACCGTCATATTCAGCCGCAACAACCACCGTTGGTATCCGCTCTGCCGCCCTTACTACCAGATAAAGCCGAGCCTTTGCATGGTTCGATTGAGGCTCTGCGTGATTCCTTTCACATGTCAGCCCCCAAGTTTGATCTTGTTGTGTTAGATCCCCCATGGCCAAATCGATCTGCGAGGAGAAAGAAGGACAAGTATGCTACTGTCTACAATCTCGATGAGATGCGCAACCTCTTGCTACAAATTCCTCTAGCTTCTCACCTTGCACCTGACGGACTCGTCGCCGTTTGGATCACTAACAAACACAGTATCCAAGACTTTCTGACATCTTCCACGGGACTATTTGCTGCTTGGGGCCTCGAGTTTGTGACGGAGTGGACGTGGCTCAAGGTTGCTGCGTCAGGTGAACCGCTCTATGACATTGAGTCTACATGGAGGAAACCATGGGAGAAGCTCATCATAGCGAAGCGAACCGGTAGCAAGACACCAAACTCCCTCAAGTCTAAAGTCATAGTGGCAGTACCTGATGTGCACTCACGAAAGCCTAACCTTCGGGCTTCCTTTCAAGACGTCCTAGGAAAAGAATGCCTTGGACTTGAGATCTTCGCTCGTAACTTGACTGCTGGCTGGTGGAGCTGGGGAGACGAAGTCATGCGCTTTCAGCAGTCTGAACACTGGAGTGACATAGAGTAGTGTGCCAGAAGATGTACGAGTTTTCAGCGTCTATATTTGCGCTCATAGTCTTAACCCGCCAACATGCATTGCCCATCCAAGACTAGTTACAATAATGTACAGTTACGATGTCCCCTTATCCTACAGAGGCTCCTCGTCCGCGTGGCTCCTCATGGAATTGCCGTCTTTTTCATTAGCAGTGTCCCGCAACCTCCAGATCTCAAGTCGTAATTTGCCTTTCTCAACCGCTCATCTAGGCCGAATTCGTAACCTTCTTCTCGTTCTCCAGGATAGTGTCCCATTTGGGGTCTAGGACGACATCGTTGGACCACTTCTCCTCGCCTGACTGCAATCTCTTGGCTAGATCGGCCAACTCCTGCCTCTCCTTGGATACGGGCTCCTTGCTCTTGAGGGGAATTTGGAATCGCTGCTTGTGAATATGCTCCTCGTTGCGCTTCTCCATAAGATCCTCACGCATCTTCCACAGCTGGTTACTCCAGGGCGACTTATCCTCGGGCAGTTCGGGCCACTGGAAAGGCTTGGCCAGCTCGACCGTCATGATCTTTAAGGGCTTTGGGCGGTACCACGAGCGCGAGTATGAGTTGCGCTGGGTTAAAGGCTGCTGCTTGACGTACGACCGGACCGTTGTGACCTCGACATTGTAGAGATTCCAGAGATAGTCTCGAAGATCGAACTTTGTGAATCGTAGTGGGACCTGGAAGGTGGCCTCGTTTGGTGGGAGGTGCTCTTTTCGGAGAAAGGTGATGACATGGTTGGGCCTTGGAGGAGTATGTTAGCAATTGGTAGTGAAGAGCCGGGGAAAAGAATACTTACAGGAAAACCTGCTTCTGTCCTAGCTTGAAGCCAGGCAATTGGCGAGCCACCGTCTTTGCTACCTCGGCCATGGTCGTCGTTGTGCCCTTCAAAAGTTATCGCGACGGTTGATTTGGGACGTGAAGAATTTCGACAACTGGTATCTGATTGGTCTCGACGGCGAAAGTGAACTTCCGAGAGGGGTGCGACAGCGGGAGATATGATAGGTGCACGCCCCACATCTCAGTGTAAGGTAAGATGGTGAATATCATTTCTTTTAATGAGTGAATGTTCATGAATAAAGTTAAATAAAACCACTTGTTCATTTACAAAGGTTTTTATTCAAGTCAAGACTGAACAAGATTGATCGGATTTAATTGCCTTTAGGCAGTATCGTGGCCTTGGAAGCAAGAGACATCGGTTGAACTCAGCTGTCTAACACCTACTCGCAGTGCAGAACAACTCCTTCTCAGCAACACAAAGAAAACGTTTCTTTCTTCTTCCAACACAAACCCAAAAACGCAAGACAAAAAGGTTCAAAAAGCGCACTCATGCTATCGAATCACCCAAAATGCAAGAACAAACAAATACAAAGGACTCTTTGAGTCCGACGACTCGGCTCTCACAATGTGACGGGGCCGACGACGAGAAAGACATTCATAAGATGTCGAGATACCCAAGTTCTACTCGAGATGTCCAACTCAGTTTTCTCTCAAACGAAGAAGATAGCACTTACTTTGTCGATATGGAAGAAGAGATGAAAGAAGAAAAGCAGCGATACCCCGGCGCCAGTAGCTGGGCTCCCGCTGAAGAACGCCTCTTTGAGATCCTATTCATGCGACAGGATCTACCTATGCTCCCTACAACTTGGGATATCGACTTGCGGGGAGTACCTATTTCGGATGTGGTCTTCAAAACTTCAGAAGAGTTCCCTCCTATCATTTATGCGCATTCAAAGAACTTTCGAGGTAAGTTCACACCCATGTTATAAGTGTATACTACTGACCTGGATATAGCAACTATGGCGCTCACTCGCCTTATTGATCTCACCGCAAAGACCAGAACCACTATTCAGAGTGGTCTTCGAAATAAGGTGTCGCAGCTGATCAAACGAGAGCTGGAAAAGTATCTGAAGTGGGCGGCACAAGATGGAGACTACATGCATCTCCGCATCGTACCCAACATCATGACCGAAGTTGTCGACACGACTATGCCGGAAGATGAAATCACAGAGTACATCCAGGACCGTATGAGATCTCTCGCAAAGCTTCAGCGTGAGTTTCTTCGAGACGATAGAAATCCTCAGTTCTGGGATGTCATCAAGCCAAGCATCTTCAAGTCTCCTATGATCAAATCTGAGCCAGATGATGGATCCCCATCGCTTGCGGCGTGGCCGACGCCTGATAGAAGCCGACGTGGCTCACATGCCCGTGTCGAAGAGGTCTCTACGACGACAAGCCATAGTGTCGCCATTAAGATCGAGCCTGGACTCGAGAGTCCCCCGGGTGCCAGTCTCTTAGCAATGGGACTTCACAAAAGTACTACTATCTCAAAAGCGTCATCCCCTCCGCGCTCACCATCACCAAAACCCTCACCTAAGGAGCCTCGAACCCCTCCCAGGGACACCTACCGCCGCCATCCTCCTGTGGTGTACGGCTTGTTCATCCTGAACACTTCAGTCCTCGTTCTCACGACCGACTCATCCAAAGGACCCGACGCATACGTCAGTTTCCATGTCCAGGTTGATTTCCAGGATGAGCACCAGGGTATCTGGAATGCCCTGACTATTGCTATTGCCGTATGTTTAGCCCGCGATGAGCTACGTACCCGAACCGGCGACTTTGAGGAGTTGCCTTACCTGGAGGAGAGTGATCCGGATGCTTGATTTTTGAAGAGATCTGAATACCGATGATGGTTGTCATGAGGTAAAGTAGTCCACGAGTTTCATGTTTGTTGCTACTGGTCGCTGTTGTACTTGCTTTGAACAAGTTGTGTCTTATACCCCTGAGTAGCGTCGAGCGTCGGCGTTTTGTTATCAATACCCCTTACCTTCAGTCATATAGCAGTTCAATCTCGGGTTGCAAAGAGCACAACTGTTTCCGGTCCCAGTGAACTTTCTCTGTTCGTTAGTTTGATCATGAGCAGTAACGTATCCCTTCAAAGACTTATTATTGCAAGTCAAATGAGAGCTTCTATTCTTCATGCTCTCTATCTCTATTCATATCCTGATGTATCTGATCAGTCATTCCCTTCTTTTTCCCAACGCCCAACAATGACGGCCGCCTACAGCCCCAAACGTCTCTTTCTATCTGTACATAAATGGCCATTGCAATTCGTCTCATCAAGGCCGCTTCTCTATTGCGTTATACAAGGTGGGTGAAGCGGGGAGAAAAACTTTTTGACCGCGCGTGAATAAATATTTTTAAAATCATGTAGCATGCAAGGTAATGACAAGGGCAAGAACAAGGTGTATGTGTGTGTATGTGTATGTGTGGAGATTTCTACATTTCATTCAGCTCGGAGGGCATCATAACCTCAAGCTGTCGGAGGAGTCGTTGGTACAAGAACAGCATGCAGCCGCTCTGGATAAAAGTCCATACGCCACGAGGTCCAACGCCGCGGAACCATCCCGCAACGCCTTCTGTGCGGTAGATGACTCGCAGGCCAGTGAAGACGGAGGAGGTATCGAGAGCGATGGCGCCAGGTTTGGGTCGGTGGGTGCTTGGAGAAGAGGTGGAAATGTGTCGGACTTGGGAAGTGGCATGATGATCCTTGGTTGCGCGGGGTTCGGTAGGCGCGTTGACCTGGGTCTGAAGCCGTGTTTTGACGACATCGAGGGGGCAGGTAATGACACCAGCAAGTCCACCAGCCGCTGCACCGGTAAGGAGCTCGAGGGATGCGCCGATATCGCGGCTCTGCTTGTATTTGCGGGCCCAGGTGGTGAACTGTTCCCAGAACATGAATTGCAGCGCAGAGAAGGGCAAATCACGGTAGAGGGTGGCCTTGTAGCCGTAGAACAGGGCGGGAGCGCCTTCGGCACGCACAATTGTTCGAGCAGCATCAAGGGTACCGCGATAGTTGTAGCCCGAGATGAAGTGAGGGTTGTTGTAGCGGCCTTGAAGCTGGAGTCGTGTTTTTAGAACCTCTGAAGGCACGTAGACAATAGAAGCGGCAAGATCTCCAAGGAAGCCTATAGCTATTGTTAGTATCTCTAAAATAGTCGTGACTTGGTGGGCTGCCATACCTGCTGTAAGATATGATATATGTTGTTGCACGCCATGATCGATTAAGAATCGCTTGCTCCATTCATATGTGCCGAAGAACATAACTGTTCCGGGGAATGAACCTCCGAGCGCAGGAACCCATCCACCATAGAGACCTCGTCTGATACCCTCTTGTCTCCATATGGTGTAGTAAGACTGTCCTAGCGATGTGTATTTTGAAGGAACATGAGGGTCGCCCTGTTGTCTTGTCTTGACAGTGTCGAGTGAGTGCATAAGTAGATCACCGGTAGAGCCTCCGATACCACCTGCGATCATGGCCTGCCATTGGGGGTTCCATGTTAGCGCAGCTCAATGTTGGGAACGCTTTGTGATGCAATCATAGTATTCTGGTGATTAGAACATACATGAAGATATGGCGGTCGCCCCTCGGCCTCGACATCTTGTCCTCCGGTCATGTTCTTCTGGTCGTTGGCGAGGCCGGCACTACTTCTACTACTTTCCGAGCGACGACCCGTCCAAGCAGCATGACGATGCTCGGGGGATGGCGCAAAGTCGCTCGCTGATGTTGTTGATCCTTCGTTCGTCGTCGGCGATTGGGCGAAGACGAGGTCAGAATCTTGTTGTTGAAGACCTAAGGGCATATCCGGGGTAAGGGAGTCGGATCGATTCGATTCGATTTCGAAGTCGACGGCGGGCACGCAACACAGCGAGGAGCAGCTGGTCACGGCCTAAGGCGGAACAGCCCGGAAGCAAAAAAGAAGAAAGAGGATCCCAAGAAAAGGAGTGAGATATTAATTATGAGGGGATCGCTCTGTTGCGATGGTCCTTGGAGGAGGGCGGGCGGACGTCGCAGGGTCGCAAATAGAGATAAGAAAGTCTGGGCGATGTCGTTTTTGGATTGTCGAGAATTTTGATGACCAGGCTTGGCTTGGCTCTGGCCTGACATCGAATTGCGGCTGCTTGCCGTAGTAAAGTGGACTTTGTTCAGCGGCTTCTTAGTGGTTGATCAGGGGCTGACCTGGCTAACGCTCCGGGAATTAGAGCACAACGTCAACGTCAATGGCCTGAAAGAACTACCTAGGTATGAATGGAAGTTTTCTTGTTGGTATCTTATCTTACGCCACCTTTAGCCGCTTCTCATTCAACGACGATCACTGTCACTGAGATCATCGGTGAGATTTGATTACTTGTTTGGAGACTGAGAAATCTGACGTAGTTGGTTATATTGTTCAAAGTATGCTCTTTTGAATATCGAGTTGAGCATAAGTTTATTTACTCACGTGAATCACTCATGATTTTTTTTTAATCTACGTTATTATACATGGCCTTCATGAATTTACGGCCAGCTCACTCCAACAATGGCCGTTGATGCTCCTGCCATGGAAGTGCTCCAAACTTTCGAAAAGGAAACACAATATGCGTCACTCGACCCGTAATCAGCTGCTTAGACACAGGCCCATACGTATTGCTATCCAGACTTGACCCTGGCGGTCCATCTCCCTCCACCCACACGTGGCCCTGCGGCACTCGCACCGTCGGTAGCGGATGAGGCGCCTTGGTCTTGATCAAGTCGTTCTCCAGCGCCACCACGCGCTTGACTGCGATTGTCTCGGGATGTAGCGGACTCCTTTTATAGCTTCCATGTTAACTCTCATCAATTGCTTCTCCTGGGCTATGAAAAGGGTTTGTCCATACCGTAATGTCACCACCATTCCTCTCTCTATGTTCTCTTGAGGCGACCACTTCCAGTTGAGGATCACGTCCCGCCGTAAGGTTGAGTCTTTTTCGTCGTTTATAAGAGGATACATAGATGCGCCGTCCACAAATGTCAGTTCTGCAACGTGCAGGTTGAACATGGCGATAACGGGGATCCAGGTTGCGAAACCAAAGAGCCTCCAGGCTGTTGACCTGACAAAGCTGGGTTGGCTGTTGCCTCTTAGGCGTGCCCATACTGAGCCGACCGCCATTGTGGAAACTTTGGACTAGATTTCAAAGCGAGTTTCGATAGTAGCCGACATTTCTCTGTGAGATGAATGTCGTGGTGTTGAACTATCACTACCTAGTAGTTGCGTTCAAATAGCTGCATAGTCGATGTATAGAAATTCCGTCCAAGCGTCTAAGCTCTTCTCGGCTAGTTCCGTCAGCCCGCCTACCATCAAACAAACAACACCTAAATGATGAGGCCTTAGAAACCCAGCTCTAATGAAACGTTATGTTTTAGAATGCATGTCACTTTTTAATGATTGCCAAGACCATGAACCTGAGTACTCTTTTATTCATCACATCGCAAAACCAACGTCCCCAAGTAACCAATGATACTGTTCGTTAACAACGCCGTTTCAGACGCCACTTCCTACTAAAGGAATAACTACATGAAAGTCTGGACTTTTGTGATGCTTTTGCAATCCTGGTACATGCCTCCTTTCAGCTTCCCAGATGCCCTCTATTACACCCTTTTCCTTGTCCGGCGACCTCGGAAGGTCATTTTGGGATGACTCCAGCAGTCCTGCCGAATCAATCTGTCCCGGAGAGACTTCGTCTGTCCATGACCTAAATGGTTTCAGGAATGTTGTCGTCGCTGTCGCTCATACTCTCGTCACCGCTGACCTCGGCGTTCTCACGCTCACGCTTCTCCATGAGTGCTTGCAGCTCGGCGTCATCGCTCTCAGTGACAGCCTTAGGCTCCATCTTGACCGTCAAGTGACCACCAGCGCCCTCGATGCTCTTTCGGATATCAACAATAGCCTCTTCCAAGCGAGTGATACCAACAGCCTTGTCCAAGCATGTGCTGTTGAGGACGTAAAGCGGGGGAGACACCAGCTTAACCTTGACCTGGGTGTCCTCGGTGTTGTTGGCCTCGGCTGTGCGCAGAGCAGTCTTGACGGCGTCGATACCCTCGTAGCCGAAGCAGGTGACCTCGATATCGGCTCGGACTTTGGTGGGCTGAGGTGTAAGTCGCTTGCTGATGTAGGTCTTGAGCTCCTCGCTGACAGGCTCGCTGGGGAAGGTGATGTCGTTCCAGACTTCGGGGTTACTTCTCAAAGTTAGCATGTGCGCCCATATACACAGAGTCGATCGACTGACGTGATGGAGAGCTTGAAAGCATCGATGGCATGGCCATATCGCTTGTTCAAGGGCCAAGCAATGGTCTCGTAGAGATTCTCAATAGGGACTTGGGTCTTGTCGGCGACGTGTCGCATGATGGAGTGGACCATCTTGCTCTTGTTGTATCGCTCCTCGCACTTCACGATATCCTCGGGGGAGACTCGTCGCTTCGAAAGATCGATGTAACCTGCCCAGAAATCAATATCCATGTCCAATCACCAGTCTGAGGTAATGCTAACCCTTCTCTTTGTCTACACGGAGCACGACAACGACCTCGTTGCGGCCAACTCGAATGAGCTTCTGGATACTTCGGATACGTCGTCGCGAAAGCTCGGAGAGCAGAATCATGCCGTCGATGTTGTCGTACTCTAGAAGCTTAACGTAGGCACCCATCTCGGCGATCTGGGATCGGGTCAGAGGGAGGTTTCCGGACAGATCAGGTTGCTACTGACCTGCTTGACATTGACCATGACGAAGCTATCGATCTCCGGGTACTTCTCCTCGTAAAAACGGCAGTTTGTTAACGACATCTTGGCGGTATTTTCGAGGATTTGGAGGTTCGGTCGGGTTCTGGTGAAGGTGGGGGGATTCAATCTCAGGTGCCGTCGCACGCACGCAAGTCGGGCTTCAAAAATGACCGAAAAACTGTATGTAAAATGTTGGTCCCGTGGTGGTAATAATGACACGTAGTCGGTCGATTATCTCGTGATCGAGTCCTAAATCTTCACGTCAACGGTGGATGTAGAGGGGAAGAGTCATAATTTTGACATTTTGCACTGCACTTGATGATGGTGGGGTTGTGGCGGGGTGTGGCTCGTTGGTAGGCGGTACCTGAAAAATCCGGCAAAACACCGCCAGCTGAGGTTGGGCCTACCCATGGTTACCATGATGGGAGCTCTACACGTGACTGAACCAAAGGTAAACAACTTCACCAACCTTTGTCGTCAAGAGCACATATAACCATGGCTCCTGGTAAGTTCTGCGCGAATTCCCCTGCGATTAACGCGCAATTGTTTGCTAATCAGACTTCAGCGACTCAATACGAACTCTCACCGGCTCCTACCGACGCGGTGTCGTCGATCGCGTTTGCACCATCCTCTGGAACCAAGCTCCTCGTATCATCATGGGACAAGAAGGTATATCACTACGATATCGCAGGTGGTGTGGATGAAGCGACCCTCATCAACACATATGAGCATCGAGCGCCGGTATTGGATGTCTGTTTCGGAGCTAGCGACAATGAAGCCCTTACCGCTGGTATGGACTGGGCTGTTAACAAGTTAGTGGTTGCGAACGGGAGCGGCTGAAGGATGAAGCTGACCAGAGTAAATAGGATCGACTTGGAGACTGGCGAGAAGACCCTGTTGAGCAAACATGCTGCGCCAGTGCGATCTATAGCCTACAGCCCTACCTATTGTGAGTCACTCGATATCCTTGTGTTTGACTCATACTAACATGGAACCAGCCATTCTGGTCTCGGCGTCCTGGGATTGCAGCTTGAACCTCCATAACCTCAGTGATCCCTCAAGCACCCCCATACGGATCTCCCTCCCTGGCAAACCTCATGCTTTGGCTGCTAGTCCTACTAAGATCGTGGTTGCGATGGCGGGCCGTGTCATTAACATTTATGATCTCAAGACCATTGCCGATTTGTTCACAACTGGCTCATCTGATCTTAAGCCATGGCAGCAGCGCGAATCGTCCCTGCGATACCTTACACGGGCAGTTTCTTGCATGCCGAATGACGCTGGCTACGCTACTAGTAGTATCGAGGGCCGAGTTGCTGTCGAGTGGTTTGAGGATACAGCAGAGTCGCAAGCTCGAAAGTACGCCTTCAAGTGTCATCGTCAAGCAGCACCGGATGGCGATGGAGACATTGTCTATCCAGTGAATGCTTTGGCTTTCCACCCTGTTCACGGAACATTTGCCTCCGGAGGCGGTGACGGAACTGCTGCTCTGTGGGATGCTGAGGCAAAGCGACGACTGAAACAGTACCAGAAGTTCCCCAACAGTGTCGCAGCACTTGCTTTCTCCAGTGACGGCAAATACCTTGCTGTCGGCGTGTGCCCTGGCTTTGAGACTGGCCAGGAAGATTACAATGGTGCTGGTCAGACGCACGTGTTGATTCGTGAACTTGGAGAGAACGAAGCCAAAGGCAAGGGTGCTAAATAGATGGAGACGTGTGTCGGAAAGCGGTATCATCCCAAAAGGCGTTCTGGCGGTTGCGAGGTTCTCGATTATTTGTAATTGAAGGTACTATTATCGATTTAAAGAGTGACATCAAGATACCCCTGTCATGAACAAGCATCAAACAGGATCGTGAACAGTTGGTTTATTGGTCGTCCTTTGCACCCCTTTGCAAGAGACTGATCAGGCGCAGCGTCTTTCTACTTTTGGTCGGTAGTTCCAAGAGACGGAATTCTGGGAGCTTACTTTCTGCCATGTTTTGATTGTGTTTCCTCTCGCCCAATCCGTCGTGATTGAACAGCCATTGGCTGAGGATAACCAAGTGAGGCTTCGCTCCTGTTGAAGCCATCACGACACTGGTATTCAGGGCTGCTGGATGGCGGGGTATATAGCCGAGGAGAAGGATTAGGGAGTTTGTAATCTCGAATACGAACACCTTTTCGAATTGTATACCGTCCCTTCGTCTCGATAACGCGTGGGGCTCCAGGAGGGAGAGGTTTTAGTTTTGTTTCGATGATAAACCCGAGTGTCTGGGTTGCCGTTCTTGGTGAAGAAATATGACGAACTTGCTCATCTCCTGTGTCTGTAATTTCTATTTTACAGTTAGCTTTGCCATATGAGCATTTTTAAAAGCCCGTACCTGGAAGTGCTTGGTTGTTGGCATACTCTGCCTCTTCATTAGAGCGTATGGACTCTATTCGTTTTCTTTTCGCTCCTCGACTCGCTCGCAGTGGTAGCTGCCACTCGCTGGTCCGATTCTCTTTCTCTCTCGTGTCATTCGAGACCACGGATCGACCAGCTTCTGAATCGCTAGGCGGTGGTGTTTCTGGGATACTTTGCGGCGATTAAACAAGAGTTCCGAGGGCTAAGTACTGAAAAGGGGACATACAACTGAACAAAAGCGAACTCGTCTAGAGTTGGTTCCAAGTCCTCGACATCTATACCCTCTGCAAGCTGTAAAGAACAAGTCGTGCCAAGGGATCCAGTTGTGTTCGCCTCTTTCGAATCGAGCTTACTGACTCTGCTCCAGACAATTGGCGTACTTCGAGTCCTACCATGCTCGTCGAGTATGACCTGGTGACGCATGGCGGCTGATACATCCGAACAGAGCATATAAAACACCTAGCAGGACCTGTTAAGGTGGCTGGGGGAGATATGGGTGTTGCAATATGGGATTTGTTGAATTATCGTAACTCAAGTTTGTTGTAGTAACTGTAAGTGCGCCTCAGCCCTTTACCGGAAGGAGCTACTATGCTTCAGGTCGCCATTGACATGCAATATTAGTACCCTATCTTCGCTCATAAGATGTTTCTGAGTCGCATAGACATTCAATTCAGCTTAAATGCATGTTAAAGTGTTTTGATTATGTATACTTGATCGGAATATTAGCATTCCTGTGTTCCATGGCCTCGAGTGCTCGTCCATATGTGCGATGAATACAGAGGTACAGACGCTACAGATGCAATTTATCAAGGAATAGACCCTGCTGAGAGACTGGCTTTATTCTGATTCTACTTCTACTCGGCTCCAACTATGAAAGCTCTCAAATCTTAACCCATGGGCTGCCGTTCTGATTCAAAGGCATAGACCCCTTTTGGATCACCAAAGATAGGAAGAGCTCACCATAGTTCCAAACCGGTCCCTCCAGTCCGATTCCGTCCACTGAGGCCTACGTCGAGCTGGTAGCCATCTCCAAAAATTTGCTCTGAGGCGGACATTCTACTCCCCTCGTGTGGCCGGCGAGATGGGCTAGAATCAGTCAGCGAATACCTATCAATATCTGATCACAATGGAGCTTACCTTGGCCGATTGAACATGGTCATATGTGCCGCCCATCTGAAGCAGCCAAACATCTGGGCCTCCAATCGAATTGCTTTCACGGTAAAGAAAGTTATTGGGGAAGCCCGGATCAAACTCAACAGCACCATCAATCTCTTGAATGTCCTCTTGAGTGAGGTTCAGGGTGAGCGCCTGGATGTTGGCCTTGAGATGATCGACCTTTCGACCACCAATGATCGGGAAGACATAAGATGTCTTGTGCATGACGTATGCCAGTGCAATGCTGGTGATGAGTGTGTTCTTACGATTAGCGATCGACTCCAGCACTTTACTGGTTTTGATCTCTTTCTCGCTTGCCTCCACTCTTCGTCCCTCCTGAGCCTGTCTTTGTTCTTCTGTCTTGAACTTTCCACCGCCGAGGGATCCCCAGGGGGCAATTCCCATACCTTCAGCGCGGCACATGGGGATGATGTCCCGCTCAAAATCGCGAGAGGCTGCAGACCAGCGACCCTGGTAAACAGAGAATTGGCGAAGTCCATGATTACGAGCGTATTCATTCGCCTTGCTATGAAGCTATCAGCTTTCTGTTCAAGCTTACGATGACTAATATATCTCACCTCACGATCCAGGCAGGAGTGTCACTGATGCCCAGATGCAGTACTTTGCCAGAAAGGACAAGCTGGTTGAGGGACTGCATAAGCTCAGGGATAGTAGTGTTGCCATCATACCAGTGAACATAGAGCTGCAGCACGGTTAGAAAACTATAGTTTAACCGATAGGGAAACCGAACCAGGTCAATGTAATCAGTCTGCAGGTTCCTGAGACTGGAGTTAACAGAAGCCTTGAGGCTCTTGGCACCGTTGCCTGTAAAGTTGGCCATGATATGGGGAGCAGCTGGACCAGAACGAAAGTTCGTGGTGTACTTGGTAGCAACGACTGGAAGTAACTGTCAGTACCATAGTAGTGAATAGATAATTGCGTTGCGACTAACCGATCTCATCACGATTCCCACGTTTCTTCATCCATTCTCCCACCCATTTCTCGGTATCCTGAAATTGGTAGTTATTCGCGGAATCGATGAAGTTTCCTCCCTTCCTTGATGTTAATTTCCACTGATACATGGCATCTGATTGATGTTCCATACCTGTTCATAGTAAAAGTCCAAGATTGATTCCGAGGTGGATTGGTCGCACTCTCCCATATAATCTTTCCTAAGTGAATATTAGAACAGAAATCACAGAAATCCTTCTTTATCTCTTACCAAGCGTTGCCAAAGTTCATGGTGCCCAAACAGATGGGAGAAACCCATACAGAGGCAGTAGGCGATAGCAGGCGATAGCGGCCCAGAGGGCTCTTGGGAGGCGGGGCAAGAGGGAGAGCCATTGTTGTTGAGTAGTTGAGCTTAGAAGCAAGAAGAGAGAGAAGAAGTATTTGGGATGTAGAAAGATGGTAAAAGCAAATAGGTTACGTAGGGAGGTAAGTAATTAGAACTCGTCACTGGCAAAGGGCAGTGATGATGGCAGTGGCAGTGGCTGCAGGAAAATATACTTGATTGCAAGCAACAGTGGAAGTCATCAAATACAAGTGGTCAATATCCAGTTCTTCCTCTGGGGACAGCCCTCCAAATATATACTTATTCGAGATCATGTCACTGAACTGGTAACCTCGACCCAAGTGGAGTGGAACGGACCTTCTCAATCATGACGAAATCCTCGGATCCCGTCGTAAAGAGGAACCTAGATGTCACAAACGGTCCTCGGTTTCGCAATCGTGGCCGACGGGAAGCAGCAAACTTTCTTTCAATTTCCATGATGCGTCCCCCTCATTTGCCGAGGGATCTCCAACCAGTAGATATAGACAGATGCTTCTAAACCGCAACAGGATAGGGTGCTCATCCAGATTGTATCCAGAATTTGCGTCACAAAGGGCAATGCAACTCGGTGGATCTTCTAAAAAGGTTTAGATCAGAGGTGTTCCATGCCGTTGTTCAGCAATGGCAGACACCGTACTAACACTGTTAGACGATGGAGTTAACGGATTTTATATCATCAACAGGGTTGAAGCTGCATTAGGTACCCTGTAGGGTTTGGTAGATCTCTTGTTCATATTATTTATCACACCACTTACGAGAAGACTACAAGTCTCACTTGCAAGCTTCATGCTTCATGGTATAAGTTGAAGTGGATTGCATCCGAACCGACCGATGAGAAAGACCGACTTTTGCTATCCGAATCCCGATTGATATAACTCTATATCAACAGTTCAACAGAGAGACACATCAGCCGAGTGGATAAATTAATTATCCTCTCGGCATCGAGGTTTGATACAACTGTGAATTATAGAATGAAATGCCCATTCATATTTAATTTGTATTGCTGATGAGATTGAGTGCTTACCTACATGGCAGCAAGCGGAACAAATTGTGCCGCCCACCGAAGGTCTCTCATTGGCCCGCACTTCTGGGGGGCGGGACACCCCTTGCCCAGTACGTACCATACTTTCCATTTTGAATCTCACTTGACCTAGAATCTGTGAATCACACCACGCCAGTTACAGTGAGCGACATCTCGAGACGACGAATTGAACATCGACCAACGTATCTACGACTTCACGAAGCCGAACTCGGGTAAAACTGGTTCGAATCAAGATGACGACCGCCTAAGATGGCGTCTCCAAGCCCCGCCCCGTCCAGGGCTGCCGTCAATGCTCTCCGAGGTGTTCTCTTAACCACATCCTGTTCCGTCATTATCCTCGCCGAAGAACGCCGTCGACGACTCAATATCGCCCGAGCTGCTCTTGACAATGCCAAGAAACTTCACACTGCGCAGGTGAACCGAAATTCGGCTGCATTGGCCGAAAGCTACAGTAGCCGACGAGAAGCTTTCCCAATTGAGATTGCTCACGATTTCACCCGTAAAACACCCACCAACAACCCTCTACGCCGCCGTCGACGAAGAATTGACTCACTGGAAAACCAATTGTCACGCCCAAGAGAGATCGAGGCGCTAGACGCCTTTGACACAACTTTACACGAAGATGTCGATTCAGCTAGCACACCCCAGGCGCGCCAGAAGAGATGGGACGAGTGGGATTCAGCTCGTAGGGAGTTGTCAAGAATGTCTGAGACTACTTCTTTGTCCCACAATGACCTCTTCTTAAGACTCCCCGCCGATCTTGGTCTACCAACTGCGCCATCACGAAGCCAGAAAGCAAAGACCCGGACATCGGATATCAGGACTGGGACGGAATCGGATACTTCAAAGATGGCTCATCAGACCAAGCCTAGCGAAGTGGTTCATGCCATATCACCGGAAGTAAAAGACTCAAGCGCATCCTTGCGATTACGTTCAACCTTCCTCGATGGGGATGCTGAAACGACCGTGCGTACTCCAGTCAAGAAGACCTCGGTCGAACAGTTGTATTCCTTGACAGAACTGGACACTGTCCTGGCGGAATTGGAGTTCTCAGACTTGTCGCATGCTAGTCGTATTGAGAAAGAGAGGAAAGCCGCCAAGATGCTCCAGAGGTTGGCCTCGATAAAGGGCGAAGAGCCCCAAGCGATTCTATCAGCAGGCATTCATCTGCTTCGTTCCACATCTGTCTCTCGACAGTACAACACGATCCCTCTCATTTTGGACGCAGTCTATCCGGTTTGTAAAGACATTTGCCTTCTGGCTGTCCCCTTCCTTGACAGCCTTCTGCGAAACCATGATACAGAGGGCGTTCAACATCTTCTGAGAAGATTTTCTCAGCTTGAACTTAGTGCAGCAGAGGATGCACCATACAAAAACCGTAATGAGTGGGTGACTCGGTTGTTAATGCATTACTGGAGGAAAACGAAGGACTTTATCGAAGTCAAGAATATCTATGACACCCTCCAGGAAGGTGGGCTTTTCGCTGATGGCGTATTCTCCATACCTAGTCAGTATGCCATCAGACGCAGGATCACGCTCATTGCTCTTGATGCCGGAGATGATGCAACTGCAGCTGCAGAGATGTCACAGCTCTGTGCAATGAGACCCAAGGTCGCCAATCTTGATGTCAAACTTCGTGGAAGATTTGTTGTTCGAGACGCCGAGTTGGGCCATTGGAACAAGGTCTTATCTGAGCTTGATAACTTCAGACCCAAAGCAAAGCAGTCTGCTCAGTTCCAGAATGTTCTGTCCTGGCTCACAAAGATCTATTGTAAGGATCACGTACCCGCGGAAATTGACATTTTCGTACGAGATCTCATCAAAATACACGGTATGACTTTGAATAAGCCTCTTGCTTTCCTTGTCATCGATAGACATGGCCGAAACCGCGATCTACAAGCACTAGTTTCGTGGCTACAACTCTGCCAGGATGGCGGTCTGGAGATCGATCAGATATTCTTCAACGAGATCGCCGACAAATGCTGCAAATACTGGAATTTGTCACGGATGGACGTGGTTCGTATGCTGCAGGACGCACAGGGTTCTATGCCTTGGCTACACGACCCCCTTCTGACCAGTTACTCAAATAATGGTGCTCTCAACGACCTTCACAAACGCCTGCCTGGTGAAGCCTCAGACAGATACGGCATTGTATCGGCCCTGCCCGAGAGCCGAGGGGATTCGATGTCCATATATGAACGGGCAGCTTTCAAGCATATGAACACCCTGGCACTTCAAAATGATTGGAGTCATGTCTACAACGTATATCAGGAGGCGACAAAGAAGGGCCTTGGCGATTCAGCGCGATGTCTTCGACTTGCTGTGGTGGCCAATATTCATATGGAAGGACCTCATTCGTGTACAGCATCAAGTCTCATCAACGAAGCACATGATGGGGGACACGATATCAGTGGTGCTTTGGTGCCGATGTTAGTTGCAAGACTTGAGGCTGGCGATCATGTGAGCGACCTGCTCCAGGAGAACCTCAGCAAGGGTCAGCACATTCACGACAGTGTTTACAACAAGGCTGCGCGTGTTCTGACACAAAAGGGCAACCCGGAGGCCGCGATCAGGGTGTGTGAGCTTGCCGCACAACAGAATGGCATGGGTGAGCTAGCCTACAACAAGTTCAACTTTGCCAGCCTTGTCCACTCCTATACGGGCCAAAGACGGTACGGAGATCTACGATCACTTGTTGCATCCTTCATTTCCAAGTCGGAATGGTGGCAAGGCAGTAAAGAATGCAAGGAGTCGATTAAGTTGGCAATGAAGCACATAGCTGTAAGGGCAGCGAAGGATTACAGACGTGAGGGTATGCACAAGGAAGCACTACTTTGTCTTGATGATGCTCTTCAACACATCAAGTCCCTACGAGCGACGAACCGACAAGAGCGGGAGACTTTGACCAAAGAAGTTGTTGGCGTTTTCAAGACAGTTGAAGAGCCAATGGCATTTGAAGGGGGATTCTTCCCCGATGCACAAACAGAACGTCAACCACCTAAAAGTAAGAGAAATATGGACTGGGAGGCTTCAACAAGGAGAGAGCCAACATCCCAAGTTCTGAGCGAGGCAAGGCATCGAATTGTCGAGGATGATATACCTGCTCGAGACCAGAAAATGAGCGACTTCCAGA
Source organism: Fusarium sp. FL617 (assembly GCA_030142105.1). NCBI lineage: Eukaryota > Fungi > Ascomycota > Sordariomycetes > Hypocreales > Nectriaceae > Fusarium > Fusarium sp. FL617. The sequence goes on along the minus strand of JAREIL010000012.1, from coordinate 1,305,513 downwards.
CGGCTCGAAAGGAGAGAACGAATCGAGAAAGGACGCCCTCACCTGAGTCGAGCGAGCAGGACGAGATGTTTTTAGACAGGCAAAATTTAGCGGGAGCAATGTTTTGAGAGGATGTATACTTAGAACGCATATGCATTGGCATAGCATAGACTTCATTTGTCACAGAAGAAGCTTGTCTAGGTGTATTGGCTTCTTGGCCACAGGCCTCAGACTACCAGGATATGAGTGTATCTACTACTATAGTACCATTTGTATAAAAGCAACAAGACAATAAAACAAGATAAAGTCACGCTTTTGGTTCAACTACCGGCCGGAAATCTAGACAGCAGTTGAAATTGCCTACGGAGTAATTAGCGTATGATAATGGAAATAAGAATCCATGGCATTTCGCATGTGATTCTGGATGCGATCTGAATGCTGTTGAGGATGACAGTGGGGGGCAATTATTAGTATCGGATCCGATAGTGTCACATGCGTCGCCGTATTCGTGTAGGTCCGTCCCCGTCCTCATGAGATTTATACAAAGGAGGTCATCAATCAGACATTGATTGGACACTAGCATTTACCCAGACGCGGGAACATCAAATAAGCATCAGCCCAACCCTGAGAGTAGCATCCGAATACGTATAAATTAGTCTAGCACCTCCTCGCAGTCTTTCGAGAACGAAATAATACCGGGACTCGGCAGAAGTAAATTTCGTCTTGTGCCGTACGATTCTGGACTGTGAATCGCTGTCTCTGAGGGTCTTTCACATGCTCCAGATCCGGAACCTGGCGGTGTCCTCTTAATTCATCGAACCATGTACAGCAGATATTAGTCCCGCTCGTTGGCTGGTCTTTAGGCGGTCAGGGCTTCGACGGGGCGTGGTGGCGCGATTGCAAGAGAAACAACAGCGTTGCGGGGTGAAGTGTTACAGGGACCTTACAGCGGGCTGCTCCCCTGGGAAAAGAGATTGACAGCCCCAGAGAGAGCCAGGATCGCCCGATGGCCAGTCTTCTCTTTTTCGCTCAGTTCTGGGCTGTCAAGGGTCCATCATCTTTCTCCCCCTGACCTGATCCCAGGGACTACGAAATCAGTGACGGTTTATAGGCTGATTTGACTGTATCCTGGAGGATGAATGCCACGAGAATGAGAAACAAAGGGTCCCTATAAACGGCGCATATCCGGTCAATTGCAATCAGACCGAGAGGGAATGTCGTCTTTTTAACTGTCTCTAGTCTTTAAGACTCTTGAACCGGCCAAATCGCTCGAAATTCCATCTCAATTGCTCCAATTGTGTCTTTCGCCTCCAATTCCACACTCCCCCAAAGTCAAGAGCGTCATTGCCCGGACTGTGCCCCTCGACGCCCGATTCAACTCTATTAGAGATAGACTCAACTCTTTGATCTATCTGAAGAACTTACTTTGTGTCTTATCACATCAGGACATATTCTTCTTATAACCTTGTCCTCTTCTTTCCCCTCTTAAAGGTTTTATTCCTTGCAGCTATAAATCCTTCTTGTCACACTCCCCCCTAATTTTCAGGGTGATCCGAAAACCCATCCATCCAATTTCTCGCCGCCCCCCGATCCGCGATTAGTAGACCCCCCACTCCCCATCGAAAGTCTAGTCTTCCAAGACAAGTTCTCAAGTGCCGCGACTTTTGCTTTCTTTTTCTCAACTTACAACGGCAGACCTTCAACAATGGCTGCAGTACTTACATCAACCGAGGCCCAGACTCGCCGCCGCGAACAATACCATGAAGCCGATGTCGTCGTTGTAGGAGCCGGTGTCTTTGGCTGCGCCATCGCCTTTGCTCTTGCGAACCAGGGTCGGTCCGTCCTCCTTCTCGAGCGATGGCTCAAGGAGCCCGATCGCATTGTCGGCGAGCTTCTCCAGCCCGGCGGTCTCGCCTCTCTTCAGAAACTCGGTCTCGGACACACCGTCGAAGGAATCGATGCCATGCCCTGCTACGGTTACACTGTCTTCTACCACGGCGAGAAGGTCCTCATTCCCTATCCCGGCATCGACGATAACGGCGAGCCTACACATGCCTGGGGAGGTCACAGCACGGGGGACAAGAGACCGTCCGGATGCAGCTTTCACCATGGTCGCTTCATCACCAAGCTACGAGAATCCTGTATAAACCACAAGAACATCACTGTTGTTGAGACCGAGGTTGTTAAGACATTGCGAGGAGAGCATTCGGATCAGATTCTTGGTGTTGAGAGCCGCACCACCAACAAGGAGACCGGCGCCAAGGAACACGATTATTACTTTGGCCAGTTGACCATCATTGCTGATGGCTACGATTCCAAGTGGCGCAAGGATATTCTTCAGTCTAAGCCCAAGGTCTGCTCAAAGTTCTATGCTCTCGAGCTCATCGACTGTGACCTTCCTGAGCCTGGACACGGCCATGTTATCATTGGAAATGCCTTCCCCATTCTTCTCTACCAGATCGGCACACACGAGACCCGTGCACTTATCGATGTGCCTCAAGGCATCCCCGAGGCTTCACCTGAGAACGGTGGAGTCCGCGGCTACATTCGCAACCACGTTCTTCCCGCTCTCCCTCCTTCCATCCGACCATCTGCTGAGAAGGCTCTTGAGGATGGCAAGATCCCTCGCAGCATGCCCAACAGCTGGCTCCCCCCTACGAAGCAGCGTGCTAATGGAGCCATTCTCCTCGGAGATGCTATGAACATGCGTCACCCTCTTACCGGTGGTGGTATGACAGTCGCATTCAACGACGTTCTCCTCATCTCCGAGTTGTTGCACCCAAGCAAAGTATCTGACCTTGGTGACTCCAAGGCTATCAACAATGCGCTCGACCAGCTTTACTGGAAGCGCAAGCCTTTGACTGGTATTATCAACGTCCTCGCTCAGGCTCTCTACTCCCTGTTCGCAGCCAACGATCGTCAACTGCGTGCCCTCCAGTTTGGATGCTTCAGTTACTTCAAGCGCGGTACAACCGACGGTCCCGTCGCTCTCCTTGCTGGTATGCTCCAGCGACCTTTCATTCTCGCCTACCACTTCTTCTCCGTCGCCTTCCTCGCCATCTGGCTCAACGCCTGCGCCGTTATCGGCTGCGGTATCTTCGGCATCTTCAAGGCTCCTCTTGCCATCATCGATGCCGTCCTCATCCTCTGGAAGGCATGCATTGTCTTTGTTCCCATCATGTACCGCGAGTCTTTCCAGTAAAGCTTGGCTGGAACATAGAACGTTGAGATACAAAAGAAAAACGGTTGAGGTACCGAAAGCTGTGGCGTTTATGGAGCTTTGGCTTGGGATTTTCACGTCGAGTTTTGAAGAAACATCCAGATTTCTTCCCTAATCGGGATGAGATTTAGAGCAAAGGGATTATTGTAAATATTCCTTTGCGGTTATGAGACATCTGAGCATTTTAAACTATTGAGCGTGGGAGTGGTTCATTAGATATACACTTATTCCCGATACTTGCCTATGGTTTGAATCTGGGACATTTAAGTAGACTTTCATATTATCAAGAATAATCTTAATTGCTGTTGAACTCACTTTGGCCCTGTCTTCGATGAACTGGATTGTGAAGGTAGACACTGATTCAGGTATCTGTCTTAGCCTGTGTGGTGGTCGAATTACCGGCATATGGAAATTAACATTCGTTCAAAAAAGACTTTAGTATTTCATTTTTCAAATATGGGTTGGTTCTTTTTGGCCAATTCATGATATCTGGCTTATACCTATTCCTTTGCTTCTGCCTTTCTACTCGTGTCACCCTATGTCAATCTCCTTCGATAGACACCAAACATCCAACTCGCTCTCAGAACCGCAAGGCCAATAGCCATCTTGATGCTGTCCTGGATGACATTCAGCTTGCTACCACCAACCTCATGCCACTCAATGGGCACTTCGGCGACCTTGATACCGGGACTAGTGCCAATAACACTACCATCGTGACCAAGAACAGGTGTCGCAGGGGCCGACTCGGCGAGCATGAGCATTTCGATGTCGAAGATCCAGCCCTCAGTGTGCATGTAAGGAATGATGTGAGGGAGGGAGGCGCGAGAAAAGAGCTTGAAACCACATTGAGTGTCACGGATGCGCGATGTGGCTGGAGGAGTGAGGATCATGAGGACAAGATGGAAGGATCGCATGAGAAAGTTTCGCAGAGCCGAGCGCTGTGTCATGTTAGCTGGCGTTATGGCAATAGGTTTGGTGAACATGAAAATACCTTAACAACGGCCTCGCTGCCGACGAGGTGTGCGCGACTGCCGATAGCAACACCACGGTGCGACCCATCAACTACCTCCTCGCATCCCTCAATAAGCTTCCCGGCATCACTGAAGCGCGAAGCACCGTCTGCATCAGCAAACAACACATATTCGCCTCTGACATGTCGGAAACCGTGAGTAGTAGCTCCGCCCTTGCCCCGGTTGCGCGCCAGTGAAACCACCCTGAGGATGTCATGCAAGCCATTGTCCTTTGCGAATTGGAGAACTACGTCTACAGTCTTGTCTCGACTTCCGTCATCGACAATCAAAATCTCATACCCTCCGAGGTCCTCTTTGGGGGCATTTCGCACGTGTCGCTTGTTCGTTGGGCTCGTTACGTTCTTTCCCTGCGTGGTGCGACCAAAGTGTTCATCGAGGTAAGCGACAGCCTCTTCTAGCGTCGGAATGACACGATCTTCTTCATTGTACGCTGGAAAAACAACGCTGAGGCGAACCTCGGCAGGATCAATGTTTCCAGCATCGGGAGTTGGGAACGCCTCGGCGGGTTGGACATGCTGCTCACTGATCTGGCGCTCGGCAAGCCAGCGGTCGTACCAGCAAGGCAGAGGCTGAGGCTGCGTGCGTCCGGTCGTGGGATGGCTGGTAACGTATGTCTTTTCGGACGAGAGAACAGGACGAGGCTTTGGCGCGACGAGATGGAGGATAACGTAGAGCTTGAGGAGGTGAGCTTGACGTTGCGCGGGGCCGTAGAGGGGTAGGCATTAGCACTTACTGCAAGGAATGCGAACGCAATAAGCGCGACGAAGAGAACAAGAAGGATATGGACTGGCGTTTCCTCGAACCAAACCCAGAGAGGTTGGAGGAATTTGGCAGGCAAGTCGAGAAGTGTTGCGACAGCCATGATGGGAGAGAGTTGCTGAATGCGACTTATGGCTGCGGAGCTCGCAGTGATGGTTATGGCAAAGTCAAGGTTCGCGCATTGAGGTAACAGATCAACTGATTACGTAAAAATGAAAGGAAAAATATGCGCCAGTTGGCGAAAGTTAGGGTTGAAGAAAAGAAACGCGATACGTAGTCGCGGCTCTTTGCATGAAACAGAGGAAACTCTCAAGGCCACGAAGCATCTCGTTGTTGATTACGTAGCTACGGTAGCAGTAGGGATCGGCAGGGACCAAGGACCCAGTGGGTGGCCAGTAAGCGAACTGCCAGGTGACAACTTATTCTACGGGGTCAATTGATTAGTGGATGATAAACTTATACGTATTCATGTAATTATATTTAAAGTACCAAGGATATTATTGAGGCTCATGATGTATTGATCTCGATCAATTGTACCCGTATTGATACCTACCCAGGTAGATATTCATGGATACAATACAGCGAGTGGAGTGCACAAAGCATGTGAGATGGAGAGAATAGTTGGAGAACTTCCGTTGCATTGTTCCATTCTGCGCCAGGCAGAGCTAATAAAATTCGCCTGATAATAGTGGCTGAAAGTACGAAGAACCAGACAGTCTAGGTAGTTCCAGAGAAACTCTGATTATCATTGTACATGAATGGAAGAGTTTAGTCCCAATTGGGCCAGATTCCAGCTCTGCCCTGTCTGCCAAAAGCGTGGCGTCTATTAAGCAACCCTTCTAGATTCCCGCCAAGATCCATCTTTGAATAGACTATCCAACGACATCGGAATGCCCGGCAGCCCCGTGCTTCATTAAATAACTCCCGGTTGTTTTTGGTGCTTGTATTTCAAACTTTGGTCTCCAAGTCCTGCTCAATCCCAGTGGAGAGCTTGATGGACGGTTCGGTGTAAGTTGATGGGTCTCTTGTTGGACCGGGGCGATTGAGCTGTAGCTAGGGCTACTAGCTACCCTTGAGAGTTGTCCTGTTTGTGGTTTGAGCATGCTTCTTGAGATGACTTGCCCTCCAGGGGCGAGCACCTCTCGAGGCAATCTTAGATCATAAGACCTGCTTGGAAGCGCTCAGCAAGGTGATCTTGAGGGTCGGGAGACACAGAGTAGGCCATGCCGTACTGGGGTCCACGGACAACCTCCTTACCCTTGAGAGAGATAGGATGAGGGAAAGTCGGGGCAGGAGAGAACTCGTAGCTCTGAACCGGCGAGCGGCTTCTAGGGCTGACATCTCCGTCATAGTCAATCTCGCTGGCCTGGTAGGCTGTGCTAGATGTGCCGCTGGTGAAGGGAGAAGAAGTTGAGGAGCCGGGGAAGTTCATCTGGATGGCGTGACTGTCGTGCATGGTCTCGGCTACTGCCTTTGCGGTGCGCTTGCGGTTCTCAGCGCGAACCTTTGAGCGGTCATGGCGACGGGAACCAGCAGGACCACTGCTGATGGAGTCGCAGGCAGCGTGTGTGGGAACGTGACGGTAGGGCTGCGTAGGCTTAGAGGCCTTGGGTTGCTCGGCTCCCTTGGCCTTGACTGTCTCCTTGTGGTCGCGAGCGCGCTTGATGTGACCGAGGATGGACATTGTGATGGACGGTGTGCAAGTTAAAGAGAAATGTTGATGTAAGAAGCTTTGTTGTATAGAGTAATTGAAGTTGCTTGTTGTTGGGTTGGTTTGTTGGGTTGGTTTGTCTGAAGAAGAAGAGTCGTCATTCTAGAGGGAGAAGCTGGATAGATATAATCCTTCGAGCTTCACGATAGTAATCAGCTGTATAGAGACCCAGATGCGTTGGAAGCTGGCGTTAAAGTTAAGCGGGCTTCAGCGTCGAAAACAGAAGACGGCCCGCAACGGCGTTGGACTGGCTGATCATTACCCTGTTCGAGACTCCAAGACAACTGAGGGTCTGAAGGGCGGTAAAGTAAAGCGCCACAGAAGCGCCAACTTTCGCGGATCCGACAAACTGGCCAATTTTCTCTATGCAACTGCTTGCGTAGGACAAGAAGCTAAGAGTCATGTGTGAAACAACGATGAGGAAACCAGGGGTCGAAAGAAGGAATGGGGAAACATCTACGTTGAGCGTTGAGCCACATGTTGCAGATCTTTGATCGACACGAATCAGAATTGCCGTCATATCCAAGACATTGTGTCATTGACTGTTTATGGAGCTGAATTTCTCTGCTTACAATGGACTCAGACAAGCCATGGTAGCCTAGATAGGGCATTTGGTGTCTTACACGAGATACTGGTCGCCGCCTCATTTGTTCAGCCATAACTCCAGGCACGTGTAGATGAGCACAGACGTAACCAAGATCTCTTCAACCGTTCTATTGATAGCTCGAACAAACGGAAGATCCCATGCAGGTACTGTACCCCTGTCCAGCGGCAGCCAAACAGCGAATACCAGTACTGTTCTGGCAATCTGTTGCGCCAAGGCTGCCCAGCCATCGTCGTGGTCTCGCCCTCCATTTTCAGAATCTCCCGAGAATCTGATCACTAGTCAGCTAGCCTCGTTATCGTGCTGTATCTACAAGCGCTGTGACTGGCTATCTGGGATCGTGGCCAGTCCATCCAGACCGCCCCCCTGGAGCGCCACCAAGGCTGGACTGAACGAGAGGGTTCTTTGTGGGTGGATAGGGCGATGTCGGTCAGTCACCGACTCGACAGACCATTGAATCACTTTGCCAAGGCCTAGTTCTCGGCGTTTCTGATCTTGCCCCTAATCTTGAGAACATCTGGTGGGGAAGACCGAAGGGTAAGCTCCTTCGGATGCTTCTGCCGCCGTTGTCACTAGAATCAGCACCAACACTTACGGATGCTGCTATTCCCGTGTCTGTGGAGGTAGAGACATTACCATTGTTGCGCTACTACACCGATTTTATTACAATGACATGCATGTATTGTCTCTCGCTTCACTAGAGCACTTACACTTCGTTCGAGGTATGTTCTACAATACCAGACGCCTCATCTACGTCAGTTAAATACGATAATACTGCATGGCAAAGAGTTTCACTTCAACGGGCTTTGCCTCGTCGCGATCTTGGCTTCTTTCTCTTGGTCAAACACGTCGAACACGGAAACAGGGCTCCTCCCAGGCCTGGATTCATGGAAAACCAATAGCGTGGCGTCAATGATTCCGCCCGAAGTGTTTCGGCCTGTGGAATTGGACACCTCGTCACGCCTAATACCGATTTCTCGGGTCGTTGACGTGATGGTGAACCCCTGGCTGAAGATGCAAACGCCTCTGCGTTTTACTCTTGCCTCAAACTGTGTATTTGCCCTTGGCATAGTCATGATTGGATCTCACCTACACGTGAAGAGGTGAGCTGAGTTGTCATGCACGGAGGAACGTGCCGTGCCCTGGCAGGTTTGACAGCCCAGGGACCCCTGGTCAAAGCAGATCTGCGCCAGGGATGTGTACCCCATGCCAAATAAGCCACGCGACCAGGGCGAGTTTTCTACAGACTTTCCACTCCTGTTTAGTTTTTCGAGACATGAAAAACTTGAGCCCCGTACTCTTGGAAATAGCGGTCAACATCGGACCAACGCGGGTTCAACAATTGTTAAGGGATAAAACATCTCAAGGGACTCTCACAAAGCAGATGGACAAGAAGTTGATCCCCCACTATTTGTCACTGTCTCGAAACGACCAAGCTTGATTAGGATTGTTAGTTTACGCTAGAATCTTTAGAAGCCTAGATGGGCTTCCAAGAAGAGTTAGCACCGCAGCCATTGGCGTCCAATCGTGCTAAGCTCAGATCTAGAGACCCCGATCCCCCTTCCGTAAAGGCACTGCAGGAATCTTCCGTGCCAATAGATGTTGCTTGAAGTAAGAGAACCACGAAGGCTTGGCTCCGTATTACCAAACCCCTGGCGGTGAAGCCGGCAAGATTCAAAAGTCCGTGAACAACATGGCGATTCAGTAAGCTGCATGCTTGGCTTACATCAAGACTTCTTTTCTATCGAGTGGGTGCGTAGAGGCCAATATGTGGAAAGAACTCAGTTGCCATGAAACAGGATGGCCAGTATACAGTCCTTAAAACCAGGTGTGTATAATTTGTAGATCTTACCGTGCCACGTTTCTTCTTTCTGTGTCGTGTTCGTCTTCTACTTTCTTCTTTTAGAATCAACGTCTGTTCTAAGTTCAGCCTTGATCCTACAACAATCTGTACTTTTGCGCGTTGATCGATCTCTTTGTTCTATCCTCGCAACACCTCGAACTCTATACACTCTTTAGTCTACTAAATTTGCTTTTCCCATGATCTTGGCATTCTTCCACAGCCGTTGGTGGATAAGAGCTTTAGGGCACAGCTCTTTTGTGGTCATGAGGCGCCCGTTGAATACTTACTTTCCAGTTCCTGAATGTTGGTGCCTCTTTTGGGGAGAGAAAAGAAGCTATGAGAGCATGTCACGGCATCTAGGCTGTTCTATGAGCTATCTGTGGAGTAGCATCTGATGGGCGATGAGACTATTGGGTTGCTGAATGCCGCTATTAACATCTGGAAGCTCACAGCTACCGATAGCTCAATGGCGCTATCTTTAGAGAGGTCATCTGCATCACAATCTATAGTTAAAGAGTTGATACGAATGCCGAATGGCGCCATGGCTGCGGCAGCCAACCGATAGTCCATAGTTGACGGCACTCATGTGATATAGATGCTTGATCGCTCAATCATCAGCACGATGAAACTACTCAGGATGTAAAGCCTTAGCCGTTTTTTCGATTAACTTTCATGGCTTTTCTGTAACCATCAGCGATCAAGGTTACCATCGAAAACCTCTATGTTCGTCTGCTTGATTGATGGTGTTTCTAAGTGACCTGGAATGAGCAACGGCGCGAATATATCTATCCCATTCCTATCCGCCTTCTACTATCACAGATTGAGTGTGAATAAGCTACAGCCTTTTTTCAAGGAGACTTATCGCGGGAAGTAAACCTTGTCTAGAGTAACGATGGTAACCTAGATCTTTAACTCCAATTCGACTGAGTCCGCCCCTGCAGGATAGCGTCATGCTTCAACTCAAAAGCTGAGTCTAATACCCCCCTCCGCCGATCTTTTTGTTTGCTGCCAAGAGTCAAGAGTGTGTTTTGAATGTCGGCTGGGCGACTAATAGTGAAACAGAATTACTCCACTACTTGATGATACAGTTGTATGGAAGCGATTCTGGGGAAAGAAACGATATCCGATTGCCGATCTGATACGGTGTTACAGGCCGAGTTGAGAGGACTTACCAGCTACCGCGAAGGCATTCACTGGTTCCTGTGTCAAACATGTTTCCATGCAACCAAATTCACTTTGTATACAACTCACTCTTGGGTCCCAACCTCTCAATATATCAGACAAAAGACTGGCCAAAGACCATACAACGGGCATTGTTCGAACGCGCGTCGGTTAGGGCCGCTGCAAGATTGAATTCGCTACAATGCAGGCTTCCTACAAAAGGACAGACCCTCTAAATAAACAATAAACGGTAAATATCCATAGCCTAGCAACGGTGTGTCCCGGTGATCTTCTCATTGTCTATATTAAGGCACTGAGGTAAGGGGATGCAGGTCTTGACTGTATTGCATCACAGTAGCCGCAAATATGACGGCTTCCGCGGTATTGACAGGTTGACCAGGGTCCCACCTACCTGGGTTGGTCGTGGTGCAATTGGAGAAACTGGAGAGACTGGATCATCTTGAAGGAACATCAAAGAACCATTGGATGAGAGTCATTCGTTTCTTTTTTTTACAACTCAAGGTCTGCGTCATCCTGCTCCAGTGGCAATCTGGGCCACGTGATCAATCATCCGATACCGCACCTCATTGGATGAAATACCACCAGCCTCACTGTGGCGCGCTACGAGCTTTTCACCTTGGTAGCGAAAGGGCCCCCCTCCCCCCGAAAGAGGATCCAAGGCCTAAACCCAACACCATCTGGCAGCCTGGTCACGCGCATTGCCCACCTCAATCCGCAATCCTCGACAGCCTCAAACGGTCCCTCGATATATTTCGGACCTCGATCGCTAAATCGTCCGCATCCTGGCTCCGGACTCCGCTTGCCGTCTCCCGGTATTCTGGTTCTGTACGGCCCCGTCGCCGACGTAGCCATCCGTCTGTCGCGCTTTCCTTTTACCGCGGTCGTCGCTCCCTCCTTCCCGCCGATTGCTTCCGTGGCGTGTCGCCAATTGTCCAACCCCCCCGATCCACCGATTTTCGCCCGCGCCTCTCCTCAACCTACTTCTTGCATGGCGCATTGACGGGTCGTCACTCGCTCTACCTTATAATATTCGAATATTGGCGCCGTAGCGCATCTCGCATTTCGCAACTTCAGGATATCCTGATATTCCCACTGTCGCGCCGTGTCTGCGCGCACCGTGAGAAACCGTGGCGGCGCTTACGATTTTGAGTCACAACGAACCATCGGAGCTGTCCTTGCAACAGCATCTCGAACTCGCCCCGGATCTGGCTGCGTATACGAACCTCACTGTCGAGGGAGAGCCCGAGTCTTTGATGATGGCACAGCCCGTGCCTCATCAGCCCACCGATAAGAAGCGCGTCAAGGTCTACGAGCTCCGCAACAATGACTGGTTCGACCGAGGCACCGGCTTCTGCAGCGCGAGCTTTGAGACTGTACGTCACTGATGCCCTCATTATCCAATCCCGTTATATCACATTTGCGCCCGGAACTTTTTTGCTGACTGTAGCACTTTGTAGCTTGATGATGGTCGCAAGGACCCGCGCGTCATCGTTGAATCGGAAGACCACCCCGACCGCCTTCTACTAGAAACAAAGATCCAGAAAGAAGATGGATTCCAGAAACAGCAAGGCATGCCACCGTGTCTGATATGCGCTCTATAGACGTCATGTGTCTAACCTGACTCACAGATACCTTAATTGTATGGCAAGAGCCTAGTAACGGCGTGGATATGGCCCTTAGTTTTCAGGAAGCCGAAGGATGCGCCATGATTTGGTTTGTCCCGTCAATCGACAACATACACCACGGTTACTAACGTATGCCAGGCGATTCGTGAGCAGCGTCCAGCAGACTTTCCATAATAATCTTCCTGGCGCCGGTATGCAGGCTTCTTCCACGGCCGAGGTCTATTTTGCTGATGCCCAATGTCTAGACGATGGCCTTTCCGATGATCTTGCTATCGACGTTCCGCCAGCTATCAACTTGCCCAACGCCGAACTCGGAAATCTCCCTGACATCGAATCTACCATGCGGATGATGAGTACTACTGCTAACGGTCGCGATGCACTAGCCAAGGCAATTATGGCTGAAGACTTTATCGGCAAGATTGTTCCCCTGGTTGAGATGGCCGAGGATCTCGAAAGTCTCCAAGACTTGCATCGACTTTGTAACATTATGAAGACCGTCATTCTTCTCAACGACACTTCAATCATCGAACATGCGGTATCGGACGAATGTGTCTTAGGTGTCGTAGGTGCGCTGGAGTACGACCCTGACTTTCCTAGTCACAAGGCCAACCATCGCCACTGGTTGGGTAACCAGGGCCGATACAAGGAAGTGGTGCCGATTGAGGACGAACAGATTCGCAGGAAGATTCACCAGACATATCGGTTACAGTACCTCAAGGACGTGGTTCTTGCCCGTATACTCGACGACCCTACCTTTTCGGTCCTCAATTCCCTCATCTTCTTCAATCAAGTCGATATCGTTCAACACCTACAGGCGAATGCGGCTTTTCTTAACGAGCTATTCGGCATTTTCAACCCGCAGAACAATGAGCAAAAGAGGAAGAAGGAAGCCGTGCTCTTCATCCAGCAGTGCTGTGCTATCGCAAAGAATATCCAACCACCGGCGCGTCAAACATTATACAACAACTTCATCGCCCATGGACTCCTTCAGGTCATCCATTTCGGATTGCGGCATCATGACGTCGGAGTTAGAGTAGGCGCGACAGATATCTTGATTTCGATCATCGACCACGACCCCCAAATGATCCGTCAGACATTATATCGACAGATGCACGAGAACCAGTCGCCTTTGACCGATTCTTTGATCGATCTGCTTCTGGTGGAAGTTGACCTTGGTGTCAAGTCTCAAATATCAGAAGCGTTGAAAGTTCTCTTGGACCCTGGCCCAGCACAGATGCAGAATGCCGAGAATTTTGCAAAAGCTAATGGCGAGTTTGGAAGACAGAGGCCCCCGGGAGCTATGGATCCTCAGCAAGACGTGTTTTTACATCGATTTTACGAACGATCAGCGCCAAGGCTTTTCAAGCCACTAGTCGAACTAGAGAAGCGAACGGACATGAACTTCACTGTGCAGCAAGCGTCAATGTTCACATATCTGATAGAGATTCTGGGCTTTTTTGTTCGCCAGCATAATTTGCGCTGTAAGTTCTATGTCATGTCCAATGACATCGCCAAGCGCATTTCTCAGCTTCTCGCATGTCCTGAGAAGTATCTGCGACTAGGTATGAAGGAATCATGACCCTTGATCTGACTTTTGCTAACTACTGACAGTTGCTATTCGCTTCTTCCGATCGCTGATTGGACTCCAGGATGAGTTCTACATCAAACATTTGACGGAAAAGCAAATTCTGGGCCCTATTCTCGAGGTGCTCATCGAGACAATGCCTAGAGACAACCTTCTGGATTCAGCATCGCTCGAATTCTTCGAGTTTATCAAGAAGGAGAATGTCAAGGATCTCATCAAGCACCTTGTGGTCAACTATAGAGAACGATTATTGGCTCTGAGCTATATGCCGACATTCCGAGACATCATCCTTAGATACGATCAAACTCAGGGCTACACGTCAAACGTCGATTATTTCTTAGAAGCTGAAGACGAGATGGGTAGAAGACCTCAGCCGAACACAAGAATGGTGGAGCAAATCACAGTCGACCAAGAACAAGAGGAGTACTGGGCAACTTCTGACCCCGAGGACGAAGAGGATCAGTCAAGCAAAGAAGGAGAGAAGACGCCGTCTACGAATGGATCTATTACGTCAAAGCTACTTGTGGACTACGCATCCGACGAGGAGACGGACGAAAATGCCGACCCCAAAGCAACACCGGATAGCCAAAGCGATGTAGCTTCAGACGCCGTGGGTTCACCAATCGACACAAGTCTTGGAGCTGTTCCCCCACCTGAACGACTTTCGGAGAAGCGTCGACGTGAAGAGGAGGAAGATGAAGATGAAATCGGCAAGCTGATGCAAAACAAGCGACGCAACAGCAGCGGCTCTGTGACAGCGATTTCAGGCAACTCCCGCGGTCCCCAACGACGGAAGAGCTTTAACGTAAACTCTCCTACCGGAGGCGGCAAGAAGATCGCCATCAGTCTTTCTCCTGGATTAAAAACAGGCAGTGGCCCAGGATCCAACGAGGAGTCGTAAACATTATTCTTCACTGCTTTCGGCGACGGCGTACCGGCTATTGGTCTTTTTGGTTTATCATGAAAGGGGAGGGCAGACTTGAGGTCTCGCTCCCACATAACTACATTTAGCAAGTAAGGCTTGCTGGTTCAGGGACGGTTAGGTGGAGAGAACCGGCGTTGTTTTTGAATTATCTTTGTGGCCTCTCGCCACTATATTCTTGGTTTTCTATGCTTTGCTTGACTTCTGCGCATCCTTTGACTAGGTATGCTTAGGGGTGTTGGCATTGCTTGGTCTGGTCTAATGGGGCTTTATCTGGACCGAGATTCTGCCCCTTATTTGGGTGATAGAGTCGTTGAGAAGCGACGGCATGGCATATGACGCGGATCGCGAGACGAGATTGGCAGGATCGTAAAACAGGGGGGGTTATCAAGAAGCGGTCTGCTAGCTGAGCAGGAGCCGTAGTGAGTGGATGTTTGTGCTGAGTTGTGTACCATATACACTTTATGACTTCTATAGTCCTCGATAAATGAGGAGCTAAGTCGGGTCTAGGGACGATAGCTGATCCTAGGCCATTCGTAACGATGAAATGAAAAAGACCCGTCTAGATGAAGAACAAACTTTTCTGTATTGATCTAACCCCCCTATCCTTATAACCTGCACAAAGAAAATTTATATATTCGTGATTCAGACCTTGAATTGCTTAGACCACTTGTCATACCCATCAATCATCTGCTTTGTGATGTTACGGGGTGTCCTCTCCAGCACAGACGACAAATCGGCCATGCTCAACTCAAGCTTGTTGGCTGTCCCGTCATCGTCATATCGTTCCTGCACCATCTGGCACGTCTCGTTACATATGGCCTTGATCTCGGCACCAGAGTAGCCTTCAGCGAGGCGAGCGAGCTCTGGAATATCAACATCAGATGCAAGAGGCAGACCGCGGAGATGCACATTGAAGACGGCCTCTCGAGCGACCCCATTAGGAGGTCCGACATATAGCCTTTTATCGAAGCGGCCGGGTCGCATCAAGGCAGGGTCCATGGCTTCCGGGCGGTTGGTGGCAGCGAGAATAAGCACGCCTGATAGAGCTTCGAAACCATCCATCTCAGTGAGAAGAGTTGTAAGCATGTTGACAGAGCCGGTGCTGCGGGTAGCAGAGCCACCTGTGCGCTGTCCGCCAATAGAATCAATCTCGTCGAAGAAGATGATTGATGGGGATGCATTCCGAGCACGCTCAAACAGAGTACGAACAGCACGTTCAGACTCGCCAACATACATGTTGAGGAGTTCAGCACCCTTAACAGCGAAAAAGTTGAAGCCGGACTCTGTTGCAGCGGCCTGTGCGGAAAGTGTTTTGGAACAACCAGGGGGTCCATAAAGGAGGAGGCCCTTCGATGGGGGAGCGAGAGATCTCTCAGGGTTCTGTCACCACTCAGGTCAGTCTTATGCGCAAAACATGGGAACCTCTAGTACAACGTGCCTTGGTATACTTAACCATTTGGTTGAGCGTCTTCTTCAGAATATCTTGGCCACCAACGTCTTGCCAGTGAATCGTAGGGGGGTTAAGGTTGATATCGCGCATAGCCGTTGGTCGAGTATCCCTCTTCGCTTGCTCAAGATCTGACTTTTCTAGATAATAATCTTCACTAGCTTCAGGATCGACGCCTGCCTCATGAAGCCGAATCTCCCAGTCGCGTTCTGCGTTTGCGATCAACGTCTTGAGATCCAGGGGGCTGTATGCATGTGTTTTTTGTGCTAGATCTAGCAGAAGCTGTTTCTTTTCGCTTTCCCTGATCGGTGGGTTGAAGAATTCGAGTATTTCTAGTCGTTCGTATGTTCGAGGAATGGGTAAAGGAGTATTCCACGACAACCGAGTAGGTTCCCGAAGCACATCAGGGACATCAGTCAGGAAGTCGGAGCAGGTGGCTATAACCACCACTTTAGGCAAAGCATTGTTGGCTTCTGCAGTTGCAGAGAGGCCATCGAGTTCTTCCACTATGGTTTCAATGACCGTATCGCGATTGGATCGATCTTTGCTGATTAAGGTCTGTAGGTCATCGATCAAAACGATGCTAGGCTGCTGGCTCTGTGCAAGTTTGAAGGTTTCCCTGATACTGGCAATCTTATCGGAGGGTTTGATCCAATGCACCTTGCCCCATTTCGTAGCAGCAACACGCCTCAAGATGAAGGTCTTTCCAGTGCCGTGACCACCGTGGATGACAAAAGCGCATGACTTTCTATCGGTACTGCGGTAACCTTTCCGAGTGAAGCAAGCGAGGAAACTGTTGAGTTTCTTAATTTGAGCTGATAGCCCAGGGACGCCAGTCACAACTAAGTCGCCACCACTCTGCGCATCGGCGTCTGCGTTTATTGCGTTGGCGTCAGCAATGATGATATCTGATGATGCATTGTTGAACCTTGCCAAGCTGCTGGCCTGCGAGTTCACCGATACGACCTTGTAGTTCCGTCGGAATCTGCTGCTTAGAATTGCTTCCACCACCATACCAGGGAAAACTTGCTCAGCACGGTCTTGGGCAAATGTGTTAGCACAGCTTTGAAAAAGAAAAAAAAAATCAAGACTTGTTAAAAACTCATAAAGACTTGTTGAGACTTATTAAGTCTGTTCAAAACTTATCAAAACTCGTAAAGTCTCGTAAAGATTTGTAAAGATTCGTCTGAGATTGTCTGACTTACCAAGTGCGGGTGCGATCAATACTTCCCATGGAGGAGTGAACTTTGTCTCCTTCTCATACTTCTCCATCTTGCCGATTTCGCTCGCCGTCTTTTCGGTCTTTTCGGTCACATCCTGCAAGACAATTTCCTCGGCGTCTGGTGTTGTGCCCGCAACTGTAATACGAACAAGGTCGCCGATTTTGAATCCTGTTGCTTCTTGGAAAGCCCTGGTCATCATGACCACGTTTGGGCTTAGATTCTTCTCTGGTAGAATCCACAACGAGGCTTCTCGCTTGATCTCTTCTTGGGGGCCATCTTCCTTGGCGGCCGCATCGCGAGTGTTGCCTTCGAGCCTCGTCACGAGGCAGTGCTTTCCGTTTTCAAGATTGCCGTTCAAAGAAAGCAGAGTATCCTTGCTCACATAAATACGGGCGGCGCCGAGCAGACTCGATTTCTCAAGGCTCGTGTTGGCCAGAGGCCTGACCTTCGCGTCAATACTTTTTGCGAGCATGACGAGCGAGTTGTGGAAAAGAGACTGCGTTAGTGGAAAAAAGAATGATGGGACAGTGATTCACTGTCAGGGCTTAAATCAGGCACCCAACACGTGCAGATATTGCAATTTCTTGCCCTCGGCCATATAAACTTTGTATGTCGTATATGGAAGGAATTGCTGATGTGCGAGGCAGGTGCGAAAAGGCTACAAGTCTCCCCGCTAGGCAACACATCATTATATCGATCTACCAGTAAGTGAAAGATTCTATTTTGCCGCCAAAGGCTCCTCTGTAAGAAAATTATTAGACAAGAACTGTACTATAAAGATACATATCACCAACTTTAGGCCAAGACTTACTCTAAGTTATGAACATTTTATATAATATTTATTTAAGATTTATCTCATTCAGAATAATATTATTCTACTTCTTGCCTAGATTGTATGGATATAGATTACATATTTCACTGATTAATAGCCACGACTGATCTCTTTTCTTACTCCTATAATTTCCTCAAGAGGCTTCCTTCATCCATTCCCGGTCAGTTATAAATCGATTACTGCAATAGCAATCACAATCCACTTTATTCTTAATGTCATGCATCATGAGTTCTGAATACCAAGACATGATACCTTAATTTTCACTCCAGGATCCTCCGCTACCATGAGGAACCTCCCCGCTAAACCGTTTCGGATCTCGGCCCAATCCGCATCCCGTCGCAAGAGAGCTTCCCTCCAAACATGCTACACATGCTTGTCTGACTTCAGTCTGCTTCAACAAATTCAAGGGAAACCCCATGTTTCCTCACATCCCGCCGCCCGGATGATACGCCCGCAATGGCTTCCCAACGCCAAGGCGATCTTCGCCATCCAGAGTAGATTCATCTCTTCTTCTACTCCTGCTCCTGCTGCAGCGAAGAAGAATGCGCCCGGCGTTTTTCGCCCTCATCTTGATGCCAGTTCCTCATCGTTCCTCAGGTTGAGGAATAGGAGAAGTGAGGCAGCAAAGAAACGGATACCCAAGAACATCCAGGATCAGAATAAACCTGAGAGCGCCGCACACCACATGCTCGTCATTGAGGGCCTGCCTACGAACCTGCGTGCTGCCGATTTCTACCGTCTTGCTGGCAGAGAGGGTCTTTCTAGCTATGCCAATGCCATCAGCAATGGTACGTCACTAATTTCCTCCGACACTGTCCTAGACATTGGAGGAAGCTTACAAAAGACCAGTTACTCAGGATCGTGACCCGTGGACCTTCGACCCCCTCGGCATCTACCGAGTCTCTTTTTCCACCAGCGCCGCCGCCGCCCTCTACGAAGCCAAGTTCGAGCGTGCCCTTCGACTCGCCCAGTTCAAGATGAGCAACAGCAGCAAGGGCAACCTCTGGCACAGCCAAGTACCTCGTGGAACACGCAGCGCCATCCCTCCTGCCAAGGAGCTCGCCGACTTCACGATACTTCCGGGCTCGTTCCAGGGCCTCATCCGCAAGCAACGGTCCCGTGTCAAGGGCAAATACGCTTGGCAGAATGTCATGGACAAAATTATTGAAGATTCAATATTCGAGTTCAAACATGGCGTTGTGTTGATCGAGTTGGAGCATCCGACCTTGAACACCACGGAGCTCAAAATGCTGATTGACCAGGACGGCCGGGAGCAGAATCATCACTGGGAAGTCGGACGCCCATACCATATTAGAAAAACCCTAATTGCCGACCAACAACTTACAAAAAACACTACGCGGGTACCTCTGGTAGATGACCCTGATTTTCGTCACAAAATCCAAACGCGGTTTATCCTAGTCTGTGAGAGTACGGACGTGGCATGGCGGTTTACTCGCAGCTGGAACCAGCGCATATTAGAGACCATCAGCAGGGCGGGGGTTGTATGTCGTAATCATGTAAAAGTATCATTCGTGGAGATTTAGCGACTGTACGTAAATAATAGAACAGATGAACAACATGTCAAAGAAACAGAAGCTCGCTGCTCCACCTAATGCGTCTCTGCGGCTAGGTACTAAATAAACTCTCGCGACGTAGCCTTCTTTGTATCTGTTTCTTCGTCTTCTCCATAATGATTTTGCAAACGAGGAACGACTTAAACCGCGAACCGCAACCAGGCACATAACGAAAGCGATGTATATTAGACCCAGATCAAAAACCGAAACTCCAGACCGGATTTGCTCTCTAAGATGGGGTGGAAGGTCGATCGGGGGAACAACGAAACATGACCAAAACCCTCTCGCAATGTCACGTCTCTTCCTTCACTGTGACTGATATTTGCCGCCCTGCTCAATTCACAGCCATCCATTTCTTTCTTTCAGTTCCTTCCATCCCTCCACACGCCGCACGCAGGTTCGCTTCCCACACACTCTCCAACTCAAAGGCACGTTGACCCATACACAACGTGCCACCGAGTTCACAAAGTTATAATCTTGTAAATAAAAAGGACGGCAAATGGAGAAATGACAGATAACGGGACTCGTTGGGGTATTCGGTTTAGCAGCACTTGCTGCCGCCGCCTTCGCTCTTATCGCCGACGTTGACGCCGCTCGCTGAGGGTTGATCGTTCTTAGAGTTGTCGATGAGTCGCTTCTTGATGTCTGCGGCTAGGCTGTAAAAGGCCTTGTCGATGTTGATGTTGCTCTTGGCGGAAACCTCGAGGAAGGGAATGCCCAGCTCGTCGGCGAGGGCTTGGCCTTGCTCGGTGGAAACGACACGCTTCTCTTCCCAGTCGCACTTGTTGCCGATTAGAATCTTGTTGACACCCTCGGTAGCGTGTTGCTCGACGTTCTGGAACCAAGTTCGGATGTCTACAAGGAAGTCAGTTACAGTTTCGTAGTGGTAGCTGTGGTTCAGAAGCGTATGTGCTGGTTGGGCTAAGGGTGTTGGGCGAGGCTAGCTAGCTAGCTATCGGCCAGGGTAGGTGTGCAGCAAAGCAAGGCGTGACCTGTGCGTATCGAGCCGTATCGTGAAGAACAGGGAGACATACTGTTGAATGAGCGCTCGTCGGTGACGTCGTAGACAAGGAGAATTCCCATGGCTCCGCGGTAATAGGCGGTGGTGATAGTGCGGAAACGCTCCTGACCAGCGGTATCCCAAATCTGCAACTTGACGCGCTTTCCATCGAGCTCAATGGTCCTGATCTTGAAGTCGATACCGATAGTAGTGATGAATGAAGGGGTGAAGGAGTCTTCGCTGAACCGCAGCAGACAGCACGACTTGCCGACGCCAGAGTCGCCTATCAGGAGCAGCTTAATCTACATGACGGCAGAAGGTTAGCATGAGCTATTATGACGCAGTAAAAGTAAGTATCGCATGCACTGAGCGGCAGCGACCGTGGAGGCGTGATACGAGTCGGCGTGGTCGTCGGGGTTGGTTCGAGACAGCCTGACCCAAGGGACGCAGGGGGCGGGTTGGCGGGCGGTGGGGAGCGTGGAATTGGATATCGTACCAGGAAATCATAGTTGCGATTACTCGACATGATGACGGAGAGTAGCAGTAACAGCTACGATCGAAGGAGACGACGATGGCGACGAGGAATTCGGTAGCGGAAGATGCGGAGGAGGGGGGGCGGAAGTGAGGGCGGGTTAAGATGAGAGGTTGATGGTCGTCGAGGGTTGAAGATGGAGATGGGGATGGAGATGGGGATAGAGATGGAACTGGAAATGGAAATGGGGATGGAGGGAGTTTGGCCGCGGGACTTGGCAGGCGAAAGCGAAAGGCACAGCACTGTACGGCACAGGCAGTGACCTCTAACTCCACTAGCTAATACGTGTATGTCTACAGGGGCTGAGGGGGCCCTACCTTATCCTTTAGGCTGTCACAACGCCCAAAAGCTGGTTTCGATTGGGTCTGTTTCAGCGGAGGCGTTGAATGGAAATGGAAAGGCAGGGGAGATTTGAGTCTACGTGTCAGACGTTGGATGCTTCAATTAGTGTCTGTGACAATTAATTTGAAATACTCGAGGCTGATAAAATAAAGACAAGGGGACACTTTCCCACTCTAGTCTGACTCTCGATCCAAGATCTGAAACTGTCGACTGTATCTACCGACTAAAGATAGCCAAGACTTTGCAAGTATAACATTAATTATCTTATGCATTCATCTACAATACTTTCAACTATATATATCTGATATCCATATAGATCCTAATGAATGCCAAAGTAGATTTCTGATACCAACACAGGAGGTCGCTGATTGCCACAAATTAAATAGAATAGAAGACAAATAGAACCCTTCAAGGTTCATCCAGCGTCCAACTGCAGTTCAGCATCAAACCTAATAGATTAACCCCCTGAACGACACATGTTGTGGCGTCTGTCTTTGATAGTTTTTCTCGCAGTTTTGGGTTCCACAACGGGTCGTCCCTCCAAATCTCCTACAACTTTTTTGCTTGCACATTGCCCCTTGCTCACGACGTCATCTTGAAAGACATCATCACGAGACACCTTTGTCAAAGAGGTCAGCCACGCCTATTACATCTTGCTTCGCCACATATCCCGTCTTTGACGACAATCAGGTATTACTAAACAACCCAGGCCTTGAGATTGAAGGAAATGGCTTCATTGAAATGCAAGGCATGACCTTGGAGCATATGTGCCGAGGTACAATACCGAGTGTTACACTACCTTCCTTTAGTAGACCTGGTGATCCATGAAAATATTAGATTATGTACTCCAGCAATACATAGTAATAAATGTCGATGAATAAGGTACTCAATGTAAACGGATATAAAAATGAAATAAAATTTTCTATTGTTCTTAACCTCGACATGGAATGTTTCATCTCAAGTTCTTCTCGCATGCTGCAAGACAACTTAATGTGCTTTCATGTGGATTCTTCAGTGTTCTCAACCACCAACTCACTTCAAACGATCATAAAAGTGCATCAGAAGAGTAATTCAATTGACTTCTCATCAATGCTTGTAATGATATGTTTTCATGGCTAGTCCAGTCCAGCCAATACTCCAAAGTGAACAATCATTCATCCATCCAAATGTACATCAAGAAGTGAAAAAAGTATTTCAAAGCCATATTCTCCGTCTCATAGAACGCTTACGGATTGCAAATACCAAACGCATTCTGGCAACCGCAGTCGCAGTGTCGGCTCCTCTTACCGCACTTGCCCTTGCGAGAGCAGCAGTTACCAAACTTGCTACCCTCACAAGTTTGACCAGTCTCGCCGCCGCAGCGACCATCCTTGGAAATCTTGAGGCCAGAACCCTCCTCCTCAGTCGCAGGTGTTGATGTCTGCGCAGGCTTGGCAGCGTCGGTAGTAGCGGGGTCGGGTTTAGACACGACGGGCGTCTCCTTGTACAAAGTGTCCTCCTTGTCCTTGTCTACCTTGGTAGTCTGAGCCTTCTCAACAGCTTTAGTCTCCTTAGCAGGCTTGGCCGCCTCAGTTGTTTGAACGCTGGCCTCGGTAGTCTTACAAGGAGCAGCAGAAGCCTCCTTGGTAGTAGGCTTATCGTTGGAGTTGGAGTTCTTGCCATCCTTTGATAGATCGCTGCCTTCGAAGTCACCATAAGGGGCAGGGATAGGACCAGGCTCCTTGGCAAAGATCTCCTTGCCGGTAAAGTTGGGAGGACCTTCATAGTCACCGGACTTGCAGGCGGCGTTCATCTCCTTGCAGTAGTCGTTCCAAGTATCGCACCCAGAGCCGCCGGAAGGAGGAGCATTGTCCCAGCAGTCGCCGACTTCGTCCCAACACACCTTGGCCGCAGCCCAACACTTCTCCTGTCCAGAGTATTTGGCGATGGGCTTACCACACCAGTTGGCGTTCTTAGCAAGGCAATCCTTGGGAACGACACCGTCCTTCTGGGTCTGCTTGGTGCCGGTCTCCTTAGAGGTGGGAATCCAAACATCGGGTCCAGGAATGGGGTACTCGCCCCTCTTATCATCGTAAATGTTGTAGGTCAAGCCGGGAGTGTCTTTGTTAACGTAGCCAGGGATGCTGACTTCGTATTTCTCGGGGATCTCAAGAGGACCCTCAGGGCCGTTCTCGATAAAGATCTGAGCACAGCTCGAGTAGAATTGGGGGTCGCCCTTGGGAGCATTGTGGAGGGCAAGAACCTCAGGACGGACAAGGTAGTAACCAGAAGGAAGACCAGTAGGTAGGTCGACGGAAAGGAGACCACCGTTGGCTCGAAGACGGTCGACACACCAGGTGTCCTCCTCGAGGTTGTATCCATCCTCCCAAACCTTGAACCAACCGTCACCAGCAGCAGAGTCCGAGAACATATCGTCAACCTTTTTGATATAGACAGCGCAAGGGCCCTTATGACCTTCGGCAATGGCACCTGGCTTGGAGTAGTTGGGAGATTCGCGGAATTGGAAGGTCAGTTGAGCACCACCTGGAGCCGGGCAGATGTACTGAACGGCCTTTTCACCACCCTCACGGCCTATTCTATGTCAGTTACCAGTTCAACACTTACCAACTCATATTAGTCTACTTACCGCAGGCCATCTCATCTCCAGTGATAGGGTAAATAGGACTGTTGGCCTTGGAAGCGTCCTTGGGCTGACGAACACAGGTACCATCGCCCTGGTTCTCTCCATCAATAAAGAGAGTGGTGAAAAGGGTGTGGGCGTTCGCAGCAGAGGCAAGGCCAAGAACGGTAGCAAGGAACTTCATAGTGAATGGTTCAAGAGAAATAGATTCGATAGACACAAAAAAAAGAGACAAGCAGAAAGACCAGTTTCTGCTGAAGCCGCTAGGGCTGAAGTTGTTGATTGCTGTTGTAAATAGAGAGTGTGTATGCCTTAAAATGGCAGTAAAGAATGACTGTCAATCAATGAAGGAATGAATGAATAAAGGAAGAGAGAAAAGAAAGAGTCGGGAAACAACTCAAAAATACCGGAATGAGGAAGAATGAAGGTACAGAAGAGAGAGGAAATATCACGGAACTCGCGTAGAGCCCTCGATATATACCTCGACTCCTCAGCTCACGACCAGGTATAGTCAGTCACTTACCACTAACCTCAGCTCAGATCAACCTGCAGATCAGATCCTACGAGTCGGGTTTGAGTATGGTCCAGACATTGGCCAAGGCCACGGCCAAGCTCGCGCGAGTTACACGAAGAGCCCGATTACCAGTTATTCGATCCACAGACGACAAACACTGACAGCATCTCAAACGGTGGCTTTGCCCCTAGCTTGATCCTTTCCATTTCCCCCAGGTACGGGAGAGCAGCGAGGTTCCCGTGATGGACGATATTGAACACCCATGTCTGCCTTGCAGCTGTAATCAAACAGACTATCCGCCGACCGTCGTGGCCGTCAAACACGAGGGTCAGGGGCCGCCCTTTGGTCACGGTCATGATCCTTGTGGCGCATCATTTGAGAGCAATCGCTGAGTGCCAAGATGCTCAAGATGAAACATAGTCAAAATGGCCCAGGTCTGTGGGTGCAGCTATGGATGTGCGGTTAGCTTGGGTGGATGGTGAAGGGTGGATGGCATGTCAAGGCTAAGTTCACGTTGGTTGGACTATTTTTTGGTACCTGCGTCAACCGTCAAGCGCCCAGACGAGTGGGCGTTTCCGTTGTAGATGTGACCAATGGCTGCAGATTAGAACGACACTTTCTTTCGCCGTTTTTTCTGGTCTGGTACTTGAGATATGCTTTGGAAATAGAGATGGTTCTCAATAACCTTAAATCTTAGATATACCAGAAGCATTCTAGGTAAATAGTAAATCCTTTTAGTTTCAACGTATTGGATGATCTTGGTGCAGGCAATCATGAGTAAACAAAAGCAACATCAAGATTGACCCAAGAGACACCGACAAGGGTTATCCATGGGAATAAACGTTCATGACATGTAGTTCAATCCATTATGGTGCGACTCTTAACGTCCGGCCAGCAAGCCTTCCTGATCCTTTTGGTCCTGTCTTCTATCACTTGTCTGTGTGATCACTCAATCCTATTCATCCTTCGTCAAGGGCCAACCCTCAGGGGTTAGCTTCAGCCGCACATGGTGTAGTGTAGTTTTGGGGAACCCCTGGCTGACATGCACTGCTACGGTATCGAGTCAGCTTCTGTTCATAGTCGTCTATAGTATCTTTGGGGGTTGACCAATAGAAGAATGAAGCTTGTACCCATAAGCCAACCATTTTATACATAAGCTATGAACTGCACCAAGATCTTTCAAACCATATGTAAATGCTGAACATGGAAGTTTTGAGATGCCAGATGTGATGTGTTGGTTTCGACGTTGAGGTGCCGCACGATTAAAGTCTGAGCGACAAGGATCTTGTCGATCCTCCCCCTCCACATGTTTAATACCAGGGGGTTTAAAACTCCGTTCTCTCATCCCATCACCCCTTCATCACCCGCCTCCAACGCCTTGTGCCTGAGCTGAATGCCAATCCTCACCAACAAGCTAGTAAAGTGCGGAAGTTGTTCCGCTGTCATCCCATCTCTCATTTCGATCCTCCCATGAAAGTTGATCTTATGGATATCAAGTCTATTCCCTTGCTGTAGACCCATATTCGTATAGTGCAACAAACTGCATATAATCTTAAGACCATATTCAAGCCACGAATGTTTCGAATAGTGTGCTTACATTCCCTACTTGCAGGCAACAACTGCAGGTCCTGGTCAAGATAGTATCGGCCGTGGTCGTGACACAACAGGCGCCAATACAGCCAAGTTCGTTTCGAGAAGAAACAAAACATTGGCCGCATGCAGGTCTTGGAAGCCATACAACACACCATTCGGGTCTTTCTTCGGCCTTCAAACCTTCGCTCATCGACTCTTCGGCGCTTCAGCAGCCCAAATCATAACCCATGGTCTGGACCGTTCGGCAGCCAATTGATCTGGTACCGGTTCGTATGTTCGACACCTAACTGTCGAAACCCTCCCACTTCTAAGCAATACATCTGCCCGAAGCTTGACCTTCACATCATGACAAATCCAAAGAACAATTGAAAGGGTAAGAATGGAGATTTGATTTTGCCTTGCGCGACCAACACGGTAACAACATTTTCCTCTTCCTTGTACACACTTATACAAACACAAAATCCTTGCTCCTTGCATGATTGGTCTGTCGTTTTGCGCCTACATTACAATCAACTCCTCCCTCTTCGCCCTTCTCAAGCGACTTCCGCAAAGAGTCCCATCTCTTACGTACGCCGCTCTCGATATGGTACAGTATGGTACAGGCTGGCTATTGTTGGGATAAATGGGTATCTTATTCGTTGATCTTGGCCAGGATCCTAAAGTCACGCTGATTAGTACACTCGTTCCTTCGTATAAGGAATGCTCGGTAGTCAGAGTCGAGCATTATTGGGTTACTCACTCGCTGTCGCGGAAGAGCTGGAACTCCTCCTCGCCGGCCTTGACAGGGGAACCGCCGAACTGGGGGATGAGGACACGGTCACCGACGGTAACGCCCATAGGCAGTCGGTTGCCCTTCTTATCGAGAGCACCGGGGCCGACAGCCAAGACCTTGGCCTCATTGAGCTTCTCGACGCTAGACTCGGGCAGGAAGATGCCGCTGGCGGTCTTGGTCTCGGCCTTGATGCGCTGGACAAGGACACGGTCAAGGAGGGGAGCAAGAGCTCGGATGGACTTGA
This sequence comes from Fusarium sp. FL617, assembly GCA_030142105.1. Classification (NCBI taxonomy): domain Eukaryota; kingdom Fungi; phylum Ascomycota; class Sordariomycetes; order Hypocreales; family Nectriaceae; genus Fusarium; species Fusarium sp. FL617. Next base: position 1,278,356 of record JAREIL010000012.1, on the reverse strand, counting down.
TGGAAGTGGCCTACAACGCAATCCTTCTGTTAGCTAGAGCTGTTCTCTCCTATAGTTCATCCCTATGTCCTAAATACTCAATCCCTCCCACTTTGGCTCTTGCGGCGGCTTCTAATTGCCGAGGATAAGAAGCTAAATGGTTCCGGGTTGTTGTATTTGTGACGGGGTCATCCGCATGTCGCTTTTGTGGAAGAAGCAAGGCAATGCACCCACCATTGTGATTAAGTCGTAAAGTGTTTGGGTATAATGTGGAGGAGAGTCGTAGAGTCGTAATTGGAGAAGAAGTAAACAAGGAGAAGAGTTCGGCTTGGTTGTTTAATGGAGTTCAAATCGGGGGTGGACCTCGTCTCTTCCAACAGCTTCCAGAAGAAGGTCAGCAATTTTTTCCCCCAAGCTCCCCCTCGGCCCTTGATTTCCCCGGTTCCGAAAATCGGCACTGCACCTCCGATTCCCGTCCTAAAGCGGTACTTGATGCCGAATAAGCCCGTCAGCTATCTAGATGAAGTTCCAAAGGCATGTTGAGACAGTATTATGATCTTTTAACTCAGCTACATCGTCTTCTCTTACTCGCTGACTACCTAAGCTGGATACTCCCATATCAATGTTTCATCAATGTGACTCAACGTACGCTATTACATAGGTACTCTTTACAATTGCTGATCCGCCATCTATCTGTCGTCAATCATCATGCGCAATACAAACAAATACGCTTCCAACCAGGCCTCCAATTTATACCCTTCAGTTGCTCTCAAACGCCAAAGTCAGGCAATCATGCCTGGAATATTCAATGCTGTATTGTAGCTGTGGTCCGATCATAGGACGTTATCACTTCTTCTCCGGCTGCTGATTGGCTGGCGGTTCCAAGATGTGAGTGTGATTCTCAGCAGGAACGACCTCGCCATGGTCGAATTGCTGGCAAATGACTGTATCAGCAACCCAAGGTTCCTGAAGAATTTCATCCATTCGAGCTCGCGTCTTGGCGTTGAGGTCAAGCATCCTGCTAATGATATGCCTGCTCTCCCTAGGCAGGAGACGCAGAATACGCCATGGGCCCCGGATGACTTCTTTCTTCTCTCCTGTAGCGGGTGCCTTCGAATCGGTCGTAGCACTAGTCTGAGTCGAGGCTCCCTCTTCCTTTCGGTCGTGATGGTGATTCTTGGTTTCATCCTCGGCCAAGAAATCCCTTGCCGGCGTGGTGGTCAGGTCATTGGTCGACTTGGAAGGCACAATTAGTTTCCTGGGATCATGTCCTGGAGTCGGGTCTGCTGCGAATAGTTTAAAAGAATTATCCGTCATTCGTGGCACCTTCCAAGGGAATCGGCGGAGAGTCATGCAGCAGAAGATAATAGCCAGAGACCAAATATCCACAGCTACTGCATCATATTCCTTAGAGTCGTAGACCTCTGGTGCAAGATAAGGATCGGAACCCACGATACCTAAAGCAAGTTAATCGGTGTTCTTACCCTCGCTCTGCGTAGCAACATACCTTTAGCTGGTACAGTGTCAGTCTCAAAGGGGTATTTGAACACATGAGCACTCCCGAAATCAATAATCTTCATGATACCCTTACTGCTCACAACCACGTTATCCAGCTTCAGGTCGCGATGTGCAAGACCCACGCTATGCAGATAAGTCACGCCATTGAGAATCTGAAGGAAGCAGCACGTTATCTCTTCCCGAGACATCCGACCGGTCATAACGATTGCGAAGAGATCAAATGGCGCATATTCCATCACTTCGTACCATCGTCCCTTTTCTTGAAGGATGTCCAGTGTTTCAATGATGTTGCCGTGGTGAAGAGTCGACCCAACACAGAATTCAGCCGTTACCTTCTTGTTGTACTCCTTCTCGGTTTCGTATGTATGCCTTGCACGAAACTCCTTGACAGCAAACACCGTGCCGTCATCCTTGCGCTTCATCAATCTGACCGAACCACCGGCGCCCGATCCCAGAAACTTGCCGAGCTTTCCGTATTTGGAAGACAGCCCATGATCGTCTCCAAAAGGTAGCTGCTGGGTTGATTTGGCAGCCGGGGGTGTTTTGTTGCCAGGTTTAATCGATGGTGCTTTGATTGATGGTGCTGGTGAAGAGTCCCTTTTCTTGTTGTGGTGTCCGCCTTTTCGGAAGAACCTCTTCAAGTCGGCCATTGAGCCATGTCCAGGGTGGAGATTGCCAGTAGTGACACTATCGTTAGGTGCGAGCTCCTCGGAGCTATTCCTTGCACTACCAAAGATTGAAGATCCGCGCTTGTCGCTTAGGTTTGATTTGGATCCATGGGGAGAGCTATGCTTCTTCTTACGGGAGAAAATGAACCTAGGATCAATTGAATGTTTTGTAGTGTGTGCTGCGGGAGCGGGTCGACGGCCTTTGGCGTAGGGATCATTGATGTCACCGCCAGGGGTGAATGGTTTGGAGTAGAAGTTGGACGCTGAGCTTCGAGAAGGACTAGACTCTCGAGAAGCAGGCACCGATCCTGTAGTGCCTCCAAACATGCCTCGGCGATGGGACTGGTGCTGCTCCTCGGCAGACGATGCCCTACGAACCGCATGATCCGAAGCAGCTCGCGGAGCAGAAGGCCTCCTATCGGGAGCTGGTGAGGTCTTTTCGTGGGAAGACGATGGTTGTGGGGTGATAATTGGAGGTTCATTCGCTTTCGATCCTTCCCTAGACTTCCTATCCGAACTAGCCTGGCCGGATCCCGCGGGAGTAAGGGGAGGAGACGCCAGCGCAGAGAGTCGAGGACTGCCATGTGGGGATTGGAAGCTGGCAGAGGTGGGTGTGGGCAGTCTCGTAGACTGGCCGGATTCATCTTCGTTTGATGGAACCTACGATGACATCAGTTAGCGTCAGTAGTAGAACCTTGAGTTGTGGCAAGGTATTTGGAGCTCTGGCAAGAATAACAAAACACTTGATTGCCAGAAACAATGTAACAGCCACAAAAACGTCGTGAACAGAACAAAAACGACGATGCAGAGGTGGGCTAGAAATAAATCGCATATGAACAGGACATACTCTGGAAGGCGGAAGCGAGAAGGCCTCGAATTGGCAGTTGTTCAGGCGTAGTTCTTGAAGAGGACGACCGTGAAGTGACTTTGTAAATGCTTTGAGCTGGTCGGCAGTGACTTCCGTAAAAGGGCTCGCCTGGTCCTCGTCGTGTTCTGCGTTCGCTGATTCCGGTTCGACGGCAGTAGGTTGGGTGGGTGAAATCTCCTGAACGGCGGCAGAGAAACGGACGCCGGAAGCATCTTCTGGAGTATCATCCTTGACTCCGAGGACCTCTTGAGGTTTCTGAGAAGGTTCTGAAGCTTCCAAGACAGCGGGTTGTTAGCGATTATACTCAACTGGAGTTTCGCAAGGTACTCTCGGCGCACAGAGTAGACGATCGAGGTGGGGCAGAGTAGACTCGGCATGACCGGGTAATAGGCTTACCAGAGGCGCCCTGGGAGCGAGGAAGCTCCTCGGGGGGATTTGGAGATGCCATCGGGCTGAAAATCGATGCTGGTGATGGGCTGTGTTCCAAAAACCTAACAAGCAAACGAAGGTAGCAATATGGGGAGGGTTGTGAGAAGAAGCGAAACGGAGCAAGAGTTGCGACAACGATGATAAAAGAGGATGGCCCGCGCCGGTGCTGGTGGGGGTCCCACTTATTGAGGTTCTCCCCTTCTCGTCGTTTCTGGGTGTCTAAGAAGACTCTTTGCGGGTGCTAGAAGCACACTAGAGGTGCGCTAAAGTGTCTCTTCGCAGTTGACGATTACTTAGAACTCCCAAATAATGGCTAGATCTCTACTTGATGATTCGCACACGGTCTCTAGAACATCTGCAACTTTGGTTCGTACCTATGACCCAGATAATGATGATCTTCTAATCTTTGTTCCCAACAAAAAGATTCACTACCGTCAGTTACCTATCCCAGTCGCAGGTAGCTCAACTCAAGTGATCCAGTAAGCACCAGGTAGTATGTACCTTGACTTACGAAGCTCTCCCTGCAAAGCCCATGGCCCCAGCGTCACTAGACAGGGCTCCTTGTAGGGAAAAGAAAAAAAAAATTCAGTGTCTGGAATCCGAATAATGGGAACAGCATTCGTGTGTAATCAGTCTTGCCGTGCATTGGATTGCAGAATAGCTTCCTCGTTGGGTTGGCGACTATGACTCAACTCCTTACATTGAGAGTGCCACAAGCAGCTGGGTGTGCACTAATACTGCAAAGGCTTGAAGAGGACGGGAAGTTTTCCGCAACTTCTAGTTATACTCAGATCCGTGAATAGGATCCCCCTGTCAATATCATCGATTTGTCCCGATTTGGTTTCTCACTCAGCTCTGGTTCCCTGGCCGACTCTTAAAGAGTAACGCATTGATGCGTAGCATCGCATAGACAGGCACGGTTAACTTGATTGAAAAGACGCAAAAGACTTTAAGCTGCTCTCCAGTACCTAATACTGTTTTTAGCCGTCAACATTGTTGCTGTGCCATGTGTAAGCCATCCATGTGTCAGAGTGTCGGCACGAAAACGTGAGACAGGAGGCGTGATAGTGACAGCTGCAATCACCCGCTTCCAGAAACAAAACAAGATTTTCTTTCACCCGTTGAAGCTCCCAGTTCGGGTTGGGCGGAGCTTTCGGCCGGCCGACCGGCCAAGCCTCGGTCGCCTCAAAGCCTCCCGTCTCTAAAATTCTTTCGCCGTCAACCAGTCAAGTCAATGCCAAAAATCATCAACCCCACAAATAGACCAGACGAGCATTTCTATCACTTTGCACTTGTCCAGTGTAAGCGGTAAACCCGTGTCTAGAGCAATCCTGATGAACAATAGAACGCGCAAGCGCTACACTTGGACTTACACGTGTCAAGCAGATGGTCCATGTTAGGTTCTGTCTGCCGTCAGTGGCCAGCTTGAGAGCCCGTATCTGTTAAGGTAAACCGAGAGCCACAAGGTTATCTGGAGTTCGTTTCTTGTACCCATACTCAAGCCAGGAACTAGCTCCAAGACCCGGCCAGGGGAGTTGTCGATCCTTCATTCTGCCCCGAATTGAATTAACGGCCATCTCGGTCCCATTAATTTGTGTGAAACATTCACAAACAGTTCGATTCATGCTCCTCTAGTCCCTTGCTTCTATTTAAAGTCCAATATCCTGCTGGTTCACCTTGTAAATGTGCCTATATGCAATTCATCGAACCAGGGACAAGATAGGAATTATGAACCGATCCATTCGATTTGGCACAGTTGTCATTGGCCCACAAATTACATGATATGTAGAGGCAAGTAGCAGGCTAGGTATACCAGCATAACACTCAAAATGACTTCATCTCTTCCCAATTACGAGAGCTTCTGCAAGCCACGCGTACTGTGGACGAGCGATTCGCCAAGCACGTGAAGGGCATCAATTAAATGCACCCAAAGGCTGATAATGCGTCAACAAAGCCAGAGAATTGCTACTTCAAGGCCAATTCAGCTTCACATGCTTTAGTCTACAACCTCAAGGATCTGGCGTGTGCAACTCGTTGAGCCGATTGAATTCATCGTATCGTACTAAACTTGCCGATAACGGGCTATCTAAACATCACCATGGCAGCTATCAGCATGCAAACACAAGCTATTGCTACTCTTGAGATATACAATTATGACCTCATACCAGTATATTCGCCTTTTGACCGCTGAACGGATGCCATCGTATAATTCTTCCTCTAGTTAGAAGACCTGTCCCTATTCATAACCTATTGTACACGTGCAATATCAGGTTGGAGATTTTGTACAAACCACACGCCTGCGGACTCCACCGCCTCTCAGTTCTAAAGATATACCCTTAAGGCACCACTTCGATGCCTATCGACTTGCATTGATAAATGATTGATGATACAAGTCCCTTTAGCTCTAGACCCGAGAGTCGGAGTTCTGAATGCTTGATCTTTGCAATCTCGTAGACGTGCTTAAGACTGATAGTTCCCACTGTCTCATGACCGGGTTTTCCAACGCCCTTGCGTTTGCCCTTCTTGCCCACGGGAGCATTACAGGCGTTGAGGAGCAGCCATGAGGTTTGTGGTGTTCGGACGTCAAAGGTGAATGATCGATCGGGGCGGACAGTGACTTGGCAAGGGATCGGTGTACCTGTGACCATATGTGCAGTTCGGGCGTTGAATTCCTGAGTCCAAGTTAGCATATACTCGATATATAGGCTTCTTCGTGTGATTCTGACCTTGCAAAAGTCCATCGACTTGACACCCTTGGAACCAAGAGCAGGACCGACGGGAGGGCTGGGACTAGCCTGTCCAGCTCCCACGATCAGCTTCACGATCTGATTAACGCCTCCGGCGCCCTTCTTAGACATGATTGCGGTTGTGTTGGAATTGGTGGGATCCGGTAATGCGACGATTCAACGTGGATGGTGTTTTGCGAATTGAAGAAATTCAAGAGCCAGTTGCTTTACCGCCTGATTGGCCCACAGCAGTGGTCATAGCATCTCCACAGTCAGGTTGCCCCACTACCCAGACTTTACATCTTGGCTGCATCCTCTCAGAAAAAAAAATCTTGGGAGTCGCATCGTAGAGCCATCTTTTCTTTCTACAAAGAACTTCGAACAGCTACGACAAAATGCCTTCGACACACAAGAAAGAAAAGCCGTGGGATACGGACGACATCGATAAGTGGAAGGTCGATTCTTTCGCTCCCAAAGACAATGTCGGCGGCACGTTTGCTGAAGAGTCCTCTTTCGCGACTCTCTTCCCCAAATACCGAGAAGTCTACCTGAAGGAGGCCTGGCCTTTGGTCACCCGAGCTCTTGAGAAAACTGGAATCGCCTGCACACTCGATTTGGTCGAGGGTTCCATGACCGTCAAGACAACCCGAAAAACTTTTGATCCCGCCGCCATCCTCAACGCACGCGACCTCATCAAGCTGCTAGCACGAAGCGTACCCGCCCCCCAGGCCGTCAAGATCCTCGAAGATGGCATTGCCTGTGATATCATTAAAATCCGAAGTCTAGTCGCAAGCAAGGAAAGATTTGTCAAGCGCCGACAAAGAATACTCGGACCCAACGGCTCAACTCTCAAGGCTCTTGAGCTGCTCACAGAAACATACATCCTGGTCCATGGAAACACAGTATCTGCAATGGGACCTTACAAGGGATTGAAGGAGATGCGACGAGTGGTGGAGGACTGCATGGCCAACATTCACCCCATCTACCACATCAAGGAGCTCATGATCAAGCGTGAGCTCGCAAAGGACCCTGAACTCGCCAACGAGAGCTGGGATCGCTTCCTCCCCAACTTCAAGAAGAAGACACTCAGCCAACGACGTGTCCCCCACAAGGTTACCGACAAGGCCAAGAAGGTCTACACACCATTCCCTCCCGCTCCCGAGAAGAGCAAGGTCGACAAGCAAATCGAGACTGGCGAGTACTTTTTGGGCAAGGTAGGAAAGGAACGTGCTGTTCAGGAGGAGCGCAAGGAGAAGCAGAACAAGCGGAAGGAGGAGAAGGCCAAGGAGCGCGAGGCCGAGTTTGTCCCACCGGAAGAGGGCGGTCGCCCCAAGAAGAAGCGCAAGAAGACAGAGGAGTAAATAGAGGGAGCTCTTGGTACTACATGTTGCGTGGATGGGCAACTGGTGTGAGTTGTACCAATACCACGTACAGGCTCTCGAGGTGTATGATACCCTGAAAAATTACTTGGCGTTCTTCATGTCTCTATTTAAGGATTTATAGCTGAGAAAATTGTGATTTCAACTGCTGACCCTACCTACTTTGCCAAATGTGTTTCGTACTTGTCGCAGTGATTACCTACAGCTTTGATGACGCATCGCTTCCTGAATCCCATTCGATTACCAGCTTACCAAATTGCTTACCCTCGTCCATATCCGAAAAGAGTCCGTCAATTCCTTGAATATTGTCCAGTCCCTTGACCGTTCTGCTGATAATCGGTCGAATCTTCTTCTCATTTACAAAGGCAATCATGTCGCGAAACTCCTTACGAGAGCCCATCGTCGACCCTTTGAGCTCGATGTTTTGAAGATTCGCGGCCATCAACCAATCCATCTTGGGAGCAACTGTCATGCCGTACTGCACGATAACTCCACCAGCTTTAAGCAGGCGAACAGTCTTGCTTACGATTTCGCCGCCTGCGCCATCAATCACTGCATCTAGATATGGCCTGTCGGCTGGCAGCTGTGCTTTGAGCTTCTTGTCCCACGCCGCGTTCTTGTAGATGACGCCGCCGCGGGCGCCCATGTCTCTGGCCTTGGCAAGCTTTGCTTCGTCACCGGATGTGACGAATACGTTACAGCCCTTTGCTACGGCAAACTGAAGCACCTGCAGTGCAACACCGCCGCCAATGCCTGTGAGAAGCACGTTTGCGCCAGGAAATGCGGCATTACTCTTGGTGACTAGAGCACGCCAGCCAGTGACGCCAACAAGAGGCAGAGCAGCGCCCTCAGCGGGTGTGAGGTGTTCAGGTGCGGGCTCGACTTCTTCTTCTGATACTACGATGTAGTCTTGGGCAGCACCGACTTCGGTGAGCTTAGAGCCGCCAGTGACTGCGAATTTGCGGCTGTCCTCTGGCGCGGCAGGGTCTGATTCCCATCCGCGCATGGGAGTGAGAATGACGGGCTTGTTGAGGAGGTTCTGCCGGGTGACATTGGCCCCGACAGCGACAACAGTGCCATAACCATCAGCTAGCATTGGGTTGGTGAATGAGATGGCTGGGTAGAGATGGCGGCGCATGAACAAGTCCCGATGATTGAGGGCCGCCGCGGAGAGGTTAACCAAGACCTCACTTGGGCCCGGCGTTGGCTTTGGCACTTGTTTGATTTGAATTCTATTTGTTATCAGTAAGTGACTGTTTATCTATTTTGATAGAGGCCTGTTCTAACGGATAATAGACCTTTCCAGGCTTGGCACCTTCAGTCTGCTGTAGGGTGAGAGCTCGAGGCATGATTGCTGCTGTGATGTCACCGGTTATTGTTGTGAAGAAAGACTGAGACAAATGAGGAACAGTCTGTAATGTGTTAAAGTATTCTTGATCTCGGCTATTTTTGAGCCGATTGACAGTTCTGATAAGTTGGATACCGGTACCGGTAGTTCGGTTCATGAGGAGGTAAAGATCCAATAGCCACGGCCCCGCATGGTTGACCTCGGCTGTGGAGGACGAACACCCTTCGATGATGCAAGAGATGGAACTTGATAACTAATACAATTTCTAGAATTCAACCACTACTAACTAATTGATATCTTGGTCTTGGCCTTGATAACTTCACGCTAGATGCCATAGAGGTCTTAAGTCTATCTGCAGTACGCTTGCCCAATGCTTCCAACGTTCCCACACTGAGTATCTCGAGCATGCTAATCTCGAAACCAAAGGTGGGCTTCCACCAACCCCGTAGCTCAATAGCGACCAAAGAGTCAAGTCCCATATCAGCAGTGCTCATACTGATATCCATGGGCCCAGATCGACGTCCCCAGCCAGAAGCAAGCTCGCCAGCTTCTTGCCAATCTCCAACGCGAGTATGTTGAAAGACTCCTGAGATTTGAGAATGCTGGGACCCTTCTTGATTGAGGAGAGGAAAGAGCGGAGACCATCGTCTGCCAGGGCACTATCGCTGTGATCGCTGTGACCGCGGCCAATGTTGTGCTATGCTGCGATTCTTACATCCTTGCTCAGATGTGTGCTGCTCTCTGCACTTCACCAAGAAGGAATGCATCACCGTAGTCCTGTCCGGAGACAGGCGTAAAGGCAAGGTTGTGCGCTTCTACCAACTTCTTCTCTTAACAGGGCGCCATCCGGTACCTCCATCTTTCAAAGCAAGTCCTGGTTCTCGACAAGATAGCCAACGCTCTCCCCCATGGCTCCAAGGTCGAGGGAAGTGCATGGCAGTCCCATTCCAGCTCGATACCGTGCAAAAGCATCGAGGAAAGTATTAGCGCTGGCATAGTTGGCTTGGCCGACTTGGCCCCGAATTTCAGACATAGAGCTGAAGAGGAGGAAGAAGTCGAGTTGGCACTTAGCTGCCAGAGAGGCGCTGTGGAGGTTCCAAGTGCCTTCAACCTTGGGTCGAGTGGTAGTCTCCCACTCGTGGAAGGTCATATCTCCAGACATGCAGTCTCGGAGCACCATAGACATCTGGATGATACCCTTGAGAGGCGCAACAACTCCACCAATGGCGTGAACGACATCGTCGGCATTGGTGACATCTCCACGTACCATCTGTATAGAGCATCCCATGCTTTCTATTTCCCGTCTGAACTGGTCATCGTGAGAGCCACTGCCAGCGTTGTGGGATAGGTATGTCAGATTACGAGCGCCTCGCTCGACCATCCAGACGGAATTGGCACGACCCAAGCCACTCAAACCTCCCACGAGCAGGTATGATGCTTCGTCATCAAGTTCGAGGTTGGATTTCTTGGCGACCTGGACAGGGCCAATCGTAGGCACACCAGCAGCATCTCGAATCTAAAGAACGATTTTACTCACGTGCATTCTTTATCGTATATGTCTGAAAGCATCCAAGGCAGCAGAGCCAGGGAACACCTGATCAACACGAATTGGCTCAAGGATTCGCCTAGAGAAGCAGTCCAGAATGAAGCGTAAAAGACTTCATGGGAGGTTGAGCCAACGTTGACCTCTTTCGACACTGTCAAAGTTACTGTGGTTTCTACTTGGTGAGAACGTCTGGTAGGATGCGTTCAGCCAGAAAGCGTTAACGTTGATGAGCTCCGCCAGTTTATGAAGGAGCGTTATGACCCTTTCATCATCCTGGATATCATCTTGGTCTTGGACTCATTTCCCCTTCGACCCAACAGAAAGACAGATCGGGGCGCTCTCAAAAAGCCACTGGATGAGAGTCAAAGTGAAATGCAGCAGCTCATGAATGGTGAGCAGAAACCAAACTTAACGTACGACATATTACGAATAGCTGTCTCTTAAATCTTGCGCATTCTCGTTGAGCAGCTTGATGAGACATCGGCGTTTAAAAAAAAAAGGTGGAAACTCACTGACGGCTCTCAAACCTACAGGTTTGTCAAACAAGATGGGTTCTTGAGTCAACTCAGCCAATGTCGACTTGGCATGGGTGGACAAAATGAGCGGGATTCCTGGCAGGTTATTGAGTGAATGGGTGAACTCAACGGAGGGGACTCTGATCGAAAAGTCTTTTGATGTGAGAGACAATTACCTAGTACAATCAAAGATTGTGAACACGAAAGAATTGGTATCATTCATGCGCCGGCATATCATCCAATTATAAATCATGGCGCAAATATACCATTTACTCTTTATGATAGCCATTGATACCTAGGTATATATATATAACTTCAAGTGATAACTGATACAATCGGCTCTTTTCCCTATAAAATGTGCATGGTCCATTCTAATAAAAATGAACAATCTCTTACCAGGTTCGAAAGCCCATCACTTAGATCTAGCTGGATGGCATAAGTTTCCCCAATGCTGACGCTAGACCGGGCCATCGGTCATCGGAAGCGGGCCTAGCCGCCAGGAATTTCTCCATGCCCGATTTACAAGGAAACTTCAAGTATTAAATTATAATCTTTCAGATATACCTCACTATTTCCTCTAATGTTTATGTTCTGAGCATTTTAGCTTTTATCTTTGCAGAAAAGTCGCAGTCACGGCATAAGACTGACTCTACTTTAAACTTCCCCTGCTGACCGACGCTCCGAGAACCGGCATCAAATCCCCTAAAATCAACGAATCATCAAATTGACTCTGAAAACACGAGACAAGCATTGAGGAAATTTCTGGATGGCGGCATTATTCTCAGGTGCCGTTTATGGTGCCTCGACCGTAGCGGCAGGCGTTTATTTGCCTTCGACGATTATCAATCAGTTCAAATTCCAGGATTGGCATATGCTGCAAACCTCTCTTGGTGCCGTTGCAAGCAGCGCGTAAGTAGCACCCTATCTTACAAGGGTCCCAAACACAACTGACATTGTACAAAAGTATCATATACAAAGTTGCTGAGCGTCTTGGTTATGTAAACCTCAAGCCTAGAAGTTCCTCTCCCATTGGACTCTTTGGGCAGTATGACGGCAACGTCCTTGGTGGATTCCTCCTCGGTGCTGGCATGGCTCTTTCAGGGTCTTGTCCAGGTACACTATTCGCACAAGTTGGAGCTGGTCTACGGACCGGTTTCTACACCCTTGGTGGAGCTATTGTTGGCGGAATTGCCTACACGGGCTATGTCGCGCAGGCAGCCAAAGCCCAAAGAGAGAAGGCAAACGTGAAACCTGAGACAGTGACTCTTGATGAGAACCTCGGGATCTCCAAAGACGCAACGGTAGCTCTCTTTGAGAGTGTCTGTCTGTCAGCTATTGCTGCTTCCGTCGTATACACTACTGGTTCAGACTGGACGGTTTTCTCAGCTGGTGGTGGTCTTTTTATCGGGTTCTCCCAGTTCTTCTCTATCCTCATCCGCCGCTCTATGCTTGGTATCTCAGGCTCATATGAAGAGGTTGGTAATCACTTCTGGTGGCTCACAAGAGGTGCTTCTTGGCCAAGCAGTCGTCAGAACACGCTGTTCGCCACGGGCATGACATCGGGTGCTTGGGCTATCACCAGAATTTTCCCTTCTTTCCTTCATGACTCTGTCGCTGAGACTCAGCCGTGGCTCGCTACCCTTGGTGGCTTTCTGATGATTGTGGGCTCAAGACTGGCGGGAGGATGTCCTTCTGGACATGGTGTTAGTGGGCTGTCCTTGATGTCGACGTCAAGCCTCGTTACGATGAGCACTGCGTTTGCTGCAGGAAGCTTGATTGCCCCTTTAGTTCACTAAATGATGCATGCAATTGTCTATGTGTCATACAAAGGATCGAGTGTTTATGTCGCTTCTATAGACTGCCTGGGAATCCTGAACTGGACTCAAAAAATTCGGGCCCTAATCATCCTTTTTTCCACATCCTGTTCTCGCAGTGACTTCAATCTCTATCTTCATCTCGTCTCTCATCAGCCCCGACTGCACCATCGTCGCCGCAGGACGAACATCCCCAAACCACTTCTGCAACACTGGCCACGTCTTTGGGAAGTCATCGCGGTCAGGCAGGATATATCTGACACGAACAACATCAGATACTGAAGCACCGGCATCTTTTAGTGCAGCAGCGATGTTGGTCATGGTCTGGTCCGCTTGCTCAGCAACATCGGAAGATATTTGTCCGGTTTTGTAGTTATAGCTGCGATTTGTTAGGCCCATAAATACTGGTTTACTTTCAAAGACAAGAGGAGACAAGACTACCCGGTTGTTCCACTAACAAAAACCCAATCGCCGGTGATGACGGCTCGTGAGTAGCCGATTTGAGCTTCAAAGGCAGAGCCGGAGCTGATGTTTTGACGGGAAGTCATTGAAAAGAGGATGATGTGTCGAGAATGATATATGGTCATATGTAAGGCCAATGTAAAGAAGATAAGAAAGACGAAGTTGAACAGAAGGTGAGAAGCAGAAAGCGTGTCGTGACTGTTTAGCCGCCGTGAGTCACTTATACCATTCTTACCTATCTATTGATGTGGGGTAGGGTGCCGCGACTCGTACTCTACCAAATCGGGCTCATGAGTCTCGTCTAAGAATGTGAAGCTCGATAAGTAGAACGAACAAAAATGTTGCTTCGTATTAGAGTGACCGCTCATGTGCCGATTGTTTAGTGAGATCCAAGGCGGAACGAGAAACTCGAGCTTGTCCATCGCCAAGAAATGTCTATCTTAATCAATAGGCGAGTCCAGCTAGCACAGCCGATTTATTCGTACAAGTGGGCGTTATCTGATAGAGAGGCCTGGTGATAATTCTAACGCCGGTTTTCATCATAATGTACATATTTTACATCACGCATAAATATCCATGAACCACATTAGCTAGTCAGCTCCTTGACCATCTTAGCCAACTCCTTCCTGTCAACGTCCTTACCCTCAAGGGCACCAGATAATCGCTTCATGACATCGCCCATGGCAGACTTGGCCTGAACACCAGCGGCCTTTGAAGCCTCAACAGCATCCTGCACCAGGGCCTTGAGTTGAGCCTCAGTCAGGCTCTCAACGCCGCTGTTGGCAATGTACTCTTCCAGCACCTTGATCTGCTCCTCCTCCTTCTGAACGAGGTCTTCGCGGTTGGCGGCCTTGGCCTCGGCGGCAGCATCGGCAGAACTCTTCTGGATCTTGCGAATCAGAGCAACGAGCTGGACATCGGTCTTGATGGGAGTAGAGGTCTTGGAGGCGTTGAGGTTGGCGGACATAATTGCTCGGAGAACGGTCAGACGAGGGGCATCCTTGGCGCGCATAGCTGTCTTGAGATCAGCCTTAAGCTTGGAGAGCAGCGGAGGGGGCGCATCGTCGGTGGATGTTGAGTAAAAGCGGCAGACGGAGACTCGGTTAATGGGCTGGCGGAAGGCAGGCTGCGACATGCGCAGGGCACGGACAAGTTGAATAGATTGTTTGGCAGCCATTTTGATGGATGTGAAGAAACCGGGAAGTTTTGTTGGTGTAGAGAGTGGACAGGCTTGAAGATCACAAGTTTCGAGTTTCTGCAGAGAGCTCAAGCAAGCATCAGACGAGACGGGAGCTCAAAATTTCCAAAGCAGGGCGTTTTGTGGCGCCAATTGACGGTTGTGATTTGTCTGCCGGTTGAGGTGGGCTTGGCGGTGTGCAACAGCCCCGTAAGCTCCAGCTTGTAATGGAGGGTGAAGGTACTGGCCCTAGACTGCCAGCCAGCCAACCCAGTTATACTCAACAAATGCAAGATAACGCATGCCTGGACGGCTGGAGTAATTATTATGGGATATCATCTCCCGGCATAAAAGTTTCAAGATGAGATTGGATGAACACGTACAGTAACCAATGTTCCTCAAGCTGATTCATTGATCCATTTCACTAGGAACGACTTGATAGTCGACTGCTCACTATAAAGCTGGCCTAGACATTCATCCTATTTCTTCTAAGCATGTAGTAGTCATGCTGGCCATGATGTCTTTCATTTCATCATAAGCCTTCCCCTGGTAAGTAACATTTAGTCTGACTTTTCCCCGGTCTGTCTCGTTGCGATTGACGTCTTCTTACAAGGCCTCGGTGACGCTAAATCACCTGATCATTGGTGAACGCTCGCCTATTCCTACCTAGACAAGGGTCGGGGGCTAGGGGGGATGATCCCGTTGCTATTGCATTCCGCT
Organism: Fusarium sp. FL617; assembly: GCA_030142105.1. Taxonomy (NCBI): domain Eukaryota; kingdom Fungi; phylum Ascomycota; class Sordariomycetes; order Hypocreales; family Nectriaceae; genus Fusarium; species Fusarium sp. FL617. The sequence goes on along the minus strand of JAREIL010000012.1, from coordinate 1,263,207 downwards.
AGCTGTAGGATTGCGCACTAGCTTCACCAACCAAGGGGATAAACCAAGAAGAGGCTCCAATGTTCAACGCTGTGGATGTCGACCAACCTTTCTGTTTAGAAGTGAGTTCTCTTGGGACGAAGATGGCTACTGAGTTGAGGTATGTAAGTATGGGAGCTAAGGTCAGCTGCTACGAATGGAGCTCTCCATTTATGCCTTGGAACTAGTTCCTCTCCCCGGGTCGCGTAGTGGTGGAGATGGGGAGATGAACTCATCGGTAGTTCAACCGAGGCACTCGAACGAGGATTAAGTACCTTGTAAGAAGATGGTGATCTTGTAGATATCTTACAGGCTATCGTGTCGATCCGCAAAGATTGGACGAAGAATGCTTGCACGCATCTACGCACAGCCATCTCCTCCATATCCCGTTGCCGTCTTGTCCTCCACGCCTTGATATTGCATAGTCTCTAGTCTGTGTGCGGCCGCTCGTAGCAAACTCTCTTACACATCGGTCCCAGCCAGTCGGTACCGAGGGTCCATTGACCAGTCGATTACGAGTCACTCCCTGGAATTTACAACAAGGGATGAGCAGCCACTTCATGGATGTTGGTTGGTACTAGCTACTAGCTGGCACTTCTCTCTAAAGTCTGAGCACCTGCTCTTCCCCGGTGTCTTTCGTTCTTCCACCTTTAAAGTTATGGGCAGGCTGTGCTTGCCGTGTTTGGTATCAAATCCAGGGTTTTCCATCGCACCTTCCTCCGTTATCCACTCAATGGCGCGCCGCTACCGCTTGCCTTGTCAGCCAACAAAACCTTGTTTTGACCACATGGATAGTACAATAGCATCTTCCTTCGTCTTCTTTCTTATCCATGCCGACCGCTCTCTTTTAATTCCTTCATGAAAGGCCTTGAAGGCGCATTTGGCTTTGGTCCTGTCTGTCGGCAGTCGCACACCTATCCCCACGCACTAATCTCTGCGCGTTTCAACAATAACCCCACGAACTCTCAAAAGTTTCTTGTTGTGCTTCCAAAAGCCTGTCATCGACGTGGTTTCTTGCCAATACAGACATAGCTGTCATATCCCCCGTTAAAACTGTAAAGGGAGGACGAAAGAGTTTGGCTTACTTACATGGGAAAGTACGCCTACCAGCAGTCATCAAGCCATCCGTGTTAGGTCTCTAACATCCAATTGACTGTCACGACAGAGAGACTATGGGGGACTTACCTTAAAAGCCGGATTGTTGGCCTCGCTCCTCGCTTGGGCGACCAACAGCTGGAAGTCGTTGAAGGACATTCTGCCCAACATTTAGCCAAACAATACTCCCCAGTCGATTCTCGCCGACATACCCGAGAAACTGCGTGAAAGGGTATAGCGCCAACGAATATAACAGTTGGCTCACATTGTCGCTATTCGCCCAACCAATTTCATAATCTCGAGCGTCTAGATCACGATTAGCCTTAGTCCCCACGATTACAACAGTCATGACAGCCTACTACTCGACCAGGCACACATCGGTAACGTCAAGAGCCGCGACTCGACTTCAGTAAAGCCTGCGCTTTCCATCCAATTGGCTAATTTCAACGGTGCTCGGGGGTCTTTGTACGGTTGTTGGCTGCTCAAATAATGGCTGGACCACTGTGATAAAGCGTGGTCTAATGATCATGGTCACTATGGGTAGCCCTCTCCTTGTTAGAGGAAATAGGGGACTTGCCTCTGGTTAATGTCCCATTATCAGATTGTGCGTTGAAGTATACCTCGACCATCTGACACCAGCCTCCGGGCTTCAATACCCGGAAAATATCTCGAATATAACTTCGCCATCGATTCGCATGGATTCCGCCCGCTACCATTTGACTATGGACAATGTCGAAGTGATTTGACCGAAACGTGAACCTATGCCGTACTACGGTTAGTGTTCGCTCAGTCTTTGGATCTTTCTGCGATACTTACCTCCCATTAAGATCATCAACCTGGAGCTCCATATTGTCGGGGGGGTTCTCTGGAATCATATGCGGGCTTATATCAATGCCAAGAACCTACGCAGAACAATCAGCCAGCTGTAACTTCTTTAACCCAAGCATTCATGGTTTGCCATCTACAAAGCTTTGGGCCATAGAGTTCAAGTGCTCTCGCGATGACCAACAGCAATCACACGCTCTCGCGAGGCAGTGACAGATGTTCAGGACATAAGCAAATCCTAACACCTTGTACTTCACGATGGAGTGGTGCATCGAGTTCTTTGAACCTGGACGGTTTACAGAAATGGCGTCTGCAGGGAAAGGCTGGGCAGTGAACCGTGGAAGACTCACCTCGGCGTCAGGATATTGTGCAGCGACTTCCATGGCCCAGTCTCCAGATCCGCAACCACAGTCAAGTATCCTTCGAGGTGTCCTCGTGGGGGGAAATATTAGTCGTCCGTCGAAGAGCCTGCTGAGAACCCCGTGCATTGTCTCGAGGCGAGAGATTTCGTCCTGTTCAGATAAGTTACGTTCCGTTGACCGCTTTGTACTGACTAGAAAACCATCCTTACCTCATCGACCGGTGCAAAATAAGTGCCGTTTGTCACTGCGTAATGTTGATAAGTGCGTCCATAATGTTCAACTATCTCGGTAAACGTCTCGTCAAGGGGTACGGTCCCGTCCCTTTACATGGTGGTTTAGCAAATCTTCCATGTTTAGTAGCTCTGGCTGTCTTACTCGGCTTCCATTTTCCTTAGGATGGGATCTTCGGGCTGAAATAACACCTGAAAGCTACAAGCGTGTTGCAAATTTGCTCAGAAGACGAAAAGAATACGAACAAGATTCTCCCGTTCCAAAGAGGATTTCAGACCACTGCCAGACGTTAGGGAAACAGGTGGTACCTAATGCGTGGCCCTAGTCCGCACGTTAAGAGCCACTCTGGTGCCAGGATGTAGAGCCCAAAGACGTATAAGGATGCAGTGGCTCTGGCATATAGCGGCTTTACGTACCATTCACAAGCGCAACAGGGCTTCTCGAAGAATGCGGAGATGATCTGGCGAATAGTCGAAACACGAGCTGGGAAAGTATTGCTTCCCGAGGTTCTAGTGCCGATCTTTCGGCTTCTCAGAGCTCTACCTTTCTACTTGCATCGACCCTAGCAGTAAGGTACAGCGACAAACCTACCGCTGAGAGCTGCTTCTACGACTGCAATGTTTCAACAACTAGACGCCGAGGCTGAAGTACAGGATCTAAAGCAAGAGTCCTTTGTGTCTGGGCGAAATGGCGCAAGGCTGGCTGTCTTGGCTCTTGATGACAACTGGAAACTCGGGCTCGAAACGTCACCAGTTGACGTTTATCAGGATGGATAGTTATCGGTACTGTTACGAAGACCTCCGGCAAGAAAGCGGTCGCCAATGGACGGACGAAAATGGAACAAACTAGCTGGGATACCTCTGATTGCCTCATCGACATCCCGTTCTATGGCCCCATGCTCTGGACGACGACACTGGTTCCACTCGAAGTGGAGGGGTTGGTTTGCCGCATGTCTTGAAATGCTTCTGGTCGACCACTGTACTCCGTACATGTGCAGCGTTTGGAGGGTGTCGTTCTCGTCTCGCCCCATTAGAGCCATCCAATGGGTCCATTCTATACCGAGGGAATGCTTCCCACCATCTCAAAATCAGGCACCCGGTTGTCGGGAATTCTGCAGACCCCATGGATGGCTTGAAGCTATGAGGGGTGGCGCCCAATGACTACGGACCGTTTCATGTCGAAGGTGAGGCTGTTCTCCCCCAACGCCGGCAGCGATGATCAACTAGGCAAAGAAGATACTGTGGGAGCTCTAACCTGCGCTCTGTGTGACGGTGTTTCCGGTGTTCAAAGCAGGATCATGGTCACACAAAGAGACTTGCTTGGGGCACAGTCCAATGGCAAGCCATGTCAATACCGAGGACATGGACTTGGGACCACCTAATGAGAACGGACTACCTAGTAAGCTTGCCGTGCGACTATCGTCGGAGCTCAATGCTTGCTACACTGGGCAATGGTTGATAACACTGGCTTTGCCAGGAAAAGCGTTGTGAGCATGGACCGAGCAAGGGAGAGTCCCTGCTTATTTACCCCATCCTTCCCTTAGAGGCAATTTGAAAATGCCAGGATTCTCAGCGCAAGCGACCAGAACCCACATGTCGGAGCACTACTCCGTATCACCAAAAGGACTCATCGTCGGGCCTCAGTGACAACGAGAACGATCCACCTTCAAGAGTATTGGGCCCTCTCAAACCAGATAAAGAAAGCCCTAGGACCAGGAATTGAAAGCTTCAACTCTTCACCGCCTCGTGTGCCCACAACTGAACCAATCTCCAAGCCGTCAACCAGCAGCAGCGCGATATGCACAGCCTGAAGGCAGGAGATACTAGTGGTAGAGAAAGGTATGAAGGAGGTCTCATGGCCACATTGATGCTGGTAATGGGCCGCTAAGTTGCATCGGGCTGGGTTCTCGCAGCTGGTGTGCATTGTGTGGCCCCCCTTCGGCTGGTCTCTGCACTTGTCTTTTCTCTCAACATCATACGACCTATCAATTTGCGGGCTATCTTCAACCTGAATAGGACAAAAGAACGCCAATCGAAGGAACCAATGTCGCGCCGGGCTCATATGTACCTATCGACGGGCCGCTGCAGGTCGCGGAAGTGCAAGTGGTGGGACGTGGGGGAGTCAAGGTCCTTCATGAGCTCATGACACACAGACAAATACTCCTCAAGAGCTCTTCCTGGTCCCTACTCCCGCACCCTCATTGCATATACCTACAGGGGTAGCCTCATCCAGTACATGTTTTTAAGCTGCGTTTTTACAGCAGGTAATCAGAGAAAAGGTATTACAAAGGCTGGGAGGACCTGGTCGGGCACTGTTGATACGCAGAGGTCTAAAAGAAGAAACTCTACCTGATGGAGAGGTAAGAGAGAAGGTGATAACTGGTGAGTCTCGGCTCGCATATTCCTGACACGAGTACTATCTTACCTAGTTACAAATAAACTAGCCAAACGACAAGAAATTGACGGCCGCTCCAGACGTTATGTATGACATGCTGCTAGGAAGGATTCGAAACTCGTATAAGATCAACAAGGCGTTACGTGATAATATCGCAACTTATGCCTAAGCGGACTCTGGTAATGCTGCGAAAGTGTCACGCAGACAGCTTCACAGGGTCCAATGGCTCCGTTACCCACAACAAGCCTTTGAACAGCCGCTACGGCCCGCCAACATGGAGTCTGTGGGGAGATAAAGCACCGAGTTCAAGCAAGGCTGCACGGCAGAGGAGGATCGTCGACTAACTACTACCCTTTGTGGCGATGTGGTGAAGCCTCACAAGACAATCCTTACCGCACGGACACACTTAGCCGCGGTTCTCCTCGAGAAATACAAAAGAATGGCCATTAGAGCCCGGGAGAAAACGAGGCTTGTCAAAATGCTCTAAACGGGACCTGTTTCAGTCCCTTGACCAATCAATCGATGGAGAAGAATGCTTGTGCGCTGTCGCTAATGACACAAAGACAGGGGAACCATGTTCCAGCCATGGTTTACCGACCCAAACTCTCGGGTTTTTAACCAGAGAGCCGGTAAAATGGTAGGCTGTTGGTTATGCAATCCAGCACAGCTCGCGGGATCATCACATCATCCACGTCCAATCCAGACAGGGCTTATCCGGTGCAAGCAAGATGGTACAGTACGGCACTTTCAACAGGTGTGGCATACCAATGTCACCCACTGAAGATTGATGGCTGCTATGATGTGACAGCAATGTATCCAAAAAAGAACTGGGGCATTACATTGCTGATGGCTCTTCTATTTTGTGATGATTTATCATAACGACATCTTGATTTTAATCATAACGCGTACGGACCCTCTCTCCCAACAAACCCGAGGCACTACGAAAACAGTACCAGAGCAAAGAAAAAGCAAAAAATTTCAACCACAACATTGAATTGTACTGTACAGCATGACAGGTCAGCTCTTGACCCCGCTCTGTTTGCATGCACCATCGCTTCGCTATTTTCCCACGACTTTATGCAAGTCAGCTTGGATCTTCCGGCTTGGTTGTTCTCTTTTCTCTTTCCTCTGCACCAATGATGCATTGGCTTGCAGTGAGACAAGCAGGTTCGTTCAAAAGGACCATCCATTTTCTCTAATAAGCCAATTCAAGACGCCTTCACCGGTCGCCATCATGCATATAAAGCCCGAATCAGTAACGCGCAACCAAATATTCCAGCAAACTGCATATTGCCCAAGGATGAGGCTGCACGGATGCGACACGTTACCCCTGAGTGTATAAGATTAAGGTGACCCTGACATGGGTTGTAACCTCATGCACTGACGGGTCGGAATGGTTACAACGGGATCATTGTGGCCGTTGAAAAGCTAATGTATCCAATATCCGAGATTCATCGGGGCGCAGACAACAGTCCATATCGTAAAGCAAGCTGGGGCTGCAGCCAAGGTTGAGGAGCTCACCAGCAGGTAAAGACAGGGTTCCTGCTCTTGACTGCCTCGAGACGCTCGACAATGACCTTGCGTTGATTGCCCATTTGACCCTCGGCTGCAGCATATCCGAGGTCGCCTTCCAAGTCGTCTGTATAGTTCTCATGGGAATCACCATAGTACTGCTGTGCAATGGTGTTGCTGTTGCGACGCGCGGCAGCATTGGCGAATGAGTACCGTCGCTGCTGACGCCGCGTCTGTTGGCGCGCGGGCTCATACATGTTGAGCGCACGAACAGGTCCCTGGTAACTGTTCCTAAACCCAGATGCCCGGGGCGCGGGACGCTCGGCCAATTCCCCACCTCGTTGTTGTTGCCCCGCTGGTACCAGGAGATTGGGTTCGCTTGACGGTACTTCGTCTGGTGACGGAGCTGTCTCGCTTGTCGGAGACGCGAGCTCGAACCGACCCGGATGAGGCATATCTGCCGGCGCACTGGCTAGGCCGAGAAGGTCCTCGATTGGAGGATTGCTGGCAGGGACCGAGCTGGCGATGTCGGCCTCATCCATTGATTGACGGACGTGGGGGTTGCGGCGGACTTCCGAAGACGTATTACGCATCGGGACTGCAACAGGTACATCAACTAGATCGTCCCAAACGCAAACTCTTGCTCTGCGAGTGAGTTCGAGAGGACCATGATCCGGAGTCTTGAGCGTCTCAACGACATTCCAAGCCTGACCCTTCATTACAGCAACCTGCTTAGCAAACATGCGCTCTTGGAAGTCGACATCCATCTGAAAAACCCTCTTCAACGCCAGAGTTGTTTGTGTCCACCATGATGTAGATGTGAGGAGAGGCAGAAAGTGGTCTCGAGTCTTCTGAGAAAATGGTCGTCCGATAAGATCGACAGGCAGGAAGAGCCAGCCAAAGGGGAAACTGAAATTCATGTTAGCATATCTTGATAGCAATTTGATAGCCTGTAGGAGTTAAACGCTTACCTTCTCCAAGCATCCGGATGCTTCCAGGGCCACGATAATGAATTATCGATGGCTCCAACGGTGATAGTCGGCTCATTTCCTGCGTATTGCCGACTTGAGGCGCTCATCGGCCGCTGGGTCTTGTAGGAGGGATATGACGCTCGCGTAGCACGGGGCCCTTGTTGAGAAAGATCAACAGGTCGGGGGCCCTCTTCCTCAGCAACTGGTTCCATATTTAACTGGATGGGGTCTGATGCTATCGAGGCCTTGCCTGTCTCCCAATCGACCTTGATCATCCAGTTGTCCAGACCTCGATCCGTATTTCGCATTATGTAGTCGAGGATGACCAGTTTCTCGAGCTCTTCTCGTAGAGATTCTTTCAGATTTTCGGTCCAAATGAAATTATCAGGACCCAAGAGATTCGCTGCTTGGGCAGCTTCTTCGTCATCACTGTTGTATCCGTCATTCGGAGTGGCGTTTCCTGATGGGCGGCAGCTTTCCGTCCATCTCCTCTTCTTCTTGCTCTGGCCGTCGTTTGTCCGGAAGCCTGACCAATACTGATCCGGCCAAGGGTGCTCACGAAGGAAAACGTTGGCGTCCTTGAAACCCTTGAGGAAAACCTGGAAACTGCCGGGCTTCGCAGGGAGAGGCTTCTTCTTGCGGTGGAATTTGCGGCGGTCCCAGAATGGATAATGGAATGATTTCGAGGCAAGCCATACAACATCGGTGTACGGAACAAGGTGTGTTCTTAGTTGGCAATCGAGGACATATGCAGCTGCTTCGCTGACATACGAAAGGTTAGGGATAAGACTGCGAATACTTAGTAACGACACTTTCACCACCAATATGTGGTCAAAACATACCAAGCTCGACCAAAACAGCAAGGGAACAAGTTTCGATGAATCCATTTATTCCACTTGGGGTTTCCTGCTGCGTATGGCTCCTCATCTTTTGGCTTGAACACACCTACAATCTTGCCATCTGCGTTTCGCGCGAAGTAGCTGCCAGAGCTACCCTGGGAAATCATGCTGGGGTGGATTTCTTGTCGAATGGCACTCCGTACGCTATCGACAATGGTCTCAAACTCTGCTTTGGTCATAACACCCTCCTGCTGCCCGGCGATACTCTCAGCAGTAACCGGACGGACACCCTCGGGTGGTTGAAAGACGGAATAGTGAATCTCAAGGCGCTCCTCCTCGCCTACCTGGTTCTTGTTCTTGCGCTTAAAGCGTGATGCAATCTCGTCCGCCCAGCGCTCGAGCCGGGCATTTATAGCCTTGAGATCGACACCGGCGTTGCTTCCAGACCGGTGACGGAACTTTGGCTGTGAAGATGAGGCCAGGGATTTGGGACTGGCCATCCCAGAGCGGTGGCGCGGCTGCGTAACGGTATATCGTGGAGCGCCGGCGGGCTGGAGGGAAGCGTAGGACTGGGAGAGAGGATCCTCGTCCGATTCATCGCTAAAGTCGTCGGCCTGCGCGAGGCGTTCATAGCCTGTTGTCGCGGGTCGTGATTTAGGCATGTTGGCGATGGACGGGATGGCAAGGCGGATGGTGATTTAAGGGGTGTTAAGGGATAAGATTAGGAAGCTGGCAGGGCCATTACCCGCTACAAGTGATGCGAGTTCGTAGATTCAGGTAGTATGGAGGAGGTTCGTTTCGTTAGACGATCGTGACACGCGTTGTCGGAGGTTGAAAGGGGCAGAAGAGGATACGATTATAAATGTATGTGCGTAGCGGAGGCAGGAGACATGTAGGGTTTGGAAAGGAGTAAAGCTCGTGATGAAGGCGAAATAGGTAGCAGGAGAAGAAGAAAAAGTGAGTATCAAGAAGAGAAGCAAACCAACAACAAAGTTCGGATTCACGTTGGCAGTCGCAACCTGAACGCAGCTTGTTGGAAAATGACGATGGTGTCAGTTTGAAGTTGTCATGCTTTCGAGCTTGTGACAGGCCCAAAAACAGCGCCAGGTTGACAGCACCTCCACTATCCACTACCTACCTATGCAGTCTGGAACTGGGGCCGGATTGATTGGTGGATACGTACCCCTGAGAAGCCCGGAACTGGAAGGGGGCTAGGAGGTCATCTAAAAACAACACATGCAACATGCGCAATCAAGATCTATTGGTTAAGAAGCGGCAAATATCATGTTGATCTTTTTGCTGAGGAACGAGCATAAACTTAACAAATTTCCGGATGAACAAATGCGGATATAGCATAGTTAGTGTTCCTATCTTAGCATGAGGTATGTTTATAATCAACGCCTATATTTGTTTATTTGTTTTCTTTCTCAGGGAGATGTTAGCATATTAGCAACTGATTCTTCCGGCCCCGAGTGCCCCGTAAGGACACGGAGCGGACGGACATCCGGAGACTTGAGTCCGCCGAGCAACAAGTCTACCCACCTAATGTTTAAACACGACAAACGAAACTCTAACATTATCATCACGGTATAGACAACCCGACAAATCACAATTCCCATTCCATTTCCCGCATGGTAGCGCAAGCGGGCTTTTTCCCTTTCCCCTGTTGCTTAAACTTTTGGGCTCACGGAATCATTCCACCATGATGAACGTTGGACAGCGTCAATAGAATAGTCTCGGCCCTGATGTTACATTGACTGCATGTTGGCAGCTCGCGCCTCAAAAGAAGCCTCCCGTGAGAGTGCTGTGTTTTAAAGGTTGTCTGATGGGTACTGCCTGAATATCCTTGGCTGAGAGAAAGTCCTGGAGGAATCTTCAAAGAGCGCCACATCGAGGCGAGGTTGCCGGCTGAGCCAACAGCCAACGAGGGTTGCATCTCAAGTGCCCTGGGCGCTAACAAAGTCCTCTGATCGCGTGCAACTGTGGTGGAGGGATTCAGCCCGCCAACCTTGGTCAATCCCCAAGCAAACTGCTGATGATGACGGCTACGAAATGCAATTTCAGTGACCAACTCCTGATGTATTGTCCCGCGTTGAAGCTGTTGATTTCATACGATTTTCTGTTTCTAATGTTTCCCAAAGCGTTGGTAAGATATGATTCACAGGCACAGAGGGCGCATAAGCACGTTTTGTATCTTAGCTGATACGTTAGCTTATACGTCATGATATGCATCGTCATGTCTCGTCGGGTCCAGCTTGGTGATGATCGCCTGGAGGTCAAACATGCTTGTCTGGTCTGGGACTCTGGGGTAGGCTTTTCAACCTTTTCATACCGGCTCTGGACATCTTTCTCCAGGCGTAGTCTCTTGGATGGCACCATTGGAAGAGCCAAGCCAGACCAGTCATACAGTACCAAAAGACAAGACAAAGCCAGATTTTGTCTAGTACGCAGCATGCCTAACGGCCTACTCCGCGCGGGGAAGCAATGGAAGACACCTTGACGCCTTGCCGTGGTGCTGACTTAAAGATCATGCTCTTCAAGGTTCGATCCTGTGGTAGCGGACTACGCAACAGAGTTCAGCGCCGGCAGCCGGCCGATCTTTTGTTACACCACCGTTCAGGTTTGAAGCATACCATAGCATTGCTTTGCTCCGTGAAAACCAGCAGCTAAACAGAGACTTTCAGGGGAGTGAGTAAACAATTACATATACCTTGACCTGGTAAAGACAAGCGAGTAAAAGTGGGAGAGAAATGGAAGCAAAGACCATTCCATCAGATGATTGACTGACCAAACATGAGACGCTTCAATCAATTACTTCCATGGATGTCAGTCAAACAACGGGGGCCATCCCCGGATGTCAATGCCGCACCCCTCCTCCCTCCCTCTCGAATGGATGGATCCATGCTAAACCCTCCCTTGAAGGTTCAATCCCTTGGACTACCATTCCCATTTGTTTGTGCCCCTTTTGGCTTTTTTTATCTTTTCTTGAAACCTACTCATTTATATAAGTGCCGAGGGATGCCCAGAATAATCTTCCACCCTTCGTTACCTTGAGCAGCTGCACAAGACAAAACATACCTAACTTACATGCCGTCGCTGCCACGTCTTCCTGCACTCGACCACCCAGTCGTTGCTCAAGTGACCCAAACCCCAAGAAGCTTGTTGACTCTACACTCACTCTTTTTGATACTTCGATCTGCTCGTCTCTGTTCTTTGACTGCTGCACCTTAATTTATCGCCTTGACTCTACCGTTTCACAACCACCCAACTAAGATCGCCTTAGTCGTCAAACCAACAAAGCACAACATGGCAGCCAGAGTCGCACCCGGCTCTTCTTCCTATGCCGAGCCACCTACTATCATCTCTCCAACTACCGATCACGATGTTAGAGGCCGTAAGAGAGAGCGAAGCATGACCCGCGGCAGTGTCCGTTCATTCCGAACAGCACCTACGGACGAGTCGAGCAACCTCCGAGGCCGCTCTCGTCGCCGTGCCGCATCCCCGGCTCTCAGCTATCCATCACGACCTTCTTCCCCTAGAAGAGTCCTATCTCCAACAAGACGCCGTCTACTCCATGCTCGACTACGCCGAGAGCATTGCCCATCTCGTATTGCGTCGCCCGTCGAACAACAGATACAGCAGCAGCACAGGCCGGTTCGGCGAAGACAACGAACCCGGAGTCAGAGCCGGGGCCCTCGGCTTGAAATGGAGCTCGGAATCCAACAACCCACCGATGGCTTCTCCGGACTGCGGAACGAAGTCCGAGCCTCGTCTTCCGATGAAACAGACGAGGCGAAATCGAATGCATGATGTCGATATCATACCTGCTTATTGACTCCTTTCCTACTTTTATTTCTGTCGTTCGTTTCTCGTCCTTAATTGGGTACTCAAGAAGAAATGGAAACCAGATCGATACCCCATATACTTAATTCTATTGTACGATAACCGGATATGATGGTGTTTTTTTGTCTCTCTTTCTTTTTCTGGTTTTGCTTTATGTTGCACTGAGAGCTGGACATCTCGGAGTTGCAAGATTGTGTCTAAATGGGAAAGGGAATCTCTGTTGTTGCAAGAAATTTGGAATTTGGAAGCTCTCAACGTTATGGATCAGTCCGGCGCAATGGAGATTTCAGGTAAAACACTCTCCTTTGTATGATTAAAACATATCATGGGTCTATCTCAATCAACTAAATAAATTGATAAACATTGGAAACTTGTTATTATTATCACCAAAGGAAGTTTGTGCTGTTGAATTTATCGCTGCTAACTAATCGATGATGGTAGGGACCTGAGGCGAGAACGGTCGGCTCCGCAGTTGCCAGTTATTCAAGCTCGCCTATTGGCCAATAGCCGCCCTAAGGTCTTTTGGCATCCAGTCGGGTGGACTGATGTTGACGACCTCTCTCCATTCTCTCAAGGCCCAGCTCAACTTTTTTTCCCTTTGCAGTGCGACTGTAGCTGTGTGTTCTCGAGGGGGTTTGTATTCTATTGAATCTTTCTTTCTTCACTTGGACGATGTCGCGGCGTGTATAGTACGCTCATTCAGACCGGCTTTTTTTATATAATTCTTGCGCCCCTCAATTGCTATCCCTGCGGCCGAATTTCTACCATCCGTCTTAATTCATCTTTTGCTTGCCACCAAGCATGACTGCGTGAACCCTCGACCTGTCGACCTACTACCCACCGCCGCTTGGTCCCGATGCTCGAACGAACCGCTGCGACTTTAGAGTCGCGCGGGCTCCAGCGTGTAATTCACAGCTCATCGAATCGATCTCGGCAGTTGCACACCGGTTTCTGGCAACATGGCGCCGCCGCTATCGACATTTCCAGTTCCCTAACTGGCCCCTCAAGAGCTGCTGAAGCTGAGGCTCTCGAACCTGATACGAAACAGCTCCAATCTACTTTGCTTGCTTCCGTCTTAATGCTCGACTTCCTCTACCCGACCTCGACAATCCCTCTACTGCGCCGCCTCTACCCAGGACTCCCCAATTCTCAAGAAGGACAACCACACGCTATTGTTCCTAGAAGACGAGCGTACTCGTCAACAGTTTCCTCATATACGGCTAAAACAAAGACTTCCAATGGGCTGGACATTTCACAAAGCACGAGTGTACGAACTGACGCGAATGCTGTAAGCCATGCCGAAGAACAATCAGAATTGGAGCAGCTGGAAGAACTGTTGTCAGGAGGAGATCGAGATCAATATCAGGACGTTTGGGAATTATACTCTGTCATAGACAATGACCAACGACGGATTATACGTGGCGGCGTAGTACGGTATCTTTCTCACTCTCATAATATTGTCGAGACATCACGAGCCATTTCGGTTTTCCGCCAGATTCCTCCGGAGGATTGGACTGAATCAGTCCTCAAAGCAGGGATTATCCTACTCCTGCGCTCCGATGACCTATCATCGGCTGTGGCGTGCTTCAAGGCTGGACTGGAGACGAAAGGGCAGACCAGTGGTCTCGAATATATACTAGCAGACACCATCAACTCGAGAAAATGGTCAATAGCTCTGGATGTATGGATCGCATATTATGCCGAAACACTCCGAAGGAAGAGAGATAGGTTGGCGAGTCTCGACCGGCTACAACAGCTCAAGTCTCTTCCAAACCAAGGAAGTCTCTACTTCGACTTCAGAGCTTACTTGGCCGGCAATGGCGCAAAGTACTTCAGCGAAATCAAGAACGATGCGGTTTCTAATATTGCATTTTCCGCATTCCGGAAATACTTTGCCATCATGGCATTGCGTGCGCCGTGTCCCCCAGACCAAGCAGCTGTCATCCTCGAGACTATGGGCGATGCCCAACTATACAACGACTATTTTGTAAAAATGTTTGACCGCTGGTACATGAAGGAGGAATCCCGATCAACCATCCAGCAGCTTCCTGCTATTTATCAAAAGTTTCGACAACTACCAGATGCAGTGCCCGCAATGCCCACTCTTCGTGGCATGTTCAAGATCAGTTACCCAAAGAATTCGGCTCGACTGGATGAGTTGTACGAGGACTGGATCCGGATCAAAGGAGGCCTCAACCAGTGGGGTTACGAAAAGTTCCTCAAGTATCATGCGCACAGGGGCGATGTACCAATAGTCAGGCGTCTATGGGATGAGTACGTGAAAGAGTATCCAGATGTGCTCCGAGAAACCCGAGGATTCAGAAGCATCATCAACGTCTATTCTCAAGCCGGTGATGTCGAGGGCGCTCGAGCAGAGCTCGATAACATGCTTCCCACATACGGAGTTCAGCCAGATATCGATTCTTGGAATACGGTGCTCAAAGGGTACATGAGGACCAACGACTATGATACTGTGCTGAATCTGTTCGATGAGATCTCAAGCCATCTTGAACCTGACTCCTACACCTACGCCCACGTCATGGCAATGGCTGCCAAGAAGGGTGATCTGGACACGACTTTGGAATACTTCCAGAAATCTCAACAAGCTAGAGTACCAATCACCAAAGAGATGGGGCTGGCTTTGATAGTAGCATACTGCCAGAATGGTCTTCTTTTCGAAGCAGAGAGTCTGTGCATCGAGATGGCCCATCGCAAAATCACTGATACAGCTCTTTGGGACCAACTTATCAACTTCAACGGCGTGGAAGGCAAGATTGACAAGGTCTATGAATTGCTTCGGCGTATGAGAGAGTTTGGAATGGAATGGGGAGAAGAGACCTATGAGTTTCTTCTCCAGGCGCTCGTCAGGGTCAACCAGATTCAACCTGCGTACTCACTACTGAAGCGCGCTGATGAAGAGAGCCTGTTCCTTGTCACGCCAGAGCACTATGCCATCGTCATGGCTGGAGCCGCTCGCAACGAGGAGTATCAACTGGTCGAGAGTCTTTACTTACGATTGCAACAGTCCAAGTTGCCTATCACGTTTAGTGCTCTGGTTGCAGTCGTCAGCGCCGCTGTGAAAAGAAAGCCCGGTGTGTCACGAACAACAGATCTAGGAAAAGAATTCGTCGAGTATTTCCGGCAGGCGGCTGAGGCATCGAAAACGACCGATAGACCCGCGACTGACGGCAGCACTGACGATAAAGACGCCAGTAACATTACAAGGCTCAGGGAAGAGACTCACCACGTTGGCCGAGCGATTACTCTTCTTGTCGAGCTTCGCGAGTTCGGTTCTGTCGAAGAACTGATGAGCTTGTTCGTTCAAATATTTCCAGAGTACCAGTCCCAAGATCAGTTTCCTCCCAATGTCATTTCGGCTTTGATGTATGCCCACTACAAAGACGAGAAGTACGACGAGGTTTTGAAGCTCTGGGAGAAGACATGGCAGCGTGTTTATGCGTCCAGTCGGCAGCGTTCGGGCGAGGGCATCTTGCCCGGCAGCGAGTATGATTTGTCTCGTGTCTTGAGTGTAGTGATGCGAGCGTACAAGGAGAAGGAGGACGCAACAGGCCTCAGCGATACCATCAATAAGGTGACGGAAGCGGGCTTCAAGCTCACTCGAGCCAACTGGCAACATGTTGTCATCTATCTTTCTGAGATGGGCAGATTCGAGCGTGCAATGCACTGGTGTGAGACTATGCTCATGCCGGGTTGGCAGGGATGGAACCCCGAAAGAAGCACGGCTAAGGAGAGACGGGTGCTGCAGAACACTCGTGTTCTGAAAGCGCCCAAGAACGTTGTCTATCGCCTGCAGCAGAAGTGGCTCGAGATGCGCAAGATGGCAGCATGGTCTGAAGATATCTCTCGCCAGATCTCCTCTGTAGAGGAGAAGTACCCTCGTCTATACCACGCGTTCACCACGTCTGAGATCGACTCAATGCCCACAACATATGTCGTCAATGGCAAAGAGGTTTCAGCCCGCGATCTTGACAAGGTCTTGCAAAGCCTATCTTACCATCAGCTGGTAAAGGTCAAGGAGCAGCTCATTAAGCAATTGGCCAAAGAAAAGAAACGCGAAACGGGCCTAGGAATCCAACCCGCGGCCAGGGACGTTATTGACGAGAAGCAGTGGAAGATCATGCTGCACGACAAGGTTCGACGGTACGCCCGCATGTGGTACAATCGAAGACAGACGGCCTACCTCGACAAGCAACTCGCTGCGTCAAACGATGTTGAGATCGATGGCTTTAATATGGCCCCTGAGAGCCCAGACGACCAGGCCGCGCGCGAGCGGTTCAGGTATTGGAACGCCTTCTGGGACCGATATGATCAGCAAGCTCACGGCGCGCCGCGTCCCGCAAAGAGGGAGAGGTATTCCGACTTCAACCACCATGGAGCCAACACCAAGGGGAAAAATCTCAAGAATTCCAAGAATCCTCGGCCTCGCAAGACGTCTCCTCGTAAGGCGTGAGCATATACAAAAGAAAAGGAAAAGGAAAAGGAAAAGGAAAAGGGAAAAGAATCTTTGAGGCTGAGGCGGAGATGAACTAAACGAGGCGGAGTGATGAACAGTAAATGATGAGCATGTGTAGTAGATATGTATAACTCTCCTGAGATTTATGTGTTTTGTATAATACAATTGTGAAACTATGACTGAAACCTCTGTATTCAATTCCAATAGGTGTGGGCTACTCACAGTCTCGTGTTCATCTTTCTGTTTCTCTATCGAGATATGTGTGACATGTTAAGATAATTGATTGTTTGTCTAAACCTATCGGCTGCGGACTCTGCCTGGTATCAAGATGCTCCAAAACGCCTCAAAAGCAATTCAACTCCTGATCTCCAATCCCAGTCCCATGTTCAGTCCAATCCGACGAGGAGAGTAGTTAACGCCTTCCAAAACGATCAACGCCCTGGTTTATATCACAACTTGCAAAGGTCTAGAAACGCAAAGAGCAAGCCTCAAGATGAGGGGTTTTTATATACAGTAAAGCATGGATCATGCTGTGGTTAATCACGTATGTAACTTTTGTCTAGGGAGACACATCATCCCGACTAGATGTGCCAGGGGATGATGGCTGCTTCACCCCAAGTGAACGCAAGCGTTGGGAGAGCAAGCCCTCAGCACCGCCAAGAGATCCTGACCTGTTTAGAGCAAAAGCATTGCCGCCGTATCCCGGTTCACCTTTGTTCAGCTTCTCGTAGAGTGCGGGTCCATTGGCCGAATCCTTGGTTGACGGTCGACTGGCTTGAGACGAGTCAGGAGAACGAATTTCATTGCTGATAGCAGCAGTGGTGTTTGTAGTGTTGCTAACATCGCTGCTCGTGCGAATTCGGCCAGGAAGACGGAAAGGGATCGGGTCAACTGGCAAGGTATTACCTGCCGCAGAGCCTCCAGAAGGGGAGCCGTTATCTCGGAACATACTCTCTATCACATCATATGTTTGGGAGGATGGACCAGGGAAAAAGCCTACGCTTCGTCTGCGTAAGGCCTTATCAGCAGCTAGCATGGCGGCAGGGCCAGACTGTGTGGGCATGGGTGGGTGCATAACCCGAATAGGCTTGTAAGGCGTATAGCGAGGCTCCGGCCATGTTGTTTCGTTCCTGAGCTTCTCCTTGCCATCTGGAACACGGTTCGCAAAAACGATACGGGTGCTCTTGTAAAGATAATACCGGCCTTTAGCAGGGCAGCAAATATGCAGATGAGCGAGATATCTCAAGATGGGACGGTCATTGGCGTTTGCCTCGGATGTAGCGGCAACGTCATCGATAATCGGGCCAGCCGAATAACTACGTTGCCGCACAAATGTCTTGGTGCCGGGCTCCATGCCCGCGAGATCGTAAGGTATCAAGAAGAGTTTAACCGCAGTCTTGTTTGGATTCTTGATAATGATTTGAATTTGACCCTTCTCTGGGATGCGATAGCTTCCTCCTGGGGGTGCCTTCGCTGATCCAGATCCGGACCTGCGGCTGGCTCGAGAATTTCGACGTGATTCTTGACCGTCAAGGCCAACGTCCATCACATCCTCGACAGGTTTTCTTTCCACGTATCGACTTTGCGCTTTTTTCTTAGCCCGATGCTCATCATCCGGATTAGGAAGACCGTTTTCTAGGTCAATCTGACCAACATATGGGCTCGGTCCATCATCTGAATTAGACCGACCATGAGATGTGCTGCTGTAGCTGTAATAGACAGCCGGGAACGCAAGAGTGACATGCGGCGGGCATTTCAAACTAGACTTACATTTGCCCATACCCAGAACACCAATTTGAGCAACAAAGTCCAGTGGCTTAGAGGGAGTCGTAGACATGCGGCCGCGAAGAATGCTCTCCTCGTATGAACCAACCATGGATGCGTGCTGAAGTGGTGAGGACTCTGCAACCAGAGAAGACCGACGGGGTCGAAGAAGAGCAGGAGTGGGTGGCGAGGCCCCGGGCTGCATGAAGCTCGGAGTCGAGGTTAATGATCTCCGAGGTTGATGTGCCTGATATGGAAATGCTTCTCTTCGATATGAAGGCACACGTTGTGGCAATGAGTATCTCGGTGAAGGAGACGCCCATGGCGACGAAACAGATGAGTTTGGTGTATATCCTCTAGTACCATGGTGTCCAGAAAACCCAAATCCGCCCCTCGGAATAGACATGTCATGCTCTTCGGAGCTCTGTGCTTGTACTAGAGGGCTAGTAGGCGGCTTGTACACAAAGCTGGAGGAGAGGGAGGACAGAGGCGAGTTGCCAGAACGGAAACTCTCTGCACTTCCAGTGAAGGGGATTCCTTTATCGTGCTGGAACGGAGTACAATGTCTGGGAGGAGAGGTCGCGAGCCACGAAGCGTCTGTCGATGCAGCAAATCTATCGCTATGTGTCCTACCGCCAGGAGTCGTACGGCCCTTGGCCACTGCTTCTTCCTCGGTAAAGTCACCACTGTGTAGGGCCGATCTCGGTCTTTCAATTTCGAGGCCGTCGCGTAATCTGTTGTCGAGTTCGGGGCGGGCATCGTTCTTCTCCGGTGTAATCTGGGCGGGCGCAAGGAGGGCAGAGGGCTCGGCAGGCGATCGAGGGCGCTTTGTCTCAGGAACAGGCGTGTGATGCTGAATGATAGAGTCAAGCTGGAAGCAAGCAATTAGCACACGAACCTTACACGGGGAGAAACGGAAGCCATAACGCACATGTCGGCTTGGAATCCACGTAGGAGACTGTCCCCTCTTGAGTCTTTCGATTAGAGAAGCTCGATCCGATATCGCACCGTCAGCACTATCGTTTCTCCCAGGACTGGTAGATCGTGGTGGACTGTCTGGAACAGGGCCTTCGCAAAGTTCGGTACGGATGCTCTCCTCCGAGAGGCGCCTCAACCTCGGGGAAGCCACATCAAGAGGTGGTGGCTCAACAGGTTCGTGATCTAAATCGGCTTGGAATATAGGCATGACGGCGGTGTTGAGTAGCTGTGACAGCAGCCGCACTGATTTTGGCAGAAACTCGTCATGAATAAGAAGAACCGGAGAGTCGAGAGGTGGGTTTTAGTGAAAGGGAATCGACATTAATGCAGGGAGTTACAGATATTGTCTCTCGATGTTAGAGCCAAGCGCTGTACTTGGATCTTAGTTGGCTGGGCCGGGGTGCGTAGGTGAAGCTGAAAAAGGGTCTGATGAATGAGTCGAGCGATGTGGATATGATATATCATGCCATGCGAACCATCAGAGGAGCTGTCAGGCACGGCGTGGGTCGAGAAAATGGGAATTTGAATCTGGGGAATCTGGGATCGTGGGACGTCATCCAGCGATATGACGACAGTGATAGTACTATGACTGACGATGGAGTGAGTCTAAGCGGTCCCGTCTTCCCCTAGAGACACGGAGAAGCGTGAAAATGGATGAAGGGTACAAGAAGGAGAAGAAAAGTTGGGTTATAAAAGATCAGGTCTGGTGAGTCAAAGAAGTAATCACGGTAGGTCTGATCCTGTCCCGTCCTGCCGTGAGGTGTGAAGTAATAAGTCGACAGGGTAGGTAAGGTAGGTATCTTTAGGTAGGGAAGTACAGTACTGGAAGTACCAAAAGCGAGGCGGGCAGAAACAGCAGGGTCCGGGTAGTTATGATACCACGTTAATTACCTTACCTTTACTTATCGCGGGAACCATGGGACCTACTAACGACGGGGGCCGATGGCGGTGAAAGACTGAATCATTCCCTAACAAGTCTAATGTTGGATGGGTTAGGATAAAGACCAACAGAAAAGCCCAGCGCTAACAGTCTGTGAGCATTTTCTTATGAAGTAAGTGACTGACCTTGATAACCGAAACGAACTGACAAGGTGCACGACCAAAGAGGTTTCTTCCCGTCGTCCGATTATAAACGTTCTTGTTATTTGCTTGCCATGTAGTTCATAATGTTATTTAAAGTACATTCTCTACTTTTCAAGTTGAACATTGTACGTAGTAATAGTTAATCCTTTACTCATTCATACCCATTGCGTGACCCTCTCTCACGTCGATGAGGTGGAGCTGACGCCAATGGCCCCAGATATGCCGTAGTCTGCTAACGACGTTTTTGGCTTGGTCCCTCATGAAGCATCTCACTCAACCCAATTCTTTGCTCACAAGGTACAGCAAAAAGAAACTTTTCACCACGCTAATCTACAGTGCTCACATCCCTTGCGGATACCTGACGTTTAGCGCGGCTGGAATGAACCCTGACCTGACTTGAGTTGAACGGTGTGATGCAGAGTTGACGTGTAACAAAGCTGAATCAGGAACAGAAGCTAATAAGGTCCAAGTACAGTACAGTACAGAGTACTGTCTGTTACTGAGCTGTGCCATTTTACTATTCATCCGTAGACTGCTTGTGTGACATGGCAATGCATTCTCAACCCGAAACAGTTATGCCAGCAGCTCCTCCATCAGCCCACTCAACTGCAGAACAGTTATCCCCAACCTCAACTGGCAAGTCGCTCAGTTACGCGTAACTAATGAACAAGTTACTGTACTGTACCTTGACGCTGCATGGTCGTGTGAACTCTCCTTGCTCCTCTGGTTGATCGGATTACGGCGCAGCTCCACCCGAAACCTCCGAAAACCGCCCTAGAAAATGATTGCCGTTAGCTGCGGTCTGTGAGCCCCACTTCTTCACCTTGCCCGTCCACCGAGCACAATGTGGAGCCATCCGTCCCAATTCTCATCAACGACAATTCTCATACAGACTTACACATAGACGCAGTCATGGCTGCTAAACACCAAAACGAGGGCGCTGAAGCCCCTCCCGAGACAAAGAAGCCTAAGCATGGCTTCAGAGTCGGCCCAGAGAACCTGCCAGATGGTCCTTGGCGACGAAAAGGTTTGTCTTGCTCTCCTGGTTCACCTTCAAAAATTTTCATTCGCATGTACTTACACTCTACCGCGCAGTCACCAAGGTCAAGAAGGAGTTGATTCACAAAGCAAAGGTCAAGAAGGCTTATGCGAAGATCAAGGCCCGTGAACAGGAAAATGCACCACCAGCAAAGAAGAGCCAGCCTGTCCAAGATGAGGCTGAGACAGAGAAGGCTGAGGTCGACGCCGGCGAGGAGAAGCAGCCAGAAGAAGAAGAAGGCGAGAAGATGCATCCCACACGGCATCTCATGCTAGCAGACGAAGCCAGGGCTCAGGAAAATTCTGTCGGTCAGGACACTAGCGATGGCAACAGACGGCGCACCCGACGACCTGGCTATTACGACAAGCAACTTAGCAAAGCGGCACAACGTCGCGAGGAGGAGGAGCAGCGAAAGCAAGAGTTCCAGCGCAGACGCGAAGAGCGTGAGCAAAAGATTGCTGAGCGAGAGCGATTCAAGAAGGCCATGGCTAAGACACGGGATCGTAACGGGAACAAGAAGCTCGGCAGGGAGAGTTCTCTGTTGCTGGACAAGGTCAAGAAGATGGTTGCTCAAAAGTAAGAGGATCATGAGACGTGGATGAGGGGCCGAACATGGCTTGCGTGTAGGATGTGAAGGCGTTCAGAGGTTCTGTTACCGGATTAGACAAAAGTTGACATACAAGTTTGATACCAATTGGCCGCTTAATCAAATCACTTCAAGGTCACGCGTCTATGCAGTTTTCTTAAGAGCCCATCGTGAGGCAGTAGGATGTGAGGTATGTCATGTTGTAGTGGCCACCATATCATGTTTGGTGGAGCGTAGTATATCTCGCTCAACAATGAGCCTGTAGTGAGCTTCACATTCTTACATATGTTCTTAACAACTGAGTGATAAAGTATGCTGCCAATCGATTTACGGTTCGATGAATGACCGCAGCGGCACGTCTTTATGCTCTCACTCACTCGACGTCCAGTTTATCATTGTTATCTATCGGCTTGGCCAACATAGCGCTCAACTGTGCTCATTACGGCACGTATATCGCACAACCTTACTACTTGAAGTTTTTATAGCTTCTTAACAGATTGTTCCCATATTTGCATAAATTTTACTGGACCTCGAGTTCAGGGACCAAGAGCTGAGCCATCGATAATGAGCGATCATGGATCTGTGCCATCTGCCACGTCTGGAATATATTACTTTACTTTGCTATTCTTGATTCTATTGGTAGTGATCTTCGATCATGTTCATTTCTTGTTAATTCTACGCTTGGGCCTCTAAGCTTTTAGGCGGGGAAGGCATGAAAGGTATCTCGAAATGTCTTAACTCCCGTCCGTGTCATATACGCATCTTGATTCACCAAGCAGTATGGAGCAGTTTCATCTTAACGAAATCAACCATTAGGAGTGTGGCTTACAGCATGTTGATTCTGATATCGAATGGGTGCCACTATTCTTCACTACTGGGCCTACTGCAAGAAGACAGCTTGTCAAGACCAAACACTAGTGAGTAGTCAGATGGAAAGCGCTCACACAGCCTCTCGATGGCTTTCCCTCCCAAAAATGTACCCTTTGTGGTTTAAGGATTGAAACTACGTGGACATGTGGTTGGCCTCTTCGCACTTGGAAACATACGTTACATCCACAAGATCAGAGTCGTAGATCCCGGTGTAAGTTGCCGGCGCGCTTACTTAAGGCGGGTCGAGGGGCTACTTGTCAAACAGCCGCTGATCAAAACAACCTCATATGAAACTTGATCGATTCTGTTATACATGAAGACGATCAATTAAGCAGAGTGTATCAGGACCATGACTGCGATCGGATATAGAGCAAAACTGGCCACAAGGGGTAAGAATAGCGAAAGTGCTTTGTACAGGTTGCAAGGGTTGGAAATGTATTGAATTGCGCCGTGATTTACTTATTTAGCTTTGTCACCTTAGAATATAAATACTAATAACATGACCTATATATACTAAGATTTATATAAATCTATAGGTCTTTTAGTGCTTTTTATACTAATATTAGCTATAATATATAAGATAATTAATTTTGCTAGAATGAAGTGGTCATAAATAATGTAGGGCTTGTACGGAGTACCACGCGATAAATTTCTAACCCTTGCAACCTGTACAGCACATCGAGGATAGGCAGCATTTGAAACAAGCGAGCCTGATGGAGTTGGAGTTTCAAGATATGCCTCGTCTTCCTGTCAAAGTAAGTGATCGGACCTCACAACCTAACTGCCACATCAACTGAGCTTGATAAATCTATCACAAGGCCGTGTCACTTGATGGTTGCAAGTGAAGGCTGATGTAGGTAGTATTAGCAACCGCTCAAGGCTGAGTCTGACCTCTACGCTGACATTTGTCAGCCCGTTTACTGAGAGCAGATACGCATACTACTCTATGTCGATATACGGGGGAAATTGAAGTTCCAGGGACGTGGTCGTGACAGGCTCCAGTCAATGTCAACAAGACCCCTGCTTACAAAACCGATCCATGCACATCCTTGCCCACCAGCCAGCCATGCCCGTTTGGACCACTCCGCTATGCCCCTTTCTCCCACTTGCATCAAATATATTTTCAGGGTCGTGGTTTCATGATGGATGCCGGCAAACGCCACGACAAAGGAGAGCCCGGCTTATCAAGAAAGACCAAAATAGATACCTTAGGTGCATATCAGGGCACCTAAGCCACCAAGTTACTTCACAGATGGAGAGAGCAACAGCCGATGTTCTGCTCGCATAATACCGAAGCAAGGGGGGAGACAGTTTTCCAAGCGGCGAATCCTCTCATCCCATTACACGTTTCATGGTTTGCGTTTCGTCAATGCCTTGGTGCAGGGGAGTTGCAAAAGATGGAACAAAATCACTCTTTCTGAAACAGCGGAGCATTATCATCACACAATACGATACTTTTTAGCTTACCGTCTTTTTGCTTCTACCTGTAAACGTTTGACTGACTGACGGCCCCTTGCTTTTAGCCGTTTTCTTCATTAATGTGTAAAGACATACATATGCACCCAACCTAATTTATATGGCTGCTTGCAGCTGGTTCAATGGTTCTAAGCGGGTATCCGTCAACTAACTTCGTATAACCTCCTCTGCCGGAGTTGAACATCCCGTCTTTTGCCACAACTCAATACCATTCACTTCATTCCTCCGCATCCAGCTTCTACAGTAGTAAATGGATCCATCCGTGAATATCATGTCTCGGTAGCTCTCCCTAGCTTAACCGAGTTCCAGTCCCGGCCCCTTGATAGCTCACAAATCCATACTGCTGCCAATCCGCACGATTGCAATCCCATAATTGACCAATATCGTAGCTGCTGTACCTTATCTTAGCAAACGCAATGTCTCGCCAGCGGTCTGTACTGTAGTCTACCACCCCTGGCGGGTCTGTCATCGGATCGACACTGCAAAGGAGCTCGATCCCCCATGATGCCCACATCCAACCTAAGTACGCCGTGGCCGCCACAAGCGCCTCTTTCTTGTCTTGCGTTTCCGTGAACATCGCTGAGTGTGTCTCTCTCCAACCAAAGTTTGCTTGTGCGTCCCTGGGCTTGCCCCTTGGACTTTGCGCCCAGAGGCACGCGCTAGCAAGGCGTCTCTGCAGGTGCGCTGTTAGTCTAAAGACGGCCTCTTGGATGGAGATGGGAGGGAGATTGAGCTTCAGATGAGCTGCAAAAATAGGGTTAAGCATCAGAGATCATCAATCGTATCCAGTTCTTTGTTTGTAATAAACACATATAATTGAATTGAATTAAGACTTGTGCTTATATAGCTGCTGTATGTTTCTCTGTAATGGACCTCAGACTCAGAGCATACCGCATTTTCATATCAACATTCAGTATCACGGTCTAGAGTACCTAGTCACCCCAGCACCCCTTACGCCCTTATGCTGACCCATGCTTTACCTAGTCCACACGCACAATAGACTCATGCCGTAGTACCGTACACATAACAAATTCGTAAGCTGAACAAGTGCCCTGACCAAGAGCCTTTTTTTTTACCGACCAAGGGCTGTTGTTCTGCGACGTAGGTCAATACCATTCCAATAAGAGGCTCCCTACTATAACCGGGGATTAATCGTTGACAGGCGGGGACCATAGCTTCAGATATGTAGCAAGAATAGGCTGAAGAGCATGTTATTCATTAACTTGGATAAAGGTGAAAGATCCAATCAAATTGTGGTGCTCTCAAACGGTAGATATTCAGCATAGGTAGACACTCTGAATACACAATGTTGCGTGTGTAGTTGCGCGGGCTCAAGAATAACCTAGAGGTGATCCAAGCCAAGCACAGCTGCCAGCCCGTGCCTGGAACCCGTTTAGCGCGTTAGGGGCCCTGAACCCCTCCCACTGATCCCCTGGGGGCTCGGGCGCCAGCTTCCCCTTAGCCCTTGTGCTTCTGAGCACTAAACCCCCTCCACTCCATTCGAAGCCCATGTCTCCATTCATTCCTCTCTCTCCTTGTGTGAACCAGGACCACGACATATCCGGATCGGATCCAATCCTCTCTTTTCTTGCCTTCCATAGTGTCGTGTTGTGTCGTGTCGTCGTGTCGTGGAGAAATCATCAAAGCTCTTTGTCATCTCTTCCATCACGTCTTCTTTTTAGTCCTGGGCTTGATTCCATTTCATCCATCTCCCGTCACGGCCGCTGTCCGTTTCACGCCTTTGCCGATCCCCGTCGACTGGGCGTTGCCCTCCATCACATCGATCATCGCCCAACCCATCGCTTAGATTCTCTCTTGAAGAGACTCATTCGCTTCTATTGCCTCCTGCGTCCAATCCACAACTCCAGCATCTGTCTCTAAACCGAATTACGTGCCTCTAGCGAATCCATCGTTAGAGACCCCTTGTCCGTTTCCCAGCCCGGGCCCTTGTCCTCATCAAACCCTCCACACGCCCCCTGGTTCGGTCTGCTTGCTTGCTTGTTGGCTTACCTTGACGACTGGGCCGTCCACTGCTTCCTGACTTTTGAACTCTTCCCAAGTTCCTGTCAGTCTCCCTCACAGTAGGGGCACTACCGTGCGACAGCTGCCGACAGATATTGCTACATCGTCCGACTCGAACAGCCACCGACTGTCCCAACGACGTCCTCCTTACGCCGATTCCCCGACGAGTTGCTTCTCCGGTTCCTTCGCCTTTCACTACGACCTCGTCCATGACGCCTGCTCTCTAGTGCGTTGTGTCGCTTGCTACCTTGGGCTGCAACAATCCCGTTTCTGTATGCCGTCTTCACCCTCGGCACCACATTTCGATCGCTTCGCTATAAGTTCCAAGTCCAAGTTTTACTCCCATCTTTACACAATCGCCCACGATGGCCAGTATAGTGGAGGATTACCTGGAGAGTCCCGGGATCGATAATGACACCGACGACGTCTTCCCTTGCAAGGGTTGCGGCGAGGTATGATGCTCTGATTGCTCTGCGGGTTGCTTTGAAGCTTTTTACTAACTGGCTGTGAAGATCCTTGAAGAAGGAAAAGCATTCGAACTAGGTACGTTATAGCTTTGAGAATTAGCTGGTCCTGCCAGATATGCCGTGGTGGTCCGAACTATCATCCAGCACCTCACCGCAAGAGTCGCGGACCGCATACCGCCCTATTGCATTGTAAACTGACCTTTTCGACAGCCGGCAACCGATGGCATTTGGACTGCTTTCGATGTAACACATGTGGCACGCTTCTTGACTCCGATGCGAACCTACTTCTCCTCGGAGACGGATCTCTCATCTGCAACAATTGTACATACAGCTGCAGCGCCTGCGGCAATAAGATTGAAGACCTAGCTATCCTTACTGGGGAGCAGGCGTTTTGCGCTACTTGTTTCCGTTGTCGCAACTGTAAACGCAAGATCGAGAACCTCCGATATGCCCGAACTTCACAAGGCATTTTCTGTATGGGCTGCCATGAGACGCTCATGGCAAGACGTCGGAAGAAATCGAAAGCAGCAGCAGCAGCCAAAGCGCGAGAAAAAGAACACTCGCCCATGATCACGGAAAAGTCGTTGCCCGCTCTTCCCGCCAACGCTATCCCTCCGAACGCTTTCTCCAACGATCGGGTCGATCCTGATTCAGATACTGCAACTGAGCTCTCTCCTCGCCCTCGGACTCACGGTCGCAATGAGTCTTCTTCCCGCAGCAGTTCTAGGCCAGCCCGCTCTCCTGAACGAAAGCCCGACGGATTGAGCTTACCCGCTACCACTTATCGGAGCAACCGCAACTCGACCATGATGCGAAACGACGCCGCTTCCAACGACGACAGCTTCCTTATCTCGGTTGCTCTGGATCCAAGCCCGCATCCGACTCCAAAATCAACTTCTGATAATCTAACCGAGAAGTCGAAAGATAAAGACTACTTTGGCAACTCGAAGCCCGCATCCGAGAAACGAAGTGACTCCCATACCTCGACCCCACATATTGCTTTCCAGGAGAAGGGCCGTCAGCCATCGTCCTCGGAGTACGACAACCCACCAAAACTGCCTGACCGAAAGCTTTCCAAGTCCTCACGAACCGATTCGAGCAGACGATCACCCGCTGTCGATGAGAAGACACAGAAAACGAGCGGCCGGCGTCAGCCCACGGAGGATTTCAAGCTCCAGGAGGCACCCAAGAGCAAGAAGCTGCTCTCAAGGAGTAGCTCGCAGTCCTCGAGTATACCTGCAGAGACGAACTCTTCAAGAACCAGCAACGGGCCGTCAAACAAGACTGGCCACGGCGGTCTGCCACACTCGGATAGTAACGCTACTACACCCGCCTCTCGTTCATCGCAGGAGTCGAGGTACATGGATGAGGAGGAGCTTCGTGCTTCGATGGACTCGTCAACAAGAACATCGTCTAGGCCAGAGAACGCGAAGCCTCTTGCTCGAAAGGAGCTTCCTACAAGTTCTGCGAGAAATGGTAAGTACTCGCTCGAGTTCCCCAGACACCTGACAGATACTGATTGTGATATTAGTCAACGGAAACAACCGACAGCAGGGCCGACAAGATACCTCTGACGACTCTACCCCGACCCGCCAGACTCCATCTCGAAGCATTTCAGAGCAGAAGAAACCCACCGACACTTACATGCAGCCACGTTCGGCTCCTGTGCCTCCTGCTTCCCAAAACAATGTCAAGGGCCATACTGCTGGCAAGGAATCGTCGAATAAGGATGAGAACGGCGAACCTAAAGTGTCCCCGAAGCTACCTAGATGGAGCAGCGGCGGTGATTTCAGCATGGACGAGGACATGGCACGGATCCTCGGCACTGACGAAGGCTCAACTTCCATCCTCCGCCGAGTCTCTAATGCCGTTAGACATGGCCGTACCAACAGCGTTGAGTCGCCAAGCCAGATGCCGCCAAGGGTCGGTCACACCAGGAGTATCAGTGAAACAACACGGGCAACTACCTCACCTCGCTGGCCCAGGACACCAGTTGCGGAAGAATACCATGCACAGGAGATCAGCAGCCCGATGTCGCTGGCTTCAGGTGACGACCCTGCGTTCCTCAAACGTCAACTACGAAACTCGGAGAACCGAGTCGCGGAGCTGGAGAGGCAGTTTACTACTGAGAAGGACCTCAAGAGTCTCAACAAGAAGCTTGTAGAGAAGCGAAAGACTGTATCTGTACTCGACACACAGACCGAGATTATGATTCGACAACTGGAAGTCTTGGCTGGATATGTCGAGCGAGCTAAGGAGACCAAGACGCCTGTAGATCCTCGAGATTTGGAGGACTCTGCAATCAAGGAGTTTGTCCAGAAACTCGACAAAGTCAAGCAGACCATGTCTGCCGCGATCGAACAGCTCCACGAAGAGCGTGATCAATTATTCGAAGAAAAGGATCAAGCTATTGCCGATCGAGACCGTGCCCTCCTCGAATTCGAGCAGCTATCATCCAAGAACGCCCAGCTTGCCGATATGAATAACGATTTGACGCACCAGATCCAGGAACGCTTCAAGTCACAGATTGGAGGAGACATCAAATCTCCCGGTGGTCTGGGTATATATGGCACAGGCAAGGGTCTCAACAACTCAAGCCTCAATCTCGACTCTGCCAGCCTGTCAACGGGTGCCACTCTGGTTCCGGCCGATGAAGAGCCTATTGTAGAAGTCGGCGGCCCAACTGTGGTTCAAGTCAGGAAGGGCCAAGCCAAGAAGTTCAATTGGAAGAAGGGATCCAAGGGCTTGGCTCAAGGTGTTGCCAAGGGCGTCAACAGAGCTGTCGTTGCATTCCAGAACGACCGTGAGAGGATGCAACAGCAGGGTGGGCTGAGCGGAGAGAACATTGGCATGCCCTACAATATGACGGTAGCTCAAGTTGACGCGCCAGCCGGTCCTCCCTCCAACGGACTGAACTCGCATCCACACGAAAAGCACGGCCCAGCTGGTGTGCGGGATAAAAGGCAAGAGGAGCGAGAACGAGAACGACAAGGCTTTGGCTTCTTTGGTAAGAAGAACGCCATGCCCAAGTCTGGTTCCGCAGGCACTGTCAACAACATTGTTCCAGCTGAACCAGTAACGGTTCTTTTCGGATCTGATCTCGCAGAGCGAGCCGACCACGAACGCCGACAGATCCCCAGTGTGGTGACAAGGTGTATCGAAGAAGTGGAATTAAGAGGCATGGATCAAGAGGGTATCTACCGAAAGACTGGTGGAAACTCCCAAGTCAACATGATTAAGGATGGCTTCAGTAAGGACGAGAACTTTGACATCTCGGACCCTGATCTGGATATTACCGCTGTCACCAGTGTGCTGAAGCAATACTTCCGCAAGCTTCCGATTCCTCTACTTACGTTTGACGTTTACGACCGTGTTTTGGAGTCAAATGGTGAGTTTACCCCTGTTTCTTTCTCCCTGAGGGCGATCTGCTGACACCTTATAGCTATTGCTGATGAGACGGAACGAGGCGATCACCTACGTAAGACGTTTGCTTCGATGCCCCAGCGGCATCGAGATTGTCTAGAGTTCCTCATGTTCCATCTTGCACGTGTCGCTCAACGTGAACCTGAGAACTTGGTATGTCGTATCCATTACCTTTCAATATTCGCCCAACCACTAACGATCGTCTCTAGATGTCTCCCAAGAACTTGGCAGTCGTGTTCGCGCCCACTATCATGCGTGACACAAGCCTTGAGCGCGAAATGACAGACATGCACGCAAAGAACCTTGCCATACAGTTTGTTATCGAGAACAGTTCCACCATCTTCGAGGATGCTTAACGAGCTCGAGATCTCTGCACGAATAGGACTTTATGAAACACTGTATCACCTTTTTTACGAGACCTCCGCGTCGTGGATTCTTGGGCTATACTCGGAAATACGCGAACTTGTCATGAAAAATCACTTGGGGCACTGTTGGATTTTGAAGCGCCCGTGCTGGTTTGCTTGCATGTGTCATCCAACCCGCAGGGCGTTTTTGTGCCAGGGCATTTAATGATATCCAATTCTTTTTCTCTCATACTTGCTGGCTATGGTTATGGCTACTTTGGCAAATTTCTTGTGCGTTGATGTTGGAGATTTCGACTGGGGCAGGGGTAGAGGGAGTATTGGTTACCTTATGTATGTCGGTGAAAAGGGGTTCTCTTGCTACAAAGGTTCTTTTACTCTCACAAGAGTATTGGCTGTATTTCATTCACGCCTCGCCGATGCGAGTCTTTTGGGGCGGCCTATGTGATGATTGATGGGGGCGATTTGTTTATATATGGCTTTGTTTCCCTCTGGTTTTTCATTTATTGACCCAGATGTTGACCTTTTTGGGGGGTCATGATGGAAAGTATATTTATTCTGTCTCTTCCACTCTCGTGGTCATCTTTCCCCTGTGGTCTGCACTGTTTTTATCTCTTTCTCCATGGGGTGGTTCAGGGTGGCTTTTCTGTCCATGATCGAATGCCTTTTTGAGATTTGTATGAGTTCTGCTTTGAATATGTTTTCCTTGGAACCCTTACGCTTTCATGAATGTTGTTACGAGGCTGGGTCTTCCTATCAAGGGCTGAAACAGAAAGTTGGGTATGAGTTGAAGCCTCCTCTAGGGTGAGAGTCGGATCCATAATGTTTATATGCAGAAGCAACGAGCGACTCTGGGATCTTGAACTTTCAGGTCAGTGAATGAAGAAGAACAAGACGAACAAGATAAGATTGTTTAAATCGAAATCTACGATCAAGTTGGCCATCACGCACTAGCATGAACCAAGCCTCGGCCAATGTCTCTTACATAAAATGTGCAGTAATTACAAAGAGCTAAGTGTACAAACAGGCAACGCAGGCATTTATAAACAGCGCAACTATTCAATAGCCACAACTCAAGAATGCGAAACCAAAAACTCGTCCTTTTGCCGCCAGTGCATGATCGAAATGAAACTCGACACCTTTTGTGACTCGCCGCTGTTTTTGACAAATATGATCCCGTCCCTCCTTAATCAAACTCCGGCATCCAACGCCAATGACAAAATTCCCTCCAACTCCGCTTGATGGACACTGTTTCGCCTCACAATTGACTTAAGCAACAATGGTAGGAGCCTGTTCCCGCTGTCTCTTGACGATGTAGTAGGTAATCAAGCTCTTGGGATCATCCTGGACATCCTTGAGGGAGTTCCAGAACGCCTCCTCGCCTATGCGTGAGTGCAGAGCAACACAAAGCTGAACAGCATCCATGCGGACGCCCGAGTCTGTAGACACGAGGCATCGACCAGTCAGAGCAGCCAGTTGACCAAGCTCAGTATCGGTAGGCACAAAGTTAGGCCTCTTGTCGAGCATGGTTCGTAGCACGTGCATTCCAGTGCTGAGAATGCGACTGCCCTCAGGGGCAGAGCTGTCGACGTTCTGAAGTCGCTTTGTTAAGACGACGACAATCTCAGAACCGTCGCCAATGGTGACGAGCTCATCAGCCAAGACCTCGACGCCGCTGACGATATGAGCACGGATATCATACGCACTGCGCGTCTCAAGGAGTGATTCAAGACCCCTGGACACATGAGGCTGGAAGTTATCACGTTCCTTTCGAAGAAGTAGCCTAATTGTGGCCAAGATCTGAGCCTTGATATCTTGGGCCTTATCCGGGTTGACGCCAGGTAAGGGGTCCTCAAGATACTGGAAAAGACCGATCAAAAGTGCTTCAAACTTATCATCCGTAAAGATGCCCTTGCTATCACGCAACAAAGACTGCAACTTTCGGAAACCATGCACATCAAGAGTTTTTGCCCTGATCCTGGTGATGCCGCTTTCTAGTAGCTTCGTGCTTTGTCTTGTCTTATCGGGTGCTTCTACGTCTTGTGTCACGGGAGATTGAACACGAGCATTGGGTAGACTACCCGCATCAGCGTTGACAGGCTTGTCTTCCAGCACAGGGAGGTTGAAGGTCGGCTTGGGGGTCGTCTGGTCATCAGTAAACGGATCTTCGTACACCTGGAGAGTTGAAGCAGGTGTTCCTGGCACAGGGTCAACCTGCATAGATTCTGCTGGCGCGGGTGCGGGATCAGCTATAGGTTCTTCAACGACGACAGGCTCCGCAGCCTCTTGCGTGGGCTCATCCACGGGCTCAGCGGCAGGTTCGGCCACAGGTTCGGGGGCCGCCTCCGGCTCAGCTGCTGCTTCAGTTTTAGGGGCAGCTTCTGGGGCAGCCTCCGGAGCAGCTGGCGGGATAATTTGTGGTGCAGTCTCTGTCACAGGAGTAATAAGTTCTTCTGGGGCCTCCTGAGGCGCTGGGGGCGCTCTCTGGGGCTCTTGCACAGCCTTGAGATTGGCCATATTTGGGACAACAAGAGTGAAATCCTCATTAGCTCGCGATGGACTGCTCATAGCCAACATGGCAGAGTGTGATTGTTTCAACTTTGTAGGACTCGTACGGGGCGAAGCAGCTGGCTTGGGACCCGTTTTCACAGACGTAGGGGAAGGAAGGCTAGATTCACTAGCATGAGGCGCATGGCCGGGTCGTGTCCGAGGACCAGTCCTCTTAGGCGTGGTTTCTCGGGGTCTGGGTGTCACGGTCTTGGACTTGATGCTCTCAGGACTCCCGGCCTCTAGATCACGGACGGAGTAGGGGCCAGCGGTCGCAGGGCGTGCAGCCATTTCCGGCCGCCTCCTTGTTGGCCGCATTGGAGCCCCTGACATACCGCCTGTTTCTGGTCGGGGTCGAGTCCCGGAGGACTTGCTTGATGTGCTCGAAGTAGTAGTCTTGACAGGTGAAAGGTGAGCCATGGCAGAACCAGGTCGAGCTGGGAGGTTCTTTGTTGCGTTCGCTTTTCGTTGTGCCATCATGGCCTCGCGCAGGCTAGGCTTGCTGGGACCCATGGTGCTCTTGGATAGTCCCAAGCCAGGGCGCGGTGCTGGCTCGGACTTCTTGGGCGAGTTAGGGTTGCTGGGGTCCTTGTTCAAAAGCTTCTGTGCTGTGCCATCCAGATCCGCCATGATACTATTTTCTTGTTAGCCCAACAAAATGACAATAACGGAGTCAAGTCAACTTACGCGTCTGCTCTTGCAGGCCAGGCTCCCCAGAAGGCCCAGAATGTTGATCGCATCTTTTCTCTTACAGCAGGATTGGCATCGCCCAAGCCCTTCTTGAGACATTTCTCAATCAGATCGACACCACCAGTGTGCTCCACGTGGCTTTTGTGCTGGGCCTCCTTCTTCAGGATGGTCTTGAGCCAGCCCGTAGCATATGTCCTTGGCGCAACGTTCTTGTCCTGGCAAGCATTCCAGATGTGCTGCATTAAGCGAGGAGTATAAGTAACGTTACTCAGAATTATGTCCACGGTGATATTCGCGAGCTGCGAGCTGATCTTCTTTGTTCCTGCCGAAAGCTTGACAAAGGTCTGCATGAGCAGTTCGACCATGGGATCCATTGCGGGACCGAACGTGTTGGCGATCTCCTGAACCAGGCCACAGCCCTCTTTGCACAAACTGGTTCGCAAAGAGGTCACCGTCTTGATGATGCCATCCAACATGCTCCTAAGGCCAGCAAGGAAGGTATCAGGGAAGTCAGTTGCGGCGTTGCCCACGTTAAGCCTTCGAAGTTTTCCGATGGAATTCTCCCGTTTCAACCAATTCTGTTCCGTCTCCTTGCCTTCGAAAAACCACGCCATTTCCTTAAAAATTTCGTCTAGTTCTCGGTGCGTATTGACGTACATTGGCTCGAGAGTCTCGGGCTTGGTGTCGATACCTGGGGTCACGGGGCGATCGGCTACGGACGAGACGCTGGCGGAAAGGGCTGGACGAGGTGCTGGTGCTGGTGCGGCTTCGGCAGGGGTCTCAGGTCGACCAGATGTCGGGGCGAGCTCCTTGACAATAGCTTGCTCGATGGCAGGTCGCACCTTGAAGTTCTTGAGTTGGCGCTTGAGATCGGATTTGGCGGCATTTGGCGCGGATCGGAAAAGCTCAATGACGGTATTCTTGGCAGCATCTCGTACCATTCCATCTGCGTCCTCAAGTAGTTCCATGAGTACGGGGACGTAACCTCGGAAGGGCAGGCCGTTTTCCTTGTGCATCTGTACGCTATTAGCATGCGGGCGCAGCTGCACCGAAAAAGTTGCTACTCACCTGTAGGAGCCAATGCATGGCAGTTTCTTTGGCTCTGGGGTTCTTTCCTCCCATAGCTGTATTTCGAACAAACCGTTCTACATCGGCGGGCGCAACAGCGAACAAAGTAACGAGGGAGTGCGAAGCGAGCGAGCGGAACTTGTCTTTGTGATCGCCGAGCTTGTCTACAACAATTGGTAGAGTCCGGGCAGCTTCCTTTGACAGAAGCTTGGGGTCTTGACGAGAGAGGCGCGTGAGGAGATGGTTGAGCGCAGTGAAGCCAGCGTTCACTAGAGCTGCGTGCTGGGAAGTAGTAGCGTTGCGCAGGCCGTCAAACAGCTGCGGGACGCTCGACTCGGGAACATTGTGTTGTTTGATACCAGACTTGATGATTGTCACAAATTGAACCTTTGAATCAAGAGTTCCATCGCCGCGTAGGATGGTCGCAAGGTCGGCGACCTGCTGGTCGGTAAGCTTTGTGTCGGCCATGAGCTTAAAAATGACGAATCTGTCGAGCGAAGGGACATTAGTCGTGAGCAATGTTTATCATGATGAAGATGGATGGAGGGGTTGAGATGAGACGTGCACGCGACGCGAAGTGGGATACAGTAATCAGCTCCCCCCTCTCCTTTCAGGAACAACCGGAGGTACAGTACAATTTATCATGGTGATGCGCCATGCGCATGCGTGGTGTTGTCGGGTAATTAAACAAGGGGGTGGAATGGAATAGCTGCAATGCGCAATACATACCTGTGACTTTAATTGCAAGACAGTTCGTGGGCGACGGAGCGAAACAGCGGAATCGCGCTGGTAGACGTGCGCATTGAGAGAGTGGGCGAGCTCTTTTGTTGTTGTTATGGTCGGGTAAGGTAATGTTATGGTTGTGTTACTAAAATAGCGACAACTTTTAACGTTAGGTTAGGTTAGTCTGGGCTTGTTGTTATCTTTTGGGTGTCCATGTCAGGCGGCAGGCGGGAACAGGGTTGCCGTAGTTGCCCCGGAGAACCATGCTTACTACTGCTATGAATGAATGCCCCGAGGCTGCGCTTGCCCGCTGGGGATGTGGATTCATGCTTGCGGGGCCCTGGAAGCTCTACAAGGCTTTATTTTACCCCTAGTCGCCGAACCATTTTGGAGGGGTTGTTCTCACTTGTGATATTCGTATACTTATTTACTTACCTTTACTGTTCATGTAAACGAAATGCTTAAACTGCCCATGATCCTTTCCCGTCATCTCATCTGATTCTGTAAAACTCCTAGTCCATAGTCCATTGTCTATGATCTCTTGATACTGCCGTTTTCATCACCTTTGGACAAGCCCCCTTTCCTAGCCTTGTCTTACCCCTCCATTCCATTCCATTCACTTCCGGCTTCAACAACAATTTCGAGGCTCAAACTCCGAGCACAAAGCCTCGTGGCCAGCCCGTCTTATATCTCATATACTCCCCAGCCCCAATCCCTTACATGCCTCATCTTCCACCTGTTACTCCCGCCCCAACCGCCGCCTCACTGTTTTCTCAAGCTCCTGCCGCCATGAGCCCTGCCATTCAGGTACCCACTCCCTCCGGCCCACGGAACGGCCCCGATATTCCCGGCGCCGGCAAGTTCAAGGTCCCTAAGCTCCGTCTCGAGCTCCGTGACCTCGCCCACCCGGGCTCTGCCGTCTTTCTAAGCTCCATAAATGCTGCGGAGTGTCTTGCCAAAGCTTGCCAGCATGTCCTCGCGCTTCTTTATGAGTCACCTACGTGTCCTACCACTACGCTTCCAACAACACGATCTGTCACCGTCGTCCTTCGCAGCATGTCAGGCGTGGCCTATACCACCGGCTCTGACCTTGACAGTGACCACAAGGAAATTCACTTCTCTACGGACTATATTGCCAACATTCACCCAGTTGCTCGCCGTACAGATGAGATTAACGGTGTGCTGACTCACGAGCTTGTCCACTGCCTTCAATACAACGGTCATGGCACTTGCCCCGGAGGACTGATCGAGGGCGTTGCAGACTGGGTACGGCTTCATTGTCTACTTAGTCCTCCTCACTGGAAGCGTGACGGTAACGGGAAATGGGACGCAGGCTATCAGAATACGGCTTACTTTCTGGACTACCTGGAGGAGCGTTTTGGAAAGGGAACCATTCGCCGCTTAAATGAGAAACTGCGGATCCAGCGATATGAAGAGAAGCCGTTTTGGACAGAGTTGGTTGGGCGGCCGGTTGAACAGCTTTGGGATGATTACAAGCAAAAGCTCGAATCATAGTTACATATGCGTGTGCATTCAAGGCGTTCACGGATGATAGCATGAGGTGGATATGATAAGGCAATACATTCGATAGAAGAAATGAAATTAGCCAGATGCTAAGGATATAAGTTTGCTACCTGAGCCTGAACTCCGACTCCAGAAAGAAAAGATAAACCAACAAAGCGACCGCACCATACAAAACATGTGTTCTGTAATTTCCAAGCCAAATCTGTTACTCCGATTGAGCCAATGTTTTACCAGGAATACCAAGCTGAAGTGATTTTGTAACGCTGTTATTTGAAAGAGTTTATGGGCGCGCAGGAATAGGAGCGTCGCTCTCGCTGATGACGCTGCCAACCTCAGACCAGCTAGCGGGGGTGGCCATGCCAGAGCTCTCGCTCATGACATCGTAGTAGCGACCGGTTTCACCCTCTCGGGATGATTCCACATCATTGGCAACATCATCTGCAGAGCCTACAAGAGATACGGAGTCGGTGGGCGTCATCATGCCATCGTCGCTGATGACCTCGGGCTCAGACATAGGGACGGTGGGGGTGACGGGAAGAGGCGAGTAAAATTCGGGGCTGGAATTCTGCGCCCAAGCCTGAATGGAGGCGTAGGCCTCATCACGGTCTTCCTGGCCGGCAGTCATGTACTCATCAACACCAATCTCACGCTCAAGGGTGGCGGAAGATGCGGTTTCGGAACGAGCGGGGGTGGGGTCAACATCAACAAGACTGGCGGCGGCGGGCTTCTCATCTCGGTCGTGGGTAGTAGCGCTGTAGATGTCGGAAACTTCGTCGTCGGCGGGAGAAATGTGGCGGCTCTCTTCAACTTCGTTCATTTCCTCAGGGTCGATGTGGTGCTCATCAGCGAAAGGGTTGGTGTAGAGGGTCGAAAAACCGCGAGGACCATCGCCACGACGTCGCAGACCATCATCCATTCCCCGGGTGTCAGCTCCAGTGTTAAAGACATAAGTCCCCCGCTCAGCGCTCTCGTCCTGGCGAAGGAAGTCGTCAAATGAAGAGCCTCGCTGTGGTGAATCTGCGGTAGATGGTCGTGCCTCGCCTGTAACCTGCTTATCATTCTCTTCCCTCTCTTTTTTCCCCAACATGACCGAGTTCCAATAAAGCAGCTCCTCACGTTGCCTTCGGCGTGTTTCCTCATCAGCATCAACGCCAGCTTCAGCACCAGCACCACGGCGAGACTCAAGGAAGCCATCGGCGTCTTCAGGCCTGTTAAACATCGGCTCGCGGTGGGGAGGCTCGATGCCTTCGCCCATAGAGTGCAGGGCAATAGCTATTCTCCGGCGAACATCGTCGGCGTATCGTCGCACTTCGGGCGACTCGAAAATGGCAACTGCGGTGGCGACAGCGACCGAGACGGCGACTACGGCACCTGATGCCAGGACAACATGGTTAGGCATTGTATAACAAGTCTAGTCTGCCAAAAGAGACCAAAGATGCGTGGGTGAGAGAGTGTAAAAGAGAGGTGTGATGTGAGGCGATGGGTGTGGATCAAGAGTTATGTCAAGCGAGCAAACAGAAAACGAAGAAGACAGCGAGTCTTCTTTTTGCAGGACAGAAAAACAATGCAAAGGAGAGCTTTCCAGAAACTCAAAGCAAATCAGATTTAACTCATAAATTAACTCAAGAATCTGGAGGCAAATCAAGGGGAAGTTTGAGCTTGCTTGCGTAGTCCTCCTGCTGCATCTGGCAGCTGTATTTTGCCACAGGCAGCCTTGAAGGTGCCCGTGGACTGTGGCTCAGGCGACTTTTTTGGCCCCAGCTCAGGCAGACACTCGAAGTACCTGCGCTGTGATTCGCAACCCTCGACGCGGGGTAACCCAGGACAAGGAGCACATGGGGCTTGGATTTGGCCTGGGCTTAAACCCGTGACGACGACTTTTGACCCAAAGAGGGACGAGCAGCGAAATGAAAAAGGCACGAATAAAATGATGGGCAAGATGCAGTAGCGAAAGAGAGAGAGGCAATCAGAGAGTTGGGCCTGGATTATTGTCGGATATGTGGCGCTGTATATTGATTTACATACCTGCAGCCGCCAAAGGGTGAGGCATCCTATCCTCCCTCACGGCAGACAGAAACGATCGAGCACGTCGTTCGTAGATTGCAGATCCAAGCTGTCAAACCAGCAGGATACTCAAAACAACGAGAGTGGGAGTATGAGTGAGAGTGACGAAAAAGATGGAGACCCAAGAATAAAAGAGGTCGACGGAAGAGGTGGGATCAAACGGGACAAGGAGGATTTAAAGAAGCCCAGCATAAACCATCAACTACGACTACGACTCAGACTAACTCCAGCATGTACTTTACAAGCGAAGTGGGCTGTGCTGATGTTTTCCCTTACGCCTTTTTGACGCCGAGACGTACGTAAACCATAATGACAATGCAGCTTTAAATCACAACAGCGCTTTGTCAGGGCCTTTACGTATATTGCATTACCTTGCACTCGCATATGGTTTCTCTTCAAAGTATGTGTAAGATGAATGAAAATCTCTCGACCGCCGCTTGCGGACGGCGCGCGACGTGATGTGATGTGAAGGTGTGATATGCACAACGACTAGCAAGTTGCCATCACGCGCTTGACCGTCCAAGTAGAAGAAAAGGGCACAAATTCGAGGAATCATACTGGATTCAAACTTACTGCAACAAGCCTGGCGGGCTTGGGGGGTCGAATAAGAAATGGCCGCCCCCCTGATTTCTCACTAAGTTTACTAGATTTATAAAAATTCCTTTAAAATCATATAAAATAGCTATAAGATATTAAAAATAACTTTAATATTATTTAAGGCTTAAAATTATATATTATAGACTTATATCTATATATATATTAAACTTATAATATTTTATTATTATTATTAAAAATTTATAAAAAGATCTTAAAATATTTATATTTATAAAACTTCTTAATAAATTAAAATAAAATAGCTATATATAACTAAAAGACTCTTATATACTCTTAATAAGTTAATTCTTTCTTTTGATATTTATCCTATTTTTATAATATTATTCAAAAGTGCTATAGAGTAAAGTATATTATAGTATAGACTGGCTATTTCTTATTCGACCGCGAGGGCGGGTGAGGCGCTGACAAGCCCAACAGCCCCTGAAACTCTACTCCCTTTGTAAGAGACGTCATTGTATTCGCAGCTCTTGTCATATTGTAAGACGAATGTCCGTAGCTCGACAAGGCATTACGAGTACGGTATGATAGGTACGTCTCCGTAAGACCCCCCAAGTCATTCCATATCGTAGCAATTAGATGGCGCGGCACCGATTGTCGGAACATGTCGTCTCGTCTACTTGAGTCAGCCTGGCCCGGCCCCAAAACCAAACTAAACATGGTTCATTGGTCTTGTTAGCCAGGCACGATATGACGACGCCTGGCGGATGTTGTCGTACATGGCGTACGACTTCTCATCCCCCCAATCAAGCTAAAATGTACTTCGTTTGGTGAGAGCTTAAACAATTGTTAACCTGCAGTTGACTTGTTCCCGTGTAATAAGCAGTCAGTGAGATGAGAGAACGACAAATAAATATCCGAAGCTGCCGATTTGTTGATTCAACCAGTGACTGAGGTGACCGGCCCGGCCGACCCTTCCGATCCAATCTCACGGCGGTCGCTCCTTATCTTCCGACTTCAATCGCCACAGCTGCCGGAACTCAAAGCCGCCGACCACCGACTCAAGTCCACCACCGCTGGGTCCATCTCCTCTACCCTCGCACTCGCAAAACCAGGGCCCAAAGAATGATATCAATGCCCCAATTCCGCTGTGGATTAAACCCAGAGCGATCGGGCTTTTGTTCCTGATCCCGGAGCGGAGTTGAGCTGATGCAAAGAGGCGGTGGAGCATTATTCATCCACCTAGGTCAAAAGGCGAGACACCGAGAGATATGGATGGACCCTCTCTTTTTTTCTTGTAAGGACGAGGCCGAGAAAGAGAGGGGACGATACAAGCAAAACTTGGCATTCGGGGTCTTGCAGCAAGATGGACATGAACCTGAAAATCCACTTGCCAGGTTGTCATTTGTGTGCTCTTACTGGGTGTAATGCCTGCAACGCCGAGAAAGATGACCTGGAATATCCCGAAAGTCTTGGTACTGTGATGCAGTTAGGCCAGGGAATCAGCGGTTGTTGGATGCTTGGTGGAATGTTAACTTGACTTCAACATGCACATGCAATTGGCAAGCAATGAGCTCGCGAGGATGGTAACAGTAAACAGTTATTTGATTGATTGGGATGCTAAAGGTCCCGTTGTAAAATCATCGCTAATGCCAGATAATAGTGGTATAGTAAACTCCCCCCCCCCATTTTTGTTGCTTTGGTCACCATTGATTCCTTTTCGCAGCCATTACACTGAGGTAGGCAAACGTAGATGAATGGATGTCGAGGCGCCGTCCCGGGTTCTCTCAATGCAGCAGCATTTAGTGAGAAGACTTCTCAGTCTTGGCAGAGTCAGTCGAGGAAACAGAGTCGGAGGAGTTCTGTCGGGCAGCCTTGGTGCGCTCGCTGAACAAGTTGGTTAGCATCTGGTTTGAACTGGCTGCTGGTAGACGCAAGATGCGACTTACTAGTGAGAGCGGTCCTGGATAACACACTGATAACGAGCATTGCCAGTCTTGATGTTGAACTTGATGCCCCTGTTCTCGCCGAGGTTGGCGGGGGTCTGGGGAGTGACGGAATCAGACATTGTGAAGGTGGTTTTGTGTGTAAGTGAGGAAGTTGTAAGTGGTAATGGTAAGATCAATACTGAAGAGTTCGATGAAAGAAGAGGCAGACGAAATGAGATGAGGAGCGAGTTTAAGCAGGAGGACAATGAGCCCTAATATACCTTTCGCGTTTGAAGATACGTATCTCGTCATCTCCGCGAAGATGCACCTCTTGACGGTCCACGAAACTAAACAAGTGAGCCATTTTCTTTCCACCAGCAACACCATCAGCTTGCCCCACGATGTGAAGCCTGCTAGAGGGTGCACACACCAGAGCGGCAACACGATAACTAGCGCACCCCTGTCTCCGTCGTCTCCGTACGTGCCCCAGCATGGGGGTACCGTACTGTGTTTGCGTACAGTACGGCTCTGTACCAACTACCAACAGCTGGGCCAAACAAGGCCGGATTCTGGCCGTGTAACAACAGCTCGGGCCGGAGGAGGTTGGTTGTAGCCACCTCAATTGTTCACTTGGAGTGATGAGGGCTTTACGGTTATCTTTACCAAGCCGCCCCATCTCACGGTATCAGAATTGTGCCTTCTTTTCAGACTTCCCAATAAGCAGGGGAAAAGAAAAGTGTCGACAGAGTGCAAAATGGGCGGCACAGTTGAGATAGGAGGGGAGTGCGCATAGGCCGAGACGTCTTCTAGAAGGTCAACAACTGGAGCTTCCTGGGATTTCCAGTTTTGGTTTTAGATGGAGCCATTGATCCAATCGCTCGCCTCGCCCCAAGATTTCACAAAAAAAGCCGCGACTGTCCTTGTCGATCGGGGCTCGCTCCAATGGGAATATTACTTGGGGTGCCTTGCCATTGGCCCTTTGCATTGCAGGACGGATATCATCGCCCTCCGTCTTAGCCGGTCTCCCCTGATTTCCTCTTGACCCCAAAAAGGTAGTTCATATCGAGAATTTCAAGCTCCAGTATGAAGCTTTGGTGTGGACAATGATAAGGTTTTGACCACTATGTCCGATCGGCTTCTCTGACTAGACTGTTTTTTTTTATGTCGGCATTACCGTCAGAACGCCACGAATTGTTGTTTATTTTTCACAGGCTCTTCTGTGACCACATCTCTTAGACGGCGACTGCGAGATATCAAGCGGTATTCAGCGCCAAATTCCCTTCTCAGAACGAAAGGATATTTGCTGGCCTGTCAACTAGGTAGCTCCGGAAACTGTACATCTGAGCATGGTTAGCTCAGATACCCAGTTCAGCTCTGGGTACTTTACCCCGGCCCTTCGTGCATCGCTACCGATGGGCGGTTGCGAATTACAT
The DNA here is from genome assembly GCA_030142105.1 of Fusarium sp. FL617. NCBI lineage: Eukaryota > Fungi > Ascomycota > Sordariomycetes > Hypocreales > Nectriaceae > Fusarium > Fusarium sp. FL617. The sequence continues at coordinate 1,220,044 of JAREIL010000012.1, read as the reverse complement.
CATGCCTGAGTTTCATGATACTTTTTTGCAACGTTGAGAAACCTGGCGTTCTATGCAGCCTTCAATTTCTCACCTCAGGGCAATTCCCAACAGACGCCAGCGTGGAGGGTTAGCGCGCTAGCTCTTCATCCCCGCACTCAACTCCACGATACCCTCAAGGTTGATTGGGGTGAGCGAGTGCCAGGAGGGTCCACGACGCTCCCTTGGCATAGCTCGTCTTCACCGCATGTCGCTAACAACGTTTCTTGGGCCGGTAAAAGCTTGGTCCATGTAGCTCTGAACTTGGCCATGCAGGTTATGAACGGCTTGCCCTTTTGTTTTGACTTTATCCGCGTAAAGACATTCGCTTCTGGCGCTTCGACATGGTGCATTGTGGGGTGGAGTACAAAAGCATCACATAGGTGTAAATTAACGCGACCTACCACAATTCTAGAACCATAAACTGGGTCGCAGAAATGCAGACAAGAGACCATTGTTTCCGCCTTTATCGTATCTCAAGTTGATCCTCCTGTGGGCCGTCTGCTTAATCACGAGAGTTGGTAATAGTAGGTGCGATTATCGGAGAGCCGGCCGACAAACCCTCATACATGCAGATGCATGATATACGTCGAGCGATCCTCAAGAGTGTGTCTGACCAGAAGCGCGCGACTTGTTGCTGTCCATCTGTACTTGTTTTCCCGCCCGCAGTGTCTCCTCCAGCCTCATATATTGCATCGTGGCGTATTCCAGACTTCTGCAAGTTCTTCGTTGTGAACCACCTCTTGGTCTTGATATGGCGCACCGTGGCAATTGGTCCATATACTTGAATCTCAATTGTCACTGCCGTTCCCCCGGATTGTCTGTAGCCACTGATTCCTGAAATAATGGCCTGATGCTCCCAGAACCGACCTTGAATATGCAGCGCTCCATCAGCTCATTGGCCGCGTCTTGGCTGACATGCGACATGCGAAACGGTGGCGCCTCCTTCTGGGTTGCTGCAGCAAAACCGAATTTGATACCGAGCACAAGATCAAAATGGAGACGATTATCTGCTGTCCATCATGTTCATAAGCTGTTGCTCCTCGTCGGCATCGGCAGTACCATTGCCACTTTGCACACCCCTCTTTTGCAGCTCCTTGTCTATCGACCTTCGTGTAAGCATGCCTGCACTCAAGTCTGGCATATCCTCTTTACACTTGCGCAAGTAGTTCTCCACGCTTCGCATTCCTACAACAAGGAATCCAAGTTCTTCTCGATCCACGTCAAAAACCTCCCACCATTCGCACTCTGGCATCTTGGCACCCACATCTCGAGCTGCATTGTAGATGGCAGCCGTCGCCAATGCATGGGGCTGGTGGGTGAGATACAACATCTGAGGTGAGAGTAGAGCCGTGTTCAGGTACTGAATGGTGCGCAAAGATATGATGGATTTTGGCTGCGCAAGAAAGTCGAGTGTCTGGAGGTAAGTGATTGCGAGTGGGTGAGGTAGTGAGACGTGTGTATCGAATGAGAGCGTGTAAAGAATGCGAGCTTCAGTGGCAAGGATACGATTTTGAAAGCCATGATAGTCGGCTTCAGACATGTAGTATGACCTGGGGTCGTTTTTGGGGCTGTTTTGCATCTGCAGAAAATTTGAGTTCTCTGATAAGAGGTAGGCGTAGACATTTGATATGTCGCGTGATGACCGGGGTTGAGGCCCCATCTTCGCAACCAAGTAGAGGGCAGCAGCAGATGTGTCCTTGAGAACGAGTCAGTATCATAATGTGCGATCAGAGATCATGAGATCATAAGGCCTTACACTGAATTCATTGGCCATCGGAGAGTCGGCCAGCCAGTACCGTGCCAGAATGACGTTGGCCTGCGCTGTCACAGACTGAGGAAGCTCTAACAGCTGACCTGCAGCTTGTGTGAGGCATTGTGAAGTGATGAAGATGGCGTCTTGAAGATCTTGCGGTAATGACGAGAAGGAAGTTTTGTGGTACAGCTGAGATGCTGTTGCGAGGGGATTTAGAAGATGCGCCATCGTGAGCTGTAGCTGGTCGCGATGTTTTGATGAAGGAAGGTTTGGAGTTTGGCGAGGCTGAGAAGCTCTAACTGCCTGTGGAGCCGCTACTGGAACAAATCAGCGGGCCTTTCTCTATGCTGTGGAACGAGCCGATAATCCCTGCACCTACATGATTAGGTAGGCTTATGATGACCTTGGCAACTCTGGGCTCTTTTAGTACTTTTGGAGTGAGACGGGAGCCAAAATTCAACATTTGAATGTAATAACATTGGGTTGTTATTTCTGTTGCCGCTGCTGTGCTTGTGTGGCGCCAGATAAAGTCGTCGCTCCCTGTCGTGTATCAACACAATTGTCAATGCCATCATGATTACTCCCAATATGATTCTCGACGGGAATGGAAAACATATGAACAAGTGATATAACTTGAAGGTATTTCTCACAGAAGCTGGAGCAGCCACCCTGAGCCAAATACTTCATCATGAATTGGCTACTAATTCGGGCCCTACGAAAGCATCTATAACATACTACCTATGTAGGTAAAATGTTCGGTAAGTCAGCTCAACTCGAACGAAACCATGACGAGTTTACTCTAATATTCTCCGTAGTTTCATTGTCTATATGTACCTAGTATGGTAAAATATGTTGAGCTGATTACTAAAATTCTACTATCCTCTCATGTCTAATATTGTTGTATCTCGACTTAAGGTGCTGTTTGATTGGGTAACATGGAGCTTTACCTTAGTCCAGGCACGCGGGGAACCTGCATTCAAATGACATTTGACAGTCCGGTACGTACTGAGCTGAGCTTGAGCCGCTGTGGAGCTTTGTCAACAACACATCACCACCACGCTCAACATACATGAGACGACATCAATCAGACCTCCTCTTATCGCCAGTACAAGATATATCAAAAACATTGGCCGTCTTCTGTCAGCCCTAAGATCCTTTAGTCCTCCGCGCTCACTCCACAATGAGCGCCGCGATCCCCTCACCCGGCGAAGAAACACCCGCCTTTGACCTCAACCTTCAACACGGCCATAAAGATCTCGTCCAGGCTGTCGCATTCAACACATACGGAGATCGCTGCGCAACTGGCTCAGTCGATGGCAAGATTCGTGTCTTCAACCGCCACAAGGACGGCACATGGCGTCTTTGCGATACCTGGACCGCCCATGGTGGAGAGATTCTAGAGGTAACGCAGCCCCCTTCGGAAACCCTGCCCTTGTCTCTCTATCTCTTGCTCCTGTATCATTCTGTCGCACACGCGTGCTGACTTTATTTCCTCACTCTGCAGATCCAATGGCTTCCTGCGACTGTCTATCCCAACTTGATCGCCTCCCTTGGCATTGAAGGCTGGTTCCGTCTTTGGGCCGAGGACCCCTCTGCTGCGCCTGGACGACGATTCTGTACTGGACGTGCTGGTAATGGCAAGCCTGCCTTCGATACAAGATCCAATAAAGCACCTTATCGATCATTCTCAATGAAACACAACGAAGAGACCCGACATACATACCTAGCGCTACTCGCGACAGATGGCCGTTTGACTGTATACGAAAACGACCAGCCCGAGAACCTTTCCGAATATGCATCCATTGATGAGTTCAGCGTCGCTCCAAAGCCTAGTAGAGGAGAGGAGCTCGCCTTCCGTGTGCGCTTTGATCCCAACCCAGAGCCTTGTTATACATCTTTGCGCGCAGGTGTACCTTCAGATTCCCTAGGTCTTGTGGTCGCTGCAATGGACACTGTCAAAGTCTATCGGTCGCGTGATATAGTCGCAACGAGCATTGGCGTCCAACAGACCCAAAAGGAGTTCTACCTTGCTGTGGAATTACCCGGCCACCGAGGCCTGGTGAGGGACGTGGCATGGGCAGCAGGAAATATCAGAGGGTACGACGTCGTCGCAACGGCATGTCAAGATGGCTATGCACGTGTTTTCCGCATCGAGGCGCCTTACTCGGAGGACGATGGCAAATCTTGGTCTGCGGCTGATCTCCTTCAGTCTACTCCTCATGCGACAACAAGAGATTCCACGCCGCAAACCAGAACTAACGGAACTGCGACGCCTACCGAGAAACAGGCGCAAACACCACAGCTCCAGCCCAGTCACAGCTATCATCAGCATCAACACCACCCCTCCGGCCTCAGTGCCAGTCTCGCCAAGTCAGGCTCTCACAATGATCGCCAATGGGCCGGCCAGCCGGGTCAGGTCAAGCACAAGTTTCAGGAGATATCCAAGCTTGACAACCACCGCACTCCGGTATGGCGTGTTGGCTTCGATGACGACGGTCAAATCTTGGGCACTACGGGCGATGATGGTCGACTGCTCTGTTATCGCCAAACGCCCAACGGAGGGTGGGCCAAGAGCTCAGAGTTGGCAGTGCAGAAAGCGCGCATGGCTACCCCGTGAATTTGCCATGGCCCAGGGCTGTAAATTTCAGCTTTCAGAATTATCTCATTTTACAACGGATAAGCGATAGTCCAGGCCAAGATACTTCAAGCTGATACTAGGAGTGTGCTACGGCTTATTAAGACCGTTGCCCTATACCGCGCCCCTTGTTGTACAATTCGACAATTAACTCAACAGAAGGGTGTCAGAGTCAGCGCCATTCAAAAACAGCGCCAGCCATTTAGCAATAGTGCGATAGTTGTCATGGAAGATCGGCAAATATCATGCTCTATATTGCACCTTTCAACGGACCCCGACGATGACTGAAGCAAGACATCCCTCGAAGATTGATCAGCTACGAAGGAGTTTACGCTTCTAGCCTCTTGCTCGGACACACCTCGATTTATCAAGCATCATGCCATCTACATAACGCGGCGTAGTACCAAGAGAGCAACATGTTGTTAGTTGGCTACAGGGCGCCACGAATGAGCGTTGCAGCGTATTATCAGTTGCCTGTATTTATCAAGTCTTCAAGTAAGCCTATGTTGGATATCTAATGTCCGAAACATTATGAGTACACGAAAAGGCATGTCGACTCAGAATGCAAGTTGGCAGGGGGTCCAACAGAATCTTGAGACGGATGGCCTGCTTTGGATGTCACAGAATGTTCATAAGACCTATTCTTCGCGAATATAGAATTTGAATAAGATATTAGAAGATTATCCTAATCTCGAAACATTTCCCCTCTCTTCGATCTCACTTAAGTTACAAAAGGCGATTATATCAAGAATTTAAACCCCAAGTTTCTCTTGGGCCGGGTACCGTCATAGGTGGTAGGTAGGCGTTTGAGTAGTAAGACGGTGATGACATCAAGGCACGTCAGGCAACTATGAGATGATTTGCATAGGATGTTACTATGATGTAAACTTGGTAATATTCAAAAGATTGTATTTGCCGAATAGTCAGACTATCTGAGGAACCAATTGCTGGCTCTGCGGTGGCAATTCTCGTTGGTTTTATTCTTGATATTCATTCTCTTTTGGTATTTGTCAAAAGCCATGTAAGCTATGTCATCCTAAAACACAAAGAAACCCCCCAACGCCATTCATGAGTCGAATTTAGGTTTCGCGTTAAAAACGTCCTGTGCTTTTATATCCTCCATGTCGGGATTGTTGTGGCGCCAAGTCCATGTTTCTGACATGTGATCTGTGGCTGACCACAACCCCCACACCCTTCAACGACATGTCATGAGTTGACATGCCATCTGCCATATCCTTCAGTATTGCACATTACTCGATTATCCCTCTCCATCTTCTTATCTAAAATGATCGCACCGCTTAGGCAGCGTCAGCGCTGGCGGCGGGCTGGACAACCTTGGTGACCTGGGAACCAGCACGGATGATGCGCTGACCGGCGGAGTCGTTCATGTAGGTAATGTCCTTGTTCTCGAACTGAGCACGCTTCCAGATCTCGACCTCGCAGCCACCGCGGAGGACACCGACACGCATGGTGGACAGAAGGTTGTGAGCAGCGTTGGAGTGCAGGTAGACACCACCGTTAAAGATAGCGGTAGCATCTTTGCCAATAGCGGAGTTGATGAGGGCCTTGCCACCAGGGTGGTCCTTGATGAAGTTGGTAACATCGTGAATAACACCGGCGATAGCAACGAGACCCTTTCCAGCCTTGGCCTGGGCGACAAAGTCGTCCCAGTCAACAACAGGAAGCTGCTCAAGAGGAATACCCCAGTCGAGAGTGGCACGCTTCTGGTCGAGCTTCTTCTGGAGCTGCTGGACACGGCCCTTTTCAATCTCGTTGGCACGGAACTCCTTCAGCTCGTAAGCAAGGCCAAGCTGCTTCCAGCACCAGATGCTCCACTTGGTGGGGTCGTACTGCCACCACTCAATGGCGTTGCGGTAATCCGAAGGGAACTCGTGGTGGAAGTTGTGGTAGCCCTCACCAAGGGTGACGAGAGCAGTAATGACGTGATCACGGGGAGAGTTGCGGTCGTCGAAAGGCTGCTCTCCAAGCCAGTGGGCAAGAGAGTTGACACAGAAGGTAGCCTGCTGGACGAAGCAAACACGAAGAATACCAGCGTAGACGAGACCACCCCACCAGTCACCCCAACCAAGACCAGCAACGAGCGCAGGGAAACCAAGAGCCATGAAAAGAACGCACTTAATGTAGTTCTTGTGCTGCCAGACGACAACGGCGTCCTCGTTGAGATCGGTGATGTCGGTTCGGCCCTGTCGCTTAGGGTTCTGCTTCAGGATCATCCAACCCATGTGAGAGTACATCAGACCCTTGCGAACGGAGTAGGGATCCTTCTCGGTATCGGTATAACGGTGGTGCACACGATGGCCATACGACCACCATCGGATGGAACCCTGAACGGCGCCAGCGCCGACGGCAGCGAGGTAGATCTTGAGGGGAGTGGTGCCTTTGTAAGCGGAGTGAGACCAAAGTCGGTGGTATCCTGGGAAAATGTAAGTTTCAAGTCATAAATGATGGAAACAACGTCTTGTTTCGGGATTCGACTTACCAGCAGTAATGCCGAGACCAGTGTGGACATAGTAGAAGACAGCCCAGATGGCGGTCTTGAGCTGAAGAGGAACCCAGTAGGCGGAGATGAAGCCCATGAGGGGAACGAAGACAACCAGCGTGGTATTGAGCCAGTTGATGTGCTGGGGCCAGTTGCTCCAGGTCATGGGAGTATCGGCGATATGGACCTTGGTGGTTTCCTTCTTGGCAGCACCGGCTCGGAGAGGAACATAGTCCTTGGTGCCGTCAGGGAAGGGCTGGGCATTCTTGCCCGCGGCGGTAGCTGTCGCCATCTTGAAGGAGTTGTCGATAGATCCTTGGGCGTCAGAAAACGATGGCAAGTGTCGTCGACTCAGGTATAAAATCCCAACACACGAGAACCACGAGATGATGGTCACTCGAATAAGTGAAGGGGAAGAGTGAACCTTTTCAGGATATTGGTTATCCTAATAAAGGGTGAAGAGGATAAGAGGAGAGAAGGTTGAAGGAGGTTGATCGAAAACAATTACGGTTGGGGCGGAGGGCTCTAAAAGGGCTTTATACTATCAGGACTGACCCGGTGCTGGGCGAGGACTGAGGTGGATGAGGAAGTGGGAGAAACTGGGGGGGCGTGCAGTGGGCGTGGGAGGCGTGAGACAAGTGGAGGACAAAGTGGAGGGTCTCTTGCCTCTACGGCGGTCGAAACACCAAGGAACCGCCTTGCACCTTCCAGTGAGGAGGAGGCGAAGAAAAAAAGACCAGAGACAGGCCCAGAGTGGAGCTTCGATCACTCTAAGGGACCCCCTGTTGCGGCGGCAAATTCAAGGTTGGGGGAGCAGAACGAAGACCGTTTTTGTCCAAAAGGTATGTGAATGGGGATCGGGAAGCTGGGGTTGAGAGAAGTGTACGTGTGAATCCTATCCCAAAGCTGCAGCACCCCGAGGAGTCCAAGCCCTGAAGTCAGGAGCCAAAGAATGAAGGCATCTGCCGATATCAGATGACAATGAGCAAGCTCACCTCGAGCTTTGAGTTGGGGAAGCTCAAAACCTCAAGTTGGGGCAGGCTATATTCTGTTGACGTTTGACTGATAGGTACGATCTGATGCTCCGGGTCTCCGATCTGACTACCAATGTATCATGATGCTATATCTACACGAGCCTCGGCGATTCGAGGCTGGATATTCTTTGCTTGTGAAGATTGGTGAGTTCTTGTTATCGAAAATGCCCTATCTATCCGTTGTGAGTCTGAACGTGTTGGAGGTTGAATCTGGCGTCTGTGGTACACACCCCCACCGTCGCTGCATGAGCAAGGGGGAAAAACCATTGGGGATGGGCGGGCGGAAGAAAAAAAAAGTGGCAGCAACACGACCGACGGGACCATTTCCACTTTGTTCAATGCCAGTCCCGTCTCCCTCCGTTCAAGGTTCCGGCTGCTTCCCGGCAACTTTACAGCGCTTACATACAGCATGGTTGGGCTGGACTATCACGAATAAAGGGACTGTGGTACTTGCTCAGTACCCCTTCAAGGGTTTGTTGGCGTGTCAATGTTGGTCACTAACACAGAGATCATCGCGGCTTTTGGATATCGGATATGGCGAGACCGTATGAGCTATTGAAAGTAGTAGTTATGTATATCATTCATTCTAGACTTCTCGATAGCAATTGCGATGTCAATTGTCTAAGATGTCGTCTTCTAGAATTCACTGACCTGCTGCAGGAGAACAAAGTAACCCTGTCGCCATACCCATTTACTTCAACCTTTGACAGTCGCCGGATTTCAGATCACATACGGGAACACGGACAACACCTCATCTCACTCCCCGCTCCATCTACTATGTCAGACAGATGCCGAGATCTTCCATGTGCCCTGACTCTCGCCAAAATATGATGCCAGAAAATCAGCCCACGATAGGTACCTACGCAGTCGTTGTGTTGAAATTCGCCGCTGCGTATTCGACAATCGATGGGCGACGTCTTCCAGTTGCTCGGGCACACTCTCGATAGTGACTGGGACTGGGACTGGGTCTTGTAGGTCGACGTCGAACCCTTTCTCAACACCTTTTCCTCGTTGCCTTTCAAGATGTGCACCCCACCCCTTCCCCAACAACTTTTTTGGCGGCTCCAATCGCTGTGGGGCTCGGGTGGGCGTCCGGTTGCCGTTTGAGGAAAAGTCTGGTACCCTTGCCATCCGGCAAAGTACCCTTCCTCACAAAACTCGCCCATGAATACCTCGCATCATAGCGACGGCACATCTTTCTTCTTACCTTACCCTAGCCGGTGCGTGCCTTGCAGGGGGAGCTCCCACATTGACCCGGAGCCGCCTGGAGCTCAAGCTGGGCTTGGGTGGTTGGACTCGACTCGACTTGGGCGTTTTTTTCTCGCGTGAAGGCTTCGTGAAAAGCTCCACTGCTGGTATTATTAGAGGCGATACCATTTGCTGGAGCGCATCGTTGAATCTGGCATGACTTGACTGACAGCCTAGCCCGAGAACAAAGGTCATCAATATTCAGAGCTTCTAGTTGGTAGGTAGTACTGCATGACCATGGAATGGTACAAACAAGATCAATGGCATAATCTAATTGCGTTGACAGTTGCAGTGGCAAATTGATCCCAATTGAGTTGTTGACGTGTAAATCACTTGGACTTCGTTGAGTGCACAGTTTCCACACCGGGCATGCCGAGCTGACTCTGCCTGACGTACCTACGTGCCTACGCTTATCTCAAAGATCTAGCAAGACCTACCTGATCAGTCAGCCAGCGCACAGTCCCTAAGGTACAGTGCAGACCTCGGTCGATACCCTTGAGTCTTGATATGGAGGACCTTGGCTTACCTCACCTTTGATATCATTATTGCAACGCCGCCAAATCCCGACATCATGCCATGTGTATCAACCGTTGACGTCCAACTCAGAAACCTCAGATGATTTTACTCCTCTGATCCCATCGTCACGATTTCCAATTGTTGAATCCCCTTGGTCTCAATCCCCAATGTTAGAAGAATAAGCAAAATATCCTTCAACATGTTTATCTTGTCCAGCCCTATCGCGAACTCATGGTCAATCCTACCTCTTCAACCCCCGGATCGAACGATACCTCGGCCCATTTGCTTGTTGACTGGCACGACTCGCCATCGGAATTTCAGTTTCTAGACTCTCGGTTGCTCATTTACCGTCCCTAGAATGGAATTGTCGATGCCCTGGTCAAGGTATGTGTTCCTACACGGCTTCCATGCCTATACCATGCCCTGTCTCTCGCGTCGGGACAACGGGAGGCTTTGGCAGTACGTACCTCATCGCACCCTGGCTTCGCTCCCCCAGCTTTTTCCCCAACAGAAACACAAAGATCGGGATTCGCCAAGCCAAGCGGTTCCACATTTGCCTCTTGCCAGCTTTGCCTCGTTTTTCCGTCATCCCGTCGCTCAGACATCAGTCATCAGTCAGAGACAAAAACTTGCTCCATTCCGATGCGTCTCTTGTCTGTCAGGACTATCATATCACGTGACGTGATATCGAACATTCAGTAGCTTCCAGAATTCTTCCATGACATCGGGTGGCGCACGCACGCTGCGTCCCGTTTCATTAGTCCAAATCTTGCCAGTTGATGATTCACGTCAACTCTATTAAGGCTCGAGGCTGATGCCTTCTGTTTGGTTGCCAAGGTTTTTCAACATAGACCAACATAGACATGTCGGTTTTCTTTTGTGTGCATTTGCACGTCTACGAACTATATGTCGAAATAACCTGCGCAGTTCGTCATTTACATCCATATATCAGTGCCATATCATAGGTAGTAGCAGTTTTCAACAAAGAACAACCTGTTGAGGTCATGTGAGATACATCAATATTCCTCAACAGTACATTCTATATAATCATTCCAAAGCGTTAATTCTCCAAATCGCAGCAACGGCTATCCATTACAGAATCGTCTCATCATACCACCAAAGCCAGCCATAAAACGTTACGACATTTATATTTGCGCCCTATCATGCAAGATGCCTGCCTGTTCCCCGCTAACACAAATGAAAATACTATATCATGATATGCCATAAAAACATTGTAAGTGGAATCTAACTCAACCTTCAGCAAGCCATTTCATAGCCATTTATTATGGTCCAGGTCGAGAATTCATTACCTCGGACACGTCGTCAGTCGTGTGCTTTTGTTGCACCGATTCATCGTGCGTTGATATTTGTGGCACCTCCACGTTCATTGAGGATTCGGTGCTTTTAACATGGTCGTTAGTCGTCTCTCCTTCCACCGTCTCGCGAACGCCCCCAACATCCAGCCCTTTCTCCTTGGTACAATCAGTTATGGTTTGCTGAGCATCAGGTGCTGTGAACCCTTGCTTTTTTTCTGCATTTTGCTCCGTCTTAAGCTCTGCTTTTGCTGTTGGTTTCTCTGAGACGTCGTTGCCATTCGTAGGCATCGTCTGAGGATCCTCTGTTTCGTCCCCTGCTGGGGGTGGTTCGGTTTTCTTCTGTCCGTCGTCATTCGTGTGCGAGTCCTCCATGCTTGTTTGAGTTTCCTGTTCCGAGGCTTGCGCTTCTTTACTTTCTTCCCCTTCAACAAGTCCTGGCACTTCCTCCGGCGGAGCCATGGTTGGCTGTTTGATCGCCTTTTCTCTTTTCTCATCACATTCAGAGGTGCCTTCCGCGTTGTTCCTGATCACCGTATCGTTATCCCCCGAACTAGTCTCCCCTGGCTTCGGCGAGTCTGTGGTTAAATCTTGATGAAGAGTTTCTTCGTTGTCCTTCCTGCACGCTATCTCCTCTCCCGAACTTATTTGAGCTTCATCGATATCAGGGATAGTTTCTTCATGCGGATCAGTCACCACCTCCTGACATCTGGTCGGACTTGGAGTTGAAGTCGAAGTTGCCGGTGTTTCTCTCTTCTCCAAAGTCGAATCCGGCGCTGTCAGTGCATCAGAGTCGATGAGCCCTGCCTTGTTGGCGATAGGCGTCTCGTCAAGCGGCATGCCGTCCGGTCCCACGTCACTGTATGATGAAGGTATGTTTCGGTTCGCTGCCCATGCAGCAATGTCGTACAAGCCTCGGGGTGAGTTGTGTCCATCACAATTGCTCGGCAAAGGACTTGGGGGAGAACGTCCGCGTGTGTAGTAGTACGGTTCGTATCTGACTGGGCTCGCATCCGCATAGGGTTGGCTTGCATAAGCCCAGTCGCTGGGTTGTTCAACTGTTCTGATTTGCGGAAGGTTGTCTGGATGATACCCATCGACTAGATATTGTTGTAATGTGTAGCCCTCGTCAACTGCCGATTCTGGGGGGTTCAACTGTCCACAGTTTTCATCCTCCCCTAGCCGAGGGAACATCTGTAACAACGATGACGCTTGAAGCCGCATGCGTGGGTCGTCGCTCAAACAGACTTCCGCCATTTGTCGATACCAGTCCGGAATATTCACTTCAGGACCAAGTATTAAGGGTCGCCCTTGTGCCTCTGGCTCGTCCTCCTGAGCTGCTAGAGCCCACAACACCATCCCAAGCTGGTACAGATCTGACTTGACGCCGATGTACATGGTTATTCGCTGGTTACTCTCAATGAGCGGTGTTGCTTCCGGAGGCTCCCAGCCCACTGGACAGCCCCTTCTGTTGATATCGATAATTTTTGCATCCCCATATCCATCTATAACAATATTCGATAGAGTAAAGTCGCCTTGCACGAATCCTGATTCATGAATGTCGGATAATCCTTCCACAATTTGCCGCGCCCATCTTTCTCTCGTTTCCCAGGGAAGATCGCAGTCGCCATCCTTGCAATGTTCATAAATGATGTCGATAAGAGCTCCCTGATCCGCGTAATCGATGAGAAGTCCTTTTACATGTTCATCATGGTCATCTACTACAACGCCATAGAAATGGATGACGTTGCGCGAGAATCGTAGAGAATTGAGAGCGTTGACCTCGTATAAAAACTCGTCTATCGTGTCAGGGCTCGGAATCTCCTTCTTTATAAGTGTGTGGCCGTTGACATTGACTTTATAGACAAATCCCGACATGTGAGATTCAAAGACAATATCCTTCTCCCGAATGCGCCGGCAACCTAGATGCTTGATTTGGGCAACAGCCGGGTATTGGATTATTTCCTGTTATTGTTAGTTTTGACCTCTTGCATCTCACAGTATGTACATACATTACCGTCCTCGACCACGTGTACATGTAGCCTTCCGTCGGTGGTTTGGAGCTTCAAGTTTGTCACCGTGTCGTAAAACTGAATATCTCGCAAACTTTCTCGGATAGCCTCATAAATCTTTGCGCTCTTTTCTCGTTGATAATGTGTGTGGATCAAATCCATTTCCAGAGAATTCGGAGGCGCATCTCGGTAATCAAGCGAGATGGTTACACGCCGCCAAAGGTGATCCCGCTCACGATAAGTGACAAAGAACTTTTCCCTCCTTGATCGATCCCGAAAATGCATGCTGAGGTTCAATATCCAGGTCTTTTCGAGCTCTTCGTGGATTGCAGCGTCATACTGAGATGCTGTTATCGAATGGGTATCCGCGGTAGAGAGATTGTCCTGCGCTGGGCACTCGTCGGCAAGCGTAACATCATCATCCCGATGCGTAAGTCGTTCAACTGAATCCTGTGGTGGCACATCTGGGATAGCATTGACAGACAATGAGGGTACAAATCGCGGAACTTCGTCCTGCGGAGAGCCAAGAAAACTTGGGGCACTAACACGAGGTTGGGTTACGGACTGCGAGGCTGACGGTGTTCGTGGCCTGTGGGAGCGTCGATCCATAGATACAGCTCGTCTTTCATCTGGTGTTGGTTCAATAGGCGATAGGTTAGTCCTCCTCTCTTCCACTTGACGCTTGAATGTCTGAGCCCTAGGTAAACCGGGTACGACCCTGCGAGACATCCTGCGAATCAACCCGCCCCTGGCGGGATCAGTTGAGTCATCCTCATGCTGATTATCTTTGCTCTCTTTGGGCTGCTCAGTCGGTTTCGATAGAGTACTACTACCACTTTGTCGGCCAAAAAGCTTGCGAAAGAATCCTTGAGTGCCGGATGCTGCAGTTGGCTGTGAATTAAGTGGTTGCGGCGGCTCGGACGCTACCACGCCGGCCTGGGCCATGGCCGCGGCAATGCGACCAAAGGTATGCTGTTGCGTTCAAGCACAACTAACAATCGGCGTTGACAATGAGCCAAGTTGATGCGGCTAGCGATTTACTAGCTTGGTGTTTGCTTCGTGGCGAAATTGTAAGTCGATGCCTGTGACAATGCATACACCGGGCTCTGTATCGTTCCACGGCGTATGCCCGTGATAAAACTAAATTTTAAAACGAATATGGGGGACAAGCTGCTACGTAGGTGAAGAACGTAGAGTATAGCACAGATAGAGTATGCCAGCCAGCAAGAGGAGATGAGGCGAAATATCACCAAACAAATCCAGAGATGACACCAGCCCGTTAAACAAAGAAGCGGTCTCCCAGAGTGAGAAGCAGGATGAAGAAACTCTCTACGTGACCCGTCCAAGAACAAGCGAAGGTAAAGCCGTTGCTGTGGTCGGTACTATCGACCCAAGGAGGTTGGGATAATGCAACGGTCGGTGAGAAGCGGGTCTTCTGGATAAGCGGTCGAACTCGCGGGGAGCGAAGCCGGAGGCGCAATGAACATCAGTGCGCTGGGGAGCCTGGAAGAAATATGGAATTCTCGTGATGAGTGAGAAGACTTGTCGGGTGAGAAATGTAGTGGAAAAGCCTGAGGCAGCAGAACGTTGTTGGAAATGGAGTTGCGATGCACGCCCTGCTGATATTCAATGGCAGCGAAGAAGTCCAACGCCTAAAACGGGCACCCAGCGGCGGCAATAGTACAGTAGTAGATGTGGATTGTGACTGGATATGAGTGTGTGTGTGGGCTGAGTGGATTGTTGGCTTCTAGTCGCGGCGGGACGACACGGGGACGGGTGGAGCGCTGGGCCATTGATCCTTGGGCCGTCATTATTTTGGGCCTCTTTAGCAGCCTGAGCCACACTCTCAAGACGTATGAATCCCCTTGTTAAGTGTAAGTGCCTTGATGACGCTCTCGCCGGGTCGCCCTGCGTAGGGGCTGGATGCTATGGATTGCAGCGGATGCGTGCGACTGCTCACTTAGCAGCAAAGCCACCACGGCCCAAGCCCAGGTGTCAGCGCAGGGCTGTGGTTGTACTTTGCCCCAGACCTGCCGAGGAGCGTCAGGGGTCGTTGCTTGACTTAACGACATTTGTGCATGGTTTTGGGCGTGGGTGTCGCGACTGAGGTCCATCCATCCCACCATACCGGAACTGCCATTCTTCAAACCCAGCCAAAGGACCCTGCCAGGCGAGCAATGTCCACCACGAGAAGTAAGTTATGGCCTGGTCTGAGGCTGCATAGTCATACTTTCGAGATAGACGGTGACGCTCCAAGGCTTGCCGGTGGGGAACCATCGATGAGCTGGCCCCTTTCAGATGCCCTTGTCTCGTCCCATTCTGTAGACGCTAAACACGAGTTGCTTGAACGCAGGGGAAGGCGGTGATGCATCGTTAGGCACGGAGAGAGAGCCTTGGTCGGGCATAAAGAACAGCGGATGGATATTGAAAATAGCCGGCGCTGGATTTATTTGGTGAGTTGAAGGAGTGAAGGATGCAGAGAGAGCGCACGGTTCTCTTGGGCTTTCTGCGATTTAACATCCCCAAGTCTGTATCACGAGGGACGGGAAGAAAGTGCACTTTGGTGCCTTCCATACCTACGCAACTTGACGTAAAGGTAGGAGGCAGACAAGGCAACAGAAGTAGAGGAAGGTACGATAATTGAAAT
The DNA here is from genome assembly GCA_030142105.1 of Fusarium sp. FL617. Lineage (NCBI taxonomy): Eukaryota > Fungi > Ascomycota > Sordariomycetes > Hypocreales > Nectriaceae > Fusarium > Fusarium sp. FL617. The sequence continues at coordinate 1,204,365 of JAREIL010000012.1, read as the reverse complement.
CACGAATTGGAAGCCACGGATTGATTCGTAAACAGGTGACTTCCATAATAGAGATGCAGATAAGGCAGGGGCTCAGACACTACCTAGTTGAAAGCGTCCTCTCAAAGTCCAGACTTCTCTTAAAACTATTTTTCAATCCCGCCATCTACCTGGTAACGACATCAAGATCGCTAACCACCGATCAAGCAACTGGCCCCGCTCAAAATAAAGATCGTGACAGCTTCACTCCTAGGGTTACGACCATAACCACGCCATTGGTACCGCCGGGGGCGGCCAGTTACCTACAATCCTAAACTGCGCCCTAGGTGAGGCATGCGTGTCTTGCCGACGAGGACTGCGCTGTACGTGCGTGTCATTCTGAGCTGCTGACCTCGGAGCTCGAACCATAAGACGGTCTAAAAGTTCGCATGGTCCAGCCGCATACGCAAGCGACAGCGCTATCTAAGCTGGGCGCCTCACCTTTGCTGACCGCTCAACTCAATACTTCGGCACCTTGTTCCATGGTGTCCATTACGAAGTTCTCCGTGGATACTCAATTCAAGGCGGGCACAATCAATGTCTGGCTCCCTATCTAGGAGACAGGTCAATAACATGCTGACATCGAAATTGTCAAACACCCATGTTGCATGTTAAAAAGAATGACGAGTTCAAAGGCACTCTATAGCATACATTCACCAAAATCAGTACCTCAGGGCACATGCGAACTGTCAGGCATACGCACGCCTATGCTTGGATCTCTAAACAAGTTGAAATGGCATGCAGCGCGATCCTAGAATCTGCGTCTACCATTGTCGTATCAGAATACGTTCAGTCAGCCATCACCCTCGATAAGTCTCAAGCCAGACGTCACATTACTTCTGTTTACCAATGATGATATGATATGCAATATATTCGATTCGGCAAGCCGTTTTGGTTACCAATTACACCATCACAAATAGATGGATGCCCAATACGACTACGTTATGATACAACTTGAGGTTCTCCAACTCCAATTCGCACACACCTTCAAGCACCTCTCTCGGTAAGGAAATACCTAGACTTGTCGGGTACTCAGTTGGCTCAATTCACTAGCCTTCTTCTCTCTCATCTCAATTCTTCGAATCCGTCACGTCACACAGGAACTCGGGGTATTCTCAGCTTCACGCGAACCCATGCCTTGACCGATTCTGAGGCCCGATCCACTACTTTGCTTCCAGGCCAAGATCCCCAATGAGCCTCGCGTGGGGTCAGGCATGAGTGCAGCATCAACATGGCCGCTAAGACGGCTCTTAGTGAGGCTGCTTGGGCTTGACAGGTTGTCGGTTCGCCATGCAAGCAATGGGGCCGCATTGCACTCCCGATACATATGAACAGGCTTCTAGACGTCTCGAGTGTATCTCGGTTGGGTACCCAATCGGCCCCTGTAAGATGACTAGTTTATACCGGCAGAAGTTGGCCTGGACTGCTGAACTTGGTCTCTCCAAAGTTGTACTGGGCATGAGACTTCTGGAAGAGAGTCAAAAGTCCTCACGAAAAGGAAATGAGGTCTATGGCTTCGGATTGCAGTCCATTGCCCTCATCTAAATCCCTCTCGGCTAGGCTCGTCCCGTGCCTGGCTCCACTGATCCCGCACCGCCTTGGAGGAGATGGGATCTCGACCTTGGCTAAAAAGGTACGAACCAGGATCAGCTTGCTGGGGAACCACTTAGGACATCCGGACATAGACGGCTCGAACGTTAAAAAACACACTGGCTCTGTCCTCGATTCATTGGATCAAGGATGAACACATAGACATCAAAATTTCCCTTCCGAAACCCGTCCTAACGCTTTCTGCGCTTCAGGCTGCAACCATATTGCGGGCCTCAACTCTGCCTACGAAAGATAGCTCAACCTCTTCTCCGCTCATCGTTCCCGTACCGTCATTACTAGATCCATACACGACGCTCATGGAGATCATGCTCCGGCAAGCGATCTATGGGTATCCAAATGAACAGCCTCCTTGCTCTCATGCAATACAATGCGTCAGTCGATAACTCGATATCATAGTTTCGCAAACGGACATTGGATCTAAAAGTCAAGAGTAAAGCAGTATGACGTCGCTTTCCTATATGTACAATTATACATGGAGGCGTCAACTACATGCTGAGATCTGCTAATCAGCTGGGTCTCTCTGCCACCCCAAACGAACCACTAATGCATGCTTCTAATAGTACAATGCCCACATATTGGTAAAAACAAGAGTAGGAGTCTTTATATCGTTTCCATCTAGATTTCTCATCCAGTGCCCTAACGCCCCTCAAATCATGCCCTGCAACATGCCTCGCCATCGACACTTTTTCAAGCCTTGATGCTGTGTGGCAGTGCCCTGGCTAGAGTGTATAATGAATATGCTGTGCGCGTTTGGCAGTTTAGTCCTCCTCTTCAGCGGACTCGGAATCGCTCTTCTTCTGCTGAGCCTTCCACTCGCAGACCTTGCACTTGTTGGCCTTCTCACGGTCGATGTTGGGGAAGACGAGGTCAAAAACCTCAGGGTACCACGCTACAGCGTGACCTTCAAGACCCTCCTTGATGTTCTATAAGTATTGGTTAGCAACAAGTCAGTCAAGCAAACGTAGAGTAGTTATGAGCGAATACGTACCTCAGGTAGCTCCAGCCAGTCGGACATATTGTCCTTGGGGAAGATGATAGTCTTACAGCCAGCTCGTCGAGCAGCAACAGTCTTCTCGCGGAGACCGCCAATGCGTAGCACCTTACCGGTGAGTGTGATCTCACCAGTCATGGCAACTGTAGGATCGACGGGGGTTTCAAGGGCAAGGGAGAGGAGAGAAGTAGTCATGGTGATACCAGCCGAGGGGCCATCCTTAGAGACAGCGCCGTCGGGAACGTGCAGATGCATCTTAGCCTTGTCGAAGAAATGGTTGTCGGGGAACTCCTTAACCATGTAAGACTTGGCGAAAGAGTAGGCGATAGTGGTAGACTCCTTCATGACGTTCTTGAGGTTACCAGTAATCTCAAGGTGAGGTCGTGTAGAAGGTCGGAGAGGAGCCTGGAGGATAGACTCGATGTACATGGCAGCGCCACCGAGCTGTGTCCAGGCGAGACCCATGGATACACCAGGCGGGCTGACCTCGTAGAGACGGTCCGAGGTGAAAACAGGGGGGCCGACGTAGTCAGTGAGGTTGTCCTTGCCGATAACAACATGGACAGAGTCAGGGACCTTGAGCGGCTTACGGGGCTTCTCTGTAGTTGCGCCAGTCTCGTGAGACTCAGACTCCTTGCCCTCGCTGACTTCCTCGGTCTTGCCCTTCTTCTCAGCCTCCTCGAGAGCAGACTTGCCTTCCTCGGTCAAGGCCTCCTCTTCGGGAAGCACCTCCTCACCGAGCTCCTGGACGATCTTGAGGGCAGACTTTCGGTAGACCTTCTCAATCTGCTTCTTGAGGTTTCGCACACCAGACTCACGGCAGTATGACTTGATGAGTTCCTCAACTGCCTCTTCGCTCAGAGTAACATCGGCGTTCTGAAGACCAGCAGTCTCCTTAGCAGCAGGGGCGAGGTATCGCTGAGCAATGGCCATCTTCTCGTCAGCAACGTAGCCGGAGAGTGTGATGAGCTCCATTCGATCCAACAGAGGTCGAGGGATGGTATCTGTCATGTTGGCAGTGCACACGAATAGGACCTTGGACAGATCCACGGGCACATCCATGTAGTGATCCAAGAAAGAGCTGTTCTGCTCAGGGTCGAGCAACTCTAGCAGAGCAGATGAAGGATCACCCTGGTAACCCCGGCCAATCTTGTCGATCTCGTCGATCAAGATAAGAGGGTTCTCAGTCTGGCACTTCTTCAAAGCCTGGATCATGCGACCAGGGAGGGCACCGACGTAGGTTCTTCGGTGGCCCTTGATCTCAGCAACATCTGTGAGACCACCAACACTGAATCGGTAGTACTCGCGGTTGAGAGCTCGAGCGATGGACTTTCCAATACTCGTCTTACCCACACCGGGAGGACCGACAAAGCAGAGGATCTTGCCCTCAACAGTGCCTCGAAGCTTGCCAACAGCAATGAACTCCAGAATTCGGTCCTTGACGTCCTTAAGACCGTGGTGGTCCTCATCCAGAATCTTGACTGCGTTGGGAATGCCAAAGTTCTCCGCGCTTCTTCGACCCCAGGGAATTTGTGTAAGCCAGTCCAGGTAATTCCTTGTCACGTTGAACTCGGAAGCAGCTGTCTCAAGGTGAGCAAGCTTGTTAAGCTCCTCGTCGAACACCTTGCGAACAGCATCAGGCATGGCAAGATTGTTTGCCTTCTCCTTGAACTTCTCAACAAGCTTGTCCTTACCATCGGATTCGAGGCCGAGCTCACGGCGGATGCCCTTCATTTGCTCCATGAGCCAGTACTCTCGCTGTCTCTTGCTAATCTTGTTCTCCACATCCTTGCTGATCTTGGACTGCAACTGAGCGTTCATGAGCTCCTTCTTGAGCACCACAAGAGCCTTTTGCATTCTCTCCTCCACGTTGAGGCATCCAAGAACCTCCTGCAGCTCCTTCTGCTCACCCGATGACACGGCAGCGGCGAAGTCGGCAAGCTTGGCGGGTTCTGATGTAACATTTCCGGTAGACTGGCTCATAGAGAAGGTGGAAATTTGATCTCGGAAAAGGTTGTTCATTGTGGCGACTTCCTTGAAAACGTTGACGATCTCGTTGGTGACGGCGCGGATAACAGGGCTCTTTGGGTCGTAAGGCTCGTCGACAAGGTTCTCGACGTTCACCAAGCTGACGGGGTATCTCTTGAGGAACGACGTTGGCTCATACTTTTCGGCAGCTTGATCAGGCTTCTTCTCAACGGCACTCTCCTCGAAGCTGGCAACAACATCTCCCTTCTTTTCTGGGCTAGCTTCCTCCTCAGCAGGCTTCTGGGTGATCGGTTCGGGTGGTATAGGCTCGGATTTGGCGTCGGTCTTCTTAGCAGCGTCTTGTTGGCCGCCAGGAGGCAACAGGCTGGATAATTTGATACGGCGATGGGGGTAGAGGATAGCAGTCAAGGCACCTTCTTGACCATGGATAGGGAAAGCACTTGTGATTTGGGCAAAGACACCAACATCATAGACGTCATCGGGATTTCGGATCACGTCCTCGTCCTCATTTTCGTCCTTGAACAAGAAGGCACCGACATACGGTTGACCACGCTTGATCGACTCGGTGATTGCATTTGCCACCTCGGGGTCCTTGATGGTAATTGCCTTATAAAAACCAGGGAATAGAGGTCTTCGAGCGATGGGGATCGCCAGGACCTGGGGGTATACTTCCGGGACAACGGGCTTCTGAAGGGCCTTCTCGGCGGAAGGCTTCCGACCGCGACGGCCTCCGTCACCGCCGGAGTTGTCGCCGCCAGACCCTGAGCCAGCACCCCCTGCTGCGCTGCCTGCCTTTCCATCTGAGGATTGACCACCACTATCATTCTTTCCAGACCCAGGTGAGTCAGGGCCTGGATTCCTCGATTCGGCCGATAGAGGGCTTTCGGCGTCCTTGCGCTTGTTCTCAACATTCGCCTTAGCCTCCTCGTCAGACAAGGGCTCAGTCAATGGCTCTATCGCAGACTCGAAAAACCCCTTGTCACTGTTGTCCTTCTCCTTGGCGAGTCGGGCGGATGTAGAAAAAGCGGCAGCGACTAACCGCGGCTGAATAGCGGGAAGCCGACGACCGCAGATGTGGTGGTTGCGGTAGGCGGGAGAGGAAGTCCATCGAGCAGCGGTTGCTTCGGAAGATGCTCGCGAGGCGTGTACGAGAGAGCGCTCAAGGATGAGACGCCCTGAGAGGCGTGAGCGAGGGATCATGGTTGGTGACGCTCTGAACCGAGCACGGAGCTTGAGCTAGAGCTAGAAGAGGAGACGAGACGAGAGGTAGAAGCACCCCGCGGTGGGCAGCTGAAATTCAACAATGAACAATTAGGGAAAAGGGATTATGTGTGAAAAGCAGAAATTGGGTTGCGGAGCTCTATCGGATGCGGTTGGAAAGGTTGATGGTGGTCGCAATGGTGCGCATCGCCGCTTTGGTGGAGGCGACTTAATAATGTGAGTCTGAAGTCTATGGCGACGGTCGGACTTAACGACGACATCATCCATCCAAAATTTCGAGTCGCTCGTTTTCCAGAGCGTTCCGCGCGCTAGGACTCGGTACCTTAGTAAGCGAATGACCAATCAAACATCGATGTCGGCTGTTGCTTGAGTCCGTTATCAGATTGCGATATTCAACTACCGAGGCTCGCATGCCTTTCATCAAGGATGTTATATTCAATGTATATAAATAAGATGTGTGTTTGTGGTCTATGCTCGAGGGTTGACATGGAACCTTCTCGCTATGTAAGTGAGTCTCCGTTACCGGATATACCTTGTTCAAAGATACGGTTGACGCCAAATATCACCTTCTTATAATCAAGCACCCAGATTTGGGGGCTTCCTAAGTGAGATACAAGTTAAGTAAAGAAGCTATCACGAATTTGGTTTCTGCATTCTATCTCGTAGTGGTGGTGGTTTTGGTGTGCTGTCTTATTTGCTTAGGTAGATATGTGCACCATGGTAGTAGGGCAAATGTCGATGAGCAAGTGACGTTTCATGTATTTCAAGTTCATTCATAATTACTATTACATATCAAAAACCATAGAGAGGCACTGAGAGCTATTTCAATACAAGATTACAACTATATCTTACACCTTGAGTCGTGCGGGAACTCACATGCAGAATGGAGACTCAATGATCGACAATATGATTCGACTACCCTACACCTCTTCTCCGCAAAGTCAAACTGGGCATCAACTAACAGCCTCCAACCTACATACTTTATTCTTCACCATTTACAAACCTATCTCAGTTCCCTATCATTCACTCATCAGAATACTGCTCTTACCAATAAGGCCCATAGCTTTTCTCATCCATTTACCATAACTATACAGCCCAAAACATATCATCCAAGTCTTAGCCATGTCTAAGGATCTCGACGCATCAGCCTCACTCAAAAAGCTCTCTCTCAACACCAATGAGGAGCCATCAAGGGCTACAAAGCCCGCAGCCAAAAATAAAAAGGCCAAGGAGGTAGTCGCAGACTCATGGGAGGATTTCGACTCCGATTCTGAGCCTGAAGGCGAGGCTGAGACCGAGTCAAACAAACCCACACCCTGCGCCACGCCCGCACCACCTCCTCCGACGCCTATGTCACCTGTGGGCAGTCTTTCATGGACACCTCCGGTAGGAAGCCCCGGTCCTCGAGCTGGCGCCGACCCGGATAAACGGCCGGAGAAGACGGATGCTGTGGCTCGTCGTATGATAGCCGCCGGGTTGGGTCTCAAGGCGCCTAGGCAGACGGACAAGCAGCGAGCGTACCAAAAGAGTGTCCGGGAGCAAGAGAAGAAGAGAAGGGAGCAGGAGAGAGAGGAGGAAAAGAAGCGACAGACCGAGACTGAGAAGGCCAAGGCGGCTATATGGGATGATTAGACGGGATGGGCTTGTATAAATATCAAGACAGACAAGGAAATTCACAAGAAAGGATCCTCCATAATCATAATCAAAATGACTAATGGTCAACAAGAGCTCTACCCTCCTGAAGTAAAAAAAAAATAAGATATACTAACAACCTCTCGAATCATCTAAACATAGTATCTCAGGAATGAATACCTGTCGCACAATGGATGAAAAGATCATCGTTGGCAGAGCCCAAAGTATGAATGACCTCACACATGTTATTATTTAGAACAAAGGAGTCCGGCAATGCCGATATTATGGTTTTCTATCCCCCCCCTTGACAACAAAAACTATAAAGTGAACTCCACGGTCTCTCGGACATAGTATGCCCTAATTCCTAGAGATGATGAATTATCTGGAAAAACGGCCCCCAAAAACAATCTGCCCCATGTATCATCTTACACTACCTATCTCAAGGGTGTTGAATTCTAACTCAACCTTCCCAACGATATCAAGTCTGAACTTTGAGCCGCTCAATTCTCTAAGAGCCTCCTGCTTTGACAGCAGACCCATGGCTAGGACTCGCCGAACTCGCTTCCAGCTTTGCATCTCACAAGACACCGAGTTGCTCCAATGCTACACCTGCCGGGACTTTTTGTCGCTTACTAGTAATCTCAAACATGAATAGCGGTAATATACATAGATTTTGGACTGGTAGTATGTGCGATATGGCATCGAGAAAAACCACACCTACAATATTGCATGGCGCAGCCGACTGATGAATGCACATCGGCCTCACGATCATGACCAACAGCTAAGAAGTGGCTGTACATTCGTTGCTGGTTTAGTGACATCCAACGACCGATAAAACCATTATTACGCACTCATTCTAGACCTCGGTGTACTTCAAAGTTCATGTGGAAGCAAAGCCTCGTGTATCGAGCAGTCGCGGCTGAACCGCTGGTATCATTGTCATTTCTCAATCTCGTTTTGCTCAGTAGCAATGCTCTCAACTTTTCATGACCACTCGCTAGAAATTCTTGTCTCTGTGCCCTTTCGTTCTTTGGCAATCTCAGAGGCAGCGAGCCATCTATTTGCCATGTACAATCCTGGCATGAGAGTTCATGCCCACCTCATGGCAGCTAAAACAAACCCAGCTTTGACTCCGTGTATAGTCATCTTCTTTTCGAAGGCAGACTTTCGATCTTTCTTGTTTTCGTTGAGTGGTATCTTTCTCCCCAAACATCCATCATGTCCTAAAAAATCCTTCTCGACTGGCAACCAGGGGTATTCTTCGTTTTTTTGTCCTCAGCTTTTCGTTACATGACTGGGTATAATGAGCGGACGTCAAGTCATCAAAAGAGAGCCCCCGATTCCGGGTAAACCAGTAAAACACAAAAACAACATAAAAAAAAACAATAAAGCACTCAAACTCAATCAAGTAAAACAAACATGGCAAGACGTAAACCGACCGATGCACAAGTCGACGTTCCAGGGTATTTTTACGCCAGGGTATATCCAGCCGGGGTATTTGCATGTAGAGGTTCTAACACGGGGGAATCTAACGGAAAGGCCCAAGAGGGGCGGGGTATCCTGAATTCATAGAATGAGAAGTGGAAGGGCGCCCGCTGTCGCCGGACGCGCGGGTGCTGTGGCGAGGCGTGACATCGCCAGGTTGAGGAATAGACAACTTGTTGTCCATGTGAGTACCAAAGGCTCGAGGAGCCCAGGGGTTGTCGTCGTCGGGGAGGTTCACGCCGCTGTCGTTCCAGGGGTTTCGGTCAGCGTTGAAGCTACGGGTCGATTCAATTGAGATGAGCGATGACTTGGAAACGTTGCTTGAACCCTTGAAAAAGTTGCCATTACCAGAGTGGGAGCTGTTCTTTCTGCGGTCCAAGAAAGATGAGATTGATGTCATGCTACCAGGCTTTCGGAGACGGTCAAGAATGCTGCTTCGCTCACGAGCGACTTCATCACCAAAACCGGTCTTGATGGGAGAATCAGTCGCAACAGGAGCAGGAGCATGCTGCAGAAGCTTCGAGTCGAAATACTGCAGGGAGTCTTCGAACGAGTCCGACTTGGGGCGAGGAAGAGCGCCTTTAACAACATTGATCTCAGCACCAGAGGTTGCGAACTGAGACTGGATGAAGTCCATAGCGTCACGGAGACCGCCAGCGTTGTTACGGGTGAAGCCCCAGAGGAGAGTGATGGTGGGTTCTCCATCTTCGGTGAGCTCGTCGGGGTTCTGGCGAATGGTAAGATCAACCTCGTGCTGGCTCTTAAGCTTGGGAACAAGGTCATGAACGAATTCAGGAGACTCAAGGAACTTGACTAGCTCCGGGGTCCTGGCAAGAACAAGCTCATGCTTGTCAGGGACCATGCCCAAGAACTCATCGACACAATGAGGGACCTGCCACTGGGGACCATTGACTGTGACCTCATCACTGGCCTGCTCAGTGCTCGGGAAGTTGATCTTGCAGTTGTACTTCTGCTCCAGATCGTCGATCTCGGGAAGTCTGGCGATAAGCTGACGATGATAGAGGCGGTCGACGCTGACAATCTGAGAGGTGTACTCAGAATCCTATCGATCATCATTAGTATTGTATTGGCTAGTAGAGGAAGAGCGACACTCACAGCACGATCAACCATCTCCAAAATCTCGTTCTTGACAGCGTCCAAGTTTTGCGCATTGCGAGCCGGCGTACGGCAGATAACGTTGTCTACTTTGATATCATCGTCTTCTCGTCCCATACCTCCTGTCATAAGGTTAGCTTAGAGTAGGCGAGTTAGGCGAGAGAGAACCATACCCCTGTCCATGGCGTTGGAGAACTTGACGAAGACCGAGTGCTTCTTCATAATACGCTGAATGTGCTGGCCACCAATACCAATGATGCGCTTGTGGTACTGATCGGGAACGTGGAACGAGATAGATGCAGGCATTTCCTGCTCCACGAGCGTCAGGCCTTGCTTCATAGACTCGTAGGTTGCCGCCATGACATCAATGTTGAAGTTGTATTCGTTGAAGCCATCAAAGATGATCTGGACATTGCTCTGTCCCATGATCTTGTTGATCTTGCCGTTCTTCTTGCCGCTGACAAATTCTTTGTGCTCGTTGGCGAGCTCAATCTTGACACGGATCTGATACTGAGACTGCGAGACAAACTTCATCTCCGAAATAACCTGAAGAGCTGACTTCACTGCATCGTCAGAACCGGTGATGGTGAAGTTCAGCTTATCAAAGGAAAGATCGGCATCGGAATTAGCGCAAATATCAACAAGCATGTTCCTGACGTCGTTGGGGTTAGGAAACTGTCTAGCGTCGGCATGCTGAATAAACCAGCCAGCACTGTAGAATTGACCAGCCTGAACCATTGTCAGCGGATATTCGTATTTACCGGTTGCCGTTACTTACCAGTGACATGATTTCCCGGACGGTTCGCTCAACATGAAGGCCTTCGCTGCCTTGAACCCGAACCATGTTGCGCTGAGTCGCCAAAGAAGGGAACATAATGAAGGTACCGTTGGCCTCAAGAATCTTGCGAACTTTATCTAGACGACCAAGAAGAATGCTATCAATCTTGGCGGCGGGGATAGTTACATCCTTGACGTAAAGCCTGATACGTTGAACTGTCTCGTGAAGTTTCTGCTTGGCAAGTTCGATAGCCTGAGGAGTTTCGCCAGTGATGAAAATATCACTGGGATCGCGACGAGTGGCTTTCGGAGGACAATAACGGTACATTGCCGAGAACGGAGGTGGGAAGTAAATGGCAGTTCCAGTAGACGACTCAATGAGCTTGATGTTCTTACGATGTCGGCCACAAACAAGCTGATGGCAGGAAGAATCGAGTTTGGTGCCGTCGACGATACGGCCGAGTAGTGTATCAATGTGAATCAAGACACGAGCCTTTGCATGCTCAGAAGACAGAATATCACCGTAGATAGCAACTCTCCATCGTTGATCCATACGTAATTCGGCATCACCAGTCATGCCATCCACAACAGGGGTCAACTTGGGACCGAGAAGAAAGATATCGACGCCGCAAAAGCTCGAGATGTAATCGAGGGTATCAGTAACAGGTTTCTTGAGCACACCGGCGTTGAGATCGCAAACCAGTTGACCATCAATGTCAATTGTGGTACAACGCTAGGACAAAGGTTAGAGAAGATTCAAAATTGCACCAGGAGAGGGCCTGGTGCAGAGTCATAGGACATACGAGGGAAATTGGGGTATCATTCAAAATAGTCTCTCGGCTCTTATGGACCAGCTCGGGAGAGCCCGAGAGACAGACAGTAGCGACCTGTTGGCCTTTACCATTCTTGGGCATTGTCGACAGAACATAAGCCTCAACAGGCAAGGGACCGTTGGTGATCTCTTGACACATCCTGTGAAGGTTGTTGAGGTTCTGAACATGGACAGGCAGCTCGTGAATTTGGACGTCGTCCGGCGCGTCCTCCGGGTGTGTCCATCGTAGGACAGCGTCAGTGGTCGCGTGAAGAATGTCCTCTGTATCGGGTCCCGCAAGATCGGAAGCGAATGGGATGTTGAACGAGTAAAGAATCGTGGCATCGGCGGCTTGAGGGGAAGCCATGGGCTGACCAGGCTGGGCGGCGTTCTTGGGATGGTTGAGGGCATTCATGGGCATATTGGGACGGCCCATTCCGAAATTGGGTGCCATTCTTTCCGACCAGTGACGCATATTTGCCAACTTATTCATGATGGGGAGTGAGAGAGTTGCGTCGTCGGTATTGTCGTCGTCGTCCGAATCGTGGGCGGCGACGGTCGGCCTGAGGTGGAGGAGGCTGGACGGAAGAAGACGCCGGAGGTGGAGATGCAGGAGAAACGGTCGAGAAGAGAATACAAATGCGATGCGAGTAAAGAGAAATGGAAAAAGGGTATCGAAGAAGCTGGGGCAAGAAACGGTTGGGAGGGGAAGGGGTGAAGGGCAAGGGGGAAGGGGAAGAAAGAGAGATGGTGGTATTTGTGAGCTCTTTCCACGTCTGACGAGGGAGGGAGAGAGAGGATAGGTTAGGTTAGGTTGACTGAGGTGAGGTGAGGGAACTGGAAGGGGAGGATGGAGCGGAGCCCAGGCGTAGAAAGCGAGGAACGTCAAGTCAGCAGAGTAGCAAGACTAGGAGTAGGTACCTCTAAAACCGTACTTGCTCGAGGTCAGACCAAGGTCAAGGTGTGTGAGGCAGGTACAGCTGCTTAGTGCCTGCTATGGAACCTAGCCTACCGTAACTTGCCTGGGGGGAGCCCGAGTTAAAAGAGGGCCCCAGCCCGCTGCTAATGCCCCGTAAGATCTCAACCTTTGAATCGACCCAATTCTACGATACAGCAGCCCAAAGCATAAAACCTCCGTTGTGGAACAGAACCAGAGGACAGATGAGAGAAGCATCGACCAAAATGCATGGAACGCACAAGTAATGACCATGGTACATGTTCTTGAGGACAAAAACATCCCGGAATGGTGGTCACTCAGACATAGTCAAGGGCTTTGATAAGAACAGCCACAGTGAACCACTATGACCATGACCTTGACCATGACCATTCATCCCTGTATGCCCTGGACCTGAGAGAAGTTTCAATTGCGCAGATCATTGAACTCTACCAAGTCTCAGATTATTATTATTATTGCACGGCCTCTCTCCTAGGTAATTGAGCTACAGTACTGGCCACCTCTCTTGTCATAACGGCCCATCCCAGAGTACCAATGACGAGATATTGAATCAACAGCGTCAACAGGACCACAGCGTAAATTTAGTCAGCCCTCCGCCGCTTGTTTCGATGGCCTTCGACTTAGGGCATGGATGTTTTCTGGGCGGTGGAGACCATCAGCCCAGGCTGGAGGAGCCTCCTGCAGCCCACGGTATCATCGTGGACTCTCTAACAGGCATAGACAACCTCTTCCCGCGGTACGCCATGCACAACCGGCTACGTTCCAAAGACTCTAGTGCCCAGCTCAAGGGCTTCGGCAAAGCATAGCAAAGCCTCCGGGACGTCCTCACAGCGGAACTCAGTCAAGGCCTAAAGTATGGATACCCAACTCATCGCCAAGTCTCGGGCTAGAAACAAGTACCACTGTCTTGGACACTAACACCACGAGAACTTGGATACAGGGCCACATAGCTGCATGAGGATGGGGTCGCCTCCGCCAACAGTCATCCACTCAAGCACTCTGTTGTTGGGAGCACGGTAGCTGAAGCGCATGGTTTTTGCATCATGGTATCCAGAGCAAAGGCTTGATCATCCACCAAGACGAAAACCACCATGACGCTCAGCAGATGCTAAAAGAAAATTACCTACAGCACATCTCCCGCCAGCTGTATCTCGCTTCACTGCGGACTGGCTAACGTTAGGCCAAGCTTCGATCACACGGCGTCCCCACACACGACAAGGTCCTGGTCTGGCGTCTGTGTGACTTGTCCCAAGGGCGAGCGAGGGACCTGATTCGAGGGTAGACCCATGCAAGCCGGCCTCTGTCCAAGAGCCCGGCACCGGCTCAGCCACTAGCGACTCGTCATTGAACATAGTAGGTATATCAGTTTGTCAGGGACCTTATTTGACCGGCACTGCACTACAATCATCACGAATAGCGAGGTGCAGAGAGCCGAGAGAAACCAGGACATATACAGTCTCGACTGTGTATTACAACACCGCGAACTCCTGTGCCTACTTATCAAGGGAGTCTGCATTCTTGATTCGCATGTGGCGCGACGGGTCTGGGTTGTTGAGTATGCGTGTATGCGTGTATGCGTGTATGCGCGTCCTTGCAGTTTTGTTGATTGCTTCAGTTCCAGTCCAGGTGGTCCACTAAATAATCGACACTCTACCTGACTTTAGGATGAGTTACTATAATACCTAGAACATATTTTAGGTCAAAGATCTACTAAAGTGCCTATTTTGTTTTATCTTTTCTTACCTCAAGTTAGGTAGAGTGTCAATTATCTACCGACCGCCTGTCGTCTCGAATTCCAGTGGCTTATCTCGTGTGCATGACGATCACGAGCCACGCCACTCTTATTTACTGAGTAAGCTCCTCACACGATTCAACCTCAATCTCGCGGGTTTCAGCCATATGATGTACCGACATTTTTGCTCACTTAGCCGTACTCGCAACTAGCCCAACAATCAATCTTAATAACTGAAGGTCATTATTAGTATGTATAACAACGGTTCACGAATGAAGCCAAAGTTGTCTTATAAACTGACTCAAATTGACATGTGCGCAAAACTGCAACAGTCAGACTCGCCAGCCATGTCTCAAACCATTCACATTTTCACTTCAGGCCCGTGATATTTGCACTGACCTCCAGGGTCCTCGCATAATCCGACTGGTCAGACATTGGGACTCGGCTTCTCTGCTGTCCATGAACTGTTGCAAAGCCTCCAGACGCTGCCACGACAGCTTGATTAATACAAGCTGTAACGGTACCCATGGAGCCTTACGAGAACCCCTGATCAAATCTACTGAGTAGGGGCACATCTATGCGATCCCTGGACATCACCTCATTCCTCCCGTAAGGTCAGATCAGATCAGCTAGTCGCGTCCATCCTTGAGCGGTCTGTCATGTGCTATGTGACAGTATTCTGCAACAACTATGCCGACGGTTGTTTATATCAACTGCATTCGGACCAATCGAGAAGGTTTCTTTACTATTCTTCAAACCATCATCTTTCTCTCCCTGGTGGAGTTCATCGTATTGAGTTTACCTGCGCGCTGCAACTAAAATAACGTCCAGTTGCGCTTAGACAGATTTTTGCAGGCAATGATCGACCTGACTTCCACCGTTGAGATAAACAAGAGATAAACCGACATGGCCAATTGGGTTTCATTTCTTAGTCAATAGTAATATAGTAATGACTTCTGTATCGGATCTACTCTGTCGCAAGGTCTCAATTTGCGATGCTCCATGCACTTGAATTGAGGTAGAAACATAATCACAATACTTGGGTTATTTGATCAAGGAAGAGACCTGAAGATAATCTTCATAAGTCATTAATTATACGTATCCGTTTCGCGCTGGTATCTTGATCTCTATTTTGGTTTCCGATTGTTCCGCTTCGCACGCCAATTCAACGATAAACCTCTCTCCTAGCATCGTCTGCATACACGATTTCTTGTGTTGCTCCTCGCGGTCGTTCAATGAAAGCAATCTCTTCCCCTCCTCTTATCGGTTGGTTGTAATACCGTTCCACCGGCCTCGTGCTGTACTCTCGTCTCACGACACCTTGTTCCGCAGTCAGGGCACCGTATTCTCGCCCATAAGGCTGTGCAGCCTCACGGCGGTTCTCCGGATGGACACTTGTTGCGTATTGACGTGCGGCTGCGTCGGGCCGCACGCTCTGCACTCGCCCGTAGTCCCGGGCAACTTCATAGCGGACAGGCTCCATTGGTCGCACGCTGGTCGGCCTTGTAATGTATTCCCTCGCCCCTTCTTCCATACGGCGTCGTTCTGGAGGAGCCATTACCTCAATAAATTCACCAGGAGGAGCCATTGGCCGTGACGAAGGCTCACGTGGCCGGTGGTCTCTGTAATCTTGTGAGATATACTCCGGCTGTGTCACGACCCGCCTAGGCATATATGATGGCGAAGGTCTCCGATAGATTGCCCCTCCTTCTTCGTATGTCTCCATTCCTTGGGGCCTTCGAGGCGGAGCTCGCTCATATACGATCTCGGGTTCACCTGACCGAGCGGGAGGGGCAGCGGAATGCCGGATAATCGTCGAACGTGATGGCTCGATATACTCACGCCCAAAAGCATCTACAATAATTCGAGTTGGTGGCGGTCTGTGGGGTGTCATGAAGACATCGCCATCTGGCCTCAAGCCAGCTGGCGACGCCTCATGTGCTCCCGGGTAGGGCCACGATGGGCGTTGATAGCCGTCATTCGGTCGGATTTGGGAACTGGCTCTTTCTCCAATCGACTGTCTCTGGTGGTAAGCTGGAACAAGCGGAGGCTGTTCAATGGCATACGGTCTGCCGGAGACGTATCGATCTTCGGCGTATTCTCCCCTATAAACGGTGCTTCCGGGAATAGTAGTACTTGCCGCACGTTGTGAATAGCCTATTGGTACTCGATTGTCCATCTCTTGACGACCTTGCAGAGGTTCGGGGGGGTATTGTCCAAGCTGAGGCTCGTAGCGGACTTCTTCGTAGCCAGGCTCATCTGGTTGCTGTTGAGTGTACCTTTGACGTTTATTGGGACGTATGTAAGATGGAGCATTCATGGGGGATGGAGATCGAGGTTCTGGCTTGATGTAGGGAGTTGGTTCAGCTTCGGGCGCTTGCCTGTCGGCCTTTCTCTTCTTCTTCTTCGCTTTCCGTTTCTCTGCTGTTCTTCCGCCTTGAGGCGAGCTTTCTGGACTGGTTACAGTGATTGGCTCATTTCTAAGAGCGGCAACTTGTGCGGGAGTACCCGTGGACGAATTTGATGTTGCTTCGGCTGCCAGGGGTAGTCGCCTAGCAACTGTCAATGGCGAAGCCTGAACATTTTGGGGGAATCGCTCATGTGCTCTCATGAGGGGAGAAGGAGGATGGCTATCAATATAGTGTTCACGGGGTGGCTGACGAGCAGCCGATGCATAATTGCCCCTATGCCCGTCGAGCTCTATGTTGCTGGGAATATGTCCAACGCTAGCAATCTGGCCCGGTACGGCCTTGTCCTCATTATATGAGGATAGGCCAGGGACTTGGCCAGCTCGTGAAGTACTATTGACGCTCGAGGTGCCAGCGAAGGCTGTTGGGTTCGGATAAGCTTGGTGAGACCTAGAATGGCTCGACTCGTACGGATCCAGACGAACGGGCTCAGAATCAGTCGGACGCGTACGCGAAAAAGCGGCATTGTGGGAGTTCATCGGTGGTTGCGGCTCCGAGGTGTCGGGAACTCGTGCCTCCTCGGACTCGTTACGAACGCGGGAGGTCAAAACGGAGGACGGAGTATTGTGTTGCGAGGAGTAGAAGGTGTTATCATCAAAGGAATCACTTGCATTATCGAGATTAGTAGCATCAGCAGCAGCAGTAGGGTCGGGCCCAGCAGTGATCTGGACAAGCTTCAATGCTTTTGTCAAGACCTCGTTAAGATCGAAGTCAAGAGTTGGTTCTCCTTGGGCTGCACTCTTAGACGCGACCCGTCTCTGTTCGACCTCATCTCTCAAAGCACGTTCCAATCTTTGTCTCTGCAATTGCAACTCTGCTTTAACCAAATCGTCAGACTTCTCGAGGAAGATGGGATTGATCTCAGTAGATCCAGCGCCATATGGCTTGCTCATGTTTGCGGTGCCAGGTGACAAGGCAGGCTGGCCTGTACTGGCGGACACGCCTGCTTGCTGGGCTCTCGCAACAGAGTACTGTTGCTTATCTGCCTCAGTGTTGGGTGCGCCATTCTTGATGGGTGTATCTATCGGATGAATGGAAGATTGTGCAGATGCAATCAGGTTAGAGGGAGGCTTGATGCTTGGGTGTTCACCAGAAAGAATGGCAGCTTGGAAGCGCACGATCTTCTCGTACTGCTGAAACCGACGACGCTGGTCCTCAGCCAGGCCAGACAGTTCAGTCCTGCTAGCAAGATGCCCCTGAATAACAGGTTCTTGTGCCATGACGGCAGCGAGTGAAATGTACACGTCGCGTCACCAGGTTTCTCTGGACAGCTAAAGGAGGAATGAGTCCACGTTAGCTTATATGGGTGTATAATAAACCCGACCGACAACGCCACACTTGACGTGATATGATCCGGATCAAGCAGATGCTTTTGATCAGATGCAAAGGCAATGGGCCGGTTGTTGTTCAAGAAAACGTTGCTTAAGAAAGCTTGGAGGTCTGTGCAGGATAATAATGGAAGGTTTTAGAGTAGGGGCAGCCAAAGTGACCTTTGACTCGACGCGGAAAGGCAAACAATTTAGGCGGTGTGGGCGGCAGAATTCTTCCGCGCTGCAGGGACTCGAGATCGCCATTGAACCGTGATGGGCAATGATGAATTACCTTTGACTGGGTACATTAAATGCTTAATTCTTTGGGCTGAACTGATCCCAGGAATTCTCAAGAGTCCGTGACCTGACCAGCTGACTGTCGTTGACATTAAGTTCAGCTCATTCATTTCCTATCCCTGACCTTACACCTTATGCCCAGAAGTCAGAGCAATCCTGGTGAGGTTTGGCGGTGTCTTCTGAAGCTGTATATACGAAGGGGAGAGGGCAGTTTATGATCATACTAATCCGCAGTATTTAGGAGTATATGGGAAACGGAACTGCTACACCTACATTCGAAGTTACCTCTGACCGAAATTCTATTCCCAGCATTTTATCAGGGTTTGATTGTTCCAATCGAGTTTCTAGAATGAGGCTCACATTGACTCCTTGTAAGCATGGATCACTATAACGCGTAACCGGCAGCCTCCTTTCCAAAGCCCCATGATAGTTCGTGTCATGACATTTATAGCGTTAAAATCCAATTACTTCCTCACACGTGGTTTAAATGGAGATTTTTAATCAAAAAGGGGGTTATCTTCCATGTATCACAGCGCATTCATCGCATGTTTGCCCATCAAGCACTCAAGCGTTCGACATAGTGACAGGCCCGCCATCGGAGATCGGGAGTGATACGCGGGCATTATTCAGCCACACCGCAAGAGTCATTGGGCGAAACACAACGTCAAGAACGCATAGAAACCAGTAAGACAAGTGCTAGCTTTACCCTTTTAGCCCGGGATCGCCTTCGCCATAACTAAAGTTAAAATCTATTTAAACTGTCTTTCTCTCCCTCACAGCCATTCAATGTTCCAAGTACGACCACGTGTATTGGCTTTCTCATCACTCAGGCGCATATTCAACCTTTCTTTACCATCTTCTTTATCGCTCGACTCAAATCTGACACTCAGATATCGTCACATAGGCAACCTCAACACAAACCTCAGCCTCCAAACTCGAACCAAATTCACCATGGGCAGTATTCAAGGCATGAACTCCGGAAAGCCGGTCCTATTCTTGTTGGTATCCTTAGATTTATGCCTCATTGAGCCCCAAGCTAACCTTCATATAGTGACATCGACAACTGCTTGTACCCAAGAAGTAAGTCTCAACAAAAGCTGAAGTCTATGGCCTCTTGACCCTAACAGCCGATGCAGGTTCCAAAGTCCATGATATAATGGCTAAACTCATTGATGAATACTTCTCAAAACACTTGGAGCTCTCGTGGGATGATGCAGTGAAGCTGCACAAGGAGTATTACACCAACTATGGCCTGGCAATCGAGGGGCTTGTGCGCCATCACAAAATCGACCCTCTAGATTACAACGCTAAGGTTGACGATGCTTTACCTCTCGAGTCGCTCATCAAGCCCAACGCTGAGCTACGCGAGATTCTTGAGGATATCGACAGGTCCAGAGTTACGGTCTGGCTTTTCACTAACGCCTATGTAACACATGGAAAGCGGGTTGTTCGACTTCTAGGCATTGAGGATATGTTCGATGGCCTTACCTACTGCAACTATGCGGAGCAGCCTTTTGTATGCAAACCTGACCCCAAGATGTATCAGAAGGCTATGCGCGAAGCAGGCGTCGAGCGAGTGGAGGATTGCTTCTTTGTTGGTAAGTTTCCTTTCCATTATTCTTGACGACTTTGTCTAATTCTGATAGATGATTCCGGCCTGAACTGCGCAAAGGCAAAGGAATTTGGATGGACTGCGGCTCATCTCGTTGAAGAAGGGGTGACTGCTCCCAAGACCCCTGTTTCGCAGCACCAAATCGACCACTTGCGAGAACTACGAAATGTTTACCCGCAATTTTTCAAGTCAAAAGAAAACTAAGGCACTAATGGCATTGGCGTTGGTTACGAGATAGAGGACACTGTATGTGTAAGGCATGGGATAAACACTAGACGGTGGCGTTTAAGGCGCCCACTTGAATGAGATACCTTTGTATTATGGATTTTTCAACAAAATAGACCAAAGGCTCCCATGTATGGGCTGCCGGCCCTTCATCCTTGCCCGTCTATACTCCGTAACGCCGCGCCGTGTAGTAATGGCCGTATAAAAGTGAGAGAGGTCTTTGGGTATGAAGACCTCAACTAAGGCCGTCGGATGCTGCGAATCACGCTATCAAGCTCAGACAGTATCTGATCTTTCTCCTTGATTGCTTCTTGACGTTGGGCCTCGGCGATTTTCAAGTCCTCCTCGAGTTCTTTGATGTATCTCTCTTGGTCCATTTCGCTATTGTCTAGGCCAGGAAGTGATGAGATAAGTACCTCGATTTGCTGCTCTTTGAGAATGAGATCTTGCGACAACTCCACCATTCCAGCACGAAATTCATCGGGCGGAAGCGAGTCAACTGGTGGTGCGATTAACAAATGTTACGTGATAAGCGAAACAAATCATAGCGTACCCTCTTTCGGAATATCCTTGACTTCACGAATTTTGTCATTAGGACCAAGCATTTCAAGGTCGTGCCGCTTGTTTACATAGTGTAGGCATGCTACAAACTGCTGCGCCAGCTGTGGGAGTTATTAGCAAATGTTCCATAACGCAAACAATTCTCACTACAAACCTGGTCTACAGCATCCTGGAGTTGTGTTAAACGGTCACCCATGATGGTGGTTGTTGAGCACTCAGTCTCTTGAACAATAGCAGCTAGGAGATCACAGCTTCCTGAATCTCATCAGTCACGTGGGGACGTGCCGGAGGCCGGGCAATTGACAATCCGCCCCGGGATTTTTGGAGCTGTTTGGGCTTACCCAGGAAGTGAACACCGTTGTCTCTGGACGAGCTATGACATGATTGGCACGGCATGGTCCAAGTGGCAGCAACACCATGTTTGTTCTTTCTTAAACCTGTCAAATCCACATCTTGTAACTTCGCCTTTGTGCGCTTCTGTTCTTCTCAAACTCTTCTCCCCGTTAACTTTTCTGTACACTCTTTTACATTGATTAACTTTCACCATGTCTACTCCACCTCCCCAGCCTGGCCCTCAGCCTGGGCCGGGTCAGATTCCCGTGGGCATGCCCCAGCCTGGGCAGCGACCAACGCCTGAGCAGATCCAGGCAATGCAGCGCCAACTCGCTATCGATGCTGAGAAGGCCGGCATGACTGTCCCGGAGTTTGTCGATCACATCAGGAGGCAGGCACAAGAGCAGATGCGAATGCGCGCTCAACAGGCGCAGCAAGGCGGCGCTCCTGGTCATGGTCATGACCATCCTCACCCTCACCCTCAGCAGCAGCAGCAGCAGCAGCAGGGTCGCGCTCAACCCATCACCCCGGGACCTCCCAACCCCAAGGCTATTGCTCTTGCCAAGTTCCTCCGCGGTCAGGATCTTAAGCCCCGAACTGTTATTCTCAATGGCGAGCGGAAGGATATGTTCCGAGGTAGGTCAATACGATACTGGAAACCTTCCAGGCACTAACATGGCGTAGTCAAGCGAGCACTACGAGCTCTTGAATCTCCTGCGTACGAGAAGGCCCGCAAGAAGAACCCCCTTCTACCCGAAATCACCGACCGAGCTTCTCTCGAGAACACCTTCAAGCTGTTGCCTCTGAGCATGCTTGCTCTTCGAGTTTCCAAGATCGAGCCTCAGGCAGGCCCCAACGGAAAGAAGCCCAAGCGTGTCAAGGGCCAGTGGACCGTCAGGATCGAACAGCAACAAGAAGCAAGGGATGATATGTACTATGCTTGGCTATGGGAGGGCAGTCAGCTCAAGCGTAAGGTCTATGCTGGTCTCGCGCTACTCGCCATCTTCGCCATTGTCTTGTATCCTCTCTGGCCTCTGGTGTTGCGCCAAGGTGTCTACTACCTTAGTTGGGGACTGTTGGGACTCCTTGGACTGTTCTTCTTGATGGCTATTTTCCGCGTTATTCTGTTCTGCATCACCTACTTCACCAACTCGCCAGGTCTCTGGCTCTTCCCCAATCTGTGGGAGGACGTTTCTTTTGTGGACAGTTTCAAGCCTGTCTGGGCTTGGCACGAGGTCAGTAAAGATCCGTTACGGAGTGAAGCAACAAGATACTAACATGATCGCAGACTGAGAAGAAAAAGAAGAAGAAGAAGTCAGCGGCCCCTGGAACTAGTGCCAACCCCGCCTTCGCAGCTGCTACTGGACAAGTTGCGCCTACGAGTGCAACAACAACTGGCACAGATACTCAATTGAACACGGGCGACGTACAGCAACGCCACTACGAGGCACCAAGGGTCGAGGAACTAGCGGACGACGAGTAGAGAGTGTACAAAACTGAACATTGGGCGGAGGCGTTTCTTGGAAGTTGTAATTTCTGGATCTTGATGCAGTTACTGGAAGTAACGAAAGCAGGTAATTTCAATACTGCGGTTTCTCAGATCCATATAGGCATGATAAAACATTTGATTTACTGGCCTTTGCGAGTGCTATATAACTATCGATCTCCTGCGCGCAACGACATGGGTTCCCGTGATAGATTGTTCGTGTAAGTCAAACAGGCTTCTACTTTCAGTGCGCATGGGGATGAATGGTCACAAACTGAGCAAGGGAAGATTTGTAGTAGATGGTTCCTGTTTTGATATCTAGAAAGCAACCCGATACACCTCGCCGGCCAGAATCCATCATAGAAACAGCAAAATCGAGTCGCCTCGCTCCCTACCTCCATTGTAGGGGATTTTATACAGTATTTTCAAAATGCATACGATCAGTCTTCGTTGAAAGCAGAAGAGCGACACACTCTCCTTCCGCCTTCCGAGGGTGGGTTCATGATTGTTGTGTCAGATGTTTCCAAAAGAAGGTCCCGTCTTTGAGTTCGCCATTTGGGCTTAGACCGTATTTTGGAATCTGGCCGAGCTCAACGTAGCCAAGCTTCTTATACACCTCTTCTGCAGGGCTTCCAGTCTCGGTGTCGAGAAGCTAGGCAACAAGTCAGTTAAGAGAACCCTGCATCATCAGCTTACTGGGGGTCATGTTAAACTTACCAGAATAGTCCGACCTCGCCTTGTTGCTTCAGCCTCGAGAGCAGAGATCAGAGTTCTGGCACCCCCTCTGCCGCGAAAGGCCTTGTGAACTAGCAGCTTCTCCACGACACCGCGGAACGGGCCAGTTTCCGATGAGGGCATGGAAAGCATAACAACACCTACCACGTCGGGTCCTTTTGGTCGAGCTCCAGGTTCGGATTCATTGAGGAGAATGAATATGAGACGCTTGCCATCTGCGACCTCGGCGATACGTTCTTTCCACCAAGCAAGAAGCTTCTCGTGAGATAGGGGCGGGAGGAATTCCGCGATAGTGCGGTCATGAGTAATACAGGAAGCGTGGATGGCAGCGAGGTATGGGATCAAGTGGCCATGTTGAGCTGGCGAGAAAAGGGCCACTGTTCCTGACTCTGTCATGTCGAAGGTGTCTTAATGATGGCGTGAGTGCTTATGCGAAAGTTGGTGAGTGACGATGTAGTGAACGCTGGATCTCAGTGTACAATGCTTCTTTGTTGTAAGCCGCATCTGCACTTAGGGAAGCCTTGTTATTCAACAGTGCTCGATACTTGAGCTGGTCAAGTAAGTAAACAGTATGTGTAGGTCAAGAATTCCTAGGCAGGATTTTAGAGGGTTATTGGGCAATACAATGAGGGGAGATGGGATATCCGATCTAGGAGGTCAAACCCCAAGCTAGACTCACCTTGAAGGGGCTGACGATTGAACTTGGTTGATCGACAAAGTTCCGTACAGTAGTTGAGAATAGGAATGGGAGAAGATTTGGGCCATGGATAGGTGTCTAAGTAAATAAGGCAATCGGAGAATATCGGCTGAACCAGGTAGAATAGAGGGTGATTCACAAGGCCTCAACTCAATCAGGACGTGACTACTAAGATGAGGTCGGGTGTGATTCAATGAACCCTGAAGCAGAGAATCCCAATCGAATCCCACCTCATGCAGGGCCCAGGAAAAAAATTCGCCCTCTCAAGGTTACATCCCCTGCTCTGCAGCCACCAGAAGCTTTCTTCTTCTCCCAGCGGGTTGGTGCCGGCCCCCAAGCTCTAAGTGGCCGTGGCCTAGTGGAGTTACCGCTGCCGCTGCCGCTGCCCCGGGTAATTGAAGGTAGGGAACCTCGCTAGCTCCCGCCATAACGGCGAGCCCTTTGACACCGGACACCCTCAAAACATTGGATCGACTGAATCCTTCCATTGCCCTTTAGGTTCCTTTTTTCCACACCGCGGAATCGCGAAGAGGTTGCACGCCACGGTTGCCACAGATGTACGGAATAAATAGCGCACTCACAGATATGGCAGGTTCGCTTCGGTGAGCTCCTTGGACCGGGTGTGGCTTTTCTCGAGGGAGAAGCAAAGACTGTGATGAGCTGAGGGCCAAGAAAAGAGAGGATCCGTTCATGGATGGGCTGATGAAACGAGACGGAACGGGACGGATGGAGAACGGGAACTCTGATTGTTCCTTGTTCCCAACCGTAACTGATACAATGGCATTCTATCCGTATATATAATGTGATTAAGTGATGACAGAGGCACCTGGTATTACACGCTGAGTGATGGGGTGACCTATTGCAGATAATCCCAACGTTAATCTCGGCTAACAAAAGCAGGGTGACGTACAGTCAATGCTGATATTGTCGGCTGTTAGTTGACTTGACGTGAAGCTGGTAGGGCAGACCAGGGAGCAGAACAAGCTATTCATTGCCGGGGAGCTGCCGCAGCCCAAAATGTTCCATTAGGTTTAAGCAGTCCAATTAACGAGAGCTCTGTTAGCTACATGTGGCAGTCCAGCAGGATTGATTAAAGCTACCCCAATGGGTCGCTTTGCATTAGAGGATGTCTGTGCCGGGTTTGAGCTTCGGCAGTCAAGAGCTGGGATGTCAAATACTGCAGGATGGTATTATTGACGTTGTCGAATGACCACGCGGTAATTGTAATACTTTACCATGCTTTCTATGAGCAGTCGAGTCAGTAGAAACTCGGTAGAATGTGTTACTAATAGTAAGATGGTTAAAGCTCATCATAAGAATACAGTAGTTGCAGATATTTACAAATCTAGGGTAAACTAAGTCCAAAAGAACTATTCGACATCCTTCTGGGATTCATGCCTCACTATGCGCAGAAAGTTCTCCGAAAGTAAAAGTAAAAGAAGAAGAGGAAGAGGAAACCTCCAAGCTTAGAAACGCAGGCCAAGATACTGATAAGGAAACTTACCCGCAACCACATCTGCCGGAACATCTATTCCACGGACAGCAGATAACTAGTTGCGAGACTCCCGGAAATTTGTCAATCATGAGTTTGCATAAGTTAGTCGCTTTAATACTGGGGTCAACGATGGCTAACGTTGGGATCGAAGAAGTACAAAAGATATCCTTGACTTTTGTCAAGTTTCTCGCGACAGAAACTGATGTAAAGCTAGATTTGGAGGGCGCATATGGTGGTCCGTCTACCCAGCCGAAATAATGCTGGACTGGATAGGAAGACTTCCATGGCAAAATTCATCCTAAAAGAAGCATCAAGGTTGTCAACAAGTTTAAGAACTTACTATGGTAGTATATCTCCTAGGCAAATTTACGATAATATTCAGATAGCTCTTGGACTACCTAGCTATTTAATATCATCGAGGTATATACCCTATCACACAACATATAAACAACCTATTGCATAGCATATGGCGATCCGAATCATCACCGGAAAGCTTGAAAAGAATTGGAAACTCGATGTCAATAATGCGAAATGGTTTCTGATTCACATGTGCTGTAGCCAACTTGAGCAGGTCTGAGCTGTTGATCATTAGCTTTTAAGGTGCAGCCCCGCAGCTCTTAATCAAGGCCAGGGCTCCAATGGATGCTTGTTTACACGTTTGTCCAATCCAATTGATTGACTGACAGCTGCATAAATACACGCAACGACGAGGTACCTCTCAAGGTACCTCTACCTCATTGTTTCATTGGCTCTCCGCTTTGGCGCATTCCAAAACAGCCGCCCATCATCATCGTCATCATCAGCTCCCCACTTGACAGCTTCCAAGCTTCCACTGCCTCATGGCGTCAGCTTGTCAGCGTCACTGAGATAACCCCATCTATGCTTAAACCCACTGTATCTTGGATCAACTAGCTTATTCTTGGTATACTTTTCATTCAACTATCTTTAACCTACTATCTCTCACCCTATAACTCACCGCCGGAACCTAGGGAGAAGTTGAGGTACAGCCCTCGTTTTCGTCATACGACATGGATTTCCTCAAGAAGGTCGGCGAGCACGTCGAGAATGCTCTGAGCGGAAAGGACGACGATGATGACAACAAGCATCACTCTCAATCTCAATCTCAATCTCAATCTCAATCTCACGGAGGTCCAAGTCACCACGAGTCTGAAGGAAGCCAAAGCCAGCATTATCAAGGCGGCAGCGGCCACTCTCAGTCCTACGGGCAGTCGCAAGAAAGCTATGGCCAATACGGCAACCAGGGTCAATCCTATTCCAACCAGAGCCAGTACGGAGGCCAAAGCCAGTACGGTGGTCAAAGCCAGTATGGAGGGCAAGACCAGTCTTATGGTAACCAAGGCCAATCCTACGGAGGCCACAACCAGGGTTACGGCGGACAGAGCCAGCAATATGAAGGTGGCAGCCAGGGCCAATCTTACTCCCAAGGTGACAGCGGCCACTCCCAAGGTTATCAAGGCGGAAGTGGACACTCCCAGTCCTATGGACAGCCCCAGGAAGGTTATAACAAGTACGGCGGCCAGAGCTCGTATTCCAACCAGAGTCAGCAGTATCAAGGAGGCGGCAACCAATCTCACCAAGGTGGCAATCAATCCTATCAAGGAGGCGACAATCAGTCTCATCAAGAGGGCGGTAAACAGTCCCACAAGGACGACCATCCTCATGACGCCGCTGCTCAATACCTCGAAAGACAGCAGGCCGTCAACCGCTATCACTCTTTTGCTGCGGAGTCCAAGGGCAATGTGAAGTGGTACGTTGATGGCGCTTCCTACTTCTGGGCCGTCTCCGAGGCTCTTGAGCGTAGGTCCTTTCCACTCTTCCCGAGATCCAGTAACACATGTCTAACACCTAACCATGCTCAGATGCCCGAGAAAGTATCTACATTCTCGATTGGTGGCTGAGCCCTGAGTTGTATCTGCGTCGCCCCCCTGCTAAAAATGAGCAGTACCGCCTGGACCGCATGCTTCAGGCTGCCGCCGAGCGTGGAGTGCAGGTCTATATCATTGTCTACAAGGAAGTCGAGGCGGCTCTGACTCTGAACTCTTCTCACACGAGAACGGCCCTAGAGGCGCTCCACAAGAACATCCACGTCTTTAGACACCCGGACCACTTGCCTACAGGCTATGATCTCCATCGAGAGCTGGGCAAGTCGATCAAGGCCTTGACTAACTTTGATCTGGCCAAGGCGTCTGGAGATGCTCTCAAAGCAGTCTACGGTACTGCTGGCGATGTTGTGCTGTATTGGGCACACCACGAGAAGCTGCTAGTCATTGATAACGGCAGGCTGGGTTTCATGGGAGGACTGGATATGTGTATGAGTTTCCGTGAACCACTCGAAATGAACAGTGCTAATTCCTGGTAATTATAGGTTTTGGACGATGGGATACAAGCAGTAAGTTTTCTTCTTATTTATGCTATAGACTTAAATACTAACAGTAGCAATTAGGTCACCCGATCGCCGATGCTCACCCTGGCAATCTGGATGCCATCATTTTCCCTGGACAGGGTAGGTTAAAATAAGCCAACTTGCCTGACGGATCAACTAACGAACAAAGACTACAATAACGCTCGCGTGTATGATTTCGCCGATGTCAAGGACTGGGATCAGAACAAGCGTAAGTTCATTAACCAGAAGGTGTTTGGAGCCAGTGTGGTATCGGAGCGTGCGAGACTGGCATTCGCCGAGCTCCGTGGACCTCACACAACTTCATTCCCCTACTTTTGGCACTTTTAGAGAATATAAACTGATGATCCCAGTTGACCGTACGAAGAGTTCGAGAATGGGCTGGTCAGATGTAGCTCTGAACATGACCGGGCCTATCACTCGTGATATGGTTGACCACTTCATCGACCGATGGTGAGTTATGCTAAAGGTTGACATTTCAACAGTTCAACAAGTGCTAAACATACGCAGGAACTTTATCTTCAAGGATAAGTACAAGGAGAAGAACCCCGGCAAGTATCACAAGCTTGAGGCACCTCCACGAGACACCTCCGGCTCTGGGGACAGACGACCTAGAGGTGAGGATGACCATTTGGGTGGTTTGACTGAGCAATTCAGCCGTGGTATGAACCGACTTAGGTCATTCGGAGGAGGAGACGAAGAACCACATCATCATGACCGTGGACAAAGGTCTCAAGAGAGCGGCGATATGCCTCGCATCCAGATGGTTCGAAGGTATGAAAACCCCCAGCTGTCATCCATTATCCCCCATGTGTAACATAATCTAGCTGCGCTGAATGGTCATCTGGCCATCCCCTTGAACATTCGATCGCGAATGCCTACATTCAAGCAATTACCGAGGCCAAACACTTCATCTACATCGAGAACCAGGTATGCAAGCCCCCAGCACTTTTCTGAGTTCCTACTGACCACCCAGTTCTTCATCACTGCTACCGACGATAAACAAAAGCCTGTTAAGAACAAGATTGGTGCTGCATTGGTAGATAGAGTGATTCGCGCCGACCATGAAGGCCAACCATTCCATATCTGGGTGCTCATGCCAGCAGTCCCTGCATTCGCCGGCGACCTGCACGACGATGGCGCTCTAGGAACAAGAGCTATCATGGAGTTCCAGTACGACTCCATCAGCCGTGGTGGCTACAGTATCATCGAGAAGCTCCGTAAGGCAGGCATCCGTGATACCAGTAGATACATCGGATTCTACAACCTCCGCAACTTCGACCGCATCAATGTATCCAAGACCATGGCCGATGCGGAAGCCCGCACTGGTGTGTCTTACGAGGATGCTCGAAAAGAAAGGGACCGGGAACTGGGTGGTTACCCCGACGAGAGCTCCGGTAGGGCAGCACGTGAGGAGTACCAAGAAAGTCGCGGAGATTTCTCTGGCTCCCGACAAGGTGGGGGATACCAACGCCAGGAGTACGGAGACCGATCTGAGCGAGATGATCACCGTCAAGAATCTCGAGGCGGGTACTCCAACAACAGACGACAGGATGACGATTATGGTGGCGGACAGTCTGACTCCAGGTACGGCGGTGGTCGTGACCGTGACGATTACCAGCGAGATGATAGCTACGGAAGCCGACCTGGACGTGACCCCTACAGCCACCCAGGGGCTGACCCTCGATTTGCAGGCCGACCTCAGCAACAAGAGTACCAAGGAGGATACTCCCAGCAGGGCTATGGCGGTGGATCCCAAGGTGATGAGTATGGAGGTGGTTACTCCCAGCAAAGCTACGGCGGCCGAACCGACTATGGAGAGTATGGTAGCAGCCGACCGGATGCAGGTCATGGTGGAAGACACGAGCGCGATCCTTACGAACACCCACAAGCGGACCCGCGATTCAGCGGTCGACAGGAGCCTGATCGTTACCAAGGGGGACACTCTGATTCGAGATACGATGACCGGCCACAACGTCAAGAGCATCAAGGAGGCTACTCTGGCTCTTCAAACTATGACAACAGGCCTCAGCGTCAAGAACAACAGGGTGGCTACTCGCAGGGTGGTAGGACAGATCCGTACGACAGATACCAGCAAGGGGCTAGTAAGGTCGGAGACCACACCCTCGATACCATCAGCGCATGCTACATGGACCAAGGCCCTAGGGTCACTGATCTCCGCTGGGATGGAAACCCTGAGGATGAGATTGGCGCTTTCGTGTCTGAAGAACTGTATATCCACAGCAAGTTGCTCATCGCTGACGACCGCCTTGTCATCTGCGGTTCAGCCAACCTGAACGACCGTTCGCAGCTCGGAGACCACGACTCTGAGATTGCCGTTGTCATCGAAGATCCCACCCCCGTGGAATCCTACATGAACGGACGTCCCTACACGGCTTCCCGCTTCGCCGCCTCTCTGCGCCGTTACCTCTTCCGCAAGCATCTCGGCCTCATCCCCGACCAGCGCTGGGACCAGCCCAACCAGAACTGGACACCCATCGACCGTGATCCTAACAACTACGACTGGGGTTCTCCAGCTGATCAACTTGTCCGCGACCCGATGCACCCAGACTTCCACCGTCTCTGGACCAACACCGCGCGC
Source organism: Fusarium sp. FL617 (assembly GCA_030142105.1). NCBI lineage: Eukaryota > Fungi > Ascomycota > Sordariomycetes > Hypocreales > Nectriaceae > Fusarium > Fusarium sp. FL617. Next base: position 1,173,784 of record JAREIL010000012.1, on the reverse strand, counting down.
GTCAACACCGAGACCTTTGATCGAGCGTTCCACCCTGTTCCTACCAACGAAGTCAAAACTTGGAAGGACTACGACACCTTCTTCTCTCGGCATTTCATCATCCCTGGTAAGAAGGACCAGGATGTCAAGGCGGAGATCAAGAAGGGCAAGGTTGAGTACGGCCACATCGTGCAGTCAGAGTTCCCTGGCGGAGTACAGGAGGTCAAGCAGTGGCTGTCGCGTATCCGTGGTACCCTTGTGGAGATGCCTCTCGAGTTCTTGGTAGATGCTGGAGATATTGCAAAGGAGGGTTTGACGCTCAACAGTCTTACTGATGAGCTCTACACTTGATTGGTGACACTACTTAGAGGGGTCAAGGATATAAGTCAATACTTTCAAACCCTGGTACTGCTGATACCCCGTGGCTCTCTTATCGTTGGTCTAGTTTAAAATCATGAGGGATAAACGAATTACTCTACAACATGGAATAGCAACATATGGAATCGAATTTGTAGTCTCAGCTCGTATGCTTTATGTGATCTTGTTCCGAGTTGGATGGCCGGACGTACTTCCTAAACTGAGCCCTAGTCCGCAGGCTATATTATCGCCTAGAAGATTGAGACAAGAGACAAGAGGAAAGGGTTAATTGTGTAGCAACACATTCAGACAGCAGCAAAGGAGCTTGTGTAGTAGATCGGAACATGACATATGCAAGCGTGGTGCTCCCACATCAACTTGGGTAGTATACAGGTGCCACGCAATTTAGATAAATAGATACCAAACCCAAAACTCCGCAATGTGACAACACATGACTATAGAAATCCTGTTGTGAACCCAGTCCAGTAACCCCTCCTTCGCATCCCATGGCCGTCGGTCTGTAGCGACCCACGTGTTTTATACACAGTGACCGGCAACAGAGCCATATTCATAACACAATAACCTCGCCGACACTAATCACACAGACTCTGCTCCTTAGTCAGACTTGGCGTTACCATTCTGTCCAAGGAGTCCATCCTTGAGACCTAGTGAATCGTCACGGAAGAAGGTACCGCGAGACCGTCGGGTGCGGTTGCGGAACCAGGAGTAGATGCCAAAACTGGCAGCGATGACGAAGCCAATAGATAGGAATGGATGGTCGACAAAGCTCATCTGGATGTCGAAAAAGAACTTGGCGAAAGAACTGATGGTGTACTTGGGAGAGATGGGGTTAGGGCCGTAAACGATCTTGTCAAGGGTGTCCATGATGGAGGTGTGGCTGATCATAATGTGGTTGCCTGTAGGAGTGGTGTCCCAAAACTGGTGTCGCTGAAATATTGTCAGTATATAGTCAATCAGAAGGGGCTCTAGAATCTTACATCTTCCTCGTTAATAATGACACGCTCGCCATCTCTCACATCGATGTTGTAGGTACTGGCGATCCATCTCTGCCAGAAGATGCCGTCAACCCAAGCAAAACCAACCTCCTTACGCCGGGTAGAGTCCATATCAATCTTGATGGCCTTGGCGTTACGAAGACCACGCTGGTCGTCACGGCTCTCAGCCTCCTCGATTCTCATCTGCTTAGCATCTCGGAGCTTCTTCCGCTCAAGCTGGAACTCCTGGACCTGACGGTCTACCCACTCATTGGCAGCATTCTTAAGCTCGGAGATCGAGTTCTGCAGGCGGTCCTCGTCATCTCGATTAAGTACTGCAAGCACGACTAGCTTGTGGTTCATGATTTGCTTGGCGTTGATGGCGGTCATTTCAGGAACGAGAGGAAGCCATGTAGACTTCATCCAAGAAACCAACGAGTCAACATCCCTCATCTCATCAGGGGTGATGGGGGTATAGTAGGTTGCGCGGCCTTCTCTCGAGACCAAGAGTCTAGGCCAAGTTGTGATCTTGAACCTGGTGCAAAGTTCAGGGTCACTTGTCTTGACGATCTTGCCTCGTCCAATGAGGTTGAGCGGCAGAGCATCCAGGGCCTTGAAGTCTTCGGTTGTAGTGGCATGGTCATAGAAATAGACAAAGAGGACTTCCTCGGTCTTTTCGAGCTCCTTGAAGCTTTCGGCATCGACATCGATAACGCCACCGGCAACTTCAAGGGCCCCTTCAGCATACGTGACGAAGTCACCCACGCCGCGGAGACCCTTGTACTCGGCCCGTTCAGCGCCATTCATAAAGTAGATTGTGGGAAACGCCTTGACGCCCATTTGAGTACAGAGCTTGTGGTCTGCCTCACAGTTGACCTCACCAATGTTGAGCTTTCCCTTCATGTTTTTGGCCAACTGCTCCCATGTGGGAGCCATTGCCTTGCAGTGAGAGCACCAAGGTGCGTAGAACTTGATGAACCAGGGATCCTTTGATTTGGTGACCAGCCTCTCAAAGTTATCAGGAGTCAAAGGGGCGCTGACGCCTTCCAGGTTGTACTTGGGAGTGGTATCCTGAGGCTTAGTTTTCTTGAGCATCTGCCCCGTGCTGGGAACCTTCCAATCTGCACCGAACGACTTCTTGCCCTCATCATCGGCAACAGCAGACTCCTTGGCAGCATTCTCAGTTGACTCAGTCTTGTCAGACTTGTCCGCTTCCTTCGGCATTTCGGTGATGTCGTCAAGAGACTTGCCCGCAGTCTTGCCGGCTGGTTCTTCAACTGATTTTCCAGCAGCGTTCTCGAGAGGCTTCTCAGAAGCGTCACTCGCAGCCTTTTCCGCTGGCGCCTTGGAATCCGCTCCCACTTCCTTCTTCTCATCGATAGGTTCTTTGGTGTCCTGAGCAGCCCTTGGAGCGGGGTACACCTTATCACCGGGCTCAGGTAACTCTTGAAGTTTGGGTCGACCTGGGTGCGTTTTGGCAAGGGCTTTCTCGACCGCATTGGTTAATGTCGTCATATTCTTGATTCCGCGCATAGACTCGAACACCTTCCCATCTTCGTATAGAATTGTGGTCGGGTATGACTGTATGTCGTGTTCCATGCAAAAGTCATAGTAGGCAACGCAATTTACCGTACCAAACTTATAGCTGTAGTAACTGGAGAACGTGGCGTCCGGGTCGTCGGCCAGAGGCTTCGAGGTATAGTAAAATTCGTAAAGAGTTTGAAATGTTGGAGCAAATCTAGTACAGTGTTTGCAGTATGGACTAACAATTCGTAAGTAAGCGGACGACAGCCTATTCAGAGTCAACATACCTGTAATGCTTAACCATCATAAATTTACTCTTCTTAAGTTCTTCTTCCCAGTTCAATGGGGTCAGCTCCAATAACGGCGGCACCGTTTTTCCATTAAAAGTTGTAGGGTCCGTCACTGGGTTCGTATCCTCCTCAGCCCAAGCGAAGGCCGACAACCCGGCGAGTATCGCAAGCGGAGAGAGACGCATGCTGGGCTAGGAGCACCGACGAGTATGAGATGTGTATGGCGGCTGGATAGCGATGTATGAAACAGAGGCCAAACGGCGCAAGCGATGGGGAAGTACGAAGCTGGCTGTTCAGACGAGCGCGAAAGAGAGCAACGATGATCCGGATTATGTGGTAGAACAGTTAGCTCGTGGCGATCGTATCGGTTATTGTAGGCGCGGCTGGAAAGCCAGAAACTATCGCAATATAGAAAAGAAAAAGAAAAAATGACCAGAAAAACGATCTCACAATCGCGCTCACCAGGCGCAAAAGTAGATGATGATGAGGGGCAAAAGCGACAAAAGATTGAAGAGGATAAAGGAGGACAAAGAGTGAACTATTCAGGAGATTCGAGACCACGTTCCGCATCGGAACTTGACGCCACATTTAGGTCCCTGGGGCTGGTCTGGCGTGAGCTGAGCCACTCGGCGCTTGCCCGTCTTGGCATAGAAGGTTTACGCCTAGGTAATAATGAATAGTTGATCTATCGCAACTGTACCACGCAAGTGTATGATCTTTTAGATGAAATTAACAGTTCAATATTGCGGATGACATGGGATTCATACAATGCTATGTTTATTACATCAATATAACCTACTTATAAGAATAGCCGGCCTCTATATAATGCTATCTTCCTTGTTACCTTACGGGTCCTTACCTAGGTAGGTAAGGTAGGCACCCCACTCGTACCTGCTGCAGGTCAGCAAGGTCCTGGAACTTACAGAAGGCCCGTCCCACCCGCTCTGGATCAACAAGGAGTAGACGTGGGTTCAAGATAGCTCAAGTAGCTCGTCTTCTCTCATTCACAAGCCCAGTGTACTCAAACAAACAATTCTAGAGACACAAGCACATTTATTTCACCTTATTCAAGAGTAGGAGTAGCATCTCCGAGCAACACAAGGCAAACTTATTTTCCGACCTCGCACATGGTACTGGCCTGAAGAATAACATCCCAATCTGTCTGTTCCAAACTACGACTACTCAACTGGCCCTTGGCGACGGATCATAACCAGAAATCGCCAATACACCACAAAACTGTTCTTCTGATTACACAAGACCAACAGCCTACGTTTGCGACAGCATCTCGTCAAATTGCCACGATGGACCGCCCGGCCAAGCGCCAGAGAATAGAGGAACTTGATGCCCATGCACCTGAGTCACTGCAACGCTCTATAAGCCCTCCTAGAAAGAAGGAGAACCGGAAAGCGACTGCAATCGGGTCTCCGTGGCAATTAACATGGATTCAAGATCTCCCAGAGGGTGATAACAAGGACGCCGTCAGCCTTCGCGACCTGCTGGGCGATCCCCTTATTTCAGAATGCTGGGAATTCAACTTTTTACACGACCTCCCGTTCTTGATGAACGCATTTGACCCTGACACGCGCCATCTTGTCAAAGTTCACTTGGTGCACGGTTTCTGGAAACGCGAAGATGAAAGCCGGATGGCGTTGGAGGTATGGTTGTGAGAAAACGAGGAAATCCAGTCACACTATCCATATGCTGATTCTATTTAGCAAGCAGCTGCAGACTTTGAGAACGTCAGGATCCATATCGCCCCTATGCCCGAAATGTTCGGGACGCATCATTCAAAGATGATGATATTATTCAGACATGACGACACTGCTCAAATCATTATCCATACCGCTAACATGATTCCAAAAGACTGGACAAATATGAGCAATGGGGTCTGGAAATCGCGCTTGCTTCATAAAATGTCAAACTTCCAGAATTGCACGTCCTCTCCGGATGCTTACCCCGTTGGCAGTGGGGAACGCTTCAAAATTGACCTCTTGAACTACTTAAAGTCTTATGACAAGCGCAAGATCATCTGCAAACCTCTTACCGACAAGCTCTCCGGATATGACTTTTCGAGCGTTAAAGCTGCTCTCGTTGCAAGCGTACCAGGCAAGCATAACGCGCGGGATATGTCCGAGACATCTTGGGGATGGGCCGGTCTCAAAAGGTGTTTACAGCATGTCCCTTGTAAAGACCACGGGGATTCAGACATTGTTGCGCAGGTGTCTTCAATTGCCACGTTAGGGGCAAAGGACGATTGGTTGCGGAAAACCCTTTTCGAATCTTTGGCCCGCTGTAAGAGCCTGGGCCTTGGACAGCCAAAATTCAAGGTTGTTTTCCCAACTGCTGATGAAATTCGACGGTCATTGGACGGATATGCGTCAGGAGGCTCTATTCATACAAAGATTCAGTCATCGCAACAAGCAAAGCAGCTGGAATACCTGCGCCCGATATTTCATCACTGGGCCAACGACTCGCCTAACGGTGCCAGTGAGTTTGATTCTTACGCAGCGCCTGAAGCATGTTTTAATTGTCTATAGAACTTCCCGACGACGTTCCCGTTCAAGACGGTGGCCGAAAGAGGGCAGCTCCACATATTAAGACATACGTTCGATCCAACAAATCGTCTATTGACTGGGGGCTCCTAACATCAGCCAACATTTCGAAACAAGCTTGGGGAGAGGCGGCCAGGCCAACAGGCGAGATGCGTATCGCGTCGTGGGAGATCGGTGTCTTGGTGTGGCCGGAATTACTAGAGGCAAACGCGATCATGGTAGGCACTTTCAAAACAGACGTGCCAGAGCTCGTACAAAGCCAAGGCCAAGGGAAAGGAGACCAGTCGACGATTGGATTGCGAATACCGTACAACACTCCATTACAACGCTATGCAAGTGATGAGGTACCCTGGGTTGCGTCAATGCCTCATATGGAGCTCGACTGGGCGGGACGGTCCTGGGTCTGATGGGTGGGATCATGATATCGGAAGTCATGATAAGGCTGCAATTCAACATGGGCCTTGGTAGAGACTCGACCAATCGCATGAATAAGATATCTATGGGATCTCGAATTCAAGAGCCTCATCCGCCGGCCAAGTCTCGCGTCCTCCGCCGTCAAACCAGAGTCAAGTATCACGAACCACGACCCTTATCGACGATCCACCCCCGCATCATGACAAGAGGTTAGATCCGCCAACCACGACTTAGGGAATCGAAAGGTTGCGTGTCTTTCACCTGAATTGGTAAGACTCCACCTGGTGAGGATAAGCAGCCTTCACGGCATTTCAATAGCGCCCTTTACCGTGGCAAGGCGGGTCTTTGTCGACGCTAGCTGTAAAAGTTAAGTCAGGCGAAGTGCGAAAACGGGTCAATTGCCTCTTTTTAGTCGGGTCTAGTGATTTGACTGCAAATACGTATATACAGCCTCCTCTCTTTCTACCTCGTTTCTTTCTTCTGCTCTCTTCTCCCTCATATCGCAGCCTACGGATTGACCTATATCGTCATCTTGAGTTGAGCAGCGCAATTGAACTTATCGTGATAACATTGTACCACTCAATTTTTTCCCGTTCCAACGTTTGACTCAGTGGCGTCCCCTCTTGCACTCTGAAGAAGCCTTTTTTTTTTCTTTTTTTTTCGCGTGAGCCTTACAGAATTGTCTTCTGAATCTACAACAATTTGAAATACAAGCGGTTTCCGCCGAGGCGGTTGTACGATTTGACATGGACCCAATAGGCAGAGCAGGAGCTTCGCCTTATGGCACTCCGCGTTCTGGCGCACACCCTGCGCTGCTATCGTCTTCATGGCGAGTGGGCTCACCTCTAGCTGAGGCATCTCTGGCCGCGGATTTGGCAGCATGCTCAGATGACGAGTTTGAGGATAACGCGATCGATGATGTCTCTGTTTCTGATCTTCAGGGCGACGCCATCATGTATCGCCGACCAAGTGGTGTTGCTTTTGGAGGCTCTCGGCCCATTATGAACCCTCAAATATATGATGAGCCTGGGTTGACGGCTTTAGAAAGGAAGCAATCTCGCAATGCTGAGCGTAGCCTGCTGCGCGATAACCATGTTCTTCCCCCAAAGCACGGATATCGACAGCAGCACGGTCTCTTCACCCGCCTCTATCGACGCCTTTTTAGCACGAAGATACCGCGAGATGAGGAAGAGGCGCCTGCTGTCACAGTGCAGCCTCCTAGCGAAACAGACCCCCTCTTAGGCTCTCGGACTGACGGGGTATCGCCCGAGCATCTCAATGAGACATGGGAACATGCGGTGGCCGAACATCGAATCAAGACTACCTGGCAGCGAGAGGCCAAGACTATCATGACATATTCCGCACCGCTCATCGTTACCTTCGTTTTGCAGTACTCTATCAATGTCACCAGTATCTTTGCCGTTGGGCGTATTGGCAAACTAGAACTCGGTGCTGTCTCATGTGAGTTGAATACCATTTCGTGAAAACAAGTGCAAACTTAGGCTAACTCAAACAGTGGCCAACATGACCGCGGCTATTACTTGTCTGGCGCCTTTTCAGGGCCTCGCAACCTCTCTCGATACTTTGTGCGCACAGGCATATGGATCTGGTCACAAGCATCTTGTTGGACTTCAGTTCCAGCGAATGACATGTTTCTTGTTCGTTCTCGCTTTCCCAATTGCCGTGCTATGGTGGTTCTCCGAAGGCATCATCAGGAGGATTGTTCCGGAGCCCGAATCAGCCCATCTTGCTGGTATGTACCTTAGGGTCATGATATTCAGCATTCCAGGTTTCATTTTGTTTGAGGGTGGCAAGCGTTTCACTCAAGCACAGGGCCTCTTTCGCGCTACGACCTACGTTCTTCTCATCGTCGGTCCTTTCAACGTATTCCTGAGCTGGCTCTTGGTCTGGAAGTTGCAATGGGGCTTCATTGGTGCCCCCACAGCTGTAGCCATCAGCAACAATCTCCTCCCTCTCTTCCTCTTCTTGTACGTGCGCTTTGTTGATGGGCGGCAATGCTGGGGTGGGTTTAGTCGACGAGCTCTCAGCAACTGGTGGATTATGATTCGACTTGCTCTGCCTGGCATGATCATGGTCGAGGCAGAATGGCTGGCCTTTGAGATTCTCACGCTGCTCTCAAGTCGATTCGGTCCGGAGTATCTAGCTGCACAGAGTGTTCTGACGACAATCACAACCTTGTCGTATGAAATTCCGTTCCCCATGTCTATTGCTGCTTCGACTCGTATCGCCAACTTGATCGGAGCTGGCCTTGTCGAACCAGCCAAGATGACCGGCATCGTGGTGAGTTAAACTCCTTTTCAGATTCCAAATCACTATGACTAACAATTGCTAGGCTTTCGTTGCTGCCTGCATTATTGGAGCGTTTAACCTGACGCTATACACAACTCTACGCTACCAACTACCACTATTGTTCACCAAAGACGATGATGTTATTGAGCTTGTTGCTACAGTCATGCCAATTGTGTCGGTTATGCAAATATTTGACGGTCTCGCCGCAGGTGCTCACGGTCTGCTTCGCGGTATTGGCAAGCAATCAATCGGTGGGCCTGCCAACATCATCTCATACTATGCTCTTTCTCTTCCGGTCTCCCTCGCCCTAGCCTTCGGCCTCGATTGGAAGCTGAGTGGTTTGTGGGCCGGAGTCACGGTTGGAGGTATCTCGTAAGTTGAGGAAATCCCCTTTTAGAAGTCTCGTTTGCTAACCCTTTCGAAGTGTTGCGTCAATTGAGTACATCTATCTGCTCAGGACTGATTGGCACAAGGCCGCGGAAGAGGCAGCAATTCGAAACGCTGCTTATTAATGGTATACGCCTGTTGGTGTTATTCTTGATCTCCTTTCATGTCGCATTAATGGAGTCGAAGCAAATACTGTTGAATTTTTTCTCGAGGCTGTAGCTCATGAGGAAGGGAAGGAAAAGGTTGGGGAGGGGTTTGATTGTTGACGACTGTTCTGAGAATGATGATTGTTGTAATGATCTTGGTGACTTGAAAGGTGCAACGTAATATACCATGGACATATTAATTTGAACGAGACAAGACTTAGCGTGTACATCCAAAGAGACTCTTATGTGAAATGTTTTCGTAGCAAGTTCCGATCCTTCAAGGACCATTCTCATTCAAGCAACTAATAGTGAGAATATTCATACAAGGCATATTTGAATCTATGGTATTATCCCATTCCTATGCTGCCCGCTCTGCTCTCCCCCTTATTCTCTTGCTCGTTTCGTTTTGCATCTTCCTTTTACCATTTCGCTGGCCCCCAAAAACTCCTCTTTCAAGTCCACATGTCGAAAAGCGTTGGCTGAGACGATGAGAACGAGAAACCCGTATAATGACAGAAAAACATCAGCCCAGATGGACTCCTCTAGCCTAGCATAGAGTGTGTGCGAATGCCCTTGGGACCAAGTTCGCTTTTGATGTAATTAGCAAAATGCTTGTGATGAGGATGTTAGGGAACTTACTTGTAGTCTACTCTGCTCAAGCTCATGAGCCGTTGAGCCTCAATGGTTTGGGCATCCATGTTGGAGTGCAGGCAGAACGCGATACGCGCAGCAACCTGAGCACCGAGAAACATGGACTCCTCGAAGCCGTTCTTGGTCCACTCGCTCAGGTATGAAGGCAGAGAAGCCGTCTTGATGCTCGTGGGGGTCTGGCTGTGGAAGTGATGGGTTGTAACGGGGCCTCCGGCCTCGGAGGCAGGCTGCGGCGTTCCGACCATGTTATTGCCTGCGTTGCCAGCAGCAGCGGCCGTAGTAGCGGCCTGCAGGAGGGGGTTCACGCCGCTCGATGACAGCTGGTGAGGTGCACCGGTGAAGGAGCCCGTGGGAGTTTGAGCGCCAGTGCCGGTGGGTGTGGCCATGTTGGAGGGGAGCTCTGAGGTGAACATTGTCGCGGTAGAGGGGGAGACGAGGTGGCGAGCGTTGAGAGTCTGGAGGATGTTCTCTCGGAGACCACGCAAACGAGAGCCGTTGCCGACAAACACAAGGTTGTCCCAGCAGGCGGGTCGCATGTACATATCGTCGATGCCCTGGACGGTTCGGTAGATAGTGTTGACGATGCGGTCGATCTCCTGACGCTGGGCGAACTTGAAGCGCTCGAGACCAACCTCGACGTCTCGACGGATGCGCTTTGGTCGTTTCTCGGGGGTCTCATTGGTAGGTTGAACTTCAGGCTTCGGCTCAGGCTCGGTCTTGGGCTCTATAGACTGCGCTGGCTGGTCTTGGCCTTCTGCTGGCTTGGGAGCTTCTGTGATAGGAGCCTCTGTCGTGGGCTGGGTGGTGTTTTCTCCCTGGGGCGGTTGAGCTCCGTTGGTCTCGCTCTCAGGCTTAGGGGCCTCTGTCGTGGTACCATTGGGGACATCGGTAGCATTGGGGGCAGTAGGGCCAGCAGGGGCTTCAGCGGGCTTTTCAGCACTCTCTTTCTCCTTTGCTGGTGGAGGAACCTCCTCCTGGACGATTTCCTCGTAGAAGAAGGTGTTGTGTGTCCTCTTGGAGTTGGGTAGGCGCGCAGCCTTTCCGGCATTCTCAGCCTCCTTTTCACTCTTCTTCCTGCCACCCTTGCCCTTCTCTTTTTCCTTCTCCTTCTTGGCGAGGAACTCCTTCGTTTGGCCGCTCGTAACAATAGCCGCAACGTCTAGAACACCATCCTGATCCCCGTTATCGTTGCCCTCTTCGCCTTCTCCATTCTCTGTAGGCTTGGGCGCATCAGGGGCTTTTGTCGTAGCCGAGTCCTGTGTACCAGCAGCAGGGGCCGCTTGACCAGCTGGTGCACCAACGGTATTCTCCTTAGGAAGCTCCATCAAGTTGTCCTCTGTGGCGACATAAGGCAAAACCTCGCAAATATTGCTCTTCTTGAGCTGCTCAGCCATATCCCGGTTGAAGCCCTTGGCTTGTAGCAGCTTAAGCAAGCTTCGAGTGAAGACTTCACCTCCGCTGATTTCTCCATCGGCCTCGGATGCACCGACATCCATATGGTTAACAACTCGTCCGTCATGAATCGCCGTAACGTCGACCTTTTCGTAACCGATATCCACCACAGTCATGTTGGGCCACTTCAAGCCATACTGCGTAGCAACGCCGCTGTGAATTATGCATAGCGCAGGTGTCCTTGTGTTCTCAAAGATGTATCGGGCGATAGTCTCGCAATCGGGTCGGGTCCATTGTGGTGAAGCCATGAGCATTATGGGAGTGTTGTGATATGTGGTTGTGAGCAGGCCGTGGACATGATCGAGGAAAGCGAGGAGCGCATTCATATTGACGATGCGACCAGCTGCATGCACGATTAGCATTGAACACATTCACTTGGCCATGTTCCTCAATGGCTATAGCTACCTTCAATGGGATACACAGCTCCCTCATCCTCATCAACATCCTCCAACCACTCCTCTTCCTCGACGCCATTCACAATTGCCGTGCGCTTCGTCTTGTGATACGGCGCCCAGTGGTCGCCTTCCTTGAACATCCTCGTCGGCATGCGCCGCGCAGGAGGAGTCAGTTCACTACATCCCAGCTGGGCCATGGTAGTGCGGCTGCCAGGGCAGATGATGAGGACCTGCTCCTCGCGCCATTTGCCCGCTGTGCTCGACATTGTGCGATTGCGAAATTTCCTAACACTTGGATTGACGTCGATTCCGGTTCCGGTACCGCTGTGGTTGTGATTGTGCGGTGACGGTGTGACGGGGCCGTTGTCGTCTTGCAATAGTGGCCGCTTGCTGCGTCGCGATGGTGTAGGCGATCCGTCTCGAGGTTTGCGCGCCCGTAGCTTGTACCGGGGCGACGACGCGACGGGTGTGGCTGTGGCTGGAGCGTCTGATTGACTTGGTGATGGCACGTGACCTGGCGTGTCCTCCTTGTTAGGAGTCTTGGTGCCGTGAAGGGCCATGTCTAGATAACTATCGCGAGCACCAAGAAACTTGAACAAAATGCCAACTTAGACGCTGCGAGGTAAAATTTCTGGATTGCAAAAGGTTTTTATTTTATTTTATTTTTTTATGATGCGAGTAGTATGGGAGAGAAAATAGTAAAATTGGCTGGCAGAGCCGCTGCCAGTGCCAGTGCCAGTCAAGATGATATCCAACAAACCATCACCACAATAGATTCGGCCAACACTCATTAGACAATACTTCCAATCAAACAAAATCATTCATAAGCCAGTGAAAACAGTCCTGGTTTCACATTGTATCTATTCAATGGTATTAAGAATAACACTTCGTCGTAATCTGACCTCTACCAGTAAACACCCGGCCAGGGCTTCAAAACAACAACTCCAGGTACGGATCACTTTGTTTCAAGGATCCTTTTATCCATATGTTCGTTTGGCTTTAACCCCTGTTCCCATGACACATCCAGTACATTGACAATACTCGTTCCTCCCATCAGTTGCACCTCGAGCCGGTATCAGCTCTGCGCTGCTCGAGAACACTGATGAAGTGGTTATGACCATCCCAGCAAACGCCGTCCAGGGGTCGTAAATCAAGCCCCCACACAAAGAACCCATCTCATAACGTACATCTTTTACCGAAAGTATTGACAAGAATGCGCAAAACGTTCTCTCAAAAATCCCGCCGAGTGATTACCCATGAAAAGCTCAGGTCATGCGCCGTATCCCATCTACTTCTGTAAAATCATCGTGCCGTCTTCAATTATACAACCGTGATCGTGTTAGGGGTTGCTTCTTTTGATCCCATCTTCTCTAGCTCTTCGTGCTTCTCGTTCATCTCGGTCTGCTCAACGTCTTTTGTTGGCTTCCTTGGGGTCTCGTCTTCAGTCATGTTGTCGATAACCGAAAAAGGTCGGTCTGACGTGGGTGTTGTCAGTGTTGAGCCATCAACACTCCATCGGTCCTCAGTCACACCAGTGTAGATAGATGAGGTGTGCTTCTTCTCAGGCGTTTCAGGGGTGTCGGGTCGCTCATTCTGAGGGAGTGTAGGGGATGTTTCGGCATCCTTCATTTCAGCCTTGGGTCCGTAGGCGGAAGTTCCCTTTGGCTCCTCGGCTTGTGCAGGCTCGGGACCAGATTCCTTTGTCTGAGGAGCATCGGCCTTGGTGCTGCCCACCTTCACCTCCTCAGCAGGGAAAAACTCAACCTCAGATTCCGACGACTTCTCATCGTCAGTCTTGGGCTCTTCAGCCTTCTTAGCATCAGCTCTGGCCTTCTCAACCTTGAACTCTCGAGGCTTCAGATAAGGCGAAGAGTCTGACGTGGCGTGCTGCTCGTCGTCTGACTCGAGATCTTCCTCGGCGAAAGCCTCCTGTCGCAGAGGGCTTCGAAGGTTTGAGACATCGCCGATCTCGCTCTTACTGGATCGTGATGTCCTGGCGGGGCTTCTCATAGGCAGCGGAGGGGGTATTCTCTTGGGGATGGTGACCATGTTTCCCTTGGCGTGGATCATGCGGGATGCGACAGCCTGGGTCCTGGCCGGCTGCACAGCAGCCACCTCAAACACCACAGGTTCCTCCTCATCCTCTTCCTCGGCATCGCTCTCTGAGTCGTCTTCGTCGTCGGCGTTGCGGCTGCTCTTGTCATCCTTGTCGCTATCGTAGTTGCTCGAAGCCTTGTCGGTGTCGTCTCGTGGCTCAACCTTGAGGGTATCATGTTCCACAGCCGTTGTGCTGCTGTGGCTGGTCGCACTGATGGGAGTGTGGGCTCCACTCAAATGTCTTATAGGAGTCAGATCGACCTTTGTGTAATCAACCTCCTCCTCTTCTTCTGTGACCTCGGGGATTTGAGGGCGGGGAGTCCTGTCATGACCGTCTTCACTCTGGCCTGGGCTGGGTGTCGTCTCGGGTGTAGTCCCCACATCTGTCTGTGTTCCGGCATCCGTCATTTGACTCTTTACTGTCCGTGAAGACATATAACTGTTGCGGTTGCTTTTTGAGACAAACGTATCTATACTTTGTCTGTTGAATTTGGAGTAGGCTGGGCTCGTAGGCGCGGGGTTGAAGTCAAACTGGTTGCTAGTCGGTCGTAACCGTGATCCGGCCTCCCTGATTTCCAAGCCAGCCATCTCAAGGGCCAGAACACCGAAAGGGTCAGGATCGTCGATGTTAGGAATTCCAAAGGCAGTGCGAGGTGAGGCAGGCGTTGAAGACTTTGGTGTTGCAATCATGGCGTCTCCTGGCGCGCATTCGATTGCGATCCTGCTAATAACAGAGGCATCGTAGTCTGTCCTACCTTCGGCCATCTTGATAACCTCAGAAAGCGGTCCAACCTCCTCCACATGTCGAGCGACATTGCCGGCCAGAATGTCCATCTGCGTGACTGGGCTGTCATAGAAGCGCTCGTTCTCGTTTCCTCGCTCGGCCAAAATGCAGCCGTTCAAGTTCACAACCTGTGTTTGACCCCGCGCTTTCATGTAGGTCAAAACGGTGTTGCCCAGGTCCTTCCACTTGATGTGCGACTCATCTGAGTCTAGAGACACCAGTGGACCGCTGGTGAGACCGACATCCTCGCCTAGGGTGACACGAGGTTTTGTGATTGACTCAAGAGCGGCAAGGTTGTTGACGACGAGAACACAATCGTAAACATCAACGCCAATGATGAAGCTAAGGGTTGGCGTGTGTAGCATGATTCCAGATGGAGGCGACCAGGTACCGTCAGATTTTCGAGCAATGAGGATACCGGAGCCGCCGGAGCCTGTCATCCACAAACCACTGCGCATACATGTAAAAATGGCGATTCCGGCAGCATTCTGGATAATGCGCTTGGGGATTTTTTTGGTGACTCGTTTAGGGGAGCGTGGTTCGCTTATTGTCGATTGTGTATCGTCTTCGTCTTCTTCTAATGGAACGAGATAGCCATCGGCTGCATAAACATGTTAGCAAAAACGAGGCTGTCAAAAAGAGTGAGACAGGCATACTGGAGAACGACTTGAGGATGCGGGCAGCCTTCTCGCATTCGGAGTCGAGAGTTGCAGGCCAGAAGGCTTCCCGCTGTACTCGGCCATTTGCATTAGCGGCCGCGGTGTTTATTCTAGATAATGAATTGGAATTTGCGACTGATATGGAGGTACTAGAGCGGTTTGAAGACCAGCCAAACAAGCCTGACCGGGAACCTGACGACCTCTTGTCCCACGAAGGGAGAAAGGAAGAAACTCGCTGCATGGCGGGCCGTCTTGCCTCTCCGTCGCCGCCGTCTTGGCCAGGCGGAGGCACGACAGAGAGGAGGGGAATCGAGGGCGCGCTATTGGTATTGGTACTGCTAGAGATGCTTGTGGTGCCGGAGCGAAAGTGGACGGTCCTCTTGGAACCGGACTTTGTAGAGGATACAGGAGTAGCGAATGTTGATGTCGATCTCGGAGTTGGAGATGTGGTCGACGATGCAGGAGACGAGACCGGGGTAGTTGTTGCTGTAGTAGTAGGCGAGCCGTAGGATGAGGATGGTGTAGATGCTGTCGTCGAAGTGGAGGAGACGGAAGAGACAGAATTGGAGTCGGAGAGAGGAACGACAGTGACGAGTGGTTTGTTCAGAGCCGAGTTGTAAGCGACAATTGAAGCGTGAGACGGCGCCGAACTGGCGTGTTGATGAAGGTGGTGGTGGGAGCGAAAGTAGTGTCCGTGGGCGTATGATTGTCCTTGAATTTGGCCCGCCGCGTGGGCGCTGGTACTGGTGCTGGCGCTCGGGCTTGGGCTTGGGCTCGCACTACCAGCGGTTGCAGCAGTAGCGCCAGAAGCAGAGGGCGCTGAAGTGGACGAAGGGGTCCCCTGGAACGAGATGATGTTAGCCGTAAAGTCAGGAATACGGTAGGTGACCTGTCAGCGCGGGCGGGTGGGTGACGTGGGCCGCCGGACCATTGGGACACGCTCTTACAAGGATACGAGCAGGGGCAAGCAAGGAAATGGAAAGGGAAGAAGCCAAACTTGGAGACGAGGGATGGATGGGATGATCCGCTTTGAACAAGCCTCCCCGGGTCAAGATGAGACTCGATCAAAAGCTAGACAAATTGAGGGTGAGGGAGATCCGGGATAGGGCTTGAAGATGGAAAAGAATTGAATCTAAAAACAAGGGGAGAAAGTTTGGTTGTCTTGTGCTGTTTTGTGTTGTTGTACTGTGTAATTCTGTACTGCTCTCATTGGACTGTTTGTCTGTTTGTTTTTACTCGCTTTTTCTTCCTCTTTTCTTCCAAGCTTCACTTTCTCTTCCAAGTATTGGTCACCATCGTCGTCTTTTTTTTTTTCCCGGCTCAGGGGCCTGAATCTGGTCTGATGACGGCACCGCGAACCACAAAACTCAGCCTCGAAAAGTTCAGGGACTAACGCCCCCCCAGCCCAGCTTTGCCAGTTACAGTTACTGTGACCGCGCAACCTGAGTAAGAGTAAGGCGTTGAAAGGTACCGCTTTGACGGGGCTGGGATGGGTTCGGGAAGCGCATGTGTGGGTGAGGGTGTGGTGCAGAGATGCAGATGTGAAATGGGAGGGGGATGCAAGAGAGTAGACATGGACTGGACATGTAACAAAAAGAGGAATCAAAAGAGAAAAGACCAGAACTACCAGTCAAGAAATAAAGTAAGCTTACCGAGTTGCTGGTGTTGGTAGAAGCCGTCTTTGTAGACATGCCCCAACGTCCAAAACTCCAACCGCCTCCATTTGAACTGCTTCTCCCATTGCCCTTCATGTTCTCCTTCTTGTTACTATCCCCACTGGCTCTGCCAATGCTGCTGATACTCAGCTTCTTCTTGCGCGCCGTCATGAGGAATCCGTTCGCTTCGATTCAGGATGCGGTTCTTCCGCAGGACTTGGCGCTAACCAAATTACGGTACTTTGGCTGTACTGTAGCTATCGTTGACTGCTTCGTTCCCACTGTGATGTCCGACAACTTCTTGTTAGCCTTGTCCCTTCTGGTCGAGTTCATGATGGTGCGGGTGGCCCTGCACATGCTTGCATATGGGTGTGTGTGCCCATGTGAGTGAGTGTGTGACGATTCCGTCCCGAGCCAACGCAGGGCTGGCCAGCCCGTCCCGAAAGGTACAGCAGATCTAGGATTGGATGCTGAGATCTCTAACGTTATGGGCCTATGATGCGCGGCATCATTGCATCCCGAGGTTGGAGGTTGGAGGTTGAGGTTGAGGTTGAGGTTGGAGACAAGGGCATCGCTTGACTCGAGCGCATATGAATAAAAGCCAAATTGACGGCTGGCTTCATAGAAAAGAATGAAAGAGACAAAAGAAGTGTTCGTACCTGTTTGAGCAACGTCTTGCTTGTGTTCCCAACGGCTCTCCTCATTGCCTGTCGTCTTCCAATCCTTTTCTCTTGTCCTCCCTACCTACACCAGGCTGTGTATAGGTCCAAACACGCTTTTCAAAGCAACAAATCACAAAACGCACAACCAAAGACAAAGACAAAGAAACAATTGAAGAGGGTGTAAGTGACGAGATCGAGATCGTAAAAGTAGAAAATGGTTCGAGGTTGGATACTTGGAGGAGATGACAATGGATGAATGCCCTCAACATTAGAGTAAGGGAGACGAGAGGGAGAGAAAAGCTCAAGGGTTTTCTGCTTCTCCTTATTCGCATTCCGCATCTACACCCCCTCGATCTATATGGATTCCACCAACAAGATGCATTTTACTCTACAGCGGGCAAATTCCCATGCCCTTCTGGCTGCGTCTTTGCCTTTGGTCTGCCTCATCTTGTCTTGTCTCTGCTTATAAGCCACGCGACCCCTGCCCACAACCAGACCAATCCTATGGCATGATGGCCGAAGCTGGTAATCGGAGACCTATGAAATTCTCCATGTGGAACTGCAACTACATTCCTATCTGTCTCAGTATCGTCCTCGGTTCGATAAATTGCCTCTGTTCACAGTCTACGTCCGAAACCACCAAGGTTTAGCATGCAACCATCACATATCAGACGAACCGTTAACCAATAACTTTTTGTTTCTCAGTTCTACACTTACAGTTTTAGGAAGCGACTAGAGCAGCAAGAAAAGAAAACATAGAAGAAGAAAAAACAAGAAGCCAAAAACTTTAACGCCTGCTGCCGTTAATACTAATGTCGTGCCTGACTCAGGAATGCACGGGAAGCATTACCAGCTAACAGCCGTCCTCCTTGTTGACGGATCAAAAGTCAATTCAACCAGTCGGAAGACTAGGGATTTTTAGCACCTAGAAAAGACGGGTAGAAGTTTCTTTCTGTTGGAGCTTGCCGATTGGTTGGCCTCCATCCCCAGAATCTCGAGTCAAGTCGAAATCATCTTGTTCAATGATCAACCACACCCAGATGTGCCGTGACGCATGGCAAAAGCGGGTCAACAAGAACTAAGACGGCAATCCAACGGTGTTCCGCGGACGGGATGTCACTACTCCTAGCTTGTGATTCTTGTCTCTTGAGGTTTCTGTTAACGGTTGTTGTGAAGATGGTTGATCCCAGCCACTGGCTTCGTTGTGTTATTCCAAAGTACGCAAGCCAGGTGACGTGCAAACGGAGACAAAAGAACTAGTAAACCCCTAGCTACTATATTTGACTCTCCTTCACGTTCTCACGGGCTGTAGTGGCGCTGGAACCAGCTTAGCCTTAGATGTTTACATTCCAACTTGAGATTCACAACCCTTCCAAACGAGGCGGAATAAGCTGGCGACGCAACTCGGACTACGCAATTTGGCCTGCCAAGACAATATATAGATAGAAACGCTATATGCGCTCGAAACGAAGGGAAGTAATATCCGAGTGCACAAGTGAGCATATCTTGATTGATTAACGAGCGGGTCAACTGATTCTGTGGGTTCGTCCCTTGATGGAGAAATACAGGGATTCCACGATGATCAGATCAAAAAAGAAACGTTTTTATACTCCGTCTATAACCCAGGGATCCCTTGACTAACATATTCCTTAATTTTGTTTCGCTCTTTTTCTTATAAACTTTCTTGATCCTATTGCCTTGCAGATATAATACAAAAGTCCCCGGGGAAAGTTGAGACGACCTTCAACGTACATTTCCATTGGTAAAATACAACATCATTTCTTTCGTCATTTTGAAGGATTCACAGCTGCACGCCCGATGCTAGACATGCATATATAATTTCTTTGTCAGTCATCGTTCTCTGGGGGATGGGGCTTGCTAGTACCCAACTCATTTATCTCCTGCATAAACGGTTTATTAGTTAATTAGTCTCCTACAGCTCTAACCCAGCCAATGTTGCCAGTTTTCTCATCCCCTCTTTATTAGCCACGAATCACTTTTATAATAAACTTCTCAAGAGGGATATCCATGGTTTTCCTTCAACTTTCTTCTTAGGTCCAAGGGCTTTCCAAGCTTTTCAAGATAGTCTCATATTGCCATGCAAGCATTATGAACCACGTGTAACACGCCTCGCCTCGCATTGCATTGCATTGCATTGCATTGCATTGCATTGACTCGGCTTGACTTGACTTGTCTTCATCTCTCTCCCTGGAAGTCTGGCCCTTGTCCTATCATTCCAGCAGCCCTCGTGCCGCCTCGCAAGGGAATGTTTATGAAACAGGGCTTGCAGTACCGAGCATAGTGTGTGTCACCAGCTTACGTCTGCGAGTGTACTGCAGGTGATATCCAACAACATTACGCTACCTGCATGTTCTCGGCCCTTTCGTTTCTTTTTTCTCTTTTTTTTTGTTTCTTTTTATTTCTTTTTATACGTAAGTTCTAGATAATATAACTGCCGAAAGAAAATGATTGATTTTCGCAGTAGATGACGCCCGATTCACTCATATCGCGGATGTTAATTAAACAGCCGGTCCTAGTCCTAAGCAGGTTCATCTTTGAGACAAAGCCGACTAAAAAGCAAAACCAACCGCCTGCATTGGGGTCTTGTTCTCTCTCTCCCTTTGCCGCTTGACTAGAAGTAGAAGCAAGCCTTCAACAGTGCTGGGCCTAGGGGAGTAGATACAGCCTTAGCATGTCCCTTTTCTCTCGATGTCTCGGGGACTACTATACCCTTGGGTTCATTGTCTCGATCAGTAGCATAGGTTCTCTTCACTAGAATTCAGTTTGCGTGCGATTGACGTGCTCTAGGTTTCTCATCTTCCGTGTCTACTACACATGCTCCTTGTAGAGAATGCTTAGCCTAGGGCGTTGTCATGCGAGCTCAAAGTCAAGCATTTGCAGAAGTATCAGTCTAGCTTTCAAGCAATATGCTATCTCTAGGAGCCACGTTCTTATACACTATTCAAGCATATCTCCCTCCTATTCATGTAAAACAGCTTGTAGGAACAAAAGAAGTGGAAGTGGAGCGTGGCCCAGCATGACCCCGTTCTCATCCTTAGGAGTCAGTGTATTAATCAAATGACACGAATGCCCTCCGTAACAAAACTCAGGGTAAAGCTCCTATTTCACTTCATACTTCAAAGTCTATGGAAATAATTCACTGCGAAATCATCTTGGCTCGAGAGGGCTTTGCTATAGCCCCCTCTTCAAATCTACTTCCGCCAGGTAGCTCGAGGCTCTGCCTCATTAATTCATTATAATGAGAGCTGGTTAAATATACAGATAACTGCAGTTCTGTTTATGAAACCTATCATAATCCCTTTTCTACGTATAGGGTTTTCTTCAAGGATGATTGACACGGATGTATGGCTGCCGTTGATTTCTTTATGTAGCTTCCCAGTGTCGTCGAAGTTATTAAACGTGTTCGTTACCTGCCCATTATCAATTAAGACTATCATCCCAGGTTTCTGCGAATCAGGTTATTGTTTCTTGAGGCCAGGGCTAAGACGTTACTTTGTAACTGCCTCGTTATAAAAAAAAACTCTTCCCTACTTCGGAAGATCATACGTAGCTACCAAGCCGACTCTAGTCCTTTAATCAAGTACAACAAGAGCCTGATAATATTCTACCCGTCATATATCCAGAGACTGAAAGCTAAAGAAATTAACGGCGTCTTCT
Source organism: Fusarium sp. FL617 (assembly GCA_030142105.1). Classification (NCBI taxonomy): domain Eukaryota; kingdom Fungi; phylum Ascomycota; class Sordariomycetes; order Hypocreales; family Nectriaceae; genus Fusarium; species Fusarium sp. FL617. The sequence goes on along the minus strand of JAREIL010000012.1, from coordinate 1,152,797 downwards.
CCCCATAGCATTTTAGCAACTTACATATTCTTGTCTTAGGGGCTGCTATTCCAAGATGACAGACTTGATATAGGAGGCGGTTCTGTAGGTAAGCATAATAAAACATGAGCATACTGTAGTGCATCGAGATTTGATAACGGTGCGATATATGCAGTGAATCGAAGTCTTGCGACACAAAGTGATTGCGTGAAATTTCTCTTACAAATACATAAACTCATTGTTCACTTGTAAGCTCTTGGAGGACTATCACTTGTTATGCGTACCTGCCAGTGCTGGGCTTTCATTAGAGAGATGACCTTATCACTCATGATATTCCTTATATGAGGCAAAGCAGTTCTGTGTGATGCTTGATCACATGTGTTTCAACCCCTTTTCAATATCAATACATCGACATCTTAGATCCTCCACTTCGGTTGAGGATACTCGCCCCCTTCCAGAATGAACTTCTCAAGTCGTCCACCTGCCTCATCACCGAAGGATCTCAGGAATAGATTCAGCTCGGGCCTCTCCTCGATGAAGAAACATTGGTGCCAACCCACGTTATCCTGAAATTTGCCATGTATTCGAATCTTCTCCGGGACTTTGAGATCATCCTTCATTGATCTGAAAACCGTGTCCCAATCGATTTCGGCCGGCTTGAAAGGGTCACACCACCCGTACAGCGTCCGTAACTCAACGTCTTTGAGTGTTGGGCCATGGTCCTTCATCAGCAGAGCGAAATGGAAAAGATTGACGTGTAGACAGGTCAGCTTGATCTTCTCGAGATGCTGAAGCCGTTTAGTAATATAAAAAGTAATGTCCTTAGCATCTTCCTCGACTGGCCATGCATGTACGCTAAGGTCTCGTATGTTAGGCATGAACGAGATAAAGTAGTCGAGACGGTCCGGCTTAAAGTAGTCTACTTCGTATTTCAACGTCAGATGCAGCTGGGTCACCGAACCAAAGACTGTCGAAACCTTCTCGTCCAATGTTGATGGCAAGGCCAGCTCTGGGTGCATTATTGGCTCAAGCGTCAGGCTTTTGAGCGGAATATTGCGATCTAGTAGCGCGTCGAGGATGGCCTGTTGTGATTTCAACACCTCATCGCCCGCCAGTGCCACGGATTCCTGTGCATTAAATGCGTTTTCGATCTCCCAACAATCCTCCCATGGACACGTCGTCCAGGTCAAGCAAAGAGTATCGAGATTAGGTAGCCGCATGATAGCGGGAACGACCCAGTCGAGTGGTAACTCTATTGATCCTAGGAACTCATCTTGAGTTGTGAAATAAGGGCCCCATTTCCTCATGAGTTCTTCATCATCATCGATCTGAGATGTACCCCACCCGACTGTTTCCTCGGTCAAACGTCCCATGTTGAACGTAACAGAGCGTATGCGCCTTGCGCAAGCTGATATAAAAGACAGGCGGTGCAAACGTTTGCCGTCCTCCCTCCATGGCACGCCTTTGAAGTGAGCCAAGGCAAGGCGCGGTTTTATACATTCCGCGATTGCTTTCGAGACGAGGCGGAAATTCTCGAAGTCTTGCCGCGGCAGTAAGTCAGCTATGTCATTGATGAGTTCGTAGGGAAGTTGTATTAAGCAAAGCGTCGACGACGAGGGTTCAGGATGGGTTGCCATTATGGAAAGAGATCGAGGTGTCGGGGTCGCTGCAAGAACCATTTGTTCACTTAAATCTCATTCTCCTAGAAAAATAGGGATAAGTGATTGCTGTATATCCGAAGTATGTAACCACTGAGTTCCGAGGTGGGGAGTTGGAAGCGCGAACGTTGAGTTGAGATGGATCTCAAACATCCAATCTGGGATCGAGCGAGTACCTATGTACATCCCTACGCCCCTAGTAAACCTACCTACTAGGTAGTAATATACCTACGTCGGGTATTCCGCCTCAACCTCGCTCAATTTTCATCCAATTCTCATCCGCCTTTCTCGCGCCAAACGCTCTTGTAAGCAAGCGCTTGCCATTACCTTGCTTGCATGCCCTTAAGCCTTGAAAAGTGAGTGCTGCCTAATACTCAACGTAGAAAAAATTTCCTAAACTCAATTCTCATAGGCAAAAGCAGGCCATGTAATCTGTCCCTCTCCAACGAATCACTCATCATGTTTCAGTGCGTGCGCCCTTGCTCATCCTTCATTTACACGTACTCTCTACTTACAGTTCACGATCCAGAGCTTATAAGAACCTCTCGTCAAAGACACGTCTCGGCGTCGGGGTCGCAATTCTCGCCTGGGGAGCCGGAGGTCTCATGCTGACTGAACCACTTGAGAAGTCACTTGGCTTAACCCCAACCGAGGAGGACAAGGCTGAGCTCGACAAGTACACACCCAAGATCATCACTGTTGAGAAGGACGAAAAGGAGGGGAACTAAGCAAGTCATGACAACCAACTGAAACCCAATGTATTTGTAAATTTATGTACTATCTGGTGACTTATAGGGCATTATTCACGCAACAAGGTTATCACCAGCCTTTAATCGGAGAACGTGGCTATCGACTCCCTACGCTGATAGACAACTTCCTAAGGAATTTACGACTAGGCATCCTTCACATCAATGCTGCAAGGTGACACAGGTAAAAATATACGCAAACATCATTAACCAGCTCCAAGCCATCAAGTCATGATGGTCTACCGGAAAACCTTGAACCGGTGACCTCCCTCTCTATCTTGATAAAAGTCTAATATGCAGCGACAACTCCTCTTCCAGTCTATTCTCAACAAATGCATTGCACAATAGTGCCAACCATGGATGCCTGAGACCAATCCGGTCTACCCTGAGATGACCATCACGTCGGTGAACCTTGGTGACCCAGGAAACAAAGAAAATAAGAGAACAAATCAGAATGCAACGCCTCCAGATGCAGCCCCCACCCCGGGTTTACTTTTTTTTGTTGTGTAGAAAAATCAATCAAACTGCCGTCCCTGTGTCAAGCTCCGTCTTGACAGACGCAGTGCCAGCGTCTTCCACCACCTGTGGAAGAGGTTTGAATAGTTTTGCCATCTCTAATGTTAGATCCATAGCTCCATACTGATCGTCAATTTCTCCGATTGATCCCAGTTCTTCTCCTCTTGTCGCGCCATCAGACATGACCCAAGACTTAACCGACTTCAACAACTGAATGATTTGCACGAAGCGCGAATCAGGAGACAATCGTAGATCAGACGCCTGGGTATGCTTAAGCAGATAATTAGAAAGCCAATAGAAATGGATTCCATCCCGCGAGAAGCCGTGTCGCCGAGGATTGCTGGATCCTGGTACAGCCTGTGGGAATTGATTGGCCATATCCGCATCCCAGTTCTTCTTAAACTTGCCCAAAGCAATGACAAGTGCCTGTAAGCTCTGTGGGTCCACGTTGGCAGCCGCCCCCTCCACGGGAGTACCCCGTCCGCTATTGCCGCCGGCTGGGGTCATCCAATCATTTGGAGGAGGGGTGCCAAAATTGGACAGTTGAGCCGCATTGCCGTCGATCTGAGCCCGTCGAATCAGAGCCAGTATGCCATGGATAAGAACAAACTTTCCATAAAGGTTGGTACTTCCTGGCTGGATCTGATAAGATGTGTGTAGAAGGGCCTTGAGAGCCCAATCCATCTCAGGTTGTTTTGGTCGTTGTGTACCATACGGATTTCTCTCTCGAGCCGCATCAATACCATTGAGACCAAGTGCAGATGCACAGTCCTGAGCTTTGTCGGCATCCCAGGCAGAGTCGTCGCAAGGAAGAGGTAGATGGAATTCTAGAACATCGAACAAAGGATGTGCGTTGAAGTAGAGACCCATCGCCACGTCTAGTAGGAAGACTCCAAACATGAGACGATTTCTGCGTTCTTGATCAATCCAAGTATCCCAATTCCACTGTTGCAGGTCGAAAGCGTTTCGATCAAAATTGATCTTATGCAGTGGTGATACGAGGCCAGGATCGTTTGACGGTTGGAGAAGATTCAACCGACGGGCATGGGCTGCGAGGACGGGGTAGATTTGTCGAGCTCGCTCCCTCTGCTGCGGTGTTCCGTTCCAAAGCAATAATATACATGCTAACAAGACAGCCTGTAGCTCTTCAATATCTCTCCGAGATGCGTGGCTCGGTTGACCTGTCTGGAGTTCAGCATTAGACATCATCTTGCAGTCGCGTTGAAGCGCAACGACAAGGAAGTCCATCATTTCGCGAACATTAGACGGCGTGACATTGTCAGAGTAACAGGCGCCAATGCAACACATGCCTGCGAGTAAGCCAGTATATGCCTCCATGACCTTGAAAGTCGCAACGTGAATAAAAGGCATGTGAATGTGAAAGTGGGTGTACTTGTCCAAGAAATCTTTGACGTTATCGGGCGAGAAATAAAGATTCATGCCCGCGCTCGAGGGATCGATGGCTTGATTAGGAGGATAGAAGAAATTAAGGATCTGATCAGAGAGTAGGTTGTATGGGTTTTGGTGAGATGGCATTCCCAAATTCGACAAAAGGGTATCGCTGGCGCTGTCGCCTGTCGTTCCGGGCCCGGCATTAGGTTCGGGTTTGATTCCGATCTGCGTCTGTCCAAGATTAGGATTGAAAGATGTGTTGACGTAGGTTTGATGCGCACCAGCCTGGAACATCTGAGACCAATCAAGGCCAGATGGAGGGTTTGTGTTTGAACCGCCGTACATGGGCATTCCGTTCTGAGTAGGAGGCATGCTGTAGCCAGTCATCTGCTGCTGGTTCATGTTGGGGTCAGCGCCATAGGGCTGGGAAGCACCCATGACCTGACCGTTCATGTTCCGTCTGTCAGCGTTGTTACCGTTGTCAAGACGGCCGAGCGAGCTAGATCGAGAGAGTTGGCTCTGATCCTGGGCCATGTTGTTCATGCCGTCCGAGACAGGAACCATGCCAAAAGGGTGGACCATGTTGTCTCCGGGGAGGTTGCTCAAACCATTGAGATGGTTAAGATCACCTTCGTGGGCAAGGCCGGCGGCCTTTTGGGCCTGCTGGTTCTTCTTGACGTGGGCTTGAGGGTGCGACAAGTGACTAGCTCCAGTGGGGTTTCCACGGCGGATAGAGCACTTTTGGAAGTGGCGCTTCAAGATATCACTTCGTGAGAACGTGTCGCGGCAGAGAACACACATGTATGGGCGATCGCCAGTGTCTGTTGTGCACGTGTTAGTAATTACTGTCATTGTCAATAACTCTTTCCTACTCACGTCGCAAGAGATGGCGCTTAAGATGCTTGGCGTGAAGGTACGTCTTGGTGCAATGAGGGCAAGGAAATTTGCCATCTGCGTCCTTCACAGGAATCACGGTGTTCTTGGTACCACCAGTACCGGCGGCAGGGGCAGCAGGTCGTCCGGGAGCGCTGGGAAGGATACCGCGTCGTCCCTGAGAACCAACAACATGAGTAGGGGGTTCACCCTCTGGCAGAACCGACTGGGGCTGCATGAGCGAACCGGGGCCATAGGGCGAAGAGACACCAGGTTGGGACATGATGCCTCCGGGAGGCATGGGACGCAGGACAGGAGGCCCGCGACCACCAGCAGGCGCAGGTGCGATGGGCTGTGGGTGAGAGGCAGCTGTAGTGGCCTGGGGCATCATGGGAGCCGAGGTGCCATAGCCCTGAGGAGGAGGGTATTGGTTCTGAGCCATTGAGTAAATACCGTTGCGGTTCGCGGGCTGCGATGTCTGCTGCTGGTAGCTAGGCATGTTGGAAGCAGATCCAGGCGTGTTAGGAGTGCCTGGAGTCCGCGGCGTATGCGGGTGGCTTCCGTAGATGTTCTGCATGGCCGATGTTGGAGGCTGCAGCGGCGGCAGGGTCTGAGGAAGAGGCGAGCCGGTTTGAAGCTGGTTGGGAGAGATCGCGGTGGGTGAAGGATAAGTTTGACCAGAAGAAGTCGTGTTTATACCATTGGAGGGGTAGTGAGGACCGTCCATGCTACTCTTGGTGAACGCGAAGCTCGTGACAATCGACGTGGTGTTGAGAATACCGCGACGTAAAAATTGCCCGGGGTATAATGGACCTTGTCGGTGGATGACAAGTCCAAGTCGAGGATTTGCGGAGAAGGGGAGGAGGGAGAGGGGTCCAAGGGATCTGATCCAAAGTTTGCAAGACTTGAGAAATCAAGCAAGATCAAGTACGATGCCTTGTAGAGCTCCGCAGAAGATGTTCCCAGATGGTGGAGGATGAGGCTCGTGGCAGGTCCCTCTTTGAAGGTAGTGCTTTGGAGAGGGTGCACAGAGTGGAGAACTGGGTCTCGAACCTTTTTAAGTATTATTTTTTTTTTTCCTTCTCGCAGTCTCCTCTAAGGCGGGAAGCTGTCAGGGCAGCCTTTTGAAAGGTGGGTAGGTAGCGTTGAGTGGGTTCTGCGTGGGTGGGAGGGCGTGAAAAGAAGAGGCGCGAGTGAAAGAGGGAGAAAAAAAAAGAAGTGGGTTGGTGCGGGTGTGGGTTAAAACAGTGATGCAGTAGCAGCACTAAGTAATTTTTTTGGTCTTGCTTAGTACGCAATCACAAGAGAGCGGCGAAAGGCAAGAGAAAGCGACGGCAGCAGAGAGAAAGGGAAAAATCTCAGCAGCGGAACCGTTAAGATGCCTTGGCTGGCACGCACAGTACACAGTACGTACGTAGTAACCGGTACTCGGTCGCTCGCAATTCACACGCCTTGGAGAAAAGTGCAGGGCCTTGCAAAAGAGAGGTGGGAAGTGGGTAATGCTGGTAAGGGAAGTGGGCCCACGGCGAAGCAAAGGAACCACAATCAGAATAGCTGGCGGCTGGGATCTGGAGCAAAGGGCGAAAAATAGACCACAGAGGGTCGCGGGTCGCGGTCGTGTTTTTGATGGGGCCAGGCGCCAGACGCGCAAATCGTCGCAGTGATATATCACGACAGAGAGAGGTAATTCAAGATAAAGGTGTTGCAATCATGCAAAGAAAGATTGCGGAGAGTATGAGTTGTGAGAGGGAAAATTTTCGGGGGAGAAGGAGAAAAGATGGAAGACGAGAGAAGCACTGGACGGGAGAGAGGAAGAGGCCGAGAAGAACTGAGGTACCGCCTACCTCAATTCGCCTGGGCGCACTGGAGTTACTGAGAGCGCGGCTGCGTACTCAGCAGTTACAGGCGGAAAAAGAAAGAGCAGCGCAGCACCCGGAGTAAACGCGGAAGTATCTGTTACCGAGGCCAGTGCCAAGCAAGGAAGACGCTTCGACACTGGACGCCAGCTGTTTGCAGTGTCAAATTTGTTCCTTTTCTAGTTTGGATGATTCGAATTTTTTCGTTTACTCTTCGCACACCCACCTCAGCCCTGACTTGGTTAGATATCAAACCCCTCGTTGTTCTTCCATCTGAATCAAATCGGGTCTACGGCGATATTTCTGGCCTGTCCAGCTTGGCTACTAGCGCAGATGCCATGCCATTGCCGCTCTAAGCCGCCAGAATCGGGGCTCGATAACACAATTCACTGGCACTTTGCGGTGAAATCTACTTGGCTGTCACCTACCGGCTGCAGCCGTATCCAGTCAAACGCAAGGTACCCTCGTCGTATCCACACGAGTTTCTCTTTAGGTACGGTGCTGGTTTACAGCAAAGAAGGTAAAGGCATTCGATATGTGCGATTCGTCCAGCTGCGTTGGCTAAACAGACAAGTTCTCATTCAGTTGGACCTTGACGCCTCGTAAGAGGGGGAAAAAAAAATGTGCGTCTTCTCAATGGGAAAACAGTTCCAAAGTACAATCTACTGTACAGTATCGTACGAACAATGACACCCAACCGATTCGGGACCATCAACCAAAGTGCAGGAGGCGAAGCGTTGACCTGACATGCAAGCCCCTCGCTCAGGCACCATCCTGTTCATATGAAATACACGCAGGTCCTGAAGAACCCCTCAGCGTTGAGGTGACTGAGGCACCGTTGGCAGAACTGCTGCGCCGGTCTCGCCGTTCGATACCGCGTTAAAAGAAGAAGACTGCCTGGGGGTTCAGCCTTGTTACAAAGAGCTTGAAACTCCCATTAAACCGTACTACAATAATGCTCAGCATTGCATTGCCGTCTCCTCTGATATTCAGCTTGGCCTCGAATAACCATAATGGCTAGGGTTATGACGGCACTTGCAACGACGCTCCCTCCTCGTCTCGCGATCCTGAACAGTGACAGGGAAACGTTGTTATCAAAAATCAGATTCAGGATAATGCACGACGCGTCGAACAACTTCAGAAACAGCCCTTGAGGTCACAGATTCGCACGGTTGATACTGTACACACGATAGGTCAAAAAGGTAAGTTGCTCGGACCGGGGGGTGGGGCGTCTGCATGGAATATTGGAGGTTGGGTGATTTCGTAACAGGTACAGTCTGCTTTGCTACCTCGCCGGCACAACGCGCCTTCTCAGCCCTTGTACAGAATACCTGGCACTAGTCTTCCGATTTCCGGTGTCGTAGCCGGCCTCACTGCACACCCAAGGTCACGATGCTTCGCGCCAAACCAAGTCCTCTCACCGCATTACCTCATACACGACTCGGACACCGAGTTCGCGCCGGGATTGCTCGACAAGATCATGCAGCGTTTCTGTTCTCAGCATTTTTTCTTCTTGCGCTTTACCTGATCTTGTGAGTAAGTGAAGCGACTAGTCTTGACGCTACGAGATTAGGGATTGTGGCCAGATTTTGACTATGTATTGCTCTGCTAACCTTCGCCCTTGCGAGTTGAGACAGTTCTAGCCAGTTGTTTTATCCATGTCAACCAAATACCTCGAGCCCGGATTCGACTTTGTCTCATACCCCATTGACTCAATGCTTGTTCATTTCAGTGGCTCCCCAGTCGAAAGCCAATAAGTTGTTATAGTCATGTCTTCGCACCTATTTGGCCCCGTCTATAACTCTATCTCGGGGCATGCCTGTCACTGGTCCACGGAGCAGTTTGATAACGGTGACCGGCGCGAGTCTTGGCAACAAGCTGATCCGAGGTCTGCTCTCTTACATACCGCATGATATATAAAAAAACGCGCTTGATGTCGTAATAACTTGTTGGGCAGACTAACGGTTTCTTGAAAGCCAGCCATGTGCTTGAACGGGTAGTTTTTTCGGCTCGTGACTCGAAGAAGCCGGGTTTCTAAAATGATTTGCAGGATCCACGAGTCAAGCGAATAGCTACCCCCAGCGGTTGACTCAAGACCCTTGAGTCGAGGCTGACGGTGCATTGATCTGAATGTGATCATTGGGCTCGGCCTGTTCAGTTCACCACTCAGTGAGCTCGCATGGAATATCCTTGCTAATGGACAATTGGTGTTTACCAACACAACTTACGATCAATGGGAGGTTGGAATACAGCCCAAACAATGTTACACGGTCTACACGGGTATTGCAGACCTGTTGAGGCTTGCCAAGAGCGTAGAAAAAGCAAGGTGGGGCCGAAGCGAAAGGGGAAAAAAGGAAGAGAATCAGAATTCGCCGAAATGTACTAGGTACTCCTGGGCCGTTGGAGACAAAGGTCCGTGGAAAAAGGAAAGGCTTTCGGAGTGTCGCCTGGCTCAATTAAAGCCGGTCATCGGTCTAGAGGAAGATCCTGCGACCTGTCGTTAGGCTGTCCCTGAAATGCAGGCACGCCTGGAATACCAGCAACTAAAATAATGGCACAACATGTCGTTGTTCCAGGGTCCCTCATCTCTGTTTTCAACGCCAGCCGTTCAATGGCTCCCGCGAGCTCAGCGGGTGTTCCCACCAAAGCAGATCTCGGTGGAGTAGGGTCCCTTGAAACCCCTCATCTTCCCGCCATTGCATCTGCTGAAGGACGAGGGTGGGAAGTCAAAGGCTTCGATTCTGGCTCCAGAAGCTTGCAGTGGAGTCCTTCCCGTGAGGAGGCGGACTCCATAGTTGGAGAAGACATCGTCTTTTTGAGCCGCTGACGCTCGCCTATCAAGAACCGTCCAATCTCACAACCGTTCGCTTAGAGCTCAACGACAGCACAGCACAGCACTTGGCCACGAGGATAACGTTAACTCAAGATTCCTGATTCAACCGTCGGAGTCGGGCAATCGGCCGCTAAATCTGGTTGCCTAGAATACCGAGCCCCTTCCGTGATCGGACGATGACCAGCCAAACTCGAAACAAAAAAGGACTTTGGAGAAGACCATAGGGGCGGGAACACCGAGAGACAGGCATCATTCCCGGGAAACAACAACAACACCAACCTGTAGCGCTAACTCTTTGAAGTTTGGAGGAATCTTTACCCCCCGTGTCCCTTGAAGTCAGCCAAGCTAAGCAAATCTACCCCACCCCTGCCTCGGTGGCGGCGCGTTTTGGGTTCCTTAGGGGGTGCGGATCCTGGGTATGTGTGGGACAGTACACTGGACTGTCAACAACTGCCAGACTGGACTGTGGTTGCACAGGCAAAACACCTCTGCCGTTATCAATCTTGTTGAGAGTTCGTTGACGACAATTCGATATCAACCCCGAATGCAGAATGCGCAATAATTACATTTTGTTCTTGCTACAATAGGTTACTTGGAATGACGACGACAACTTGTCAAACCAGATCCGAACGGCAAGCCAGCCATGTGTGATATGGGCGTGGCCTGAGTCTCGTCTCTCAGAATGCACTCTCACATCACTCCCATGACCTGTAATGACGTTCATTTTCTTCTCTTTTTTTTTCCGAGACTTCACCGACTCGAAGCTGCATACCGCCGTTTTGGCCTGACGACACTTCACCCTATTCGCATTCCGTTCATCGAACGTTGTTGAATTCGACCGTTTTTAACAACTTTCAACTAAATGAAATCAACTACACGTTTGATCATGTTCACACACGATACATACTGCCATTCTACAGCATACAACAGTTTAGGAGACTATGTTGCGATGGGTGTCTTGGGTGCCCTGCATATTAACCGCTGACAAATGGACTAGTCAGGATGCTCATGTACGAATTGGGAATATCTGTCCGTGGTCAGGATCAGGTGGAGCGGTGCCGCCGGCAAGATGTTAAGATGTCATCACTCGCCTAAGCAAAGTCGCTAACCGGGACTTGTTCTGGTAGTCAAAGGATAATGCTCGCCTTTCTCAGCTTAAGTCCGTGACAGGCACACCTTGATGGCAAATCCTTGCTTGAATTGTCGGAATTTCTCCATTGGGATATCCGATAGAATCAAGGTAGTTGACAAGAACAGCAGGGATTCTGAGTTACAAGCTCTTGAAGAACTAGAGACACGGCTCTGGCCCTCTGCTAACTTTGTTGGTTTCGAAATTACCATTACGCTCTCAGGACATGGACGGTAAAACTCTTTGAAGAACGGCGACCTGGTAACTTCGATGGTTTTACAGCCAGTCACGTAGATAAACGGCTTCAAATGCACCACACCAACCAAGAGCCATGTTCGGCAATCGTTGGAGAAGCGGGCCTGGTGGAGAGGCACAAAACTGCCGTTGGTGGTGCCGTACGGAGCGTGTTGAGCCTCAAAGTACCAAGCTCATCCTGCTGGGTCCCTTCCCGCTCCTTGAAGACCTTGGAGACCCGTCAGAGCCACATCGCTTTGAACGCACGACATTGGAGGGAGGGACTTCGTGATGGCTTCATCTCGACACCATCATCCGAGAGAAGCCTGCAACCCTTGCACATTTTTGCAACACATTCGAACATCTACACTAGGTACTTCCTTTTACAGCGTGCTGATATGCATGTGTCAATATTGATTTGGTAAAGGATTGCACTATTGCAACACTTTGTCTGTGTACGCGACTGCACGAGTCATAATCGTTTAGCCTCGGAGTTTTCAGATTCTTGACATCGCGATGAGCAAGAAAGAAATCACCATATATCCCTCACATCAGGATCTGAGCCTGGGCCGGTCTAGTGATGCGCCATGAGAAGAGCTGCGAGTACGGAATTTTCAAAAGTGCTCGGCCTCGGCGGTCTCTAAAACCCTTTTTGGCGACAAGAAAAGGTCAATTAAGGGCGCTGGCGCTACATCGAGTAATCGACAATTTCCAACCACACACGATAGTCATTTACGTCACAAATTTTTCACTTTTCCGCATCAAACAACGACATTTCTTCCATCACCACCACTGGCGTTGTCGGCTAGGTAATAGTGCGGAACTTTACCGGAGAGGCGTGGCGGTCCATCGTGTCCGTTCACCACGAGGCCCCCCCACCAACACTTGGCCTTCTCCGAGCAAGCATATTTTAGTTAATGCGCCATCACCAACGATTCGCTTTCCGGCCGGGATCGTTGTACCGGTACTGTGTGTTTACTGTGGAAGGGAAGTTGAGTCGGCAAACTCGCATTGTTACGCTCTCGTACTGTAATTGTTTTGGATTTGAGAGATATCATCCATACACCACCAATCCTGCAATGACGCCTGGGATTGATCTTAGTGGTTCGATGAGAGACGGCATGTGGGAGGGCACACTAAGGGAATCTGAGCAAATTCTCGAAAAGGTACCGGTCACCCATGGGGGATCTCATGGAGTCGTCGGGATGAACCCCGTCCATCTGACTGGATGCTTCTCACGTTTGGACCTTTAAACGTCGAGACAACACATAACGACTGTTTCATAGTGGACTATACATGGACTAACAGAGCTCTGTTTACCAGCATCCTTCTTGCGGTCTGAATAACCATCTTGCGGAGCGTGTTTAAGCGCCGTTCTCTTTCTCCCCAACTCCGATCATTTAGCGTGGTACCTACCTTGAGGATATCCTGCATTTGCATTGCCTCCGAGGTACCTGGTACGAGAGGGATTTGCCTGTTGGTGTTCTCATTTGGCGACGAACATATGACGACAGATAACATGCCGGATCTCGTGTGTTGCAGGTTGCTTCTTACAGGACGGAGGATGCCGCGGCAGTGCAATATTTGTCCGATACCACGGAAAGAAACAGACTACCTAGTGAACCTGAAGTGTCTCGCGATAATTACGGCAGATCCTCCCTTGTTGAGCGCCAGGTTGCGCTCCACTGGTGAGCGCCTAGGTTGCAGCCTAGGTAGGTCGTAATCACCACCCCCCGAAACCCTTCTGACTTGCATGGTCTTCTAGCCTGTCCAGCATGACCATCAATCCCTGAATCAGGCATTGTGAATTACGAAGGATGGCCGAGGATGTTGTAAGGACCCCCACGCTGCCGAGACACGACAACCCCCTCTTGTCCTCGTACAGTGCAGTATATCCGAGCCGCTGTGACAGGTTCTTTTTGTTGGTTCTGGGATTTTTTTTGGTGACGCGTGAACGAAAATCCCGTGAGATGAGATGAGAAATGGATGCGCGTTGGCAAAGGAACGCCTCGGAAAATGCACACGTGTAATGAACCTAGGTAAGACGCTTGCAGTTTCGACAAGTGCCATGTGTATGCCGGATGCAGATCTACCCTGAAGGTAATATCGCGAACGCATAGTCCTGATGTTGGCTCGCGCAGAAAATGCCAATAAATTATGATTTCCTGATGTTTGTGGTATAGGGTGGTCGGTGGTAACATCGCAATATCGGCGCATTATTTTTGACTCCGAGATTGTCATTGAGTATCAAATGGTGCGGCAGTCGCGTGTCTGAGGTTGTTCGAGTTATTGCAAGTATTGCTCACAGTCTACGTAGGGTTGTGTTTTATGGCAACGGCTAAAAGCTTGAAACTCTTGGTATCAAAGCAACCATGGATGGCGCATCTTTTCTCGGCAGCGATCTCCAATCGTGGAGCCCATGATGGCATTAACAACTTCATGCTGTGCTTGTTCCTGGCAATGGATCTCTCTCCCCGCATCCCATTTGTGGCTCTTGTGGTCGTCCTAGTCAGGAACTGGTGACAACCGCTTTGTTCTAGAAGATGGCGATGAGATGGGGCATCTGGAGTATTCCCCCGCATCACCCACCCCAAGGGATCATGTACTTTGTACCGGACTATCCGTGCTGCAAGTGCGCCTCCAGATAATCCACTGTTGAGATCCATCTCTTGGTAAGGCTCGGTGAGGTCTTGGGTGTGCCTCGGTGAAGCTCTTCGGGATTGTACCCACGTGACTAGTCGTAGACGTCGGCACAACGTAGCGCCGGGACCGAGAGACCGTCAACCGTTGGATCCCAAATTTTGCGAATGCGTGGGACGGGTTGAATAGCCTCTGATATACACGATAGGCACGATAATTGTCAATGGCAGCTCCCAATACGATACGGCCAATGGCCGGCCGAATTCTCCAGGCCTCGTCCAAGGTCTCATCCGCTAGCCCTCGAGTGGCCTACTTCTCCACGACTGCACCTCAATGCAAGCGCAGGAACAAGGACAACAACCCGAAGCGAGGTGTGAGTAGCTTGTACGGATCTGGTCCTCGCGAGCCTCTGTCCATGTCCAATATTCCACTACCGAAGCCCCGCGAGTTTAAGCCCAAGATTGATACCGACCCTGAGCATGGTCTCTGGGGTTTTTTCCCAGCCCAAGGCAAGGTCTTGGCAACACCCAAGGAGACTGAAGAGCATGGCCGCGGATGGACAGTTGAAGAGCTGCGAAAGAAGTCATGGGAGGATCTGCATGCTCTGTGGTGGGTATGCTGCCGGGAGAGGAACATGCTTGCTACATCGAGAGCGGAACTCATTCGATCCAAGTTGGGATTCGGTGAGCGAGAGATTGATACTCGAGATGAGGAGGTACGATATTCACCTGATGTTTCATACGAAACCAAGATACAGAAGTGCTGACATCAAGAAAACAGGTCATGAAGACACAGCGAGCCATTAAGCACGCCCTGACAGAGCGCTACTACACCTGGCAGGATGCCGTCGATGTCGCCATGAGCGATCCCGAGATCAACTTCGCAGGCGCCAACGGCCAAGTTTACACGCCATCGGCATACGAGGATGATGTAGATGTTACCGAATGGACACAGCCGGAGGCAGAATCAGAGGCGGCCAAACAGATTGACCCTGCTCTAACGGAAGCACAAGAGGCTAATATCGAGAAGGAGTTTAAGAAGGAGACCAAGGCCGAGAAGGAGATGAAGCAATAAGAACTTGCTACGAATGAAAAATGCCATGTACTATTTGTGTGATAGAAAGAGGTGGTGGCTTATGATGCCTGGTCTAAGGGACAGGTTAACCTATTCGTCGTGTACATCTAGGACATGTAAGATATAGTAGACGAAAAAGACATGTATATGAGAGCACATGAAATCTCGACGTTGTTATACATATGATGAGACTGATTGTGCCTTGCTATGCCATATTATGATCGCATTTGACCACAATACGGCAGCGTTGTTGAATTCAGGAGATGAATGGTTGCCATGTCACAGAGGGTTACATATTGAGCTATCTGAGCTTGTCTCCCAACATGGTAATGAGCTTGGTTGCCGTGTAAGTCAGCATTCAGATATGATAGGGGCTTCTCCACCCGCATGAACAGCAAGCAACATGCATTACGAGACGGAGATCAAGGAGAGAAAGGAGATACGGCTAAAGGACCCTGTATGCAATAGTAATAGATTATGAAGTAGTCCAATAATATGACGGTGAAGATGCTGGGGTTCTCGCTGGGGCTCTTATATTGACTTGACTGCTAAGCTAAATTTGACGATTGAGCGGATCTACCAATACCTGAGCAAGGGAAATATAGGGGCTTAGAAGCTGCAATAGTAGCTTTTTACACTGCAATAGTCACAAGACTACTCACGTCTATCAAATGTAATTTAGCCTCTTGTATGAGTGAGATTAGGTCTGTATGGATTGGGTAAGACGTTGCCTTTTGGAGGCGTCAACCATCAACTGGCACTCACCGAAGGAGAGAAGAGTCCCCACACTAGAGTCCAGTTGAGTCTGTCCCTAAACGTAAATGGGACCCCGCCACTCTCTTCGCACCGCACCTCCCCTCGAGCTTGCTTTCGCTTCCATTCATCCTCCTTTTCCTATCATCCGTTCTTCCGACATACATACAAACAATATCAACACATCACGAAACATAGTCATCATCGTGCACCATGGATGAGATCGCACAGGAATACGACGTCATCGTGCTGGGCACTGGTACGTTCAACAGCTCCCCGCCTCTTTCTGCCAGCAAACGGATCCCCGCATCACAGAGCTTCGGCTTGATGCTGGCAATTTGCTGTATTGTAGGCCTTAATACTGACCATTTTTAGGATTGACCGAGTGTATTCTCTCTGGGTAAGACAAACTGCAAACATCCCGTCTATCCACGACTGTGCTGCCGTGTTGCAGAATGGTTCTAGACCGGCGCAAGCTGCTAGGCGGTGATGGCTGATATAAAGGCGGTCGGCTGATGGTGCTTCAACAGTGTCTTGAGTGTCAAGGGCAAGAAGGTCCTCCACATTGACCGAAATGACCACTATGGAGGGTAAGTCCCTGTTAAACCACAATTGCTTTTTGGTACACAAATATCTGACCACCCTTCCAGAGAGGCAGCATCCGTGAACCTCGAGACGGTACGCAACCCTTAACCCAACATTGTCCCGACATGCTTCCTACCAGACCGACACCTCTAACAACGAAAAATAGCTCTTCAAGAAGTATGGAAACTACCGCGAGGGCGAGGAGCCCTGGAAGCAATATGGCCGTCTCAACGACTGGAACATCGACCTTGTTCCCAAGTTCCTCATGTCTTCAGGCGAATTGACCAACATCCTCGTTTCCACCGACGTCACACGATACCTCGAGTTCAAGCAAGTTGCCGGCAGCTACGTCCAGCAGGGTACCTCAAACAAGGCCACCGTCGCCAAGGTGCCTTCTGATGCCGCTGAGGCTCTGAGGTCCCCCTTGATGGGTATCTTCGAGAAGCGACGCATGAAGTCCTTCATTGAGTGGGTTGGGACTTTCGACCCCAAGGACCCCGCTACACACAAGGGTTCGTATCTCTGAGTGAAGGATGAAAGCATTGTGAAGTTGGCTTGGACAAATTTGCTGATTCTTGGCTATCTAATTAGGTCTTGACATCAACAAGTGCACTATGAAGGACGTCTATGACAAGTTCGGTCTCGAGACAACCACAAAGGATTTCATTGGCCACGCCATGGCCCTTTACCTCACTGACGACTACATCACCACTCCTGGCCAGGCCCCCGAGGCTATCGAGCGTATCCGACTCTACGGTAACTCCGTTGCCCGATACGGAAAGTCTCCTTACATCTACCCTCTTTACGGTCTTGGCGAGCTTCCCCAGGGTTTCGCCCGTCTGTCTGCCATCTATGGTGGTACTTACATGCTCAACACCAACATCGACGAGGTTCAGTATGATGGCGACAAGGCTGTTGGCATCAAGGCTACCATGACTGGTGTCGAGGAGATGAAGTTCGAGACCAAGGCCAAGATGATTCTTGGCGACCCCTCCTACTTCCCCAACAAGGCCAAGGTCACTGGCCACGTTCTCCGAGCCATCTGCATCTTGAAGCACCCCCTGGCTGGTACCAACGACAGTGATTCTGCCCAGCTTATCATTCCTCAGTCCCAAGTTGGCCGAAAGAACGGTAATCACTGCCAATCCATGTAATTTTGATGCAGCCACTAACAGTCTTAGACATTTACATTGCATGCGTCTCCTCTGCCCACAACGTCTGCCCCAAGGGCTACTGGATCGCCATCGTCTCGACCATCGCCGAGACCTCTGCTAACCACCACGTCGAGCTCCAGGCCGGTCTGGACCGCCTTGGCAAGATTGAGGAGCAGTTTATGGTACGCCACCTGGGATGAGTAACCGTGACATGAGCTAACATTTGTAGGGTCCTCCTATCCCCATTTACGAGCCCCTCGAGGACGGCTCCAAGGACAACATCTTCATCTCTAAGAGCTACGATGCTACCAGCCACTTCGAGACCACCACCGACGACGTCAAGGATATCTACCGCCGGGCCACTGGTGAGGAGCTCAAGGTTGAGGGTTTGAGGGAAGGTATCCAGGTTGCCGAGGAGCAGTAAAAACCTCGCAACCTTTCCTGGTAAATAGGACAAAAGAGGGACAATGCCACACCACTGCAATAAATCTAGCAGGGTCGGAGGATCGATTTGTTTTTTGGCGGGTCAAATGTCACTAAGGTGAGAAGAATGGCCGATATGATGGTGCGTCTTGGGCACAATCTCATTATACCTCTTTCGATAGCATCTCACATGACCACTCAATGAATATTGTTATATTGTATAGTTGATGAAATATTGTCAATTTGGTTGGAAACTTTTGTAATGCTTCATAAATCATGATCTGTTAAAAGAAAAAGATGGCAGCCTCCTTTCTAGTACTTTTCAAGAGAGCGCCGTGATATCTACTACCTATCTAGCTGAACTCGGACAGAGACAGAGCTTCTTCCCAAGCAACAACGACACGCGAGTTGGTTTTTCAAGCACGTACGTACGCAGCAACGGAATCGACAATCCATTTTCCCATACGCCCCAACTCCCAGGCAAACCAACAGCCCACGAACCTGCAAAAATATGCCGGAAAAGACAGAAAGACAACCAAGTGTGGAAGGGAAGCCAAGTATCGGCTCTCTATCGGTGGTTTGTCTTGCCCATGCCACGCTTGCCAACGACCTAGAAGAGAAGATGTTAGTTGCAGTTCTGAGCTATGATGGTTAGGTATAATAAAACTTACCAAGTGCTTGGTGATGGAGGCGGTCGTGTGTCGATCGCCCTCTCCCTGTCGGGCCATGCGGTTCATGCGCTTCTGGTTGAGCTTGGCGATACGATCGGCCTTGGATCGAGTAGCCTCGTCCGTGACACCATCGTCGCGACGGCTGCTTGTAGGAGCACGGCTGGCAGGTCGGCTCATGGAGCGCATACGGTCGCGAGGAGTGCGGGCATCGACATCCATGGCGTCGGGGTCCTCGGTGCCCATACGGCTGCGAGTCGTGGAGCGGCCACGAGGACGGGACTTTGAGCGGGCGCGCTCGGCAATGTCTGTGGTGTCGACACCGAGCTGGTCGAGGGCATCCTCGAACTCGGAGAGGGGCTTCTTCATAGACTTGCGGGGGATGATGGCCTGGTTCTTGAGACGCTTCTTCATGCGGGCCTCGTTGCGGATGAGCTGCTGCTTCTCGCGGATCAGCTCGGCCTTGCGCATGACCTCGGCCTCCTCATCATCCTCAATATCCTCATCAGACTCGTAGAAGCCCTCGGCCTCGAGCTTCTCCTCCTCTTCCTCGAGAGCCTGGAGCTTGGCCTCGATCTCAGGGTCGACAAAGTCGTAGACGTTCTTGCCGTCGTAGATCTCGGGGATCTTGTCGTACTTCCACTCGGGGTTGGCGAGCATGTAGTCGGCCTTCATGTCGACGTTGAACACGCCAGCACCACCGTTCTCCTCCTCCTCATCCCTGGCGAGTCTTCGGCGCTCGGGATCGGTCTTGTCATACTTCTTGCGGTCCTTGATACCCTCGGGGATGAAGGTTTCGAGGGTCTGGCCGCCCATGGGCTGGGCGACGTGGATACGAGACATGACATCGGCCAATCGGCCACCGATGGCTCCGCTGGTGTTGGTTCCAGCCTTGAGCTTCTGGTTGACACGCTCAGCGATCAGGCGCTCGCAAGCGGCATTCTTGACATCCTGTACACCCTCCTGGGTGTTGCAGGACAATTGGAGGAGCTCAACCTCGCCGGACTTGAGGATACCTTGAAGCTCTTCCTGAACTGAAGGCTCAAGATCCTCAGGCCGAGTAACGTCAATCTTGTTGATGACAACAAAGACGAGCTTGTTCGAGAAGAGGGGCTTGATGCTCTTAAAAAGAGCAATCTGGGCGCTAACAGTGTAACCACACTGCTCCGAGAGATCCATAAAGTACATAATGGCGGACCTCAAATGGGCAATAGCGGTGATACTCTGCATCTCGATGGTGTTCATTTCCTCAAGAGGATGGTCCAAAATACCGGGGGTATCAATGGCCTGGAAGCGGAGGTACTTGTAGTCGAAGTGACCAACGAACAGACTCTTGGTGGTGAAAGCATAAGGCTGGACATCGACATCGGCGCGAGTGATGCTCTTGAGGAAACTAGACTTTCCAACGTTGGGGTAACCGCAGATGAGCAGTGTTCGGGTGTTGGGATCGATCGAGGGCAGACGACCGAGATGCTGGCGGACCTGATCGAGGTACATGAGAGGATCCTTAAGTCGCTTGATGAGGGTGGCCATGCGACCGAGAGCGGCCCTCTTGAGCTGCTTGCACTGGAACAGAGACTGGCCGTACTTGAGGAGACGGACATAATCGCGAGAGATGGTCTCAATCAGATGCTTGGCGGTCGACATCTGACCAAGGGCGATTCTGAAGTGGTCGGCATCGTAGAGGGTGTTGAGGAGATCCTTGTGGAACGGGTGGATGTCCTGCAGACGAGGGAAACTCTCGAGGATGGCGCCAAACTTCTCGGAGAAGGTCTCCTGGGTGAACTTGACCTTTCGAGTGTAGAAAGCTGCGCGGAGATTTACGTTAGCGACCTGTTGCGGGCGAAGAGAAAGAAAGAGATCACATACCTCGAATACGGCTGATCTTGAAACCGGCGCGAATCTGCGTGGGCAGCTTGCGCTGAGTCCGGCTCAGGACAATGTCCAGGAACTCCTGCTGAGTAGGCACCGGGGGGATGTCCTTCCAGGTCGTCTTCATGTTGGGCGATCTGGTGTTGGGAGTGAATTATCCTGGAATTGTTTTTTTCTAAGAGGCGGACGGAGGAGAAGGTCGCTCGTCGCTCGAAGAGTGAGTATCAGAGATGGCAAAATTCAGTTGGGCAATAATTTTTTCTTAGTGGGTCGTGGCGGTCAGTCTTATCGATAAGAGAGGAGAAAGTCACTTTTGTGTGGACGGAGGTACAGTTGCTCGGTAGTGTTGGTATGGCTTTATAAGAGCGGTTAGAGCATGTGAGGGATCGCGCCTGTGAAGCAACGATTCATTTTAATCATGAGATATTAGCCTTGTATGATGATATTCTAACTAAGTAATGTGAAAAGATTGACCTGTTTACTCTGTCTGGTCCCTTATCAATAGCCGAGTACCTTTTTTTCAACGGTACTTTTGGATCTGGATCTGACCCCACCTCAACCCCGCCGCCATGCATTGAACGAAGAAGGGTCCGGCTCAACACCACTCACTTGAGCAGATTTGAGTATCGCAAACTTTGCTTTGGAAATATCTAAATAAATTCCATCCTTTTATTTCTTCTCCTTCAATTTTATAAAAAAAAAAAAAAAAGCCCCTTCAATTAAGTCACCATGTCTGCTGAACTCGCCCCCTACAAGCAAGAATTCTTGAAGGCCGCCATCGCTGGCGAGATCCTCAAGTTTGGCAGCTTCGAGCTCAAGTCGAAGCGCATCTCACCCTACTTCTTCAACGCCGGTCTCTTCCACACTGCTCGCCTCGCTGGTGCCATCGCCACTGCGTTTGCCAAGTCCATCTCTGAGGCCCAGCAGCAGACTGGCCTTGAGTTCGACATCATCTTTGGTCCCGCTTACAAGGGCATCCCCCTGGCCTCCTCCATCGCTGTCAAGCTCGGCGAGATCGCTCCCGAGAATCTAGACCGCGTTTCTTACTCCTTCGATCGCAAGGAGGCCAAGGACCACGGCGAGGGCGGTAACATTGTCGGTGCTCCCCTCAAGGGCAAGAAGATTCTTATCGTGGACGATGTCATCACTGCTGGTACCGCCAAGCGTGAGGCTATCGACAAGATCCGAAAGGAGGGTGGTATTGTCGTTGGTATCGTCGTTGCTCTCGACCGCATGGAGAAGCTCCCTGCCACCGATGGTGATGAGACCAAGCCTGGCCCCAGTGCCATTGGCGAGTTGAGGAAGGAGTACGGTATTCCCATCTTCTCTATCCTTACCCTTGACGACATCATTGCCGGCATGAAGAGCTTTGCCTCGGAGGACGACATTAAGCGAACTGAGGAGTACCGCCTCAAGTACAAGGCCAGCGACTAAATGTGGAATGCTAAGGGTTGAAAAACCGATGTTATGATAATAAAATGGGTCACTAAATAGAGGAATGGGAACCAAAAATGGAATTCAATGCGCAATGCGGTTTTTATAGACCAGCTATCTCATTATTGTAGATGATTTGACTGTCTCGACAATATCTTGGATGTGTGAAAAAGATGAAGCAAATACCTGGAGCTTCCTGTGAGTTGAGACTCATAACGCGCACACAACCCATAATGCCGCAACAAGCCTGCAGAAACCGATCATGGTGATTTCTTAGCCTTTGACTGTGTAGATTCTTCCCTGCCCTTTTTCTTAGAATCTTCCTTGGAAGGTTTCGTGGGCTCCTCTTTCGTCTTTCTCTTGGGACCGCGCAATTCAAGCACCTTGACGGATGTTAGTCATATTTTTTCAGCGTGTTGAGAGACTACTTGCCATAGCATGCCAGCCTTGACCTGCAAGGGCTTCTGTGCTTGGGCCAAGGTCTTTGAATCCAAAGCACTTATAGAACTGGATGGCGTACTATGCCGGGCGTTAATATGATGTATGCATGGTGGTTTATGCAGCTCCTTACCGGTTGGCAGATTATGGCAACTCGATCGGCCATACCAGACTCATTCATGAGCTCAAGATACGACTTCATCACTGTTTTTCCAATACCGACTCCCTGAACCTCCGGGCACACGATGAACGAATGAAGACAAATTGTTCGCCCTGAAGACTGGTGGCCTAATGGGGAGTCTTTACATGCCTTGGCATCTCGCCAATTCTCGGGCATGGCCATATCCGCATCAGTGACCACTGAGTGGGTTCCAAGCGTAGCGAGGACGTGCGCAAACATGACATGCTTGGATTGATCGCCACGACCTCCCTCAACGAATCGACTGTGCTGCATCGTCGTAATGGACAGGCTTTTCACGTCGCTCGGCCTAACAGTGTTGAATAGGCCATAGCAGATTCCTCCGGACTTTCGGATGCGATACTCGATCTATGTCTGTCGGTTAGCACACGAGGGCTGATCTCATGCGCCGCCCTTCAAAGTAGCCAGATCGAGAGTGCTAGCAAACTTACCTTCTCGCGCGGTGATCTATACCGGGCTTCTGAGAGTGCGACGCTCTCAAGAGTCACACATGTGTCGATATCGTTCTCGGTCAGGGGTTGGAGCATAGGAGCCCAGTGAAAGGGGATGACCTTCTTCAGAAGGCCAGCTTCCGAGTTTCTCTTTTGGATCCTCATTTGAGAAAAGTTTCTCTTGGAATTGACCATCTCGTCATCCGCGTCGCCTTCGTCAATGGCGCCACCATCAGAGTCTGCGTCCCTGTCCTCCGTAATGCCGCCAGAGAAGATCATACCTCTGGCGGCGGTGGCGAATTCATTCTTCTTCTTTTCCATGCTTCCCATGAGGTTTAAATTTCGAGTGGGCGTGCTGAAGTGAGCTTTTGAGATGACCCTGGTCTGACAGTAGCGAACTCAGAGGCACTACCTCAGTATAAGTTTGTCGTTAGAATAAAGCTGCAGGGTCGTATTTGTGGGCCTTTTTCGAGTAGTGAGGGCTGATGCAGATAACCCTGTGGTTTGTTGACAATCTTGTGCTGAGTTTGTATTGACGAACTTGGAGTTATCTTCCGATCATATGATGATGCGATGAGAGGAATTGGAGGCTCGCCCGTGCACTTTGAAGATTTTGAGGCGCAACAGGAGGCTTGAGGCGTTAGTCGTTTAGCGATTTGGTGTTTTCGATAGCCCAGAATCGTGTGTTTGCCTGGGGCGCTGAGTTACTGAATCACGAACTCGTTTGGTTGGTGAATAAACGTCATGGGACAAAAGGATCTTGACTGTTGAGAATCCTGTTTGCTCGTTCAATTCTGGTGGACCCACGAATGCCGAGCGATCGGATGATGCAGGCCGGCGCCGGAATGGGGCCAGTCAGTGGGTATAAAGCTCAGTGGTAGGCAGTTTCCGCGGATGTGACGATGGAAACACGTGAGGATGTATCTTGAAAATAGGGGTATTTAATCAATGAAGGCGTTGTTGAAAAGACCTTTTGGCGGCGTTGAATTTTGTCTATCTTCTATACTCGTCAGGATGGGTTCATGAGCGGGGAGAGCTTCTTCCGTCTCCATCACCAGTGGTAGCTAAGGTCTGGCACATGACATACATGGTCGCGTGACCGCGGCAAAGGCAGGCAAACAAAGAGAGTGCGGCAGATTGCAGTTATTATAACTCAATGCAACATTCAATGGACGATAAGTTATTGAGAACGGGCGCGTTATTGATGTGATGATGTTGAGCACAAACCGAAACCGGTCGGGTGTGTAGGGTAAATTAGTTGTAAAAAGCTACTGTCCAATAGCAGGGATGGACAAGGCTGCTACCACACTCTATTTAGGAACTTATGTCCAATCTAGGTATTCGCTGATGCCATGAGGATGGTAAACACTCTTCACAATTTGGCCCTTATCTTGGGTCTAGCCACCAGTTTTTTCTGGACCGCCACGACGACGGCGACAGCGACAGCAGGGACAACTGAACGAGATGCCTGCTTCTTCTTCTTCTTCTTCTTCTTCTTCTTCTTCTTCTTCTTCTTCTTCTTCTTCTTCTTCTTCTTCTTCTTCTTCTTCTTCTTCTTCTCCTCCTCGTCCTCCTCCTCACCTCGCTTTGGTATCTCTAGCTGGCATCAGTGCTGGAGTCATGGAACCACAGGATATGATGGATCGATACTTACCGTCGAACCAGTCGTCTTCGGGCCCAACATAGTTCAACTCGAAGGTCATGATTCAGAGTCAGAGTTAAGAAGAGTTGTCCTTAAGGAAGGGGCGGACCGTGATTCACCGTGTGACAATAATGAAATATAAAAAGACGTTGTTTCGGGGGCTGGGGCGCGGGCACGACGGTGACTCAGTGATGGTTGAGGAGAAACTTTCACGATACGAATCCATTTACCTACCTACCTGCCTCACACGCACAACTGGTTTGGCGCGATGAGACGTGCCCAATTAGCGATGTGAGGGCTGTATCTTAACTTCCTTGCCCTGCAAAACTCTTGGTCGGGCGAGCATGATGGTCAGTGTCGGTGCACTGGCACTGGCAACCATAAATTGCATCTCGCGAAGGAAGAACTGAGAGATGGGCCTTGAGTCTAAGGACTATGGCCTTGTTCTGGGGCAAGAACGAATAAAATAGCCTGAAGTAGTTGTAGCAGTGAAGAGTCAAAGATATTGAGAGTTGGGGAATGGGTGGCTTCTGAGAGCATTTCCCTGCATCATCATCATTCACTATCATGCATTGATGGACTGGGCGAGCAACAATAATAAGTTAATGCATCTGTGCGTCCGTTGAGTCTAGATTATAGACTGTTTGCTACTTTGATATTACAGCGTCCTTGATGTTAGCTAACTATAATGATAATAACTTAAGAATGATTGCAGGATGTACTAATATTCTATGGTTAAGTGAAGCCAGACCTTCCTCGAACCTCATGTCCATTAAGAAATGAATGCATCTGGAACTATAGACCTCATATGTGTGATGTTTCTGCCGGGTATGCTTAAATTTGTGTTGAATAGACATAAGACTAGATGTATTGGCCTCACATTCAGTCCTCTCCTCATTACATAAGGTACCAATGGCACAGGATCACTTTTCTTATTCGAGTTAGGTATGGGCAGGTGCGAGGTGGGGCATTCAACTGCTCAGGTAGTTCTGCATCGTGTCGTGAGGTCGGGCTCTTCTTTCTCAACTCAACATCACTGAATTGCTTCAACCATCACTGAACCACTGCTGGTTCCGCCGTCCATTTTTTTATTCTTTCTTGAAATATACGACCAATCGACTCTGAATCACTGCCTCCTGCCGATTTTCGTCTTTTTATTATTATTTTTATTATTATGATATATCTCTGAATCATGTCCTGTTCTGAACCGTGGGGAGTGATGCCCCCCTGGCTCGACGCCAGTGGAACTACGGAGACGAAAGCGACTGGCTCGCCCCCTTTTGTAAATACTATCTATATCCTGAAATTGATTAGAGGGCATTAATAACTCTTTATTCTTTTATTTAGATTCTCTCATTATGATACCATGTAAGATAAACCCTGTCCCAGTCTCATCGCTCTTACTGATGGAACCTAGCAAAGCGCAAGAGAGAGGAGGAAGAAGAAGACCGAGTACTTCCCGGACTCATTCGCGCCTTGGGTGCAGCCTGTTCTTGCGGTGGTTCCCGTTGCCGCTGCCGTCGCCGACGCCGCCATTCTGGTAAGCAGAATCTCTCTTGGTCTCATTCGACAGTGACAAATTCTAACATGCTTTCTACGTAGTAGCCTCGATCCTAGGAGGATCGGTTTGCCGGTACCGACGCGGCCGTCTAGAAGAAACTGGTGGGAAGGGGCCCCAAGAAGGCTAAGATTGCTAAGAAGACCAAGGCCTGAGTCATTTCTGACAATTTTACAAGGAGTTCACGAATTTGGGATGGGGGGCGTTTTTTTGTGATGATTTTATGGTGTTTTATGAGGAATTCTAGGAGGAGTTTATGAGGAGTCTTTACCATCATTATGGTGTTACTAAATCCTTGGGATGGGTAGGTGGAATGAATCAATCTTTGAAGGCATTGCAAATCAAGTCTGTTACCACAAAGCACGGTTACATCATTCAGAATGACCCTTTGACATGCTCTTTCACTTGAAAGATGAGATACCATTCGGCTTGGTCAACCCAGTTGCGCTCTGACTCAGTCTATTCACATCTTGGATGTTACGAAACACCCATCGCCACATTCACTCATATGGGAGGCTTTATTCGTGGTCAAGGCAACTCTTCTAAATGACCAAACTCGATTCCATATCTGGGGATGCTTTGCAATTATCCAATGTTGTCTTGCTATATCATTAATTCGGTTTTGCTTACCAATCAGTTGCACACATACATCGTCCTGCTTAGAGCAAAACAAGGCGAGCCACAAGCATGGATATTTGCTATCAATGTCATTTGTCAAAACTGTGAGCTTGAGAAGTCAATGTGTGATATGGACTGAGGGTCAGAGTGTGTTGTTCTCAGCTTTAGATTACCTGT
The DNA here is from genome assembly GCA_030142105.1 of Fusarium sp. FL617. Taxonomy (NCBI): domain Eukaryota; kingdom Fungi; phylum Ascomycota; class Sordariomycetes; order Hypocreales; family Nectriaceae; genus Fusarium; species Fusarium sp. FL617. The sequence continues at coordinate 1,125,915 of JAREIL010000012.1, read as the reverse complement.
TGATCAGCGTTTTTACCGCGTGTTTGCTGGTAGGTAGCAGTGCTAGAGAAACCGTTGTTCTTGTAATGCGCTGTTTGACCTGGTAGCCATTGTCTGTTTGGCTTGTATTGCAGAGAAGGATTTGTTTTCCCTCTCACTGTTGCTGACTATGACTCGTGACGTTGATATTGACTCACGGCGCTCTACCTCTTTCTCCTCTGCTTATATTGATTGAGAACCCCAGTCTCCTTCTCCTTCTCGTCGTCGACTTCACGCGTCCTAACTTTTTATAAACCACTATTCATATAGAGTAATATATACTAAAGCCAAATCAACGCGCAATCCACCCCCTATCGCCACGATGGCGTCTCCAGGCACACCATGAGGTCCCCCAGACACTTCCAGTTCTAGAGGAACATCCGATTATGAACCTGATTCCCCTGTATCAGCTTCGACTGGAAGAAGCGGTCCGCCTACTCAAGGGCCAGACATCCCTGGATCACTATCGACAGACAGACCGGCGTTTAAATCTGCGATCAAAATCACAATCGACCCGATGTTTTTGTCCATATGTACAACATCACAGAGTGGGATGGTTTGATTGATGGGTCGAGGCCTTTCGCTTAAGCACACGCATGTAGCCAAGACAACCAAGGCAAATGGCAAACGAGGTATCTGAAGTAAGAAGCGCTCAGTGTCTTCTCCGCCATCATCAAATCGATGAAGCCGAGTGACTTTGGCGATAAGCTCAATCACCTGGAGCTTGGCTGGCTTCATACTATCAAATTGTCGCAGTGCTATTGAACTGGTGATGGCAGTCAGATAACGTCCCGAGAAAGTGCGTTTGGGCTAACTACAGTAACCGGCATCGACTCCTTGGTTTCGACTTCTTTGATCAGTAACTCATCGTTCGAGACGCCTAACCAATCGATGAAGCGTGTCCTCGCTTCTTGATCTTGGATGAGACTTCTGATCTAATTGAGCAGACCCATGGTCACTATGTTTATATTGGGTGCTTGCTAGATCGGATTCATACAGACTCCAGGTCGTGGGGTGCGAGATAGATGGGACTTTTGTTGGGTAAGTTACACGTCTTTATCGAGAAAATGTTGGTGATACTAAATCTTATGAAGATTGCAGGTGATGTAAGACGTCTGTCTAGAAAATACAATGAGGAACCTAAAGATGCACTCTCACAAAGGCAGGCGGTCCAGAAAATAATCAACACTCTACCTAAATTTAGGATAAGTTGCTATAATAACCAGAGCATAGTTTAGGCTAAATATCTACTAAAGTGCCCGGTTTATTTTGCTACCTTTTACCTAAAGTTAGGTAAGATATTAATTATTTACTGGCCCACCTGGAAGGGCATTGAGAACAGGGAAGACTTGTATGACATTACGTCCCTCTTCCGAGCGACACCCTATACCAATTACAGCGCCTCCTCCGAATTTATCACAGTATCTCAAAATGCGGGACAAGTTGGCTGTGGAGCCGGTCGAGGCTGGCGACGAGGAAGATTGGGAGGACAATGTTTAGGTTGTCTGAGAATGGGAGTCGTTCTGTGCTGTTTCCCACCTTTCATTTGTTCTTGCTTTAATTGTATTCAAAAGAAGCATCTGACTTCATCGAATTGGGGTCAGATAAGTGACTGGCAGCCACGCGGTTCCCCATGAAGCCCTCCCTGTTTACTGTGCTTAGCCCAAGTCATCGAATTCAGGCCATATAACATTACTCTAACCAATGGATGCTTAGCCAAGTTATTAATTGATCTAATCACTGAAGACCCCACCACCCTTTACAATAGGGCACATAACACTAAAACGCGATCGTTCATTTGTTGTACTTAGGAAAATCCTGCACTTGTAACCTTTTCAAATCTATCAAGCGTAAAGCTTGTGGTATATTCCAGCTAGGTTTGGAAGCAATGCTTATATATTGCTTGGCTTGAATGGGCTGCTGTTTTAAAATCGTAAGAATCCCCCTAATTTCGAGGTTCTTGGAGATGTAACTGGTATGACCTAGAGTGTTGTGTTGCGTCGACACAAGACGATTGTCAAAGTGGAAAAGCTCTTACGACAGAAAATGAAAGACGCAAACATAAAATATCTTGGGTCTTGCTCATGTCTGAAGTTTGCAATCGAGTGTTGTTATGAATCTTTGGTTGTGGTGTGGTGGAGTGCAAAGGGTATATGATTGTCAAGTCAAAACCAGTGTCTCGCTAGCGCTTGCGCGCTAGCACACTGGTCAATTGAAACGATACGTGAGTTTTCCTGCAAGTTCTTCTGTTCGAATCGTACTAACCCCCCCAACGAGAGAAGATTAGCATGGCCCCTGCACTAAGGATGGTAAGTTACCGCGCTTGGAATTTCGGCCCAAAACATGTACTGACCAGTCTCCTAGACACGCTCAATCAAAGAGAAGCTACCAATTTTTTTATTATAGTTTTTTTTAAGGCTTGTGTTCCGCACTTACACCTACGCCTATTGTCACTATCTCTTTGATTATATTGACTCACTTGACCTCACGTATAAGAGGGTTATAAAAGCCGTTGTAGATACAGCTGAAAAGGCTGTCTCCCTTTGTAACTGATCTACTTCTTCTTTAGTATAACCTTGCAACTTAACTATCTCAATTGGCTGATAACCCTCTATAGCTAGCTGAGTATATATTGGCCTGTAGCGGCTGATTTCCGCTCTCTTATTATATCCCTGCCGTGACGCCACTGAAGGGTTGTGGCACTCAAAGAGATATGATTAAATCTCCTTCTGTTGCTAAACTTAGACGCGCAAATTTTCCTTTGTTACTGCCTGCTTAATAGCCTGAGATGGTTGAGAGCATTGATTCGTCATCACTATGTCGCCCGGCTATCCGTTATGTCCGTCTCTATCGAGCCATAATAAGCGTCGACAGGGTTCCGTCAGTTTCCAGGAGTCGCCAGTTCCCCTGGCTGTAAGTTCACGTATATGCAGTCGTGCCTAGCCAGGTACTTTACTAATAAATAGAAATGCTGCAATTGATAACTACCTAAGGAAACAGTTGCAGTTGGGTTGACCATCGCCGCTTTGGTTGGAAAGAAAGATGTATTTTAATACAACCATGTCGGTCATAGGGAAGTTTTTAGTCCTGAAGTCCCGGTAACAAATGGCGGGGAGTTTAGTCGAGTACCTAGCTCAGAGGAGGGGCTGAGGATGAAACTGTGAAGCAACTTTTTGTAAGAACAATCCTACCTTATCCCGCTTCTACGACAACCCTTGACATATGCAGTCAGTAAGGAGTTTTATGGGATCTCTTTGCAGCACGCTGAACAAAAACTTAGGTACAATAAAGTACCAGTGCTTTTGTTGTCACCGCCCAAAATCCGACCTAGCGGCGCGGCCCCAGATGGAAATGGAAGATTGCCCCTCCAGCAACGGCCCCTCACAACCTTCTATTGCCTTAGCTCCAGCCAGTAGTTATCTCGGAACTTCATAGGTGTGCACCTGCACCTGCGCCTGCATCTATCTCCATCTCCATCTTTCAACTTCCCCTCCGATCTTTTTGCCAACCAACCTCCTGCACTGAACTGTTGACTCTCTATTCGGCCTCTACTTAGTCTTTACGTTTATCTTCAATACTTTCCTTACTTTAAGGACTGGCTTCTTTAACTCGGATTTCCAGACTCTGAGGATCCAAATCGTGGGTACCTTGGGAGCTGCCGCCTTAGTTGTCTGGGCTATTTTAGCCACGTTCGCGTCTCTGCCTGTTCGCCTCGCGACCAGCCACTTTGTTGAGACTTCTTAAAGTCTCTGTCCCCCTGGACACATATCGAACTGTTGGATACACTCAAAATAACAACAGAAGCACACCAGGAGACACCTTACAATGTTCGTCCACTATCTCAGCATATTTACGTCATCTTGGGCTATGCTAACTTTCGACAACCAGGCGCATTACGCTTAATATATTCAATCCCCAAGCTGGGGAGCAGGACAGCCTGCTCACCCTTGAGATCTTTCCCGATATGACTTTGGCTACACTCCGCGAATCTATCCAGGCAGAATCGACTATTCCTCCGACCTCGCAGCACATCTACCACAACGGCCGCCTAATCTCCGATGATACTCAGACAATGGAACAGCTTCGGATTGCGGATGGAGAGATGTTGGCTCTGCATGTTAGAGATATGCGAGGCAGTACTGGTGTACCGGAGCAAGCTCGGCGTCCTCAGCCCAGGAGACGCGGCGGAAACGAGCAAGATCCCGAGCTCATCCGTCTTCAGATCCTCGGTCAACCTGCGTTGAGGCAGCAGCTTCAGTCGCAACACCCTGAGTTGGCTGGTGCGGTTGACGATCCCGCTCGGTTCGCACAGATTTTCCACGACAGCCAGAACCGAGAGCAACGCGAGCGCCAGGAACGGCAACGAGAGATTGAGAGATTGAATGACGATCCCTTCAACATTGAGAACCAGAAGAGGATCGAAGAGATGATTCGACAGGAAAGAGTCATGGAGAATCTGCAGAATGCTATGGAGCACAACCCCGAAGGTAATTTGCTGAAAGTCCTTGATTACAAGCTGGAAGTTGACTTTATACCCATCTAGTTTTCGGAAGAGTTCACATGCTCTACCTTGATGTGGAAGTAAACGGCCATCAAGTCAAGGCATTGGTTGACTCCGGCGCTCAAGCCACTATCATGTCTCCTGCGTGCGCCGAGGCATGTGGAATTATGAGACTTGTTGATACCCGGTTTGCTGGTGTGGCTCGCGGTGTTGGAACGGCAAATATTATCGGCCGCGTCCATTCTGCTCAAATCAAGGTCGGAAACCTCTTCCTGCCTTGCAGCTTCACTGTCATGGAGGGCAAATCAGTTGATCTTTTGCTCGGTCTTGACATGCTGAAGCGATACCAAGCTAGCATTGATCTAGCCAAGGACAAGTTGATCATTCAAGGCGAAGAAGTTCCTTTCTTGGGAGAGGCTGAGATTCCCAAGGAGGAAGAGGCAGCGGTTGTTCAGGAGCCGACTTTGCCAGGTCCGGATGGCACAACAATTGGACAACGTTCCGGAGCCGTTCTGCCTCCTGGTCAGCAGCAACAACAAGCCTCCGCCACCCCTGTGCAGCCTAACCCGCCTGCACCAGCCCCTGCTGCTGCTGCGCCTCCCGCCGCACCCCAAGCCCAACCTGCTGCTCAGCTCACTGCTCCGAGAACTGATATCTCACCGCAAGCTATCGAGAGTCTTGTCTCGATGGGCGCCACTCGGGAGCAAGCTATTCAGGCCCTCCAGGCCGCAGACGGCAATCCAGACGTTGCTGCCAGTTTGATTTTCTTCTAGGTTCATGTTGACTCGGAGCGAGTTTCACGGCGTCAACACTAACTCGCATTGGACGGTATCGGGGCCAGGACGGAAAATGACTAACACAAGGTGGGAGCATAATGATAGATGCGCCCAACCATCCCGTGTGGTAACGGGCGGATAGAAAGATTTCATTCTCTACAGAGGAATCGCTGGGGAATGCATGTATGACCTTTTTAGTATGTGACATGATATTAGGAGTAACAAGATACATGAATCACACGCCATTATGAAGTACGAATTGCACGTCATCTTGAGGTGCGGGTATTGCTCGTTGCAGTAACTTATCTATAAATTTTCACCATAACCCCTCACCTGTTCATCCTTTACCGAATCTTGTAGACACAAGGCTTCAGAACAGAAGCCTCGTTGGCCTCTGGTTCCTCGTCGATGGGATCTATCCTGCGGATAATACCCCTCTTGCCCTTTGGCGCCTCCTGCTCCTTTACATGCTTTCCCTTTGTCGGTGACGCGCCTTTGATAAAGTGCATCTTGACAAACATCTTGTTAGACAGATCAATTGCCTCACGATCTCCTTGAAGGACGAAGCCGCGAGATTTGAGTACTTCCACAAAGGCTGACACATCGGTCTCTCGGCGGCGATCATCCATACCATCCACCTCCACGGCCAAATCCTCGTCATGTTCGGCATCGTTATCAGCACCCTTGCCCTTGGCGCCCTTCTTGCCAGCAATTGCATTCTTCTTGCGGTTGCCAACACTGTGGGTCACAGGTGCGTTCTTATTTCGGATGGGACCGAAGCGGCTCTTGATCTCGGCAACCCAGAGCTCGCCCTTCCAGTGAAGGATACGGTAGGCTTCCTCAATGAAGTCAACCCAGTTGGTGCCCATCAGAGCCAGACAGAAGACGGCAACGTTGATGGAGCCGTCGGCGAGAGGCAGGTTGGCAATATCAGCCTTGGTGACAAGAGGGCTAGGGCTCTGAAGATCATAGCTCTTAACGTTGACACGCAATTTCTTGCCGTCAGCCTGGAGAGCCTCAGCAAGACGAGCATCACCACAGCCGAGATCTGCGATGGTGCACTCTTGTTGCGTCCGAGGCAGCGGTGTCTTGGCGAGAGGGGTGGGAGGAGCTCCAGGTCTGCCTTTACCCTGTTGACGGACTTTGCCGCGTGCGCGGATATCCTTGAGGAAGCTGTCGACAGGGTTCTCAGGCCAAACCTTGACCTGGCGACGGAAACCCTCGTGGTACTCATCGAACATCTCAGGTGACTCGTCAAAGAGACTGTATGCCTCTTCGGAGGGGCGGGTGTAGAGCGTCTCATTGAGGTGGCGGAAGCGTGCTGAGATGAGCTTCTCTCTCATAGAGGCTTGTAGAGGTGTGAGCTTGGGAGGAGCAGGAGGCAGAGGTGGTGCCTTTGCGATGGCGTCCTTTGCAGGTGAAGTAGTGGCTTCTGTGGAATCTTCCGCAGGCTTCTGTTTTTGCTTCTGCTTTTTGTCCTTCTTCTCCTTCTTAGGCTTGGGCTGGGCCTCGCTATCTTCGCCATCCTTTTTGTCGTCCTTGGGCTGCTCATCTTCACCACGCTTTCCCTTTCCTTGCTTCTTCTGCCGCTTAGCAGACTGATCAGGCTTTGGCTGCTCGGGCTTCTTGCCCTCAATTACGGATTCCCAGAGATCTGCGACTGTTGAAGGTGTGACATTCTCAGAAGCTGCAGCGGCGTTGTTGCGCTTGCGCTTCTTGGCTTTGGTGCCGGGTGCGCTGTTGTTTTTGGAGGGTGCTTCAGCCTTGAGACCGTCGGCTGAGACGGACCATCCTGGAACCGCAAACATTTTGAATGTTTGTGGTTATAATTGGAATGGTAAAGTTGATGCTGTGTTGATGAAGTGGTTGATAATTTTCCTAGATCTGAATTTTTGTTCAAGGTACGTACCCATGAAAGTCTGGGCAGATCCACGTGTGGCCCGTGCACCTGAGTAAAGCAACCTCACCTGTAAATTTCCTGGCCATCAACTCAGATTCTTACAATGCTCTCAAAGTCAAGTACTTCGAGACTCTCAGATCACAATTGAATAGTTGAGATCTGAAAGATGTTACACAGCTTCTGGGTAAACCAAAATCTGGCATGTCGTCCTCCAGACGGAAGAGACTGCCCGTCTCCCCGAATGATCATTGTTCTCCACCCAAATCGGCGGATGTAAGTTTGTGTAAGAGACAATATCTTCCCTATGGCCCTTACATTCATTCACTCTGTGTTTCTAAAAACTCCCCCCTTTAGCTTACTACAGCTCCAGTGAGTTTGTGCTAGCCCTTAAATCGGGAGACGGAGAGGATAAATTCTCCATCGCAGCAACTAACAAGGCCCCTACCAACCAACAGCTTCCAAAGTTTCAAACATACATATGATTCTTACGTTCTGATCTACCTGAGCTTCGATAAGAATCAAATGCGATGGCTTCTTACCACAGATTGGTCCATCACTTAATATCTGTCATCCATCACCGCGCATGAATCATGCCATGGGCCGGGTATTGTGTCATTCAAGAGAGCGGTTATGTGCAGAAGTTGACTCGCAGCTGGTATCATTGCATATTGGTCACTCGCCGCATTCAAAGAGCCTCAAGACACACACAGGTGCCGGATGATCGCAGGCTGCGATGATTGCAAGGCCTCGAATATCCGACAAGTCTGGGTGACTCACCCCCCCTCGATTCAAGATACAATGATACCCATGTCCGAGGACATGCATCTATTAAACAATGCACGATTCCGGGCTATGGGCGTGACTTCCCGCGAATAGACATCCATTCATGGATGATTTGTTGGGTGCTTCATCTGAACACGAGGCACATGCTCAAGTCGTATCGGGGTCTAGGTCTGCACTGATCAAGGTGGCGTTGTCTTTTGAAGATTCACAAAGCACGACAGGTACCAGGCAGATGCTAAGCAAGCTGCCATGCCGTGGCGTTACAGCACGAGGTCCTCGCAGGACCGAACGTGCCCGAAGGAGTCGGGCTAACACTCAAGAGAGACTGACCATTTATCTAGCGGCCTGACAAAGAACCAACCCAACAATTTGTTGCAGACTTGTAATCCGATTGCTTAAACTCGTCAAGGAAATAGGCATTCGCGTTTTTGTGCTTACAGGACTCTTGCTCCAGGACCAAGTGCGCATTCGATATTCGTACCCGTGGAACAAGCATGCAAATCATGAGGCACAAGTACACCTAACAGTAGGCCTCCAAAGGCCATGATCGCCACGATGTTATTCAGATGCTCCTGTGCAACTGGCTGTAGTAGAGAATACACTTCTTGAGGTCAGCGTCTGCTGGGAGAGTCTTAGACATGTCTCTCTGTCGTCATGCAGAAAACTTCAGTCGATCCAGGATGAGAGCATTCACAGTCCGGCATTGAGGAAACAATAGTCATGCACGGGGGTTCACGGCATGATATCCGGTAAGGATGAGCTCCTAACAGCAAGCAATCCCGGGATGAGATTATGGCCCCTTACCCCTTCACGGCCTAAAGATGATGCAGAGAACCTTTAGGTTACGCAAAGGCAGTGTGTTCTAGTCATGGTCGTACCTTGGTGAGAGACATGACATGCGTCCAAAGACTCTAGACAAGACGGGAAACGAGGGATGTGCAACACCGTGCTCTGTTTGTATTACACCAACTTTCCTAGTTGGGTTAGCTGGTATTTGCGTCAAGAGATAACCCAGGATCATGAGAGCGCAAAAGAGCGTTGGTTACAAGCGTACAGAAGAATCCATTATACTGGAAGGGGTAGTTCGGCGGTGCGTTAGGAGCCTGTCCTGTAAATGATGCGGCGATACGGTGCAGTACGTAGAAGGTCACTGACCAACGGTTTGGTTCGTTAGTACCTATGACGGCCCAACGGGGTTGGAAGCGGTCGCCATCGGCGTGTGGCGGAGAAGGAAGAGGCTTAGACTCCATAGTGTTGTGTAACAAACATGCAGATGAGAGAGGTTGCTAATAAGTTAAAGTTGGGTTTTGGCAGCCGTTCGCTCGGGGGCTCCGGCGGACGGGAAGGGGGAGGAACCCGTCCGAGAAGGGCCCGGCAGTAGTTTGTATCTGGAAGGAGGAGGATGAGCTCATGAGTATGAAAGTGAAATATTAGTAGAGAATATTCGTTAAACTTTTGGTGACTTAGATTGCCCCTTAAACTTGAGCCAGCCAAAGTGAGGGCCAAAGGGTCAGGGGAGGGCGGTCTAGGATTTGAGATGGTGTGCAGTGAGATCGTCATGAGAGGTTTATTTAGGGCTGGCATTGCCGGAATAAGAATAGACAGACACTGTGTACTGTAGGTGCAGATGCGGATGCGAAGGGGGTTGGATCATATGGGACCAAGGTTGTGCTTGTCTACAACAATATCAGATGCAGAAGCAAACTGTGGACGTGAATGGATCTTGAGGTTGAATAAAGATCGGAATTAGCAGGTATCATTAAGGTTAGGTCAGGAAGCTAACTTTCATTCCTTAATAATAGCGGCGTTGACGTTGGGTAATTTTGTGATTCATTGTTGTCCGTTCTTGGCAGCAAACTTCTGACTTGATTGTGGTGACTTACAGTAGGCATGCGTACGTTCCTGTAGTTACCTAGGCAGTCTTTAGGTAAAGGCTTGAAATTCTGATACAAAACCAAATGTGATAGATCTCTATATTCGCATCCCTCTCCGTCTCGAGGCGGGATTTACATTCGAGGCTAAGTTAGTTCTGCAACCTGCCAGGTTTTAGACACAACTGCCCGTCTCCTCACACGCTAATTCAACCAAGACATTCTTCAGATTGGACTGTTACGACTGGTGGTACCTGGCTCTTGGAGGCCGGAGTCAGGCTAAGGCTAAGGCGAGCGGTGATGGATTTTAGTGTCTTGGCTTTTGGCGCCTGCAGAATGACAAGCGGCAGTTTTTCTAAGCGCGTATTACAGTATAGCACAGTATGATATCTGGATATGATGTTGTTAGCCTCATGAGCTTCTAATCTGTTTGGTTCGGAAGTATACCCCTGTCATGTGCTAAGAGCAAACTGCAGGAGACGAGAGATGCCGATGTTGATCTTATGTGATAGCTGCTGCATACAGATTACAGCAGACTTGGTCACAATTGGGGATCTTGCCTTGACAATCTCCTATGTACAGGTATGTGTGCTACTAAAAGCACCCAATGCAGATTTATTCCAAAGTACCCGTAGCGCGCAACACTACTTTACAACAAATGAAGTGATATAAATATAAACGAGCGGGCTTCCTTTTTGCTGTGCCTCAAAGCTGCTGCTATTGATGATCCCTTTCTTCCACAAACAAACTGACAGCAGGAATACTTGTTGTCTCCGTGAAACCCACACTTGTTTTTGCTTTTCTTTGCCCTAAGGTAGTCTAGTTGCCCTGGTTGTGATCCTCTGCAAGATAAGTCTACCCGGGGTTTTCGACCTTCTGTTGAGCTCGAAGTACAGTTACAGTACCGTCCCTGATCTGAAGATCTGGGGTAGTTAGGTAATATCGCCGGCATTTCTACCACGGGGAATCGGCATCTTGTTTCTCTCCACTCTCCTTATCACGCCGCACTTCACCAACTCCGCTCCGACCCTGCTGCCCTTTACTTCGTGATAGGCTCATTTGGTGGATTAAGCCTTGCTTACTAACGCAAAAACCGGGTTCTGGTGGTTGACTTAGACCTATTCGGCACCTGGCTTGAGCACTGTGTACCTCTCAAAGCAATCTCGGCTTCGGGGCGCCATCAACATCACCATCACCGGAAGCCCCCCACAGTATACGGGGGCCTCGGGGGATAACCACCAAGCATCCTCGTCCACTCCACACATCCATACGTGCGCCAACATTAATTACAGTATTATCCTATCTCAAACTTCCGATAATTCTACTTGGCCTTGCCTTAATTAGTTACTTACATACAGGCGGTGGGCACGGTACATATCTCCTTCAGGACTCCGGCACGCGCTGCCCTTCCTCGGCCCTTTCTCGTTCCTCACCCAATCCATTTACAAACTTGGACAATTTGGTGACAACATCACTCGCTCTATTTACAGTCGACCAACTGAACCCCTCTTTCTACCCCGCGGCAGAAGAAGGAGACCTATCTCCTCGGATATAAGTACAGAGAGACAAAGGGAGGGGAAAAAAAAAAACACCAAACAAGCATATCAGAGACAGCAGACCGACTCAGACAATATCTACCAAACCTCACATTAGAGCAAATAGGCAAGACAAAGCACTGAGCACAAGTTCGTCACCTACCCTTGCCTCGGTCCCTGTCGCCGGCCAGACTTGACCCAAGGCCCATTTCTCGCTCCGACGGCCCAGTTGAATTGGCAAACCGCCGACTCTCGAGTCACACAAGCATGTTTCAGTTGCTCCATCACTTGCCTCCAGAAGCTTCCCCATAACCCATAGACGAATCCATGTCCTGAGCCGTTGTCTTGTTTTGCTTTGACTTCTTCCGGGTCTTCTCCCACATTTTGGGCCGAACTACATCACTTACTCCTCCCCCTTGAGTCGATCATATTTTTATGCACCCTCCCGTCTTCCCTACTCTGTCAATATTGAGGTCATATCTTTGTAACCCATTGTTTTGTCTCCCTCTATGCTATAATTTGTTCTAACCACCGCCTCTTTCTCGATTGTTCACTTCCTCTAACCTCTTTCCAACAGAGCCGAGGTTATATCCAGTCGACAATCTATTTCTTGATCTTCTGCAACTTACACAACTAGTGCGGTGCGATAATATGACCTAGGACTGAACTTTGGATCACCGACTTGACACTCAGTAACCGTCATGTGAAACTGCCAACCACTATAGAGAGACTTGCGTGGACCGGAAAATCTGAAATCGTGTACCGTGACTGCTCCATCATGGATCGAGACCCTGGATCAACATCATCATTATCTGCTAATCAGAAGGCTCCTGCAACTTCGAACCAGCAAGACGATGGCAGAGACGATGCAGATCGTAAAAGGAATAATATCCGCAAAAGAACAAAGACAGGATGTCTAAGTGAGTGGCCAAATATTTCTATTATGGGCGCATTTCGAGAGTGACGAGACTAACGCAAGCTTCTTTCAAGCTTGCCGCAAGCGTCGAATAAAGTGCGACGAAGGAAGACCGATATGCAACAACTGTATTAAGTCGAAACGCCAATGCGAGGGTTACAATCAACGAGTTATCTTCAAGGACCCAATGGGCGCGATACAAGGAGGCCCTTATGGGCCTGCCTATTATCCGCCTGGGTCCTCACATCTTGTCGGCCACTTACAAGCAAAAACCTCAGCTCAAGGTCCCTTACCCATGATCGCGCCCAAGCCGCCTTCGTTCGGCTATCATGGACACCAAGCCGCACCATATGGACACTACGTCCATGGACAAGGCGCGATGCCTCCAAATCCGTATGACTTCAACGCTTCAACAGTGCCTCATCCAGCAGTGTCTCATCCATATCACCAACCGAACGGCATGGTGCCTCCCGAACCCTCTATGCCATATGCTAGGGCTGTTCAAGATCCTCGGCAACACTATGCTGAGCCTCCATCTAATGGACAGCACGGTCAACCCTACGCGAGTGGTAGTCAGGCAGATCCCATGGCCGTCAAGAGAGAAAGGATGGAGGAATTGAACAGAGCACCGCCGGATCCCAATGTCAACTACGACGACTTTGACCTTCCGGAGGACGATGCCTCGATGGGCGAATCAGATGACGAAACTCAGGATCCCCGGCAGGTTCTTGGGCCAGTCATGAAGCAGTTCAATGGAACTTGGGACACGAACGGCACCAGAGTCCGAACCTTTTCAACATTTGCTCAGTGCAATATTCTCTCCGACTATACTGCTACAGCGCGAATAACGGAACTGAAGGACCCTGTAATGCTGCAGATCTTCATGCACTTTATTCAAGTTACAGGGCCAAGCATGTCCTTATACGAGAGGCACCCTTTCGATCATACCGGCGAGAATTCCTTCGATCCTACCCCGAAAGGGGCTAATAACCTCTGGAGTTGTGAGTCGCATACCTTTCTAAGTAAGAAATCTGGTTCAAGGCTAATTGTCTACAAGACACTTTCCCTGTGATATCGTTGAATCATCCTGCATTGCTTCATTCCATGCTTGCTCTGGGTGCCTTGCAAATAGCCAAGTTACAAAACATACCGGCTACCGCTGCGATGAAACATTATCACTTGGCAATCCGAAGAATAGCTAAAAACGTCAACACACCCCTTAGGCGGACACAGCCAGCAACAGTCGCCGCGACTCTGCTATTATCGTACTTCGAGGTTTGGTCGTCGGATCACACAAAATGGTGCAACCATCTGCTTGGTGCTAGGATCTTATTCAGTGAGATACCTCTCAGGGAGATGTCTAGGAAATACCTACCAGTCAAGCGTTTCAAACAAGCAGAAAAGGATGCACAGAACCAAAATCAGATGGACAGCTTCTTTCCTGGTCTCACTATACCATCCCAAAGTGAACTCAACGATCTGGACTACGACCTGCTAGATGCAATCTCGGGTCAGAACGTGACAGCAGAGGACTATGGGCTCGGCGAAGGTCAAGGCATTGATCTGTCGAACACAGTGACTGACAGAGATATCGAGCAATACGAAAACGTCAGGGATTTGTTTTGGTGGTATTGCAAAATGGATGTGTATCAAAGCATGCTGGCAGGCACCAGACTATTGTAAGTCTTCTTCACGCATAACCTCCTTGAACATTGAGCTCACTATTCTAGTATGAATTACGAATCCTGGTCTCAGTGTCCACCTCGGGCACCAATTTCGAAGCTCGAAGCCATGTACGTGAAACTTTCAACATGCAAGAGGCTGTTGCTAACTCGTAGATCAAAGATACGGATCATATGATCACCTTATGCTTCTGCTTGGCCGGCTTGCAGACTTTTCTTCCAAAGACATTTCACGCAAGCGAAGAGCGAGCCATGCCAAGGGACCTTCTCCAGGAGCCGGGAACAGCTCACCACCATCATTTCCTGGAATTGTGCCGACAGATGGAAATTTCAATGTTCCAAGAGGATTTACGCCGCCCAGGGAAACATCACCGCAGAGTGAATCCACCGATGATCATGACGTAGAAGCGGACTTCCACGCTGCTCTATATGAGTGGGAGTCTATCAAACGGGGCTTCGAGGCCTACGAGAGCAGCTTGGGGCCAGAGTTCCAACCACTAAAGCCTGAATTCTCGGACAAGAGAGACTCACCATTCGGCATGACGATGCAATACCGGACGTTCTCCGTAGCTGGAATCTGGATGAACTTCTACATGGGCATGATTAATCTTATTCGATGCCATCCCTCGATGCCTCCAGCAGCAATGCAGGCAGCTGGGCTTTCAGCGCGTCAAACAGGTCCATATTCGAACAAGCTTGGTCGAATAGCGGCTGGCTTATCGGAGGATGTCTCGCAGGCGACAGAGATCACTACTCTGGTCAGTGCGGCATTCATTGAGAGCTGTTTTTGCCTATTCGTGGCAGCTATCGAGGTATGTTCATATCACTGGTTCTGAGCCTTGATTGGAAACATTATACTAACGCTGCTTCAGTACCAGGATGAGAAACAACGCCATTGGGTCATACGCCATTTGCGTGACATTACTCGATTAACAGGATGGCAATCAGCAGAACGCATTGCCACCGGCTGCGAATCCTCTTGGATGAAGGCTGCACAGCTGGGCCGTGGTCCTCCTTACAACCGTGCTCCAGAGACCGAACCGGTGCCTGTCGCGAGGTGGCAGAATCCACGAGGAATCGACCGGTTCATCCATGAAGTCGAAACTGGTGAGGTCCGGCGAATCAGAATACCCAAGGCAGAACGGGCCTCGCTTGCGCTGGGTTTGTTGAGTGTTGAACGAGATCTTGAGGTTCTTGATCTCAAGGATGACAACTGATACGGTGTGAGGGGAACGTAGGTGTGTTATATAGTACGGGGCTGCGATTTTCTATGTTATTATAATGCGACATTGTTTCATGGTCCGTATATTCGATACGCACAGCAGCTATTACGCATCTCGAACTGGAAACGGGGAAAAGGAGATGGAAGCGATATTATGAGATGCATTCAAGACAGAACAACTTTAGAAGTCTGGCGGAACCACATTTGGTGGGTACCCATACATTAATGATACATAATATTGGCCTCTTCTTGTGAGGCTATGGGCGCCTTTGTCGATGACTCCCTGAATACATTGTTTGGTGACTTCGCGGTTATGCGCCCGTTGAAATGCCCCAAGATCAAGTTTCTCTCTTGTGTCTATTCGTAATTTCTGTTGATTCATGAGTAACATCTCTAGTTGGCTGGCAGCCGCTCCACAACCGTGGCCATCTCCTCATCTGTGTATATTCTGAAGCCCTTCTCCTTGGTTACGCTGGCCAACTGCACATTCTTGGAATCCAACTTCTCCTCCATCACCTGCTTCAGTGTCTTGAGAACAAGGGTCTCTGCGTCTGTGAGGGTCAAGGACTATAAAAAATGTTAGTCTGGCTGTTGGAAGGGAGAAGCGCAACGTTGTAAACGCACCTTGTGGTACTCGTTCTGTAGCTCAGCCTGGGCACCCTCAGAGCCGGAGCCAATGGCCTTGGCATCGTAGCGGTAGAAAGTACCACTGGGCTCAGCGTGGAACAGCTGAGGACCGTCCTCATCGAAGCCAGCAATGAGCAGAGCAACACCGAAAGGACGACTCATAATGGTCTCCTCACCATCAGCACCCTCACCGAAGCGCAGGGCAAGATCGCAGATGGCCTGGGTGCAGCTCTCGACACGGAGGGGCTCGTTGTAGTTAAAGGCGTGGGACTGGCTCTCGACGCGGGCGTGCTCGACCATGGAGCGGGCATCGGCCTGGAGGCCAGACATGGCGCAGCCGATGTGGCGGTCGATCTCAACAATCTTCTCGACGGAGGAAGTCTCGAGGAGGGTGGAGGTAACACGCTTCTCGACACCGAGGATGACACCCTCGGAGGTGGCAACGCCGATGGCCGTGGAGCCGAGCTTGATGGCCTCGAGAGAGTATTCGACCTGGAAGAGACGGCCTTCGGGGGAGAAGGTGTTGATGCCTCGGTCTGGCGCAAAGGTTAGCCAAGGTTCGCATGGTCAAGAGTAACCGTATGATATAAGGGCTCGTGGGGGATCAGAGCAAACGTGCCGTATTCGGATCTTGCCATAAACATCTTGGCGGTTTGTGTGTGGTGTTTATAGCTAGGCTAGAGAAGGGCGGATGATTCCAGTGGGATATGGAGACACGAAGCTCGTAAACGGAGCTGTCTAATCGATCTAGTGAGTTTATTTCGTGGGGAGAAGACGAATTCGCCGAGTGGGGGATCGAGATGAGCGGAAGCGGGAAGGCTGAAGGAGGAAGTCAATGGAAATGGATGATGGGAATGAGGACGTGAGCTCTGGTGGAGTTACTCTACCAAAGCCCAAGCCAGGCAAGCAGTCCGCCTACGTAGCCGCGCTGCACTAAGAGCTGGAGCCTTCTACTTTGTTAGTGGGTGGGGGGTGCTGTAATTAGCCACAGTTTCACCGCCACACCTCAACGTACTGTAGCCTGTAGGTAGTGAATAAGAGAGATCAACTTTCTATCGATGAGCATAGGTAGTTGATAGTATCGACTACGGACGAATTTAGTCCAATCAATGCAATATTAGTTATAAGTATTTTCTAGTAATAATATTTTACCGTATCAAGTGTTATTTATATACGTAGTTAGCTATCGGTAGCTGCTGTCATATAAGCCCGACGCAACCAAACAAACCCCACGTCACGTCGACCCTCGTCGCGCGATTGGGCACACAGACTTACAGCTCCCCCAAATCAACAACATCCAATCTACAACTCTCACTCAACACGCGAACCACGATCCTCACCCTAACAAGAACTGGGCTTCACTGAGCTGTTCTTTTCAGATGTAGCCCGGTTAAACAATGGCATCCGGCGCACCACGAGCATCGGGCCGAACCAGCGCCAACGATTACCGCGACGACAGGCCCCGCGTCTCGACCAACCTCAGGAACGAACGCTCCGAATCTCGCAAGGGCCCTTCGTCTGCTCAGTCCAGTTTCTCGAATGCTCATAAACGTTCTGCGTCAGGAAACCCGAGGGCCTCGAGTCGCAATGAAGAAGAGCGTCGCTACGAG
The DNA here is from genome assembly GCA_030142105.1 of Fusarium sp. FL617. Lineage (NCBI taxonomy): Eukaryota > Fungi > Ascomycota > Sordariomycetes > Hypocreales > Nectriaceae > Fusarium > Fusarium sp. FL617. The sequence goes on along the minus strand of JAREIL010000012.1, from coordinate 1,108,474 downwards.
TCGCGGAGGGTGACGGAGCGTACCTTTGAAGCTCATCTCGAACGCGCAGTGCCCCGAAATACCAGCCCAGAACGATCACACCGACGAAATGCGGCTTCAGAAAGTAGAAATACGTCAAAAGCACCCAGACACGATACGCCAGAAGCTCGTCAGTCAAGAGCTGAGACTCCTCAGGGTCTGCCTTTCCTCTCCAAATTATCAGCCGAAACCCCCAAATACTGACTCTATGTGAAGCACCATGGAACCCCGAAGTGACCCTACTCCCGCATACGACAGCCCCTCTAGCCTCTCGAATATCTATCCCTCCTCTTGCGTCGACTATTCCACAAGCTCCTCAACCGAAACCATTAAGTGAGCTAAGCTTGGAGCTTCAAGAAGCCGCGATAGTAGAGGATCTCCTCTTTGTCTTCATGGGATACGAAGGACAGTACATCAGATTCGCCAAAGGGTATAATCCCAATGAAGAGAGGGACAGATTATCTGGACCTAGCTTCAGGACGCTGCCTGGCCTGGACCCGAGTCTACAGGACTTAACACAGTCAATGCTCAAGATGGCAACCTACTACTCTGCTCTCGAGGCCTTCGTCGATGTCCAGAGTCGTGAGGAGTTTGGCGCCGTGAACCACGCTCTTTGCGCATCAATACGCCAATTCCTACAAGATTACTTGGTCATGGTTGCGCAGCTTGAGACACAATTCCTTACTAGCGACTCATTCACGGTACATGTGCTCAACATTCATACAATGTCTACTAGCCAGATGATGCTACAACTTTACTCCCTCGCTCATGAACTACTGAAAAAGAACGCCCTGCTTGATGATGATGAGACCGATGAATCTGAGGATAGTGCCGATGATTTCGAAAACATCTTGGAGAACCTGCGGGATGGAGGCGAGCTAGTACCAGGAAACATGACGGGCAAGAAGATATGCAAAGGCGGCGTGGTTCTCGGTTTGATCACGAAACGCTTGGAGTCTTTGTCAGGCGACCCAGCAGCTCGAGCGTTGTTAACGACCCTACTACGGGATGCTAGCAAGCCTTACATGGTCATGCTTAACGAATGGCTCCATCATGGTGGCATCCATGACCCTCATGCAGAGTTTCTCATCAAAGAGCAAAAGAGTATCCGGCGTGAGAGACTGGAGCAGGACTATACCGACGAATACTGGGAGAGAAGATACACAATACGGGATCACGACGTTCCCCCACAACTGGAGGGCGTCAAGGACAAGGTCCTATTAGCTGGAAAATACCTGAACGTTGTCCGTGAATGCGGTGGCGTCGATGTCAGCAAAGTCGCAAAAGATGTTCCGGCTTCCTTTGATGACAACCGATTCCTTGAAAACGTCAATAACGCATATGCTCATGCCAACGAGTCCCTCATGCAACTACTTCTTACGACTCATGCTCTACCCGCGCGTCTCCGCTCGCTCAAGCACTACTTCTTCCTCGATCCTTCAGACTACTTCTCCTACTTTCTCGAGTTGGGCGCTTCTGAATTGCGCAAACCCGTCAAGTCTGTTAACACCGGCAAGCTGCAATCCCTACTGGACCTTGTCCTGCGTCAGCCTGGAAGCCTTGTCTCCCTTGACCCGTTCAAGGAGGATGTCAAGGTCGAAATGAATGAGACTGTCCTCACCAAGGCTTTACAGCGTGTTGTCAACATCACTGGTATTGAACAGGGCGAGTCACTACAGCCTGTCGCCAACCAGCCTATCGAGAACGACAAGAACGCTGTGGGTTTCACATCTCTGCAGCTCGATTACTCAGTTCCCTTTCCTGTATCCCTCGTCATCAGTCGAAAGACAGTTTGGCGTTACCAAGCCCTCTTCCGTTACCTCCTCTCCCTACGCTACCTCGAATCTCAGCTCTCAACTACCTGGCAAACGCAGACTCGGGGCATCAGCTGGGCGCACAAAGGCGCTTTGCGGAAGCTCGAGATCTGGAAGCGACGTGTCTGGACGCTTCGCGCCCGTATGTTGGTCTTTGTCCAGCAATTGCTCTACTTTTGCACGGCCGAAGTCATTGAGCCAAACTGGAACAAGTTCATGTCACGGCTGAAGACAAAGGACGAGACCGTGGACTCGACTTCAGGAGCACCAACGCGGACTGTCGATGAGCTGATGCAGGATCATGTTGACTTTCTGGATACTTGCCTCAAAGAATGCATGCTCACTAACAGCAAACTATTGAGGGTAAGTCTCATCCCCTATTGTCCACTTCATACCTCAGCATAACTAACTCTTTATCCTCAGATCCATTCCAAACTTATGCAGACCTGTACAATTTTCGCCGCCTACACAAACTGGCTCACTCGCGAGCTCGAAAAGTCCGACCCGGATCTCTCGGGTTCTAACAAGCCCTCCACAATGACAGCCGATCAGTGGAAGCGCTTCCAATTGACAAAGACAGCTCAGCGCGGCTCTACATCAGCTCACCACGACTCCTCCACCGCCTCAGCCGGCAACAGCGACCTGGATGCCCGCATCGACAATCTCTTTGAGATCATCCGCAAGTGGGAGGGCAATTTTAGTCGACATCTGCAGATTCTGCTCGACGCACTTAACCACTACGCAGCGACCGAGACTGTGGTGCTTCTGAGTCTTTGTGCACGCCTGAGTACTGCGAATCAAGGAACAGAGTATGCTGGTCTACGGCAGGAGGAAGAGTCGGCTTAGAGTATAGGAATACGAGGAACTTGTTAGACAAAAGGATGATAAGAGAGGCGTTATAGGGGTTAGTAGATTGGGATCATCATGAAAATAAGATACCACCAAATCGTTCAACCTGGACAGTCACCTGAGAAAATTTACGCCTTTAAAGGTAGAAGTACGTGCTTAAAAATTCATAGTCTATATCGTGAGGCTCCGTTACCTGCCCATAGGAAAAGCCCATTTCCCAGATACGCCATATAGCAATCCCAGGGTTGTATTTTGTAGTATCGCATGCCACTCAACGCTCATGCCGTCCCAGTCCGTGATCCCATAATGCAAACAAGGAAGCCATCTCGTGAGAGCCAGGTGTATAGTCCTGCCCCAGAACGCGTAAAGTAACCCATGATGCCTGCGCGCTCACGCCCCAGGATGATGCTACTCGAGCCCGAACCGGCTCACTCCAGTGAGCTGAGATAGAGGTACCTAAGAGAATAAATATAAAAAACACACCAAAACGCCTAATCCATGCGGTCATTATCGCTCCAGATCCACTCCGATGGACTGGATAGTTCGTCACTCATTTGAAAAGACTTCGCAGATCCATCAACTTTTGCCGGGCCGCCTCTGCCTTGTCCAGGCTCCTGCTCTGGCCATCCATGCTGAGGCTTGCAAGTTTCATCTTCTTCTCCTGAAGCTCAAGCATCTTCTCCTCGAAACTATCCCTCATGATGTATCGAACGGTGCGAACGGGTCGCTTCTGTCCCAGTCGATGGACACGGTCGATAGCCTGAGCCTCAGCCGCTGGGTTGTATTGCGGTTCCATCACATATACGCTGTTTCCGGCAGTCAAGTTCAGGCCTAGACCACCAGCCATAATCGATACGAGAATCACATGAACAGTGTTATCCTCACGAAATCTGTCCATGGCTGTGGTTCGGTGTGTGCGACTCATACTGCCGTCGAGCCTCGTGAAATGGATATTGTTGGCATTGAGAGCAAGTTCAATGAGGTCAAGATGAGAAGTCCATCCTGAGAAAACCACGGATTTGTATGGGGGCTCAGACGGGTTCGCCTCGCTCATTGCTTTGGATTTCAAAAGATCTTCAATCAGAGCGCGAGTCTTCGTGTGAGGACCGTCGTATTTGTCAAAGTTCTTGACAGAACTGCGTGACTTGGGCTTGGCTGGACCGTCATGCTCCGCGTCCACCTCCCTTCGGTGGAGTTCCACGAATGCATGCTTCACATACGCATTGCAGACGGGACAATATCCACTGGTCTGACCGGGCGCCAGCAAAGACTTGACTCGTTCCTTAAACATCCTGATGCAATTTCGGCAGATAACGTGGAAACAGGGCGTCATGAAACCGAGAATGTCGTCCTGTCCTTCGGCTTCAATGTTGGAGCTCTCGTTTGAACCAAGCTTCCTGCTGCATTCAATACAGGCGTCGTTGTTTGTTTCCTGCATCAAAGTAAACATCTCGTGTGCTTTCTGGTCAGAAAGTGCTGGCTTGTCATCGTCGTCGTCGTCGTCATCAATGTCGATTGCCATCTCTGCCGACATTCCCTGCAACGCATCCAAGTCGGCATCATTGAGTAGGTCTTTGCCATGCGCACAAAGAAGGCGAAGTCGCAGAATTGCCTTGAGAATGTGGATATATGTATTGCCACCAAGTGCCTGGCCATTGTTAGTTCCAGCGAGCACCTTGACTCTATCCTGCGCATTCTTGGCGAATAATTCGTAGATGCCTCGTTCCTCTGGGCTGAAATCGAGTTTCACCACAAGATCCTCTCGAGGAGGTAGGTCAATCTTGTCTTTCAGTCGACGGAGCGTAATTGTATCGACGAGGATTCGTAGTTTAGGTACAATTTCAGGATCGCATGCCTTGAAGGGCTCCACGATGTATCGAAGAAATTTGGTACGATCGTGGAAAGGATGAAGTCGAAGGAAGGCCAGCAGGGCTGCAAGATCATCCAGTCGGTTTTGGACAGGAGTACCGGTGACGGCCCAGCGTCTGTCCGCTTGCAGACGGCAGATGGCCTTGAACTGAAGAGTGCTGTGTTCGCGGATCATATGGGCTTCGTCCAGCACAATCCTGAACCAACCAAGCTGTTCCAGAGGATATTGACCTTCCTTCTTCTTCCGACGAGAGCTTAACTCGTTCGATACAGAACCGTATGTGGTAATGACGAGATCGAAGGTGGCAAGTCTTGCGGGGTCCTTGATTCTGTTCGGGCCGTGGTAAATGTGATAGTTGAGAGTACCAGGCCGAATATGTTGCTTGATTTGTTCCTCCCAGTTCGTCACTGTACTGAGAGGGCAAACGAGCAGAGTAGTTTTCGCATTTCTCATCAGTGGGGTCAAAGCAAGGGTTGGCTGCTGTGAGAGAACTTCATGTTTCGTCGGTTTCTGCTCTGGGGCTTCTGGTTGGATAGGGGCCCTCCGCTCCCACTCGTATGCTGCGTTAGTGGATGTTGTAATCAGAGACAGGATGCTCAGGGTTTTGCCAAGACCCATCATGTCAGCCAAAATTCCTCCTCGAGTTTCTGCTGGTGATCTGGCTTGGCTCTGCCCAGTAATGACATTGAAGTATAACTTTTGTCCCGCTGGTCCCCATTTGTCTTGCCAGAAGGAAACCATGGTCTTTTCCTGAGCCTGCGCCTCTCGGGGCTTTTCTCTGGTCACCATGAAGAACAAACCTTGCTTCTGATGCTTAAGCAGAGGCGTAAGAATGTCCGAACTAGGCTCCACTTCCGGCAAGTCCTCGTTTCGCGTAAGAGAATCGAAGACGCCCATAACTTCTGAACGAATCTCCTCCACGGTTCGGTTGGTGAGGGTGCTAGCGTAAGAGGCATTTTGGCCATCGGTAGTAGGGTTAGAGGGATAGGACCTCGGAGGTGGAGGGCGATACTCGAGAATGTGGGGGTTTTGGACGCGAATGCCCTTTTGGACGAGGTAAGGGGCCAGCAGCTTTTGACCAAATTTGCTCAGGTGTGCACCTACGTTCCTCGCATACTTGATAGGTCCGTACATGACGATATCGAGGACGTAAGATCGTGAGGTCGGCTGGCCAGGTTCCTCGCCAGGCTCTTTTCGCTGAGGCGGGATTCGGACATCTGTTCTCAGATGGATGTTTGAGTCGAGAAGAGGAGCAACAGCGCGAGCACCTGAAGCTTCAACTAGACCAATGATCTGCCGCGTATGGTCGTATGCTTGTATCTTGAATGACGCATCACCTACCTGCCGCTTGAGCACAACTTTGATGGCAGGCTGATAGCTTGGACCCCAAACACTTTGTGTACCCGGCTTCGGCGAAGGGACTCGGCTACAACCCAAGGCAGCCTTGATCATTCCATAACATACTTCCTCCTCGCGAGGATCTTGCACGACTACGTCGTCATCGTCGTTTCCTGGTAGGTTTAGTAAAGGACCCTGTACAATCTCAGGCCAGGACATACCACTGGTGAGGTCAACTGTCATAGACGGCGACGCAGTTGCACTGTTTCCTTCTCTGCGTTTTTCTGTGACATATTGTCCCAAAATGCCACTTCCCCCCTGGACTGGAGGTGTCATGATATGTTGAACACCATCGCTGTCCTCGGTCCTCCGTCGCTTGGGCTGAGGAACAACAGAGCGATGCTGAACATTATTCATGCGCTCAATAAAGTTACCTGTACCGTTGAAACCATTTGCATAACTGCTACCAGGAGTCGATGATCGGCTAGAAGGGCCAGCAGATGGTGTATCAGTGGGGCTCGAGAACTGGAAAACCATTGAGTTGCTCATTTGAGGCATCTGCTGCAATCTCTGGGCGTGTTGTGAAGGGGAATATTGTCCTTGGGCGGAGTTGGCGAGATTCGGGCTTGAAGCTGCCCTGTGGTTTGGCTGCAGCAACGCAGCCGGATTCCATGATGGAACACCGCTTGCGGAGCGAGATGGCTGACCTTGGTAAAGTTAGATATAAGACAGATACATGACCGACGAACATGGAAATGGCTGTAAAATAGAGGCCAAGAACTTGATTGGGTGAGAATAAAACATACCATTTGTAGCCATCTCTTTATAAGAGCCGCGGGTGGCGGGCGGCTACGTGCAGGGTGCAGTTCGAGAAAGGTGTTGTGCGGGTCAGTTTCATGAGAAGAGGTTCAACTCTCATAACAAGATGCCACCGTCAGGTGACTATTTGGTATCTGAACAGATACAAAATAACAAATTCAGGAGGGCAACGAGTGGAATGGAAGCGCTTAAGTGCGTTCCCAGCCGACGAATCGAGGTTCGATGTTGGAGGTGAAAAAGCGATGTAATGCGATGCGATGCGATGATAAGCCACTCGTTCGTTATCAACGGCGGGCGAGGGGCGAAGAAAGGAACAGAAATCCCAGCTCAGCTCCAGCTCCACGAGATGACAAAAAATTGGGCTTCAAAAGCCTTACAAACCTCTATCGCAACCGAGTCGAGGTCAATTTTGAGCCTTTATCATTATAGAGGTGAAACGGGAAAGAGTCGAGGTTGAAGAAGCTGTAGTAGTCACTGTAGATTTGGAGAAGCACGTCCCCTGGCGCGTGACAAAGCGTGACTTTCACTCTCAGCATCGAAGTGAAGTGGTCACGCAGCCAGAAGTTCGTCAAAAAGGTGGGCACCTTCTGCCTATTTCAGTTTAGTTTAAGGCGCCCAGCGTGGGCTCTGTGAGCACATGATCAACAACGGGAAGCATTCGAGGCTTTTTTTCACATACAATTCTGACTACATCCCAACATCAAGGAAGAGCTTTGCTTATTGACCAGTAAAAAGCACTTTGTTCCCACTACTTTTTGTCGACTCTGGGGCAGACTAGACTGGCTATATGGAGAAATTCAAGAAATTGCAGGTTAATTCCTGACATATTGACACTATTGAATGCATGGCACGACTAACACGAATCACTAAACTGTCCTTTGGGTGTGAATCTTGATACTAGGTTTGTAAGTGGCTGTTTCTGAGTTCGTAGGACCCTGAAAGATGAAATCATGTGAAAAGGGTTCCCGAGCATGATTTTGCTGTACATGATTCAAGAATTGATATGCATCCCCGCTATCAATCAGTTCATCATGGACCGATCACTTATGATGCTGACATGCTTATGTAAGTTGACTCTTTGCCCGCGAACGCTTCTATCCTATCAGACATTGAAAGAATTAACGGCTACTAAACGGAGGTTGGAAGGGTTGATTGGACAGTCTTTGTGTATTTGAGTGTTTTTTTTTTTTAAATAAACGTTAGCATTGGATAAATATCTAGGCATCTTATATGTGTTTGTTGTAGGTATGTTGGAGTAGCTGCGCCGCCACTAACAATTTACAAGACATTCAATCGAATTTTGTGGATGAGGGAAAGTGCCCCGCCATTTCGCCCACCTTCCTTGCTGAATTGGATCCCCCGCTAAACCTCCACGTCAAGCCTCATCCAGCCTTTTATCGACCTCACCTTGTCAGCCATCGCATAACCTCGACAGGGAGCTTCAAGGCCCTCTTCTAGAATCGGGAATTACACTTGCGTATCTCGCAACCGGGTCGCTCAGTCGCCTTCAGCGTCACCGTAACCATGGACATCACCAAGTTCGTTGTCCAAGGCCGCGACCAGGCTCTCCTCTATGGCGATTATTCGACCTACCACGCGAGTTTGACCAAGCGACTCTTGAGTTGTCGCAAGAAGCTGGGCATTTCGACTAAGAACCGTGGCAAGTTTCGCCCTCAGGACAAGGTTACGGCAGAGCAAATCGCACAGAACCACGAGTAGGCATAATATGAATTAGAATTCCACGCTGGCCTGACACTGGTATCTAGATATGTCCATTTACTTCTCCTTACAAGCGAACGGGCTTGGGCTCAGGTAATGAGCATGAAATCCGGTCACACGAGCGACACAAAGGGCATCACAGGCCGAACTCGATCGCACATCGCCTCTCGCCTCAATAAGGCGACCCGCGCCGCTACTGAGCTTGTCGAAGCTCTATCCCAAACCGACGTATCTGGCGCTTCTCAAACCGACATCCTCGAGGCTAACGCATACGCTTCCCTTATCCGTGGTACCGCCGCTTTCGAAAAGCAGAGCTGGGAACCGAGCTTGCGGAACTATGCTACGGCACGTGTCATCTACAGTGCGCTGGCAACTGCCACAAAGGGTGATCTTTATAAGGATCTGCTCACTGAAACCATTGACCCTTCGATTCGATATGCCGCCTACCAGCTTCAGACCCCCCGAACTGTTCCGATTCCCATTATTGCTCGAAAAGCGTTCCCCCAGTCTGATACAAACCTAGTTGAGCAGATTAACGAGATCGATCCCACCATTCTCAAATCAGACGAGGCCAAGGCTAAGGATGGTATTGCTAGCGCTGAAGGTGCGCCCAAGACCTTGACCTGGCGGTCTCGGGAGGTTAGCATCGAGGATGCGCAAATTGCGATGGCTTGGGGCGCCGTACTCGCTGAAAAGGATCGGTTGGCCACGAAACTTTCCGAGGCCAGAGGACGAGGACCTCATGAGGTGGCTGGCGCTTACGATGAGATCCTCATGCTCAGTCAAGATGCCGTTGATGCTACCAAGCAAGCAATCGATGAGATGAGGGCTGAGGGTGTGGAACAAGGCGACCCCCGGATGCAGAGTCTGCAAATCACACGTACTGCAGTCAACTTCGAAACTATCAGCTGGAGAATTGGCCGTAACCGAGCTCTGACGGGAGAACATGATGGTGCACCTGAGGAATATGGCACGTCGAGCAGGCGGAAGGGCAAGGCTCAAGAAGCAGCTAAGCACGAGGAGATTCCCACAGGAAAGAAGCTGGCTAAGCTGAAGGAGAAGGTTGCCCTATATGATGGAACGTTGCAGAACATCAAGTCCATCACGGAACTGCCCGGTGTGGCCAACGACCAGGGACTGGCCGAACAGATTGCCGCCTACGTGAAATATTTTGAGGCCCTCAAGTAAGTCCATTTACTCCAAACTCATCACTTCGATATCTAACATTGTTTCAGAGCGTTGGCCATTGCTCGCTCGCATGCCATCTCTGGCAACGCAGCCGGTGCACTCGCCCTTATCAACCACGCCGACGGCCTTGCTGACGAGTCTTTATCTGGAGTACCTGCATCCGATGGATCGTCAAGCCGAGCTCCTCTGAGCCTAACCGTGTCCACCGAGGCTGTTGAGTATCTGCAGACTCTTCTCAATGGCGAGCTCCAGCGTCACCGTGCTATTGTGCACGCCGACGCCCTCCGCAAGGATCATGAGCTGAGCACATCAGACGCCGTCAAGCGACCTCTTATTGAATCCCAACACCAGTACCCTGCTGGTGGCGTTAATCTGTCGCACATCGTCGAGTTCCCCCCTAAGCTTGCCGTCATCCCAGTGAAGCCCATCTTCCTCGATGTGGCATGGAACTACATCGATTATGCCAACAGGACGCCTCAACAAGCAGCCGCAGCCGCACCGGCCCAGGCAGGGAAACCCAAGACTGCCGAATCGTCAGCTCCACAGCAGGCCAAGAGAGGATGGTTTGGTTTCGGAAGATCATAGTAAAATATACTCAACGAAGCGATCTATCGAGGTCGCGGCTTTCTTAGCACTTCTACCACATGTCTGCCTTTACCAATGCGTTGAACAATGTCTTGGAATAATCCTTGATCCTTGCACGTCACCCAGTCACTTGGTCTCATTCCACTTCCATTCCTGTGAGAGACATGGCCTTGGCTCTGTAGTCTACTTCGTGACTGAGGTGATATCGTTTGTTTATCTTTTCCTGTTTGATACCCGTGCGATGTCTTTATTTCATCCTTCTCATCCCCAGGGTGAACCTTGATCGCAAGATGCTTGTCATGCCTCTACGCCAGGCGGTCAAAGCTCTCTAACTTTTGTTAGCCTCACATTCATTTTTTTCCTTCAAGCTGCAAGCTCATTCATTCTTTTGAATTGTAATTGTTTTTGTTTTTGTTTTAATACTTCATATTCATGATGGACCAAGATCCAGCATTAACAACGTCGCTGGAGGACTCGCGACCTGAACCCTCAAGCTCAATACACCCATATCCAGCAACTATCATCGCAATCGCAATTGTGCTTCTCGTCGTCTCGCTCTTCGTCTCTGTCCTACGTCAGCTCCTAGAGCGCCGCCTCTCGCAGCGACGCGGTTGGTTCCTCGACACCACATATCCACCACCATCACCATCACCATCACCATCTTCATCGGGCAGCAGTAGCGACAGCAGCAGGAGTAAGAATAAAACAAACGAACAAAAATTCCGACCTGTGTCTGAGCTCGAAATCGAATCTCGACAGCTTCTCTTTACAGATACTGCTCGCCGAGGCGAAAGAGTGCCGCTTCAAGATCCAAACGAGCGCGGTTCTCTATATGATACTTTTCAATTGCCTGGGCCGCACGCATCGAGGTTGAAGCCAGCGCGTTCAATGATGGAATTAAACGGAGGAAGTCCGCTTGAAGGTGCGAGTGAGAAAGACGGACAAAAGAAAGCCAAAACAATCCATTGGCATGGTGTAAACAGACTTAATACTGCGTGGGGATGGATGTCATGACGCACCACGATCTTTATTCTTCTTATATGTTTGCCATTGACCTACGGACCTGCTCTTACTGCCATTAAGAACGTAGTTCTTAATGGCAGTAAATGGAATAATATTTTATTTAATACCCTGCCAGAATAACAGGGCACCACTTAGCGATCACTCAAGCATCAAGTTCAAAGCAGCATCATTGAGGGGGGATGTGTAATTAGTCTACCTATAAAGGCACGTCATGATACAGATATTCAAATACGAGCCCCCTTTGCGTGACATCATCTCGAAAATCAACCAAAGATTTCTCTCAATAGAGGTTTTAAAGCTCCAACGCCTGATCCGCCAACCCTGAAACAAGATATGGGTAAAAAGTGTAAAAGCGGCTAGGCGGGATATGAGTACAATGGAATACATGATGAGGTTTGAGGATCTGAGCCGCTCAGATCCTCACTCCCCGGATATTTTAACAAGTTTTTATAACACGGAATCAAGACATTTAAGGCTTGTTCTCATCCTTCTTCTCGCCCTCCTGAGACTGCTGCTCAGAAGAAGAAGACTGCTCACCGGACTCGCTGCGGGCCTTGTGCATCTTGTCGAAGAGGTTCAGGCTGGCAACCTGAAGCTCATCGGTCTTCTCCTTGATCTCGGCAGCGGTGGCAGTGCCCTCGCCAGAGAGGTTCTTGGCGACGAATTCACGGAGGGTGGTGATCTTCTCCTTGATAGAGTCGGCCTCAGTCTTGTCGAGCTTCTCAGCATACTCGTTGAGAGCACGCTCAGTGTCGTTCAGGACGCTGTCAGCACGGTTGGCAGCCTCGATAGCGCCCTTGCGCTCCTTGTCAGCCTCGGCGTACTTCTCGGAGTCCTCAACCATTTGCTCAATCTCGCTCTCGGAGAGACCGGAGCCAGAGGCAATGGTGATGGACTGGTCCTTGTTGGTGGACTTGTCCTTAGCGTGGACGTGGACAATGGAGTCGGCATCAATGTCGAAGGTAACCTCGACCTGAGGGACACCACGGTGAGCAGGGGGGATACCAACAAGCTGGAAGTTTCCGAGAAGCTTGTTGTCCTTGACGAGCTCACGCTCACCCTGGTAGACCTTGATCTCGACAGCGGTCTGGAAGTCGGCGGCGGTGGAGAAGACCTGGGACTTCTTGGTGGGGATGGTGGTGTTTCGGTTGATCAGACGGGTGAAGACACCGCCGAGAGTCTCGATACCGAGGGAGAGAGGAGTAACATCAAGGAGGAGAAGGTCCTTGACCTCACCAGAGAGGACAGCACCCTGGATAGCAGCACCAATGGCGACAGCCTCGTCAGGGTTGACAGACTTGGCGGGGTCACGGCCGAAAATGCTCTTGACGGACTCAGCAACCTTGGGCATACGGGTCATACCACCGACGAGGATGACCTCCTGGATCTCCTTAGCGGAGAGGCTGGCATCCTTGAGGGCTTTGCGGACGGGCTCGATGGTGCGGCTGATAAGAGGGTCAACCATCTTCTCAAGCTGAGCTCGGCTGAGCTTCATGTTGATGTGCTTGGGGCCAGAAGAGTCGGCAGTGATGAAAGGAAGGTTGATATCGGTGGAGAGGGAAGAAGAAAGCTCGATCTTGGCCTTCTCAGCGGCCTCACGAATACGCTGGATAGCCATGCGGTCACCAGACAGGTCAATGCCAGAGGTCTTCTTAAAGTCCTGGACAAGGTGGCGGACAAGGTGGATATCGAAATCCTCACCACCCAGATGGGTGTCACCGTTGGTAGACTTGACCTCGAAGACACCGTTCTGGATCTCAAGGATAGAGATATCGAAGGTACCACCACCAAGATCGTAAACAGCGACGACGCGGTCAGCCTCCTTCTCGAGACCGTAGGCAAGGGCGGCAGCAGTAGGCTCGTTGACGACACGGAGAACGTTGAGACCGGCGATCTGACCGGCGTCCTTGGTGCTCTGACGTTGAGAGTCGTTGAAGTAAGCAGGGACAGTGACAACAGCGTTCTTGATAGGCTTGGAGAGGTAGGCCTCAGCGGTCTCCTTCATCTTGTTCAGGACGAAACCACCAATTTGGGAAGGAGAGTAGTTCTGGCCGCGAGCAGCGACCCAGGCGTCACCGTTGGTGTGCTGGACAATCTTGTAGGGAACCTCCTTGATATCGCGCTGAACCTCTGCATCCTTGAACTTGCGTCCTATTAATCGCTTGGTAGCGAAAAGGGTGTTCTCTGGGTTAACGACGGCTTGACGCTTAGCAGCGACACCGACAAGTCGCTCGCCATCCTCGGCGAAAGCAACAACTGAGGGAGTAGTTCGGGCACCTATTGATTAATGGTTAGATATGGTCTGGCATACGAATTGATGTGCGACACTCACCTTCCGAGTTCTCAATGATGCGGGGGACCTTGCCCTCCATGATGGCGACAGCAGAGTTAGTGGTACCGAGATCGATACCGATCACGGCGCCCTGAACCTTGCCCTCGGACTCAGTGGACTCATAGCGAGCGAACTTGGAGGCCAGAGGAGATCGGGTGAAGGCAGCCGAGCGAGCGACGATGGGTGAAGCTCGGGGAAGCTGATGCGCTGGTCAGTATACGTCGAAACGAGGCGGTCGAGGTGTAACAAGGGTACTCACAGCTCTCGACAAACGCGAAGCCAACATCTTGATTATGGTATATGGGTATAGAATACAGGAAAAGAAAAAGGATGAAGGCGCGAGTCGGAGTGTAGATGGGAGGAGGTGGTGTTTTACAAGAAGGATGAACGGAGATGGAGGATGGATTGGGAAGAACGAATTTTTTTACTTGAGAAAAGCTCTCTCCCCGGTCACTCATAGAAGCCGAAGGAAAGAGGCAAGCACTGTGGCGTCTCCACTACCGGCTAGGTTCGGACCATGGTTATTCCCTTCGGCGACCCACCTAGAAACACCATGAAGGATCTCGCCGAGTCGAGCTACCTTAGGCTCCGGAATCCCTCCCGATGACGGAGGGTTTTCCGGCAATTGAACTAGCCTAGATATAAAAAGTGATTATCAACTTTTGAGTGCATCATGAGATTAGCTTTGTTGAAGTCAATTGTTCTTCTTGTCATATTTTAGCCGTCAACTCCATGATCCAGACATAATCATCCAACTATTCAGACTTTTCTTGACGTGCTATACCGCAATGTCCGAACCTGCGGAGCCAATGGGGATCAGCATCATCGGAGGCAGAGAGAAGACCCGCGCTGCACGCTAGAGAGAAAGTGCTTGTCAAGGACCCCCCTTCCCCCAGAAAAATGGCTGAGAAAAAATGACATAGCACACGTGATTGATGACCGTGCTCGAAGCTCCCCAGGCGCTTTGGCTAAAAGCAAACGGAAGTGGGAGCTTCGGTGTCACCGGGAAAGTACCGGCTCTGATTCATGTCAAAAGAGAAATACACTTAGGTTCTGGGGAATATTATTGGAGCTTGAACTAAGCATATAGCGTCGATACGTCCTGGTTAACCAGAAAAGCTGAAGATGGGATGCAAGGAGACTGGTCAGGTATGCTATAAGCTGTGCAATTCGTGGACATCTACCCTATTGTCGGTGAGAATTATGCTTCAGAACGGCGATTAAAGACATGATTGCGTGGATATGTATAATCATTTCAGCTTATTATTGTAGTATCACATCCACACGATATTTTTCTTTCGCTTGTTATGCGCCTAGCCTTAGGCTTATCGTATTTTGATAGCGCCGTGTTGGAAGTGAAATCAATACCTAGGTAATCATGAAGTTTTACTCCAAGTACCATGTGCTTGTCGCCTGCTACATATCTAGTAATACATTAATAAAAAAAATGTCTATGATCAGAGTGGCAACGGGAATAGTCTAGTGTACTATCATTTTATGGCCAATTATAGTTTATAGATTGTGATTGTCCACCTAAACTG
The DNA here is from genome assembly GCA_030142105.1 of Fusarium sp. FL617. Lineage (NCBI taxonomy): Eukaryota > Fungi > Ascomycota > Sordariomycetes > Hypocreales > Nectriaceae > Fusarium > Fusarium sp. FL617. Next base: position 1,093,378 of record JAREIL010000012.1, on the reverse strand, counting down.
ATGCTGCATTAGTCTAGGAGCTCACGAAGCTGATAGACGTTAGTAAGTAAACAAATGACTAGAGCTGGGCTTGGCTGGTGGTGAGCTTCGATCGGCCCTGGATTTATCCCGTTGACCCTCACTCATCTTGTCAACCCAGACGTCATTCGTACATCCTACATAACCCACCTCACATCAGTAATCACCCGACACCTCGCCGCCGACTTTTTTTTTTGTTAACCACGGTTCAAAAATCGGTGCCCTATCTCGACCGTAATCGAATAATTGATAATCTCGACTTTCCGTAGTTTGCATCCTATATTGCCTTGTCACCAACGTGCCGCCTGCTTTGCATCTTCCTCCCCCGTTGGTGAACTCGAACTCGACGATATCATTGCACACCTAAACCTCCACGTATCGATATTCAATCACCGGGTGGCTATCCACCCCCCGGAACTGTCGCTCCCTTTGAGGAGCGACGCGGATCAAGATGGCGGCAGATGAGGGCGAGTATGTTTTCTGCCTTACCCCGAAGGCGAACCCCAAAGCTTATCAATCATGACTTGCTTGATTCATCGCATCACCACTAACATCTACTAGGAACTACCCAACCGAGGCCCTCGTTTCGAAGCAATCACGAAAACACTACCGTATCCCCGTGCGCTCGCAGTACGTCATCATGCATTCTCTTCCGGCGCCGTTATGCTCATGATATCCACAGGCACTGGCAGTTACGATCCCTTGTTAGCGCCGAAAAGCAAAACATTGTATATTTCCCAGGAGGAAATGGCAGCAATCATGTTCAACGCCTGAACACGACGACCCGCGAATGCGAAACCATCAAGCTTCTAACCTTTGCGCCCCGATGTCTCGTCGCCGAGAAAGGATGGTTGTGCTGTGGGAGTGAAAGTGGCGATTTTGTGGCGATGCGGCTCGACGAAGGAAACGACGACAGCCATGGCTCCCCATCTGAACTCGACCCAGACACTCGGATTAGCCTTGGATTGGACTCTCGCGAGGATTCCATATTCTCCCTCCTGTCACGCGCCCGACGGTCCAACAAGAGTCTGATAGCGAAGAGTATGAAGCTAGCCAAAGACCGGGTCAACTGTATTACACTCTGGTTCCCACCAACGACGTTGCCAGCACATGGTAGAGCATACACGGAACCAGTGGCGGTATTGGCTAACAACGACCGGACTGTCACGCTAGTCAGCCTCCATGATTTTGACCAGAAGGAAAAGATCGAGGCGTTGGATGTCATCACCTACCCTGACTTTGTGAACCGATCTCTCATATCCCCAGACGGACAGCTCCTCATCTCTATTCTCGACGACCCATACCTGTACATACACGAGCGTGTGAAGAAAGTTGCAGAGTCACCAGCGATCAGGTCAAGTGAGCCCACTGCATATCAATGGGAGCAGACTCAGCGAATCCTCCTCAAGAGTCAAAGGAAAGACGACAGGACTGATAGCCGAGGAAGCTTTGCTGCTTGTTTCTCTGACTCTGGAGCATATCTCGCTGTTGGTACTCAGCATGGCACTATTTCTATCTTCAATGCCGGGCTGCTTGCAGATCCCGATGCCGACCCCCTCATCACAACCTTCCAGTCTTCACGACCGCATAGTGGCCCTGGTGCTATTCGAGATATGGCTTTCTGCCCAGGACCGTATGGGATGCTTGCTTGGACTGAGGATCGGGGTCATGTCGGCATTGCGGATATGAGGAGTAATTTTGTTGTTCGTCAAATTGTCAACATTGAGGAACCTGTGTTCGAGCACATCAATATCCTCGACCGAAACACAATTGATCCGCGACTTTTGGACGGCCGCCGGGATCGAAGAGACAATGCCCTAGGATCTGGAACCACTGACACTTCCAGACGCAGAGGGGACGTACTCGACACGCTTAATACCCCTCTTACTGCCAACGAAACGTTAGTACTCGAAGCTATGCAACTTGGTCGCCGTAGTCGCGAGAGGGCGGCTCAAAGAGCGGCGGCATCAGAAGATAGACCAACGGGTGGACCGACTAACTTCTGGGCTGCTAGGGCCACTCGCCGAGCCATTGCCAATGAAGATGCTGGACGGTCTGATGAGCGACGAAGCAGTAGTATTGGTCGTGCTATGGGAGATTTGTTAGGGAGCAACTACCGGGTTGGAGATCGACTTCGCGGATCTCGACCCAACCCACGCGAGACCTCCGATACCCCAGAAAGTGGGAGAAGGCCAGATCAACGCTGGATGGAAAGTCTCGGCGAAACCGTGGCGATGCTTAGAGAGCAACGCCAGAGACAGGACTCGTCCTACCTCACCGTGCTCGAAATTCTCCAGGCGAGAGAAAGAGACAACGACCGTGATCCAGACGACACCTCAATCATAGTACCGCTCGTCAACCAGGTTGTAAATAGGTGGGAGGATGACCACGGTGTCTTTGAGGTACCGCCTTCGCCGGACAACACCGCCGGGTTGGCTTGGAGCGAAGACGGCCGCATTCTGTAAGTACTTGCCTTGACAGTTCGTCTACTCTTCTTAACATTTGGTAGTTTCGTGGGTGCACAAAACGGCATATATGAGCTTCACGTCGATGTACAGAGCAGGAAGTTTTGTCCGAGTGTTTCGATGAGGTAAAGAGAAGAAAACTGGGGTAGACTGAACTTTTTTGCTGGCGCTGGCGGCTTTCTGGCAGTCTTCTGGGGAATGTTATCGTGCTTGTTACCAAAAGTGATGACCAATAACGACTGTTGCTTCTTTGCATGGACATAGGATACCTTGAGTACATTTGTACTTATCTAATGGCGTTTGCGATATTTGTCTTAACTAACTGCCTTTCGCTACTTACCAATACTTGAGTGCCACTTCAAACGATTCTTGAACAAACATAAATGGATGTAACATAACGTGATGCTTTACTTTACAGTGACTTCGCTGAACCATACAACAACTCTTGAACCCTTTCGGCAATAGCCAACGAACTCGTTAATCCAGGACTCTCAATACCCAATAGATTTACCCAACCCTCATAGCCATCCTCCTTTCGGATGATAAAGTCGTGAAACCCTTTGCCCTTAAGCACGGCGTCTTGACCAGCAAGCTTGGGCCGAATACCGGCGTAGTCTGCCACCAAGGCTGTAGCATCAATGCCCGGCAGATATCGTTGAATCTCGGTGATAGCTTGTGGCAGCCTTGCTGCGTTAACAGCCAGATCATTAGGATCTTCGATCCACTCAACATCAGGACCAAAGCGTAGACGGCCAGCGAGATCGAGCGTCAGATGGGTACCCAAGCCTGCGATGCCGGCCTCAGGAACGGGATAAATAAGGCGTGAGATCTTAGGCTGTGAGGCAGAGTACGAGAAGTAATTGCCCTTGGCATAGTACAGCTCCTGACGCTGGTCAGGCGGGACAATCATGTTGTGAATAACCGCCGCACCGAGACCTGCAGCATTGATGAGCGTCTCGGCCGTGATACTCGACGTCTCACCGGTGGCGGCATCTTTGACATCGAGTTGCCAGCCCTCACTGCCGGGCTTGGAGCCGAGAGCGTTGATTGCCACAATGGGGGAGTTGAGCGCCGAAACACCACCCGCGTCTTCAAATAGACCCTGGAGGCACAGCATCAGGCCGTGCGAGTCTACGATACCCGTTGTCGGACTCTCGAGCGCGCACGCGGCCTGGACACCTTCACCGTCTCGCTTTATCTCTTCACCGCCCACCCATCGCATTGGGACACCGAGATCGTTCTTGCATAGAGTGTGAATCTTCTCAAGTGTCTCTTCCTGCGCATCGTTCTGGGCGACGATCCACTTACCCGTGCGGCGATGTCCAATGTCATGCTTCTCACAGAGCTCGTATAGCAAGTTCTTGCCACGGATACAAAGCTTCGCCTTTAGACTCGAAGGCCCATAGTAAATACCCGCATGGATAACCTCGCTATTGCGCGAGCTGGTTTCTGTACCAATGGCATCATGACGCTCAATGAGCACGGTGGAGGTATCCTCTCTCTGCGCAAGCTGCCGGGCTACCGCAAGCCCGACGACACCGCCGCCAATGACCTACTACAAGGTTAAAATCCTGGTCTCATCTTGATTTGAAATGCGTCGTGGCAAACATAATGGGGTTTGTCCTCCGCTGGATACCTCGTGATCCGGTTGCGGGATCAATCGGGAAGTGAAGCTCCGGCGCCGGACTACCGGGCCATGATACGGAGCTTGATGAGGCGAATTGAGTCTAGACTTACAGCATGGGTAAAATCGGCTCTCGCAGCTGATGTTGAACTGAAGCTATGCTTCTGAATGGTTCGTAGACTGGGCGAGAAATTCCGTGTCACTGATCGAAGCATTGTGGGTGTTGTTGAAGTTGAGTTGTAAACTACAGAGATACTATTCGGGGAAGTCGATATATACACCGAATTGGCCAATGACGACACACCAACGGGAAGAATCACTATATGCCGATGCGAACTTATGAGGAATGATAAGGAGACTTATAAAATCAATTTAGTCGGGTTTTCTGTCTATCTTTGCTGCCATTTTGGTTGTGCAGAGAGTAAACGCCTATCATGAGTTTCGGTGCCCCGAATACGCCTGCATCCAGATGTCATACAACCACATCATATCGCATAAGTACGTGACTATCCCATTCCCTCAACTCATCAACTTTATCCTAATCATACAGGCTGCGAGATACTAACGCCATATTTGTTTCGCACCAATTCCAATTGTCACTAAACCGGTTGTCATACCCAAGGTCATGATTACTAAACGCCGCAACAAATCCGAACATGCTTCGTATGCTGATATCCGAACAAAGTAGAAATATGTTTTGGAGCCTCAGGCGTCTTTGGCCTCTTCGGTGGACGCCTTGTCATCTTCCTTGTCTGCCGCAGTAGAAGACCTTGTCAAGTGGGAGTGGTGAGGTGGTTCGTGGGCGACTGGAGAGCCGGTTCCAAGGTCCGTGAGTTGTTTCTCTGGATATATATTAGTATAAATCAACCTTTCAAATCTTGTTTTAAACTTACCTAGCTCTCGAACACGATGACGGAGCATCTGGTTCTCACGAACCAGCATCTGAGTCTCAGCTTGGTAAAATGCGCTCTCATCGCGACCGCCCAGAACCCAATCTTCACTGTTTCCACCTATGGATGTTGAGCGAAGTCGTGGGGAAGCACCGCTACGACTGGGTGTGCGAGATCGTCGTTGGAGATCGGCGCGGGCCAGATCGAAGGAGCTTCGGGGGTGACGATGGCTGTTGGAGCGGGAGCCCGAGCCACCTGTTGGAATAGGAGGGATAGGAACATGAGGGCTCGAGGCGTGAGGAGTGCCGTGACCCGATCGCTCGGAGATGGCACTGCTGTCGTCCACAGCTGAGCTCTGGTTCTGGTTCGTGGGGTTGGTAGCCTGAAGGCGCTGAAGCTCCAGTTGTTGCTGCCGGATCATTTGCAAGAGGCGATTCTACCACAAAGAGGTTAGCCATCAGTTGTAGTCATATCCAAGCATGACATTTCGTACCACATGAGCTTCCTGCTCCGCTTCCAGCTCTTGATGAAGCTCGCCCAAGCTAGGCGCCCGATGGTGATGCGGATCACCCATCAACGGGGATCCAGAGAGCGGCTGTGGGCTCGCAGTTGAAAGGCCGGATTGTTCGTTTACCATCTCACCTGGAGAAGGCATAGCGGGATCGTTGAGCTGCAAATTCATGAGGACGGTGGAGCGTCGTCGGCCAGTATGAGGCGAGGGTTGGTTTCGAGAGATGGAGCTGCTAGACGATCCTGGCAAGCGTTAGGACAAACTCAGTCGACAAAGAAGATGCTGGAGGATCGTACTTCGTGGGTTCTCATGCTGGAGCCCGGCATTCATGGTCGCAGCAGCTTGCAACGATATCGAAGCTGATCGCGGGGACCTTGTCGGCGACTCGCTGCGGGGAACAGCGGTGTTGTCTGGTGGGGAAGCCATAATGCTTTGCTTCAGATACGATGATTCTTCTTCCTTAAGAATATTTGACTCTGTAAAGGCGAGAAGAGAGCGTAATGGCAGTATATGAGAAGAGCTGGTGAATACGTCAGAGCCGAGGGATGTTCGTCAGCGAAGTGATTGGGCGAGTTACGTCGACAGCTTGATGTGGAGGGGTTGTGGATATAGTACTGTAAGTAAACAGGTACTTTGGCGGTTGGATAGATGATATGTAAGTAGGTGTGACAAACAATCTATGCGCGTATTCTCAGGTGGTATAAGTTGAAATAGGAATTAAGGTTATTTGATAGGATGCTAATACTAGACTAGGGAACTAGCAAGGAGAATTGATTCAGGGCCGAGGTCCATCGTGATCACCAAAACCAAAGGGCATGAGCAAGTATGCGGCGGAGTTGCTGACGGTGGCCTGCTTGTGTACTGATCACGACCCCTCCAAGCCCAGCTCTGGCCTAGGTTGCAGTGGTCACAGGGCACGTCAGTCGATTGCGGGGGGCTGGGCGACTTCGCTACTGGCTTTTTACAGCGTGCGACACTCCGCTATCGCTCTCCAAGATCTCCGGACCCCGTGCACATGTTCTCAACTTCGTGAAGAACATGGCAGGTTCATGATGTCGACGGTCACGCGGACTCGGTGTTCAGCTTGACAATGTTGCTGATCATGGAATGTTGACACAATTCTTGGTCGAGGCTATCAAGGACCATTATCTATCGCACAACCGCATCACAAACTCGAGTCAAGGTTGAGGAATCGTGATACATGGTTTACCTGAATGACATATGACTCAAGAACCATGATCGCATCCTTGAAGCCATGTTTCTTCCAAACAAGACCCAATATCCATATGTCGCATACTCAGTATCAACTAAAAATCTTCACGATGGCCTCATGAAGAATCACAAGCCGTCGACAACGGTATAAACATGTAACGAACCCTCACCGCTCCTGAGACAAAAGTCAAAGCTCTCGTCCCAACATTGGCGATGGGACGAACATGCTTGCCAGCATGCGCCAGACTCATTGTCATGTTTCAGATCAATTCTGATACCAGCCAGCCTCAATCGGCAGGCCTCAACGCCCAGGGTCTCCCAGGGTCAGTAATACTGAAACATCACGGCGCCGAGGGCGCTGAGAACACGCCATTAAGTTTGACCTGCAGGCCAACCCCTTCAACTGACCCCAAGTAAAGTGCACATTAATTACTGTTGAGTTACATGTGCCGCGCACATGGCGGTGGCTTATGTGGTTGAGCAAACCTTCAAAGAAGAAAGTTTATGTACGTTAAATGAATTAACGGTGGCGGGGAGAGAGGAAAGAGAAAAGCAAGGGTCTTCTACACTATTACCAAGCATTACGAACCCGTGTTTATTGCTTTTGACTGTTTCATCTCGTCTACATAGTACATACGAGTTTAAGGGAAACAAGGACTACGTAACGGATCGTAATCCCAGCTCGAGAAACACATTCATACCAGCCTCTCTCTTATCATGTCTGCGTCCTTTCCAGCATGTAACCCTACTTAGTGGCATGCCTTGCATCGTACTAGTAGAGCCACCGACGATGGTATACCTTGTAACATATGACTGATCTGGTTGACGTGGGGGGGGGGCCTTTCCATATTGACAGCAAAGCTAATTAGCTGTTTGCTTGCTCAAAGTGTAAAACGTACTGGACATCTTCATCTCGCCTTGATCAGCCACGATAGATTCGTAGCCCAATGGACTGGTTTAGCAGTGCAGATCCGCAAGGTATCCTTGGATTTCACAGTCAAGGTGACTTTCCGCGGCATGGTCCTTGTTTTCGCCGTTCGGTTAGTTGGTGCAGCCAGTCTGGCGGTATTATCTGTGCTAAAGCCCTGGCCATCTGGCTAATATCGGCGTCAACTACCGTGGTATCCGGCACTAAATCACCATATCCCTGGACCACTTCATGTTGACTGACCCTGAAGCTGGCAAGCTGGTGAGAAAATTGGATCTGTAAAAGAGCTTTTCTAAACTTATGTTAATCCAGCTCCACATCCACGATCGGTCTCGATCCTGGCTCACATTGGCTGGATGCAGTTGAGACATGGCCTCATGAGGCCGAGGTGGTTTGGCTGACTGGTTACGGGTGCGGCCCGTGGAAAGCAGGGAGAAATGCCATCATATTGGACAGATGGCCATGTCTTACTCGATGCTTGAATGTTCGGGCTAAGAGCTAAGCAGCAATTGGCTCCAAGCTTGCGGAAGAACGACATTTGGACCAGACAATTTCGAGCCTAGTCGAGCCCACTACTGCAGGAACAAGCAAAGCAAAGAATTATGCATCTCCTGTGTTAAGGACCCAAGCTCCTGCATAAAGCTTGGTGGCATCGGTGCCAAAGCGTTAGTGCCTTATGCGATCTTACCGCATTACTAAATAAATCCGGCATCGTATTCTCGATCGATGGCCCCATTTGCCGGGCCTTGGACAACACGACAACTGCGATGACGACCAACTTTGGACCAGCGCTGACAACTTGCCGAGAAAAAGCAATATAGTGAAGTGAGTGGCCACGAGCGGAACCGCATAGCGAAGGGACCCTGTCTTTCATTAGGGAAATCCATGAAAACCTTAGGCTCGCTCGTACAAAGTGTGGTGCACGACAGGTGCTGTGCAACGAAATAGAAGAATCGGTGAGTAAAAGTTCGCTTAATCCTCGATAGCAATGGCCAAGTCAGGAGAGAACCTGCCGCCTTGAAGAAGAGCTGGACTAAGTGTTATGTTTCATGCATATGTTATCTGTTGGCGTTCGTCATTGGGTAACAAGCACAAGCCCAGCCAACAGACTGCACCAACTATTCCTCACGTGCAGGATGGAGCAGCAATCACGGCTAGGACTTCCTGTGCCTAAATCAATTGTGGAATCACTAAACACAGCACTATGATAAGAAGGCATTATCTCCCAAACTTATGACGAGACTCCCCGAAGTACGGGATATATGTTGTAAGATTATAATCTTGAAAGCACTATAGAGTTTAGTAAAAGTTATGGCATATAAGAGGTATGCCTCTACTCTAAAATTTTCTCGAGTCCTAGAAGCTTGGTGAGGCTGTTGAACAACAACGGAACCGCTTGTTTTCAGTGGTTTGCTGTTTGCCCCCAGGTCCGAAACAATAGCCATGCTCTGGTTTTCGGGTTTTCAGCTGGGCGAGGCTTGTAAGCGATTTGGCCCCTTGTATTTCCAGGGTATTGACGAGCCTAGGGAGAAGGATGGTTTTCGGGCGTTTTGGCTTAGAGGAACCGCTCCCGTCTCCTGTCATTGTGAGACACTGGTCTGGCAGCGATAAAGCGCGGGCCACAAATCTGGAACGGCCGGTATGGGAAATATTTTACTTCTTTGGCTTGCTGGACATGATGGTGTGCTATTCTTCTTGTGAATGCTTCTCTTTTGTCAGAGTTAAAGTCGTCAACTGACATGGGAGATAATTAATGAGATCGGCGCATCAAATGTATCGTGATCAGCTGAGCGGACAGAGTCACCGTTTCTACCAGAATCTCCGAAAGGTGCGCGGGGACTGCGTCACGGCGTCATGTTCTGCTATTGGCTACAAATAGCAAACAGCAAGGATTGCCAAACTGAGAACGAGGGTTTTAACAAGGGGAATTCACCCGTAGGGTACCAGGGTTAAGAAACGATGCTGGGCTGTCAGAGTTTGAGAAACTCTCGCCCAACCCTGCTCATCGTGGTAAGGTAGTCGCACTAGGAGCGGCTTCTTGGATTCTGGCCCGGATGGAGCCTTGGAAACCCCAAGTTGGCAAGGTTGAAGACAGCCTGAGCTTAACCGTGCGTTTTTGAAGAGAACGCGTGCCTCATTTGGAGAGAAAACAAAGTTTGTCTATCCCACATTGTTCGTATGTATACCGTGCGTTTAAAAAACCGTTAACTAATGAGATAAATTGATCGAGCCTGCGGGTCTGGAGTAGGATCGTGTCGCAGCGACTTAAGTCGCGTTGGCGTCTTTCAGCCAATAAGCACGTCGTTCAAAGGTATCCCACCCACTTCTTTCGTCGATGTTGCGTGTATTGGAGTCTTTTTTGAGTAACTCACGTATGAGCGCCGTCATCCCCGTTGAGCTTTCGCACATAAATGCCCGCAGCGCAACGGCTTACCCGTCAAATGGGGCCTGAGCACCGAGTCTCACAACTGCAGATTATTTTTTTCTATTGTGTGCGTCCCGCGCTCTTGGGCCCTCTGAGCGTCGGCAACCGCGGTGATGATCGACGAAGGAGGGCGACATTGATGCTTTGTTGGCTTACTTTAACCATATTGTACCGTATCACACATCCAGCCCAATCGCTGAACTCGGAAGGGTATCCGTCCCCTCGTTGGAAATGGCTGACTGTCTGAGGAGCGATTCCTGGGCTGCCAAACTTCTCCACCAACGTACTAGCGGTTGAATCCCTGGCAGCCGTTTTGTAGGCCGACAAGGGGCACCCTGACCCCTGTCTCCTGTTGTGTCCTCTTCCTTTTCCTCGTCCTCTCGCTATGCGGTCTTTGTCCCTGTTCCTTCTCAAGAACGGTTCCACTGTTCAAGCCCCATGCTCCGGTCACGTCGCTCACTTCCATGTTCTCTGTATGGGCGGCTGTGGGCTCTTCTGTTTGGTACCTGCAGCGATGGACCCATCGAATTGCATCGTGCCTTGTTGATTCTGTAACCAGCGAGTGTGCATTTGTTGATGAATCTAGCTAGGCGCTTGCCATATAAGGCATCTTGGGCCAGCAATATATTGCGATATTGATCGAGGGAGGCTTGGGATGTCAAGAGTTGAATGTTTCCCTTTAAGTGCACCAAAATAGGCAAAGTTTCTATCATCCCCGTTAACTTCCCTGGCTTGTTTTGATCTGGCCTCCCCTCCCTTGCATGGCTCTTGTCTTTCGTGCCTGAGGTGGGCTTAGCCTCCGATCCCCATAAGGCAGTCCAGTACCTTCCCCAATACGTGCGACTACTACCACACACCATCTCGGCCCCAGAGAAGGTAAGGTAGGTACTTGCTACCCATCTCATTACACTTGCCTTTAGGTTGGCTTACAAGTTCCTCCCACCCCCTCCCATTCTACGGTCGTTTCCTCTTTTTTTTTCTTTCTTTTTTTACAACCTTTAAACGTCTTTGTTGTTCTGTTCTGTTTTGTTCTGTATACGCGCCTCTCTCCCTGGCATATCCCTCGCTCTTTACTATACAGTCTCACGAAAAGGCTTCACCTTCTCTGACCCGAGTCGCTCTCTCTAACAGTCCATCGTCGTTGTCTACTATACTTTCGCCACCACCAAACTGCTCCGACTACTTTTACTTTCCGTTCTGGGTAACGAGTCGTTATTGGGCCTCTATGAATTGATACCTACGCCATTTCGCAACGGGACTTTTTGATATTGGGTTGCGATCTGCTGCATCCAAGACGGGAACCCGCATTTTATACACCTACTCTAACCTCGGTCTGGGTTACACACTTCGAGCACACGACTATATGCCGCGCAGCTCTTAAACGAGGCCTTATCCTAGGATTACTGTCATACAAACGAATCCGAGCTACTGCGTGCATTTGAACAGCATAGTAATCTACCTATGCTACTCTTCTCTGCGCAACATACACAACATACGTTTTCTAAAACGACACCTACTATCTGCCTGACTCTGATACATCGTCGCCCTACTAACCTCGTCGCATTGAGGCGCCCTCTTCGACCTCGCAGTCATGTCTTATAGAGACTCCGTCATGTCCCACAGCGGTACTTTGGAAGCGCTTCAAAGCCATCATGCGCCATCACGAAGAACTCGCCCACCGGACATCGATACAATGGCATCAGAAGAGAACCGTGTGCCTCTAAAATCTGAAAAGGCAAGCAGGCGAGAATCGAGACTAGGACTGAGGAGTTTATTCGGCCGATCCAAAACGCCCAAGGAACTGGCCATTCCAGAGACGCCCACATCATTCGGAAGCCGTATATCTCTCGTCGACGCTTCCTACTTTCAAGCTCAACCCGATGCTCCGTTTAATGATACACCCTCGTCACCCCGTAGCCCGCGCCCTTTGTCTACCATGTTCGAAAACCAGCTAAGTCCACCAGCCCATACACGCTCTGTTGGCGCAGTTAGAATCCAAGGGCCAGTAAAGCCGGCGCGAGGGCCACTTTCAACATGGCACCCTCCTCCCCTGTTCAAGGCATTTCCTCAAGCCATTAAACACATGACACTGCCCGCTACATCACTGGCACCTGAAATCATTTTGCGCATGCATGAGCGGAGAGCCAGTACAACACGCGACGATACTACCGAGGCGTTGGATGGTGAAGTTGGTCTCAGCGAAAAGGCAAAGGTCAAGAAGAAGCACCGTCGCAACACATCCGGACCTGCCCTCAAGTTTGAATGGACAAACAAGATCTATGTCCTTGTAACATCAGGATATCTGCTGCAATACGCATCGGAAGGCCCCTTTGATCGGCTGCCCGAAAGGATATTGCATCTCGGCAAAGACTCTGCAGCCTTTGCTAGCGATGTAATTCCTGGTCGTCACTGGGTGATCCAGGTCTCGTCAGCTACCGAGTCTGATGGGACACCGGCATCTGACTCACGGTCCCTCTTTTCGCGTTGGAATTTCCGGGCCACGGAACGGCGTCATGCCTCAAACTTCCTCATGGTGTTTGAGACTGCCGAGGATATGGAAGGCTGGATCGCAACGCTACGCCGCGAAATAGAGAGTCTGGGAGGGAAGAAGACGCTCACCGAGACAGGCAAACCGAAGGCCGAGGACGAAGTTACACCCTTGCGGGAAAAGCCGAGCCAAAGAACGTTGGTAGTGAGAGATCCGGATCGATTATCGCGCGTATTGAGCCAAAGCTCCCAGAGCCCCCAGAGCCCTCAAAGCCCGCAAAGCTTTCAGAGCCCCCCGAATTTGCAATGGCAAAGACATGGCGATAACAACCGTTCGACCACGACCGTTACGGAACCTGAGCCCCCTGTCGATCAGGCTTTGGATGATATTTCAACGACCAACAGCTTTGTATCGCAAGACGGCAGGCAGCTGGATAATTTGCGAGACAGCTCGAACCGCCTATCATTCATATCATCTGGTCAGCGAACAGTTGTGACATCGGCCGGATCCTCCCCTGAATCGTCACCAACCGTTGATACGTTCCCGGCGTCTATAGAACACAAATCATCGCTGGAGGAGGCATCTGTCACACCAGAGCCAAAGCCGAGACCTAACGCTGCAGCTATTCTGGATCGAAGACAGTCGATGCAAATTCTCAGCCCTTTTGTCGAACTCCAAGGTGGACCAGTGAACCTGCGACCACAGTCCAGCTATGGGTCAGGCACAGCTCAGGATACGAAAGCGCCCACACCCAATTTCAGCGTACCAAATTCGTCAAACCGAAGGTTTTCATATGCGAGGAACATGGCCCAGGAATTTGGCATGGCAGCTCCAGGGGCATGGGAGGTGCGATCGTTGGGCCGCAGAGCACCACCTACAACCTTGCCAATTGCACGACCTCTGTCCATGGTGGCTGACCAACCGTCGCCAATGGAAGAGATTCACGAACGACCAGTAACCCGCCATGGGGACGAGACCCAACCAACCATACCAATGGAGGATGATTTCATGTCACTGCCGCGTATCCCTAATTCTTACGATATGCCATCGCGAGGGTCGAGTCTGGTGCCGATAGATGAACCTATTATTGAGGTCAACCATCCAAGCAATTCGCGCCGACTTTCAGATATGCGTCAATGGCGTAAATCAGAGACCCCAAGTGCTTCTTCACGCAACTTGACGGGTTCGACGCGGCCAAGTCTTGAACACAGGTCGCGTTCACGGTCATCCCTCGGAGACGAGACAGCCCGTCGCCGTGCTTCTTTGGATGTTTACAATGATGGGCGAAGCGACAGCATGTCAGCTAAGGTGCGATCACAGAGGCGGGCGAGCGTGCAGTCTGTCATGTCGGACCGCGCGTCTCAGTACAGCGCTTCGACTGACCTCCCTCCTCCCATGACACCAGAGTCCCTACCTCTGCCTGCACCACCACCTACAGTACCTCTTCCTCCCATCCCTTCATCCGCTAGTAATCCTCATTTGAGGCCTGAAACAAGTGGAAAAAACTTGTTTAACAGGCGAAGCATGCCACAATTGAGCGAAGGGCCTCCCCCAGCGCCGCCGCCAACATGTGCGCTGCCGCCCATACCATCTAAGCTACAAGTCAAAGCGTAAGACCTTTGATTGTTCTGACATATACCCTTTTCTTATTTTTTATGACTATGACGGAGCGTCTGATGCGAATTTTCTTTTTATATCGAAACGGTACTAAGTACCGTATTTGGAATACCACTGCTTTGGTTTCTTTTGTTTTGTAACGAAAAAGGTGTTTCTTATTATACTTGTACTATAAAAATAAAGCGGTCGGACTGGGAAGGGGCATATCCGGTTATGCGGCCACGGCTTTGGATGATATCCATGTATAGGTGTACCAAGGTAACGGAATGTTCTGGCTTTATGCCCAAGAGCGGAGATAGATGAATATATCTGACCAGTGAGGCAGATTAAGTCTAGTACTTGTTCATGTCAAAGACTTACACGCGATATTGGTGGGTAATGAGATGCTGTGAAATATAAAGGCTCGGCTTAGAGCAGTCGGCGTCGGCGACAACGTTGCATTGCATGCCTCCCCAAGAGGCCAGTTAGATGAAAGAGCCATTATGCGAGGGTAAACTCCTCGGTCTCGACTATATCCTATCTATGTTCCTTGGGCAACAGACTCCTAGGTCATCTAGTCTGACTTGCGTTCACAAGATTGAGTCTTTGCTTGAATAGGTAAGTTTGGTCGTGAATATATTGTGACCTTGCTTTAACTACAAACTAAGGACAGGCCCTTGCGATGCAGTCTTATGGTGATATTGCTTCTTATTCTGTACACAAGCACTCCTAAAGCCACCTCGTCGCCCTTAAACTTGTTGTGCATCAACTTAGTCTATGCGGCAAGTATATCATGAGAATGAGACTGAATGTAGGTGACCACGTCTAAACAACGTCACTGATTAGACGACATTCGAAGTTACCAGGCCTAATGAGGACAATACTGCCACAGATAGCATTCTCAGAATAATATAGGATTCTCGGACTTCTTTATCACTTTCCTAATAACCCAAAATACTCTTGCAGTAGAACATAGGCTGCATTCGTGAGCCCAGATCAGCTCTGTTGGGCGTGTGGTCTATACACTCGTCTAGATTTATTCGACACGAATCTTGAGAGAACATTGATTACTTATGCTTGCGAAAGACGCAACCGAGAGCCTTGGAAGGGTTTGCAACTTTGCTGCAGAAGTTGAAGTGACGACAACTTGCCCATACCCTGCTTAGGTATTTGATGTTGCAGATTGAAGAGCACCTACTGTAACTGCATCTAACCCCGAGCTTGGACCGAGTTGAATCCTACCAATGCCTGTCATTTAAGGCTATGTATTATATTGCTTAGACTAATCTTGTTCTAGCGCTTAGCAAGTGTAGTATCCTCTACATCTTCAGTGTTGGAAAGTCAATGATAAGGATATATATCAGAGTGATCAGCGTAATATCTTGCTATACGAACGAATCCATGAAGGCAGTCTTTAGTGGGAGAAATAGGACTTCGGACGCAGACTTAATAAGGACTCTTATTAAATTTATGCCTAGTTAATTAGTCTTAAAATAAAATAATAATAATATTATTATAGTAATTTAGGAAAAGTTATGTTAATCATAAGAATATTACTTTGAATTTGTTCTAGTTATCTTTTACTAAAATTAACTACTATAAATTAATCATGAATGAGATGTTACAGTAGAGGTAAAGTCTCGTGTCTTGACCTGTCGTAACCAATGAATGGATGCATTCAACGCATAGCGACCCAACGACTGCCACCAGCTCGTTGCCTCGTGCGTTGCCGCCTCAATCATGTTTATAACCGATCTCCGGCCTACTAGAAATCTGAATAGCTGGAAATTGCAATAGGCTGACTGACGAGGCATACCGGGATGCCTGAGGCGATCCCCTCATCCGGTACATCTGCAGGTATACACAATCCAGCCTGAACAAGGTCGTCTTGAGAATTTTCGTACATCCTACCACATCATCTCTCACGATATAAACAACCGATCCTATAGTAGCAAGCCTTTATCTGAACATTCTTGCATCTGAGCAACACTATGTGTTATTACGAGCAGATTCGTTGGGCATGCGGCTACTGGAGATGGGGCCAATTTCGGCAGCAGTGCAGTGAGTACAAAAAGAATGAGCAGTGTACACTAAAGCTTGTCTATGAAACCAAGACGGAGGGCGATGTATGTAAGCTCTGCCACGATACTGAGAAGAAACAGCGCCAGTATGAGAAGATGTACCGTGATGTCCAGCGCTGGCAACGGGAGGGTAGCCGAAATGCAACCATTGAGCAGACATGCGGCGAGATGCAAGTTATGCTTGGCGTTATCCGTCGTATGAGAGAGGAACACTACCACAGGCTACAATCCCTCGGCCAATACTTCGACTCAGACTCCAAGTCGAAAATGAAGCCAACTCCAACCCAACCAGCCAGTTCGAGTATTGCTTCGGGCTCAATGCAGACAGTCGTCCAGGTTCCTCACAACATGGAAGACGCACTAAGAAGGAACAGTATAGAGGGGATTGCAGCGTTCCTGGACGACTGGTTTGACCAAGCTTCAAGCGGAGATTACGTCTGGATAAGGGAGTTGAGAGACGTTGGCTACACAAACCTCGAGCTGGCTCAGCTTCTCCACCAAAGGGCTTGCGACTCACCTTGGATCTATTTCGAGCCAACTACTACCATCGTTGACCCAATCAAGCTTAACCAGCATCTTCCAGGCTGTGCTCACCACATGCCCACGCCTGACTCTTACGATGCCTTACAACCACGGCCGGAACTCAACACTGACTTGGAAGTCTTGAGAGTAGTCGAAGAGGGTTGTGGGCTAGGCGGGATATCTCCATCTTCGAGGAATGCAGACTCCTGGAACGGTACTGTCGAGTTCCAACACGATAACTCTAAAGCCTTGATTCGCTATGGCGCACCCGAGAGTTTTACGGACCCTTTGCTCGATTTGTCAAGCCGACTTGGAGTAATAGCCAGATCATTCAAAAGCGCTATCGTTGCGGTACAGGTTGCTGGCCTGTGTTGTCATTCTTTCACGGTACTGAGTGTCACTTCCCGTCCGAGTACGCTGTACTTGTCACGAATTAGGTTTGAGACGATACATATCTTTATCTCCCGATTGCAAGACCTCCCAAACCCAAACATAACCTTCTGGACCCTTCAAGCATTAAAAATTTACGGAGAGTTGCACAGATCCTCGCAGGAGGTTATCAGTGGTGTCATCAGCCCGGAGAGCTTACCCAGGTACCGCAGTCCAGCTGAAACTCTTCACATGGCGTCCCTAGCTCTCCAGTTCCTGTGTCTTGGGTTTCTCTCCTACGTCCAAGGCCATATTGGCAAGCTGCACCCGTTCTTTCTTGATACAGCACTCGAGAAAATCACACTTCTTGGCACACGAGCCTCACCATCAGCACCTGGTCCTTACCTATCGGCCCGTTCTGTCGAGCTGGCTTGTCTCTCGAGTATGTGCCAGGGCCCAGTCATCGCTTTCCAACAGGACATGGGCAAAAAGACGAGGGAAAACAATCAAAGAGGTCAACTTTGAGACTGGGAATTACAAGACATTGACATTCCTGGAGTTTTATTGGGGAGTCAGAGTCAGCTTCTGCACAGGAGTGGCCCAGCGTGTTCTGTTGAGACAGTTGGTGGCAGACCTGCTTCCTGCATTTGCTGATTGTAACCAAGACCCTACTTTGAAAGATCATTGGGAAAGTCTGACATTACAACATGACGTCTTTGGCCAATTCGGGAGCCAAGAAGTCTTATCAGCTTGGCTTACGAGTTTGCCTCGCGACCACAGGCACTTCATACTCAATCTAATCCAGCAAATTCTCGAAACTCTCAAATGCACGGGCCTGAGTCCAGATGCTCGACACTTTTCAGTGGCATGGCCACAAAGCGGTTTATCAACCGGTGTTTGCATGTCCCCGTAACAAGAGGGCAAACAGATGGATCCCAATGTTGGCGGATTCGGCTGATTGTGCAACCTTTGCATATATATCCAACACGTGCCTCGAGGCAACAAAACTGACATGCCGTGGTCCCAATCCTGAATGGGAGGGCCAAGTACACATGCTAGAAACTGCAGTCTGTTGTGCGGAAGGACCTGGTTTATGGACTTTGTGCCCCGAACAAACCTATTTCTTCCAGAAAGTAGACAACACCCTTTTTTTGGGTCAGGGCTCAGAGGGAAGGTAACATAGGAAAGCCACCTCTAGGTATTTCCCTCGTGAGGGAGATTGCTATACGCTCAGTTCCCCGGGATGTTATACAACGGATACTTGTCGCAGAAGAACGACGGAGGCGACGGTGCTTGCGGGAGAAGAACGTTGCATGGATCACTGCTAAGCAAGTCACAGTGCTTGATGAAGCGATGAGTCGAAGTTCATAAGTCCAACCATCCAGGGCCGTGTCTTTCTTTGTCTTTCTTTAACACATCGAGAAAAGCCGTTGAACAACTCCCGAGGTCATGCCTAGCCCTTCAACTATACATAACAGGATTTCTAGACTATCCTCGGGACGACAAAAAACATCAGACGGAATATCAATTAGCCTGTCGATTTATTTATATCACAAAGTCAACTACCTTATACTATAGCAATTACGATATAGAAATACCAAATACTAGAGTAGGCTTTAGTAAAACTTAGGTTATACATACTTTATATATAACATATTTTTCTTTAATTTTATAGTAATTAACTAAAGTACTCAAGGTAGAATCCCGTGTCTGATGTTTTGTGTCGCTCTAGATGATGAACCTCGAATTACCTAGGTACACATTAAGCTCTCCCCACTTTTTGGGCCGGGCCGTTGCGGGCTGCAGCAGTCACATGTTGGGATGAAAGATGGGTATAGAGTAGAATATCAGTGGAAGAAGGACTAGAAATTATAGACGGCACGGACGGAGTTGTCTTCCTTTGGATCAATTGATTTCCGTACGTTTTGATGATTCGCGTTTCGGTAAAATTACACTTGAACGCGTGCAGGGCATTGACGTTCAATTAGAAAAAAGAACGTGGCTGGGGGACGTGCAGCTCGGCTTTAATGGATGTCACTTGCGTCGCACGCCCCGTCTACCAACACAACAACCTCATTAACTACTTTTCAACCCTAAACTCAATTAATTCTTCAACAATAATTCTGACAAACTATAATTCTCCGCTTCAAATATCTATTGCCATGCAGTCTAGGCACAGAAGATAAATCCAGCATCTGCAGACCACCACACCGATACTCAACACTACGAGGCAATATGCCCGCCCTTCCTCCATCAGTGACGATACCCTCGCGGCATCTCCTCTCTGTCCGCCAAAACGACGACTCAAGCACATCCTTCACCGCTGTCCCAACAGCCTACAAGAACGTCGATGACTCCCTCGCTCCCGGCGTCGTCGCCGGCATCGTCCTCGGCTCCGTAGCCGGTTTCCTCCTCATCCTCTACCTCATCTACATGCTCCTCCACCGCGGTCCCGTCGTTGCAAATGTCGATGGCGCCTCTACCGTCGTATCCGGCGCTCCCATGAGCAGTGTCACAGGTGATACCTCGACGTACCTGAGTTTCCGAAGCAGAAGGGATCGAAGAACCCACCACCGATCACGGAGCAGGGCTACATCAAAGTCAAAGAGAACCAGATCCCGTGCGACGACGGATCAATCGAGGGATAGAAGCCGCAGAAGATCATCGCCCTTGGTTGGTGACAGCCGCGGCTCACGCGTTATCGTCGACCCGCCTGCTCCGCGTTACGCCCAAGAGTCAACCATATCATCGGACAACGAGATCGTTGTCGAGGAGGAGCACAGCGTCTCTCCCCCTCGACGCTCGCGACGACAGAGTGAGGATCGATACCGTCGAGAGCCGCTGATGGGGGATCGCTACGGACCGAGGGATTACTCGCCGAGGGACTATTCGCCCAGGAGGGATAGCAGAAGATACAGCCGAGGTCGATAAACGAGGAGGATATAACGACGACGAATTTTGCGTATTTAATTCTTTTATGTTTTCCTTATAATTACGACTTTACGAAACGGTAGCGGACGTTGGATGCATATATATTGGATGGCGGATATCATGGGATAAGAAGAGAGTTTTGACACGACATCAAGAATGAGTAATATGCAAAAAGACAGAAAGATAGCAGAGGGCAGAATGAGCATGAAGTCTTTCGAATCAAGGCCTTGTCATTTCGATAGATACCCAGATAGTCTCGCCATGAAAAACTACCTTTATATAGATAAAAAGTTGGTACCATTCAAACCAGTCCCTTGACTTCCACCTCTTCCTCCACGCTGCAACATGCCTGTTTCATGATATCTCCCCATCTTTTCCAGTTGCTTTCGTTGCTCGCCGTGATATAGTTGATAAGATCATCCTCTTCTCTTTGTTTTCTCCGATACTCAGCTTGTACTTTTCTCCCTTCACTAATAACAAGAGAAGGCATGGTCTTCGCCTTCTGATGCACCAAATCAGAACATAAATGCCAAACAAGTACCACCCATTTCACTGAGCAGACTCGCGTCTGCAGGTAAGCAAGCCATCGCGCCGGCAATAAAGACACAAATAGATTCGACAAACCCTCTTTTACATGTTCATGCCACCGTCTGGATTACCTCCTCCATTTGCTCCTTGAGGGCCGCCAAAGAAGAACGTGTCAAAGGGATTCATCTGCGGCGTTTCACCAAAGTCGTGATGGAGACCTTCCCAGTTCATACTGAGCCCCATGTCAAGTTGCGACTGGTCCATACCGTTAAAGTCTCCGTTCGAAGTCGCGCCAAGGTTCTGGAGGAACTCCATTGTCTGCGCATCTGGATAGTCTTGGCCGTTGAACTGCTGTTGCTGTCCACCATAGGATCCTCCACTGGTGGATGGCTGAGACGTTACGCGGCGAGGAATAGGTGAGGGAACCATGCCTGATTCTATAGGCGAGCCTTCTTGTTTGAGACCAGAGTCCGAAGGGCTCGGGCCACCTCGACTTCGCGACTTCATCAAGTATCCCTCGGCTGAGCGTGCCATTGGAGGCGACGGCTGTGCGCTCGCCTCGCCAGCAACAGACAAAGTAGGAGAAGAAAGGGAGTCAGACAGAGATAAATCCAATGGATAGGCCTGATCCGAGCCCGGATTGCGGTGGCGGGCCTGGGCCGACCCCTTGGATGAGTCGGGCGGTGTGTTCCAGGCTGAACGTTGTCTTCGGGCCGTCGGGGCACCGAAACCGCCTGTTGAGGAGGCCATCTTAATGGTGGCCTTTGCCGTCCGATCAAAAGCATCTCGGCACGTCTCGGCGGGCGGGCACTTGTCGATCATATCTGTGAGAACCGATTTGGCGGCAAGAATAGTAAAGTCCACTTCATCCATGCTCTAGATCCACTATTAGTATATTTCTCCGAGGACTATGAGTTCGCCAATAAAACTCACCAGGCGGCTTCGTACGATCGGCGAATGCCATATGGCATAAAGGTACGAGATTCCTGCCATGAACAGGTGATGGGTGGAAAGATAGGTGTAACTGACGAGCCCGCTGAGGTGCAGCTGGCGGTATATTCGCAGAATCTTTTGGCCAGCTTCGGCGACTTTAAGGTAGATTCGGTCCTCATCTTCGCGAAGCTCTGCTTGAAACGCTGTTGGGCTGTTGACCTCGTTGGATGTATTATACTCGCCCTCAAACATGGCGGGAACGCTGAGGCTCTGGCGATAGAGCATGATGATGGCCTGCCAGTAGTTGAGCTCAAGGAACTCCGTCGAGAACATAACACCAGTCTCCTGCCTCGACGGTGCCGATGTCTTCCATTGATATAGTCGTCGATCGATGTCTATTCGCCACGACCGGAACGAATCAAATTGCACGAGGAAGGGTGACGGCAGGTGGATGTGCATATCGGGATACTTTCCCTGCACGCCAGCCTTGGCGATCTGGGCTTGGTTATACTGCAGCACCTGAAGAATCTCAGATTGCAGCAGCCGCAGGCGGAAGTAATGATGCGCCACATGCTTGTAGCTGGGCTGTATCTGATCTGATGGTGGATCCAGGAGCCCAGTCGGCGTAATATAGTCGTCGTCCAACAACGAGGGGAATTCGGTTGTGATGACCTGATCGCTGACGCCAAATGGTCTTCCAACGCATGTACTCACCAGACGATCCAGAGAATACGTGCACCACCACAAACGTCGTCTCATGTCTCGAATCCATAACTTTCTTCCACGTCCCTGAGCTCCATTCTCCCGCGAGCCAGCACCATCGGCCTGTTCAGGTTCATTAGATCCAGCATCCATATCTCTATCATCTTCATAATGTAGGCCGAGATCGACTGCGAGTCGCACAGCAACACCAATAATGTACCTGGTCCGTGTCAGTCAGGTGAGCTTCATACACACCACATACGATCGATCAGCACATACCAAAGACCGGGGGGGACAGGGCGAAGAAGAGCAAAATTGGCGAGAAGAAGTACGGCTTGTAAAACTTCCAAACCTCCTCCGCTGTTACTCAAACACGATTCTAGGTGCACGATAGCACTCGCATGATATTCTTCAGGCTCGCACCGACTCTTGTTCTCCATACCAGCATCACCCGATTCGGTTTTTACAGGCTCGCCTACAATGACACCGCAGCCGATTGCGAAAACCATATTCAGCAAATACAGCTCCCGAGAGCCACGAGCCGGGTCTTGAGTGGCATATACACGCTCGAATGTCTGCATGAATTCGCCTCTATGCAAAATGGGAATTTGAGGATTTGAGTGTTCGAAATACAGTCTCGCGAGCCGCATACCTACCTCCTTGCTGGGAAAGGAAGCAGGTTTGATAGAGGGCCTGGTATGAAGACCAAAGAACGAGTCGCGCAGCGAAGCCCCATTGCCACTGGGTTGCCGAGCTCTTGAATCGGGGCCTGGCTGTCCAGAGGCGGAGTACTGAACTGCAGCATACACGACCCGAGCGAACGAGACACCGGATGCAGACGCCAAAGACCGGGGTTTCGAGGGGCTCACAATGTTGAGGAAGCCCGATTGACCCGACTTTTTCTTGAGCGATTCGACCGCCTGACTTTGAGGTCTACTTACGCCGCGATCGCCGGCTTCTGATTGCCCCGAATAGCCCGTTTCGGTGGTTGAATTGATACTAGCGGTGTCGGTACCTATCCGAGAACATATTTCGAGGTTTTCGGCGGGGGGGAAAGTGATATTGTTGGCGTTGAGCAGGTTCTCGAGCTGCTCAACTCGAGTCTCGAGGTAAAAGACATAACTGTGCGCCAGGTCAGCATTCATTCACTCGTCATTCCGCAACTTCGTGGCGCGCGGCCTTGAGTCTGTCTATAGCGCGATGACAATCGCGATAAGACATTCCGGGGTTGTCGCGCGCTACCATTTCTTTTATCGTACCTGCGTGGGATTTCCTTCTTTGTGATGGGATCGTAACCAACACAAGCAACTCCTGCCTTGGCGCAACTCGCGCAACTTGGAAGCTTCTGATCGCAACGATTCTTGCGTAGGCGACAACGGTTACAGGCACTGACGTTACGGAAGTTACTGCTCTGGCCAGCCTTGACCGTTACCGCGGGAGAAGCAGTGGTGGAGGATGAGGCGCCGTCAGCTTGAAGTCGGTCACGTTCACGATCCTGAGGGCTCGGCTGGCCGTTGCGCGGCGATCCATCGTCAAAAGAGTTCTGTCGCTGTCGCTTGGCGGGTTGCGAGCTCGGAGATGTAGGGCCACGCGCAGGCATTGTAACGGCCCGGCGGGCAACCGAGGACGGAGCCGATGGCTTTGCGACGGAGTCGGAATGGGAATAGCGAGGGCGGAGCGGACACAAATCAGTCGGAGATGCGATGCTGAGACGTTTGGAGAATGGATGATGGAGAGTGGAGGATGGGGCTTGAGCTCAAGCTTAGGCGGGACGGAGACGGGGCGGAAGGCGGAACGGTAGATTGAGTAATCCGGCCGGAACTAACAATTGAACGGATGAGAGGTAAGCACCGACTGCACGGGAGAGACAAGATGAGATAGGTAGGACGGGATGGGACAAAAACGAAAGGGCAATTGAAAGGATAAGGCGGGAAACCATCAGCGAGCCGAGGTAGCCGCTAGACAAGGCGTTAAGCGTGCACTATCGCATCGGATAAATTTGAGGTAAATGGGAATTGGATATGATAAGGATGAGTAGAAAAGGTACAAGGATGGATCGACAGATTGGTCAAGCATCAAGCATCAAGCATCAAGCATCAATCAACAAGCATCAATCAACAAGCAACAACGCAACAACGCAACAACGCAACTTGCTTGCTTGCTCTGAACTGTCTGTCGGTCTACTAGTGCAGCATCCAACTCATCTGTACTCCGTATTGTAAACGTACCGCAATAGGCCAGTGGCTTCTGCGGGGATTAACTAAAGAATCGTGGAGCTTGGGTTACGCGACCCATGACCCCAAGAACAATGGCTTTGAAGCAGCGCGATGGGCGGGCTAGTTTTGGCGACTAAGCGAGTAGTCCCTGAATGGCTGGGGTACCTTCAAATTGTACAATTCTCAGTATTAAAGAAGACATATGCCTCGGGATTTGGTTCGAATGAGTGAGCAGGTGGAGGTGACGGTGGTTGATGGCCGCGTCTGAGTTTGAGTCTTTCTGAGATGGTGGCAATCCCCATGGGAGCTTTGTCACGTTTGTTTCACGGAGAATGGAGACAAACAAGGGTCCAAAGGCTGCCAACCATCTAGAGGTCAAGACCAAGCAAGTCAGTGACAAACCAAGGCAAAAGTAAGCAGTTGATGCCTTGCTGAGGGAAAATTTCAACATGAATTGTGACAAAAAAGACAGGGATAAACGATGATGATTCCAGGACTGCAGAGAAGTCTAGAGTAAGACAAGGCAGCGAGACACGGTTGAATGTCTAATGTCTACCCAGATACTCCGTACCTCCAGTTAGAGCCTGAAACGAGCAGCAACGGAGTAAAAAAGAGTCGATTAGTACTACATTGGCTCGATTTGCAATATCAAAAGAAAGAAAGAAAAGACCCTCTTTTAGTCCCGATTCCCAAAAAGAAGTGCAAGTTCTGTCATTATCCAGACAAGGGTCCTTCCAGATCCCAGCTTGGAGTGCCGAAGCGAGCGAGTGGGGGAGAAGATAAAAAATCCAGAACAGAGAGCCCCAAATTTTTCGATTCAAGGGTGATGAATTGAGTCCAGGTATTGGCTGAATTTATTCCTCAAGCTGGGATATTCAGTCCAGTATCAAGTAACTGATGGCTTTGGGAATGCCAACTGTCTTCTGCAGAAAGCCACGAGAACAGCTGCCTCGACTTGAGATGGCTACCATAGGTAAACTATATAGGAAATACTTCTCTTGGCCTACATTAGGTTGCCTTGTCGATCATTCCTTGACGATGCTGCAGACTAGAGTTGCAAGTTTATTATCCTTATTGCCATGAATGGACGAACAATCTTGTTAACTTTCCTCTCGTTTCTTTCCTTTTTCTTCTTCCCCGCCCCAGAAAAGAACTGGAGTCCTTTGTTTTCATATCCGACACCGTCCGGCTATTCTACCGGTCCCCTTGTCATATTCCCTCTCAGCCTTCGCCGCCAAATGCCCCTTTGGGGAAATAGGCAGCCAGGCTTGTGAGTGGGCATTGGTCCATGACTCCATTGGAGCTGGAGACATGACAGCACGGCACAGCATCACCAAATATCCATGCATGAATATTTCACGAGGCGTATTCCTTTTGAGGAAGAAGCAAACAAGAACTGTAGAAAAGAAAGAAGAAGCAAGTCGTATAGCATCGTACATCAAGGTACACTACATGAATATCGCTCACTGCATCATTGATCCGATGATGCACCCTCCACGATAGTCCACTCACAACATACACAACCGCTATATCCAATATCTTTCCTCGCTGGCCCGGCTCCGTCTACCTGGACCTGGTTATGTATGTGCCTTCTCGACCGGATCGGATGCGCAGCCCGGGCGGTTGGCTGCAGCAGACCACCTCCGATTCCCGAGTTGAGATGCCGGTCGCCGTATTCGTAAACTGCATCCTCTTTTTGTACACGGATAAGGCCAGTAATACAATTCCGAGTTTTTGGTTCACTTTTGTTTACTTCTTGAAGGTCATGTTTTGATCGAACTTGTAACCAAAACACCCGTAGAATGTCTCATCAACACCATCACAAGATAAATCCCCTCCCGCAGACACCGTAACAACTAGCCCCTCTTACTGCCCTTGCTGACTTGAATCATATCTCCCTTTTGTCCG
This sequence comes from Fusarium sp. FL617, assembly GCA_030142105.1. NCBI lineage: Eukaryota > Fungi > Ascomycota > Sordariomycetes > Hypocreales > Nectriaceae > Fusarium > Fusarium sp. FL617. The sequence continues at coordinate 1,067,031 of JAREIL010000012.1, read as the reverse complement.
CCTTGTTCAGAAAAAAAAAAAAGAAAAAAAAAAGGTGTACAGACCTGCCTTACACGCAACAAGGGTCCAGTCTCTCTGTCTTAGCCTCTCCCCACACCACCCAAGCTCATGTTTCTACCAATGCAAGCCCCAAAGATGGAGCCCGCGAATCGACTCGAGAACACGGTAAGTGACTGATTATACTCATACGATTGATTCAAGATAACCTTTGAATGTAATCCATATCTGTAACCCTACGACGATAACAAAGTCCTTTTTTTTTTTTTTTAGCAGACAGATTCACCTCTTACTCCCCTCGCTGGATGATATCAGATCATGGGGTTTTGTTTTCTCTTTTCTTATTCTCTTTTCTTATTCTCTTTTCTTATTCTCTTTTCTTATTCTCTTTTCTTATTCTCTTTTCTTATTCTCTTTTCTTATTCTCTTTTCTTATTCTCTTTTCTTATTCTCTTTTCTTATTCTCTTTTCTCGATGCTTTTTCGCCTACCGACTTGGCGGGTTACAGCAGATCTTATCCTGGCTGACTGATGTTATCCTGCACGGGGTTGATCACGAGACTTGAAACGACTACATGTGTACCTGAGTACCTTGAACCAGCTAAGTGAGACTTGACAGCATCTGAGAATGAATGATATGCATATAGTTTAGTCTCTCCATCGTGGTCCTCTTTTGTTCTTTAGTCACTCATGACATCATCCTCTTGCATGCATATCATGGATCGAAGATCTCCAATTGTTCGAACATGTCACATCCAGATACTCCAGGTGAGTAAATATGTAATGTCTTCTTCAATGATGTACAGTCTTGAAACTACTGCTAATAAACTATCCTTTCGTACACCGCCAGTCTGGCCCCGCGAGGTAGCCAGCACTGCAATCGAAAATCTTGAAAGCTGAAAAACAAACGCTACCGACACCTTCTAGGCCACCCAGATGCTCATGCCCGAACCATCCCCTAAACCTCCTGGGTTGTCTCGACGATTCGGTATGAGCTCGGTACTGTCGGCCGTGTAGCTAAATCCATTAAAAAATTCCCAAACCATCTCGTCCCTCTACTTGTCATTGAATTTGTCATTGAATGAATCAATAGTCTATGTTTCGTGAAAAGAGTTCCCAAAATTCATCCGTCTTCTTTTTCTTGTTGCAAAACGCCTGTTCCATGCCTCGTCGCTGTGTTGGAAAAATGGGGGTATTATTCGACCTGGGCGTGCGAGCCCTTTATACAATCCATCCCTGAATGAAATGACGCCAGATTTTCGTTTCGATTCTTCGCTTTATTCGAAACGTTCAAAACTCCGGGAGAAAAATTCGAGTCGCATGTTGTTGCTTCGTGCTGATTCCCTTAAACACTGTTCTCTTCATCGTAGTCGGTGAAAAGGCCCTCGTCCAAGAGGGGGTCTTCCTCTGGCAGCATAGTCTCCTCCTGGGGGCCGCCCTCTGTGATTTGGGAGCTGAGGTATGCTCCGACAATAGTGATAAGTCCGCTGAACCACCAAGCCAGTCCGGAGTATCCAGTCTGGAGACCCAGAGAGTAAAGCAGTCCAGAAAGTGTTGGGCCCAGGGCACGGCACAAGCTAGCAGTCGAAGCCGCAATGCCGTTGATGGTACCGAGAACCTGCTTGGACGGCGCGGAGTTGGCCAGCAAGATGGCGTTGCTAGGGTAGGCCATGGTGGAGAAGGTACACTTCCAGATGACAAGCAGGTAGATGGCAGGCATCCTCCAGGAGTCAGGAAGAAGTACAAGGTAGGGGGTGACCAAGTAGAGCGCAAAGTACGAAAATGCCAAGATTCGGAAAAGTCGCAGAGAGCCGAGTCGTCGGGTGACCGGAGGGACGATGAGGTAGTTCGAGAGAAGCGAGTACAATCCCTGAACTGACATGATGACACCGATCATCTTAGTCTCGAGGCCGAATCCGTCAGTGAACCTGAAGGGAAGCTCGTGTACGGGATGCTCGGGTCGCTTGGTGCTGAGGAAGACGGGGAAGAGCTGGTCGAAAGTCATGGTGTGGCTATTAAATGTGTTAGACTGAGATAAGTATCGAGCAAACCAAGGAAACTTACAAAGCGAGAATGCCGTAAGAGATGATGTTCATGATGACTGGCTTGGTAAAGGTCTTGGGCTTTCGCTGCACCACGGGTTCCAAGCGGACAGAGGCCAGAGATTGGGTGTCGGCCTGAGGAGAAAGTCGAGGTGAGTTCTCCTGGCTTCGATAAGCGGGCAGGGCCTCATCGTCAGAGTGGGCAGAGCCGGGCCGAGCACTGGTAGAGAGGTACTGAGTGTGCTGCTTTCCATCGAGAAGGGCCTGCTTCTCGGGGGAGCGGCCTCGTCCATTACACTTGGCAACTCCGCCGAACCAGCTGGCAAGATAGTCTCCGAGCTCGCGACCGCGATCCTTCTGGTTCTTCTTCTCGGAGTGGGTTTCATCAAGGAAAAGAAGTCCAATGATGACTCCGATGAAAACAGTGGCGGCACTGAACAGGTTAGGGAGGAGGTAAGGGTATCGGTCCCAGATGGTTCCACGGGCGAAGATCTCGGGGTAGCTGATGCATGGTCGTGCCAAAGCTCCTCCAATCATAGGTCCAACGATAGATCTAAATAGGAAATCCAGTCAGCGAGAACACTCAACAACCACAGAATATGCGAGCTTACCCAATACACCACACCATAGGCATAATAGTATAAGCACGTGCTGTTTGAGCGTTAGCGCGAGTCTTGTCGGATACCCAAATTTAACTTACGTTGTTGTTCCTTGACAGTAACAAGCTCCGCCACAGTGGTCTGAAGAACACCAATGTTGCTGCATTTGTGTTAGTTGAGTTCCTCATCGGTATCTCACTATGACATACCCGTTGAGAAGGCCACCCAGAGCGCGCGCAAACAGAGCCACAGGCAGACTGGGGGCGAAACCGAAAATCAAGACACTCAGAGCAGTTCCCAGCAGACCAAAGAGCAACACGGGCTTTCGGCCAATCTTGTCGCTGAGTCGTCCCCAGAGAACTCCTGTCGAGAATTCGGCCAAGGTGAAGGCAGAAGTGACCATGCCGGCGTAAACTGAAATCTTGCTGGAATCATCGGTAATGTTGAAATCCTGGATCATGTAGTAGATGTAAGGGAAGATGGACATGAAAGCAATCGGCTCGCATATTCTGCAGCAAGCTACTATTTGTTAACCCAATGTTGCGCAAAAGTAATGTAAGCTGAATCTCATACCTAGTACAAACATCTGTTTCGTGGGAAAGGGAGGGAGCTGTCTCTCATTGCGGCCAGTGGCATCGCGGTTGGCCGCGGTGATTTGACGACTTCTCGCCATGTTTGCTGATTGTGATCCTCCCAAAAGCTGCTGTTTCGTTCTGAGGGTAGTCCCTGTTGGATTGTGGTCGGCCTTTGCTGGATACCTCTAATTTATTCGCAAGTATAGTCGATCCGTTTCGAATAGTCTAAGAGCATGAGACAAGTGGCTTCGCTAAGGTGGTCGTCGAGTATAGTGGATTGTTTGTTGTAAGTCAGGTAGGAAGACAAGCTGAAGTGGATTGCTTGTGTGAACAAAGACTTGAGTTGGTTGAGAAGTTGAGAAAGGACACAAGATGAAGAGCGAGGTGGCGGAGGGAGAAGGGAGACTAATTAAAGGGTTATAGAAGGTTCGCAGAAGGAAAAGAGAAGGACCAAGATGGGGTGGATACACTTATAAGAAGGCGGTACTAGGGAGTAATAGTAGTAGTAGTAGCAACACCCCTCGCGCGGGCCAGACTGGGGTACATGTCACAATGATCATCTTGGAGAATTAATTACCTTTTCCCTACCTCTACCTAGACCCGAGCTTGGAACCAGCGGTGACATGAGCGCCAGAGGGCAAATCTCCTGTCCGACACCAAAACCTACCTTTGATGCGGCGAACGGCCACGGCCACGGCTCCAATTCTTGGGCATGACATGGGTAGTGGGGCTTCAGGGCACCATGCTGCAAGAGTGATCCTAGTTGACAGGGCGGACTGGACTTGCAGGGGGAATCGCTCGTCTGGGTTGGGCTGGGTCCCAGGGAGACGGAGACGGAGTGGGAGTACCCAACAAGTACCTCTGCAGGGGTGTCAGTGTCTCTCAGGCTCGCAGGGGCCCATCATGGCCCATAGTCGACGGGGACGTGTCTCGAGCAAACCGCCATGGCATGGACTGACGGTTGGGTTCGAGCTTAATTGTTGGGTGCGCCATTCAGAACCTACGCCAAACGCTAATAGTGCTACCTACTGCACCCCGGTATTTCCGCAGCGGCTAAGGTATGTGCTGTATGTGTGAATGAATGAATGCTCCGTCAAAAGTCGCAGCCCCGGTGGACAGATCACAATCGTTTGAAACTGGCTTATGCGTGCAAAACATCAGCATCCTAAAATACGGCCAGTTGACTTCCATGTTATTGCATTGGCTGCCGGAAACGAGGCTAACCCACACAGCACAGCCGCTGAAAGAGACAGACAACGGGTATAATTAGGAGGCGGTGAACAGCGCGCAACGGCCCCGGGGGCTCGTCACACGGAAATCATCCCCGGTGTCGCCTCAGCCTGGCTGTGGAGCGATAATGTTACTAGGGAAGACCTCCCGGAGGGACCACACCTACTCGGTGACGGGCAAACGTCCATACAATACAATAGATTTGAGCAGAGCGGAGTGTCAGTCAGCACCACCACCAATTGTCATGGCACATGGCATGGCATGGCCCGTTATCCCAGTCTTGGCAATGCCGCGAGCGGTGCGGCGCGCGGTGACGTCGGCTTGGGGGAGCGCAGAAAAACATATCAGTCCAGTATTTGCTGTGTCAAGAGTTGCGGTATTGTAGTTGTCAGTTGTCTCTTTTAGTTGTTGTTGTTGTTGTCGTCCCCCACGTTTTCAGGCAACCCATCCTGTCAATACGGTAGGCAGAAGTAGGCATCAGGCTTTCTTCCACGACTTCCTCTTTTCCTTGAATAGGATGCTAGCTTCATTCATGATGTGTTGTTCGCTTATATGAGTCTTTGTCTTTGTTCACACCGGCCGCCGGGCAGTTGTGCCAACACGCCCGAATCAAACAACTCATAGGTACAATTGTAGTTGCCAGAGCGATGGAGCACATAGTCAGCAGACGGCTTCCATGCATGTGGGAGTCATTCGGGATCTGCCTGCATTGCCAGCACCATCAAGACACCGCAGTTTGTCATACCTCAATCATGTTTCACTGCCTCATTGCATACGAACGCGAGAATGACGCGTAGAATGTGCAAATGCTAGGTATCTATTCTTAATCGGTGTGCAACTAAGTGCGATGTTCTCAGTGACTCGATGCGCTTAGTTGTAGAAAGAGGGAGCTGAGAATGTTCTACTGTTTGTCACGAAGTGAGGTCGAAATAAGTGAGTTCGTCTCGGAGCACGGAGTAGGTGTTCCTTCTTGCATATCAGTCGGCCGAGAAGGGTCCGTCTGGTCCGAAAAAAACTTGTCTTGTAAGTGCTGCCAAGCTCAAAGGAATCTGTATGTAGAAGCTTTTGAACTTCCTTTGTGACCGATGCGGAATGCTGTCCCCAGTCGGGCGGGGCCTGCGCCTTGAACGTTCCAAGGTTTATTGACAACGGTCCTCATGAAAGTGAACCGGCAGGCAAGAACAGGTTGAAAATTTGACTTGTTGCATTCGAAAATCAAACCCCAAGAGAGGTGTGTGTTCTCTCTGACACGTGGCTGGTGCTGACCGTACAAAGATGCCTGCATTTAGAGTCATGAAATGTAGGGCCTCTGCCTTGCCATCAACAATGTTCTCCCCAACTACCCAGGCAATCGTCCAGATGAGGCGCCAAGAGAAGCATAAAGCTCATGCATCTGGAGTAATAGAACAACTTGACAGGCCTGAGCCCCATAAAGTAGGGTTGAAAGAAGGTAGCCACCCACGGCGAAGCGAACAAGGGGTCAGACGTTAAGGTGTGAGATTTTGATCAGGAACCCGAGACATTGTCACCGCCATGCCGCACCGGACCCTTCGCCTACTCTAGGCACGTGGAGCCGGTGTTGCGGCGCGCGAAAGCCACACATCTTGAACCAAGCACGAAGCCGAAACTGGCGGTGATGGGCTTGAAAATGCTGTAATTGTTGTGGTGGTTTCAAGTCAGGGCTCTGAACCTGGGCCGACTTCTTTAGCATCTCTGACTCGATTCTGAGCTGGCCAGTCAAGCGACCCACTCGCACCCAACCCGCTGGGCCGTAAGCCCCGAACGACAAGACTGCCGGAAGTGCAGCCGACTCCACAGATACAATATAGATCGTCTTTAATTAGTCGGGAATCAGGCTCAGATGCTCGATGCGTCTGTACACCAGAACAATTCTCACCACTCGGGATTCGCCCTTTTGCTGGAGTAGTGTCCCCCATACACCGAACATCGGTACTGCGACATGGTTCGATTTGGACACTGCCGGCCCGGGGAATATACAGAAAACAACAGTCCTCGCTTGTGTACTTCGTCATACCGGAGAGCGCCCCAAGCCCCAGGTTTGTCTTGTGCTGCGAAGGAAGTGGCTAAATCTAGGCCTGGTCCCCCACTCCAAGCTCGCGGCTGGCTGTCACGGAAGCGGCATAGTGAAGTACCACTCGCCTGTTTCACACGCGCCGCGGCTCCCTTTCATCTGTATGCATGTTGTGCAGTAGGTGATTGAAAATAGACTCGAATGGATACCGACGACGTGGACGCTTTCAGGCGCCTGCCGAGTAGGTGTCAGATCCGCCTTGCAGATGCAAGTCAAGTATGGATACGGTAGAGTCATATCGTCGGTGAAGCCTGAGAAGTTGTTGGCATACTTTTTCCAAGTTGTATCACACACTCTAACCTGTAGCCCGGATTGAACAACCTCGGCTTCGCAAAAATCGTTGCCGCCCGCAAAAGAATAAGGTGTCGCGTCAGCCATGGATGAGTCGCACATCTATTGTCGTCATCATTGAGCCCGGGCGCTTCTCTCTGCCCAATAATATGAGCTCCCTTTTACATTTTGAATCCTTGCGAGGCTCCGGGACATCTTCCTGGCTTCCGGGCTGGTAGAAGTGGAACCAGTGCAGTGTTTGCCGGTACAGCTCGACACGCCGCGGGAGGTCTCGTGCTACCAGAAGACTACTTTTCTAGGAGCCTGTCGCATGGCGCCCCGCTGAAGGGGAGAAGCCGAGTGGCCAGAGGAAAAGAGCCGAACGAGCTGGCCTCAGGGGAAAAAGGGGGCGGCGGACAAGCGTGTCCCAGTGGGCTGGGTTGATCTGATTCATCTCGTCGATTGTACAAGTGAAGTAGTCTCGGTAGGGGAGTGTCCCCTTGTCGCAGGCTACGCAATGACAGATGGGCACCCCCGCCCCCCGAATGGAAAAGTGAGGCAGGCAGGCAGTGAGAAGGATGAGGATGGAAAAATCGAGTAGGGTGTTTCAGAAACTGTGTGGACGATGTCAAAACCCAGCAGGCCGGGTGGCCCGATCCAAACGGATCGCTTTAAGCAGGGAGGGCAGGACATTTGATGTCTTGGTATCTTGCCAAAACCTTGAGCCACAAACATGCAGCATGTATGCAGCCGTATTGGAAGCAGCTGCACGACGGTTGAAAAATCTGACGTCTTGGGCCGCGCTCGTAGCCTCGTACCTGTTGGCCGTGGCCGCTTTCGGATCAACACCAAAGTCAACTCTGTGTAACGGCGCGCGGTAGCTATCGATGGTTCCCTCATGGCAAGAAATGAGAGGATCCATCCGTCATCTCGTGTTGATTGCCATGACCCCGCAAGCCTTCGGCGACGACCGTACCGTCAGCTCGAGCACACTTCCTGGGGGCTTCTGGGGCTGTAGTTGGGCCCTGGTCCTAGCTGGTGTGGTGAGAAGCTGAACGTGTCTGAAGGGAGGGAAAACCTAGGCAAAACAGGGGTAATTTAGACCGACTGACCGCTGTTCGCCCCGGTTCTTTGGAATTCTCGAAGGTTTCGAAAAGGGGGCCAGGGTTGATCTTAGTGCGGTTTGCGAACTCGAACGTGCGGGTGGTGGGATGGAAGTGGAAGTGTGGAAGATGGAAGGGGTGGATACCTGAGGAAGACAAGGTCCTTGCTTGAGGGCTGAACAAGGGGAGGGGTGAGGATAAGCTACGGTCGAGGAGCTACAGCCAGTAATTTCTTTTTTTTTTTTTTTTTTCTCTTTCTTTTCCCCCCCTGTCCCTCCCTCCCTTTGGGCTCTCTGCTCAACATTGTCATTGCTTTTGATTACATAGTGCATTCAATATTCCACAGAAAAGGTGACGGCGGCTCTGGATCCCGTGATTTGCATACAATCTCCATGACGGGGAACTAAGCTTGGACGATCCGGACGAATTGGATTTGGACCGTCAGTCCCTTTTGACCGCAAGCAGAAGTTACAGATCCCACCTAAACAAGGTCTGTCTGTCTTATTATGCGCCAGCAACTCTAACGGCGGTTGTACATAACTTAACACGACACGACGCGACGACGACACGACACAAACATGACATGCTTGTTGATGGTGAAGTGATCCATGTGATGAGGGATGTGATGCGGTATGATACAGCAGTTGGTCATCATTACTTGACTTGACCTGACTTGACTGTGTGTTACTGTATGTTACCAATCCCCAGTCCAAGCATCTCCTTGCTTCGGCTTCAGGACTCGGCTCCGCAATCTATCAACACTTGACTATCTTTGGCTTGCAAACAACTTACAACTCGAGATAGTGGAACCTGGCACGCGGGTAAAGGAATATTTGCCGGTTTAGCAGCCATTCAAATGCAACTAAGAGACTAGACGAAGCTTAAGGACATGATCCCAATGCAGTAATCAAACAGTATTGCTGCCCAGTCAAGTCTCGCCCTGACTCCCTTTCTCTTTTTTTACCTTTTGACGACCTGACGCTCGGCCCCGCCTTCACGTTATCCGTCATGGTGATCACTTGCACCGTTGTGTTGATGACGTCCGTTCGCGATGAAGCCGGAATGACGAGCATTGACTTTTCGTTTATTAGAGTTGTTAGGCGAGTCTGCAACACGAGGGGTTGCACTTATTTTACTTGAGTTTTGCGTATATTTTGTTTTTCTATTAATTACTGAGGTACTACTAGGTAGACTGGACTCAGACAATTAAAGAGGGGATTTGTTGTTCCCACATCGAATCTCGCTGATGATCTGGCGTTGGCAAAACAGACAAGGGCGGTTCCAGATCACCGGGTCCTCCTTTTTTTCTCAATCGAGCCCGCCGCCCAGCTCAGCCCAGCCCAGCATAATCTCCCGTCTGCAGCCTTAATCACTTCCCGCCTACGCCGCACAGCTAAGTAAGTGGTGCTCACCTTACTGAGACGATGTGCTACCGTATTGGATTATTAGTAAAAAGCAACGAATAATAAGCAATATAATCGGGCGATGCTAAACTCGGTGAGTTGACCTCACCGACTTACACCAGATGAGACAAGAACAACTCATGGCAGATTACTCCATAAATGGGCTTGATGCTCATTCAACGAAACCTGCCCTGTCTGTTCTGCCCTGCCCTGTCTTTGTCGTGTTCCAGGTCCCTTGCTGTCGATCCATTCCTGAGCAACCCATGTCATGGATATGTACTTCCTTGGCTTTAACCCAAACTGCCCTGCTCTGCTTTACTCTACCCTGTCACAGCCTTGACTTGCTTTGCTTTGTCTTGCACCAACAAGCATCCATCCATTCACTGTCAACGCTTGGATCTCGCCGGCTCCCCGCATCAACACGATGAGGATGAGTGAGAGCCGACGTTGCACAGCAGGGGCTACACTCATGGGCGTGCATGAGCGTGTTCGGGTAAGAAACCGGGTAGTCGACAAGGCTCATTCACGGCTGTCGTTGCGGCGGTGACAATAATACACTCGAGTTGAGTTGTCTTGTCTTGTCACATCGAGCTGGCATGGGCTGAGTGATTCGTCACATCTCTCCTCATTATGCAGTCTCGCGCGTGAAGAGGAAAGAGTCACAAGAATACAGATATCCTGGTCATGAAGCCAACGAGCGCAGACACGGCACAGTTTTGCAGCCGAATACACCCCTGATAACGAACATCCAGGTTATACGGCATGTATCTACAAATGCTGCAACACTCATGGCGTTGTCGGAACTCATATGAGCGCCCTCAAGTTCGGCTACGACATGTTGTTCAGTTATCAACATGGTTCTACTGCAAAATCCTGGAATCCTTGAGCTCATGACCTCGGTCTTCTCCGGTCATCGCTTCGGGATTTCCAACTTCATCTTTATGATTGGCAAGCAATGCCTATATTGGTAATATTTCCAACCTGCTCTTGCAGCAGATTCTTATTATCCATATCACTGACATCGATTGGGTACCAGTGTCGAGTAAGCCACTGTGAATATATTGTTCCAAACCTGTCATATGCTGAAACATCTTCCCTCACACATGCCTGGCTTATGCCACCCTATATTCAGGCTCTTAACTCTCTTATCGACAAGCGATCGACAAGCACATGGTGAACCCGTGACGCACCCTCTCAGGAGATAACTACCTACAGCCGGGCGGAAATAGAGCTACTTGTTGAGGTTGCACAAGAACTCGGATACGACTTCCAGATGTGTATGCATGGTTACCAGGATATTTTGCTATTTTCAGCTCCCATGGGATCTTCCCCGGCCGGATCTGGCTCCTCGATATGCATCCGTCCAAATCGAGAAGACGGACCAACAGGATTCCAAACCCCGTGCAGCTCCGTCTGATGTATCTCATTCTCACTAATCGGTGAGCAGGACGGGTAGTCTTCCGGACAGTCTGATGGCAAAACAACTCGCAGGGTTCAAACGGAAATAATATTATGTGATCAACTCGATATTTCCGTTGACAATCCTCGTCGTTCGCGGGTACATCAACCGGATGTCTTATCTCTCAAACAACTCCCAGACGTGCAACCTCCCGGGTCACATTATTCCCGGGATGTGGTTCTTTATGAGGCGAAACTTCAAGGGTATGCATGGCGTTGACTGTTGAGTCTGCGTAAGCAAACTGGCTGGATACCTCGAACGGCTGAAGCATGGTATATGCTTACCAACATCGATGTGTTGAGGTTATCATACCATTCTGCAAGCGACTGCGACTACGACCGACGGTGCCGAAGGTAGGTCCTCCTATCCGATCAGCCCCCAATGTTGGTTATCAACCAGAACATTGGCATGTGGAGGACTCGAAACGTGATTCGTAACCACACGAATCTATCCGAAAAACATCCTGGAGGCCATGCGGGGTGTCATTACCCTGGTGGCACATATTGTGAAAACAAGCTACCCTCTTGTCTCAACATCCCGCCGCAGAAACAATCCGCTCAGCCCTGTATTGACTGCTCCAACCCATGGGATAAGTAACCGAGTTGGTTGCCTGTTGTGTGAGACTCACACTCTTGGGCCCTTTTTAGGTTGTTTGGCCGTTGACTGACCCGATCCCGCGGCTCGGGAGCTGCACAACAGAGGCAGAGCAAGTCTCAACAAGCATAGGGGACTTATTGATGGTGTTGTCACGGCCCGATTACAGCCAACCAACAACCCGGGAGAGACGGACTTGTCAATATCAAGTCTTTTTTGTCAAAGCTGTGTGGCTTAGTTATGATTCGCCTCGTGCAGATGTCCATTTTAATGAAACAGTAAGACTTGATTGGCAAAGATGCGAGCGCGTGGGTGGTGACGCTGGGGTGACGGGTTCCAAAAGTCAATTCCGAGCTACAGTACTACTGCAACTTTGTACCCTTGAGCCGCTTACTGCTAATGCTAACATAGTCCGACTCGCAATGCTAACGGTCGTTGATAGTGTCTGCGGTGTAACACGAACTCCTGCACGACCCCATGTAAGGCGTGCATGCATTGAGGCTGAAGGATGGCATGTGAACAATCTAGTCCAACTATTGCTGCACGTCGCTGCTATTGTCAAGGAGACCAAGCTTTCTGTTGCGTTGCAAATACCTTTGTCATTGCATGCATGTACCTTTAAAGACACTCGCAAGTCTCCCAGCTTGTAAGTTATGATTCGCCCATGACGGTTCTCATGATGAGCTGCTTGGATTCTGCTTCAACGCCTTGTAAGCGAGAGTGACGAGGAAAGGATGCTGATGTGAGGCTGTAAGTATTGGCAAGGTTCTCCGGTGATCCCGCGATATCATAGACAGAGCTTTCGAACCCTGGCCTTCCGCGGAAGCATTGCCATATGTGAGCACTCTAGGTTCTCAAGAATAAGGTATGTCGATTAATATGAGGTTGATTGGTAAGACATTCGCGTGCAAAACACACCCAATTCCGCAAACCGGACCGCGGGTGTTGTAGCTGTATGCTGTTGAGCTTCGAATGGACTCATCATAGAACAATTAACACTGCAATTACCAGAGTGCAAGGTTAGATTGAAGCTATTTTGATGGTGACAAACAAACTCTCCGAGTATAAGCGTTGCAGTACAGTGCAGTGCGGGAATAACTGTCACGCTCACACTGTCCGGTCCGATAATTCAGGACCCCAAGGCATCCGTCATCGGTTGGGTTGGGCACCACACTCATTCTCACCCTCTGACTCCGAGGTTACGACATCGCAACTTTTTCCTTTTTCCCACCAAGCGAACCCTGAGGGAGCGCCGTTTCACTATCTTCCCTAGCATCCGAAGATCCGTTCCGCATCTCACATATTTTCCGATTTGCTACTGATAGCACTTGGATTTTCCCCACCACTCACACGTCGCCCACTTTCCGAGCTTTCGCAATGGCTGGTAAAAAGGGTGAGAACAGCAAGAAGGTAGCGGGCAACGCTCGCAAGGCAGAGGCTGCCGCCCAGAAGCAAGCCGCCAGCGACGCCCGACAAGAAGCTGCCGATGAGGAGAAGTGGACCAAGGGCGCCAAGAACAACTCCAAGAAGTGAGTACTCGATGCCGCTCGAGGGCGCAGTCCGTGAAGTCGCTGACACTGCATGCAGGGAGGCCCAGGCAGCCAAGGCAGCTGAGGCCGAGAAGAAGAAGGCCGAAAAGGCCGCTCTCGCCGCCGAGGACGATGCCAACACCCCCGGAAAGGCCCCCAAGAAATCCAAGGCTCCTGTCAAGAAGTCGCGCGGTCTCGACCTCGGTCAGCTCGACGACGACGACAGCAACCCCTCAGCCATCAGCGCCTCCGGTATCGACAACGCCCTCGACGCTCTGTCTCTGACGGGAGGCAAGGATGACGGCAAGGTCGACAGACACCCCGAGCGACGATACCCAGCTGCGTACGCCAAGTACGAGGAGCGACGACTAGATGAAATGAAGAAGGACGGCAGCGGCGTCGGCCTGCGTCTGGACCAGAGGAAGACCAGAATCAGGAAGGAGTTCGAGAAGCACCCCGACAACCCTTTCAACCAGGTGACGGCCTCGTACAATGCTACAAGGGACGACCTGGCCACGATCCGCGCACAGGAGAAGGCCAAGATCGAGCAGCGACTTGGACATTGATTTGCTCTTGTTTTTCTTCAATATCGGCATTGCGTGCGCTCGGCTGGATATCATCATGAGAGGATGAGGCATGAGTGTGGATAAAAAAAAGTTTCATGACGGAGTACTTGGTTAAGGAATAGACGACAGCTGGCATCTTTGCGGCATCTATGACAGTTAAAGATACTGCTACGAATTATACGAGTCTATGGGGAATATATATTCTGATAAGAGAGACATCTGAATACCTTACCTAAATGTTTCTCACTCGCATCGTCAAGACCTCGGCCTGAGTTGTGCCTGGAACTACCCCACCAATATGACCGACCCCGCCATCGGCCTAACTTGACGGCAGAATCTCAGCCATAGGGTAAGTGGTGTTGTAGCATATCATGACTGTTGAGCTATCATGACGTCTACTACAGCGAGTTGTGAACTGTTTAGCCTCACATTGGGACTAGGTAGTGACCGAATTATTCTCTTCGTATTCGATGTCATATCAAGTTTCTCTAAAACTGACTGTTGTTGCTCATAACTTCAACCGCGACAGATGAGTACCCCGCTGTCAGTTGTTGGCTACCTACACCGCCTAACCGGATCGCATCACAAAGCTCCCTCAAGTATGGGTAGATGAAGATTGAACAAACACCTGAGATCCAATCACGATACAAGATACATATTGCCCACCCACGAAGACCTCGCCTACTACGTATTTAGAACATCTTACAGCTCCAATTCCTCTTGTCACGACCCTAATACCAATGCCGTCCATCGATATGAGCGGGCTGCCTTCGCTGCGCAAACAGCAGCTACTCTCCGAATTGTCCGTCATCATAGTCAGAATAGTATAACGCGACGAACCTAGCTAATAGGAATACTATAGCGCTGGACTCAAGCAGGCCTGCCCCGAGGGGACATTCGTTAGTCTCACCCCTGGAGATGCCACGCTATGGTCTGGCGTGCTCTTTGTTCGCAAAGGTAAGGAGCTCTCCAATGCTCGCGAGGCTTCATACCTCTATCCATGTTGCTGACCTTGAGACATTCACCTATACTAGGTCCCTATTGTCCTGCTATACTCAGGTTCCAAATATCGTTTCCCGACTCATATCCTCAACTTCCGCCTCTAGTGACATTCTCGACTGACATGTTTCACCCTCTCATCACTCCCCTAACGACATACATGTACACAACCGACATCCAAGAGAGCGGCACTGTGAGCGCTTCAGATCAAGAGCGACTACCCCCGGGCGGCTTCAGCTTGCGCCATGGATTTCCAGATTGGTTCGGCCGAGGCAGACGGAGCATGATAGAAGCGCGACGAACTTCAGGCCAACAACCGGCAATGAGTCCTGACGCTGCTACAGCCTCGAGCAGCGCTACAACACCGCCTTCGACTACAGTCCCTGCACCAAGGATACCTTCGTACATGCGCACCGGCCAGAAGAGTGTTTCTGCTTATGAAGTGTTACACTATATCCGAAGCGCCTTTGACGACGAAGAGGTCCTTGACTCGGTACCTCTCACAGCGGCGGGAAACCCAGGGGCATGGCACGCCTGGAGAACACACCGAAAGGCACTGGGAAAGCTCGTAGAGGACGCTGCACCAGCTTCGGCGGATGACGAGCAAAGGAACAAGGAAGAAAACGAGCACGATACAGAAAACACACAGGATAAGGCAAAAGCTACGTCATCTACAGCAACGCCTAGACGGCCTGGAGAGTGGAATTGGGATGGTGTCTGGGAGGATAGAGTGAAGAAGAATATCGCGTCTAGTTTATCAGAGCCGGTACTCTATGGCGAGACCAAGACGGCCGACGACCTGGTAAGTTCTTGGGCCCTCTATCCAACCGAGTTCCTAGGAGCACCGCTGACTTGGCATAGATCAAGTTCCTCGCGATGGAGGACAACGATATCGATTCGGTCAAGGAGAATCTCAGCCGTACAATTGGACAAACTCTATGAGCTTCTGTCCAAGACGCTCTCAAAGCGCCTTTAGTCTCTTCCTCGAGGCTTCAAGAACCTGTATTCGCCTTACCTTAGCTGTTAAGTCGTAGCTAAGATGGAAGTCGCTGCTCTGGAAGGGGGTTGTCCATGAGGCAGTGAGGATCGAGAAGTCTACATCTTTCGTGCCCCAGCCTGGCAATGCTTCCTTGTTTTTCGTTTGCCCAAATAGCAGGAGCAATTCTGATACCCCTAAGACCTTGCTTTGTCTGTACCTAGTACTTGGAAAATGCATCAACAATGCCAATTTTCACAAACATCATCATCTTCCTCATCGTTGTATGCATAAACCAAGTCGGTGTTCCAACTCAAGAGTCTTCGATACTTCGAGTATTCTTGCGGGCCTGCATGAGTTACCGGGGCATATAATTTTGCTGTGAAACAACCATATACGCTGGCTGATAACCAAAACATTTCACTATCATCACTAAGGCGTAACCTGAACACTATACGAACTCGAACTACAAACTCATTGAGGACATTCCTGGGTTCTAAGCCGGCAAAAGACCGAGAGCGCCTGAATATTCACAAAGGATCAAATCCCTCACCGGCGAGTTCTGTGTGCGCACAATGTCGAGCCCGAACGCTAGCGCTCCTTCGTGGGGGGGTTCTTACACCTGTGATCGTGGCTTTGTCTATGACAAACCAAGTCCTCTGAGAATTGTGAAATATGACAACAATGTTGGCAGGGAAATACGAGATGCGCCAGATCACTCCAAATACGGAAGCTTCAAGCACAGCCAGTCTGTTCGGGGAGACGGAGCACTTACAGTCGCCAAGAGGCGGAAGCTTGACCCAGCACGAGCGGCTGCAGAAAAAGAGAACTTGAGGATGCTTCAGCATGACCAGCATCCGAACTCTCAAGGCGATCGAACCGTGTGTGATTCCAAAGATTGGGCGCAGCAGTATGATAATCCACCTCGACGCCTGGGGGTAACACCTTCGCCCCAGCTATCGGTCAGGAAAAGAAGACAAGCACGCACACATGCAAGGGTCCTGCCTGGACAAAGCCATGCATCCTCCTCCTTTACATCTGGTACTTTACCCGCTAGATATGAGCTACGTCGTCCTGTCAAGACCCGCCCACCTTTATCCAACATATGTGATGAGATCATCGCGTCCAGGAGAGAGCCGCCGTCTAAGTTTCATGCAACCGGCCAAGAAGAGAATTACCCACCCATAACCGGACGCCCGTCTTTGACACCAAGTGAGAAATGGACGACCTTTCAGCAGCCAAGGCCCGCGTGCTTGTTGACGCCGCATGTCAGCATCACGCCCGAAGTAAAGGCTCTTGAGAAGGGACGCCACATGTTGTGGGCAGCTATCGAAGTATCTACTAGGCCTTGGTTTGCTCCTGAGAGGAAAGCTCAACTCGGAGCTTGCGTGGAGCGACCAGACCTGTTCATGGACCTGACAGGTTTGTCAGCACGTAATCAGCGGGGTGGGTGTAAAAGCTATCATCTTGGGACAGACCAGTACTGACAGGGCATGTAGTAGAGGACCCTTTTGAACCTGATGGGCTTTACGACTTGGACGTCCAAGTTCTGCCCACAGCACAATCATCCGTTATCCGCGTCCTTCAGAGCCAATCTCCCCCCATGTAAGTATAGAATGATATGATGAACTGCCCAGTACGCTAGCTGACTAGCTAATAGCAACCGCCTGAGCCCTGGGTCAAGCGTCTTCCTTCTAGCTCAAATGCAGGTCGATGTGGGATGGGAAATACAAAATGCAAGACACGAGTGCCCACAATATGAATCGGATGATCTAATAGAAGCCCTTGAGAGGGAGTTGGGGGACTCGACCGTGAGTTACATGACGGTGAGGTTGTCATACCGTTACTCAGCATGTCCTATATCTCAGGATATGGGAATCGCGGACGATAATATGTTCCACATGCACAGCAGGATCGAGACAGTGGCCACAGCATCTGTAAAGCTCCATAATGCCATGTCACTCTGGTCTCCTCCGCCAGCTTCGACGTCCAACCCGCTGTTGCCCCTGATTGAGAGACATTAGGGTGTCGCAAATGCAAACGAGGTAATGAGACAGATTATGACTTTGGACTACGCTCCATGGGAATCAGAAAAAGTATCTCGATCGATAAGGACACAACCGAAGGATGCTGGACCTAGCATGCCAATACAGGCCCCTTTGCACCAGAGCCCTGCCCCTCTTATCCCCTTGAGACACGCCAGTCTTCAGCGAAGTTGTAATGGAGATAATAATGATGACCCGACGGCGTACTCTCACTCTCGTCAGAAAGTGAGGCGAGAGTCATCGAGATGTGGCAGCTCTGCATCGACTTGCATACTGGGGAGGAGCCAGGAGGTTCCGCTGACCTTGAGGACCAACAAGCACGCGGGGGCTAGTAATTCGCCTTCGGAACAAGCACAAGAAACAGAGTTCTCTCGAGGGGAATCTGACTTCCCCGCTGTTCTGAGTCAAAGATCTTGTTCAGGCAATTCAGACAGCAGCACACTGTGGAAGAGGCGGTCACTTGGGGCCGAGACTCTCAGGGGCTTGCTCCCCTTGATGGCGGGTCTATCGACAACTCGGGGTCGGGAAGTTAAGCGAGGTCCGATGCGGGATGAGGAAATCGGAGCAGTGTCGCCGGCGGCGCGTACCAAAGGCAAAAAAGAGGCAAGCAGATGGGGATGGGCGACTTGGTTCTAAACTGATCCAGAGGCAGAGAGTAGGCGGAGTGAACACTTCGTACACGTAGTGAATTCGTATGCTTTTGTTGGGTTGTCTACGAAAGAAAAGCTGTCGCTACCTTGACTATAGTTCGTTCTTCCAGGGAATAGAGATCTGAGCACCCTTTCGCGCAACAGTCTTGGCAGCTGCTCGGTTTGCCGCGGTGACAGCGGCTTCGATGTCGAGTTGGCCATCTCTAGCGGCCACGACAGCTAGGGCGTAGGAACCAACAAACGTATCACCTGCGGCTGTAGTGTCCACTACAGTTGTCTTGGTTGCAGGGAGCAATGCACTCTTGCCCCGATTATCGACAAAATAGACGCCGCGGCCTCCTAGAGTGATAATAACATTGTGGACTCCACGATCGATAAAGACACGACCAACACGGTTCAAACCATCGAGATCATCGAGTTCGGACTCAGCGCAGCCTGCAAGAATAGCCGCCTCAGTCTCGTTGACAACAAGATGAGCCAGCCCATCGTATGCCTCCGCAGGCAAGGGCAGGGCAGGGGCTGGGTTGAGTAGAACCGGAACACCATCTGCTTTGGCAGCCTTCAAGGCTTGCATGACGGTGTCGAAAGGAATTTCGAGCTGCATGATAAGAAGGTCAGGACGGGGGCCAGGAAGAGTCTCAAACTCAGCGGGGCGCAGAGAGTGGTTGGCCTCAGGGGACACAATAATTCTGTTCTGGCCCGAGGGCTCGTCAACAATAATGATGGCTAGGCCTGACTTTTGGTCTTGGCGGACGGCGACGGCATCAACGGCAACGCCAAAGGAGCAGAGGCTGTCACGCAAGAGGGTGCCATAAGGATCGGCACCGACGGCGCCCACCATGGAGACGACGGCCGAAGGGTTGGACAGGTCGGCGGCGCGAGAAAGCTTGCCGCATGCAACGGCCTGGTTGGCGCCCTTGCCGCCAGGCGAAGTGTTGAAGTGGTTCGAGGTGAGGGTTTCACCGGGCAGGGGATGATGTGGAACATAGGAGACGAGATCCATGTTGAGGGAACCCAGGACGGTGATGTGCGGAGTGCTAGCGTGGGAAGCCATAATGGACAGTGGGCTGTAAGTGACTTGTCAACGTCGACGGATTGTTGCGGCTGAGTGAGTAGGTAGGTGGTAGATTGCGAGATGAGGCTGTACGTAGATGTGGTCGGAAGATCGGACACGGACGTGTAGTGTAGCAATAGTTGATGGTCCGAGTGTTTAGCGCATGAGTGAGACCGAGCTTAGGGCAAGAGGATTGGATTAGATCCGAAAAAGGACTCAGTTATTTGCTTTTGAGGTCTTTGTTTGTAATCACTCGTCGGTCATGCCGTAAAGATGTAGATGAATTGTTTCAATATTTGGCCTTTGCGGTGAAGAGAAGTTCAGTTCTAGTTGACTTGTCGTGTTGACAAGAGTCAGGTGCCCCGCCACAGGAGGGGCCAAGTGCGGAAGGCACCCGTCCGACCGCTAGGTTGGTACCTCAGGTGAGGTAGGCACAGACAACAACGGCTGCTTCAATCCATCATGTTCTACCTATCCACCCTTCTACATGGATCCTTTTGTTCATATGTTTGGTGCTATTCCGCATGGTATGGTGCTGCTTGATGCATATGCCCACCTGGGTAGGTAGGTAGCGTACGCGTATCAAGCATGATCCTGCTCCATATTGGCGCGGGTATGTGGAAGCATCGGTCGTAGGCCAATGATAGTTTGAAGATGAATAATCCACAAGTGCCGGCTTCTGAGCTTTAGCGTCGGTATTGACCACATCAAATCACAGCACCTCGCATCTATCCTGTCTGGGACGAGGGTCCATAGCGCGTGATACCGGTACATGAATCAGTACGACAGCAGCCCCTTCACAGAGGCGGCAGCTAAGTGTCTAGACTACTGTACATATCCTGTTTTAGTGGATCCTTTTTCGTGTTTTTTGCTTATTTGAATCCGCCTTGCTGCTTCTGGTCCCAGCTGCTTGGGAACGGAACTCTCGGTGCATCGTGCGCTTTGTCTTTGATCATCTCGCATGGCATGCGGAAGCGAAGAGGCAAGGATCCGGACCCAAAGCGATGGAGCCGAGCATTTTAGTTGACAGTTTGCCGATGCTTAATCGGCCTTTACAGTGGGTGAGACAATCTAGAGTGTAGTTGGGATTTGTGAATGACGAAGAGACCCTCTTCATCGAGGGTTTACTATTAACTTGTGATGAAAGGATAGTAATTTCATGCATGGCCTAGATATTCGATATCCACAAGCTGAGTCATTGACGGGGGGCTATGTTTTCTCACATTAATACGGCTGCCTGACTCCTTCGCTGTGATGCTGCATGTTTGTTCACTAACCAGCTAGGACCATCTTTTACACCAACACAGACACCTTGTCATTCGTTCAATTGCGGTGCATGGGGAGGTGGGGTGATTTTGAAGGTGAAAAGAGAAAACATGAATTAATATGTTCAAGGCTGAGACTGCAAGATGGAGGAGGAGTCTATAGATGAATGTCAAGCCGTCACGGTTCCGAAGCCAAGAACCGCGATTCATACAAACACAGGAGAAGTGCTAGCAGCTGCAGACACCATTGGAGGATATGCTAATGCCCCTTGAAGTACGGATACAAGTCAAGTGATTGTCAGTCTTGGATACTTGCTTTTGATCACATCTTGTCAACGGACTTGAGCAGTCTACCGATCCCCGAATCCAACTGGGAACTCCGGGCCGCCCTTAGTTCCTAGCTACTAATCTAGCTGTACTAAGTTGTTTTAGGAGGACTGATCGGTAATAGATTCCTTCCAATTTCGAACAAGGAATGAGCGGGAGATGCTTCGGAAGGGACTTGAGATGCCATCCTGTTCGACACTTTATATATTACAGTAGCTCTTGCTCTATGGGGAGGAAATGTCGCGTCGGCTGTGATCAAGCAATGCAATTGCCTGTAAAGAAGCACCTTCCTACTTCCTCCAGTTGTCCATTTATTACCTACCTTACCTCACCTAGAGTCACAACTTCATAGGCAATTCTCCCCTTCTTGGCCTAACTCGCTTTGAGACTACGCATAATCATGAGGGATCGCTATTCATCCGAGGCTCTTACTGGGCTAGCTCTTGCTTTTACTATCTCATTACTGTTCGGTTTCGTGCACTGGCGCTCTCGACCTGCGCTTCCACTGCCCCCAGGACCACCAGCTGAGTTTCTTCTCGGCCACACGCGCATAATACCCAAGCAAAATGCTTCCGCAGTATACGCTCAATGGTCAAAAGACTACGGTGAGTTTGTCAACATAAAGGCGAATTAGAACTTCCCTGACCTCACTACCAAAGACTCGGATGTTATTCATGTCAGGTCTTTGGGCCGCTCTACCGTCGTTCTCAATAGTATGCAGGCAGCCAGGGATATCCTGGATAAGAAGGGAGCCAATTTCTGTGATCGGCCCAGGTTCACCTTACTAGAAGTGTGAGTCGAATTCGTTAATTCAAGCTTATTCTTGGCACTCATACGAGCTTTTGATAGCATGGGATGGGGAAGGACATTGACTTTCCTCCCGTTTGGGGAACGCTGGCAAATGCACAGAAAGCTGCTCCAGACCTCGTTCAGCAACACTAATGTCCGTCAATGGTACGAGCTACAGATTAATGAAGCTCGAAGGACGGTTTGGAACATGATGAACAAACCTGAAACATGGGAGACTTCGTTGCGTCGGCTTGCGGTGGCCATTGTCCTACAGGTGAGTTATGGTACAGAGGTACCCAAGGACGATGACCCGTACATCAAAATCGCCAACGATGCCATGTATGCTACTGGAAACGGTGGAGTGCCAGCCAACAGTGTTGTTGATTTAGTTCCCCTTGGTAAGGAGAAAATGAGCGCACGAACGACCCGAACTCTGCAGAAGTGCGACTTCGGATGTGCTAACGGGCCGTGGATAGTTCGCCATCTTCCAGATTGGATCGTTCGCGACTGGTCACTGCGATTTGCCCGACAATGGCGCTGGGCTATCAAGAAACTTCATGACATCCCATTCGCCGCCGCACAGACTGAGCATGTGAGTAATGGTCGTTGACGATATGCGCTGAGAGCCGCACAGGATCCATTTTGGAAACTGACTTATTTCCCCTACACAAGGATGATAATCACGATAACACATCGCTCGCACATCAACTACTACGCGAATACAGATATAATGAGTCTCATGGTCGAGAGCAAGAGTGGTCTCTTGACGATATCAAAGGTGCTGCGGGGGCGGTTTTTATTGCAGGAGCGGATACAGTGGGTGCATGCCCACGACAACGATTGATTTTGAAAGCTGAAAGCTTCACTTCCAGACATGGGCAACTTGCGTGATTTTCATTCTCAACATGGTTCTTCACCCCGAGATACAAGAAAAAGCCCGGAGACAGCTTGATGAGGTCATTGGTTCCGATAGGCTGCCGACGTTCTCAGATCGGGCTTCATTACCATATATCGAACACATAGTCCAAGAGATCTACCGGTAAGTACAGGTTTTATACTTTATTTCAATGACTTCTCTCGGCAACTGACAATACAATCTTGGGCCAGATGGTCACCACTGGCTCCTCTAGGTGAGCCCTTGCTGTGTTGGCAGCAAAGAACCCTGCAATGACCACTGACGCGCACCAGGGATCCCACACAAATCGCTCCACGATGATATTTACCAGGGCATGTTTATTCCTAAAGGTACCCGTAGGATTTCTTGTACTTCCGCGTTATTGGTACAAGTTGACTAATAGTTTGAAGGGTAAGACTGCTGCCCCAGATGTTGTCATCGTCATAGCGATAAGGTGGAAGAGTGTCTCTGATAAGCACCAGAACTGTGGTCTATGCCAATGCCTACGCCATGGCGCACGATGAGCGGATCTACCGGTCGCCCCATGAGTTCAATCCCGACAGATATGGAGCCGGCGAGCCGTTTCCCGTCGGCAACTTTGGTTTTGGGCGTCGGTATGTCGTTCATTAACCCCAACCAAGGCTTGAGTTGCGATGCCGAATCCCAGATCTAACGAGCGACTAGTGTTTGCGTCGGCCGGTTTCTGGCTGACAATAGCGTCTGGATCATGGTGGCAACCATGCTAGCCACATTGCAATTCTGTAAGAGGATTGCTTCGGATGGAACGCCCGTTGAGCCTCGAGTCCGATTTACCAATGGTGGAACCTGGTCTGTCAACCTCTCCCCGCTACCCTGTATTACCCCCACAGACCCCTCGTTGCGCCTTACCCTTCAAAGCGTCCACTTCTACATTCTTGGCGCTCTTAACCCGTGTCTGATTATACGCAACAACCCATGAGCAAGGTGCTGACAATCCTGCCTACAAGTTATCCTGAGCACTTTGACTGTGTGATCAAACCGCGGAGTCTTGAAGCCGTGGTACTTGTTGAGGCCAACTCTAGGTAGCGGCTATCTTCATCCCTGTCGATAGTTACAATCACTAGTTGCCCCAAGGATTTTAAGTCAGATCGACTAAGTCTGGACAATTCAATCCCTAGTAAGTTATGGGTTAGAGTGTTTGATTACTGATGCTTTCTAACTCGTCATTGTGCCCGAACCTGGCAAAGCTGCGCCACAAGTCAGTCTCTTGCCGACGGGTTCTTGAGACGCCAAATCAACCTTCTTATTCGATCGGGACTTATTGGCTTCTTATGCAGATCTAGGGTTGTTTTCGTAGCATCACCACGATAATGACATTCTTTCACCTTGGCTTAGTCCCCCTAGTTTCCTTTTCCATCTCTTATTATATGATCCCATAATCACCTGTGAAGGGTTTTTTCTCAGTGAAAAGTGTCGTAGTGTGATGTGATTAATTATTATGGAGACAATGCGGAAAGGAGTCGCGGCGCTCATTGCCATGTGGTTCCCCAAGGCTGTTAGCCTATTTTACCATGAAGAAATGGCCTGCGCGAAACCTGGTCATTTAACTGGGTACCATACCTCGAGCGATGTCGCTCACGAACAGCCAGTTACGAGAGAAACCTTCCAATTGGCTGCTCCTAGGTATTTACTCAGTTGAGGCTGTTGTGCTGTATCATCCCAGCGTGTCATGGTAGAAGAACTTGTTTGTACCAATCAGCCTGGGGCAAACCGTTGACGTCGTCAACTCATCTAGCCTTGACTATTATACGTGCCCCATAGCTCGTCCCTTTGGTCCGCTTGATCCCTGTCCACGTTTTACTGTTTGTCTGCTAAAAAGATGTGTATCATGCAGCAATTTTTCTCGCGTTGGTCCACATCGACACATCACTAAACTGCCGACACACCCCATTCACAACAATTGAATGCGTGCCATGCTCATTTGCACATTACGAACAAAGCAAACAAGAAGCAAACGAACAAATACCCAAAGCGATATGCAACCCCTCTGCCCTAGTTTCCCACCGGATCCCCACAACGACTAGTCGTCAGAAGGGGGTGCGAGGCGGAAAGTCTCACTGGAGTCTTCTTCGATGCCAATTTTGGATATTCAAGCTCAGCCCCCGACTTCGAAGGGCGTAACACAGGGCGTATTCTAGAGATGGGGCTTGACGTAGTGTAGTTAGTCGTGGAAGTGCAAGAACTTGGCTCGTGTCCCGCCTCGTCTTGGCTGGGGCCAGGAGGATTCTGCTATGATGACTTGTCTTGGTTTAGCAGTAGAATTTGCCTGCATCAACAAGACAGGGATAGAACAAGCGGTTTTCTTCCCCGCCCTATGCTCTTTCGGGGTATAGTGTACAGACATGCTTCCATGTGGACAAATTTCGGATAGCAACAGTCTTTCTTGACTCGCATCCGAAGCGCTCGTGGAGAGGGTGTGCATTACGAACGCTCGATAAGCATCTGAAAACTGTGAGACACGTCTCAAGAAAAAGCAATACCATAGTATAATGATCTTCAGTCCATACAGGTACATACGCACGAGTGTTTGACACTCGAGTTTCATCACCGGCCCACAACGTCTTGGCTCGGACTCGGGCCGTAGCGCACTAGCACCTACAGTAGAGTCAGGGTAATGATCGTCAAGAGATTGCAGATGAAGTATTGGCGTCGACTCCGTCCTTATGCAAGGGAAGAGAGAAATCTTCGAGGGTGTCTCGGTAAGTCCGTAGGCATGATTTGCCCATGCCGAATTTGGAGATGCGAGCCGTAAGAATCCACTTGAGAAGAAGCATGTACATCAACCCCAGTGTCATTGCAGAGTTTATCCTGTGTGGTTAATCAGTTAAGGATTCTGTGTCAGCCGCCGGTCCGACAAACAATCGGGGCACTTACATAAGTTTAGGTATGAGAGCTATGAGATGACAAAATAAATTAGGCACATTGTGTAGAGATTAGCCTAGAATGTGCTTTAATTCTGCTGGCATACCTGTTTGTTCGTGTCCAATCAACTTATCGAGTTAACTGTGTGATCGCCTGGTGCAGTGTCGTTGTATGTACTTTCAAGACACCTAAATGCATTCTAACGATGCTCCCTGTTATTGTGACCTATCAGTTAAAGACAGAGTTGAGAGCTCCGGCTTTGAATCCGATTGCGTTCTGTAATAGAATAGTCCAGGCCTAGCGGCATGAGTGGTCGGCTGTTGTGGCTTGAGAGTGCTACAAGTCAAATTCGAGTTGCACATGTAGCTAATTGGTCAGCGAATCTGTTGCGGAAGGTAGGGAGGGATACTTGAAGTGTAATATGCACTTGGCATGTTGATCTTGGCTTTACGGTGAGTATGATATTAACTTGTACTGAAAACTCGGCGCACACCACGTCCTCTGGTTTAGATCGTCTGGCATTAAAACACCAGAGCATCTGTCGATGTTTTCGACGCATCTTTTGAAATCATGAGCTTCAATTCATCAGCCGTTGACCAAACAATGCCAGCACCCAGAGATTTAGAGGCCAACCATAGGCCCGATGCGTCCGAACATATAACATTCAGTGATGTTGAGTGTGACAGCGATCCCAGTGCTGCGACGTCTGCGAAGCAAGGGACAGGTATGTTGCTGAGGTGGTATAAGCTGCTGGTCGATGCTGGCGTCGAGGAGAATGGGATCCGACCAGTGGCCCCCGAGGAGAGAACTCAGACGCAACACAGCAACCTGTTCACAGTATTTTTCACATGCCTTCTCTGCATTTTACCGTTTGTTACCAAGAACTCAATCTCGTGGCGACTTAGTGGACTGACAGAAGGCCAGTTTGCCAACCGGAGCTCTCGGTACCGCAGTATACGGACTGGGGTTGCGAGACGTCTCGTTGATAATAATATTTTTCAACATCGTGACCTGCATGCCACCAGCGTTTATCAGTATCGGGGGATATCAGACTGGAATGAGGCAAATGGTGCAGGCTCGATATTCCTTTGGGCAAGTACTGAGTTTCTTGGATATTTTAAGCACTGCTGACGTCGTGGTCCAAAAATAGGCTGTATCTCAGCATCATTCCAATATTACTCAACGCGGGAACGGTGACTGGATTCACACTTGTAGGATCCATCGTCAGTGGCCAGGCAATCGCTTCCGTGAACGAAACAGCCAACATCAGCGTGAACGTGGGCATAGGGATTGTTTGCACTCTGAGCTTTGTGATGGCGTTTCTGGGGTACCGAGCCCTTCATTTGTGGCAACGATGGCAATGGCTGCCGAACTTAATTGCCATTACCATTGCTGTTGGCTGTGGTGGGAAGCATCTTATGAACCAAGCTGACCATGGCCCAGCAACCGTCAAGAGTGTTATCGGATATGGAAGTCTGATGGCAGGGTATTTTATGACATTCGGGGGAACTGTCTCTGACTTCACCGTATATCATAGCCCTAGAGAATCCAAGTGAGTAATCCCCAATCGCTGAGAAGTCTGCTCAAGTAGGCTGGTATGCTGACAAACTTGATAGGCTCAAGGTATTCACCTATGTGTACCTTGGTTTGTTAACCCCATCGACACCTCTACTCATCCTTGGAGCCGCCATTGGTGGTGCTATTCCCAATGTCGAGTCATGGCAAACAGCTTGGGATACTTTCGGAATTGGTGGCGTGTTAGCTGAAATGCTTGAGCCGGCAGGTGGGTTTGGCAAATTCGTCCTTGTCGTTCTTGCGTTGAGTGTCGTGGGAAACATGGTATTATCCAGCTACTCGGTAGCTTTGTGCTTGCAGATGCTCATACCTGCCTTCGTCAAGGTGCCGCGCTTCTTCTTCATCATCGTCACTTTGGCCATCATGATTCCAATGGCAATCTATGCGGCAGCTCAATGGACAGAGTCCCTTGAGAATTTCCTGTCCGTAATTGGTTACTGGGCAGGATGCTTCGATGCTGTTGTGATTGAGGAATTTATAATATTCCGCAATAAGGACTACGGCTCGTATGATCTCCAGATATGGAATGAAGGACGAAGTCTCCCTACCGGGTTGGCTGCCATTGGGGCATCAACAATCAGTCTTGGCTTGGTCATACCCTGCATGGATACGCCTTGGTATACCGGGCCAATAGGGAAACGAATTGGGGATATTGGATTTGAATCAGCCTTCATTGTCACATGTCTCGCGTACTATCCGCTTCGAACTTTGGAGGCCAAGCTGATGGGCCGTGCTTGAGATGTGCAAGCCAAGACCACGTTGAACCAATGACTTGATATTGGAGAAACAATGAGAGTATGGGGTTTCGAATGTCTTGCATTCCCGAAGGCCGATATTGAAGGCGATGCCGTCCTTGTTAGTGAGCATTGGTGGATAGTGTGGACCGTTTGGTCCGAGGTTGAAGTGGAGGATAGAGGAACGTGAGCGGAACAAGAAACAATGCGAAGAACTCCATCAGGAACAGAAAAAGGAAGAGGAGGATCGAAACTGAGCAGAAGAGGCTGGTTTATATATAAAGCCTAGCTTTAGGCACTAGTTATGCAGCTTGCCGCATAAGACAACATCTTCGCCAAAAGGGTGCCATGACACATCCGAGAGTCTTGCAGCGGGAATCGGGACACCTGTCGAATCCCGGAGGCGATCCGGAGATACAACAACGCCCCCTTGACCGAGCCAGGTGGGCGCAATTGTGACGATGACAGAGTCGACTAGATCATGAAAGCTTGGGACAAGCAACGAGTTGATGATTTTACCACCCCCCTCAACCATGACGCTGGACAGGTCCTCGCGAAGCAAGGCGTTGAAAACATCGCGCCAGTCAAAGCGCATACGGTCATTCGGACCCGAAGGCGCAGCTGGAACATAAATGTATTTGCCGCCATGCTGCTCTAGCACTGCAACGTTCGCGGCAGGCAAACGCTGGGGATCCACTCCAGTCAGGACGAAGGGGGCTAGGCCATTACCGAGACGGGCAACCTCGAGAACCTTATCGGTGTGGCCAGGAGTCCAGCGGAGGTGAGGGTCGACGATGATGGGACGGGGTTGACTCGCAGCACCAGAAATGCGACAGTTGAGGGCGGGTGAGTCGGCTAAGAGAGTGGAGACGCCGATGAGAATGGCCGCATGTCGTGAACGAAGGTAGTGGGTCATGGCTTTGGAGTCAGGCCCTGACAATCGAGTACGGACACCGGGTGCCAAGGAAAGCGAGGAGTCGAGTGAAGTTGCAAAGGTCAGGGTCACGAATGGTCGCGATGGTGAGGCTCCAGAAGGTGTTGCCGGAGGGAGCCGAGACTCGAGCATGGCTGCTGAGGACGCGGGGAAGGTGAGCTCTGACATGTTTGGCGACCTCGACCAGGAGAAGGTGACTTTGAGTAAAAGAAAGGAGAGGGTATGAGAGGAAACAATCAGTGGTTCTTGGCCTGCTGGCGTAGCGCTAGTCGCTGTAAATTATAGTTTGCAAGGTGTTGGTGAAGATGCCGCCGGCAACTCGGCTGCAGAAGACTACGCGCCGTACGCACACAGAATTCAGCGATACTGGAGATCTGATTGCCCGTCAGTCCGGCTGTCAGTCTGTGGCGAGGTGCAGGGTATTCGTGGCTGTTTGTGAGCAAGAATGGAGACGAACCCTGTATGTTATGGCTGAGTGAGATGAGGTTGAAATTGACTTTCTTACAAGAAAGAAGATTGCCCGGCACTGATGCAAGTGGCGTCCCTATGGGTGCCTGCCGGCAGCAGGTACGACCCACACGTTTGTATTTCTTGGCGATCTGAAAGAAACATCCAATGAGTGCGCTCAACGAAGTAGGTCGTTGATATCCAGTGTGACTGCCAAGTGCTCATACGAGATTGATATTGTGGGAATGGTCTATTTTGTAGCTACCGTTTCTGGCAATCAGGTTGGTAAATACCCACCGTACCGATGGGTGAGCCTTCTTGGGTAATTATTCTTACCATGTCTCTCTTCTCAGAATGAGGTTTTGTCCAAAACATGAGCTATTTAATTTGAACTTTCTAATCACCTAGAATATCCGGATTATACGGTATGATTGTCTACGCGATGGAGTTGGGAAAATTGGCAGTCGAGCAGTGCTCAATTGATCGCTAGCATTTGGTCAGAGACTGTATCGATTGTACGTCCATGGCTTGGTCCGCCAGTTTCTTCCCTTCTTCTGGATAGTTCTTACTAACTTCACTCTTGAGGGTAGCTCACCTGGCTAAAGCCTGCCAATAATCACTACCCTAGCCTGCTAAGCCGGTCCGTGGATCTATCTGAATTTCGCCTCATCCGTGTATGAGGATCCTCTGGTAATATGGGAATATCAATCAGAGTTTTCTGTAATCATGAGCTCTTCAGATGAGGCCGGGGTATTTGAAACTCCTGAGTGGACGACTATACGAGGTCCGAGACTCCGGCTGGCGCCAACCAACTAACCCAAGTCACATGAATAGAGGCATCTGCGGTCGCTGCGGGGCCAATTAACAATATCTAAGACAATCGGTTTCGAATTTTGAACGTCCTCTCAATACTTGGGTTCATTGAAAAGATGCCTTCCGGAGAGATTGTGTCCGTGATCGGGAAGCCAGGCTTGATTGCAGGCCGACTCCCAGGACATTGCCACCTAATGGCCTGGTGGTGATGAGACAACCCTGTCGCGTAGTCTATATTACTATAATAGTTCATTTTGAGTAGCAATAGCCTGGACTAATTAAATTAATTGTTAGTCCTGTTCCTCATGTCGACGACGTGATCGTCCAACTAAACTTTTTGGACTTTCGTCAAATTTTAAGTGCCAAGAGAGTAGCACTTTAGCCGCTAAATCGAACGCAAGATTAAGCCATGAAATTCAAAGAATTATTAGTTGACGCATCTTTGCCATGGGGGTCTATCAAACACTCAACTACTGGTGTCTCGACTGAAGCCTGCCTTTGCATTTAGGTACATTTCATGACAAGTCGCAACTGAAATCAAGCAGGCAAAGTAACTACAATGGGACCGATAATTTAATGAGCTTTGTTAGTTGGCTAACAGTAAGCCAACCCATTGCAGTAAGCTGGCTTCGTCGCCCACATTCTATGGCAATAAGCGGCGTGACACCCATCGAACACGAGTCGCCCAACAAGTGGGATGGTTCTTGCGTATCTAAGCTCAGTTAGAATCAACTCGATACCTTGGAGAAACATGCAGTTTCTCAAAAGATACATAAGTATTTAAGCAGTTCCGACTCGTACTGGTGTATATCCAATGAAAGGGCAAGTGAGCTCACAGGATCCGTACAAAAGAATTGACTCATATCTTGTAAATCAAGCCTCGCATCAAGAACCAATGACATGTTCTAATCTGGGTTGAAGTACATCCGAATGTAATAGGAGCCTCCAGCGGTGCTCCTTGCTGTACGGGGGTATCATGCAGCCCAATTCCGCCACCAATTCAGGACCGTTGCACTGAAATGACGGAGTGAAAATCTTGATCGAAGTTTCCTGGAATAATATACCGAATGATGTGAGTATTGGGATATGATATTTAGAACGTGGAAACCCCGCGTTTGTGAGTGTTGAGGCTGGCAACCAGGTCGTCCTCAAGCACATGGCACCTCAAGGTACTTGTACCTTTGGTTGTGTGAGTGGGTGTTGGACCTCTTCATCTACTAAGCCTGGCAAGAAAACATGAGCCGGTGATTATGAAAAGCTGATAATACAATCATTCAACAGATTCCGTCAAAGGAGCTGCGGCTGGGCATGTATTTCTCCCTTCTCAATCCTGATATCTACAGCTGGAACATGAGCAATATGTGGACTTTGCCTCCTGAATCATGGCGAGGTCGACTGAATCAACATTGAGCTGGAGATTACGTAGTTTGCCAAGTCCGTTGTGATACGAATCTTTTGAACTACAGCGCTTTCGGTGGAAAAAGGTGTTGGGCTTGTTGATGGAACACGAGCGAAAGAATATCCAAAAGAAGAAACATTACTAGCAAGGATTCTGATCCAGTACCAGAGAATCATCCTAATAGCACAAAAGAGCCCTTCAACTCCTTATGGTCTATCATCATACACATCTTAAGTTTTAGGCCCCGAGGCAGCTTTCTTGAACTGAGGATTTCCATCATCATCAAATTCAGCCCATTGAAAGAAGCCACAATTTCCTTTGCCAGGCGCATTACCTGCATAGCACATCCAAAAGTATTTTCCAAAGTTCTCCTTCTTTTTCGTCACAGCTCTCAACACGCACGGGTGTTCACATCGACATTTGGGCGTGAACCGAGGGTGCATATTGGCGCGGTAATCTCGATATGTGATGTTAATACGAGTCGTCCCTGAGATAGGATGAGGATCGATGGATAACGCTGGTGCAATGCTGTGTTTCCACTCTTCCTGCATTTCGGCGTGCATCACCAGTAGCGAGTTGTGTGGAAGATGTATTGCTATCTGACCCTCTGCATCTGAGTCTGCAACAGTTTTGTTGCTATTTTCGTCCTTGGGTATTATCCGCCGGACACGAAACTCACGGGCAACACCGAGAGAAATCGACCCGATGACTGCACGAGGGCCGAGATATGTTAGGTGATCGCTATGCCAGCCGACATTCTCTTGTGGGCCAGCGTAAGAGTTGACGAAGGCCGAGTTGGGGACCCACGGGTTTGGGGACTGATATTTCAATTTCTTGCCGCCAGGATATCTGGTCTTGATTCGCTTCTGGATCTCTGCGTTGACAGCTTCTTGAACTTTTGGCTTCACGCTGATAAGTTGAGGTGTGATCCTCCGGACGTCCTGTACATGATTAATCAAACACTGCACATCGTACGTTACACGCTCGGGTGTTTACCGTGAGCCGGCCGCCGTTGTAGTGATATTCGGTTTTCTGACGTTGTATCTCGTCGTAACTTTCTACATAGAAGCTCGATGTATGGGGACTAGAGACTACATTCTCAAATAGCTGGAATGTGATCTTTTCGAAAGTCTTTGATTCTTCCAGCAACTCTTCCAGGAGCTGATTGGCCTCTTCGAGTGGTAAGAAGTTGTGTATAATGGTGCATGGAGTATGTTCAGCAACGTCTTCCGGGTCATAAAGATGCAGCGTGCTTCCCGCTTTCGACTTGAGCTTCTTCTTTGTAGGCGCCGTAGCTAAGAAACTAGAACCACTTGTAGATGCATATTGCTTCAAAGATTGCTGGTATCCGATAACTCGAGCACCCTTCTTCACATGAGGCTGGAGTTTGAGTGATGCTGATGCTTCGGAAACGGATCCATCATGCGCCAGCAAGATATCCAGCAAGGCCTCTTGATCAAGCTGCGGGTGTAAAGACGACAAAAGTGCCAACTTGACCTCAGTCGGCTCTTCTGGCTCCGCGTTTTCTGGTAGAGGCTCTGGGGATAGTTTCCTTTTAGGACGTGTCAGAAAGGCTTTCATAATCTAAGTTGCGAGTTTCCAGGATCCTTGATCGTATGCGCCGTGGCTGACAGCAGTCTACGATGGACATGTGCCGACATTCCATGAATTTGAGAGACGTGTCTCGCGGGGCTCAGTAGCGCGACAGTATAAAAAATTGAAACACGAGAGCACGTGACGGATAGGGGTACCCAGAGCCCCGATTGTTACATAGACCCGCTGATGACGCAGAGCAGGGTTATGCGCATGATGCCCCGCGGCCTCGGTGTGATTACCGAAACCGAGGCACATGTCAATATAGCTTCGAGGGGAAGCTCTTTGATCCAGACAAGCGATTGTTGGCCGTAGCTCTGTTCTACCATAATACTACTCCTAATTGATGCGCCTGGTCTTTGAACCTTCTCCGGCACTATGGCGGCAATGCTAGAATTTCGAACCCAAGGGTATAATCCCTACGCCGTCAAGTATTCGCCGTACTACGACTCCCGAATCGCTGTCGCGACATCCGCCAACTTTGGCATTGTAGGCAATGGCCGTGTATTTGCCCTTGGTTTGACAGCGCAAGGTATTCAAGTCGAGAAAACGTATGCGACATCCAGATTTTGACATGTAGTTCGCTATATGTTCAGGAACTAACCCAGCTGTGTCGCAGGTTCGATACAAACGATGCGCTCTACGACCTAGCCTGGTCCGAGATCAACGAGAACCAGTTAATTGTTGCCTGCGGTGATGGATCGCTGAAGCTCTTCGACTTGGGTGTAGACGAGTTTCCGGTCATGAACTTTCACGAACACAAGAGAGAAACCTTCTCGGTTTGTTGGAGCCCTATAACAAAGGATACCTTCATCTCCAGTTCCTGGGATGGCACAGTCAAAATCGTAAGGCCCAGAGCTCTCTCCTACACAAAGAGACATGATTACTAACGTTCGACAGTGGTCGCCAACACGCAATCACTCAATAAAGACGCTCCCTATCGGAAATTGCACTTACAGCACGTCCTTCTGCCCCTCCAACCCCGCCTTGATATCCGCCGTCTCCTCCGACTCTCACCTCCGCATCTTCGATCTTCGAATGCCATCCTCGGCGAAATACCACCTCACAGCGACGATACCCGTTCATGCGCCAGGGCCGCAGCCATCTCCCGGTGCTTCTGCGCCGGCTGAGATTCTCACCCACGACTGGAACAAGTACCGGGACACGGTCATAGCCACGGGCGGCGTGGACAGAGTTTTGCGAACCTTTGACATCCGAAACCCTACTGGTGGTCCGCTCTCCGTCATGCAAGGCCATGAGTATGCAGTCCGGAGACTGGCGTGGAGCCCCCATTCAAGCGACACTCTTCTCAGTGCTAGTTACGATATGACAGTCCGTTTATGGAATGACGGGTCGAACCAGCAGCAGGGTCCGGCAATGGGGCCGTCAATAGGTAATCAGATGGGAATCATGAACCGCCATACTGAGTTCGTTACAGGAGTTGACTGGTGTCTATTTGGCATGGGTGGTTGGGTGGCTTCAGTAGGCTGGGACGAGAGGGTGCTATTGTGGGATGCGAACATGCTAATGGGTCAACGAATACCATGATTTTCAAGATCAGTTCCTGTTGAATCGGCGTTGATTGGGAGTAAGCGTGCCTGCTCGGAACTTTGGCTTTTTTGGCGTTGTATCATCTTTCGTGGATTCGGCTCAATAATCCAAGGTTCTTTCAATTATATGCATCATTCATTGACAGGAGAAGAAGAGACAGCGCGAAGAGGCATCACAAGAACGATGGTTTTTGGGTTAAGAATCATTTCATAAGTAGAGTTGTCGTGGATATAACCACATGAACGACGCCTGCAGACATGTCTATAAACCAAACCCCTTTTCCCGTATCTTACATTAGCATAAAATACAACCATGCCCAGTAGAAGTACAAATCATCCAGCCTGTCCATCATGTTTTTAGTATTACATTTTCACCATTAACCGCAAGCAGCGTTCCCGGGCCAATTCCCTTAGAAGGAAGAGCCAGCGTCATAGCGGTCACGGCCACCATTACGGTCGCCATAACCACCTCGACCACCACCACTTCGGCCACCATAACCGCCTCGGCCGCCACTTCGATCACCATAACCGCCTCGGCCACCATCTCGGCTACGGCCATAACCACCACCAGATCGGCCACCGCCGAAGCCACCACGACCGCGAGAGTCGTCACGGCGAATGTTAGACGACATAGCATCAAAAGGATCGCCGCTCTCTGATCTTTGGTCATCCCTGGATTGTCTATCCTGGACATTCATGCCCCTTGCTTTACCCAAGCCCATCTTGTTGACCCACACGGGGCTAACAAAGGGAGGAGCATCCCATCCCCATCCAAGGCGAGTCCACTTGTTAACATCTTCAGCCAAATCAATCTTGTCGGTAGCCACACCAAACATGGAGGAATAGGCTGTGCTGAGCATACGACGAGGGATGGCGCCGAAAAGCGCCTTGGTGCTTTCGTGACTAGGAGTAGTCTCACCACCCTCGACATTTGTCTCCGCACTCTCGAGCTCGCTGTTCTGCTTGATAGGGAGTCCTGTAAGAAGTTTACGAGCGGCAGAGATAGAAGCATGGGGAATGATCAACCATCCCTGACCCTCCTTGTTCTGTCGGCCGGTTCGTCCAAGACGGTGAATGTAAGACTCGCGATCACGGGGAGTATCGACCTGGATAACGTGCGTCACATTGGGAAAATCCATTCCTCTTGCCGTAACATCAGAGGAGAACAGGACTCCAGACCTGGTTTGACGGAACATGTCGGCCGCCTTCTGTCGCTGGTTCTGGCTGAGCTTTGACTGCATAACGTAGGAGTTGATGAAGGGCTCGTTATTGTTACGGGCGTTGGCACGGCGCTGGTAAGCTAGCTCACCGCCAAGCTCGACGAGAGAAGTGGTGTTGAAGTAGACAATAGCCTTGAAGGGAAGTCCCTCGGGGTTTTCTCTAGCCTTGGCATTCTCACGGTCGATGAGTTCGAACAGAGTGGGGAAAGCATTTGTCCAGCCAGTGATAGGAACAATGTGTTGAGGCACCTTATCGTGAGTGAGGGACTCGTTCTCGGGGATTGTCTGGACAAATTCAAAGTCGTTGGCCCGAACCATGGAGCGGGCTAGACGAATAACACTGTCAGGAATGGTGGCAGAGACAAGCATGGTCTGGCGAGTCTTCTCTTCGGGGCGAGGAAGGGCTCTAATGATCTCGTTAAGCTCTCTCTCGAAACCAACATCCAACATTCGGTCAGCTTCATCCAGAACCAGGGCGGCCAAGTTAGGCGCTCCAATGCCACTTGTGGGGTCGCTAAGAAGATCGTTCAGACGGCCGGGGGTAGCTACCAGAAGATGGCAACCTTGTCGGCGAGTCTGGTTAAGCATGCCGCGCTTGTCAGTGCCACCGACGGCACACTGAACGACAAGGCCAGTGTGCTTAACCAATCGGCGAGCCTCGTCAGCGATTTGCTCGGCGAGCTCTCGAGTGGGGGACAGAACAATTCCACGGATATCATCAGATCGGGCAGCACGTCGAGCACCCTTGTTGGCGAGTGATGTGTCTTCTTCGATCATTCTTTGTAGGAGGGGCAGGAGGAAAGCAATGGTCTTTCCGGTACCGGTCTTAGCTTGTGCGACGCTGAGAAGAATTAGTCCATGGTCGTGCGGGTATTTGACAGGAAACTTACATATCAGTGCCCTTGAGAGCAGGCTTGATGGTCTTGGCCTGAACAGGTGTCATAGTATCATATGACATATCCTTGAGGATGGCATTGAGGAGGTTGGCATTGATGCCTTCGAGCTCGGCAAAGCGGACGAGGGGCTCAGCGGATTCTGAGCTGGTCTCCTCAGACTGCTGTGCGACAGCCTCGCTGCTGTATGCTCGGGTAATCGAAGCAATTCTGTTGATTGAGGCGATAGAAGACTGGGGAGTCAGGATCTGTCGACGGGCAATAGGCAAAGCGGCTCGGGTCTGGGAGACGAGGGCGGCCGTTGCGGCAGTCCTGGCCTGAGTGGCACAGCGCCGAAGGCTGGATCGGAACATGATGGCGGGTTGAAGAGAGAGACAAATGCAGAGATTACGATTCCACGACACAGATATACAACTGCAAACAGAGAATGAAGAATTATAAGGGACCTAATGAAAGAAGACGGTGAAATAAATTAGGTATGGGGGGATGATGAACAAGAGGCGATAAAGGGTCTCGCGCCGCTACTTTTAGGGAAAATGGAAATTTTCTCTGCGCTATCTTATCTGTTGTTAGTTAATTGCCAGCGAGACGCTACCCTTACCAAGGTAAGTTAGACCTTGCCTGTCACGTGGCCAACCGGAGTTCGCGATCAGAGCAAGGCAAATTGTTTGGGTAAGGCTGGAAATGCATCAATTTCCATTGGCTAACACTTGTTTCTAGAAATGCAATTTTTCTTCGCTCTTGTTCTATGCTACCTGATGCAAAATGTCCGTTTCATAGATTCGTGACCAGTCTCAAACCATATTGCCCCTCGTAAACCCGTGATCTCCTCCGTCTATGTCTATAACAGTCCCTTTAATGCAATTCTTCAATGGATGTGGATTCAGCCTCTGCTTGTCGATCTGGACCCCACCATCGAAAGACCCTCTCCGAGTCCATCCGAAATACCTTGTGTAACACCATCTACCATCCAGACGAAGACCTCCAGTAGAGCCTGTGCAACCTTGCCATCATTCATCTGGCCAATTGCTTCAGTCAAAGAGGCGCTTTGTTTCCCAATTGAGTTGACAAGGTCAACACCATGTCCAACGATCGTCTCGGATACTTTGTACTTGCGCTCCAGACGAGCGGCGCTTCTGGCAAGTAACAGCAGATATGGCATTAAGAAGCTGAGGAAGAATATCAGGTTGACGACGGTCATCTGAACTCCGCGATGAAGGATGGAACGTGGTTGACTCGGGGTAATACGGCTTGAGTCAGCACCTGCTCGAGTCAAACTCAGATTAGGTTGGTTGACTTTGTCTGGTAAGGCGCATTGGATTCGTTTCATCTCGCCATCATCGAGATTTTGTGGAAGAGCTTTAAGAAGATATGTTACGCCGTCAACAAAAGCTTTTCGTTCAAAGGCAACATCTTCCTCTGCCACAGCGGCCTTGCCTCCATCTATGGAAATATTGATCAGATTTGTACCTATTATGACATGATCAGCCTACAGGAAGTTGCATAATCTACCATGAGCAACTTACCTTGTCGCGCAAACTTCCAATGCACGCCCGACGCACCCCGGACAGCCGGCTCATCTTCTGGCGATTCCGAATAAAGAACCCGGCTCATCCGCTGAGGGCACAAGTTTTGTGACTCTAGATATTGAGCCGTGCCGTTGTGTTCTACTATGTCCGTCTGAAGTGGTTGTGTTACGGTGGCTGGAACATCGGCTTCTGAGAGGGGCCGATGTTTCGTTCGCGACCCGGATATCATGACATCTGGACGCAGAGTATGAAAGCTAATGCTCCGTCTAAGGAAACGGATCGGGCCTGACTGAAGCGATGTTGGAAGCATGGCGACGACGTTAAAAATCCTGCTCTCGGTGATTTGGTCGACCTTGACTTCATCCAAGGTTGGTGCATATGATCTGAGATGGGACGCCATATTGTAGGAGCCGCAGACCTAGGTACGGTATCGCAGAAGTGTTGGAGTAGAGAGGAGAGCAAAAGAAGGTGTCGAGAATGCGAGGGACACCCAATAGCTAGGCGGTGTCTAATAAATCATGATGCGACTCGAGGTGGAAGAAGGTAAGCGAGGTTGGGTATAATTGAGTTTTGGAATCAACTGCCTATAAAGGTCTCATGACGAGGAGACCATATGAGTAAAAGTGAAAGGAAGAGAAAAAGCTTTATTGTCATGGAACAACCGCATCAAATGGAACCAGGCACGAGGCATCCCAGTCCAGACCCTTATCATTTTTGGGTCAAATGTCGAATGAGATCTTCGGTCCCGTCTACTTCCGGGTCTCTTTCTGACATGTGAAAACGGTTATGCAAAAAATTGTTGAGACATTCTGAACTAAACGAAGCCATGAGCCGGGGTCATGGATGAATGCAAGGTTCATCTTCCAATGAAACTCCGTCCTCAGGTGGAGAAAAGGTCCCAGTTACGGTGTCTAAACTTTGTTCGTCAGAGGCTCAAGATTCATCATAACATTGAATATCAACCATCAGTAACAGCAACGAAATATTTTCAAAAGGCCACAGTATAATTCAATTGTACTTCAGACTTCGAAGTACATCGACAATGTATTCCATGCTTGTGATAAACGCAAGAAGTAGACCCGAAGTCCCCTTGGTAGTATCCGAGTTGCCTATTCCCCTTCGCCATGCGCCGAACAAAAAAACACTGACAAATGCTGCCTCATCTACCGCAAATGCATACAATCTGCTGCATGTGATGCCATACTACCCCAGGGTAAAAGTAATCAATCGCTCCCATCCTGTTTCGTTTCGTCCAGTGGCCCATATTACCACTGCTTCAGTTCCTTTATACTCCAAATGGGGGTTCATCAAGTATCCTTATCATATACACTTTTCCAGCATAGACCATTACATGAATTCCCTGCTCAGCTCATATGACCAGGCTCCATCGCGTCTCAGCTTGTCTCTGGCCGCAATATCCTTGCGGATGTCTTCCTCGGTAAGACGATCGGCACCACTCCAGTTAGCACTTGACGTTCGGGCACGGAACTTGTGGATCCTGTCTTTGTTCTTGCTGAAGACTTCCTCCATGTTCAAGGGTGCTGGAGGACCAAAGATGTTTGCAGGGTTCATCTTCTCCTGGTCCATGAGCGCCTTGGTGATAAATGGAGAGTTAGCCCATGGTGCAACTGTGCCAGCTTGTGGCTCTTCTTCATCCTCGTCCTCGTCATCTGTTTGGATCTCTGGAAGCTCAATAGCTTCGCCATTCTGGAATCGCGGCGATGACCGTTGTGCAGACTTGGCCGCCGACTTCATTCCATTAACAGCGCCAGGACGCGCCGGTGTCTTGTATGAAGGACCCGCAGGGTTAGGATTAGGGGCAAATGGAATTGCTCCTTTGTGGATTTGTGCCATGTCCATAGGGTTACCTCCTTTAGCATGGATTGCATGCTGAGCAACAGTAGTTTTGAAAAGATTTTGGGTAGCACTCTGGGAGACATAGCCACTAGTCAAGGTCTTCGCCTGCAGATCCTGGTATTCGTCAGTTTTTGTTATAACACGAGGAAAAGCCTCATAACTTACCCTCTTAAGAGCGCTTGACGGGCGAACTGGAGGTCCCTTGATATTAGGAGGCTGCTCCGAGTCCAGCTCATCGGCAAAGTCATCGCTCGTTCGACGACGCTTGGCATCCTTGGCGTGGTACTGAGGGCCACGAGACGGGGGGTGTCGTGCAGGCCCCTCCTCGTTACCATCCTGGCCGAGTGGTCGCTTGGGCCCAGACTTCGAACCATTGGCCAAGCTCGTGTTGACGGGGCGTCCTGGATCATCTTGCGACCTATAGATTCCAGAATTCATGCGGGAGGGAGGGCGAGGGGGGCCATCTCCTCGCTGTACTGAAGCGGATTTGTCCTGGTGCGTGCTATAATCGGGAGGACCATTCGGTTGGGATCGAACGGCTGGAGGTGGTGCCGGAGTCTTCTTGGCCTTCTCGATGAGTGCTTGCCGGTCACGGGCTGCTTGACGCTGAGCCTCCTTCTTTGCGTCTGCCTGCTCACGCCTTTGTCGGTCTTCTTCTTGCTGGCGAAGCAGGTCTTGCTTCTTCTTTTCTTCCTTTGCGGCTGCTCGCTGTCGGTCCATCTTCGCCTTTGCATCACGTCGCCGCTGCGCCTCTCTTTCATCTTGTTCCTTCTTCTTTGCTGCCAAATCGAGAGCCCTAGGACGGCCGTTTGACCCAATGGAAGAACCCAGGTTTGGTGCTGACGGCTTTGGTTGCAGAGAAGCCTTGCTTGCCTTGCTTACCGATTGCTGTTGAGATTGAGAGCTTGTTGAAGCACCATGATCCGGGGCACCAGGGTGATATTGAGAGTGTTGCGAGCCAGTGTTGACCCTGATAACGGTGGGCGCAGCCTTGGACTTGGGGATGGTCTCCTTGGTAGGCTTCATAGGTCGTCTGAGCTCCTTAGGTCGAGATGCTTGACTGGGGGCAGCAGATCGAGGGGCGGAAGGAGGAGGAGCCAAAGTGGGAGCATCCGACATTTCGACATCTTGATCAGCGGCCTTGTCATCCGATTCCTCCTGCGGCTTCGCCTTTCGAGGACTGGTTCGAGTGGGCTTGGGAGTAGTAGCCCTGGGAGCAGGTGTTTCGGCCTCCTTTCTAGCAGCGACCTGCTTTTCCATATTGGCAAGTCTGTCTTGCTCCTTGCTGAAGACTCGAGCCTTTTCCCTTTCTTTCTCCCGTTCCTTCTCCAATTTCTCCATTTGCTCAGCTTGGACTCTAGCTTCCTTTTCCCGACGCTTCTCCTCCTTCTCTCGTTCTACTGAAGCTCTTGTCCGCTTGGCAACAGGTCGAGACTGAGTCGAATGCGAGTCTAGACTTGCTTTAGGCGCAATTGATTCTGAAGACAGACTGGGGTACAACCCGAGTTGAGCTCGAGACGGAGAAAGTAACGAGGATTTGCCTTCGGCACTCAGCGCCGCACTGCTGGCAATGAGACCCTTGGAGGTTGTGAGGATAGATGACATCTTATTCTTAAGATGCTTCAAAGGACTGTCGCGGAAAAGCCTTGAAGGAGACTTTGAGGGGGATGGGGAGGCGGGCGCCGCTACAGCGGTGGATGGCCTCACAGGAGGGTTCGAGACCGAGACCGTCTTTTTCAAGGGACTTCCTTCTTGCAGGCCGGAAGACGTTACAAGAGGAACAGCGGGTACGGATACAGACTTGCTATGTCCAAAAGGACTAGGTCTCTCAGGACGTAGAACAGAGCGGCCAGATGATTGTGTGCTCGCGCGCTCCTCAATATCCAAATCAAAAGATCCAAGCGTCTCCTTGCCATGGATCCCTTCCATGATATCAGCAGTTCGGCTCTTAGAAAGTGATGGCCGTGTAGGGGTTGACGCGTCAACAGTTTGTTGAGCAGCTGGGGGGACAATCCAATCGTCGTCGTCGTCTTCGGGGAAAGCACCCGGGGTTGTTGTGGTTTCTGGCTTTTTGGGCGAGGGTGATTTTGGTTCCTGGGCAAGCTGGGATACAGTTTGCGGCTGCTGCGAATTTGTGAGGCTGTGAATTGACTTTGAAGGTCGGCTTCCATTTGGCTGCGATTTTCCGAGTACACTAATCCGGTCTTGCAACATCTGGGTGTAGGTCTTGTTGTGGTGCAAGGCCATGTCCTCGGCGTTCTTGGGCTGTTGTGGTACGGAAGGGAAATGGTCGACGTCCATCTCATCTTGATCGTCGTCATCATCCGACTCGTCTTGTTCCGCATTGCTTACCAGGCTCTTTCCTCTCGTGTTCCTTCCAAAGTAACTCGTCCTCTTAGGGTCAAGATGGCTTGTTCGAGAAGCTCTGGGGCCGGCACCTTTGCCTGCTGTCAAAGGTTCCCGCGCAGGGAGAGAAGGGAATTGTAGACTATTGCGGAAACCTGGACGGACGGGACTAGGACCGTCAGAACCAGACTGTGCGTCGTCCTGAGAAGTATTGTCGGGTTCCTGGGGCTCAGCCTCAACTTCTTCCACGGCGTTCTCAGGTGCAATTTGCGGAGACTTTACTGGAGAAGAAACCTTCGCAGGCTGCTCAGGAGAAGCACGCGAAGGGCTTGGCCCAGGAGCATCGATCGCTTCGTCAAGAGTAGCCGGGTCAATAAGCGATGTCTCGTCCTCGGTAATGGGGTCAAAGTTGGTGGGATTGACATCTTGGCTTCCAAAATATCCCGAATCACCCTGCGTTGGAGGTTGTGATTTGGCTGCTGGAACAGCCTCCGCGTCTTCTTCAACAGTCATGAGAACATCCTGGTCTGAGTGGATGTCACCCGCGTCATTTGCGGGCTCTTCTTGCGCGTCTTCCATAGGTTCGTCGGGAGTAGCTTTTGTTGGCTTCGGTGAAGGTACATGACGTCGAGGGGAAGGAGACTTCGCTTGGTTTAGCAGCTCCCTCTGGGGCGATTGGGCATGGAGATGTTGCGCGAATCGGTTTGCTGAACTCGTTGGTGTGCCGCCAAAGACATTGGACAAGGGCTTCCAAATATCAGCATCAGTCAGTCGCGTAAATCCAACATGTAAACTCACCACTCTTGGTTCGGTCGTAATTAATTTGCGCGCGGTACGAGGCGTCTTGCCACGGAGTTTTCCAGGTGTTTTGAATGTCTCGGCAATATTGCTATGTGATCATCAGTATATCGCGTCGAAAACAAGAATCATGACGCGTACGTTTCATTCTCGCTGAAGATACCAGCCATATGCTCGTTGAGCCAGGTGAACTCGTTGTGAGCCGCGTACGTAAATTCATCAACCTCGACATCGACAATCTGGAGGGCAGAGGCGCGCTCATCAGCGACCCAAGCCGCTGAGCCAGTTGGAATGCGCGGTCCTCGCATTGCCGCCATTGTGCCGGTTGAAAAGAGGCGCGCGGTGGTGTGGGAGAAGTTGAAAGTCGACTATGGTCGTACAATTTTGGTCATGTACTCATCGGGGTTGCGAGTCGGGATAAAAATCGAAATGCTTGACGATGTTGTAGGTTGAGAGCTTGAAGTGTGAGAGGAGCTAGGTCTCAATAACAAAGAGGGATGTTTACCCGGAGACCTAGTTGGGACTAGCGTTGATGGATTTCCAAGCTCGGAAGTGGGACTCGCACAAGCATTCACGCCCAGTGGTTGATGTCGAGGTACCTGTCCACGAAACAGAGGACAAGAGGATACTTGAGAATGGATGGA
Organism: Fusarium sp. FL617; assembly: GCA_030142105.1. NCBI lineage: Eukaryota > Fungi > Ascomycota > Sordariomycetes > Hypocreales > Nectriaceae > Fusarium > Fusarium sp. FL617. The sequence goes on along the minus strand of JAREIL010000012.1, from coordinate 1,023,340 downwards.
ATCGACACAATTTGGACGTTTTTGAATCCATAACGACAATACTACTCTTAAATTTAAGTGTCCTTTCCAGAATATGATCTTTAATGTGCATTACAGGGTCATAACATCACCGCAAAATCTGGCTCTCGCCTGTGCCCCCCTGCAGCCGTGAATTGATGATATCAACTAACACGTGCTGATAACGGCTTATCGGTCGCATCTCTTGTTTACTTTCGCGTCCCTTCCCCCCTTTGAGTGCGGAGCGACGAAACAAAGCTACAGATTCAACGAAGCCGTGAACGCTCGACCTCGCCCAAAATGAGGGTCATTGAAGTAATTATTGACGTAAGGCATTGGGTTCTCTTGATATTTTAAACGTGATATTTTATCTAACCTTTTCTGTAGGGCTTCAAGTCTTATGCCGTGCGAACGGTGATCTCGGGATGGTAAGCTGTGCACCAAAACAGTCCATGGCTATAGCTAACATACGCAGGGACGAGAGTTTCAACTCGATCACCGGCCTTAATGGTAGTGGAAAGTCAAATATTCTCGATGCGATATGTTTCGTTCTCGGAATTACAAATATGTCGACTGTTCGAGCACAGAACCTACAGGTCAGTCACCGCCAACTAGCTTGTCGTCCTTTGGTACTGACTCTCAATGTTGCAGGACCTGATATATAAGCGCGGTCAAGCTGGTGTTACCAAGGCCAGTGTTACAATCGTTTTCGATAACCGAGAAACCAAGAAGTCGCCGATCGGTTTCGAAGAATATGCCACCATCAGCGTAACTCGACAGATCGTTCTTGGAGGAACTTCCAAGTACCTCATCAATGGCCACCGCGCTCAACAACAAACGGTGCAGAACCTGTTCCAGTCAGTTCAACTCAACATCAACAACCCCAACTTCCTCATCATGCAGGGTCGTATTACCAAGGTCCTGAACATGAAGGCTGTGGAAATCCTTGCAATGATTGAGGAGGCTGCTGGAACAAGAATGTTTGAAGACCGTCGAGATAAAGCTCTCAAGACAATGGCCAAGAAGGAGACCAAACTTGTTGAGCTTAGGGAACTCCTCAAGGATGAGATTGAGCCTAAACTGGAGAAGCTGCGAACTGAAAAGCGTGCTTTTCTAGACTTCCAACAGACTCAAAACGACCTTGAGAGGCTGACCCGAGTGGTTGTTGCATACGACTACATCAGGTACCAGGACTCTTTAAGCCAATCAGCGGCAGATCTTGAAGGAAAGAAGCAAAGGCAACGCGACTTGGAGGATTCAGCAGCACGCTTACGGAGCGAGATCTCCCATCTTGAAGAAGATGTCAAAAAGGTACGATCTCAGCGAGACAAGGAGCTCCGAAAAGGAGGCAAGGCTTCAGCACTAGAGGAGGCAGTCAAGAAGCACTCGAACGAACTTGTGCGATTGGCCACTGTCCTTGACTTGAAGAAGTCCAGCTTGGCAGAAGAAGAGGAAAAGAAGGTGGCTGTCGAAAAGACGGTTTCCGAGCTGGAGGCCACCCTACAGGATAAGACTACCGCATTCGAAAACGCCAAGGCCAGATATGATGCGGCGAAAGAAGACTTGGAACAGCAAAACAAAGATGCCGAGTCTAAGGAAGAGCTTCTCCAGACTTTGCAAACAGGTGTAGCCTCTAAAGATGGTCAGGAGAACGGTTATCAAGGTCAGCTTCAAGACGCAAAGAACCGTGCGACGGCCGCGACTACAGAGCAAGAACAAGCTAAAATCAAAATTGCACATCTTGAGAAGCGTGTCAAAGAAGAGGAGCCGCGAGCGAAGAAGGCAAAGGACCAAAACGCCGATCTTTTGCGTGACCTAGACGGCTTAAAGACACAAGCGCAAAGGCTTGAGAAGGAGCTTGGTCGACTGGGTTTCGAGCCGGGTCAAGAAGAGCAGATGTACAAGAATGAGTCAGAATTGCAGCAAACTGTTCGAAACTTGAGACAGGAGTCCGACAAACTGAAGCGTCAAGTGGCGAACACAGAGTTCAACTATGCAGACCCTGTGCCCAACTTTGACCGGTCCAAGGTCAAGGGACTTGTCGCACAATTATTTACCTTGGACAAAGAGCACACAAAAGCTGGCACAGCATTGGAGATCTGCGCTGGAGGTCGTCTCTACAATGTCGTTGTTGATACCGAGGTGACGGGTACACAGCTGCTGCAAAGAGGCAAGCTCCGAAAGCGAGTCACGATTATTCCACTCAACAAGATCGCCGCCTTCAAGGCCTCTGCGCAAACCATCGCTACGGCCCAAAACATTGCGCCAGGCAAGGTTGATTTGGCGCTGTCCCTGGTCGGATACGATGACGAGGTGTCCGCAGCAATGGAGTACGTCTTTGGTAATACTCTGATTTGTGCCGATGCGGATACTGCCAAGAGGGTCACATTTGATCCCAACGTCCGCATGAGGAGTATTACTCTCGAGGGTGACGCGTATGACCCATCTGGTACGCTGTCTGGTGGAAGTTCACCAAACTCCAGTGGTGTTCTCGTTCTTCTTCAAAAACTCAATAGCCTCACTCGACAGCTGACTGAGGCCGAAAGCATCTTGAAGGAGCTTCAAGCCCGCATCTCAAAGGAGAAGGTCAAGCTAGACCAAGCTCGCAAGATCAAACAAGAACTAGACCTGAAGAGCCACGAGATCAAACTCGCCGAAGAACAAATTAGTGGTAACTCATCGTCATCCATCATTCAGGAGGTAGAAAACATGAAGGCAACCATTGTAGAGCTCAAAGAGAGCATATCCGAAGCCAAGTCTCGGCAGGCCAAGGCAAGCGCGGATATCAAGACTATTGAAAAGGACATGAAGGATTTCGATAACAACAAAGATGCCAAGCTTGTCGAGCTCCAGAAAACTCTTGATAAGCTACGAGCAGGTCTCGGCAAGAACGCTGCCACTGTGAAGACACTACAAAAACAACTTCAAGGCGCACAGCTTGATGCTGAACAAGCAGGTTTTGACCTGTCCGCTGCCCGAGAGCAGTTGCAAGAAGTTGAAGTTGCTATCAAGGCGCAGCAGAAGGACATTGAAGACCTAGCAAAGCAAAAGGCCGAGTTGACCGAGACGCACGACGCTGTGCAGGCCGAACTTGACGAGGAACGCGCCAAGTTGCATCTCTTTGATGATGAACTTCGAGCGCTGGAGGATGCTACCCGCTCCAAGAATTCACGAATTACTGAGGAGAGCCTTGAAATGCAGAAGCTTGGTCATCTTGTCGAGAAATTCCACAAGGAGCAGCAGGGTGCTGCTGAAAAGGTTGCTCGACTTGAGAAGGAGTTCGAATGGATCTCGGACGAAAAGGACAAGTTCGGCCGCAGCGGAACCCCCTACGACTTTAAGAACCACAACATTGGAGAGTGCAAGTCAACGCTACACAACTTGACCGAGCGATTCCAGGGTATGAAGAAAAAGATCAACCCTAAGGTCATGAACATGATCGACAGCGTTGAGAAGAAGGAGGTGTCGCTCAAGCACATGATCAAGACGGTCATCAGGGACAAGCGCAAGATTGAGGAGACAATTGTCAGCTTGGATGATTACAAGAAGAAGGCTCTTCAGGAGACATGGGAGAAGGTCAACGGCGACTTTGGTAACATCTTTTCAGAGTTACTTCCGGGAGGCAGCTTCGCCAAGCTTGACCCGCCTGAAGGCAAGACTATTAGCGATGGTCTCGAGGTCAAGGTTTGCCTTGGTAAGGTGTGGAAGCAGAGTTTGACAGAATTGAGTGGTGGACAAAGGTAAGCAATTCCTAACTCATGCATGTCTGATAACTTGGTACTAACAATCTGCCCCTACAGGTCACTGGTTGCGCTATCGCTCATCATGGCTCTGCTCCAGTTCAAGCCCGCGCCTATGTACATTCTTGACGAGGTCGACGCGGCTTTGGATCTTTCGCATACTCAAAATATCGGCCGTCTCATCAAGACGCGCTTCCACGGCTCGCAGTTCATCGTCGTCAGTCTGAAGGACGGCATGTTCCAAAATGCGAATCGCATTTTCCGCACGCGCTTCAGCGAAGGAACCAGTATGGTGCAGGCGCTTACACCAGCGGATATGAAGTAATGATGTTGACGGCAATCGAGAAATGTCTGGAATGAGTGTATGAAAGGAACTGCATAGGGCTTTGTACATGAGGCGTCGGGCTGGCTGGGGCGCTGGGAAGTAATGTTCATATCGGCATTAGGATACCTTGTGATACCGTTTGATTTAGTGAGGCATGGCCTTGGAATTATCAGTTATCTACCCTACGTTGCGATTTTTATGACAACAGCCATTTAGTTTCTGGTGAATACGAAATGAACGCTTATGATCACACACGGCACTCTACCTTAAGGACAACAACACAACAACATTGGATTCTTGACATAGGATTCGACAAACTATGACACCAGGCCTTGGATAAGATAGGACGACTTCATAACTATCTACATATCGTAGCTCAAGATCTTCCTCATCGGCTAATCGAAAGGATTCCAATTATAGCCGCCTCCCCAATCAGCAACGGTCTACCCTAAAGATCCCCAGTTGATGCTCCACGCCTAGATACCGAACAAGTTCGGGCAACAGCTCTGCATCCATGTTTAAAGCCGTGATGATCCTATCCCCGATCTTAATCTCGGCAAATGTATAACCTTGCGTTCGGATTTCATCCTCGCTCGGGAATGACACTGGCAACATTAACTCCTTCTCCGACACTGCTCTAGGTCCGTGGCTGAGCTTGGCTGAGACCTGTTGCACAAGACCCTGCAGCCCTGCGTCTGTCCAGGGGAACCGCAGGACCAAAAAAGCGCCATCCACTTGACCCAGCAGACGGCTCGTCTTGCTTGGATCGGGAACCCAGAGATCGACTTTGATGTTGGCTAGCAATGGGAATTGTTCGTATGTCACATATTCCCATAGGGGATTGTCCCTCTGATCACCTTGAGAGTTTACGCTTTTCAGTTGAGCAAACTGATAAAGGCCGTCGTATTCCAAGCCCTTGGATTGGGTCTCGCTGCGTTGAAGCTCAATCCCACAACACGACTCGACGGGGAAGACTTGCAAACTCTGCGCCCCTGGGCTCTTCGCCAGCGGGACCCGGGGATTCGGCGAAGACTGACGACGGAGGTTGCTATTCCGGAGTGCTACTCCGGCCCGCGAGTGGGTCTGCCGGAGGGCATCGCTGCGATCCACGGGAACGGGTGGGAAGAGGACGAAAATGGGGACGAGGAAAGCAACGAGGGTAACGGTGAGAAGTGTGAGTGACACAGCGTCCAAACTCAACACAAAGTGCTTAGTGGCGTCTATGCCACTGCTGATGCCCGACAGTACCGTTGTCATGTTAGCCAGTCGTTGGACGAGGGCTGAATCGCGACTTGCAGCAGCGAGATGGTCCTGCAGACGTGGGACCGAATCCGTCATAGACGTTAGGGGGCTTGAGTTAAACCTCAAAGATGCACAGGCTGCATATGCAGTGCACTGCGTGTCTCGCGCGAGCTTCGCGATAGGGGATAGGTCAAGGGGGCCAGCCCGGTGTTGCTCGGCCTTGTTTTTTGCAGATCTCTGTTGTTGTGGCGTGGCGTGCCAACGGCCTTTCCTCTGTTGCAGATTTGACTACTGTAGGTATGTTTCGACTCAACCTTTCTCAAAGTGTCGTGATAGGTTCAAGTTTGTTAAGTCTGTTCCTTCGGTCGCGGGACCCCGTGCTGTTGGAACCCCTCTCATAGCGCACCTATCGCGTTGCCTCGTTTTAGTTATGGCCAGGGTTAAACCGAAGCCCTGGCCAACTCGTTCACTGCCATTATAATAATACTGGGCTATCATGTATCGGAATGGCCAATCGCAAGTAATATACTATAATAGTTATTCGGGTTGGAGTTGTGAAAGGGTAGAAAATATCCACCTCCTCATATTGGGCACAGGGTATTAAGTCTTCACCCTAGTTAGAGGATGAGTTGTTCTCCTAGGAGCCGGAATGTGTAGCCGTCTACCATCGCTATCCATGTTGTCTATTGCATGGTTTCGTCCCGCGCATCCGAAAAGAGTCCATCAGCAAGATTAGCATGGTTGATATGTACAGTACCTCCCAGGGTATACTGCATAGCATACCTGGTAGAGTAAGGTAGGTAGAGACGTCTGGCTTAGCATATACCACGCGTAATGTGTGTCTCACACCCCGCAGATCACAAATTACGTGTCTCGGCCAACTGACAACGGAACGGGTTCGCAGTCGTCGAATCCTGCAGTTGTTACACTACTAACCAGTACCAAGGTAATGATTAGACATCACCGGAGAGAAGAAATGCCGAACAGGGGACACCGGCGGAATGGTTCCTTGATCCTGCTTCCCAGACCTGTCACCGTTTAGGCCCTCTTTAGCAGCGTCTTGGTTAATTGAACCTTGGTGCCACCAACATGGCACTTGTTGACGATGGCGCCAACGGTCTCACTTCAGCTGAACTAGGGTGGACATAACATGAGCATGAGTCAAAATGAGCAACAACAATGTAAGGGTCGAGGGCACTTCTGACTTCTGGCCGACTAGACCATGCTCCGATTGTACAGAGGTCTTTGTTGCTGTGGACTCATTGGCTAAATTAGGCGCGCTCTCGTACAGACTGCCTGCCTCATTGTGGGTACCGACCGTATGGAGGGTTGGGTTGGGTTGGGTTTTGTCTTGTCTGTCTGTAGTTATCACAAGCAATTCCCGGACTTAACCAGTAGCGGAGACGGGTTAATTCCCGTATGATCCTGGTGGTCTTCATACCGGTTGCGGCCACCAGAAAATCGTTGCTGCACTGATCGCCCTGAGGCTGGCCGGAGATACTACTGCATTCATCCAGAGCCTCCATCCATGGCTTCCCTGTCGCGCCGATAAACTGACTCGTAGTTAAGGTAAGGCACACCAGTGCACGAGGGCCAAGCAAGCACCTTTGAATCAGCAAAGCTGTCAGGCAGGGGTCCGTATACAATTGATAAGGTGAATCGCTGGATACGACAAGGTCTCGCCGTCCGATACCAGATGAGCGCCGGCAAGGGCTGAGACTGAATTGATGATGGACATTGGACAGGGCATTCGTGGATCCTAGCCCAGTGCGGAGTTCAGACTTGCGGAGGAATTAGAGCAGTGAAATAGATAATCCGCCTCCATGACACCCGATTGTAAGTATTGCGTTGTGCCATGCTACAGTATCCTCAATCTCTTCGACGTCGCCCATGATATCGACGGATATTGAAGGGCACAAGCTAAGGGACAAGCCGGAGCCCTACTGTCCGGGTCCGTGACCCACTCGTTGTTGTTTTCAGGCTGAAAGGCCTGGCTTGCGGTGATTTTCACATCATCTTGCAAGGCGAATCCTGGGACCCTGAACGGATGAACAAGAGTGAGGCTCGATACTGTTAGCGCTGCTGTTCCATCTCCACCACTCCCCGCAACCCCTCAATGGTTCAGTAGGCAGTGGCTCTGATGGAAGCTCCGCCAACACCATGTCCTGCCCTGCTGTGATCGAAATAGCTGCACCGTTTTCAGACGCCCGCTCATGGTCCTCTCCCTGTATCAGGTCTCGGGTTATGAAACGGCCGTTCGTAGACTCCAGGAATGCTTCATGGCAGACTCGCATCGACAGAATCCAACTCAAAAATTCTCATGATCCACACTTCACACATACCACCTGACTTCTTAAGTCTCGCCTGGGTATTGTACTTATTTGCACAATGTCGCAGTTGTCTCATACAGTACTGACAGCACGCGGCACCAACTAGAAGGCTTCTAGTCCCCAGCAGCTGGCAAGATCCTTGGGAGTTTCTCGAGAAAGCCCCTAGCCCCCAGATATGGAGAATGCCAAGGAGTGACTGGTTTCCCTTTCAAGCCCAAGACGTGGACAAGAATTGCACGTACGGATACGGAGTAGGGCTAATTTGATACATATCACGGAGCCCTCCCCTGCCCGGATATTCGACACTTCTTACGCCCACTTCTGATGTTGGTAGGCGGTCCTCCATTTCTCAGACCACTTTTTCCCAAGTCCTCAATAGCGCACACAGCCAGTGTCATTGAAGAACACGGCGATGCCCCTGTCGAAGCTGTTCTGGCGGGCCATTGTCGTATCAGGTCTGGCTCGTTGTAGTTTTTACCAACATTCCACCAGGGAAGGATAAATAGAACGTTTGAAGAGAAGTGGAGGGAGAGCAAGGGTGGAAAAATTCCCGAAGCGCGCGCTGACCTACAACGGCATCGTGCAATCATCCTTCGCTTTGGTTGTTTCGTGTGTCTCTTCTGATCAGCATTCACCTGTCCCTTATTCACCGTCTGTGCCAGTAGATAGGATTTATCAGGCATGGATGGCGACCTTATGACTCTTGGCTATTTAAACAGGGTGGATTAGAGTAGCGCGAAGTTGTGGTGACCTGGCCCGCGAGTTTTGAGTGGGAGATGGGTGAAGGCCCGAGAAATGGGCTATTCCAGTATCCTGTCTCTTGTGGGTCGTCTGTTGGTTGTCATGTTTAGCTAGACAAGGGCAGACAAGGCAATCCTACTTGCGGCGTGACTTGTCATCTGTTCCAATGCAAAGCGTCTGGATCTGCTGCGGGTTTTTGCAGAAGTGTCAATAGGATTCAAGCCATGGTGGGAAAAGACGGCAGTTGTTGGGTACTGCCGTTATATGGATTCGAGTTGTAGTGTTCTGATCTTCGACAACCTATAACTCCATAGGCCACTGCCTCGCTGCTTTGGCGTGATCTAGGAACTAACTAGTTTGACGGGAAGCTCCTGATCCGTGACAAGCAAGGCTCCTCATCTGCTGCTACTCAACATCGATAGGGATATGCATGTCTGTGCTCAAAAGCCCGTGGACGCCGATGGTAGGGCTATTCATTCCTCGTGGACGGAGTAAAAGGTGAGGGTCGCCGACGAAAGTCGGGTGCCGGCTCCGACGACGTGCATTCGTTGCAATTTGAGCAACGTCGATATCATCGTACAGGAGTGTTGCAGGGTACCGTCTGCATGTGCAAAGATGGAGCCTCTGCAGGGTTGGTACTCGCTGGCCCGCATGTTAATCGTTATCCACCATGCGGCATGCATGGTAGAGAGTGAATGCACTGAAAGTACCAGAATATGCAGCATTGGACCAACGGGGTATAGTCGACTGTTAGATAGGGCATGGCTGCTCAGGTCTCAAAACTGGCTTTACTGAGCAGTTGGGCTTGCCAGCTGACAATTGGACGGGGGAGAGCCCTGGTGAACGTGCCTGTAATTCAGCTTGCTTCAGGGCGACCCAATGCTAAGCCAAGCCTAAGTTGTTTCTTCAACATAGATTAGGAAGGTTGCATGAGTTGTTTGATGGCTCAATATATTCGTCTTCCCAGGCACCAGAAGCTGAAGAAAGATCTGCCCCCGCTCTCTTCTTAGCTCTGGTGAAGTAATGCTCAATTTTTGGCATGACGAAGCATATTAGCAGGAGAAAACAAGAATAAAAACAAGCTATCCTGCTAGCAGGAGTTTGCCACTGGGTTGAGGGACAATGTGAACTGTCGACTGTCAATTCAAAGTCAAAGTCGAATCCAAACAGCCATGACCCATGAAGGCGTTCATTGCTGGGTCCGGCCACGCGACGACCCACACGCGGTGCCGGGAGCGGGACTTGACCCAAGCGTCTAAGACATCATTAAGACGTTTTATTCGTTGAGGAGCAGTTGTCAGAAGTTGGGACGGATCCGGAGCATGGTGTTTGTGGCTTGTTGCTTGGTAGCTACAGCAGGCTCCGCAGCGTCCCTTCAGAGGGTTTCATTGGGAGATGGCATTTCCTCCGCCTCCGGCACACCCTTGTCGATGATGCCCTATCAGATCGTCATCTTTGCCGTTTTAGAGCCAGGGACCATGACTGCATCCCAGTGCCAAGCCTGCCAATTACAGGTACAGATATGTGAGGATGAGGAAAGTCCGCGATGGCCATTTTCTGTACGTAAGTCCCGGTGGACAGAAGAAAAGGGACACAACTCCACCCAAACAGCGGAAGATGGATCTAGTAAACATGAGTGAGAGCTCTAGGTAAAGTCCAGAAATCTGGGCATAAGATTGGGTAACTTCACAATGATGCTCCTTCTTTGGTTCAAACCAATTATCCCAGTAATTCCTACCACCCGGCGGCCCTGGGAGGTTGCATCACCGTTGATGATTGACCCGTCCATGGATTATCCCTGGCATGTCTAACCTCCAGACAGGCACAATGACCCCAACCAAGAGTGCAGACGCAGATGGGAACTAGTTACCCCAAGAAGGATTATGTAGCGGCCTGAACAGACTGCGCCATCTCCGACAGCGCTGTGGCCGATGCGTCCCCGACATTTGAAGGTTGATCTTTGTTCTTACTAACGTCTTGCCAGCCTCATATTGTTGATTGAACCTGGTTGCTCATCGACGTGGGATAAGTGGCACTAAGACCAGGTCTGACCAGTGCAAACCCCGAACCGGAACGATCGACCATGATCGGTATCAGTGTGGGAGCATATAGCTGATAATACGTACTCGACCTTGAGCGGACTGTCGAGCGGCTTTGGGAAAGCTGAAAATGGTATTTATGTTGCTGGGACTTGGGTTGAGCCTGTTCCGCATTGTTAAGCTGCTTTAGGTCAAGGCTAGATTAGATTTAATGAATGGCTTTCTTTCCTGGGACTCGGTAGCCCAGGGAAGCGGTTCCCCCTCGTCGACTGCAAGACTTTAAGGCCGACCCATTCGCTGCAAATGTCCGTCTGCGGTCGCAGTATTGCCCTAGAACGGTAAAGTCTTAACGGCATTTCGTACGGAGAGAAACAAGCAAGACCCAGGAGATCGGGCTCATTGCATTCCATGTTCCAAACAAAGCGGAGCTCTTCGGGGGTGTTCCAATCCCAGTCAGTCAATTATGAAATCCAAGATGCCGGGAAAAAATAAAAAAATATCCATTGTCAAGGTAGGGTAGAGAGATAAATTTGTGACTGAGGCAAAGAAAAGTAAGGTCAGGTCCCTGCCTTCCCGTAGTAAGGTACGGTAGGTGCCCGGTAGCCAGGCAAGCGTCGTTAGAACTGGGGGGTGTTCCTTCCTTCCCGTCTCCTTTCACTCCATTCCCTCCACTACAGTCCAAGTTCAGCCCGCCCCGCGCTCTGTTTGGTAATAACATCATCCATCTCGTCACCTAATCTTTGTTATTCACCCCTGACACATCGATCATCGTACATTCTAACCACATTAAACACGCCGTTGATGGCTCATCTATGTCATCGTCAGCTTCGTCCTAATATCCCCGTTGCCGGTCTTTGCTCGAGACGTACTAGCTGTGGGCTTAGGTTTGCTGCCACGCCCAAAGCCTTCATCAATCCTCTTAGAAACCTCTTTCCCCATTAATCGTATTATAGGTCAAGACAAGACAGTTTCAACCGTCTTTGCTCTTAGCTAGTTCCGCTTAGTCGGAATCTTTCGAAGCCCTGGAAACGCAGTACCCATACCGAGACGCACTCATCCACTTCAAGAGCTTGCTCATCTTACACTCGCTTCTCACATATCCACGTTTGATCAAGTTCCAAAGGGTCCCAGAACGGATCCATATTCAACTCCTGCAGCTTCTGACACCGCTCGATCTACAGTTATTGTACCTGGCTCTTTCTATCTTATTTCCATTGACAGTCACCGCAGTGTTGCATCCAAGCCCGGACCATCTACCCGCGATTAATGACCTGCTTGTCTATGGACGTGGGATCGTCCCCCTCGTCAGACTGTCAAAGGGCACAAGCTTAAGCTCTTGGCTGGTTCCCGGGACCCACGAGTCCGGGCTTTTTCATTGATCAGCGATTTGACGCCCCGTCAGGCCTGCATGTAACAGGCTCCCTTCCTCAGGGTACGACAACTACTTTGGCTTTCATCTTCATCTCCAGGGGCTCAGCCAGCAGCGGCTTGGCCAATACACCCCAGGTCTACCCGTCCCCGCCGTTGCAGTTTTCCTGACAGACACCCCCTACGTGGATCTGCAAACCAGTACTAGTCTAACCACTGCCCTACTCAGAGGGCCCTGAGAACTTCTGCATCGATCAATCTCTCCTCCCTGTCACGGGTGGCAGCGCCCCTCCATTCACAGCCGCGATACATGCATGTCCTTGCTGTTGTTGCCGGCCCCTCCCATAGTACAACTATCTCAGGTCTCCCTCATCAGTGATCATACAGCCCATACAGTCATCTTGCAAACCACCGCATCTCGCTAAGCAACAAAGGACTTACTACTCACGAAGTCCATCAGCGTGAGTGAGTAAATTCGACTGAAGCGAATCAATTAACATTTGGCGTTCGAAGTTTCTTTGGAGACAGCTTCCTTTACAAGCTTTTGGACCCGGAACAATATCACCCCTCGCACATTCTTTACTACTCTTTCGGTTTGAACCGGAGTTGTCTCATCGATCAAATTACTATCAGAGTGCTGGTTCGTCTCATTGGAGAACAGACGAGTTTGGCAGCCTGTTTGCAAAGCTGATGACCCCTCTTCATCGAGTATTCTCGAACCATAGGTCTCAATAGTCAGCTCTTGACGTTCATACTGGCAAGGGCTCCTAGTACATTGTTGAATTTGAGCTCGAATCTCTACAAGGGGGAATTAACTCTTCATTGGAGCTCCTACTCCTCTACTCTTGACTTCTACCGCCGCTTTCAACTAGTAAACACAGTTCTTGGAAAGCATGCGAATAGCAAGTTGCTGATCTACCTTTCTCAAACTCCTTCAGCAAGTTTGAAACACTCGAGCTATTCGAACCTTTGTGGCTTGGCTCTTGCAATGGGGGACTACTATCACCATTTTCTCTCGTCCATGTCTGGGGCAGGAATGAATCCGGCTGCCTCCCCTGAAGAGATGCTCGACCCGCGAATTCATGGCGCACCGATGCCCATGGTATCCGCGCCGATGCCCGGTCCGTATCAACAGCTCGGATATTTTACCGGATTTCCTGATCCGATGATGTTCAACCCGGCCAAGGCGCAAAAAACTCGCCGGAAATCCGCGGCTGGCACTCCCACGTCTGTTGACCACGTCAAACATAGACGAACACGTTCCGGCTGCTTCATGTGCCGGAGCCGAAGAGTTAAGGTATGTGTTCGATGCTTAACATAGAAACATATCTAATTTGGCCAGTGCGACGAAACTAGGCCAATATGCGAACGTGGGTGCACAACTTGTTTCTTTCGCAAACATATCGATTTGCTAACGCTATGAAGGTTGCAAAAAGGGAAATCGAGAATGTGTCTACCCCGACCCCCCATCGTCAAAAGGCGCAGCAGCATCCAGTGGCAAATCCAAAGAGGCTGGTGTATCTGCTCAACAAACCAGTCCTTCATCATCGAAATCGGAAGATGACGACGACACCGAGCAAGAAACCAAGCTAGATACGATTATCGACGAAGATGAAGAAGACCAGACGAAATCTCCAGTACTTTCTAGGCAATCGAAAAGCGCCTCTCCTTCCACCGCGACCGCAACCCCGAGTAGTCTAGCAGCCCTCTATCCCTCTACCGATTTTCCTCTCCAGTTAGGAGAAGCCGACTGGTCGCATCTACCACCAGAGTATCAACAATGCCTTGCTTTCTTTATCGAGAACCTTGATCATTTTAATTATTGCATACCTGTTGACTCAGATAACTTCTTTACGACTATACTTCCCAACGTGGCTACCCGACATGAACCCTTGCTCAACGCAGTCGTGGGTTTCGCTGCCTACCACCTTACCCTTCGAAACCCCCACGGGAAACTTCAAGATTTTTTGCAGTATTACAACAAGAGTGTAACGCAGCTGCTGGGTTTGTTCAAAAGAAAGGAGAAGCCAAACGTCGCTACTCTATTAACAATTCTTCAGCTTGCTACTATTGAAGTATGTGTCACAACCTGTCCTTGCAGCTCGATTTGGATATCCTGACCATATTATCTAGGAGTACTTTGGAGACTGGGTCAATCTTATGGGACACCAAAAAGCAGCTTTCGAGATCTTGACGAGCATTTTCACACCACAAACAGTGATGCAGACCCCCATGGGTCGCATGTGCCTTAGTTGGTACGCTCGATTCGATAACTTTGTTGCCCTGATGGGAGGCTTTCCTACCGACCTACCCCGAGAATGGTTTCTGGCAATGATGAATTTCTACAAGTCAGGAATTACTGCTCATCCAGACGAACTGCACTGGAAGATTGATGAATGGTCTGCTCGACTTCGCCTCATATCCTACGACATGTCAATCCTGTTCGCACGAGGCAGCAGGGGTCAAATATCACAGGAAGACTTTGTCAAGGAACACGAACACATAAACAAACAACTCATAGAATGGAAGGAGAAGCGCGACCCTGCCCTGCAAGACTCGAGATATCTTATCAGAGATTTCCCACCACCAGAAACTATCGACCCCGAGGACTTCGTCAATCCATATACTGTTGGGATTCTCTACGACTTCCCGCTGTTCGGCGTAACAGTTCTGTGCGCAGAGTGGAATAGTATCATGATAATGCACAAATGCCAATCATCGGGGATGAGACCGGACCTACTTTTCGCAGATCTCAATCGGCACGCCTACAGAACCTGCCAGTATTTCGAAACGCTGGAATTCTGGCCTTCGACCCCCAAAGGCGTACTGGTTCTGATTCAAGCCTGTATTGCGATCGCAGCCCTGTTCTGCCCTCAAGATGCACGGCATCATATGTGGTTTCGTCGCAAGTTTGCTTTGCTAGAGACTATGGGGTAAGAGTTCAACCGACTTCCGTGTTCCCTGGGGGCAGGTGCACACGAAATAAATGCTGATTGATTTGCAGATACATACATCCTATTTCACTTCGAACTAAGATGGCTGAACTATTCCGAGAACCATCTTGTGTACATTGGTGGCTGCCCAGCAACGAAGGATTTAGCCCAGTGTTACAGGAGATCCGAAATTTTGCAGATGAACGAAACGCTGCAGCTGTCACAGCTCAGCAGGAGAGCGTTCGCGAGGTCAAACACATTTTTGCGAAGCTGTCGTTAATGGATGAAGCAAATGCGCCATCAGGTTTCGGTCAGGGTTCCCCTTCAACACAGGGGGCAGGCTGATCGACACAAATTCCATAAGAATTTCAATCATTGCGTCAGATTTCAACAAATACACCAGCCTTACAGAATAAGGCTGTTCTCTTTACATTTTACCTACCTTGACCGTATCATTTGGGTATTACGTCGCAGTTGTAAGATATGCGTATAGGGGGTGCTTGTTGCAGCAGAAGAGTGGGCTTGTGGCGCATAAATTCCACGGTGTTAAACGGATGTTACATTGGGGGAAACTTCATATTCAATAGCTTCATTTCTGAATCATAAATGCAAGGATAGAACGGGGATGCATTATAGGTAGGCCGGAAAAATTAGATCAAGGGAAGGGTTTACTGGTAGGAAGCTGATAATGGCTGTGGAGTTTTGGAGTACAAAAGACAGCACTACAAACATTTGATTTGATTGTGTTACATGCGTTGGTGTTGTACCGGGTATTTGCAAATGTACCTGTTATTATACAGTGGCCAAGCTGGTACCTTGACACGATCTACTAACATATCTCGAGACAAAAGAAGTGGAATTAAACGAAATCGCTCATTTGCCGATCTATTACTTCTCATCCTTTTCATCCTCGTTTTTAGGCGTGGTTTCTGTGGCCTTCGTTTCATCCTCGGAAGCCTTGCCCTCGCTCTCAGGTGTAGGCTCAAGATCATCTGCGGTAGCCGTATCTAGCGTTTCCTGTGTAGTAGCCTCTGATGATGCCGGGGGCTTCTCCTCGACCGATTCATCCTTGGTGGTGCTCTTCTCCTGACTTTCCTCGGATTCTGCCGTGTCCGGACTTGTTTCAGCTTCGTTGCTCTGGGTGTCCTCATCCTTTCCAGGTTCTGGTTCTGACGCCGGCTCGACAATCGTTTGGTCGACATCGTCAGCATCGTCAGCATCGTCATCATCGTCATCATCGTCATCTTCCCCATCTTCTTCAACGGGGGGATCTTGGGGTTGAGTTTCAGCTTCTCCTATGACTGATTGCTCAACAATGACAGGAACCTCGGCTACTTCTGACTCTTCCTCCACGGGTGATGGAGCTGTGAGATGCATGGCCTTAAGTTTTCGTGAAACTCCGGCTGGTTCTTCCTCTTCAGCTTCAATAACGGTTGTCACGGCGCTTCCTGTTGAAGGACTGCTGCGAATGTGTCGTCGGGTATTTGTCCTTGTGGGATGCATGTTGTCTTCTTCAGCTGGAGGGCCCCTTTGATGAGACGAGGGCTTCAGGATGGTGGGTGGGGGCTTTTCAGCCTCCTGTTCGATATGAGGCGCCTCCAGGCCTTCAGCTTCAGGGGGTAGCTTGTAGTTCTCAGCCGGTAGCAGATCGTACAAGTCACATACAGTCTTAAATAAGACGTAAAGTCCTGTTTGCCCCTCGACAGACCAGAAAACACCACGGTGTTGGAACCATGCATGGGCGAATATGCGATGCAGCCTGCGGAACACATTGACTAGGTTCTTGACACCAACATTCTTACTGTGATTATCGCTGTGGACAACAAAACGGCTGGGAAAGATCTTTTGGTCGGTCACGACGTTGGCGGCCCAGTCCAGGGTATGACAGCAGTAGTCAATGGCACAGCAACTCTTGGGCTGCTCGTGTACAGCGCAGAGGAACTGCCATTCGGACGCGCGCATCTCAGGGCACGTGTTCGCACTGCATGGTGGGGTGTCGAAAAGGAAGCCGACGATTAAGGAGTTGCACTGCGAGATGAGGAAGCGACAGAGCTCATAGAGCCAGATGGTTCGGTCAACACCACTTGGAGGTTGCGCGAGCTGTAGCGCAGTAGCACGGGTGATCGGTTGAGTATTGGAGGCGGTATGGTAGCAGTGGAGGGCGGCTAGGTGTTCTTGGAGTTGAAAGGCAGAGTCGAGCTGGTTCATGTTAGTTTAAAGTTTTTGGCATATTAGAATATCGGCGCAAGTACCTCGTGTAAGGGTATCAAAGGAGGTCCAGCAGCCATATCTGCTGCTTTTGTGCCTGGATGTATCCGCCGCCTGGAGCTCGCTTCAAGCTGTGTTTGCTCTTGAGGTGTTGTCTGGAGATTAGCTGCTGGGCCGCCGGACGGAGACATGGGCGCCATCTGAATCTCAGCAGCTGGTGGGGGGCTTGGTAGCCTGGGTGAACTCGGTGCTAGCGACATGACGGGCGTATTATGAAGTCGCTGCGTACAAAAGCTCGCGATGAGGAGGGCGAAGATCTGGGGAGAGCTGGGCGGTTAATAACACGCAAGGCTGCGCTGGGTTAACAAGTGGCTGGGCAGGGCTAAGCTGGGGTCTGTCTGAATGGAGATTCGATACGTGCATAACAGCGGGAAACGTTAAATGCAGCTAAAGGGGACCGTGCAACTTACACGCACCTATGTGCTTGATTTCTAAAAGACGATTTGTGAGTGTCGAACTTGGGATAGTTCATGTAGAAGATTCCTTGACGACTGGGGAAAATATTCTAACATCTCTCGAACGATAGGATTTATTTCTTCCCCGAGGCCTGACTCAGTTGAATCTCAGTTAAGCAGCCAGAAGCACTACCTCTTACAGCCATGGATTTTGATGACGATGCCCCGCCAGAACTGGTCAACACGGCCGCAGAAGAGGTGGATGATGAGATCACGGTCAAAGTTCCCATCACCATCGTGACAGGTAGTGCTACCGGACAAATAATCTCGAACACTCTAATATTTGGCAGGATACCTTGGTGCTGGCAAAACAACATTATTGAATTACATCCTCACAGCTCAGCATGGCAAGAAGATCGCCGTCATCATGAATGGTTTGGAAGGATCTCGACTCGTCAGTAATCAGCCACTAACTTGAGAAATAGAATTTGGAGACTGTAAGTGTTTCAGAGCGAGCATATTGTTGCCTTTCTAAGTGGTATTGTAGCACTTGATATTGAGAAGTCTCTCACTGTGAACAAAGGAGATGAGCAAGTAGAGGAGTGGTTAGAAGTTGGCAACGGCTGCATTTGCTGTTCGGTCAAGTAGGTCGTGGCGTTGCGATTATTGTGTTCATACTTATTGATTCTAGGGATACTGGAGTCAATGCGATAGAGTCTTTGATGTCAAAGAAGGGCGCATTTGATTACATCCTCCTCGAAACTACTGGCCTGGCTGATCCTGGTAATCTAGCACCCCTCTTCTGGGTGGATGATGGCCTGGGAAGCACCATTTACCTCGACGGGATTGTCACATTGGTGGATGCGAAGAACATTCTGCGTAGCCTTGACGATCCGAAGGGTATCGTCGAAGGTCACGATCACCATGGCCATGGCCCTGTTATGACCACAGCCCATGTCCAAATCTCTCATGCGGATGTAATTGTGATCAACAAGTCCGACATGGTGACTGAAACGGAACTCAACCAGGTCAAGGAGAGAATCCAGTCGATCAACGGACTTGCGAAGATCCATGTGACGGAGAGGAGTGTTGTCCCTCAACTAGAGGGATTCCTGCTCGATTTGCACGCCTACGATCAATTCAACGAATCGGACGCGAACGCCAAGGGACATAGCCATCTTGACCCTGTAAGTTTCCGTTCAATCAAGCAGTATTGCGTTTGGGGTATAATATGTGGCTAACCGCTTAGACCATATCAACCGTCACTATACCTGTCGGTCGCCTTGAACCGGGGCAGCTAGATGCAGTTGACCGTTGGCTACGATCAGTTCTGTGGGACAACAAACTACCCGGAGCGAAACAAGAGGGCGATTTTGAGATTCACCGCTCAAAAGGACGCCTTGTGTTTGCCAACGGAGATGTTAAGATGCTGCAGGGGGTGAGGGAGGTTTTTGAGATAAATGACGGACCGTCGGGAGATGAGACGCCCAAGGAGGGGAAGATCATTTTGATTGGGAGGAATGTAGCAGGCGTCGGCTTTGAAGACAGTTTCAAACAAGCCATCAGCTAGAAATACTTATTATAGCAGAAAAGAGAGGCTCCAACAGGATTGTGTTTGATGTGTAGTGCTCGTGTTTGTTCAGCCTTGGCCTGACTCTAAACATAATTGGTGTTTGCCATGATGTCGGGGTGTACCCACTTATTCCCGCCCACGGATCATCATCCATCCATCCATCCATCTCATTCCAATGTGCCGCCAGCCTTCTCCAACGCCAGCAAGCAAACCTAAAGCCTGAATAAGGCCAGCACCGAAACAAGCGATCGCATCGACAAACGGCCTTGTCTTTTTGCCTGTACCAGCACAAAAAGACGTCAACGTCGCACCGAGCGATTCTTTTGCTACGACATCTCGATTTTACACCATCGCACCGCACCCGCACATTACTACCTTATAGCTTTGTTGCTCGCGACAAACCTCTACAATCATGAATAGGCCAGGTAGGACGCACCCCCACGACGTTGTTCTTTCGCAGCCTCAAGACCCCGCGCTGCATGCGAAACCTGTCGAACACTCTTCACGCTTCGTATTTTCGGGATATTACCACACCGAGAGAAAGCTGTGCGCCAGCATGCGAGCTCACGAGCCTCAGAACTCCCTTTTCGACGATGTTCAACCCCTCCGTCGCCCTCGTTGACCCCGTTTGAATGTCGCTACGATCGCTTCAATGGATCGAAACGCGGGCTGAAATCAGTTTTGGGGCTATATGAGGTGTCGCCATGAGCAAGGCTGAATTGTCGAGCAAGCATTGATAGGACAAGGCTGACGATGTCATCGGATCGTAGGGGCAGTGCCACAGACACTCCGCGGAATGCCTGGTGGCTTTGGAGGTCAACAACAACCCCAACAACCAGGACGAGCAGGAACGAACCGGTTACCGAACGGAAAGCTAGGTACGCGCTGTTGGATGGGTGCGAGTGCTGTGCTGTGTTGCGCCGCGCTGGCTGGGTTGCATCAACAATGGAGTGGGCTTAGGCTAATAATGGCGAACAAATATAGGAAACAACAACTCTGGCTGGGCTTTTGGAGGGGTTCCAATGGCTGGAGCAGGTCCTCAGAATGCCGGACGTCAACTCGGAGGAAACATTAGCTTTGCGCAGAGCTTGTCAGGCTCCCAACCTGCTACTTCCCTCGACTTATCGTACGTATATCCAGCTGCGGTTCCCGTTTTGGAACCTTCGATATTCTGTTCGACGTTGAAAGATTTTGCATTTTGAGCTAGTTGCAAGGATACGGTTGCTGATATCCTTTAGCGAATTCCCATCATTATCGAACAACGCTCAAATGTCGAACGCCAGCCAGTCATCTATGTGGTCGACAGCTGGATCGAGAAACCTCGGTGGTCCCATTCAGCGCAACCAACCAACCCCTATTTCCTCTCAGCAAGGTGGCCAGGATGACATGTTCAGTCCCACCTCTTCGAGAGGGCCCTCAGTGCAAGGCGGGTTCAGATTTGGTAACCAAGGCAACATTGGACAGCCATCCCAGGTTCAGCCTAGCAGTGTTGATGACTTCCCACCGCTCAACCAAACATCGAATGGTGAGATGGGATCAGACCGGACGGCGAACCTGATGTCCTCTTTGGGCTTTGGTTCTCAAGCTGGCCCTGGGCCTTCGACAAGCAATCGGGGGAATGGTCTTCTGAACGCTCTTTCTGCCAACAGCCGCGCGAATGAGGCAAGGTCACCGCCTGGCATCGGAGCCCCTGGTGAGTTTTGTGTTGCCTCACCTCTCAGTCCAAATACTTACTCTATCAGGTTCTTCAAGACCGCAGGATGGCAAGCCTCCTGGCTTAGAAGAGGACCCTCGGCAGAAATTGGCAAGGGATGAAGGATCTACAGATGGCGCTTCTCCCGCAGCATTCAACAGCGATGTTTCTTCTGGACAGGCCAAAGATGACCAAGGGACACAAGCTCTCGAGGTCATTGACCCTCTGGCCGGCATGCCTGCCGTGGACAAGTGGGGTATCAAAGGTCTACGGACGTTAATGAACAACTATCCCGACTACCATGCAATGGTTGTGGGTATGGATCCTACTTCGCTAGGACTTGATATATCTTCTCAAGAGTATGTGGCCTCTGCTTAGCTCTTGCAATGAACCTCTACTAACGTGACCCTAGACTGTTTTCGACGCAGAACTATTCACTTTTTGATGACGCACCTCCTCGGCCGGCGCTTGCCGCTGGCAAGTTTCGACTACCGGATTGTTACAACGTGACAAACGTGCAGCCTATCGAAAGCAAAATTCAGAGCTTCAACGAAGAGACCCTGTTTTGGATCTTCTACAGCTGCACGGCTGATGTAAAGCAACAGATGGCTGCCGTGGAACTGTGAGTAACATGTTTTTCGGGTGCATTGTTGACTGCTACTAATACTGGCTGTCAGGCATTCCCGAAACTGGAGGTGGCACAAGAAGCTCCAACTCTGGCTCACTAAGGACGAGCACATGACCCCTCAAATACTCAGCCCTAACCATGAGCGAGGTTTCTATATAGTCTGGGACACAACGAATTGGCGTAAGGAGAGGGTATGTTAAAACTCCGATTGATTTGAAAGACAGAAACTAACAAGTGTACAGAGGGAGTTTACCCTGCACTATGGTGACCTAGATACGACATTGAACCAAGCACAGGTTGTGCCTTAGGGTGTGCGGCCTTGGTTAGAGAACCTTTGACTTCGGACCGGATGAACTTGGGTGATTGATACGTAAGAAACGTACAAAGGGGCGTTACGGCATCAAGACAGGGCAACTGTTTCTCGTGTGGATGGGATCGGGCCTGGGTTATGAATGAAACGCTCTGCCATTTCTGAGGTCGCTGGCTTGTCGCCTGGATATAGGACTGTGCCGTGTCAATAAATGATGCTTGTCAGTTCTGCGCCAGATGTGTGCCTGTTTTTTATGCGAAGTGCATGTTGGCTGTACTGCTGTGAACGCTAGAGGGGGTTTCATGCGCTGATCAAAGAATGAAACGAGCCCGTTCTTTTCATGCTTACTCTTGACAGACTTTATACAGATGTCACTAAGACTTTTGTCGCAACAATTGTCTACCTCAAAGCCCATGGACGTTGTCGCTGACACAATTACCCGAGGATTCCCCACATCCAATGTGGAATCTTCCGAGGTGGGCACGTTGGCGTAAGAATAACGTTTATTACATGGCCACGACCCACGTCCCAAGCTCTAGCTCGTGAAACTACGACTTGTACATACGTATCGTCATCTTATCTTCTTCCTTGGACGACCTCGTCCGGTCATTTTTCACAGCCTCGTCAACATAGCGAATCTCGCGCATACGTCTCGCGCACGATTCCACAATGTCGGACGACCAAATCTCGTTGCCATACTTCCTGGCTATCTTAGTCGTTTCCGGCCTGATAATACGATATCTGTTCTTTGGAGGCCCGTCGCCACCTCAGGCCCCGCGATCTCCTGAGGCGTTTCTTCGGTCGCGAGAGATTGCAGTTGAAAGGATACAGCAGATGTTTCCACAGGCGGATAGGCGGAGCATTCTTTGGGATCTACAGCGCAACGGAGGAAACATCCAGAGCACAACAGAGCGGATACTAGCTGGTCGACTGGACACGGTATGTTAAACCGCTCTGACTCTTTCTTGCTGTGTCATTTCCCGATCAGGCCTTTTGCTGACAGTATCACCACTTTAGCCCCCAGTGACGTTCCAACCGCCTCCCCCTCCAGGCCAGGCCGCGTCCAGCGGCAGCGCAGCGACGGTCACTCGACAGCCGGAGAAGCCAGCACAGCCAGACCTGATCACTCGATATAACCTGAGAAACAAGCTGGACACGGCGTCACAGGAGGATGAGGATGCTAAGGGCAAGGGCTGGAGCTCGAACCGGGACGAGAGACAGGCTTCGCTGCAGCGCAGACGGGATGAGATGATTCTTGCTGCGCGACGGAAGATGGAGGCTAAGCTTGCGGCCGAGAAGGCGGCTCAGGGAAGTTAGCATATTTAGAAGTATGATATTGTAGACAAACAAGTAAGCAGAGAGTCAAATCTGTACTCTTGCATAACGATGGTCTTGCATTGATCGCGTGCTTTCCAACAAGTCCCGTCCCTCTTACTCCTCAATGTCTATTAAATGCTGTATGAAATGTACTATAATCAAACTAGGTTGATGAGATTCAATTTGCCTTCAAGCTTATCTAGATAATGTGTATCGAAAATCTTGGACGATCTGCGTCAATGCTAGTAAGCCAACCGTGCTGTATCTGGTTACCGTTGATCACATGCGCATCCTGGTGAAGCCCATTACGCTATCAACGATTCAACTGGCGTGTAGTATCTGCTGTGAGCATGTACGAGAACATGTTCCACAGCGTGAAACAAGGCTTGAAATGACTACCGAGCGCCTCTTCATAAGCTCCTAGACCTAACAGCTTATCATGGAAGTAAGAGAGTTACGTTCAGTACAAGGTAGATACTGGAGATGCCGACCTGCCAAGCCTCTGATGTCAAAGCTCAGAGTAAGAGATGTGGCAGTGCTTGCGTGGCTTCGGTGGCGGTGTTCTCATGATACTTTGCTGCTAGTCTAGGTAGGTACCTGGTAGTTGTAGGCAGTGGAAGAAGGCCTCCCAGCTTAAATTGGCGCTTTTCAAGGTGAATGTGAGAATCGTTTCTTGACTATGGGTATAGGGTTTACATGAAGACGGTTCAACGCGAAGGTAGCGGCGAGTTCGTTGGATAACGGCCGTAACCTTGTTTCACATGATTAACATATATAGAACACTCTTGACGATAACAAGTGAGCCTGAAGTCCCTAACGTAGTCCATCCCTATTGTTCATTGTTGCAGCTATCAACAATAAAGCGTGGATGGAGGTGGGGTCCTGAAGACAGGTTCTTGGTTGCTGGTGCAAAAAACCCCGCCACATGTTTTGTTTTCTTCCACGCCAAGACCCTGCAACTGACAGGTTTGTTGCGCCTACCGGCTTCAAAAGCAGAAACATAACTCATTTCCTACCAAAGTGGCTCTATAGCAACATCACTTCGCGACCGACTTTGCGAATCATTAACCGTGAAACTAAGGGTCTCACGACCTGCCAAAGGCGAGTCCCTTGAGCTGAGCCACGTTCACTCAACGCGGCCCTGGTCGCACTGCGCTATCCCACTGGGGTCAAAGTACTTTCAAAGTACCGCCCACCTCCAACTTCAATCATCCACCTGAGTTCCGCCTAGGTCTAAAAGGTACAGTACCTATCCTCTGATCACCATCGACGCGCGAGCTTTGTCCTTCTCTACTTCTTTTCGGTCTTCAGCCCTTTCTCAGCGTTTCTTTCTTAACATCTCGCTAATCTTTTCATCCGGGCTTCTTAGATCAGCCTTCATCCTGTCTCTACGTACTTTGATCCGATTCTCGATCAGCAGCCTCGCTTTTAGGATTTGACGTCATCTTGGTAAGTCTGCCTCTTCCTTGAAACAGCTGCATGCCAATCAGTGTCATCCAATCCGGGTCTTTGCTGCGCATGTCGAGAGGCACAGACAGATGAGATAGCCCCTCGGCTCCAAGTGTAATCCTTGCGCGGGTGGGCAATATTGGGCAGATCAGAGATTATCTACTCGCCTGCCGCTCCCTGGTCTCTACATTCTGACCCTAGCCTAACCTCGCCGCTTCGACTACAACTTGCCCACTTCCTTGTAACTGTCAGTGCTAATATCAAACTTCCAGAGTGAACTTAGTAATTCATCTACCTCGATCGAGACCCCACGTTGGTAGTTTGAATAGAGTACTGCAGGATTATCGAACAGCGATCGATTTGATTCCGAAATACCCAACTTCTTCGTGGACCCCGAAACGGTATCGAACACAAATAACGACGACAATCTTCATGCCTGTCGCAAGAATACGTAGTAGTTGATACTCCCATACAACATCGTGGTGATAGCCACCAGGGCTACAAGTACATATCTTGGCCACCGCACGACTCTAGTTGACAGTGCGCTGGGGCCATTAAACTGCCGCGATGGGTACACCCCGAGACTACTATGCAGACTTAGAGCTGCCTCCGACGGCGGACGCTTCCGATATTAGGAAGCAATACCGGAAACTAGGTATAGCCGTACATAGGTTCTCGTTACTCACAATCACTAACCTGGCATGTAGCTCTCAAGTATCATCCAGATCGCAATCCTGGACGAGAACAAGAAGTCAACCAGCAGTTTCAGATTATTCAGACGGCGCACGAGATTCTCTCTGATCCCGAAGCCAAAGCCAAACATGACGCTTCGCGAGCCCGTGGTAGATTTCCAGGTGCTTCGGGTGTTAAGGGCAACCCGTGGTCAAACGTAAGCGCCCAGTATCCGCCACCTCCACGACGCAACAACAATGCGAGTGCTCGAACCACGCCGTCAGGTGCGCAGAGATGGCAGACACGCTTCTCCTCAGGAGTTCCTCCCACTGCGAAGCAGTACACAGCATCGGACGCCGAATCGAAGAAGAATGCTGCCCGAGCTTTCGAGAATATGCGCAAGGGCACGTCGGCCAAGACCAGCGAACAGACTCGGCCTCCCCCTCCACCACCTCCTCCAAGGACAGAATCTGCTAGGCAACGTGCTGAGGCCTCTTTTGGTTCAAGGAAGACGGGATTCCACCCTCGGACGGCCATGGGCGATGAACCACCTGTATCAAGCAGCAACTATAGCTCGAGACCAGCCTCGGAACGATATCCTCAATATTCCCCTCAAGAAACTCCTCAGCAACCCCCTCCTGTTCCTCAGAGACCGCCGCCAACCACGATGCCCGATCCGTTGAGCCAATTCAGAGACCAAGACAGCTGGGCAGATCCTCGGCAAAGCAGCCCCTACACTTCTCATGGAGGCGAAAAGACAAATCCTTTCGATGGCATCCCGTTGAACCGAGCAAAGAGTACCCGAGAAGCTCCACGACAAGACCAGTCTTCCTCAGATAATGAGGCCTTCCACCGACAACGTAGCGCCAGTGCACCAAAGGGTGGTAAGGCCGAGGACGTCCCCCCAAGCACGATACCCAAGGACCCCGCGGATCGTCCCAAAGCTCCTTTGAAGAAGACTCGCAGTGGTTTCAAGAGTGTACCTCTAGGACCCAATCAACAGCCCACTGAATTTCCTGCAAATGAGACCCGTAAGTGAAAGAGGATAATCTAAAAAGAAAGATTATATAATTAACATATCAGCAGCAACCGAATCACCTGGCGGTCCTTCAATGTATGACAACCCATCTTCTGCAACATCCAATCACCTTCCATTTTCGAAAAGTTCCAGCAAGTGTCGGGGACATCATGGATCTGGGTCTCTCGGGGCAGAGACTCAGTGCCCATACGAATCTCCCATCAGTTCTTGTAACCCGTCGCCGAGTGGCAGACATGATTCACCACACCAATTGACCCCTTTTGAACGCCAGCAGATGGAATTCTTGACGAAACTCATCAACAACGCGAGTGTTGGGAGCCCCATCAAGAAGGCGGAACACAAGAACCGCAGCTCACATTTCCCTGGTTTGCCGAACCATGCTAACAAGGTCAACTCGAATAGCTTCAGTTTCCCTGTAAACGACGACACCTTTACACGAACATCGCCTGACCACCATCGATTCTCCAGACGCAGTACTGATGACATTAACACTAGTTTTGTCGAGGAGGAAGATGCCACAGGATGGGAATTTAATGCTGGCGGAGCCGAACAGGACAGCCCAACGAATCCCCGGAAGCCAGGCCGTCGATCGCCTGGAAAGCGACCTACAGCGAGTGGTAAAAGTACGCCTAGTTTCGTATCTGACTCGGAGAGACCTGACTCTGTTAAGCCTGAGTCGGCTTTTAACCCTGCAGGTTGGGATTTTGGTCCTCAAACTTTTGTTCCCCAGCCATCGAAATCCGTCTCACCTACTCGATCTACTCGAACAGGTTCACGAAAGCCCAAGGCTTCCAAGAAGCAAAGCCATGCGACTCTCGTGGACGACAGCAGCAGTGAAGAGGAAATTCTTGAATGGCGCGGCCGAAAGGTGCAGGAGGAACCACCCGCTGCTGAGAGTCCTCAGGCAATGGACATAGATACTCCTCCTGCATCGACTTCAGTGCCTCCACCCCGGCCTCCTAAGATTCACTCACCTCAGCCAGGTCAAGCGACTCCTTCGCCTCAGCCTGCCCAGCCATCAAACCAAGCCTCGCCACCTGCCGGGGCAAATCAAGCACCGGGTGCTGCACCCATGTCCAATCCTGCTCGAAACATCAACGTCGAACCCTCCAGACCAGAATGGCGGCCAGGCAACGTGGAAGGTGTCAACGGTAACGAGCAAAGAGCTGAGAGCCCTAAGAAGCCATTCAACCCGAATAATGTGGGATCGGAAGACAGCGAGGAGTTCCGTGCTAGCTTCGCTGATCTAAGAAATGTGGCTCCGTTCACCCAGCAGAGCTCAGGATTAAAGTCTTTCTCGGATCTGAAGGACAACTTACCATTTGAGAGCAAGCCGGCACCACAGATTCCAATGAAGCTTCCTAAGGTCCACCCGTTGATTTTCCCGTCGGCACCTACTGCTCCCCAGATTCCGACAGCCGTTGCTGTCAATGGAGCTCAACCAAGCGTACTATCTTGGGAGGCTTATGTAAAGGAGTTTGAAAACTACTTGAAGCAATGGGATAACTTCAACGCCCAAGTCGTCGATCATTTTGCTACGCGGAAATCCCATATTGCCCGCACTAGAGAAGAAAAGGGATACACATTTTTGGAGACCCGAGGTGATGCCGACATCCAGGAGTACTACAATTGGCTCGAACAGGATATGGACGTTCGCCGACGCTGGACCGCCGCATGCGAAGAACACGAGCAACGATTCCGAGAGTTCATGGCGTTTCGAATGAAGATGAAGTAATTGGTTGGTTTTGTTTTGTGGAGTTGACAGTATATGGGATGGATCTCATCTTGTGTCCTTAATCGTCAATATGGGATACTAAAAGGTTTGCTGTTTGCCGACGGAGACGATATGCTTATGTTTTCCGGCATTTCTGGGGGGTTCTACAAGATTACGGTGACAGGTGGTTCTGGATCTGGGCGGTACAGGCGCGACGCGAGCATGCGGTGCGTGGAGCGAGCAATTGCATTTGATACTGGTTCTGTTTATTATTAGTAGCAACTTGGCGATTTGCATTCAGGGCGTTCTCGCTACAACCGAGACTGGAGCTTCGAGGGCATCAGCTTGGCAGGATTGAGTCTTTGGAGATGGGACTCCAAGACG
This sequence comes from Fusarium sp. FL617, assembly GCA_030142105.1. Taxonomy (NCBI): domain Eukaryota; kingdom Fungi; phylum Ascomycota; class Sordariomycetes; order Hypocreales; family Nectriaceae; genus Fusarium; species Fusarium sp. FL617. The sequence goes on along the minus strand of JAREIL010000012.1, from coordinate 995,183 downwards.
TGTAAATGATGGCACGAGTAATACATAGAAATAGACGAGAATATCTCCCAATGCTTTGCGGGCAAAGGGGCGAGGAAGGCACACAGACCGTTTACTTCCTGAGCAGTCTTGTGCAAATGTTCATACTTGGGCAGAAAGCATGATCCACAGTTCATGCCGTTGCATCCCTCCTACTTACTTCCATCCCGAATCTCTTGCAGTCTCCTGTTATTTCTAATGAGTCCCCAAAAGCAACTCGTACCGGAATCTCATTGATAACAAACACAACAGTTGGTATTCGCCACTGGTCCATTGACTTGTTGCGATCATCGCGAACCTTCGAGAGTAAGTTTCATTCATATTCTAGAGCTAGTGTTCTACTCCTGAAACCGCTCGCCTCTATTGGCATAGGTAGGCGCAATAATCGAGGCGCCAGCCGCATGCACTGCCAAAGTAATTTCATCCGATCTTTTCTGCAAACACCGCTTGTTTTCTATTGAGCTTGAGAGGGGTAATAGGCACTTCGCACATCTGCTGCTTAACCTCATTCACTCTTTTCACTTCCTCCTTCACTTCATTCTACTTCAACTCAACTCACTTCGCTTCGCTTCATTCACTTTGCACTCTTACTATCTTAACTCGCGCACTCTTTCATCCTTAGTAATCATTTCTTTCATCTATATTACTCCTTTTTATCACTCATCATTGTGAGCACCGTATCAGCTAGCTTTCTCCTTGACCTTTCACTCTGACATCTTCCAGAAACAAAACCTGCCCCTTCAACGCAAGGAGCCCATCTCGTCCTGACACTTCATAACTCTGAAACTATTCGACGAGTACCACCACGATGTCTGACACCGGAGCTCCTACCAAGCCTAACGCCTGGACCGATGAGGTCAAGGTAAGCCCTGTCGACGTCTATCATTTATTCCCCGGAATTTCTAACCCCAAAATAGATCGAACTCCTCCTCCGAATCATCTCTCAGGTGAAGCCTGATGGCAAGGGTATCAACTGGAGCGAAATCAACATGCCAGGCCGCACTGTGAAGAGCCTTCAGAACCAGTGGACCATCCTCAACAAGAAAATGGAAGCGTACAAGCAGCAGTCTGCTGATGGCAGCACTCCCACTACTCCTGTGAAGAGGACTCCTGGTAGGGCTTTTGCCATTTCCCACACTTATCTCAGCGAACTAATGTGCCTATCAAGGCCGCAAGCGCGGTCCCAAGCCGAAGAAGGTTGAGCCTGAGGACGATGAGGATACCGGCCTCGGTACTAAGAAGGCTACTCCTCGAAAGCGTCGAGCTCTCTGTGAGTGAAAGCGTACTCCATGTTGAGCACTTGACTGACATTGTGAAAAGCCACCCCTGAGCGTGCCGTCAAGGCAGTCAAGAAGGAGCTCAACGACGCCATCATCAAGGATGAAGCTGATGCAGCTGAGGAGGAGGAGGAGGACATCGGAGAAGCCTAAAGCCTCTCTTCTCTATCCCATGTCTATGGACGCCTGTGCTGTTGCACACTAACGATTGGAACGAGAAACGACGTACATGATGATGACGACGATACGACTTTGCTATTCCACGACAACTGTTGTCGCCTCTCGGACATCGTACGCATGAAAATGAGTTTTGGTAATCAGGCAGGACTGAACGAAGGATTCTTAGTCTGAAGTCTGGGTGAAAGACTACGACAGCTAGCACACATAGCTGAATGAACACACACTGCCGCTGATATCACTGCACCAATTTTGAACTTTGTGGTGACATATGAGCCTTCTTCTGTAATGCTGGGCTTCTGCTCCTGATTTAATACCATTTATTTCACTCTTGATGCAGATTGTTCGTTGAGGAAGCCGGGTCAGGGAACAACCTGGAGGTTGGGGGTTAAAACTTTGGATGTGAGACTTCACCTCTGTTATAATATCTAAGTTTTTTTTAATTTATCTTATGATAAATCAAAAAACTTGGAATAGGGTTAAATTCTTTCTTAAATTTAGTAATACTTGGCCTAAATTATGTTATTTTTATATATTTAATAAGAATACAGGTACAAGTTCAATCAGAGTCTTAGTTAAGTCTGCGTCTGAAGTCTTTTTCCCCCACTAGGCAAGGCATTTAGAGGAACAAACACTAGAGCAATCGTGTTCGGGAACCATGTCTGGAAATACCAAATAGATTGATAATAATTAGACCCTTGCTCATAAATTTCCTCGTCAGGTGAAGTTGGTCGGGGGCGAGCCGACGTTGTCTTCAACAAGCTCGGATAGTGGGGGGTGAGCTAAAACAAGATGGGGCCGGCATTTGCAGGAGCCGGAGGCAAAGAATCAGACGAGAGATGCTGGTCATTCCCAACGAAGACTATCCAGGCATTGCACTATGCTGCTACTTTATTTTTTCCTTTCTATAATAAATTTAAACCGTAAAATTACTTTTCTTGGCCCCAGATTGATGTGATTGCCTCTTCAACAGTGTTCAACATCTGATCGCCCGACATTGAATCGCCATGGCCACAACCACCGGTGTCGGAGATGAAGAAGCGCCTCTGCTTAATCCATCACCAGCATCACCAGCCGGCAACAGCCAACACTCATATCAGTCATTATCGCAAATAAATAACACTAATGGAGATCATAGCGATGATTCAAGTGCTTCAGATACTGGACCATGGACGCTCAGCCAAAGCGCACGTCGACTCTACGTCTCTCACACCCTCTCAACATGGAACTCACGAGTCTTCGAATTCGGAAGCGTCCTGTATCTTGCTTCCATCTTCCCCGGGACATTGATGCCTCTTGCGGTCTATTCAATTGTTCGTGGTGCTGCCGCGATCGCATTGTCGTCTTGGGTTGGGAACTGCATCGATCGTAAAGACCGCCTGAAGACAGTGAGATTATCGATTGGTAGGTGATTCAAAACTCTTACTATGACATACCGTGCTGACTTGAACAGTCTCGCAACGGCTTGTTGTCGCTGCTTCATGCGCTATCTTCCTCGTATTGAGCAAGGTAGAAGCTCTTTCCCGTGAACTGCGGATCGGCTTGCTTGCTGTCTTAATTCTCATGGCGTGTATTGAAAAGCTGGCCGCTATTATGAACCTCGTTTCAGTCGAAAGAGACTGGGTATGTGATATACAAATACAAAACAGAACATATCTAACGACCAATAGGTCATCGTCGTGGCTCACTCAGACACTTCCGCCCTTCGAAGTACATACCCCCACGATTCGATTGGAGTCTTTCTAACCTATCTGTAGCCATGAACTCCCAGATGAGACGTATTGACCTTATCTGCAAGCTTCTTGGACCCTTCTTTATCGGAATCATTGATGGCATTTCCACAGAGACGGCAATTCTCGTCAACTTGACGATGAACTGCGCATCGGTCATTCTTGAGTACTTTACCATTTCCAGAGTCAGTTATAACTCATACCTCCCTGAAGATATCGTGCTGACCTGTGTAGGTCTACTACCAAGTACCGGAGCTGCAGCAACCCAAGACTGCACCCCATATCGCAGCACCCAATGAAGGAAACGTACAGCAGGCTCGTCAGGGTCTTTGGAAGTCTTTCAAAAAGGGTGTGCAGAAGGCGTACCTTGATCTTCGGCTTTACTTTAAGCATCCAGCCTTCCCTCCCTCCTTTTCAGTGGCACTTCTCTACTGCACAGTTCTGTCTTTTGGCGGCGTCATGGTCACCTATCTACTGTCAAGCGGATTCACCTCGACTCAAATTGCTGCAATGAGAACAGTCTCGGTAGCCTTCGAAGTTTTGGCGACGTGGATTGGGCCGTGGCTTATGAAGAAAATTGGACCAGTTCGTGCTGGTATATGGTTCCTGAGCTGGCAACTAGCATGTCTAGCAGTTGGCGTATCAGTCTTTTGGCGATATGCTGATAACGTTCTCGTTTCAACTCTGGGGCTTGTGGGAGGCTCGATTCTTAGTCGAGTCGGACTCTGGGGTGCTGATCTCTCTGCACAGGTCATCATTCAAGAGGTAGGGTCTAGCCATTCATCCATGGTAGAAGTTCGCTAACTGTACATGATGCAGGAGGTTGAAGCAGAAAATCGAGGAGCATTTTCTGCTGTGGAAGCCAGCTGGCAGAACGTGTTCGAGATGTGTTCATACACGTCGACAATCATATTCTCATCACCTAGTCAGTTTCACAACCCAACGGCACTCAGCGTCACAGCAGTATTCTTTGCATGGGTTCTGTACAGCTCCTTTGTGAAGAAGCGACGAGGGCATCTTGTTCACTGGCCGACTTGCATCTCACCAGAGAAACACCAAGCAACGATAGACGATCTATTTGAGTCGGGGCCGTCGAGACGAAGGGAGGGGCTCTAAGTTACTGCATGATATGCATATCTGAGATGCACGTATACTCGCACGAGACACGTTGGCGGTCACCTGAATCGGGAAGTAGTGCAACAACGATACGATGACATCGGATCCTGTGGGTTGGGAACCATCCACGTTTATTTCCGTGTCTCGGACGGCAGCGGTTGTCTTGGATGTGCATGCACGGCATGGCCTCGTGGATCGAGGAGCGACCCTTTGAGATGATGCAGGCTCGGCTGCATGGGAGAGCACAGCAGTGTAAGATGCCTATCTTGTATAGTATATACTAGAGTCAACCTTGAATGTTTGGGGCTGCCCGGCCAAATACTACCCTTCCCCAACGGTTTGATGGTCAGGTGCAGTTTGTGAGATACGATGTGTTGCATTTGTATAAGAGCTTATGAGACATACATTAGAAATACCATACTATTTTAAATTCTAAAACTTGATATAGAGCTTTGTTGCGTTCAAAAGGGGCACAAAAGTCTCAATCGCCCACCATCTCATACCGTAGTTGACTGGTCATCTGTCGTTGCAGTTGAAAAGTTGTGGCACACCATCTCAACTTGACACACCCACAACCTTTTTGTCTTGTCGGGACGGACAAGGCGGGGAGAGGTCGAGAAGTGCATAAGTTTATGCAAAGTGGCGGGTCAGGGCATTGCGGGAATGACGGCGGCTGCAGCAGCTGCCACCGGACTTGGTTTTAGCGGCCTCGAGGGTACCATTTCCCCTGTAGCTTAGTGGGCTTTCCTGCAGAGAGTGCCGCTCCAGCTGATCCACTCCCAAGCCAAGGCAAAGGCGAAAGGTGTGCCATCATAAATTTTTCCCCAGATCTCAGCCTGGTCATCACATGCCCTCATAAAGTCTCCTTCTTTCTTTCATCCTGCCTATTCTTTCCCTTTTATCCTTGTCTAATATTCCATCAGTGTCGTCCAGTCCAAACTGGACTCGCTGTCTTCACTACTCGCGCCGTGTCTCGGTCCCCGTCACTGTCCGCAACCCTTGTGTGCTCTGACGTTGGCACTTTCGATCCCCTTTACCACAACCAAAGCCGCGCTCTTCTTCACGGCCACCGTCCCATACTCGTCGTAATTCAGAAACATCTACAGTCATGAATGGCTCTGCAGCTTCACCGAGGGTCAAGAGAAAGGCCCCGGGCTCGCCCGACCAGGCTCCTCCCGCCAAGAGAGCCAACGGAAAGCTTTCTCCCGACGATAACACACCCGACGTTGTTGAGTTCGACGACGAATCTGATATAATCGACGATCTTCACCCGCATGCTATGTATATTGGAACACCAGGGAGCTTGGGCGAGTGGCAGGATACGATCCAGAAGGTGGTGCGCAACGTTGTCGCGATTCGCTTCTGCCAGACTTGCTCTTTCGATACCGATTCCGCCTTGACTAGCGAAGCTACAGGATATGTGGTTGACTCCGAGAGAGGGTGCGCATTGGTCATCAAGGTGTTCAAGAAGGAGGAGGCTAATATGTCTACAGATACATCTTGACGAACCGCCACGTTGTCGGAGCTGGCCCCTTCTGGGGTCACTGTGTATTTGACAACCATGAAGAAGTCGATTGCTACCCCGTCTACCGCGACCCCGTTCACGATTTCGGAATTCTTCGATACGACCCCAAGGCGATCAAGTACATGCACATTGATGGTCTAGAACTACGACCCGACCTCGCGAAAGGTATGCGCCACTTCCGAAGCACAAGAGTCTGTTAAGCGACCACTAACATATCCACTAGTCGGAACCGAGATTCGAGTTGTCGGTAACGATGCAGGTGAAAAGCTCAGTATTCTGTCAGGCATCATCAGTCGTCTGGATAGAAATGCTCCGGAATATGGCGAGGGGTATAGCGACTTTAACACGTGTTACTACCAGGCCAACGCCGCTGCCAGTGGAGGAAGCTCTGGAAGTCCGGTCGTGAACAAGGATGGCTGCGCTGTCGCGCTTCAAGCTGGTGGTCGTTCTGATGGAGCCTCGACAGACTATTTCCTTCCTCTGGATCGGCCATTGCGTGCTCTGCAGTGCATTCAGGCTGGCAAGCCCGTCACACGTGGTGATATTCAGTGCCAGTTTCTCCTGAAGCCATTCGATGAATGCAGAAGGTTGGGTTTGAGCCCTGAGTGGGAGGCGGCCATGCGCAAGCAGTTCCCCGAGGAAACCAACATGCTGGTAGCTGAGATTGTACTCCCCCAGGGCCCTTCGGACAATAAAATCGAGGAGGGCGACGTGCTCATCAAGGTCAACGGCGAGCTTATCACCCAATTCATCCGACTCGACGACATTCTGGATTCGAGCGTGGGCAACACCATCAAGCTGCATCTTCAACGTGGTGGAGAGGATGTGGAGGTAGAAATTGAGGTCGGAAATCTTCACAAGATTACCCCTGATCGTTTCGTTTCGGTGGCGGGTGCCAGCTTCCACGACTTGTCTTACCAGCAGGCCAGACTCTACGCTGTCGCTGTCCAGGGTGTCTATGTATGTGAGTCAGCTGGGTCCTTCCGATTCGATAATACGGATAACGGCTGGATTGTGCAAACGATCGATCACAAGAAGGTGCCAGATCTTGACACATTCATCCAAGTGATGAAGACAATTCCAGATCGTGCAAGGGTGGTTGTCACTTACAAGCATCTTCGTGATCTACACACTCTCAACACCACTGTGGCCTACATTGATCGTCACTGGGCATCCAAGATGAAGCTCGCAGTACGAAATGACGAGACAGGTGTCTGGGACTTTACTGACCTCGGAGACCCATTACCTCCCGTCCCGCCCACTCGACGATCTGCCTCCTTTATCGAACTAGACCACATGCCTCACCCCGGCGTTGCAGACCTGATCCGCAGTTTCGTCCATATCAACTGTACTATGCCTCTGAAGCTCGATGGCTTCCCCAAGAACCGACGCTGGGGTATGGGTCTCGTGATTGACGCAGAGAAGGGTCTTGTCTTGATCTCCAGGGCTATTGTCCCCTACGATCTTTGTGACATTACTGTCACCATCGCTGACTCTATCATTGTTGAGGGCAAGGTGGTTTTCCTGCACCCCCTACAGAACTACGCCATCATCCAGTACGACCCGTCACTTGTCGATGCCCCAGTCAAGAGCGCCACACTGAGCAATGAAGTTCTTACTCAAGGAGCCAAGACCTATTTCTTGGGCTATAACCGCATTGGTCGCGTTGTTCATGGCTCTACAAGCGTGACTGAGATCACCGCAGTGGCCATTCCTGCCAACTCAGGTGCTCCTCGCTACCGCGCTGTCAATGTTGATGCGATTACGATCGACAGCAACCTTGGCTCAACCTGCAACAGTGGTGTTCTCGTTGCACCTGACGGCACCGTCCAGGCTCTCTGGCTATCGTATTTGGGTGAGCGCTCGCCGTGCACTTCGCGCGATGAGGAGTATTACCTTGGCTTAGGTACCAAGACTCTGCTCCCTGTTGTAGAGTCCGTTCAGAAGGGTATCAACCCCAAGCTCCGTATCTTGTCGGTCGAGTTTAGGTCGGTCCAGATGTCTCAGGCATCAGTCATGGGTGTTTCCGACGAATGGATCAAGAAGGTCACTCAAGCCAACCGCTCTCATCATCAGTTGTTCATGGTCAGCAAGCGAACATTTGAGCGTGTCAACCACCCCGTGTCGTTGCTCGAGGGAGATATTATCCTCACCCTGAACGGCAAGATTTGCACCACTATCTCCGACTTCGACCTGATGTACTCACACGAATTGCTCGACGCGGTCATTGTCCGCGAATGCGAGGAAATTCACCTGCAACTTCCTACAGTCCCAGCCGACGACATGGAGACGGATCATGCCGTTTCATTTTGTGGTGCCATTCTTCACAGGCCTCACCAGGCCGTTCGCCAACAGATCAGCAAGCTCCATAGCGAGGTGTATGTATCTAGTCGAATCCGCGGATCACCAGCTTACCAGTACGGTGTTGCACCAACCAACTTTATCACTCATGTGAACGGCACCCCTACACCTGATCTCAACTCTTTCATTGCCGCAACCCGAACGATCCCTGACAACACCTGTAAGTCAACCCATGCGAATTAATACGAAAGACAGAGTAGCTAACGAATCCTCAGACTTCCGACTCAAGGCAGTAACATTTGACTGCGTGCCATGGGTCATCACCATGAAGAAGAACGACCACTACTTCCCAACGATGGAGTGGATCAAGGACGATAAGGAGGCTTGCGGATGGCGAAGAGTCACATACGAAGGCAGCGATGTGTTCAAAGGAGAGGCAATTGATGGCGTGGCCCCAGTTGCAGAAGATGCCGACATGGAGTAGAAGCATCTAAACAGAAACTGCAGATCCCCCACAGAAAGAGGGAGTGTACCAACTAGAACGCCAATTGGGACTGTTTGCTGTTTGACCAGCTGGATATGTCGACAAGCAAATCACGGCTATGGAATTAGGATATGGCGTTATGGCGATGAAGGATCCCATTTTCAAGGTCATCTGGAGCTGTTGGGTAGCCCTTAGGATGGGCAGGTTATCGATGCTTATTATATCTATGGAAGAAGAGAGCTGTACATTTATGGATGGACTTGTCTAGGTATGGTTTGAAGGTCAAAGACTTTGGTACCTTTGTAGACAGAGAAGAAGCCTCTCTATCTATACTTAATAATAGAAGAACCACAAAATGTATTCTCTGAAATAATTGACTTACGCGTCTTGTTTGTATTCTGACTAATACTAGATTCTAATATTCAGATGATTATTATGTTGCCTGAATACCATGTAATTGTAATTTCATTACTTGAGCTTCGGCCTGATCCGGATGAAGCTGTAGTGGGGCCGAAGGCTGTCGCAGCGGGAATGAGCTCATAGCGACTGGGGCAGGCTACAGTTCGTCTCTGGCTGCCTGACTTAACTTGACTTGTACAACACCCCTCCACTTTCTTTACTATACCCGCTCACCCTCTTTGCTTCTTGAGGGTCTTTTGCTCATCTTCTCTTACATACGGTCACTTTCTACTACTAACCTCTGCTATACCGTTCCTCGCTCGTTCGTCATGGCGCCTGGTGCTAGTCTTGTAGTAGGTTGCCCCTCATCATCCCGCAGTCGCTTCCCCGCCATCAGATCCAACGCCATGATGCGCCAGTCGCACAGTCAATACAGTTGCTAATCCAAGTGCTTGATTCTGTAGACAAAGCTCAAGGTCCAGCTCAAGCTGACCATTGCGCGTCTGCGCATGGTTCAGCAGCGTGATGAGCAGCTTGGAAAGACCGCGCGGAGAGCCATGGCTCAACTGCTCGAGGCCGGCAAGGTCGACTCCGCCCGCATCCGTGTCGAGAACATCATCCGATCCGACATCACCTCCGAGCTTCACGAGATGCTCGAACTTTACTGCGAACTACTACTTGCGCGCGCTGGGTTGATGGAAGGGCATACGGTCGATCCTGGGCTGGAAGAGGCTATTCAGAGCCTGATATATGCCGCGCCCAAGACAGAGATTAAAGAGCTGGGAACAGTGAGAAACCTCCTGGCGGAGAAGTACGGCAAGGAATATGTGTTGGCAGCGACGGAAAATGCAGACGGAAAGGTCAACGAGAAGGTTGTCAAGAAACTAAGCGTTACGCCTCCGCGTGAGGAACTCGTCGTTGGATACTTGGAAGAGATCGCCAGGGCTTACGGTGTTGACTGGCCTAAGCGGGAGGCAGTCTCTCCTCCTCCGGAACTACTTGACGCGGAGGATGACGATGACGAGGAACCATCCGGCGGACAGAAGCAAAAGGTCTTGGAGACACCTCTCGTCGCGGACACCAAGGATCCAGCTCTGAACACGCCGGTTAAGAAACTGGCCGGTGGAGGTCCAACGAGCCCATTGACGGTGACACCGCCAAGGATGACGACTGATAACATACATCCCAAGGTGACGCTAGGATCGGTGGAGTTGAAGCCTAGCAAGAAGGCGGAACCAGCGTCGCGGAAAAACGAGCCTGATGGATCCATTCCAGATCTTGGAGATCTGGAAAGACGATTTGCGGCATTGAAGAAGCGATGACGAGTGTTCGGGTTGTAGTTGATATCTGGATCTTTGCGTGACATGTGGAGTTTTTAAGGAGTTTATTTATTCATTGCTATGCTGAACTTGGCTTCAAACCCTCACGTCTCTTGTTGTCTATCTGCTTCTACCTGCATTGTGTTGCTGTGAAAACTACTAGCTGGGTATCGTGGCACCCTGAGCATGGTCGCATTCACTGAACAAAGTTGCTACCTAATCAGCATGATTGGTCGTGAATTTTCCGGTGGAGCTTAACAACTGCTCTGAGAGAGGATGCTCTCTGCAAACATGTTCTTCACACATTACGCCGCGAATCAGTGAACCGACAATAGTTTGCAATCACGGCTCAAAGTGGCATATTAAAGTTGGTATCCTTTCAATGAGTCTCAGGTGCCAAGGGCCACCGATGCAAGAGCTGCATGCTTGAGTAAAAGCTATGATAATGCACAGAGATTTGGCTGAGACGGCTGCATACCATACCTCTTATCGTGATTGTGCGGTGATGTGGCCGATCTACGTGCTTGATCTTGGTGAGGTTGCCTGGTTCGTTGTCAGTGATGGCCAGCTGGCAAGACTTACCTCACTCTGATGACCAGCCTCTATTGTTAGATATAAGTGAATAAGAATGCTGGGGAGACAACGAAATACCTTTGATCACTACGAGGGAGTTGTTATTTGTGAAGTTACTTGTTTATAAATGAGTGTCAAACATCGTTGACTGGTATAAACTTAGCAGCGCTTTCTTCCAGGCCCGAAGTGAAGTCAACCGCGAAGCTTTTTACATTCACCTCAACTAGACTATATCCCGACGCTCTTTTTTCTGATAGACTTCATTCCAAGAGCAACTGTATTGCATTTGACTCTATGAATTGCTCTCTTGTCATCTCATACTCTGGTATATACACCATACCGTACTGTTCACGTACGCTTTCGTCGACATACGCTTTCGGCAATATCAACCTTTTCCCACCATTGAAGTCCTCTATATAGCGAAAATGGATTCCGCTAGCATGATCATCGAAAACGTCCGCAATGTCGTTGGATTTACTGGTATGCGAGACTTTATCAATCTTGGAAAAATCCGCCAAAACCGACTTGAGCAAAAGTTGAGCGCTGCCTCTAAAAACCTCTCGATCAAGAAAATGGCTTCTGTTTACATGGCTTGGCTTTTCCAGCAGATCTCTTGTCTGGACAGACATTCTCTGAGCCAAGTTGTCGAGCAATGGGTCGCATACGTGGACACTTGGGGGTTGGAGTGCACTGAGGCGATCACCATGTGGTCTCTTGCCCAGACGAGCAAATCAAATCGGGTCGAAGGAGCGATGAGCTGGAAATCAGAGCGTCTGAAGAGGGAGATGAAAGCTTTACGACGGGAACTCGAACTTCAGTTCCTCAAAGTACGAGACGGTGGGAGGCGTAGCTCTGAAGCTGATGATTTTGGCTGCTACAACGACCCGGAATGCGTTACACAGCCGGAGTTGCATGCGCCCATGTTCACATGGCCCAATCCCAAGGTAATCCTAATCGCATGTTTCTTTCATCCTGATACTAATCATGTAAAGGACATGGTATATAACTCGAAGCATGGCAAAGTCAGGAAATGGGATGAATACCAGGAGGATAATGGCGAAAGCTCAGGGCCAACTCGGACGCTGGAGAATTGGCCGACAAGAGATATCCCATTTCCAAGTATTGAATCTGCCGGCGATGAAGAATGCGAAGAATGGGACACGTTGTCAGACATCGAATCAGAAGGCACGATAGAGGAAACGGCAGAAGAACCAAGCCCTAAGAGACAAAAGCTTGACGTCGAGGACAGTATCAAAGCGGCATTGGAGCTGCTTGAGAATCCACCGCAAACTCCTGATCTCAGGACCCCAACTCCATTCCAGCTGTACGAGCCTCTAACACCAGCCTCTATTGATAGCTCTCCGCCCAGTTTGGTTTTCAACGGATCATCAGTTCACAAAAGCTCGCCTGTCGACAGCCTTTGGCCGGATGAGACGATCGTTACCAGTTCGTTTTTCGGGTACAACGCGGAAGTTGAACATTGCCAAACATCTTCGTCATCGGCACCATCTCTCTTTGACGATTTAGCTTGGTACTGTTAAGTCAGGGGAAAGGTATGTCCGCGGTCCGGAATGCGCGGGAGGAAGTACCTGTGGTTAGGTATATATAGAACACTGAGGATGGACCTCGAGAATTGCTAAACACAATGTGTAAAGACAAACCCGACTCAGAAAGTATAGGACAAAATAACAGCAATGGTATTCTTAATACTGTGGATGCTTCCACAAAACGCCTGAACTCCTGCCTGCCTCCTTGTGATATGCAAACATCTGCCTTCTATCTGAAGCAGCATTCCAATCAGATCATGAGGGTCTTCCCAGCTTCCCGGGCTCTCAAGAAGTGTGCGAAACCCTTATTCTAACTTATCGAGATGTTCCAACCTTGTAAGCACGACTTGTTTACTCGTCTCTTCGATCTCGCCCGCCAAGAACACCTCGTCGAGGATCGCATAGACCTTGTAGAAGTTAAAGACAAGGTCAAGCTCGCAAACATTTCCGAAAAAGGCATCGAGGACCTCGACGAAGAAGTGGATGGCCTCGAGGTAGGCGAGCTCGTTGTCGTTTGTGTCGACGCAGGCGCAGAAGAAGAGGCCAGCGTAGCGGCGATAGACGATCTTGTTGTTGCGGAACTCGACGAAGTTGGACTGATACTTTTGATCGCGGGGAGCGACGAGGCGGTGGACTTCGCCCTTGAGCTTGATCTTTTGCTCGTCGCTAAAAGGGGCGTACCATTTGGCGAGACGAGTCTTGCCCCTGAAGTAAACCGGTTAGTAGATGCGTCGATTGAAGATTGAGGGTAGGTATGAGCATACTGTCGGTTCTGGATGAGGATAAAAGAAAGCATCGTGAAGTATTGGCAAGGATGCTGCTCAAGACGAGTGTCGTTTGTTAAAGGAGAGCCGCGATAGTGGCATGGATGGATAAGCCGACGTTGTTAGGAGGCTGTCACGGAGCACAAGGGGTAATGTTGATTGGTCAGAAACTTTAGCACTGTGCCACTGACGAGCTGCAAGGCTGCCACTAGAAGACCCTGGGGAAGCCCCGGGTTTAGCACCCACGGGCACGTTCTTCCCCTGTTGTGCAACCACGCACCTGGGCCGTTGAACCCCCGCAAAAACGTTGATATAACTTCCAAAGTCGTTTTGCTTTTTTCCTGCGACGCATATACTTGGTAGTTTGCTTTTCACTTTAATCAATTGATGTCCGTGATCTTTTTATATTAGGAACTAGCTATGTTATCATGCTTCACCACCCAGACATGGAAGTCGTAAGCTCTCGGCACATCGCGTGTGCACCTGCTCTAGCGTCGTATCCCGACGGCACTTTGCAAGTTTTCATGGACCCTCGTTCCGGGTCGGAGTTTTATTTCGACATCGCCAGAAACAATTAGAGACTCACAATCCACAAATGACTATTCTGTCATCTTATCAACTCACAATGCTCTAACTCGAGACTCTCGCAAAGTATGATGACGGAGGAAGCATCCAGTCCCCGCAAGCACGAACCAGACCCACGACAAGCCAAGCCCTTGGGAGTTGGAGCCCAAGACGCGGTACGATATTAAGGAATATTACCCCTTGCCAGGCATGATTTGCATGATTGAACATCATATACTCTCAGCCCATTGACCATCTTCGCGTCTCAAGTTCGCCTTCTACATGACCGACTGCGTCCGACTATTACTTCCCTTATCTGGCATTGACGCGAATCTCGAGGCGTCAATTCTCAAGACGAGGGGATGACTGACAACCCCCTTGATATTGAATCAAATCGACAGAATCAGCACTATTCGTCTTCAGTGCAGCTATTGTTCTAATTGCCCATCATGAAGGCCGTGACCAAGCGTCTCAGGAGGCTAGTCACAGTCATCTGGGCCGATCGCCAGACCAACGATTTATGGAAACAGATTATCAAGTGTTCGGTCGCTTGTGTCTCTGCAGTCATCGCTGTCATAACTACTCAAGCCGTCGCAGTCCTCGGCACTTCAACCTTTCTCGCCCCAATGGCTACCGTCTTTGCCCATCCAGGTCAACGATTGGGCACTATGATCGAATCCCTTCTCATGCTTCTGCTGGGTTCATTACTAGGACTGGCCTGGTCGATATTCGGTTTGTTCTTGTCCAGTCTTGCATTCGATCACAACGAACCGGCCGCATACGCTATTCGTGCAGTATTTCTTGTTATAGCCTGCATGTTCCATGGTTACATAAGATCTGCGAGTCCGCGTATCTTCCTGTTTGTTGCTTTTTATCTTATTTCTTGCCTTATTACCCTACTTGGAGGCTATCATGAAGTGTCTTTGAAGGTCTTTACCAACGTTTATTATCCGATTTTGGTTGGCGGAGGCATTTCGGTTGTAGTCAACCTGTCCATGTTTCCTGAGTTATCAAGCAGCTTCCTTGGTCTCTCCGCCATTGACGCTCTCTGCGAGACAATGGATACTCTGACTCGAGCTACACATTGGTTTGTCACCCCAGGTGGTGACTCTCAAGAAGAACTAAATCAGATTGCTCTCACTATGACGCCTACGGCTAAGAGCCTACCTGATAAACCAAAGCGCAAAAAAGGTCCCTTTCGCAAGTGGCTGGACCAATTCCCAAACCCTTTTCAACCTTCTCAGAATCGCTACCATCCTTCCACTATTCCTGTCGGTCTTACGACGCTTGCCAGTCTGACAGGCAAGAAGGGGAAGCTCCGTACACGCCTTACCCGTTGCAAGGCTGCACAAAGGGAGGTCAACTATGAACTCTCCATTTCTGCACTCCCTCCGAGCAGTATGAAACCTCTGAGCACCTCTCACATGAGCAGTCTTGTTCAAAGCGCCATCACAATAATCGGAGCTTGTGAGAATAAGTTCATTGTATTGGAGAACGATGACGGTTCTGAAGACGACGATCTAGCAGCAACTGACAGCTTCGACAGCGAAGTGGGTGGGATCAAGCGGATGAATACTTTCGATGACTACCTTCAGAGAGTTGAGAATGCGAAGCCTCTCAGGGAGATTGAGGCTAGCAGCGCCAGTCTGCTTGAGTCCATCGTTGAGCGCATTCGTGAACCTGTCCAGGAGTTCGAGGCTGCGCTGAAGGAGGCTGTACGCCTGGTCATTGTATGTCTCGCCTACTGCTACGATGTTCCGAGGCTACCCTCGGGGGCACCTGCTCCTAAAGGAATCCATTTACAAGAGTTGGATTTTAGGGTCGACATTTTTACAGAAGCCCTCGCCAATTTTGATGCCAGCTGCACGATGGAGCTTCGACGTTCAGCTTTGGACAAGAGTGGCCATAGTATCGATTTCATGCCTCGGATGGAAACGTTTCTGATCTCCTCTTTCGTTCTCGGCCTACGACGATCCGCAACACAAGTCTTGGAGATGCTGCATCATGTTCGGAAAACCGTCGAACAAAGACAAGCTCGAAACGACAAGGCCTCGGTCTGGTTTCCAAAGCACACAAACATCCGACAGTGGCTGACAACAGGTGGCGAGAGTGATGGTTTTGTTCTACCAGAGACAGCGCGTAAGGATGTTCGTCGAGGTAAGGCCCCGCCAGGAACGAAGTCCAAAAGTCAAACGCAGCATGCGAGCGCCAATACAAAACATACACAGCCCAAGGGTGAAGATGAAGAAAAGGGCATTAGATTTGCAGAGCCTGGGCCTCAGGCAAGACAGGAGACTCGAACCAAAAAGGAACAAGAAAAGGATAACCCGGATTCCAAAACCAGTGGCAGAATCCTCAAAATCAGAGGGAAGGCAGCCGATGCGCTTGAGTGGGCTCAGGACAATGATGACCTTGCCTATGCTCTCAAACTCACCCTGGCTGTTCTCTCCCTTAGTTGGCCAGCATTTGTGAGTTCGTGGAATGGATGGTACTCGTCAGTACGCGGCATTTGGGCACCAATGCAGCTGTTTCTCGTCTTTGAGGTGGCCATAGGCACATCTTTCTTCGTCTTTCTCATCCGTCTTGTTGGTGTAATATTTGGTTGTGTCCTGGGATATCTATCCTACGAAATTGGAAGAGGCAGCAGAGTCGCCATGGTTTTTATCCTGGTAGTGGGCATTGTTCCATCCTTCTATATCCAGCTCGGGACGAAATACGTCAAGGCTGGCATGGTTTCTATTGTGACCATGGTCGTGGTTGCACTCTGTGAGTAACGTCAACCTGGATGTCATCTGATGTACTAACAGCACTAGCTGCCATGAATGGCTTCGACTCGGCCTATGAGAACTTCTATAAACGATTGAGTGCCTTCGTCATCGGAGGCGCCGTTGCCTTGGCTGTCGAGATTCTTCTGTATCCAGTCAGGGCTCGCGACCGACTACTTGAATCACTTTCAGCCTCGATCAAGCAAGTTCAGAATATGCAAGCTGCCATGGCTGTTGGCCTGGATAGTCCAATCAAGCCAGATTTCCGAGATCCCGGTCTTCACAAACGTTTTAATCATGCAAGAACTAAGGTACGAGGTGCGCTCGCTGCTGCCGAGACGTTTCTCCCATTTTGCTCAACCGAGCCGCGTCTCAAAGGGAGCTTTAGGCCGCTTGAGCCTATTTATAAAGAGATTGTCTACGTACTGCACCAGATCATTGACAGAATGGACAATGTAGTGCTACTACGAAAAGAGTATGGTTCGTCGATTCTGGAGGACTTGAATCCTCAAGTTCATGCATATCGACGCAATGTGGCTGCCAGCATTATGCTCGTTCTCTTCTCTGTCAACGAAGCGCTCATTACTTGGCAACCCCTACCACAGTTTATCCCATCAAGCCGACTCGCACAGTTACGTCTAGTCAACCATGTTCGCGAAGTTCTTGCCTCGAGAAGCGGGACACAGACGCCTGCAGGTGGACCGCCAAGTGTCTTTGATGAGAACGGTGGGTTAGCTGAGCAAGTTGCACACTTGATTACCCAGAAGCGTTTTCTCTCCTGGAACGCCAGTACTGCTGGTCAAATGGAGATTATTGAGTACCTTGAGGAGCTTGTAGAACTCGTCAAGCTACTTGTGGGTGTCAACGCTTTCCGCAGCGGTCTGCTAGAGAAGCCTGCGTACAGCAACTACCGCCAGCGCGTTCACTTAAATCGCATTCCCCTATCTACTGTGCCCACTGCGCAAAGCAGTACTGCTGGTGTCCCAGCAGAAGAGGTCCCTACAGCGGCTACTACGTTTGCTCCTATTGAGAACAGAGCGACTGGGTTGCAACGAACGCAGACCGTCCGTCGAACAAGTCATATGAGGGGTGTGAGGGGTCAGTTTCATAAGAAGGAGTATAATGAGAATGCGGTGGAGAGTGATAGCGAGGAGGATATTCCCATGAGCTTGCAAAGAGTCGGCACTAGATTGTGTGAGAACGATGCAGTTGTCCGACGACGAACATTCACTCTAAGCCACGATAACAGATAATGCGAAGCTGGGGTCATGAACAAGTTATTTGTCTAACTTGACCAGTTCTAGAAACCAAAAATACTATAAAAACTAAATAATAAGCATTCAAGCAAGAAAAACTCGTTTCATGCGCCTTTCCCACCAACCGATTGCCTGACAAGCCTGTAGGTATACCTTATTTTAACGCCGTGCCATACAATTCCAATACAAATTCTTCCAAGTCACCTGCAACAGCCATCAGAAGATGTTGAGTGGCGTGTGTTGTGCGATTCTGGTGCCGTTAAGCATAGCCCTCGATTTCTTGGGCCGCTGCTGCAACCTCCGTGACCCTTCTTGAACGTGACGCGGCTCGATAGGTGTCTTACCCTCACTAGGGAAGTCGAAGAGCGCACCTTCATGCTTGCGCTTCTTTGCATTACCAACATTATCACCGCCATTCTGAGCGCGGACCAGATCCTCCTGCTCCTTGACCTTGAGAGCCATCTCAGTCAAGGTCTGGACCATTTCGAAAGTGAGGAAACCGAGGATATCGACAATGTCATCTGAGGGTTTACTGTCGGTGACGATACCAAAGCCAGCCCACTCGCGGAAACGCTTGCCCTTGCGGTAGGTGAAGGATGCTTGACGGTACTCAGACCAGGTAACGTACTCCTCCTTAGTCATGGCCTTTGTGCGCTCATCAGCCTTTCGCAAACGCTGCAGTGTGATGTAATTCATTTCCTCCTCCTCTTCATCCTCTTCCTCCTCGCGCTCAGGCACCTCAACGTTGTAGTAAGACGAAGGTTCCCATGGAAGACCAACTTTAGCTTTCTTGTTCTTCTTAGCTGCTTCGTCTGTAGTGTTATCCCCCGCGGCCACAGGGTCGTCGCCGCCGGCGATATCGGCGTCGGCGCCCTTGTCATCCGAGTCCTTGACGTTCTTGCGCACGTCCTTCCATGAGAGGAAAGTGCGCAGACGAGATACCTTGGCTTGATCATGGCGAATCTGGAAGATGAGATCGTTGATGCTGATGGATTTAGAGCCGCGACGCGAGGCGAGCTCGGTGCAGTTTCGTAGCTGTGAGGTGAGGTGAGTAAGTGAGATGAGATGAGATGACGAGATGAAGGATGGCGTACCAGTTCAATGACTTGTTGACGAACAATATCCTCAATAATGCTGGTGGTTTCGACAGGAGGCTCTGCGGTTTCGCCAGAGACGTACATCATCTGACTGATTTCCTGGCGATACTTGTACGCCTTGCTGTCTTTTGAGTCGGCCATTTTGGCGTCGCGCGATGAGAGAGTAAGGATTCTATCTGAGAGCTTGAGCCGTATGAATGAGCCTGAGAGATGCTATGAGAAGAGAAAAAATGAAACAAATAAGTGCCCGGTTTACTTTCACATCGGGTAGGTATGCTTTCTGTGTGAATATCACAAGTTAATGATGGCTTGCCTGAGGATGGAAAGTCAACTATCGGGACCGGGATAAATGGAGTACGGGGTGCCTGGAGCTAAACTCAAAAGGGAAGTATGTTATTCTACATCCCCCAGCATGGCGCATCTGCGTGCAAAGTACTCTTTAACAACTCCAGGCAGTATCACAAGTGATAACAGCTTTAGAAAACACATTTGACATAAATTTTCCAATACAGAGTTCATTTGGTCATATTCTGTGGTTTTCTAAGCTCAGGCTCCGCCACCAACACTTCCCCAAGCCCCAAACCCGCTCCCTTTTGAAGCCCAAACGACAATGTAATGCGCCGCCAACAACTTCCATTCTTCCACCTCATCCAATCCTTCTAAGAAATCAACCCGCTGCTTCTCCTCCGGCGGTACCCAGGTTTGCCAGATATCTTCAATGGTCATGTGATGCACCACATCGAATCCAGCCTTGCTCATCCGTGCTCGCTGATCCTCGGGCGTAGGGTACATCTTCAAGGTTGGCATCTGAATGCGCCTTGCGGCTAGGTTTGATACCATCATCTTTCCAAAGGCATCGTCTGGGCGAACAGGTTCGTAGATAACTGTGGCAAGGCTGGAGATCCGTGAACTGAAATATTCGATCACATTAGAAGCCTCGGCGACAGTGAGGTAGCAAAGACAGCATTCCGAGAGCAACAGTGTGGGGATGTCGGTGCGTAGACCAGGAAGAGAGACCTCAGGTTGCTCTTGTGGTGCTGTTTGCGTATCACCGTCCTCCTTAGGATCTTTCGGTAAAGAAAAGCTTCGCAAATCTTGGCCATGACAGTAGTATTCGCCTCCTGAAGGTTTACTTGACCAGGAATGTTCCGTTATTTGGGTAGCATTGGTCAAGATGTTTCTCAGCGAAGGGTTGCCTTGTACAGTCCGTAGTTTTCTCGAGGTGACGACTTCAAAATCGAGCTCATGATAGACCAATCCAGGGCGAGACTTTGAAGCGAACAATCGAAAAGGCCGGGTATCAGTTCCAGCTCCTAATGAGACGATCTGCTTCGGTGAAGAACCTGGCTCGACGCCTTCATCTTCGTTTAAGAATGACTCTATCAGAGTGTTCAAAGAAACTGTACGGGTATACGTTCCTATATAGAGTTGGCTCAGTATGAGGCTGGAGTCATGATGGATAGTTTAAGCTAGCGCACCTCGGTTGATAATAGGGAGACGCCTTGCTGCAGGACCATCAGTGCTCTGGACAAAGTATTGAGCATAGGGATCGTCTAGGTAGCCAAGATCAACTGCGCTCAACCTTGAGACAGAAGCGTCGGTATCAGTGCCTTGGATCGTAGCTTCGTGGGTGACAGATGAGGAGCCATGGCCGCCTCTACCTCTACCACGCCCACGACCTCCACGGGCGCTGCGGAGAGAGCTAAGGAGGTTTGGTATCTCGGAAGCAGACATGGTATAGGTTAAGAAGAACGAGGTCATTCGGACCAAGATGATGGAAGCTCCGTGGGTTGTTCCGGCCGCTGGGGGAGCTCACGATGGGGTGGGAAGCTGTTGCTCGGAGGTCCCTTCCTTCACTAATGAATGTGGCCAGTGACGTTGGTCAACCCTGCAAGTGGTGGGCGGTAGGCACCATGATTGCGGGGCACCTCAGGACATAGCAAAACATGCAAAGATACCTATCTTAGGTAGCGATAAAGGACTGGCGGTTAATACATCTGTAAAAAGAGCAACAAATAAAAGATCACATGATCAAAGAAGAGTATTTCCATCATGGATATACTCGTTTCAAATTAAGATATGGACTAATAACAACATCGCCAAAGAGGTGCAGTTGTTACAGTTAGTCGACAGAAAGGTTTCAGATATGGTGATTAGCCTGACAGTTACAGGGTCGCCTTTTGTTAAGGACTTTCTCTAGTGCCAGGGGATTACAATCCTTCAGGAAGCGCCAAGGTATGAGAATTGTTCGCTATTGGTTGACGGGTGCCGTAGAACGCCTTGTAAGCGAACATCGGAAGACTCGGGTTTTAGACAGCAGGCATATTTAAAGTCGATAGTTGACAAGGTAGAGAATAGTCATTGTAGTCTTATATACCTAATATACATAGCCAACAACTACATATTTACTTAGGAGAAGCTGTTTGTGCTTTCTGAAGTCTTGAGGCTGATTACGTATGTTGGTACTGCATGTCGTTAAAGTCCTATGATGCACGTTGCCTGATATGGAAATGACCGACCTTAGACTAGAGAGCGTGAACGCCTCGAAAGGGGGCCAAATAACGATTTATTCAAATAAAATTCCATTCATAGATCAGGTAAGAAAATAGTTGACGACTTTGAATCTCTGTAGATCCTAGATTTAAGTTTGTCCTCATTCACTGGCTTCTCTAAGTAGAACTTGGTACGCAGATCATCAAATACGTCGTGGGGCTGTGAACCTTCACACCCCCCTCCCCCTGCTGTAACCGCCCTGTGCCACTCTGCTAGGCTGAGTCGGATGCCTAGTTTCAGTGGACGATCTGCCCCGGGGGCGTAGTTGATAAAGTCCCCGAGAGCCACCTCAGCTTCACATCCATTAAAACCATTCTCCTCCATCAACTTGAGGATATTCTTTGCCATCTCTTTTCTTTATCTAACTACAGTCTTATCAATCTATCTCATTTTTCGTTTTCTACTAGCCATGCTTCACCACGCCGGTAAGCTGCTATTGCGGCGCGACGAGGCCCCCGAGGTGCCAGACCTAGGCCATGAGATCAGTCAACTTCCTGACTGGTCTGTCCTCGTTTTTCTCTTCAACGCCCTCATCTTCCTTCCCGTATTCCTCATCGTAAGTATCGCTATTGTCTTTGGTTTCGCGCTTTAGCTGACACATTTCTCAGATCAACTACACCTTCGACACCGTCTTCCCTGTCCTCGCCATCGTCGAAGATGAGAAGCCTCCTGCTTACGACCCTCTCCCTGTCGAGCCCCTCGCCGCCGACGACGACATGCCCAAGCCTGCTGGCAACCCCTCCGCTCCTGTCGCCGGTCAGGGTATTCCCATCACCTCGTCTTTCCGAGCCACCTGGCGCCTTCTTCGATCCCACGGTGGCTTCCGTGCTCTCTTCCGCGGCTTGCCCTGCCTTATTGCCCAGGCCATTGTAACCTTCATTATCAGCGGTGCTCTGTCCGTCGTTCTCCCCTTCCCTATCGTCTTCGGCAGCTTGATCGGCTCTCTTCTCCTTGTTCAGCTCAGCACTGCCTGGGTACACATCGTCATCACACCAGCGTCTCCCCTCAGCTTTTGGCGCCGTCTTCCACCTTTCAAGACCACCTTCAGCGCCACTTGGAGGCCTGTCCTGATCTACTGGGTTGCCACTGAGCTTGCCAACTTCGGCACCGTCGGCATCGTGTATCTGCTCCATCTTAAGCAGGGCAGCCGAGTCAACGATGCGAACAGCTTCGGCAGCGCTATTGGCGTTCTGATTGTGGCTATCATCCTCCAGATTGCCCTTCAGATTCCCGCCTACATGATTCTCGTCCGTGTCCAGGCCTCTCTTCTCCCTGCTGACGCCGACACCATCATTCCCTTCGACCGCTCCTTCAACGGTCGAATCGAGCCCGTTGTCGTTGGTGGTCTCGGCTACGCCACCGTCCGTGACGCCTGGTCCAGCTTCTCCAAGACTGCTTGGCGCCGAATCGTCATGATCCACGTCAAGGTTACTGGTATCAGCATCGCTGCCTCCCTCGTCATGGTTGCTGTCATCGTGCCCCAGGTTATTCTCCTGGCTTCTTTGGCCGACGGTAGTGACAATTCCGGCAACGAGGACATGAAGATGTGAAAGAACCACTACTACGATTTGTCAATCACTAAATCCCCTCATGGTTATCTAGCTTCCGCTTTCATCATGTGTGAAAGCACGATATAAATGGTATAAATTGTAAAAGAATCCAATCAAGACATTGCCGCTCTGTTATTCAGCCTCTTGATATAGATGGAACCAAATAAAAATTGTTGAAAACTCAATTCATTGACTCTCTTAAAACTTCATGCATGAGCTACGTGGTCGTGACAAGACTCATGCAAAAGCTTCCTCCACTACAGCCAGTATCATCTCCTTGTCTCTCTTTCGCGCCCAAAGCGCCAGCCCTATAACAGCCCATCCGTCCATCCATGGTCCCATTGCGATGCCTGTCATAAATCCAAATCATCGTAGCCACCCCATCCTCTATCGCCTTCTTATAAGAAGCAGAAAAAGAAAAATCAGCGACGAAGAGCAAAGTTTAAAAAGCAACAGAAACAAGTAGAAAGCTTTGTCGAATGGGGGCATCGTTTGATGGGAAAAGGGGGGGTATGAAGGGGTGATGGAATGTGTAGTGTAGTGTCTACCAGATCTGCTCGCAACGCCGTGCCCAAAAGCAAAAAAGCAGCGAGCTCTTTTTCTTTTATTTATCTTTCCCTCATTATATCTATGACTTGTTAAAGAACCAGCTGGCGCGCTTGCTGCTGCTACCGCCACTGCTTCCCTCGTTCTGACCCTGGAGGTTCTGGATCGTGGGGATGGGGGCAGCATCGTTGCTACCACCTCCTCCTCGGAGAGGCTTTGCGATCCTGCTGCCAGCGTTGGCAAAGCTAAAGCCGCCTGGTGAGTTGAGGCCGCGGGTGCTGCCAGCCTTGGCCAGCTCGAGACGCTCCTTGACTGCGGCCAGTTGGACCTCGAATCTGGAGTTGTGTTAGTACTGTTCACTTGAAAATGGATGTAAGTAGAGGGCACATACTTGTGGTTCGCAGCGGCCATCTTCTCCTGGCTATCCTGTAGCAGGCTCTCCAGACTCTGGATACGCTCGTTTCGTGCGATGAGCTTGCGCTCGGCGATGGCAACCTCCTTCTTGAGAGCCGAGTTCTGCTCGACCAGCTGGCGCTGAACCTGAGTCAACTGCTCCAGGTTCCTCTCGAGGAATGCCATCTTCTTCTGCTGCGCTCGGTTGTTGGATGACCGAAGAACGTTGTTATATTGCTCTCGAGTCTCGTCAAGAGAAATCTCGAGCTCTACAACTCGCTCACATCGATTCTGGAGGTCGCGCATGAGACTCTTCTTCATGACGTCAAACTCGGCGATCTGCTGTTGGATCGTCTTGCCGTTGGCCATTGGCGCGGTGGCGCCAGCCTTAACGCGCTGTTGGAGATCCTCGATCAGCGTCTTCATTCTTGTGTTCTCAGAAGCCTTCTGAGCAATATCGGCCTTAAGCTCATCGACAAACTGAGACTGGGCAGTCTGGCGGT
Source organism: Fusarium sp. FL617 (assembly GCA_030142105.1). Taxonomy (NCBI): domain Eukaryota; kingdom Fungi; phylum Ascomycota; class Sordariomycetes; order Hypocreales; family Nectriaceae; genus Fusarium; species Fusarium sp. FL617. Next base: position 970,726 of record JAREIL010000012.1, on the reverse strand, counting down.
TGGCAAAGGCGTTCTCCAGACGGGCCTTGACCTCTTCGATATCCTCGGGGCCGAGGTTGCGGGTGAGGATCTCCTCGTACTCTGCCTGGACGGCCTCGAGACGAGCTTCGAGTTCTTGTCGCCTTCTTGAATCGGCATCACTGGATGTAGTGCTGTACATGGACAACTCTGCTTGTCGAACGATACCTTGCGTCTCCACCAAGCGAGACCGGAGTGTCTTAAACTCATCGGGTGCGATGTTGTCGCCGGTAGCACTCAGTTCGTGGAGCGAGTCGACCTTCTCGATAGTCTCCGCAATATGGCGTTCATTCTCGCTAAACACGTCGCCACCCAAGTCAAAGCCAGCCATCATCTTGGCCATCTTCTCAGCTTTCCTCTTCTCCTTCTCATCGAGAGCAGCGCCGGACTCCTTGGCGCTCATCTTGACGTCAAGAAGCTGCTGCTTCACCTCGTCGAGTTCGGTGGTGAGCTCCGAGTTGGCCTCTTTCAAAGCGTCCATAGTGATCTGAGCCTCCTTGCTCTCGAATGTGAGCCTCTCAAGCTGCATCTTGAATTCGTTGACCTCGGTCGTAAGCTTTTCGTTTTCCTTGCCAACTTTGCTGTCGTGATCCTTGAGGTAGGCCAGCTCCTCCTTGGTCTCCCGGAGCTGTTTCTCAGCTGCCGCAGCTTGAGACTCCTTCTCTGAGATCTGATCCTGCAGTTCATTCTCTCTTCGTAGAAACTCTTCTCTCTCGTCCTTGTCAAGCGGTAGACTGGGGGTGCCAGCACGTTCGGATATCGCGGGCGTCTCGGATCGGCTTTCTGCTATTAATGAAGGAGTGGAAGGCCTTGTTGACGTCCTGACATCGGCCTTGGTTCTAGCAACGGCATCGGAAGTCATAGGCGAGGCCCATCTCTCCTTAGGAACAGCTTCACCAGAACGCCACAATTGGATTTCGCCCTCGAGGTTCGAGATGTAGCTCTCGAAATTTGTGACTTGTCCCTGCGCTTTCTTGAGGAGAGATTTGAGTTCGGCAGGACTAAGCTCGGCGTTGACCTTGGCCTTGTTCTTGATGGACTTGGCTCTCATACCAAATCGTAACGTACTCAAAGTCTCGGCATCGTTGTAACTACTGGGGGAACAGTTGATGATAAGAGTTGTCCGACTGTTACCACCAAGGGATTCTTGTAGAATACGGGTCAACTTGGAGTCTCGGTAGGGAACATGTGATGATTTGCCGTCGGTCAGAGCGTTGATGACCATTCCCAGAGCACTCAAACTCTTGTTGATCTTTTTGGCTTCCTCGAGGGTCTGTCCACTGGCACCGGTCTTGCCGACCTTTTCGCTACCAGCCAAATCGACAAGGAAGAGCTGACCACTTTTCGCTGAGCCGGTTTCGACGTTCTTCTGTGTGATGGTGACAACAAAGATGGAATGGGATCGGGAGGACTCTTGGTTCATGTTCGTGGCAGCGACTGCTCGGGCATTTCCTCCTCTCCTCATGACTTCGTACACTTCCTGGACACTTGATACGTAAATTTCCAAAAGACCCTTAACATAGACACCGCGGTTCTTCTCTTCGTGGACAGGCAAGTTGTCGTTCTGCGGTTGGAGCAGATCTCGAATTCTCTCCATATAGATTTCCATATAACTGACTCGAACTGTGTACTCGATGGTGCCGGGGCTCGACATAATGCTGGCAAAGATCTGCTCGACGATACGGGGAATAACACCTCGGCCGTCGTCGTCGTCGATGTTGGTACCCATCATGGTATAAGACTTACCAGCACCGGTCTGGCCGTAAGCGAAGACCGTACCGTTGTATCCATTGAGAATATCGTCGACGGTGGACCGAATCGAGAAGTCGAAAATGTCCTGTTGTTTACATCCCATATCAAATACTCGGTCAAAGGTAAAGCTACCCTGTGCCTCCTTGGACTATCGAATATGTTAGCCTTGAAGTCTCACCGTATGTTACTATCTTCCCAAGGGGAAGAGCAACGCAAGTGGTACAACATACGTCGAGGCTACAGGTTTCCTCGCCATCAAAAGAGACGATGGGCTTTCCACCCGACTCAAGCTCGACCTTGTTCTGAGGTCGAAACCTGGCCACAACCTTGATACTATTTGCGGACGACATATTGAACGCAGGCTGTGTGTCACGCAACAGACGTTATCATCGGCCGCGGTGTTTGTCTTGTCGTCCCAGGAATAAAGTCGGGCTCGATCGTTGGTTGCTTTGGTGCGAACCTTCAGGGGGGGTGAGGGGGGTCGCAGAAGATGCGGGCCGCGGGATTGTTGCAATGAGCCACAAAACGGCGGCGAGAGACGACGACCTCTTAGTAAGAGGGGGGGAGAGGTAAGGTAAAGGGAGGTGTAAAGAAAGACGTTGAAGAAAGGACGTAGATCAAGGCAGGGCCAAGACAATAGAAAATAACAAGGGTTCAGTGTTTCGCTGGCGGGGTGTAAATGCAAATGCACGATACTGGTGTTTGGGTTAAGGTTCGTTTGTGGTGCGATCAGCAATCACAAGAAAATGTATCGAAGGTCAGGTAACAAAGCGACGCTGCGCAACAACAAATGGATCAACCTAATCAACAGTCAAACCCAACGTCGTGTCGTTGGCAACAGAGGCGGTGGGTGAGTTTTGTTGGAGTTGATAGGTCAGAGCCACTAGGAGACGCGCGCCAAGAGGGGCCGAAACGGAGAGGGGACTCGAGTGTCAGGGCTGCTCAGGGGGGGAAGTGTCCTGTAAATTTGGGGGACTCGAGTAGGTTTTGGCTGTTTACCCCTTGGAGATTAGGCCTCCCGACTACTTTAACAACGGTGTCCGGATGACCGGGCCCCGTTTCAGTCGGAGCTCTCCTTAGAATAGAACGCAATTTGGAGAGGTGCTGGGGGGTTTTTGGTTGACGGGGGTTGCTGCGTGGAGGGGTTCATGTTCATGATGGGGGCCAAAGTGACAGTTTGTCCGTATAGTCAACACACTGCCTAATAAGGCAAATGACCAATCATTGATCTCATAGGGCAGTCGATCATGCCTAGTAATGCGTTAAATTAAATTGTTGCTATAATTCAACGCGTTCAAGCAAAGCGTGTCAGTGGGCTCTATGAAACAATACCGAGGGCTCCTCTTCGGCATGAAATCGTGATAAGAGTGGATGTCACCATTCCTACCACCGAGACACGACATACGCCCACTGTTTGACTCACATCACCACCATTGGTCAATATCATTCACTTGACTCAGGCATAATTATGTATCATAAAATTCACACACGTGTATTGACAATAAAGACGCGGATATTTAAGGAAACATAAACTCCTCTTCATGATGAGCCTCGTGATATCATAAGCTAACGTTCCCGAGGGCTTCCGTCCTTGGACGCTCGCAACGCCTCGAATGCAGTTTAGTCCAACTCCACGCACCCAAACGCCAAGTATACATATGCCCATTCGCTGTGGCCGTCACGATCAGGGCTGGAGAGCATCACTGAAGGGCCTAATCCATACTTTGCTGGACAAATCGACGTTGGCATACCGTTCTCTATCCTTCCAGATTCGGTCCTTGTTCAGTCCTCCCAGCTCTTCTCCACTGTCTCTCTGACACGCTTGGTATACTCCTTCCTGTTGTCCTTGTATAAGTTGGAGGCCTCGACGTTCGCAGGTGAACCGGTGTTTGGATCATTAAGTAAACTGTACATAGTCAGCATCATCCGAAGCTCAACTATTGTTCTACCTCTCTCACCTTTGGATACTGGTTAAGACAGCGGCGACATCGTACGTGGGACTCCATCGGTTTTGTAGAATGTCGAGACAGAGCTCTCCGGTGGCGTAGACGTTGGGATGGAACATCTGGCTAATGAACTTGACTTGGGGGGGCTTGTTCGGATATTGTTCTTCGAACTGCATCACCAGCCGAAAGGTGCCGTCTTCGAAGGGGGTATCTGCGGGGCCAATGATAACGGCGTTCCTACAAGGCGATCGATGAGTTTTCAGAACCGACGATGTCGTAGAGGGCGGACATACCAGGTCATGACATTATCGGGTACAGGAGAGGCAGAGACACCAGCCGGAGGATCGGTTTGCATGCGCTACAGAGTAAGTCAGCAGGCTCTCCCTTCAAAACAGTCGCAAAAGCATATCGTACCTTGAAGTCTCGCATGAGACGACGACGAGCAGCGGTAGACATGATGACGGATGGGTTCAAAGACGGAGGTAGAGATAGAGGTTGGTGTTCTGCTTGGCAGGTAAGGTTGAAAGGAAGAGATCGAAGCTACGACCCTGATGGTGAATCTTTTTCCCTGCAAAGTGTGAAACGTTTACATGCACGATTCGCTGTCCCAGCAAACGACGGATTTGGCGGTGCAAAGTGATGGGCGGAGATGGAGATTGGTCATCGACAGATAGCCTGGCACGCCTGGTCAATGATTCCACAGCAGAGGATCCGTAGTTTGGTGGCGATCTACCAATCAAACCATGTTGTTGGTTTGGCCTATCAATCGCCCGGTGAGAGCAACCGCCCCACTTGCCGCCTCTCACCTTTCACCTTGGATATTCGCACGTGACGACTACCTAATACCTGCTCGAGCCTCCGGTACTTTCACATGGACGCGGGGGACGAAGGCCGCTCCTTTTATTTAAATGGACTTTCGGAACCGACAATTCATTCCGATACACGGAAACCTGCGAGAATAAAATAGTAAAGTCCTCGGCAAGTGGAGGAAATATTCCGTTCGTCGGACATAAGATACTTGCAAACAGTACTGCAATGCCATCGTTTGACTTGTACCTTATTTCTACCGACGTCACTTGCACCAAGGTAGTTTTCCCCGGACGGTGCAAGAGAGCTTGTCCCCGCCACTTCGGGCCCTCCCCCGCTGAAAGCCGAAGAGGACCGAAGCGGCAGAAGGAATGTCTACATATATTGCGATACCCGAGGTCGTCTTACCTAGGTATTATTTACATTTGATTCCTTCTTTCTTCTTTATACTTCTCTTCCTTTGACTTTTCGTTGTGCTAGTCTCCTTACTCCTTGATACCCTCATATTCCTCGAAATGCCTGTTACACAACTTAGATCCGCTGGCCGGTTGGCCCAGCTTGCCGGACATGTGAATGGAGCGCGACAGTTCTCTACACGGCCGGCTCTGCGCAAGGAACTCCAGGACGCCTATATTCTGAGCGCCTCTCGAACTCCCACCGCAAAGGTATGGTATCTTGCTAGCCTTAGCAATTTCTGCAGCAACTTATTGACATATTTCTAGTTCAATGGCTCCTTCTTGTCAGTATCAGCAACAAAACTAGGCGCCGTCGCCATCAAGTCCGCCCTGGAAAAGTCAAAGGTTCCCGTTGAGAAGATTACCGATGTATACATGGGCAATGTCCTTCAGGGCTCTGTTGGCCAAGCGCCCGCTCGCCAGGCCGCCATCTTTGCTGGCCTTCCCAAGGAAATCGAGGCGACGACCATCAACAAGGTCTGCGCGTCTGGACTGAAGGCCGTCACTTTGGCTGCTCAGAACATTCAGATGGGCCTTTCCGAGGCACAGATTGCTGGTGGAATGGAGAACATGTCACAAGTACCCTATTACGTACCGCGCGCCAGTGGTCTTCCTGCCTTTGGCCACGTCAAGATGGAGGACGGTCTTATCAAGGACGGTCTGACTGACGTTTACGACCAATTCCACATGGGTAACTGTGCCGAAAACACCGTTAAGAACCACAACATCACCCGAGAGCAGCAGGACGAGTATGCCATCCAGTCATACCGCAATGCGCAAAAGGCTTGGGAGAACAAGGCTTTTGCCGACGAGATTGCCCCAGTGACTGTCAAGTCTCGCAAAGGCGAGACAATCATCGATACCGATGAGGGATTCACCGATATCAAGTTCGACAAGGTCCCCACGCTCAAGCCCGCTTTCGTTCGCGACGGCAGTGGTACTGTTACTGCCGCCAACTCGTCCACCCTTAACGATGGTGCTAGTGCTCTGGTTCTCGGTAGCAAGGCTATTGCTCAGGAATATGGCTCTGGCTCGCGCGTGCTGGCCAAGATTTGTGGATATGCTGATGCCGCTACTGCGCCTATCGACTTCCCCGTCGCGCCCGCTAAGGCTGTTCCCGTTGCCCTCGAGCGTGCCGGTATCACCAAGGACCAGGTTGCTGTCTGGGAATTCAACGAGGCTTTCGCCAGTGTGATCTTGGCCAACCAGAAGATTTTGGGTCTGGAGGGTGCCAAGGTCAACCCTCTGGGGGGTGCCATTTCACTGGGCCATGCTCTTGGTAGCTCTGGCTCCCGAATCCTTACTACTCTGCTACACCAGCTTAAGCCTGGTGAGTATGGTGTTGCTGCTATTTGCAACGGTGGTGGCGCAGCGACTGCGGTCGTTGTGCAGCGTGTTAAGTCTGTATAAAAGGATGAGAGACATGAAAGTTTAACGAATGATACAATATGAACTATATATTCATGATACCATAGTAGTACAAAAAAAAAAGGAATAATACTAAACTATTGGAGCACATTATATACAAGTGAATATCGTAATCTTATCTCGATGTAGCAAAGAGTCATAGCGATTTCATTGTCACACCGAGGTGTAGGGTAGACAGTTGGGACTTGACGCGAAGCCATGATAACGTCAAGAGTAGGTAACGACCTTAAAACTCTGGGGACTGTGGCCTCAGATATTGAAAACTTTCATAGCCAGAATGAAGATTTGCCTTATATAAAGCAGTAGCTAGACAATTTTTAGAAAAATTGTCATTGTTGGAAACGTCAATTGTATGGAAGGTACCTCTGACTCCTGCTTTGTTCCGTGAGACAGTGGAGCCTTCATGTTTTCCGCCCAGACTCAACTCCATTCATCTCAACCTCACGTCTCAATCCAAACATCCTGAGACGCGTTGCCGCCATCATAAAAACCACCCTCGCAATGCCTCTAGTCCTCGAATTCCTCACTCAAATCCGCAATTTCATCCGCTCTCAGAGTGGAGACGAGCTCCGCGCCTGGCTCCAGGTAGAGCCCGGCTCACCTCAACAATACCACAACCTCGCGGCCGAGCTGCGCTCTCAATTCCGCCAGCAGGGCCTCGATAATGTCATTGAAAAGTCCCTACCTCAAGAAGATGACGTGCCAGAGGGTCAAGCGACTGTCTGGCCGGGCTTCGTGGCCTTTATGAAGGATTACCTGGCGTTTTGGCGCGACGTTAATTATGATGATTTGCTGAGCGCGCATCAGTTGCTGAGTGGCCTAGTCAAGTGCGTACCTTTTCTTAATTCATGAAATGATAGAAAAAAGCTAATTGGTGATATTATAGCTCATGCGCAACTGCTTTTGCTCATCCTACATACGGCGCTATGCTTCTCAAAACGAGCATGTCCTTGTCAGAGACGCTCGCTCGTCTCACAATGTCTCTCAACAGACGCCCAGAGTTGGCGCGTCGTCTGCGTGCCGTAGATGAGGACAAGACAATCGCAGAGTCATCAGCAGAAATAATCCAAAAGATCTTCACGACATGCCTTACAGACCGGTCTAGCGGTCGTTATGCTAAGCCCGAAGGCAAGAAGGTTGGCGTGTACATGTTTGCCAACCTCGTCCTGAAACTCCTCTTCGCAGTATGTCACAACCCCCAACCCTCCCATGATATATAGACTGACACAATGGCAGTGTCGAAGAACTCATCTTGCAAAAATGATATTTGTCAACATCTCCACCATCTCTCCGCCTCTCTCTCTCTACCCAGCCGCCCAGCGTGTTACTTTCCTCTACTACCTAGGACGCTTCAACTTCTCAAACAACCACTATCTCCGTGCCGCCCTCTGTCTTGAACAAGCGTACCTTCAAACTCCCTCGCAGCTGGTTTCTCACCGGACCAATATCCTCACTTACCTCATCCCCTGCAACATCCTTCTTGGACGCTTCCCGTCGCAGACACTACTCCAACGTCAAGAGTGTCAAACTTTAGCGCCCGTCTTCCTTCCTCTCTGCCAAGCTATTAGGTCTGGAAATTTCATCCAGTTTCAACACCATCTGGCGCAACATGAGACCTGGCTCTTCGAGAAGGGCCTGCTCTTGACCCTCAGCAACCGCCTACGACCGCTTCTCTGGCGATCATTAAGCAGGAAGACCTTCATCCTCACATATGTCCCTCCCACCGACGCATCATCCCGCAAAGCCGCCACTCTCGACCTTGCAGACCTGAACACAGTCACCATATACATCCAACGTCGCCTCGAGGGCTGGCTACCCGCAGGACCCAACTCTTTCGGTCGGTCTCAGAATGTAAACCCTCTCCTTATGAAGGCCCTTGAAAACAACGCACAAAATCCTCAAACTGCCTCAACGCTAGCTCCGCCACCGGGCGGTCCAAAATCACTCCGTCCGAACGAGGGTATGATATGGGGTAACGCAGAGGTCACGCCTGAGGATGTGGAGATGACGGTCGCGACGCTTGTACAAGAAGACTTGATGCACGGATTTATCGCCCATGGCCAAGGCCGATTTGCTATTATCGGGGCCAAGGCCAAGGGCAGCCCCGTGCTTGCTGGATGGCCCAATGTATGGCATACGATTCGAGACAGGAGATATGAGGACTACGATCCGGAGGAGGTACCAGGATGGGTTAAAGAGTGAAAATGAGGGAATATTGGATAGATGGTCTAGGCTAGCTTGGATATTTAGACCACGAGCCGTCAAGATAGCGTTTGTATAATACCATGTACCGTATGATACCCTGGGGAATAATAAGATTAGACATCAAGCTGAAATAAGATTCGGACCTTTACTTGAGTAATTGAAACATGACCAGACACATCTTCTTTCCACTAGCTGCGTGCGACAACGTTCATCACACCACTGAATATGTCTAATCAAAATATTTTTATACTATTATACCGAGATGACCAGAGCATCGTTCCATCAAACCACACCACTTAATCTTAGTAACCTAACCACCCGACATACTAGAAGCCCCAAACACTCTCTGTTCATGTGTGCATACGTCGTTAATCGCAAGAATAAACTAAAACCATCGCTTGTTCCTCCAAATATCCAAAGTCTCCAATGTGTGCAAAAAAGGGTATATCGACCGTGAAATGAAGCGTTGAACTTATATATAATGCCCACGGGCCACGAGAGGCAGAAAAGACTCTCGAAGAATATTAAGCCCGAGGGCGGGTATCGACAGCTAGATTGACAAGACGGACGAAGACGACCGTCGTGAAGTCCAGCTGAAATGAGACAATAGACACTATCGCCGATAGGTAGTTGGCTTGATAATATGTAATGTTAAAGGAATGTAGTTGAAAATAGAGTTGGTGAAGCGAATACCAGCTGTAATTAGACGGTAGATGGACGTCAAAGGAGACGGAGACTAGAAGAAACAGATGGCGGCGATAAAGGCGACAACGAGGCTAGCAGCAGCAGCATTGCCCTGGTGACGACCAGCTTCGCCCTCCTTGGATTCAGTGGGAGCGGCTCCAGAACCAGCCTCGGTGGCTTCAGCGGTCTCCTCAGTTTCGGAGGTCGTGTAGGTGGTAGTTCCATTCTGGCGGAAGATACCGGGCTTGACAGTAGGGTATACCTTCTTGGTGGTATATTTGTGCTTCGTAGTCTTGGAAGTAGCAGAGGTGAAAGTAGTCGAAGTAGGCTCCTCGGTCGTTGTCTCTGCGGAGGAGGTGGTGGTCTGCGCCTCGGTAGTGCTACTGGTGGTGGTCTCTGCGGCAGTGGTGGTAGTCTCGACCGGAGTAGTCGAGGTGGTTGGCTCGGCAGATGTGGTTGGGACTTCGGAAGTGGTGGGCTCCGCCGTAGTTGAAGGGGCCTCACTTGTAGTGGTCTCAGGTACCTCAGAGGTGGTGACCTCTGCAATAGATGTGGTGGATGGCTCAGCCTCTGCAGTGGAAGACTCAGGTGTCTCGTAGTCATCGCCGTCTTCAGAGTCATCAGAACCTGAGCCGCCGCTGGTAGAGAAGGCAACAATTTGAGCGGAGCTGCCCTTCTGCACGGTAACAACACAGAAGCCTGAGCCGCCGGCACCCTTAGCAGAGAGGGCGCTGCCAACCTTGCCCTCGCCATCAGAGGGATCGATCTTGCAAGGCAGGCCAGTGCATCCACCGTTAGGGCACTTGATCTCCATACCGTAATCAGGCAGCTTGCTCTTCAAGCCGGAGTCCTCCCAGATGGGGTTCCAGCCAATCTTGACAAAGGTCTCGCCGTTGGCCTCGGTATTAGCACCAGCAACGTACGGGCTCCAGTTACCAATGGGCTCATCCTCAGTGCCCCAGATGCAGCCCTCCTCGCCAGTGCCAGGGGGGTTAATGTAGAAGCTAGATAGACGTTAGAGATCTTCGGTGATCAACGATACACGAGATACTTACTGAGCAGCGGTGGAGCACCAGTATGAAGATGCTGGAACAGCCAGGGTTGCGCTTGAAGAAACAAGCGTAGGGATAAGCATGGCCTCGTTACCAGGCAAGACAGTCTGGCACCAAGACATATGGGAACCACACTTGTTGACGGCCTCGACAGATCCAGTGCCCTTGACACAGTTGGGCTTACCCTCAAAAGGCTGCTCAATTTCACCGTTCTTGTTACAGAAGAGACCACCATTCTGGGAGGTGTTAGTCGATGAGTTTCTAGTCATGGATTTATGTAGATCAGGCGTACCATAGAAGCGGGATATTCATATGTTGAATCCGGATCCCACTGGTTCATCACCATACCAGGCTTGCAAGCAAACGGACAGTAGCTTCCAGGCTTACACTCCTGATCGGGGCTCATAGCCCAACCACCGTTCTTCTCATCGGGAGTGACGGCGACCATGTTCGGGTCGTCGGTGGGAAACTGGCATTGTCCTTCTCGCTTTTCAAGGCCAGACTGAACGGGAGCACGTGGGTGCAGATGTCCGAAGCCACGGTGATGGTGACTGTGCGACTTGCTAGCGACAAGTGAGGGCGCAGATAGGGCGCCCAGGAGGGCGGCCGAGAAGTTGATGAGTCTCATTGTGAGTGTCGTCGATGAATCAAAGTCGATGCGTTTCGAAAGATTTCAGAACCGATGTTCCTGTTTATTGCGCGAATACCTCCAATCCTTCAATTAAAGTGTCACAAACAAGACATAGATGCTGGCGGGCGTCGGTAAAGAGTGTACTTGTCGTCGAGCAACAGAACGAGTGATGAAGCTGACGAGAAAACGTCGATGGACTTGTGGACCAGCAACAGAAACGTTTATACGAAGCAAAGAAACAAAAGAACGAGTGACAGGCAAGGAAGCAAGGACATGAGTATTAAGAGATCGACAGGTCCAAGCAGTGTGAGGAGATGGAAATGGATCCCCAGGAAATGAGCAATGGTCAACAGCGCGGGCACCAACACGACCACACACAATCGGGAGATTGAGCCATAGGCGAGGGCCTCGTCTGAGTGGACTCGTGGTCAGGCCCCATGTCGAGCCATGGCCTCACGGTACCTGCATGGCCTGCATGGACCTGAATAACCCTGTCTTTATGTGGATGCTCTCCTGCGACGAGGGGCCGAGTAATGAAACCGTCTCCAATGACACCTTGACCTCATCTGCCCCCCTGGCTTAGATCTAGCCAATCCTGTCGAGACTGTGCCTGGCTCAAGTTCTGCTGGCTCAGGGGATCGTGCTCGGAAGAGTTTAGAGTGAACCGCATCCTGTCGAGTTGATGCTTAATTGTTCAGGTTTAAATGCCAATGGATGCACACACTGCGGCAATAAGACCAGCATCCTCGGGGCATGGCCCGATGAGGCAAGAGAAGACATGATGTGGATTGCATTTGGTCCCCTTTCAGGTTTGCAGGAATAGAGATCCTGGGGTTTGTGACATCTAGCCACGCTTGTCTCGGTTCTGAGTCTTGTCTTAACCCAGTTTCTTAGAATTGGCGTTCTTTGTTCCAATGTCAATGCTCTCAGCTTCTACGATCGCGCAGCCCCTGGATGCTTGTTCGGTGGCTTGTGGCGACAGCTCACATTGGTTCGTTGGTCATTTTAAAGCCCCTGATCGGTCGTTTTTCCCGCACTGCATGGTTCCTGGGCCAATGCTTCTTGGGTTAGCGTTAAAAACCGCTTCACAGACGGTTCTTGTTTGGCCTGGAGCCACAACTGACTGCGCAAACAAGCTCAACGCGTGCTGTGCCGCTCATAATTGGCAGATCATGCGCGCTTGACTAGTGAGGTCTTTTAAGAATTCTGTGGGAGGCGAGTCAGCAATTCTTGTCTAAATAAGATTGATAGCAGTACTCACCTGCCAAAGGGGGGCGATTAATCTTACTGCAGGTTAGCTTCAACACCAGAAGATCGACGTCATGCTCCCCTTGTTTAGCATCTCCATGGCTACAAGTCGTGGGTACGATGTACGAATAATGATAGATTGGTATTGATTTCGGCTCTTTTCGATTCCGCCGCTTGTGGTATTATGTATGAGTTGAAGAAATGAGTAAGATAAGTTATCGTGTGCTGTTGGTCCCGAGGTAAGTGAAGGCAACAACACCAGCTTCGCACGTGACCAATGTTCCTTCCATTGACCTCAATGTGCACTACCTATGCTAATGTTGAATTTCATATTCAGGAGGCTATAGACGCAACTTCTCACTGAAAAGCTATGCTGAGAGAGATCTCAATGGTAAATCCACTTCGACAGTGAGTGCCATTATGGTATCCTGGTGTTCGGTACGAGGTACCCAATAGATCTTATCACTGAGTATCGGAATGTCGCTTAAAGTCGCTACCTGCCCGAACCTAGCGAGTTTTGCTATAGCTAACAACAGGTACGTATCAATGCGTCTAGCATCTAATGGCATTAATTCTCAAGCGAGATTCATGCGAGACTTCTGTATCCCAACCACGTCTCATGGCTGAATATGGTATGTTGCCATATCTACCTAAATTGATCATTGGAATCGGGATAAACCGCAGGCTTCAGGAGCCACAAGCGTATAGTAAACTCTGATGTCTCCTGACAAGGACCTTGAGAGATATCCAGCTACCCTTGGGAGTCGCCCCCAAAAGTTACAGTGAATTAACTTGGGAGGCAAAGCCTGGAGCTTAGATGTACTTGAGACCACACGATGGTGGTTTTTTAACGATAGTGAATGTACAAGTCCACCCTATATGTGTTGATGATGTTTGTTTCGTGCCTTCAAATGGGTTGAAACAAGACATCAGATCATGACATGTCTCAGGAGTTCGAGACATGGGATACAAGAAAACTTTAGACATGACGACTGGTAATGAATTCGAATCGAGATAAATGTTGGAAAATCGCGATGTAAATACTATAAGCCCAGCGAAATCATACAAAGAGGATGTTTCGTCGATGCGTAAAAGTATCAAACTTCGCCATTTTAAACCTCTAGGGTGGGTAGAAGCAAGTTTGCGATTGTCGGGACTAGGTTATATGCGGTGATTTGTCTAGAACTCATTTGGTTCAAAGTGGATAAGAAACAATTTGAGCGTTGAAAGCCATGTCTCACTCAACTCAAAACGAAACGAATGTTAATTGTGAGCGGGAGTGGCGTACGGCATAAAGTGGAGGTTTGCTCAATGGCGTTGAAGCCACGAAATTGAGGGTCTCACTATTCGGCAGGCTGCTTCTTTGTTGCGATTTATTCATAATAACATACACTACACGTGAGAAATTTGATAGTCATGTTAATGATTCAGGAGAGTACAGTGTGCAGATGATATAGAGAGTTTCATTCGATAGACTGCATCATTATTCTGGTATCGCCAAGTGATAAAAGAAAACCAACAGGACTAAGCGTTGCACGGCTAACCGGGGAAGTCGTCAAAATGGAATATATAGAAACCGCTCACTAAGAAACTAGGAAATCCTCCTCAGATTCCAAATAAGAGGAACTTCGGGGAGAAATTGTTGTGATTACATATATTGCTCAATTATTACTGATGGCGGCCGACGTTGGATCATGTAAGCTAGATCCCAGATTACTTTACTTACCGATTTCCTGGGGAAACCAAGTCATTCCAGAATACAATGTCCTCTCATTCGGTAGTTTCCACCGGATCATCCAGTCTCCGTGCGGCTGCAGTGAAGGAGGATCTTTGGTGCTGACGGCGGCCAAAAGAAGCGCTTACTCTCTGTCTCTTTTCGTTATTTTTGGGGCTGTCAGTCGGCGATTGCTGCGGTCACTGACTGGCCTAGCCCGCTGGCGTTTCCTGCACAGCCTTCCAAACCTTGAAATAGCCTCGCGCCTTGGTTAGCCGCCAATGATATTGCATTTGCTCAGCACCAAGACGACGGTATTTTCCATCTTTGGGACATGGATGTGGCTGGTGAGGTCCTTTCCCACCTGGCCGCAGGATCATCTTGGCGGCGGATGTCGGGCATCCGTAGGAACACATCCTATTTTTGATCTACATCTTCAGCAAAGCCTCTGCGGAAGCTGTTCCTGGGCTAAGAGCTAAGCATCGTGAACCTTGTACCTGATTATCATGTGGCTATTTGGAGAGTGCAGAATTATGTATAAGAAGATGGTGTTGTCCTGTCAAATATTGGAGATATCATCAATAACATCTCACATTCAAACACTACAAGCTTCTTACCTCTACAACACTGTCTAATCTCAGCCTTTCTATCGAACATTCTATCCAGATCTCTACAAACCACTATCAACAGACAAGATGAAGTTCACTGCCGCTGTCGTCTCTGCCATCTTGGCCTTCACTTCCGTCACCGAGGCTGCTCCTCGCAACACTCGACGAGGCGCTGATGGTCTTAGCCTGACTGCCCAGCTTCAGCTTGCCGATACGTAAGCAAACCCCAAAAGAGTTTCTGACTCTGATATCAGGTACCTGGTGATATGGTTCAACTAACATCGATATCAGTGCTGCTGACCGCTTTACTCTTCTCCCGGAAGACAAGGACTTCGTCTTTGACTTCAACAAGAAGCAAGAGGGCGCCGGAAAGGGCGGCGAGCTCATCGCTGCTAACCGCAAGACCTTTCCCGCTCTCGTTGGCACCGGCTCTGGCATGGCTTTCGGCCGTGTTGATGGTAAGTCCCCCTTCATTTCCTATAAAGTGTTACCGATTTTAACGCATCCCTTTTAGCCTGCGGCATGAACACTCTTCACGTTCACCCTCGCTCCGCCGAACTCCAAATCGTTACTTCTGGCCGTCTCATCACCGAGATGGTCCCTGAGAACGGCGTACTCGACAAGGATGGCAACCGCCGTGTCATCCGCACCGAGCTCAAGGCCAACATGATGACTCCCTTCTACCAGGGCTCCATCCACACTCAGTACAACCCTGACTGCGAGCCCGCCTCCTTCGTCGCCTCTTTCGCCGCCGAGGACTTCGGTACTGGTCAAATGGCCGATGAGCTCGCTGCCATCAGCGACGATGTCATCGCTGCTACCTTCGGCCAGAGTATCGCTGGCGAGGACATCGACAAGGTCCGCAAGGCTATCCCTAAGAGCATTGCTCTGGGTGTCGACGAGTGCCTCAAGAAGTGCAACATCCAGAAGCGATCCATCTAAGACGGATTCTACTGATTTCCACATTTTGAAAGTCATAGCATGGAGCGAGCATTAGACAGCGATGTTCTTTTTCCCTCTGGCGTTTGTGATCACCTGTTTTGGAAGCATTATTATACGGAAATACCCTATTCTACGAAGTAGATGTACATAGGATCCGGCATTTGTTTGTTCTTTTCATCAATAGCATCTTGTATATAGACGGTTCTATCCATTGTTACATATTCACAAAGACCCTGCTTATACTGAGTGACATACATGCTCGTCTTCATGAGCGTCCTCCAGCCACAAAAACAGATCCTGATAAGGAGTGCCGATGCTTATGTGTGACATTTTATGGGGGAGAGGTGACAAGGTGTTGGTGTTAATTTTAGATCCTTATAGTTGGATCTGGTACGTAGTATACATAAAGTTTGGGCTTTTCCTTCGTCTAGTTTACATCATGATACAAAAGATCCCTTATGCTGGGGCACTCGAGGACAAGTCCTTTAAAGGCCTTTCTCACGGTGACCGACAACCTTAGCAAAAGAGTCAAACGACATTGTCATCGAGTGTCGTCCTGCAGTCTTGCTTCGTAGATGGTTGTCGTAGTCAAGCATCTCCTTGTACGGGACCTTGGCGACAATCTCAACCATCCGTGCCGTAGACTTCTTGCCGCGCAGAGATGTAACGGAGTCGTAAGGATCAGGTGGGGTGTAAATCTTGGACACATCAATATGGTCATCGCCTGTCGACTCAGCTGACCGATCGTTGACTTCCAGAACCTGACCACCAGCACCCGACGTAACATCGTGCTGTACCGTACCGGCCACTACCTCCGGGCATGTGATATTAACAAGCATAATGGGCTCGAGGATACCGATCTGCTCCTTCTCAAAAGCATCGCGAAGGGCAGCTTGTACTGCAGTCCTAGCAACACTGCTGAAATGTCCTCCGGTGGGAGTTTCACAGCCACCAGGCTCAGTGTCTAGTGTGATAGTAACGTGACACCCGTGAATGGGGGCTGCGCGGCGAGGTCCTCTCGCTAGACCCGCAATAGTTCCGTTGAGAAGCTGCTGTCGTGCTTCTTCGGGGTCGAAGCTGAGATTGCTGGTCTCATCTGTCAAAGGAATAGAGATGTGGTATATGTTGCCGTCTCGTTCAACGCTCGATTCCAGTAGGCTCTCTCGATGGTGTTCCTCGAGTGGCTCCAGAACAGCGGTACAAGAGGCCTTGCCATTCTTGCTTGCGACGGGGCGATCAAAGACTGTGTAATGAGGCTGTGTGGGGACTGTAACACATTCCTTGTAATCAACCTCGATAGGACCGAAGTCGGCATCGATCTTATACTTTTGCTTCATATTGTAGAGTGAAACGTCCAGATGAAGCTTGCCCATTCCTTGAATAGTGAACTGTTCGGTCTTGGGATCACGGCTGTAGCGGAGACTTGGATCCTCTCGTGTTGTGTTTTCCAAGGCGATTTGGAGTTGCTGAGCAGCAACGTTGCCGTACGGCTCGACTTGCAAGAATGCTACTGGCGGTGGAATCTCGGGTGGTCGAATCTTGACATGGCGGAAAGATTCGGGAACAGGTTTATTTCCAGTTGTTGTGACAAGTGTATCACCCGTCCTGGCCTTCTTCAACCCTCTCAGGGCTCCGATCTGGCCTACTGAAAGGTCCTGGATATCCTGCGTCTTGGCTGCAGATATTTGGAGGATACCCATGGGTCTTTCGTGGGTTAAAATATTGGTGTTGAAGCTTGAAGCGTTTTTGGTAAGAGTGCCATGATAGACTCGCACAAAACTGATGACGCCCTCCTTGGGGTGGTTAAATACCTTGAAAACCGAAGCGATAGACGCAACATGCCCCTTGGCAGACCTGGAGCTGTTGTTGAGGACATCAACCAAATGTTGTTTCGTGGATCCAACTCGAACCTCTGCCGATGGCCGCTCATCTGGGCTCGGTAAATAATCTGTAATGGCATCCATCAACGGTTCAACACCAATATGGCGGAAACTAGAGCCGGCAAACACGGGGATGACCCGACCATCGCCGCTCTTAATAACCCGTCGGATGGCTTGTTTGATGAGAGCTCCATCAATGTTTTGATTCTCAGCTAGGAACTCATCCATGATAGCTTCATCAAAGTCCGCAAGACCCTCAACCAAAGCCTGTCTTGCGGTCTCGATCTCCGGAAGAAGACCCTTATTGGAACTAGAAAGCTTCTCCTGGAGCTCTGTGGTATTATAGCGCGTCTTTTCACGTTCTGACTTCCATCGATAGCCCACTCGGTTGATGATGTCAATTACTCCAACAAAATCCTCCTTTTCCCACCAAGGAATCTGACACACGAGCGGCCAACCTTTGAGGCGCGATCCTATCTCAAGAACAGCCTTCTTAAAAGAGGCACCTTCTCGGTCGAGCTTGTTGCAGTATACCAGACGAGGCACCTTGAACTCATGAGCAGATGCCCATACTCTTTCAGTATGAGCTTCGACGCCCTTGACTGAGTCGATGATACAAACTGCTCCATCGAGAATGGGCAGGCAGCGGTCAACCTCGAAACGAAAATCTTGATGACCAGGAGTATCGATGAGGTTGATTGTCTTGGTGTGCTCTCCAGGAGCGAGTGATTCATGAAGAGGCCAATTGAATGTGATGGCAGCTGATTGAATGGTGATGCCTCGTTCTCTTTCTAACTCGAGAAAGTCGGTTACGGTGTTTCCAGAATCGACGTCTATTTATTAGTGAGCATGTTTTCAAACTTAAGCTTTCTGTAGGGTAAAGCAAGGCATTTATAAAAGCGGTGTTAACTATCATAAATTATGCGTACCTCCAACACGTTGCGTGACACCACTGTAATAGAGCATTCGCTCTGTGGTGGTAGTTTTGCCCTTTGTGAATGTGAGATTGAGTGAAAAGGATATATGAGCTATGGTATACTTACAGCATCAACATGAGCAATAATACCAATATTTCGAATGTTCTGTAGCTGAGTATCACGGTGTGCCTGATGCATAGCCCGACGAGACAAGCTCATGAGCTCTTTGTTACGCCATTGGCGGGCAACACAGCGGCCCGAACCTTTGATGGCCGGGCCACTCCGTAATAGCGATAGTAAAATCATTCCAGCCTCGGAAATGGACCAAGAATCGATTGCGGCATCTCAATCCTTCTTCGGTGGATCTCTTCTTCGAGGTTGATTTTGAGCTTCCTCTGCTGTTTTTGACCCTTGATGTCATTCGTCGACGTTTTAGTCACTTGGCCCCACAGCCACTCCTTATGCTCCAGCCGCTGCATTCCCATTGGTCCTCCGTTTGTGGCTGGTACCTCGTAAGGAATTCAGGCCCCCCCAAAACCGAAGCTTGATCTGGGGGTCGAGCTAGAGTACCTCGCTCTGGCTCTGGACCTGGCCTGGACCTACGTAATCTTCGACTTTTCAACACGCAAACCTCACCTCCATCACAATTCGTCTGCCTTCAGTACGAATCCTTTAAGCTGCTGCCCTGGGAATCTCCACGACTATTAAACTCCCGTATCTTTGACTTTGATTCTTGACGGCGCAGTCCTCATCCCCTAAATCAAACAGCAATCATGGAGCTCTCTGACATCTTGTGAGTGGCTGCACTGGAGTCTCTGTTATTGCGGAACAGAATCGTCGCTAACCATCACATCCACGTGTAGCCGCATTGTCAACTTGGTTGTCGGTGTTATCACCATCCTCGGTGGTATCGCGTCCATCTTCGCGCTCAGCCTGTACGTATACACGAAACCCGAGCCGATTGCCCCAATTCGCATCCCCTCTGGGTGCTACGCCACGCACAGCAGCACGAATACTAACAACTCGTTTACAGTCAGCCCATTGTCGTTGGCGCTTATATGATCGTGTTCGGTCTTGTCATCGGTCTTCTCGGTACGTCGCGACTGTCACTGAATCTACTGTGGACCGTGTCTAACAATTCGCAGAGTTCCAGATCCCTCCCCAGGTCTCCCGACATGCCTCTTTCATGTTCTCTTTCATCGGCCGTGGTGTCTGTAAGTATTACTTGGCCCGATGTTCTCTAGATACTGACTAACACGTTCCCAGTCTACGTCTTCCTCGGCTGTCTCCTTCTCGGAAACTTCGTCCTTAGCAAGATCGCTGGTGGCATCGTCGGCATCACTGGTCTTGCCTACATTGCTCTCGAGTTTGTTCCTTCTATCGAGCCCCCCAGCAACATGCGCGAGGCCGAAGATGCTGGCTGGGGCGCCGAGCAGGTTTAGAATGCCGATAAGCCAGGCCCCTCTCGTGTGGGCGCCTCACCAGACCCCGGCGCATAAACCTTCGCGACAACCATCCGGCCGGAAACGTACGAATGACGACGCGAAGGCGCAACAAACGCGGTGACATCAGAACGAGTTAGGATAAAGTCTTCTGGGAAGTTGAACTTTAGAAAGGAAGAGATGGTAGCAGGGAACTGTGTATTTCTAGGATTCGCAGGCAGGCAGGAGTTTAAGAGTTGACTCGCTCGAACAGGTTTGCTAAACGAGATTCACGAGTATTAGTAGTGTATAACGATAGGAAGAGATAAAGTCTTTTCGTAAGCAAACATCTTGTGGTGAATATGTGGGGATCGAATATTCTATTTTCTAGTATACCGTATGCTTCCTAACCTGAGGTCGAAAACGCCAAAAAGTCTGTCGAAATTACGTTGATTTTTCTTATGCTTCTTATGTCCGTGGACTCCTCAAGAAGCTAACTACACCACTGCAGTATCCAACCAGTCCGTCCAACCGGTTGCACTCCTTCTCTTGATACTTCTTCCACTCGCTCAAGGCCGCTAGGAGATCCTCATTCTCCATCACCAGGTCAAAGTGCAGCCGCAGGAACACAGTCATCCAGGCCTGCGTGAGTTCATAGTCTCGTCGAGTTTGAAGTCGCACCGTCAGAGCGCGAATGAAATGCAACAGCTCGTTCGAGTCCTCGTCACCGTCGCCGATAGAAAGAGAGCGAAGCTCGAGGTCTGCGCTCGAGGGAGAGAGGGATTTGAGATGTTCGATAAATTCATCGTCTGTGATGTGTTAGTTTTACGTAGATCGATCAATGCGAGACAAAAATGACTTACAAGTTCCGGTCTCGGCTCCAGCACGAAGCTTAGAGCTAAGCAC
Source organism: Fusarium sp. FL617 (assembly GCA_030142105.1). Classification (NCBI taxonomy): domain Eukaryota; kingdom Fungi; phylum Ascomycota; class Sordariomycetes; order Hypocreales; family Nectriaceae; genus Fusarium; species Fusarium sp. FL617. Next base: position 950,112 of record JAREIL010000012.1, on the reverse strand, counting down.
CTCCTCAAAGCGGGTCTGTTCGACTCTTGTAATACGAGATTTGCTCTCTTCCTCTCCTCCAGTCTTGTCCTTTGATGCCATGGGATTGTCTTTACCTGTCGTCGAGGGCAGGAAGAAGGGGGCCTTTTCTGGAGCCTTAGGGGCTTCCTTGGGCTTGTTTCGCTCCTTGATAAGATCCAAGTGTAGTAGCGTTTGCCAGCGGCTCTTGGGAACCAGACTCAGAGTTGTCAGCTCGGAGCTGAGCTGCTCAATTGTGGGTGCTACCACTGTATCCTCATCCTCAGCCTGCTCCTCTTCGAATGCGCCCTCCAGCATGCCCTGGCTGTTTTCGCCAGAGACTGTAGGGGCAGAGACGCGGCCAATCTCCTTCTCGGAGATCTGGCGGGTAGGAACATGCTTGAACAGGGCCTTGTTGGTCCAAAGTGTGACACCCAGCTCATCCTGGATCGTCGCAGCAAGATATTCGCCAGTAACAGACATTGCCAGCGCCTTGCAAGGCTTCTCGAGTCGGATGGCATCGATCAAGTGACTTGTGGGAAGGTCCCATACGCGGATAACTGAGTCCTTCGAGGCAGCAATGATCCATCGTCCATCGCTAGAAAAGCAGAAATCGTTGATGGCACCCTGAGGTCCCCAGAACTCTCGAATTGTCCTCTTAGTCTCCATATCCACCACTCGAATCGACAAGTCGTCGCATGAGAAGGCAAGCAGATTGCTTGCAGGGTGGTATCTGCAACCTGTTGGGAAAGTCATGGGTGCCCAATCAATCTGCTCCAGTAGGTTTCCTGTCAAAAAGTCCCAGAACTTGATCTTGCCGTCCAGAGAGCAAGACACTACTGTCTTGTTCATCGAATCAACAATAAGACCAGTAATAGATTTGGTGTGCTTTCCGGTACCAGCAGGAAATTGGCGTCCAGACTCGGCGTGTAGTTGCACGACATCATCTGCCTGTCGTAGCTGCTGCATCTTGAGCTGACGAGCTTGAGCTGGGCTCAACCTTGAGGGGAATCGTTGGCGGTGAGTTCCTGATTGAAGGTTGTACATGTCGATGCCACCGGATTCCGCACCAACAAGCGCGAAGGTGCCGCAAGGGCTGATAGCAACAGTCGAGACGTTGGAGCCATCTCCAGTAGGGAAAGCCCATCTGCCTGCCCTCTTTCGGCCCCAGAACCATGTCCTGGCATAAGCGTCGTCCTTGTGAGCAGTCACCACACTCTCCCAGCCAGTCATACTACTGACCTCAGCATCCTGTGTCCTCTTCTTGTTCTGCGACTTCTGCCATATGGGTTGGTTGCCGGGCATAGCACCGATACCACCGTCTCGGTTCAGGGAGGAGGCCATGCAGGTGATCTCGGGGGCCTTGAGATCTTCCAAAGTCGTCGTGGGACCGTGAGACAGAGCGTTGGTAGCCAAGATACCAATCTTCTTGGCCTTCTTGCGAATGTTGCCCTGACTCAACTCTGCGCTTTGGCCATCCCGACGCAGACTCCATCCCCAAAGACTTCGGTCTTGTCCACCGCTAAGTAGCCACTTATTACCAGCATCAGCACCCTCAAAGTCGGTAGGCAGGAACTGAAGACAGTTGACAGGGCCAGCATGACCGCTACGGGAGTGTAGAATTCGGGGCACGGGAGAAAACGGCGTTTCGTCGAAAATCCAGGACTTGAGAGAGTTATCCCGACCGCTTGTGAGCACCACTGGTTGACCGGGAAGGAATTCGATCTTGCTGATGCCACCGCGGACGTTCGGTCCTTCGTAAGAGGGAGGGTTATGAGCACTGCGCAAAACACCCATTACGCGACCACCTGCATTGAGATCCCAGAAGGTAACATCTCCGGTAGCAGCTGTTGCTGTAGCCATAACACCGTCCTTGCGCCCGTCATTGCCTGCGCCCATGCCATCGGTTCGGAAAGAGATTGAGTTGACTGGCGCTTCTGAGCTGCCAGCCTCAATGCGAAGAATGGACTTGTCGGTGAGAACGTTTGTGATGATCAAAGTTCCTTCGGAATAAGCGATGGCTAGAAGGGACAGAGCAGGACTAGGCTCCAAGCATGTTACAGAGCCGCAGTCAGGAGACGGAGGCAGGATGGTATAGATTAGCTTGCCAGTGCTGACGTTCCAGATCTCTACCCAACCATCTTTGCGACCCACGAAGATCTTGTTTAGGAAAGTGGGCATAGAGATGATGCCGCCGGTGATCTCATTTCCTCGGTTGCTGGAAGGTGTAGTATAGATGGTTGTGTAGTGCTCGAGTGTGGCCGTCTTAAAAACCTCGATTCTCGTTAGAGCAGCAACAATCGTCCATGTACCCAAAACCAGAATTTGTCCAACAGGTTCGTTGAGGTCGGAAGGCAGCACAAGTTCGTCAACCTTCTTACCCCTCTGGAAGATCCAGATGCCCTGAGACTCGCCCTTTTTGGATCCACCCCATGCTGCAAAAACCTTTTCCTTCCAGGCGAGAGTCGCGGTGATGTCGGCAGGGGTCTGGGGTCGAGTAATGAAGACGAGGTTCAGTCCGCGACGAAGATCGTAGGTCTGAATAGATCGGCCAACTGAGGTCGAAATCTGATATGTAGTCTTGCCGAGAGGAATCGATGTGAAAGGAACGCTCGTAGGTGACACTAGTCCAACAGTCTTCAGAAGCGCAACAATTAGCTACTGCGAGGTAACAATTAGAAGGGTGACATACGCGGAAGGGCGCAAAGATCCTGGAAGAGTCTGATGTCGGCTTAGAGGCGTTGGCGGGCGCCGTGGTCTTCTGGCGCTTGACCACCGGATGGTCGGTGTCTTTATGAGGCATTGTGATTCTTTTGAAACGGCAGGTTTGAGTAGCGACTAAATTTGCTACGCCAAAGATGCACGTCGAGCCAGCTTGTGCTCTGCGATTGAGGCTACTCTGCGTGATACTGGAGCCATCTCCAAAAATTTACAATTTTTGGCGGTGTCGCGGGGCAGTATATCTAACCTGTGCCTGAAGAAAATATTTGGAGGTATGATCTTCCCATTATCTTCGATTACAGCCGCTAAATATTTTACGAACACCCAAAAACTACCTCCGAATCGTCACTATAGATTCATAGATCTTCAAAATCCTCTTCATTTGGGTAGATGGTCGTTCAAGACAAAGAGCTAAGTCTGTCTTGCCTCACATCGTGTGCACAGCTTATTTTGTCCTCCCCGCCGTTTAGAGTGTAGCGTCACCAGATCTAGAGGGAAGCTTGGCGTTGGATTACTGGCGGGACAATCATCAGTGCATGCTGCATCGCGGGTAAGCCAAGAACTAAGCACACCACTAGTGGGGGCCAGAGTCAAGACTGGAATTCTGATGAACATTGGACCTGGAAATTGATCCATCATCAGACGGAACTGGCACGAAGACGCCAATCCAGGGGCTCGACTTTTCTGATTTAGTGCGTACCTGGTTGCACAGTAAGGCTGTGAAGATTTTTTTTGGTAACGCCCCAATTACGGCACGGCGTAACCGACGTGATACTTGGTGAATCAATATTTCCAAGAGGCTTTTCGAGATATTTGTAATACGTCGCCAAGTTTATGGGTTCCAAAACAAGGACATGTGTTGTCTGTGTGCCCATGCCGCCTGTAAGCCTACCTAGTGATGAGAGCTAGGTACATATAGTTGGCAGCTAACATCGTGTTTGTAGGCTCATAGAATTGTCATTATTTGTTGACCGGAGGTATCGGGTCATCATCCAAGTATGCTTAAACTACTGCCGGTGGCTTCCGGCTATACATAGTAAACAATAGTCGTCACTCATGTGCTTGGAGGAGCGATCTACCTAAAGCGACCCCACTTGTCCTTGATGGACTTTCGGATATCCCTGTCAAACTGTCAACCATGACACAGTATAAACACTATGTCAGAATTCAATCTTGAGGGTTTGCTATGTGACGGGCTAGCTAGCCTTGGTAATGTTCTCAAGAGCCGAGAGACGTGAGACAGACAAAGAGGTCCACCTTGAATGTCGCAAACGTCACCATGATCTGGGCGCTTCGGAATACCAACCATATCAAGGCGAGAGCACACCAAACAACATCAGGGGAGCCCCAGGCACCAACCAACAAAAGATAATGATGTGCTGAACTAACATGGAAGGTTTCGGGCCAGGCCCGTGTCTGGCCTCTGCTTCTCTCGTATTTGACGCGCATTAAGCTACCGCATCAAGGCAGATCCACCCATTATCAAGGTGTTGCAGCATACGGAGTAGCGAATGGAATGGATGCAACAAAGAAGTCTCCATGGCCCAACTACCGAAACGAGCATCAACAAAGAAGCTCCAGAACGCGCCCCCTTTGTGATGCTAAAAGCGGAGAGGCTCGCCTAGAGAGGCAGGCGATCTGCTGTTCCAGAGCACGATTTGTTTCAGCCGTGGCGCAGCGAGCGGCTCAGCAAATGATCAGCCAAAGGCATGTCAAGACTGTCCAAGGTAAAGTGTGTGAGCTTAGCAACGCCGCCGCCGTAATCCATCCATCCATCTCCATCTGGAAAACCACCTCAGTCGCAGCCAACAACCTAAAGCAAGTTGTCCCTCCACTTGCAACACGCGACCACATACCATCCCTGGGCACTTCCGAACCATTCATTATCCATCCATATCCCTGGGGTTTTAGGGGGTGTTTGCGTATTGGCTGCGTGTCACTTTGTTTCACTGTCCCTTGATTTGTACATACTGTATTCTAGTGGCATTTCAGCTGTCTTCTGTCTCTCGTATCTGACAAAAAGTCTTATGTCCGCTTGGCTTTTGCCCAGCCCTGACCTTATTTCTCCCCCTCCACCTCATCCTTCCCTTCCCTCTTTCACCTTATTGATGATGTGAAGTAGGCCCAATATGCCTTCTTCAGTATCATATCTTTTTTCTGTATTCTTTGTATCACTTCTCTTTGCGAAGCTGTTGCATCTGTACATTCACATTCACTCTATTGCTGTCATTGACTTCATTGTCTACCTACCGACCTTTTTCCTTCAAGATGTCTTTCTGGTTCTTATCGCCCGCTTATTATTGCGCAAAGAGCGCACAATTCCTTCCCTAATTGGGTTTGTTTTGGGATGCATTCTAACGTAAATTCTATCTATTTTACTGTTGCGTTGCATTATAGCTAACGGCCGACGCATATAGTTTGATAACGTTTGGCGCCGCATCGTCCGAGCTCGGCTTTCACTATAGAACGGGCGGCGAAGTCGAATGGAGCGATGCTGGCGACTTTGCTAACGACGAAGGCCTCAATGTTCTGATCAGCGAAAGTAGCAGTGTCTTGGTTTCAGGATTAATCATTCTCATTGTCTCTTGGTTGCCCCAGAACATTCTTTACAAGTCTGTTGGCAATGTGGTTACTGCACTTGGCAAGCGCATTGCTTCAGGTTTGTCGCACCATTCTCTACAGAATTCCATTACCTTTTAACATTCAAAAGCTTCCAGGTATTTGCGCGGAAAAATTCGTCCCCAAAAGCAACATGAACAGGACCCCGAGAACGCCGAGCCTTTCTTGCAACGTTCGAATACCGGAGGTTCCGTTTCTGGCAGTTCCTGCACATCACCCAACTTAAGTCATGATGGGGAGGAGAAGGACAAGGACGATGATGACCACACAGCGAAGCGACGAAAATGGCGCTTTCTGCGCTTTCTTCCCTCTTGGGTCGTAACAACTATTGCCGTCCTCTTTATTGGTATCACAACTATCGTCCGCCCCGACCAGCCTTACAACCACATGGCAAGCAGTCTGCCTTTCCGGTTACTCGACTCGGTCAGACCGCGACTTGGACTTTGCGCATCTATGAACGAGTGGCCTCTTAGGGAGCTTATTGAGAAGTCCAGGTGGATGGAACCCAATGGCGACTTTAAGGGTTGGGCTCCCAGCAAAGATAATAACGAATGGGTCAAGCAGTACAGAGAGAACCCCCCCAAGTGGCTGCCGGATCCTATCCCCAACGGTTTTCTCAAATGGAACCCAGATCGATACAAGGACGAAGTTGACAAGAAGGATGGCCCTGACGATGCGTGTCCAAACACTTTGCAAGACAAGGGCTTCTATAACCCTGTCAACGACCCAATGCGGATCACTAACCTTCAAGCGGAGATTCTGGCTCCTATACAAGAGGCTCTGTCTAACAACTCTGTTAAGATTAGACACATCGCTCTTATTCTGATGGAGAGTATGCGCGAAGAACTATTCCCAATCCAGCAAGGCAGTGATATCCATCGATTCATCCTAGAGTCGCACGAGGAAAAGTTGAGAGACGAGATCAACGGCCGAGTGTCACGCATGACACCAAATATCGAGAGAATTACAGGGAAGCCCGGAAACTACGAAAGCGCAAATGGTAGCGCTTATGACCCGCCCGCAAAGAAAGAATGGAACGATCAGACGAAGCCTGGCTTTGGTGGTGTCAATGTCGTGGGAGGTCTTACCAGCAGTAGTGTTTCGACCAAGAGTCTTGCTGCAGCCCATTGCGGTGCCTGGCCTATGGCCGTCAACATGTTCGAGGAGGCCGAACTTGAGAGCTATCAGCCCTGCATTCCCCAGATCCTCGAATTATTCAATAACAAAAAGACAAACGAGGGCAACAACACCAAAAAGGCTCGAGATTGGTGGAGTTTTGGAGGATCTCAGCAAGCCAAGTTCCATGAGTATAAATGGAAGCCCGCTTTCTTCCAGGCTGTGACGGACTCCTATGACAGGCAAGACAAGTTCGATGCCAAGATTGGATTCGATTTTAAGGTCACAAAGCCACAACTGGATGAAGAAGCACGCGACAACCCCGAAATGGAGGAAATCAACTACTTCGGGTACCCCGAAACCGACCTAAAGGAACATATCAGGAAGTATATCACTGATGGTCTTGCTGATAACAAACGCCTATTCATGTCGCATTTCACCAGTACAACCCATCATCCATGGGGCGTGCCCAAGTGGTTCGAAAGCGAAAAGTATATGGGTAAAGAGGGAAACCGGCACCAAGATTTTGACAAATATCTCAACACCATTCGCTTCACGGATTCATGGCTAGGCGAGCTGATGCAGATGTTCGATGATACCGGAATCGCCGAGGAGACCCTAGTTGTATTTGTCGGCGATCACGGGCAAGCCTTTAAGGAGGACTTTTCCAAGACAGGCACCTATGAGAACCGCCACATTAGCAACTTCCGGGTTCCCATCTCTTTCCGCCACCCGCACATTCCTCGAGTTCAATACGAGGCTAACGTAACCTCGATCTCTATCCTCCCTACTGTTCTCGATCTTCTTGTAAATTCAGGATCACTCAACGCAGACGATAGTGCGATTGCGTCTGACCTCGCTAATGATTATGAGGGTCAGTCCCTTATTCGACCATTCCAAAAGACACAAGACGGCCGCCGTGCTTGGAACTTTGGGCTTATCAACCCAGGCGGTGGCATGCTTACAGTTACATCGGCCGACGCACCTTGGAGACTGGCCGTCCCCTTGAAGAAGGACCTTGAATATACATTTACGGATCTTGGCCAAGATCCATTGGAGCTGGATGCTTTGGATAAGTGGTCCATCAAGCCCATGGTCAAGGCAGTAAGGAGCAAGTACGGCAATGAGGCCGCTGACTGGATGCGCGAGGCGGACGAAGTGGCTCACTGGTGGGCCCTAGAGCGAAGACGACTTTGGGGATACAGCCCCAAAGAGGAGTAAACGGTTGTTTTAATTTATGATATGTATGATGCATTGGGTATCTGGGTTTTGCGGTTTTGGGATCTGGTTCAGGCATACCATGGCCCACGTGTACGGCATATACATTAAAGGGAGAGGCTCCCTCGGCAAGTTTTGATTTTTGGGTAGTCTTTGGTTTCAAAATGCATAGAGATACATTTTTCAACATCTTACTTGGCTGAAACTGTCGATCTTATTTGATGCAGGTGTGTCCTTGTGAGTGCTTGGTTTTAAATATGTAACCAGATCGGCCGTTAGCCTTGGCTTGCGCAAGCCTCCGATGCAGGGTCGTATCTATCAAAACGAAACATCAATGCACCTAGCTCACGGAGAATTTATATTTTTAGAGCTTACAACACGCTCACGGTGCAAGGTGATCTTGATGATCTTTCTGTAGGAGTTTTGCTTATCATAGAGGCTAACAAGAGACCAAAGCAAAACTTGCAAGGATATCGGGTGTTGAAGAGTGGTATTGTATACCTAGGCAAAGGATTGGATTGATCTGCGAGTGATGCGGTGTTACTCAAGGGTACCTTGCAGTCAGACCTATAAAACTCGAATTAGAAACCCGTGGTATAGGTTGAGTTGAACTGGTTGAAAAGGGCCAGGATTTGTCAACTGACGTGTTTAACGACAGCATTGCCTAGAGTCAACGGCAGCTGATGGGTTTATCCACAGCCTCATTCTGGTAGTGCTTGGGTCCATGTATCCGATGTTCTTCAAGTCGATCAAGAAACGGATCATCTTGAATAACCTGGAGCCGTTCATTCTCTTGTAAGCTGCTAGCGTGCCTCCAGTCCATCGGGTTGGTTCGATGGCTTGTCGCATGCCCAAGCCACCAAAGGGGAAAAAGCTATGTCTAGCATTAGTTTGACCTCGTGGCCATCCATTCTCACGATACGTTGGTCCAATAGCATGGCTCAATTAGAGCATGCCCCTTCCAGATCTCATCTTGATTGCCGAGTGCCTGGGACGATGACGACTGAGGATGTCTCACTTCTTTTCGGCGTGGCGTCCTTCTTGCAGCTATCATGTGTTGCACGGATGCAGTCACTTTAACGACTTGTATGTGTATCTTCGTTCATATTAAGACCACATGTCTCTACTGTTAAAAGCAGAGGAACTTGTTCCTACATCTTGATGTCTGAAAGGTAGAAACTCCAAGCTTTGGAAATGCTATCTCCACTATCGTGCATAGGTAGAGAGCCACACCCATGACCCCATCGCGAACCCCGCCATTGGATTCACGTCTGAGGAACGATCTGGTGACTTGAGAAACAGCTTGCTTTACCTGTTGGATTGCGATAATACATAAGGTTCGCCAGAGCGTAACGGAGCTACAAACACAAAGAGTAGGCAACAACAGTCACTTCCAGCAATAAATGTGTGCCGCACTCACGTCTTTTGGGCCTCTTATGAAGGCCCTTGCTCGCATCTTACTGACCCCAGCAGCAATTGAACCTATCAACCAAGATACCGGCATCAGAGGTGGCGATCCCTGGGGCCCTGCGTCATTGAAATCGCTGATTCGATGCTGCAGTTTCATTTTCGCAAGGAAAAAAATCTCAAGATTGGTGACTTGCAGCAACAAAAATTCGTACCCAACGTTGGTACCTAGTAACGAGCCCGCGGCACGGCTCATCTCCATTAGGACCTAACTAGAACAGCCCAAGGCGTGGTAAAAAAACGAGTAATCATCAACGTCTAACATCGGTCTCTTTATTCTTCTCTCGGCCATATTCATATCGAAGACCCCTCATCTGACTGGTTGCAAACATTTGTTCCAGAAACAGTGGACAAAAGAACCGAGACAAGGTGCCGCCCAAAACGCTCAATTTAAGACATCAGAAAACGTCTGAATCGTTTGCTCTATTCTGTCCGTTGGCAGTTTCGGCTCAGTACTGTAACCTCCAAACGGGCCTGTCATCGCCGTTCCTTGCTTTCGCTTCGGCCCAATGACATCTGATTTTGTCGCTTCCATCATTGAATAGGTTCAGCAAAGAGTAAACAATACAATTCAATTCACAGCAGGGTCTTTTTACGGTCGCCATAAGACGGGCGCAAGCTCACCCACAGTCGCTCTCACGCAAGACAAGGCCTTGCTGAGGTGCACAAGAAACGGCGACGCGCAGACCCATCAAACAAGAATAACCTTGGCTCGCCTTATCTACCTACGTATTGCGCTCCATCTGTCGTGGATGCCGTGGACACCATGAGCAACCCACCGGACCCGAATCTTGCTGCTAGCACCATCGGTGCCGTTGATAGCCCAGCACAGGCACAAACACATTCTGGACGTTCGACTAGCCCCTCCGCCTCCGGCGAACCTTCACTCGCCGACTTTTCTTCTTCGCCTCGCCGCTTTCATCCACATTCTCATCCTCCTTCGTCTCTAACTTTTGGTTACGTACCTGTTGAGCAGCATCATATTCAGACCAATCCCCCTCGGCAGATTCGAGCTCTCTCTTCATCATCGGCATCGCTCCTCGCCAATTCCTCTGCCGCCGCCGTCACTAGAAAGAGTCGCGGCGCTGAGCCCATCACCAGAGACGCCTACGCACGCCGTGCCAGTTTCACGGCAGCTCCAAACTCAACAACTGCTGTTTCTTCACTGCCAATCAAGAACTCCCGACCTTCCGTACGTACTCGCCGCGAGTCCATGACCTCAGATACCGCTGCCGAAGACCAGGCGTCGGCCGATTCGCAACTTCCAGGCCTTGTCGACGAACCCCACCACCAGAGAACTCGCTTACCATCTGCCAACGACAATTCCCACACCGTCTCGTCTGAAGCTTCCAACGCCGCGAACCATCGATTGTCTTCTTCCTCGGATTATCAATCTAGAAGACTTTCGGGTACATCCATCTACTCTCTGGCATCTGCCCGCGGCGTTCTCAGTGGTTCATCGTCAGCTCATGGTTCAGAGCTAGGAACCCCACCACGATCTGTACCTGGATTGTTGTCAACAGGAAAAGGCACTGCACCAGTCCAGTCCGAAGCTGAGGTTTCCAACGTCACCATCACCACTTCCAGCCTTCCAGCAGGCCAATCGGTCGTGGGACATCATCATCAACATCACCTGACTCCTCGAGATCTTCATTCGCAGCCACTTGACTTTACGAAGCGAGCCATACGTCACGACAATATGCAGAGCACTACCTCCAGTCTGCGCTCTCAAGGGCCCGACCGATCCCGGAGCCGAGCCAAGAGACGCTTCAGCGGAAGCACAGCGACCAGCAGCCATAGCCCGAGTAGCGATCGAGGCCCCCACCACCGAGAAAGAGAGGAGGGTAAGTTGATTTCTCCTTTGCCTTATGCAATTCCTGGGTAACTGGCTGAAGTCCATGTGTCTAACCAGCCGCAGTGAAACCATCACGATATGGTGTTATTGGCGTGTGCGCTTTAGATGTCAAAGCTAGAAGCAAGCCTAGCAGAAACATTTTGAACCGACTCATTGCCAACCGTGAGTTCGATGTGGTGGTCTTTGGTGATAAGGTTATCCTCGATGAAGGTAAGTTTACGGAAACATGCAAAAGTTGTATATTCTAGAACTGAGCTAATCTTGGTTATAGAGGTTGAGAATTGGCCTATATGGTGAGTCGATCCTCTCTCGGTGAGCCGAAGTAGCATAGTGGGGTGCATCTGCAGTGCATCTGATGTACTGCAAGAGGCACGTGCCGAATTACCCAAAACGATCACTAACACAAGATGCAGTGACTACCTTATTTCGTTCTACTCGGATGGTTTCCCACTTGAAAAGGCCATTGCTTATGTCAAAGCTCGAAAGCCTTTCTGTGTAAACGATGTTCCTATGCAGCAGATCCTTTGGGATCGCCGCCTGTGCCTCCACCTGCTTGACAAGGTCAATGTCCGTACTCCAAAGCGTATCGAGGTTAGCCGTGATGGTGGCCCTCGATTTCTCACGCCAGAGATGGTCAAGCATATTAAGGATATCTCTGGAGTGGTTCTCGATCCTATCGACCCCTCAGAAGTACCGCCTCCCCAAGAAGTGGAACTGATTGAAGACGGCAATACACTGAGTGTGGATGGTGCAACACTCAGAAAGCCTTTTGTTGAGAAACCGACAAGTGGCGAGGACCATAATATTATCATCTATTTCCCTACGGAGGATGGTGGTGGTGCCCGAAAACTCTTCAGAAAGATCGGAAACAAGAGTTCCGACTACATACAAGACCTCACTGTCCCTAGGGCCATCACCGAACCTAATAGCAGTTACATCTATGAAAGCTTTATGCAAGTGGACAACGCCGAAGATGTCAAAGCTTACACCGTCGGTGCAAATTATTGCCATGCCGAAACCCGGAAGAGTCCCGTTGTCGACGGTGTGGTGCGAAGGAACACCCATGGTAAAGAGCTGCGATATGTCACAGCTCTTGAACCCGACGAGAAAGAGATGGCTAGCCGGATTTCGACCGCATTTGGGCAGAGGGTTTGCGGTTTCGACATGCTGCGAGCGTCTGGAAAGAGTTATGTCATTGATGTTAATGGCTGGAGTTTCGTTAAGGACAACGACGATTACTACAATCACTGTGCCAACATCCTCAAGGACCTGTTCGTCAAGGAGAAACTGAGACGTGACGGTGCTACTCCACCTATGCCTTCGCCTGCGCCCTCAGATACCGATCCCTTCACTCGAGCATCTAACGCGTTCAAAGAACGTGAACAGCCAAGTCACTCAGGTCCTAACGGGGTCAGGACAAGCATCAATTCTATCTCAAACACCACGGACTCGCAGCCCGACGACTCTTCACGACATGCACCAAGCGGCACGGCTACCCCCCTTATGGTCCCGGAGAACGGATTACATTCGAAATCTCACAGCTCGGCCACGACGCCAGTTATCCCACCTACTCCTGTCGATGTCAATTTGCCGGGAATCTCATCTGCCCCTCCATCTCAGCAAAGTGCTATCGCAGATGCCCCGCCAGAACAAGAGACCCCTGCGCCTGAGCCTCCTCTACCAACGCACTCTTGGAAACTGAAGGGTATGGTTTCTGTGGTCAGACACGCAGACCGCACTCCTAAACAGAAATACAAGTTCACCTTCCACTCAGAGCCCTTTATTGCGCTATTGAAGGGCCACCAGGAAGAAGTTTTATTGATAGGAGAAGCGGCGCTTGGAAGTGTCGTACAAGCAGTGGACTTAGCCTATGAACAAGGCATTGAGGATCGTGCAAAGCTTCGATCTCTTCGAAACGTTCTTGTTAAGAAGGGCAGCTGGCCAGGTACAAAAATCCAGATCAAACCTATGTTCCGAAAGAAGAAGACGGAAGAGTCTGCTGCCAAAGAGGAAGTGGTGGTCACGAAAGAGCAGGAGAAGGAGAACGGCAAGACTGAAGAGGAGGGCGACTCATCGAAAGAGGACAAACCCCGCAAGGGCCCGAAGCGACAAGACTCCCTCTCTGGGGTGACTATGTCCAAGTTCACCGCTGCTGAGGAGAGCCTGGTTCTCGACAAACTGCAGCTTATTGTCAAATGGGGAGGTGAACCAACGCATTCGGCCCGATATCAATCTCAAGAGCTGGGCGAAAATATGCGTAACGATCTTATGCTTATGAACAGGGATATTCTGGATGAAGTCCATGTTTTCAGCAGTTCCGAGCGGCGTGTGACTACCAGTGCTCAGATTTGGGCTGCTTCATTCCTGGGCAAAAAGGACATTCCTGAGGATTTCATCACGATTCGCAAGGATTTGCTAGACGATTCTAATGCTGCCAAGGATGAGATGGACAAGGTCAAGAAGAAGCTCAAGGGCCTTTTGCGTAAGGGCAATGAGCGCCCGGCACAATTCACATGGCCGGAAAATATGCCAGAGCCGTCTGAGGTGCAGACCAGAGTGGTGCAGCTGATGAATTTCCATCGGCGTGTGATGCAGCACAACTATAATAAGCTATACAGTGGCGCTGTCACATCGCTCAACGCTATCTCAAATCCCAGCACGGAAAAGTTGTCTGGGGAGAATTCGAGCTCATCTATCGCCTCCTCACTTTCGCAAGCAAACACCCTAAACCAGATCCAGTCACGATGGTGCTGCGGCGAAGACGCTGAACTCTTCCGAGAACGGTGGGAGAAGCTCTTCCAGGAGTTCTGCGACGGCGATAAGGTCGACCCAAGCAAGATATCGGAACTCTACGATACTATGAAATTCGATGCGCTGCACAATCGTCAATTCCTCGAATGGGTATACACGCCACCTAGCCACATGCTGGAAGAATACACCGCTGCTAGCAGCACGTCTGGCGGTGCTAACGGCACCAAAGAAGGCAAAACAAAGGAGCCAGAGGAGGGCAAGTTATCTGATGAGAAAGCGGACAAGAGCCAGCAGCATTCGCCTGATGGTTCAGACAGGGTGGATGCTGGAAGCCGGTCCGCGTCGGTCAAGAAACTCTTTAGGAGGCGATCGTTCCTTAACAATCTGCGGCACTTTAGCGAAGAGGCACCTCCAGAGCAATACTTTCGATTATACAAGGGCACGAAACAGACTGCATCTACGACAGATGCGCAAAACGAGCCTTTACAGGAGCTTTACCGACTTGCCAAGGTCTTGTTTGACTTTATCTGTCCTCAGGAGTACGGCATTTCGGACAGCGAGAAGCTTGAGATCGGCCTCCTCACATCGCTACCTCTACTCAAAGAGATTGTGCAGGATCTTGAAGAGATGCAGGCGTCAGACGACGCTAAGTCCTTCTTCTACTTCACCAAGGAATCGCACATTTACACATTGCTTAACTGTATCATTGAAGGGGGTGTTGAAACAAAGATTAAGCGCAGCACGATTCCCGAGCTTGACTACCTGTCTCAGATATGCTTCGAGCTATACGAGGCTGAGATGAAGACGGCGGGTGATGGATCGTCACCTCATAACGCGCCGACCTTCACATACAGCATCCGGATTACTATCAGCCCTGGCTGCCACGTCTTCGATCCCTTGCACGTACAACTCGACAGCCGACATTGTATTGGTTGTGCCCCCAGACGAAGTTTGACACCGCATGCGGACTGGTTGCAGGTCATCAAGACACTCCGAGCCAAGTTCAACCAGTAAGAACCCCCAACCAATACTTCAATCCCTTTTTAAGCGAAACTCATACTGACATTGTCTTTGCAGGGTCAAGTTACCAAAGACATTCTTGGCGGTCAACTTGTCGGATGCCTTTACCTTTGAGGACCTAGAGCGACAAGGCAGTGACAACGATGTGTTGGAGATGAGGCCTCCGGCGTCCAAAGGCCTGACTGATCAGCCTTCGTCCCCTGGAGAAGAGGCTCTCGCGACTGGCGCTGGCGAAGTTATGATCTCATAGATCAGGGAAGTAAGCCCGAGATGAAGCAGAAAAGATCATATTATATGGCTTTTATATGACAGGGCATCAGAACGTCCGAAGCTCGAGACCTCTCCTTGAGGCTTGTCTCACATTTGATCAACAACATATTAAATCATGCACGTATAGACGTTACCTTTGCAATCTACCGGAGAGTTGGTGAAGAGAGGTTATTACTGCCGTTACGCCTGGCAGTGTACGGCATGATAGTAGAATTACAGTATCGGGATGGTTCCCCAACATAACATAGTAGCTCAATTGCAGGCTCATGTCAATGATAATGTGGTTTTGACATGTGAAAGCGAGTGTCTTGACCTCAACCCACAAGTCTGCGTAATACTTTGAGTCGCCAAGTGATCCAGGATAATCATAAGTATTTTACTTGAATATCAAGCGCCTAAGAAGAGCTTGCTTGATCTTAGCTAATGAAAAGACTGAAGACATAAAATACCTATTCCAACCGCCGGGGATCTATTTTAACGTCCTCGGAATCCTAAGGTACACTCAATAACAACAACCTGGATTCAGCTACAGAGAGAGACTGCTTGCGATGTCGCAACAAACCTTTGATATAAGAAGGTAAGTTTAGGATAATGTCTTGTTTTTATTCCTGTATCTGCCTTATAGGCAAACAACCCTCGACCGCATAGTCGTTTCATCAAGTCAATCGCCAAAAGAAAGTTGAGTTGAAGACGACGAAAGCAGCAAAAGAATTAGTTCTCCGGTACAGGGAATCGAACCCTGGGCTCCGCGGTACTTATTCTCTCAAGTTATGAGAGCGCGAAATGTTAGCCACTACACCATACCGGATGTGACTGATTGTTGAGGTGCGTAGAGATATTTATACATAGACAGTGCAAATTTCGAAAGCGCAGTCAACACTGAGGTCTACACATGAGGTATATCTCTGCACTTTGCAGAGGCTCATGTGTTAGTGATCACTTATGGAGGTTCTTGGCAGGAAATCTTTCTGTTCGGGATGTTCTTTTTTCTCCGAGGCTCGGCATAACATGCTAGAAAAACCCCCCTGACTGAGAACCAGCTGCATGGAGTCGGTGCTGCATGGACAGAAAAAAAGGCTCAGGCTTGCAACCCCAGAAACCGGGCATCTGGGTCAGTGTCGTTGAAGCGATCGTCGGTACACTTTCCTTGTCCTGAAACTCGCTCCGGAGTCGCGGATTGGGAATCATCTGACTTCACCGGGATGAATGCTAGGACAAGCAACGTGTACAGTCGTGTAGATGTGGTGCTATCAACATCAAGCTCCTCGCAAGGAATCTGCCACGCGGCGTGTCAATGATCAGATTGTGGAGGGGCTCACACCAGATGGACAGGGTCCACGGGTATTTGGTTATCCAGAAGGGAAGTTCGACTTGTGTTCTGGAATTTGTGGGTGTTGACGGTAGGTCCTTTTGGTGGTCTGTTGAGAGATGTCATCGCCTGATACACAAACCCTTGTTTGAACTGTCGCCAAGGAGGTCATGCCTATCCAGGAATGTGAATAAGGGCAAATGCTCAATAATGACGAAACAGCATGACAATCATTACAATTCGATACGGACAAATATGGGGCATCCAGAGCTCAACTCTCTTTCCAACATGCGAGAAAGCATGGGGCAGTTACCTGTAGATGAGGTGAGGCTGTCGTAGAATGTTAGCCCTGAGCTTCATCGACAGATATGTAAATGCAGCACAAGGATCTTATCACCATTTAAAAAGCGACGTCACTTGAGGTTTAGAAAGAGTTCAAGACAGCGGACTGGCGACCGGATATGGGGGACGCTCCGATGATTCCACTTGAAGATCAGAGACCGAAAGAGGCACTTGCAGATGGGGAAATGTGATGCCGGCACCCCGGCAGATGTAGGCTGTTGGATGCACTCGCAGACAAGACAAGACGAAGAACCATGCATGTCAGATTTCGACATGCACAGAGGTCCGATGGCACTTGGGACAGATGTGGGAACGCGTATATGCTGTATTCGAAAACAGTATAACCGAGAGCACATCAGTTGAGTCTTTTTACTCTTTGCAGTTACTAACCGGGGGTTGAAACCGAGGCGAGGCGGTTGTTTATTCCTTTTGACCGAGTATGAAGGTGCTGGGTGTAGCAAACTTTGACAGCAAACGCAATTACTGTGCATATATTTATGGTCTTGGTTTCGGTTTCAGCAATGAGGTGTTGAAGTGAAGCCTAGGCACCCGTTAGTGCCCATGCAATCAATCATGACATCCAACGGTAGCGGATCTTGGCTTGTGAGGGACCAGGGGTGCTGGACGGGTGGCTGCCAGCCACCAACGGTTCAACGGTGGCCGGGGGTCGTCAACATGCCCTGGTGGAAATGGGGGGCGGTCGAAATGCCGGGAACGCCAGATCAAGCCAGCGACAGGCTATTGTGGATGGGCAATGCAATGGGTTACCGTCTGGGGAGAGAAAACTGTGCCGTGTAAGCTAGGGGTCCGGGAGGGTCGCATGGCCTCCAAGTCAGCAGATTTGAAGACAAGAGCAAAGGAACCTATGTACATTCAGAATTGGTAGACAGCCCGGGATGTGGGTTAGGACGGGTGGCTCACAAAGTAGCCTGTACAGTAACCACCATGAGCGATCGCTCGGAAACCAGCAAACCGGATAATTAGAAATGGTAATCAGGCGGATAGAAAATCGACTATCAGTGATGAAGCCGCCTTGAGCATATGTGAGCGAAAAGACAAGGCCTGCCACGTTGTCATTTTCGATGAAGCAGGGAATATTTGTATGCAGACATTTTCCTGCACCCTTGATAACCGAAAGGTGAGACCATCCGTTTGCAGACTAAAAGGGACTGAAGGTTTGGGGACAGTTGGGGGTTCGCCTGTTTGTCGATTGATTTGGATAGAAAAGGCGGTGATGGTGATGATGCTAAGAGCAAGTTAGATAAAAGGGGTGGGAGGCGAGATTCTACGACAGGGTCTGGAGAACGAACCTATTCAGAGTGGGAAGGTACTCTAAGTCGTAGTTGAAGGTTTCCCGTGTAAGCGGAAGTGGAGGGGTATGGGGTCGTCCATCATCAGGGCAGTCACAGATCGAAAAAGGAAGTAGGTCCAGACAACATCCATTCTTCTGCCTCGGTGCATCTCGCTGAAACGGGACACTTGAAATCAGACCACACACAAAAAATGTGAGAAAAGAGAAGAATCTGAGAATATCACATTTGTACTATACCTCTAGTATCTACTAAGATGTAACTGCAGTCCAGCTGCAACACGGCCAAACGCACCTTCTATCCGTACCTACCTAGGCTGAAGTAAGAGAAGGATTGGTCTTCATATCAATGTTTCGACTTTTCGCGGAACCCCCATACAAACATCATACAAACGTGCGGAATTTTATCCAAATAATTAGTATCAGTCCCTGTGACGGGCCGGGTTTACCGGTCCAAGACGAGCCGAGGCGGTCAGTGAGGCTCAACATCGTCATGAATCCATTCTGGGGGTCCACGACTTACAAGGATGCCTAACAAACCACGCCTCGCATCGGTATTCAACGTGGCCTCCACTTACAAACGCGGGTGAACATTCAGTTCTGTATCCTAGTAGCAATCAGCAGATACCGTCACAAATGTAATGAGGCAAAGGATCATTGGTTTGGCTGAATTGAGACGCTGTTGGTAATTGCCGTCAAGCGCACGGGCGAATGACAAGACAGATGATTCAAGAGCAACTTGAACAGTTCAAACCAACATCAGATAGATTTCTGTCTCCAGAGTTACATCATTAAGTAAACAGTTGAAGCGTCTAATGCTCATCAAACAATGGTTACATATCCTTCAAGACAGTACCAACACATCGTTATACCAGAGCGGCGCTCCGTACAAGTGTTGACTACACGCAGTTGGAAGTACCCTACATCAACGTGCCGTTTTAGATGGGGACTTTGGACCAACTTAATATCTGGTGTTTGGGCTCCAAACCCGCTGTGAAAACATATGTAAGAAACGGCAAGCATTGGCGCGATACGTCAGAGCAAGGACAGGGTTATCATATTAAACGCCTCACGGCCTGGTCTAGACGGGAGAGATGCCGATTTGATAGGATTACTGGCACAAAGTAGCTTGCCTCGCAGTTTGAACGCGGAATGCAGAACTTCAAAATGTCACCAACAGACTGGGTACTAGGTTCAGAACAAGGCCAACGGTTAGTTCAATCCCTAACTGCATTTGTGATCGTGGGTGTTCCACTCCCCTGTCGATTTAAAGCCCTATTCTACGCATTCACTGGGGGTTTGATGTGGTGGTTGTTCTCCCTTCTCTCGGCACGGATCAGGACAAGACTTTGGTCTGAATGATCCGGGCCTCCCCGGGAAAGTCTGTATTTTGCACAGACAATGGCATGATTTCCATCATGGGAGATGTGGATGCATAAGGCTCTAAAGGAATGTGGACATTTGACATGGTGATGGGTTTGACTGATCCTTGTGACAGATGTTTGAAGTTTGGGGCTGACTTTTCATCATAGCTAGTGTTAGTACTATGGGGAATATGGAAATCGTTTTCTCGTCATGCCCGTTGAATCAAGTGCCGGGCGTTTGGTAATGTGTAGGTGTTGAGACTAGTCGCAGGTATCTGGGGAAGAAAAGTAAGAGAACCAAACCAACAGCCCTTCCTATCCCATGTCTTCCGAATCGAGGTCGTTTGCTTGGGTGGCTGGTTTATTTTCCGAAGCCCGCAATTTTACGACAATCCTGGACACATGGAGGCTGATTATCTGCTACTTCTACTGTATTCGAGATCCTCCACCTACAGCAGCAGAATTTGGCTGCGCCATGGGTTGAAGCCTCATCCAATGACGATACGTGTAGTCTCTTACACCAGGATCATTGCCCCTTCGGTAAATATCCTATCTTGACATTGGATGAGTATGATTTACTCCCGTGGTGGGCTCCGCTCTCTTACATCACATCCAGGGATGAATAGCTAAACAGCATGCTTTTCCCTATTTGCCGGTTCACACCTTTTCTCGCATCGTGATGGCTGGTCCTCACCTCAGAGTCAGTTGCTCGTGATCTCAGCGTCTTACCAGTCTCTCTTGCCTCGGCACGCCCGGTCTGGCAGCGCACTAACGTACGTGAGTCTAGACCCAGGTTTTAGGTTTATCTGCCGCGCTTTCGGTATCGATTCCGTACGGCTTGTTTTAAAACATAGCACAACACAGCCATGGCACCCATTTACGAGCTTCCTTTCCCCCTTTACATCCATTCCAATCCAATCGACAGGACTACATAGTACATTGGCATTGACTGACTGGTTGTTACGACTGCACCCCCCGGGTCTTGGATTAGCCCTTGTTCAACTCCCAGCGCTGGTCGTCTCCACCATTTGATCCTGGCGCAACTGGGCTGCCCCGAGAACCAGGATACGGGGCTGCCATGCCATTTCTGTTCGTGGATAGCTGGCTTCTAGAGTCTAGTCTACCATGTCGTCGTCGTGACATATTCACTCAGGCATGTTTGGGCTTGAATCCCCCAAGCCCAAGGTTTCTGAGGTGTCTTTAACCTTTAACTTTAGCCTTGCCTTACTGTACCACACCTTACCTTACCTCACCTTGGCCTCACCTCACAAATTCGTCATCCCTCACATATCTCTTATCATGTTGTCCTCTTATTCCTTTTTGTGATAGGAATTCCTGTACATCGTCCTCATCCGCTGGCTCCCGTTTGAATTTGTTCGGCTCATTCTTACCGTCCGCAGTAATTGGCCGTAGCGCGATCAAACAAGGCGAGGTACCTGCGTCAGTGGATACACACTCCCATCCAATGCGTTAGGATCCTTACCTTCTCGTACCTTACTTTCTCGTACCTTACCTTGCTCGTGGATTTGCTGCCTTTCAGTCCCATTTCAGTTCTTGGGACCGATCCCTAGGCGGTTTACTAAGATATACGCCCCTCCCCTCCCTTTCCCTTGGCTCCCCTCCCCCTCTTTATTCTTCTCAATCTTCCAGAAGCGTCACAGGCCAGGGCATCCTTTACTAACCCCGACTGTACGGGGATTGGGGGCACATCTGGGATTTGGGCCGACAGTGCAGTACAGCACAACTTTTGGGTGGACGGGAGATTTCTCAACTAACCTGACTGCCCATGCCAGGGCATGACGGCTCCCAAGACCAAAAACAAAAGGTCGAGCAAGGGCACGGGCATCACCTTCGTCCGTCCGTCCCATCCACACATCCCATTCTATCCTGTCTATCCATGGTTTGGGGCCCGTTGGCGGGTACATTATCGCCAATGTCCCCCCCGGAGCCCTGAGGTGTTGTAACATTGAAGCTACCAAACCAAACCCCATACCCTTACCTCAACCTCATTGCCTCGCTCGCTCGCTCGCTTTGTCTCCCGTCATCGTCCGTTTAATCTACTCCATTTGGCGTTGGCAACACCTTGTCGGCATTTCCGCCTCGTTGCCCGTGCCTCATCCGTCGTTTATCTCCTGGCCCCGTTGCTGCAAGCCTCATCCCGGCCTCCGTCCCCATCCCGGCTTCCGTTTGATGCTGCATCACAGTCCTTGCAAACGACATCATATCGAAACTCTACCTTACAACTGCAACTACAACTGCAACTACAACTGACACCGACTTTGGCACTGACACTTCGCCTGATTCTTTCCTCTTTCCTCAAGTATAAAGACCTCTAGTCCTCCTCCCTCTTGCTACCTGGTGATCCCAAAGCATCTCAACGTATTTTACAGTTGCTCAGATTCTGTCTACTCTACTTCAATTCTCATCTGCTACACCTCATCACTCCATACTATTGCATTGAAGTATCAACATCTGACAGCGTTCCGACTTGATTACCCTGACGCTTGATACCATTTCGATCTTGTAAGTCCCAAGGATAACAGACATGAAGTTGCTTTACATACCGCATCTTACATAGCTGCTTACAACCATGTTGGCTGTCTCATGCATGCAAGGCTAACATTGTCCTCCCCAGAAACATAGCCGGATCCAATCAGGCCAAATCTTGTGAGAGGGTTCAACACAGCCAAGATACTCTCGACAGCATCTACACCTTATTGTACCACCCACAACAGCCGCCACGATTCCCGACAAAATGGCCAACTCTTGTGCTCACCAGTTCCGAATGATCAAGTCGGATAACACTCTGGTCCAGTGGATTTGTCAACATTGTCGCTCAGGTCCTCACTGGATGATTTTCGAATGCACGTATTGCAAGTTGCATCTCTGCCGACCGTGTACGCAGTCTGCTTAAGGACTTGTACGCAAGTCTTTATGCCGAGACAAATTTTTTTATGGCATTTATATGCAGTGCTGGTTGTTCATGTGCTGGCAGTTGGTGGCCATGATCTGACTAACATTGGACGACGCGAGCCTCAACCCAAACGGAAAATGATGCCTTGTTAGTCTCGGCGCAGGCGCACATTGAGATCAAAGGCAATGCAGCCTCAACAAGGGCTTTTGATTGCGCTTAGCATACTGCGGAACGGCAGCCCGGAGCTGGCTCTGGATGCACGGCTACCAAACCGTCACACACCCCTCGCGTGCACCCATCACTTATCATTATGGTACTGTACCACGAAACGTCACTTACACTCACTGGCTTGAGGTATCGATTCAATGGCAAATCTGAGCCTGGCGCAGGTGAGCTGAGCTGAGCCTCAAAGACAACGCATCGCATCGAGGGAGACCTGATCCTGGATGGGCACCTGAAGGATAAACGAACGACCAGCACTACAGTCCGCCGGGCCTTTCTTGATTCATGTCAGGCCCGAGGTGGGGGATGAGATTCGGCGAAACGGTGGAATTTGGGGTGACTTTGACTTTTTTTCTCTGCTTTCCATGACGGAATAGCGCCCTGCACGTTCCACGTGGGAGATTCCATTCACAGGGACTTCTGGCCCGTTTTCGGAATTGTGCAGCACTAGTCACCCCTCCCCCTTGTGGTAACTAGCCCATCTCACCAACGCCGACGCCAACGCCAACGCCTGTACTGGGACTGGATTCGCTTGGCCCTACCTTAGGGGTCAACCCGAACCAACGCGCAATGGAATGGACCGTTAGACGTGTCATCTCCATTGGAGCCCTGAGCGAACACCTCCTCCAATCTACGATGCGGTTCCGAACTTGCCCTTTATGGAAGTCTCATCTGTCACAGGTGATCCTGACTGGTCTCTTTTGACATTTTCTCTTTTCTTCGCCTCTTTCCTCTTTTCTTTCATTTTTCTTTTTCTAATATTTCTCTTGCTGTTCTGTATCGCATACAGTTTGGTGTTTGTCGTTTTTCTTGCTTTTGGAGGGGTTTACCATCCCATGGGTTAGTCTATCTCTTCAGCCCAATAGGGCGACCTAGAGGCTGACTGGTCTACGGAGAGAACAAAGGGAAATGCCGTCATGACCTCATCTTATTGGAGCCAACAAAAGTTTTCGTTTGGCTCATGGCGCAAGGCAGCACATCACAATGAATTTGATGGATTTGGGTTGGTGTTTGGGGCAGGCGCTCGAAATAGACTATGGCTCAAGCCAAACCAACAAACGGGGCGAACCAGATGATATCAAGAGGACGAGAGTAGTGTATTACTTTCGTCATAATTGAAATGTTTTGTTTCCAGCTCGATATCTAAAGATGTTACGTGGATGATAGTGACGTGGTGGATTGTAAGACTGAATCATGAGCAAGGTATTAATTAATATTAGCGACCTCAAAATTGAGGTGTCCCCCAGTCTTTTTCGTCCCATCAACAAGGCGGCTAACATTTGCTCCAACCAAGCCTTGATTGGTTAGGCGCTACTTTCAACGTAGCTGCCGACTAGTGGTGCCTTCCATGTCTAACGGCTGAGGCACGTCAAGGAAAGAACACAAAGTCCTGTAATCTCCTCAGTTAGCAGGTGCTATTGGCTCCCCATCCTCTTTCATCGTCCGCCTTGCACTCGTATCGTAACCCAGCAACTATTTCCCTGTGCCGCTGTGTAGATCTCTTGTCTCATCACCGATCCTAGTCTCTATTTCACTTTTCTCCTCCTCTCTTAACACCTCGCTTCCGGCTCAATGCCGATTTGGTTGCGCAATAAGGGCGATCGCTTTCCTCTTCAAGAAGAAATCGTTCAAACTCCTCGGTATGACTGACGTGGAAGAAATACAGGAACAGAGCCGGATCCTCCGCGGCTGTGACGGACGAGCATGTCTGCGTATGTGTCTGTGCCATGGCGCAGCGACAACAGCTGCAATGAGACACCGAGAGACTGTAAAGTCAAACCGAGATGCTTCTATTCTAGGCTTCACAACGCCCCAGTGTGATCGACGTCTCAGACTACGCCCCGCAATAATAAAGGTTTACCAGAAGCCTTCCAGAACAACTTAGAAAGCTGTCTCGAATTGTGCCCACTTTGCACACGGAGCGCTCGAAAGCCTATTCATTCTCTAGAGGTGGAGAATCGACGTCAACACGCGAGGGAACCAGGGTTTCAAATTACCGAATATGCCTGACACTCTTTCACGCTTAGCAGCCTCGCAATGTTTTAGCAGACAACATACACGATACACCACCGTCATAGAGTTCATTGATCAATCAACGGCTTGTTTCTGAGAAACTATCCTGAGTCATGCCGGCAACCTTAACAGTCATCACGAGGGACTGGCACACCCCCCTTGTCCACCGGATCCGACATCCCGCCCGTCCGGCCGACACGGACCTATCGGGGAACGAATCCGGGGGCTTTGAAGTGATTCGCGAGCTCTGACTGAATACATTGGTATCATGACGATAAATCTACCTTGCTTCATTTGTTGAACGTTCATTGCTGGTCGCAGTCTCTGGCTGGTCCTACTCGCCCCGTCTCGCCCTGTTCCAATAATCCCAGACAGGTTGACCGGCTGTTCGTATCTGCATTTTGAAGGCCCCCAACGATCTGAGTGTCAGGGCCCGTCCCCTCCAGATTGTACTAGGGTTCTTGTGTGACCATTCTGCGTAACGCCTTTTGTCATACTTCGGCAAATCTTAGACACGGGGTAATGGAACGTTTCCAGATGCTCGGACAAGGTGTTGTCGGTTGCGTGGTACTGGTTGCTCCCTGCTCGCCTCCCGCTTGTTCTCCGGCCCTTTACGGGCATTGACAAGGCCGAAGAGGAGCCGCTCCGTCTCGGCGTCGGGGTTTGGAGCATGACCCCAGCCCCCACCACTCCGGCCTCCCGCGCCGAGATCTTACGGACACTGGGCATTTGCGGTCGGATACAAGGCCAGTTTGGGCCAACAATATGCTCAAATGGACCGTCACCTTTGCAATACCGCACAGGACCACAGTTGTCGACTGGTAATTCAAAGGAGGTTCGCTTAATTGCGAAGTAACATTGCTGTACCTATAATGAGCTATAGCATACTGGTTGGACGCAGGTTCTAATCAAGCAAGCAGCAGCCAGCAGGGTAGCAGGCCCAACAAAGCTGCAGTAGTCAACCAGAACGAAAGAACTATTGACAGGTTTGACTTGGCATCGGAGGAGCGGTTGTAGTATCTCGCAACCTTTGGATCATTCAAATTCCAGTCCCAGACAGCACGCTCAGCTTTGCGTTGCGTTACTTCCACCTTATCGCCAATAGACACAAAGGCATTATCGCCAGGCTTGCTGGTGAGGAAGCCATATCTGCCGAAAACGGGAGAGAATTTTGCTCCAGTGTCAACCCGGCGGTCAGACATGAGCTTCTTTAGTACCGTGCCACGCTCTCCCTTGCCCGTACGGCCGGTGTTATGGTCAACGTTGAGCGAAGTGCAGCGGTTGCAGTTCTTGGTCAGAGCTACATCATGAATTCCATTGATGGACAACTGTGCCCAAAAGTCCTCATCCCATGCCGCCTCGCCATCCAAGACAATGTTGGGTCGCATAGCTCGCATGTCAACGTCACATTCTGACAACCGACCTCTGACGTTATCAAGGGACTGCTCTGTGGTAATCAGGTAGGGAGCACAGTCGGAAAAGGCAATCCAGTCGTCCTCGGCGCGAGAAGCCCCCTTTCCAGAAAGATAGCCCACTAGTAATGAGAGGAACGACGGGGGATCATCCTGCGCCTTGGGAGAAAAGGTTCCTAGCACAGGACGTCGGCCGTCACCGATAAAGATAAGGGCTGTGTCGAAGCCGAAGCATGCAGAGAACCATGCGTCATACTTGGGGCCCATGCGGTATGCGACGACAAGACTCTGATGAAGGTTGATGTCGGCCTTGTCCAGTTCGTTGAGATCTGGTTCAATTGGAACTTCAAGAATCGTGTCCTGTTCTGGTCGCTGTGGCACCAAAGGCTCCTCTGGTGTCAGATATCTGACTCGGATTTTATCGCCGACAACTTCTTGTTCAAAGAGACTACATTCAGGGTATTTGGACAATTGGACTTTGCTCAGTTCACCCGACTTCTCGATCTTGCAAAGCATGAAGCGACGGTCATGTCGAAGACCTTGGGGTCCCAATTTGGCGGATTGCAATTGAATACCCCGGATCCCTTTGATGGGATAGTACCAAAGCTATGGTTGATTGATTGTTAGTGGCGGTCTCCAGAAACTTAACGCACCTCTTTTCTGGGGGTGGAGCTTTGATCAGACTTACCTGGGTGACTTTCATTGCTTTTTATTTGGTTGATTGACAGACCGAGTTTTCGTTATTTTGTTGTTTATTTAATTAAGATGTAAAAGGAAGAACCGGATTGCTAATCAGGCACAAAAGGCAACCCCTCGTCAAGTACGCCACCGCCGACTAAAGTTGGAGAGCTGCACTAACTTGCTGTTGGGAATGAGCTATCTCTCGGCTTACCTCCCGACAATCTACGTTAGCTTGACATGCCAGGGGGTTCAGCAAGAATCCGGACTCTCACTCCCAGGTGATTCGAATACTATCGTTACCTGCAGTATCATCATAAGTATAAGTTTATAAAATTAATAGCCTAAGAATCCTTAAAGCTTGGGCTATGAGATTATCTAAATTTCTAAGATTTTATTAAATTTATTAAGAATTATGGAATAGAAGAGCTATACCTCTATTCCCGGTTATTCTTGAACCCCGAGGACATGGAAGGCGCCCAATCACTGACTGCTAGGCTCAGTGAAGCTTCAGATTCATTGCAAGTGCGTGAATCAGTCGGTAATGATGGCTTTACCCTTAGGGTAAGAAAAATCAAAAGAACGATAGAAACCCTTGATATTTGGCCTTCTTCCTTGTTGTTTTGTCCTGGGTCTTTGCTTGCTATCAGTCGCGAAAGGCGTCATTCTTCGGCTCCGACTTCGGAAACCACTACTAGTGGCATCCCCCCACAGTTCGCTGAGGAGGATAGGAATCGAAGACACAGCGGCTATATCGTTCCACTATTTTCTCCTTTTTCAGTTCAATTGAGCTACTTCTCAGCCAAACAAAGGCAATTGCAGCCAGTTGAAGCGATTGACGGAGTCAGAATGGCTGGTACAACGGCGTCCGACTTGGCGCTCAAGGGCGATGATCAATCGTCCCCCACTTGCCAAGATGTTCAACAGTCCTCTGGTAAAGATGTACATGTTCAGGATGTCGCGGTGCAAGAGCATACTGCCGTCTCAAAGTTTGGCATGCGTCCTGAGTGCTTCAGAAACACTTTTCAGGAGGTTGCATTCGTCTTCATGGCGACTATCGCGATGGCTACTAACACCTTCTTAACGGGCTCAACTGTCATTGTTACTGCGGCCATTGGCAAGGATCTTGGAATGACACAAAGTCAGATCTCATGGATTTCTGCTGCTGCAACGTGAGTCAGCAATACCTATCTTTCACATCGCCGTATGATTAATCTAATCTCCTGATAGGTTGACAGCTGGCGCGTTCCAACTTGCTCTAGGGCAGGTGTCGGACCTCCTAGGTCGTAAGATTGTCTTCATCTTTGGCATGGGATGCTTTAGTGTAGGCTGTGTGATTGTTGCATTTGCCCAAAACCCCTTCTGGATGGACATCCTTTGCGGTGTGCTTGGTTTGGCTTCTGCGATGGTCGTCCCTCCAGCCATCGGTATCCTAGGTGCTGCTTATCGGGTGTCATCACCACGCAAAAACTGCGCCTTCGCATGTTTCTCAGCAGGAAATCCGCTTGGGTTTGCTCTCGGAAGCATTGTCTGTGGTGTTGCAGCTCGTATATTTGACTGGCGTGCCGGCTTCATCCTCCTGGCTATCATCTGGGCCCATCCTTGGCGTTGCCTCCATATGGATTGTCCCGAGCGTTGAAGCATTCGAGCCAGCGCCGTTTAGGAAACGTCTGCGAAATGCATTGAAACGGTTTGACATGCCTGGAACTGTCCTGACAGTTACCGGTATCGGTATGCTCACAGCTGCTTTGACGTACGTTCCTCTCCAACCCAGACTACTGTGCCTGGTCCAGGATTTGCTAACTTGCGAATAGTCTCGGTCCCAGTGACGGTTGGAAATCTGCACACATCATTGCTATGCTCATCGTTGGCTTCTTTCTGCTTGTCGTCTTTGTAGTTTGGGAGAGCTATTGGGAGTACCCCCTCATGCCTCTTCATGTATGGCGTAACCGCAACTTCTCCTTGGTATGTCCTCGTGCCCTTCACTCCATGGTATAAGCTAATCGCGAACCAAAGCTTGTCTTGACGGCAATCCTAGGAATGATGTCTTTCAGTTCCTCGAATTTCTGGCTTTCACTTTTCATGCAGCAAGTCAAGTCGTATGATGCCTTGAACGTCGCGGTGCACTTGCTACCGCAGGTCATTGCAGGTATTATCTGGAACATTGTGGCTGCGAATATTCTTCACAGGGTTAACAACACGCTCATTATGGCCGTGGGTGCTTTTGCCTACCTTGGAGCCAATCTCCTCCTCACGTTTCAGAAAGTAAACACGACTTACTGGGCGTTGATATTTCCATCTCTGATTTTAAATGTGGTTGGTGCCGACCTCCAGTTCAACGTCGCCAATGTAGGTTATCTACCTTTCTGATGAGTACTACAACATACTGACTGTTGCATATAGATGTACGTTATGGAGTCACTTCCTCTTCAGCAACAATCGCTTGCTGGAGGCATCTTCAACATGCTGATTCGATTGGGATCAACGGTTGCCATTGGCATCTCAACAGCAGTGTACAGCTCAGTCGAGGAGGCGCAGGCTGGGGATGCTGATCTTTCCGACCCATATCGCATGGCATTCTTTGTCTCTGTGGGATTGGCGAGCCTGGGTTGCATTTTCTTGCCGTTTTTGCGGATCGGGACTCAGGGTAACACGACTGCTGACGTGACGACATCTCACTTGGCTAAGCCGAATCGCGAAGCATCTGGCGCGAGGTGCGAGAACGAACCTATGGCAACTGACACAGCCACTGCCACGGAAAAAGCATAGGATCAATGGCCCAATGATCGGATCTAGCCCAATTGAAAATAGAATATCTCGCAAGATGAAACCAATAACACCTGGAGACGTTAAATAAGATGTGGATATTTAGCGAGTGCGATAGTACAGCAGCTAATGGAGATACAGATGGATGATCTTATCCTTGGCCCAGAGGGCATTGCTGACAGGCACGCAACATAGACCATGAGGAACTCTATCCTATCCCAGTGCTCGATAAAGTCCTCCCAAGTTATTTCCCTGAAACCACCAGCGACCACACACGAAGATAACAGCGAGAAGTGTGAGACGGGCCGTGACAATCAGGTCAGCCCTACGTATCTACGTATCTCCTTCATCTCTATTTTCTCTTTCGCTAAACCAAGCTAAGCCTTAGCTCTCCACAAAGCTGGGTGAATGCGCCTCGATCTAAGCTCAATTGGGTTGAACGAAGCGCTGATGGCCCACAACAGCAAGCGCCTCTGATGTAAAGGATCCTGGCGTTGTCCCTGTATTTTCTCCGTAACTCGATAACAAGAAGGAGGCTTTGAACGCGGACTGCATGCCTTGGTCTTAGGTCAAATCATGTTTAGCTTTTGCATGAGCAAGACAACTACACAGCGGTTCATCACGCCTCAAGCAGCCCTGCCTATTCTTGTCGGGTCATCCAATGCCGAGATCAGCATAGGATTCATAGCTGGGGCGCGAAATTGCTGTCCCCTAGCAGTAACGCGCTCCCAAGCTCCGCCTTTTGAACCTCGGACCCTGGGAACACCCATCTCGTACACTAAAATCTCACAAGCACTGCCTTGAGCTCCATAGCAAAAGCCTCAGCCAGGCCTCTTGAATGGTAGATCCCTTGCCCGAGACCAGCTTCGGAATCCCGTTTATGGGTCTCGAGCATTGCGTTTCTTTTTCTCTCTTAAAACGAGGTAGTACTGTGCATAGTTCCGCCGTTTATAAAGATGGGGCGCGCTCCCAGCCAGTCTTACCATGATGAGTCGGTGAGTTGTTGTTGTTCCTTCGTTATCCTGCGAGGACACAAGTGAAAGAGAGTTGAGAATCGGTGATTGAAATACTCACTACATCTGATTCCAAAACGACACAATGGGTACCCTCGCACGTAGTGGCATCGACACGGCCAAGCTGCCACAGGATCCTTTCCTCCCCATCGAAGAGCCCAGAGGACCTAGTTTCCTCGATACCACCGCATGCCTTTGTGCCCTTCGTGCGTTGCCTGAAGCCGATGAACTCGCCAAAGGTCAAGAGAGTTTCAGCAATGGCCAAGCAGCATGGCAATGCATTGGAAACCAAACCCAGGGCATCTACAATGTGACGAGCGGCAAGTGGTACAAGACCAAATACGACAAGGGAAAGATCAATTTGCCCATATACGACAACTCGAACCCGCCTGTCGGCGAGGCACTCAAATGGGATGTCTCAAGCCGGTCTCTCAAGCCATTGGGCGACAAGAAGACCCTCACTATTTACGACCGCGACTGTACCGGTACCAATCGATCGAGCTTCTCGACCAGTTTCTACGGAGCCAACAAACAGATCCAGGCTGATTTAGTTCCCTTTGATGCCGCACCTTGCTGGAGACCGGGTGCTCTACCTCTCCAACTGCAAAACGTTTCGTCGTGGCAGAATGATGGTTGCAAGGAAGGATTCCTTTGTAGGTCATGTTAAACAACCGTTTATAGCCAGAACTAACCAATTTTAGGCCAAAACAACACCATCAATTCTCTCCCCCAATCTTGCCCTCCTTTCAAGGAATGCACCAAACTCCGTCTCTCGGGTATGACTTGTCAGGACCCAAACACCAAACAGAATGTGGGCATGGGTGTTTTCGAGCCGATCGTTTGCCAGGCAGGCTACTATTGTCCTCTGGAAGATAAGGGTCAAAAGAAGATCCGGTGTCCAGCAGGTTCATACTGTCAGCCTGGTGCTTCAAGCCCAACACCTTGTAATGCTGGTAGTAGCTGCCCTGAAGGCGCCTCCTATGAGAGGTATCTGATTCCGATTGTCGTCATGATCATCATTGATATCCTTCTTCTCATAGGCATGTTCATTTTGATGTTCCGTTCACGATGGCAACGAACATCTAAGGCACATGCTGGTGGTCTGAAGAGGCATAAGACCATGAGGGCTGTCAAGGCTACTATCACGGGATATAAGGAGCTTCCTGAAGATAATGATCATGAAATGGCTCCGATGCACCCCGCGTATAGTCCACAATCACCATATTCGCCCTATGATTACCGGATCGGCCGCACCCGAACTGGTTTCGAGGCCGTTCTGGATCGCAACAGTGTTTACAGCTCCGAACAGGAGCAGAAGGAAATGGAGGCTTCACCTGAGCTCAGGTCCTTTGTCGAATCCATGCGAAGAGCAGCTGAGGCGACCAACTTTGGTCTTTCCTTCAGATACTCGGATCTTGTCTTCCATCCCAAGAAGAGCCCTAAGCCCATTCTTCAGAACGTGACAGGTTCTATCGAGCAAGGACAACTTGTGGCTGTCATGGGTGGCTCAGGAGCCGGTAAATCGACCTTTGTCAATGTCTTGATGGGTAAAACGAGCAACACTGGCGGTATCGTTGCTGTCAACAATACACCGGGCAAGATGAAGCAGTACAAAAAGTTGACAGGCTACGTACCTCAGGACGATATCGTGTTGCCCGAACTGACCGTCTACGAGAACATTATCCATTCTGCACGCGTTCGTCTTCCTCGCAACTGGACGAAGAAGGAGATCGAAGCCCACGTCGAGTCTGTCATTGACTGTTTGGAGCTGTCGCATGTGCGTGATTCTCAGGTTGGTAGCGTGGGCAAGCCCGTTATCAGTGGTGGTCAGAGAAAGCGAGTGAGTATCGGTATGGAACTGGCAGCAGCCCCCATGGCCATCTTCCTTGATGAGCCTACCAGTGGTCTGGATGCTACTGCAGCGTCATCCATCATGCGTACACTCAAGGCCATTGCAAGACTTGGTATTTCTATCATCGTCATCATTCATCAGCCCCGATCCGAGATCTTCGATTTGTTTGATAATCTCATTCTGCTTGGCAACGGACAGACCATCTACGAAGGCAAGCAAATCGAGTCGCAGGAATATTTCGAGAGCATGGGTTTCCAATTCCCTGAGCATAGCAACCATGCAGATATCATTACCGACATCATCACCGGTAATGGTCGAGAGTACAATAACAAGGGTGATGTCTCCAAGGAGGCCCTTATCTCGAACTGGGCAAAGACGCGCCAAATCAAGACAGAGGAATCCTATGAGCGCAGGAGTATCAGGTCCACCATGTTGGGTGATTCCGGCCTGCGCCAGGCCCTCAAGAAGCGCGGTGCTCCGCACTTCAAACAAGCGTGGCTTTGCCTCTCTCGTGCAATGCTTCAACAGTATCGTGCAAGGGGTGCTTTGTTCGCCGAGATGGGTCTCGCTGTGCTAGCAGGCGCTTTACTTGGTCTCGCTAACAACCCTAAGAAGGGTATCATGTTTGTCGGCCTGTTCCACGAGCCCTACGAGGTCTTGTCAACATCCATCGACTTCATTTCTGCACCGCAGTTCGCTCTTCTTATTTCCATTGCCATCGGTCTTGTTGCAGGTGCTCCTGGAGTCAAACTTTTCTCCGAAGAAATGCTGCTGTACAGACGAGAGGCCGAAGCAGGTCATTCTCGACTGGCTTACTTCGTTGCCAAGGTTATTTCCGTCTTTCCTCGGATGGCACTAGGATGTCTGCACTTCACGGTACCATTGTTTCTGCTATCGACACCGATCATCGACTGGGGGCTCGCGTTTCTCACCAACATGCTATACTTCTACTGCATTTACGGCCTCGCGAGCATTATAAGCATGGTCGCCCGCCGAGAAGATGCACCTTTGTTTGCGACCATGATTGCGCTCATCACCGGTATCCTTTGTGGGGCAGCGCCGTCGTTGAAATCTGTCAAGGGCTGGCATATGGAATGGCTTTGGCGAGCGTCTCCTGCGACATGGCTGGCGGAACTATACTTCGGACAGCTCGTGGCGCCTTTTGAATATCTTTACAGCGTTGATATCGCTGCAGAGGAGACCGGATATTACCTCGACCGCAAGTGGCTCAACATTGGTGTTTTGGTCGCAATTGGAACAGGTTATCGACTTCTTGCATATGCTGGTCTGGTTCTTGGACATCGATTTAGAAGATGATGATGGTGGGCGAGGGGTTCTAAAGGAGTTTGTAATATTCAAGAGGCGTTGAATGATGTATGTATACCTTTACTATATGGAGTAGACGATGAAATGAAATATTGGATCATGTCGATTTCGCTGGTGCCTACCGTGCCTACCTACCTTGTCTGGTAGCCTTGCGACACTGGCAGGCAGGAGTAACATGTTGACGGCAAAGACGTCCTTTCGGTTGCGATGAACACACTTACCTATTAGGCAGCCCGGTAAATATTCAAGGTTTCTACCTAACTTTAGGTAAGAGAACTGGGAGCTGATAAAAGAAAATTAGGCACTTGAAGGAACAATAGCCTAAAGTATGTTGTAGTCTTTTTGGCGTGTTTGCTCTTTGTCTCGATTATTCGCCGAATCATCGTACCTGCCTGTGAGTGAATGTTGTAACCTTCGTGCCTACCTGACCTGGAAGGAGCATAGCATGTGATTTTTACTACCATTAAATGGTACCTTACATCGGCATGCCTTTCCACGTACACAGCACGAACTGCCTTGCCTGCTGACAACTATGAATTCATCCACATGCCGGGTTTTTAACAATTTTTCAGGGTCTTTCTCCCACCACACCGGCTGGCATCCCTGCGAATCTTAACCGCGACAACGTTATTGCCCAATGCAACGTCAAGGGGACAAGATCGACAGTCGTCAAACGCGGCAACGGAGGAGAGTGTTTCGGGTTCCATGCTCCGTGCTCCATCCCGGTTTCACCGTCGAGCGTTTCATGAGCGTTTCTTGGCGGTTTGAAGCACAGGCCAACATTGACGGGGAAACAACCGGACAAGAACTTTACAGCCGGGATCAGCATATACAACCAACAGAGCCTTCAGACTCCAAGAACCGATTGCCATCGATTTGACGAGCAGGAGCTTTAGAGAAACTATGGAGTCAGGAACTGACGGCAGTACGGCAAGTGGGAGAAAACTCAGCACGTTGTCTACGGCTAAAAAGGCACAAGGCTTTCGGTCAGCGTATTCCGTGCGAATCAGTCACCGTTGGTTACAAAGGATTCGTGTTTGGGCGGTACGAATTTTAGTGATGAATCCTCGGTTGGTCCCCCACACATCCGTCGGTTGGACGATAACTACAATGCATGCTTGTCATGTTCAAGGTTCCCCCTCTCTGTGTTTAATGGCTGGCGCGCGTCAAGACTTCGCCAACCAGGGATGTGCTGGGTACGTCAGCTGTGGAGTTCATCCAACATGGAGATTACCACTTCAAACCACAAGTCGAGTTGAGTTTGTTCCGATGTTGCTTCTTACTTGGATTGGCGAGTCAAGGGCGTCGTACTCTTGCAGGACTGCAAGCACCTGCTTCTTCTGAAGTTAACAAGTCAAGCTATATCATGTTAACTTGGACTATTGGATTTGCCGTCTGCTATCTCGAAGCACTATTGCCCGCATGATAGAGGGATGGCGTCAAGACAATGGCGCCGGCACGGTTAGTGCGATGAGGAGACACCGTTGTCGCGGGTCTAGACTATTCAGCTCTTGGAGCTGGAGGGAACCGACTTCAAGGGCCCCTGACGATCCAAGAGTAAAGGCCACTACGGAATATGTCGTGTTGAAACTGAACGCCAAGCGTCGATTATCTGGCCTTTGTATGGTTTCAGCGCTCGCTTGACGGCTCATTCGCCATATCGCCCGATTATCAAAAGCTTCAAGTACTTGAGGGTTGCGAGCTTTTATCTAGCACCAGCCCAACGCAACGCAGGTATCAGTGTCCACTCACACCTCGAACTCGTGGTTCGGCTGCGCTGCACTTTGCCCCGGGCAAGATGAGTCCTTTATTTCAAATCGAACGGCTGGGGGCCAGGTGAGGTCAAATCAAATTACATTAACTGGTCGTCGCGTGCCCAAGGAATTCCGATTTCAAGCATGGGCCACTCGAACGACGAGGGTCTTCGCCCGTGCTACCAACAGCACCACCTGGACGCTATGATTTTATACGGCGCACCAACGGCAGACTAACATGCTCTGGGCTGCTTGTCGTCTCGGCTCCCCGCTTCTAATCGTTTGTTGCTGGGAGCCAAGTGGAGAAGAGGGGCTTCAGGGCTTAGAGGCCCCTGCTGTGTCATTCAACAAAAAAGGCGACGGCTATGATGAAGTTGGCAGTTGTCGATTTCGCTGGGCGGGGAGACGGGCTGGCTTGATCTTCATGCTTAAGATTTTGGAGCATAACGGCGCAACCGAACAGAAAGATATCAATGATTGGGTGAGAGATGGAGATAAGAGAGAGGGGTTGCATACATACTGTTTCGACGAGCAGTTGACGTGACGGAACTACGGTATACTGTACACCACCACATCAAATCCTTCTCAAGAGTCCAGGCCAACGAAGATCGATATCGCTCGATGAGATAGCGTATCTTTCAACTCTTGTCACGCAACCACCACCAGCTTAACACCACCATTACCACATGGGCAAACCCGCTCCGGAATAGTGAACCCACCATCCCGCATCCGCGCTAGACAAGCACTATTCAATCATTCAGCGTCCATTTGAAGACAGAAGCAGAGGCAGAGAGGCCCAAGACAGAGAGTTCCAGGCGGCACGTCAATACCACCTCCAGGGATGAGCCAAGGGCCCAGGGATCCGGCGTTGGACGCCGTGACAGCGCCGCACGATGCAAGGATGTTAATGCAGAGTGTGTCGCATTCGAAAAAGAAAAAGACGCTACGGCCACCAGAGCGTCGGGTCGTTCCCATCCCAAGCCAAGCCTAAGACTTGACTTGCAGGAGCTGACGACCATTCTCGAAACTTTGAAATCTCTTCCTCTTCCCCCGGACTCGACTCCAGCTCTTTTCTCTCCCTTCTCTCTCGTCCTCTCTCGATCTCTTTATCGACCTTATTAAACATAATCATATCTTGACTTCATAATCCTATTATACTATATACCCTTATTCTCTACCCAGTCGACTTTGTTTCCGAAGGCTGGCTTCCTTCCCCAATCTTTTACTGCTCTTGTCTTATTGTTCTTTATCTACCTACAATACCTACCACACCTAGTCTAATACATCATATCCAACCATGGCCACCTACACCACCATGGAAGGTCCTCAGCATATTGCAATTCGAGAGCTCGACTTGAGGACCTGTCACCCGAGCACTGTTGTCGATAGGGTTGGTGCTGTTCCGGTTTTGAAGACAAGTGCTGGTGAGTTTCTTCTATCTCTCATATCTTACTCTTTGTTGGACCCTGTCATGTTGTAAAAGAGTCCCCTGTCGCTCGGTTACCATGGCCACCACCAAACTCTACCCCAGTCCATCATCATGGTTTGACTAGGCCAAGCACGCGACAAGTACATCAAGCCTCGAATTGGTGGTTGTAAGCTCAACATTCGAGCTTTGAAGCTGTTTGTTCATACAACCGCATTGGGGTCTGGAGCTATCATGATGAATTACCTTGAACCGTTTCCGTCATATACCGTGTTCAATTTGTCCGGCTTGGGAACAAACTATAGCAAATCCAAAACGTATCAACCAAAACACCATGACTAACATCGCAACTTACAGCTTTCTTCACATTCCTCCGCGCCAACCTTGTCCTCCACTCAGCAATGACTTCAGCCACCAGCACCCCGCAGTTCGGTCCATCTGTACCCTTCGCTTCTTTTGTTCCACCATCGCCTTCTCCGCTTGCAGCTGCCAGTCCATATTTCGGTCTTGATGATGACGATGACATCGAGCCGCTGTCTCTTGAGGTTGTTGACAAGCCTCAAGACAAGGTCGAGAGCATGCGCCTCGTCGCCGACTCGATTGCCCAGATGCGCCAACGGGCCTCATTGAACCTCGTTTTCCATCCGCTATGCCTCGCCGGCCTTTCGGCAGCCCTCGCTGCTATCTACCACATTGGCGGCATCTCCCGTGACTCGGGACTTGGCATGACGGTCTCTTGTGGAGTAATCATGAGCTACCTCATGGGCATTCGTTACCTGGCCAGTGGCTACGTATCCTTGGCTGAACGATTGCGCTGGAACTGGCTGCGAGCCGCTGATGGAGAGGAGGACACTCTGTTGGCCGCACGCCTTAATCAAGACATCATCGGAACACTTGTCTTGCGCCTTGAGCCAAGCCCAACGTCCAGCCACAGACGCAGACGATCGCTTTCTCTGCGAGGAGGCAAGGGCGTTATCCGCGCGTGGACCACCAACCTCAACTACCGTGGAAAGGGTGTTGGAAAGGATCTCCTCAACGAAGCTGTCCGCGTAACCAAGGAGCGCTGCGGAAAGGATGCCGAGATTGGATTCGCCCAGGAGCATGCCAACAGCGCCATGCTACTCCCCGGTATCTTCAATGCGCCGTTTCGACGGGACGAGATCCGAGCCACCAGGGCTTTGGACGGAATCCTATCCAACTGGGACATGCTCAAGAGGAGGAGGTAAATGAGGCGACTTGATCAACCACGAAAACACACATGTTACAGGAATAAGATCATCCCGATCGACGAGTTCATCATCGACAGAATACGATCAATACGATAAGATGATGAGAAGAAGAATGGAAGATGACGAGAAGAAGATGCGAAGATGGCGACGAAGGAGAATACCCCAGAAGACGAAACAACCGACGGAAAGAAATTATACCATCAGAAACCACATACAGATACCACTAGAAGACGGGTCATGCTACAGTATAGACTCTGGGATACAGAGGGGAAGATGGGATGGGATGCTATCAGTGGAAGCATATAATGGTCGGAGCACGCTACTTACTCTTTTCTTATTTTGTTTTGGATACCTTACCTACTTGTACTGTCACTTGAGATACCCCATATTTCTTTCGTTCAAAGAAGCTTATAATGATCTGGCCATGATCCAGTTCATGGCTAACAATCAATCTCTGTCTGTCATTTCTCTACAGAACCAATCCTTTGATGCTTGTGACAAATCTCTCTCCCATGTGTCTGTAAAATCAACATTGGTATCAAACAGCCGCACCCAAATGCAAATTAACATATGATGCACCTTAACGCTTTGAACGCCATGCCTCGTAACCATCGAATCGTGTACAAAGGTATTGTTTGTGAGATTAGGCCATTATCGGGCAATGGCTTGATGCTCCTGACGTGTCTTTCTAGTCCCATCGTAGGTGTCAGGGTCAAAACCCCAAAGGGGTCGACCAATTCGACGAAGACTATGAATGACCTGTTTGCCAGATTAGATGGTGCTCTAACGTTGTTGTCACGAGCTCTCAAGAAACTCACATCATGCACTGTAACAGTCTTCGCGTTGCGGTACTCAACATAGATTGCGCAATCATGAAGAATCTGACCTGGGCATTAGCAACAGAGTCGATAAATAGTGTGAGTAAATGGGTTACTGACTTGTTCAAGGCGCGACTTGATGGCATTGCGGACTTCATCGTAAATACCGGCAGAGATTCTCTTTACGCCTCCACGGCGCGCAAGTCGTCTGGATTTCTCAGAGTTAGTACTTGAATCATTTATAGGTAAATGCATTTGGAGGTGAATGCAGTGCGACATACCGAATAGCGGGCTTGGCTAGGTAACTTGGTTAGTAACAACTTTCTTCATCTTGACGTATGCAAATAACATACTGATACCCCGAACAGAGTCCTTCACGATTTTTCTAAAGATAAAAAAAAAAGACCAGTCAGTGCTTCGTTCCTCTATGGTCATTTGGCTCTGGGCCTGTCTTCACCTGTGACGTTTACTGCCAAGAAGAGTCTTGCCTCCAGCGACACGCGAAACGTCCTTCTTCTGCAGAGCGACAACTTTGCCACCTGAAAATGGAGGACGCATGCCCGAAGGACCCCCGCCAGAGGGTCCTCCTCGTGAAGGAATTGTCGGCATTATCGTGTAGGTGAAGCAGGTAAAGTAAGGTAGGTAAGTGAAAGATAGATCGCTAAGCGGCGAGCTAGACACCCTGGACCGAGCGCTGCACGACCCGCGATAATATCTTCTAATGAAACACAAAATGAAGAAATAAAATATCAAGAAGCAGTTATGGATCTCGCTATATTCGGACGGTTTGCCAGGAGTGCAGGATGTGGCGGGGTGTGATGTGGTGGGAGACTGGCTTCGCGATGCATCATTCAGAGGCTTCTTATTGCTGCTGCACGTGACTATAGCCAACAGTCACTGACAGGAGTTTGTGCGACCTCCAACGCCGGCCAGCTGCAGAAAAGCAATGATATGTGGTACAAACAGAGACATAAAATAAGTAGATGAAATTGTTTGAGTATTAAATGTACCTAACATAATCGCAAGCTGTTCTGGCACATCACCTTGGCTAGCATACAAGTTAGGTTCAAATACAGAGAAACGCAATATGATCGAACAAAACCAAGGGTCTACTTTTCATTCCGAGAGCAGCTAAACTTTTGATGATAACTACCACGTTCTGTCTTCTCACAGCTCTGAAACCACCCGATCCAGAGACTGCTCCTCTCCGTACCTAGAATAACCGTGTATCCGTATACCGAGGTTCACCCTTGAGCTCCCATTCATCATCCCATTAAAACACTATGCTCCTCAAATATTCTCTCATGCAAAAAAAACACAAACACAAAAGGCCACAACGCCTAGTTCCTCGCTGCCCTTGCCGCTCGGAGGTATATCATGAAAGCAAAGCGAGCGCGCCCGACGCCTCTCGCATAGGGGGTATAAGTCAATGTGAGTCGTTACTGATGCCAAGATATTACGCAACCAATCTTCAACACCACGTCCATAAAGAAGTGGTGCGATACCAAACGATGTGAACTAGTTTAAACCTGGAAGGTTGTTCGGTATGCCGCTGGTCAGAATGATTTGCAACATCGCTCTTCTCATGTAGCTGCGGTCGCAGGCGCAGGAGCTTCGGCGCTTTCCGTCGCATCAGAAGAGCCCTCGGCAGTGGTAGGAGCGTCAGGAATCTCGACATCCTTAGGTACCTCTGCTTCCTCTGCGGGCTGAGGGGCGTCGCCCATTACAGGCATATCAGGGTCGATAGGGACGTCCGCTGTTTCGTGGGTAGCAGGGGCTTCCTTTGTCTCTTCAGAAGCTTGTGGCACCTCCGCTGGTTCAGTGCCATCAGTGCTATCCGTAGCGGGAGCAGCCTCAACATTCCCCTGGGGTTTGGAAGCTTCAGAAGCAAGGAGTGCCTCAGCGGCAGCCTCAATATCGGCCTCTGCCTGTGACTTTGAGGGCTCTTCGATAGTGCGGGGTCTTTTGGCGGGTCGTTCTCCAGGGATTGTGTTAGCGCCTTGAAACGCTTGCAGCTCGAGTTCAAGTTCATCTAGGCGTCGCTTAAGACTGTTTTCTCGTCTGTGACTGTCCTCAAGCTGGGCACGTAGGTGAGACTCGCTCTCTTGTGCTGCCTCGAGTTGAGAGCGCAATTGGCCCTGTTCAACACCTGCTACCTGCTGACCACTTCTAGCGGCAGCTTCCTGTTGCTCCAATTGGCTGAGACGACCTCGGAAGAGCTCAATAATCACTTCAAGCTCGCTAACCCGTGTCTTCAGACTGGAGTTGTGCGCGATAAGCTGTTCGTGTGTCTGGGGCGCATCCATCTTACGGTCTCCGTTCATAGGAGATGCCGCGCGCCCTTCTCCCGTTGCGACAAAGCCGCTCTGGTATGGATCATCAACCATAAAGGACGACAGGCCATGGGAGTACATCGAGGGGGTGCCAGTACGGGAGAGAGGGGAGTCGGCTCCATCGTGACCGTTCGCTGATTTTTGGGAAGCTCGTCGCGCGGCTTGCGCAGCATGTGCAGCGGCAGCAGCCTGCCCAGTGGTGTCGAACCCATTTGAGTCGGCCGTGGCGAAGCCTTGAGCTGCTTGTTGCTGCTGCTGTTGTTGTTGCTGTTTCATAGAATGTCAGCGAAGCGCGCAATGTCGGAAAGCGACGGACTAACCTTCTTCTTGTTTGCTAGGTCAGGGCGCATGGTTTTAACGCGATTGCGACTCTTGATAACGTCCGTCTTGAGGGAAATTGGTCGAGGGCGGCCATGCAGCTTAAGGAACAAGCCACAGGCATTACAAAGTACTGATCCAAATTCGTCGCGACGCCATAGTGGTGTTGTAGACGTGCTGCAATTCTGGCAGGTTGGCTGCGTTGATCCGTTAGTTGCCATCATGATGCCGGTTGGTGAAATGTGAAGTGAATGCGAAGCGGGAGGGAGAGCGATGATTATTATCTCGGCCACGATAAGAGGATGGAGTAAAATTCTTTGGCTGCAACGTAACTGGCTTGATAAGCCTGATAAGCCCGCGGCAAAGACCCACCGACCATCCCCTAAAGGCTTAGATGGCTTGTAGCGGGCAAGGGTTGGAGATAAGCCACGTGATCGTATCAATCTCGGGCGATAAGGCCAAGTCAACGCTGACGGGGTGCGTCGGCATTCATGCGCGTATGCATACAAGATTGCCAAGGCAGGGTACATTGTACTGGTGGTATGTATCTGCCGTGGATCCAGCACTAAAGAGCGCGACTCCGGGGAAGTATCGATAAGATAACGATAAAGAAATGCTATCAAGACTTACCAAAGTACTTCCAGACCCCCCACTCGTTGCAGCGGGCGATGCAGTGGCATACATAGCGGGAGATGGGGCGGCTGAGGCTCTGCAAGCAAGTGTCAGTATAAGGATGCGTGAAAGTTGCCCTGTACATTGTGTGCGCGAGATGTTCAGGCCGTCTCAGCATGGTTTGATCTGAAGATAGTCGGGCGCGCAACCTCCTAGAACCGCGCAACAATCGTCGCATATGAAAGATTTCATGTATCCATACCTTAGTTGGGAAGTAGCTTCTGTGGCGGCATTCGCAGCAGCGAGCGCTGAAATACCTGGCAATACGTGTGGTAATGAAGCTGATGCCGTAGTCGAGGTGGACTCTGGTCGAGAGATCGGGTCCATACCCGTCGGCGGAAGAAGCTGTGCCCCGTCTTCCTCCATTGCAATGGCTGGTTGTTGGGAGATTGCTATGGGCTGAATGGTCTCGATTGTATAAGCGCGCCGATGCGCCGGTAATGCGGTTAAAGATTGTCGAGTGCTTGTTTTTTGGTAGTTCGATGTGACGCGCAAGGCTTATCGATATACTCGAGTCGCGATAAGGTATGCGAATCAGGAGCAATCGTGGATCGAGTTTGGGGGGGGTTATTGTGTCGAGTGAAGGACGCGAAGTGACGTTGTGTTGGGCGAGTTGATGTAAGTGGGAAAGAGAAAGTTGCGCCTGAGAAATCGAGTGCCGCGTCGCGCACTGAGTCTCACTATGACGGGCCGACGACCGCCAAGCAATAAAGTTAAAAAGAGTTTTGGTCTGCACGTAATGAGTACGGGAGCTTTCTGATTGGCCACCTTGCAGTTACACAGAGCATTGGCCCCTGTCCACTCCTGCTGGGCATAAACAAGGTAAGTAATGAAGGCGGCCGAATTAAGCACCTCGTATTTATGTATCCGTGTTTAAACCCGAGCACTATTTCGTTCCTGGCCTTATCAATCTCGATTATCGCTTTCTGAATTCAATATCTTATCGTTATGTTCCTGAATGCAGGCGCCAGATCGATCTCCTTGTAGGCGAAGAGCTGTGGGGCTACGGTAGTTCATTAAGCCTCAAAACAGACAGCCTTCCTAGATAATCTCCTTGCTGTCCGAGCTCTAAATTTTCATGATAGATCGCATGATTGCAGTCTCTACTGGTTGGAGATCTTAAATGGCTCACACGTACATGGCAGTGAGCTGATGCCGTAAATTTCATCCTAATGCTCGGTGATTTGGGATATTTAATTTCCGACTGTCACCACTGCATCCGGCCCATCCTCGATCAAGTGTCTATTCCACATTCAGTAAACACCGGTATACTTCAATGAACATAAAGTGGTCGTTAAACAACGTGTTACCGCACAAAATTTAACACGTATGGGTTATTATTGATGCCTGGGTGCTGTTTCTTCATTTAGGCGTTCTACATTGTCTCTAGGGTAGGCACGATGTCGGACCATGTCGAGTGGGATAAAATTGAGATTGCGAGCCGTCATGAGTGGATTCCGGAAGCAGCGGAGTTACTTAGCAGTATTAAATTCATGTGTGGCGCATGCCTTGTATGAGTCGATCATATTGAAGAGTATGTACAAGAACATAAGCACACGCTCTGCTTATTCCGAATATTACGTTGTACCTAAGTACTAGAGGTAGCAATGGAGCGCATGTAAGGACTTGAACGCGTCTCCAAATACGCGTTTTCATATTCAACCCACGTCATTCCCCACATCATCGACCTGGCACCAGCCACAATCCCTTGATGTACCCCTCCACCTGCCAGCAGAAATCGAGCGGTTGCAGCCACAGAAACCAGGCCCAGCGGTGTGAAAGTGACATCTTGGGTAGGCCTATGGCAGGTTAATTAAGACGTCCCCAGCATTTCATTTCTCGACCCATCATCCCATCACCTCTCTCCGTCAAATCCAAACAACTTGCATTCTGTTTTCTCTATCACCCGTACCTACAATCACTAGTTTCAGTCATCATCATGTTCAACTGGGCCAAGCAACAGTAAGAAGCCTCTCCCCTCAATATCCATCTGATCCTGTCAACCCCACCATAGGAGGGACCCTGGCAGAGCTTTAAACAAAAAATACTGACCGCTGCCTTTATCATAGACTGGCCAATGTCGCCGGCACTCAGGAGCCTATCTATGGCCCCTCTGCCATCAAGTCGGT
This sequence comes from Fusarium sp. FL617, assembly GCA_030142105.1. Lineage (NCBI taxonomy): Eukaryota > Fungi > Ascomycota > Sordariomycetes > Hypocreales > Nectriaceae > Fusarium > Fusarium sp. FL617. The sequence goes on along the minus strand of JAREIL010000012.1, from coordinate 905,879 downwards.
AGCTACAGAGACTGAAAAGACTCCTTACACCGAGATCTCTCGAGATGGCCTGAAGTGGCAGGCCATGGACTCGACCTCTGTCGAGACTCAGAGCTTCTACATCTTTGGCGACAACGGTTACATCGCCCTTGCCCAGGTCATTTATAGCAACGTTGCGTATGTACCATCTGATCCGTGCTACTGACTCCTGCTAAGTAACGATACAGCGGCATCCGAACAACCTGCCAGTTCAACGCAAAGGTCTTCTACCCCGATCCTTCCAAGCCCCACCTCTGGGCCTCGACACCGCTCAACAACCATGACTTCAACGAGGACAAGACGAGCTTCTATGCCGATGATTGCGCTGTAGAGCTGTCCGAGGATGGAACCTACTACACCATCAAGAGCATGAACGACCAGAACGCCATTGTCAACCTCAAGATCACCCGCTCTACTCCTGGCTTCCACGCTGGTGCCACTGGCACCACCCTGTACGGCACTGACCTCGAGAACCCATGGGGATCCATGCGACACGCCTTCTGGCCTCGTTGTGTCTCCGAGGGTACCATCACCACCAACGATGGCCCCATTGACTTCAAGGGCCGAGCCTTCTTCGTCTATGCCCTTCAGGGCATGAAGCCGCATCACGCTGCCGCTCGATGGAACTTCCTTAACTTCCAGGGTCCCAACTACTCGGCTGTCCTGATGGAGTTCACCAGCACCCCTTCGTACGGTTCAACCCTCGTTAACGTTGGTGGTATCGTCAAGGACGGCGAGGTCATCATCGGCGGCACCAACAGCACGGCCACTCACACCAAGGTTAAGAACGATTCAGAGAATGACTGGCCCGAACCCAGTGATGCTAAGTACACCTGGACTGGCACTACCAAGGATGGCAAGCCCGTGGAGGCCTCGGTCGAGGGACCCCTCGGCGAGCGGGTTGATCGGGTTGACGTCATGGCCGAGGTGCCCGGCTTCGTCAAGACCATCGTTGCAGCTGCGGCCGGCACCAAGCCTTACATTTATCAGGTGAGCTAATTTCCGAGCGAACGGATCACGTAACCCCTTGCTGATCAGATAATCTATAGTACCACCCTAAGCTCTCCCTGAAGCTGAAGATCGGCGACGAGGAGATCGTCGAGGAGGGCACCATCTTCACTGAGGCTACTTTCATCTCGTGAACTAGAGGTAGATGATAGACGAGGCCGATATTTCTTTGGTTCATGATTCGGCCCATGATTTAATTTTCAGAGTACGGCTTTTGCATCACATTGGGTAATACAGTAATCAAATCAAACACGAAGGAGGAGGTCGGCGTTGGAGACGGACGGCTTGGTCACTCGCTTAGATACAACGATGCCCTTCAGCTCTTTTCAAACTAATAACTTTACTATTTTGACTGACACGTCTCGATCACGCGTTTATTTACCGGACCTCTTTTTTTAAACGGCGGGCCGAAAGTATATTGACCATTGTTCTTCCCCCCTCGTCTTGGATCAGCCTAGATCAGATCACGTCCCACAGTCTTAGTCTACCGGCCGCCTACTACAATGGATGAATGGATAATGTGTCTCTTGCACAGCGGACGGAGGGGGTCAAAGCCCGGAGAGTTTTAGCGGAGGAGGGAGAAAAAGCCAATAGTATTGACGATTTATCAGGTCGCCGGCCCACGATGTCAAGGGAGAAGAGACACCAAAAGATGGGGAACTATTCGGAGACTCTGGGCTCTTGTTAGTTAGCAAAAAGTTGTAGGCTAGTCTAGAGACTGTCTAATACTCCACACCAGGATCCTCATGTCTCGCTCTAACCCCTCCTTGAGTCTATGTCTGAACCTGTCTCGTTACAATCTCTTGGCGACTTCCTCTCTCTCTGCAGCTGTAGTTTTTCTTCAAGCCTATCATTTGCTTTTTCTTACCCACTCCTCCTCTTTCTTTGACGTGTCTCTGGCGTCGACGATCTGAGTCGCTCGTACCTGACTAGCCCTGGTGTTGGTGGGTTCCTAAGGTACCAAAGGGGTCCGCGACTTATACGCGCAGCGAGCATTCCTCCAATCCAGAACATCAATGTTTTACCTGAATTGTATTGGACAAAGAGAATTGGATTGCCCAGCCCCTGGAGAGATTTTTTAATTACATGGCTTGGAGAGGTAGATTGGTGACTAGTGTCGATATTGCAGCGACGGAATTGAATATAAGGATTGGGAGAATCCTCTCTTTGCTGATAGTATCATTATCCCTCGTCCTTCACTTCTCTCCCTCAAGGTGTTTATCCTACCAATATTCCATCTTTCTCCCTCGCCTAGCAAGATTCCTCTTGTTTCCAACAATACTCCTTTGAAAGGTTGAACAATACCGAATACCAACTGCAACAATGACTGCCTGTGTCTATCGCGATGCGTCCTTGCACGCTCCCGTTTTCCCTTCTCCTCTCAACCCCACAAACCACGGACCAGAGAACAAGTACGGCCCGGCACGTATTGTGCGCCGGAGACGAAGCCGGGCTGGACGGAGGACTCCTCCGGGATCGCACACTCTCACCCAGCGACTGCTTCGTGTCAAGGCTGCTGATGCCTGGAGGGGACATGTTCTGAGCGCCCAGGTTGCTCAATATGAGAGCGCCGAGGCTGCTGCTGTGGCTACTAAGGGACCTAAGAGCAGGGTAAGTTATCAATTGCACACTTTTCCCTGTTGGAAATCGAATACTAAGACTATATCTCAGATCTGCTACCCTTCGACGCCCGGGCTCAAGAACCTCGGCCTCAACTTCTCCCTCTCCGACGCCCATCGTATCGCCAGCAGCATCAGACTACCAGACCTATCATGCCTCAAGACAAGACGCATGTTGCTAGCCATGGGTCTCGTAGGCCTCTTGCCCGCCCTCAAGGTCCGCGATATGCTCCGAGCTGCCGAGTCATTATGACTGGTACTGAACGGCGATGATAAAACCTGCGATAATAATGATGTTTATGAGGAATTTGGGAATTGCGATTTTGCTCCGCCTCTGGGGGCGGCGTCATTGGGGAGAGGTTTCTATAGATATACCCGCGTCTTTACGCCTGTTTTGCTTTCACTCCGTTCTAATACAACCAACCATTTCTTGTCCATACCAAAAAACAAGTCCGATACACCCCCACACCCGTGCTGGTTACATATCATACATCGTTCAAGGCCGTACATATCTGTCTTTACTCATTGATCTTTCTTTTCCTCTTTCTCTTTCTTTTCCTTATACTTCTCCTCCACTGGTTCGGTGGAGCCTGGTTTATCAGCAGCTGTACCGGCTGCTTTCTCTTTAGGCGGACTTTCTTCGGAGGGGTCTTCAACCGAGTTTTCAACCTGCCATATAGCCCTTTCAAGCTCCACCTCAAGAGCCGGCATATCGAGAGTATCTGAAAATGTCTGGACTTCTTTTTGGGTGAGGAGAGTACGTTCCTTGTTGTCTGGCTCTTCCGCAGGTGGGGCATGTAGCGCGTATAGCCTGTCGAGCTTCTCAGAGGGAGATGGGTGCAATAGCTTGTGCTCGAGAAGCCATTGAATATGCTTTCCACCTGCAATGGCTCGGTAATGCGACCAAGCTCTATAAACGAGGTAGAAGAAAGGTAGGTTAGGGATGCTGCGTCGTGTTAGTCAGCCAATCGACAATTATCAAAAGCAATACTCACATAGGTATAAGTGCAAACGGGATGGTAATTGGCATGCCAACGACACACCACACAAGACGTTTGCGATGTAGGACCTGCCGCTCAGTCGCAAGGGTTTTCAAAATACCCTCAGCTTTGCTAGGCGGTATCACAGAGCTGGGAAAGCACAGCTCAACCTTCTTCTGGCCCTCAATCTCCTCACCACGACGTCGCGAGGACAGAGGAGGCACAGACTTGAGACCCCATTCCTCGTAAGGGATACGCCGAAAGGCATAATTGCCGTAGTCGACGACCTTGCGCTTCCAGCCGGACTCCATCTTTTCCCACTGCGCCCACGTCTTGGCGGCCCAGGCGGTGCCCTTGTCGACATAGGTTCGACCCTGTGGCGCAGTGGTGACTTCGAGTCGTTTTGCGTACAGCAGCGTGCGCCGCGTCGAGAGCGGTAGGAGGTATAATCTCATGGTGGTGGTGGTGATGCGAGGCGAAGTGTATTATGCGACACGACGTAATGCGATGCGATGTGATGCGCCAAGGAGAGAATTGTCGATGGCCGAAGCAGGCGAGTATTCACGAACGAGTCGCAAGCCTGTCGCAGTATGAGAGAAGGAATGAGAGTCGTAGAAACTGCGCAAAAGACTATCGCAGCATGACGCCTGTGAATATAAGGTCTCTAGAAGCTTGGGCGCACGAGCCGACGAAGAGGGAAAAAAGAATTGCCCCCCAGGATATTCAACAAGAACTTTGGTTGAGCTTGAACAGGGGTTTTCTCTTAGATTCAGCGGTGGAAAAAATCTAGAGCCGTGGCGAAGCTGACGACGATGAATTATTTTTCTGTTTGATGCTACTTGCTAAACGGTGAGCTAGCTCTGAGCTTGCCTTGGAGGCCCCCGAAGGCAGGAGTGACGCACATGGTCGTCATGGTTGGGAAGGAAAGATGGACTTGGAATAGCACGTGTAGGAACCTGCTTTATGCGGACGTTATTTTGTAAACACCACGAGGGTATATCGTTGGATATCTCAACACCAAGCATCAATACTCTCTTTCTCATGATATCTAAGCATAATTCCATCCAATCTCGTTATACACTTTTTCATTGCATCGCCCGTCCCTGGCCAAGAGATTGAACCCTGCACATCTGAACCTCGGCGTGTCCCACTTTATGTCATGGATGACCCACTACACAGCCCGACACTATCGCCAATTCTCGCAGTTTCCCGACATAGTACGAAAATTCAAGCTCAGTATCAACAATTAGTCGGGCGAATGGTTTAGTGGTATAATACTCCCTTAGCATAATTCATCCGAAGAATCTGGGAGTGGTCCAGGGTTCGATTCCCTGTTCGTCCATCGTAGGCGGTTAGATTCCGCTGTTATACCTTCTTTTTGACATTTTGGTACGTGGCATCGCGTATCAACGCAGTATACACATATCTAGCATGCCTACCTAGGATGTCATGTCGTATTCTTCTTTTTTTGGTTGTGCAGTCAGAGTGTCTCCGGGGCATACGCTCCTGAGTCCTAGATGCGAAATGCCCCTTATTCATTATCATATCATGGCAGATTCTCAACCCTCAACCATCCACCAACACCAGACACAACCACCATCCCACTCACTCCTCTCTCGAAGCTGAAACCACAACCTACGAAACGCCAAACCAAACCAATATGCACGTAATCATTGTCTTACATAGATCTCGATCCCGTCAACCTGACACCCGTTCACGCACGAACCCCTATATTAGTACTTACATGCATAGACTCGATATGCAGGGAGACTTCACTTAGCCTACCTGAAGTCTGCCCACTTTCCCATCATGGCGAAGATGGGGAAATTCAGCTCTGCTTTAGTCTAGCCCCCCCTCAGCTTTTCAGTCACACGAAACTCCATTTTCGACAGACTCAGCTGTAAAACCCAAACGCTTGGAAACTGTACCTGAGTAGCTGAGACATCGCCATTGAACTGAGACCTACAGCTTCTTCAAGCTCCGGTTTTAGCTGGTCTATCTTGGGATGACAATCTCATGGTCACGTCCTGTATTATTCTCGTGTATCGTCCTCTAGATTCATGGTCTTGGTATCAACTCGTAGTGTGACACGACAACAATTCGTAACGCCTAAATATATCCTTCTATCCTTTATGAACCCCGTCTCTTCTCCCCAAAACGTAGTCGTACAACTCTGCACTTATAAAGCTCAGACTTAAATCTCTTAGCTCCCCCCGCCATCATGCACGGGACTCTTCGCCCGTGATGCCGCCCCCTTGCCCACAATCTTCTCCGCCCAGTTCCACCCGGTCGACCCCTGCGCCTCTTTGCCCTTGTCTTGGTGGTGGAGTGCTGATGGTGAAGTTGGGGCAGGTAGTTCTCCATAGTCTAGATCACTCTCGGGGTCGCTATCGTGCCAGTCTCGATCGCTCCACGTAACCGAGTCCGTTCGTTCTGCCTTTGGTCGATGGTGTGTTGAGGCATCACTACCTCGTTGTGATTGCGGTGCCTTGGGTAGATCCGACACTTGATCGCGGGCCTCCCGGGACTCACTGTCAGTCCGAGTCATACCCGCTAGGTTGTCGCGACTCTTTTTCAGCTCGGCGCCGTGCTCATCCGGTGGCTCGTTCATGTTACGTGCTCGCTCCCGGTTATGCTCATCTTCATCACGGAGACGAGAGGCCGCCGAATCGCTAAAGTGCGCATCAACCAGATGCTTAACTACAGGCCAGCCATATGCGTTGGCAAACATGCGGCGCACAAAGACGTTGTTGTGAGCATCGGGCTCGACCTTGACAAGGACCTTCCTCCAAGAAAGGTCTTTGTGGTAGGCTCTGGCAATCTTCTCCTCGACACGCATGTTTGATGTGTCTATGATTTCGTGGATGTCCTTGTCCGGGTTCGTGTTTGCAGTGTCGTCGTAGTCTTTGGCTGACAGTGTGCTGTCCTCATGATTCACATTGGGATATGGGAACGAGCCTGTGCTGCTGGTCGAGGCCTGTCCTATTGAGTTTTGTCGTTGGCCAGTCTTCCTCCTAACCAGCGTCGAGGGGCGCTTCTTCAGTGGCGGTCCTGGTATATCGGCTGGGTGATAGACACGATCGTGGAAGATAGTTCGTGGACGTTTGGATGGATCGATCAAGTACTCGACATCGGGCACCTTGGGGTTGAGCAGATCACCAGCAGACTCAAAAATAGTCGTTCTTGGTGGAGCTGTCATCTCATCTTCACCCTCATGTCCAGTGGTTACCTTTGACTGCTTAGCTGATTCGCCACCACTATCAACCGAGTCATCTGCTAGCTCATTGAGATTGAGGGTCTGGCTCTTGTGGTAAATCTTCTTCTGCTTCTGAGATACAACCGGTGGTTTGGGCGGATCGTTGCTCTTGAAGAAGTTGAAGAAGCCTGCTAATGGCCCGCTGTTGGTCGAGTCGGCCGAATCAGACGGAACGTCATCGCCATATGGCGTTACCACAGACCGCAGACTCGCCCTATCGTCGTCAACCATCGCCGTGCTGGGAGGTTGCGGGACCTCGCGCATGTTCTCATGAGTCTCTCGAGGCGATGAAGTTCCAGATCCTGCCGAGCGTTCTCCTGACATAAGCTGCTTCTGGCGAGAATTTCCCTGATTAGAGCCCGTCAATTCGGCCCATCCAAAACCAACAACAGTCTCGACCAAGCCAGCATCTCGTCGAGCTTTTTCAACACGCCCAAGTCCTTGCCAGTCCAGGAACAACAGACAACTTGTGCGAAGTGGGACAATACCATCATTGACCACATTGGAGTACACAGTCCGGTTGCGAAATTTCTTCAGTGCTGTATGTGCAGGTCCCGTCGGCAGAATTCTGAGGAGAGGTTTTGACTCAGGCTGTGTTTCTCCATATACCTTCTTGTGTGCCGTCTCGCCCAGATTTCCAACAATAGCACCCCAGCCACTCCGTGCAATTGTCGGCGCCCTCCATGTCAGGCCAAGGTCCTTGCCTGTCCTGCCAACAAGGCCAGAGTCTAGAGCAAACTTGACGTACAGGGGGTTCTCGTTACTTAGACCCAGAAAGGGTGTAGCTAGAGCAACAAAGTTGATGGGTTTGATAAGATCGAAGAACTGTGGTGAGTGCTTTTGTATGTATGCAATAGCGTATGTCTGAACAAGTCCGCCGAGAGAGTGAGCAATGAAGCTTATGCTCGTGATCTTGTATGGTCGTTCCGCCTTGTGTAAATGTACCCTATCCTTGTCAAGGTGGATGGAGCTGTGTTTGTGTGCTGCTTTCTCATGGGATTCGTTCTTGTCGAGGGCATGGATCATTGCATCGCCCATCCCCTTTCCTGTTGGTAGAAAAGGCTGGTCTGGATATGTAATGGAGAGCACGTATCTAGCAAGCCTCTTCCCAAGATACTTAATTCCGCGCTCAGTCTTTGTCGAGTTGCCCGAATAGCCCCGTACGATGACTTCTTCGTCGTCATCATCTTCATCATCTTCACCCTCAACCTTGTCCATATCCTTCGTATCGTGTGAGTCTGCTTCGACAAGGCCATTCGCTGATTGCTTTCTCGCGGCTCGTTCCCGGGCCCGCCGTTCCTTGGCATCGATCTTGGCTTTCTTGACAGCTGCATCAATGCTCTCTTTCATGAACAGCATATCTGCGCCAAGGTTACTGTGCAGGCCATGCGTCAGAACCACCAGGTGGACCTTTTTGGACTTTTGTCTCGGCTTTTGCGGTTTTGAAGATTCCTCTTGTGTTTCAGGTTCACCAGTCTTAACCACACTCTCAACATGCTGGTCTTGACCTTGGCGCTTTTCGGCTCGCACGTCGCCTAGATCATCCCAACCTGGAAGTCGGGGGGTATTCCACATAGTTGCAGTATCTTCGACCTTAACTTGCACAGCGCGAGAAAAGACACCCTTTGGTTGCGCAGGATGATGTCCATCTTTGGCCCCCACACCCTGTTGGTGATCGCTGATCCTCCCAGGCTGCGCAACCTGAGCTTGCCCGCCGACTACAGGACTTGAGCTGCTTAGATTTAGGGATTTCTTGTCGCGAGCTAGCACAACCTCGAAGCCAACGGCAGCCGAAGTCGAGAAGAGAATCTGTGAAGAAACTTCAATGACCCAGCTAGCACACTCGTTGTCATGAGACGGCCCCTTTCCAAAACCACCGTGACTCCCTAGCCCAGCACTCTGCCGAATAGTGACGGGAACAATAAGTTCACATTCCCAGGAACCACCAGCCTTGACCATGGGCTCAAATTCAGGGACGCCATAACGTTCGGGGTATTCGAATTTCTCGTTGGGATCGAAACCAGCGGGGTAAGCGGCAACAGATAGCGTGTACGGTCCGTGAACAAAGGCAGCGCGGAGGGCGATAGCTGAGGTGTTGCGCACGCGTAGGAAGAGCTTCTCGGGGGACGGTAAGATGCGGTCCTGAGACGGAGTATATGTGACAGTATAGCGGACGACCTCGCCTGTCTTGAGGCTGCCAACTTGATGGAGTAGAAGCATCTCGGCGCAGCGCAACAAAGGCGCAGGCGGACGTCAGCGCAGGAGGTTGAGAGGTACGTGGCACAAGAGGTTCGTCCGAATGATGGATGATGCACGTGCTTGGTTGAACGTTGTAGCGGGAGCTGAGAGGTATATCAGACGGCAAGTTTTGACGTCACCATATCCTGCACATATGTTTCGAAATCGACTATCGCATGAATAAAAGGCCAAAGCAAAGTCAAGCAATGATCCACCGATCTGATCAAGAAAAGATGACGACAAGAGGGGCGTTGACCCCTAGAGACAAAAACCGAGGGAGCCGAGTTTGAGAGAGTGAGTGACCTAGTGACAGACAGAAAAAGGGTCTAGAAAGCAATGCTATGTACAATGACGGCAAGCTCGCCCTGTTGGCCTCCAATCTCGCTCCTGACCTAACGGGTCATTGTAAGCCACCACAAGCCAATCATGACTGACAGTCGACATCACTCCTTTGGCGGGGCAGGGCATTTCGTTCGATTCTAGGGAACCCATCCCATGATTTTTGTTTTGTTTTAGGGGCCCGGGTTTTCCGCTGCCAGCTGGAGCTCCGTGTCCGTCTGGGCTGAGATACTTTGATCATGCGAGCCACTGAAGCCGTGCCCCAGAGTTACTGCTTGCGGTGGACCTCTGAAATTCTGTTGGGTACGGGACCGGTGCCTCTCAGCCCAGGATTGGCCGTTCATTCCATATTATGCGACGATCGCGAACGAACCTCTTCTCCATTCCGTTCCTTCATCTCAAGTCTCTGACATTACCTCATTCGATTCAGCCACACTATGGCTTGAGTACATATCAATGTAATACATCCTATAAGCCGAGATCAGGGCTACCCAGTAGGAATAAGACGCATCATGCTCAACGCCAGATATCACAATAACATTCTCATCAGACTTCACATCATGCACAACACCTGTGTGTCCTACAAAGCTTGCCCAAAATCAACACACTGTTTTATTCTATGACTTGAATGCATATCTATTTAATAAACATGGCTAAATGACAGCAATTACCTCAAGTCAAAATGCACCTTTACCGCCCATGCTTATGCCGATGTCCCTACTATCGTGCCATCTAGAGAAATGCTCGACTGTTGAGTTCTGTTGGCCTTTGCGTTGCGTAGCACCCTGTTCCCAGATCCGCCTTCAAATGCAAAGTCCCACCCCAAAGTAAACCTTAGACAAAGAGAACACATAAGCTCAGACTTTGTAGATTATCATACAAGCATTCTAGCAATCTGTAAGACGAGGCTCTCAACTGATCATGTAGTAAAAATCGTTGTCTCGTCATTCATCATAAATCTTTCATGCTCTCGCTTTCAAGCAGATGCCGCGGCGGCAGCTAACTCTCCCTCGGGGTCACCGGGCTCGACAAACTTCCGCCAGACGTCAATTCGTCCCATCCCCGAACTCCGTCCACTCAGTCCGGCCAGCTCGGAAGACTTGAGTGTATCACTGCGTCGCAAGCCTTTTCGGCTACGCGAGCTGTGACTGTAGTATGAGTCGTCGTCATCGTAATTGTTTGGATCACGCTCAACAATCAGCGGCCCTATTCCCCCTCCGCCATGGTATCCCTCCTCCAGCACTGGGGGAGGCATTCCCATCGGCGGCGGCCTCAAGCCTGGGGGCATCATACCTGACGGAGGTTCCATCTCATGTGGTCCATACCGTTCTTCAGCATGTCGTTCAGCCGCCCTTCTATCCATATGTCCACCGTAGTAACCTCCTCTGCCACCAGAACCCCTTTCGAATTCTGGATGACTTGGTGATTGAGAAGCACCTACGACTCTGCGTACTACACGTCGGGGACTGTCGTTCGCGTAATGAGGGTCACCTGCCCTAGGCACTTCCGGAGCTCCAACGACATCGTATTCATCGTCCTTGCTATAATAGCGCGGGCGGCGAGGCGAATCGTCCTCGTGCTCTTCCCGTTGACGTATAATGGCTTCTTCGTCGTAGATCTGCGGTCGTGTCTGTTTTGATCCTCGTGGCCGTCTAACAATTCGAGACTCTCCGGTAGTACTGTCTTCGCGGAACACTTGAATTTCTCCTCTGTGCGTAATTGCTTGCTCATGATGATCAGAATCTGGCGCATCAGGGTCGAACCATGGACATTCGCATCTCTTGGGTTTCTCTCCACATACGACGCAAAATTCGGCACCGCATCGACTGTGTCCGTGTTAGGAGCTATATCGGATATCCCAAGAATTGTACTTACCACAAGGCATGATTGTCGCCTTCTCTGAGCTTAGCCGAGGCGCCACATCTATAACATCTCTTCTGCCCTTCAAGTCTGGCATCTTCGAGGAACCTCGCCGTCTCTTCATCCCTGGGACATTTGCTCGAAAAGTGCCACCTGCCGTTGCAAGTCACACAAACTTTGGTGTTGCACCGATCACAACGAGCAGCTTTTCGTCCTGTATCGCGGTCACGATAGATATCGGCTGGCCGAATCCACTCCCCGCATCGTCTCGAGGGACAATACAGCCGGTTTCTGAGGGAATACTCTATAAACTTCTTGTTCCATATCTTTTTGAAGGTAGAGTCAAATAGTTTATCAACATGCTCCAGCTCGATGTGGTCATCGGTACAGCATGTTGGAGGCATCTGCGTAGGATCTGTCATTGACTGCTTAAACCGCCTTTTCAGACAGCTGTGGCACATGCGATGCCCACATTCAAGCTTGGGACATCTTGGTGCTGGGACCTCATCCAGACATCCTTTGCAATCACGCCTGTAGGTACGACCGTCAGAACCAGGCTGTCAAACTGTGATGACAGGTCACTTACATTATACGGGGTCGGTCCGGAGATGTGTTCCTGGATGAAGCGAACCCACTAGCCGCAATACTAGGAGGGCGTCGCGAAGAGTCTCTAGAGACCTGCACGGTCTCTACTGTAGCTAGCCGGAGGGGACGGCCCTCACGGATTATCTCACGGGACTCAATCACCTTGGCAGCCCTGGTTTCTTAATTAGTCGTGCCATAGTCAATAAATGCATCAAACTCACCTCCTGGAAGCCACGGGTGGCCGAGCGCCGAGCACACTGTTGAATCTTGTTGGGAGACTATATCTAGGGGTGTCGCTAATCTCTCTTCTGAGAGCGGGCCTACGATCAGGTGAGCCTCTTTCAGAAGAGGCTTGGCGATATCTTATTTCCATTTCGTCGGATGTGGATGGCGACGGCATCCTATTTCTCCTCCGTGGGGTTCTTTTCTCATCTGATGAACTGAGATAATCATCCGGGCTGGGATGTCGACGGTGTCGATGATGATGATGATGATGTCGTCTATGTTTATCCTCTGGTTCTTCCACCACAACTTCTATCTGATCATTGTCGTCACTGTCCTCATCGCTGTCGCTATCACTTTCTTCCGAACTTTCTGTCGGTGGCGTGGACTCAGGTGTTGGCTCCCTCGGTCGTCGCACTACCTGGCGTGGCCGTGCTGGCTCCGGGTGTCGACCTCGTGGTTTCATAGGCGGCCATCGTTCATCCTCCTCCTCATCGTCGTCGGCTTCGTGCACCGAAAACTGCGGGCGTTTCTTATAAGCATCTGTTGAAGCCCGCATCAAGTGTGCTGGCGGCATGGGCATGGTAGGCGGGTATGCATCCAAGCTCAGACTCCTCGAGCCTTTCGAATATCCCCTGGGTGTCCGTCCGTTGGGCCTTTGTAGTTCGTCGACTCGTGTCCGATGGGGCATTGGGTAGTAGGGCACGACGTCACTGGGGCCATACCAATCGTGAGATTCAGGGCGGAGGGGCCTACGACGCACGAGTCGGGCCTCTCCATCGCCGACGTCTCGATCGTATCCTAGCCTCATTTTGAAGGCGCCTGAGGGCTCTTGGAGGGCTCACTGCTGCAGGACCCAGAAGGGACCAGTGTTGGTCCACGGTACAGCACAGCGAAGCGCGTCCAAGTTGGTGTCCAAGGGTGGACTAGTTAATATGTCGGAGGCCACGGGTAGGCCAAAGTAGTCGTGATGACGAGCAGTTGGGCCACTCAACGAAGTCCACGCTGCGTGAGCAATTGCACCCCCCAAAGTTGATTGGAGTCGGGGGGCTGATCATGCATGGCAACCGCAGCGTCACGTCGAGTAGAGTCGAGTTGGGGCGAGAGAAAATGTGCGGGTGCAGGTGCGGGTTGTTCTGGTGCCTTACAAGTTGGGCCGCGAGACGTCGGAAGCTGGAGGGATCGAAATTGGCCAAGCCAGGCCAGGCCAGTACTGTAGGTAGTGAGTGGTAGTGGTAGTGGTGGTGGCCTCAAAAGAACAACAAGACCCAGACCCAGAGTAAAGAAGAAGGAGGAAAAGACACAACTGAAATAATAGAAAAGTCGGGGAAAAGGAGAGAACGACGATCAATCTCAATGTCTCTTTCTGACAACGTTTCTCTGCGTCCTGCAGCTGCAGTTGGTACCACAGGATAACGCGGCAGACCAAGTTTAGGCGTGGTTTATTAGTACCCAGCCAGTTCCAGTTCCCAGCAAAAAGAGGTCACAGTCACCTCACCATCAGGATCAGGCACCTAGAAACGAATCAAAGTGCCCCTCCCCCGCGTGGGTGGGTTTTGGATTGGCCAGGGTTTGTCGACCGATGTCTTTGGCTCTTCGCAGTGCGCTGAAGTCGACTTCAGGCCGTGGACCCTGCGTTAGCTAAGACAGGGAAGAGGAGGGTAATACTCTGCAGACTTTTGCAGCAGAGCACCGTACGAGCCAGATTCAGATCATACGAGATGTTGCAAGTGTCAAGAAGTGAATGACGGAGGATCCTGTCCTACCATCGTCAGTGGTTGGTCGGGTGGCTGGCATTTTGGATCCAAGCACTTGACTGTGGATGATCAGTTTTTTGTCGGTGTGATGTCACGTGGCTGAGCCACAAGCCCAAGTTGGAACTGTAAAGTGAGACACGACACATTGGCCGCAGAAGAATTGAATTGGATTGATTGCCCACAGGGTTTTCGTTTTCGAAAATACAAGTGCTAGCTCTTATCTGCATGTGATCATGTATCGCCGCCGGTCTTTCATTCTCCAGACATGTATGTAGAACATAACATCGGCAAAACATCTTCCAACATGAGACTCGCGCCACCATTTCAAATAGAGGATAGTGACAAACCGGCAACAGGCTTGCAAAACACCACCCAATCCATCGACCGTTTGATTCTATCTTAAAACTGTCCCCTGGAACCCATGTTTCTAGAGGAGATGCCGTTCAGACAATCCACACCGAGCGCGGAGGTTAATCGAGGCCGTCCCGGGCTATGCCGACTATTTATCTGTGGGGTATGACCTCGGCCCGGTCCGACAGCCATCACGGGCCTCCCCGGACGGACATGACGGGAGATGACGGCGTCCCTGCCGATCCCGAACGGCGTCGTCTTGCTCTCTTTTTAACTTCTTCAGCAATCTGCAGGGACTTCTCACTTCCCCAAACATCATCCCCGCACTCTGTCTGCATATCCCCGACATCACTCTCTCCGTAAGCCCGTGAAATACTTACTCAGAAAACCTCAGCACCTTATTTTACGCACACTCATTTCTCACAGAGCTTCTTTGTTACCGCAAATTCTCTAAGAGCATGATACGTCATCCTCTCACGCTCTTTCTACTCGCCTCACCTGAAGTAAATGATGTCAATTGCCAGCTTGTTGCACCACTCCAGATCTCTCATCAGCAGTACTATAGGTGGTATCATAGGCGATATTATAGGCGTGATATCTTTCTTATACACTACGGGTTGATTCGTGATTGGTACAAGGTGAAAACTCCTGGCATTTTGCTCATCATCATCTTATTCTTGCTATGGTACAGTAGTAAACAAATGGGTATAGATGCTATCATAAAAGACGTCATCATGTTCTTTGATGGGTATAAGTCAAAGGGGCAAACCTGTCCACCAATCCTCCCGGGAATTCTCCAGCTACCTTTGACAGCTGGCCTGTATGCATGATCTACAACACACCAAGTCCAAGAGTAACATTACCGAAAAAGTGTTTTTGGAGCCAGCATATCTGGTGACATCGGACGACTGGTCCGAAAAGCCGCAATCAGGCTGAATACCTAACCAATGAAGACAGATATTCCCGGTGCTTCCGTCCGTGTAGTGAGCCTTAGATAATCCTGTATAACAGGATCTCTAACGTCACACCACGACCGCGTGGCGAATCTTGCCCGCACAAAATAGCAGAACGACAGCATTAGTTGAAAGCTGCCGAAACCTTGACGGATAGAGTAGAAGAACAAAGCATGCTATAGACCTGTTGCGGCATTATCATGCAAGCTATGAATTCGTACTCAGTTATCAGGAATTCAACAATTCAGTTGACCGTCATCTGCCAACAGGCTAATATCGTCCGGCTCCTACGGAGTGCCGAGGAACGCGCGTCTTCTCACCTCAGCCTCCTTGATGATTTCAGAGGCCAGACTTAAACTTGGGGCTAGAGTCGCGTATCGTTCGACTTCCAGAACCACATCGTTGATGATCTGGTCCAGGGCCTCACGGTGAGGCACCAAAGTGAGTAAGATGCTGAGCAGAGAGGGTGACATGCTAGCACCCATTATGAGCAGTGTTTGGGAGACCATCGATAAAGCCCCTTGCCAGATGTATGGCATATGGCCAGCATGACTAAACTCCGGTTAGTGATCAAGTTTGATGATACTTGGACTAGAAGGGAGACCTACTGTTCATGAATATGCTCCAATTGTCGAATAGAAGCTTCCAAGCACTTGTGGCAGTTCTCCCGTACTGCAGGGTCTAAAACTGCCTGCTCGTTGTCCAGTACCGCTAGAATATATGGTCGATAAATAATAGTACGGCAGGCAAAGAATCGAAGTCGAAGTACCGTTTGAACTGGGTCTTGAAGGGCATTCCGCGTGAATGGAAACTGTAGTGGCAACGGCAAACTCTCGTACCACTGGCTCAATTGATAGTCGAGCTCTGCGACGACGGGATCCAGACTTGTCGTTGATGCGATGGAATCTTTAGAGTAGATGAGCTGGCTTACTCTATTCAAAAGCCGACGTAGAGCAATCTCTGCAAGGAAATACCAGAGTTCGTCTCGCCCGACTTGCTCTGACTCGTCCCCTTCGAACCCACCGGGAAGACCAACGTTCTCCTCGAACTGCACTACCCCTGAGTGAGGCAAGTCGAGCTCTGCGAGGAGATCGCTTTCGAAGAGCAAAGCATTCCAATAGATGCGCTCCACGAGCTCTCGCTGATGGCTGGGGATACGACTTGGAGCCATAAGAAGGAGCTGCAGTTTCGTGCTCGTCGTGCAAAGCAGATTCCATGCCTCCATAGGACGGACTAGGTAGAAATGATATGCAGCAGCAAGCAGGTGACATTGTGCTGCCACCACACTGTTGGCAGTCATTAGTCCCGGAAGAAGTGACCAGGCTGCTGTGAAGTATTGCAGGCCAGGAGGATCCTCTTGAGGAAGAATTCTGGATATGCTTCCATGCAAGCTTGCCTGACCCAATGCAAGAACAAGAAGCACGATACAGCTCTCCGGCCCTTCTCTGAAACCGTTTGACAAAGCCGTCCGGTATTGGCTTCTCCAGGTATATGGGTTAACGCAGGCGTACCAAACATTGACCCTCTCGAAATAAGCCTCAATGTAGGCTTGTGTATTTGACAAATCCACACATGGGGTTTTCGTCAACGTGTGAAGCGGTTCTCGAGCCATTTCCAACTGTAGGAGGACCTGGGGATCACATGGCCGTGAGATCAAATCTCGGATTAGAGGCCATTGTAGCAAATGCATAGCAGCATTGGTGTGGACTTTAGGCATGGTAGAGATGTTTGTCCCCGTGGGCTGGGCAGACCAGGTTCCGAAACCACCATTGGGAATAGAGCCAAAATTAGTGGCCGACATAATCATGTTGTCACCGTCGAGTCCTGTGCCGTTGCTCATCCCAGGGGAGTTTTCGGTTAGGTTGAGCCCGTTGGCTGTTGTGTTCACCATACTCATCTGGAGTAAACTTTCGATGCGATTTAGGCGCTCCAGAATTAGCTTGTCACCGGCGTCTAGCTTGATGCCTGGTTCTCGGTAGATGCATTCAGCACCAAGCTCAGTACAAAGCTTACACTTGGGTTTTGTTCCATCGCAACGGGACTTTCTCGAGCGGCAAACCTCACACTAGTGGATTGTCAGTACACGAGAAACGAGGAATAAGCAACATGCTGTGACGCACAGCAATAGTAGCCCTTCGGCGGGGATAATCGACGCCAGTTTCGGTATTCCTCCTCTTGAGTGGGTTTGAACCCTCATCGCTCGAGACTTTTTGTGCGCCGTTGGACATGTTGTCAGGTCTGTTGTCAGACGATTGCGAGAGATGGCGAGATTTTTGAGATGCGCTTAGCATACCGTCCCTGCCAAAACTGGGCGTGCGCTGGTTTTTGTAATTGACAGGGGATTTAATTGCGGTGTCAGTCGACATAGCTGTGAGTGATGATAGCGGGAGTTCGAGTGAAAAGCTGTCGCGTGCGGGAACGGTGAATGGTCGGGCTGAATTGATCGAGATTGAGTGAGCAGATTCGCCTGTCGATGATGGGGACATGATGATATGATGCCAATGATGAAGTGGGTGAGATCAAGAATTATCTTGAGAATAAAGGTCTGGCTGAGTTGATATAAGCGCCGTGGAAGATGAGAGCTATAGATGCAAACAACTCAGAATATTCTGTCAGTGAAGCAACATTTTCTAGCCAGTGCCGAGGTTCGAGAATAGTAAGACGGAGATCAGACGATACGATGGAAGCTCCAGAGCTATATCGAAGTTGGCTGAGGATGGGCGCATATGTTTCTTGTAAGCTGGTGTTTGGTTTGGTCGTAACGTCACAGTGTCGTAGAACGTCAGTCTCACGACCAGAACATTACAATGCTTTCGAGACACCAAACGATGAAAGAGGCGTTCTCTCTGGCGGCCGAAATGGAGGAGTTATGATTATGTATGGGGGAGGAGCATGAACAAGGGTCTCCAAATCCGTATGTACTGTAACTGCACTTGCGCTTAACCCCAGACCCTGGCACTAAACTAGGTCGGCGGGCGGTGGAACTCGGAAAGGGTGGTGGAGAAATGGGCGGGTGAGAGTCCACCTGGGGGACTTCTGGAGAGGATGGACCGTTGGTTAGCCTACCAGAGTCGGCCGAAAGAGCGCCCAGCGGATAGATTTAGCAGTGATGTACTCGGTTCAGAGGCTGTGGTCATCGAGCCGCAAGGAAAGGCGATCACAGACATGGCATGACATGACAATCAGAAACCGAAATGACTTGTCTCGGGCGCGGTTTTGCTTAAAGTGGTGGTGGCGTATGGTTTGTCCGTCTTGGTCGGAAGCAATTCATTTCCAAATCTGGGGGAGTCAGCAATGAGTCTGGGGAAGCTCATATTCACTCACTTCGCTAACTGTACTGCACAGTACAGTTAGAAAATCTGTCCTTCCTGAAGCGTGTTCAAGCATCGACTCCATGTGTTCCCCAGAAGATGGCACGAGCCAGTTGTTCTCGTTTAACCAGCCAGAACAGGGATATGGCTCAGATGGAGGGGGGTCGCTCTGAGGATGGATTGGTGGGACTCCTGGTATCGACACCGTTTGCGTGTGGAGAAGCGATTCTTGGAGGATGAAGCTCAATTTCTTCTCTTAGATTGAGGTTGTGACGACTTTGATGTCTCGTCCCGAGAGTGAGGTTTAGGTAAAACATGCCGTTCGTCTATGTGAGGCTCGGTCCGGCACTGTGCCGTTCATGGAAGGAACGGAAGTATTTGTGCCTGCTTTACCTTGCTGCCGTTGCAGTATCAAAGGTGGTAAGGAAGGCACTCCTGGACAGGCACCGTTAAACAACAGTACCTACATCAACATCTTTTACCCCTGTGTTTAACAATGCATAAATGCTTCAAAAGCTCTGCTAAATCATACTAAGATTATGCATGCAAGCATCGGGTCCTCTCTTAGTCAAGATATTGCCATTTCCTACCTTACTTGGTAGACAATCCTTGTTGTCACCAGGTACGCCATGCCTACCTCCATGGTGGCATAATGAATCCCGAATAATGCGGTACTACCACGATTTGATAGACAACCTCCATGGTTCTAGACCCTGAGCGGGCAATCGCCACGAAATCATCTCAAATAAGTCATTGTCTCGGATGCCATCCGAACCTCTCGCCCATGGCCATGGGGCCTGCAAGTTCTTTCGAGCTCACTGTGCCACTCCTCGGAGGTATGCAGTGCTCACCTTTCCTCTGTTTCTCGCGAAGGAGAACATCATTTGGAATACTCCGACTCATCCGAACATTTCTAATGACGCATATATCTCTTGAAACGTGGCTTTGAAATGTGTATTTGTCTCTAGCTGGGCTTACATTAGATTGCCCAGACGCCCCGTCGCGCGAGCTCACCATCATGACAAGCCTTCATGCGCAAGCCATTCTAACGGCCCGAATAGGAGTGCTACTTTGCTGGAGCCTTGCAGCCCAGTCCAATCCAATTTTCAGCCCGTGACCAACCTGGGGTCGGTTTTAGCCTGCTCCGGTCTGGGGTGCCGTCTCAAACGACCTGACAGCCTGCGGGGAAGCTCAAGGTGTGGCACGTTTTGTCCGCTTAAGGTAAACGGCTGGTAAGGTTGTTTGATGGATCTTCCGGTTAAATACTCTCGCGTTAACTTACCAGGTGGAGACTACGCTGCGTTACCGACAGAGAGGCTGACGCCTGCCCCCCAGATGTTCGGATGAATTGGTCGAATCCAAGATTATGGGTAGACGATACCCTCAAGCAAGCAATAAATACATCGCCATGTTTAAACAATCGAGAGTGAGGCTATCACACCGCAAGTGTATTATCACTACCTAGACATCACGTCGTGAGCTTCCCAATCTCCTTATAACAAATCGAATATCACCAAGTAACCTTGCCCCTACTTCTCAACATATATTCAGGGTCCTATTCACCCCGGCCATTATTACTTCAAGCTTTGTTGCCAGGCTACGAACTGATTTTCGCGCTGTACAGCAGCTTTGGAACCCCCTTTCGGGTATTCGGAAGATTTGATGCCCTGATGTTATGCCACTCCTGTCAAGGGTTGAAGCTGTGTGAGAGATCCGCAGTCTAGGGCTGATGAGCTATCATGGTATTCATATACCCTCCCGAGGCCGCCTGCAAGATGGAAACACCACCTATGCATCAGGACTGTATGCTTCACATCGCTCCCCTGCGTCATAGCACGATCGACTGCACCTTAGGGTGACTGATCACCAGTGAAAAAGGCTATGCGCCTAGACAAGTTGTCCCTGACACTGCAACCCACTGTTCCCTCGGATTTGAGAGCCGTCAACCCGAAACCCTTAAAACGTTTGATATGAAGGTTTGTCAAAACAAGGCATAAATGACTGAAACTGACCGAATACAGACAGGACCCCATCACTCAAGATTTTATTCTCAAGCGAATGACGCTATTGTCGGGCCGGCATGTAACCAGCCTTTCCTTAATCTCGATATCATCAGTTAAACGGACGGGAGATAACCGAGATGCTAACAGGACACCACCCAAGGGCTGATTAAGACGTTCAGTTATGCAGCAGCAACAGCTAAGCCACTTAATCATTCATTGAAGATCACGGCTGTCACTTCCCCTTCTAATTCTGCATAGGCAACAAAATCGCCGAGAATTCCTGTTTTGGCATCCCGCTCAATGACGGCAATGCGACCATCGCTCTGAAGGGCCACTGCAACTAGAGTTCCGGCTTTGTTGATGGCAAAGTGTCGAGGGAATCTGCCCCCGGATGGGATGTCTTGCTGTAAGGTCAAGTGTCCAGTCTCATCGTCAACTTTGAAGCTGATGAGGGGATCCGAGACAATGCTGCTGCTGTTTCCGGCATCGAAGCTTGGTGTTTCGAGATTGCTCTCGTTTCGAGACGAGATAATGAGGAATCCTCTGTCCGGCTGTTCGCTGACGTTAGGAGTGTGAATCACAAAAACTCGGGATTCACTCACAGAGACGGCGATTTCAGCGGCGGCTGCACCTTGGGGCACATCTTTTCCTTCTCCGTGTATGCCACTACTCCAGACTTCCTTGAAGGAGATGAACCCACCGCCATATGTGACTTCGTATCCGAGGATGGTGTTACTCAACTCCGTGACAAGATACATGAACGTCTTGGTGTCTTTTACCACAAAAGCCAGGTGCCGAGGCCCACTACCAGGAGCGACAACTAAAGGTTCGAGCTTGGTCAATGCCAGTCCTTCGATACCAATGCCGTATATGTGGATCAAATCACCCCCTAGATCAGGGACGAGAATAAACTGCTTGTTCGGGTCAAGGACTGCAGCATGGGGATGAGCTGCCTCTTGTCTTGATGGATCAGATCCCGGCTCAGGAAGACTGAATTCTTGAACTTGGACTGATGTGATGTTGGCTGGATCTTCAATGCCCCATGTTGAAAAGGCCGAACCACCGCTGCAAAAGTGTTAGCCATCTCATGCTGTATAGTAAATTAGAATGGACGTATACATACTAATGCGCCACTGCCAATCCGTAATCATTCTCACCATACACCACAGCACTTACAGGACCAAGGACCGTAGACGTCTTGGCCAAAGGCGTTAAAGTTCCATTCTCGTTTGTCGTAAAAGAAGCCAAAGACCCATTCGTGCCATCCTTAATCCCCTCATCAAGGCAATAAAGCACAGAATTCATATAATCAAGAGTAAGCCATGACGGGCTGCCACCACAGCCATCCGTTGCCGCCAAAGTTTCAAGCACCACTGGCGTGTCTCGATATTCACCAAGTGAGAGATTCAACGTCGTGACAATTCCACTGTAAGACGCAACATACAACAACGAGCTCTCTTCGCGTCTATACGTGAAAGGATCGGTAACATCATGATTATGACTCCAATGCGCGCCACGGCGATAAAAGCTCTGATATGCGCAATGAAGCAATAGGATAAATATGGGTGCAGCGAGGAGTAATGTTGAGACGAGCATGGTAGTACTATTATCCCGAAAGGGATTCTTTGAAAATATCTGACGATTGAAGAGCCCCATGGTTGCTGAATGTATAGACGAAGTTCGAGTAAGGTATTGAATCGTGATAATTTTAGGTCAGGGAGCTTCAAGCTCACGGAGCGTTCAGCGCATTTCCTGCAAGTCAAGGGAGAGTCGCCCCGCAAGCCACCAAATTAGGGGACCTGAGCTGGACAGATAAGATGTTGATGGAAGAGAAGGGAGACTTGATGAAGTGAGGGTATGGAAGTAGCGACAAGGTGATGAAGATGCGGAGGTTAGAATGAATCGGTTGAGGTCAGCAATTGACGACAGTAGTAGCCGTGCGCTAGCGGGTACATGGTGACACTGTGAAGACTTCGTATTCAGCTGAGGTATCACCAGGTTTGAATTTTAAGTTCAACGTTCATGCAGAAGCCGTTTGTTTCAAAAAGTTTCATCTAAACGAGTGTGTCTTGATGATGAATGCTTATCTTCTTATGGATCATATCATAAAAATTACATTCCGCAAAGTAACAAGTAGCATTCCACATCATTACTATATTCAGCTTTTATTTCATCCAATATGAACTGCCACGCATTTTTGAAGAGACTGCCACTCTTTTACCTGCACCAAAATGATATGATCATGCTAAAGACTGATAGCCACCGTCACTCCTTTAGTACTCTGTCTTATTTTGGTATCTTAAATGCACCCCTAGATTTTTATCATCACCTTCTTTTGACATCTCCACTCAAACTCCAAAACTAGATCATCTTCAGATATTCGTGTATATCAAAATTAAGCTTTCTCAGAAGGGAAATCCTGAAGCGCAGGCGTAGTAGTTCCCCTTGATAAAGACATGCTGTATGGTGCCTAATAACATATCGGTCAGCATTAAACTCTTTTGTACCCAATCTTAGACACTTACCAGAACTTCTTTGGCGTTGCATACTCTCCAAGCAAGTTTGCGAACGCTTCCATCTGCCGCAACAACAGGTGGTGCAAACTCGATACCAAACATCTCTCTAATCGCGTAAACAATCCTCTTGGCATATTTCGTATCGCGCTCGACGTGACCACCAAAAGGCTCCTCAGGCTGGTTAGGTGCAATATCGGGATCGCGGTCTAGGCAGTTCTGAATAACCGGAAGAAGGGCAGATTCAACAGCTTGCTCGTACAAGCCCTTAGCACCGAGATCCACGTCCTCCTCATCAAACTTGCTGATTCGAATCTCGAAAGGTTCGGAAATAGCCATTGCATGATGGTGTCCATTGTGGTGATATCGGAACTCGAACACACCTTGCGTCCACCACAATTTATCACCTTCGAACACAACCTCACCTTCCACCATATCGGTTTCGGATTCCGTTACCTCAGTTGCAGGCACTGGGTGCTCTCCAACCGCAATACTAACGTCGGCAGTCAAAGCATCGTAAGAACCAGCGTTAGTAGGCGCCCAGCGACCCAGAGAAGACACCTCGGTCTTTTCTCTTGACCGATTATCCGTGACCATGTAGAGACCAATCCAGTCCTTTTTGCTATGGTTGGCAGGGGCCCTCCACTTGATCCGGAGAGGAGCACCATACTCAAAAGCCATGGTCTTGACCGGCTTAGGGAATCTACCAGTCAAGCTTTCCTTTCCAGTGTACTTCTCAACGATAGGTGCATTGTTGGAGTGTGTACCCTCCACGGAGAGAGAGTAAGACTTAGGATCACGTCCTTCCAGATCAGGGGCAATTCTTGTAATAGTAAGCCGGGCGGGAGCCATGTTGAAAAGCGCTGAAGTGTCTCTAACAATGGTTTTGACGCCTGCTGCAAACTTTGGCCGAGCACCATCAATAAAGTCCTCAACGAATTGGCTAGTGTCGTCCAACACCTTATCAACGCTTTCCTGCCATCCTTTGACAGGTGGGGGCAATGATCGCTTGATGAACTTGGTGAGACCCGCTTCTTGACGAAGGCTACGGCCATATATCTTCTGCATGTGGGGTCGCTCAATGTACGAGATGTAGAAGACGGTCAAGATCTGTGTAACCAGGGCCATGAGAAAGATGGAGCGGCTCCATGTAATAAGCGCGGCACCCCACACGGCAGCCGTTCCAAAGAATCGATCAGGGTTGTTCAGGAACCGGTAAATAGACTTATACGTCAGTTTAGCCTGGTGGTCAAAGAAGAAGTCGCCGCAGAACCATCCAAACTCGCCAAGAGAGTCATAGACACTGAATGCGGTCCACAGCTGAAGAGCCACGAGACTAGCGCCTAGAACGTGCTTGAGCAGGACCAAGCCGTAGGCCCAATCCTCGGGAGGCGAGTACATCTTCCAGCAAGCGGCAACAAAAGCGGTATTACACATGATCATGCTGATGTGGTGGAGGCCCTTCCATTGACGCCAGGCCTCACCAGAGCTCTCACCGAATTTGAGAAAGTGGCGCGTCCACATCTTATTCTTGGACTGCTGGTCGAGGATGAGGCCCAAACCAAGGTGATACCAAACACGCCACACCAAAGCATGAACGACAAAAGCCGCTTGCCAAAGGGCAGTAGAAGGTGTCACCAAAGTGAGGACGGCTACATAGAACGGCATAATAATGACGGCAAAGTCGGGAACCCGGAACAAATCAAGGTTGCTTAAACCGACAAGATTGTGAACCGGGGCAGGCGAATCCTTGTGGGAGGGGGCGAGCGTCTGTTGATCGAATGCACCTTCCATCGATTTAATATCAGCGGGAATGGCATCACTTTGGCCTTCAGAGACGGTTCGCTTGCGAGGGGGAGGAGGATTGTAGGTTTTCTCAATGTGCGGGTTCTCAACAATCACAAGGAAAGCAAATTGGGCCAAGTGAGCCAGAATCGAGATGAAGAGAACCTCATAGCTGGCAGCCATCATGGAGATACCATAGTAACCAGCATAACCGATGGAGTACATGGGGTGAGGAGCCATCTCAAAGACACCGTCGAAAGTCAAGTCTTGGTCGATGAGATAGAAAAAGTCACCCCAGTACCAGGCGAAATCTTTAACAACACGGTGGGCATCCAATTTCACCCAAAGGTTGAAGCCGATAAGGGAGATACCGACGGCCCAGCGGGAGAAGCCAATCAATGGGTTCTCGCCTTCAGGGGTGTGGCCACAGACAATGGCAAAGAGGCAATAGGATACGAAGTCACACATGAGGATCAAATCAACCACCCTTCGGAAGACCAGCCAAGTATTGTACTCAATGGGGGCTTTCTCGAACTCATAATCCTCAGGGATCTTTGTCTCGAGCTCGTTTTTTAGAAGGTTGTAAAGCCATGGTCGCGGGTTCTTGCCAGTTGACGGATGCTCAAATAGCTTCCAGCGTCGAGCCCAAGTAACAAGACGGCGGTGGTTTGACTGGATCTGAAGGAGTACACCGATGCCAATGTTGTAACAAGCTCGCCAAAATAGAAAGACGGCAGCAAAGACGATGCGTTTAGAGCCGGATGGCAAAAAATACGCAGCCAAGATGTGAAGACCCAGAATTGTCAAGACAATAGCATCTGATAAGTTCTTGGGTTGTCGAGGATCCAAAAGCTGAGAGACCATATCATGCGTTGTGGGCACAATAAAGACTACAGCATGTGACAGTCAGCCAAAGACGCACCGACGCGACACACCACAACATGGGGATTTGCATACCTGTACCGTCCGGGGTTCGACCATACGTTTTGCTCAACTTGTCAGATAAAACAGGTACATCTGATGAGTTGCGACTATGCCCTTGCTCTTCTTGAGGCTTATCCTGCTGTGCAGGCGGATCAACCCCAGATTGCCTGTGCCGAAGCCCAGGGCCACTGGCTGGCAGATCGGCGGCAGTACTCATGACTGACAGCGATGCAGCAGCAGAATGATGGTGTCGTTACAGCGACAAGTGGTTTCCAAGGATTGTGGCGATGAAACGAAAGGTTGAATGTCAAGTTAAAAAAGAAAATGAGGGTTTAGTAAGAACGAAAGATGATGGGAGATCGGAATGGAAGTAGTAATAGTCGGCTGTTGGGAGGGTCGCGCGGCGGGAGTTCAAAACGACGTCAGGGCTCCGCTGCTTAGACAGTACGGACGGGGTCACCTGCTTGAGTTCTCTCGTCTTCTGCTGGGCTGTTCATCCCCTGGGCCTGGCTTGAGCTAGGTCTGAGTCTGGGTCTGGGTCCTGAGCTGCGGCTCCATAAGTTGAAGAGAGGAGGGATTTAACATGCAGAAAGCCACCGATTGGTGCGACCTTTAAATGTGATGTACGGATACTGTACATATGTTGCTGTAAGACGCTGATCTTGATGTTCCACTCTATTCAAGCAGAGCACGGCATATCAGGAACAACAAAGAAATAATGAAGAAAAGAAAGATGGATAAATACAGTTCTGGGCGCCGGTTAAGGTATGCGTCGTGAAATAACAGCTGCACCTAAAGTACCTAGTAGACACTGCAGGAAGCACCTTCCCTCTGTACATAAATCGTTAACAGGGCCACTCAGCGACTGGCATCTACAGTGAGGCTTGAGAACGGGACGTTTATTTGCGCAGCGACAAAGGCGCTAAACCCGCTGTGATTACCGGGCCAAAAGACGTGGGGCTACGGTAGCATGGCCGAAGGTGACGGTGCGGCGGGGGCTTTGAGCTTCCATCAACTTCCCCCACCTCACGGAGTCGCGTGCTCTCTTTCTTTGGTTTCAACCAGCGACAGTAACAAAGAATTGAATGATGACTGTAGATCAACCGTATCCACGTCGCATTCAAGAATTACGAGCGATCCACTGACAACTAACACTCTCCTCGTGGAGTTACTCCTCCCCCGCCGATTCTACCCGTTATTCGCCCTGCCGCTGCAGAGACGGACTGCAGCCGGCGCCCGGAGCCGTGATGGAGGACGCCTCCCGATAGGCACCACGGAAGAAACCCCACCCCGATGGTGGGGGCTTCGGAAGCGAGCTGTTTGAACTGGACTTTAGACGTTGCTGTAAATGCAAGGTGGCTTTACTCCATAAGGTCTCTTATTTCTAACCTACTGAGGGCAATTTACACGGATGGTCAACGCACAATTTGGACCCCGGTCTGTTAGTCGAGAGCGTGGGGTACAATCACATGCAAATCTGACACTCAAGTAACAGTTCAGTCCAAGAAAGATCCCAGACGATTTGTCCCAACAAAAAAGAAAATTAGGGTATTTTCAAGGGCCTTAGATCAATTACAAGGGGTTGTAGCGGCGTCTCGTTTGGAGGCCTGCAATTACGACATGATGGAGAGGCAGGAATTCGACAGCTTGTGGTGGAATAACTTGAGTGCAAGACGCAAGCCCAGGACCACCACACATTCAGGAGGGTATTTTGCAAGAGATCGTTATGGTGTATAATATATAAATGAAGAGGATGTTGATAGACATCAAGGGCAGATATCAGATTTGAACTCGCAACTTCGAAAAGCGAAAGCAAAAAAAAAAGAAAAAAATCTAGGTTTGTTAAACCTTTTTACGCTTCCCGTTTGACCATTACGAAGTGCAGGGGTCGTCTCAAGTATCAAGTGTGCCCGAAGGCAATCGCTGATTCTTAGTATTAGTATATAACCTTATGCTAACGGCTTCTCATGATGTCGTTGCAGAGTAGGAGATGGTGATGGTGTCATGAACCAGCACCCCTGCTCTAGATGCAAGCGAGAGCCTCATAAACGAAAGACTCAAGAAATTAGTTGGCTCATATTCCTTGAAGTCAAAACTGTCACGTTTGCAAAGCTCTTCTAGCTTAGCACGAGACCTCCGCCTTTAATTGGAAAGAGCTTATATGCAAGCATCGAACAGCATCGAACACCCGCTCTAGTCGCGCAGCTTTCAAGGGTCTCGAACTACACCATCCTTGCTTTGGAAGCTAGTCAAATCTGTTGAGAGAACAAAAGGCCAATCGTCACTTTTACCGTGGCCTTTTGTAATTCCTATATAGGAAACCCGAATGAGCCCCGTTGGTCCGCTGGCCGGAGAGATATATCCCGCAATGTCTTATTATCCTTGCGACTGAGCTAACCTCGTCTTCTTGAAACAACGGGTTCGCTACCGGTTAATGAAGAAGAAAAGCCCTGATCTTTAGATTTCTATTTCGTTCTATGCATAGATACTATGTCTTCCATTGCACTGCTAGCTTAGGATTGGTGGATATGAGTCGATGTGAAAGTGGTAAACATCGATGACTGCAAGGCCATTTCAAGACACTCGTGCTCACAGACGTTAAGACTGCGTTCATCTTCTATATGATTCTTTGTTTTGGAAGTTTTTGTGAAATATGGTCAAGCCTTTTCCAAATCGATCTTTAGGATTCGACTTCATTATGCATGACTTTCGAGTCCACATATTAAACCTGGTACCGTCTGAGCCTTGACTATATTCTTTGTTTGTTCTTCTCATAGAGTAATAATATCCTCTTACCATCAGCCGGTTTCTTTTTATATATATCACCGTTGAGAGAATAAAAAGAGTCTTAGAAGGACGAAAGCCTGTCGAGGCTGGTGGATATCACATTTCACAAACAACCCGTCATTAAACGACCCAACGTGTTGGCCATGTTCAACGCTTATGGATGAACCTTTCTGAATTATAAACTAATGCTAAATCCTCGGATTTCAATACTTATAAGTAGACTTTGAGCAATAGTAACCGCTAGGGACATTCAGAAAAA
Source organism: Fusarium sp. FL617 (assembly GCA_030142105.1). Classification (NCBI taxonomy): domain Eukaryota; kingdom Fungi; phylum Ascomycota; class Sordariomycetes; order Hypocreales; family Nectriaceae; genus Fusarium; species Fusarium sp. FL617. The sequence goes on along the minus strand of JAREIL010000012.1, from coordinate 877,111 downwards.
CAGTAGATAATGACTATATCCCTGGATTTACTACAAGCAAGCAATTTGCAAGTGTCCTTAGTATTGTCTTCTCTACGCAGGTACCTGAACACTTTAACATGAACTTAATGTTAAAAAATACTGTCTTTATCTATCTTAATATCATTTGTTATCCACATCAAGTACTGATTTCGACTATATGAGCCCACGATTGAGGTCATGTTAGATTGCCGGTACTCTAAGATCTCATTATTGCCCCTTTATCGCTGGCAAGTTTTACCGCAGTTCCAGAAGAGCTTATATAGTTTTCTTTGGTATAAGATGTCTGCTGGTGTAATTGAAGATAGGCCAGCCACTTGTGTGCTATAGCTAGGTGGTAGCTCACCAGGCATCTTCGTCTGTGAAGACACGGCAAACAGACAAAGACCCCTAGACGGATATCTGTTTTTCAGTATGATGTGTTACTCATTCTCCAGGAACAAACATCAAGTGGCATAGCTTCACTCGAACATTCAAAGGCCACGGACAGTAGACAGCCCACCTGCCAACATCATGACATACGTTGTAGTTATTACTATCACATTCATGAAGCAGCATCTTGTTTAACAAATTTTCATTTGCGCTGGTCTCCATACATTCTTGCCTCATCCCTCATAGATCACAAAAAGACGCAGGCAAATCACTTTTTGTCCCACTCCAGACCATATCCTGAAGGTCATTGAATCATGAGGTTGAAAAATCCCCAACCGATGCATGCATTACCGATGCCCCTAACTAACCCGTGACAACAACGAAACAGCCTTACTGAGCCTTCTTGGCAAATTCCACCCTGAGAATGAGATGCTTGAAACCAAATCCGTCCATCTTACTGCACGCCTTGACAGCGTCGCCGCGGTCCGCAAAGCTGATGAAGGCGAAACCCTTGGCCATGCCGGTTTCCCGGTCCTTAGCAAGGAATACTCGGGTAACACGACCGAACCGCTCGAACATGTCGCGCAGCTCTCCCTCTTCGGCCATCTCGGAAACCTATAGTATCTAATCAGTATCATGAAGCGTAGGAGCGATACCACGGCACTCACGTTGGTGACACGCAGCGTAGCAAAGTCGTCCCTCTCGCCGAACTTGGATCCCATTCTCTCGCCAGCTCCCCGGTCTCCACGCAGAGCAGGAGGAACATATGAACCCTTCTTGGCGCCAACACCACCAGCGGCAACAGCAGCCGAAGGCTCGTCTCCCATACCAGCAGCAACATCGGCAGCGCCGCTCTCGCCAATGGGCGCCATGGTGTCCTTGTAAGGACATCGGGCAGTGAAATGCTGGCCGTTGCAAATACGACACTTGACCTGCTTGTCCTTGAGCTTGTCCTTCATGGACTGGGCGTTGGGGTCGGCGGTCTCCTCCTTGGCATCCTTTCGCCAGTTGACGCTTGGTCGGAAGATGATGTTCTCACCGACGGAGGTGGTATCGGGAGCAGGGCCGGGGGGATCCTTTGCGCTGAGGCCAAACTTGGGCCAAGTTTTTCGGTCGGCGACGCGGGGGTTTACGGTCTCAGTGTGGGTGGTGAATCGGATTCGGCGAGTGGTCTTGACCTTTCGGCCGTCGTCATCGTACCGGAATGTGATAATCGTCTTGGTGCCGTCCTTGTTGGAGATAGTCTGGGGCTCAGGGAGATCGGTGGACGTCTCCTCGATATCGTCGTCGTCGGCCCAGTCGTGCCTTTTTGAATGGTGGGGTTAGTCAAAGGATATCTATCGATACAATACCCCAGTCCGGGCCTGCAACTCACTTGGGCTGGTTCGCAACGGCGGCAGCCATGATGAATCGAGCGTATCCGTACGACTTGTTCAGAGATTTCAGATGTAGGTCTCGCGGTACCGTCGGGATGCGTCGTTGTGGCTCGGTCGAGGCGTCACTTCGTGATCGTGGGGTTTTAGTGATGGATGAATTTATTCACTTTTTCGTGGTGCGGCGGTTGAGCGGTGGTGGGGCAGGAGTCAAGCCACAAGCTGCCTGCGAGGCGACGATTATGCAGATCACATGATGTACACTAGCCACAGGGCCAACTTTATCCGATCCGGTGTCCAAGGCAACGTTTCTTCGAAGGCCTAGATCCAAAGGCGTCTCTTCGGTGACTAAAAACTCATTGAAGGCTTAATGGCTTTCATACGTGGAATCGTGTCATGAATACGGCTGATGATTGCCACTTGGTCAAACGGAAACTCGGCATCACCAGCTGGGTCTCGGGACAAGAGGAGGTTTTGGGATGTGTGGCGCAGACGCCGAATGCAACAGAACTGCTTGGTATTGTTTCAGAGCTGCATTTGCCTCGAGCACTTAGCTTAGGAAATTGATTCGATAAAAGTATGTAAATTGATAGGGGCATCAAATGACAACTGGAGGGTACCGATAATAAAGACCTTTGACTCGGTAAATATCCTTGTAGGTATTCGCTTGTTGGGGAATGAACATGTCAATGCCAAGTGACAGGGCGCTTGGGCTTTGAGCCAAGCGTGGCGCAGCCTCACAGCGCCCAATCCCGTCCGCGTAATCCCGCAACGCGGTTTCTGTGGCGTGCGACAGGCCATGTGAGAGGTAGAGGGAGACTTTGGCACCAACACTTTACTAATGTTCGAGCCAGCTCCTCACCATCGTCGTTCCTTTTGTATTCCTTCACATCCCACATTCTCTCTTCCGTTTTCTCCATCTCTTCATTCTCTCCCTATTTCAGCGACCAATAATCTACCGCCCGCTCTCGACGCCGATTTATCTTTATCCTTTGCGCGCTCCCTGATATCCACCTCCTATTCAGAGTCGCATAGCCCATCACCACATCCACGATGGCTTACAAACAAGACGAACCTCCCGCCTACGGCCCTCCCCCAGGTGCCCCTCAGCCTACATACGGCGGCTACCAGCAAGATCCATACCAGCAGCAGGGCCAGCAGCAAGGCTATTACCAACAAGGTCCTCCTCAGATGGGTTACTACAACCAGCAACAAGGTCCCTTTCCCGCTGGTCAGGGTCCCTATCCTCCTCAGCAAGGCCCCTACGGCCAGCCCCCTCCTCAAGGCTACTACCCTCAAAATGATGGAAGAGGAGGTGGTGGTGGTGGCGGCGGTATCATGACCGGCCTACTCGCTGGTCTGGCATGCTGCTGTTGTCTGGACTGTCTCTTCTAAACGTCGATCAAACTACGACTTGACCCAACCTACCACTCGATACCACCGTTGTTCAGATCTATAGCGAAACTGCAAACTTCCAAATACTGAAGAGACCGACTCGTTTCCGACAAGGAAGTGATTGGAGACAGGCGCAACGTGGCGCATCATCAGCAAATGGACAGGTTCTTTTGATATTTTATGGCGTTGGGGTTCGTTCGATTACAGAAAGGCCTATTCATGTAAAGTGTTTTCTGTTTGTTTTCTCGATAAAGTACGACACATAATCACATAATACTCACCCCCAAATGCAGAATTGTCCAGACTTGCGTGACTGTAAGGCTTAAACTAATGTGATACTAGGCTGCGGCAAAGAGTGTGTCAAACTCGGACTTGACCTTTGCAACACAGTCGTTTGAGTAAATCATCTTTTGTACATCAGGAGAAGTCCACTTATCGGGCACCGTGCCACTGTTCTTGTGCTCCTTGAACATCCTGTCCCTTTCTTCTTTTGCTTTTCCTTCGCCCAGATGCAATGTTCGGCCTGACAAATACGCCATCTCGACAAGACTTGATGTCCACTCTTTCCGAGACAGTTCGTACACCTTGAGGCACTTGGCTATTGTTTCGGGCCGAGCATCAGGGGCGAGGGATAGAACCTCGGCGATTGTTGATCCGTCCTCGATGGCCATTGCCGCTCCTTGACTGAGATGTGGTAGTGTTAGGTGACAGGCATCTCCTACCAGAGCTACGGATCCTTGCGTCCAAGTAGGCAGCGGCTTGTACATGCGCAATCGCCATTCGCAAACTTCTCCTTCAGGAACCAGATTGAGCATCTTTTGCACGAGCGGGCAGAAGGTTTCAAAGACGTCAAGCATAACCTTTTTGGATCCCTTGGTTGTGTATGTTATGGATGGTGCGGTAGCAAAGTTCTCATCTGGTTGAACAGTTGATAAGTTGTAGACTTGTTTGTTGGCGATAGAATAGGCGATAATATGTCGTTTTTCTCCTACCCACCGAACTACCTCGTCGCTGTCAATGAGAGCTAGTAGCTCTGGGTCATGAGCCATATCTTCTCGCTTGAGCATGATGCGGTAGGCAGCTTGTCCAGTCTCAGCCTCTTCCGGCTCAGCGTTCACTAGTTTCAGTAGCTGGGAGCGAGTTACGCTCTTGATACCATCAGCGCCGAGGAGGATGTCAGCTTGAATAGCGTACGGCTCTGCATTTCTAGGCTGAACTTTGAAGGATACTCGAGGAGAGAAGCTTTCAATCTCGACCAAGCTCGTAGCAAAGTGAAACTTGATGCCGCCTTCCTTCTTGCATGCCTCATACATGTGGCCAGCTAGGGATGATCTATGGCCACAGAGGTGAGAGTAACCGTATTTACCCTTGATATCAGGCATGTCAACATGTGCGAGCTCGACATTAGTTGCTCCCTCTATACCAAATTAGCCAGCGTTAGAGAAGCGTGTAAGAGATAGACCCACGTCGAATACTGCTCCCGGCTACACAAGTGGATTCCCTCTCAATATCCTCCCAACATCCCAATCTATCGAGAATTCTCCCCATGTTAGGTGCCATTTGAATTCCAGCTCCTACAAACCCAAGAGTGCTGGCTGCTTCGTATACGTCGATGTGTCTGAAGCCTCGTTTGGCTAGAGCTAGGGCGGCTCCCAATCCGCCCATGCCGGCGCCCATGATGGCGATATGCAAGTCTTTAACGTCAGCCATGGCGATAGCCTCTTGAACGAATAGAAAAGTTAAGGCTTGGCAAGAGGACCTTGGAATTATGAAAACGACAGAGCAATAGTTATTTCACGATTGACTCCGAGGTCGGTTGTTGCTTTTATCCGACATCATCGATGGTGTAACTATCCCGAAGTAAATGCCGGGGTGCGGGGACCGGATGTAGGTATATGGAGCTCTTTTCTAGAGGCCCTCATAAGATCAATTCTACAATGATGCGTAAACCATGTAATAATATCATATTCTCGGTTTTTATTCCACTGTCTTTCCTATCATGGCTATTCTACGTCGGAGGAGGCATATCCGCGTAATGTCCTAGGTATGTAGTAAATATCCAAATGCATCTGGGCATTCTCCGTATGGGCGTCTCCATTTTCACTAATACACTTTCACACCTGCTTCAGCCATAAGCACTATCTTGAGCCCTCTTTTCATCGTCTACCTAAAATAAAGAAATTCGAAGCCTTCTGTAACGATGCATCAAATCTCGTGTCTTTGTGGGAGCGTTTCCACGAAAGTGGACTCGCAAACTTCAACAAGCGACAGCACCATTGACGTATCTCTCTGTCACTGCAACGACTGTCGTCATACGACTGGTTTGCTTTGCACGTCTTATTTTCCCATCGAGAAGCCCGATCTTTCTGAGAACTTGAACGTCTTCAAGGGGTCAGATGGTTCATATAGGCATTTCTGCTCCACATGCGGATGCCATATTTATCGTTCTGTCAAGGGCGATGATGGTGATTTAACTTGGGGAGTGGCTACAGGTGTTGTTACAAGTAGCGATAGTAAAAGCGAGAAAGTGAGATTTACAACACATACTTACATCGAAGATACTATCGATGGTGGTGCTTCAATCTGGCTTCCCCTCGACGGACAACAGAGCTCCTCGCTTTCAGACCATCGTACGCAGAAATCGACGTCTTTAAATGCTTGTTGCGCCTGTGGAGGCGTTGAGCTTCTCATCACACGTCCGAATGAGGCCAGTCGTTCACCGCAACGTGGTCACACCGATCTGATGTACCCTTACTGTTCCACTGATGAATCCATCACAAAGAATCCGTCAGACGAAAAGTGGTGGATCCAAGGAGACAAGTATCTCGCCGGAACATGTGCCTGCGAGTCTTGCCGTCTGGCTTCTGGTTTCGAGATACAGACCTGGGCCTTTATGCCTCTCACCAATATTTCTATCCTTACTCACGAGAGCCCTGGGACTGGAGTCCCCTTGGACTTTGACAACCTCCCTGCCGGTACCTTGAAAGGTTATCAGTCTTCACGTGTGGCAGTTCGTCATTTCTGTGGTGTGTGTGGTGCGACTGTGTTCTGGCGTGAGATATCGGATCCAAGTGTAGTTGATGTGAGTGTAGGCTTGTTGAGAGCTGACGAGGGAGCCAGAGCAGAGAGTTGGTTACGTTGGTGGACAGAGCGTATTAGTTTCTCGGAAGAAGTTCAAACTCATCGCTCTGGTTCATTCGCTACTGCTGCTCAGAGTTTGATAGACAATCTGTCGTCAGGATTGAAGACAAGTTCCTTGGCAAGGGAAGATGAACGGCATTGACCACAGCGATCATTTTGGTAAGGAACTTGTTAAGCAACTTCGAACACGAAAGGATTCATCTCTGGTTTATCATAAGTTTATACGTTCTTCTAAGCAGCTACATCCTCAACTCTTTTGGGGTCAGGAGATACACCAGATGATATTTTACAGTTCTCCATAGTGAAATTGACCTACAAGACTGTAATACCTCTGAGAATGTTATCAAGTAAGAACTCAGATCTGTCATAATAAAATTCTTTCTTGTACTGGCATCTATAAAGGTTGTATCGTGCATCATAAAATTACTCTAAATCACTTTTAAGCCATATCCATAGCCTTCACCTTATCCTTAGCCCTCTCATTCTCCAAAGCCTGCTCCATAACCTGGTTGGGATCCTTATCACCAACATCGAGAACCTCGAAATGGCCAGTCTCTGTTGCCTCTCCAGTGCGGTAACCGCTGTGGCTACCAAACACGTACCAGGCGTATCCGGTGATGATTGCGGCCACGATGAGGAAAGCAAAGACTGTCCAGTTACCCATAGAGTACATGGGAGACGTGCTAGAGGGGAACAGGAAAGGCGCAGTGATACCACCCGTGTTTGAAATGGCGATCATACCTCCTGTAGCCAGCGCGGTTGCGGTTGAGCCTCGGACGGTGGCAGTTCGATGCTACAAGCAATGTTAGTTCCTTGTATGATGAGATATGAGTGACGGAAAGGTAGCTTACAGCGACGAAGGGGAGGACTGCTGCATTGGTGCAAGCAATAATGCAGACGGCGAAGTAACGAACACCCCAGTGAGTGATGACAGCAAGCAAGAGATAACCAATAGCTACAAAGGTAAGACCAGCAATGACATGCTTAGAGCGCTCCTTTGTCTTGTCACTGTGAAGACAGTTGCCGACGATGATAAAGACAGCAAAAACATTGGGTGGCACAGTCAGAAGCTGAGCCTTGTAGCCTTCAAAGCCGAGAGAGGCCACAATCGAGGGAGCAAAGTAGCCAAAGGCGTTGAGCGAGTTTGCCATGAAGAAATAGGCGATCGCGAAGAGCCAAAAGAAGGGATCCAGAACGGTTTCCTTGGCGACTTTGCCGTCCCAGTGCTTGTCGTTCATTGAGGGGGCATAAGGACCGAGACGCTTGACAGCGAAGGCGCGCTCTTCGGGGGATAGCCATGAGACAGTTTGAGGGTCTGTGAGACGTGTCAGTAGGCTGAAGGTGTGAGTTGAAAGAGAAAAGACTTACAGTCAGGCAGCCAGAACCACACCATGACTCCTACAATGACAGCAGGGATACCCTCAAGTACAAAGAGCCTGTTCAAGAAGTTAGATTCGCATACACAATCGCCGAGCTGTCGGGGACTTACCACTGCCAGCCTGCAAGGCCTGCCTTGCCGTTAAGGAACGAGATACCCGTGGCGATCAAACCACCAAAAGCACCCGCGACGGCAACACTCGAAGCAAAGATGGCCATTCGTGTCGCTCGTTCTTCAGGCTTATACCAAAAGCACAGATACATCATGATACTAATTTTTCGTCAGCACCAATACAACCCTCTCATTCAGTGAGTTAACTTACCCCGGAAAGAAACCAGCCTCTGCCAAGCCCAGGAAGATCCTAACGATCAGCAATCCTGCATAGGTGGAGACTGCAGCAGTGCAGATTGTGACAATACCCCAAGAAACCATAATACGAGAGATCCACTTGCTAGGTGAAAAGTACTTGAGAAGGATGTTGCTAGGGAATTCCATCATGACATATGGAACGAAGAAAAGGGCCACGGCGATGTTGTACTTTTGGCCGGTGAGGTCGAGCTGCGAAACGATGTTGTGCTCAGGAGTGTCATTGTTGAGTGTACGGGCATTGCCAAGGTTGACTCGATCGAGGTAGTCTGTTCGTGTATTAGTGAGGGTTTACTATAGTTTGCTCAATGAACGTACTCAAGAGATAGGTTATGCAAACCCAGGGCATGATTCGAATGTCCTGCTTGCGAACGATCCTCTTCTCCATCTCCTTGTCGTTGAGGTCCACCGTCTCCAGGTTCGGCACGTCCAAAGACGGCTTTGGGGAGAGGAACTTATCCCAGCTGAACATGATGGGCAATATCTAGAAACACCAGGTCACAGGGGACAAGAAATAGCACCAAGGGGAAGTGAGGGATTTGGAACCGCTAGAAACCACTGTATAACGGCGTTGAGCAGTATGTATTTAAATACCAATATCAACACCATACTATCTTACTGCAGCCACCGCATAACAACCTCGTACCATCTTAGCTGTATCTCGACAGAACCATCTCTCTTATCTCTGATCTTGTCCCCATAAGGATCTTGCATCAAGATAGTGACCCTACAATATGAAGAATTTAAGTTTCGACCGGGGTTTGTCCCAGCGATAACGGCACTTGTGGCGGGCGCAACCATTACCCCAGATTTCACTAATAGACTATGCTAATAGAGAACGGCAATGCTACGGTAGTCTTTTTCTCCACTGTAGATAGGAAATAGGCTGCTTAACAGCTGTTGGTGGCCGGCGGCGAGGAGCCCGGCGGGTATCGTCGAGCCATTTTGGGCAAAATGTGCCGGGAATGCTGGTCGTTTTTGGTGTATAAAATTCGTATCCCCGGAGAATCTGAGGTTTTTACGTATGGGGTTTTGTTTTCTTGACTCACGCCAATGTTTCGTCTCTGGATTCGGGTAACCACCGAGTCATGGATCGTTTATAGGCCTCGGCCGAGTATCAAATGCCTCATTCAAGGATAGGATCAACTTTCAGATAAACGAATTTGAAGGACCATTACACCAGTCACCAATGGCTTTTAACAAACCAGGTTGAATCTGCGAGACCATGCCCACGGAATGTCTAAATGCATATAATGTCATTCTTTTCTATAATCCCATCCTTCGACCAGGGTAATCTAACCCATAGAAGTCTTTGCCTAGTAGGATTCTAGCTGCAGATATAGAATGTGGCTTGAATGCTAATCCTCATTATTCCTAACTCATTGCAGCATGCACGTAGTCAGAAGACTTTCTCATTAGTCCTCTTCAGCCAATCCCATCTTTTGAGATTCCGGTAATAACTAACTCATTTACGTCCTGGGCTTCATTTCTGATGCCGAGAATCTCACTGCATTTTGTCAATGCGCCGAGATAAGAAACAATTCTCTGCGCGCCGATCTCGGGGCAGATTGCCTGTCGGGGTTAATTCTGGTAGTTATGCTCGGCATTAGCCCGATATTCTACGTCTCTTTCCTCTGGTTGGACCTTTTACGAACATAAGAGATAAGAAGGCCATGATTCTATCGCTCAAACTAAGATTTTGTGAATAATTGTCGAGCCAGTCAGCTCATTCTGACTGTTTGTCGTGGGTAAATGATTGTCCGCAAGCTGACCTCCCCTATCTATTATGGATTGAACAAATACTAGGCTTGACTACAAGGTGCCACTGACACTAATAGAATTACAGTAGAATGCAATTCAAAATTATCTTCTGAGTCTAGAAATATCTTTCGTGTTATAATACTCTCTAGACAATTTACCTTTTCTTAGCATTGTTACCCTAGAGACGGCGGGCTTCCCCAACCACATTGCTATATCTCGAGACTGGCACTTTATGCTCAGATATCTATCATGGCTTTTCTACCATCTCGATTTTATTACTTTGGTGATTTTCTGAACAACAAAACAATGTAGGGTCTAATATTCGTACTATAGTAATACGAGAAAAGTTTGACAGGCGTATGTCAGCCTAGACATGGATTAAGCTTACATGGAGAACCCGGCCCTCTCGGCTCCTTCAGGATATTTCCACCGATTCACGATTACTTCATCCTCAAATTTTCAGAATAACATGCAATGGCACAGATTGACGAACTGCCGCTGGAAATTCTTATCCAGGTTATAGAATGCTGCGATACGAGCCGAGACATAGCAGCTCTGGCATCGACATCCAAACATCTCTACAACATCACCCTCCCTCTTCTATACAACCGACAGCTTGATAACAACGACCACCATGTCACTTTCTGGGCAGCCAAAAAAGGGATAATCGAAACTCTTCAACATGTCCGTCGTTATATGACCCTTCAGGTCTTTACCTGCAGCAAGAAAAGCTACGATACTTCTGGTAATTTCGATTCAGAAAAGCAACGCAGTAACGGCTGGTTCTGGACACCGCTTCACGAAGCTGCAAAAGGAGGACATTTCGAAACTGTGCAGTTTCTGTTGGATAAAGGCGCGGATATTAATGCGCCATCGTTATGCTTCCATGATATGGATCTTGGAATCACAGAGGCAAAGTATCATGTTGATTTTGGAGACCGGCTCAGCTTTGAGGTTCTTCCGCTGGTGACGTTTTCGCCACTTATCACGTCGATATACTACCGCCATGATCGTATCACAGAACTTCTTCTTTCGCGCGGTGCTTTTATTCAAATCAAGGACGTTCGAAAACTTCAGTCTTGCGGGACAACGGCGCTCCATGTTGCGGTGGTTAATGCGAATATCGAGGCTATCAAGATGCTCGTCAAGGGAGGACATGCGGGACCGAATGACTTAGATGCCGCTGGCTTTCCGCCTTTGGTTTGGGCGGCTCTCCGTGTTCGAGCTGATGAACGAGTTCGTTCATCGATCAAGGCTCTGGTTGAGTTGGGAGCGGATCTCAACTGTGGCATGCCTAGTGATCCGTGGCTAGGATCGAATCACACAATGGTAACCTTTCTTATAAAGCGAGGAAAGACAGATGCAGCCCAGGAGATTATAAACTTGGGTGCAAGAGCTCTGTCCAACTAGAACTCAACGACATAGCAGTTATCAATGATGTTGCCGAAACGGCACCCAATCATGCTGAATATGTACGCTAAACAAGGGATGTCATATAAAACTCCGCCACTTAATACCAAGCATTAGGCTTTCTAACAACTACCTAACTCATTGAATCGCGCTCTTTCGAACCAACCGTCGATCTAGACGATGAACTCCGCAACACCTTACCACCTTCAGGACCTGAGTCTGGTGTTTGCGTAGCACTGCTCTCCCTGGCCAAAGGCGACGGAAAATCTGGCGTAACAGAGCGAGAATCGTTACCGGGTCGCTTCGGCTTAGAGCTTGTGGAAAGTCTCTTCCGTTGTTTAGAGATTGAGCCACTGCTGGGCCGACGGCTGACCTGATGCTCCTCACCACCCTCACGGGTTGGAGTCTGGCTCCTGGTCGAGCTGGTCGAAGTGCGACGAACACTGCTTCCACGGCGTCTGCGTTCCCTTTCAACTGAAATATGGCGTGGTTGAGGAATGGCGATCTTTTCAGGTTCCTGTCGTCGGGGCTGTCGTCCGGGAAGCCACCAAGTCCAGCTATACTGTTGCCTGACAAGCTGGTTATCCCTCTCCTGAACCTTCTGACGTAGAAGCGCACGACGTTCATTCTCCTTCTCCCAATACTCTGTCCGGTAAAGCTCCCAATTCTCACGAAAGGTTGCCGAGAAAGGCTTGGCAAGAAGCAGTAGCTTCACGTAGTCACCTCCTGGCGCCAAATCCTCCTCGTGACCACCTCTCTCCTCATCCTCGTGGGGTAATATCAAAGTAGGGTGACTATCGCTCGTGATCTGGAGCTCCTTCTCCACCTCGCGCAAGAGACTAGGCTCAACGTATCGATAGGATGAACTGGCCGTATGCGAAAAAAGTCCGTATGTCAAGAAAAAGCCGATTGTAGAGAGCGCTTCTGCCCACCACGTCCGTCGTATTATGATCAGCTTGCAGTTGAAGCCGCGCAGTCCTCTATTTGAAATGACAAACCAGCGTCGCGGCCAACGAATGCCGCGCTCCCAAATGCCGGTTACCCATACGAGAATCGCAGTGATGATACCACCCATGAAGCACACCTTTTCAGCGCCTTCTACAGCCCAGTAGATAGAACCACCAACACCTCGGCCATCTTCGCGAGGGGCGAGGAAGAGAGCATATCCAAAGCTAGTAATCCAGAGACTCAGGAGAGTAAGAAAGAAGGTATGATGTCGTTTTCTAGCTCGTAGTTCGAGAAATTGCGCACGCAGCGATGCTTCGAGGATCAACAAATTCAAGTAGATCATAGACGGGGAGCTCGGAGTATGATGAAGAGGGTCGCCTTGCTTTACGGTCGTAGGCAGGATAGGACTCGAGTTGCCGGCAACGTCCTTGACGCCCTGCGAAGGGGCAGAGGCGCCCTTGACGATGGAATCAACATCGTCGGACATATCGAAAGAGGGGGATCGGATCGAAAAGGCTGAGGGGCAGCCGGTCAAAGACAGCGCGAGGCCATGCACGACGGAGCGATCCACGGAGCGGAGGAGCAGAGCACGAGGTTGAATAGTCTGAGTCTAAGCTCTAGAGGGAGGGGGAGGGTCGGATCGTCAGGCGGTCAGATAAGCGACGGGAAGGGAGGAAAAAGGATAGCCTAGACCGTGATTTGTCGGTCTGGTATGTGAAACTGGTATAAACCGTTTTGGAGTCGACGGCGATGTCGATGTCGATGTTAGCGCAAAACGTGGGCAAGACGTGGGATGCTTTTGGTGGTTTTGTTGGTCTGGTCCTTTTTTCCCTGGGGAACGTGGTCCGCGGGTCGTTCGTTTCTTTGGACCGCCCATCGTCATCACAAGCCAAATTCAATGAGCTGTAACCCCTGTAAGTAACGGGCCTTAGCAGGCGGAAACAGAGCCCCCCTGCAAAAGAACACGCTCGGCTTGTCGGGACTCATGACAAGGTAGGTAATGGGTACATGTGATCAAAGCGCCAATTGTGGTGGATTCTCTCAACACGTTGGGGACACAATGTTGGCAGAATCGAGTACTAAGTACTTTTGCTGCAAAACCGATATATTCCGTCCTTGCATCTTTTTTCTGTTGTACGTAAACTTGACTTTGCCAGGTTGGACTAGAACAAGGCCTCTTTTGCAATCTCTCAACTCAACTCTACTCTTAGTACTCTTTCTATTCATTCTACTACTACCTTACACAGCCCTTCTCAGCCTCTATTGCTTACTTACTGCGGACTTGACTTGTAATGATCACTCCGCCCTCGATTCCGTCTTACAGGACCAGGCACTTAATTACGAATCCCGGAATTCAATCGGCGCCGGAGCCGCGCAAAACCCGATCACTGCCTTAACTCCGTCAGCCCGATTAGGATTTGTTGCGTCACGGAACGAGGCGTCATCCATTAATTTTAAAGTGTTTTGGTCCGAATTTACCTATCGCCTGGGGCTTCAAATATCAAACGTCTCGCACCCTCCGCGGAATGCTCAGGCTTCAACCTTCATCCGCGGTGTTGCAATTATCGCGCCTTTCAACCATCACCGCTTTTATCCCTTCGACAACTCGCAAAATGACCACAGACGGGACTGTGCGACCGCCGCATGGTGGTCGTGTTGCCGATGCGCCTGAGGAAATTAAACAACAGGCTGAATTAAAGCCTTCTCACGCTTTTCTCTTCCCTCTCGGTTACAAAGACGCTGCATATCAGTGGGTAAGACCTCCGGCACATTTCTCAAGGCGCAATGGACTTTGATAGCTAACAAATTCTCTTGTAGTGGACAAGTCTTGCCCCTCAAGCCGTCGAGCGAAATCTCCTGAACCTCATGCCTCACCTCAAGGAAGCCAACGACAGCATCACAAATATCGACACACCCGACAGACCTGATCCCTACGGCTCACGAGTATGGAGACGAACTATGGTCCACCTTTCCGGCAAGAACCGCGCCTTGAACGAAGTAACAGTCGAGCGAGTTGGCGAGAAAGCCGAAGACGCTCTTGTCATGATCCACGGATACGGCGCCGGTCTCGGCTTTTTCTACAAAAACTTTGAACCCCTCTCCAGAATGAGGGGACTCAAGCTCTACGCTCTGGACATGCTGGGAATGGGCAACTCGTCACGACCAGCTTTCAAGGTCCACGCCAAAAAGAAGGAGGACCAAGTTCTCGAGGCTGAGGGCTGGTTCGTCGATGCGCTGGAGGAGTGGCGAAAGGCCAGGAAGCTGGAGCAGTTCACCCTACTCGGTCATTCACTTGGAGGTTATCTCGCGGTCTCCTACGCCATCAAGTACCCAGGACGCCTCAAGAAGCTCATTCTAGCTTCCCCAGTCGGAATACCCGCTGATCCTTACGCCGTTAACGCTTCAATGCCCGATCCCAACTCCTCGACGATTCAAAACGAAATTACGCAAGACCAGCAGAGCACCACCGATAGCAATGGCTCTCTTTCCAAACACAAGCCCGCCTCCAACGTTTTGAGACGACCTTTGCCCGGCTGGTTTGTCTGGCTTTGGGACCAGAACATTTCTCCCTTCAGCATTGTCCGTATGAGCGGTCCTCTCGGTCCACGATTTGTCTCCGGCTGGAGTTTCCGACGTTTCAACCACCTACCACCCGCTGAATCCCAAGCTCTCCACGACTACTCTTTCTCCATCTTCAAGCAAAAGGGCAGCGGCGAATACGCACTAGCCTACATCCTCGCCCCTGGAGCATACGCCCGCCGCCCCGTCATCCACCGCATCCATGAAGTCGGCCGACAAACCATTCCTCAACCCGACGGCGCCGCCCCTATCAAAGAGACAGGCATCCCGATTGTATTCATGTATGGCGAAAACGACTGGATGGACGTCGCCGGCGGTTTCGCCTCAGAAGAGAAGCTCAAGGAAGCCAAGCAAAAAGCCCTCCTCAACGCCACAGACGAAGAAAAGAGGAGAGAAAACGGCAGCGCAAAGGTCCTCCTGGTCCCCAAGGCCGGCCACCATCTCTACATCGACAACCCAGATGTATTCAATAACATGATCCGCAAGGAGCTCGAGGAGACAAGAGAGGCCGAGCAAAGAAAGCGTTAGACCACTTGGAAACTTCTATTTTGGCATGCTATCACGAAGAGCTAACGATGAGAAAAGGGGCATGGGAGAATTCATTGGGTCGGCGTTGGATTGAATTTAGGAGAGCCAGCTGGAGGACACCTCGCAGGCAGCATCGCCATGTGCGGTCCAAGATTTAGATGGTTCATGACAAGGCGTTTTATTATTTCATTTGTCACTTGATAACTTTTATTCTCAAGCTTGCATTATTAGACTTGCATATACCTTGTTATACAGCCTACCTAGCAGGGCGCTTTAAAAGTAGTAGACTGCACAATAACGATACTCCATTCATCATCTATCTGGTCTCGAATGTTCCACATGTTCAAGTTTGGAGAGTATCTACTGGCCGTATTGGGGTAACCGGTCTGGTCTAGACACCAACATGTCTCAACTCGGGGATCAACAGCAAAGTAAGACTTCTGCTAAAGCAGATCGTAAAAATGACACTTAGGATGATTCCAACGGTAGTACTTGCACGTCACGCTCGTTCTGCTAAGTTGTGGAATTAAGATATAGATATAATCTGTTATTGTAACTAAGTGTTCTTCAAGTTGAACGGTAAGAAACGAGAAACTCTCCCCAGCTTCGCTGCTTGTTTCCTGATAAAGCGACCACAATGTCCTTCATAGAGAGGGTATTCTTATCCACCTCTTTGCCTCCGGTTCAAAATCGCATCTTGCCTGCAAGGTGCGTGTGCATGCGACAGATATCGATCTTTCCCATCCAAGACGCCGCGCAGTGAAAATGCGAAAGTTAAAAGAAAAAACAAGCCCATATAACCTATCGTCGTCTAATCATACTGTGGAATACTGAAGCGTATCATGTGGTTCTCTATAAGCTGATCAAGTCCACCTCAGAAAAGTCTGGAGGGGCCCTGCCGTAGACAACGCGAACCTTGCTATCAAGAGCCGTACCCTCGTTGCTGATCCAAATATGTTCACTGTATCCTTGTGTTCGGCGAATCTCATCGTCACTGATTCCTAAATCATCGCGAGGAATCCAGACAGTAGGCCGACGTGCTCGGAGAGCCTCGTGCTGGAACGCGTGCCTGGTGAGAGCATCTCGTTCGTCTGGTGTAAGATCTTCGATTTCGTCATGAATGCCTCCAAAAAGTGCGTCTCCTATAGCACGTTGGGCTTCAATGTCCTTCTGGCGGTGGCTTTGTCGGTATTCCGCTGCTTTCTTGTTCTTATCCCTTGCCTTGTTCACCACCGCCAGCTTCTTCACTTGGTTTCCTCCAGCCTTGGCCCATGTTCCAACCTGTTTCATAGGGCGTCGCACTGAACCGAACTTTCGCATTTCGATAGAATTGCCGTTCTCGGACCCACGAAGCTTCTCATACTCATTTCCGCTTTCCATCTCTCCTGATTCATCGTTCTCATCAATAAGGCCAAGACGGCGATCTTGAGCTCTCTGGAACGCCTCGTCGCGCAATACTGCTTCATCTTCAAATGTGATTGGCAAGTAGCGGAAAAGCGGCGAGAATGCATAGTTGAGCAAAACTTGGTATAGGACGGTGAGAATTAGGACGACAATCATGACAATACCATGGGCTGTGCATGTGTTTTTTCCATTCTCATCCTCAGTGATGAAGAATAGACCTGCCATGCAAAGCTCCATGAAGTAAATACCAGTGAAAGTTTGGTTGATAGCTCTGGGGTACAGAACACCACCGGTATCATGCTCGAATCGCGTGACATAGAGCATGGCGTAACGTTGAGCCATCCATAGCAGAGCGAAAGTGATGATAGCGAAGATCGAAATGAGAGGCGCAATAACACAATAAATCAGTCCAATACAGGCGAAATTGGTGTAGATAGGGAAGAACTGTCCCCATTTGACCTGATTAAGTCTGGTGTTTCGACGCCATTTGTTGCGGGCGGTACTGTCGAGCATCCTGGCGATGATGTACCACACGAACAGAGCTCCAAGTTGAAGAAGAGTAGCGGAACTAGTAGACATAGCTTGCAGAATCATGTAGGAGAAAAAGTAATTGGCTGCAGTGGGTAGGTTAGTCGCAAGCAGGTCAAGAACAGACCCGATTGTCTGCAGCTTCTTGACATTGTCGACCAGAACATCGATTGATGCTGCGAAAAACGACGCGATGGAGACAATGAGGAAAACTTGAATGAACAAGAAGACAAAGTAGTATCGCTGTACAAACTCAGCCTTCTGGGAACCGGTTTTGGCACCCTTGAAGTCGGCAAGAAACCCGAGGATGACTGGAACCAAAAACAACAGGAGAGCAAGCATAACAGCTGGCAAAACACCTGCAACTGCTTTGGCGAGGTTGTGGACTGCCTCGTTGTCCTTCAAAAAATGCAACCATTGGTTATTACGGATGAGATTATCAAGCTGGCTGAGGGCAGCTGTCCAAGCCACGGGAATGGCCCACAGAAAGACCATGGCGACAACAATTATGAAGACAAATCCTGATCGTAGCCATTCTTGCCACCACGAGAACGCCATGTTATCCCAGATAACATCTTTGGGGGAGATCTCATGCGTTCTGGGAGCCATCTGTTTGGGCAAGTGATGAATGACACTTTGGCAAGCCATATGAGCCGCAACTTGGTGATTGAATTGGATAAAGGCCGAGTTCATTAGCGGGAAACGGTCGGGATGGGCTTGGTCTTCCTCGATTTCCAAGTTCAGGCGAGCCAGTTGTTCCCGACACCAATAGATCGTATCAACCTTTTTGGTAACAAAGGGTATGGGAAACAGCCATGTCTTTTCGAATAAGGGGAGGCGGTGGGTTGGGCGATCCTTCTTCTTGAGATATTTCTCCCAGGCCGCTGGCTCCTCATCCTCCTTGTATTCGGGATTGTACGCCAGGTCATACTCGATCGGAGCCTCCTCGATTTCAGGCTTCACGAACGGGAGCGCGTACTTTATCTTCTGCCATAAGGGTTTGCTCTGCATCGATTTTTGCTCCCGATAAGCTGCGGCTACCTCTCCTTGAGGGATGGGAGAAGTATAAGCACCAGGAGGCGGCTTCCAGAACTCCCACCACTTGGAGTCATGTTTAGTGTAGATCTCGTCGATGTTCTCGATTTTTCGTACAGTGTTTCCTGGGTTGCCAAAGTGCTCGTGTGACGGTTTAGGGTTGATAGCAGCAGTGCTCTCAGCTGAATCGCGAGCAGTATTGCGCGAGTGGTTGTTCTGCACACGAAGAGTATCGGTAGGGGAGTTGAGCTCTTCATCATCCACTGAAGCCCGAACTGGATGTCTCTCCGAGCCACGAGACGGAACTCGAGTGTCGTTGGTCTGTGCCAGACCCATGAATCCATTCGTTGTCTCCAAGGTGTCATCTACGTTGTTACCGGCCTTGGAAACAACACCCATAATGCCATGGCCGACTTTGGAGAGCGGATCACCTAGGATTGGTATCTTAAAACCCTTTGACTTCTCCTTTTCATCCTCTTCGGAGTGATCTTGGTGGTCTCCGTGAAGCATCTCATATCTGGACTCTCGAACACCTGCATCAACTGTGTGAGGAACATCGTGCTTGTCGCCGGCAGCTGTGCCTCCGGCACTGTTTGCCAGCATTTGAGCCGCAGCATCTTCCTGAGCCTTTCGCTCAGCCCTTTCCTTCTTGCTGACTGTCCCGAGTTTCATTTCTTTACGCTCTTTCTTTTCGGCTGCTTTTGACTGCTTCAGCTGAGCCTTCTTTGCATCTTTGATCAGGTCTGTCTCTGCTGACTCAAGCTGGAGGTGGATCTTGTTACGTTCTTTTACCTTGTCTAATAGTGGTGACAAGTCTCGGTTGAGCCAGACATTTCGTATGCCTCCAGGAAAGACGTCAAAGAGACCCTTCAAAGCCTCCTCACTAAGCCATTTGGCGGGAATCGAGCTGACCAGAACTGTGGTGGCCGAAGCCCTGAGGCGGTGCTCTGCACTCGTAAGGTAATCGTGTCGAACTTTGATGTAAATCTTGAGCTCGATGAAGAAAACCCAGCAGACCCATATAACCACGAGGATGCCCATCAGCAAGTGAGCCCCATATCTGTTGGTATGTTTCGGGCTGACGTTTCCCCATGCAAGCGTGTCCAAGCCAGTGGGCGTATCTGAATTTTGACCCTTCTGGGCATCTGCTTCACTGACATCAACCTTTTGGCCTAGGCCACCAACAAAGTTGAGAGGAATAAGGATGGGCATAACGACGGCAGCGATTGGAAGGAAGATGATGAGTAGCGTCTTCAGATAACGGAGGAAGAAATAAGCGTCAAGTCCGCACTTGTTGATAATTTCACGGTCATCGTAGTGCCATAATGTCTTGAGCATACGACCGAACGTCGATGGCGGGGAATCAGTTCGTTCGCGTTCGGGTACAAGGTAGGTTTTTGGCTTGCTGTGAAATGGTCAGTGGTACCCTTTTGGGTAGGCCTGGAACTAGGATTGACGTACAAGATGCGAGCCAATTTGTTACGCAGGAACAGGAACGCTAAAAGCTGGACGGTAAAGATAGCGACAGCGACACCCAAAGCAGTGAGAAAGGTTACAATTCCTATGCCCTTATCACTGGTGGCGGCATTGGATGGTGAGGGTGTTATTCCCCCTAGGCTGCCCGAAGATGTTTTGGTAGGCTCGTCGGAGGCGGTTTCAGATGCGCTGAGGGTTTCAGAGGCGGAGAGAGCAGAGGAGAGTAGAGAGCTAACAATGGAGCTCGTGATTGATGACTCTGTCCCTGTGGCGGAGTCGGTCGCCGACGCCGAAGCATCGGTTTCTGTTGTCGACATGTTGAGATTGAGGTTGTCGACGAGGACGAACTGGTGAACAGGAGCAGAGTGGAGGGAGGGAGCCCCAACCAGGGAGCGTATAAAAAGGACCTGTTCTCAAAGAATAATCTAGGATGACTTGCAAATAATCAGAAAGTTGTTGTAGTAAATAGTATCATGGTCTGTCCTAACAACACTTCCATAAGCAAATGTCTCAAGAGAGAGGTCGTGAAAGGAGGGAAACTCCAGGTGAAGGCGCAACAAAAAAAGAAGGTTTGGTTTCCAAGATATCTAGTGTTTGGCCTACCGCCCTCCGTCGCGTCATGGTAGGACACCCCCTGCCAACAAAGGCCGTTGTCCATTCCAGATTGGGAAGTTATCGGTGTTTGATTGGACACATGATAAGGGTAGTGAAGCGAACAGGGGGGTTTCACTGGAGCACTCCGCTGAGCGGGTGCTTTGCCGACGGGACAAATGCCCCCGCCAGGTCTTCAAAACTGGGCAACCCCAGCAGCTGTAACATCATCAAGAGGCACTGCAGATGAATCTAGACCAATGACATCAGTGGCTTGGCTGTGGCCACTGAAACACTCCCCTGTCTCTCAAGTGTGTTGAGCGTCTAGATTCGTTGGCTCTCGACGGCCAGGAGTCGCTTCGTAAGCTGCTATGGTTTCTGTTAGGCGCACGATAACAATAAACTACTGTACCAGGAATAGAAACCTGGAGCCGCGCGCTACAAGCCAACAAAGGTTATCTAGACCTCAAGTTTCTCCCTTTGTTTGAGTCTTTGAACCATTCATTGTCAATTCCATCCAGCTGGGTCAGGCAGGGATCCTAAATGAGATTTGTGTTGGGGTACACTACAGTCAAGGCGAGACCCAGCGCTAACATGAAGAAGGTGGCAAACTGAAAGACAGCAATATTTTAATACGGCGGAGCCAATTGCTTTTGGGTGGCAGATCGAATGTCACCATTGGTCTTATTTCAGGGTTATACTGAGCTGAAAGCCCATCGAGTATCAACTTGATCTACGACTTAAGCGCAATTGGCTCCATCGTGTTAAAATATTGCTTGTCATTCCAATTTCGCCTACCCTAGGTGGAGTTGTAAACCGAGAAGTCAGCAATTCCGCCCCATAAGTAACCATTGACAAAGGATACCGCTGTTCATAGTCCGGTCATGCTTGTTCAAAGCACAAAATATGCCTGTGCTGGCCTTATTCTTCAGATTACTGGCTGAGTATTCTGAAAGCTGACCAACCACATTGGACTTTAGTACTTGGACGTCTTTGTCGAGTATCTGTCCTCGGTCTTGTAATGATGTCTTGTTCATCGATCAAATAACAATGTCTTGTAGAACAACATGTCTTGATTAAGATTGATAGCCCAGTGAGCTTCGTGGGATTGCAGCTATGGGAACTATAAAATGCCATGCCGCGACCTTCCCGAAGTAAGTAAATTAACAACAACATTCTGAAGCCTTTCCACAACTACAGACTATTGTATCTACGTCTTTAACTACCAGCAAACCGGTCTTTCGAAAAACTCTAACCCAACATGTCCGTCTCCGAGACCTACTGGCCCGCACTGAAGGCCATCCTCGACCAAGACCCCACAGCAGCACAGCGGCTGGACCTGCAATGTGGAATTTGCCTAGAGACGATGACCGTCAACGACGACGATATCCTCTGCGAACCCGACGATGAAGCTGGTCTTCATCACGGTGCGTATATCCTTTCCTGCGGCCACATCTTTGGCTACAAGTGTGCTAGTGAGCTTATGCTGCACAAGCGAGAGAACAGAGCTCACCACAGCTGCCCGCAATGTCGTGATTGTCTTCACTCCGCCATGTGTGAGTGCCCTCTCAACCAAGGCACACTACTTCGAGCAGGACCAGACCTACAGGATGCCATACATGCTAGTGTCGAGAAAAGCAGGGAGGTAGTGCTATGGTGCCACGACTGCGAAATGCGGTTTCTACTCTCAAGCCTGTGGCGAATTGCTTTCCTTGGAATCAACTTTGACGACATTCTCCAAGGTCTACTTATTGTAGGCTTTACCATCAGGACCAGCGATAAGGTTTGGGAATACCAGAGCCCCTCGCCGGATAGACGATTGATTCGACAGCTGGAAATTCCGCGCGAGTTGCTGGAAATCTTCCAATGGCTTGGGAACTTCGTGGCAAGTCACCACGGTCTCGAGGAGGAATCAGGCGACCAATGGGAATTCGAAATAAACCTCTACGAGGTGAGTTCTGAGGAGACCTTTGCCGAGGAGCTGGCGCTACAAGAGCGCCAGCTGCAGGTTGTGAGAGAACGCCTGGAACATTTGGAAGTAATTCGGTACGAGCAAGCGTGCTTAGAAGCTAAGGATATTGTTCTTATGCTCGGAGGTCATAGTTTCTTTGGCTCCCCTATTTTGGGGGAATCCGATTCAGAGTCGGATGTGGAGGGATTCGTGGATGATCTAGATGCTCTAGATGATTTCACGGTTGGGTAAAGTTGAAGTTTGAGCTCAGAGGTAAGTCCTTCACAGCTTAGATATCACGTCAAGAGTATTGAGTCAAATAAAAATCTGGTGCCGAAAAATAATATGAGAGTCTTGTGTACAAGGGCAAATAATAATGCTGTGCCCATCTCAATTCGTCTATGTCCAAACACCGAGATCTAAGTCTATAACCAGGCAGATAATGATGCTGTGCCTATCCCAAAACGCCTTTATCCAAACTCGAAGAAAGTTTTCAAGACAATTCAGCCCAAAACAGTGTAGTCGACAATATAGTCAAGACAGAAAATCCAACCAGACACGAGTACCAGACCCAAGTCCTAACAAATCCAAAGACGCTCCCCCGTTCCTTAGACCGCCGCCTTCATTTCCTTAAGCATCAGAAGTACATCAAGGGCAAACATATTCCTTGCCTCCTGCTCCGTCACCTCGAGTTGATGGTTCGAGACAAGGTCTTCACGAGTAGTCAAGTTGTTCGTGACATATTCCCAAAAGCCAGCGCTTCCCGTAGCGAAATCACACACCACCAGGTCAAACAGAGCCCTGAGCTCGTCGCTGCTGAAGCCTGCGAGTTGCTCCCGGAAAGAGAGGATCATGGACATTTTGAAATCAAGAAAGCCTGATTCAAACGCAGGACCTGGCTGGTAGGCGTAACAGTTGACCTTCATATCTCGGTCCAGCCTAAGAGTGTCGTACCAGTACAATCCGGAAGCCTCATCGTCATCCTTGCATTCCCAGAAGAAATTGATGGCGTCCTGGAGGGCTTCACCGACTCTGAGGTTTCGAGCCATGCTGGAGTCTGATGGCGCATTGCAGGGCCGCCCTTGCACTGTGATCGAGACCCCGACTCTGTTGGGTCCTTCCACATTCAACAGGTGATCTATCTTTGCCCCCTTTTCGAACAGCATGGCGGCCTCCTCGTATATGCAGCTATTGCACTGCTCGGCGATAAAGGCTCCCTTGCCAGTTGTAGTAGGGAGGGAGTTCAGGCTGCGCATGCTGTTAGGCATGGGAAGCCCAGCATGGAAATGGCCGCACTCTTCGTGGACGCAGCTAGCCCGGCAGGAAGGGCAACAAAGCGGCAGGTTACCAGCTTCGTTGGTCTTGAGCGCCATGCGCAGGCATTTCTGGCCGAAGATGTGCCCACAAGGAAGAACAACCGCGCCATGGTGATGGCCAGACTCATCGCAGCGGTGCTGGTGGGGGTAGATATCTACTGTATCATAACAGATACAGCAAGGAATCTCCAGGTTGGAGAACTTGATCTCACCGCTGGCCAGAGAAGCTTGAACATTAGGCCAGAAGGTCTCAGTGCACTTGGCTGAGCCTCGGCTATCGGCGTTCTTGGTGGTGGTAGAGTTAACCATTGCGATGACTTGTAGAAGTAGGTGTCGGTAAAAGGGTAAATGTAGTATAGTTAATAGTCTGGGTACTTAAATGACCTCAATGACTATCAAGAAAGAGATGTCGTGTGTAGGTGTATAAGTCAAAGTCTGGGTACGGTCAACGTCCTCGATGACAATGACAAGGAAGGGAGTATATGTGACGTGTGTGTATGTGTGTGTAGAGAGAGGGGAGAGGGGGGGGGGGGGTGGGGGGTGATAGAACAAGTGCAATGAGTATGTGCACAAGTTTAAATATGTCTGCTCTGACTGAGCGAGAGTAGAGTACGTCTGTGAAAGATTGATAGCAGAGTACGTTTGTCAGCGTTAGCAGCTAATAACAGAGTGTGTGCAGCAGGGTCATCCAGTGACTGGTAGCTGATAGTAGATGAATCTGATGAGCGAGAGCAGAGAGCTGATAAAAGAAGAATCTGGCGAACGAGAGCAGACAGTGATGTGTAAAGAAAGAAGTTGAAATCCTTCAGAAGGGGGAAAGGGGGGGATATATAGCTTTGAAGAACAGAGTTCGAGCATTACTGATCTGGAGGATTCTTCTTCGAATGTTCACAGCCCTAACTTTGACTCACCTTAGGGACAAAATGTTCTGTTCGTGAAATGTTTAACTTGCAGATTTGAGCATAAATCCTCGTTCCATTTCCATCTTCCATCTTCTATCTAGAACTTTAATGTAAAACTTTGGACCGTGAGCATAAAAATTGGAGTCTTTACTGCACGTGTAGGTTCATATAAGAGACGTCGTCTCAACTCAAGGCCACAAAGGCAGCAAAAGAACAAGAAGTTTTGACATTGGGTCATCCGGCGAGGTTGTTGAAGAGCTATAAATCTTTGGCTTCGAAAATCTGATGTTCTGCTGTACGTGTTCTATTGTTCGGATTCTTCTCGTAGCATCTCTGTGCACAGCGAGTCAATGTTGAGTTCAGTCAGGCGATTTTCAAAGCTTATTGGCTAGAGACACATTTTCTCACTCTTGAACTTCACAGATTTCTTCACGGAAGTCAGACTCCAGGGCAGAAACTCTCCTTCAACCTTAAAGATGTTCCCGATTTTGAGTTGTGAACCTCTTGTTCGTGATTCCCCAGGCGAGCAAGGAGCCCTAGGGCTTCAAAAGATTACGTGTCGAGAGTGATTAACTTTCCATCCAGGAAAAAGAATTGTGCAACCTAGCGGAACGATGATCTAATAACTCGGAGTAGACAAGATGCCTCGTGCTGTGTTAATGAAGCTGCTGTGGTATTCTGACTGGATTACCCCTGGATCTTAGGCTAACCTGAACAAAAGCACAACAACCGTCCCCAAGAACGTTAATCTGGGAATTTTCACAAAAAGATATGAATGAAAGCTGCATGAGTTCCTATGACGTGAGTTTATACACCTTTGACCAAGTGAACATCGGTCCCTTGAGACCGCAATCTCGAAGCATCTGTCGCCTTCTCCACGACGAAGCAACGAAAACCTAGAAGCACAGTCCTACCTACTAGACAACTTGCAAAACTCCATGCATGTAGCTAGGTACTGCCTTGGTAGTACATGGTTGAACAAATAATCGAGAATTTTACCCAAGTTTAGGCAAAAGAACATAAGAAACCCAAAACTATAGAATGACTTAGTTAGATAAAGTATTTAAGTACTTAATTGTTTCGTAGTCCTCTTACCTAACTGATCGATCAGAGTCGTGTACCAGTCGCTCAGAGCTTATGGACCAATGATGTGTATGTTTGAATCATCATAAAAATCTCTTGAAATGGCCAGTGGCCGTCCCGAACAGGACAATCGAATGCTATGGACATAAAACATATTTGACATAAGAATTCTTGAAAAAATGGTTCGTTCGTTCATCATGCAGCAGCAGCTGATTCCCAGACCAGCACAATCACAGAGTCCTTCTCCTCCTTTGCTTCCTCAACCTTCTCTCCAGATCTTCTGCGTAACTTTGGCTCATCGATGGCTCCTCTCTTGACATAAGCTTGCCAGACATCACCCCCTGGTGTCGTCACTGAATCCATCAGCTTCCACACGTTTTTGCGTCCTGTCCAGAAAAGCATCTTTCGATCCAGCGTGTCCTCCTTGAGCTTAACAGGGCCAATTAGAGACCTGCGGCGTGACTCACTCGCTTTTCCTGCTGTTGCGAGCGGCATGTCGGAGAGGTGGATGCCATCGGGGTATTCGGTGATGGTGTAGCCGTTGACGAGAACCCAGTTATCGCGGAAGCGGTAGCGCTGGAGGAAGCATGCTTCGCCGCAGACATCTGTGACGAGATGCGCTTGGCTCGGTGTGAGCTGATGTCTCTCTTCGTAGTCGTGTAGTGCCAGGGGCTGGATGCCCGTCTCGTAGCTGTCCAAGTGGGACGAGTAGTCGTCGTTATCCTTGGGCGAGTAAAAGCTCGGAAGAATGTGCATCTTCATCTTGGTGTTCTTGGCTAAGCAGTCCTGAAGAAGGGAATCCCATCGCTGCTTGCTCGCAGGGTTGTCGGAAGAGTCCTTGAAACAGGGCAGTTGTGGAATGCGCGACACAGCAGGTCGCGTAAGAAAGATGGCTCCTCCTCCATACGTAGTCATGAAGCCCTCGCCAATAGCCCAATCTCCTCGCTCACTCGGCAATCCTACGTAAAGCTCTTTCCCGGAGTTAAACGCGAAGAGCCGTTCCTGGAGATAGGATAGGTTGGGCAGAAAGATCTCCTCATCCAGAATGCCGTACCACTTCTTCATCTGCCCTTTTTGCGCGAGTGTTGCGCTATGCTTCTTAGCTGCTTCAATCATGTTGAAGTATCTCCTGGCAGGGGACACTTGACCCTCAGAGATCGTGACATGGGCATCAATGCCAAAGCCATTCAGAACCTCGTTGAGCTTCTTGGCTTGTTGGTAATGACCCTGGTCGAGCACAAGCAAGAAGCTCGCACCATTGCCATGCTCGTTTCCTCCCGTCATCCATCGCGCCCAGTCTCTTGCAACAGCGTAGTCATCTCGGACCACGCGATCGAAGCTTGTCGAAATTGCGAACAAGAAATCTGAGGCATCAATCTGGCCAGGACGGGGCCCCCCAACGATGGGAAGGTTTAACTCTTGTCGCGCCACCAAATTTCTCCGCTCGGGATCCTTTGTATCGATAACTCTAGGTTGATTTGAATGAAAGTCTGCGTCAATATTTGTTACTGACGTCCACTCAGAGTCCTGCTCTGAAACACGGACTTTCCACGCAGTCCATGATGTTTGATCCGAAAGGCCGATTTGTCGTCTCAACCGCTCCAAGTATTGTTCTTCCGGAACGGGACCGTTGATCGCTATTTCGGTGCCGAATTCGCTTGTTTGAGGCCTGTGCCACCATTTTGCCTGGAAGAAGAGAACAACAAAAACCACCAACACGAGCAACTGAGCGGCTCTACGCGGTAAAACTCGATGGCGGGAAATCATAAACATAATGACACTTGATCGCAACAGTGGCGATCGTGTTATCCAGTAGAAGGAGTGACTTGGGTGGGTATAACCTGGATGAATGAGTGTTGTTGGCCGACTATAACAAAGACATGATCACGCGTAAAGAAGGTATAGACTGGGCTACGGTAGAGGAGAAGAACCGAGAAGGTTTCATCTCACGAGACATGAGGCACGACGAGCGATTTAAGTAAATTGCACTGGACGGCTGGGCTAAATAGGCTGTGCTGTTGGATGGAATTGCTACTACTCCGTACAATCCCCTTGTTTAGTTTAAATGGGCGCAGTGGGGGGTGACCATCCTTCGAAGCAATCATGAAACTAGACGCCCCAGTTCCTGAGCGCAACCTGACCCTAGTCGCACACGTCAATAACGGTTAAAGAGGGGAAGGCCAAGGCAAGCAATTAAACCGTGACAGGGTCCGTGGTTCGCTTCATGGCTGATCAGTGGGCTTTTAGGTATTCGTCCCCGGGTCGCCTGTCACAAACTGTCACAGACTGAGCGACAACAAAACGGTTTAACAGGTTGTAGTCCGTGTCAAAGATGCAGATCTCTTGACTCCTATCTGCTGACCCAGCCCCCAAGGTCCAGATCCTGATGCTGACAATGCATCCTGGCGGATGAGAGGCTATGACTATGACGGACTAGGTAGGTATCGCAATTTAATCTTTGCCGACAACCAGGCTAATGCAGGTACACCCCCAGCCCTAATTGCGAAATAGGTCGATTTCGGTAAGTAATTTATCTGATAAGCCTCGAGCTAAGGAAAATGACCGCATGCTGTAGATTTTGCCGGTCCCTTGCCATTATTCGCTAGTCTTGACGGCTGGACCCTGACCCTTTTCTTCTGGCAAGGCCTTGTGAGGCTTGGATGGTGTGCCTGCGCCCTTGTCGCGCGCAACCGTAGGAACGACACGTTTTCCAACTGGCACCGCTTGGCTTGGGATATATGCCGCTGGCATATTGGCCTCCACAGTCGTTTTAGCGTGGTGATACATGTCGTAGCATTCAGCAAGAACATCGTTGACCGACTTATCAGCACGCACTAAGCCGGTGGCGAGAAGTTCCCTGATGTGATCCTCGACCTGCTCGAATTCGGCTTTATCGTATCGGTATCGATCAGGAAGTCCGCTGTTGTGCAATAGAGCCAGCAACCCCGCTATGACGGTATTCGCCGCGCCAAGGACGGTGATGGGTGTTCCGTCCTTGTAACTCATGGAGCCGAGAGCCGTGAGACTAGCACCAAGGATCAGTTGCAGGATTAAAAGGACCCAGCGAATGGTGCTGGCGAAATGATACGAGTAGAACGAGACGGTGCGACGATGAATAATATCGCGATACAGGCCCTCAGGAAGGCCTTTTGTTGGCCATAATCGACTTTTTGGGTGGACTGGTGCGTGTTGTTCTGGATCACTGATTCCACCAACTCCACGCGCGAGAATCGTCCATTCTTCAGGAGAAAGGAATCGATAATGAGGACCTTCAAACTGGTCTATATCTGGACTTTTTCGTGTGTTGGTTTGCTCTTCTTCATGGTCGTTGGGTGCAAGGGTTCGAGGGGGAGAATCCAAATGTATCGGCGGCACAGCTGATCCGCCAGCAGACCTGCTAGATTTGGAAATTTCCGACATAACAATGTTGACAACAAGCTTTGCTGATTTAACGAATGCGAAAGTGCTTGCTTAGGTGCTGGAGAGATGTGAGAAAGCTGCGAGTGAGCTTAGAAAACATGCACCAAAACATGCACCATATTGTGAGAGAGTACTTTGCGACTCACAAAAGAAAACACAGGTAGTGACAGCGGTCGCGATGGTTGTCGAGGTTATTTAAATTCAAACAAGATATGAGCTGCAGCTAGAATGTTACAAGATGAATAGATCAAGTTACAGGCGACCCTGGTTATTGAACGCGATCTTGACAATGTCCTTTGGTCCTTCCGGAAGCCATTCTGTTTCATTTGGTGGTGACACCTATTGCCTATCGCGGTTTCTACTCAAACAAGTTAACCTTGAGATGTGATACAAGCATGGTGCTGCAAGTTAAAATTTTGATCTATCCAGGTAGCCAAAAAGATAATTCTCATTCCTTTCCTAATGAGACAAGGCGTGAGGCTGGTCTCGAGATAGAGGTTGCCGCCATCCACGTCTTGCATCTCATCTCATCTCACTTATACGGGCTGCTGGCCGATACAACCGGCAAGCGAAATCCTTGGCAATCCATGACGGGCCAATCTTACTCTTCATATGATATATGATCTCACGCCACTATAGAAGCATGCATGCTGCTTTTGTATATTGCTTTCCCCTGCTCATCCCGTGGTTTGTCCGCGGGAAAGATTACGTCGGACGCGAGACCTACCAAGTATTATTTTATTTATGCCGAACTTTTGTTGTTCTAGAGTAAATATTATTAAGTGATATACCAGATACTAGAACAAGCCTTAGGAGATACTATGGTATATATGTTATAGGGATAATAAATTTTATAAGTATTATTATAGTTAGTTAAAGTTATCTAGGCCCCAAGGCTCGCGTCTAACGTTTTTTGCCTCCCCTAGTTTGCATAGTCATTTCGCTGGAAGGATACAGAACCAGCTCAACACTGACAAATAGTGGCAATGAAACCAACCAAGCGCAGCTTGAACTGAGACCTGGCATAGTAGGCGAGATAACTAGGTATAGTAGCCGGTTTCAATAACTTTCCTACCTGATCTAGATAGTACATACAATTACGTTTCCGTCTCAACATAAGCTTCTCGGTTGAAGATCTGTCGCTTGCTTAAACGTTCTTTTGTGCTACTGGATCACATTCTTTTATGCACGCACGATGTTGCGTCTGTGGACTGGTTTGTATAAGTAATTGTAAAATGGACATCAATTCTATATTCATTTTCAATCCCATCAACCAGATTGTCTCTCCGCCCTCAAAGCATAGCTAAACTCTGACCTTGACTCTAAATCGCTGCTATTTCCGAAGTGCCTTCCTGATACTCTGAGTAAACCCTGTAGAACCACCTGAGCCATACAAACGCCACTCTAACCTTGACGATAGAATTCAGTTCTCCTATTCGCTTCATAAAATCATTCCAAAAGATACAAATAACTTAGGAATCCTGGACAAGGGTGGGAATGTCATCCACTTGAGCCTTGCCATTGAGAATAGCGTTCACAGCAGTGAACAGCGGGTACTCTGACTCAAGTCCCCTTGCCTTGAGGAAGCTGTTCACCTCCTCAGCTGTGGTGGTACCCTGGATCTTCTGGCCGTTCAAGTCCTGTCTCTCGACTTCTTGGACTGAGATGCCCTTCTCCACAGCCTTCTTGGCACAACGGAAGTTACGTCCACCGGAGCAAGATGTGATCAGATCCGCAACACCGGCAGATGACTCTGTGAAGGTGGCTGTGTGGACCGTCTCACCGAAGAACTCCTTGCCAAACTTGACCATCTCCATAAGACCGACACGCATGATAGCTGCCTTGGCGTTGTCACCCCAGCCACGTCCATCGACGAAACCAGCGGCAAGCGCAACAACGTTCTTCAACGCACCGCTCAGAGACACACCAGCGACATCTGCAACCATCTGGACGTGGAAATAAGGTCGGTGGAAGAGAGTTCGGAAGCAGTGCTGGTCCAGAGGAGGGTAGTCGGCGGGCATGGCAGTCAGCTTCGTCTTGGAAGTTCGGCCACGGACATCCTTGTGATGCATCTCAGGGAGTTCGCCCATAGTCGGGTTGGGGCTGCCGTTTCGCGGCGTCGGGGCTCTACTGTTATCCAGAGCAGGCGGATCGTAAGCGATAGTTGTCTCCGACCACTTCTCCTCGGCAATCTCCCGGGCCAGATTGGCACCACTGAGGGCACCACAGTAGATGCCTAGGCCATCGCCAATCCATTCACTGAACAGGCTTACACCGTCATCAGTGACATTGACACCCTTGATACAGCTAATTCCTCGAGCAAAGGGGAGGATGTGTCCATTGATCTGCTTGCAGACGTTGGCAATAAACTGGTGGGGCAAGTTGAAGACGAGAATGGTGGAGTCCTTGACAGCGTCGCGGATATCAGGGTTCGCGATGATGTTGGAGGGCAAAGCGATGCCCGGCAGATATTTGACGTTCTCGTGATGCTTGTTGATCACCTCTGTGAGCTTCTGGGGCTTGTCGCCGGTGGTTTCGTCATAGTACTTGGAGTCCTTGGTAATCGACACGTCCTCCTCGTAGACCCACATCTGGACATCTTCTTCGAAGAGCTCTTTGTTTGCGCGAGTGTTTTCTGCAACAATCTTGGCAATTGTTGAGCCCCTGTTATTGATAAGTGTTAGCATAAGAGCTCAAGCTGGTTTGGAGTGAGATAAGACGACGGGTGTTCGTACCAATTGCCTGATCCCACAATGGTCACCTTGTGCTTCTTAGTGTGTCCGCCCAAGCTCGCCATGTTGCCGAATGTCGCTGAAGAGTAGCTGCGTGTACAAGAGAGTATTCTTTGAGGTTTGGTGAAGATAGTAGAAGAGCGCACAATGAGCGAGCGAAACATAGGGGAACTAAGAGAGCAAGAGCAAAAGCAAAAGTGAAGCAAAAGGTGGTAAGGGCGAAGAGCTTTATGACTGAGGGGTATGGGGTGCTCTAGCTGGAAGTCCGAGGGACTGGTCTAGCTTTCCAGGTTGTTGAACCCTGGAGCAAGCCACAATGACGCATGGCAGAATGGGAAACGTGACACCGCCTACTTCAAGTGGTTAAGCGTCCCATCAAAACCCCATTGATATCCGTGACAATGGAGCTTTCTTCAGTAACTCGTCTTCGGGGACCTGGTCGGCCGAGGGGCAGTCTTCACATGCAATCTACAGCGGAGTAATTGACTTTGTTTGATAGAGTAGTGGCTGCATATACAATTTGAAACAATTCCTTATAATGACAGCTGTGATTGATCTACAGAATTGTTGCCCTCATTATTGTGTTTTGCTATGCAATAATAACTGATATTGCCTGGGCAGCTTCAACTCTAGCTCTCGTTCACATGGCAGTAAACAATTCAGCATACGTCTTTTTTTAAGTGGGATTTCACATGTCTACAAAAACTCCAAGCAAGGATACAGGGGCAATTCTGCAAAGTCTGGGATCTCCGGGGGACAAGGGGCAAAATGCATGCAGCAGCACAATCCAGGAACAGGACCGAGCCCCGTAAACGACCGCGGGCCGATCCCGGTCGCGTGACGGCACATGTCGAGCTCAAGATCATGAGTTAAGTGAGAGAAAAGTAAGTCAAATGATTGATATATTGGGTTGGCGATACTAATAGTCACATCATTTCACGATATCACTTTCTACCGAGGATGTATTGTTGCGTTGCTTCAAAGGCCTCGATCTCTGCTAATCACGCTAACACTCAACAAGATATTTCATGCATTCAGGCTTACCCCAACCAATGTGTGATATCATCCTCATCCCTTTTATCCGTGTAAGTGCAGTGATATTGGCATGAGTAGAGGGTCTGCTACAAGATAGATGATGTCGGTTCAACTTGATCGTGAATTATTTTTACAATCTGAGTAACCCCCCCGACAAGCATGTAAATAAATCACAAACGCTTCGCCTGTACGCGTGACAAGCATGTCTAGTCTCCATCCTACACTACTATGATGGTATTTTTCATATAATCACGCCTCTTCCACCAGAGCCTTAATCAAATTCATTTAACAATGCTGCCTTTTCCTCATCCGCGGATGGATTATGATCAAGCATCCGAGACCAGGATCGCTTTCGCCTGTGTGTCTTGCTTTCGTCCTTCTCCTCTGTTCTCTCGCCATCTCCAAAAACAGGTTTGTAGAAGTTGTCGTACACGATCCAAGTCACGCTGAACAGGACCGTCATAGTAACGGCCAGCCATCGAGGCAGTTTGCCGCTCTTATCAGCAAACACCTTGGACAAAGCCATAACTGTGAGGAAGAAGAAGCCGCTGGAAAATAGGAGCAGAAAGGCTCCTATTTTCTGCCGCCAGGTTGTGATTGTATATGGCTGAAGTGAGTGTAGCCAACGCTGATAGCCGTCGGGAAGTTCATGTTCCTTGGCACCATCCTTGATAAGATTCAAGTAGCGAGCACTTGCTTGTGCATAACCGGGTTCTCGTTGGGGACCGATCACAAATCGATACCACCACTTATCTTTCCGGGGGTCATCGGGTAGATCAGACTCGGGAATCTGCGGCGCAAAAAGTGTTCTTGAGAGGAAAGGCTTCGGAATCACAGGGAAGGGGTTTTCTGGAACCGAGATCTTGGGAGGCAGAGGGAGGCATGGCACGACGATCTCCTTGTAACCCGCTCCACCACCTTCAGTACGAATGATGGTACTGTAATCCTCCTCTGTCACTTCGTACACCACACCCATAAGACCCTCATCCCACTTCATCTGTTCCGAGTGCGGTGGCTGCGGAGGGTCAAAAGGCGGAACGGGGACATTTGGAGGCAGCTTTGGCTTCTCCGGAAGCTTCCTGTAGTCGACATTTGCGAAACAAGGTTCGCGATAAGGGATTCCAGCAAGATTGAACCTGAGTTCCAGCGTAGGTACTGAAACATTCACTTGTGAAAGTGGACGAATACCGCGCACGCCCAAGAATGTCTCGGCAGCAAGATTGGATCCATAAGCGAGGTAGAGGTAGGTGTTGGGTGTTGGATGGTCGCGATCGGGGACATGATCCTCGGCAGCTTGCGCCAAACGTTCTGGCGATGTGCGAGGAATCGAAGCAATCGAAGGGTACTTCTTCGGTTCGGGCCGCTGCGTGAGAGTACTGAGTTTGTTGAGCACAACGGTAAGGCGACAGTTACTGGCGGCATCGCCGTTGGCAGCAATCTGATTCGACATGACGCTTAGGGTGAGGCGCTTGGCTGTCAGCTTACGGCGGAGTGATAGGCTGTTACGCTGGTATTTTAGGGTCTCTGTGCCTATCAGACGATCGTAAAACGTATAAAACAATGGCGACGATGTAGTGATCAAAACGGCGATCAACTCATGATATTCATGGAGATGCGAAATTGTACAAAGAGATGTGATGGCACGGGTCATAGATCATAGCGGAGCGGAGATGGTGGACTTCTAACTCCCCCACCAATAACTGCTGAATAATGCATGATCCTAGTACTTTACAGGTGCACCGGGCGACAGTCCGTCTCCGAAGTCCGCGTTACGCGCTACAATCCGTCCGGACCGTCGGGATCGAACGAATTGCTAGGGCTGAGATTACCAAGCGACATCCGATTCAATGGCTCAATCGCAGATCTACCTTAATTCCGCCCTCGAATCATTATGGAGCTTTGTTCTCAGGATTCTGTTCTTATCTTGCATGGTAATGCTGTAGGTGGACAGGTGGGCTGGTCAGTCTGCACATCCAGTAGCTGCAGGCTCAACCATCTGCGACTCGCATGCAAGTTATTTCAAGGCAATGTACAAAAGGCAGAAGTTGGTTACTTCCCTCCCTACGTTTGACGTAAGTCTAGTTGGGACGGATGGTAACAGAAAGCCAGCAGGCGATGCGTTTGTAAGTGCCCGAGGCCCTTGCATGCTCAAGACCTGGGACGATCAATCGTAGTGAGCTCAAGAAGGTGATGTTGGTTTGTCCTCCTTGCCTTCACTCGAACGGGCTTATACATAAGGTATTTGGAGGCTGCCCACATGCGGACGGGCACTTGCAGTGTCAAACGGGCAGGCGGCAATCAACCTCAGGCTTTCTGGGTGCCCCTTCCTGTTACTCGCTACTCCTGCCCGTTCTGCATCAACGTGATGCCGTTTTCCAAGCGACCACAACACAATTCAAAAAATATATCTTCATACATGACCCGACCCTTTCTTCTTTCGTGACACGAATTTATTCCTTAATACTTCGGAAAACCAAACCAAGCAATCTTTCTCATCTCTTCTCTTTCTGCTGTTGCCCATATCAAGGTCATCGCCTATGGTGTGAGCTAAAGTCAGATTCTACCCAATCTCATGCGAGGACTGTAAGTGAGAATCCCCACAAGTAGTGTTGCATTCACTGGCAACCATTACGAGGAGTTGGCTGTCATGGCGCCTCGAAAAGGTGGCAGACCTAGCCAACGTGGAAAGCTTAGGCGGCAGCCCACGCAGTTTGGGGAACTGGAGACTACTCCAACAAGCCGTCACTTACAGTCCTCGAGCAGTGGGCAGCCTCAGCACTCAACATCGGCATTACCAAACGAGCGCGATAACCTACTGGGAGCCCCAAGTGCATGCCAGATACAGCCGCAACTATCGGCAGATAAATTCGAGGATGAAGTTGATGACGTTGATCTGATTGACTTGGTTGCAGCCGGGGAAGCCGCACCATCCGCTCAACCTGGACAAGACTTTGCATGGTCTGATTCTGGATTCTCAACTCGCCGAAGTTCACCTGTTAAGGACGACGAACAGGCTTTGTTCGAGTATGAAGAGTCGGTTCCTGATGCATTCTCCAGTCAAAAATCCGGCCCAGGAAACCTTCCCAACACCCAGCCGCTTCTATCACAACCCCTCCCAGGATCTCCAGCGAACCCGGCAGATCAGGAAGTGGACGTAGTCGACTTTTCAGAGACAGCTTCTACCGCGAGACGAAGTTCGCCTTATTTTTCACAAGCTGCGGCCTCCCAAGTCGCCGTTGAGGAGACGTGGGAGTTTGGGGAAAGCAATCCCTTGGGCCTGCTCCCTAGCACTATCCCCGACTCACTGCAGCGCCCTGAAATGGCATCGCTTCCACAGGACCAACTCATGGGCCACCTGCCGGAGGACGAGCTATATGATGTCACACCTCCCAGGTCGGATGCTGGCTGTCCAGTTGCTCCACTGCCCAAGAACCTGGAACCTACCCGCGATGTTTCGAATCAACCAGAGCATGAAGAGGAACCAAATGCTACACGGACTTCGAGGACAAAGAGACGACCGAAGAAATATTCGAAGACCAGTAAAGATTCACTTAGGGTTCTGCGAGATGAAGTTGGATCAGTAGGGGATGCTGAGGAGCCACCGTCATCTCCCCACGAGACAACTACAGCGAAGCGCCGAAAACTGGATAAGAGGGCCCATGAATTACAAGAGGCGCCAAAAGACACACACGCCTCCTCAGCGGCAGAAAACCCTCAAACAACAGATTCAGGGGGAAAATTAAAGAAACGCAGCAGGCAAAGAGCCAAAACACCAATTCAGTTCGATGATGAGACGCAACAGATAAAGGAGGTCCCACAACGCAAGACGGCGAACGAGCCTATCCACATGCCTATTGTGAGCAATTTGAAGAAGTCACATGCTGCCACGGCTTCCCCTGTCGCGAGTACAAAAAAGGCGACCCCTAAGCCCAAGCGAAGAGTTGCACCAAAGCCTGTCCAGCAGGCTACACGCAAGTCGACTTTGAGAAGTACATTGCCTCAAGAGAATCTTGTTACAGCTGTAGAAGAGGAAAGCCGCGAGTCTCCCATTGCCCTTGATGTGGAAGCAGCTGCAATCCCTCCGCTTGTGGCAGATAAGGGGATAACGGCAACGGCGGCGAAAAAGGAAAAGGTGTCTGAATTGGAAGCTCCGACCAGTCAAAAGAGTATCAAAGCTAAGAACGAAACTCAAGGGTCGACCGAGGACCCTATTGTGGTCTCCAGTGACCCTGACAGTTCCTGGTTTTCCGAGGACGATGGCCCTCTACCAACAGAGACCTCTCGGCCAACAGAGGTTTCTCACCCAACACAGCGAGAACTGCTTGTTGACCCAAGTATGGGCGCTGCGGAGCCATCCGATCCTGTCCAGTTTGAGGAAGAACGACCTGTCCTAGTCCAGCAACAGAACCCTGTGGTTTCTCGCCCCTCACGCCGACCAAAAGAACAGGCCAATATGAAAGCCAAAGCTATATCTGTTGCAGCTGATCCTAAGAAATCTGTCGTGGCACCCGCTCCAAAGGCTAGGCGCCAGCCAGTTCGAATAGGACCTAGGGACGTCCTATCAGCCCGTGATGCAAATATGCTTTCTAGACGAAATGCTCGCCAGGCGGAGGCCCCGAAAAGAACAGCTTCTGCGATAGCCTCGGAACTTGATAGCCAGCCTCCTCGCAAGATGAGCAAAGTATCTCGAAGGTTCAGTGTCAGTCAAGCAGGTAGTCCGGTGCCAGTTGAGACAGCCCAGACTCGCCTGGTCGACGAAACAGGCCCCCGTAACATCGAAAACGTTGAACACGCCAATATCCCCGAGAGCAGCAAGCGAGGATCTGGACCTAGAAGGTCCCAACGCCTTCGAAAACTTGTGGATTAGGGATCTTCATATCCTGAAGGCAGCGACTTGCAACAAGAGTATCTCTCGAGCCTGGCAGCGGTAGAGTCCAATCCTGACAAGACTAGAGTCACACTCAAAGCAAAGCCTCAGAAACAGGAGAAATCCGAGGAAGTATGCCCCGAACCTGATCTTAATGCAAGCGCCAAAGACCTACACGCTCAGATCTTGGCATCACTACAAGGACATGATGAGGCAGCTACTGAGGTCCAAAATGGAATGGAACATGGCAAGACTCATCCAAATAAAGAGACCGCCAGGCAGACACGCCCTGGAGGGCCCAGTGAAGAGATGGCAGAGAAGCTTCACGGCGTCGTCGAGGTAAGTTTCTTGACTATTGCAATGTTCTATGCTAATATGCTGCCTAGACGATGCTGGGCCATCTCCGGACTAAGGAAGTGACTGCCTACCGTGGAGCAGATGCCTATCGTAAGAACGGCATCAGTTGTGTGGACAAAATCGAACGAAAATACGCCCAGGAGAGGGAGGCGCTCGCCAACACGTGTAGGAAGGATGGTGATAGGTTCGTTCGGAGTGTTCGCCAAACGAAGGCCGCGCTTGACGACCGCGGAAAGTCGCGAGACGAGGCCATGCAACAACTAGGGGAGACGACAGCAAGACGTCGCCATTTATTTCAACAAGCGACCACAAGCTTACGGGCACTCCATGGGCGGTTGATGAAGTATGCTTAGCAAACTACGAGTACTAAGATTGTGTATTTTACAACATTTTGAGATCTCAGATAAAAGCGATTGGACGATGTGTCTGGAGTTAGGGCGGGTCCACCACACATGGCGGGTAGTAATGGAGCTCAGAAAATCAGGGGTCAAAAGCGGCAGGGATTCAAAAGGTTGATTGATGGGCCAGTTTCATGTTCGTCAGGGTGCCAGGTGATTTAGGCTTGGTAGATATCGTTGTCATTGTACGTAGTAGTCTGAAGATGAAATTGATAGTAACCTTTTTTTTGAGAAGTGATGTTCTCTCGATGATGATGCTCGTCGTTCACAGTTACGGACTTTAGGCAAGTTGTGGAGCGATCATGAGATAATCAAGAAGGAGCCTAT
Organism: Fusarium sp. FL617; assembly: GCA_030142105.1. NCBI lineage: Eukaryota > Fungi > Ascomycota > Sordariomycetes > Hypocreales > Nectriaceae > Fusarium > Fusarium sp. FL617. Next base: position 838,419 of record JAREIL010000012.1, on the reverse strand, counting down.
CCATAGTTTGAGACTGGTTGAGCGGATGAATGGGATGATGAACTGAAAGAGGATGAGGCTAAACTTGATCTGGGGGGTTCAATGGCGAAATGTAAGCGTGAGAGCATATGATAGATCAAGGTCACGTCTAAAACGACACACAACTATTTGTTTACTGTACACAACCGCGTTTCCAGGCAGATACCAACCTTACCATGCAAGCAACAAGCTTTACTCTGCATTTTGCTAGCATCAAAGATTGCCTGAACCTTTTGTGCGTGTCTTGTGGTTTTGTGCTCAACCTCGTCTGGGTAAAAGCAGCAAAGCGTGACAGCATCAAGTATTCCGGCAGAACTCACACGATTCCGCCAGATCGCGCAACCGGCTGCACATCTTCATCTTAAACCCATCATATTCCTCGAGATGAAGCATCAAGGGACGCCAGCAAGGGCCAGCAGTCGGCCAAGATCGCCAAGTCCAAGAATTCATCTCATGGTCATTGTATTCTAATAAACCACCCGGTTACCTATTTTCAACCTTTCGGCTACGTACCTCGGCTGGAGAGCCCAAGGTTCTTACCTTATACGTCCAACTATAACTGCAAACCTTTCTCCAGAAGGGTACAAACACCTGCTATTTCTTCCTGCCTTCAAAATGTCTCAAACTTCGAGCTGTTCACCAACCACGATCCTTCACACTCAATTTCACCTTACTGAACGACTAATCCGAGATGTCTGGGAGTACAACCTCCTGGGAATGTCTACCCGCCGAGATTTGCAACGAGATCATTAGTCTTCTACCAGTTCTCGGCGGAAGGTGCAGCTTACTTGCGACCGTTGCTAGAGACTGGCAATCAATTATTGAGCCGCTCAACTTTGCTGAGATCAACCTGACGGTACCGCGCCTTGCCGACCTCGAGTCTCAAACTATTCTGTTCCAAAAGAGAAGCCAGATTCGTTATATTTGGTTTCGCGTGGAACTGAAGCAGTACGATTGCAGCGAATGTGCCAACTCTGACCGAGACAGTTGGGGCCTGGACAATGTCGATAACCAATTCATCGCGGATGCGTTTGAAAGCTTGTTCACGACACTCAGCGCATGGGAGCCTCGCGGCGACTTGGTCCTCGATGTCAGTGTCTACTCGCCCAGTGATAACCAGCACTGGTTCAAATACCTCGACTTCTGCCCAGACACCGACCTAGGTGAGTGTTCATCTCACCGTGGACACGAACAAGGAACGGCCTTGGTAAATGACCCGGCTCATGGCTGGGTTGCCGGACAGCAGGTTCTTGCTCCTGACGAGCACGCTATCGAAAAGACATTCGACGAGATCATGGGCGAGGGGCCTTTCGACGACGAGGAACCCGAGATGCAGTGGTGGCGGAGTCTCCCTTTTGTACCCGTTGTCGGAGTCGTGCTCTTTCGCCAGCAGACCCGCCGACGATGGAAGCCGGTTGCACTTGCGAATATGCTCACACGATTCTCCAACATGAAGGAGCTTTGTTACGAACCTTGGAGGGAGTGGACTGAAATTGAGAGACAAACCGATCAACGCAAGTGCTTGCTGAACCTTTAGTAATATAGTCGATGCAGCCGCTGATGGCCAGAATATAGGCACCCAGACGCTGATCGAATCCTTTCCTCGGACGAAATTGTGTAAGCTGACGATATTCGAAAACTTCAACGAATTCTACCCGGAAAGATATAGCAGGTGTCCCGCTATCAGGGTGCCAAACCCAGCCGTGAGCCGGAAACTTGCCCGCAGTAGCCTGCACGCCACGACGCTATCCGCCTTTTTCATGGCCGATGCTGGATACTTTTTCGCAGCGCGTCAAGATTCATGGACGTGGGATAAGCTCACTTCTCTGGCGCTGACTTCGAGGGTCCTCACTCACGATGCGAACATCTCGGATATCAACAACATGCTTCGAGATGCCGCTGCCACGGCGCTGAAGATGCCGAGACTTGACACGATGGAGTTATGGAATGGCAAGCAAGGTGTGGCAATGCTCTTTCGCTACCAGAGGGCTCGAGATGGGCAGTCGGCCATCATCACGATACGGGGGACGTCAGAGCTTGCTCTCGGGATTGCAACCACAGAAGCTTGGGATGTGGTCGCCCGCCGGTATTCCCATGGCAAGGTCGTTGTACAAACCTCTTTGATTGATCCAGATGTTATTCGATGTCACGGCGATGCGATCCGCCAGCTGGGAGTTTCAACTGAGGTTGTTAGGCCTGTCTCGTTACGGCAGATCCTCAGCGAACATAGGGCTCGGGCATGAGATGTTAAGAAGTATCTTTGCTGCAGATGGAGTCTAGGGCTCACAACCTTGAGCACGTTCTACACTTATACCTCAGAAGCGAGACCATATAACAATGGATTATCGGAGTTGCTGTCATGATCCTGCCGTCAGAATTATCAATATTTGATAGGCAGATAGTCCTAAAACAGGCAACCCATCGCATTGAATTCAGTAGGCAGTCCATGTGTTGGCGTTAACGAGGACCTCCTGTCAACTTCCCACCCACTTGTGATGCTAAAGAAGGAATAATTGTCTGTCGAGAAGTCTACTAAGCCCAGGTTTGCACCAGGTCTTGTTTAATAGTAGATCTAGGGATGCCAGTGCCTTAAGAGCCAGGCCTACGATGCTGGCTGGTTAAATACCTAGCTCTAATCGGATAAGACTGATAGCTTATATAATAGGTATCTTATTTGCACCGGTACAGGTTTCGCGTGGTACAAGCTCTATACTATCATTTATGATCACTTTATTTCAACAAAAATGATTATCTTATATATTATGCTCATATTATCATAAAATGCACTAAAAGACCTACATATTTGTATAAATCTTAGTATATATAAGCCATATTATTAGTATTCTTTCTTCTTTATACTCTAAGGTGGCGAAGACAAGTAAATCACGGCCAATTTAATACATTTCCAACCCTTACAACCTGCAGCGGTGCATGCATGAGATCCCTTGAGAAGTTGGAGCCTGACCAAGGTTTGGGACTGGTTGAGCGGGTGAATGGGATGATGAACCGAGAAGAGGGGGATTTGATCTTCTGCTCGATGAGGCTAAACTCGATCTGGGAGAAATCGCAGGCTAGAAGGAGGGTGAAAGAAATCTTGGCGGTTAATGATGAAATGTAGACGTGGAAGCAGATGAAGAGCACAGATAGGCAGAGAGCTTGCCCAGGTGTTGATGACTTTACAATAATTTATTATAGGCATGATGGTATACCCGTACAGATTGAAATCGTCTGCCTAATTGAGTATTATTTCTGCCGCGTGGCTGGTGATGTAGCTGCTGGAGTTTTGAGTCCGGGAGGCGTTGATGGGCGGCGCGAAGACGAAGTTGGGAATGGATGAGCGATGACGCTGATGGTTTAGGTGACGTAGTAACTTTGTGGCGCGGACGGGGTCATTCCCAAGCCCGAGATGGGCGACCTCTCGTCAAAGCTATGCATCATATAAGAGCTCAGGGACCAAACTTGCTGCTGAAGCTAATAAAAATTCCAATCCAAGATAATTCACATCTCAGTTTTCTTTACTATTGTTTTGATTGAGATACATTCTTAATTCTTAATTAGCTTTGGCCATCTATCCTCCCATCTCCACGACCACGTTTCACATCACAAGGACCCATTCATCTGCAGCGAAGACCCCTACTTTTTTAATCCCACTCAATCTTTCTGTTACAACCCAAGGTAAACTTGAAACCTGAGTGGCACGATGGGCTCTGACGAAGCGGGGCATATCTCAACGCAAGGGTACGTGAGACGAAAAGTTGCATTTGGATGTTTCGTTTGTGTCTTTCGTGTTTGATTGTTTCTTTGTTTGAAGACGAGCGTCTTTTGACGGTACAAACGCAAACGCAATCATCTGGTCTCGGACTAGGTCGATCCCGTTTGTTCATGCATTCTTTCCGTTTCGTCACAAGGAACGCTTTCCAACCCCTTCATTCCCGTCATATGACTTGTTTGCCGTCTTGGCCGGTTGAGTCACTGTCATATTTGACCACATACATACAGGCTGCAGAGTTGCAGACCACCGATTCAGAGAAGCGAGCAGCACCTCATTCATTCACTCAGACCTCTTACAGCAGGGGGTCGGGGCCTCGTAGGCACCGAGTGACGCTAGCGCTCAGTGCCGTTCCATGCGTCTAAGCCTCCAGGTCCGGCTTTGCCCCGCCTCCACTCTGAAGCAGTCGTCGCGGGCTGAGCCTCCCGTCGGACGCGCTTCCATTCTCCATTCTCCCACTGCCCTCCCGCTCCAGTTTTTTTCCCTTCTCACCTCTTCACTTTTTACTTCCTATTCCATTTTTCCGCGTCGCACGAGCATCAGAAATATCTGAAAGTCTCAATTATATCACACTCGGGATCGACTCAAGTTCCAGAGTCAAAGTGTACGGATTCTCTTATTCTGTTCATTCGCTATTGTTGACCCCGCTTGTATTCCTCTTTCTATTGTCCCGTTAATCACTTACACTGCCACTTTCTGCGTTTGTCGCTCTGCGCACCTTCACACTCTATTTCCTTCGTTTACACTTTCATTCCGCTTCACAACACGCGGTCCTCAATTTTTACACTGCGCTATCATCTTTTGCGCTTTCAACTTTCTTTCCAAAACATCCTCTAACATTGATCTCTGTAGCCGCTTGCACGGTTTACTCAACTTTCGGAGTCGCCGATCACGACCGGGCAGCTCAAGCTCGGCTGACACCTCGGACTCAACCTTAACTGCCAACTCCGAGTACGAGATCACACCTGCGGATTCGACTTTCTCTCCAGAGGCTTCACCTCGATCATCGACTTCATCCACGTCATCTACATCCTCTTCAAACACAAAGCAATACAAGATGCCGTTTCGTCAGAGGATGGCCCGCCACTTTGGCGATTCGGTATGTGCAACCCCGCATTCTCCATGTGCACATGCCTATCAATGATGCGCTATCATTGAGATGCGCATGAACTGTATCGTGGAATGCGACTTGTCTAATTGGCGTTGACGCTGACGCTGACGCCGTTAATCAATAGCTTGCTCCCGAGAAGCCCTACCTCAGCTACTACGATGTTCTCTTGACGGCCGAAGATATCAAGGCGCTCAAGCATGACTGGTTAACCGACAACAACATTGCTTTCTGGGAAGAATACCTCGAGCGCGAAACTCTCCCTCGGTATCCCCAGGCTCGCATCGTTCTCCTCCGTCCCAGTATGACATTCCTTCTTATGAAGGAACCCGATATGCGATCAGTCCAGTCTGCTCTTCCCGATTTCTCCAAGGTCACACACATCTTCCTACCTATCAACGACAATCGTAATGTGAGTGTCGCTGAGGGTGGTAGCCACTGGTCGCTACTCTTGGTTTCAACTCTTGATGGCGTGGCCTTCCACTACGACTCACTTGGCGGCGCCAACTACTCTGAGGCCAATCTTGCTACGCGCAAGCTTGCAACAATTCTGGGACGGCCCCTTCGATTCATCAACCTCGAGGATTGCCCCCAGCAAGAAAACGGTAGCGACTGCGGTGTGTTCGTCTGCCTACTGATGCGCCATCTCCTTGTCAAGCGCCTTCTCTGCGCTAATGCCCGCGAGAAGGTATCAATGAGCATGGGCGGTAAAATGGTCGATAGCTACGGCGGCCGCAAAGAGATGATGCGAATTATCGAAAACCTCCGTAAGGAGGGTGAGCGAAGGCGATCGTGAGTGTCCCAAATTGTGACCTGCAAGACGTATCTAATAATCAAGATAGGAGAAGCGCCAGCCCATTTTCGAACAAGACACCGCCGCGGATCGAATAGAGAACGGACTGCTACGGCTCTTGCGAGGAATTCGAGGAACTCTTAAGAAATATTATGGAAGCAAAGTTTACAAAATCGACTAATCGCCAAGCGACTACGGGCAACCAAAGGTCAAAAGGACGTTCAATCGACCAAAACGGAGGGACGAGCCCTAAGGACGAAAGTACTACTCGCTCTGCCAACAGGTCCTTGCCTCCATGGACTGGGATGAGCGCCTTGGTGCGTCCTAAGCAAGGCCAAACACGATCTAATACACCTTCGCCCCTTGGACCCAAAGCCTGCAAGGTCGATCGAATTAGCAAACAGCCCCGGATCCAACCAAGTCCTCCAACTCCCGTTAAAATCCGGGGTAAGCGGCAGCCCAAACCCACCTCGACTTTGACTACTCAGAGTCGCAAGGTTATTCAAACACGTTGATACACCTGTTCCACAACTGTAATGAAATTCACGAGGGATGCATCACGGTCGATTGGTTTTATTCTACTATTACAGCTTCAGCTCCTGCGTGCGAGAAGATGTTTTTGGCGTTGGTGGCAGCGAGAGCAATACGATAAATGTGGATGTGGCCATCGTGTAATGGATGAGGATGACTATGCGCGAGTATGTCTTTATTGGCTTCTGAATGATTTCTTCAAATATCAAGTAGTGCAAGGGATTTGCGAGTTAGCGATTAAGGCGTTGGTTAGGATATCGGAAAAAAGACATGCGGCATCGGGTGCATTAACAATACATACGAAGAATAAATGTGTGCTTCTTGATAACGACATTTCTTTTGTATGTAACATCGTGGTTTTTCCATTGATCCGGTGTCTTAAATTTCCTAACTCCCCAAACGCCTGAACATGATTCAATCGCATGTCGACAATGTATCTGTCGCCTTTTAGGAATTGGCCTCTAGATCATAAGACCGTACATTGGTACCTTTCAAAATTCAACAGCTCGTCGATCTAGTTCTTTCCAGCAAAAGCAGGGTTCTGCTCCATCGTCGAAGAGATATACCCTCTCAATGCCGCCCATCGATTCGCAGTTGGCGCCGGAGCAGCAGGCTTAGTCTCAACCACAGTACCCATGGTGTCATCGCCATCATCGTCGTCGTCGTCTTCATCCTGCTGAACCCCAGCAGGCTTCTGCGTCTCCTTCTGCGCCGCCAACCTCGCCATACTAACACCAAACCTCTCCATCTCACCCTTGACAACCCTCTCCTTTCTCTTCAGCGCACCCTTCTTGCTCTTCAAACTCTTGTGGCGAATCTTGCCCTGCTGCTCAGCATCGCCCTCCTCAAGCTCAGGCAGCGCATCGGCGAGACTATCGAGGGTGGCGGCGAGTTTCTTGGAGGGACGACGGCGCTTGGCGGACTTCTGAATGCGTGAGGTTGAGGCGATGCGGGAGACGAAGGAGGAGTGCTTGATAAGACGCTTGTCGCGCTTGCTGGAGAGGAAGGAATCTGTGACGGCGGCGTCGTCGCGGAAGACTTTTGCGGGTGTGAGAGGGTGGATTTGGCCGGTTATGCGCTGGTGGCGGAGGGTGCGCGCCGAGGGCTTTTTGAGACCTGGTGGTTGGGGAGCCTATAGTTGTTAACATTGTTGTATAGGTGATAGGGTTAATTGGGGTTGAGATACCATTTTTGTGTTAGGTGGGGAGGTTGTGGATGTAGTAAGTGTCGAATTGGTGATGATGGATTTGGTGTTGCGAAGGTTAGAAACATTTTCGGTGAGCGGTGGCTCACCGAGCTTGGTGGGGGTACACCGAGAAGCTAAATGGAGGGGCACTGGACGCTGCTAAATGAGTTGAATGCTTAGAATATGATACCATAAGTAGCTAGCACAAGTAATTATAGGATTAGAGTGGGAATATAATTATAGAAATCACCCTATATAAGTCGTAAGATCGTAATTGCAATTCTGTTCCTCGGAAATGCCTGAAGTCGGACGAGTGTTGTTTGGTTCGTAGTGGGGTATAAAAGTACCGTAAGGTGATGCCCTCTCATGACTCTAACTTTACATCTCACTCTTCTTCACACCAACTTCTTATTCTGTACTTCATGCTGTAACTATGAGTAATATTGATACATTACGCAGAGAAATCGCAAAGCGGGAGGTCGAACTCGCCGACCTACGTTCGCAACTCGCAGCCGCCGAGTCCGAGGCTCGTGAGAGTAAGGAAGCCTGGAAATGGCCTCTTGATACACACGAGTATGAGAGGTATAGCAGGCAAATGATTGTTCCAAACTTTGGACTCCAAGGTCAGTATCACCAAAGATCTATCTTTCAACATGCTTACACTATAAAAGGCCAGTTACGTTTAAGAAAGGCCAGGGTACTTCTAGTTGGCGCCGGAGGTCTGGGATGTCCCGCCGCAGCGTATCTAGCTGGCTCGGGTATTGGAACGATAGGTCTTGTTGATGGTGATGAAGTTGAAGTCTCCAACTTGCATCGCCAAGTAGCGCATGCGACGGGACGAGTGGGCATGAGTAAGGTGCAGAGTGCCATCACTTTTCTTAAAGAGTGAGACCCGACCCTTGACAACATACTAGATGATCTTGGACTGACTAGTCAAGGCTGAACCCGACGATAACTTATAACGCACACAACACTCATCTGACACCTCAGAACGCCCAAGATATTGTGTCAGGTTATGATCTCGTTCTGGATTGTACTGATCATCCTACGTCCCGCTATCTCATCTCTGATATTTGCGTGCTTCTTTCAAAGCCGCTCGTCTCAGCATCTGCATTTCAGACTTCCGGTCAACTGATTGTTCTTAATAACCCTCCCGGCAAAGGACCCTGCTATCGCTGTGTGTTTCCTACTCCACCGCCCCCAGACAGTGTGGTAGGATGCGGCGAGGGCGGTATCATTGGACCTATAGTCGGTACAATGGGCGTCTTGCAGGCTCTTGAGGCAATCAAGTTGATCACCAGAGGTGATCTGGAGCCTCACGACAGAGAGGCCAAGACACCAATGTTGCTGCTCTTCACTGGGACAGCAGATACCCCTTTCAGGTCTGTCAGAATGAGAGGCAGAAGAAAGACTTGTTTGGCGTGTGGTGATGAGAATGGATTGACGCTACAGGAGTTGAAGACGTCGATGGACTATGTGCAGTTCTGCGGCGTCAAGCAGCCCGTTCAGCTGCTCAAACCGGATGAGCGAATAACCGCAAAGGAGTATGAGACACTGGCAAAATCACAGAGCAAGGAGCTTCTGCTGGTCGACGTTCGAGAGAAGGAGCACTTTGATCTCTGCAGCATTTCGGGCTCGGTCAACATCCCCATTAGTCGCTTCATGAGTGTTCGTGGTGAAACCGCACCCGAAGGCTGGCCAACCGATTTGGCTCCATCTACGCCCATATACGTCGTCTGTCGGATCGGAAACGACTCGCAGATCGCCGCACAAAAGCTCAAAGACCTGGGGCTAGGGAACAACGGGGAGCGATTCATCGGTGATATCTCGGGTGGTATAAAATCGTGGAAGGATACTGTCGATCCAACTGTGCCCTTTATATAGAAATTCTTTGTACAGACAACGAAACAGACACTATAATAAACAGGAAAAGGGGATGGTCGTATTGGATAAGAGATTTTAATGATATACATACAACGCCCGTGTTAACCCGGGCTGCAACACAAAGGGCAGTCCATCCCTGCCCATCAGCTGCGCCATTACATACATTGTTTTTTTGCCAAGGAAAGTCAACAGTAATATGCGGACTCGAATGAGAAGAAATGTTTTACACAAAGTTGGCAGTCTTCTTTTTGTTAAAGGCCTTTTGGTCTTTTAGCCATTGGCGGTAGCCAGCTACACTTGAGATCTTCTCGCCATAGAAATCGGGAACTAGATCACATTAGTACTCAATCAATTAACACATCAGATCGACAGTCTCATCTTACCAGGGTTGTTGGCGCTCGAGTTGGTGGGGTCAACTCGGTGCTTCTTGATGCGCTCAAAGAATTGGGCCTCCTTCTGTGTTATCTGCTTCTTCCACTTGCGGTTCAAAGCGTAAAACACCTGGTTACCGACACTGGGACCGCTCAACCAACCAAGACCAGAGAAGGCGAGCGTCATAATGCCCAGCGTCATGAACGGGTCGAGAGGGATCTGAGTGATAACGGGCTCCGCCATACCCGTTGACAGAAACACCGCACCAGCACCTCCGGCAAACATGCCATTCGTAATAGAAAAGGCAAGCTGGAATCGGCGGCGCTTCACACGGAGCTTGAAGAAGCTGTTCCAATCCAGAGGAGGTAGCTCGGTGCTGGTCGATCCGGGCGCAGCACTGATAGGTTGCTGAGGCTGCTCGGCAGCGGCTGGCTTATCCGACATAGCTCGGGCGAAAGTCTTGGGAATCGAAGAGCCGGAGACGAGGCATTGCGGTCGGAATGGAGAGTGCGAGAGACATGAGGCGGGACGAGCGGCTGAGATGGTTGAGAAGGGAGCTTTCGGCGATGAGCGCACGAGACCCGTTGCGGGCATGCGCAAGACGAATGTCTTGAGCGGAGAAGCCATGATGTTAACACGTCGAGACGGAATTGACAAAGTTAAAAATAAGTCAATTGAGGTTGTTGCGAAAAAAGGACGGAGTGGAGATTTCGGATGTCGTCGTTGTGCCGGCCGGTTATTTTGGCGTGACGTGGGGGATGCTGAAGCAAGCTCGGTAGAGCTCGTTCGTGATCTCATGGCGGGTGGAAGAAAAGTTTGGCGCGGCTTTAGACGCGATTAAGCGCTGCCGCGCTAAGAGCTCGGTCGGGGAAGCTATAGCCCGGGGTACCCCCTAAATAGCAGGCTTATATAGCCTATCGTAGAAAAAAATCATTATAGCTAAATTATAAGTTTTTGGATCATTTTAAGAACTTATAATACAGTGAAGTATTAAAAGCTGGTGTTTTATTCGAAAAATGCCTGGAATAGTATTACTTGACAGCATTTAATGTATTTAATATTATTCTAAGGTATTAAAGGGCATTTTGGGGGCTTGACTCTTTCTTTAGGCCTTTGTTGCTGATTGGCTTTGCTTAGTCATTGCCCAGCCCGCTCTTTAAGTTGTAGCCAACGTCTCAAAACAGCTAATGAAATACACCGCGTTGGATGAAAGCTCGACATAATTATTTCTGGCACATTACACGAGCGACGATACCCATTTAAATAATTTCCAACGTACTAGAGGCGAATAGTGCTCTTTTTTAATGCTTGCTACGCCCCCATCGCATTGGCGCTTCGTACTATTGTCGCCCACTTGAGCTGGCGTCGCGGGTCGCGGAACTCGCTCGTGCGCCTACGCGATGGAGTCGTTCCAGCAGCCCGAGCCTGTCAGCCCCAAGAAACGAAAACGACATGAACATGGACGATCTCGAATCGAAGTACACCTTAAATCAAAGCCAAAGGACTATGTTCCTGGCAGCGGGCCGTCCCTCCAACGAATTAGCTTGCTTCCTCCACGAGATTCGACCGCGTATATCCTCGAGAGAATCATCCTTCCCTCGCCGGGTGTGGCTGCAAACGGGCATGCGTTACCGAGACGTATGACTTACATCGTGGCGTGGCGCGATCTGCCAGCGGCGCAAATGTTGGTGCCGGCTATGGAGATCCTGGAATACGTTTCACCGCGAGAGCTGGAGAATTGGGAGTTTGCGAATACTGAGGAACAGCTGGAGCGCGAAAAGGTTGAACAACAGCCAAAGAAGGCGGGTGAGGAGGCTAAACCAAAGAAGCGCGGAAGACCACCAAAGCACAGTAAGATAGAAACGGCTGTTGTTGCGGTGCTGGAGGATGATGCAGCTGTTGTGCCGAAGAAGGGTGTCATGACGATAAATACGCCGACGAAGAACAGATTAAAGGACTTTGAGGGACTGTCGGATGAAGAGGAGACCCCGGCGCGCCAATTGCAGTGGGAGACAACCGGCGAGTCAGTTGAGACTGATATGGACCAAGGATTTGATCAAGATGGTCTGGCATCTGTCGAAGAACCCGAGAATGCGCGCTCTGGGGAGCAATTGGATATGCTGCGCGATACAGAACTGACACCTCGGGCACCGAAACAAAGCTATGCTGTAGGCAAACAGTTCGAGTCGTTTCCATCTACCGGGACTTCGAGTCGGCAAAGCACGCCAAAGCTTACCAGTGCTAAATCGAAATCAGAGGGCAAGAAGAAAATAGGCCGTTCTGTGAAGAAGCCAATGCTCAATGGGTTGTTGAGCGGTGTTGGTCAAGTTGCAGAGTCCGCCTCAGACTTCACTTGGACGCCGCAAGAGGAATCAGTCGCATACTCAAACTCAGGGGTTGAAACACCAGATCCCGAGTCGGATTTTGCAACCGCACGCCTCATAGAAGAAGCATTGTCGGTGAAGAAAGGGGAATCTGCGGGAAAGTCAAAGCCTAAGTCCAAAACGAGCACTCCAAAGCCCCCGAAATCAGCTCCTGCAAAGCCCTCAAAGCTCGCTCCTCCACGAGAGGAATCCATTGTGGAAGACACAGACCCTGCAGTGGAAGATGTAGAGCCACCAGCTGAACCTGCTTGGGAGGTCAAGCGTGTGGAAGACATGGAAGTATACGAAGTTGAAGGCGTTGGTCTCGTACGCTACTTCAAGATCCGATGGGAAGGCGACTGGCCACCGGAGCAGAATCCATCTTGGGAGCCAGAGAACAATCTCCCACCTCAGTTGATTAAGAACTATCTGAAGAACAGTAGAAGAAGACGCCTTGGTTCTAAACCGCCTGCACCAAAGAAGGCCCCCGTCAATCAGCAACCAGTTGCGCCTTCATACGCGCCAAAGAAGAAGGCTATGAAACAGACCACTTTATCATGGGGACTGCCTGCAAAGCAGTACAAGAGCGTCAGCGAGGCATTTGTAGGGGACGAACAAGATGAGCTTGGCATGCCCATGGAGGATGTAGGACCAGACAACTACGAGGATGAAGGAGATGATGAGCTCTTCGTCGTAGAAGAACCACCGACGAAAAAGAGTCGCGTAAAGACATCGTGGGGTGGAAATGCTACTTCAGCGAGTATGGATCTAGGCATAATGCCAGACTACATGTGAACAAAAGGTGCTTTGCTTGGCTACGAAGGAGTTTTGGACAGAGGAAGCTTCTGGAAAATGGCTTTATCACGAGGATTTACGTACATGGATGGATGTTTTACATAGGCAAGGCGTCGATTGCATACAAAAACTTCACGGCGGCGTACAATAGCATTAGAGATACCCATGTTTATCGAAGATTCGTATATTCCCTAATAGGTCTATCTATCTCCCTGTGTTCGTTCCTAAATTCCCTGTGTGTGATGCGTTCATTTGGCCTTGTTGTTGTTTAACCCCATAGTGTTCAGTAGTAGGGTCTCGTTGGCCAGCAAGCATCAATCCGTTATGCCTGGGAATGCCCCATCCAGGTCTTATCCGTAGTATCCGTTATGCGCATCATTATCCCAGATGATGCTTTTGTATAGACTCAAACAAAGTAATGTCCAGCTGATCATTGCCGAACTGTCTCCAAATTCCCGAGTAATGTAGATAGGGCGGCATATCCCATCCAAGCAAATCATTCGTATGTGCAAGATGGTATCGAGTGTAGTCAAAGACGACTCTTCCAAGATCTTGTTCTCGTAGGTGGATGGTGTCGGTGAGGAGATAGGTAAAGGTAGGTAGATTCAAAGAAAATCTAAGTGGTAGAAACCACGGTGTGGTTGGAGAAGGTGGTATAGGCCAAGATAACGTCGGGGATAGGGGCCAGCTTCAAAGCGTCGTGGGCATACCATTCTGGGAGTCCCATCGCTTCGTTACAAATGCGGCGAACAGCAGCGATCTTGGCGTAATGATCCCATCTGCGGATGTCAGGTAGATTGTTGGCACGGCAGAACGCCAGCCAGAAGTTGGCCCAATCAGGCTCTTGGAGTTTGGCAGTCTTGAGGTTCACAAGCTCAATACCCTTGATTTCGATGACTTGGTATCCAGTATCACGGTCTCTGACAAAGACGTGTTTGCCGACTAAGTCGTAGTGCTTGTTCTCATCGACGATCGAGGCTCGCTCAGTGGTCTTTTCAGTAGAATGGGTGCTATTCTGAAGGGACTCGTTCTCATGGATGGTCGGGAGGGGGGCGGTGTCGCGAGTGGGGACAGGACGTCGGATAATGGGCACTCCGGCCTCTGGGATTCTGATAGGGGAGAAGTTGTTGTAGGGACTCTTGTTCCAAGCATCGGACAGATGGTCCTTGTTGACATATGGAACCTTGTTGTGGGACTCCATGGTGAATTGGTCGACACAGTAGTCGGAAGGGGTCAACCCCAGGCTCAGGTTTTCCAGGTTGCCATAGTAGGCCTCGATCTTGCGGTCTCGTACCATGCGGCAGAGGCGCGCCGCCTGGAACACGCATGTGAATTCGATGATCAAGACACCAGTGGTCGCGGGGTAGTCTTGCACGAACTCAACACGGACGATGAAGTTCACCCCAAACATCTCGATCATCCACCAGATTGCGGACATCGGAAAGTCCTTCATCTCAATGCAGCGTCCTGAGCAGACTTCTTCCTCGTCTTCATAGCCAACTCCGTAGAGTCGGGGGTGCTCGCGGGTTGGTGGGTGTGAGGGAGATTCGACAAGGTTGACTTCGGCTTCCCAAAAACTCCCCTCTTTATGTTGGAAACGGAGACGGTTGGCCATAACGTTGCGAACATAGTGGCGTGCATCTGATGTGTCGCGAAATTCAACAACAGCGCAGTTGAATCCAAGGACATCCTCAAGGCCCTCCGTCTCAAGGAGAGCCAGGGACAACAGTCCTTTCACTCCCATAACTCCATCAGCAACTTGCGTGATGCTGAAGTCGCGTGGGAGATTGTGGATCACTACCCGGCGAGACTCGATGATCTCGGGAACATGATCATAAGACGACAAGTCGCCATCTTTAGCGATCTGGTTGATGATTTTCAGGGATTGCTTTCCATCAGAAGCAACGACAGCAGGAGATGCGTTAGGAGCGGTATGGAAAGGGCGGAGGTACATTCCAACATTCTCAAGGGTAGGAGAAGTAGAGTTGTTGGGTTCGATGACAGGTGCCGTGTTGGTAGCAAGGTGTGTAGGGTTGATTCCAATGGTCTCATAGGCGTCAGAAGAAGTGTCGTTGGATTCAACAACAGGTGCCACGATGGGTGCTCCATTGGGGACAGTATCAGTGCGACGGACTCCAATAGTCTCGAAGACACCAGATTTGAGGCTTTTCGACTCAACGGCGGATGCGGCGTTGGTTTCGCTGGGCTTCTAGCCACAGTTCGACCAGTCAGATCCAACGGACTCATTTTCGGAGAGCTTATCATCGCCCTAAGATGGATGATTAGCAAAGTTTATATAGCGGGAGGGAGATATACTTACCAAGTTTCCGCTGATTTCATCAGCCATGGAGCGCAAGCGTTCGAGCTTGCTGTCATCTTCAGAGATGGTCTTCTTGATGTGCTCATACAGAGCGTTGGCAGCGACAGTGTCCTGACCACGGCTTTCAGCCCGCGAGATGGTGTGCTAAGTAGTGGCACGTTAGTATTTGCGAAGGTTGTTGTTGGAGTATGAGAATTTGGATAACTTACCTTGAGTTTCTCGGCGTCCCGACGCGCGTTCTTCTGCTTCTTCTCGAGATGAACGATGTCACCCTCGAGGTCGCGAACTTGCAAGTGCTGTTCAGAAGAGAGGTCGTGGCTGCATGATCCCGAAGGGATGTAGTCATGCTCCATCATCACACGAAGAGGGTTAGTGTGCTCCTGAGGAGGTGGAGTTGAGGTGTTGGCATCACGATGCTCAATGTTGTCGAAAGCGCTCATGAGCGACGACTGGGAAACGCAGTCCCACTCAGTGCCAGGAGCGGCATGGTCGTGCTGGCCTTCCCCAAGAGAAGACATGATGAGAGGTTTGATGCGTAAGAAGTGCGAGTCAAAAACGGAGTGTACAAAGAGTATGGGTGATCAGAAGACAAAAGGGGAGGGGATGAGGCAAGCGTGATACCGCCGATGAAGGGATGATAGGGGAAATAGCGTTAGAAGGGGATCTGATGATGATCTTGAGTGTTTTTGTGTGTGTTTTGATGGGTTGTGGTAGAGAAGGAGAAGTGGTTGAGGTGTGAGGAGGGATGAAGGAGAGAGGGTTTTGGCGGAGAGGAGAAGAGGAATATATAGGCGAGCGCCAGTGCCAGTGAATGCAGCCAACCACACCTCAAGACGCGTAATCCGCAGGCCAAGGGCATCAACAAACAGTTTAGGGGCTACGAGTGACCTAGTGATGACTAGTTACAGCGGCATTGGTGCTGGGAATCAAGGCCGGCGAAGGTACCACGTAGCCAGGGCGATGCAGGCAGATGCAGACGGAGCTAGAGACTCGCGTTGGCAAGGGGGCAGAGGGCATTCATGGATATCAACTCGGTATTTCGAAGCATTGGGGTGGGGGTTAGTTCTAGTCGTGGAGGGGCCCAGGAGAGGGCATAGGAAAGGCGGTTCGGTGGGATGAAAGTAGATGATGCTATCCAAGGATGCATCATCTCGGTCTCGAACAATCAACTTGTTCAAGAGTCCACGATAATGCATCGAGAACGATGTTCCATGGTCATATGTTCTGCAAAAGCTCCATAGCACCTTGACACTCCCTCAAATTTTACATTGTAGGCCAGCTCCTTATATTTGGAATAACGTTGGTCGTAGAGATCGTATGGAAGATAGCGTCGTTCGATTTTGACTCGTCGTTTTGGACTCTTAGTGTCATTCTCGCTTGGTGTTGTCGACGACGTCCATCCGTTTCCTTTCCGCCCCTCCATGACTGAGGCTATTCGGGCCCACATCGACGACTTTGAAACCATCACGACACTGCCCTTTTGTTGTTTTTAGTGCACCGTCGTTCATCTCGTATATCAAAAGTCCGTCGACCAGCCCACCAGTCAAGAACTCGAAGCTCATGAGCAGAGGATACTGCCAACGATCGAGAGAATTTGGATCCTTAACAAATAGGCTTGTCGTTTGGGAACCACACTGACCTAGCACCAGGAGAGCAGCATCACAACTGTCGACACGTGGTGTTTATCACACTTTGAATACACCCGAGTCGAGCAGGACAGAAAGCGATACCGATCGGCCATCAAGATCAGTCGGACCCTTCTCCCTTGAGCGCGTCGGCAGCAACGGCTTGCCCACCGACACAACTGACACCGATTCAGGGCCCGGATTCATCATGTCGACAAAGTAGCGGGTAAGGAATGGCAGCTCAAAACGAGAGAGGTAAGCAAGATGGCTGCCATAGGACTTTAGTACTCCCGGAACCCTCGCTGACGAACCAACAGGTCCTCGCTCGAAGAGACGAGACACAAAGGCCCTAGCACGCCAGACAAAGAACATCGACACACTTGATCGCATCCCCGAATAGCTAGTTTGACACTCGATCCCCAACATTGCACTTGTACCAATTCTCCGGCAAGCAAGACTTCTTGGCTGCCACATCGATTGGATTACAAGGCTCAACAAGCCGTTGTACCATAGGGAAGTTCCCATCTGAGCATTACAATCAAGCGGCCACTGACCAGACTTGAACAAGACAGAGGAAGGCAAGGGGAATGATACAGAACTCCCGAGGCACTCGCTTCGTAAAGAAACTTCGCCGCTTGAGATCCAGGAACCGTGGACCATGCCTTGAGACCCGTTGGAACGAACACACTTACGAAAGGAGAACAACAAAGGAAGCACGAGTCGAATTGGTAAGTCGACTGTTGGTGGTCAAAGAAAGCGCTTGGACATAAAGCTAACAACCAACCGGGTTACACTAGACTCGATCTCTCGATGACACGGTCATGTAACGAACACTTTGCTTTGAAAGGGATTCGCCACTCAAAGAGCTAGATTGATCACTTTAGAGAGGTTTTGGAAAGATGTTGATGAATTTAGACGAGAACTGAACGAGAGAGAAGGTTGAAACAGTCTCAGATGGAAAGACACGCCGTCCTTCCTAAAGTTTCGATCATCTCCACTCCTTGCTTCTCTTACACCAGATGAGTCAAGCGGCCAGCCCTTGCAAACTTACCCCCGCAATTCGCATGGGGACCCCCTGTCGAGAGCTTCCGGGACATGGATCTTATCAACTTACAGTAAGGATATTCCAGAGAAAAGACTGAATGTTACAGAGCAGATTCAGCCATTATCATTACCAATATCCATTGAGTACCAAATACGACCAATACCGATATCATCACTTACAAGCTCTACTCCCTTCGGCTCTGAATCAGCATCTAATCAGGTCATTACCGGCGATTTCCCCATAAGCCAGCCACACACCATCTACACACCTACATGACATGACGCCTCCAATCCACAATTCAAGGTGGAGATCTTACTTCGACTGACCTCAAGCTCTAGGCATCCAATGGACAAAACTCAGCCTCACGCCTTACAAGGGAGAAATAAGCATTTATGAGGGAAATAGGCTTGTAGGTTACCCAATCCGCCAAGGTTGACTCATTGACCGACATATGCACAGTTCAACTCTAATCATCGATCGATGCTTTGTCTGCCAAAACTTTGAGCTATAATAAGGCCACTTACACCCCAAACTCGAATCCCTTTCCCTCCTCATCAAGCGAATCCCACTCGAGATTCAAAGCTTGTCATTACATTTCCCTCCATCATGGCCTCCACAACCGAATCAGAGAAGCCTTGGTTTCTCAAGTCATCCTGCCCAGTTCTCTTCCCATTTGAAGATGCGGTGAGAAAACCTGAGGCCCAGTTCGAGGACTATATCCGCCGCGAGATTGCCCGCCGTCATGATAATCCTACTGCAGTCGAGCCAGAAGACGACAAAGACGAGACCATGACTGACGCTGGCGAGTCTGAAACGTTCACTCTCATCTCCAACACTACCTCTGCTGAAATACGTAAGGGTATTGATGTCATGGATGTTTCAGGCTCCTCAGCACAAGAGTCGAAGCCGCAAGAAGCCAAACCCGCCGATTCGCATCCGTTCATGGAAGGTTTGCATAACTTCAGCAAAGAAGAAGACCCTTTACGGAACCTCGAAAACATGATGCACACAGAAAACGGCGATCTGGCGTATCGATCTAGCTTGGACCCTCTCGTTGATCTTTTCCAAGAACTTGAATCTGTCCCATCTGGCCCGCGCTTGGCTGAACTTCTTTCTGCGGCTTGGAGAGCCCATCCTCTTGCCACTCTCAGAATCATCTTCTGTTCCCGTTCTATCCATCTAGGGAAGAGTGACCGCAGAACGTTCTACCGCTGCGCTGGCTGGCTAGCACAGAACCATCCTTTGACCCTTGCAGTCAATCTGCGATGGCTGAGCCGCCCAGTCATCCAGAAGAAGGTCCAGAAGGAAGAAGACGATGACATCGTTCTTGTCGACGAGAAAAGTGACGACGATTACACCAAGTACGATGTCAAGAATGGAGTGGCACACGGGTACTGGAAGGACCTTCTCAACATTCTGGCGATTGCAGCCAACGACAAGCTCACTGTCCTTGACGAACCCAGAGACGTCTTAAATTCTGAGAATCCCGGTATCATTCGGGGCAAAAGCGTCCGGAAGGTCGGCGGTCGAAGAGGCATGAGAGCCAAGTTTACAGCTCGTGCAGCTAGCTCTAGAGGGTCTCAGGCTCCAAGAGGTCGCATTGCTCGAGTCGAGGAAAACGAGGAGAAAGTTCGTCTCAGTGCACAGGAGTTTAGACGAAAGACACGACAAAATCGACATGAGACTGCAATGGAGCACTTCAAAAATGACTCAGTCTACCGCGCCTTGCACCTAACAGTCGCTCGCTTGTTCGCGGAGCAGTTGGAAAAGGACCTTCAAGTCCTTCGAGGAAGTGACAACAAAGCAAAGCGTTCCATCTCGTTGTGTGGCAAGTGGGCTCCAACGCACGATCATTTCCACGACAGACATACCTTCATCGTCAGCACCATTGCCGAAATCATGTACCCACGAGAGTCGATCAATAACGAAAAGCTAGAGCCGACCGACGATCGAGAGACATATCTACGGTTTGCCCGCGAAGAGTATCGTAAGGATACATCTGCTCTCCGAAAGCATCTCGAAATCGTAGAGCGCGACATTACAGACAAAAAGTTCGAGGCCATCAAGTACGACCGAGTGCCATCTCTAGCTATGAACCAGTACTCCAAATTGTTCATCGAGAAGGATCACGAGCGATTCGACAAGTACCTTGATAAGGTCGCTGAAGGAAAAGCGAATATCTCTGGGGCTACTTTATTGCCATCAACCCTGATTCGACAGGTGCGAGATATCAACAATACTACTTCCCAAACAATGCAATCGCCCGATCTACTCCTCAAGAAGAAGGTGGCAGAAATTGAAGCCAAGGTTGTCGATGGCCAGTGGAATACGCTTGTGCAGCGAATCAAGGACTCTGGCTCGTTGGAGTCAAGTATGGCGGTCTGTGATGTGTCTGGAAGCATGGGGGGCCCCGTGTTCCCCGACAAAACCACCCCGCTTGACGCCGCGATTGGTCTGTCTCTTCTTCTTGCTGAGGTGACGAAGCCTCCTTTCTCAGGCACCTTCATCACATTTAGCCAAAACCCTACTGTTGAGAAGGTAGATTTGTCTGAAACCTTAAAACAAAAGTGGGAGACCTTGCGAAGCGCGGACTGGGGTATGAACACTAACTTTGTCGCTGTTTTCGAGGATCTGATCCTCCCCATGGCGATCAGAAACCACGTCGAGCCGGAGGACATGGTCAAGCGTGTCTTTGTCTTTAGCGACATGCAGTTTGACGAAGCGGGTGCTAGCTCATACTATTCGCAGGGTCAATTCGAGGATAGATGGAGCACGTCGTTCGAGCGCATCAAAGCCAAGTTCGAAAAGGCAGGGTACGAGATGCCAGAGCTGGTTTTCTGGAATCTCGCAGGTGGAAGAGCAGGATACACCAGAAGTGGTGGAGATCCCATTGCCCCCAAGCCTGTCAAGTCTGATGAGGATGGAACATGTCTCGTCAGTGGATACTCGCAGAGTTTGCTCAAGGTGTTTATGGCTGGAGGGTCGTTTGAGGAGGATTCTGAAGATGAAGAGGATGAGGTGGTTATTGAGAAGGATGACGAGGGAAACGTCACGGAGAAGCGTAAGAAGAAGTCCAAGATGACGCCTCTCAAGATTGTTAAAAAGGCGATTGGGCATAAGGCGTATGATATGCTCAAGGTGGTAGACTAAAAGGTGGATGGCTTATGAGAGATGAATAATGATACCCAAATTGATGAAACACATAGCAACGTCCTAGGATAACTATTTGATAAATTGCAATGTGACAATCAAACATGCGTGAACGATTCCAACTATAATAATTTACGATCGTATCGTGATGGGTGTTTCGACATTAAAATGCCCTGTCACCATGTAGCTACCCTATGCTAGCATTTTCTGAAAATCTTGAGATTCAGAGCAGCACTATTCATAAACACACAACTGTTTTTAATTGCGTCCCAATCTAGATAGATTTTCAGTTTGTGACAAGGACCGTAGCGTTTGTCATTTCGAAATTCTATTTCAAATTGAAATTTGTAATCTGTAGAGGAAAGTACTAGGTAGAGAAAGCGCGAGATTTGCCAGGACTTTTGATGGCGATATGTATTAACAGACGAAACATCGAAATGGATGAATAGTAAAGTTGTCGTATAAGAACTGATGCCGTTAAATCATAAGATAACATGAGGTATCATCGAATAAAACAAAAACACCATTATTTGCCCCGCCCCATGCCCTCACAACACAACCCGTTTTATAACAAACACAATATCAACCGATAACAAAACGACATGAACATAAAGTGGTATCAGCCCTCAACAACCATCTCATCCACCATCTTCATAAACCTCTCCCTGTACTCCGCAGGATCAGCTGTGATACTCATAGGTCCCTTGTGAGCCACCTTGTTGAAGATCTTGACAATCTTTGTCAAGGCCTTCGCATGGAATGAGTGCTTTGCCCAGAAAAAGTCGAGGACGACACATCGATACGTCCACTTGCCCTCGATGTCGTCTACGCCTCGTCGCCAAAGACCTGCATCGGATTCCACGACTGGTGCGTCGCTGCCCTTGGGGTACCGGACCAAGAAAAGTGAATAGTCGACTGCATTGTGAGACGCGAGAAGTGCTGAGTCTGCAAAGAGGAGCGAGATGAGCTCTTGCTTGGCCTCATGCGTGACGTGCACCTTGTCGGGAAACTCATCGACGAGACGCTCTATCACGCTATCCGGCACGAGAGCACCATCTGCAATGTCCCGTTCGGGGAAGAAGTAGTCGTTAGGCTTGAGATCGTACGTCTCCCAGCTATCGCCATCCTGACCCTGCGGCTTGCCATAAAGCAAATTCTCCATGACAATGTGATGCGTAGGCGCAGCACCTAACATACCGCCAAGAGACGCATGCGGCGCATACACAAGATCTGTAATGCGAACAAGCAAACTATGTGGCTGATGCTTCATATGTCCCACATACGGATCCAACAATTTCTTTGCAAAAAATTCATGCTCAAAGCGTCTGGGTAAAGACTTGATGAGATACTTTCCATCAGGGGTTGTGAAAAACGTCGAACCGCTATAGCCCAGATCGCCGATGGGTACGAGTTGGGTAGAAGAATCTTTTGCGTCGACTTGGAACGAAGCGTGATACTCGTCCTCGTCAAGCTGCCAGATTTCCTTACGTAGAGCAAGGAAGTCAATGGAGCGGTAGCGTGCGAGGAGGAGTCTGAAAAGACGGAAGAAGGCGACGATGGTTTTGATGATGCCTTTTTTGGAGGAGCCGTGACGACGACTTACTGCCTTGGCTATTGAGACGGAGATGCGAGAGGAGCGGATCTTCATGACCGCGGGTGTGTGTCTTGAATTGTTGAAATTCGCGGTTTTAGGGTGACAATTTAATTTGACTCAGGGCTAGAATCTTGCCGTTGTTCGAGAAGCCGTTGGTGTTTAGTGAGCGTTGAGTGGAATGAGAGGTTGGGAGTGTTGTTGGGTGTGACGTCACGTCATCATCAATCTTGTACTTCTACATGTGATACCCATCGCCGATTTACAACACGAGTTTTGATAAGATCAGATATAATGATTGTTTGAGGTAAAGAAATATTATTGTATCAACGCTGTGTATCCTGTTCATCCCGGTCATTACCGTTCCGTATCTATAAGAAAATCTTGCTGTATATGTTGAACATGTATAATAATTGTAAGAAAACCCCAGACATCCTTCGCTCGCTTTTGCGCCAGTCGCTTCAAGTATAACAAAGAAAAACAATGAACAAATCCAGGGAATTCCAACTGTTGCTTTTGTGTATCCGCTGCAATAAACCAAATAAAGAAGACCAATATTCCCTTCTTGAGTATTAATACGCTGTTACCGCAAGGAAAAACAATAAGGAAATAATAAAAGCGCAAGTCTTGTAGCATGTACAATGCTTAGAAACTGAACAGACCACTTCGTCGCTTACCCAATGGGTAAACAATCAAGGCACTCAAGAACAGACCGACACTGATTCCAATAGCGACTTGGATAACCTTGAACAAGACGTTGAACGCTGTTCCTTCCAGGTTACCCATTGAGCTCACATCAGCCGCAATCTTGGTTCCGTTCTTGGTAATCTCATCGGCCTGAGTGATACTGGCCAGAAGAGAACCACCTGCAGCTAGACCAGACGGCACCTGTACGAAGATAGCGGGAAGCATAGCTGCGGCCGCGAGACTGTATCCGACTTTGCGCGGTTTCTTCTCGGGCTCTGCTTGCTTCTCGGGCGAGCCAGGGCGAGACTCTGGGTCTGTGAGAGTGGGGAGAGACCAGTTCTCCGAGTAGAGCTTCTTCTTGGAGTACCTTGGTCGGACGTTGAGTTTCCACCAGTCGACAAAGTCCAACCAACCATTCTCGACGTGTCGTCCCACTCGCGAGTACAAGTTGGCGAGGATACCAATGGCAAGAGCGCCCAACATGTTGGAGATCTGACCGTTTCCTCCAAAGTACTCGGCGCAATAACTGTTGACGGACCAGCCAGCCAAGGCCATTCCAATCATGACAGGCGACTGCTTCCACTTGGCTTGGTTGATGAGGCAGAGACACATAGTGAATGCGGGCACAAATAGGAAGTACCAAGGTCGTGTCAGAGGGTTTTCGCATTTCGATTCACTTGAGGCGTTCTTGTCGATCATGCCGTAGAGAGATGCACCAATGGTGATACCATATCCGAGGAATAGAGTGTAGATGAGAGCATGGACCATGCGCACACTGCCAGCGACGATGTTATGACTTTGGAGTTCAAGAGAACTGCAGAGGACCATGTAACCAGGAAGAATGAGGGCGATACTACTTTGAGCCAGCGCACTGAAGCAGAACAGTTTACCATCATTGATGGAACCGAATGCTCGCGCGATGAAAGATGTGATGACAGCGGCGGAAACCTCAAACACATGGGCGTATAGCTCGTTGCTAGGAGCAATGACAAGTTGGAGGAGGCCGACGATAGAACCGAGTAGAAAGGCAATGGGTAGATCGATGAAGCGACCCTGGAAAGCGAAAGGGGCAACACAAGCTGATGCAACGCCATACAAGAGTACTCGGATCCAGACGGGATACTTGTCTTTTCGCTCGTTGACCTCATCCAAACGCTTGGTAGCTTCCTCTACGCCGATCTTGTCGTGGACGACTTCCTTGTAGATGTTGTGCACATCTCGAAGACGTCCCAGGTCGATACCCTGTGGAACACGAACGAGCTTGACCTCAGTCGTATGCGTAGTGCTATCGTCGAAGCTGATAATCATACAACCAGGCAAGTAGAGGAACTGAGCTTCAATCTCGAGAACCCTTGATGACATGGTCATGTACTCTTCCAGTCGATGCGTGGGGGCACCGTACATCATGAGTGCCCGACATAGCTTAAGCAGATATCGGTGACGTTGGATAATACCAGCAATGTGAATGGTAATGCGACTCTTGTCACGCTTCTTGGGAGGAGGTGGTTGTTGCTTGATCTTCTCGGCCCACTTATCGGAGATGTTGGTAGAGCCAGGTGCGGCAAACATAGAAGATGACTTCATAAGCTCTGTGAGAGCGAGGGAGGATGTCGAGTGGCGCGACTTGTGGTAGTTGAACAGGCCGCTGGTGGGTCGTGAGCGAGGAGGCGATCGAAGAGGTGTTCCGTGAGCTGAACCGGGTCTGGATAATGGTGGTGAGCCGCGAGGGGACATGAGAGGAGTTCCGGGTTCCTTGGGTGTGTTGAGGCCACTGCCAGGAGCTGTCTTATCGTCTTGGTAGAGCTTGAGGAGCGAGGAGAGAATACCGCCGCGGTATTGGTCGGGTCGTGGAACATAGTCGTGAGCATAGGCCTGTTGAAGAACAGGAGTAGCAGTACCAGAAGCATGTCCAGTTGGTTGATGTGTGAACAAGTCCTTCTTTCCCTTGCGAGTATGAGACCTGACGAGATTCTCAGCTGCGGCATGGTGTTGAAAGCGGTCCGTATCTTCGCCTCTTGGTCCTCGGTGTCGAAGTCCAAAGTAACCTGCATCCTCAGTGGTACTTGACCTAGGCGGCGGTGTACCTTTAGCAGCCTCGACATTGGCATCATAGTCCTCAATCAGAGGCTTGAACGACGGCACCTCCTCAAGGTCAAGTGAACCTCGTCGAGATCCTGGCGCCGAGTAACTTCCCACCGACACAGCCAATCGATCTGCCCTTTGTCGGGCATCAGCCATTGACCTGTACTGACGCTCAGTAGTCCTCGACTCAGCCTGGTCCGCCTTCTCCCTCTCTCCTGGGTCGTCATAGCTGGTGTTTCTGCGAAGTGCTGGTCTCGGACGTCTCAGTTCTGGCGTATCGGGCGACAGCTTCTGTGCCCTTTCCGCGTCTAATTGACGCTTCTTCTCTTGTTCGGCAGATAAGATCTTTGTCAAAGCAAGACTCAATTCATAGGCATCTGGTGCATTGGGTGGTAGTTGTCCAGGAGCCAGCTTAGGTGAGGCAGCGGGTGAGAAGACGCCTTCATCTTCACGATGACGGCTGGGGCCGGCTGCCCCGGTCGATTCGCTGCTCTCCCCAGTTTCCTCTTTGCTGGAGTGGAAGCCGACTCGCTTCTTTTCCCTGCGTATAGGAGTGTGAACCTGGCTCGGCCGACCGCCGCTCCCACTACCACTGGCGCTACCACTGTCGTTCTGTTCGGCCGACATATCGATGAAGGAATGATAAGAAAAATATTGGGTCCTGCTGGGAAGCAACAGCAAAAACTTGGGGGAGGATATATACTGGGACCGCAGGACTTTAAGGAATCGCCCCGAGAAGGCGTCTCTCAAGGCTCGTTGAGCTCAAGGATTGGTAAGAAGGATTGCTCATGGCGTCGATCAAAGGGGGGGAATGGTGAGATGATAGACGGTTTTCTACACCTTGTGCCCTGCTTTGCATTGGATCTTTCTCTGGGCTCGCTCCGGGGCGAGAACAAGAAAAACAAAACTGGGCCTCCTTGTACAGTCAAATCGATTTTTCTCGTAGTGTTGTGGCTCCTAGGGGGCGACAAACTTGCGTGATAAGGGCCGGTGGGTCGCCGAGAGCAAGCCCGAGACGAGACAACCAGGTTCTGATAGCTTGTGTCCGTGGTCTTTTTAGCAGGAGAAAAGCTATAAAAGATATGGTGATGACGATGATGCATCTGCTCATGCCTTGGTCGATGAGCCTATAAAGCCGGCGTCATCGGATCCGTGGTATGTTGTTGAGCTTGTATTGGATTAACCGGCGATATGAGTTTTGGTGTTTTTTATTTTTACATATTTTAGTGTCGAGTCATTTATTCACACCCACTCAGTCACTCGTGCTTTACTAGAACCTTCGTCATCAATTGATAATGGCAATTGTTTGACAGCGCTCGGCCGAAAGAAGATTCCATAGACGTTTATTTTTGCTTTTTATTTTTTCCTGTCGCAGGCCAATCCTCGCTTCAGTCTTGTCAGGTCCCGTCGGGTGCGGTCCTGGACCTGTCTCATCGTGTTTCTGGTGCCTGAGCCTCAATTGGCTCGGGTAAAGGGTAAAGAGCGTTTCGTTATCATGAAAAGAGGTTCGGCTTACTCGTTCCGGAAGGGTGTGAACAGGAATGGAAGGGCCAAGATAAAAGCTAAGTCAGGGGCGTGTGAGATGAATCAATCAATCTTGAGTGACCGGCCTGCTGGGACCGTTCAGAGGCTCAGCGCAGGGCATGCTGGTTCTGTAGCGGGCTTCTTCCGCCGCCACCGGCACCATCCATCAGCAGCTTCAGCGCCACGTGCGGGCCGTGACGGCGTCCGCCTCGACCTTAGGATGCCCTGTGCTTCAGGGGACTCTGCAGCCCTGCAGCGATCGGTTCTTTCGGGGCCCGGATCATGATTTTCCTAGGTCGGGCGCTAGATGGAACGGGAGCCTACTATGGAGGGAATAGTCTGACTTTGTATGGAATGGTGTCTTCGATTGATGTTCAGGTTCAGAGGTTGAGGCTCTAGAGCTTCTCTTCCTATATCCCGCCGTTCAAGTTTAGCCCACACCACTTCACCGACGTGGCCATCCACGTTGCACATGCAGGGCTGGCAGTTGATCGGCAGTCTTGGTTGCCTTGGCTGGTGTGATAGACGTGCATCCTGACGTGCAGTCGCGGATACTGAGTGATGCGTGATGTGGGTGGACTGTCTACCTACCTTTACCGTATCTTCTCGCTTGTTGTCTCTTGTATTCCCGCGTACTGTACAAGTGTACATAGGTATGATGCGATGCAAGCTTCTGCCTTGCAATTCAGCATAAAAGCTCGTATTTCTGACGCGTAATGAGCAACCACAACCCTCAGAGTTGAGTCAGAAGCCAACCTTAACATTAGCAACGCAACGCAACGCAACACCAAACCATATATTGGATGTCATCTTATCTTCCCCTGCAGACCCCCTCTCGGTTCTTCCAATTCTCCATTATTTCCATTCTTGCCCATCACATGTTAGAGTTTAGTTTAGAAACAGAGGCTCTTGAGCTTTGGGCTCCAATCTTGAGCAAGGGACGGGAAAGACTCCATCGCCGTCGTAGTGATCCCCACCCAGTTACCGGCTGGTCCGGAGCATCCACCAAAAGAGGATCATAGCGTAGATATAGACGAGAGCCAAGCTCAGACTAGAAAGCTCTAGACAAGAACTATGCCTGCCCACGGTGTTTCTAATAATTTCGTTGCCATGGTGTGGCTGCTATTATTGGTAGAGTTTTCACTTCAAATTTGGATGAGGAGGCATTCAACGTATTACAATCTTGGTTAGCGTAAGATAAGGTCGCTCAACTGAGTAATCCAGAGCCTCCAATGGAACACCCGGGACCTGAAAGACCTTTTTTACCGGGTCTCCCGTCTAGAGACCAGGTCATCCCTCCACCTTCACAACCCAATACCACTAAGCGCAAGGTGAAGGTGAAAAACTACACCGAGACAGACGCCCACCTCAACAAGCGCGTCGATTGAAGCTGAAGCGAAGCGAGACACCTTGGGCTATCAATTGTATCAAACCCTAGAAACTCTGGGCATCAATAATCTCGCTGCGCGTCCATTCGCAATCAGTGCCTATCCTCATCGCATAGATCGTCAGCTTCGAAACATCGTCATTTCGCAAAACAAAAAACAATGGCAACGTCGCAATCTGCTCAGGGGCCCGGACCCGTGTCTGCGTACATAACCCCCGATCGCATTGTCCCTATGCGCGTCATAGTCTGTGGCGTCCATCGTACAGGGACATTGAGTACGTCTTTTTTTTATCTTTTCATCCATCCACTCATAGTCTCGAAAGGGGTGTGGTCGGTTCAGCCTC
The DNA here is from genome assembly GCA_030142105.1 of Fusarium sp. FL617. Classification (NCBI taxonomy): domain Eukaryota; kingdom Fungi; phylum Ascomycota; class Sordariomycetes; order Hypocreales; family Nectriaceae; genus Fusarium; species Fusarium sp. FL617. Next base: position 809,845 of record JAREIL010000012.1, on the reverse strand, counting down.
AGCTTTGGACTTGCATACGTGGCGGCTGATAAGCGACCATTGTCCGCGCAAACTTGTGCTTAAAAAAGAAAAGGGATGTTGAGCTGAGACTGATCGGATCCGCAGGCATTCGTAACGCGCTATGGCATCTTGGTTTCCATGATTGTTACCATATGCAGACCCTTATCAAGGATCCTTCACGCGCCTCAGAATGGATCCGTGCTTTCGAAGCCAAGTATGCCGGCCGCGGATCCTTCACCCGTGCCGATTGGGACCACTTGCTCGGCGATTGTCAGGCCGTATGTGATGTTCCCGCCGCTTTCTTCGGCCCCGAACTTGCGGAGCTGTACCCCGATGCCAAGATCATCATCCTCAACCGGGACCCGGAGAAGTGGTATGAGAGTGTACTCAACAGTATCTACCTAATGACTACGCCGCAGGATATTTGGACTAAACTATCTATGATCTACTGCTTCTTGCTCGACGCCAACCTCCAGCACATGGCCAGCTATAGCAGGTCCATGAGGTCGTTGGTGCAAAAGTACGACCACGGCAAGGACAAAGACAAGGCGCTGGCATGGTACAAAGCGCAGTACCAAGAGTTCCATGACCACATCCCTGCTGAGCGCTACATCGAGTACACTATTGATGAAGGATGGGAGCCGCTCTGTGATTACCTGGACGTTCCTGTACCTGAGGTTGAGGATCCAGAGACAGGTAAGATGGTGGAGGCGCCATTTCCTCACCTCAACGATCGCGAGACGTTTCGGAAACAAAGCAAGGTGATGAGGAGCAAGAGCAGGGCGAGGGCTACCAATAACCTGCTCTCGGCTGTGGGCAGACTGGCGTTGACCGGCGTCGTGGGATATGCTGGTTATCTTGTGTGGAAGAGCCGGCTAGGAGGACGAGTTTAGCTAGTCTAGGTGTCTTTCATTTGTTGTCTTTGAGAGACTGTGTAATTGTATATGTATCTAGTATTTAGTAGAATATGCAGAAAATTTAAGTTGTAAGAGTAAACATGTTGAGTCTACCTTATTAGGGTTATGTAAACCGTGGCTTGGTATGCTTTCTACCTACATCCCACTTGAGGGAACCAGCTGGCATGAAAAGGCTTGCCACCCTATGCGGTCGACTCTGCCAGCTCCATACGAATGACTTTGTTGCAGTTCAGTATACACAATGGATCAAACGCGTTCTTCATCTAATTTCCGAGGTTAGTATCAAACTCACCCACAAACATTGAGATCAGAAAGACTTACCGCTCTCATCGCATCTACCGTTTCCTTCCCCAGCTCCTTCTCTAAATAATCCCTCTTAACAAGCCCAACCCCATGTTCACCTGTAGCCGTACCTTTCATCTCAATAGCTTTATCAACCATTCGATGAACCACATGTTCAGCAACATGCCTCTTCTCCTCGGGGAACAGTAGCAGTGCGTGAAAATTCCCATCACCTACATGGCCCACAATCGAGCCAAGTAAACCGGATTCTTGGATGTCTGCTTTTGCATACTCGATGATATCAGGGAGTCTGCTTAGAGGAACAGCAACATCTGTTGTCCAGACCTTGTCAGTGGGTGCTTTTCTCAGCGCAAGCATACTCCATAATGCATTCTTTCTTGCTGACCACAGCTCGGCTCGTTCGTTCTCATCGGATGCGAATGTATATGAAGTGCTGCCGTTTCTCTTGGTGATAACTCCCACTTGTTTTGCGATGTGCTTCACCATGAAATCATCGCTACCAGTGAACTTGAAGAATAAAGTTGGCTCTTCTTTCCACTTTAGTCTGGTAAGTGCGGCTTGGTTGATACTCATCATCTGGACCTCATCGAGAATCTCCACAGCTGCAACTTGTATTCCTTTCGAGACTACCTCACGTACCGCCGAGGCTGCATCACGTAGTGTTGGAAACGTACACACCGCAACAGCTTCGCAAGGAGGTTTGACTGCCATTTTCAGCGTGGCTTCGGTAACAAGGCCTAGTGTGCCCTCGCTTCCAATAAAGGTTCTTGTCAGGTCATAACCAGCACTTGACTTTCTCGCTCGCTGACGAGTCTTGATGATGGTGCCGTCGGCAAGGACAACGGTCAAGGATAGAACCCAGTCCTTCATGGTGCCATACGCTGCTGCGTTGGTACCAGAACATCCAGTCCCGACCATGCCTCCTATCATAGCACCTGGGCCTGGATCTGGTGGGAAGAAAAGGCCATGCGCTGCGAGTTCCTCGTTGAGCTCCATCCATCCAATTCCAGGTTGAACAACGCAATCGAGGTCGATTTTGTTCAACTGGACAATTTTGTTCATTCGACTAAAGTCAACGCAGACACCCTGGAAATGAGGAATGTATTGGCCTTCGATGGATGTGCCCCCTGAATAAGGCGTCACGGGTATATGTCGTCGGAAGCATACTTTCATCAACTCTGAGACTTGCTCAGTTGTCTCAGGGTAGAGTATCACTTGGGAGAGTATGGCTTCTTCTTCGGACCAGGCGTATGATTGGTAGTCTGATCCGGAATGCGTGACGAGGTCAGCCCGATCTGTTGATGTGTGATCTTCTCCAACAATTTGGGCAAATTCGTGACATGCGGCTTTGATGTTTGAGGGAGAGATGTTGTGTGTGATCTTCGGAGTATTGGAGAGTGGCTGTGTCGATGCTAGCTGGGACTTGGGCAGTTGGTTAACCAGGGCCAGTCCTGTAATACCGACTGTCACAGCTCCTAAAGCATAAAGCCCTGTTACTCATGTTAATTAGTTGATGATGCAAATGTACAGTTGCGACATACCGACACGCGACCCTGGTCGACTCTGTGGTTGCTCGATTCGCGCCCTGGCTGAACTTGAGCTTAGGCGAGCTTGTCTATATGAGGCTGTAGAGTGTGGTAGACAGCTGGGTCTTAGAGAACGCAAATATCTATGTGCTGAGGACATAATTGCTATGCAGTGGTAAGAAATGTGACTGAAGGATTACGATAATGTTCGTACGAGGTGCAATAACGGCACCAGATGAAAACATCACATCGAGAGAAAAGAAAAAGATCAAAGAATTCGCTCAATCATTAGAAAGGTCTGTTCGTTTTTCTAAGTAGATGTGGCGCAGATTGATGCTGGTCTAGGTTGATTTTCAAGCAGACATGATTCGGCTGTGGTGGTTGTGCTTTCGGCTATGGTATCTCGGTTGTGGTAGCTTCGGCTTTGGCTATGAGGTTCCGCTCATGCCACTGCTCCTATTGTACTGCAATAAAGGCTTGGGTTATTTTACGCTATTTCTTGGCACAATCGCTAAACGTTTTCCCCGGATCACGGCTTCTTGATTGCCGCAATGTGATCCGAGAAGGTGGATAGGGTGCATACGCCGTAGTAGTCTCGGAAGTGAACCTTGTCAGATCTCACTCATCACTTATGAATACTACTCAGTACAATCACTATTTTGGAAAAACAAAGACAAATTTAGTTGTAACGTTTAAATCTTGTTCATACGGAATCAGAGCTAGCTATTCCTAGATCGGCCAGAAAGTACAAAGCTTGATACTGCCAGGAATCAGGCTGTGGGAAATCCATAACATCGCCCGAATGAGGGTATGAGAATGTGCCACTTGTCAAGTATGTAGGTAGATAATTGGCCATTCCCTGGTTCAACCCTCCACTGTGACGGTCGTCCCCGTGCGCACCTGCGTCGAAAATCAAGTTTGTGTCTTCAACTCCGAGATTCGGCGTGAAGTAGCTGTGTTGGTCTAGAGAAATAGGCGTCCTCATCTGAGTATCGTTACTCGCAACAGCACTGCGAGTTTCAGTCATTTGGGAATCGCTGTCCTCGGCTGCGGCGTGGCTCTGACGCATTATTTCCTCTGGGCCTGATTCAGAACGGTTGATGATGTCCATAAAGAAGTTCCTTATCCATCGTGCAAGGATATAAGTTGGTTCGAACTGCTTAAGAGCGAGCAAGCCAGGTCGGATTTTGCAAAGGAGTTGGTCGCTTTTGGGTGGTGATGTGCTGCCATCGGCCGCAAGCGCCATCATGGCAGAGAAGAGAGCCGAGACACTTGTGAGCATAGTTAGAATGTGATACTACCCCAGGACAAAATGTGAGACCCTACTAAATCATCGGAAAATGTATTGGCGTCCAGTAAAGCAGTGAATTCTCGATCAATGTAAAGACTTGTGTTGCCGAGTCAAGAATAGGCTTAGTCTCCTTGGTCTCTTTTGACTGTCGTTGAAGTCTTTGGTAGAGGTTGATGAGGTAGTAACTGGTATTTCATGTGAATAAGAGGCCATATATTTACCATGAGTGGGTACTTACTGATAACAGACTTTCAACGTTAGGCTGAGATGATGATTCCCATGGGACATGCTTACGGCTTGAGAAGAATCAAACCAAGACTGCATGCTCGTATAGATATCTCGCATTGCTTTCTGACGGACAGTTGAGTCTCGACTTAGACGTAAGCGCGATGGCGAGCAGTGTAGAAAAAATAGCCGGGCGACTACTGGATTAGAATAGTTCAGTGAGTAAAGTGGTGAGATATCTTACCGGTCTTATTGAGCTCAACCTGTGAGATAATGTATTGGGCTGTCTCTGGAGCTTCATCCGGGAAGTCTTGTACCACCAGCTCTTCAACGTCATGGTCCAGATCATTAATTGCCATAGGCGTTCCCGTAGAGACGGATACTTGACGATCCCGTATCTAGACAAGTCAGGCTACTAACCAGTAGATTATGTTTGAGTGACGCTCACATATAAACACCACCAGATACGTTTCCATCTTGACTTCTCCTGCGGCGGCATCTGGGCATTGCTAGTACTCCTATGGTAGCCCATGCATTGGGCAGACCGAATAGCGGCAGCGAGCCACCAGTGTGCATCTCGATATGCTGCAGGGTTTCCGAACCAGTAGTGTAGGAGATATGATGAGAGGATCATGTCTATGCGACTTGACTCCCGATCCTTGTCGAATGAAGTACTAGCTTTGTTAAAGAGTTCGTCGTTGGCATCTAGCCGGCTACTGTGGCCTATCATGTATATGACTTCGAGTTCACAATGGATAGAGGCGACAAAGAGCACGCTATGTAAGAGCGTTCCGGATATCGTCCCTTCGTGTAGTGATGTAAAGAAGGACTTCCTCTCAAGGATAGGACAAAACGCGTGAAACTTGTCAAAATATGCTTTTATCAACCTATCAACTGCCTTTGGGGGCGGTAGGTCAGTCAAGTTCGTATTTTCGCGAGGAGTGTTTGCTTTGTTAGCGTTGCTTTCTTGTCTTGCGATGCTCCTAACTGTCTCGTTGCAGTCATGTATGGGTCGATGAAGATTAGTGTGGCCGGGAGCGAAGCCTCGCATCATGTAAGAGGCATACCAGCTTTCGCCAACGACACTGAGATGAGCGTTTGATGGATCCCGAGATGTGTTGTCGGCTGCCTCAGGTCTGGGATGCTGCTGTTGTTCAGCTTGGCTTTCATGGGTTACAGCAGAAGCTCCATCGTCGATATCTATATCCTGACGATGGGGTGTAACGCTGATGTGAGTAGAGCTTTGTGTTTCCATGCTGATACTATCTGAGCGTCGAGAGAACTGAGAATCACTGACACCAGTCGGCTCCAGCTCTAATGTGAACCGTCCATTGGGACCCCTAGATATGAGGTGGTCAGATAAAATAAGCAATGAACGACTTATATGAAACGACTTACCTTTTTCTCTTAGACTGAATCAGGGTACACTGGGCGTGATTATTGCTCTTTTTGCAGCCTGTACAGGGCACACCAATGGTAGACCCATCACACTTTGTTCTTCGTCTATTGCAGCGTTCACAGGCAGGACCTCTCTTCCGGACCTGATGCTGGGCCGTTGAGCGCCTTGTGGCCCTCGATTGAGGCGTGGAATGATCCATCAGACCGAGCTCTTTCGGGTGAGAATGAGATGGATGCCATGACTACAGATACAGTGGACATGAACCTGTGAGACAGTCATGCCTCTACCCCGCAACAAAGGAATAGACTAATGCACCCCGCACATTGTCAATGATCTAGCCGATTGCATATTGCTTGGCGAGCTTGGGCAAACATTCGAGGGAGTTAAGGACCGTGACCATAGCCGATGGTTATCGAAATACCATTGGTTGTCACGTCACGCAATCAAGATCCTCGGCAATGGTACAACCACAACTTCCCCGGATCTCGGATACAACACGAACCACAAGGTAATCATGTTGTTGGTCACTTAGAGCCGATCTTTTGTGCTACCATACCATCTATCGACGTATAAAACTTGTTGCTTCTCCGAGTTATTGGGATCTTGAGCTCCATCCTCAACCAGTCAAACTCAGTGACCATGGCCCGCACACAAAACAACACCACTCTGTCGAGAGATGATAAAGAAGACCTCGACATGATAGAGACAAACAGTCATGTTGAAAATACATTCGATACCACAGTCGAGCACGCTCACGACACCAAATTCGAAAAGAGGGTTCTTCGCAAGATCGATTCTCGTCTTTTACCCATTCTCGGCTGCCTCTACACCATCGCTCTCATTGACCGATCTAATATTGCTGTTGCGCGCATCTCTGGCATGGATGAGGACCTTGGCCTAACTCAAGGCAATCGTGTGTCAGTTGCGCTCATGGTATTCTTCATCGGCTACATCATCTTTGAGATTCCTAGCAATGCGTTTATCCATAAGCTTGGCGCGGCAAACTGGCTTGCCTTTTTAGCTGTTGCTTGGGGCTTGGTGTCTATGGGCATTGGGTTTCTGGAGAATTGGCAGGGCTTGGCTGTGCTGAGAGCGTTACTGGGAGTGTTTGAAGCTGGCTTTTTTCCAGGTAAGTCGACACTGACGCCGACATAAAATAAGACCGAGATGTTTGTGTTGACCATTCTCGCAGGTTGCGTCTATCTTGTGTCTTCTTGGTATGTACGATATGAGGTGCAAAAGCGCATGGCGGGCTTCTTCTTAACTGCTTCTGCTCTATCCGCTTTTGCCAATATCCTTGCATACGGCCTCATTCAGATTTCTAAGGTTCATCATTATAACGGGTAAGCCTAACTTAGCGACTGGGTATGTCCATGTACTAACGCTTGTGTCGCAGATGGAGGTGGATATTCATCATTGAAGGTGCAATCACAGTCGTCGCTGGCGTCGGCTCTTGGTTCATCATTGTTGACTTTCCTGACTCGGATAAGAACACCTTTCTCACACCTGAGGAGCGAGCCTTCGTCAAAACGCGACTCGTCGCTGACCGAGGTCCGGAAGAGCGTGAAAAGGTCACGATCAAGATAGTTCTCAAGACAGCCGCGGATTGGAAGCCATGGGCCTTTTCGCTCATGTACATGGCCGGTGCCGTTGGCGTCTATGCGTTTCTCTTCTTCCTGCCCATCATTCTCCGAGGTGGTCTTGGTTACTCCCTCGAGATGTCCTTCATTCTCAGTACTCCACCTAGTCTTTTTGCTGTGGTGTCGGCTATGACCGTCTCGTGGCTGGCCGATAAGGTCAAGTTGCGCGGTCCGTTTGTTATTCTTCAAGGCCTGATCGGTGTTGTTGGGCTTTGCATGACAGGCTTTCTCGATAGCCCAACGCCAAGATATATCGGGACTTTCTTGGGAGTCGCTGGTGCTAACGGGTTGGTGGTGACGACGCTGGCGTGGCAGGCGAATAATATCGTGGGCGACGCTCGACGCGCAGTCTCGACTGGCATCCTAATCAGCATGAGTGGCGTTGGCGGTATCTACTCTAGCATGGTATTCCGTAAGTATTATTCCTGGTACTGCAACATTTGGAAAGCACAGCATCTAATTCTGAACAGGTCAACAGGACGCGCCCAATTACATCCCCGGCCTCGTTGCTGTTATGGCCATCAACATTGCAGCTATCCTAGTCGCAGCATTGACTATGGTTCTACTGAGGATCCAGAACAGGCGGGCAGATGAAGGCAAGAGTCTCTGTGAGGGCAGAGAAGGATTTAGATATACTATGTAAAGAACTTATATGGGACAAGTAGTCACGTAACGAAAGTTGTCGAATTGTTCACTGAGGGGACATGTAATGTGCGTAATCACATGAATCTATTTTATCATGGCTATTGTTTCTAAATAAATGCAAAAGCTCGTTGTTATGATCGGATTCACGAAACAATGCATAAGTTGGGAATGCAATGGACAAGTAAACCCCCACGCTCTAGGCGCACGTGAGGAAAATGGCCTGCAGTGGCCCGTTGGTGGTCGATGGTCTGTTCGGAGGCTTTGTATCAGATCACGACGATCACATGGCCACTAAAACACCCTCCAACCCTTGTCTTCATTCTTCCGTCAATGAGATTCATCAATTGGTGTCTTAGCTTAGATCTCTCATCTCCCCTTCTTCGGCAGTAGAAAAAGTGGCGAACGTTGCATCGCCATCATCATAAGATACCCTTCTCAGCTCTCTCTTCTCTTCTCTCCAACCCCCCACGCTTCATATACAGCAACTCAACCCGGCTGCTTGCTTCCCCTCTCTTTCTCATTCCTTTCCAGGTTACACAGCCCAGAGTGAACGTGACAAGCCAATTCAAGGCATTGATTGGCTAGGACACAGCGTGGGGGTTGAAGGCGATTTAAATGCCCTCTGTTTGGTCAATTGCATAGACTATCTCCAAGCCTAGCAGCTAATCCTGTCGATTGGAGTCGGGGCTTGTCTTGTTTGCGGCGGCGTTGTCCCGTTTGGGATCTTGGAGGGATCAGACGACTGTGTTCACGGACGGTACCTGCTTCTACGTAGATGATCGCTGTTGTTTGTCGTGTGATGGATGGCAACCATATGTCCGTGTTATGCTCGACATACAACGTATGGCAGCGGCGCATGAATCTCACTCACACTCATCTTGGTGGCGCAGTGTCAAAACTCTGCACTTTTGTTGTGTAACTAAATACCTACCCCGTTCATTACGCCGTGTAAGTCAAGTCCCGTCGTCACGTACGAGAAATCTCCGGAGCTCAACGCTATGAGCTCATGACCAAGATGTAAACCCCCACTGAAGACTCCATAAAGCTCGAGACTAAAACAAGTCGTCTCTTGTCTCTTGGCCCATCGCACGAGGTGGCCGGTTCGGACCGGAGGCTCTCGGCCGGCGCACGACGGTAGTCCTTGTCTCTCTTCCCCGCTTGACCCAGGGATCCGGTGGCTGCGACTAACCCCCACGCTTTCTGTGAGCGTCCATGCCGGATTGACACCTCGGATCGAAAGCTTGGAGTTCGTCAAAGCCTCATGACGACTACGCCACTCTTCCTGGTTGGACATAAAAGACCAGCTGACGCCGGCCGCTTTGACGACAGCTTTTTGAAGACCCAGAATATCCGGTTTGATTACTTTGCTTGCTTCTGTGCTTTGCTTTGTATAAAAAGCGACTTACATCCGTCTGCACTTACATATTTTTTTGTTATACTTCTATCCAGGACCATATGCCTTCGACATTGCTCGAATCTCCCACCATGGGCTCTCCCAAAGCTTCTCAACTACGACTCGATGACGGTGTTTACGTCCCCACTCTTGCCTTCTTCACTCCCGAGGACGAGGTAGACGTCCCGGCTCTTGAGAAGCATGTTATCAAGCTTCTTGAAGCTGGAGTCGCTGGAATAGTCGTTCACGGCTCTAATGGCGAATGCGCCCATCTTTCACCTTCGGAGCGCACTACCATCATCCGTGTCGCTAGAGATACCATTCTCCACGAGGCCAGTGGCACTCGTGTCCCTCTGATTGCTGGCTGTGGCGCTCAGAGCACGAGGGAGACGACTGAGCTATGTGAAGATGCTGGCAAGGCTGGTGCCACGCATGCTCTCGTGCTACCACCCAGCTACTACGGCGGTCTTCTTCCCGATGACCTGGTTGTGCAGCACTTTTACGCCGTGGCTGACAAGAGCCCCATTCCTCTTCTCGTGTACAACTTCCCCGGCGCTGCTGCCGGACGGGACCTCTCATCGGATACGATTCTTACCATTGCCAAGCATCCCAACATTGTCGGTGTCAAGTTGACCTGCGGTAACACAGGCAAGCTGGCTCGCATCGTGGCCGACTGTCCGGAGGGTTTCTTTGTCGGCGGTGGAAGTGCAGACTTTATTCTACAAGGTCACGCCGTGGGCGCCAATGGTACCATCTCTGGTCTGGCAAACCTATGCCCACGAGCATGCGTTCGCATCACGGAGCTCGCTGATGAAGGGAAGTGGAAGGAGGCTCGACAGCTGCAAGCCAAGGTAGCCAAGGCAGACTGGACAGCTATCAAGACAGGCTTTGTCGGCGTCAAGGCAGCTCTGGGACACTTCGCCGGCTACGGAGGCGAGCCTCGACGACCATGTGTGGCGCCCTCACAAAAGGATCTCGACACTATTGCCCAAGGCTTCCAAGAAGTGATGGATCTCGAGCCTACGCTATAATTGGGAAAAGCATGACTATGCAAGATTTTTGGTTGGAAAGGACACAAAAATGGGGACTGCATAGAGTTGCATCAGGACAGGCGGTCTGGTGATGATGATGATGATGACGATACCTTGATTTCAAGCACAAGATGGTGTTGTGGCGTTGGCTGATCCCTCTGATCAAAAGCTGTTGTAATTCTGCATTCACAAAGCGTGCATAGCACTTTAGTTACTAATAACAACATTTGTAATTGTTATTCACTTTCTCGGCGTCTTTTTACCCCATCGAAACTGGCTGTTTCCCCGCAGAGTGGCCATATCCCACGCTGTGTAACAAACTTGCATTAAGCATATAATCCCGGTGAGATCTTTTTGGGAGTCGGCGAGTAGGAGGGAGATTCTGGGGGAGGCGAAAACGACGTTCAATGTCTCACACGTCCAATGGGATTTTTGAAGGCACGCTCAACATTTCCGTTTTTAGTGAGGGCGGCATCCAAGGTTTCAGCTCAGGCGTCAGACGTTTTCTTGGTAGAAACGGGTCATGGATGGGGAATAATCGTGGGGAACCCCGCAGATGGATCTTTACGATGTGGAGTTTTCATGAACAAGTCAGAAACAACGAGTTTGTAATGTTGCGTTAGCGGAGAAATACTAAAAGGAAATCGCCGAGGTAGCTTACATCTGTTGGACGAGTATGGCCAACTTCCTGATCCCAGATTCGAATCTATACATACTTTATGAGCTGACAGTGAACCCTCCATGACGAGAAACAACCTAATCAGCCTCAATGCCAAGGGCGACAGTCAGCCGGTCGAGAGGAGCAGGATCAAGAAACAGGTTATTCTGAGGCTGACTGGGAATACATCAGGTACCTACCGAAAGTAGGCAACCATCGGCTCTTACGCTAGGCTGGCGAGGAGAAAGGATGTGGAGATGTTAAACAGAGTGCATGTGGAGAGGGGAAAGCGTGGGGGTTCACGGGAATAAGAACTGCATGCTACAATGAACACAGAGTAGCATTAGAAAGATGACTTGGTTCGGGCTAGATTCAAGCGAGCAAGACAATGGTTCAGATCTAAGCAGCGCTGTGCATATCATGCATATCTAATAAGTATCCCTTAGATATCAGCCGCGTCAAAGTTGCGGATCAAGTCATAGTAAAACTTGACGATATCCAGATGCGCATCGATCCTGATTCGTTCATCCACTGTATGAATATTCTCCGAGCCGCGCTGTCGGGTTGGTGTCCAGCGGTAAATGTTTGGCGAGAGGTCTACAGTCCTGTTAGTACATCCAACTTGTAGCTACGAACTCATTCATTCCACTTACTCAGATAGTGCCTGGTGTCAGTGTTTCCAGTCATGATTTCTCCCACAGGCACAACCTTGCCGCCCTCGAAAGCAAAGCTATGCTGAATTGTTCCTGAAAAGATATCCCAGATCGGTCCAGTGGTCGGTGAAATAGGCGTGGTAACGGAGTTTCGAACTGCTGTGAGCTTAAGATGACCTTCATAGTCGTAACCAGTCGTCTCGATAGAGTCAACGCCTGCGAAAGCCTGGTACGATTCATCGCCCTCGTAGGCGTTAACGCTCAGGTTATATTTTCGCACAACAGAGTCAATGTTCTTCAAGAACTCACGCTGCACCTTCTCGTGGCTGTCCTGGGGTGCAACGCGGTAGTTGACGCCTAGATTGACAACCTCGGGCATGGCGTTGATCTTCTGGCCGCCTCGGATGATGTCAACAGCCTGTGTCGTTTGAACGATGAACTTGGCGTTAGGATCGAGTCTGATTAGTTCGGCGGTCAACTTGTCGAGGTCATCTTGCTTGAGAAGATCCTTGAGTTTGGAGTGCGAATCCGGTGAGTGACGCGCAAGACACACAAGGTGGTTGTAGACGGGGCTTCCCTTTAGAAGCTCAGGCTCATAAGGGTTTGCCTCGAGTGCAGACACGATCTCAGAAATGATACCAATGCCCGTGTGAGGGTGAGGAATAGAACTGTGGCCACCCTTGACGCGCAATTCAGCCCAGATATCAATGGCGCCCTTCTCTTGCACAGAAGGAAGCACGTAGAGAGTATCGTCGATGAGCTGAATACCCGAGCCGCCCTCATCCAAGATGAAGGGAATTCCATTATCACCATATCGCTCCGTGAGGAACTCTCCAATCTTAGCAGCTCCACGATGTCCCGAGCACTCCTCATCGAAGCCAAACGCCAAGATCAGAGTACGCTTGGGGGCCCACTCGGTCTCTGTGAGCAGCGTCTCAATTGCCGACAAAAGAGCTGTGAGACTGTTCTTGTCGTCGGATGAGCCACGGCCCCAGAGCCACTCGCCGTCAAAATAGCCGTCGAATGGCGGGTGAGTCCATGTTGAAGGGTCTGGTACAGGGACGACATCTTGGTGAGCTGCGAGAAGATATGGCTTGAGGGAAGAGTCGCTTCCAGCCAGAGTGTAGACCAGGCCAAATTTGTTGACTTTTTCAAGCTTTGCATGCTTATGACTAGGCATTGTCAGCTATCTTACCTCCACAAAGAAACAGGGCGCTTACACTGCTGGGTACGTCTTGGCTAGGACGTCGTGTAAATCATAAAACGGCGCCCAGCGCTCATCCTCATCGACTTCACCAAGGTCGTCATAGCAGATTGACGGAACACGCACAATCGCTTGGTGTCGTTTCACCTGCTTATCAAACGCCTTGCGAGACGAGAACAGGCTCTTGGCCGAAGGAAGTCCATCCTCAGCGGGAGCAAGAACCGGTGGAAGGTCACACTTGAAGGCGTGATCATTCTGGCCGATTAGCTTTTGCCTTTCGGCTCCGAACGGACCTAGTGAAAAGCCCGACGCTCCGGCTACTGTAGCCAGCACAGCAAACGATTTGAGCACCATTTTGAAGCATCAATTGATTGAAAAGTTACAAATTTGCTGTTTCTTCTCCGGTGCAATAGTTATAGAGAGAGGGTTAGTAATAGAGCGGGGAATAGAGGCGATAACATAATGGAGTCGGAGCACGACATCGGCGCCGGAGCCGGAGCCGGTGAGATAACGATGCCTGTCACAGGATTCCCAATGGGGAAGTTGATCATACTTCAGGTTTCGGGTGTAGTTGTAGGTCCGGAGGCGACTGCAATCATTCCAACTCTACGTTACTACGGATGGTTTCGTACTATTTGCCAATAATCATTGACAAAGACAGATATAGACATTCCATAGCTCCTCTAATACAGCAAGAAACGCTGGTAGCTACTATTATGCTCTCTCCTCTTTATTCTCTTGTTCTTTAATATCCTCCAACCTGTTTCCAAGCCAAGCTTCAAAGCCTGCAAACTGAGGGACGTGACTCCATCTTCCGCAGAACCCCTTGAGAGCAGTAGACTGCTCTTTGATCCACGCCTGCTGCTTCTCAGCCCGGCTTCCATCGCCTGGTAATAACGGGCCAAGTTCCCAAGACAACTTGGCTGAGCAGACTGGACAGAGATACGGCGGTACTTGACCATCCTGTCGGACGCTGTTAACACCCTGCATAAGGCACGCATAATAGGGACAGTGTGCAAAACCGAAACAATGGCCTAGTTCGTGTGCGACTGTTACGGCAAGGCGGGCGAACCAGTAGCTGGCTAGTTCGTCTCTTGTGGTGAGTTTTGGAACTCTCTTTGCTGCCTGGACTGCCATGCCCAATGCAGATTCCGTCGGAGGTTTTCCATGCGCCTCGCTGCTTGATTTTCTTGTCCGTTTTGTTGGCCGAGTCTGTTCATCATCGTTGGGGCCGCATTCCTCGTCCACAAAGTTCTTGCAGTGTGAGTTGGGCCACATGTGCGCTCGATCAATACCTGCTAAATCATCCAACGCTGGATTGTAGCGGAACGAAGAGACGATGGAGACTCGACTGCCACCCCACGATCTTCCGACTGTAAAATCATCGTCTTCATCCTCATACAGGTCCAAGTCCGTGAGCATTACCACGGCGTAAGCGTCGCTAGGCATCCGGGTCATAAAGACACCCGTGACGTCGCCCAGATGAACCTGCATCCTTGCGCGGCCATCCAAAGACGGGCGACATCTGATGCCAAAGATCTCTGGCTTCCCAGGAGTTTCTAGACCGACATGGATCCTTTTGGGTGTTTTCTTAGATCTTGACTTTGTCGGCTCGTGCCAGGGCCGCCACGCAAATGTCGAAGGGAACTGGACGACTTCAATGGGATAATAGAAGGCGCGTAGATAACTGATCAGATCGCTAACTTGAGGCGATGATGACGTCCACTTGGGCAAGTCTGAACTAGGAGCCGATCTGGGAAGTTTCGGTTTGTGCCAATCTTTCATCTCTTTCTCCATGTCACTGGGAATCGTGGGAGGTAAGATCACGTAGATTGTCTTCTTCTCCGCCGTGACTTGGTTTCTTTCATCGTCCCTGCCCATATCGTGCCATTCCTTGAATGTTTGTCCATCATCATCGGGATCCATGGCCAACTCATCGTCAGGTAGTACCAGAGGACCTGGAAACGTCCACGGGTTCTTCATGGCATCTTCTTGAAGTACTGGGACGCCTCTAGCCCGTCTCCCAGTCTGTGATACTGCAAGAAGGCGCTTATGAATGGGTGGTCTTTTGAATCCTGCATCTTCGGCGGCTGGACTACAGTCGACGTATAAAGAATTATGAGTGCATTTGACCATAGTTAAGCAAAGGACGATGTTGTCAGAATGAATTCGCGGTGATGATGGGGTTTGATTGAAGCGAGATGCTGAGAATTAGTGTCGATGGGAAATTGCACACAGCCACGAGAGTGGATATTTATCTTGACGCAATGAACCTCGAAAGAAGACAATAATAAAGAGATCGCTCGTGAATGCCTAGTCGCAAGAGTAAGCACACCGATCATTAGTGCACGAGGCGATTGTACAAGGATGTATTCCTTCCGGATAAACTCTGCCCTAGAGTGTCTTGGTGTCTGGATAATTATGTCGCCCACTTACACCAATATCACCCACCGCTCTACAGCTAAGCGCGTACTCTGTCTTCTGCTATACAGATACCGATCACTTCTGCAATAAATCCGATTGAAGAATCGGAATTAAATAGAAGATCTCGATTGTGTTAGGTTTGCAGTTTTGGCCAAATGTCATGCTTTGAGCGCCATTTGCGTGCAATGCCCAGCTCCCTCCAGTTTTCGATAGAAGAATCAAGCTGCTTCTTATACCTCAAGTAACTCGATTAATAATGACTTCGAATTTCCATAAGACTATATTCTTGCTTGGGTAGCATCGTAGCAGCATCCTATCGTAGTTGAGGCCTTCATAGCATTCCTCAATAACAACAACCAAAGAAGACCTTTGGCAGAACATCCCAATGAGCATACGTCCTTCGAACTTTACAAAGTGTTGAAGCTTAATATTTATTTTGAGCTGTTGTGGGCTGCAGTTACTTGCGAGGCGCATAGTCTCAAACTCAACATCAAGAGGACACGACAAGGGCACAATCAAACCTTCGCCTACCCAAGTTTATCTAGAAGCTTTTTTATTCTTGAACATTCTTTTGAGCAAGCAGTAACCGTTTCCTGAATACAAGAAACCCTCCCTTTCTTCAACGCCAGCCATCTAAATTCCTAGTCCTTTCAAAGTACCCTTGTCTCTCTACACACACTCTCAAACACAATGAAGCTCCCGCGACGAAAAACCGCTCTCGGGCGCTTTCTAGCCCGAGTTCGTCGCTCTACTAAGCCCCAGCCCTCACCCGGTCTTTCGTCCACTGCCCTCACAACATCTCACTTGGACTCCCTTCCTCCTAAGCTCCTAACAAAGGTCCTCAATCTCGTCGCCAACGAAGCCCAACAGTCCCGCATCGCCCGCTATGCCACCGTTAACAAATACTGGCAATCCTTCTTCGAAGCAAAGACCTTCCAGAGTTTGTTTCTCGAACAAGATGACCTCGAAAAGTTCGAGCGCATTGTCGTAAACAAGAGAAGGCAATACGTCAAACACATCTGGCTGCGCATTGATCCCCATGAGGCGACTACCACTTATAAGGTGCCTCCTAGGCCTTCGACTACATTTTTGAGTAAGATGCGTCAGCTCATCTTGCCATGTCAGCGACTCGGCCATGTCTGGGGTCCTGCGACTGAAGATTGCACCTTTACCATGTCTATATGTCGCCTCTGGCGTATCCTCAGCAAATGGGAGACACGGAGCGGAGAGAGCAGTCAGGGTCTTACACTTGAACTTATGGCTGATAAGCCTAACCCCAAGACAAAGCTTTTCCCATACAAGGATTACTCCGCAACAGAGAACACTGACTCATATAAGGAGTATCTCGCAACCGGGTCCATAGAGAGTTACAAGTCCTCTAAAGATGTCCATTCGGTATATGTAAACCTCTACGAACTCGACAAGAATTCAGGGCCCATATTCACCAATTGGTGGCGCGGCGTCCTCAATGACCTCTTTGGATTCAGGCCCCTCTCATTCGGCTACTCGAAAAATCTTGAAGTCTGGCATAACGGAGATTACGAGATTCCGCAGTTGCCAAAGGTACCAGTCGTGACGAAGTTTCTCACCCGCAAACCACAGTTCCGCGAGATACACGCTAGTGCTCTAGACAAGATTATACAAAGTCTACCGTGCGTCGAGAACATCAGCATCGAGCGTTGGAGAAGCCCAGTGTTGGCTCGTGAGCAGCACTGGTGCAAGGATGCAGCAGTTCCTTTTGGTATATCTTTACCACCCTCTGTCAAGACACTGTCGCTTTATGGAGAGACAAGTTATGTCTTCAACTCGTGGTCCGCCGACACGGTCAACACTACGGCTTTGGCCAATGCCCTGCAACAGTACGGTAAGCACTTGGAGAACTTATCTGTCTCGCACCTCATCGATGCGAAGGACTTCTTTAGTGCTTTTTGGCCAACGAACTCGGATAGTATTACAGAGTCCCTTCCGGAATGGCATCATCTCAAGACGTTATCCCTCACATCGGAAATCCTTACGACAGACACCAAGCAGGATATCAACAACCTTCTCTGTGCTGCCGCTCGTGCCGCCAAAAAGATGCCAAACCTCCAGCTCTTAGAGCTCTGGAACGGTAAGAAGAAGCAAGCATGTGTGTTCCGATACCGCGTTGCAGCCTCTGTCAATGCGATAACTTGGCTTGGAACTCATGTCGACACTCCCGACAGACAAGTTATCGAAGCGTGGAACAAGACATCTATGGCTCGTGGTCGATCCGATTTGAGAGCATTTGCCACCAGACTCGACTGTGAAGAAATTATCTCCGCGGGAACCGTTTTGCGATATTTGGATTTGAGGAACCAGATCATGCATCCTGTTTCCGGGTACAGAACTGCTTGGGAGCAGCTAACAGGTATTTTGAATCCCGAAGGGGGTGCGGAGGAGCCTTGAAAGTCATAGATTTGGTTTAGTCCAATTGTCTTATACGCGATCAAAGGCATTCATCCTATGGTGGGATATACGCCTTGATCGAAGTACCGTTGATTCTGCAGCTTGTAGTGTGACCTTGGCTACTACTGTTCTCTCACTCTGAGGCTGACATCTGTGGCGCGTGTATCAAAGCTGGAGCAGATTGCCGGTCGCTACCTCAAATGCGCCTCTGCACCACGTGAGGGATTAGGCAATTTGATTATGGAAATGGAAAGCTGTGGCAGAAAATTAAAGAACGAGTTCGTTTGTCTCTGTATCATCTTAGGTAGTTATATGTAGCTACCTTTTTTCAATATCTCGAAGAGATAGATAAAGACCACACATCTATAAAAAATAAACAAAAACACAAGTATTTGTTTGCACAATAAAGCTTCATACCTGATACTTTTACACGGTTTTCTCTCTCAACTTTAAAGCAAGATAACGCCGTATTTCCAGGCAGTCACCAACCTTATCATGCAAGCAATAAGCTTTTCCCTTGGCTATCATCTACAGCAGTACCAGCACGTGTTGAAAAAGCTTCGGATTGAGAAAACAAAATAATGATATTTGATCTAACGAGTATTCCAATTAGACCAGCCAACGAGGCATGCTAATTATACAGCAACAAAACCAAGAAACGCCATGCGTATGCATCCAGTGCTACACGAATAATTGCAATGCAATCTTCTCCCATTAGGCAACCTCCTCGACTCTTGAGTCCTCGCCAGAGTGGGATTCGCTGGTCCTTGGCTTCTCTTGGCCGCGGAAGTAGTTCTCGTCTCTTTGCTCGCGAGTGATATAACCCGGAGGAACCCACTTGTGGCTGTTCCAGGGCTTGAGTCCGTCTTGACCGTACATGAGGTCGACGTTCTCCAAACTGAGAGTTCGGGACTCGTAGAGGAAGAACCAAACAAGAACAGCGGCAGCCAGGTTGGTTCCGACGAAGACGAAACCGTAAGAGTAGGAGATTCCGGCGGTGGCAAG
This sequence comes from Fusarium sp. FL617, assembly GCA_030142105.1. Classification (NCBI taxonomy): domain Eukaryota; kingdom Fungi; phylum Ascomycota; class Sordariomycetes; order Hypocreales; family Nectriaceae; genus Fusarium; species Fusarium sp. FL617. The sequence goes on along the minus strand of JAREIL010000012.1, from coordinate 791,104 downwards.
AGGTGTAAGGAAAGCAATCATGACTGCGACATCGTTAGTATACAATGAGAATACATTCAGGAACAAGAACTTACAGTTTCCAAGCCAGTTACCAGCAGTGGCGATAGAAGCCTGCTTTGCACGAGTGCGTAGAGGGAAGGTCTCGCCGATAACGACCCAAGCCATGGGACCCCAGGTACTAGCGAAAGATGCAATGAACATGCATGCGCAGACAATCAGGACAATGCCGACAGCCTTGGACTCCTCAGGGTTAAGAGCAGTACCAACGGCGGCGAATACTGCGAGCCAGCCAGCTTGCCAGAGAGCACCGATAAAGAGAGGCCAGCGACGTCCGAACTTGTCGACGAACCAGAGTCCCATAAAAGTCGTGGCAACGTTGACAGCACCCAAGATAAGCTGGGTCTGGATAGGATCATCAATACCAGCTGACTCGAAGATACTGGCTCCATAGTAGAAGAAGTAGTTGACACCAGTCCACTGCTGCAAGAAGTGGATGAAGAAGCCGAGGAATGTACGCCAGACAAGCTTGGGGATTCCGCTCTTGGGGTTGAAGCACTCGATCCAGCCTCCCTGTCCGACTTGTCGTTCCTTCTCAAGAATGTCCTTCATTTCCTTCAAGTCATCCTGCACGAGCGGGTTGTCGAGGTTGTTCTTCATGCCACGAAGGCGGCCGAGAGCCAGTTGGGCACCTTCCCAATCGCCCTTCGAAGCAAGCCATCTAGGAGACTCGGGGACAACTAGAATACCAATGCCCAGAGGAAGGGAGAAAAGAATACCGAGGCCGATGACAATTCTCCAGGAGGCGCTGTTGGTGTCCATCTTCTTGAAGCCGAAGCAAGCAATGTTGGAAACAAGAATACCGATAGTAATCATAAGCTGGTAAGAGGCGACAACGGCACCACGGATCTCTCGAGGGGAACATTCGGACTGGAACATGGGAACGCCGACCGAGAGGTTACCGACACCAAGACCGGCGACAAATCGACCCATCATCATATGAACCCACGACTCCATCGCCGTAATCTGAATGACATTACCAATGATGAAGATGGCGACTCCGAAGGTCATACTCTTTCGTCGACCCCACCAATCAGCGGTGCTGTATAATCGTTAATTGGAAGTCATCGAGAAGGGAAATGGTAGTGACATACTAGGCACCCGAGAGAGCACCGAGCAAACTTCCAATACTCATGAGAGAGACGAGAATGGACTGAATGATGGGCTCCCACTCTTTGTTTCCCTCAGGTCCCTGGGCGAATCGGTCTTTGAAATCTTCAAACAGGACCATAGAACTAATTTGACCAGTATCGTAACCGAAAAGGAATCCACCAATGGACGTGATGACGCCCAAAAGGATGGATTCCATGCCGCAGTCGGCGCCGCTGACCTTGATAGACCTGTAGGGGAGAGTTGTTAGCATTGGCCAGGTGAAAGGCGTAGACAGATGGTAAGGGGAAAGCTTACCTTTGACCCAGCATGGTGTACAACTGTCTCGCAGATGTATTGGGAAAGGGTAGAAAAAGAAAATAGAACTAGAATGAATATCTGTTTCCGAAAGACATAGAAGGGCGGGAGGACCAGGTCTTATATTCTTCAGGACAAGACCTGGGGTATAAAGACATGAAAGCGGAGAGTCGTATCACAGAGATGGGGCACGTCTGAAAGGTCTGCAAGCTTGCTCAACGCGTAGGTTCTCGTACTCCATCACGCTAGGTAGGGAGGAAGGACGGACAGTCGGGGGCCCCGGACAGGGCCTGCTTCTTGCGGGTGCATCATTCGCCAAACTTGGCAGTCGTCATGGAGAAAGCATCATGAGCGCCGTTTGTGCCAGCCGCAGATCACTTTGGAGTTGGCATTGCTCATACTGCAGCAGGGGAGCATGCGGTAGGGCAGGGCGGGAGGAGCGTGGGGAGGTCAATGTGGTTGTTAGTCTCTAACGAAGCCTGACAATAAAGGGCCGATGTCAGTGGCGTTAGATAATCGTCTTTCTGGGGTTTCTCCAGTGTCTGGACATAGCAGAGCATACGATTCTGGCAGCTGGGCCGGTGCAAGGCGAGCAGAGAGCAGCTGTAGAGCCAAGGCCCGGGGGGCGTACGCCTGAACGCGGGTTGACCATGGGGGAGAGAATAGCGAGTCAAGTCGGTGCAGGGGCAGTTGTCTAAGTGGATGATTGGATTTTCTGGAAGAATGTGGATGCCGTTTTCCCCTTGGCACGGGGTTTTCTGGGGCTGTACGACTACGTACCTGAGTCTTTGCAGCGCTTTGAGTGGAAACTTGGCGAGAGTCTTGGATGTGGGTATCTTCTTGGTGTTTACAAAGTTCATGAATGACGTCAGAGCCAAGGTAAGCTTAAACCCCATGAATGCCCCAATTTGGCAAGACCAAAGATTGACCAATGTCTGGGCTTACGGCATCGTCTCGGTGCGACAAGACAAAGCCCACGTCGATCACGGGGACCAGCATCAGAATCAGTGGGGGATTCAATTACGCATGGCTCCTCTTGTCTGTGTACGACAGCAACGTTGGAAAACCTTTTTTGTGTAGCGAGAATCTGGGGATTACACGGGGTATGGAGTATCTTGAGTATCATTGCATTGCCATGATATCTCACTTTTCACTCTCTTCCAAGCTGTGAGTCGCACATCTGCTATCAAGTGGGTCTTGGTGATAGCGTCTTGGCTCATCTATCGGCAGATGAATATCGCGATCTTCTGATACGCTAAATTCCAAAACATTCAGGGTTGATCGGTGCTCCAACTCGTGACTCTCTGCTTCTGCTCAGCGTGATCTCGCCTACAGTCATCACCCGGAAACTGCCCGTAGAAATCGTATTAATAAATCCTCCAAGTGACCAAGAAAATAAAAATTCTTCTCCGGACCCGCGTCATTTCGGAAGCTCCTCAAGACCCACCCGGCTCCGTGGAGAGGCCGGCCGTTTACTCGGAGCTTCATGCCTGTCGCTGGGGAACGGTCGTCCTCCGGCTTGATAAACGGCCCGTTTGCCGCATATTAAAATATCTCATGCCCCTATTTTCACTTCCCCGAGCGAATTGACGACCAAAGCACCATGATGACCTCCTCTTTGCTGTGGAGGAAGCCCTCTTCCCCACGGCACCAACAGACAGCTGCGTATGCATAACTCCAGAGTGAAGCAATCCGGGATATCTGGGGACTCCTCATTCCACTCCGCGTTCAGCACAGAATGGCGGAGATGAGAGTTATGAAACGCCAGGTGACTGTGAACGGGCCCTATAAGCGGCCGTAATTCGGCGCAGTAGGCGCTCGTGACAGTTCGCTGACCTGAGATATCCTGGTGTTGTAGGAAATATCTCCCGTATTTTCTTCTTCAACATCCGAGATTCGTAGAACTATGGAATTTTTGCTTCGCGTAGAACTTCCGAAAGGTGAAAATTTTTGCGACCAACAATCTCGGTGAAGGTTGGCTGCGTGAGAGTGTCGGTCTACTCTGTTGGGGCTCTGAAAGCCAAGAAACATGCAATAAGGAGCATGACTTCGCTTGATGATGGGTCTCAATCGACTGTTGGGCCATGTTGAGCCTCAGTTACCCCTTTCAATGTGAATGGGCAGCGACTGGCCAAGACAAAGCAGTGGAGAAGGCATAAACTTTGTGAATGAAGGGGTAAGCCCAAGGCGGTTTACAAGTTCTGACCCAACCCTTCAGCCAGTTCTGGTTCTCTGGTCACTCTCTATGCATTTCCTTAGCTTAGGTTTGAGACGTTTGATGTCTGCCATCCGTCAATTGCTAGAAACCCAAGAGGAATATGGCTCTGTATGGTTCTGTGAGACTCATTCAAGAACATAATGGTGCCATGCATCCCTTCAGTCACGCATGATTCTTAAGATCAACCCCTAAACATCAAAGTCTACAGCCCACCTTCGAATAGGAAGGTGTATTAAGTTGATAACATGCCAGAACTATGTATGAGCTGTGGCCTATCTCTTGATACTGTTCATGTAGTACGACACTAATGCACTGCGCCTTTGTTCCCGGCTATTGCCCAATGCATAGTCGATAAGACCTCGGTTACATCAACTTGAAGCCTCGTATTATCTACCAATAGGGACGTTCCCAGTGTAAGTGGATAGTGTTCGAACTCTAATATCAAGAATAGGGATCAGTTGGCTGTGCGTGGGGGTTATCTACCCACGCAATGTCAGTGAGCCAACAAAGAAACCATCTGATTCTCGTGCCAATTGAAGTGCGTCCTAGTCCGACTATAAATATGTAGGCGCGTAGGGTAGATCCTTGGGGAGGTTCTTGATAGGCAACGTAGGGTAATTGCCTCCCGGCTGCGGTACAGTACCAGCCGGGTCGGTAAATAATCGACACTTTGCCTAAATTAAGGCAAGAGATGATATATCAATAGACACTTTAGTAAATCTTTGGCCTGATATATGTTCTAGTTGTTCTAATAACTCATCCTAAAACTAGGTAAAGTGCCGGTTCTTTATTGGACCACCTGGGTACCCATTCTACCGCAACACTATCATTAAGAGTATCCAATGGGTTATTTTGTGATTGTTTCACCAGGTTTAAGGATAGTTTTCCTCATTCGTTCAGACTCATAGTTCAAAATAAATTGATCATTTTGTGAAGCGTGTCTCAGTGTTATCGTGACTGATACTCTGAATCTGAAACATTGCTTTTGAACCTTAAGCCCCGTCAGCCCTCTCAAGCCCCCCTCAACCATCAAACAACAAAGCTCAATCCCTTCGGCTCTATTAACGTCTGACCAAAAGCCCCACGACCACAATGATTTTTGACTGCGCCGATTGTGACAAGGTCTTTTATGCGGGGAGGATAGCTCGGGACCAGCATTGTCAAGCGACGGGGCACGCTCCCCCACAATTCGAGTGCGATACCTGCAGCTTTTGCTTTGACGACGAATATGAGCGCTGCGACCACATGAACCTGGAGTGTCACTGGAGTCCAGAAGCTCCTGAGTGCAGATACTGCTTCTTTCGAGCGGTGACGGACTCTGAGATTGAGCAGCATGAGATCGAGGACCATTACTACTGCGCAGGTTGCGACCGGCGTTTCCAGAACTTGAATAACATCCGACAGGTGAGTTAATTGCAAATTGGCGGAATATTTGCTAACAGACCCAGCATTTAAACTCGAAACTTCATCGCCAATCTGTGGTGATCTGTCCGTTCTGCAAAGCAGCTTGCGGCACTGCAACTGGCCTGTCCCATCATCTTGAGCGAGGCGCCTGTCCTCGTGCTCCCATGAATCGAGATAAGCTCTATCGATTCATCAAGATCCGTGACCCTGCTGGCGTTATATCCAACAGAGACGTCGAATGGGCTGGAGAAAAGACCTACAGCATTAACCCCAGAGCGGCATGGAACCCATGGGCCAAAGCCTACGAGTGTTATCTATGTCACAAGCTTTACAATACCCTTCATGCATTGAAGCAGCATCTCGAGTCACCAAGATATCAGCAGAATCTCTATCATTGTCTCAAACTAAGTTGCGGGAGAGAGTTTACCACCTTGGCGGCTCTTATGAACCATCTTGAGAGCGAGTCCTGTAGAATCATGCGCTTCCAGCAGGTGCAGAAGGGTATCGCGAATATTGTGACTCCGGGCCGGATGATATCTCAAACGTTATAGAAGGCGCGAAGTTGATTGTCGGTTACCCTGGAGTTGGGCGTATCGGATTGTATTGCTTGGAACTGAACCATGGTGTCGCTATAAGTTATAGACTCTACAGGCGCCCAGCAAACTTGGACTTTACTGAATTTAGGTAGGAGAAAATAAAATATGCCAAACATTTTACTTAATTCCCAGTCTAAAGTATACCCTAATTATTATAGCGACGTATCCTAAAGTTAGGTAAATATTCCAGTCATTTATTGAACCACCTGCTCAGGCCCCCTCACTTGCGGCGACCTACTTGGGAACATCAGGGTGAGAGCTGGGTGGCATCGCAAGGCAGACAGCTCTATCGACTCTATTACTTGAAGCTGATTTCTCAGATCATCGAGGCATGTAAATGGATTCTGCTGCTGCTGGACTTCTGATGGGACGATGGGATCAATACTCGGAGCACTTCCTCTCCATTACCTCATGTTGAACTACTCCTTACCCGCCAAAGCCAGGCAGCGAGCTGGGACAAACAAGACACTGATGCTGTCCGCAAGCTGTCATGCTAGTGGTAGGTAAACTACCTGCTGGCCTGTCTCTTCCTCTTCTTCTTTTTCTTCTTCCTCCCCCTCCTCCTTAGTCTCTTCTTCTTAGACTTAGGAGTAGATTCTTCTTGGAACTTCACGGAGGGAATGTCATGGATAACCCGGGAACCCTGCTGGGCTAGCGGAGGGCTATGCCATCCAGCGCCCTATGGACTCAGTGTGTCTTCCTCGATCTCGCGATAGCTTCACTTTGAGGAAGGACCCTACCTCATCACTTAGGCGGGATAGTAGATCATCAGGACTATACTAAGCTTTAGGTAAGAGATAATAAAACAAATTAGGTATTTTAGTTCATTCTTAGCCGAAAACATACCTTAGTTATTGTAATTTATCCTAAAGTTAAGTGAATTTCCCTAAACTACCTCATAAATATGGATGCTAGAGCAGGATGCATGAAGGCTGCTTTCCAGCGGCTCCTTCCTTCGTGATTCACAGCTCAATCATGCGTATATATATGTCGTACCGGTGCCCGCATGCTTCAACTCTTCACATTCATTTCATTTCTAGCCTCTATCTTTATTAAATCATCATCATGACTGTGCACGCCCCGACCGTGTTCAAGTGCAGTATTTGTGCAAAACAATTTGATACTGCGAAAGCCCGCAAGGCGCACGAGAAATATTTCCATTATTACTGTTACTATTGCAAGAAGGAGTGTAATCGGGAAATCGGCATCCGCACAGTATGTTGCATATGCCTTTAGGAAGCTGCAAAACTAATATAGTCCTATCTTAGCATGTAAAGTCAAGGCAACATCGCAAGTCACGCCCTGGATGGCTTTCACGCCTCTTATTCGGCGAGCCAAACCGGCCAACCCTTCGTCCTCCAGTCACGAAACCTGCGACCCCGGCCAAATCATCCCCGAGAACACCTCCGACAAAGAAGCCACAACAACCGACCGTTCAGCAAGGTTACCAGATGGGAGGCGGAAGTTATCCCATTCTTCCAGGTCTGTACTGCCAAGTTTACCCTATGGGAGGGGGAGGGGGAAGTGGCAGTTGTCCCATTCTTCCAGGCCTGGGTTATCCAGCGCAACAGTCGCCTAGGTCTCAGGTTAACTTGTTTTTCTGATCGCGGAGACCGGAACTGGGAAGATGAAATTAAGAGAGGCGATCCGTTGATTATGCTCCAGCTATCATCCGGCATTCTTTATCCGACAGTTGACTATTCCCGTTATATCGGACTACCTCTCTTGTGCTGCGTGTGGCACGCTCTTACGCAGAAACCCCTGCAGGGAAAGCAAGGATTAGTCGGACTATTACATACAAATCCTATCTAATCATTCACTACCCCTGATTGTTCTTCCTCCTCCGAGTGACCTGACCTCGGCAATACGCAACACCGGTAATACGTAGCAACCCGACTGTGTGGTAATAACTCGGAAATTTCTTCTTGTCCGACCCAGAGAATTGGATGACAGCCCTCACGTCAACCACTAGAGCTTGACGCCGTCCCGCCCGTTGGGTAACCTAGTGTCCGCACGTCCCACTATCGGGGAACTTTGCACGGGAAGGATTCTGTTGGCGCAACTAACAGCGGAATTGAGTAGGACCCTTGTACAGAGTGACAGGATAATGCAGGGTTGGCTAAACGTCAAAACGCTTCGTGTATTATGTTCTATCTATGTGTAGTTCTAATCTAAGCATACTTGTTGACAAGCTTAAGGATGGCCTCGTTAATCTCAACAGGGTTGGTGGCGCTCAGGTAATGGCCACCGCCCTCAACCATGGTGAGGGTAGCCTCAGGGCTTGAAGTGAAGAGCTTAATATGCTCAGTAGGGACGGTCGTGCCAAACACGGGGTCCGCGGTGCCCTGGATGGAAATAATGATCAGCTTAAGTTAGCGGGTGGGTGCGGCTAGTTTGTTCACTCACCTGAAGCCAGTAGACAGGGCACTTAACGTCTCTCAAGCGGAGCAGGAGACCGTCTCGCTCAAAGAGGTTGAGAACGGCAATACGCAGCTTCTTTCGGCCTTCGTCTCCGCGGTAAACCTGCTTAAGTGTCTCATCCCAGAAGGCGAGCGTTTCAGGGGAAGGGTTGCTTCCAAAGCCGACAGACGAAACAAGACCACGCCAGACGTCATCGACAACAAAGTCAGGGGTGGGAGTTGGGCTGCCCCAGCTCTCGAAGAAGGGTCCCAGCTGAGTCTTGGGGTCCCAGCAGCCCTTCTCGCGAGACTGAGAGGACTCGTAGTCCATGGAAGTACCTAGAGGCAAGACACCGAGGATCTATTGACAAGTGGGACGGGGTAAGCACGAGGTTGTACTCAATTAGGTATGTGTAGTGCCACTGTCTTTCCTCTCTAGGTGACCGGCAATGACTACTACTTCATCGGGGAACAAGACGGGAACGTACCTTTTCAGGGGCCAGGAGAGCCATTCGCATGACGATCCAGCCGCCAGCGCTGGTTCCCAGGGCAAAAGCCTTGTTCACGCCAAGAGCCTCCATGACCTGCAGGTTCATGATGGCCGAGTCCCAGTAAGTAAAGTGCTCCGATTTGGCGCTGGTGGCACCATGGCCAAGAGGCTCAATGGCGAGCAGGTTGATAACATCAGTAAGCTCCTTAGCAGTGAACTGAGCCTCAAAAAGAGAAGAGGTGGTACACATGGAGTTGACGAGAACGAGGGTAGGCTTGCTGGCGTCAATTCCATTGCCTGAGACACGATAGCCGGCATCGATGCCTCCAAGGTGGGGAACATGGATAGTAGTCTTAGCAGCCATTTTTGCGTTATAGAATAGAATGTTCTCTGAAGATCACGCGTGTGAAGTTTATCAGATGTGAAGCCGAGAGAGAAAGGATGGATGGAGAATAGGGAGGAATAGCAAAACCTTGGTTTGGACCAAATGGGCTAAGAATCTGGCTTCCTATGTACTTAGCAGCCGAAAACGTGCATGAACCCAGCGACGATCAGGGGCCAAGAAGGCAATATTATGTGCGTAATTGTCGCAGAATTGAGTCCTGTGTGGACAGACTTGATCCGCAAGGGGATACTGCTCCGAGAGATAGACGGCGCCGTTCCGCGCCGACTCGTGCTATGTGCGGTACGGAACCGGCGGACCGCATCCATAACACATAAACTCTATATGCGGTAAGACGAAAGACGTTTGAGAACGGGCCGTACCGTTGGTACGAGGCTGATTGAGTTGATTAACTCTGTAGTTTTTTTGAACTTGACCATAGGATCCTATTCGCAAAACTTGCACGCGGAATTACAGCCGAATATTTTGTTTCGTTTCATTCATCACCCACGTGTTCGTGTCAGCTCATCCTCGGCATTCCCCACTCCTCAGACGGCACTTGTAACATTGTCAGTCTCGTTGTGGTAAAAATCCGCCGCTTGACGTTAGAGTGCTTACGGCCGGCCAGGGATTAACACCGACGCCACGGTGCAGGGAACGCTATTTCCGGGGGGCACGGAAAGAAGAAGAAAAAATCAGCTGTGGTTCCTGATTCAGACCCTAGTCTTAGAATGTCACAATGTCACCCTCCATCGACAAAGCGGCTCTCACGACCACAGCGTAAGCGGTATGGACAGGCCCTTGGCGGGTTTTGAGTCTGAACTCTAAACCAGATCATCACGTTATGTCGTCAAGTCTGGGTTCTTTGAACAAGGTGATCGACCATTAGGCTGAGACAGAGAAGGTCGAAGAAGACCTTGGTATTGATACATCCCCCTGAGATTAAAATCTTCATGTCTCTACTTCGCCGAGGGACTATCAGACCAGGGTGGGAGATTTCACCTGGTCGTATCAGAGCGTGTAAAAGTACTAAAAGGGAAGAATCCACTCTGCAGTTCTGGGCAGGTTTAGTAAAGATCGCTCGCGTGCTAAGTAGAGCCTTAGTCAAATATTACTAGATAGTCATAGTACTCGGTTTTCGGCCTGGAATGTACTTGTACTTTTTAGTTTAGCTGTCAGATCAGTCGAGTTTTGCCCATGTTCCGGGGGGTCCACATAGAGGCAGCTGGGCATTGAAGAGAGAGCATGTCCTGGTGGGATAAACATGTTTTAGACCTCCCATCCTTCTTTTGACTTTGTGTTTGCTTTTCTGCTGTGTTGCTGTGTTGGTGTTATCAGTGGTTTGTCAACATGTCGACTGAGTCTCAGCTCCCCGGCCTTCCCGGCTTCGACAAGAACAACATTCAACCATGGACTGTCGAAGTAGTTGTTTCCATGACCGTCTTGGCTCTTTTGTCTTGTGGTTTGCGGTTGTATAGTCGACACTTGAAGGCTCAGAAACTTTGGTGGGATGATTATGTTATTCTCTTCTCAATGGTAAGGTCTATACTTACAAGTCACCCATTCAACTCTAACAACTTCAGTGCTGGAACTTGGTCGTTGTCGGCTTCATCTTCGCTATGCACTCCAACGGTATGGGCCTTCACGCCAACAAAGTCCAGCCTAGCCAAATCGTTATGATGGCAAAGTGGCTCGTTGTTGCCGAGGTTCTCTACGCATGGAACTTGGGCTGGACAAAGTTGAGTCTTCTGCTCATGTACTATCGAATTTTCCGAGTACCCTACTTCAAGAAGATGGCCTGGATTGTCGGCTCATTCGTCTTTGCCTGGGTCATTTGCATCACCTTCCTTTTCATCTTTATCTGCATCCCCGTTGCGAAATTGTGGTATCCCGACCTTCCCGGCCGATGCATCAACCAAGTCGGCACTTGGATCGCCAACGCCGCATCGACTATCTTTACCGACATCGTCATCCTATGTCTACCGCTGCCGCCTATCTGGAAGCTTCAACTCGGCAGGTCTGAGAAGCTTGGTCTCACTGCCGCTTTTGCTATCGGATCTTTCGTTGTTTTCGCTTCAGCTTATCGAACCAGCGTTCTCTTCACATACACTGCTACCGACCCTAGTTATACACTTGCCCCAACCGTCGGATGGACAGAGATCGAAATGTCTGCCGGTATCGTCTCAGCAAACCTTCCAACCATGTTGCCTGTTCTTCGACTCGTCGCCAAATTCACCGGACTAAGCAGTCTCGCATCCACCGTCCGCAGTAACGTCCGACCAACCTACGGTGGCTCCAAGGGCGAGAGATCAACTAAGGGACTCAAGTCCCACGAGGACTCTGGTGCTGCGAGAAGCTCCAACTCAGGCTCGACCTCATCAAATAACTTCTACAGACTCCCCGACGACAACGACTCGGCTGGTCTGATCAAGGGTGCAACATTCACAGAGACGACAGCTCAAGTCAATTCAAAACTGAGGCCTGATATGGAGGGCTACGAGCTTACTACCAAGACATACAAGTCCACTGGCGACAGCGGTAACGACAGCAGCGAGGAGATCTTGCAGGGAATCCGGGTGCACACAGAGTTTGAGCAAACAACTACACAGAAACCATAGACGAAAAAATGCCGACAATGGAGGGAATGTGAAACCGATAATGGTGTATTACTAAAAGCAGGCGGTAATGGCAGCGGTGTCTTTTCTTTTTGTGTTTTAGACTAAAATACCCTGTAAACCAGTTAGCTACAGCAATGTCAATCGTTTCCAATTCATTATCACTTGTCCCAAATCGGAGGCGTACATGGTCCTTGTGAAAGAAGTGTTGAAGCATACTCAAGCAGTTACTTCGACATATCGATCAGGGAAACGCAATTGACTTTTGACCACGCGATGATTGTCACAATCCACGGGCCGGTCGATCATTTCAGCCACCAACGATGCGGCTCCTTAAATTATCAACATTCCTGAGCGTTGAATTACCACATATGCTATTGCCGAGGATTTCCGACAAGGTTTAGATACCACTGATCTAGTTCTGTCTCCTAACCCAGGACAGAAATAGCCCATCATATTAGTCTCTCAAGAAACCTATTTTGGTGGGTTTCTTAGTGAGCGAGCTGGTCTAGGTGACGAACCAGCACATTTAGATAGCCGGAGCGGTTTCTCGGGATCAGATAATACAAATTCCAATACAACATCGGAGAATATTTGAGTTTGTAACCTGGTCTAAGCGTCTGGAGAGGCGCTCGTCAATCGTGGTTGCCATGTGGTGTGGTCCGTGGAGGACGGGTTTAGCGAAATCCGGTGTTTTGAATAGATTAACATAACCGAACTTGAGGATATCCTTGAAGATAAAATGCACTAACATGCCCTTATGACAGAGTCAGTTTTTCTTCAGTGATGCTAGTTTGATAACGCCTCCCGTCGTATGAATGGGGCTCTTTTTCATTTGAGATTTAAGAAGGGTGAGAAGAGAGATCTAAACCCGACCGTCTGGGTGGATACTGTCTTATGATGTCCTCTTCTTTAACATTTTAGGGGGCTGTCTTTGAGATCTAAACTTTTTCAAATGATGTTAAATCATATGGTTCCCATAGAGAGCATATAAGACATTATGTGCGCACATAATGAGGATTGTCTGAGTACTGTTCAAGATCTTCATGTGTTATTTGCTCCTAGGCGCGTCATTATTGTTGGGCTCTTCACCCGCCACATATTGAAACAGATGAGGGTCTTTACTCCTGCATGAACCGAGACGATGGAATAGAATGGATGGATTAAATACAAAACTGATAAGATGAATATTGAACCTGCCATTTTCTTGGTCTCGACACGAAATCGAAAAGAACAACATTTCCTTTGTTAGTTTGGCAGAGTGGTGTAGGGTAGCCATGCCGGCATCGCGCACGTGATCTTGGGCAGCAGCTCATCTTAGGTTGGCTGCACCGCTCTTTGTGAGGTTGATGCCCCTGGCGAAACCGCGTCGCTCTTTTGCTGCGCATTTCTTTGAAGCTAGCAGAGCTATTGATCTTTCCTTTGTGCTTGTGTCTTACCGCTCTTGAAGAGGCCCCGATTAAGCCCCCCATTGGCCAGCTACTCTACTGCCATCATCCCTTCTTCTTCAGCGCATCCTCCACAGACACGTCACGAAACGAAGCTCCCACCAAAATCTCGCCGCCCCTCCCCCGCCGTTTTCTCCACGAACCGCTTTCGCATACCCCTATTTTCCTTCCCACGACTACGACTCTTTGAAATCACAATACGATACGAATCTTGGGCACCAGGGCTCTTCCGAGCAGAGCGATACACCGCCATCATGAGCCGGACGTTGACGAGCCGGCAGGCCGAGGAGCTGTTCGTACAGGGGAGCTTCCGGAGCTTATGATTAGCCTATCTGACCGTACTGCAGGCATAAATCCATCATCGCATACCTCGCCGCAAATAATCTACAAGATAGCGCCACCGCTATGAGAACAGAGCTTAGCCTTGGAGAAGATGCTTTCGACCCTGCCACCGCGAAGAAATACGAGACCCTGCTCGAGAAGAAGTGGACAAGTGTTGTGCGGTTACAAAAAAAGGTACGGTAATGTTGATAGTCTCTTTACCGCGTCCTAGCTAATCGAGGAGTCCGGGTAGATCATGGATCTAGAAGCACAAAACCAGGCCCTTCAGACAGAACTCAACAGTGCTACACCGACATCGCTCTCCAACCGCAGAGGAGACCCTGCCTCCTGGCTACCAGCCGGCCCTCCCCGACACGTCCTTCAATCGCATCGAACACCCATTAACTGCGTCGCTTTTCACCCTATTTTCTCCTCGATTGCGTCTGGAGACGAAGATGCCACGATCAAGATTTGGGATTGGGAATTTGGCGAACTCGAAAGGACGGTGAAAGGTCACACCAAAGCGGTTCTCGATCTCGATTACGGTGGTCCCAAAGGCCATACGCTGCTCGCGTCGTGCAGTTCCGATTTAACTATTAAGCTGTGGGATCCCTCGAACGAATACCAAAATATTCGAACACTACCAGGTCACGATCATAGCGTTAGCGCCGTACGATTTATACCCTCTGGAGCTCCCGGGGCACCGTTATCCGGCAACCTGCTTGCCAGCGCCAGCCGAGATGTTACAGTGAGGATATGGGATGTCACGACGGGATACTGCGTCAAGACGATACGAGGACATGCCGACTGGATTCGCGATGTGGCTCCATCTCTAGATGGAAAGTATCTGCTATCGACTGGCAACGACCGAACCGTGCGACTTTGGGATATCTCTGTACCAAACCCTGAAGCCAAGCTGGTCATGATCGGCCATGAGCATTTCGTCGAATGTTGCGCCTTTGCACCGCCTGCAGCGTATTCGCACTTGGCTACTTTGGCTGGAGTAAAGAAGGCCCCCCCAGCTTCCAGTACAGCCGAATTCATGGCAACAGGTGGCAGAGATAAGACGATCAAACTCTGGGACGGCCGCGGTACCTGCATTAAGACCTTGGTCGGCCACGATAATTGGGTAAGGAGTCTCGTGTTCCACCCAAGCGGCAAATTCCTCCTCTCCGTATCCGACGACAAGACGCTTCGATGCTGGGATCTGAGCCAGGAAGGAAAGTGTGTAAAGACTGTCGAAGGAGCACACGAGCATTTCATCACGAGCCTGAGATGGGCACCGCCTATTATCAAGGACAAGGGTTCAGCCGAGGAGGCCAATGGCGAAGTCGGAACTCCAAAGAAGGCGGCTGCGGCGCCCCAAGACGTGCAAATCCGCTGTGTCATTGCTACCGGAAGTGTAGACATGTCTCTGAGGATCTTTTCACGGTAGTTGGATATACCCTACGCGAGTATTGGACATAATACAGGAGGAACTTGGGCACAGCTCAAACAGCGGTATCGGGTGGTCGGGGCCGATCAGCCGATGTTGTACAGATGTTACATCTTTCAATGCCGATGCCGTTTTCGCTTAAAGCCCTGTCGATTTATTGACGACTTACACCTCAAGGCTTGGCAGATTCTTTACTTTACTTCGAACCGGCCGGAGCAGTCCGACAATGACTTGGTCGACACCAGCTCATCGATTGCAGCTGAGCACCATAGAAACCAAGCCTAGAAGTTTCTATTACAACAAAACACACAAACCTCTTTCTACAGATGGTCCCGCCGTCAAATGCGTCTGTTGCACATGGGGATTTTACGAATAATGTTTGATACCCAAACGATATTGAACGACAGTCATATCTGAAACGCTAGAGTTTGTGGCTCTACTTGGTGACGATTGCTGTCTAGGTGAACGGGGGCAACGGTATTTGGCCAAAATGAGAGGAAAACCTTTGGGAAAAGCAGGCATAGACGTTAGGGGGCATCATAGAAAGGAAATTTTACGTATTTATTTTAATTATTGAGAGCGAGTTGATGGTTATAGAAGTTGATGGGCCAATTGCAAGTTGTGAAGCTTACTGGGACGGTTGACAGGAACTGAAACTTGAACTACCAGTAGCATATGAGTAAAGCGTTGCTATGTTTTTGATCGTTCCATAACATGTCTGTTATATAATCTCAGTGGCTTGCTATGGAATGTCCTACAAATTCTGCGGCGATGATGACAGAGACCGATTGCACCTACGCATCAATGACGCCACGATCATAGAGTCCCACTGTTGATTCACTTTGGCCGCCAAATGTGTCAATTGAGCTCACTATAGACGTCATCAGTAATTTGGAGCTTTGTTTTCTTTAATAGCTGCGTTGCTGTCGTATCTTCTTTGAATCATTAACATCTACGGTACAAACCAATTGCTCAACACTACATCCGATATCAAAACAGCATCAAAACATCATCACAATGTCAGCTCTTAGCGCCCGCGTTGCTCGATCTTCAATGGCCCTTCGGCCAACGATGCCCGCTGTCCAGCGTGGCTTTTGCGCGACAGCACGACTTCGAAATAACGAGAAGGAACCCATTGGTCCTAAGTCTCAAGATAAGCCCATCAGCAAAGGCCAGAAGTGAGTTTGCAGGTACAAAATAGTTGCGAAAATATTCTGACAATGGCAGCGCCCAAATATACTTGCTGGGTGGAGTCGGTCTTGCGCTTGGTGCGGGCTTCTTTTTCCTCCAGTCGAGCCCAGAGTTAGCAAAGGAAACGCCTATCGAGGGAGTCAAGTCAAAGCCTCTTAGCCCGAAATAAGGAAATGACGAGGTTGGATACGAGATACGAACGGATGGATATGGGATAGCTGATCATCGTTTGGAGACATAATAATGTGAGGTGCGTAAGCGATGAGGTTTTGTCAAAAGGACTCATAAGAGAGGACGTCAAGTTAGTCAATAACACTCTTCATCGTCTGTCAATCAGGAAGGTCGTCACATTTATTCGGCTTCTCCGCAAGCCTATCAATTCGCATCTGCCAGACCCTTGCAAGCAATCCTTGTAGTGTCGTGGTAGGAGCTAGCAATACAGCCTCAAAGGAGGCAGCCAAGCCAAGCTGAGCCTCTATTCGTTGCCCATGTGTGTCGCAGTCGACGGACCGCGTCATCTGCACACGACGCCCGCGTTTTTGTCGTTCAGCCTTACGTAGGTAGGCAGATTCAGCCCTACCAACGTGGTCTCTTATTCCCAGGCAGTAATTATTTGCGAGTGGTATTATTCGTATATAGCTCTTCCTGGCCGCGGAGGGGTTTTCTCTAGCTTCTCGTCTCCACGATCTAAAACCCCACACACATCATCACCATATTCTCCACAAACGATGGACAGAGACGGCTTCTCGGTTATTTCGCTCACCTCGCTTGGCTCGACAATTTCGCATCGTGTCTTGTCCAGTGCTGAAGAGCTCAATGAGTTGAACAGTACTATTGAGGTGCCTCTTAAGAGTCTGGCTGCTTTTGCGAGTAAGCTGTATCAGCTGCATCAGCATGTTGGACATCTTGAGACAGCGCTGAATGGCGCGAGTGTCATTTCTGCACGAATGCAGACTACGTTGAGCCAGAGTCTTGGATCGTGCGATGTCATTACTACCGTGTTGAATAAGCAGGTTATGAGATTGCAGGCTGAGACGCTGCCGTTGCTGGATGAGGTATTTATGACTGTCTACAACGATGTTGTGCTTGCTTTTACTCGCTTGTTTGCCTTTTTCGCCAAGGTGCTTTCATTGTAAGTGGCTTAATCCTGCTGGGTAATTTTTGTCTTTATTGACTCTTTGTCAGGTCAAGTCGCGATGAGCAAGATGCCACTCTTGATAGTGCTAGCGGCAAGGAGGTGTTTGAGCATATCAACAGGGCCTGTCAGCAGGCTTCGCAGAGAAAGGATGTGCTCCTCACTGCTGAAGCGCAGAATGACTCTTATGCTTCTAGTAGCAAAGGACCTTTTCCAGGCGGTGATACTGAGCCTCCGCCTTATGAACCAGCCCAGGCTTCCTCGTCGCAGTCACCAAGTGGAGGATCTGGTTTCGCCAAGGGTCTTTCTTCGCTGACCAACTCGTTCAAGGCCATGACAGCGGGTCTCTGGCCTAAGCCTGATCCTTTGTCTACGGCTCTTTGTCAAGCGGCTCTCCGTGGTGATGTCCAACAAATGAGCGGATTGCTTGCGCAAGGCGCTAACATCAATGGACGAAATGGGGAGGGTAACGGTCCTTTGAGCTGTGCCATTCTAGCCAACCAGGAAGATGCTGTCAAATTCCTTCTTGGAGCCGGTGCGGACACAAACTCCAGGGACTTGAAGATGCCTCCCGTGTTCCTGGCCGCATCGGTGGGAAGTATCGGCGTCGCCAAGATGCTCATCGACCAGGGTACATGGAATGCTAGAGAAAGTAGATTCTCTGGTCAAGCGTACTTTGTAGATGTGTGCAACAGTGGAAACATGGCTGGTATCCAACTTCTTCTGGAGCACGGCTCGAACGCCAATGCGACAAACCTCTCGGGACGACCGATGGTCGTGCAAGCTGTCAAGAAGGGGAATATTGAACTTGTGCGTTTACTGCTTAAGCATGGTGCAAGCCCCAACTCTGGAGATATCACGGGTGCCTCCATGCTTGCCTTGGCAGCGAGCCAGGACCGCATGGATATGGTGAATCTGCTCCTCGATAGTGGAACCAACCCAAGCTCAAAGAACTTGAGCGGTTTATCCGTGCTAGCAGACTGTATTGCCAAGAGGAAGCTTGATATGGCACAAATCCTCCTTCGACACGGAGCCAAAGCAGACGTCAAAGACCTTGTCGGCCACCCGATTTTGGTAATTGCTCTGCGCGATAGCAAGCTTTCTGAGGCAGAGAAGGCCCGAACGGTCAAGATGTTGCTTGACCATGGGGCATCGCCCAATTGCTCAGACGCAACATGGAGCGTGGCGGCCATCTGCTACGCCATGGAGACGGGCAGTACAGAGCTGGTGAAGATGTTGCTCCAAGCCGGGGCCAACACAAAGAAGAAGATGAGCAGTGGCGAAACACTGCTTTTATACGCCATCGATAAGGGGAGGCGTGATCAGGCCAAGTTCCTGCTCGAGGCTGGGGCGGATGCGAATGCGGCGGATAAGAAGGGCAGGACGCCGTTGATGCAGGCTGTTTCGAGGAGGGATCTTGAGCTGATCAGATTGCTTAAGGCGCACGGGGCGGATATGAGCGTGGGAGGGTGTATATCACCGGCGGAACTGGCGCAGTCGATGGGCGATCTTGAGATTCTTCAGATCCTGGGCTTTGGATCGTCGGCCTCACAATCGCGAGGTCAAGCAGCCGCTCGAGCACATTCACCACCTCCGGGATATGATGCTGCTGTGGGTAAAGTATGAAATTACGAAGAATGAAATGTAAATGTGGCTGATACCCCTATGTAATAATTAATTTTCTATGTTTTCCCTCATAACGCCGTCTTTCTATATGTAATGGTATCTATTGCTGGTTAAGAATCTCCTTGAGCCACCATACGTGTATGCGCTCATCCTTTGTCAACTCTGGGTGGAAGCTAGTTCCTAGGACATTGCCCTGTCTCACGGCGACGATATCGCCTGAGTCATCTTTTGTGTTGGCTTGCGAGATGCCGGACTTCATCTTATCTACGCGACCCGGTAGTTTGGCGAGAACCTGCACTGATGGCCGGTCATCGCTTGACGATCCAATGATCTCTTCCACGACGGGCGCGCGGATGAAAACACCAGGAAAAGGTTTTTGGTCGTTGAGGAAGGGGAGATCCATGCCAGACTCGAAACTCTCCATTTGGCGTCCGAAGTGATTGCGGTGGACGCGCACGGCGAGACCGCCGATAAGTTCCTGGCCGCCCTTCTTGGTAGCGTTGGCCTCGTCGGAGAGCAGGATAAGACCTGCGCAAGTTCCCCAGACTGGTCGCTTCTGCACCCTGATTTTATGTTAGTATACGCAAAACAATAGTAGGCAAATATGGTGCTTACTTGACAAAATCTCTCAGCGGCTCTAGTAGGCCAGACTGAGCGGCGACAAAAGAGATTGTAGTGCTCTCACCACCAGGAATGATAAGAGCATTGCACTGATCAAGCTGTTCCTTTGTGCGAACTTCGATGCAGTGGAATTTAGTCTTTGAGATGCCTTCTGTAGAAGAGAGGTACTCAGCGGCCTTGCGAACAAGGTCGATGTGCTCAGAGAAGCCACCCTGAAGGGCCAGGACGCCAACGGTGAGACTGATCATCTTGATGTTGATGTTTGGAACGGCTTTGAGACGCTTCTCCAACAATTGTTTGTCTGGTAATATCGATGATGATAAAGTCAACAGGAGCGATAACGGAGAATAAACAAGAATGTTCGGAGACTTTGACCGAAGGCAAAAATATTAGTCAAGAAGTTGTTACATGATTCTTCTTCCCCAGATTCTGGTGATGGATACCGGAGTGACCCAAAGGGGATACAACCGTGCATTAGCTCGATGCATGTGCATGCACGACGGGTACGTAGTGCCTCCGCCTCAGAGAGTCAACTCCGGACCACCCCGATCATCCGGCTTGAGGACTCCGGCCGGTGGCTGATTTACAGTTGGAGAACAGTTGTAGATTACAAGTGGTGAGTCAAGTAATGCAGTATTGGGCTAGATCGAGTCAGGTACCGCTAGAATACAATTGGAAGGTCGTGCAAATGATGATCAATGGAGTTGCAAGTCCATCTGGTGGCAAGAGACTGCGAGATAAAGATAATGATTCCATTCATGATATCACGAGCATCTAGAACAATGCACGCATGGGACGCCTTATCTGCATCATGCAGCTCCTCATGCACCACCCCTCTCTTTGGAATCTCCTCACATCTTCCATTTCACTATCTAGTAATACCATGCCTTAACCCTCGTCTTCCCGACAATTGCCGTGTCTACTCCGCGGCACATGGTAGCCCATCAACCAATCACATCGCTCTAAGCTGTCGGCAGAGGGCGCGCCTAAAGATGGGACCGGAGCTTGATGCCGTGGGGGGGGAAGTCATGACGGTGGCTAAAAGGGTCCCGATACGTACTGATACTGCAGTTGGAGGTGCAAATCGACCCATCACACGCATTAGACGTGCAGATTCGGAGGCGGCGGACGCATTGTCTGGACCCTTGACTCCGCACGAGCGGCGCCGCAAACCGGGGGCGGAAGCGGAGGGCCGGAGTATACACAGCAGTAGACCAGTTAGTTTCGGAACTTTCTTTGGTGTATTCTTCTCAACTTCTTATTTGAGTAATGCCTGATCTGGTCATTGTTTCTGTGACTCAGCTGTAAGAAACTTTAAAGACCAGAGTGACCCCGTCATATCGTCCCCTACTTTGATCTTCCACCCATCACTCATATCTCACCCACTGGATCTTACCTCTCATTTTTGATACCCCCCATCCTTCATCATGACCAACGACAACTCCAACACTGCCGCCTCCAACGGCGAGGGCAAGGCCTCTTTCACCGTCAAGGCCGGTCTGGCTCAGATGCTCAAGGGCGGCGTCATCATGGACGTTACCAATGCTGAGCAAGCTCGCATCGCCGAAGAGGCCGGTGCTTGTGCTGTCATGGCCCTCGAGCGTGTCCCCGCCGACATCCGCAAGGACGGTGGTGTCGCTCGCATGTCTGACCCCGCCGTCATCAAGGAGATCCAAGACGCCGTCACTATCCCCGTCATGGCCAAGGCCCGTATCGGCCACTTTGTCGAGTGCCAGATCCTCGAGGCTCTTGGCGTCGACTACATCGACGAGTCTGAGGTCCTCACCCCCGCCGACGACGAGAGCCACGTCGAGAAGAGCCCCTTTGGCGTCCCCTTCGTCTGCGGCTGCCGCAACCTAGGTGAAGCCCTCCGTCGTATCGCAGAGGGAGCCGCTATGATCCGAACAAAGGGCGAGGCCGGCACCGGCGATGTCGTCGAGGCTGTGCGACACATGAAGACTGTGAACAAGCAGATCGCCCAGGCCAAGGCTGCTCTCGCCGAGGGCGGCATCATCCGCATCCGCGAGCTCGCCCGAGAACTCGAGGTCGACGCCGATCTCCTCCGCCAAACAGCGGAGCAAGGCCGCCTGCCCGTTGTCAACTTTGCCGCGGGCGGAGTAGCTACCCCCGCCGACGCCGCCCTCATGATGCAGCTTGGCTGCGACGGAGTCTTTGTCGGCAGCGGCATTTTCAAGTCTGGCGACCCTGCCAAGCGCGCCAAGGCCATTGTTCGCGCCACCACGCACTACAAGGATCCCAAGGTTCTTGCTGAGACTAGCACGGGGCTTGGCGAGGCTATGGTGGGAATCAACTGCGATAGCATGAAGCCCGAGGAGAAGCTTGCTGGTCGTGGATGGTAAAAAAGTTTATGGAGGGGGTTTGTTTTTGGCGTTGATGGGATGATTCAACATGAAAAGATGGCTACGGCATATGAGGAAAAATACTGAAGACTGCCGAGAGTCAACATCTCGAGTAGGAATGCATTTACTAGCGGGTGTAGTTACACCGTAATTGATAACAATTTTTTTTTTAACTTCATGAGTCCTTCGTGGTGCGCCCGTTATGACTTCATGACTGTAAAAGTGGCAAAGAGGTTGTCGATATAAAGTCGCATCAGCATTTGCTCTAGTAAGCGCGTCTATCTACTATACAGATCCAAATGACTTGTCTAATCCAAAGCCCAAACTATATGAATGCATCATCTAATATGGTCGAAAGGCATCTAGAAACGCCATCAAAGGATACTCAAATACCCGCAGAAATCACAATACATCCGCCATATATAGAAGATATACCAATGCAATGTTCAATCTCAAGATCAGAGAATTAGTGGCGGGGTCGCTTCCTGTCGGAACCAGCGCCCTGCTCGATGAGGCATCGTTTGCGGTCGTTGCCAGCTTTGTTTTGGTCCTTGCGCTGTAGCTTCATATCAGCATGATCCACAAGATGAGAGTATCAGATAGGTAACTTACACGAGTCTCGGAAACTGGAGAGTTGGTGATGCGCGAAACCCAAGGTGCACGAAGAGCCGAGTGGATCAAGACCTTGTTGAACTAGTTGACATCACATTAGCAGATATCCTCAACAGGCATAGGATGGGCTTACTCGAAAAGCATTCAGGATGCGGCTCTAGCGCTCTCCGAAAGTCGCGAACTCTTCCCACTGGGCTTCGTTGTTACTCCACAAAGGAATGTAGTTCCTACCCTGCTGGGCGAGCATAGCCTGGTGCTATCACAGTGGTCAGTCAGCTGCAAAGACATAACGACATAGACTTACAAGTATTTGGGCGCTGAGAAGCTCAATCTCAATATTTGACATACGATGATGAACGACGTTCTTCCACTGCTCTTCAAGAGGGGGCATGCGGTGAGAAGGGGGAGTAATGTCATCGTCACAGACCTTTGACGGATCAGTCGTAAGTCCTAGAATGGTTCGGTGGTAGGTGACTTCGGCCATCCACTCTTTGACGCGCTTCTGTCCCATTTTGGCGCGCCACTCGCGAGGACTGGACCAGTCGCAGATGGCTTCGAAAATCTGGCGGATGGCATCGCAGTAGGCAGCCCCAGGACTTGGAAAGGTCGCGTCGTTGCCGGGATGAGTGAAGTGGGCTCCGTGAGGGCGCGAGAGGGAATCGAAGGTATCGCGAATGGCTTCGGCTTTCTTCTCGGAGTCGATGTAACCTTTGTACTTAAATGTGGCGTCCTTGAGTTTGGGGATAACCCACTGCTGGGCTCCGTTCTGGGCAATGGGTTGGCCTTTGGGGTGATACTTCTTGGGATTTCTTTCTGCATCGGAGCGTACGCCTTGGACGACGGGGAGGGAGACTGGGAGAGGGATCTGGGACTGGGGCTGAACCACCGCCGGCTGAATGGGCTCTTGCTGAAGGATCCCGAATTGACCAGGAGCAGGTTGGTGAGGCACCGGCTGAAAGACCGGCTGATAAGGAGGCGGCTGGTGACTAACCTCTACCTGTCGAGGCTCAACGCTGGCAACACGAAGGGTCTGGGCCGCAGGAGTAAGCGCAGTAGATGCAGAGCCCTGTTGAAAGTCCTCCATAGCATCGTCGTCAGGCTTGATGAGGTCGTCCAACTGCTGGAACGCATCCTCCGACCAGCTGGTAGACCTGGGGGTCTTGACCGAAGGCGACGCAACTTCCATGGTGGACTCAGGGCCGACAGAAGCGTCAGTTTCAAAGACCTCAGAGGGAGAGCCTAAAGGCTGAGCGGAACCCTGATCGTAGGACGGGTAGATGTAGTCCTCGATGTCTATGTCCGTAGGATCAATTTCCGGGACGAAGTCCGGGTTGTCAAGCATGTCACTGATATACTGGGTTAACACATCCGCGTCAACAGCATGGAGAGCCATTTGGTAATCTGCTGACATGATAGTAGGTTCGGGCGACGTAGATGAATGCTAATCGGGATGGCCCGATGGGTGGGTAAGGTAGGGTAGTAGGTGATAGATTGGGAAGAGTGATGGAAGACGAGGAGGGTGAAGAATTTGAGGAGATGTAAAAGTCAGAGTTGGGGATTACTGCTCGATTTATAGTCCTACTAGCTGGCAGTGGCACTTGTAGCAGAGATGGTGAATTATTTTGGCCAAGACTTTGTCTGAGGCAGCTGGCAGTTCTACGTGGTTCTTCTCTTACAGGCAGAAGACAAAGTAGGCTGGCTATCAAAGGGCTGATAAGAGAAACGAGAGCAAAGAAACCGCTGCCTTAGTTCTTTAGCTATGGGTTTTCGAATCTCATGATGCTTTGTCGAGTCGTTTTCAAGGGAATTCTAGGCTTTGTTGCTTTGAGGTTTGTTGGTTTTCTCAAGAAGTCTCGGATACACAAGCGTTTCAACTTGTGATGGAAGAGCGGAAACTGAATTCTTGATGGATGACTTGACCCTTGCTGCTTCATTGCTTAGATCTATCATCGCGAATAAGCAGGCAATAGCGATTATCTGATAAGGTAAAAGACAAAAGTTGACTGGCACGGCTGCCTAAGAGCTTAGTATTTTGGAAAATCTTCTCTTTTATCAATAGTTGTGTCCAGTGTCTGTAAAGCCACATGGCAACCATTGTCTGGGCTGCAGAATTAGGCACAGTCCGGGGGCTCAAAACCTTAGATACCTAAAACAAAAGAATATATGATGCTAAAGACATGATTCAGGTTAAGAGCTTTAGGTTGTAGGCAGAAGTTCTATGCGAAATTTCTTTGTGAGCCATGCTGCATATGATGGAAGAATCAAGAGAACAAACATATTGTCCACATTGCATAACCAAAGAAACTTGAACTCATGCCTGCAAGTAACCGAATACTAACAAAGAGAATACCACAGCAGATGATAGGACCAAAAATGCTATTGAATGCAGTAAATAAATCATCTCTTATCTAGAGAAACCATTGTTTTGGCCAACGTTTTTCTATCGCCTGGTGCTATATCACAAGCCAAGTCAATATTGGGTTGCCTCTCAGGAAATGCTCAAGCTTTGCCAACTGATCCAAAAGCGACGCCATAGTCTTGACATCCACTAAAGAGCCATTTCCCATCCTTCTTAAGAAGTGTGAATAGATTCGTTCCCTCATGACGAGGTTCGCCATTAATTTCAACCACGAAGGGTGCCCAGACCAACGCTAGATCGTCATGCTTCCGTACTTGGATATCATGAAGTTTCTCTTGGATAGTGATGCCGCTCTTGATCATATCCTGCAGACGAACGATGGACTGCTCCATTATCATAGAAGCCGGTTCAGCAGGAGGGCGATAGAGGGTGACTCCAGCGCCTGGAAGAAACCACTGTTTGAGCTTGTCCCAGTCTGGTTTGGAGAAGTCATCTAGAAGCGCATTGATGGGTTCCATGATATCCGATGTGACTTCAGATTCCTGTCCCGAGTTGGAGTCCTCGCTTGATCTTTCTGTAGAAGCAAGTCCAGTGACTTTCCAGCGTCCGTCCGTGTGAGCCCAACCAAGTATAGCCTTTTTACGACTGATTACACTTCCATTATCAGCACGGATAGACCACCCAGTCCATGCGGCGCCCAGCTTCTCGTAAGCAAAGATTTCTTGGGATTCATCTAGAGACCATTTGGCATCACTTCCTTGCTCTTGGCGGTCCTTTCGATTGAGAGCCAACTCCCCGAGAGTTGTTTGCTCTAAGCCCTTGGATGTGGACTGAACGACGAAGGATGGTTCGAGAAGGTGATTGCGCACATGCTCGACAGAAGGAGAGTCTTTGGACAAGATGTTGAGAAACTCAGTGATGGCAGACGAGATATCTGACTTGGTATTGGAGGAGTCGCCCATATTGCCGGTGGGTTGAGAGCTATGCTCAGATTCTGATTTGTAGGCGTTATGTCGATAGAATGGAGGATGCTTGTATGAATATATAAAAATGACCTCTGATAAGCCACAAGGTTACTGATCAGCAGACGGACGAATACAGACGATCATTCCTTTTTGGCGGGGTAATGATGTCAGTAGGATTTGCGCGTCAGCTTTCACACAAGGGTCCAACTGATCGGCGAGCTTCGGTTATTCTTTCATCAATTCTATTTACGCTTTAAAAATTATTATAAGACAAATTATAGTGAAGAGTAAGCATTCAAAGCCAATTGACCTCCCAAGTGAGCATAAAGCACATTGCCGCTTGCAATTTTGCCAGTCTTGATCAAGTCAATCATACCCGCCAAACTCTTACCCTCATACACAGGATCAGTAATGAAGGCCTCAGTCGCAGCACCAAATTTCATAGCCTCAATGGTAGTCTCGTCAGGAATACCGTAGATCTTGGCGTTATAGTTAGGGTCAAGGATGACATCGTCGGCGGTAATGTCATCCTCCTTGAGACCGATCTTGGCAGCTGTGTTCTTTGCGATGCGCAGCACTTGGTCGAAGGTCTGCTGCACCTTGCCTGAGGCGTCGATGCCGATGATCTTGCGCTTAGGAGAGCCATTCTTCTCGGCGAGCTTGAAGCCAGCAATCATGCCGGCAAAGGTAGAGCCTGTCACGGCGCATACAATGATGGTGTCGAAGAAGATACCAAGCTCTTGTTCCTGCGCCACAACCTCAAAAGCCCATCGCGCGAAACCGAGACCACCGAGAGGATGGTCTGAGGCGCCGGCGGGGATGTAATAGGGCTTGCGACCGTTGGACTTGAGCTCGTCTGTGAGCTTGGCGAGGGTTGTCTTGTGCTCGATACCGAATGTGGAGGGGTCGAGTCTTACGTCGCCGCCCATGAGTCGCGAGAGCTGAATGTTGCCGACCTTCTCGTAGCCAGGGTCCTCCCAGTCGACCCAGTGCTCTTGGACGGTGGCGGCTTTGAGGCCGAGCTTTGAAGCGACGGCGGTGACGGCGCGGGTGTGGTTGGATTGGACGCCGCCGATTGAGACGAGGGTATCACATCCTTGGGATTGCGCCTCAGCAGCGAGGTACCTAGAAAACAAGAGTTAGATGCTGGGTGTTTGAGTTGGGGAAGCAATTGACTTACTCTAACTTTCGCACCTTGTTTCCACCGTAGGCAAGACCAGAGTTACAGTCTTCTCGCTTCGCATAGACGTTGACCTTGCCGCCGAGAGCAGCGGATATCCGTGGGAGAGGCTGGAGGGGAGAAGCTCCGAAGAGGAAGTTCTCTCGGGGAATGCTCGCAAAGGGCTCGGGAAGTGTGACGACGGTCATTGTGGTGGTATAAAGGGTATCTCTCTAAGTAATCTGATTCAAAAGAAGTTATACAAGCAAGGAATAAACATGAGTTGAGTTCAAGCGGCGGGATAGCAAGGTATTTGAAGACGTCTCCGTTGCCGGCCGTTGATCATGAGAGCTATCGCGGGGCATGATTGGGATGGTCCACTTCGCGGGCCAAGACATTTACATTGAGATGTTTTATTGGATAATGTCCTGTAGGGCGCAAGGGACACGAGGGGTAACGGCATCCAAGATGGGGAATTGGGCGTAAAAAGAGGACGAGTCAGTGAGAAATGGTGATTCTCGGTCGTAGATGTAGCTTCCGAGCCGAAGATACCGTCATTAGCATTATCCACGGCTTATCTACTATCCCGGGGAGATAAGCTGGGGTCGGGGTGTAGAAACGCCGATGTCTTAGGTCAGATAAGAATGGTTTGACTTACGTGAAAGAGATCCACTGAGAGTGCAAGCTAGGAAGTGGAAATGGAAGTGCAGCAACTGGTAGGTCACGTTGCGCACTTTGGGAGAAGGTTAAAGGCTACAGGTAGCTACCTGGTAGCTTGTAAGCTTCAAGTGTCACCATAAGCGATGCTTGCATCACACAAGGAAAGGTCGGGGTCACGCAGAACTTCCATGACAAAGGCTTAGACAACGACTCCTCGGAGTCTTGGAATTATCAACTTAACTCCGTCTTCTCTAAAGTAAAATTAGAATTATTAAAACCTTCTTACGCAGTTCTGCGTATAATTGCTTGTCAAAATGTTGACTGAGACAAGGCAAAGCAGATTCTGACTGGCCATGACGCCGCTGTCAGAATGCCAAGACTTTTCCGATTTCCTATTTGGGATTGCTTTAAGATGGTTAACTCCAGGATCCGAAGCGAAAAGGCAACAGTCGTAGGATTATGAGATTGTTTTTCAAATATAAAATGAGTCGAATTCTCTGTCTGAGTCTCTAGCCAAGTCAAAATCATCCATATAATTCACCATCGACTGTTTCTACCTCAAGATTCCACATCTCTCGCACAACAACCCACCAATATGCCTTGCCAAAAGAACAAACCAGGTTCGACCACGAATGCAACTTCAGTCCCTTCTAGAGATATGGACCCTCTGCCTGATTTCTGGCTCCCTGTCTTTTGGAAGAACCAATTTCGCACCACCATCGAACTTCCCACCAAGGAGAAATATCCACAAGTGCAGGGCAGCGTCGCTGTTATCACAGGCTCCAACACTGGTCTGGGATTCGAAGCTTCAAAACAGCTACTCTCCTTGGGACTATCTCATTTGGTTATGGGTGTTCGATCCCTCGAAAGGGGAAAGACTGCAGCCGAAAAGCTCCGTGCCGTCGCACCATCTGCCAAAATTGAAGTTTGGCAACTAGATATGGAGTCTTACGACTCTGTTCAGACTTTTGCAAAGAGGTGCCAGCGGGAGTTGTCTCGTATTGACTTTGTTATTCTCAACGCTGGTCTTTCGCCAACCAATTTCAACATTGTGCCTTCTACAGGCCATGAAGTCGGCGTACAAGTCAACCACTTCAGCACTGCTCTTCTCACGACCCTACTCATCCCCATTCTCAAGACCAAGAAAACAGGCCATGGACCTCCTCGACTCACTACCGTCAACTCTCTCACAGCTCATCTATGCAAGTTTCCAAATAAGGATGAACGACCTCTGCTGGCATCTTTCGACGATCCAAAAAGCGTACCCTGGAGTTCAGGAGAGAGATACGGCGTGTCAAAATTGCTGAACCAATTTTTCCTTGTCAAATTGTGCGAAAAGGTCAATCCCGATGATGTGATCATCAACATGGTCGACCCAGGACTCACAGATGGAACTAACCTTGGAGGTCACCGGGAAGCCAAAGGAATTGCTGGCGCGCTTGCGAATACTTTCTTCTCTGTGGCGGGCAGGCCTGTGGACAGGGGCGCTGCGAGTTATACTAATGCTGTGTATGGCCATGGCAAGGAGTCTCACGGGTGTTTTTTGATGAGCTGTGAGATTGCGCCGTAAGTCAAACTGCTGAGAGAATATTTGTGTGTTTTGCTGACTTTTGGTGTTCTAGATTGGCTGGTTGGTTTTATAAACATGGCGATGTCTTGATGGAGCAGGTTTGGAATGAGACGCTTGAGGAGCTGAGTTTTGCGGGTGTCAGGGAGATCATCGCTGCATTTTAGTTTTTGGATTCCATGGGCATGGGCTTGGTTAAGTCTCAGATCCCGGGAATGGTTTCATACGGTTGATGTTCCATCACACCAGAGTATCTTATATACCCGCATAGGTCAATACATAGTTTGATGTAGATTGTAAAACGCCTTCTGGGGTGAAAGTCAAGGATAATATGTATTATTTCTTGGTAAAATACTTTCATATTATTCTATTTTTCGTACGTATAACTAAACAATATATAAGCACGTTGTGCTCGTTATCACACTACTCGGGCGGCTTGAGAGTATCTTAAGGCGTTGGGTGTTTTTATGGTAGAGGTCGGAGTTAACTATTCCGATTTCCGGGGTGATGTGACAGGTGTGGTGCTGACGACTCGCCTCAACCTAAACTACCGGTATGTCAACCATCCAACCCAAAATTAGTCAATCATCCACGCGTGGCAATCACTGCCTTGCAATCGATTATTTGAGCCTCTCACCCTGTTACAGGCAGGGATCGTCCCTCAAACACTGCACTCGCTACAACAACATGCCAAAACGAAAGCAACACACCGCTCAAAGTAAGCTTTATTCATGCGATATTCTCAACATAGTTGAAGCTAATATCTTGAAATAGCTGGAAAACTTGCTTTCGTTATAGAGACGCCATCACAAAAATCCAATCGAGATAATCAAAAACTTGTCAGAAGTCATGCTTCCCGGTCCAAAACCTCTCACAAAGATCAAAAGGAGGTCAAATCGTGGATGCTCAAGCAACAAGATAGATCTACGGCTTTAGGAATCCCCGATGGTTCTATTCCACGGCGTGTAGGGTCCAACCTGTCTCTACTTGACTTCCCCGAGCCTCTACAACCATACATGGAAAATGATATTGTTCGATGTATGCTACCCTATTCTTTTATCAAAGCACTGCAGACTAACGTTAGGCTTAGGGTTCCACGGCATGAAGGGCGCATTGTACCCTTCAGAGATCTGCATACAAGTCGATGAGATGAAATCATCTTGGACCACAAATCTACTAGTTGACTTGGTTTATTTTCACTCTGTCATGTTCTCCATTGAAACATACTCTGACTTAGTCCTGAAAAGAGAGCAAGGAACCCTCTCACACTTTCACTTCATGAAAACTTTGAGACTACTTCAACAAAGGCTTAATGACCCTAAAGACCCAGCATCGATCTCAGATGCGACTATTATGGTAGTTGTGGTTCTAGGCTTGGCTGCTGAATTTATTGGTGACCGGGCTGCAGCTGAGAATCATGCAGCTGGTATGGCGAGGATAGTGGATTTGCGAGGTGGTCTTGAGATGCTGAGATATGATAACCCCAGGCTACCAGCCAAAGTCTGCAGGTAAGTATCGTGAACATCCAATTTAAATATCATGTGTCTAACGTTCAACAGGGTTGACCTCGGCCTCACTCTTCGCTTCGGATGCAAACCAGTCTTTTTCAATAACGATATATCTTGGAGCCCATACATCTCAAATCAAGGCTTAGTCCGTGGAATGAGAAAAGCAACAAAGCGCAACACCGATATAGCGGCATTTGTCAAAACTTTGGACATAAGATTGGCAAATGTTTGGAAAGACTTGGAAGAGTTTTCTATGCTCAGCAATCTCGCCAGCCAAACGGGTGGAAAACTCCAACCCAACACATTCAGCGAAATAATGGTGTCAATTCTCTATAGATTATTGGCACTATCTTTTCCAGACTCTCCGCTTGAAGATGCCATTCGTCTCGGGATGATGACTTTTACTGCATCAATTTTCTTTCGATGGCGGGGGATGAAGCAACGACAGGCCTATCTAGACAACACTTTCAAGGAGGCCTTGGTTAACTTGAAGAAGGCACCGGCTCAACTACCTCAGGCTCTTAACCTGTGGCTTCTAGTGCTTTGGAACGCCAATGTTGTCAGTGACCTCCACCAGAATGTTTTCTCGGAATGGATTTATGAGGTTGTTCGAAGCTTGGATGTACGCTCATGGACGGATGCACATAATATTCTGAAGACGGTAATCTGGATTGATTGCTTGTTTGACGGGGCTAGTAGGCGCGTATTTGAGGCTAAGCTGAAAAATATTACCCTGAAAGAGTCGGAACTAGAAGAAGTCCGAGCCTGATGCCACAATGAGCTTGTTCTGAGTCTTTTTCAATAATTTAGTCATATGGAAAGTAATCACAAGATCAAGTCCATCCCATGTCGAGTCATTCATATATACATCATTGTCGTATCTACCATATAACTATGTACAATGTAATCCACAACTCATCAAGTCAATCCCTTCCCTCTTTAAACCATCTTGGGAACCTTGATCTCGGCAATCTTCCAGACCTTACCACCGTTGGTGCTGGTCAGGCCAGAGTAAGTAGCCTTCTGGGCGGTAGAAATAGTCTTTCCAAAGTTGGGATCAGCACCAGCCAGAGTGATCTCAGTGTTGATGTATCGCTGCTCAGCAATAGTAGGACTGCAGTTGTTGTTGCACTCAGTTCCGGTACCATAGCCGCGCATGAAAGGACCAGACTTGTGCGAGAAAGTGCTGAGCTGCTTGCCGGTATCGGCATCGGTAACGTCCTGGCGCCAGGTATCGTTGTCTGAAAGGAGAGTGTACACGATCTTGACCTTCTGGTCGCCACGGACGGGGCTGGCGTTACCGTCGAGCTGGCCGAAGGATCCGAAGAGAGAGGCTCGGACGCACCACTCGCCCTTCTTGGCTCCGCACCAGGAGTTGTCGGCCCAGGACTCGAGGGTTGTTTGGACGAGATCGCCGGTGCCGTTGGACATGCCGGGCCAGAGGAAGAGGACGCCGTTCTGGGTGGGAGGGGCGGCACCGGGGATGAGGGTGGTGACGGCCTTCACGATGGTGGACTTGGTTGGGCCGAGAGACACGGAGCCGCCCCAGGTGTCGGCGCTGGCGGTGCTGACGAAGGCAGCGGCCAGAGTGGTGAGGGTGGCGAGGCAATGCATGGTGTTGTGTATGAGTTGATGTGTAACTCAAATTACTATTTAGCCGGCGGATCAATTAAGAAGTGAAGCCTTTGATATGCTGTGATTAAGCTGAGACTGAAAGCTTCTATATCATCACGGCATACATCGCTTTTATAATCTTTGTAACCAGCCTTGTCAATGAGTTCACCGTTAGTTTCTCACCACGCTCATGAGCCGACGGACCGTGGAGAATTGTCGTCCGTGCAAGGTTCAATAAGTTTCTTGTTTCAGGGCCACCTCCAAAGAGTTCTAGAATGGAAATCACGGACCCTGAAGCGATCAGTTCCTCCCCAGAAAAGTAGCTGGGCTCGGAGCCGTCCGGCAGATTTGCCGCTTTGGGACCCATGCCGTTGGAACCAGACCATTTAGGTCCAAGGCTGTGTTTCATTGAAACACCACTTTCAGACCAGGAGTATCCAACATGGTACTATACGAAGGTAAGGCCCTGATTGATTGCTGGGAATTTGTGCCGTTGCTGGTTGCGTGCAGGGCTCGGTGGTAGCATTTGCTCATTACCGAGAACGTGGTTTGTGGTAGCTGGGGAGACATAGGTTCTAGAACGGATGAATTGATCTCAATTATATACTAGCCATGCTATATTAATTGACCGACCTTGTTCAACGAGAGCTTTTCCGACTAAATCATTGAAGCTGTTGATTGCACTTACATCTAACTCATCATCAGGTTACTTACACCTAAGACCATGGAACTAGTATCATAGATCAGAAAGTCGTGTAAATTTTATTTCGCTGGATTGATGCTGGCCGTCCAATCTAAGTCCTGAATTGTTCCGTCTATTCTAATCTAAAAGCCATTGCGGCTTTTCAGCATCATATCTGCCCAAACAGGCCGCATCAACGCAGTCAGCCAGACTTCCAAAATACATGCCCCTGCCTGTAAGACCTGGCCCGTAATGGGCATACTTGCCCGAGTTGGTCATTATAGTCCTTGCTGCAGGTGGGATAACCGGTTCTGTGACCATGCACCAACATGTATCGGTCAAGATCTGCACTCCGAAATCTTTAAGCTGGTCTATTAGACCCGCCTGCTCAGCTAATTTGTATATTGAACGTCCGCAAGTAACTATAACAGCTACTTTGTCTGCTTTCGTTCGACCTTGGCAGAGATTGGCGAGCCTTCTGATCTCGGCAAGAGAAAAGTGTGGGTTGCCGAAAGAGACGAGATCGAGGGGTTGGTTTGCTGTTGCGCTGTTGAACTTTTCCCAGTATGCAGCCAGATCGCTTGCCTTTACATCGATAGAGTCAAACTCAGAAGCAATCACGGCTTCAAGAGTGGTTGCTTCTGGAGTCACCCCAATAATGTGAAACATAGGGGCACTAGATACCGTAGCAAAGGCAGCGCCGAAAGCTTTCAGGTCATCTGTCGAGAGACCAGACGTTTCGAGTCCCGTCACTACGGGAATTTGACTTGTTGACAAGGTTCCGACATAGTATCCCAGTAAAGGCGAGAAGGAGTCGTCGAGATTTGGCGTCTTTTCCAGTCCACTCATCTTGACGCAGATAGAAGCTAGTCGGTTGGAACTAACATGAGGTCCTCCTTTGGGCGCTCTGCCTGTCAAGGCAATCGAGATGTCTAGAAAGTCGGGATATTTCATAGTTCTTGCGCCTAGGACGCTATTCGCATATACGACAGCATTAGACTCTGCCCAAGCAACTTGCTCCCCCAATTTGGGGGCACTTTCGAGTTGGTATGGTGCACAGGTATAAGTTGGTCGTGCACCCATATCTGTATATGCTTTTCCGAGAGCATCCGCAGCTTCCCCGAAGGTGGTGTCGACACCAAGAGCACGCCATCTCTTTTGGTCGACCGAGATAGAGTTAAGTGTCGTTGGCACTCGGACTTTTCCTCCCCAGTCTCGCAGTCTTTCTGCTAAGGCGAGTGTGGCAGGGCCTGTATAAACACAGCCGTCGACATGGACTTGTGTGACATCCATCAGCCGTGTAGCACCTAGTAAATGTGCCATGCGCAACACAATCCGGATCGCTACGCGAGATGCTTCGCCATAATCTCCCATCAAGAGTTTCTGATCCAAGCTAGAAAGCTTGACGCCTTCCAGGGCAGGTGTTGTCTCAAGAATCAAACCGCTTTCTTCATCCACTGCTGAACTTGTATGCTGTTTTGATAGCGTCGTTGTAGAAACATAGCCATCATCAACGTGGATAGTCTGTCCATTCAGTTGGAGAAGTTGACTGAAGTCTTCCTTTTTCAATACCAATACTGGAATCGATTGATGAAAGACTTCCTCGGCAATCATGACTCCAAGAGTAAGAATATCTTCTCGTCTCTCGAAGATGATTGCTTCAGGAGCTTTTCCATTGAGTAGGAGTTCTAGCATCACTCCACTGCCTGTGCATGAGCCTCGACCTCCTGGGATAGCCAGGATTGTATGATGAAGAAAGTGGCCGCTCAATGGGTGATGACGGTCGATAACTTCGCTTGTTTCGGGATGGACACCTCCCCAGAAGCTTAGTTCAAGGTCGCTTGCGAGGAGCTTTCCCGAGGCTCTGCCTTGAACATAGGCTGTGCCGGTAAAGATGACTTCGTCGAGAGATCCCATGATTTCTTTTGATTCAAAGCGCCTCAGTAGACATGAATATTTGAAAGTGATATTCTCCGTCACACTGCGACTCTATTAGGATTGCTTCTTTTCAAAGATACGTGATCTGCAGTTCAACTCACATCAGTCAAAATTAAAACTAATCAAGTGGAAGCTGGTGTTATTGTTGTTTTGCTGCAGTCTGAGAATCTTTCTGAACTGCTTCAGGGCAGAACCTTCGACTGCTCGTTGTTAGTTATCATATCATCCGCAGCCCCTCAGAGCCTGGTCAAATTATATGCCATGATAGTCATTGTTCGTTTCTGATACAACCAATCTATGGTCAAATCATCAAGCCCAGCAACAATTCAGCAACTCACATAGCAGATTGACAAGTTTTAAATCTCAAAAACCTCAATCCTTATCTGCAATATATCAAACCGGCCTCAGCCCGGCATCGGGATAAAATCAAATTGTGCCGAAATCCGAACTTTTCGAAAAGCGTGTATGAAACACACATATAGCAACCACAAGTGAGGAGTGACACTCACGTTTCTAGCACGAGGCTTCGATAGATTATCACCAAAAGAGGTAAAAGATAGTATGTTCCTTGTTATTAATCCTGGGATTGTGAGAGGAATAACTTATCAACCCCGCATTTCTTATCTTTTTCTTTGATGAGCTAGCAAACTAGTTTTCGGTATTCGGAAAGGGATGCCGATAGGACGGGCTGGAGTCCGAGCATTGTTGGGGAATGGAATTTGGGGCAAGATTTGATAATAGCTTGAGCCGAGATTGAGAACTGTTTGGCCTGTTACTGTGAATTTGAAGATTCAACTTATACTGACAGCATAGATAGATGAGGGCTCAGAGGTTAGGACTGTTGCTAAAGACAACTCCAAGGGGTTTGTAGCAGATGATAACAAATCATCGCTGTAGTTTATGCGAACCTTCGCCTAGGTTCCATGGTATCAGAATATCAAGACACCTGGAGAATGCGAAGCGAAGACTTGGCTTGAAGCAATGACAAAGAGTTACCGAAACAAATTCATATTATGATTCAAATAGCGATATTGATACATTTAACCATTGCTACCTAATGTGATATAAGTATACACGCACACGTAGAACCCAGATCGTGGAGCAAGTCATGGAGAGTGTGCATGGACTGGTGTCTTGAGGTTATTCGCTGTGGGGACCAACCACAGAACCTGTCTTAGTTTCAAGATATCACCTGCCTAATATAGATAACTATCTGTCAAGATACGACTCTGTAGCAAGCCATATTTTCTCTCCAACACCCTTGTCGATTCTTATCAGAGCGTGGGATAATCCATCAAGGTACCGCAGACCGCACCGACATCGGCAACAGGGCCACTTGCGTCATCCCGCGTTACTCCACCAACTTCAGGTCCAGTAGACAAGCTCAATTGAACCGAGCTTCTTTACCCGTCTCCAACCACCAAAGCTTAAGCTTCGCGATACTTTTCCACGATGCGTGTCGCGACAATTGCTAACGCTCTGGCCTCAGCCTCGGTGGCATTCGCCTTCGATTGGCAGCAGGTCCTTGGAGGCGCCGACCCAGCCCCCCTCCCAAGCGAGTCCAAGGACACCGACGCGCCCTCGTACCGATCCGAGCTTCTGAGCTTGCACAAGTCTCTCATCGAGACTTCTTCGGTTTCCGGAACCGAGCACGATGTCGGGAAATGGCTTGAGTCTTATCTCGCCAAGAAGGGCTATACGACTGCGCGTCAGGAGCTCGAGCCGTTTGAGAACACGCCAGACGGAAAGCCTCGGTTCAACGTGCTGGCATGGCGCCAGGACGGCAAAAAGACTTTCGCTCCCAAGATTGCTGTGAGCAGTCATATCGACGTAGTTCCGCCGCACATTCCCTACGGAATCGAGGATG
The DNA here is from genome assembly GCA_030142105.1 of Fusarium sp. FL617. Taxonomy (NCBI): domain Eukaryota; kingdom Fungi; phylum Ascomycota; class Sordariomycetes; order Hypocreales; family Nectriaceae; genus Fusarium; species Fusarium sp. FL617. The sequence continues at coordinate 754,468 of JAREIL010000012.1, read as the reverse complement.
GAGAGATTACAAAGGAGACTATGATCACTGGCCGAGGAAGCGTGGACGCCAAGGGCAGTGTCGCTGCTCAGATTACCGCGGTAGAGCATCTTGTCGAGCAGGGCAAGATCGACCCTCACCAGCTTCTCCTCGTCTATGTCGTCGGCGAGGAGGTTACGGGCGACGGTATGCGCCGTTTCAGCCAAGCTCTCGAACAAAAGGAACTTTCGTACAAGCTGGACGCTGTTATCTTTGGAGAGCCAACTGAGCTCAAGCTTGCCTGCGGACACAAGGGCATTTTGGGCTGTGACGTTACCACGAAGGGCTTCCCCGGCCACAGCGGTTACCCATGGCTCGGCAAGTCAGCCAATGAGCTCATGATCCGGGCTTTTGCCAAGGTTCTTGACACGGATCTAGGTAGCAGTGACTTGTTTGGCAACACCACCGTCAATATTGGTCGGTTCGTTGGTGGAGTGGCTGCCAATGTCATTCCTGAGGAGGCCAAGGTGGGACTAGCTGTGCGAGTTGCTAGCGGAAGGGAGGAGGACGGACACGTTGTTGTCCATGACAAGATCCAGGCTATTTTCGACGAGGTTGACGAGGATGCGTTTAATTTCCACTGCACCCACGGTTACGGCCCCGTAAAGGCCAATTGCGACGTCGATGGTACGTTGACGAAAGACCTCGTAAGACGAAAAGTGCTAACATGTGTAGGCTTCGAGAAAATTACCGTCAACTACGGAACTGACATTCCCAACCTCAAGGGTAACCACACGAGATATCTGTACGGCCCGGGAAACATTCTGGTGGCACATGGCGCGCGGGAGAACCTGACCGTAGCTGATCTTGAGACGGCTGTTGAGGGATACCAAAAGCTGATTCTTCATGCGTTGAAGCAATAGCCTGCTCGGCCTAAATACAACTCATAACTTCCGTTGCTCTAGTCTAATGTTGGATATGATGACTTCCCGCTCAAACAAAACATGATATCGTAAATCGAGTGCTGTCTTATGCACCAGTAATCTTCGCCCATCGCTCCGGCAAGATCTTGCTAAAGTCGAAGTTGCCATCGGGTCCCTTCTCGATAGCACCCTTCTCGGTGACCACGGCGTCAATGAGCTCTGCTGGGGTAACATCAAAGGCAGGGTTCCACACGTTGATGCGTTGATCAGCCGTAGCAACTCGCACCTTGTTGTTCTCGTCCACGGTACCGTCAGCCTTGATCACAGCTCCTGTGACCTGCGTAAGCTCTTCCTGCTTCCTCTCCTCGATCTTAATGCCATCGCCAGTCTCGGTCTCGAGGTCAATGCTGGTTGTGGGTGCGGCAACGATGAACTTGACGCCGTGGTGCTTGGCCAGAACAGCGAGCTGGTAGGTACCGATCTTGTTGGCAGTGTCACCGTTACGAACAACACGGTCAGCGCCCACAATGACGGCGGCAATGTTCTTCTCTTGCTTTCGGGTGCGGAAGAGCGAGGCGGCCATGGAGTCGGTGATGAGTGTGCTAGGGATGTTCTCAAAGACTAGCTCGAATGCGGTAAGTCGACTTCCCTGGTTGTAGGGTCGAGTCTCTGTGCAGAAAGCGTGTTGAAGGAGGTCCTTGGACTGAAGAGTGCGAATAATTCCCAACGCTGTACCGTGGCCAGATGTGGCAAGCGATCCGGTGTTGCAGTGTGTGAGGACCGAGATCTTCTGGTCAGGAGAAGCACCAGCTTGTGATCGTAGCCACTCGGCGCCATGGTCACCAATGGAAAGATTGGTCTGAAGGTCCTTTTCGAAGATCTTCTCAGCCTCCTCTATGAAGGCTGTGATCACTTCCTCCTTTGTGGCAGTGCTGCCAACCTCGCGTATCCTGGCCTTGAGCTGGTTGATGGCGTTGGTCAGATCGACAGCAGTAGGTCGGCTTTCCTTAAGGTAGTCAAGAGCTTCCTCAATCTGAGAGATAGTGCCCTCAGCGTCTGAGGCGGTGATACTTCTATTTTGAAGTTCCACGGCAAGGCCAAGTGCCGCTACAATGGCAATAGCTGGGGCACCACGCACTCGCATCGTGGCGATGCTGTCGAAAGCCTCGGTTCTGTTTGAGACTTCATCGTAGTGAAACTCGTGGGGAAGACGGAGCTGGTCAAGGACCTGGAGCTGACCGCGTGTGTACTTGACAGCTTTGAGAGTAGACATTTTGGATCCCTGAAAATCTGAAAAATATAACACCTCAAAGTGACAAAAAGAAGAGATTTGATATGCGTCTTAGCCCAAATCGCCTCTCAAATTGTTGCCCCTCCAAGATTCTGCCGACACCCCGCCATCAAAACGAAGATAGCGTCATTCGAAGCAGCCAATCATTGACTACACGTGGGCTCACCGCCCTGGGACCGGACAAATGCCGCTTCCGGCGCAAAATGATGAGCTAAGGCAAGGTACATGGGTACCTTTACGTCAACAGGGGTCTGCAGTTCGTGGAGCTCGTTCGGGACAGCTTTAGCGGTTCGTCGCCATCTCGAGATACATACTGTACTTGGACAAACAGCAATGACAAGAGTGCTTTTGAGCTGTTTGCCATGGAACAGCCATTCTCGACGTCAAAAGTGACTGGTAAGACTCAAGCTCCTCGATGCTGACTTCTCAATATCCCCTGATGCCTCCCTTGAGAGCTTACCGCTAACACGACACCGTCGCAAGTCGAGTACTTCGATCCTCACGATGTTTACAAGCTCCTTGCCCCTGGGTTAATCCCTCGTCTACCTCTACGTAACCTCAACTGGCAATCGCATGCTGGACCTCTACGATCCATCGATACGCTTCACGTCGAACTCCTTCAGGGGGATGAACCCGGAGCAGCTACTTCTCCTACCCTTCGACGATCAGGGAGTACCCTCGACGATGGCTTTCAGACGCAGAACTTTGGCGGTCGCAAGCCCTCAGTGGACCAAATAGACAATCAAACTCTACCTACAAGAGGAATTGGAAGTCAACGACGACATCAAATCCCCGGCCTGCGACGTACACCGTATCTCAAGGTGCTGCTAGTGAGATGCGACGACAATGAGACATACAAGACCACTGTCCGAGCGGAGATTCGAGAATGGATCAAGACGCATATACCTTCGTCGAGCAACCCGAAAAGAAACAGCAAACAAGAGAAGCATGACGCATTCGATTACATGATTCTACACGTGGTCGTTCCCAACACTGTAGCATCGACTCAACCGAGAGTAAGCGCCCGTTCAGAAGGTGCTTCGGAGAAGACAACTTCAACCTCGCGATGGCGCACTGGTTCAACGCCTCTCTTTGAGAAACTTCGCACAGATTTCTCGGGCCTTGGAAAGACTGCACCTGATCGAGTTGCACAGATCAGAATCGGAATCAACGACCTCCCATACGACCAGCTACCGAGGGTTGTTCCCGCAGTGCCGACGGGATACTTGGAAAATGAGCACGATGCCGAGAACGCATGGGGTGAACTCATTGCAAAATTGAAGAGCCTCATTCTCACTTCGTTCGACTTACGAGTAACCCAGTACGAAGAGGATATTAAAGAAAAAGACGGCCAACGAAGTTTGCCAGGATGGAACTTTTGTACCTTTTTCATACTCAAAGAAGGTTTAGCAAGAGGCTTCGAGAGTGTTGGACTTGTGGAAGACGCATTGGTCGGCTATGACGAACTCAGCGTTGGACTTGACTCGGTTATTAACGAGCAAGCGGACGAAGGGTCTCCTACAAGACATGGAGGCGCGATGCTCAGCTACACCGAAGATCTCAAGAAAGTTATCGATAAGGCCCTTGCCAAAGCACCCGGCGGAAACACCGAAGACGAGGAAGCTGTGGATCTCCAGTCAAATGAGCTGGTCAAGGAGCAGTTCGATGAGATCCCTATCAGTGCAACCAAGAAGGCCTACAGAGACAAGATTCTTGCCAATGATGTCTCTGTGTTTGATTTCAGATGCTACATCTTTGCACGACAGATTGCGCTACTCCTACGACTCGGAAACGCTTGGTCATCGCGTGATGATTTACTCGCTAAGCTCAAAGAGCAGCAGGACTCTGTCTTACATGGAGTTGCTCCTCTGGCGCCTCCTCCTAAACAGAATGAAGAGGTGGAAAACTTGGCAAGTCTTGGTGAAATTTGTCGGAGGACTTTACAGTTCATTCCAGCAGTATCGCAGGTTATGCGACGCGACATTCTCACTGCTGTGGCATCTGATAAGGCCGATGACGATGAGTCTCCTATCGACCCTAATTTGTCTGAGATTATGGATAATGTGGTTGCTTCATTCGCTTTTTCCGTTGCTCAGCAGATTCTCGCCCAAACAGCATCAAAATCGTTGCCTATCCCTCCATCAACCCTTGCTCCTCCCCAGAGCCAAGAACAAAAGACATCTATTCCTGAGCCAAAGACGATGATGCACCCTGCACGAACTTCGTCTCTTCAAATTCAGACAGGCCAAGCTCCTGGAACCCGTCCACCACTAAGCCCTGGAGTGTTCCCAGGTCCGGGTATGCCCAAGATCAGCAATGACCAGGAAGCACAATTTCTCAAGGCAGGTCTGGAGGATCTGGCCGCTAGGCGCGCCGAGCTCTACATGCTGTCTCGAAGCATCCTTGATGGTCTGGGTAAGAAGCGTGGTTGGAGTGATGGTTGGAAGGAGGCGCCTATGATTGCAGAAGCTGAGGCGGATTTTGAAGAGATCAGTCTGGATGATAGGCCTTCCACAGATGCTTTTGCTACAGATGATGTGCCACCTTTGGACTTTGGTGTCAACAACAACCTTCTTCTAACCGCCATCGACAGTCCGGAGAACTTCTACCGGCTTTACGAGATACTCACAGACAAGGCTCTTCGACACTATACAGTGGCCAACCATGACCATTCGGTACAAGCCAGTATGGCAGATCTTGCTGTGCTCAACTTCTTCCTCAAAGAGTTCGGTACTGCTGCGTCGTACTTTTATCGAGCGACGCCTTTCTTTGGCGAAAGCGGATGGACCTCACTTGAATTGTCCATGCTTGTCATGTACTTGCATTGTCTTCGTGAGATGAAGTCAAAGGATGACTACGTCCGCGTCGCTCTCAAGCTGCTTACCAAGTCTTGCGCAGCTGAGAAGGAGAGACTAGAGCAACGCTCAAAACGAGTTTCAAGACTCGGCAAACCTGAACCTGCAGACGCAATGTCGATGAAGGGAGTTGTCGGCAACCTATTCGACTTGGCTTCGTCGTTGTCTTCTCAGGTCAAGGTGCATTTGTCGAACTTCTTCACAAACATTGAGCTAGCGGGTGCTCCCGAGTATTTCGAGGGGGAGGACAAATGCTCTTTGGCTATCAACCTTTGGAGTCTGTTGCCTGACGACATTAACTTGGATGGCATAGAAGTGCGGGTAACGGCATCTGAGAACGGGCCAACCAAGGAGCTACACTTTTCAAGGAAGGAAAGTGTTGTATTGCATCCTGGTCAAAACAGCATCAAAGTCGACTGCACAGTAAGTTTCTCGTGCCAAGATTGAAAATAATACTAACAGTCCTAGTCTGTTGTCCCTGGAAAGTACAAGATCGATCACCTTGGACTTTTGTCGAGTAATTTGTTCCTCCATTTTGAACGCGACATCAATCAACCACCACCCCAGACGACCGAAATCTTTAAGCACCCCGAGGTTGTCATTTTCCACCGCGCCGGTGCGCTTGATGTACAGCTTACAGCAACCAAGCACACTGCTCTGGACAAAAACAACACCCTGGATCTTATTTTCAACCCAGGGTGGAATTCTTTGAAGAGTTGCGAAATCCGTATTAAGCCAACAACAGGCGGCCTTCGGTTGTTGACTCTTGAAGCCAAGGTTGTGGACTCGTCCGTGGAGTTTGCCAGGAAACCCGAGTCTGGCGGTGTTCTTCGCTTCAACGAGATCGCTGCCGAAACGCCTGTTACGCTACGATTTCCCTACTCGGTTGAGCAAGACATGGCCGATGTATCCGCCAAGGTCGATATCACATACACTCTTGAGTCGGGTCAAAAGTACAGCTTTGCCAAGTCTATAGTGATTCCTATCTCTCTGGCTTTGGGTGTCAATGTGCAAGATGTGTTCAAGCATCAAGCCCTGTACTCTCGGTTCAACGTGTCTACGGCGAGCCACAGCCCCTTACGGCTTTACAAGAGTGAACTGATACCATCAGATCTATTCGAGTCTGAGTTTGGAGTTCCACCTACCGACACAACCATTGTGTTCTCGAAACAGCCGGCGACACTCCTGTACCGCGTCAAGAGAAAGACTAGCGTCAGATCCAGCAAACGAGTCGCAAGAACGATGTACCTGAAGCTTTACTACAACGTTCTCCAGACAGAGATTGAAGAGGCGATTGTGGCGTCTATCCTCGATACTCTTGATGATCCCGCTCTAGAATCATTTTCGAGGCTGGTCTCAACATTGATTGTTAGGGAGATAAAGTCTTTGCAACCAATTGATCTTGAGCGAGCTGCATTGTTGGGTGCAGTGCCTACCAACTTCCTGGCCGATGTGCCATGGGACAAGTACTTTGCTGGTATTGGACGGGTTCCTGGGACACAAGAGGATGCGGCAGAGAGGATTTCAGCCTCCATCAGAAAATGGCAAACCTCCAATCCTCAAGTACCAATCCCGGCGACGCAACCTGACGATCCTTGCACCCTCCTCATCCCGGTCGAGATTCCTTCCCTGACTATTCTTCACACGGCCGATATAGAGCTTCAAACTCCAGTGACAGAAATGCTCGACCAGAGACCTGGTGCAATTCCCACTGTGGCCATCAACCAGATGCTGCCTGCCACACTTCACCTCAAATGGACACAGATATGGGACACTGAGATGCAGCACAAGAAGGATATAGAGTACAGTTACGAAGTCACCGCCCCAGGCGACACTTGGCTCCTCGGTGGACGTCGCAAGGGTCACTTTGTCATCCCAGGTTCAAAGCGCGAGCCCCTCTCGTCGTCATCTGATACTGAGGCCGAGATCCCACTTATCATGATCCCGCTGCGCGAGGGGTGGCTACCATACCCGACTATCGAGATCCGCGAGGTCAAGGACGGTGTTGAGAACCAGGCGCAGACGTGTGAGGTGGACTTTAGAAACTTGGGCGAGTCGATAAGAGCTGTAGGTGAGAGACAGGGTGTGACGGTGAGCTTGGATGCAAGCGGGCCTGGAGGAGGTCCGTTGGTGTTAGAGAGTGAGGGGCCTAAGAGGGAGAGGGGTAGGATAGTTGCGTAGGGGGATGTGTATAACATAATGGGTTACAGTGTTGTGCTTTTCTGAAGATATTGTGGTTATCACTTTATACAGACAATAGACGATCCGTCTCGTTATAGTGATAGATGGTTGTTCCATGAGCGTTCTGAGAGATATCGCTTGACAGCCCTCTAAGATGAAGATGGGTATATTCGCCTACAACTCGGGAGACATGTATGGGCTTGACGAACTCGTTCACTGAGTGCAAGAACCAGCTCTTACCTAGGACGCAAAAGAATAAGCTTAAAATTATGGCATCCAGTCTGGGCAAGGAAGTCACGAACACAATAAAGAGGAAGGAGACGGGTAGGACCAGCCAATGACTACTAGGCAGTCCCACTTCCCCGGACATGGCGCTCCCGCCAGTAGCTTAACCTTAAAGCATCAAGACACGATGTCATCAAGTCCAGCAACACGCAAAAAGAGAGGGATCAACTGTCTCAGACAGCTGGGGAAACGATGCCCCGTACTGGAATCGAACCAGTGATCTTCGCATTACGAGTGCGACGCCTTACCACTTGGCCAACGGGGCCGGGGCTGTTCGTCCTCTCTGTTAGGGGTGGGGGCTCGAATTTGCGCAATATGAAGTTGATGGAAAGAAATTGCTTGGCATGTCGTGATGAGCTGATGCTGATTGGTCAGGTTGGGCTTTGTTTAGGGTAGTAGGCGTCCTGAAATGAGGAAGAAAGTTTGGAAATGCTCTCTTGGTTGCTGTCTAGGTGAGATGTTTAATATATAAGATTTCGTCCCAATTAAGAGCTTTTTAGAATGCAAAAAACTAGACATCCTTGATCTGCGGTGAGACAAAGTCATGCATTTAACAGAACGTCTGTAAAAGCATTGGTATTGCAGTGTTCGAGGTGGGTAGTGGGTTATTAACGGATCCGCCAATATGGATTGAGTCTCTCAACCGCAGCTTCAACCAATTAAATAGCTGGTTTCATGGTCTAACGGTTATGACTGCGGATTCTGATTCCGCCAGCGAGGGTTCGACTCCCTCTGAGACCTTTCTTTTGCAAGTTGTGTATCTTTTTGGTTGGCATGTCTATTTACAGTTTGGAGAGCATTGGGGCTCTGACAGTTACTGCTGGGAAGTGGTTTTTACAATGGACCTTCCTTAATATGATCACTGATGGATTCGACCAATAAAAACTTGGCAATCTTCTCAAAGTTTAGGGTGTTATGCCTCAATGCGCTGCTGGACTAGGAAAGGAGCGAGAGCTTAGACTGATCACTTCTAGGTGCCGCAGATCTTCCTTTTGTCGCTTGAAATCATGCAATACACATACCAACCTTCCTGGAGCTAGTCTTTATATGTCTCCTTACACCCCAATGAAGATGGCGGGTACCTTTGGAGAAGCAAGTAATGCACAAAATAAAGAGAAATTCATCGCCAGCGTTGCAAAACTGGATTCCTGTTTATTGCTGGACGCGTGTACCTGTTCCTCTCATCTTATTATGATTGGCAAGCAAAGTCCGTTGATGACGATGCTGCCGACCGTGTCCGGATGTTGAAGTGGGTCCTAACATCCGGAGCCGGGGTCAAGAGCCGTTCGGCACATCGGTCGCGATAGATCCTGGGCTAGAAGACTCTACATATACTCAATAATACTTACCGATGCACTTGTATTAAGCTTTTATAATTGGATAGGCATAGCTGGCAAAAGTGCTTCCCTGCCGAGAAGTATACGGTCAGTCCAGTTGTAGCTGACCAGCCTCTAGAAGACGAGAATATTTCAACATCCTTTGTTCATGGAATAGTTTAATTCAATATCTTTCTTAACAAGAAGTATTCCTAGGATAGTATGCTGCCAGTATATCTTTCGAGTCACCCTTTCGCGATTATAAATACGACTCACTATAACTCCAAAGTCCCAGCAGCTGGACTTAACTTCCGAACGCCCTCGGATCTAACTTACACCAATCGGCGACTTACCTCAACCTTGGAGAAGTAATAAATGAACCTCAGAACCACTTCCAACCAACCTCTTCACTGCAATTTCTCAGCATTCATCTTGGGTTTATCATCTTTACCAAAAACTCTTCGTAAACAGTAACAATGGCCGTCGTCGCAACCCTTCTAGCACCAGTCCACCTCCTCTCCTTCTCTGCCCTTCTCGGCTCCCAGCTCTATCAGACCTTTGTCGTTACAAAAGTCGCTTTCAAGCGCCTCCCACGGACTCCATATGTGAACTTCCAAAAGCACATCTTCCCCATCTTCTTCCACGGCCAGGCCTTGTTGCTCTTCCTAACTGCCGTTACACTGCCACCTTATGGCCCGCTATCTCTCATAGAGCACAAAGCCGACTGGATCCCATTTGCTGTCTCTGGTGTTATCTCAGCCCTTAACCTTACGGTCTTTGGCCCGAGGACGAAGAAGTTGATGTTGGACCGTGTTGAGCAAGGTAAGCCTGCCTGGTGTATAAGTTGGAATAACGACTGACGTGAGATAGGAACTATTGATGCAAAGACGGCGAATCTAGAGGGACCTAGTCCTGCAATGCAGGTTCTCAAAAAGAGGTTTACTACTGCACATGCCATGTGTATTCACTTGAACCTGATCGGTTTGGGAGCTCATCTTTGGTATACTTGGAGATTGGCGTCCCGACTTGATGCTTCTCTGTAACTGGCGACGAATACACACGTTCTTAAGGTCTCTGATACAAATAAACTTCCAATCGGCTTTCCAACAAAGCATATACCTATCAGATATACTATTATATAGCACCTCTTTCTCCACTTCAACACTGAACCCTTATCCCATCGCCCTAGCGCATATCTCCCAGTCGGATAACCCAGGCCTTGACACATCTCCTCAAGATGGCAGATAAACAATCATCTCCAGTCCTCCAGAGTACGCAGTCGTAGTCGTCTTGAATCCATTCTTAGGATCATGGATGTACTCCAAAAACTCCTTATACAGCAGCTTTGCCATCTTCGTATTATCAGCCAGAATAATAGCACCTCTCCTCAGACGTGGCTTGATAAGCTTCAGCACAGGCAATGCCAGAGCTGTCCAGACTGTCCTATGTTAGTATTACCCTCAGTGAGATGGATGATGGGAGGTCTAGACTCACTGTCAAGGAGCAACATGTCAATCTGCTCAGGCACCACCTTCAGCGTCTCCATCAAATCTCCTTCTCTCAACTCAATCCACGGCTCAACCTCCTCACCCGCTTCACTCCAGTGCTTCCTCGCTCTCGCAGCTTTGCTGCTTTCCCACTCCGTAGCAATAACCTTTCCAGAGACAATCTCGCCGTTTGCTTTTGCGTCATTGACATTTTGTCCCACTGCTAGAGCGAGATACATAGTCGACACGCCAAAACTGGTACCCGCCTCGACAATATTCCTGGCGTTGATGCTTCGTGCGAGGAGGTACATGAACTGGCACTTGTCCTGTTCAAGAGCGACGAACTTGTCCCGCATGTGGTCGTCTGAAGAGGCCGACCATGAAGTGAAGCCATAGAGGTACTTGACGTAGAACCACCATTGCGAGTAAGTATTCTCCTGGGCTTCTGATGCGGCGTGGAGACGCTCGAGGAGTTCGTGGACGCGATGACTAGCCTCGACGGCTTGAATGGCGGTTGCGGATGGAGCCATGGTGGTGGTGTTAGATGGCAATGATGAGGACTCCTGATAGCAGAGCTTTCTACGGCTTATATATACAGTGGAAGTGAGTCAAAACTCAGTCTGGCCGTTGTCGTGCATACGATTATCAGAGCTGAAATGAGATTAGATTTTTTAGACCTGATATCCCCGAGGCCGATCTGTCTTCGCCGAAGAGTCCTGGCCTTACGACCGATCTTTGAAGCCACTTCGTATTTGGTCGAATTGGTACCCAGGAAACCTTTCATGGTGGTCTATAGCGCGATTGATTCCAAGCCGTACAGTTGAAATAAGTACTGAGACGCATCTTGTGTAGTTGTCAGGGTACAAGTAGCTTCCGGTGCTGCTACCCGAGAGAGGACTCAATGGCCATTAACTGAATCTCAAGCTAGATGGACATCAAACCGAAGTCATGCTAGAATTAAGGTATCCAAGGGCGATATGTAAACAACTGCTATATCAACAACAGAACACAGGTGATGCTACCTCGGTATTCACGGGCATTTGTGGAGCCCTCCGTCCTTAAGCCCGTCCTGAATCCCGGACTTCGGTCTCAAACCCGGCTCTAAGCCCCCGTGTCCCCTCCGATATCCCTTCCGACCCCATATTTGACTCACAGAAACCCTTCAGCTCATGCACAACACAGACCCCTAACAGCAGAATACGAAAACTCAATGCAATGACCCGTCACGATCTCTCCCCAATTTCCTTCCCCCTCGCATCCACGGGGATACACACAATAAACATCAAACACCCGCCCTCGCTCTTAAACGGCCCATGCCGCATCCCGGGCTTTCGGTATGCATAAGCGCCTTTCTGCCAGCCCTGCTGCAGGTTCTCGTCGTACAAGTCACCCTCGACCATAAAGATCTCCTCGACGTAGTCGTGGATGAAAACGTCCTGCTGATTGCGCGCGCCAGGCTGCCAGCGCTGTAATGTTGTGCGTCGACCTGTCTGTGTGTCTTGGTTGAGGACGAGCTCGTCTACGCCCGGCTCAATAGAGGACCAGGTACGGTTGTAAGATGTAGTGGCGGAATGGAACTCAAATTGCTCCATGGTGAATGATTAACTGGTGTAGATACTGTTACACAGTTAGGCTGGGGTCATCCATCATGTCGACTCAGCCTTAAATCCTCTTGAGACGATGCCATTTCGTTGCACAAGTACATAATGATCATTGGTAAGCTGACGATGACAAATGAAGCAATAAGACTGGCTGATAAATCCTATTGAATCCTCCTGCCAAAGAGAGCAAGTCTACTTGGCATAATTGCCTTTGCCTTGGAAGAGGCAAACCACTTCAATTCGCAATGATTCTTACCTCCCAAGAAACAACATGAAAACCGTTGACTTCTGTCCACGATGCAGGCAGAATATCACGGGGCTTAGCTTATGCTAATGAGGCCTGCTAGGCAGAACACCTGCAACAATATGGATCCTCAATCGGCAGCTAGCCATGCGAACACCAGGCTCGTCCTCATTGCCCGAGCAAAGGGGATTGAAAAGACGGAAATCACGGTGAGATGAGCCAGGGTTGAGATCTGCGCTCACACGTTGCTAGTAGTTCTGAACACCCACTCGGACAACGACATAAAGGTCATGAGGAAGCTAACGATACTGTCAAGCTGCACTCGATATTGTTGTATGCCAATCATTTATGGGTAGCGCCAAATGTTTGGTCTGAGTTGTTTCATGCCGTGGCATCGATATGTTGGCTAATGTCCGTCCAGGGATATAAAACCGCGAATTGCGCACGGCCGCTAGCTTTAAGGTGACTAAGGCATGCTTCTCATCTCAAACGCATCCTTATGATTGCCCGACGGCCGGCAGAGGTTGGACTGATAAAGCAGGCCGCCGATCTGACTGTCAGTTGACGAACCAGAGGAAGTCAGATAGTATCGCATCGGTGAGTTGCTCAGGATGCCGAAGGAGCGAGGAGAAGAGTCACACGATAGTAAGACTTCGTAAGAAGAAAAGAACAATGTAGCCGTCATCTGGGGTTGCACGACTGTCACGAGCACTTGAGACACTGCTCCCAGTGATTCATGAAGCCTGAAACACGTACCAAAGTCTTGGATGCCGACCGTCCCGTTTCCTTTTCACAGATAATTACCCATTTAGTTTTGCTGTCAACTACAGTAACGGGGCTGAGCGGGGTGCTTGTCAAGCGAAGAGGCGTTATGCTCGGAAGATCTTCATACTGACAAGCGTTATAACGTCAGAAGGGGCTTTGAACGAAGCGGAAAACGCATCGATATTGATATTGTTTGGAATTGTGGCATTGATCAAAGTTCAACTGGTGAAACGCATCAACGGGAACCAAGATAGCCGGCGTCAGCCACCCGACAAGTCAACCCCGATTCAGCTCTGGGGCTGAGACAAGGCTCATTGCAGTGTGGGCTTGTTGTCATGGATCCCTTCCCTTGACGTTTTGTCCACCGCTAGATTGACGTTCTTTATCACGGGGGCTCGAGCCAAGAAGTGTGAGCGGGGCGGCATTTGCCAAGAGCCGACGATGAGTGGGTTTCTGGACAGAAAGGGAGAGGGATTTCCGAGATGGACTCAAGATGTGGGACGGACAACGAACGAAAAGAAGAGGATCGGCAGCGGTTGAGGACAAGATCAGAGGCGCGCAGGAGGACGATCAAAGGACTTTCGTCCACTAGAACGATGTTTCAATGACACCGAGGAAACCAAGTGCCATCTTGTTGGGGGACCACAAGTCCATGCTTGGGTTATCGGCGGTTTTATTTTTCTCTCCGGATCATCGTGAACATCCTCATCATAGAACTCAACGAGAAGAAGAGGGGAACAGACAAACGATGCTACATACCACTTGAGCCTCGCAAAGTTGGGCAAATCGCTACCCACAGCGTCAAACACGAGCTTGACAGAATGGGTTTGCCCCCCCATACACCCATTTTTAATCGGTAGCGACACAAAGACCCCTATTAAACAACCGCTCGGCCGAATAAGAGACTCCGAGAAGCTGTGCTCAGCCCGCTGCGCAGTAGGGCAAAGCTGTTGGGCACGATGACGTCGAGAATCAGGGTGAACTCGTGAGGATAAGACCACCATGCCATGACCGACAGTTTCTTTTGTGACATTGAGCGTATCGCCGTTGCCTCGTAGTTCTTGGCCGTAGCGACCTCTCACGATGACTTCACTTCTGACAGGTCCTGGCGACGGTTGCGACCATATTTACGGGGAACATCCAGGGAAGAAGGCGACAACAACGGTTTGGTTGCAGTTGTCTTAAACGACGGGTCCAGGATGAAAAGATCCTTTTTTTCAGTCGGTTACTACCGTGAACCACTTTTCTTCCACGTTTCTTCCGTAACGATAGCAGTACCCTTGCAAGGACGCTGGGACGGTGCGAGGAATGACGAGAAGATTGCGATATGCGGGCCTAGTTCGTCCTTGCGACGGGAAAAGATGATGATCACTATCTGAGGGGGCTGCGGAAAAGTTGTGGTGCTTGAATACCGTCTTGGGCTGTGCTGTCCTGGGTGCATGATTGGAGGTTGGAAAGACGCTCACCGTTTCGACGGCCTTTGATCTTCAAGAATACTGTGACAGTGTCAGTAGTCCATGTTTCGCCCTTGACCTGCAAGACCTGATACCTTGGACCTCTGTAGGGAAGTTGACGCGGAGGACTGCAGATCCATGACATCAGTCTGGTGAAGGGGTACTTGGACCCTTGTTGCTAGGCGGCGCTTTGTGTTTCCAAGGGCGGCGTGAAATGCAACCTCAAAAGCAACTTTGAAAAAGATGAAAGAGAAGGCAGATTGATGGCCCAACGTGAGAGGTAATGCTGATATGCAAGCACAAGTTGTGAAGTGTCGATGACCCCAGACTCTTCAATGCATATCAGAGCTTGAAGTCTGGAGCCAAACAAGTTGTATAACCTGATGGGATGCAGTGTAAGTCCAGGGACGATAACATGATACTGGATGAGTGGATGTGACCCTTGGCCGCGTTTCCCCCCAGTCAGCCGTCCTGTTGGGTTTGTACAGGTGCAAGGCGATCAGCTAAGTCAGCCGGTAGTGGTCTTTCAGTCGTGTACCAGAATAGTTGTTTGGTGACGCTTCAGTAAAAGATTTGCATGTCCCAGTCACAAGAGTTGAAAATCAGTACCGAACTCGGTAGCTGACCGACACCGCTTCATGGGTCAGTCCAGTAGGATGGGGAAGTATGAACCCAACATCAAGAGACAGTGATAAACACTGTATTATAATGGATGGTCGGTATTGGGCATTCTGTTGCAGTTGCGTTCAACCTGCGACATCTTTTTTGGTGAACCTGGGTGGGCTCTTGGAGGGTCCAAGAATAACGGGAGACGGCTGGCTCGAGTCCAATCATATCATAGTATCTGACGTTGGTTGGTTGGTTTGAACAGAAAGGCCGACGATCTTGCAAGCAAGAATATGAACAGGGTGAATTCATTGGCAGACAGAACAAGTTGGGGTGGCTTGTCGATACAGCCTCCTGCTGTAGCGTTTGAAGGTACCCAGCAATGCCCGGTGCAGTGGAAAGGTCCCTAGATTTTAGAAGGTTGCCTCGTCCAAGTGCTGAAAGAATTCGGAACCCCCTAAACCCGGACGCCCAAGGCTGGGGGTAACTGATAGGCTTTGAGAGCCCAAACCAACGATCACAATACCTCCAGGCGCAGGGATGTGGACCTACAAGCGGGCCTCAACCGACCATGGTCTGCAAGGGCCAGCAATTGCGTCACGACTGAATGCTGATCGGCCAAATTTTGCAAGCTTCTCACGGGAGTCTTGGCCTTGGGGGCTTCTGAGGCTCGGGTCGTTTCCCTGTGGTCGTCTAAACTCTTGGCTAACCTAGCGGCGGCGGGGGGTTATTTGCAGGTAATTAGGCAGGGTGATTTGACAGTCAGTGAGGCAATCGTGACAACACCGAGTGCGAATTTTGTACCGAGATGAGGCTTTTTTGTTTGATGTCGCGTTTTATAACGACGTTTGTGAATATCGTCCTCTTAAGAATGACAATCTCAATATTAACAGCCCCAATGCAGCATGAGGTCAGTAGGTAGATGACAGAGTAAGTACGTACGCCCCGGGCGCTTTCCATAGGTTTCCTTCTGGGGGCTGCCGAGTCGCGTGGGAGTGACGGTGCCACTGTCATCCAACTTTACCCAGTACGTGCTTTTAGAACGCGACATTGAATGCCTGAGTGAGAGTACCGGATGTCGGGGCTAAAACAAGTAGAGTTCTTCCAGAAAAGAACGGAAAAATACTTGTTCAAGGATAGCTTATGTGGTACCGAGGGGTGTCGATCTCAAGTCTCATGACTCCCTGTTCTGTCGTCACTTTCCTCATTTGGGGGCCCTGTCTATACCAGGTTATACTAAACCATTGTACCTTTCCAAGGGTCTCTCATCTTCCCTCGTTGGGTTGGAACGGATGAATTTCGAGAGCCCTTATTTGACTGCCGAATAAACTGGCCCTACGGAGCATTAAGTGGTACCTGCTGTAGGTAGCAATACTGTACGTACGGTACGGTCCTGTACCCGTTCCCTCAGCTCCAGTTCAGGTTCAATCCCGTCACCAGCGAAATTATCAAATGGACAAGAAATCCACTTTGACATTCCCATCCCCATTTCGTCTATCCCCTTCCCCTCTTTCGTCTCTTCCTTTTCTGTTCTGGGCTCGCTCCTTCTTCTGCTGGCCGGGTTCTTCCTTCCTGTCTGCCTGCCACCTGCCAACCTGCCACTCCCACTCCCGCTCCTACTCTGAACCCGACCAAACCTACTGTGCCCTGCCCTGTCATTTCAAAAGAAGGGTCCTTCCTGCCTGCAACCGTTTGAGTCGTCCGTTGCCTCCTTGACTTTCATGATTGTTTGCGCCTTGGAACTTGTTGCCACTGCCGGGGTTGGTCTTTTTGACTTAATTCGTCATATTCTCTTGACTCATTCAGTTTAACTTTTGGTTCGTCTTTTTATTCTTTTATACATACACACATCATCGTTCTTTCTTTCCTTTGGTTGTTATCCAAAGGGTTATTCATTACATATCATCATTTCCTGTTAGTTGTCCCCTCCTGTTTGTTTTTGCGTACCAGCTATATCCTTGGATGTGACGTTGCCGCTCAGTATTACATTACCTTTGCTTTTTAATCCTCCTGTACTGCGCTTGCCAATTCTACATCAATCCGCTGACTCTTGCTCTTGCTCTTTTGCAGGGTCGTCATAACTCAACAAACGCCTTCGACCACCTTCCTCGATTAATTAGCAAACAGGCTAGTTACTTTTGACCGCCACCTGCCGCCGCCAGTAACTTCAGCCCAAGCGACACCTTCTCAACCACCTCCATTCCTCCCACTTCAATCACACACTCGTTAGCCACCGAAACTCACGATATCCTCGCGAAAAGGCGTTTGCGAGCTTATTCTGCCTTATCCAAGCCACGATTTTAATCGCGATCGGTTTTCGAGATCCTTTCCGGCTAGCCTCATCGGCCTCTCCGCGCCTCCGCCTTCCAAGCGCCATCTAGAACCAAAAACCAGCCTTGAAGCACGAGCTGAGTGGATCCGACATCGTTGCCTCCCTCGCAAGCGTACACATTCCGACATCGAGGCCTTTAAACCACGTGGAACTATTTGGTCTCGACTTACCCCTCCCCACATCACTCAACGACAACCAGCCCACGAGACTGTCTCGAATACTCTTCACCGACAAGTCCTCAATCCATTGAGTCAACCCAGTTTGACCTTTGGTACTCCATAATCGCGATCGCGTTTCCCGATACATTTCTGTGGATGTGGCAATAACCTCGTCTGCTCTACGATAATTGACGACGCTATTCGAAAATCTCGAACAACAGTCAACAACCTTTTACCCGATTTATATATACACATATTACAATGGCAGTCAACGAAATCCCAACAGCTCCTTCGGAGCACCCTCATCCTATTGCGCGATCCGACTCCTCCGCATCGTCGAGTCCTTCCGATCACAACGAACCTATTATTCATCAGCCTGTGCCCATCCGACCCGGCCTACCACAGCGAAAAAGCAGTGGCCCTCTAGTTGTTCCTCGCGACAGTTCAGCAGTTGGCCCTCTTGAGCCTGACTTTGGCCCGGATGACGTCAGGGCGATGAGTCCCAGGAGAACAAGCGAAGACCTTGACAGGATCGGCAAGGCAGCCAGGGACGAGATGAGAAGGTGAGATAGTATGAATCCTGGTACTTGGACGAGCGCTGACCCTTGAAAGACATGCCAAAGCACTACAAGATTCTCTGATCACGATTTTCAACCGAATCGAAGCTGTTCGCGAAGAGCACGACAAGCTTGATAACAACAACAAGTTCTTGCAAAAGTACATTGGCGATTTGATGAGCACTAGCAAGATCACCGCCACAAGCAGTAGCCAACGCAAGAAATAAGACTTTGAACAAGTCGGTTGTCCGGCGCGACAATGCTGGACAGCCCACTCCGAACAATCATCCACCGATTCGAGTCGAGGCCATTAGGTCTAGGCCAACCCTTTATAAGCATCAACATTATATTTGGTATTCGCGACTTTTTGGGGCCCTACTGGGGCATGATACCCGCGCCTTGACAGCGCTGCTACTTAGTCTCGCCTTTTAGGGTTGAGTCACAACATTTGCATTTCACTGTACATTAACGCATTATGAAGCCGGGAGCAGATCCCTCATGATGGATCATCGCATGGTGGGAGCACACCGGCGCTTTGGTTTTTCTCGGTTTTACATGATGCATTACTTGCATTGCGACACGCCCAGTCTGGGTCACTAGACCCCGTGCGCACAGTTTGGCGTTTTGAGATTCCAGCATTCTAGGATCAATGCCTGGTGTTTTTTGTATTCTACTATGATATTATTACACGGATTATTATTATAGCTCCTGTAGAGGTTAGGAGCGGAGTGATGGGATTGGTATGGGTTACTTGCCGAAGGGCACGGAGTGAGGTTCGTAAAAAAGAGTATCATTGTTTTGAGTGAATGTCGCATCCATAGGTTGTGTCTTGCAGAACGATACCAAACAATGGCGTGAGTCG
This sequence comes from Fusarium sp. FL617, assembly GCA_030142105.1. Taxonomy (NCBI): domain Eukaryota; kingdom Fungi; phylum Ascomycota; class Sordariomycetes; order Hypocreales; family Nectriaceae; genus Fusarium; species Fusarium sp. FL617. The sequence goes on along the minus strand of JAREIL010000012.1, from coordinate 735,593 downwards.
TTTAGTCTAGCCTCAACTCGTCAATAGATCGAGATTTATACATTCCTACCGCTATTCAATGTGACCCGTTCCACGTTCTCGGTTCGCATTCCCTGATAATCTCCACTGTTCAACCCTGAACGTTTGAACCACCGACTAAACCCGTTTATTGACGTTTTCTGCAAGATGGATAGATCGGATATGCCCTTCATACATTAGTGCAGAATGTCAGTATGGATCCCTTTCACCACGCGCCTCCACGTCCGGCCCGAAACCTGACTCGGCAATGCACCCGTTGCCGCGAAGATCACGAGTCGGTGATTTTTGTTAAAATTTTATTTTTCCTTGTTTCTCTTGCCTATTCAGCCTAAGCCGGGCGGAATAACCGTCTTGTTTCCATGATTTCTTTTAGCGCTGTGGGGAAGGAAAAGTTTGTGGACGGTTCCGGTGCCCGTTGGCGTTTATGTTCAATGGTTTCCGGTTTGTCGTGTGGTGGTTTCGCTGAGTGGCCTTTTGGTTAGGTGGGAAGCGTGGTGCCACTGCCGGCCACATGGTCGGCTGCGCCGGTTTTTTTTTAGAGTAGGTGTGAGGATAGGTAGGATGATGGTGAGTTGAGATAGAGGTGAGGTCGTGAGGGAGGTGGAGTTGTAGGGTGAAGTTATCCGAAGAGTATCGGTGACAGATGAAGTTTCAGCGGGGATATCGACCGTGACCGACAGTTTCTCTCACGATAACGAATTGGCGGTATCTTTCTACGTCTGTCGGCGTTCTAGAAATTCGAGGTGTCATATTAGATAAGGTATGGAATGAATCCTAAATAGTGCGTCCTCGGTGAATGACTTAGCAAAGGGAAGCTAATGCGATCTTGGAAACGCTTGGGATAGTTAAATGAACATTTAGAGAGGGAGACTGAGCTAAACGTATTGATGTCATTCACGCTAATAGTCTATATCGATGGAATGGGTTATTACTCCCGGTCCTAGAGCTAGACTGGGAGATTTGACTGTCTAGAAGCAGAGCTAAAGAAATAAAGAGCTCCTAAATTCGTCATAGTTCTTGCGAAATTATCTGAAATGATAGCGTAGTTTATGACCTCAGCTCGTGTCTTGTCATCGTTAGACTGGCTCCTCTATATCCGATAGCAGATGTCTAGTATACTGTAACTTATGTCTTCTAGAAATTAAAGTTCGTTGACTGAGGACAGTAGCAATAGCATAGCCCTGCCGACTTTAGTGAATGGTATTGTTGTACACATTTGGCCCTTGTCAACAAGCAGAAATCGTTTTGAACAAAAGACTTTGGTATAGGTATAAAAACACTTTCAAAGCAAAGAAAGGCAGGTATTGGGAACGCTACGTGACAGCATGTCCATCCACATGAACACGCTCAACGTTCTATCTCACACTTCTCATAAAAAGCAACATTGCATCATACCATAACGGCATACAACTCATATCCTCATAAGAACCCTTACGCATCAATAATCTCAAACTTGACAAGCACTGAACACTTTGTCTCATGACCCTTAAGATCCAGCATACGAATAAAGCTCCACCCCTGCTCGACATACAACAACCGCACTGCAGCGACCGCAAACATGGGGTTTCGCGTCCAGCTGTCGTCGCTCTTGATGAGCATGCGCAGGAAAACCAGCTCGTTGTCCTCGTACTCCCATGTTAAAGTCTCGTCCCAGATTGGGTCCGTAGGTGGGGGGTTTTGGCCGCGGTGGAGGAATTCTAGCTTATGCTGCTTGTACGGCGCTGTCTTGCGCTTGGGCGGATCGCCCTTGATTTCGTCCGGATGGTAGAGTGTGCAGGTCAGGTAGGGCTTGATGTCGTCGGCCTCTGAGTCGCCGTGCAGAGGGATGTCGGTTGCGCCCGCGACGTGAAGTCGGAGTCGCTTGCTTCGACCTGTGCTAAGCTTGCCGTTGCCACCCGCGCGGAGAGCAGCGGGCTTGAGGACGTAGCCATCTGTACCGCTGAAAAGGGCCTCGTTGAGCTGGTTACTCGTGCCAAAGTTCTGCAAATTGAGAGCGCAAATCTGAGCGCCGATACCCCAATAAGGCACGGGCTTCAGATTTGTGGACGAGATGCGTGTACCCTTCGGGAAGACGCGCATGAGGTGATGGGCGTTGTGCTGAGCGATCTTGGGAGCGTGCTGGGGAAGGTGAGAAGCCAGACCAGACTCAGAGACGTTGATGAGGTGGTGATGAGGTCCGTTGGCAAGACTGCCGTCCTCGTACCATGAGTTATCCATGGGTTTGACGGACTGCGCGTAGACACCTAGCTCAGCGAGCTCAGGAATTATGATGGAAGGCTCTGAAGTCTTCTTCTTGTCCTTGTACTCCTTTCGCGCTTCCTTTTCCTCTTCTTCGTCCTCTGAGTCATCTGAGCTGGTATCGCTGTCGGAAGGCTCTTCTGCAAAGTGATATTCCACGATAACAGCGATCTTTGCACCTAAATCCTCCAGATGGACGTGATGTCCCGAGCCAGCTTGTTCTTCATGGCCGAGATAACGCACAGCTTTGCTTAGAAGGCGATCACCCCATACGTCCTGCATGATGTTGACAAGACGCATCTGGCCGTAGGCATCGCAATGGTTCTCTAGTGAAAGAAGAACAGGCGAGGGCCGAAAGTTGGGATTGGCTTGCGCTTCCGCAGCTTCCCTATCCACTGAGTCCCGAATTGTTTCGCAAACCAGTCGAAACGAAATGTTGGACACCAAAGTATACCCGTGGGTGACCTTTGGCTCATCTCTATCATCGCTATTATCCCACGCATCAATCTCCACACATCGCGCACCCGTTCTAAGCGCAGTCTCATACGCCGTCGCACAAGAAGTACCATACAGCTGATGCGCCATAAGATAAGTGTTATGGCTCGAGCTAATAAAGTACTCTGGCAACGGATGCGATCTGTCGGTGAGTTCTTTCGGCACGCGAATATGCGGCTTACTAACAAGTTCAAGAAGCGCCCGCGACGAATCTTCCGAGTAAATATTGGCGTCTTTCTTGGAGAGGATCTTCTCATTCGCGATGAACTCTCGCAAGGCGCTGCTGACTCTGAGATCGGTGACTACGCGTCGGGCGCTGTGGCCGCCGCCTGCGACGGTGTTGTTGTCGATTTCCTCGCCGAAATCTTCATCGTTGATGCGGCGATTCTTGTGGAAGGGGTTGAGATCGCCGATGCGGGATGCGAGTTCTGAAGCCATTTGGATTTATGACGTTTGTGATGCAGAAGACAGGTGAAGTGAGGTGAGACGAGGTGAGGGGCAGCCAAGAAGTGTTGCAGGTAAGCTCAGCTCGAGATGTAGCTCAATCAAATTGAACACCAAGATACTCCGTACATGCAATATGCTACAATGTGTAGAAGCAGAGAAACGTATATCTCACATGTCTTGTAGGTAGACTAGCTTGCGATTTATAAGGTTAAATCAAGAATGAACATGGAGTGATGCACTGCCACAATCTAGCATGTCCCGCAGATAGGCGCCAATATGAGGCGCCAAGCTCAGCTCAGCTCTTGAGCATACATGGATTTGGCATGTGTACGGCACCTCAAGCCGAATTGGCACAGCTATAATGAGCTGTTATTTGCTGCCTCGTGTTTATTTGGTGGATACCACATGAGCTTCGCCACAAATATTCAAGCCCAAGCTCTTGGGACTTTGGTCTTGTCGTCTTTCACTTTGAGGATCGCGGTGTTGCTCAAATGAACTGTTTGCAGTGTTGGTAAAATGCTTTACAATACCACAACATGATTTATATCTATGCATCTTTTCTGTACAAAGGGCCTTCGGTCAACTTCCAACCGTTGCCCAGTTTCTGACAATGCCGAGGTCCATAATCAGATCTCTACTTCTCCTCCCACTTGCATCCATGACTTCTTATACACAAGGAGGTCCAGATCTAAAGAAAACATCATACTCTTTACCACGAGGCTTGCGCGGCATGACTCTAGGCCCTAGAATATGAGTTGCCGTCTTGCTCTTGAGGTCTTTCTCTCCCAAACAGAACCAGTAGCCAGTTCGCGGTGGACTCCATGTGCTGCTTTTCACTGGTCTCCAATACCGCTCAACCTCACCCGTCTCATGCCTCAGCATCACTTTCAGACCCTGGTGTAGAGCTAGCCTTCTATGCGCGGCATAAATGCTTGCGGGAAAGGCGACCGAAAGGTCGACATCAGGATGGGTACGAGCAGCCATCTCATCAACTTCTTTGACAATTGCCATTTCCATACGCTCGGCACGTTGCTTGGGCGGAACAAAAACGCTGCCGAATCCACCCTTTGATTCCGGTATAATATCCCCTTGCAGGGCAATGTAAAGCTTCCTGATGTTGGGGAAAAGAAGGCGAGGGACAAGGTCCATGAACTTTTCAAAAGAGTCAAAGTCCGATCGCGGCGCTCTCAATCTGCTCTTCTCTTCACGACTATAGCGCGGTTCAAGCCAAGGGGCAAATTCCCAGATGATCTCAAATGATGTAATGGCGTTGAGTCGCTGTTCCGGGATCAACCTGTACAGGCCCAGTACCATATCTTTGCTTGCTGTGTGGAAAGTGTTCTTGGAGTATAGTACTTCGATTCCTTCTTGGTAACTATTCTTGACGTTAGCAACGAGCCGCTGCGATGGCTTTGATGCAGGCCTTACGCCTCTCGGCAGGAGAGTAACCATCCCATAATGCCGATAGAGCATTTTTTGGGCCATTCTCCAAGCCAGTGCTGGCACTGTGGACGAAAACCGAAACGCCCATTCCATCCAAAGACGCACTCATCGTCACCGGGTTGGGGATTATATCCTGGTCCGCGTACATCTCTCATACTGTCGGGTGGTTCTCGATGACAAACGGAGCCTCGCCATCTCCATTTCTTTTGTTGACTGTAATCGACAGCCCATCGTTCCCCATGTTGACTTTTGGAGGTGCCATACTATGGCAGCTGCTTAACCCCACCATGCCGATGTGGTACATCGCTTTGGTCAGCGGGATAGCCATAGATGAGGTCGATATGGAGAGTGCGGTTGCCGAAAGCATGTTCCAAGATTTTGGTACGAATCTCAGGAGGAAGCTTTTGGAAAAACGTCCCGTTCCTTGCTATGAGAGGGCCCATAATTGGTTCTGGATCATCTGAGCCGAATGCTGCAGGTCGTATATAGACGATATCCTCTGGAGACACAGGGGTAACAGGTCGTCGATGCTGATAAATAGGCAGGTATGGGGGAGGAGGAGGAGAAGCCTCCCTGTGGTAATTGATGGGGTGCCACCTCATGATGGGTGTTGGGACAACGCTGATGCTCGCTTGAGCGGAATGCGGTGTTTTGGGAGGCTCAAAAGGCAACGAAGAGACCTTGGAAACTCGCCTTTACGCGATGTTGGAATTTCAAGATAGCTGGAATAAAGAAAACGAGAGCGACAGACATAGTAACTTTCACTTGAAAGAAAAGAAAAAGGAAGCACAAAGGAAAGATGCAAACTCTTGGCCGTGTTTGCTTAAGCTTGAAGCTTGAAGCTCTAGGGTGGGGAGCTGCAAGCAGAGGCGGATAGAATGGCAGCCTAGCGCATCAGGCCACAAGGCAGCAACCTTTGGCCCCACAAGCTCCGCGACGCGTAGAAAAGCAAACTTCTCAGAAAATTTCTTTGATTTTCCTTTCTCTTTTCTCTTCAATTCAAAATTGAACAACGCAAATAACCACGTTCATGTTTCTCTATACACATTGATGCGAGGTGCGTCGCAAGACCTGCGCCCAAGACCTTCGATTCCGAGGAACACAGAATGGAGAGAAAAGCGAACAATCTTGGGTGCGGTGCTTCCCTGCGTCTTTGGCGCTCATGGGGAGGATCGCAATGATTGAACGTACATACCTTTGTCGTAGTATTTAATTATTATGTGTACTGTGAATGATGGCTTAGGCTGATGGGGTCAAAGATTTCTGATTTGGTCTTGAACCTCTGTCAACGTCTTGACCTTGGCGTCCGTCTGCTATGCCTCGATGCATGGCTTGATATAATCAGTCAAGATGCCAGCCTTATACTACTAAACCACCAACCTGAAGTCCCAACTTGTCAACGAACACTGGACCGCTCACGTGGTGCTGCGTCCATGTCCCCATGCTGTCAAACTGAGGCACTCTGACAAACCTTGGTCGAAGCATCTGGCCACGACACCTCGACACGGACAAGCTTTGGCCGTCTTAAAATTTGCCGTGATTGAAAGCTATCATTCTTATCTCCATGCCAACCTAAAACCGTTGTCAGAGTTTGCTCGTCCCTTTCAGAAGCCCCTTTGAAGGGACCCTGAATGGCATCCAAGGTCATCGCACCATGCTGCATCACATTCACACAAGACGCAATCATTCGAGACAAAGATTGAATTCATATAACTATGTCCACGGTTATCCTGGCCATGCCTGGCGACTCATGCCCCAAGGCAGATTCGTACCATAAAAGAGCAGCAGATCGTCGTCTCCCGCCGTTATCCAAAAAATATGTGCAGCAATTCAAGCCGCAATCGAAGAGAAAGAATGGGAAATATCCCCGCATGGCCTATCGCGTGATCAAGTGCCTCTTGTTTTTTTCCCCGAACGCTTTTCGCTGATATTCGTAGTAGATAAAAGAGTGAAGAAAAAGATCACCGACGATACGAGCAAAACAGCAAACGATCAGATCGGAGTCTAGATCATCGACACCTGAAGCTACATGTTAGAAGATGTACGCGAGATAGCAAATGTCTGCGAGACTTACTTATTCCTGGTTGGCATCAATGATGCTGCGAGCAGCTGCCTTGATAGCCATGAGGTCTCGCTTGTCGGTAACGCTCTCGCCACGAGCATCGAAGTGAGAATCATGAGAACCAGCGTCTCTGCCCTCGAGGGTCTCCAGAACAGCCTCAGCAGCGCGCTTGGCCTTCCAGCAGGACTGGCCAGGGCACATGCACCACTTGACACAAGTTTTTTGAGGGGCAGCTTCACGCTTGACTTCATGGAGATCACGCTTGGCCATGCCATCGGCAGTGGTGTCGGGGAAGTGCCTTTCGATGTTGAGGCTCTTGAAGTATCCATCGGAGCTACCACGAGCAGCAAGGGCGACCATGTTGGCGAGTTCGACGACGGAGCGCTTGGCTTGGCGAGCGGCGTGGTTGGACTCAGTGTGGGTGGTTCCGTCGATGGATCGGGTGTCGAGGTGGGCAGTGTCGAAGTGACGAGTGGAGTGAAGAGCGCCGGCGAGGGCCTCACCAACGTCACGCTTGACCTTCCAGCAGGACTGGCCGGGGTACCAGCACCAAGGCTCAGGCTCAGGGGCGGCCTCACGCTTGGCCTTCCAGCAAGACTGGCCGGGATAGGTGCACCAGGGCTCAGGCTCAGAGACGGGGTCGGGCTTGGGGGCAGCAACAGGCTCAGGAACAGCCTCGCGCTTCATCTTGTCGCCAGCCTTATCGCCCTTGCCTTCGACGGCATGGTTGAACCAGGGAGGGTAGAAGTCAGGAGGGGGAGCCGCAAAGCCGGTGGCAGCGACGAGGGCGAGAGATGCGAGAGACAGCTTCATCTTGATGAGGAGTGTCTTTGAAGTGAATGTTGTGAAGATTAAAGAGTTGAAGTGAGTGGGACTCGTAGGAGAGTTGTGTTATTGTCTGAAGGTAGATTGAGATTGTCGTTGTCCTTCTTGTGATGGGGAACGAGTCTGGAGAAAAGGTAGGTGATAAGGAGGATTTGAGTCGTTCTTTATAGATCTCGAGTGTAGTGTTGAGATCACAAGTGAGGAGTTGTTCAAAGTGAGAAAGAAGTGAACTGGCCGTTTAGACGAACACTCTGACCTTGGTGTTGTCCGTCCGTCTATTGAGGAGGCTATTGATGCCGCGGGGTCAATAAGCCGCCCTCACCCCAACGCACGAGATATTCCATCTGAATAGGAACCGTTCAAAGAGAACAAGAACCCTTTAGCCACCATGAACAAGGATGTTTCATCGAGTGCGATATCCAAGCTTGACCAGGGGAAGCGAGAATAGCCTCGCGGCTTATTGACAGCCGTCACAGCGTCGACTATCACTTAGACTACTACCAGCTAGACTACAACACAGACTTGGCATGCTGCGAGACACGGATGCACGAGGTAAAACATCCTTGCAGCGATCTTAAGATTCTGGGTCTGTTGGTTCGTGACGGGTTTTGCTTATTTGGCTATTCATGCCCGTTGAGGCTCTATTGACACCCAAAAGGGGTAAGTCCGGCGGTTGTGGGCCGTAGCCGTTCGTAGGCGGTCGAGATGAGATATGAAACATCTCGGAGATTCTTTGAGACAAGTGCTAAGGATGCGAGGGGGTAAGTTGCTGCGATGTGCCCGACTGGTGGTTCTTGGGGTGATTTGCGCGGGAAGATCTATGTGACGAGACATCGGCAGCACATCTTCACTAACGAGGCAACTTCATCATCTACGCATGGTTGAGACAACGGGATATCCTAAATGTACTCACTCAATCAGCCCTTGTTTCAGTCAAAATGTCTATAGTTCCCGAGGTCCCGTTTGCCGGTGTCAAGCACTGCGGCGTCACATCCCAACAACTCGACCAATCAACCAAGTCTCCAACCGAATCCCAAGCAATCCTACTTTAATCCAGGCCCCATGAGAACTTGATACGATGGCGAAAGCTCTGACCGGGTGGAGAGGATCCGAGTCGATGTAGGCGCCACTCGTATCTAGTCACTCAATATCACACAGCACATGAGCAATGTCTTTGATGGTGATCAAGTCTAGGCTCATAGATTTCAGAGTGATGATAAAATTTCTTTGTTCTGAGAAGGTCTGGGAGACTCGTGGTCGTCTCGAATAGGTGATGAATAGCTTCAGGGGTGCTTGAGGCGGCCGACGTGAGTCTGTCAGAGGCAAATGGGTGAACATGGAGAGAGCGCTTTGTCGATTACTATGTGTCCAGCTACTTGCGAGGATCCCACTTCTTGTCAACCTGCTCCAACAGACCCTTCTTGCCCAGCACCTTTGACCCCAGGATCTTCTCAAGGCTGATCATCTTGAAGCTCGCCTCAGCACTCGTCTTTCCATTAGGTAACTGATTCGCATCATCATGCACAACCACCAAGCCATGAGGAAAGTCCTTGTTCAATGCTGAACCTACCGCAGCTATACCATCAGTGTTAGAGACAGGATCGATCTTTCCGTCTGATGACTCCACGAGAGTAAAAGTGGTAACGTATTCGTGCGGTTCGGCTCGTCGGTAGACGTTGTATGCGCTAACGCCCTGGCAGGATATTAGGATGAAACCCTCATTGGGCTTGGATCCATAGACGAGTGTTACACCTTCGACGTCGCCGTAGAGAGTCCCATCACCGACCTTGCCGATAACGATACCCTCTTCCTTAGAGTCGGGCTCAGCACCGTATCGCCACAGAGCAGAGGGTTCCTCTCCGAGAAACAGCCATCCATTCTCCTCATCGGTGACACAGCCTTCAACCTGTCCACCGCTGCCGCCCTGAAAGTCTCGCACAAGCTTCGTCTTGAGCTCTCCATCAGCTGTCGATGTGAGTTCATATTGAAGGTATCGAGCTGACTTCTCATTGACGAAGAGGTACTGCTTTCCTGTCTTGGGAGAGCGGTATGTGCATGAGCCGTAGACGGTGTAGTCCTCAACGACAGGGTGAATGCCGCCGGGGATGCTGGTCAGTGTTCCATTGGGGAGCATTTCAAAGAGACTTTATCGTTAGCTAATTGTCAGAAAAAGGGTGATTGTCACTTACCAGAGTGTATCATCTGCTCGACACGCAGCGAATGCCAGATCAACCTTGCGATTACCTGCCTTGAAGCCGTAGATCATATCCACGTTATTCGGCTCGCCAGCGGTAAATGTCTGGAGAAGGTTACCAGCCAAGTCAAACACACCCAGTCCAGCCTCCTTCCCAGACTTCATCGTCGTGACGACGCGAGACTTGTCTGGACTCTCAGGAGAGATCCAGATTGCGGGGTCATCACCATCACCAAGGCGCGACTCAGTCTCGTACGTAGGCTCCACGAGGAGGAACGAGCAGTGTAGGCCTCCCCATCCCTTGTCGCACTTACACTCGTTAGGTCCGACGCATTTTCCGTGACCGGAACACTTGTCGGTGCAAGTGACTTTGGTACAAGTGTTTCTATCGAAGCCGGCGAAGCATTCGCACTTTTGCTTTTTATCCTTGAGGCAATATCCGTTGCCTCCGCAAGTCTTACAGATAGGCTCGCTCTTGGAGTCTGTCTTGACCTTTCTGGGGTCGTACTTTATGTTTGCTTCGATGCCAAGCTTCTTGAGAGCCTTTTCGAGCGACGAGGCACCGAAGCCGTTGACTTCTTCCGACTCAATGGCGTATGTGAGAACACCAGCTGGGTACTTGCTCGTCGCACCTTGGTAGATGTTGAGACCTTGGACTTCAATATCCTCGTATCCAGTCAGAGTCAGAGTACCCTTGAGCTTGAACTTGTGGTCATAGACAGCGACCTTGTCCTTTTGGGCAACGAATAGATAGTCCGAGCCCTTCTCGGGCACGTAGACAGCCAAGCCAGTTACATCGTCCTCCGCCTCGCCAAATTTGGTGATCTTAGGTGCCTTGCTCGACTCTTTGAGTGAAAAGGAATAAACGTCCTTGTCATCATCTGTTGAGATGTACATGCGCGACTCAGAGCGTGAGACCGCACATCCAGATGCCTCAAAACCTGTAGGGAACGTTTGAACCTGAACGTGTTAGCAAACATTATCAACCTTTTTGGAGAACGTATACCTCGACAAACTCAACCGATTTCTTAGTCTCTCGCAGAAGAAATTGAACAGCCTGACCCTTTCCAAAAATGTAGATATAGTCATTTCCAGCATCGCTCTTCCAACTGCACAGCGCAGACCAATCGCCTAGCACTTTAAAGTCTGCATCCTTGATCTGCTCAAACTTGGGCATCTCGTACGCGCGAACCACAGAGTCTGGCTGAGCGATAGTGACCAGGAGATCCTTGTCGTTCACATCGTACACTGTGGTGACGAGCTTGCTGCGTCCTGGTGTTCGCGCCGTCACCTCTTTGAGAGGAGACTTGGAGTTGAGATCGTAGACGTGGAATCCGCCCTTGTCTGGACCGCCATCGTTTCCGATTAGTAGAGGGTTGCGAGATGAGTAGTAAACCGCAGTCCAATCTGACTCAACTTCGCTGGTGTACGCAGAGACAGCGACGTCCACTTCCACCGCTTTAGCGAAGCATATCTGGACAGCGATGGCCAACAGGCCAACCAAGCTAGAGCCAACCATGATTGCCAGACAGATACTCTTCCTCTGAGAAGGACTACTTCTGCTTTCCACGGCCGACATCTTAAGATATACAATTCCCCTTTTCGCCACGTGCTACGTTCAATTGGGCATTGATTGATAGGCGGGTATATCACTGGATGTCCTGCCAATTTCGTCCATGCGACATCGGTATGGAGCCCTTTTCGACACCGAGAACTTTGTTCGGGAAGGTGAAACGATGCTCGTGATGCGAGGATGTAGTTCTATTGGATGGCGGGACAGGGGTTGCAGGGTTACAGTTCGAGGGGTTTATTAGCGGGCATCTCGATCTCGTTAATGCGTAGGGTAGCGTGAGGTGTATATTAACGATATGACATTGAGGGAAATAATTGTAGACTTGGACATAACAGGTTGGGGTATTTGTCAATGAATTTGCTTATTTTTTACCTTTACATTAAGCTTAATCCTTTTCGTTATTCCAGACCTGCCCACAGAGGTACCATCAATTAACTATCTAGTCCAAGATCACGGCAAAATGCCTCATGCCCATGACACTTATCGATAGATCAGGTTTCATAGCATAAATTATATGTGCACCCATTCAACAAAAAACCGTACAGGTTCTCATGCAGTGGAATCTTCAATAGCGAAAAACGCCCGATTGGTAGCCTCCCAAGCATACCCTTTGTTTTGTAACCTCGCTAACTCAACATGAGAGACGTTGAACCGAAATGTAACTGTGCCGATAGTCTCTAACTCGGCTCCAGAAATCCGTTTTCAATCCAGATAAACTAGAGACAAAAGGAATAAGCGGCCTGAAAAGCTGGGTTGTGATCCAATTGGTGCCGCCGATGGAAGTCTGCAGGTCTACAAGGACCATCTCTTCAAGGTCAATTCCTATTTCTTAATATTCAAGGTCTCTGGCATACTGATCGCTCCCGACTGCGCGGTATATTAATTATCAATAGCTAAGTCTTGATGCAAAAGGCTCGTCAGCATGAGAAACAGCGCTCTTAATTTTGAGAGACACTTTGATATGACATTCGTCGGTCGTGTACCATAGAGCAGACTAGCAACATCGCAAGTCTTATATCCCGAGTTTCCATGGCAGCTAAATAAGACCTAAATCTCTAGTCTGAACTGTTCATGATTGTACTTGGAACGATAGATACCAATGGTAGAGACCAATGATCGTTCCTCGAGGCGCTTCTTACGGCTCAAGTTGAACTCGAAGGCTGTTTTCTCTGGGCTACATCACTCGTCACTCCCAGCCCGCAGGATGGCCATATAGAGTAAACACATCCCGAAAAGCGAGTAGTTCTCAGCCGGGATTCATTTCGAATCGTGCTCTGAACATCTTTGTCTCTCCACCAAAAACCATTTCCAGCCGTCCACCGCTAACAACCCAATACCTTCATCCAGAGGTATGTAAGGCCCAAATAGAAATTAATTGACCACCACTTGATGGTCTTGTTAAGTGATGTGATCATAGCCCAAGTCACAACTCTTAGTTGGCTGATATAACTCTACTGGTTCCGTAATGTAGGCATCACCTACACTGACTACGGGGAGGGCTTCTTTTTTCTTCTTTTTTCTTTTCTTTTTCTCTTACCTGTTTCTTTGCATTTAGAAAGTACCTAGATTGTTCTTAGTAAGCTATACCTGTTATTACGACTCAAAGACGGCTGTCCGACGGAGTTCTCTGATAGTAACTCATCTGAGGTAGTGCTGCTGTCACTTTTTCTGTCTCGTCATCTACTTCGCAGCTTATTTCAGATATGTACCACGTACAATCATTGAGAGAACAGCATTTGTATAATTAAATAAAGCTCCCACGCCATGATAACGATCGGAACAGAAGCGTGTGGACAGGACTGGCTTGCCATTGTTGTCGAAGTCAAACGTATGGCGAACATGCACAAGGTAGAGAACTTTAGCATCATCTATATCCTTTCCAAATGATCCTGAGCAAGGAAACGAAACACCCCGGTATTGCAACTCAAGATGAGCTTCATGTATACAGGGCTGAAATGGGAAGAAAAGATGATACCAAGCACAATCTTATCTCGGTGTGCACAACCCTGTCGTTCTGCGTCATGACTTCAGTTCTATGCAGATAAGAGGCACAATTGGCATGGGTGCGGCTCCTACTCTTCAGTTCAAGTCCGTCTCGCGCATTTAAAGATCACGTCACTGCTACGCAGTTGTTGCTGATAAGTTTCTTGAAAAAGATCAGATGATGGAAAAGAGGAAGCTCTCTTCTTCTCGCCCCTTGACCTCAACATCAAAAATATTAAGGTACTCCATCAGCCGAGATATAAGTACTCATTTTTGTTACACACAACGAAATCTTTCCATTCGGCAAGCTTTCCGATACATTTCGAATGACAAGAAGACCCAACATACAAAAGAAAGCCATTCGTACATCACTTCCAGTAATTGCAATTCTAAGAAGAGGGAAACATCCAAATTAGACCCTGCCTCGCCTGGAGCTAATAATCATGGGCGGCGGACCCATCTCCCCGGCATCAAAAGATTTATCCAACGAACCTCTCACTCTCCGACAAGCTACAAAGGATGATTTGGACAACATCACTTGGATCGTTGTAAATGCGTACCCTGACGATCCGGGCTGCGATTACAGGTTTCCTCACCGGGACGAGTACCCCTCCGATTTCTGGAAATGGACCAGAGTAGAGTACGAAGAGTATCTCAGCCAGTCTGACAAGTTTGTCAACATGGTGGTGACAGCGCCCGTGCTCGACCACGGCGAAGTCATCCACCAGCCCATCTCAATCGGTGTTTGGGACCTTGCGGTCAGGACCGATTTTACAGGCGGAGGTACGTTGTCTCAACTCATTCATCATAAGAAGCTCACAAGTAGATTAGATCATGGTATCAACGAAAGACGCGACGCAAACCCTCAGCACATGAGAGAATTCACTACTGCAAGTTCAGACGGCTTCAAAAAGCACTTCAGGCGATATGGGTATCAAATGCCCCTATGGTCACTGGCGACACACCCAGACTTTCGTCGTCGCGGAGCCGCCACGATGATCTGCGAATGGGGACAGAAAGAAGGTCTTAAAAGGAATCAACCACAGAGTCTTTTGGCTAGTCCAATGGGGAAGCCATTGTATCTGAGTCTTGGTTATAAGGTAGTTGGAACGGTTGTCGTTCAAGTGGATGGTGAGGAGGAGAAACTGGAGATGGATGCCATGATCAATTTGAATGAGTAGCTGACCGACTGAGGGATGTAAATGACTGGGAATGCCGTTTTGGGCTCTTGTGATTCTGCATGTGTGGTCTGGATTCAAGGTTAGGGCTTCACAGTCGCCAATTACCATTCTACGGAGTAAATGCTCAAGAGAAGAAATCTGGAACGCATCTACGTACCCAATGAAGACTGACCTTGGTCTCGAGACTCGCATATCAAGCTTCGAAAGTGAAAACCCGATCGGAGAAGAAAAGGTCATCTGGCAGGCTAGTCAAAGCCACAGCGTCGCAGTCCTTATTCCCATGACACCGCCAAACTCGAGAATGCCATGTTTCCTACCCCTCTGCATTTCGCATCTCGGTACCAGATGCCGTTAGGAAAACTTAAAATTAACAGAGTTTGACTGAGACAAGACCCCAAACCCTGACACCCGGCGCTTGGGTTTGAGCGGATAATTGTGGCTTGAATTGCTTCTCCGCACCAAGCAATACCATTGTTTGATGCGAACTCGGTACTGAATGGGCGGAAGAATACGGGATATTAAGTGACTCGACCGGTTCAAGTATTGGAAATATATATTATTGATATTGAACATATATGAGATAATAGTTGTAACAACTGGGTATAATAGTCACGGCCTCTTGAGGCCTGTGGTATGCTGAAGCAAACTGAACTTGTCATAATCCTCCTCAACTAAAAGCCGCGCGTCGCTAAATGCACCTCAGATGATGATTTTGACAGATTTCCTGTATCGTAGTGACGGTCCTTGGCAACTCCAATCGTAGAATCGGCCGACGATGACTTCCCGCCTATGCTTAAACCGTCGTCGTCTCGCTCCTCGCGTTGGATGATGACTTCGGTGGTCATGACGACTTCATCATCGCGAGGTGCGGGACCATGTCCGTCCTCCTCGTCGCCGCCCATGGCATATGCTTGGTATGAGACATCACCAGGGGGCTTGTCGGCTGTGTTGCTCATAAATGTGTCCAGAGCAATGCCCGTCTTGTTGCCAGTTGTTGTACCCGCTGTGTGACTTCGAGGTCCGGAACTGGCATCCTTGTTGCCTGTAGTCATCTCGACAAGGCGGTTGAGAATGGTGAATTCGAGCTTGAGCTTTGTGCTGTAGACAAAGGCTTTGTATGATGTTTGGTACTGGTACTGGTCGGCGTACTCGAGGCCTAGGATGGTGATATCGAGGAGGATGATGAGTAAGTTGACGTAGATAAGGTGGTTCATAAGACGTCGGCTACCGCGCTTGTTGCCCATAGTGCGTTCCAGACGCATAAGCTTGACGGTCTCGTAGATGTAACAGCCCGAGATGATGATCTCCTGGATGAAGAAGACGCTGACCTGGATCTTCTCCATGATAGAATAGGGCTGCTTCCAGAAGGCAGTGTTGCTCGAGAAAGATCCAAAGATCATGGGCAAGACTGCGCCGTGCATGAGAACAGCATCAATGATGATCATGTACAGCACCATCTTCAACCTGAATCTGTTCCTCAAAACCAAATGCAATCGAGACCACAGTACAAGCGACTGGCCCGATACCATAGCTATCCACCCCAGAGATATCATGGCCGCAGCGACATAGCCCACTGACGAGGGAGCATAGTACTTGACGAGAAAGCCGCCGCAGTAAAAGGGAATACCCCATGTTGCGATGAGGAACGACCAGAAGTAGAGACCCGAGTGTCTTTTAAATGTTCCGAAGATGATGAATGTCAACTCAATGACGTTGTATAGAGATATGGCAAGGAAGACGAGGACAACAGTTATCGTCGTCTGGGATATGCCATCTAGGCCAGAGCCGAAGCCTTCTTTCGCGTCTTTCGCCATGATGGGCAATGGATGTTAAAAGTGAGAGTCGTAGTGGCGCTTCCCCGAGTATCTGGCTGAAAGAATGGCTGATGGGAGAGATAAATAAATGGGTATATAACAATGTTTAACAGAGAAAAGAAAGCGCAGATGTCGTAGATGTAAAAACTAAAATGCAAGGAGGAGGCTTTTGAATGCATGGCCTTTCTCTAGGGCTACAAAACTCAGAGGCGCAACGAACCATCGATGTACTGTACTGCATTGTATCCATTCACCGGCATAAGAAAGACTCTTACTGACCATCCACCACGCATCCTGCCAAGACTCCCGTCTTTCTAGGTACCGTCAATTCTTGCTAATGCCGGCCTAGTTCTATCCGCTACGTAATCGGGGAGGTGATCAAAACGGCGGCTACGTACCCGTGGGGAGAGGCCCAAGCGGATGAAGCCAGTTGTGTCAAACGCGCTGTGTTGTTTCACGAATCGGATGGTAAGAGCCATTTTGACTGACTCGCTCCCCTGGAGATGGCTTCAAGGCATGCAGATGCAAGCAACGGAGCGCATGCTGATCATTTACACCAAACGAGTTACCGACTTTGCAGGGCTGTCGATTTGATCCCCATCGATGATGATGGAGAGTTAGAGTTCGGTCCAAGTGGGGATATCACCGTCGATCATGGCAGATTCTGGGGTTAGCAGATGCCGATGGCTACAACGGCAATGGCTAGTTCCAGTAATTGAGGCTTTGGGAATTGTCATGGATTGGATGGATTGGATGGAAAGTATCATGAATAGGTGGCTGTCTTTTTCGTCTTCTGGCTTTCTTCCATATTGTGACACGGCAGATTCTGCACATTTCCCACGTTTTACTGTTTCTCTTTTGACTCTGCATTCCCCTGACGATCGAATTATTTGTCCAAGGAAAAGTGCTAGAAGAACTCTGTTGCACGTTTTTGTGTGTGACTCTGCTATGCGTGTCTCCAGGCTCAGACCTGAAATTGTCTCAAGCCACTTCTGCGGATTCGACACCGCCATTGAGGACTCATGCTCTGCATATACCAATCTGAAATCTGCATCTCTTGATAAAGACCTTACCCCAATAGATAGATTGTTTGCTCCTCGCCATTGCCAACTAGGAAAGGAAGCTGGCCAGCGTACTATACCAGCCACCCCAGAGTCAGCAATTAGAGAGTAACCGCCGGCAGTCCATCGTCTTTCCCCGCCTTATTAGCGGATTTCGCGATACCTCAGCTCTTCTTGGCATTTACCTAGCATAGGATCTTTTGCCCAGGGTAGTTCGTGTAGAGTTCGCTGGGATTATTTACGGCATGCATAGAGGCGCATAGCTATGGCATTGTAATTGCAACCCTTGTCTGGGTAATCTAAGCGTTTCGTTACAGTGTACGAGCAAGTATCATTTCAACCCATGAAACTATCCATGACTTTGTACTTCAGTCATGAAAGTGAAAAGACCTTCCGGTTTAAGCAATAGATCTGACAAACGAGGCTTGTGCTGTCAGATACCCAGATACGGTAGTTTAGAAGCACGGCTTCTTTGTCTTCTTTTTAATTGACAGACTAAGTGGCGTTAAAGTACCGTGACCGACGAAAACAATACTCGGATATACTTTAAAGACTGAATCATTCAGGGGCTTTACCACAAAGACGCCTCTCAACATCTTCAGGGTCCCTTCTCCTTCTGGTATTACCCGCCGAGCTCGGAAACAATGTCTGCCGGAAATGCGCTTTACAGTTAGCTTGTGGCTTGCCGACTAGCCCAGCGTTATTTCCTCGTAGTTCGACTAGTGCTAGCTGACAACCTTTCCCAACCGCAGCTCTCATGTATAAACGTCTCTCGGGATCTGCACGGCACCGAGGACTGTGCATTCCTTCCCATGAACGGTGCGTTTCACGCATCATCCATATAAACTTAGCTTACGATCGGAACAAACCTCCGGCTTAATGTCACTATGCAAAAAGCCGGTGTCTGCACTATCGCGAACTAGCAATGGCAAACACAAGCCAGCTTCAGGTAGAGGCGTAGAGAATAGACGAAGATCGTCGCACTGGGTCTTGATCCTTGCGATAGTAAACGATAGCGTGTGAAGCTGAATGTCAATGTTGATCTTGTCTTTTGGGAAGGTGATGAAAGCAAGCACCAGACTGATATGTACACGTATATGCCGAGTCTTGCGATACTAATGAAGTCCATAAGCGCGCTGACTCGATGAACGACTTGAATGTAAACTCTTTTGGAAATATTCCCGACCCTTGTGCGTGATCTGACTCCTTGTCGTTGATCATAATCCACAGCGGTTGCAGATCCGGGGCACGTTTTCTGGGTATGCTTGTGGACCAAACATGTACATTATGTGGACGAACTGCTTTCTAGAGGGCAGTGACATTGCTTTTGCTGATGATCCCCCTTACTATGTTGCAATTATCTGCCTTGGAACCAGTGTGTTGGGTACAGTAGGATTGAAAGGTTGCTTTGTTCGGCCGAAAGAGATCCTTGTGCCGGACTGAGGCACCTGTTCTCATAAGGGCCTTTGTTCTTTGTTCTTTTATCTATCGTGTTGGGGTTATTTCATGGAGCACCAAGATGTCTATTGTAAAACATAAGACCTTGTTGAACAAGATATGGCTGTACATTCAGCCAACCATGATACACACAACAGTATATAACAAGAAACACATGAACAACAATGAAACAGCATCGTAGTAAGATGGATATAAAACAACAGCTTACTGGCCATGAGACCATTCTAATCACAATCGCTATCCTTCTGGATATCTCAGCATCATCACAACTAAACCCCCTCTATCTACCAACATGGCTTCCCTCTCGTGGCAGGGCATCACCTTCGGAGTCGAGCTGGAATTCATGACTCCTTGCCCCAACAACAAACGCCTCTGGAAGACTCTAGCCCCTGCAGCTGCAGCACGTCTCTACATAGCTGAGCTCCTAGCAAAAACTACTTCCTTTCCCATCGCATGCGAGTGCGTCCACGACCCGGGTAGCACCTGTGCCATCTGCGACCAAATCCCCCAAAGGTACTTGTATGGCCACACCCGTGTGCTCAACTTCCCCCCTGTCGTCCCCAATGGCATCATGCTACAGAGTTGCTGCTTTCTCTTCAAGCCCGAGTTTCTCGAGCGGGCGAACAAGCTTACCCTTCAACGGAACTGGCCCGGCGTGGAGATCAGCACGCCTATTTTTCGCTCAGGTGAGTTGCGATCAGGTCTTCCTACCATGAATTCCGCTTTGTCGAATATTCGCCAAATGGGCTTGGATATTACTGCGGATGATTCATGCGGTATGCACATCCATGTGGGTGTTGAAGGAGGCATGACTCTTCTTCTTGCACAGAAAATCACCACCCTTGTTATGCTTCTAGAGAACACTCTTCTCCTGCGTCTTGTTGCTCCTACACGGTGGAATAATAACTATGCACAACCTGTCTGTGAAAGCTCGCAAGCTGCTACTGGTCCTTGGATCATGGGTGACACTAAGCTCTTCGAGAAGCATATCCCTCCTATGAGCGCCATGCAGCCCGGTAAGTGGAACAAGAACGATGTCGAGCATTACTACGGAATGTTTGGCACCATCTGGTCAGCTCAATCTCTTCAGTGTCTCGCTAGAGAGGTTCGGCCTAGAGGCGCTCAGCGCTGTGCTTTCACTCTGGCTCTTCGCGGCCAGGATGGTAAGCCTAATGGAACCATGTTTAGAGAAGATCTAGAGCATTCCCCCTGTACCGTCGAGTTTCGCTACTCGCAAATGACTTTTGACCATGCGCTTCTGCGGAACTGGACAGAGGTTGTTGCGAGTATTGTTGTTCTTGCTCAGGCTGACGCTGATAAGTTCAAGGAGTGTGTTGAGCTCATTATGCAGCTACACTATGAGGCTGAGGTTGATGGTAAGTCCGCGTGGAAGTTGCTGCTCAAGTATATTCTCAAGCTGGAGCATCGCATCCCTGAGTGGGAGGCACAGCTTGCCAAGTTTGCGCGTGGAGAGTATATTTCTCATCTGGATGAGAATCTACTTCTCATGTCAGACTAATGTCATGCTGGACGGGGATCTTGGAGTTCTGGTTGTCTTTTGATCTTGCTGGTAGCTGGCTACTGGCTTAATTTTGATGGATCTGGTGGTAAAGGTAAGTAAATTGACGAAGATTGTACAATCGCATTTCCACACCAAAGATGAATGCGGCTCTAAACTATGGTCCGGGATTGGCGTCGGGCTTCTGCGGAACCTTTTTTGACCTGTACACATGAGGCACACAGTGATGAGTGGCGAGACCGTGCCTTTGTAAACCCCATGTGTCTCACTCCGTACCGTCTTCATTTCATCACCAAAAGTTATATGCGGTTCTGTTATATGATATCCTACCTATACATCGATTGAATGTACTTAAACGACAAAAGCGACAAATACCGCCCGTGGGCGAAGAATCTGACAATTGATCAAATGATGTAGGGTATTCATATAGCCTACTCGCCACACTAGAATCTGAGATCTATCTTGGCAAACGATTAATTACAGATTTGCCTCCCAATTAGCTCTTCAGCAAACCCATAATTTGGAATCAAGGGTCCATTTCAAAAAAAATTCCATCATTTTTGTTCAAATAACTCCTTCAATTACCGTCTAAGAGTACCGAAGGTTGGCCTTTCGCTGACGTGGCTGTGATAAGATGCATTGTCGTGATGTCATGTCTCAAACCCTCCATCGACCCAAACCAACGCATCATTCATTCTTGGAGAACGGTATTTGATGTGCGCCAATCAACATCCTTGTAATAGTAATGAATTTCGCCGCACTTCATCGGCCTAGCCTCGTTCTACCAGGGTCCTGATCTTGAAGCATTGCTCACCGCGTCATAGACAAACTCTCACCAATAAAGTGCCGCTGTTTTCAATGACAACATGCGACGATCCATGACAAGACGAACTATCCGGGGAAATTATTAAATCGCAGGCTTATATAAATAGACTGATCGCTGTTCATGGCTTGGCGAAGACGTGAAGTTCAACACAACCAAACACAACATACTGAATCATCACTATGGCTCCATCAGCAACAGACACATCTTTCGCGGCTCACGCAGCCCGCCAGTTTCAGTCTTACGAGGAGGATCGCCAGGCATCGTCCAAGGACGTTAACTACACCACCAGCAACGGCGTCCCCGTGCCTCATCCCTACGAGGCCCAGCGAGCCGGCGAGAACGGTCCTCTTCTACTCCAGGATTTCCATTTGATCGATCTCCTCTCACATTTCGATCGCGAGCGTATTCCTGAGCGAGTCGTTCACGCAAAGGGCAGTGGCGCTCACGGCTTCTTTGAGTGTACCGATCCTCTGGACGATCTGTGCCTCGCGGATATCTTCTCGGAGAAGGGAAAGAAATGCCCAGTTTCGATGCGCTTTTCGACGGTCGGAGGAGAGTCGGGCTCGCATGATATGGCGAGAGATCCTCGTGGCTTCTCTGTGAAGATGAGGACTGATGAGGGTGTAAGTGCATACGCGGTGTTGACAGCCATCTCCAACACCACAACATGATAATTGATGCTAATAAATGCTGAAGAACTTCGATATGGTCTACAACAACACTCCTGTGTTCTTCTTGAGAGATCCTGCAAAGTTCCCTCACTTTATTCACACTCAGAAGCGTGACCCAAGTAAGGCCGACCATCTACACACTCACCATTGTCATTTGACACTCATTCCGAACATATAAACATTTAAGAAAACAACTAACAACAACACTAGGCACACATCTCACCCATGCCGACGACTCCTTCATGTTCTGGGACTATCTCTCTCAGAACCCCGAGTCCATCCATCAAGTCATGATTCTCATGGGCGATAGAGGGATTCCGAGCTCGTACCGGAAGATGCATGGCTACTCTGGTCATACTTTCAAACTCGTTAACAAAAACGGTGACTGGGTTTATACCCAAATTCATCTTAAGTCGATGCAGGGCACCGGTTTCGTTGGGCAGGAGGAGTCAGCTGAATATTCTCCCGATCACTCACAGAAGGATCTCTACGAGGCTATTCAAAACGGCGACTATCCCAAGTGGACCTTGGAGGTGCAGACTATGACTGCTAAGGAGGCTGAGGAGCTGTGGGAGAAGCAGAAGATCAACGTCTTCGACCTTACCCACGTTTGGCCGCAGAAGCAGTTCCCTCGCCGCAAGGTCGGAGAGTTCACTCTTAACGAAAACGCCATCAACTACTTCGCCGAGGTTGAGCAGATCGCCTTCAACCCATCCCATCTTCCTCCTGGTATCGAGCCCTCTGCCGATCCCGTTCTTCAGTCCCGTCTATTCTCATACCCTGATACCCACCGTCACCGCATCGGAGCAAACTATCAGCAACTCCCCATCAACGCCACTCGCACAGGCTACAAGTTTGGTAACTTCCAGCGCGATGGCCAGATGGCTTTCTACAACCAGGGTGCTCGACCAAACTACCTCTCATCCATTGACCCCATCAAGTTCCGCGAGCGAGCTGTGGACTTGGATAAGACACACGGCGACTTCACTGGCGAAGCTATCACATTCCTCACTGAGATCCGCCCCGAGGACTTCAATGCTCCACGAGCTTTGTGGCGAAACGTTTTCGATGACGCAGCCCGTGAGCGTTTCATCACCAATGTTACTGGTAAGATGAAGCTTTGTAAGCAGGAGGAGCCTCTGAAGCGGCAGATCGCCATCTTCCGCGAGGTCGATCCCGAGATTGCGGAGCGTCTGGAGAAGTCAGTTGGTATCAAGGGCTACGACGGCATTGCAAACCTTTCCTTCAATGGAACACTGAACGGATTTGCAAAGGACGAGAAGAAGAAACTTGCGAATGGTAACATTGCAAACAAGGGAAACAATGGTGCACCGCGTCCTGGCACTCACAGCAGATTGGCAACGAACGGTCAATCGAACGGTACAAATGGTCATTAAAATAAGCACGTGTAATAATAATACCAAATTGATTTCATTAGCAAGCTTTGTCTCAGACTTCTGAAATGCTGGTTAATTGCTCGACTCACTTCCAACTCCAAAACCCATGACCGTATTTACACTGGACCATCATCATTACACTCTTTAATCTTCCTATAGGAGCCGGATTTGTATTTGAAGATGTCAGTAGTCACTGGTTGTCCTTGAAATCTGCCAATCACAGTGTTGTATTAAGACGGCACGTTGGGGGTTGATACCTGTGACTCAGTGCGCCGAGCCTCGGTAGGCCAGATCCGTCAGTTATCCCAGGAACACCCTGGCTATAGGGGATTTTATCTTTCAGTGTTCTTGGCGAGTTCTTTTCCAAGGGTCCTCGGCATCAAGGCGCTTGTCCATCTCCTCGATCTGGGCAACGTGAAACTCGGACATGGTCATCCAATGGACTCTGCCACATAGCATTAGGAGAGACGACAAATTCCGAATGATTCGCGTCTGGAAATTTCTGCTTGACCCCACGATCAATTCTGGCTTGCTCCCGAAGAGCCCTGTTCAGTAGTTTGTTGACATTCTCGGGGAATCCGGCCACATCTTCTCGTTCAATGTACGTGAGATCCATACGCACAGAGATCTCGGTGTAGAGAGGCACTGCCTCCAGAGCATGTGCCAGACAACAGTGAGAAGACGTGGAAGGAAGGATATACATGCTGGCTTGATGGGATCGCCCAAGACGAGGCTCTTGAAGAAGGTCCGCCGTCATGGCCTCGGTGGTGTCGTTGTCGCCTTCTTATCAAAGTTTTCGAGCTTCATTAAGCGTACCTTGAACGTAACTAATATAATTGGTCATCTATATCAAAAATAGGATTGTAAATATCGGTTTGAGGACCGTGAACTTACCCGCAAGTGGTTTGAGGCTTTCACTCGTCATGGTGAGGACAGGTGGATAGCTGGCGGCAACTGGCAAGATCGATTAGCATTGATGTACTCAGGCAGATTCCATCTCGGATGAGTTGCTTTCTCAGCACGGTGTAAAAAAAAGCTCATGTTAAACGATCTGTTGTCTCTGTTGGCTGAGAGATCTCCATGGTATTCAAGCCGAGGAACTTTGGATGCTGTCACACATGAGACGAGTTATGTAAATCTGTGATGGATCAAGAAGTCTCTCGACTTACTGTAGTTCAACTTGCGCTTTCAAGAAAGATAGTTCATATAGAATAAGCGCTTAGAGAGATGCTCTTACGAACCCGTTCCCTCGAATCTTGAGCCGGATCTGTGGTCGAAGAGTCTCCCATGAAGCTGCCAACACTATGAGACAAACGAAACCCTAAACCCCGAAGCGATACTGGATGACTCTGTCTCAAGAAGAGGTTCCTCATCAAGATGAGAGATGTACTCCCCACCCACAGGTGAAGAGGAAAGGATGCATGGGAAACAGAAGACAGAAGGTGACTCGAGTTGTGAAGATGGCCCTTGAATAGTCACGTATAATGATATCAATTGACTTCGCAAGAACCTTCATCCCATATCGCGAATCGCCGTAATTGTCCAACTTCCTCCGAACATTCAGATCCAACCGAGCCGTACGGGGCCATCTTCCAGCCCATCAAGACCACATACCAATCCATCCCCTTGTCGTTTACTTCCCATCCTCCTTCACCTCCGCCCTGGGGGCCTGCCAACTACAACTCGGCGGCGCACACGTCTCGGCACACTTGACACACGCCAGCTCACTCTTCCGAAAGCTCCCCTTTATAATCCTCTTATCGTCAAACGCGTACCGGGGACAATGCATCGTCGGACCCGCGTTGCGTCCAAATAGTCGTCGCTGGTAGTCGCATGGTGAACCTAGATCGTCGACGGCGTAGAACATGTCGATGTAGTGGAAGGATTCGCCGCCGATGATGGCGCGGCCGCGGGTCATTTGGGGACATTCGGGGCCTTTGGCGCAGCAGCAGACCATGCGCTGGAAGGAGTATGTGCACATTCTGATTTCGTCCAGAGAAGTATTGTTTTTCAAGCTTAGAATCAAACCGATCAAGTAAAAGATCGGGAGCAAAATCTCCCCTTTATAACACACCTTCAGTCCCTCGTCCCACGACCCTTGGCGTAGTATATATGAGAAAATACCCTCCCTCCCAAATCCAAATGCCGGCCGTTACACTCCCGCTTCCCTCGGGTCTGGAAGCCCCAAAGGGGTGTCCTGTTTGCCCTTTTCCCCTTGGTCTTCCCGTTGTACCATGCGGCGAGCCGTAACCAGCAACGGGGGTCGCGGGAGGGGCAAACATGGTCTTGGGAACTCGAGATAGACGAGACGGGTGAGTATCGCGAGTGCGACTAGCACATGGTGGACATAGTCTGACATTGATGTTTTTTATTCCTCGCTCACTAAACAAGATCCTATCTCGCTGTTAACCAAAAATTCCAGTCTAATCCATCTGATCCACCGTTGTAGCATCGCCATTTTGTCCTCCGCTAGACGCACCCGCAATCTCCTTATCCTTGGGTCCAACCGGGAATCTCCAGTTAAACGAGTCCTCAGCCTTTCCAAGCTGGATATCCTTGAGGTGCTTGAGCAACTTCTCAAACAGCGGACCAGGCTGCTCAGACCCGTCCTTGATATACGTCGCAACCTCCTCCTTACCATCCACACGACGCGTGATAGATCGAATAGGCACAAGCGCCGCAGCCGTACCAGCAGCGAAAACCTCGCTAAAGTCTTTGAGCTCCGTATACTTGATCGCACGCTTCTCAACCTTCCAGCCATAGCTGCGTCCAAGCTCCTGGATACTATCGCTAGTAACACTATCAATAACGCACTGAGAATCCGGCACCGCAAGCGTGACTTCATCGCCGTTGACCTTGGCACCAATGAAACCACTCGTGCTAAACTCGTCAATCTCCTCGTGGCGCACACTGTCGAGGTGCAGCGTGATACCATAGCCCTCGTCACGCGCCTTGTCGCTCCAGCGCAGCACAGGCGCATAGTTTCCGCCGACCTTGGCATTACCCGTTCCATGCGGCGCCGCACGATCAAAGTCCTCAAGAATAAGAGCCTTGACGGGATGAGCGCCGTGGTAAACACCCGTGGGGATAACAAAGACGGCAAAGATATACTCGTCAGGCGGTGACAGACCAAGCTGCGCGCTGGAGCCGTAGAGTTGAGGACGGATGTACAAGGCGGCGCCTGTCTCGTGGGGGGGAACGAATTCGGCGTTCAAAGCGACGGAGGCGCGGACGGCTTCGAGGAAGAGGTCTTCGGGGACGAGAGGCATGGAAACAACCTCTGCGGAGTGCTGGAGACGCTTGGCATTACGGTCGGGACGGAAGATGGTGATGGCTTCATCGTTAGGCGTGCGGAAAGCCTTGAGTCCCTCGTAAGCTTGCTGGCCGTAGTTCAGCGCCGGCGCCATGCCATGGATACGAATGAAGGGATCGGCGACGAAGCGAAGAGGAGTCCATTTTCCCGTGCTTCGACTGTATGTAGACTCAATGTGACCGTTGACTATCAATTGTTAGATATAACGTCATCCTCAAGCTAGACAATGCATAGCTACCTTCGCGGACCTTGAAGCCCACGTTGGACCAGTCAATGGTATTAACAGGAGGAGGAGGGAAAGCCGCCATCTTGAGTTCAGTGATAGAGTTGAGAATCTGCAGCCAAAAAGTCAACAATCAATGCCACCGACATACAGCCTTTATACTCAAAGTCGAGTAAGCATTCGACTCACATTTATAAGCTCCCCACACTAAGTTAAAGAGAGTTTAGGAGCTTCAGAAATGGAGCCCGGGATGAATCGAGTCAGCGGGCTTCCTTGTCGACACTCCCCGCGCCGATGTCGCTATCTTCTTTTCGGGGCGGGGTCTTCTTTTTTACGATAGCTTTTCGGCGCGCGGGCTGTTTTTGGAGCTTCCTATTCGTTTAGATCTTTATGGAAGCTTTAGCTGTGATGTCATGATGAGTGGACTTGATTGAAAGTTTTAGAAATGGAGCTTGAGAAATGAAACGGTTTCGAGTAAGGAAAAGGAAACGGAAACGGGCATTTACCGTTTTGTTTTGTTTCGGTTTGTTTCGTTGGAACTTGCCTGGTCGCAGAATACCTTAGTCTAGACGGCAACGGCACGGAAACGGCCATGCATGAGGCCTGAGCCTTGAATACAACGAGTAAATCAGCAATTCAACATGAAGTGAAAGATACCAAGCTACAGATGCAATGAATAAATTCGGCACTAAGAGTAGAGTGTCACGCTAAGAAAAACATTACTCGCGAGAGTCTGTAAGTAATAAAGCAAACATCAAGGAAACATCGTTCCATAGTAACCATAATCATCGTCTCCGTTCCTAGAATCATACCCACGATTCATTTTTTTTTCTGACATGATAAAAATAGAGACGCTAGGAAAACTAAGCAAACTACATCTTTTGTCGTCGTAGAGCTATTGGACGTGACGCTCCCTTTAATACCCCTGCGCCCGCTGACCTAACGCCAACGGCACAAAGACATGCAACCAAATAACAAGCACAAGCGAAAATTCCAGAATAAACCTGTAGTCAGGCAAGAGAAGCGAGGCGCTGGAGGCAAGACAGGACACCTGTACAAGTTAGTATGCTGCCAATATAGACATCGTAGGAGGGAGACGTACCACTAACACCCTGCGTGAGGGTGGCTGTCGCCTCGGTATTACGGTTACCGAGACTGACTGTAACAACATTCTGCACAGAACCATCGTCCTGTAGTCTGTTTGCCCACTTAAATACCTTCTCATCCTCTCGACCATCACCAATAACCATCAAAAAGTCAACAGCCTTCTTATGAGCTTCAGTAGAGCTCATCTCTGTCTTCAAAGTCTCAAACACTTGTCTGGCTGCAGTTCGCTTGGTCCAGTCGATGGGTTCCACAGCGATGCATCCATCCAGGGCAATGGCATGCACGCGCTGAGACTCACAAGCGTCGTTGACGTGGCTGGCGCAGTCTGAGGCCTGGCGGGAGGCTGACTCGTAATCCTCCGCGCTCTTGTAGTGGAAGATCAAACTGCAACGACGCTCCTCGATCTCGGCTCCAGGGGTTCGCTCGAGATAGTATGTCATAATAGGTTTAACTGACTCTTTCCAATCCTTGACGTGATCAAGGTCCGCCATCTCAGTCCAAGAATCGCTTCCATGAGCCTTAAGGAAGCAGCCGTTCTCGGCAATCAGACCCAGGTTAGGGACTCGGCGGAACACGCGGTCAAGCTCCTCAGGTCGACGGCCAGACATGACGTAAACAGTGTTGCGCTCGTCGAGGAGCAGGTCGTTAAGCACATCTAATGTTCGCTGGGGGCTGATGGGAATAATCTGGTTGACAGGGCCCCATGCCACGAGTGTGCCCTCGTAGTCGATGATAAAAAGTCGACGCTCGGCTTTGAGATACTTTGAAGACAACGTAGGGATCGACAGTCGAGGAACAGATGTCTGGTCTCGCTTGTGCTGCTCATCGTAGACAATATCCAGACGGCCGAGGAATTCGCTGAACCAGTGAGAGCCAGTGTGTTTAGTAACGCGGCTGTAAAGGTTGGTCCATCGCTTTTCCTTCTCCTCCTCGCCCATTTCGAGGGCCTGCTTGATAGCGTCGGCACATTGCCGGTAATCCCAGGGGTTCACGGCCAATTCGTTTTTGTTGAAGAGGGATGAGGTTCCAGTAAATTCGGACAGAATAAGAGAACCGTGCTTCTTCTCAGGGAGAAGCTTGCCATCCTGGCAGAAGAGGTATTCGTGGGAAGTCAGGTTCATGCCCTCACGTTGGCTGGTAATCATGAGCGCATCTGCAATGGTCAGCAGAGCAAGGTATTGAGCGTAGTCGATATCTTGCTTGAGGTAGACCACGGGTTGGTATGCAAGATTGGCCCAAGATGAGTTGACTCTGGTCACAATGTCGCTAACGGTGGCCTCGAGATCGCTCTTCTCGCTGGATGATAGGGCAACTTGGATTAGAACAGTGTTTTCACGCCACTGAGGGTTCTTGTTCAGGAACAGTTCGTAAGAAAGAAGCTTCTGACGAACACCACGGACGTGGTCAAGCTTGTCACGAGCAACAATAAGCCTCTTGCCCTTGTAACGCTCCTGCATAACCTGCAGCCACTTGGCAACGTCCGAATTATCGAGATGCTCACGAAGGCTAACGGGATCGATACCGATGGGGAGGTGAATCACGTCAACAAATCGATCCTCTAGCTGAAGACCATCTGGCGTAGCCTCAGCGCTCAAGATACGACTACAGGTCTGGAGGAAGTGACGTCCGTATTCGTGAATTTGGAAGCCGACGAGGTTAGCACCGAGCATACCCTCCAAAAGCTCTTTTCGAACAGCCAGGCATCGGAACACCTCAGAGGAGGGGAATGCGACGTGAAGGAAGAAACCAATCTTGGCCTCAGGAAGCTTCTTGCGGACCATGCCGGGGACAAGGAGCAGGTGGTAATCGTGGATCCAGACGACATCACCACGCTTCCAGTTCTTGACGATCTGGTCGGCAAAGGCCTGGTTAACGTTCACGTAGTACTTCCATGAGTGATCCTCGTAGGCCTTGCTCTTGGGGTTATCGGGGATTTGGTAGTGGAAGACGGGCCACAGAATGTGCTTGCAAAAGTGAGCATAGTGACCATCAAAGTCCTTGTCGGAGCAGAAGACAGTCAGCATGTTGTGCTCATTAGCAAGAACATCCTCAATGTCCTGCTTTTGCTGGGTGCCCTCGAGAGCATCAGTAGGCATGCCGAGAGTTCCAACCCAAGTATAATCCTCAAGCTTGCCGTCACGGGCAGCGGCCTCAGCAGCATTGCGAAGTCCTCCATTACCCTGATCGGCATTTACAACCATCCAATTGGCCGACGCAAAGACGCGGTCGTGGCTATCGCTTCTAACGAGAGATCTAGGCTGCAAAACACCTTGGCGACCGAGTTCGCGGGCCTTTTGCACCGTGCGGTTGTTCTCGGAGAGCGACGCGGGAGGAGGAGGAGAGCTAGCGCGAGACTTGGGCTGGTTGGCCCGGCTGCCCCAGCTCAGCGAGCTTCTAGTTGCGCTGGAGCTTTGGGGGAACTGTATTCTGAAGCCATCTTCGTTCTCAAACAGATTCGACGAGTCGACTTCTTCGGTCGGAGTATGAGGAGGGGTGATGTCCGCCTTCTGGAAAAGACTCGGTTGGCGAGCAAGAGGCGCAGGGCGTCCGCTTGCGGGAGCAGGCTTAGGTTTGGGAGGCAGAGGAGTTTTGGTAGCCTTGGGTCCCGAAGTTCCGGACAATGATGCTCGAGTGGGATCGGCGCCGAGGGGAGGAGTACCGGGGAGGGTAAAGTGGATGGTCTTCGGGAGGAAGCTATCGTCGTGTTAGTCTTGGTCAATTTTCGCTAAATTTTGGCGAGCTTGACGTCGAAGGAGGGGCTAGAGCGGGGAAGCAAAACAAGAATATCGAGGGAGAACAACGTACAGAGAACACACAAAAACCGTCATTTTGACTGAAGGTTTATGTGAGAAGCGCGTACAAAGCTAATTCGTTGATGTGTATGCGTGTCTGTCGACTTTCGAGGTGCTGTTGAAACCTAAAGCTTGAACGAGCAGTGGATTGATCTTGATACTATTTATGTATCTCGTATGACGACTTCATATGGATGTAAAACGAAGAACGCGGGTGGTAGAGGAGGTGTACCTTTTTGTTGAGCAATAAGGTAAGTAGCTTGACGCGGGCAAAACGCCTCTTTGTCGCAGATGCGCTCAGCTGTAAACCGAACCCGAAAGTGGCAACAAGTAAAAGTGACGCAAAAGGAAGAATGCGCGCGTTGGAACAGAAATGATATTTTTTCAAGGTTGAAAAAAAAGACACCAAGAGGAAAATACTCAAAGATGCAAATATTGTAACGAGCAAATCTCCGACGTCGCCGTTGTTGCACCGGGTCGTGAGATTCGTCAGGTGTTTTCTAGAGTTGCACGACTAAGCTTGGATAGCTCCGAGATCGTTGCTCAAATCGAATGGGAGGGCTCCTGTTTTTCTGTCGAACGAGAAGAGGGCCGATCGACAATTAAAGAATTGACAAGAGGTATTTTCCAAGCAGGGGAATAGCCTGAAAAAAAAAAAAAAAAAAGAGCCCTGTCAGTTTGGAGTGTGATTGTATGGCTGAATGGATGAATGTACGATAGAAGGGCAGGGAATGCGCAGAATGCAACCAGTCGAAGAAAGCTTTGACTCTGACGTAATGCTTGCTTGGGCGTTTTTTATTTGGGCTGGAAAGACAGACAGGGCAGTAGTTTGAGCCTCAAGCCAGGACCGTTGGTTCCTGGTAAATCAATCGCCCGCCAAGTGGAGAATTAACAACGAAACGAATGATGTGAATAGAAGCGAAAACTACTAATTGGATGTGACGAAGGGCCGATTCAAGGGCTATGATAGAAAGCTGCAGTGATAGTAGGTACCTCTACTGCAGAAACAAGAAAACCATGGAAGAGGCCAGACAGTTCAACAAA
Source organism: Fusarium sp. FL617 (assembly GCA_030142105.1). NCBI lineage: Eukaryota > Fungi > Ascomycota > Sordariomycetes > Hypocreales > Nectriaceae > Fusarium > Fusarium sp. FL617. The sequence continues at coordinate 703,909 of JAREIL010000012.1, read as the reverse complement.
AAACACACTTACAATCGTGACGTCGTTTGCAAGAAAAGGAATCGGGATCTGTTGTTGAGGAAATCGACACAGGAGAGTTTGGTCCGTGATCCGCAACCCAGCTCCAGGTAAAAAAGTTGATAGCTGATGGAGGTATACGAGGGGTGTGGTGTAAGGTAGAAGACAAAAGACAAGGAGAGGGGGATCACTCGGTATAAAAATCCTGGTTTTTAATTCGAGACTTTTTTTACGCTTCACCCCATCTTCAGACACTCTCGTGATGAGAGAAAATTGACACAGCAAGCGCCAGTAACGAACGAAACAACAAGAGGTAAATCGGAGCGTGGACCGATGCACAAACGGCGTGTGGAGTTTGTCCACGATACTGAGCCTGTCATGATTCTTTAGGCGGGGACTGGGCTGGATAGCGGGTAGGCTAAACGCGGGCCAACAAGGATGTGGATGATGTTTGGATGATGAGAGACGGGACTTGGGGACAAGCCAAGAGACAGATGGAGCTTGATGACAGGTGCTGCGGGAACTGCCACCAACAAGCAAGGCACAAGCCCGGTAATGTTTCTGTTTGGTTGGAGATGGCTCTGCATTGTCTGGATGTCTGGATGGTGTAGGCGTGGCAGTAGGAAATAGGACCATCTCGGCACTTGGGTAACATAGACGTTGGATAGATGGCCCTGAATATGTTGATCAATGGGGAAGGAGATGCACACAATCTGAGGATACTTCAAGGTGCCATTTGTCCTCGAAGGAGTAAATCCCTCCGGATGGTTGTGAATAAGCCATGATATGAGCTATTGGTAGACTCGTAAAACAACCACGACCAATCCCTCGGGCCTGTAAGCTACACAACAGACTGCACAGAACCAAAAACTAGGCATCTCATCTGGCGGCCTCTCAAATCGGCACGCCCTCTCTCAAGCCTATCGTCGATCATGCACTTGCACTCAGCCAATGCCTGATGCCGGAGTACTACGTAACAACCTTGAAACCCAACACCTACCGCAACTTAACATTGTAGCGACTATGCAAAACAACGCCCAGATAAAAAGCAATAAAAAACAATGCATGTAGCTCGCATACGGGACCAAGAGCAAATCGGCTTTCCAGTCCCTCTCACTCATGTTCTGTCTATGTACCTCCCCCCGTTGTACGTAACGAGCCCGGCTATTCTTGACAGATCGAACAAGCTCCATCCGACATGAATGATTATCACGATAGCAGCTACGCCTGAAACAATGCATCATCCTCTATCAACGCCAAGTCTAAACCATCCATTCAAATCCCTCTCCTCCATCACGGAGTTACTTATAATTGGATGACCAATCCATGCAGTTTTAAAATGCAAATAATAATAAAAAGCAAGATTATCTCGAGTCTCAACACCCTGGTCGAAACTGGCTGCACCGGCCCGTCTGCCATACCACGCCGTCTTACACGGGCCGTTTCTACTTCCCGTCGAGCAGCATATTGATAGAATGTAACTCCTGGGAGTGTTTATCCGCAGCTTCACATTGGAAGCTTTCGAATCAAAGTCCGCATGGGCCATGCGATTGGGATGGGAAATGCATGAGCTGGGATGGGTGGTTGGTGGCGTCCACGATGCATCCGGGTTGCCATGCTTTGTGCTGCAAGTTGCACACGCATGGCAATATTACGCGCCTCTGTTTTTGTTCGGTAAGTTTCCATCTTGAAGGGGCTTTGGAAGGATTTTGAAATAAGATTTCACGGCTCTGGATTCTGATCCTGAGCCATCCTGTAGATAACAGTTTTGGGTATAAGCTCATCAACATTCACAACCCCCAGAAAGGATCTTCAGGGGACCCCTTCCTATCCAAGCTGCTGCTCTTGAACTTGGATGCACCCCGCAGCTTATCCGTGGTGGAGTAATTTCTGTGCCACTTCAGAACTTCTTGGCCTAAACCGAGACTGTGCCTCGGGGCAACGGGGATGGAAATGGGAGCTGTGCCTGAGCCAAGATTGTTTCTTGGGGTAAAGAATATGTCCGGTCCGTGTCACATGGAAATCATGATCAGCGAAGGTTGTACATAGGCATGCTGGTGATGATCTGTAGCCTGAAATATCATCCTCTCAACCAACACAGCATCTGCAACGTCAGGTAGCTAGCTATCTGCTGTAGCAACAAGCCTCACAAAATAAATGGATAGCAACCAAACAAGAAATGACTGACCAAGGCGCCATGTTGAGGAACGTTAGCTTAGACCCAAAACGTCTGAGCCGTATACCTCCTGCAAGCCATCAGCATAAGCGATGAGTCCTCTCTAACGACGGCAGCTTCTCCAACTTTCCAAACGCCGGGCTTCCGTATCATCACACAATGTGCGGCCCCAGCAGACAGGGTTGTTCGGCTTTCACCTGAGCCCACAGCCGGCCGGAGTCCCGGGGCCCGCCACGGGACCGGACGGATTCGCTTAATCAGGATATGTTCGGCGATGGCTGTTTTCTCTGGTGCGTGTGAAGTGCATTGGTACTGTATGAAATGTGAGAGATGGAAAGACACGCAGTGACTCTGAATCACGCTGCTCTCAGTCTTGGCTTTCAGATCTGTCTCTGCGCAACTATTAATCCCCGCATACAAAGCCGGCCATCCACCATCTTTAGGTAATCCTCTTATTACCCCGACGCTTTCCGGGGGTAAATCGTCTCATCCACTCACGATCGGCGGGGCAGCCTCGTGGTGCTGATCGCAGCTTGACAGGAGCTGCATGAATTTTGTTTTCGAGAAAAATAAAGCCGGCTTCTTCTGCAGTAGGTACAACTAGCAAACTAGGTACATACATGAGAGAAATACATTACCGGTCCGGGTCCGACATGATCCGACAAGGAGGCTGGGCGGCCAAGCCTGATTTGTGGTTATGCATGCAACGTGAGGCTGTACTGTAACTTTTTTTGGTGGAGGCAAAAAAGACGAGACATTAGGTATTGTGTTGGTTAAGATACGATGCGTACGGCACACAGTTCTAAATCAAGTGAAAGATAATTCTAGAGATTTCGATAGTCATGAGTTTCCAAGCTTTGGTATTAGTCAACAGCTTCTCGGGCCTCGAGCTTGGACAGGGTAAATTTAGCTCTTGCTAGGGTGATGCTACCCCACAACACCACTTTCTAGACATTTCCAAGACATCGTGAGCTTCAATCCAACGGCGCTGCTCTCTTTCAATTCTCACCAGTCCCTGCCTAATCCCATCTGCATATATTCCACAAGCACCGCGCCCCATCGTCCTGTACAAGCGAACCTATCAGCGTTCTTCCGCAACAGCAACATCGTTGGTCCTCAAAAGCCACACTTCTGCAAGCCTGATCGAGGGTGTTCAAGCAGACGCAGTACCCGCACCTGATACTGAGGCCTGTGGGGACTGCTGCATCTTGGATCACAGGTCTAGAAGCTGCATGATCTGTTACGGTGCCCCGCTTGAAACAGAAGAAAGGCAGCCTCATGGAAGAGTGAGATTCGGAAGTCTCCCGTGAGTAAATCCTACCTTGCCGCACGTATGTGCCAGATCGTATTTCTCAAAGATAAGCACGCCTTTGCTGCGCCCTGGATAGAAACTCCGTCTGGAAACCCGTTTTTGAAACATGCACAGCGGATAAATGGCACAGCGAAAGTGTGTGAATCACTTCAGGGGTATCTTGACTTGTAAGAGTAACAAACACCGTTTTCGGGATTCTAGTTCCGCCAAAGCCGGACAGCCTTGTCTTTACCTCCGCTGCCAACCCTCTTGCCATCTGGTGCCCAGTCTACCGCGTACACTTCGTCCTGGTGGCCGGGCAGATCCACTGCGAGCTTGTGTGAGGCCATCGACCACACCTTGAGGGTAGTATCTTTGGACGCTGTTACGAGGAGTCTAGAGTCTGCTGAGAAGGCACACTGGTACACGGGAGCCACGTGTCCGCGGAGCGTGTTGATGAATTTACCGTCCCTGACCATGGTGTTAGCATGTGAAATCTGAATGGACGTTGAAGTTGGATCTTACCTAGCATTCCAGATCTTGGTGTGGTTATCCCAGCCTGCACTGGCAATGAGAGAGCCATCGGGAGAAAACGTGACATGGTTCACTTGCTTCTGATGGCCCAGCATACGAGCGACAGGCTTGGTACCCTGAGAGGGATCCCAGAGATACATAGTGAAATCATCACTAGCCGTAACCAGTCGCTCAGCAATCCTGCCTTGGATCTTGGCAGCCTTCTCGAACCTCTCCTTGGCCTTGCTTCGCTTTCCCTCCTCGGTGGTCGGCACAGGCGTATGGTCGTAAAATCCAGTCCTCAGCACAAAATCTGTTGAGAGCGCAAGATGGTTCACCCAATGGACGTGAGCTGACAAGGTGTGCACAAGAGTTCCCTTCTCAGCGTTCCAAACTCGGACCGTCTTGTCGTGACTCGCGCTGTAAATGAGGCCCTCTCCTCCCCAGCGCACACAGCTGACACTGCTCTTGTGTCCAGACAGTACATGCTCGGTTTTACCAGTGTTGACAACCCATATCCGGACTGTTGCATCTTTGCTTGCGCTGGCAATTCGTGGTGTACCGTCCCTCCAGAGGTGATATGGCTCCCAGCAGATGTTGGTCACCCACTTTGAGTGGCCTGTCAGAGGGCTTCCAACGGCCTTTCCAGTTTCAGGGTCCCAGAGGCGGACCGACTTATCCATGCTTCCAGTTGCGAGCCGCACACCATCTGGAGACCAGGCAACCGCCAATACCCATCCTGTATGGCCAGCGAGGGTGTACTTGGGTGTTCCAGTATCGGTATCCCATATCCGTGCCGTCTTATCGCCAGATCCAGTCGCCAATCGACCGCTGTCTCTAGGGTTGAACTGCGCTGCTAGAATTGCTTCGCCGTGGCCAGGTATCTTGTGAGACATGCGCGTCACGGCCTGGACCTTGAAAACGGCCTGCGGCTCAGCGCTGAGGGTGACGGTAGTTTCGAAGGGGTTCTCGATGCCATGGTTACGAAGAAGCTGGAGGAGGTCGGTCGGGTATTGGTCCACAATGATATCGGTATCGGGGATGTGAATTCGGAATCTGTATGGGAGGAATTCTTCCTTTTCCTAGTCGGAGTCAGCGAAGGATGAACATAATGCGATCTCGAGTACAAACCCTAGCAAGTAACGTGTTCAACAGCAGAGAGAGGTTCTTTTCTGAAGCATCGGCGAGAGGCACTTCAATCACATCGGCCATTTGCTTTCCATCTCCGTCCAAAAATCGAGCCTTGAAGGACCCAGCTGGTCCTGCTGCGATTGCTGTAACATCTTGCTGAACCTGAGAGCGCTCGAGATCTTCTCTCTTTTGCCGTTTAGACGGCGGAGGTACAATTGTCGCCATTGCAAATAATATTTGTCTTGATAACACACAAAGTCTTCAGAAATTCAAAGCGGGATGGTGGGGCATTTGGCAAAATCTTTAGAAATTTTGGCGGTGAGGAGCTGCAGTGCAGCAAGCGATGGTCCAGTTCCATTCTATCATACTACTAACAAATTTGGCCGAGACCCCCGCGTAAGTCCGTTAGCGACATTCCTATGCCTTGCCAGGCAGTGCCTTATTTAACACAAAAAGCATAATTTACAGCGCCGTTTCCCCCATAAAACGCCAAATATCACCAACCCTATTGGTTCTGTTGCCCACCCTGCGGAGGTCGTCCACGCATCCTCTTTGGAGGCCCGGCGTAATGCTGGAATTGAGGCATATCCATAGCAGGCACGGGAATTGGGGTCTGTTGTGGGTTCTGGGGAAGATACAGCTGTGACTGCATCATGGCTTGGGCCTGAGCCTGAGCCTGCGCCTGCGCTTGAGCCTGGGCTTGCACTTGAGCTTGAGAGGTTTGTTGCGGTAATGGTTGCTGCTGAATATGTTGAGCGTGCATCTGTTGTGGTTGCTGCTGCTGCTGCTGCTCTACTACTTGTTGACGACGCTGCCGAGCTCGCTGCTTCTGTGCGGAAGAGTTTCTCTTGGTCTCTTCAATCTGCCGATGTCGCTTGTCCTGTGCCTCTTGTCTTCTCTGACGCTGCAAATCCTCATTCTGAACAGCGTAAATGGCGGCAATGCGAAGTTGGAGCTGCGACAAAATTCCAACACGATCTGGATGCGACATCTTACGGTATTCACTCTTGAATTGGTGGAATGTATCGCCGGTCAAGCGGAGGACTGCGTTAGAGACACCCGCGACCTGGAAGGCAGCCTGAGTCTCGGCATCGGGTTGAGGACCGTCATCTGCCCAAGGTGTCAGAAGCGGCGTCGCAACCGAATCCAAGCTTTGCTCACCTTCCAGGTCGTCAACGATATTGGTCTCGTCCTCGCTTCCGGGTTCGGGAGTTGGTGGTTCGGGTGTGCCGGGCTCGTGGTTGTGCTGATCGCAGGTAATCGTCAAAACCCATCCACCCATGGTCTTGCGATGGACAGCCTTTGCCTTCCAAGGACAATCCGTCTTCTTTGTCGTCGTCTTGTGTTTTGTCGCCATGCACCGATACGGCCGGCCGCCTCGATCGCAGACAAGATCGCATCGTACAATGTCGTTTCCTGGGATGTCGGCACCGCCCACTTTGCCTCGATGGGATCTTGCCTTGACAATCTTGTATCCCTCCTTTTCCATGCGGTCGCTGAGTTCTTTGAAGAGCTCTTCATAGCTGTTAAAGATGCCCGAATGGGGCACCGATACAGCCTCGAGAATGCCGAACATGATGAGTTCGAGGACGCGATCAACGCGTTCGGAGCTCAACGATGTGTGGATTTGGGCGTTAACCGGTGTCAGCGTGAGCCGCGTGTCAGCGGGGAGGGTTGAGGAATTTCCGATACGGATAAACTTCGGCGACTTCTTATTTCCGTAACGCCTGTGTGACGATCTTTAGACTGTAGCTGGATATTGCTGAGATTATGACAACTTGTCGAATCTGGAGGTGTAGTTTGGAATTCGGGTTGCAAGTTACCTGTCTGCAAGGTAAGGAAGGTTTGCACGTAGAAGTGATGCCTAAGCTTTGAAAGAGATAAGGTAGGCACACTGCCCGGGGTTCCAGTCTCCTGCGGCTCCTTCCCAAGAATCATTTGCAGACAGAAGGATCAAGCAATGGATCATCCCAGGAAGAGAATGTCAATCGTGTCAGGTATCTACCAACCTCAATCAGCCTCACTCTCCTGCAAAGTACTTCACCTCAATCTTGAGTCGGTATCGTGATCGAATACCCACCCTTTGCTACACAACTCTCACCGTTCACTCATTACCCTACAGCATGCGACAAATCAACCAAGTTAAATGAACTGAAGACCGTAACAAAACTCGCCAGCTGCAATGTCGCGCTCCATTCCTTCGAGAACCGACAGTCGCTCTTCGTCCAGCTACTTTCAGAATAGTGGTAGTCAGGCACGTCTCGAGAACTGTGCTACTCCAAGTGGTTCTTCCAGCAGAAGGCCACAAACAAGCCTCAGTCAATACTCGGGATATGCTCCTTCTGGGACGAGCACCATACAGAGTATTTCTCGCCCTTCCACTGTGCGTCCCGGATCCAGACCAGGTACGGCCTCAGGAAGAAAGTCGCGGAATACTACAACCTCTTCGATTCTTGGACTTAGTGAAACACAAAGCATTGTGTGTGCTGTGAGCGAGGCTCGTGGTGTCTCCCCTGCGGTAGGTGTAGCTTTCGTTAATGTCTCCATCGGTGAAGTTGTCATCAGCCAGATATGCGATAACCAGTCTTATGTCAAGACTATTCACAAGATCCAGTTGTCTGCTCCTTCTCGCATCCTCTTTATGTCGACTGCTTGCCCTCCAAACAATCCCAGTACCCTGTTCTCCCTCGTTCAAGACCTTATTCCTGAGGTTCAAATTGATTCATTGGATCGATCTGCTTGGTCCGAAACAGATGGATTGGAATACATCCACAACCTAGCGTTCAAAGATGACATCGAACCACTGAAGGTGGCTACCCATGGCAAGTTCTACGCGATTAGCTCCTTTGCTGCAGTGAGTACAATTGTGCGAAAATGTCAGAATGGAGAACTGAATAGATCACAGGCGATGAAATATATTCAACAGCACTTTTCCATTAACTTTGTGCCACACTCGCTTCGCATTCAGTATCGACCTTCGGAGGATACCATGATGATTGACATTTCGGCTATTCAATCTCTCGAGATCATGCAGAATCTACGCAACTCAAAGTCTAAAGACTCTCTCTTCGGCTTGTTGAACTACACGTCAACTCCGATGGGGTCTAGGATGCTTCGAAGCAACATTCTCCAACCACCAACTCGTCCTGACCTATTCATCATTCCTCGATACGATGCGCTCGAGGAATTGACAACTAACGAGGAGATGTTCACGGAAATTCGAAAAGGTAAAGTCCACGAATACGAACAGGGGATGCAGCTGACGCAGACAGCCCTCAAGCTTTTTCACGACACGGAAAAGCTCTTGACAAAGGTAATTTGGCTAACGTGTTTCCTGAAATCATGCCAACTATGCCGCAGCTGATCATCATTCCCACCACCGCGGATATCCAACAAGTCGAAGAACAGATCAACCAAGTCTTGATGATAAAAAGCTTCCTCGAGTCCATCCCCGAGCTCTACACAGCTTTGGGTCCTGCCACAAGTGTTTTGCTTGTCAAGATTCGAGAGCTTTGTCGTCCCGAGATTACGAGTCGAAGCCTCAATAAGATTCGACAAACCATCGAAGCAGACGTCACTTACATGAAGTCTGCTCTGGACCTTCGAAACCAGAGAACTTTCGCGGTCAAAGCAGGTATCAACGGCATGCTTGATGTTGCCCGCCAGACGTACAAAGAGCTCACAGAGGAGATCCACAAACATGTTGACACGTTGAATGGTGAGGATACACGTCAATAATTAATAGCAACCCGCTGATTATGCAACAGAGGCACACAAGATCGATGCCACTCTCCGATACGACAACGGGCGCAAGTATTGGTTACGTCTTCGAGCCGCCGATTTTGACGACTGTCCTCTCCCTGATATCTTGATCAACGTCGTGCGAAAAAAGGACAAGATCGAATGCCAAACACTTGATCTCGTCAAGCTCAACTTGAGACTCTCCGATACCTCCAATGAGGTCGTCATCCGAAGTGACAGTGTTGTTCAAGACTTGCTGAAGCAACTTCGCCATGAAGTACCGCACCTGTTCCGGGTGTGCGAATCGGTCGCCCTCATTGACATGATCTCGTCATTTGCACAACTCGCTACCACCAGAGACTATGTGAGGCCCGACATCAGCAGCACTTTAGCACTGAAGGCAGCCCGACATCCCGTCCTCGACAAGGTTAGACACTCTTTTTTCGCTGCTGATAGGAGGCTGATTAGTTGTCTTGTTAGAGTATGAACGGCAACTTTGTTCCCAATGATTACTACGCTACAGAGCAATACTGCTTCCACATCGTTACTGGTTGCAATATGAGTGGAAAGAGTACCTACATTCGGGCGGTTGCACTGCTCCAGATCATGGCGCAGATCGGATCATTTGTGCCTGCCGAGTATGCCGCCTTTTCCATGATTCACAACATCTTTGCTCGCGTTTCGCTTGATGACAATATTGAGAGCAACCTTTCGACTTTCTCGGTTGAGATGCGTGAGATGGCTTTCATCTTGAGGAACATCGACGACAAGAGCCTTGCTGTGATTGATGAGCTGGGACGGGCGACGAGCAACCGAGATGGTCTGGCGATTGCCATTGCCATGTCTGAAGCCTTGATCCAGAGCAGGGCATCTGTGTGGTTTGCAACCCACTTTGTTGATCTAACGAAGGTCCTTGCAGATCGTCCAGGCGTACTAAATCTCCACCTCGCGGCCACCAGTTCAACAACAGAAGACGGATTGCCGCATATCACGATGCTCTACAAAGCCACATCGGGTGCCATAAAAGATGAAGAACATTATGGTATCAACCTTGCCCGCGCGATTGGATTGCCGCAATCGTTCATCGATAAAGCGGAAGAGGTGGCGAAGGATCTAAGAAGGCAGCGCGAAGCGAGCAAGCGCAGCTCAGAATCAGCAAGACTCATGGCTCGTCGAAAACTCATTCTCAATCTTCATGACGCACTGAAACAGGCTAAAGAGTCTGGTAGCGAGGAAACCCTCCCAGGGTATTTGCAGCGGTTACAAGAACAATTTGTCGCCCGCATGGAAGAAGTGGATAACATGTAGCTGAGCTTCTGTTGTTCCTCCTGGGCATTGCCAGGGGCATCTAAAATGTCTATCTGGTGGAGTATGTGGTCAATGGGGATTCTACTATTTTTATTCTATTAATACATTGATGAGTGGCTATACGCCTGGACGCTTGTAGTCCAACTCTCGCACCCTCTTCCAAACCTCTCTCACTGTTCGCTCCTGGGTCTGGCGTCCGCTTTCTGTTTCTGAAGGGCCGGCAGGACTAAATATTGTCAGAACATGAGCATTGCGAACTGACAGAGGAAACACTCACCGTACTGCTAGATACAATCGCCCTCCGAGGTGCGCCCTTGTGACTTCGGCCGTCTCGGGGTCATTGGGAGGATTGGCAGTCGTTACGAGACCACCAGCTTCTTCGAGAATAGCGAAACCAGCCGCAACGTCCCTACAAAAGTCAGCATACTCGGTCTTGTAAACCTTCAGTGATAGAGATTTGACGCACCATTCCCAACAGCCGCCTTCCCACCAGATATCGAAAGAACCCATAGCAGTATAAGCAAGGTCCAAAGTTGCGCTATGCAGCAGTTAGTAAGTTATCCGTGATGGGAATATGGGTTGTCGTACCTCCCCAAGCTTCGCACGCCGTGAACCATGCCACCCTTGCCTCCGCGTCCGCTTCGTTCCGAGGCCAGATTCACAAAAGATTCGACCTTTCGAGCTAGGTTACCATCTGGAATATCTCGACGGTCCTTCCCCCACTCGCACGAAAAGGTGCATCCGCTGGGAGCATTGGCCGGCATCGGAGGGATCGGGTTTCGGATTAAAGGTAATGGTTGAGTCTCATTGAGCCAGGCGCCTTTTCCGGAGCATGATGAGAAGAACTGGCGAAGGAAGGGAGCGTTTATGACGCCAATGACCGGGACTCCGTTGACGACAAGAGCGATCGATACGCAGAACATGGGGAAGAGATGTGTGAAGTTGACGGTGCCGTCAAGAGGGTCGACTACCCATGTTGGTCGGTCGTCGACGAGGTAGGTTCGAGATGCGCCAGCAGAGTATGACTCTTCTCCGAGAAAGCTGATAAAGCGTCAGTGGTGCTATCATGACAAGGATGAGAAGAGGTGTCTTACCCATGATCGGGGTATTTACTGGCAATGGATTTGTGAATGAAGTTTTCAACGTCTTGAATAGAGTCAGCTATGGGCGAAGGGATGTAATGTCAAGGGACAATACCGTTGTCGGTCTTGGTCACCAAATCTACCGAGTTCTCTTTCTCGACATACGTAACGGTGCTGGATGAAGCTCCATCACCGTCAATGCGGCGCTGGGCTGCAGCCATGAGCATGTCTCCCGCATCCTTGCCCAATTGCACGGCAAAAGCATAAATCTCGGACAACTGTTGGTTATCCATCTTGTGCTCTATCGTTTTTCCAGAAGATGGGTTACGGGGTAAAGTCAATGTCAGGACCCTGCATCGCATTCGAACGTATTTTGTTTCAACAAAGCCGCGTTGAACCGTCCCCAGATTCCCATTTCCGCACTACGGGATCAGATGCGCTGTGGGGAAGAGGGGGAGGGGTGATGGAGCTGTCAGATCGATTGGTGTTGACGTTATTGGTGATCGGCCTTTTGGGGGATGAAGCTTTAACCGGCCGTGGCGGGGCTTGAAGTTAGCTTTGGCGAGTGCCGAGAGGATGAAGATTGACGCCAGGTACGCGGGAATTATACTTTGGCGAGAGTTTGCTTCATAAGATGGTGATTTACAGGTGATATCGGATAGTCAGGAACAAACAGAATCAAGAATTATACACATCATACACGATCAATTCATCATGTCGCGACGTCTGTTGCTCATCAATGGCCCCAATCTCAACCTTCTCGGCACAAGAGAGCCTCACATCTACGGCTCAACAACACTCCAAGACGTCCAAAACAACGCGCAAAAGCAAGCCTCAGATCTCTCAGCCACTCTCGAGTCTTTCCAGGCCAACTCGGAGGGCGCGATAGTAGATCGCATCCATGAAGCCCGCGGTCAAGTCGATGCCATAATCATCAACGCGGGCGCTTACACGCACACAAGTGTCGCTATCCGCGACGCTCTTGTCGGAGTCGACATTCCCTTTGTCGAAGTACATATCACGAATGTTCATGCGCGGGAGTCCTTTAGACATCACAGTTACCTTTGTGATAAGGCGGAGGCTGTAATTTGTGGATTGGGTGTTTTTGGATATACAGCGGCGATTGAGTATGCTGCTAAGCACTTGAAGTTGAGATCGAAGTTGTAAATAAAATAAATGATTCATTCTGGTGGTATTATGCTAGAAATAAAATAAAGACAATATGTTTAAGTTTATGTTATTATTACAGCATTGCTTGCAGTCTTGGTTGCACATCATCTTGTGTTCGTAGACCGAGATCAGTCTTCATCTTCTCCCACGACTCTGCTGCTCGCTTTGCGGTCTCCTCCGGAACTACCTTGTCGGTATCTGTAAACCTCCTGTTGAATACTTCAAAGCTCAACCAGCCTTCGAAACCTAGACCCTGGACGACTGTTCGAAGGAGTTGTTTGCAGGGCAGATAAGCGCCATACTGAGACTCGCCGTAGAAGAGTCTTGCGTTGCGAGACCAGCTCATTCGTGATGGCTGCTCGGCGTTGTAGAAAGGGTGCTTCTCGTCCAGAGGCTGGCTGAGTCTCTCGCCATCAGCAACCTGAAGAAGGAAGACCTTTGAGACATCGACATCGGTCAAGAGTCTCTTGACAGAGTCGAGTGTCACTTGGTCGCAATCACTCGTTTTTCCAGACGCTGCAGCTGGGTCGGCGTAGATTCGTCCAAGGATGTTATAGCTGTCAAGGCAAATGCCAAAGTTGGATCGGTTCACCCGCTGTACCACATCGTAACTCGCCTCCCATGTGTTAATCCGCGTACCCCAGCACAGCGCCTCAAAGGCAAACTTAATAACAGGCTCCTGCTTTAGACCCATATCCGCCGCCACGGTGAAGTCAGCGGCGATCAGGTCGACATCATCTGTGAGCTTATCCTCAGGGAGGAAACTGCTAGGAAATAGGATCAAATCTGTTCGTAGCGCATGACAGAGATCGAACCATAGATGAAGTTCCTCGAATTGCTTGGCTTGCTCTTCGCGGTCGATGAGGCCACCGAAGTGCATGAAGGGTTGGAGACAGATGATGGTAAGGGAGCGGGCTTCGCAGAGGTCGTGGATTGTTCGGGCGGCGGTGACTTGGTTCTGAGGTGTTGCGCCGCCGGGGAGGGACTTGGCGAGGTCAACGAGGTCCTCGTAGAAGACTTCGATGCCTTGGAAACCGTATTTTGCAGCCATGTCGAGCTTATGGGGGAGAGAGTGGCCGGCGAAGCACCGGCCTAGGGACATTGTGCATATGCTTGGTTTGTGAGCCATGATGAATGTGAATAGAGTCGAGTGTGATTGAGTGTTGTTGTTGAAGAGTATATGGTCGATGGATGAAGGTGAGATGGAACTTGGCTAGTGATGCTTGATATGAGATTTGATGAGTATAATGACCGAAGAGTAGAAACTACCACTGATGCTGTGGCAACATGATATAAGAGAGATACAAAGCGGAGATGCCCCCTGATGGAGAGTCTCGCAACGATAAAGTAATCATCCATCCAACCCCCGTCTAATCGAGATGCGTACCTAGGCGTCATCCAAAAGCCGTCACGAGGCGGGATCAGCCGCTATAGCCCATTGTTCGAGAATAATGCGTTTTTCCGCCATTGATCAGGTAATCTCCATGTTTTGGTTACCCTCTCACACACACGCGCACACGCACTTACATCATGATGGTGGTGGTTGAGTATTCCTTACCCGGGACCGAGCTGGCTAAACGCTTATCCAAGTGTGGGGGGGGCGACTCCGGCAATTCCTTCACCACACTGCCTTGGATGCAACCCCGGGTGAATAGAGCGCGAGTATTGCAGGTGGATATTCAGTGGAAAAATACTTGTGCCGGGTGTCTTTTTTGGGGCCCGAGGAGCTGGATGATTCTTCCATTGCCTCCCCTCCTACTGGACAAACAACTTGCAGTACTTGAATAGAGCTCGAGGACCTACCTGGTTTCATCTCCAAGCATTCAATCAGGCTATTCCTTTTCTCTACTATCTATCTCTTTTCGTCTATCCTATCATAGCAATGTCTACTCAACAAGTCTCGTCGTATCCCTCTGGTGACTCTCTCCAGTCCAACCAAGTCGCAGAGCTGCAGCGCCATGGATACCTCTTTGGGAAGAAGTTGACGGCTTCCCTGTCGCCTTTTCTTCACAATGTCATTTACCAGGATCTTGGTCTGAAATGGGGTCAAGTGCGCCTCGACTCTGCAGATATTCCTTCGTTTTTGAAGCTTGCTCAGCACCCCGACTTTTACGGTACGTTTTTCACCTCATGTGAGACTAAGAATGAGAACTGATTGAGTCTAGGCGCGTCCGTGACTATGCCCAACAAAGTCGCCATCATTCCCTACTTGGATGAACTCACAGAAGAGTGTCGCGACGTCGGCGCTTGCAACACTCTTTTTCTTCGGGAGAAGGACGGTCGTCGCGTCTTTTGCGGCGCAAACACAGACGTCATTGGCATTCGGGACTCTTTCTACCAAAACATCACCGACCCCGATGCTGTCTTCCACAACAAGCCCGCTCTTGTTGTCGGTGGTGGCGGCGCAGCCAGAAGTGCTATTTATGCTCTGCGAAAGTGGATGAAGGTCAAGACTATTTACCTCGTCAACCGCGACGACGCAGAAGTCGCCGCCGTCATCGCCGACTGCGCTGAGCGCGGCTACGGCGAGGGTCTATTACACGTAAAGACCGTCGACCAAGCCACAGAACTCGAAGGCCCTGGCGCCATCGTCGCATGTGTACCAGACTTTGAGCCCGAGACAGAAGAGGAGATTCGCGCGCGTGATGTGACGACGACGTTTCTGGATAAGGAGCAGAAGGGCGCTATCCTGGAGATGTGCTACAACCCCACGCCGTTTACACGGCTGGGTGCTATTGCGGAGGATAAGAAGTGGAAGGTTATTCTGGGTACTGAGGCGTTGATTTATCAGGGTCTTGAGCAGGATAGGTATTGGACGGGTAAGGAGTTGGAGGAGATGCCGATTGATAAGGTGCATGTTGCGATTGCGGAGAAGGTTGCGCAAAGGGCGGAGAGTAAGCTATGAGGACTTTTGGGTGTAAAAATTGGGTTTTATAGATGAGCGTGCATTGCTTGAATTCGAAATGAATATTGAATGAGTTACAACAAGGTCATATTGATTGGTTTGATTGTTGTGAGTGTGGTAGGTTCTCGTGATTGGTCTGAGGACGAAGAGCGGCTGTGCCACAACGCATAGCATCAAAGATACGTCTAACTCTCATGCCTGGGTAGACATCACCCGATAGTACGTAGCTGTACTTTGGCAAAAGGTTAGACAAAGCTATGCCTCAAGGTATCAGGAGTGACCTTGTGGGAAGTAGACGACAAGATGCACATCATCTGTGCAACCTTGGTTAATCCCAACATAGAGTCAAGATAAAGTGTGATAACAGATCAACACTGAAGTGGTTCAATTTGAAAAAGTAATACTCATTGTTAGTTATTGAGATGAGTATGTATACGAAATCTTGCTCGATATCTCGAAGAGATAGATCAAGGCCATAACATTAAAAGACATTATTTCGTATATACAACAAGGTAGCATGCCTGATACTTCGATACGCGGTTTTACTTCCTCCGCTGTGTTTCCAGGGAGTTATTAATCTTACTATGCAAGCAGTCGGCTTTTCTCTTGGGTGTAAGATGAGAACATGTGGCTATATATATACATGCGCACCTCGATGTATCTTTGAGATAGATGGATTGGGGTCTGCAGCAAGACACGGTTCATATTTCTTTCAACTAAAGTTTCTTTAGAGAATGAGATCCCATTACAAAATTTCATAGTAAGTTGTCAAAATGAGTTTTGACAGTGAGTCACGGATACTGCACGCTGCACAAACAAACTTTTATGGGCGAGGTATATGAAAGAAGCTTCAAACCGTACCCCATTCCATCTTTTTTTATTTTTATTGGAATGATAGAAAACTCATCAAAATCACTCACAAGTTTTGCAAATATCACCCCAAAACATTGACAAGCACGATCAAACGACGCAACCAACAAGCCAACAATGGCCAAATCACAAGCAACACCACGACCTCTATTTGTGTATGGCACACTGAGAGCCTTTCCTCTCCTCGCATGGGCCTTGACAGGCGATGCCTCAAAAACTCATGTCGTCGAACCTCTCGCTCGCCCAGCCAAAGTCAAAGGCTACGCACGTTACGCTCTACATAATTGCGACTACCCAGCGGTCGTCAAACATGCCTCCCACGAGGTTGATGGATATCTACTTTCTTTAAACACCACATCTCAGCGTAAGAAGCTGGATGATTTCGAAGGCGAAACGTACAAAGTCACGGCTGTTTTGGTTACGCTTGAAGATGGAAGCACTGTCGATGCGGACATGTATGTTTGGGATGGAGACATGGATGCTCTGACGAATGAGCCTTGGGAACTGGAGATGTTTGTGAAGGATAGATTGGAGGACTGGATTGATCTTTTTGGAGGGATGGAGATGGTTGGGGAGGATTCTGAGGAGGAATGAAGTCGACCCTGTTCACCCATGCAAGCAATTTAACCTAGCTACCCTATGCATTCATGATCGAGCATGAACGGCGGATATTGAGAAATGCATAAATTCATCATATTGTTTTATGAGCTCAAAAGAAATCTACTTCTAACTCGTGTCCCTACTCGAAACCCCTTGTCCTCGATGTGAATCTGGGTGTGCCGCTATAGCCTTTTGATCTACGACACCTCTTTGGCAACTTCTATCAGTTTCTTCGCAAGCTCCATCGATTTGCCCAGGAACGGACTATGGCCGGCTGCTATTCTAGACTCCCTCATACCGGGTGTGGCCTTTATGAGCTGTTGCTGAAGGGGCAAGTGAAAGACTAGATCGTTCTCACATATCAAGAAAGTCTTGGGGATCGTGATGTCAGCGGCAGACCATGAGAGAGGCATCTCAAATGCATCTTGCGAGTGTGGCAATAGTTTGCTGTAGGTCTCCTTGGCCTCTTCTTCGGTTGTGTCGTTGTATAGAAGCTGGAATCCCTTATCGTTCACGTTGGACATTTGATTCTTTCGACTTTAGCTTCTGAAAACCCCCAAGAAAGCATCGTAACTTACCTTAACATAGGGTTTGCCTGTATCGAACCACTCAGGCCATGTCCCGCCAAATGTAGTCAGTACATCCCAGCCTCTGGTAGGCACTGCAAACGCGGCCAGAAATATAACACTGTGGAATCCACCTGGAAGCCCTCTCTTAGCCCTATCTGCGAGCCCTTGACCCTCGGTAGCAACGGTGGCTGGAACACCTCCATAAGAATGCCCAACGAGGACCACTCCATTCCCTTGTTCGAAGTATGGTGCAGCCGTCGAAAGCACCTTTTCTCGATCAGCTTCCCATGTTACGCCTTCCGTACCACGGCCCATTGAGGGCATGTGTGGGATAAGGCATTCGTAACCCAGTGAAGTGAGGTCGGTTTTGAGATGTTCGTAGCAAGAAGGGGGGTGCCAAGCGCCCGTGACGACAAGGAAGACAAGTTTATCTGTGTTGATCGAACCCATCATTGTTATTCTTATCTTGAGTGACAATTGAGTATCAAAACAAAGTACGAGCGATTGTAGGGGAGGGTTCACAGAAGGAAGAAAGCAACAGTATGCCTCAGCTATATACCCTGTTGGTTAAATGCCGATGATCATCTCCGTGCTATGATACCGTGCTTGTACCAGCAAGCTCGAAAGATCACCTAAGTGGAGTGATTTCGCGTGGAATGTGAGAGAATATGGAGTCTTTATAGCAAAAGCAATTGTGAATGCAAGCACATTCTGGGAATTCTAATGCGATTGGCTTGAAGAAGGACTTTTTTATTCCACTGTGTCATTCGAGTCTGTTGGTAGTTTATGCGGGATATAATAAATCTGCAACGGAAACACCATGGCCCTTGTATGCAGGGTTATCTTCTATCACTATCACCGGAATGGCATCCGGAACCTGGTTCCCGGATTGACTCCACCTGTTGGTTGTAAGATGTCGTTGGATTTGAAGCTGGTCGGGCAAGGACTGCAAACATTCCTCTTGATCGTGGAGACGATAAATGGGCCTCTGAGAGTGAAAGAAGATCTCAAAAACGATACAATCCTTCTTATGCTTTCTGAACAAGGCCGTACTTGATAGCTATTAGGACTCCATGGACATTTCTGTATTTAACTCATCAGCTCCGACGGAAGATACCATATACTCGAGCTTCAAATGTGTGCAGTTCGCTTACACATGCAACATGGGTCCCTGGAAATGCTCTTTCCACTTTACACAGTTGGTGCGTCGTATGATAAGATACCTGTGGATCATAATCCTATTTGGTGATGCTACCTGTTGGTTCAGAACCAACACATTTGGACCAACACGTTTGGCCTCCTTTCAGATTATGCTGCAATACGCCCTTCACTAAAAGTTTTTGGCTAGAAATAAACATGAACCAACGCAGAGCAGTTCTGTTACGGCAAGAACAGCACTCCGATTGCATCTTTATTGTCTTTAACTTTGTGACTAGTCAATTTGCAACGGCTATGTCATCTACTTCATCACCATCGTCTACGCAAACATTCTCACCTGAGTACATTCAGCATGATGAGGGAGGTAATCTTGTTGGAGTATCTATCGCCATGATGCCGTTCACAGCGATCATTGTGGGCTTGAGGTTATGGTGTAGGAAAAAGAAAAAGACGCCCATTGGGTGGGATGATTGGATGAGTGTGATATCATTGGTAAACTCTATACGTTGACCACCGTGAGTTTTCAGTACTGACCATTCAGCCATTCTTGTGGGCATTGGCCGTTCTAGGTATTCTCTGTGAGTCTGCCCGTGTGATACACGACTTACAAGTCAGGGTGTAACTAAGCAATAAATTAGCTGTCTACACTGGTGGCGTCGGAAGACACTTACCAGTCATCCTTGAGGAAGATTCAGATATGCTAGGGCGATCCCTCTTTGTATGAGCCTTCCCTTCCCTTCACGTTTTTGACTAACGCATCCCGCTTTGACAGTGTCTGTTTCTTGGTGAGATAGCATATGGAACGGCCCTATTCACCGTCAAACAATCCATCCTCCTCCTGTATCAACGTATCTTTCCAACCAAATTCATGCGAGTGGCTGGGTTTCTCCTCGGTGGACTGTCAGCTGCTTGGTGGCTCGTTGTGTGCTTTGTTTCAGTGTTCCAATGCAACCCTATAAAGAAGATGTGGCACCCATTTATGGAAGAGGGTAAATGCCTGGATTCGAACAAGTTCTTTCTCGGGAATCTCATCCCAAACATCATTATCGATGTGCTGATCCTTGCGTTGCCGGTTTATGAGGTGTTCAGGCTGCAAATTCGACGAGCACAAAAGGTTGCCATCGCTAGTATCTTCTTACTAGGTGGATTGTAAGTTGGATCTGCTGTCCATAATTGTACGCTAACTTGGAATAGGGTGGTGATAATTAGTTGCATTCGACTGACAGCCATCATTGACTTCATTACTATTGGGCCAGATGGCGATGTCACCTGTAAGTCGGACCCGTTGGCTACCTGTTCTCCATCCATACTGACCAATAACTGAACAGTACTCGTTGGGCCATGCTGGATCTGGACTACGGTTGAGCCTTCGATAGGCCTGCTATGTGCAAGTCTACCAATAATGCAACCTCTTCTAAACCTGTTGTTTGGTCGCTTCATCCACAAGCCATCCGACAATTGTGCAGACAACAGCGGTATCATCACAATAGGGGGCACTGGATCAAAAGTCTCCAACAAGAGCAGAGGCCCGACAAATGACAGACTATTCAAGCGCCTTCACGACAATGACTCGGCTGAAGATCCTGTGCTGTGGCCCGAAACGAATCGTGGGGGTAGGGGAACGACATGTGAGGGGATACCTGGTAGGAGTGCTCAATCAGAGGATATACCTTTGGACACGATTGTGGTAGAAAGAAGCCTGACGTGGAAATCCTCGCAACGTTGACCTCTGGGTGCTGGTCTATGGGAGAGGCTAGTTGTTGTCTTGACGCTTTCTAGAATTCCTTACTTGAACCTTTTAATTCCATTTCTAACAGCTGAAGTGTACTTAGTTTCGCTCTTCGCCGATGCTCACACTTGGCAACTTGATTCATATGGACCTTTAGCTCGGATGCGTCCCAACAATAAAGAAGCACCTGTCTGGCTCTACCACTTGGTTATTGGTTTCGAAGGCCTGACCGGATGAATACTACTATTACAACTAATCGTAGAGAGTATATTGGAGACATAAACGAACGACTAGATTGTTTTCTCATATGTGAGAAAAGCCCAATGAGCTCTCTATTGGAAGCCAACAGTTGTCAATCTAAATACTCCTCATCGACGAGCTGAAACATCTGAATGACCATCACTGTCGTCATCCTCTTCAGAGCCCGACAATTCATTTTCGGACTCGGCAACTTCTCCGGGCACAGAAACTGCACCATCCTTCTGGTTCAGAGTTTGTTTTACCCAAGCATCGACGGCAGCGAGAGCTCCATTGGGATCTTCCTGATGCGTAAGAAGGAATCCTTGAATAGCCGCGGGGCTGAGGGCAAGATCGGGGATCTTATTCCTAAACTCTTGTGCTCGAGACTTGCTTGTAGCCAGAGCCGGTTTCTCTCCCTCATGGCCTTTACCACAGGCGTCTGAGGCATCGTACATTTGCATGAAGAGTGTCTCAGCCGCCTCGGATGTAGCAAGCTGAAAGTTGATAGTAAAATCGATTCTGCCCGGACGAAGAAGAGCTGGATCGATATTCTCGGTATGGTTTGAAGTCATGACCAACACACGACCCTCTTGAGCCGCGACACCATCAATGATATTAAGCAAGCCTGATAGGGAGAGACCCTCTTGATCCCGTTTCTTGCGTCCTCGGAGGCCCATGCTCGCTGTCTTTGCACCGCGCCTCTGTGTCAATCCTGTAGCGTCGATATCCTCCAGCAACACGAGGCAGGTATAAGGTAATTTCTGAAAGAGAGACGCAAGACTATCCTCATTGAGACGGGGAGAGTTCAGATTGACCATGTAAATGTCCAGACCCATCAGTCCAGCTGCTGCAAGAGTTAGACTCGTCTTGCCAGTACCTGGAGGGCCGGAAAAGAGATAACCGCGGCGATAAGGAATGCCTCTGTTGGCATACCAATGCTTGGTTTGGGGATCAAGATATCGGCGGAGGTCTTTGATCACACCTTGCTTGAGGGGTTCTTTCAGGGCGATAGTAGACATGGGCCTCGTCGCTTTCGACATACAGCGAGTCCATGACATTTCATCGTCGCCATCAAATCTAGCTGCTCGGAAAATACTAGTTCTTCCTTTTTGCTTCTCGAGAAAGTCGATACGAGCATTATATAGCAGTCGTTTGAGCACAGTGACGTCTCGTCCAAGGCACGATATGGAAAGCTTTTCAGGTTGTCGTGGGATAGACGTATAATTACCGCTCTCAAGTGACCTACTGAAAGCTAGGACGCGACCCTCGTAGCGAAAGAAATGCGTACCGAAAGCGGGCGTCCAGTATAGAGGTTTGGCATTGTAGAGTGAGGTTTTGGAGCGCGTCTCACTGATTTGTCTCGCCACGGGATCGTCTTCGTCGTCATCGTGGACGTCAGGCTTGTCATCGCCCTCATCTGACCAATTGAAGCATGCGTTGGTGAGAGTGGCAGATGCATGCAAGCGATGGTTATCTCGTGAGATGCTGTTTCGGGAAACCCAGCTCATGAGGTAGTTGTACGTCTCATCCTGGGCGCTGATCTCGACGGTTGAGATGAAGCGGGCGGTGATGGACTCGGACCAAGACTCAAAGGCGTACTTGATGAAGAAGGCAAAGGCAGCGAAGTAGGGGAGGTATGTCATTCCTGGGAATAGCATTTCCAAGAGGCCAACGAAGAGGCCTTGACTCATGAGGCTGTCTTGCTCTTCCATATTAAGTGAGGATGGGGGGTTTACTTTGTTATTTGGTGTAGATTGAAGAAAGTAAGAAAGAGAGAAGAGCAGTATAAGACCAGAACCGTTCTTTATACCTTTGTTTTGGGGCATTTTTCCCTGCTTCTGCCTGATTTCTTGGATGACATAAGGCCGAGTTGCATGAGAAACTATCTCGAGGAAGCCCCAATCAGGAAACCAAGGTATGCGAAGGAGCCAATCATGGGTAGGGGCGCTGGCGTTAGGCTCAGCGGGATTACGAAACAACCAATGATGTGGTGTCCTCAAGTCCACCCGGGTCGGGGCTTGGATACGAGGCAAAAGACAAAGTATTAAATCACCAAGGTACACGGCAATGACTCAACCTGAGATGCACTACTGTGGCTGAAACACATTTTGACGACTAAATACTGATCTGTGAAAGAACACCTGGTATAAGTGTCTAAACATAGGACATACCATTAGATGTGGCAAGGAGCACCTGGAAACCATCGTAATGATCAGTTATCTATTAATTTTTCGTGATAAAACCAGTGAGTTGAGAGTCTACGACTATTTTCAAGTCTCCCAGCTTGTCTACGCATACAATTAACCTTCCCAAACATTTAAAATACATACAAGTTCTTCATCTTCGCCTGCAATGACTCTGAATACCATTTGTAAACACTTACAGCTCATAAGCTTGACTCATATCTACTTCTCGCTCGGATACGCTCTCCAAAAACAAAGAAACACCATGGAATCGGTGCCATGAGAAACGTACAGCCACCTAGAATTGTGGTGGCCCAGCCTGCGCCAAGTGACTCGAACATCTGCAATGCAAACAGCGGAAACGCAAAGCTCAGAGTGTACCTGCTCAGCATCATCGCACCGGAAGCTGAAGCACCGTAGAGAGGGCCATAAGCGTCCAGCATGAAAAGGTTGACGCCAGCATAGATGAGGAGGCAAGCCAGCATGGTCATGCCCTGGAAGAATATTGGTACGAACCAGTGAACGCGATATTCTGCCGTCCAACCAGCAATGAGTAAACTGGCAGGGAGGAGGAAACTGCCCAACATGGCGGATATGAGACGATTTTCTGGTGGTAGCGGTTCGCTGCTATCATGGGTTCTGTTCCACCGGACGAGGCGCTTTTGGTAGTAGGAGAAGTCGATCACGACGAAGGGAGCGCAGGCAAATAGAGTCCCAAGAGTGATTCCGAGATAGGACAGCGATTCGCCCGTCTTGCTGAAGTTATAGTAATGCCTGAATATCCAAGGTACCGATATAATGAACGTGTATAAAAGTCCGAAGATGAAGCCGTTGTAGAGACTGACCAGAGTAACGATTGGTTCAGTGAATAACATGTGAAGCGGTCGTAGAATAAGGACCGTGAAGAAATGTCGAATAGTTCTGGCCACAGATGTTTGCTGGGATGAGCTATCCCCCAGACCCATTCTAATAGCTCTACGGCGTAGAACAACCTTTTTGTATGTTTCTTTGGTGAACAGAACAGGGATGTAGAGAGCGCAAGTTACCATCACAGCAATCCATTGCGTCCATCGCCACCCGAGAGGTCTCTGGACGAAGCCGCCAGCGAGGGGGCCAATTGCTGCGCCGAGAGATGGAATGGAGTAGTAGATGCCGAGACTAGCACCACGATATTGAGGCGCAGAGTAGTCCATAATTGTAGCAGATGTGTTGTTGACATTCGGTGATGCAAACATACCCGCGAAGAAGCGACACACGGACAAGCTCACGATGTTTTTGGCGAAGCCCGAGCCTAGAAGGAAAGCGACAAATATCGGTGTTGTAGCAACGTATACAGTTTTTCTTCCATACGTCTCTGAGAGAGGCGCGCCGACAAGAGGACCGCATGCCATGCCAAGATTGTAGAGCGACAGAGGAAGCACAGCAGCCAGACGGCCCTGGTTGAATTCTTGCCCTACAGCATCTTGAGATGGGGCGTAGATTGCACCAGCAAAGCAAGAGGCCAACGCCAATGCTGAGATAGATGCGATGCTGAGTACACGAGAGATAACTGGGAAGTTGCGGGGATTGTCAGGATCGTCGGGACCTGTCCAGTCGTAGGCCGCATTTATTCTTCTGATGATTTGTTGAGTTTCTCTTGGAGAGGGTGCTTGGATACTTTCTCTGGTGTTGTTGGCCTCGGACATTTCTGGCTGGGCAGTGAATGATACTGCGGCTGCCATGGCGAGGGTTGGTAAGTGGTGGCTACCGTAGTTTTCAACAGTGAAAGAGTATCGAGGTGTGACGTAGAGGATGTTGGTGATTTTTATATCCGCTCGGCGAATGCTTCAACTCGCCGATCTAACACAATGGCCGATATAGTAGACTAACCAAAGCGGACAGATACCAAGACAAGTGTGAACTTCGCCTCGATAATTCTCGCAATAAATTAACAAAGACTAAAGGCCTCTAACCCAGAAATACCATCTTCTCCCACCGTGACTCATGCACCGTGCTTTCGAGGTCTGTTTTGAGTTCACGCTGGAATTTCAACAAGCATGTACCTGCATAAATGAACAACCCTCTGGCGAGTAATAATCATCCCTGGCCAGTAGACTTCTGAGGGATCATCTGGCCTTATGCAAAGCATAAAATAGCCTCTTGTCAACGTGATCAATCTCCCAACATGCGCATCAAAACTTAGTACAAGGCCACTTTAACTCTGGGAATATCGAGCTCTGTGAAAGCACAAAGAAAAACTCTACGTCTAACTTTTGGGCTAGACGTATATAAGGTGTCAAGCCCTCCCCAGTTGGACCATGTCACGTTTGCGCTTTTCATCATCACAAATAATTCTGTCTACTCTGCATTTCATCTCGCCACTACAACAAAGCACATCACACTACTCAAACAAGCACAACTCACCAGCACAACGAAGCACGTCTTACCGCCATAACAAAGCACAAAATGTGTGGCCTCATTGATTCCCTGTGCCTGCCCTTCCAAATAACACGCCAAAGACCCACGCCAGCTCGAAAGTCAGGAGCGCATGCCTATATGCCTGTTGGATACGAAATGAGCGAAATGATGAATCCACTACCCGCAGAACAGCCTCCTTCCTACCGAGATGCAACTGCCACTGGGGAGTGGGTGGTAGTCTTCTTTTTTGGCTCGGACGCTGAGCTTTTACGGAAGGAAGGGCATATCGACAAAGCCAACGGATATTCTGCCTGCCTGTACCTCAAAACCACCGACATTGTCAGTCTAATGCGAGATGGGTTTTACTTGACTCCAGAGAATGTCAAAGTGGAAGAGAGCTACCTCAAGCGGGTTTATGAGGAGAAGGAACAGAGGTGGTACTGGCAACGGCATTATACACTTGTTGATCCCCGGTATTCAGGCACACTCGGTGTGAGAGCATGGGACCGAAAAGTTACTTCAGAATTCCGGATCGATGATCTTTCTGCGGACAAAGTTTACCTAGCTGTTGTCGGGAACAAGTCCGACGATTTTGTCTATCACTTCGATCTGTTTCACCCCGAAGTCAACGCGAATTACATCTTCGATCATATGTCGATGGAAGGACTCTGGCCATATCCAAGGGAGCGTCAGGAAGTTCAGGAAAATGAGAAGGAGCGACGCTAGGATCTTTGGCAAAAAGTCACTGGTGGTAATTCTTGACGGTGTTTAGGCAAGACAACGAGAATAAAATCCTAATTTGGTCTAAACTTATGATGAGACTCCTCGAACCTATGTCCTTCTTCATTTCCCTCGACTTCTGCGACAAATCATGATACGTTGTCTTTTTCGCTGCCTTCGTCGCAGACGACGGGCCTCGGTGACCACGGTAAAAGATGTCTATCAGGGAGATGGCTTTGTTAGCACAGCATCAACACAGTCAGAGGCAGGGTAGGACTTACAGAGCGACTTGAGTCACCGCGGACACCGCCGTCGTGACGGAGAGGCCGGACTGCCACTGGAGCTTAGGGGGAGGAGGCGGCCCAGGAGGATGTGGAGGAGTGGCGGGTGGGCTGGCGGGCTGGTCTGGTCGCCCTGCCGGCTGGGGCTGGTCTGTGACCGCGTAGGTAGTAGCGAATAGTAGACTACAAAAGGTCAGCATGTGTGAATCGAGAAGGGGTAGACATACTACTCCATAGTTGTATTTGTGTTGGTTGAAGAGCCACAGTGAAAAGCATGTCTTGAAGATTGCCGTGTCGGATAGTTGGTTGAAGAGAAGAAAAGAAAAGCAAGAGACGGGAGAGATCAAAGAAAAAGAGACAACCAGTTCACAGTTGGGAAAGTGCTATCTATGGCTCCATTCCAAGGAAGTTGTTAACGAATCTGATTGAATGGCTATCAATGTGCCTTCTCGAAGTGGGATTGAAGAACTCCACTCTTTCCGCTTTCTCCCATGTAGTGAAAGAAAGGAAGGGGGATCTCACGACGATCGAGTCGGACGCCATCAGGCTCACTTTAACGAATGCCATGGTCACCATTGAAGTGGATGCCCCAGGCCGCCACAGCGCCCACCCAGCCGGACCATCAGGTTTGCCCTACAGCAGGTTATGAGGCCCTTTTTCGTCACCCTTTAGACTAATTAGAGTCGCAGAAAAGGTATTGTTTCTTTCAATCAAGTATTTGACTCTACTTTGATCCGATTTCAGCGTCCTCTGGTCGACAGTGATGAGCGCTGCACACTTCAGACCACTCAAAACCAGACCAATTCCCAGCCTATTCTGAGCTCTTCCACAAAGACTTTCTCTCATTGAGCTTCTTTACAACTTTCTATCATAGATGTGAAGTCGTGACCGCTTGAAGACCTGCATGGCCGTGCATCTTGAGCAAAGCCCGACAATGACACAAAAGCCAGCCGAGGATACTCGGGCCACAATGTCGTCAAAATATAGCCACATAAATGCTGTTTCCCAATCAATGTGGTATGGACCTAATAAGATCAGGATTTATTTATTTTGTAACACTAGAGGTCATAAGAAGTCATTAACTTGGTGCCATCCAAAGCGACTCCTATCCGGCGGTCGGAGTATATGTTTTAGCCGTCTGTCGGTAAGATTAATTAAGGCCGAATACTTACTCCAACTGATCTGCATATAATAACCAATGAGGGTTGGAGAAATGCGATGAAGAGGCACCGAGAACCGGGGTGATCATAGCTCCAATGGTTACCTAGGAGTAAGCACAAACTTTTAGTGGGAGTGCACTGACTGTAGTGACTCAATGTGCTATCATGCGTGAGTCAACGAAATCAGCTGGCGCAAATGATTACGGGCGCAAATATAACGGGAATGCTACTGAGATTGCCAAGTCTGGGGCAGTGAAATGCGATTGGCGGATTATGTATTACTATCTCATTGTGGATAGATGGAGAAATTTCGTATTCAGCTGTCGGAAAACGTTTTGCATGATAGGGTTTCACTGTGGAGAATTGAATGGACTTCAAGATTATCGTATCAAGTTTTATAAGGCCGTCGAGTCACCGGCCATACAGTGAACGAATGGACGCGATAAAAGTCCGACGCTACTAGCCAGTTCGGAAACCAAGCGATTTGTTTGGCTGACGTAAGAGGCACAGAAACGCAGAGATCACGTGACTGTATCACCCTCGGAGGATTATCTTCGTGTCTTACATCTACCTCAGCGAACATAAA
Source organism: Fusarium sp. FL617 (assembly GCA_030142105.1). Taxonomy (NCBI): domain Eukaryota; kingdom Fungi; phylum Ascomycota; class Sordariomycetes; order Hypocreales; family Nectriaceae; genus Fusarium; species Fusarium sp. FL617. Next base: position 676,102 of record JAREIL010000012.1, on the reverse strand, counting down.
TACCCGATTCTCCCTCAGAATGCTATCCAGAATCAGACTTATTCATCGTCCATCATCTTCTACTCTCATACCCAGTATTTTAACATCATCTACCAAGTACAAGTCTTATTCACTTCTGGCAATGTCCAGGTCTATCGAAACCAATTTCCAAGCCGCTATTGATGCTGGCAAGATCAACGGTGGTGTCATCTGTGCCACCGACTCCAAGGGAAACTTTGTCTACAACAATGCCATTGGGCAGCGCACTCTTATTTCCGGAGAGAAACGCCCTCAGCAGCTGGACGATGTACTGGTCTTCGCCTCGGCTACAAAGTTGATAGCCACCATTGCTGCTATGCAATGCGTCGAGGAGGGTCTGCTTACGCTCCAAGGAGATCTGTCCAGCATCGCACCGGAACTCGCTGAGAAGCAGGTTCTCACTGGTTTCTCTGAGGAAGACGATACCCCTTTGCTAGAACCGGCTGCTCGACCCATCACTCTTGAAATGCTCCTCACTCACAGCGCTGGTACTGCGTACGACTTTTTGAACCCGACCATCGGAAAGTGGAGCAGCAAGAATAAGCCCACAGAAGAGAAGAGGAGAAAGGTTGAGGAGGTCTTTATCTACCCTCTTTCACATCAACCCGGGGGCGGTTGGATGTACGGACCCGGTTGTGACTGGGCTGGTCGAATTGTCGAGCGTGTGACGGGAAACACGCTGGAGGAGCGCCTTCACGAGCGGATATTGAAGCCTCTCGGTCTCAAGCCTGATGCGCAGTTCTTTCCCGTTACTAGAGAAGACTTGCGTGAGCGCTTGGTCAATCTCAACCCCGATGACCCAGAAGGGCTTGGTCGTGCAGTCATGGGTGGTGGTTCAGAGATCAACGGGCGTACAGATGGGTGTTTTGGAGGTCATGGTCTAGCGATGACCGCTCCCGCCTTTGCCAAGATCATGCAGTCCCTCTTGGCCAACGACGGCAAGATCCTCAAGCCTGAGACCGTGGAAGGCATGTTCCAACACCATCTTAGCCCCGAGGCAACCGCCGGTCAACAAGCCATGCTTGGCTCTCCAATGGGCCCTTTCTTTAGAGTAGGAATCGACGCAGAAACCAAGATCGGTCATGGTCTTGGCGGTGTGCTGACGTTGGAGGATGTTGATGGGTGGTATGGTGAGGGTACGATGAGTTGGGGAGGTGGTTTGACACTTGCGTGGTTTATTGATCGAAAGAATGATCTCTGTGGTATTGGGGCTATTGCGGCTGCTTTGCCTCTTGACGGAGAGGTCACGAAGGAGGCGACGGATCTGAAGGACGTGTTTCGAAAGGATGTTTATCGTAAATATGCTGAGTGGAAGAAGGAGCAGGGTAAGCTCTGATGTTGAGGTATTGTAGTGACTCCATTATTCTCTGCTCAATTTTAGCACAACGACACATGGCATTTTCCCAGGAAATAGACTTGCTGGAAGATAATAAGAATATACAATTCACCCTGTCAAAGTGCCCTGATATCCCTCATGCTTATATCAATGCTACACCCGCCACCTTTGGATCGAAATATCGGATTGTTTCAAGTCCAAATAAGCAGTCTTCAGCACCGAGTATCCTTGGCAACTCAAATGGTACTCGTATATGAGGTGCAGCTCAAGACTCACATGGATTAGAGGATGTCGAGGCAGATTACCAAGATAGCGTTCCTTACATGTAGTCAGAATTCATAGAGCCCGACCGGTCATCGTGTGCGATTGTAATTAAAAATATCTCGAAACATACGACGGATGGCCTTCAAAGATTCCTAGAATAACAGTTGAAGATATTTGCCTCTATCATTGCTACAACAGAGCCTGAGGGTCCATTGGGATACTCCCCGAGGTTAGTTCATTAAGTGATTTGCTGTATGGCGTGGCCCGACTAAACTTAGCGTATAAGCTTGAGAACGAAAGGACTTAAGGAGAGTTTAGGGTCGCCTACTATATTCCAATGTCAATGAAGCAAGTTCACAATGCATCCATTACCTGCCAAGTCACGACAAGGGTACACAGAGCTTTAGACCTAACTACCCTGCTTGATCAACTCAACTGGTTCTTTCTGTACCAACAACTCCAAGACCCGCGCATATAAAGCCAGGCCAAGACTCTGTAATCTCGGCTAAGCTCAGCTATCAACGCGTCTTTACTACAGAAATTTCCGAAACTGGTATGGCAGTTCTTGGCAGCCGTCACTTTTCGGTCTGTCTATCTATCCGAGTTGACTAAAAAGCCGGGGTCAGCATCGCTTACTAGAGCCTGTCAATGTTTTGGGAGATAATTAGGTGTAAGATCTTATTGCCGTATCAAAATGGCTTAGTTGTCAACACACCAGCAGCGAGCTTCCAGTAAGGTTGATTACATAGACGCTAAACGCGAGACATGGTTGTGTAGGTTGTCTTATGTCTATTGGCTCTTTCAAGCTGCTGAGTGAGATGTTGATTGCCTTGATATGGTAACAACCGAAAGATCTTTTTCCACAATAGTACTACCTCGATAAGATTGAGAGTTTCTGTTTTTCAATCATCACGTGTATCATGGTATATAAGCGTGTTGTTCCCCCCACATTCATGTAGACATTGTTGGTCTTGACCTTTCTACCCATCTCCATCCCATCACTTCAAAAACAATAGCAGCAACCATGACTTCATCTCAAGAGAACAACGAACTCAAAGAAAGTATCGAAGCTACAGTGAAAAGTTACATCACATGCTTTATAGACGCAAGAGCCCAAAATGATACATCTCTTGTCAATCGCAATACCGCTCCAGACTGCACCCGCCAGATGCTCCCTTCGCCCCTACGAGGTGGCGCCACTATGACGAACGATGACTACGAAAAGGTCATTGCCCATGGTCTTCAGCTCGGTGGAATGTACGGGCACAACGCAACGGATTTGGTGATCGATGTTGGCAATCGTAAGGTTGCGGTCACAACTGTCGCGGATTTTGTTTTCAAGAATGGGGATAAGGTGGTTATGGACTTTGCTTGGTTTCTGCATCTGAATGATGATGGATCCAAGATCACGAAGATCGTGGAATTTGTTGATAGTGATTTGTTTCTGAAGGTAAAGGCTAAGATGGAGGTGATTGCTAAAGAAGGAGTCAAAGAGGAATAGGAATCCTTGAAGATGGAAACATTCGACAGTTCATGTTGAGAAACAAGGCTAGATCACATATAAAGATATATTACAGCTTTACCTAACAGAAGCTGTGGCGATCTGTGGCCACACTGGTCACTGAGCGCGTGATGCGCTATATGCTACCTTGCTGTAAGAACTAACTTCTCTCAAGCTATATAAATCTGCTGCAAATGACAGTGGTATTCGGAGGAGCAGTGAAGTGAAGACGATATAGATTATGCTACTCCAAGGGTCGGCAGTGCCTTTCTGGCAGGGCATATTTCTACTGTGCAAATCAAATCTCAAGCAGGAGGCAGTCAAGAGTATCTCGACTTAACTATCCATGTTTCACAATACCCCGCTAAGTCCATTCTGTCTTGAAATGCTTTTTGATATTATAAACAATCGTTGCAACCCTAGAGATCGTTTGCTCAACCTTACTCAAGGGCTTACCTAAGTACAATGTATTATATTTTTCTGAATTGAGCGAGAAATAGACTTGTTGGTAACTAATTCTCAAGTGACTAATGCCCTAATAACTTCCTGATGTAATTTTATACTTTGTTCACTACGCTTGATTAGTCGATCATGTCGCAAATAAGTCAAGAACCACGCTTCAAACTATATGAACTTGTTGAAAATCAGCGGATGAGAAGCCGATCGGAACCCAAGCCGAATCCGATTTCCCCCTCACGATAAGCTGTCAGCCCACAGACGCGATCTCTATCGGTGCTTGATTTAGAGACCCGCGGGCTAGCAATACCTTTTTTGGCAACTGGAGCCCCTGATCTGGCCCATGGAAGCTTGATGCTGGGGTTATCCCGTCCACCAGACTTCCCCAAAGGAGAAGGCCAAATGAGAGCTTAAATCAAACAAGATATAAAATGTCCATCACGGACCACCGTGAGATTTGGCGAGACCGCCATATAAGCAATTCGCTATTACCTGGGACTTCGTGTCGCTTCCTGCGTCCAAGATGTCTGACTCTCCTGATGGTATCTACGAGAAGGGAATCATTGATCCTGGTTTTCCGGTCAAGAACTCGACTCAGTCCTTTTGGCTCACAGAACCTTGCGAGATCAGCAAGCTGCAGTCGCCATGGCCAAATGAACTTATTGATGTTGCTGTTATCGGATCCGGCATGACAGCTGCCAGTCTTATCAACACTCTCTACCGCTACAATAAAGCTGCCGACATTAAGATTACCGTACTCGAAGCACGGGATCTCTGCTCCGGAGCCACAGGTCGCAATGGAGGCCATATCAAAGCTATGAGCCCAGGCTCATGGTTCGAACGAAAAGCTCAGTTCGGTGTGCAGGAAGCTGTGCGAATCATGGAATATGAGCACAGTCATCTTAAAGAGATGATGGCTCTCATAAAGGAAGAGAACATTGATTGCGACCTCGACGAGGTTGAGGGTCTTGATGTGTATTACGACGAGAAAGTATTCCGTCATGCATGCGACGCTGTCGATGATATGCGCCACCAAGCGCCCAGTCTCGGCGCGATCTACAAAATCTACACTGACAGAGAGGAGCTCAAAGCACGAAATATCTCTGATGCTTGCTTTGGAGCTATCGGCATGCCTGCCGCTTCAATGTGGCCTTATAAGATGGTGACGGGCCTACTGGAAAGAATGGTTCGACAAAACGGTCTCTCAATTCAGACAAACACTCTGGTTACGGCAGTATTTGATGACGATGAAGCGAACTATGCCACCATCAAGACAGATCGGGGCGAAATAAGAGCCAAGCATGTTGTTCATGCTACCAATGCTTGGGTCAGCCGTCTCGTTCCGGAGTTGCGCCCTTTTGTCTCTCCAGTTCGAGCCAACGTCCAACGCCAAGTACCTCAGCTATCCCCATCTGAACTGTCTAAGCGTCGCTTCAAGAAGTCCTGGTGGTCCAGGTACGGAGAGCATGACTACGAGTATATGATTCAGAGACCAGATGGTACGTACATCATTGGCAGAGCAGGTACAGGCCGCAGGGCTACGGCGGATGATAGCACGATAGATTTCTTGCCGCATGTTCATCTACGAGGCGTGACTCCCCAAATCTTCAACTTTGGGAGTGATAAGGAGAACAAGGTAACGCACGCGTGGAGCGGAGCTGTTGCGTTTACGGTAGATGGAAATCCCTTCATTGGTCGGCTTCCTTTTGCAGGCCGCAAGCATCAGTGGATTTGTGCCGCGTACTCAGGGATTGGAATGGTCAGAGCGTTCAGGTCTGGTCAACTACTGGCGTTACTGTTGCTTGGGGAAGAGGTGCCATCTGCATACCCTCGCTCTATGCTGCTCACAGATTCGAGAGTGAAGGATTGGACGGGAGTTACTCCCAGTAAGTTATAAGGCATACAGAAATCTCTATTTATAACTACCCGAGATTATTATAGAACATAGCAACAGCTGTGCAAGTTTGATTACATGCTAATAGGGCGTAACAATTCTGACATGAATGAGGTTACCGTCAGTAAATTAAGTCAGAGTTAGCCATAAACAGTTTCAAGCCTACAATCCCCCATTACGTCCAGCCAGTGTACATCTAAAGGGTCAGATACATCTGACCTCTTCATATCACATGCGACGTCATCCATTCTAGCCCAAACAGCATCAAGTAACTGCTCAACCTGTTCAAAAGAACGAAGCCCTGTGACTTTAGAAGTACTGCGGACTTTTGCTCGTAAGGTCTCGCGCCACCGTCCAACGCGGGAAGGTTCTCTTGCAATGGAAGCTATCAATCCAATGACAGTGCGCTCTGAGGGATCAGCAGCCGCATCTTCGGGAACACTATATAAGGCACTTCCGCAGATGATAATGGCTAGCGTGTGGCCTGTACTGATGCCACAGTTCTCAGGAGCATCAGCTATCGACCACATCAGCATGCTCACCATCTCCAGTATCAAATCTTTGCGTACTTGCTTGGGATCGGGAGCTAATGTTCCAGCCTCATGACCAGGCGATGAAAGATTCGCAAACGGCGAGCCAGCAAAAGTCCTATTGACTGGATTTCTGAGAGTGAGAAGCTCTGGGAATGATCGGTAGAGCTCCAACAGCGACGCCATCTGGTAGCAATAAGCGTAGTTCTCCAAATGAACCAAAGAAATCCCGCGATCTCCAGTACCGCAAGTTTTGAACTTGGGAGGTGGTTTGTACTCGAGAAGCTGGCGCTCGACTGTCAACGCTGCGGTGAGCAGATCGCCGGTGACTGCATCAATGCTTGAATTCCATCCCATCACATGCATTTTCGACAGCAGTCTTTTTTGACGGGCGAGAATTCCAACTTGGCCAAGATAGACAAATATGGGCGTACATATGCCTGACCAGGGATTGAGGCGAACGATATCTGTATTCGACTCGTCACAAAAGGGCTTGAGATAGTCGAGCGTGTCGAGTGGTTGATCGACGACAAAGGCCAGGAGAGCCTCCCAGTAGGCTAAAGCGCCGATTATGAAGCTTTTATCAAGGTCACATAATGCTGCTGAAGGTGTCCATTCATCTTTTGTTGGACTCGTGCCGTCTTTCGATGCCACTTGCCATGTTGCAAATAGTCGCCGGGCTCCAATAAGATGTTGCATTCCATTATCGGACGCGTCGAGCCACGACTGTATCAGGTGAGTAAAAGGGATCAAGGCACAAGTATCAGAGAAGGTAGAAGTTTCCGGGTGAAGAGGATCTTTACTAACCGATGAGATGCCTAATAAGATTGAAGCAAGGATCGCCTGCTTGATTTGCTCGTACTCATGACGTGTAGAAGGAGGACTGCAGCCCTGTTCAATCGACGCATCACGACGTTGTATATCAAGCAGTATATCGGATAAATGGGCAACGGCTGTAGAGTAGCGATGCACCGATGCAGCCAGAAATCGTTCGTCGCGTTGGACTTCCCATCTTGCCGACATACTAAGGACGCAGTTGTAGATTAGCGGCGAGTCTACGACTAGCTCGGCAATCATGTATCGAAACGGATTAGCTGGCGAGTCAAAAGCTGAGTTGAGTCGACAGACTTCCGTAAAGTAGTGTTGCAGTAGAAACTTCTCTTCATCTGAAGGCACGGAGGAAATGCTTGCAGTCTCCACATAGTGAGCTTCAGTTGCCTCATGGCCAAAAGGCGGGATGAGTTGGATCTCTATGTCTTCAAATACAGGTGGGTAGTAGGTTACATGCGTGTCGTTTCCATTACTAGGTCTACTTTGCTGCTGGAAACTCGTCAGCACCAAGGTGTCAGTTAGAGATTTATCATTCTCGTCAACATCATCGGGTGTTCCCAGAGAGACGACTGGGATTGCCGTGGTGGTGGTGACTATTGGACATGGTTGAGCCGGCGATCCTGCGACGAAATCTGGCGTAGATTGCGGACCGGCGTCGGATATAGGGACTGGCCGAGTATCTCCTGTATTTGCCGTATCAACCACTCGAACCGAGGAGAAAGCAGAGATGGTAACTGTGTCGGGAGACCTCTGTTGACTGATATCGCAACCAGGATGGGCGACCGACTGTCGATAGTCGGCGGCCCATCGAATGCGACTCTGGTAGCCGGGGCACGCTACGCGTCGCCGGCGGCACTGGAAACAATGAGGTTTTGCCTCATCACATTTCAAACGCTGAACCCATTAGTAGATGCCAGTTGAAACGCTTGCCCTGGACGTTGCCTGATACCTTGAGTTTGCAGCGGGAACATCCAGCTAAGACCGGTTAGACTGATTAACCGAAGTGAATCGAGACACCGTCAGGGACGCTCTCAACATACTTTTGGATCGCGATTTCTTCCGTGGTCCACTTGATTCCATGATCTTGAAACGCTGTTTGGAACGCTATAGTATACCGTAAGGCCGCGTAGGTTTCAAAGTGCAACAAGAATGGAAGTACTGTCAGGTTCGATTAACTATCCAAGATTAACCAGATTCAAGTCTCAGCTGGACGTGGCAACAATTGAGCGCCTTCTCAACTAACGTAAGGATCACCGTAACATCGAACCCGGCCAATCGTATGCTTGCACCTTATCGGGGAGTCTGTCCCCAGACCAGCGTCTCCTAATCTATGAGATTGTGCGGGGGAAATATCGAAGATGACGAGAACACGTCCGTGTGATGAGTGATACCCCGCGTTGGCTTGCCTAGCTCCGGGGCAATACTTGACTAAAACCTGGGGGCAGTTCCTCTTGGTCCCTTAGCGTCCACAGCCCTCGGGTTACAATATCCCAAAGCGGAAATGCCAGCCAGACCTTCAAGATCTCAGCAGGCTAAACCTATAACTCATTGCAACGGGCTGTCGAATGCACCTATCGGCGAAGCAATGGTTGTCGATAAGAAGTCTATCTACGGCCCTCGTCTTTGCTTCAAATCGCCGACCACAAATTCGTCTGTGGCTCAAATCAAATTCCTCACTACCAAGAACAACAAAGCAGAAGCTGCTGCCCATCATGGAGCCAAACAACCGAGACTTGGTAAAAAACAAGAGTGAACTCGATGATGCACTCGAAAAGGTTCACTCGAACACCACACATGGTGAAGGCGTGGCCTTTGATACTGTCGTGGCGACCATAGGTACCCAATCTCCCAAAAAAGACCTGAGCGTCTTTGTTGTGATATGTCTGGGCTGGAATATCTGTAATAGTTGGGCCGGTGTTGCAGTCACCATGGCTGTAAGCATACCCTCAGGTGGAATGGTAACGGTCATATATGGCATCATTCTCACAACATTTGCCTATCTGTGTTGCGTTGGAACACTGGCAGAACTTGCTTCCGTGTATCCGACGGCCGGTGGGCAGTATCATTGGAGCTCTATCTTGGCTCCGAAGAAGATTTCTCGTGGGTTGGTAAGTGGTTTCTTAGAGCATACACACGCAGCAGACAGCCAGATAAAGGGGAATCACAGCGATGGCTTGCTGACGTGTAACCTCTCCAGAGCTACGTTTGCGGTATAATCAACACCTTCTCCTGGATATCGATTACGGCGGGAGTCACTATCCTGTGCCCGCAGTACATTCTCTCGATATGCATCTACTGGCACCCAGATTATACTCCGAGAACCTGGCACTACTTCATGGTATATCAAGCGAGCAATGCGGTGATACTTGTTTACAATATCTACTTGATCCGCCGAGTGAGAGCCATCTACGATATAGCATGTGAGTTACCTCGTCCTGTAAACCAGAGGCATACTAATCACTATGCCGCTGCAGTCGTAGCATCTCTCAGCCTTTTCTTCGTCATCACGGTTGTTTGCCTTGCCCGATCAAGCCCCAAGCAGTCTTCGGAATTTGTTTGGGCCACATTCAACAATGAAACTGGGTGGAGCTCAACGGGCATCGTGTTTTTGACAGGCATGATCAACCCCAACTATATCTTTGCGGGCATCGATGGGGCCATTCACGTGGCCGAGGAAGCCCTGAATGCAAGCAGGACAGTACCATATGCCCTTCTTAGCACCTTGGTCATTGGCTTCATCTCTTCATTTACCTTTGTTATTGCGATGGCGTACAGTATCACATCGTGGGATGAGGTCATTGCAACTACCACAGGGTATGTCAACATTTTCATTTGCCAACTCTTTTGCGCGACCATTATCATTGCAAGTTGCAGGACACTAACCTTGAGGATTGATTAAGTCTTCCTATTTACGAAATCTGGATACAGGCTACCAAGTCTGATATCGCCGGAACTATCTTTGTGGCCGTCCTCATTGCCATCAATTACGTGGTACTAATCGCTTGTCAGCATACGGCATCCCGGTTAACCTGGGCTTTCGCTCGTGACAATGCGCTCGTGTTTTCCACAAAGATTGCAAGGTTACATACAAAGCATGACGTCCCAGTATGGTCACTGCTAGCCAACTCGTTCGTCATCTTCTTACTCGGGTTCGTCTACCTTGGGTCTTCAACTGCTTTCAACGCATTCATTGGAACCGGCCTGATTCTCCAGCAACTGACATTTGCAATCCCTGCATTCTTATTACTACTTCAGCGCCGGTCCAGCACGTACTTGCGCCCAGACAGATTTGTTAAGCTCGGTGCCTTTGGATGGTTTGCCAACGCAATCACTGTGGCTTACGGCTTGCTCACTTTGATGTTTTACTGCTTCCCTGCGTATGTTCCGGTCCAGGGCAGTACAATGAGTAAGTTCGATATCTGGCTCCTTGCACCTAAGTGACTGTTGGCTAACCCACTTGCCAGACTATAGCGTCTGTGTCCTCGCAGCGATGGCTCTTTTCGGGGGGGTTAACTGGCTTACCCACGCGAATAAGCATTATGAAGGGCCACGTTTGGACCTGTAGTCTCATAGTAGAACTGCAAGAGACGTCATCCAATGTTATTTAGTCCTGTATTTTTCGTCTCTCTTTGCTCCTGGTTGCTTAAGTTGTTCTGCAATTAATGCATTACCTAGAAAAATGGCCTGCCATTGTCCTAGGTCATAGCCTGATAGAGCAATTTTACCGATGGTTCTTTGTGAATGATATTTGGGTCCCTTTCTGCAAGTGAACACTGCTACAGTCAAAACATACTCATATACTACGATTGTGGGTTCGACTTCTTGAATCGAGGCTTCTCGAACTGCGGCCTCAAAAGTTTAAACGGGTAGCCCTTTACAGCCGGATCGGGACAGGGTATGAGAAGATCGTGTGTCTTGGACTCTTCGCGAAATTGTAGTGTGCAGCCCATACCCGGGCGGCGCGACTAATACTTGATTTGGTTTGCTACATCACGTTAAGCCATTCAGTTAAGTAAATAAAAAGAATGCCGCCGGTGTGTTACACTTCGTTACAATCCATGCTATCCACTGTCTACGCTCAATGCCTTGGCCACTTCGGCAATAATCCTCCATGATAGTATCTTCGCGCGAGCAATGGCTGACACAGTGTCCAGCACGATTTGGGGTTCTCCAAAGTACAACAACAGAGCCAGACCGTAAGGTAAATCACCAATTCAAGGCAAGTTAAAATCCACGACAAGGCGTCTGGGCTGCGTTAGTAAGACAAGAAGGGATCGGCAGATGATGAGACTTACCCCACGGCTTCCCCGTTCTTAAGCTTTTGAACAGACTCGTTGAACTTGCTCAGACCTACAACTGTAGGCTTGAGGGAAAGCTTGCCTAGTGAAGGTTAATCGCGCGGGTTCATAGTCAGCTCTCAGAAAGATACTTACCTCTTTTCGCAAACTGCAACACCTCATCAATGTCCCTTATACTGCTGATTAGCGATCCTTTGATGCTATGACCTCGCAGAACCAAATCTGCAGGAGCGATATTCATGTGATGCTTTCCAACGGGTGGTATACCGATGCTATTTGACGTAAGTATAGAATTAATCAGAATGTTATCTCCTTCGACACCTACCACATCACCACGCCTCCGGCACGGGTACCCAAATATTGGAGAGCCATGGGATACGATTGTACAGCTGAGCGAATTAGCTTCGTGGCCGAACTACTGGCTGCGTGTCTTTCCATACCTGTCACGAAACAAGCATGGGCACCTCCCTCTGTCAAAGCCAGAACGCTTTGGACAGGGTCTGACTCTTCTCGGAAGTCAACGAAGTGCTCAGCCCCCATGCTCGAAGCAAGCGCTTTTCTGTCCGCGCCCGTGTCAACAACGATAGGGCGGATCCCCATTGCTGTAGCGAGCTGAACACCCTGGATGCCAACGCCGCCGCCTCCACCGGGGAACACGGCCCATTGTCCGGCCTTGACTCCAGAACTCTTAATCGCCGAGTACGCGGTGGCAGCTGAGCACATCAGGGGTCCTGCAACATAGTCAGAGACTCCGTCAGGTATCAGCTGATAGATATGTCAGTGTTGTAAAACTCGGTCAAGATAGTTAGGGATAACTTGCCGTAGTGTAGCGAGCTGGCGAAACAGCATATTCCTTGTAGGAGCCTATAGACCAATTAATTTCGACCGGTCGGGCGTGCATAAAACGCAGACTGTACCATCAATCTGTCCTCCGCACTCTATGTTCTTATCGCAAAACATCTCTTTCCCATCTCTGCAATAGACACAAATATGGCAAACGTCCCATGTAGGTTTCAAACCAGCGCGCTGGCCAACTTTGTAGTCTTTGACTCTCTCCCCAACCTTAACAATGACACCAGCACCCTCATGGCCTGCACACCTTACTCCTAGATCCGACATCTTGGGCGTCCCCCAATCATTCATCATAAAATGCACATCGCTCAGACAGAGGCCAGTAGCGTTCAACTTGATGAGAACATCGTCAGGGCCTGCACGTGTTAGAAAGAAGAAAGAGCCACATAGCATGAGTTTTGGTTGGTATTACCTATTTCTGGTACAGGGACTTTTTGTACTTCAACATAAAAGTTGGGCCCCTCGTCCTTCTGTGAACAGTTGGTCAGGATCCGATAGCTTGTGAATGTGGGGAGACTTACCACGACAGCACCCCAGCACTCTTTGGGAATATCAAAGGCTGTGCTGATAGTCATGACTTATCGTAATGGAAGAGAAACTTGTGATTCAGTGTAGGGAATAAAGCGTCGGAGTTAACGTAAGACCAGCAGAAACCGTGTACTATAAAAATCAGAAAGGTCTGAGCTGGTAGGTTAAGGCCAAGGCACATATAGTGCTTGCAACAACGAAGGAAGTATTTGTACCTCATAGATAAACATCTTCATGAAGCAAAGCCTACTCAAACATGGCTCGCAGAAAAGAGACCCCTAGGCCGGGGCGGGCTAAGGCGACCCTGGCTAAGGGTTCCTTTCTGGGTAAGGTAGGCTGCTCTAACCATTTTAGGCAGCTAGATCCAGCCGAGCCGTCAATGATGACAACATCTCGAGATTCCAAGTAAGGAAATGCTACTATCAAGGCGGGACATAGTTGTGAGAATTGCTTTAACCGTAGAAACACCCTGTTCTTGATTAAGGTTAATGGCATACCTAACAGAGGCAGCCCCCTCAGATAGTGTATTTCAGTATGTCTTTGTGTCGAAAGCCCGCGTCTAATTGGTGAACCATCTCGCAAATACAACACTATTGTCTTCAATATTCGGCAAATGGAAGCTGTGCGGATTACATCTGTCAGCCAAATGCAAGAAAATCTACCTAGAACATAGACGTTCGTCTGAATCAAGTTATTACTACAGAACAATGGAGGGGTCTCCGTAGTATAGGTTAGTGTCGAAGAACACTTTATTTCCCCCTCTCTGACTATCAAATGACCGGCCAACAGGGGCATAGAACATTTATAGTTAGATAGAATTAGTTAATTGATTAATCTATCCATTACTTTCCTCCAGTAACTGCCACAAGTTCGCATTAAGATGGCTAATAACCAGCATCGTCGCAATATATCTACTATACGCCATGTCTAAGATGTAGATCGCCTGCTAACGTCCCTTTACTACCAGGGTATACAGCCCTACGAGTTACAGGCTAAAGTACCAATCAAGATCCGCGCCCTTCTTGAAATGGCCGTCAAAGAAATGCAAAGCTTTCTTGCAATCCGCTCTGGGCTCTCTTTGTGGATGCAGCATTTCTTTCTCAATGAACTGCAGAAAGTCCGTCAAGAACGTCGGTCCGTTTTCATGTTGTGCCTCGCAAGTGAGCTTTCTTATCCACTATATACGTGTTAGCCACCTTCCAACGTTGCTCAGCCTAGAAATCTTACCTTGGACACGCTGGCCTTCAGCCTCGGTTCCTCTGGGTTCACGGAATGCTCAGGACCAAGGAACAAAGATCCCATCTTCGTCTTGAGGCGATCAATGCTCTCTTTCACCTTGTGTCCTTTATATGGACCTTCGCCAGTGTGATCCCATGTCTCTTGGTCGCCACTTGGTGTTGAAAGCAAAAGCCTCTCAAACTTCTTTGTCCTTTGAATGTGCTTAACAAAAAAGTTGTCTTCACGCCACTCGCCCTTGTCTTTAGCAGCGCCTGAATACGACAGCTCTTGTGTTCTTTCTTCTTGGTATTTCTTGCATGCACCAGGATGAAGAATAAGCCAGGTGAGTAGCTCCGAAAAGACACACCCCAAAGCCCAGATATCTACCTTCTTGGACATGAAATGACCTATATCATGTTCCGGTGATCGGTACGTCTGTGATGCAGCATGTGCAGTCCCGGGACTCTTCTTGGATCGGGAAGCTCGTGTGTGGAATGTCATTAGCCCAAAGTCTGCAACCTTGAGCGTTCCAAGTGGGTGATGTCGTTTCTCCTGGCTAAAATGAAGAACATTCGCTGGCTTGATATCGCCATGTATGCCATAGTCTTTGTCTGGGTTTTCTTGGTCTTCATCTTCGTCACCATGACTGGGTCTCACGCGAGTGTAATGGATCGTCTCAAGCGCATCAACCAAGCCTCGACATTCAGTCGCGATCCACCGAACAAGATCCTCTGTCTCCAGATTAGAGGCCTTCAAAATGTCTTTCCCAGGTATGGCCATAAGCTCTGTCATATTGCCACCTTCAGCCCATGGGAACAGGAGCATAAAGCTACCACCAGCAGTAATTTCGAAAGTTGCGCATAGCTCGACCAAGTGTGGCCCAGGGTTCATTTTTCGAAAGGCCGCGATCTCCTGCTGAAAATATCTTTGATCCTGCTCATATACCGACCTCAGAGTCTTGAGGGCAAAATTCTGGTATTGTGTCTAAAGGTTAGATATTTTAGTTAGTCACAGAAAAATGGTAGTTGCGAGCGCCATGGACTTACGAAAGAGTGATGGTTTTTGTGTATCCTGACCTTTTGAACTACTCCAAATCCCCCATTCTCATCTTTCTCCCCAACATACGTCCAAGGCATGACAGTTCCCAGCTCAAACTTGAAATTGATAGCTTTGTGTTTTTTATTGTCCCGGCCTAGGAACGGAACATGCACCCACCATTGTTTGATGTAGAATTCTCGCATAATCTCGTCATCCTGCGGAGAGTTGAAAAAGTCGAGGGGTCGCTTTTGTCCGGAGTGATGAGTCCGGAGTTCGCTTTGCTGCTCATTGAAGCTCAATGGTAAATCATCATCGACTATCCCCGCCTTAATAAACAGTGGGAGGAAGTCGACATAGTTGATCCAAACAAGTACTGTAAAGATTTCTCGGGCAGGCCTTCGAAGGTCACACACGTACTTGGCATAAACTTCTGCCTGATGCTCATCGTAATGGCGCTCCAAAAGTTCATTGCGTACGGCAATATGGGTGCAAATGGCGAGCATATCTCCACTTGGGAGGAACCGCTTCTCGGGGTTGCATCTGTCTGGCTGTAATGCACGGTTGAGGAGACTTTTGAGGGATCTTCTGGGTCCCTCATTCAGGTCTTCGTCACTGATGGCATCAGGTCGCATTATGGGCTCGGCATCGTCTGAGCCTTCAATACCTGCGAGGATGTTGCTTGCGGGCTCTCCGGAGAGTGTTTCACTAGTCTCATTTCTCTGGCGTACCTCTCTACCATAGTCGGATACTCTAGTGGTCACTCCTGTGATGGCACTGATGTGGGTGTCTTCAGATGCCCCCAGAGCAGCCGCTGATGTGGTCGAAGGGTAAATAGACAAGGTTCTCTCATGCGTGTTCACGGTAAGATCCAACTACGCAACCAGGCTGTCAGCATGTGGCAATGGAAGCCCGCTTCATGGATCTTTGTTCTATTGGGCATTGGTATAGATTGCTTGACTTACCGGCTGTGAGTCAGCGTCTTGTGGCATGTTTGCAGCTTTTTGATTGATTGTAGACCAAGCGTCGTGGCACGATACGAAGCATATACACGGCAGCGTGCATTGAAACGACCAAGCATTGCCTGGGGCGAAACTCACAATCTTATCATCTGTTGGAAGGCCAATGTTTGTGTCACCACGCTTCTTGACATAGCCTACTTCCTACTTCACCGAGACATTCTTCTCAAACAAATTCTGTATATTTCTGTTGGTGGCGGGGCTGAACTTGCCAGTGGCTATGCCACCCCTTCTTGTCTCATCTGGCTGCCAATCACATTCCTGTCTGCAAAAGTTCATCATTCTGGGAGGGTTGCCATGCGGGTGACAGGTCACCCGGACGGTCTAATGTAAGACTAGCAAGAAAGCTGTAGCCTTCTTATTTAAAGATTGCCCCCACTGGCGCGGTTCCGTTCCAATTTACTTCTTTGACCGAACACCCGCGCTTCTCCTACACTTTCTCTGTTTCCGACATTCTGGCCATGACTATCGACTTTAGAGCCTTATTTCGTCCACACAAGTCTCAAAGCTTTCAGAGAGAGCTGGATGGGACGAATTTGAGCGCAGTAAAATTAGAAAGGGTTTTGAATCGCCGCTGGAGTAATAGATACACTGTTGAGGTAACGTTCTCAGCCCTTTGCTTCTTGAGAGAAATCTTGTACTGACTAGAATAGATGCAATGCAACAAGCTCACTGTGAGAACACCTGGCTTTTTGTCCGATGACGAAATTGCCAGCTGCTACCGAAGATCCAAATAGTGCGGGAATTATTTTATCATGGCAAAGTAAATCTTGACTCCAGGAGAGCAAGAAATCACTTTGCCAAGGCAATGCAGCAGAGCTCAAGCGGGATTTTCTTTTATTATTGCCATTTCTCTTCTCGAAATCTTGTCACGAAACATGGTGTTACGCGTCAAATCTTGATTGTAATTCTCTTTGTTGGGTGTTTTAGACTAGAGATTGGACTCCGTATCTCAGAATGTTGATTGAGATTAGCTAGCTACTTGTACTGCAAGAACCCAAGCACGTCCTCATTCTAAAAGAAACGATCTGAGCGAACGCTTTTCAGATGTCCTTTGTAGGGAGGCCTCGAACCTAGGTTGTTGGCGGGTAATGTCGTTTCATGTATCCTCGAATATCTTCGATCTGGGTCTGGATAGAGTGCAGATTCTTAGCAACCATCATTGCACTAGATCATGGGGAACCCACCGAGTTCAGTTTCTGAGTGACCATGACTTTCCACTGGTTATTCGAACGCTACCCATCGTCAGAGGTCAAAACCGGTAGGTTAGGGAGCAGGCACCAGTCATACCTCGACAACTTGGTAGTTTCCACTCCCCAGGTACTGATCGAGCTTATACTCGAGCTTCGTCTTGTTCCCATAGTCAAAAGGAAGAAATTGTGTATCCATTATGCGGGTTTGTTATTTCAATCACGTCACAGTAACGAAATTGGAGCTTGAGAAAGTGGCAATACACAATGTCACTCCAACAATGTCTGCCTTGACTTGCAATTCAATGCTTCCTTTTTATATCTCAATTCTAGGTTTCCAACTGCAGAGCCCCAAATTACCCCTCAAGTTTCTTTCTAATGCTCGCAAGCCCAATACTGCAAGTTCGCTTGCCGGCCGGTTTTCGCATTTAATTCCACCATCGAGAAGCCATTTTGTTCTTCCTCAAGACACCTCATGATGCATAGTGCGGGGTTTATCAGCCTTCGGTGAACAATAAGAAAATCAGGCTACCAATTGAATGTTGATCGAAAAGCAGGCTCTCGGATTTCATGCAGGAAAGTCACGCAAGGAGGCGGTGGGTGGGTGGCACATGCATGTGTTGAGCCGTTTTGTCTCGGGGACTCGGACAAGCGGATTTTCTTACATTATCGATATGGACTTGAAATTCGTCACACTCCCGACATAGCCTGATTCTGTGAGCCCTGGAGGTCAAATGAATGGTCGTCGTTGGTCACAGTTGCCATGCACAGCAAGGCTCACTGACGGGGCTCTCAGCGGGCTTTCTGTCTGCACTTATGCACAGCTGACTTTTTTGTCGTCAATGATAAAGGGCGGCTTTCTCTCGCTATGAGGTTACACTTAAGCCAAGTCGACAAGCGGCGTCCAGGGTTGAAAAGTCTTATACACAAACCACATTCATAAACTCGTTTCACTATGTCATGGCTTTCTGGAAACGCAGAGTTGCGAAGCGAAGATTGGGGTCTGCTAGATTTCAAGCCAAGCCCCGGTGAAGCATTCGTCATCTCGAAACGTCGCGGGCCATACCAATCAGAGGAGAATGGCAATTCAGATGCCGATCGCATTTCCAACCAACAAACCAATCGCAAGATCCTTGCAGGAGAATCAGATCTTGATCAATGGCTGAAAGAAGTAAGTGATAAATTTTCGGCATAAGAGCTTACACTAATGAGTGAAAAGATCGGGGGGATTCCAAGCCAGCAGGGCAATCCCACAGAGCAAACAAGCAATGACTTCTCGACCGTCAACCTGCTTTTGGCCTCTAAAATGTCTTCGCTTGACGAAATTCCATTTACTCAGGCAGGGTTTGCAAGCATCATGAGCAACATGAGAATCCATGGGTCTATCGTTCGTGCTATCAACCGAAACACAAGCTGTACTTACGCTTCCCTTCCGTACAACTGGCCTTGCAACGGTTCGACTGTCCCATCTATTGGTTCGCACTCATTCTAATGACTTTGCTTCGCAAGCTTACGAGGAAAACAGTCTATAATTGTCGAACGACCGCATCTTGGGAAGGAGATATGGCACTATCTGTCACTTTCTTCCCCGAAACCTTGACGAGTAACGTCGTCTGGTACGGCTGTGATCTAGAAAAGCGCAATATCTACGGACATACTCTCACAGACGCCGACATTATCACTGGTCGATTGAGAAACTTTGATGGCAGTTGCTTTCATCCAATGATTCTCCCAACCATCTTTGCAGACTTTGAAAGAGAGAGGCAGATTGGTTTGGTAAGGAAGTGCCTGACTCAATTCGTCCAGAGAATCCACGACCTTGCCTATCCAAGCTCTCAGGCAGTGGACGAGAGCGATATCGTATCATCAATTACCTCAGAAAAGAGGCAATATAAAGAACACGACACACTGACAAAGCCAAAGAGCCTACTCTTTTGCTTTCATCTAGCTTCGGGGCTAATCAACTCGAACCCCACGACAAATATCTCTACAATCCCAAAGACCAGCCCGCATACGAGCTCAACTCAGGCACAAGATGATCAAGAGCCTGCCGTGCTACTTTGGCAAAACATTAGTTTCCTACGTATTGGTTTGCAAAACTGGCAAACTCAGTTACGCAAGATGATTCAACAGGTCGAGGAGCTAGATGCCACAAATTTCAATTTTGGAGCAACGGCCAAGAACACAGAGTGGAATTCCAAACTAGCTATGCTCCGGGAAGTCGGAGCAACGGCCAAGAACACAGAGTGGAATTCCAAACTAGCTATGCTCCGGGAAGTCGGCGTGCGAATCAAAACAAGATTGCAAGATCTCATTGATGAGTACGACGAGTACATCAGGCAATGCACTCATATCATGGAGGGCTTGAGTTTGGCAACGCAACTTGTGAGTGGGAAATGCCAATAAATACACAAAAGCTAAAAGGTTGTAGGAGCTGAACAATATCGGCCGAAAGGACGCGAGAACGAATCAAGAGATATCTCGTGTCAACCTGGAGGTAGCCCAGATGACTCGGGTTGATGGCAGTCTGATGAA
Source organism: Fusarium sp. FL617 (assembly GCA_030142105.1). Lineage (NCBI taxonomy): Eukaryota > Fungi > Ascomycota > Sordariomycetes > Hypocreales > Nectriaceae > Fusarium > Fusarium sp. FL617. The sequence goes on along the minus strand of JAREIL010000012.1, from coordinate 656,597 downwards.
ATCCATAGCCACACTAGGGATGGTTTTCTTGCCCGCTACCTTCGTATCGGTAAGTCAGCAAAAAGTTGGCATCTAGGTCACGAGTTACTAACGATTATCAGACCTTCTTCTCGATGGGATTTTTTCAATGGACAGAGGAAGACGGTAAAGGAAGCGAACCCCTGTCGCCATACTTTTGGGTTTACATAGTTGTTGCCGTAGGGCTTACTCTTCTGACTATGGCTATCTTCTATACCTGTGTCTTGAGAGCCCCTCCAGTTCAAACTGATGAGGAGCGTAAGGGGGCTTGATATCTCTTAGGTCTGGGGTAGAAATCCGTACAGTATCGTTGGTGTGTAGAGACATTGAGGCTTATGCTTGATGTTCACAGCAGGTAGGCTGGAAATATTTCAATTTTATATCAAGTATTGTTATCTATGCGAAGATGCGCCGTAATCGCCTCCAGGTCTCTTTCTTCAGCGCCTCGTACTCTGTTCTAGTGCGACTTACAGCATCCCGATTCTCAACAGCCCGTCTCAAAAGATATGACAGACAGTCACCCAACGTTCCCCAGCTCAAACACTTATAAGCCTCCGGGGGCGCAGATGTCGCACCCTCGCTTCCTTTTCCTCCCAGCTGGAGGAGTGTGCAGCTCACTTCATCGGCCATACCCAGAAGTTGTCCGTACTGCACTTTAGTAAGTGGTAAGCCAGCCTCAGTCCTTGACTTTTGCAGCTCGAACGCTTTGAGAACACTGGCTTTGTTATGAGTTGCGAGAAAGAGTCCTAGCTTGGGGAAGCTCTCGCCGTCGCTCGTTCTCTTCAAATCTCTATAATCAGTTTCCATAAGGCCCCGCGCCATCAAATCGTATGAGTCGTCTGTATCTTGCTTGGTGTCGTTGATTAAGTGTCGAGGCTCTGTGTTGATATACGCGCCACGTACTAGCTTGACACCGATAGTATAGTTGTTTTTCTTTGCTAGTTGCAAGTGCTCATAAAGGGTGTCTGGGGTTGATTTGAGGTATGCTTGGTAGGTATTGTAAACAGTGGCATGGCCATCGATGTTGTACTTCTCCATGAGATCCAAAGCAACTTTGTCGATGCTGTGTTGCACAAACTGCTGCTCTGCATCGACGAGAACGCTGGCTCGTCGCTTGAGTGTCTCGTTGCAAATCTCATGAATAGCTCGAGTCATTTGAGCAGGAAGTGCGTCGCCCGAGATCAACGCATCAGTCACCGACTTTCCGGCGCCAGTAAACCTGCGAGTACCTTGTTAGCAAAGGCTGAGGGTGTGCAAGACGAAGTTGGTGATGACTTACTTGAGGGCTAGAAAGTCACCCTCGCCAATCATTTGCACAGTCTCAAGAACACCCTGACGCCATGCCTCAATAGCCGAGTCCTCAGCCACATCGATGGCATCCGCCGCAATCTCAGCTGACCCTTGAATTGAAGAGCCTCCGCCCTGTGATGAATCCACAACCACTTCCTTTGCATAAGTCAGAATGACACCCTTGAAGCCCATATCCTTGATGCGATTGATCGTCCCCGTAACCTCTTTTCCATTCTCTCCAGCGCAGAAGTGGTCATATAGCGTGCGCTTAAATAGAAAGTGAAGAAGAGGATTTTTCTCAACGCTCAGCAGCCCTGAGCGTGGTTTGGCGAAGAATGAGAGTAACGAAAGGCTGGGTGTGAGCAGTGCACGATTGTTCGAGACTGTCGCAACGAGCAACGATCGTAGAAGCATGGGTGTGGGGAGTAGAGAGTGCGGCGGCGGTGCCTGAACCTCTTCATTTCTTGTCTTTTCAAGAGTTTGGGTTGTCACTTTTCGCGAGGGGGAGTTGTTCCATGACCTTGGAGCCAGAATTCTGGCATCTAGGCTTGGCCCACGCCGGCAAAGATAAGAAGTAGACGTTCTGTACAGTCTAGACATTGTGGTCCTCCCGAAACAGAGTATCGAGTAGAGATCTGACCAAAGAGTCATGAAGAGTTTGTCGGGTCAGCTATATGTAGTCTATCTGCGGAGAAACGCTAACTAAGAGAAGTGTGTGCAGGTTGCCGCAGCCGACTCGGGTCATAGCCGATCTGGCGAATGGCGGTTCGCCGAAACATGTCACGAGAAAGGCACCCTTGGCTAACCCCCCAATCTCTCGGTGCTTTCTTATCGCTGACTGGATTTCATCTGGGGAAATTATGGAGATAGGTCCGATCTTGTTGTGATCCTGGGAGCCGAGAAAGCTATAATCGAAGCCATGAGACTTGTATACACTATTACGAACATAAACAATGGAGAGCTACCTCAACGCCGGATACGCGCATACACGACATCGGTAGATGGCTGCTAGTTCGTTCACTAAAACCTTGTTTAGACCCAGGTGCGAGGTAATGAATGACATCGGGACTATCTCTTCGATGACACATTCGATATAGTGATGAAAGCTACGGTTATCTGAATAGGGCACGTCTGCCACTCAATCTCGCATCGAAGATTCAATTTTGAACAATTTTCTAGGAAAGAAAACGAAAAACGTGTTTCGAGGGCTCAAGATCACGCATGTTTCAGCTCGGCAGTCTGTTCTCGGGAGTCTGCCACTCCCGAGTCCATCCACCCGCTTATGGGCCGGATCAGGAACTTTTTATCACGCCCACACGGGTATCCGCCGAATACAAATAGTGGATGTTTGGAATGCCCAGTCTCGGCGAAAAGTTAATCTTGTATCTCATGTTCCAGTGCTATCTTTTTGTTGGCTTGTCAAGATGATTGACGCCATTAATTAGGGCTTGAGCGAACGTGGCTCTTGTAGCCGCCTTCTCGACCGTCAGGAGAGTCTGAATCGTGCATCCCCGAGGTGACGAAATGTCCTCTCTCATGACTGCAGGGTGCAGCCCGTTCTCCAACATAGCTGCAAAGCCTCGTACACCTTATGCGGCCATCTCGAATGCATCTTTTCTCTTTAATCCTTCGGCCACTGAACCATCCAGAAGACCCTCGAGAGGAATTGAGAGAGTGGACAGGAAAGCTGTGTTTAGAACTGTTCCGAGATTGACCAAGTTGGTAGGCAAGAATTTGGTCTTGCCGACTTGATCAAAGATCCATTGTAATAGCTCCCTTTTTTCTTCTGGAAGAGCTGGTGTCGACTCTTCTAAGATCGTAATAGACTGGCGATATCGGGCGGCGATATTAGGGATTGCTTTAGCAACATACGTGGTGGGCCTACTGTCGTCTTCGGCATTTCCCACGATCAATTCTCGGAGTGTAGCAACGTCGATACCAGCCAACATGCTTATGACAAACTTGCCTCTCAAAGCTTCACGAATATCCGGATCTTCAAGCACTTTAGCTGCCATATATGGCTTGATACCAAGAATGACCACATCAGCGCCTTCTATAGCTTCCTTGTTCTGATCGTCCAATACTCGTACGCGTTGTTGGTGTCGACCAAGTTCTTCTATTAGGCTTCGAGCAGAGTTCTCGGTGGCAGTGCATGCTGCGAATGAGTAGGTTGTTTCTGACGTAGATTCGGTTATGTCGAGGGGGTAAAGGGCGTCTAGTAGGCCATGAAGCATAGCTCTGCCCATATTGCCTAACATTTCTCAGCTTTGGGTGAAAAAGAAGTACCGAAGGTATTGGTGACCTACCACAACCAAGAAAAGAGATTGAAAGCCTGCGTTCCGTCATTTTGTCCGGATGCTTGAATGATTCCTGGTCTAGAAGCGCGTAGTAAACACTCAAAGGCACTTGAGGACGTGTCACTAGTTAAATAGATCCTAAATCAGAGTCGCTTATCTCCCGGAAGAGAACCGATCAAGCATAGCATATGCAAGTGCAACGTGACCCCGGATAGTAGCCGATACGTGTGGTGACTGGAGGGCTGAGACCAGAAGGCAACCCCTCACATTCTCCCACCGAGAAACTGATACATCTGCTCATAACTCGTTCTTAAAATCTTTAATCCTTGTTCTTCCGTTTTTAACTTATCTCGAGTCTCGTTGTTCGTCGTATCTAACACAACGATGAGTCCATCTGCCAACCACAAGAAAAGCAACCATGCAAGGAAAGGCCCCAAGGGAAGCAAGCAACCCAAAGCTCAGCCCAAAAGTGATAACCAGGCCGATGAAATCATTGGAATAACAGTCAAGAAAGCCGACAATTTCCCGCAATGGTATCAGGAAGTGGTCGTTAAGGCCGACATGGTAGATTACTACCACGAAGTCGCTGGCCTCTTTGTACTCCGCCCCCTGTCGATGTTCATCTAGAATCAACTTCGCAAGTGGTTCCAAAAGCATCTTGACGAGATGGAAATTGGTGAAGCTAGCTTCCCTATGTTCTTGACATCCAAGTCTTTGGAGAGAGAAGTAGACCATATTGAAGGGTTTGCCCCAGAGCTGGCCTGGGTCACCAAAGCGTATGGCCCCTGACCCTTTTCATACACTTACAAGACTAACGCTTTGCCCAAACAGTGGCAAGAAAGATCTCGAAGTTCCCGTTGCTATCCGACCGACCTCCGAGGCTATCATGTATCCATACTATGCGAAATGGATCCAAAGCCATCGCGACCTTCCTCTCCGACTGAACCAATGGAATTCTGTTGTACGATGGGAAACCAAACAGACGACCCCATTCCTTCGCACCAGAGAATTCCTTTGGCAAGAAGGCCATACCGCCCATCTGACAGAGCAGCAAGCGGGTGAAGAAGTCCTCGAAGTGCTTGAGCTCTATGCCAAGCTCTATGAAGACCTTCTAGCTGTACCAGTTGTACGAGGCCGGAAGACCGAAAACGAAAAGTTCGCGGGTGGATACTATACTATGACCCTCGAAGGCTACATCCCATCCAATGGTCGAGGCATCCAAGGTGCCACTTCCCATTGTCTTGGCCAGAACTTCAGCAAGATGTTTGACATCACCGTTGAAGATCCAGCGTCCAGAGGCAACCATATTCACGTCTGGCAGAACTCTTGGGCTTTTTCGTCCCGAGTCATCGGAGTCATGGTCATGATCCATGGAGACGACAAGGGCTTGGTGCTCCCGCCGCGAGTTGCTAAGATCCAAGTCGTTTTGATTCCCGTCGGTATTACGAAGCGAACGACCGAAGAAGAAAAAGCTCAACATTACAAGAAGTTGGAAGACATTCAGCTTAGGCTTCGTAAAGAGGCTGGCATTCGTGGCGAGGTGGATTTCAGAGAAGGATACACGCCTGCTTGGAAGTTCAATGACTGGGAACTCAAGGGCGTTCCGTTGAGACTCGAATTTGGACCACGAGATGCAGCCTCCGAGTCAATCTGCTTTGCGCGTCGCGACACTGGAGAGAAGGGCTCATTCTCGCTCGAGAATATCACAAAAGCTGTTCCAGAACTGTTGCAGCAGATCCAAGGAGACATGTACAACAAGGCCGACATATCTTACAAGGACCACCGTCGCATTATTACAAATTGGAACGACGTAATGCCAGCCTTGGATGATAAGAACGTCGTCTTGATTCCCTTTTGTTTAGATGGCAAATGCGAGGATCGCATCAAGGAAATAACTACAAAGGCTGTTGTGGAAGAGCTAGGGGTTGCTTCTATGGGAATGAAGAGTCTCTGCATTCCGTTTGACCAGCCTGAAGGGATTGAAATCGGTGCAACGAAATGTCTACACCCAGAGTGTCAAGGCAAGGCTCAGAAATGGACCATGTTTGGTAGAAGTTATTAGACACGGCTGATAAGAGGTTTTACTAATAGAAATACAATCTTTTTTGCCTTCCCAGCGCCACGATTCATTCTCGATGGAGCCGTGGAATGAAAATTTGGGTGTAGCATGACCATTGACAGACTTCCGATACAATTGCCGATGGTATTGACATACTCCCGACCGCAAAAACAGACTACCGACGACCAGATTACCAATAGGCTTGACATCAAGGGCGCCAAAGGGCGTAATTAGCCCACTTGTGGAGACCAGGCTAGGTATTCTTAAGCGCCACAGCACAAAGATAGCCCTCGGTGAATCGGAAAAAATCCTTCCCGGAGGTCGGCTTCTAATACCAACGCCTCCTACACCTGAACTAATTTATAAACCACCGACCGAGCTGAACCCTCGGATTTAGTTGTCCGTAGAGACAGCATAGAAAATTAGCGATATAGAATGAGCCGTACGCCGTTCACTCGATCAACGAATGCGTATGTCAATCTGTTCTAATCTATTCACCGCATTATCTGACTGTTCAGGTGCGAGTCGTGTCGACGGCGCAAAGTGAAATGTTCGGGGAATTTTCCTTGCCAGACGTGCAGTCGGCAAGGTTTGGAGTGCATCTTTGGAGATGCTGGCCGACGGGGTTTCTCTCAGGCGTAGGTGGACTTGTTTCGTTTGAGATATTGCGCACTGACCAGAATGTCACGCTTGCAGTTATGTACAGAGTCTCTTGAATACTATCAAGCAGAAGGATGAGCAGTTGAAAGCCAAGAGAGGTGGTATGTGTAGAAGTAAGTATGTTTACTGGGTGTATACTAATGTCATTATCTAGACTCGCGCGCTTCGGCGGACGATATAGACGCTGAGGGAGCAGACGATAACCCCGGCGCAGGACCCCTCTCTGCATCTTCCCATCATGACAACTCTGATACTGGCACATCAGCTTCTATCGCACAATCAGACTTGTCGCTCAGTCCTGGTAAGCTATCGAATCTTAGAAATCAAGCGGCTTCGTGGTGCGATTCTAACTGTCCGTCATTAGCGGAACTCGCTTCAGGTCCCGCCTTCGAATCCCGCGTCAGGTCTATCTTTCGAGACCGCGCCAATAGCAACAACATACTGCCTACAGAGCTATCCACGACTCCTTTCTCCTCAAGTCAGGGCGACCGGCCTGTCTCCCGGTGGGAATGTGCCACGGATCTAGTCAACGGGATACCACCGCCAAATCTACTCGAAAAGGAGAGATCTTACGAATTATTCGACGCGTTCATCTCTGTACTGGGCGTCAATCAGCATTTTCTAGACCCGAGAGTGTTCCTAGACTCATTAGACCTTTTATACCGGGATGGCATGTTGCAAACGAGCCAAATGCAGAGTATCTGGTTTACCCAGTACTTGCTAGTCATGGCTGTAGCTATGCTTATAGGGTCGCCTACAGAGGGATCGGCAAGTCCACCGGGAAACGACCTCTTCGCAGAAGCCATGAGGAGAATGCCTCCAATTCATCAGATGGGATCACATGGCGTGATTTCTGTCGAGATATTATGCTTGACTGCTCTGTATCTACAATGGTGCGACAGAAAACATGATGCTTATCTCTATGTAAGTATGGGATTGGAGAGTGAGACGGAGTCGAGGTATAGAGTCGACTGACATATGCTAGATTGGATCGGCTATCCGCTTAGCTATTGCCTTAGGCTGCGCCCTCCCAGACGGTGAGCAACAAGGCCTTAGATCAGAAGTTTCTCATCGTGTCAGAGTTTGGTGGACAGCTTACATGCTTGATCGGTAAGTCGAAGCTCAACTAATCGTGAGGGTTATGACCGACATCTTCTAGACGGCTATCTGCAGGCCTGGGTCTTCCACTGGCAGCCGACGATCGACAGCTTCGCGCTGAGTTTCCCAAGCCTTCTGGAGGCTTCCCATCACCACTTCCCCTCATCATCAACATCCGCATCGCTCGAGCAACAAGTGAAATAATGACATGTGAGAAATCACGTCTAAAAAATAGATTCATCAGTTCCTAACCCCGCTCCAGGCTTTTATGGCAATGCAACCATGACCCAGACAGATCTTGTTAAACAAATACGCAAGACCCTCCAGACCCTCTATGAGATAGGAAACTCAATACCAGCCACATTTTCGATCGAGTTCAAAGAATCACAAGTGACTGCGCCAAGGACAAGTGCGTCGCTTTATATGATGCTGTTTCAGGTACGAACCTCCCTCTCCATCCTTCGTCAAAGACACTTCAATAACACAAACTCTATCAAGGCTATCATCCTCTGTATTCGTCCAATTATACTCCAATGCGTCAAAGAAAAAGTCGAAGCGAATCAGCAAGGGTTACCGCAAGCGTCACTATCGCCAACCATCAGTCGACTTTGCCAATCGTGTCTTGAGGCGGCGAACAAAAACATCCAGATTTTATCGGCGTTGAGAAGAGATAAGACAATAGGTAAGATCCAATCACTTGGAATACATTCGTTCTTTTCTGACCTGAGTAGCCCTTTTTGGTTATTTTGATCTCGACGCTACGTTCTCAGCTGCTTTCATTCTCTTGATGATGGGTTTTGTGGAAAGCACAGATCTTCGGAAATCACCCGAGGGCCTTCTCGAAGCCGTCGAGACACTTCAATACCTCTCAAATGCCGGTAACAAAGCGGCTCAACAACGATTAGATGATCTGCGACAACTTTGTCTCCAAGCATGGTCGCCAGATGTCAGATCCGACGAATGGAGATGGCTTCACGGCGACGCCATGGATGCCAATCCTAGCATTAATTACTCTATGGAAGAGCTGGAAGGTGTGATCACATCAAATGATCTGACAGACACCGCGCTTCAAAATCCTTCTGTCATACCCCAAGCGACACTGGATTACTCCAACATGTCGTGGGATTTTGAGTTTTCGAACATGTTTGAGGCGGATTTAACAGATGAAGCTGAGGAGATTTATACTTGCTTTCATGACCCCAGCTTGCCTTTGACGGGAGTGGATGAGCTTGACTGGGCAGAGATAAGCAAAGTCTTCCAGACGAGAGAAGGGTTATAGATAATGAGCTCAAATTAAATTGCGATTCCTAGCTTGTTATATAGCCATGTCACAAAATTCACGCGACACCCTTCCTCGCAATTGTGGATGATCCAGCTCAGATCTGAAACCTGCTTATGTACTATTTATGCTTGACATAAAATTCTATATCTATTTCGAGGAAAGGAGGGACTTTTCCAAGGTCACAACCGTCTCTAACGATGCGATATTTCCTCCACTCAACTTCTCCACATCCACATTCGGCAATGGACTTCTAACTTGTCCAGTACCATAACCAAACCACTTCTGGCAAGCAGTCTTCACTCCGGAGATACCAAACTTGAGAAGAGCCCAATCCGCCTTGGACAACTCAGCCTGTATAGCTTGTGCCTTCTCAAGCTCGCCAGCAGCGTAAAGACGAGCCACCTCTACATGGACCCTAGGAACCACGTTTGCCAACGCCGAGATGACACCGTTAGATCCAGCGACGAGTCCAGGGAGCATGAAGTCTGCCTTGCCGGCAAAAGCAGCGAATCTTTCGGGGGCGAGCTCGGCTGAGACGCGTTGCAGCTTGCCCAGGTTACCACATGTGAGCTTTACGCCCACAATGTTGGAAGACTCGTTGGCAAGCTCGATGATGAGGTCGGAATCGATGTCGATACCGCTTGTTACACCGGGAAAATTGTAGATAACAATTGGCAGAGCCGAAGTAGCAGCAACCTGAACCGTGTTAGAACATTAGAACGTCAATTGAGGTGATTCTCGTACCTCGAGATAAAAGTTCTTGATAACAGGCTTTGACATAGCCGCGCTCCAGTAGTTAGGAGGCAGTACAAGCGCAAAATCAGCGCCAGCCTCTTGGGCAGCCTGGATATGGCGGCGCGTCTCGAAGACGCTGTTCGCGCTGCATCCTGCGATAATCACGGCATCACTGTTTGATTGAGACACTAGGTCCTTGATGTGTCGAATTATTTGGATTCGCTCTTCTGAGAGGAGATGGGTTGCTTCGCCATTACTTCCGTGGATAACAAGGCCCCTCACGCCAGATTGAAGTAATCTGCTGACGTGCTGGCCAATAGCGTCAAAGTTGAGGGATTCGTCCTGGTTGAAGAAGTTGACTACGGGGACGTAGACGCCAAAGGGCGGTGTTCTTGTGGTGGAAGTCATGGCTGGAATATTATGGGTAGATGAAATGGAAATATGTATGTCGAGAAATGAGTTAATTACTGTGGCTTTGACAGCACTCTATATACAACCAGTTATTCTTTTGTATGTCTTAATCGTTGGTTTACAATGAATGTCGGATCCTAGCCGCTAGTGGAGCAGGTCCTCGGATCATATCCGAACTTCGGGTCTCAACGCCGTATAATAGCGTATACTTGCCAAAGCCCCTCTCTGGGACTCTGGCTCATGTACTTACTATCATGCGTCAATCTGACGGATTGGTGGATGGTGGAGCTCCACAGGGATCAAGAGGGATGAGGGCATTTGTGTGCTCTTATCGTTAAATCGCTCGGTAATGGCCCCGTCTCCGCAAAGTTCTAGCGATTCCATTTATGCAATTGCGACATTTTCTTGTCGCCCAAAGTTAATTAAGAATTATTTGCATAGAGAGGACTGCTATGAGCTGTTCGCTTGAAGCAACACTATAGGTACGTACTATTGCTTGACAGGGGCCTGTGCAAGTACGCTACCCTACATATGATGGGATGCTGGTTTTATTATTTCTTGAAAAGGTAGAAAAAGACACCTTAGAAAGGTGTAGAGTGTGTGAGAAGGATAGTTGAGTAACTGCTTGCTTTTTAAGAAAAAACTCCATTGTCTTGCAGCTCCTAGTTCTTAGATGTGCTTGATTCGTTCTATCTTGCCAAGTTTTGATGCCGCCCTCCGTGCGTGCTTTCGGTCAGCACAACAGAATGGAATTACGAGTGGGTGCCATTGACCAATCAAAACCGGCAGATCTTGAGCCACTTTAGCCACACTTCATCCAGTCATTGATCTAAGTTTAGCGTGCGAAGCTAAGCATAGCGAGCACGTGACTGATCAGTCTTGGCTTCCAGGAGATAAGGTAGCTCACAATATCGCGAACTTTAGTTTAAAATCTTGCAAAGATTCTCTATGCCCACTTTTACAGTTACACAGAAAGGCCGAACTTAAGAAAATATAACACCAATTAGGATATAGACTTATATCAAGGCTATTCTAATACATGAGTGAAATATCTAATCTCTCTTTTCCGCGCACCTAGACTTGTCTTAGATCTCGTTAGAGGGATACTCAACAGTATCAGCACCGACAAGATCCTCCTTCATACTCCTAAGACTAGTGAAGCGCGACAGCAAGTTAGTGCTAGTCGCCTTATCATTAGTGCCACTGGCTCGAGCACCACCGAAAGGCTGGTGTCCAACAACAGCACCACTGCTCTTAGCATTGACGTAGAAGTTTCCAGCGGCCTGGCGAAGGCCGTACTCAGCAGCTTCAATGGCACTTCGGTCTCGGGCAAAGACTGCGCCAGTAAGACCGAACTTTGTGGTGCGGTCAATCACTGAGAGAGTCTGCTTGTACTCGACGTCAGGGTAGACGTAAGCTGTGAGAAGAGGGCCGAAGAACTCCGTCTTGAGTAAGTTGTGGTCAGGCTTCTTGACCTGGAAGATCGTAGGTTGAATGTACCATCCTTCAGACCGATCTGAATTTCCACCAGTGAGAAGTTCGACGTCCTTGTCGGCCTTGGCGTCCTTAATGACCTTGTCGAGTTTGTTCCACGATCGCTCATGAATGACAGGGCCGATAAAGTTCTGAGGCTGTTCAGGAGAGCCCATCTTGAGCTTCTCAGTCTCCTTGATGAGCTCCTTCTTGAACTCAGGCCAGATTGATTGGGCGACATAGAGGCGAGAAGTTGCGGAACACTTCTGACCCTGATACTCGAAGGCACCTCGGATTGTGTTTATAACAGCATTGCGAATATCGGCACTACCATGCACGACGTGGAAGTTCTTCCCTCCCGTCTCGCCAACAATTCGGGGATAGTTCCTATAGAGACCGGACGTAACACCCTCAGCAATCTTGCCATAGAGCTGTCGGAAGACATCTGTGGATCCAGTGAAATGCAACGCGGCGAACTCGGGATGCTTTAGTACGGCTTCGGTGACGGTCGCAGCATCTCCAGGCAGGAATTGAATAACACCTGGAGGCAAACCAGCTTCCTCGAGGATCTTTTGGAGAAGGTAGTTGGAGTAAATGGCGTTGTCAGAAGGTTTGTGGATCACCACGTTGCCCATGACAGCTGGGGCGGCTGTGAGGTTTGCACCGATGGCGGTAAAGTTGAAGGGGCTGATGGCGTAGACGAAGCCTTCAAGAGGGCGGTATTCCGTTCGACTGGAAGACTGTGAGTTAGCGTTGATGCATTTTGTACCTCTAGAGATAACTTACTTCCAGAGACCAGCATCGTTCATCGTGTTCTGCTGTTTATAGAGCTCGGAGGCGTAGTGCACATTGAAACTGATCGCATCAGCCAGGCCTTGTGTTTCGTGTTGATATTGTTTGTTCATTCTTACCGGTAGAAGTCGCAGCTTTCAGCGGCCGAGTCAATTTCAGCTTGCCAGATGTTCTTCCCCTGCCCCAACATTGTAGCTGCCATGATATCGTAGCGGTACTTGGTAGAGATCAACTCGGCGGCGCGGAGGAAGACAGATGCTCGTTGGTGGAAGGAAGCATTTTCCCATCCCTCCTTAGCAGCCAAAGACTTCTCGATCGCTTCGGTGACTTGCTCGCTAGTGGATTGGGCATACTGCGCTAGGACGGTTTTGTGGGATGAGGGAAGAGTCTGGGTGCCGGTGGACTTGCTAAAGACCTGGTACACTCGAAGTCAGCCAAGCTCGTGCGATTAAACTAGAGTTGTAACACTTACATCTTGTCCACTGATCCTCAAAGGAACTTGTTTGGGAAGATTCTCCTTGAGGCGCTGGATAGCTTCCTGGATCTTTTCGCGCTGCACAGAGCCCTTTTCGTAAGAAGGCTACGACAAAATAGGTCAGCAGTAAAACACATAATGTCTTATGATGGCTCACGTTAGGCTCATTGCGAATAGGAGGTACGCGGAAAGTTCCCAAAGACCTGACAGTTGAGCCAATTGGCCTTGCAGCTACTGTAAGCCGCATCTGGCGACATGCGAGGAGTGAAGAAGATGCCATTTTTGCTGTGCCGTCGTTTGATTCAACAACATATCGGCGTACTTGTAATGTCTTTATCAATGGAAGTGGCCAATCCTGGGCAGCGGCTGACAGCCGAGACAGATTCCCGACACGAGGTCGGCAAAAGGGACCATAACCGTCAGTGCCGCTGAGACGGATATGTGCCGAGAGGCGGCACGCCGAGCTCGGAACTTTCCCTGCAGTAACCAAAAAGGCAAGGAAGACCCTCAAAGGGATCTCTAGGGTCTTCTTCAACCTATCGTACCATCATTGCGAATTAGGAGATATGACAGCCGAGACGCTCAAGGACATCACTGCGGGTGCAGCCGGAGGTGTCGCCCAGGTCTTGATCGGTAAGAACCCGCAAACAGAGCTCCTCGCTTCTCGAATAATACTAAAAATAGTTCTTAGGTCAGCCTTTTGGTCAGTAGAATTATCTTGGGGTATTGCTTGGACCTTTATACTGAGTAGTGCCCTGGTTTAGATCTCGTCAAAGTTCGCCTGCAGACTCGCGGTGGCAACGCGCTTGAGGTTGCCCGAAATGTATGGGTCAAAGAAGGACCATTGGCATTTTATAAGGTAGACCACTGACCGCCATCATGTTATTTGAGCACATACTGAGGATTTCAGGGAACTGTCCCTCCGCTCTTGGGAGTTGGTGCATGCGTGAGTCACCATGAAGCTATTCCACTCGGATCTCGTTAACATGCCACTTATGGTGATAGGTAAGCATCCAATTTGGTGCTTTTCATTATTTCCGCCAGTTGCTAGAAAAGAGAAACAAAGCATACAAAGGTAATGATGATGGCTCTTTGTCTCTGGGTCAGTTCTACTTGGCCGGTGGTGCTGCTGGCCTCACCAACAGCGTCATCTCAGGACCTATCGAGCATATGAGGATCAGGCTCCAAACACAGCCCCACGGTAGCGCCCGGCTTTACAACGGACCATGGGATTGCGTATCAAAGATTTATAGACACTCCGGCATTGCAGGTATCTATCGTGGTCAGGTCGTCACCCTCCTCCGTGAGTTTCACGGCTACGGAGTTTGGTTTGCTGCGTACGAGGGATTGGTCCAACTTACCATGACCATGGATGGCAAGTCTCGCGCAGAGTTACCGAGCTGGAAATTTGCCCTTTGTGGTGGACTTGCAGGAGAGCTGCTGTGGTTGCTAAGCCATCCGTTGGATGTCATCAAGAGTAAGATGCAGGGCGATGGGTTTGGTGAGGGTCAACGATACAAGACAATGCAAGATGCGTTCAGGATCACATGGAAGACAGGGGGTATACCAGGACTTTTTGAAGGTCTGATTCCTGCTCTTCTACGAGCGATGCCTGTTTCAGCGGGGACATTTGCAACGTAAGTAATCGTTTAGCTTGAGCAAGGTTGTAAAACCAGCTAACTTTAATGATAGCGTTGAAATTGTTCGCAATACACTAGGATAAACAAGGCATTATAGAGACAAAAGTAGGAACAAGATCAATTTCTTTCTTATTACTTCTTGTTGTGAATAATGATGGATTATTGAGCACATGAGCTGAGAGGAAAATGAAATGGCTTCGCGAGCTCCTTGACCTTATATACTACTGAGTCCACGCATCATACAGCCTTCGTGATTGAAATCTGAGCCAAGAGCTTAATTCCACACCAAGCCCAAATCAATATCTTGGCTTGCTGCTCTGTATCATTTCTCACTGATAGTTGAAGGCCCCGGCTTCCATTTAAATATCAAGCCGGGTATGTGTGGCAACAGGCTTCGCCCGGATCATCAACGGTTTCTTGATCCATAGCGCAAAGGCCTTTTGGTCCGCCCAATTTCGACTCTCATCACATAGTTCAAGGTCATACTTGAAGAGTAGCGTGGCCAAGATAAGTCTCATCTCGTGCATGGCCATATTCTGTCCGAGACAATTCCGGGGCCCGAAACCGAAGGGCTGGTGAGCTTCGAGAATATCCCCAGCATACTTCGAGTCCGTCTTGAGCCACCTGTCAGGCGCGAAAGCGTCGGCATCCTTAAAGTTGGATTCAGAGTGGTATGTGGACCAGTGGTGAACTGATACGCGAGTTTCGGCTGGGATGTACTTGCCAAGGATTTGTTGGCCACCCTTAGGAACAACCCTTGGGCTTCCAATGGGGACTGGAGGGTAGATGCGTAGCGTTTCTTTCAAGCAAGCGTTCATATACTTGAGGTCGGCAAGACTTTCAAATGTGAGATCGTCGGCACTAGTAAATCTGCCCCGAATCTCCTTGAGTATGGTCTCCATCTTCTCAGGGTAAGTAAGCAGGTTGTAAAGACAGCCGCTTAGAAGGGTAGCTGAAGAATGTGTTAGTCATCCTCTTTCCCATTCAAATAACGCTTGAAATCACTAACCCGTTGTTTCTGATCCGGCGAGCATGAACAGTTCTGCATTAGAATGCATTTCCTTGAGAGTAAGTCCCTTGCCTTCTTTTGCTGACAAGACAAGGTTCCAGACGTCAGGCTGGTCAGAACCATTTTCCAGACGATGGTTGACACGATCCTCCGAGTGCTTGCAGTGCGTAACCCGCTGCTCAGTAACCGACTTTGGCTCAAAGCGAGTGAAGATAGCGTTAAGAATGGGGTAGTAATTGATGATAGAAGCAATTGGCAGCATCTTTAGCGATTCAAAGATCGACTTGACCCAAGGGCTGTATTCATTCTGTGCCAGGAGGTTAAGGGGGTGCCCGAAGCAAAGCTCGGCCATTACATCGAAAGTTGTGAAGTTGAGCAGCTGGGTCATCTCGACTGGCTTCGCTCCCTCGTCGCCGACCTCAGAGATCTTATACATGAGAAGGTCCGTATACTTCTTGAAGAGAGGTTCTTGCTGTTTCAAGGCTCGCTCTGAGAAGGCAGGCGAGAAGAGACGGCGCACACGGATGTGGTTCTCAGTGTTAGTTGTGAGCATGCTGGGAACGCCTATCAACGGTCATTGTATGAGTAGAGTTCGAAATACTGCTTGGAATGAAGTCTTTCGTACCGTTTACTGGCTGTACAGAGAATTCTTGCGCTTTCTCCGTGACCTTGGGTCCGTGGATGTCGTTCCAAGCCTCGCTAGCCGCATAGCTCACGTCAGTCGGGCCAAAGCGAACAACAGGCCCATATTCGTCGTGCAGTTCCTTCATCCATTTCACATCTTCGCCTCTGAGCGCGGCAAGCCAGTAGGGGATCCGTGTGATCCCACAGATCTTTGGGCCAGGGACGCTGGCTAGCGAATGAAGCGTGACAAAGTAAATGCTACTGCCAATGAGATAAAGGCCCAAAAGGGCTATCAAGGCAAGAACGGTGCTCATTGTGGCGACAATAGTTGTAGCACACAGAATAGTCAGGCCGTTCCTTAGGAAGATGTGAAGCGATCAAAGAGGTGAATTTGATCGCATAGTTTGAGGTGGGTGGTGGCAGACCACAGGGTAGATAGTGTTGTAAGTGTTGCCAGGTTGATGAAATATGTCAAGCCCCTGACTGGCCAATTCGCCCGTGTCCTGCCCGTAGAGTATGAATGTCTCCACGCGGACAAACTTTGTAACCCCTGTTAGCTCGTGTCAGTGGTGGATTCTCGTCCCAGCATGCAGTCGGGTTACAATTGCCGTTGTGCTAGAATGGTACGTAAATGAAACGTGTTTCTGTAAGGATGAAGGGGTATCCTAGCATCGCTATCAAGAATGTACTAGTCTAGCGGATCCGAGTAGCAACCAACAGTCACGGCCAACAGTCAACGGCCAACAGTTACTGTTATGCAGCAGAGTTCTGAACAGTATTTCGCAAAATTGTTTTACCTCCAGGCCCATCATGTGGTAGAGGCCATTCCTCAGAATACAAAATCTAAGAAATAATTTTCAGACCTTGAAAAGCTAACGAGTACGATACTTGCGTTGGGAAAAGTGTAGCCAGGTAGCCAGAAGCTCTTATCGTGACGAGTCGGAATGTGGAAGCTCGTTCCGCCTCATTGCAATGTTAATTCCGCTTCGAATCTATTTTTCGGCAAAACGTTTGCGTAATCCAAACCTAATTTATATCTAGAACCAACAGCAGAGTCAACATGTTGGCTGAGTTTCTACAGAAGAGGAGTCGCGTTACCGTAGTCCGGGGTCGTGTATGGCTGAGACTAACTACCGGCCCGCCAAGCGGCCCCATTCCCGAGACCCGGAATGGGGCGCATTGAACATATGAAATCCTGGGCAGCCTATCAGATACCCGGGTTTAGCATCCTAGAAGACCTCAACGACCTCTAGCTGGGATTCGACGTCGACAAGGGACTTCCCCTGCTGCGAAGTCATTCCTTCGAATCAGGTCGTGAAACAAAAGAGGCATGCATGACCAAATCCCTCAGTAACTGTTGGTCTCAAATCCCCACTTGGCCGTTAGGATCTCTACAAGCTGAAGCTCGGTTAGATACGATTTGGACCAACTAGGTAAACAATCCCGTTTGCCTTCGGATTCGACAAATTAGCTAGACATGGGATCCACGACCAAAAACCACGATGTGACGATGGTATGAATGCCTTGTTTAGAATTCCCAAGATCTGCATTCAGCAACGACAAATTTATCATGTAGGGCAGAATCCTTATCCCCCTTTAACGCTGCCAATATCAGCAATGTCGACGCCATTGTGAGCAACCTTTCTCGCCATCTCTCAGCCGTGCTGCAGGATATACGAAAAATACGCGACGAGTTTCGGTCAGAGGAAAAATCCCAAGATGGCGGACTCCATGACTGGAGATCAAATCCAGGCGCTCGCCAACGCCCTTCCGCCTCTGACGCCCAAAGACCTAGGTCCTGCCGTCCAAGGTTTCGCGATTGCATTCGGCGTCACTAGTGTTGTTGTCGTATGCCTCCGAGTCTACGTGCGCGCTGGTTTGTCTGGAGTATCACCAAGGCTCCTAGGTTTTGAAGATTACCTGGCAGTTCTAGCGACGGTAGGTTCCCCGGCTTTTCTACCCCATCTTCGCTGCCGTGCTAACTGCGAAATAGGTTCCATTAATACCAGCCGTCGTTTTTGCTATCCTCGCAGCACGCTATGGAGTTGGCTGCCACGACCGCAATATTCCTTCGCCAATGTACCTCGTGCGCGCCACCGAGTACCAGACGTATTGGGAAGTCCTGTACTTTATTTCGTCAACCATCATCAAGTGCGCTATAGGCTTCACGTGTATACGTCTGGATCGCCGAAAACGCGTCACCATCCCGATATATGTCAACATGTCAGTTATGGTCATCGTGACTGTTTTGGCCCTGGTCTTTGTATTTGCCAACTGCAAGCCATTCGCGGCGACCTGGAACCCGGCATTGTAAGTTTCTCACCGCCGTTACCTCGTTTATCGCATTCACGGGGCTGATACAACCTTCAGAGGAACGTGTCAAAAGACAATCAGCTTGCAGACAGTCAGCTACATCGTTTCAGCCATCCAAATGGCGACAGACTGGGCATGTGCAATCATTCCATTCTTCATTGTAGCAGGCCTTCAAATGTCTCGACGCAGAAAGATATCTGTCATTGCCATTCTTGGTCTCGGCGTCTCAGCAAGTATCGCTACCTGTATTCGAATGCCTTACCTGAAGTACTACGACACTGTAAAGTACCCACATGGAACAGCATGTATGTGACCTCATGGATATTTTGACTTATAAGCGCGTGTGCTAATTTCGAGTCTAGACCACCTTGGTGTCGTCAGCATAACCTCGAACGTCGAATGCTGCCTAGGCATTATCGCATGTTCCTTGCCCCCTCTAAGAAAATTGTTCAAGTTCTACTACGGCTCATCATATGAAGGAAAATACAAATACACGGGCGAGGTGAGTAGTATCCGAAGCCGGCTTTTACCTGGTTTCTCCTCCAGAACATACATATTTTGCTCGGTTCTACCATCCTAGCTGGCATATATTGACAATCTTTACAGAGCGAGAATATCCTTGGGAACTCTGGACATGGCATCAGACTTGACTCGATCAACGGTAGGAAGGGGCCGGAGGGATTTCAAGCTTCCGCTGAACGCGTTCCTACGCGTGCTCGAGAAAATGAAACAGACGACGACAATTCGAGCAGCAAGGGTATTATACGCAAGACGGAAGTCAGTGTTAGCTCATATAGATTTCCAGCTTAGAGCACTTCGATCAGTAGATAGAAAACCTGAAATAGACATTTAGGAAGGTTGGCCCATAGTTGGCATCGACCGATACGCCGATTTGCATTTGCAGATTTTTCCCTATGTAGTGTTTGGTTCCAACTATAAAACACTAGCCGCAGGCTAAATAATGATCAACTTTGTCGTGCATAAGAAAAGCCGCAGACAACCAGGCCCGCTTGCTTCACGGACCGAGCCAAGCTCATTGCAATAGAACTATCGTAGATTGAAAATTCATTTCGTATGAAGATTTTCCTGATTTCTTATCAGTATATTATCGAGTCTTCAAGCTGGGAAAAGAACGAAAAAGCCTGTCAAAGATGTTAGAAAAATGTATCAAAAGGGTCGTACTACTGCTGCATACCGAGGAGTCGAGATCTAACCAGTCCGTTGGCTGCCATTGACTTAACGGATTCATAATAGACTGGAGACCAGTACTAGATTCATCATGATCCTCAAACATGGACTCTAAATCATCTAGGCCTGTCCTCGACTCATGTTCACTGGATACTCGAGACTCCTGCTGGTACTGGTTCGTTCGCGTGTCATGTTGCGGGCCTTGTCTTGCCTCCTTTCTCAGCTCTTCAATGATGATGCTATACCGTCGACTCGCAGACTCTGCAGATATTGTTCTCGCAAGGTGATTCTGACATCTTTCTGCCAAAGCGAATAGCGACACATTATTAGGGTCCGCGGCCGTGTCACTCCTCTGCTGGATATCCCAGACGTACACGACTGCCAACGCGCAGAACGTGACGTATGGCATCCACCAAAGAGCGTGGAACAAAACGGACTTTTCGGAGAACATCCCATCGACTATCTCGAGAGCCAGCTTAGCTGCATTCAAACACTGTGCTACGCAGGCTTGTAACGCGGGACTGCTGTGGTCTGAATGATCGAGCAAGAATGGGCGGGTTGTGTGCATCACGGCATGGCAGTAGGCTAGTTTCAGGGCTGTTGCTTGTCGAGAGAAAGTCGGTATGAGACTTGACGGGCGCACAGTACCGAGGTGAGGAGGTAGACCTTGTCGCCAATCGTCCAGTTGCTGGGTGAAGCCATATGCGGCTGCCAGACGCTCTTCAGATGGCATCTTCTTGAGTGAATAGACTCGTCGAGAAACGTTTTCGATAGTTACAGCGATTCTAACGCTATATTAGACGGGGCTCAATTAGTGTCTCGAAAATACGTACCTCGCATGGAAAATCAATGAGTCTACATGGCAATCCATAGCAGGCTCTGAAGGTGATGGTCCTTGTGGCGTCATATCCTCGTCGTTGACTCTATCAGGGAAGTCTTGGTCCACGTCATTATCATGATAAAACCGCGGTCTACCAAATACGACGGCCAAATACTTATCGATTGTATAGAGGACCCAGAACGTTCTCTTACGACACTCGGATATTATGTAATCCCCGATTTGTCGACTTCCTTTTCGATATTGTGTAGACTTTCGATGTAGACCCAACGCTGTTACGATGGGGACTGTGTTGCCAAAGACATACCATGCTTGGTTCATACGCGATGTTTGTAAGAGGTAGAGAACCTGCAGAACCCGTGCCTGAGCTGATTCTAGTCGAGGCAATCCTGTTTCTCGTGCAGTCAAGTCAGACGCCGACAAAAAATACTGCTCGCTTTGTTGTAGCAGTGAGGAAATATCAATGGGGAGCGAATTTTGCTCCGAGATCTTGTGTTGGCGAAAGCTTGCGATGGCAAGAATGTTAACGACGATTGCAGCTTTCGCATGGCCAATTCCCGTTTCTAATGGTTGCCCGTTATGCACGTTGTTGATGATAGCCTCGAGCCACGATTGGCAATACTGCTGATTCAACACACGGTATGTTACAATGCAGTTGTCGAAATAGTAAGTAAAGAGTTCTTGAACCACTTCTTGACTGACAAACATCAAACCCTGCTCGCCTCTCGTGTTAAAGGGTTTATCGCCGGCGGACATGAGAGGCTGCAGATTTTCAGACCCCGTCAAGAGACCGGACTCTGTTTCCTGAGTCTGTTGAGCCAACCTTTTCCAGGCTCGATGAATAAAGGTCAGGTTTGAAGTCGGATCGAAGAATTGGCCTTCGATTTCCGCTGTTTCAAGTCCTGGGGGTCCCTGGGAAGTGGCACGCGACGTGAGCTGCTCATAATTCTCATCAACGAAACTCGACTGCTGCTGGTGACTTCAACATGTCAGTCGTAAGTAGTAGTTTCCAAGGGAGAATGAATTTACGTGACATCCGGCTGGGCAGGATTCATGGGCTGTCGTCGTGGTCCGACTGTAGGCGGCGTCGGTGGCCTTCCTCTTCGATACTGCGAGTCATATTGGCAATCAACGTGTCTTTTCAAGCATCCGTCGCAGGGGAGAGTGCCTGAACATTTGAGCTTTTTGAGTTTGCAGTGGTCACAAGCCCGGCTGACTTTAGAGGCTTTCCGACGGTTTCCGGAGCCGCGAGTGGTATCTGGAGATAGCGGCAGCGTCCGTTTTGAGCGAGCGGACTCTGCGTTTGAGGTTGATGAAATTTCCGATACAGGCGTTGGGTGTTGATCAGTCGTTGGAGTTGCCATTGTAGTGAAGTGGTGATGCAGCTCGGATTTCCCCGGAAACTGGGTGAGAGCCCGGATGACATGAAAGAATCAAGTGCGGGGGTGCTGGCTCGGATATATGGGTCCACCCCGGATTTTACATGACTTCAGACTAGACTAGGAACCAAGAGAACGCCACGGCCAGCGTGGAAACTGGAAAGTCCGTGTGAACGATCTGGCCAATCATTCCACAGGCACTGTTTAAAGAGTTCTTGTGGTATTCAAAGTAAAGTTTGGAAGTTCTTCAATACCAGCTTGGAACTGCTCCACCCATGTGATTTAAGACAGCAGCGCCAAAGTATCACATACCTGTAATATACTTGAACTTTATGGGAATCATTATACGAGATTCTTTGATTAGTGTCAATGTATCAACCGAAACTTTTTTATTTGATGTAATCAAGGCCAGGGATCGAGATTTACCTCGAATGCCCGACTATTAGTATCTGTCTTAGAGCCCTCCAAGCATTAAGTGCAGCCAAAACACCCCAACTTGAAGACCCACAAACTATTTTAATAGATATTTCTGATCTTAGTGAGCTGGTACCAAGCTTGAATGGTAACACCAGCCAGTGGGTGGAATTCGGGAAAAGAGAATACCTTTGAGACCATGACAAGCAGTGGACGTCCTTAAGTATTCTTTCCATGATCCAAGTATGATAATTTGATGTCGGGTATGGGTCCCATTGATCTGCCACCAACAGCGGATGTGTATCTTGAGACTGCTGTTGCTGTTCAGTACTAACCGGCGGTACATTATACATTGGCAAACCGCGATGCAAGACTCTGATGCGCCAATAGATAGATACCATGCAACAGACAATGAGACCTAGAACACCCCCGACAGCTGAGAGAAGGCCCAAGTACCCTTGATCATAACTGAAGTCGGAGGTTTCTACACGATGTAAAGATGCGATACGCAGTGCCGTGACAATAACGACTCTACGTCATTAGTTGATTGAACATTCGTTCATTATGGAAGTGTCTTGGACTTACAGGCCACTTGAAGAAAATACGACAATGACCCTTAGCTTTTGCCTGAAGGTTATCCTCATATTCCAGGTCTCGTAGACGGGAATGTATGTGATAATAATATCTAAAAGTAGGCCGATAGCCTCCATGCAGATATACGCCACCTTCTGGTTGCCACATGTCCCGGAGACCTCTAAATATGATGCCTGCACAGGGCGGCATATCAATGATGCTATGAGAATCGCTGCCACTCCGTGTATAGCAGTAACCGAAATTGTGGAATGAATTATGAGACTTGGCCCTATAAAGATCATTCGAATGAAAATTAAGGCCGACAACCGCATCATAGTATTCTCTAGTGACCACAGTAGTTCATTAGCGAATAACGACTACGTTGGTACAGAATGAGTCAGCACCAGTCCCTACGGTCACCATGTAAATGAACATACCTTGGCTAAGATACTGAAGTGGCTCTGAGCGACGTCTGAGACATGCTGCCCCTGACCTTCATCCTTGACAGCCCAAGTGACTTGACCAACTAATGCGATTGACGTAATGAATGAAGATAAAGTCAGAATGTCGTCCCATTTAAAGTGCCGGCGTATGTGCTTGCGATAGTTCACATGGTCGATTGCTGCTACGAGAGCCAGGAAGAGAAACACATAGACCACTATGATAGTTTTGTGTGCTGCATTCGATAATCCTTGACCCGCCTCCTGAGACATTGTTGTTAAAGGGAGGGATACCTGGTCTGCAACTGTCAGAGATCTACTGCCAGACGCATTATATAAATGTACCGTAGGAATTGTTTTGGACTTCTGCGCCACAGGGCTGTTGCGAGGCTGTGTGCATGGTTGGGCATCAATGAAACCCAAATAACATGCATCTGGATCAACGATGACAGCCAATTAACAACACAGGTGAGGGCTTGAGTGACCAGACCCCGGATGTCTCTAGATAAATTAGCCAAAATGGGTTAGATTTTTGTGTAATGATGGAAAGGCTACTTTTAACAATACAGCTACTTTACTTTTAAATCAAAGTAGTAACAAGAGATAAAATACAAGGATTATAAAGCTTGAGTAAGGGATAAATTACTCCCATAGCTTTTTATTTCGAGATTTCATAGGCACTTAATTACAAATATAACCCAGGTTGACAAGAAAGTATATTAGTTTCTTCACTATCCGATACCTAGGTTCAAGCCACCCTGCTAAGAGACGCGGATGAAATAGCAGCATGAATT
The DNA here is from genome assembly GCA_030142105.1 of Fusarium sp. FL617. NCBI lineage: Eukaryota > Fungi > Ascomycota > Sordariomycetes > Hypocreales > Nectriaceae > Fusarium > Fusarium sp. FL617. The sequence goes on along the minus strand of JAREIL010000012.1, from coordinate 632,795 downwards.
TCCTCCTCAGCTCCATCAACAAGCGGTAGAAGAGGCGACCGCACGGTAGCATGTGTCAAGATACCTCGAGCCACCAACGCATGCTTGAGAGCCACCGTACCTTCCATATGTGAGCCACGGTGATAAACAGCTTTCGTTACCGGAAGAAGCTGGTCGTGAATCTGTCTAGCCTTGGCGTAATCCTTTGCTTTCCCAGCCTTGATAAGTTCAATAAGAGGCTCAGGTGCAATGTTTCCATATCCAACTAGCATACCATCCACATCAAAAGCAGTGTGGAGCAGGTACTCATCATGACAGGTGAGTACAGGGACATTGGGGCGCTCCTTGCGGAAGACAGGGATTTCAGTATCCCAGCGGCGCATGTTGCGAACGCCGTTCTTCATGGCAATGACTCCAGGCAGGGCAGCAATATCGAGAAGAGTTTGGAGGTCGTAGTTGGCCTTTGTGTTATCGGGATATTGGAAGAGAATAAGAGGCAGCTTAGACGCCTCGTACACAACCTTGTAGCGGTCCTGTGGCGCACCAGGTTGGTAGCCGAATCGCAGCCATCCGTGAGAAGGGTACAGAAGACCAGCCTGAGCACCGGCTTCTTTGGCGCGCTTGGCCTCGAGTGCAGCTACTTGAGTGCCCTCGCCAGTGATTCCAGCAATGATGGGGATCTTGTTGTTGACGGACTTGACAAAGGCTTTGATGACGTCGACTTGCTCGTCTTGGGTGAGGAAGGTTCCTTCTCCGGCGTGGCCGAGGACTACAAGACCCTTGACACCATCGATGCTTCCGAGCCAAGAGCCGAGACGCTGGATGGCGTCGTAGTCGACTTGTCCATCCTTGGTGAAGGGTGTGACAGGGGCAGGGACAAGACCTTTGAGATCAAAAGACATGGTGTGTTGAACTCAGAGATATTGGGGAGTAGTTGAATAAGAATAGGAGAAAATTGTCCTTGAAGATGTTCAAGTGTTTGTTGACTATGGAGGCCGTTGGTTGCTGAGATGATTCGAAGTCAATCCATCTTGTCAATGTCTCCTTATATATCTAATGAAAGGCCGTAGCTCGCGACTCGGCTTTTGAACGGGACGAGTTAATCTCGCGAATTGAAGCCATGTTACCCGAACGAATCCGATTCTCCGGGTATACACATTAGAGTATAGAGACAGACACAAGATCTTGGGTTTCCGGCCAAGTCCGGAATACAAATCCGAGTATGTGGCCCCGCCCCTCTCGGATTCCCGGGTTCTCGCTTCTTACGCAGACAACCCCTTTGAAGAGTTCTCACTACATCCACAATTCCCTAAACTCTCTAGAACTCAGCACGGATATCTCTTTGATTCGTTCGAAGAACTCCAGTCCGCTCTCTAGTTTCAATCCCCCGCATCCCCGGATTTGTCCTCCGCAAATCGACCCCAGACTCTGGGGAGCTAAGCCAGGTTCTCCTCCTGATTTTCTCAACCCATTTACCTTTGACTAAGAATGATACGAGCCAGTTGAGCCACCGAGATTGTTTATAAAACATCCCCTTTGATCACCTCCTTCCTCTTTCAACCAGCATCTTCTTCTCTTGATCATTCCCACAATCACAGAAGATACATTTCGCCATGGCATCTCAGACTCTCGACATCGAGCGTCTTTCGCGTGACGAAAAGTCCGGTATCATGCATAGCGAGCACACAGGTGGCCTATCGCAGGAAGATGCCGACTTCCTAAGGCTATTTCCGGAAAATCGCAAGAAAGCGGTCATCCGTAAAGTCGATGTAGGCTCCCCTGTTCTCGCGATTTCGCAGGCTGCTGACACTTGATAGTGGAGACTTATCCCAATGCTTGTCCTCCTATACCTGATTGCCTACTTGGACAAAACAAACATCGGTAAGTGTCCTCCATCCTTTGTAGAGATGTCAGCGCGGCTAATCAGATGCAGGAAATGCAAAGATCGAGGGTATGACCGATGACTTGGAGCTTAAAGGCATCCAGTATAATATCGTCACTGCCATCTTCTTCATTCCATTTGTCCTTTGTGGTAAGTCCAGGGCGTCCAGGCATTGGAGTCCGGCGCAGAGCTAACGTATAACAGAGGTCCCTTCGAATATGATCCTTCACAAGTTCAAGCGACCATCCTGGTACATGGGAGGCATCGTTTTCGCCTGGGGAACAATTATGACTCTGACTGCTATCGTTCAAAATTATGCCGGCCTCTTAGCTATTCGCTTCCTGTTGGGTATCTTTGAGTAGGTACTATGGCCAAAATCGTCAAACCAAATTGCTAACTTCTGCACAGAGCAGGATTCTTACCCGGCGCGATCCTGATCATTTCCAACTGGTATTTACCCAACGAAACCCAAGTCCGAATCGCGATTCTATACACTTCAGCTGCAACTGGTGGAGCCTTTTCTGGTCTCTTAGCCTTTGCCATCGCCAAGATGGACGGTATGGCAGGCCTTGAAGGCTGGCGCTGGATCTTTATGATTGAAGGCTTGTTCACTATCATCGTAGCGATCATGTGCGTCTTTCTACTCTGCGACTCACCAGCTCTGTCTACCCGCTGGCTCGATGCCGAAGAAATTCGATACCTCGAGCTCCGTCAGCTCAGCCGCCGAGCTGCAGTCCCCATGGACTACAAGGATAACGACCACTTTAATCTTGGACTGTTCAAGGATATCTTGTTAGACTACAAGATCTGGCTTCTCTTTTTTGCCAATTGGTCCAATGCGGTGCCCAACTACGCTATGAAATTTACTATGCCTACCATTCTCCGAGGCATGGGTTATACCTCTTCGGACGCCCAGCTTATGACCATCCCGCCCTACGCCGTTGGCGCAATTTCGGCCTACCTGTTTGCTATCTTTGCGGATAAGTATTCATGGCGCTGTCCCTTCATTTTAGGACCTCAATGTTGTCTTGTTGTCGCCTTTATCATCCTATTCGCCAAGTCCAGCAACATCGAGGACAACATTGCGGTCTGTTATTTTGCTGTGTGTTTGGCATGTTTTGGGTAAGTTGACCAATCTTCTGCGCGCTCAGAGGTTCTGCATACTAACAGTACTAGCATGTATCCTATCCTTCCTGGAGTAAACGCCTGGAACGTTGCGAACACTCCCGACCCCGCAAAACGATCAGTCAACATCGGACTGCTAGTCTGTGTTGGAAACATCGGTGGCCTGATTGGCTCGTATATCTACCTCGAACGCGAGGCTCCACGATACCCGACTGGATACGGTACTTCGTTAGCTTTCGGCTTGACTGGCATCGTTGCGGTTCTGTTGCTGGAGTTTCTGCTCAAACGAGGCAATACCAAGAAAGCTCAACTGTCGGAGGACGAGGTCAGACAGAGGTACACTGATCAGGAGCTTGTTCGCATGGGTGAGAAGAGTCCATTGTTCAAGTACGCTTTGTAGATGTTCTGCCGTTCACGATAAGGCTTAGAGCATCAAATGCCGTTACTATCTTAATGCCATTTCTCTATTGTCGGGATCAAGACAAGCACAACTTATAATTCTTACAATCGTATTTAGCATCAATAGTGACATGGACTTACTTGGTGCCGTGGAATTCCTGTCCTCACTAACCGGGCGGTCGGCTTGAGTATCGTTGGCTCCCATCTTGCGAATAGTCAACGTGACATGTCTTAAACGTCATAGAGTAGATGACCGGCTTGGGGTGAATTGGCACTTGGCGTGTGACTAAGGGTTCTGTTTCCAAAAGTAGTCAAAGTCTATGTCGAAGGCATCAATCTTGTATCTACAGTACCGACGTTCCGAAGGCCTAGTCTCAAAATATGGTCATGGATGCGTCATGATAAAGTCGTCATGAAGTCAGCTAGAAACTATTCCGGAAACAGAGGTGGGGTTCTGGGGTATATAAACTCTGCGAGAGCCCAAGTTCAGATGCCCAAGACAAGACCTCTACGACAATTCAAACCTTCAAACAACTTCTTATTTCTACTTTACTACTATTCGAGCTTGACACATAACCACAATGGGTTGTGATTGCGGATCTACTTGCGGCTGCAGCGGGCCTGGCACCTGTTCCTGCGGCCAGAGCTGTTCTTGCAAAAATTGCGGAGTAAGAACATAGCTTGTGACTCTTAAAAACAAAGCTAACAATCGTGAACAGAAGTAAATTGACTACCTATATAAGCATAGTTGCTTTAATGGACTGCCGGATGGACACTAGGTCGTGCACTAGTTCAGGACCAGGACTTATATAAATAATAAATTGTCAATCTTTCTATCCGCCTTATTCAAAACCAAGTCATTCGTTCGAGATTGCTCAATGTATAGGTAGTTGATTGAGGAATGGATGGTTTTCCCATCATTCACCAACTTCCCATTGAGCAAGCCCACTTGGGAGGGCCGACACCAAACGGTTTACCCTATGTCCGGAGTAAAGGAGCCCACGATGTAACGTTTACAACTCCCGAGCTATAAAATAAAACAGAGTAGCCCTATACAGGCTGTTATAGCCATGTCTCTATGTAAGCTTGGCTGCGTTCTTCTCTTGCCCTACCACCTGTATTTGTGAATATCACCAGTTAAGCTGCAGGGTAGGATTAGTAAAGACACATGCTGACACTATACCATATCTGGATTACCGAGGCAAGGACCATTTCTCATCCGTGCCCGAGAGTATGACTTAGACATTTCCTGTCTCCTAAATAGCATTCCTCCATCGTGCCACTGCCAATTCTCTTGATCGAGATGGAAATACTTACTCAATCCAACTTCCCATCAAACGCTCGAAAAAACACGCGTCGAAGAGAGCGGCCTTGTGATATTTGTCGCAAGAGAAAGACACGATGTATCACCAAAGCCCGTGAAGAGAAATGCGTCCACTGTCAGCTACGGGGGTCAGCTTGTACCTTCAAACTTGATCCTCCAAAGAGACCACACACGAATGAATCACCGGAGCATAGCAAGAACACCCCGCCGGTGGAGCACAGCAATGATTTGGCCCAAGAGCCAGCTTCACCAGCGCCTTCATCTGGCATTGTGCTACCAAACAATGGTTCAAATGAACTACTCGATAGCCAGTCGTCTTCGGGCCCTAGTTCTGATCGCGTATCAGAGGTTAATAGTCTTGGCTTGGCCCCGACACGCTTTGCAGAGCTTTATGGACTTGGGAGTGATATGGAACCCATTCTGATGGCAAGCTACTCCTCGTCACAGTCTACTAACCCAAGATTCTAACCCATCTTAATAGCGTCACCGACCTTATGACCCAACAACCCATGAGTTCAACCTGGAAACGCATGCAATTCGTCGTGTAGAAGAAGGCCAATTCGGATATCCTCTCACTTTCCATATGGTTTCGGATGAGAGGGCTCTAGGCCACGAGTCTCGTCACTCCCAAGCCATCGCCATTGAAGCTTGCGTCCGACCACATGGTCCTAATTTAGTGGACCTCTTCTGGCGGCACATTCAGCCCTGCTATCCCTTGCTCCACAGAGATTTCTTCATGCAGAATTACAACAAATCTTTTCGTCGTATTTCTCCAGCCCTACTAGGAGCAGTTTACCTCACAGCTTTAAAGTGGTGGTCATACAATCCCGAACTTTCTGTACGAGATCCCCCAGATTCGACATTACTTCGGACACTAGTCAAGAGTGCCATCGACTCCTCGTATCACCAACCAAAGCTGTCGTCTGTCCAGGCGATACTGTTACTTCTTCAGTGTCAGCCTGAAGATGCTTTGAATCCAGATCATACGTATGCGTGGGGGCTTACCTGTCAGGCTCTGGCAATCGGCCAATGCCTCGGGCTACATCTGGATGCTAGTCAATGGAGCATTCCCGCATGGGAGAAGAATGTGCGCAGACGACTCAGTTGGGCCCTATACATGCAAGATAGATGGACCGCACTGGCGTACGGCAGGCCCGTTCACATCCATCACGACGATTGGAGCGTCCAGGAGTTGAAATTCGTAGATTTCGTGGACTGTGAAAGTTCAGGATCCGATGAGGAGAGACGTACGCTCGGTGCAACTGGGAATTTGCAATTTATGCACATGGTCAGGCTCACACTGATCCTCTCCTCTATTTTATCATCTTTCTACACCGCTCGTACTAGCTCTGAGCAGGATACAGTTCTTCTATACCAGAAGGCACTACCGATCTTGAATCAATTACAGACGTGGTACTCGGAAATACCTGCATCGTTGCAGATGAATATCACGTATCAACGAAAGTTGTGCTTTCATGGTGGGTGCTTCTCTCTTCAAATCTGGGCCAAACCATACTGAATTGCTCTTGTCACAGGCTATCTACACTTCTCGTACTATGGCGTAATGATGACTCTCCTACGCCGTCTTATCCGATCGACAGCTTTGCCACCTCGATGTCCAGACGATCAAATCCTCGCAGAGATCAGACAATTAGCTCTACAAACATCGCAAGGCGCGATCAACTTTGTTGTTAATCTGCGGCCAGATCAGCTAGAATCATTTTGGTATTTCAGTAAGCATGCCCATCCCCTAGCCTGAAACGATAATTACTGACGTAGTCGCCAGCATCGCCATACTTGTACGCTCTGCTGGGATCTTTCACGACATTACTCCTTGTTACATCTTTGTCCTCCCAAGAACGCAACTTTTGGCAGGAAACTCTCAATTCCTATCTATGGAACCTACGGACAGTAAGCAAGAGCAGTGAGCCGATGCGATACGCCGTGAACCGGCTGGAAGGGGCTATCTTGAGAGGACTCGAGCATGCGTTGGCTGTTAACTTGAACGATTCTGGAGACGATGAGGTGAGCCCTTTGATGGTCCATGGCCCTACAGAGGCGTTTGAGTACACTGATTTTGGCGATTGGGATCTTGTAGCTGGCGTCAATGGGTCTTTTGACTTTCTTACTGCGTTTGATCTTGACTCGCAGTATCTGGGCGAGTTGTAAAAGAACCTTGGTTTGTAGAGTATATGATGATAATCTTACTATGTAATATTATCTAACCCAATATCTTGGCAGTACAGCCGTCATGTCTTAAAGAGATATTATGCAATTCGACTTCGCCATCTTCAACAAACCATCCAAAGTGGTGTGACAGGCTCGATTCAGTAGCCTCACCCTCCGGAGCGGCGACTGTTTGCTGAGGCAGGCGGAAACTCATAGATCGCCCGCCTAAAAAGATTTCTAGCAATTGACCACGCAGGAACAATTGAATGCCACTAGAGAGATCCATACTCTCATGTCGGACAAGCTCAGGTCCATCAACTGGTCTAGCAATGTGAATATTGTACTGATCTGCCCAGAAGTCATCCAGAGGAGGGAAATCTGTTAGCAGAGCGACAGTGTAAGTACCCCATCTTGAAGGCGTGATTTGCAGCCGATGACCCTTTTCTGTCCCATCTACTTGTAACAAGAGACCGAATGAGTGAGCCTCGCAACGTTTGATGTTGAAGCTGAGATGAAAGTCTTGCACCTGAGTGGTGTCGAGGTCTGGGAGGCTTGTCCCGGTCGACCCGATGGAGCGAAGGGTAAGTTCTGGAGGAATTTCTGACGTTGAGACAGTTTTGGATGTCTGCTCGTAGAGTTCTTTCGCTTCTGGGACTACTTCAACTCGAAGGTAACCATTTTCATCGGCGGATACCTGTCGGGGAATACCCAAGTCACCGCCCCAGAGCCATTTGGACTCCTCGTCGACATAATCACCAAGCCATCCAAAGTAGATACGCTTACTTGGGTCCTTAGACTTGGGGCATGACTTAGCCGCATACCATCTTCGTCCGTCCAGACGCCCATGAGAGTCATCCAAAGGAATTCGGAAGGGGCCGTAAGGTGAATCGCTCATGCGATATACCGTGCCAGCATTGGGTCCATGGAACCGAGAGTAGACAAGGTACCATTTCCCGTTAGGTAGAGTGAAGAGCTCAGGACACTCGGGGCAGAACATATCGTTTGGCGAATATAGAGGCTCTGGCTCAAAAGTCCAAGTGTCCAGGTCTTTGGACGTTAATAATGCCACGCAGCCACGGGTCCAGTATGGCCCTTCTGCCAATCTCGAGGCGAGAACCATCCAGTAGCGAGATTCTGCTTCGTTGTAAAAGACATAGGGATCTCTAAAGTCAATGTCTTCAAGCTTAGATCTGCCGTCGCCGGTGAACGATATTTCCTTTCCTTTTCCTCGAAAATGCTGTCCGTGACGATCATCAGCTTCTACTCTCAAGATAACTTGTTTCCCGCCCTTTGAGAGGTTGTAGCCGGTGTAGAGAATGTTCATCTTTCCACTGGGTCCCAAAACAGCTGCACCTGTCCATACGCCATCAGCATCTGGATCAGTTTCTTGAGACCCAGGCTTTAGAGTCGGCTCAGCATCTCGACACCATTCAACCAAATCTTTCGATTGTAAACGCCACCAAGTCGATCGAAGTCTTGGTGGGTGATGTTTGGTATAGGGTGGCGTGGTCAGATGGAAAAGATGATATGTATCATCTACAAGTAGTGGGATGGCATCGGCTGCAGCTTGGGCTGGAGAGACTCGGCTATAGCAGCCTTGTTCTGGCGGAGGAGTAGGGACTTGGTTTGCGTCCATGATAGTAGCGTGTCAAACAAAATGTGCCTAATGTTTGTTGGAACTTTGGAGTACGCTTCTAGAACAAAGGCAATTTATCTACTCAAAAGTGGTCTCATCTTCGACTTTTGCCCGAGGGCAATTACACGCGTCGATGGGTAACACAGCAGGTCGGTCATGGCCGCATTTGGCCTTTCGCCGATGGGCCGTGGGCTGCCGCGGCGTAGATTCGCCGAAGTCATCGGCCCATGGCCGTCGGCGTGCCGAAAGGAGTAAGGTTCGATTCGATCTTCTCCCCTTGCTTCGTTTGGGGTAACGCCACGATCCACTCATAATCCCAGATTTCTGGTCACGTACGTGGAGAAGCGGCTCCGGACTCTGGGGTACATGGCAAGGGCTCTGATCAGGTCAATCCTGCGACATCTATTATGCGCGATCTCGAATTGTGATATAATAGACGTAGGATCCTGCCCCAGAAAGATGAGCTTAGAAGGTATCTTTCTCAGTGTCTATCAGCCTTGTATCTGAACCTTGTCAGCTTGATTGATCCATATCCTACACCACAAGATGGCTAAGATCCAGTATCCCTACGTCTGGCTCTGTTGTGGATTTGCCGCTCTGGGAGCCTGTCTCTACGGTAGGTCGTTCTCTTTTTAGTTGAATATAACGTGTCTTGTTGCTAAATCCGACATGGCAGGCTATGATGGCGTCTACTTCAATGGGGTATCTACCTTAGGTACGGACGTATCTCCACACAGTTATTCCCATGGAACGATCTACTAACACGCGATAGACGTGTTTGTCAGGCATTTCGGCGAGAAAAATGCAGATGGAGAGTGGCATATCCCACCCTCGACGTTATCGATAATGACATCCATGATCAATGTTGGCGAACTCGTTGGGTCACTATCCGCTGCACCTTTGAACGATTACCTTGGCCGCAAACCTGTGTTCATGATTGGAACGATAGCCATCGTGATCGGCGTTATTCTGCAGCTAGTCACATCATCAAGCAGGGCTCTCATCACAGTCGGTCGTGTTATCCTAGGATTCGGAGTCGGCAATTTCTCTGCAACATCTCCTTTGTACATTGGCGTAAGATGCTACCCTTTGCAGAGTTTGACAGAGGGCTGTACTGACATCAACATAATAGGAAGTCTCTCCTACATCACTCCGAACCCGCCTTTTGATGTGTTGGCAACTCACCCTATCTGGATCCCAGATCATCGCAGCAGCTATCAACCGTGGAATGGTGGGCATTGATAATACCTTTGCCTATCGCTTCCCAATTGGCTTCCAACTGCTCTTCCCGGCTATTACCCTTGCCACTATCTGGTTCGTCCCAGAGTCTCCACGATGGCTTCTCCGCAAAGGTCAAATCGCAAAAGCTGAGAACGCTCTTCGAACCCTTCACCGAGAAGATAACACATACGACACCGCCGCTGATATTCGAGGAATGCAAGCTGATGTCGACCAAGAAATGGAACTTGAAGCTGAAGGTGGATGGATGCAGCTGCTTACAGACCCCGTTGAGAGACGCAAGGTCATCTTCTCGGCTGGGGCGCTAGTTGCTCAGCAGATCAACGGCATCCAATGGTTCTACTACTTCGGTACAGTGTTCGCGGAAGCCATTGGCCTAAAGGATCCATTCTTGATGACTCTGATCGTATTCATCATCCAAGTTTTCGTTGTGTTTGCTGCTATGCTTTTTGCCAACAAGCTGCCCCGGAGACCATTGCTTATGATTACGACTGGGATCATGACAGTATCGATCTTCATCGTCGGTTGCCTTGGCATTCCTGGAAACAACCCGTCTAGCGCCATCGGCAAGGTTATCATCAGCTTTGTTATCATTGAGATTGTCGCCTTTAACTTTGCGTGGGGACCTCTGGGTTGGACTATTGTAAGTGATCAATGCTATTTTCCTCAATGGGTCTGGAAGAAACCAGAAAGCTAACTTGGATCACTACAGGCTTCGGAAATGGCTGTCGGTCGAAACCGAAACAAGATCTATGCTATTGCAGTAGCCTGCTTCTGGATCACAGTTTGGGTCACCGTCTTTACCCTCCCGTACCTGTACTACTCTGCCAATTTAGGTCCCAAGACTGGTTATGTGTATACGGGTCTTTGCTTCATCACATGGACATACATCTATTTCTGCGTGGGCGAGGTTCACGGTCGATCGATGGAAGAGATTAATGGCTTTTTCCGTAATGGCATTCCTGCCAAGGAGTGGAAGAGGCAGCCGCGTGCTCATGAGCCAGGTGATGGTGAGGTCGCTCATCCCACGCATGAGAAAGAAGCTACTGCGAGTTCTGAGGAAAGGATTGAGGAGCCTTGAGTCGTGGCAGGGTTCTTTGCCGAGCTGGGTGTGCGTTTGTTGATGATTGCTTTGGGAAGCGCTCAGTTACTCGTTCGGTACAATTAAAAGCTCATGCATATAAAAATTCCAATCCTGTTTCTTATTTCGATACTTAATTCCTCATCTTTTCATCTTTGACTTGACGCGACGACAGTTGCGAAATGTGGCATACATGATAATCTGTCGGCATGTCGCCATTCTCATTTGCTCAGATTCGATTAGTATGCATTAATATTCTTTTGCAAAATGAATTCTCACTCAAGAGCTGTATTCCATGCCCCTGCTCTTCGGTTACAGATCGTTGGCGTATTTCTCACACTCTTCTTTTGTCACGCCGCATCTCTTCATATTTGCCTCGTTCTCACACCAGAATGCTGGCTAGAACGGTAATATTAGTACACAATATTCGCTCAGCAAGGTCAATTGACTCACTCCCCAAGTACAAGGGTCAGCTCCGAGAAGTGGCAACTGAGAAACCGAAGTTAGAAGTGTCGCTCATATTGAGGCGGATCGCAACTCACAACGACCTCGTGCGATGAGGCGTAGACACGATGGCCTGCCAAAAAGAGGACCAAAGCAAACAGTGTAGTAACAGAATTGAGACCAGGCATATTTGTGATATTTGTGATGGTGAATTGAGGAAGAATTGGATTAGGGCGATGGCAGTCCACCTTTATTACCTGCAGCCTTATAGGCTATATATCACTGTTCTGAGCAAAGCCTTATTCATAACCTGTTCTCGGTTATATATTAGGTGGCGAAGTCCAGATCTTTTGGTTAATTAATCGGTTAATCAGTTAATGAAAGCCAAGGTTATTGGTCGCTTCGTATTCCTTTAGCCACTTGTATGAAAAGCTTGTTTGACTAACCTGAATCTGGTCCAGCGTCTGCTCGTATATCTAATCACGACGAAATCTATGTCACCACTTGAGAACCACTGCGCCTTGTGGACCATCTAAACTGTCATTCGGTTGTTCTTATACGATGGTGGCTCCTTTAGAGAAGATACCAAATTACAGTATTATTAAACACTCTATGAACTATTTTTTCTTTATCAATGGTGGTGTATTAACTACCTAAATCCAGCTAGCTAGCTAATCGACCTCCTTATGAACTATAGACGAGAATTGCAACGACTTCATGCAAGCGCCAACGTCTCACAGAATATGGAGCACCATTGTCTGCACTAGCATGCTCCGCTCTGTCTCTGTAGTGGGTCATGTACGTGAATGCTGTATATATGCCATGAAATAGAGATCATAACCAACGTCGCTACTGTCTCGAGGCTATGAGTTTGGTCCCTTTCGAAACCTCTATGAATCTTGTACATGCGATACGAAGACTCGCCTAGTTGGATTACATTACATAAAATAACGCATTCGAGCGGGGTTTCAGAAATACACACATGCTGCAGGTGCTGCAGGTCGTTATCACCCTACATTGAAACTGAATGAGCCTGAAACAGAAGGGATCAACGCCAAGACACGGCATTGACTGCAATGAGATTTTAAGTACAGGGCCCTCTGAGTGAAAAAGCCTCAGTCGATGCGGTGAGTATTTAACACTGTTGTAGTTAGGTGAGAGACACATTTTGCAGTTGTCAAGTGCTTCGATCGTGGCCGGGCTGATAAAAGCCTTGCTTCGTAACTCGAACGAGTCATGATGCGTGTAAAGCGATCAGGTTGGTTTATTGAAGCGGTCTTAGCGCTTCTGTTGTCAGTGGCTAAAGCCCAGACTGTTACCATCGACGGGAAAGCTGTTGGTATGTTATAATCTTATGGCTAAGATTTAGGGTTTGAAAAGGCACTTTGCTAACTAGTACATTTCTTGAGTAGACGCCGACAAATCCAATGTTGCCCCTGCGGCAGAAGTTCCTTCGGGCACTTCTTTGAACAACTTTGAGAGCATCCAGCTCACCAAAGATGTGCTTGCTAATCTCACGGATCTGCAACTCAGCGATGTGTCACTGTTCTACTTTGACGATGACTCTAATCTAGAGAAGCAGTCGTCGCAATGTAAGGTCATGCCTGGCGACTCTTCATACCCCAAAGACACCGTATGGAACTTGTTAGATATACTAAGCGACGGAGCGTTGATCAAGACGGTGCCGCTCGGTTCTGCTTGTTACGACGGCAAGCATTATGATGAAGCCAAATGCCAATTTCTTATTGACAACTGGAACAAGTCTGATACCCAGTAAGCTCCCTGGCGGTCCTTGGTTCTATCTCACTCTGACAATTGGCAACAGTGTTGTTGACCCCACTTCGGTCATGTCCCCTCTCTTCGAGGGTTCCAGCTGTGAACCTCAGAATGGTGGCCTCGGTAACTGCACTATAGGAGGCTTCCCATCTTATTCTTTAAATATTACCAACGTGGCCCAAATCCAGTTGGCCATCAACTTTGCCCAAAACACCAACACGCGTCTCGTCATCCGCAATACCGGTCATGACTTTCTCGGCAAGAATACCGGACAAGGAGCTTTATCACTGTGGACGTATCACCTTAAAGGCATCGAGGTTCTTCGTGACTACCAATCTGCGGGTGGACGTTACAAGGGGCCGGCATTCAAGATTGGAGCTGGAGTAGTGGTCCATGAGCTGTACGAAGCTGCCGAGCGTGAAGGGTTCACTGCCGTTGGGGGCGAGTGTCGCGTAAGTTGTGGAATTTCCATGTCGGTTGCATCTGAAGATAATAATGAATTGGCTTTCTAGACTGTTGGTGTAGCTGGTGGCTACGCTGTTGGTGGAGGTCACTCCCCAGTGACACCCATCCACGGCCTCGCTTCTGACCAAATTCTGAGCATAAACCTTGTCACCCCTGATGGCCAATTTATAACTGCAGACGAGACACAGAACCAAGACCTGTTTTGGGCCCTTCGTGGCGGCGGCCCAGCGACTTTCGGTGTTGTTACATCAATGGTGATCAAGGTCCACGAGAAAACTGTGTTCTCTGGTATGACTTGGGATACCACCACTAAAGACATGAACATCACGGACGAGACTTTCTGGAAAGCCATTGAAGCCTACTGGCGACGCTATCCTAAGTTCTCAGCAGCTAAAAGTTACGGTTACTGTCGAATGTCGGGATTAGAAGGCGGTGGCTATGCCTGGAGGGGGTTGCCATTTATGGTCCCCGGAATGAAAATTGCCGACTTCAAGAGACTCGTCCAACCCCTTCTAGATGACTGGGCTGCTCTTGGCGTCGACCCGAAACTCCAGTTCTTCGAGCATGAAAGCTTTTACCCAGCCTGGACTCGTCACTTCCCAACCTCTAGAGTTGGCAGCCCCTATGCTCGTACTGGGTCCCGACTTTTGCCTCGTAAAAATTGGGAAGACCCAGCCTTGCTGAACAAGACGATCAAGACAATCCGCTCAATCGTTGAAGACGGCGCATTTTTGGTACACTACAACATCAACGCGGACGAACCCGAAAACACGGCTGAGAGCTCCGTGAACCCTGCTTGGCGCGACGTCATGATGTTCAATATCATCGGTCTCACGTGGGATAAGGACACAACCGAGTCTGAGGTAGCTGCTATTCACAAAAAGCTAACCAATGATCTTGTCCAGCGGCTCAAAGATATTAGCCCCGGTGCTGGCGGGTATCTCAACGAAGGTGATGTGATGGACCCGGACTTTGCGCAAACTTTCTATGGAAAGAATTATGAGCGACTTTCGCAAATTAAGAAGAAGGTTGATCCAAAAAATGTCTTTTGGGCACCAACCGCCGTGGACAGTCAGAAATGGTATATCACCGGTCAGCAAGACTATGTCACTAAGCAAAACGGTCGCTTGTGTCGTAGGAACTAAGTTGTCTGTCACTGAGTTTACTTTTAAATTATAGCTTGAACACGATCCAGTCCTGTATGCATTTCGTTGACATACGGTATCGGTGTAGTCAGCCTCTTAGTGGACTAATCCAAGCTAAATGCAAGTTGTGACCCAGTACGGAATACCATACTAATGCACATATGACCATTTTTATCTACCTAGTTGTAAAACACGGAAAGAGTTTGCGAGCATGGTTGGTAGCTCCCCAATGTGTCCGCGCGGAGTAAGAGAGGAAGTGGTGTGGGGGGAGTTTTACAAAAGAGGTAATTTTACACGTCTACAAGCCAAAGAGCTAAGAGAATGAGGCGCGGTGGTATCTTAGATCGCAAACTCCTGCCCCTGCTTGTGAGAAGAGCTAACTAGTCTAAACTCTCACTCTGTCCTCCCACTCCGATAGGTCAGGATTTGCTCATATCCTCTGTTTGCACTCGATGTAGATTCACGGACGATTTTAATGCGAAACTGTTACTTATTAGGGAATAGACCGATAATAGTCCTCATCATCCTTCGCATCATTCCAAGGAGCATCATGTGTTCAGCGCCTGTGTACCCTCATCCATGTTCTGCGCTTGGGATTGGTATAAAGTCCTATTGATCCTCCTGTATAGTTGAATTCCAGTTCATTGTCACATTCTCAATTCTATTTTGATCTACTATCACAATTACACTATACTCTGGCTTTTTACATTATGGACCAGACTGTTAAGGTTGGTGCCGTGCAGGCCGAACCCGTCTGGCTGGACCTGGAAGGTAGCGTTGATAAAACGATCTCTCTAATCGAAGAGGCTGCTGCCGATGGGGTTCAAGTCCTTGGCTTCCCCGAAGTCTGGATTCCCGGTTATCCATGGTATGATCTCCACGTGTGAGCCAGCACAGGAATTCAAAATTGGTTGATGGGATACTAACGAACTGCACAGGCAGATGTGGACATCCCCCGTCATCAATAACGGAGGATGGGTTCATGAGTATATGGCTAATTCCATGCGCCGAGACTCCCCCCAGATGAAACGCATCCAGCAAGCTGTCAAGAAGGCTGGCATGTTAGTTGTTCTCGGATACAGTGAAAGAGAAGGGGCCAGTCTCTACATGGGCCAGTCTTTCATAGACCCAAACGGCGACATTATCAATCATCGGCGCAAGATCAAGCCGACACATGTGGAGAGAACAATCTGGGGCGATGGTCAGGCTGAATCACTCCAGATAGTTGTTGACTCTAAATTTGGTAAAGTCGGTGCATTGAACTGTTGGGAACATCTCCAGCCATTGCTCAGATATAATGAATATGCGCAAGGTGTGCAAATTCATATCGCTAGTTGGCCGGCGGAGTTTGAAATGCCAGACCCAGAGAAGATCGCCTGGCTATATCACGAGACCGGCGAGGCCAGTTATCGAGCCAGTCAATTCATGGCTATCGAGGGAGCTACATTCGTTGCGGTCGCCTCACAGATTCTTACTGAAAAGAACTTGGAGAAGAATAATCTTACAGGAAACCCCGTTACCAAAACCGTAAGTACCGTCGTTTGTTCCCAAAGATTCAAATTCGCTAACTCTTTCGTAGCCTGGCGGCGGTTTCTCTATGATTTTCGGACCAGATGGCCGGCCACTTGCGAAGCCAATTGGTGCTGGCGAAGAAGGAATTCTCACAGCCACCGTTAATCTCCGAGATATCGATAAGCCCAAGGCTTTCATCGATGTTGTTGGTCACTATGCACGACCTGATTTGCTGAGTCTAAAGGTCAACAATAAGGTTGCGAAGCATGTTATCACCGACTAGAATAGTTTATTCACTACTCATTTACACGAAAGAACACACTATACTACATCTGTTCGTTGATTAACGTGCTCGCTGATCGACCGACTCTAATTACCCGATTGAGCTATTATTCGCAGATTACTCATCCAACCTCTCCGCCCACATCGTGGAATAGCTTGCAATTCTCACATCGCGATAACTCACCCAGAGAACACAAGTCGAACGACTGCTGACACCATTCACTCTACCAGCTATATCAGAGCTGATCTGTTGGATCGGAGGCTACCAAGTTCGACCGCCAGAGGATGATAGCCAAACAAAGCTGTTGGACCTGTAAACGTAAGACTTTCCAGGCATTGATGACCTCACAGCTGACCCTTGTAGGTCGTAAAATTGGCTGCGATAAGGCCCTGCCAGGCTGCGGTAATTGCGAACGAACGGGGAGAGAGTGTCTTGGCTATGGAATTCGACTTATCTGGCCAGATCGACACGATGGAAGGCGTAGAAAAGGCGACCCGATAACGTATAGGCCGCCAGTTGATCAGCCATTCAAAGCGGCACACTATGGTCGGTTCTTTCTAAACACTTCGTCCAGAGATGTCCGTCTGGCGGGAGACAACACTCAAGGCTATTGCTTTATGAGACGCTTCCAAGTACAGCCTCGACGTGGCCTCTCGCTTCATGTTCCCATACTTGGCGAAGACGCCATGTTCCTAAGTTACTGTAAGTCACTAGTATAAAAGAAAGTCAGTCCTGTGCTAAACATTCAGACGAAAACGTGATTTCTCCCATGATCTCTACAACTCAAGTACAAAACGGCTTTTGCACAACACTACTTCCAATGGCGTTATCAAGTCGATGTGCTTCTGCGTATGCCTTACTAAATGCGATGCAAGCAGTGTCGGCAATACACCATACTAGTTCGACAGCCACTGCGACTCAATATAAACTGAATGCAGTGCACAATTTGACAGGTTCATTAAGTGTCGATCAATGTTCGAATTGGTCAAACTCCAACGAGATCCAGTTGGCTGCAGCGATGATGCTGTGTGTCTATGATGTAAGGAAAAAACAGTCCTTGATATTGGCATGTCCGTTGACGCAGTGCAGGTTTTCGATAAAGAAGAAGGTAACTGGCATATTCATTTAAGAGGGGCCAAAGACATTGAACGGAGACAACGCCTTGTTCACAATCAGGGCTTCGACTCGGATTTTCTTCTAACTTGGTTACTTTACCATGATGTCTTAGCAGCTTTTACCAGGCCGTCGTGGGTAACCGATACTCAATCGGTAGACCGAGATCCTCTATACCTTTTACAAAGCTTTGGAGGAAACAAATCACTTGTGAGCCGTCTCGAATATCTGATCTTCTGTCCTGACTTCGACACAGATTGTGGGATCTCTAGGGTGCTCCGTAGAAGTCCTCGAAATTATTCACTCTATCAACGGAATGCGCCTGTCCACTACCCAGCATCCACAAGACCTTATGGGGCAAAGATGCGATTTAGAAGCAAGACTTCTGAACCTACGACAAGAACTCGAACCTGGCGAGAGGTCGGAAGGTTTGAGGGCATGTCGCATCTTGGCTACCGCCGAACTTTATCGCATAGCAGCACTGCTTTATGTCCAACGCGTTTGCCCCTCGGCCACGGATGATGCCGCACGGTCTGTTTATGTACAGCAAGCGACCCAGGTTCTGCAAGACATGGAAGTTGCGTCAAGCCCGTGGCCAGTATTTGTGGTCTCATGCGAAATACCAGAAAAAGAACGAGCAAGACTGCTCCGGACACTTGACCAAATGGACAGTGTACGAAGCATCGACAATATCAAGGTTTTGAGAGACGTTATAGAAGACATATGGAGACAATACGATCTACAAAGCACTTCCAATGCCTATCAGGATAATAACTGGTTGCAATTTGTGGACTGCGAGATTCCGGTTCCTTGGTTTATATAGCATACTATTTAAAATTGGATGGCTTCAATCGTTCCAGGCAATAAAAAATCGCTGGCTCCCATTTCTATGTTCCATTGTCATTTTAACAGTACCGGCCAAGAGACTAGGACGTCATCCCACCTAAAAAAGAAACTCCAGCTCGTAAGCCTCCATGATATCTATCCAATGAACAAGTCCAACGAGATCACGATCCGCCAGTTCACCGGATGAAGACTCCAAAGAGTCATTGTAATCCCATACTTTATTCAAAATTTCCTTTATCCGCCTCATTCCATCGAGGTTTATGGCACCCTCAAGGTATGTCATCCGTTCTTGAACAAATTCGCGCCAGAAGCGCAACGGCTCACAAGTCATTGACGAAGCCCTCGTGACTAACGCAGCACAAGAAGGACTGACAGTCTTGTCGGCTGAATCACTTGAAAGGCCTGCAGAGTATTGGGGTGGAGGTTGTTCGTGACGTCCAGGTCCGATTGGCCCAGCTGAGAGGGCACTACCCGCTATAAGTAAGAATAGTGCATGCAAGCACTTGGTGTTTGAATCTCTGGGTATTGAACGCAAGATCATGAGCATGCCTAGGGCAAGGGCGCGGTAGGCGTGAGGAACAGCGAGGTGGGTTTGGGCTACTGGCTCGCTTAGCCATGCTCCGTTTGTGGTCATGAGAATTCTCAGGCCTGCTGCAACATTGCATGTTGTGCTAAAAGCTTGATAGAGCTCCAAGAGGGCCGCATATTTGCAGCATCGAGCAATGAGTTTGAGGTGTGAGATGATGGTCCGGTTGTCCTCTGTAGCCTCGAACCGAGAAACGTCTGGAGTGGTGTAGGAAAGGATCTGTGCTTCGAGAGCGAGAGCTTGCTGGTTAACAAGTTGAATATGGCTCTCCGACTCTTCATCAGTATTCTCTGAGATTTGAGTGCGTTTGTGCAAAAGTAATGTTCTTCTTTTTCGGACAAGGCATCCGGCCTTCGCCAACAAGACCCATAGGGTTGAGTCAACTCCAGTCCAGGGGTTTACCTGGTTGGCTTCAACTGGCAGCGAGGTACAAGCTGCGTGTAAGTTGTCTAACTGGTCCATATCCTGGTCAAGCAAGAACGATGCTATTGATTCCCAGTACGCTTGTAGGCCCAGATAGAAGCTCAGCTTGGGCCATTCGGATGGGGAAATATCGCTCGAAGTTCTTCTGTATATGTATCGCTGAAACAGTGCCCTCGAGCCCTGTATATGCTCCAAGCCAAGACCAGAGGTTCCGTGCCATGAAGTCGACATACCCAGCATGATGACCCCGAGAAGAGTTTGTTCCACTGTTTGTCTAGTCGGTGTTGATGTCTGGGTATCGGCGATCATGGTGGCCAGTTGTTTCCTCAACGTAGACACTGTCTCAGAAAGGTATTCGGCGCTATCCAAAGACCATTGGGGATCGACGCGCCGAAGGTGGGCGGCAGACATGCTGAGGATGCAAAAGTAGATGAGTCGCGAGGAGGACATGAGGTCGTGTGTCATCGAGCGGAGAGGGTCTAGCGAAGCATCGCAGCAGGAGTTGATGACACACACAGAACGAAAGTAGTGCCAGAGAAGAGTTGTTTGCCTATCAGGCATCAACGGGGGAGTGTATGTGAATTTTGGAGGTATCACTCTTGAGACTTCCATGCAGTTGATATCAGCCAACTTTCCCGTAGCGAAGACTTCAATCGGCGAGTTGCTGTCGATGCAACATTGACTGGTCTGTGGGAGAAAGGGGCGTCCTTCATTCTCAGGTCTTGTGTTCCACACAAGAGAGTTTGTTGGTTTCGTAGGTGCTGGAATTTCCTTGTCGGTTCTTCTGGGGCCATCAACTTCCTTCCAGCGGAGCACTGGGGAGTATCCAGGACAGGTATACCTCCTGACAACGCAGTTCCCGCATGCTGGTCGAGTCTGGTCGCATTTGATTCGCCTCTTTTTGCACTTGGAACATCCCGCTGATGAAGAAATTTAGTGGGAGGATTGAGAGTAGGCTCTGGTGGATGCTTTCGTACCTCTGGAGTTTTGTCGTATTACTGGCTGAAACTCTTTCGGCATCGCTTACAAATGTGAGTTGATGTTGATGACGTATGAATCAGCATCAGTACTAGACATTGGATCTCCCCATGCAAACAAGCTTAGAAATGATCAAGTTGTGTCCCTAGAAATGGCGATGATGTTTTCGGAGGAATCGGGAGCAGCTTCAGAGGATGCAACTAAGAATTTCCAGCCTGCTAATAGCACAGTCTTACTCTCGACCAATCGAGCGGATTGGCCATATGGGGCTTAGTCTGCGATGTCTCCAGAAGTGCTGATTGGGTGGCAATGATAGAGGAGATCGCCATCAAGCCTTGTCGTTTCCACTTGTCGCTTCTAGGCTCGTCCAGTTCAGGTATAGCACTGCCAGACGACCAATAAAAATCTCCTCTGCACTGTCTAGATTCATCTAACCCTGGAGGCGTTGGCATGGGCTTGCGATCTCATGATGTAACGATCATTATGTCCCTGAAGTCAATATCACAAGACAATACGACTGGCACCAAGCGGCAGTCGACGAATCGCACTAACAGACCCAATCCAGCAAGGGATCCTGTGCCTATCAGTTCCTGTTCGCGCCCGTTTTCTTGTTCTAGCTACTGTTTTTACCCATGTCATTTGACCCCCCGTCCGCACCACAAAACCATCATCTTGGTCAGCAGCAACACGCCAACTTATTGTTCCAATTATGAGCTTCTATAACGATATAAACCCTCTTCAGAGCTTGTTCACCTCTCAGAAAAATTCGTAGCCTCATCTTGTCTCATTTGCTTCGCTGTCGCGTCGATTACACCAAAACCTGCTACCCTGGACAATTTACCATGACTGGACTTTGCCATTTGGTCAAACCTCACCTACCCATTTTATTTTCTAAAAAACGTCAAAGCAGCAAAACCCACTCCTCCCAGACATCTCTTCGACATGATATCAATGGGCCACTCCCAGTCGTGCTCAAAAGCCCTGAAGATGCAAATGACTCGCTGATCAGTGGCCGATTGCTTCTCGATGTCAATCATGGGGCTATCGAAGTCAAGGATCTCACCATGACACTTTGTGTAAACATCAAGCACAAAAAGCCACTCAAAAAGGGTTGCAAGACCTGTCCACAATACCCTTTTGAGTCCAAACCACACCGCGCCCCCACAACACCTGTTGTTTTCCAAGGCGGCAGTCACGAGTTTCCGTTTGTTTTCGAAATTGGGAGCCACATTCCTCCTTCAATGGATTCCTCGCTCGTTACCGTTACATACGAGATTCATGTAGATGCTCGCATCCAGCCGGAAGGGCAGCCACACTCGACTCCCCAGATCTACACCTACAAGCGTGAGCTTCCTGTTGCTCGAATGATATCCGTCCCGATCTCCCCCACGTATTCGAGACGTGTCTTTAAAGCTGCGGGATCTGAGATAGCCTGTCGATATAACCCTATGATCAATCTGCACAGAACCAATGAGGTATCGCTTACTTTGAGCGGCCTCTTGGAATACCCAGAAATCGGGGATGATATTCATGTATGGAAGCTTCTCAAAGGCTCATGGTGGTTGGAAGAAAACATAAAGACGGCAGTTGTAGCGTGTGGCCACCATTCTCGTACGATGGGCGAGAAAGCATGCCAAGATGGACGCGATCAAAGCAAGACAAAAATACTGGGGGAAGGCGGAATGTACGATGGGTGGGATCAAACAGCCAAAACCGACACGGTCGATTTGGACTTTGAGTATTCTATCAAGAAGTCCAGAAAATACTCGTCCTCATACAACCATGAAAGCAGTAATATGGTGGAGACGGCGCTATCAGTTTCTCATTGTCTTGTTGTTGAGCTTGTCTTGATCAAAGAGCATTACCCGAAGGATGGATCCGCTTCACCGACGCGGACAGGTGTCGCGAGAATACTTCGGTCGAAGCATGATGTCTTTATCGGCGACTATACCGTACCATCTGTCTTTCGTCAAGAGGAGGAGCTACCGTGTTATGATGAGACGGCCGTAGGTCCCCCACATTACAATGAATGATAGAAACCCGAGCAGCGGGGCTTCAAGTTCAGTTGATTCCAAGTGGAAGGGTTAGCCGTATCACCTAATAAATTATTATTATTGTTCAACTTTACCTCTGTTTGAATGAGCGATGGTGGTGAAGTCTGCCTTACACACTTTTTCCAAGACCTCGGCTGATTTTACAGTGGAGATGTTGGCTGAGCTGTTGCAGCCAGAGTCTCAGCCGTTTACAGCCTCTGAACGAGGAAGAGATCAGATGATAGATTCATGGTCCCAGCGCGACTTTTAGCTGTCTAATTGGTTGTTGAATATGATCAGGCTAGATCGGAGACAGATTTGGATGAGTTGCAGAAGCAAGCTGGGAAGGCGATAGTGAAGTTTCAAAATGATGGGGGTATTAGGCTTCGGGAAGTAGACATCACAGCTACGCATGGTTGTTATCCAGAAAATCGATTGGTACAAAATTTGTATTCAGCTTAGACCACGACATGGAGCGCGATTGCCATCAGCCTAGAATTAAATCACAGCTAAAGAGTCAATAAATAATTTGATTCCAACGAGATCTATGACGCTTGGGGAGGGAATTCGACATCTTGAAATCCAAGATTCAGCAACAACATCCAGCGGGCCTTTCTTCATATAGTACAAACCCAATATCTTCCCAAGTCTCACCGTTCATCAATCGTAACGAAGCTTTTATCTCAGGCTCATAGGCTCGCCAACCAGCAGGCTCATCGAAGCCCCCGGAGATATCAGGGTTCCCCATTAGATCTTCAAAAGTCTTATTTACCTGGACAAGCCCATTGACATCGATCTCCGTAAACTTCAACAGCTCGTGAACTTTCTTTCGAAGATGCGCCATAGGCCATGGCAGTCCCCCCAATTTCGAGCTTTCGGGAAAACTTCTGCTGAAAGTGGCCAGGTACCGTACGATCGCCACCACACGGTCTATCACCTTCTGAGCACGAATTTTATTCTCGTCAAGTTGTAGCTCTGTGCCGAGTTTATCATAAAAATTGTCGTTCATTGGGGAATCATGACTCCACAAGTTGTACCCTCGAATCGAGTTGTTCCATCTCCAAGGGTTTGCTGCACGTAGCCAGCTAACTGTATGATAGAATAATTTCTCAGTTGAGATTTCATAGTCTATTTGGAAGTTTGACAAGTGGATTGGACATTGAGGTATGATGCCGAGGAGTCCGTATATCCTATCTCTTACTTCTGAGCATTCTCTGGACATGAAGATGTTTATCAAGTAGAGAAGCCCTGGTGGTGAGGTATCCTTGAATGGCGCAAAACTCCGAGGGAACTGCATCGATTGATTTCTGGTCCTGACGCGTATAAGGTCTTTAGCGCTCAGTGTTTGTGATCCCCAGTAGAAGGTTTGTTGGAATTGAGTCCATTTGCACATTTGGGTCCCGCAGATGATCCAAAGGTCTTTCGCCAACACAAATTCTTGGACGACCCATAATCGTCTAAAGTAAGAATTCTGGAATAACTGGACCAGAGCCTCTTCTGACTTTTGATCCGGTGCCTCGTGATAGTTGATCTCCATCTCGTTCGACACTCTATGGTCAACTTTTGGATGAAGCTGGCGGATTGCTTCCATCGCCAAATCTGAGTCCGGAAACGCCGGACCTAGCCACGCGAAGACAGCTGTCGCGCTCTGATATATGCTTTTCATCATGGCGACTTGATGATTCCGCTCACTATTGTCCTTTTGGTTGATGCAGATGGCGTCAATCCAGAAATAGCTGACTCCGATATCCTCGGTCGAGCTTGGCAGCTGATGTAGGGCCGACCATAAATTCGGCCTGACTCTGAAGGCTCTGCCATTCACCAAAATTCTGTGCTTCGACTCATTTTCACCCCAGGCGTAGGAGAGCGCAATAAAGGGCGGGCATTTGTCGTCCACGGTAAAGGTTGACAGGCTACACGTGATGGGGTCACTATCCGATCCCGGTGGATTTATCTGTAGTAACCTGATGTTCTTTCTGGTCGTATCGAGGGACGAATAAATGAATGTCTGGGGGCCCATGATTACAACGCCTATATTAGCAGAGCTCGAAGTACCATTGCATGCATGAGGCAGGAAAGCGAATGAGGCGAGCTGTTTTTCCTGCCTTGGAGGCTTGCTGGAAAAGCGGGATGACGAAGTGGTTCCCCAGGCGCCGATCAGCGTCTGACTCCAATTGCCAAAGCGGAACAGGGGTCCTGACAGAAGGATATTCACCAATCAAAAGTGCTATTGATAGGTACCTTAAAATAAAAGCCACACTGCTTGACGGAGGAGTCTGTGCCAGAATATTTTGAGGTGGCGAGTTTCGTAGTATTGATGTGTATTGTCTCATAGAGACATTCGTACAATATATATCGCGCCTACCAAAATAGCAGCCGTAACTCCCGAACGCCAACCCATCTCCTTTCCACTACTTGACTCGTCGCTCGCCGTAGCAGCTGCCTCCTCACTCTCAGTGCTTGCACCGTTAGGCGTAGATGTTTGTGTGGCATCAGCTTGGTCTGCCGTGCTAGTAGTATCAGCTGTTGTCTGGCTCGATCGCACATCAGACGTCTAGAGCCCCCATTAGCTAAGCGAATACCAATTAGGTTTGTTCAAGACTTACAGTTGATCCTGTCTCGGCTGCAGCATCGGAAGAAGCCGTGACAGTCTCACAAACGCGTCGTAGGACGTTTCCATACTCTATACAAACTCAGTATTGCTTAATTTCACATTCCTGATCAGAAGACTCACCGTTATAGGCAGACACTCCACAGACGTCCCAAACGCAGTCTTCCTCCCTCTCTACCCAGTCAACGGAGTCGTTGCACCAGCACTCAAGGACCTTGTCTTTTCCACGGGTGCAGCTCTTGAAGTTACCGTACTTCTGGTAGCAGGATTGAAAGCATTTTGCACGTTCGTCCTCAAGATCAAGTGCCGCGGCTCCCGTTGCGCTGGCTTCGGTTGATATAGTTACTAGAGAAACGCTGTCGATTTGTGTCACGGCAGCTGAAAAGCCGACAAGACATACCAAAAACGAGGAAACAACTGGAAGAGACCTCATGTTTCTTGATAACTTGAAGTGAAAAGATGCTTATTTGTCGGCGTATTCAGATTCGAACTCACAGTTTGACCGAGGCGTTCAGGCCATTTATCAATACCCTTGGGCATCTCAGCTGAAAGCAGGGGATTCTCTTGGCAAATTGACTTCCACCAGTCATAGTTCGAGCCTTGACCACGTGCTATTGAAACATTCCAATAGCGCCAACTATTAATGTCAGTTTGCCCAAAATGAATGTGTCAAGGCTGAATCGCGGCAAGCATAGTGGAATTTATTCCGCGCCCGAACTCGGATCCGCGATATTCGGGACTACTGTGTTCTTTGCCGAAGTTAAAAGCATACATTTTGAAAGTAGCTTCATCAGGTAGTATGCGCGTGGTCGGTCGTGTTTTCAGATATACGCCGTTCGTCTAAATTCGTCTCTTTTGATTGTTTTATGAACCTCTAAACACTATATGCACCTAAAACCCAAAATCAACACCTTTTCCCATCCCACAATGTTCATCGTTGTCCGCTAAGCTCTTTCTCAACCTGCTCCTTAACAAGCTCCCTCACAGCCTTCCAGTCATTTGAGCAATCGGAAACACGCTTGGGCAGCTTGTCAAGACCAACGAATTCCTCAGGCAACACCTTCTCCTGGAAGTTGAAGTCCTTCTCGTCCTTGAGGGCGAGCTCAACGGCACCGGCAAACTTGGCGGGGTGGGCTGTGGAGAGGGAGATGTGGGGAATGTTGGCCTCGGCGCGCTGGGCGGATCGGAGAGAGGCGGTGACACCGACGGAGGAGTGAGGGTCAAGAACGTATCCAACTTGCTCGTAGATGTCCTTGATGGTGTCGAGAGTCTGAGGATCGCTAACGCGCTCACTCTCGAAGGTCTTGCGGGCGCTGTTGAGCACGTCGACGTAGACTGGACCGAAGCCGCCCTTGACCTTGAGGTCCTTGAGCCAAGTAGCAACCTCCTGGCCGGCTTGTTTTCTGTTGAATTCGACATCCATGCCAACGGTAGCAGCAAACTCGTAAGCCAAGAACCAGAGCAGACGCTCAAAGTTGCTAGACACCAGAATGTCCATAGCAGGGCTGAGGGTCTCCTTCACACCATCCTCGTGAGCCTTGACTCCGTCAACCTCAAGGCCACCCTCGGCCTCAGGGCCCTTGGCGGGCTGCTTCTCGTACTTTCCGGTCTTCCAGAATCGATCAAGGATATCGTTCTCGTTAGTCGCAATAACAAGCTTGTCGACGGGAAGACCCATACGAGTCGCAAAGTATCCGGCAAGGATGTCTCCAAAGTTTCCAGTGGGGACAACGAAGCGGACCTTGTCGCCAACTTTGAAGTTGGGAGATTTCTTGGCCAGGGTGAAGTATGAGTAGAAGTAGTAGACGATCTGGGCGAGGATTCGGGAGAAGTTGATGGAGTTGACGG
Organism: Fusarium sp. FL617; assembly: GCA_030142105.1. Taxonomy (NCBI): domain Eukaryota; kingdom Fungi; phylum Ascomycota; class Sordariomycetes; order Hypocreales; family Nectriaceae; genus Fusarium; species Fusarium sp. FL617. The sequence goes on along the minus strand of JAREIL010000012.1, from coordinate 605,898 downwards.
CGCCGAGCTTGAGGGAGGCGTTGGTCTCAGGGTCGCCAAAGAGGGCCTTGACGATATCCTATTGCTTCGTTAGCGGGTGTATTGTCGCATTAGCATCTAGACCTACCTGGCAATCGTCGAAGGTACCGGTAACGGCAAGGTTGTGGACATTGGCGTCAGTGCAGGTGGTCATTTGAAGCTCTTGGATAGGGCTGACACGACCCTTGGGGTGCAGGATGGTAACTGACACATCCTTCTTGCCCCGAAGACCATGGATAGCTGCGGATCCAGTCTGCATATGTTAGTGTGTCTCCGAAACATCAGACCATGGGTGACTCACATCACCACTTGTCGCGCCAACAACAGTCAAATGGTGTCGGTCCTTGCCCTCCTTGCCTTCGTTCTTTCGTGCGAGAAGGTACTCAAACAGGTTTCCAAGGAACTGCAGAGCGCAGTCCTTGAAGGAGTAACTGGGGCCGTGGAACAATTCGAGGAGGTGCAGGTTGTCCTTCAATTGAACAAGAGGTGTAACTTCTTCGGCTCGGAACGTCGAGTAACTTCGGTTGATGATGCCTTGTAGGTCTTCGGCGGGAATTTCGCTGCGGGAGATGTAGAGGCTAAAGATCTGGAAAGCGAGTTCCTGGTACGAGAGATCCTTCCAGCTTTGCTGATGTTTTCGTTAGTCATCGACTCGTGGGACTGTCGCGCCAATTCCGATCTGGGAATATCCAGAGTTTTGACGTGGACTCGTTCGTACGCACCCATTCTGTCGCAGCGGGAATCTCGTGGGGGAGGAAAAGACCGCCATCGGCAGCCAGTCCTTTTAGGACAACGGTCTCGAAGGAGAGCTTTGAGGAGTCAGCAGAGTGCCAATGCGGTCGGAAGATTGAGAGAACCTACACCATAGTCACCACCTCTTGTGGAGAGGAACACTTGTGACTCTGTATGCGTCGAATCGTTGGCCATGATGTTTGCTTGTTGTTGCTGGGAAAATTCTTGGTGCCCCTCGTCGGGAATGAGTCGAGGGAACGGCCACCCCGCCGGAATATAGATCGTCCGGCCGGTATCGGAGACGCCCGTTACTACCCGGGACTAGACAACAAATTAGACTGCTTGAGTTAGTAAGTATAAACAAGACTCATTGTCTATTAGTATATAGCTCATACTATGTGTACAGTGTTTGCACTAAGCCCGCTATATGTAAATCACCTAATCGAACGCTGACTAAGAACGATGATCTTCGTTGATGGCAAAGTGAGTGTGATTTACCGCAGATGACCGAGTCTATGGCAACAACGAGAATTTGGTGCTCTAACCAAAAGAACCACGCCGCTCAGATTTGCCTTCAGGTAACACCATCTCTGGATAACTTTAGAACCTTCTTTGATCCAACAATATCCAGTCAGACTCTTTTCCGCTCTGGAAACCCTATGAAATGACGGAATTCAACCTTTTAAACGCCTGCAGACTGCACCGCTGCTGTGCCTTATCCCTACAGCTCGCTTATTACAAGTAGGTCGGCCCACCATCATGCAATCATTGGGATTGTGCCCAGACCATGGACAGGGTTCCCCTCCCTAAATTCACCGAAGCAACCTCATGTCGTGTTTATTTGCAAACTAAACCCGCAACTTGCTTCATTTAACGTTAGTACCGCGCCATTGAATCGCCATGTCATCTCCCGGGACCAAGTCTCCTCGAGGTTCTAAATCGCCAGCCGGTGTATCGTCACCCGGCTCGGGGCCCAAGTCGGCACCGTCTCCTACAACTGAGATTATTCCCGCTGAAGAAGGAGAGGTAGGACTCCGAGACCTGCAGATCTTTGATGGGGCTGATGCATCACACTAGGAAGTTCAAGATGATAACGACTCTTCCCTTGGCACGGATGTAGAGAGCTCCACAGCTTCGGTCTCCTCCAGCATTCTTCAATACAGAAGCATTCAAGGGCGGACCTTCCACAGTGACAAATTCAATGCGGAATTTTCATTCCCCAATGATGATCAACAGTTAGAATCTATCGATATCACCCACCACTACCTTACGCTACTGTTAGATGGCAAATTGCACCTGGCTCCTATCAAAGACGATTCACAGCGAGCCCTTGACGTTGGTACAGGAAGCGGCATCTGGGCTATCGATTTTGCCGACCAGTATCCTCAAGCAGAGGTGACTGCTACAGATCTATCACCTACTCAGCCCCAATGGGTTCCTCCGAATGTTCGTTTTGAGATTGACGACGCGACCGAAACATGGACTTGGGAGGAGAACCATTTCGACTTTGTTCACATCCGCTTTCTCTTCGGCTCTGTGAAAGATTGGGGTGCCTTGTATAAGGAAGCATACCGTGTGTGCGCGCCTGGTGGTTGGGTTGAGACAGCCGAGCCTGATGTCCATTTTGTCAGCGATGACGGAACTTCTGACCTAGAGCCCTCACTTGAGACCTTCAACAAGTTGTATGAAGAAGGTGGTAAAGCTATAGGTCAAGAGTTTTTCATGCACCATATTCAGCCTGAGGCATTCAAGGAGGCTGGTTTTACGGACGTTAAGACGGTCGATTACAAGGTGCGCACTTGAAGCTAATGTTATTACTCGAACCCGGAGACTGACCATCTATACTATAGGTCCCTGTTGGAGGGTGGCCCAAGGACCCAAAGCTTGCTGAAGTAGGCAAGTTTGTACAACTCACTCTGGAAAACGATATAGAAGGTAAGGGTCCACTTGACCTGGTGTCGAAGCTTACTGACTTTTCTTGAAGGCTATACTCTATTGCTTTGGAACACCGTGCTTCAGTGGCCTAAGGATGAGTACCAGGTCTTTCTTATGAATATTCGCAAAGCTTTGCGAAACCGCAAAGTTCATGCCTACTTTGTGGTGCGCTATGTGTACGGCCGCAAGCCGGAGCAGTCTTAGCTTAAGGCTAGCGTTGTACAAACAGAGTCTTCAGACCAATGCCTTTGTTTCTTGGAGATGTGTATAGCAGTGCCTATCCGTGATCTGGAAGGTTTTTGTATTTTCGGTAGTAGCTGGGTGTTAGACACTCTAGTGCGATAAGAATTCTTACATAATTGGAGAGGTTGTGAGGCTGAGTACGGCGATGCCCTTTCCAAGCATTCAAACATGAGAGCTATTTCTGACAATACGAGAAAATTGTCCAAGTAGCGTAGCACAAGGGTAGGAAGAAACGGCACAGCAGTGTGATGACGAGTCTTGGCAGCCAACCAGAGCTCGACCTGCTCGAGCTAACCTGACCCTCCGCTACCGTAATCTTATCTCCAGGTCATTTCCTCCGACTAGCAGCTTCAGGGCTACAGTAGGATGGTATTTCAGCCGTCAGCAGGCTGATTAGATGGAACGCTCTAGACTTCAGATGGATTATCTGTTGAGTCACCGGTAAATCTAAGCGATGTGACTTGTACCCTTGCCCAACTTGGCGTGGGCTTACTTTAAATCGCGCCTGTCGTCCAAATCTTACCGTGATAATAGTTAATCTTCTTTCGCTACAGTCGCTCGTTAAGACTATATTCGTTCGTTGCAAAACATAATACAATTTCAGGATGCTTAGACCAACTCTTTTGTCGGCTCTTCCGCTGCTCATGCTCGCCAAGCAAGCTCTGGGATTCGGCTGTTCAACCCACAGCTTCACCACCTGCGAGGATAAAATCGTGCACTGGTTCGACCCTGATGATGGCATGATTTGCGATCCTCTTGACTGCGGTGGAGGTCGCGCTCCTCCCAAAACCGATGTGCCTGGATGCGCAGGATACACAGGCACTAAGACCCGTGGTGGAGTTTCGTATCTCTCTTGCTGGAAACCCTCAACCACTCTTGTCGCCGCGTCAGCTAAGGAAACGACGGAAGCTGAGACGACTGAAGACGCAAAGACCACTGCAGATGCTGAGTCAACGACAGATGATGAGTCAACAACGGCGTTGGAGACAACAGCGCTGGAACCAACATCTACGGAATGGACGATCGAGACAAGGACTACGACAAAGGGCGTTGATGACGGCGAGCAAGGGACTTCGTCTGCCACTGGAACTGACTCTACATCATCGATTGAACCGACTACCCCAGCGCCGGTAGTCCCAACACAGACACAGAGCGAGTCTGCCGAAGAGGGAGCTTCTACTCCGACTGCTGAGCCTAACGCGGCGCGAGCTTTAGAGGGCTCGTTGATTGCCGTTGCTGGTATTGCGATTGGTGCCTTCATCTTTGCTTAAAGCTTTGGAATGCCTTTAAAAGCTTGTGTCGGGGACCAGTAGGCGGAAGAAATGCTATAAAGACATGGGATTAATGTTAATAATGGACTTTGAAGACGTTTCGATAATTGTTACAGCCTAATTCTCAATATTTATTTCAGCAATCTTGTATGCCAACTGCCCCCATTCCTTTTTTTGACCATATAAAGGCATAGTTCGTTCATTGTATGAACAAACAGCTTCCACTCGACCCAAACGCCGCTTTGCAATGCACCATCGAGATATCAAGCTTTTCGTGACAATCCCAGCCTATATCACTCCTAGTTTGTCCTGAAAGCTGGCCCAGTAGCAATTCATGTGATGTCTTGAGCCATTCAGCCTGTTCCATCCATTTAATATGGGGAAAGTCTGGCTGGTAGTCCCTAATCAACGCTTTCAACTCCATCTGTTGAGCTGTCAAAGCACCAGTAGTCGCCCACTAAGACTCTGTTAGAAAAGCTTTCTTGATTTGTTGATGGCTGACGACTTGTCTCTTGATTTCAAGTGTGAAATTGAGGAAAAGTTTGAGAAAGGTTAGACATGACTTACCACAGCTGCTAAACATGGTGGTATATAGCTGGCACCAAGAGGTCTATACTGAGCTGCATCCTGCGCCAGTGCTATGAACTCATTGGCCAAAGTGGATGCTTCTAAGAATAGCACATTATCGTTCGGATACGTATTTCGAAGCAAACTATTTAGCGCTATCGCCACCGTGAGGAGGACAGCATCCACGACTTGGTACTTATGAAATAGTTTCCTAGACTTCCTGAGAGAATCCGACTTCCAATCAGATGAAGAAGATAGCTGTCGGCTAAGGTCTTCGGTGTATCGCTGGATTCTTGGGTGATCATTCCGTAAATCTCGATAATTCGATTTGATTTCGGCTTGATAATGCATGGGCCTGTGGAAGAATATTGGCATCCGAACCAACTTTTGCGCCTGAAGGCTCGGGGTATCAAAGCCCCGAGTTGTGTTTCTGGTTGGTTGAGGTAGACATGAGTCAATTAGTGTGTACCAAGGCTGCAAGGTAATGGCAGGGTTGATCATTGCCTCCAAAATCTATGCCAACTAAGTTAGTAGAACATATCATTGAACTATTGTGCAACGTACTAAAGGAACGAATAACGTTTCAAGTAGACAAAGCTCAAAAGTCTCGCTCCAATTCTGTTTGATAGCCGTATTCGCAAGGTGCGCTAGAATCTCGCCATGGTTTTTGACATACGCATCTATCCGTCCTATCCAACCCTAGCGGAACCATGTTAATTTTGATTCTTGTGAGTGAGAAAGAACTACCTACTTGACATATCATGATGATGTATATGGCAGACAGTGTCTCCGGACTGAGCTGATTATCCGAGCGATGAAGACAATGTCTTAGCGCTTTCAGAGCCCCGGTGTAATTGTTCAGAGCTTCTGATGGCAGCTCTCCTGTGTAGTGATACGGCAATGCACTGATCATGGCATTTGCCGATGCATCGAGAACCTCACTGTGGCCAAGGCGTTTGGGGATGTGTTCCAAGAAGTCACCGTAGCAGCCAAGGCTGTATCGCAAGTCGGTCATTTCAAGAGCCGCAACGAACTTGGCTGTAACAAGATTCGTAGAATTCTGTGGTTTATGCAAGATGAATATTCTGGCGGCATCGTCTGATTTTCTTGGCTTTGCAATGCCTGCATTCATTGTCTTCCCGAAAGAGACTGACTTGAAGACATATTTTTGCTCGCCTGCGCCGATGCATGGAGTTCCCAGTCGGGCACATCTCGAGCAAGCAGGCTTAGCCTGATCACACTAAGGCCCCATGTCAGTAGACAATCCAGATAAGCGGTGTAAGTATTACACACCTTTTTCTTCTGCTTGATGCAGCCCTTACAGCCTCTGCTTCTTGGAACGCCAGGCATCTTTTTCTGCGCAATTCAACCAAGAGTATTTCAAGAGTCAAACAGGACTTCGCCCCCAAGCAAGCGGACTTGGCAGAATTTCGTTTCTTTTATGTCGGTATTCTAGGATGCCGCTTATGATGCGCTTTTATCCTCACCAAAACTAAGAGAGCGCTGAATTGAACCATGTTGGGAATAGCGGCGTGCCTCGGCGCTGATCAAGTGGCACCGAACCACTTCAATTCGGTAAAATCTGACGCCCAGGACCCTGGAATTGCAATAAGACGTGGCGTAAGAGGCTGAATCGGATTTACAGATACGGGAACCCCGTTTTTGGTTGATCGCCCGCGGGAGAAATAGAATGGGCAAGGTCCAAGTCGGACTTTGGTTCCAACTCCGTGGAATCCGTTCTACATTTGTACCTTTGAGCCGCATCTATATGGCTTACGAATCTTGGCAGATGCAGATCGCACTAAGAATGAGATCCATGTCACTGGCTCCTGGGTCGACTGACGACATAGTGGCTGGATACCTTGGGTTTCTTGGGAGATCTTATCATGTTTGGCTTTTCAGTCGGGTTTACTGCCACATGATTAGTTGTGAAAGAGATTGCCAAGCTTAATTTCTTCTTAATCACCCCAAACTCCTTACTAATACCAAACTTGTTGCTTCAATAATCCGGCCTCTATGCCTGGTCTATGTGAGGCGTCCAGTAACCTACCAACTCATCTGTGTAGTCCTTAGAGTTAATGACAACTTGGGTAGGGCCAACAAGCTGACAATGATGCCACGAAAACTATAAGAAGAATATGGAACGATGTTTAAGAGCAGACGCAGCTATTCTGACAGAACTCAACAGCAAATTCTATATTACTAGCATTATACGACGGCTATAAAGCCCGTTTGCCTCATCCACTCCCGTTTCGCTCCCACTTCACTCGGCCACAAAAGGCTCCAGAAAACACCTTAGTAACCATCAAATCCAATCAAGCACATCGGAGAAACTAGGCCATGAGTGAGAAACTTCTGCCGTCATGATTGGTTAATGTGGCTCTTGTGCTGTGAGCGCATCATGTTGCAACCACCATGACATCATGTTCTGCTAAGCCAGGAGCACTTGAAGTGACAGCTCGAGTAACGTCACAGGGAAATAATGAGTAACCGATTAGTTGATGAGTTTTGTGGGTATGGCCTTTAGCCCAGCCTTGTTGTTTCATCCAAAACACCTGGCAGCTTCACCACCTGTTTGGACGACAAAACTGACTCGAGAATGATACCACATAGAAGGTCAAGTGCATCGAGCGCATCGACATCATCGATACCAGAATCAAATCTAGCGACCAATCTACGACCGCTACTTCCAGCTACACGGCCTCCACCAGCCGAAAGTCGTCATTCCTACAAGTCAGCTCCCTTGGTACGGAAACGGGTCCCTACATCTCTAGCCTGCGACCCTTGCCGACAGCGAAAGACAAAGGTAAGTCTGGACCACACAAAAGACGTGTTCTCATCATCCAGCTAAGCATTACATAGTGTAATGGCGGCCGACCAGCATGTTCCCAATGCCGAGCGAAGAAAATCGAGTGTGTGTACAGACACACACCAGAAGATGACTATAGAGCAAAGTTCGAAGCTCTTCGAGAATCACATCCTGCCGCCGTCGTTTACCAAGCTATTCAACAACGATCGAGGACTGAAGTTTTGGATATAGTTCACCGTATACAAGCTGGTGTCGACGCTGAAACTTTAGCGCGCCAACTCACGACCGCCAATTTGCTTCTCCAAGTGCAACTGGAGCCTGAAACGAGATCTCGATATCAATTTATCTACTCCCCAATGATGCCGGTGTATTTGCAAACCACGACAAACCCATTCATGCGATCGTTGATACACGAGTGGAGCAACAGGGATGACGCCAGTAGTATAGCTGCCCCAACGCTCAGTGAATCTGACCTGGGCTATAGAGCCCAGTATTTGAGACCGCATCATGCAGCCACTATCGTTGACTCAAGGTTGGACGATATTGTACCTTCTAAGTGGACTTCTGTCGAAGTTGATGACAATAAGATGAGGGAACTGATAAGGGCCTACTTCCTTCAAGAGTACGATTGGTTTACTTTCTTCCACAAAGATTATTTCTTGGATGATATGTTCAGTGGGCACAATACCTTCTGCTCTCCGATTCTTGTCAATGCTGTCCTCGCAGTCGGATGTGTAAGTCCCTTGCCACAGAGAGTACGCTCAATGCAGAGATACTGACCAATTCAGCAATGTCGAAACTATGCCTCTGAGCCAGCGGAGTTCTGGAACCCGGTTAGTCTCGGCTACAAGTTTCTTGCTGAGACTAAAAGACTTTGGGTAGCGGAAGTAGATCAGCACAGAAGCTTGACGACGCTACAGGCTACTCTTGTCCTTAACACTATCGTCAACATGTTTGACGTGGATCCTTTGTCGTCAGCTTACTTGGCGCAGGCCACCAGGATTGCTCACGAATTGGATTTATTCGAACCGACAACATATATCATGAACAAGAAGTTACGACAGTCGTATGACCTTACAGCCTGGTCTCTTTTTCATTGGCAATGGTACGTAACTTGTGCACGGAAACTTCCCTCACTAATAAAAACAGCATGTTAAGCTACCAGTTTATGACAGCTCCATTGCTATCCACTCCTCCAAAGAATCCGGTCCCAGACCCTGAACGTGACCCAGAATGGTTTGGTGAGATTTGGCTCAAGTATCCTTCGAGCTCAGTCTTAGTACCACTCAAATATAGTCTAACCTTCAAGGCTAAGATAGAGTTTAGCGTCATCTTGAATGAAGCTATGGTTGGGACTCATAGGGGTCACAATGATCATCATCTAATCCAAGACGGAGCAAAATCGATTATTGGGATCACAAAAAAGCTAGAGACATGGCATCAAACCTTACCAGAACCGTTGTCGCCGTCGAAGATCGTTTTCCCTTCGCAACTCAAGATTCAGTACGTATTCAGATTCTTAGCACCCTTCCGAATATTATGTGATATTTTCGAAGGTTAAACTAACATTCACAACAGCCTACATTATTGCTATGTACTCATTCAGCTTTACGAAATCCTGGTACCAGAAGGATACAAACGCTCATCTTCTGTTCCGCTCGATGAAGATGAACTCTATAAGTCCCTGACCACGTGCAGAGCTTATTTCGAAACCCTTCTACGCATCCACTATCTCCGACATAGCTTCGAATACGGCAACATGATGTTGACGCGATTCCTCGCGATGCTGGCTTTTCTCGCACTCAACAAGCTCGAGACTTTTGTGACCGGATCTGGATCGAATAGACGATCATCTAACCTTGATGTTGGAGATACGAATCCCAAAGAAGCTAGAACCACGCTTCTAATGGCGCAAAAAGGTCTCAGCGATCAAGGAAGAGGCTACTACTTGCCCAAGACCCTACTTCGAGACGTTCTACGTCGCATGACGCCAAGTGACGCAAACGTGCTTCAGAGCTATATAACCATTGCACCAGAAGGGCCGGAGAAGGCCCATGAGCGAAAAGTGCACATGCAGGGGCATTGTCCACCAGATATCCTCGCCATAGCGAATGACTCGACTCAGCAGCCAGATGAGAATTGGATACGGCGGTTTACAATGTTGACGCTTGGGGAGAAGGCTGGTCGCTCGATTCTTAGTATGATATCTGGTGGCGATGATAGCTGAGCTGTGATGGCGTGTTGAGGAGCAATGTTATTCTTTGATAGACTATATAGACTTGAATGATAAAACCCCAGAACTCAACGTGAGACGAGGTGCTTTAGACTCTCTAAAAACTCTATCGTAAGCTGCTATATAGCACACAGTACGTTACATCACTACACATAGAGCAGTACTCATAACTAAGAAAAAGCGTATTAGTATCGAAACCTCCAAATTGAATGCAGAAGGAGTGTTATACTTACGGGCAGCGATCCCACCAGATGCTACACTGGCAGTAAGTCCATTCGTCAGCCCATTGACGACATCCCCGGCATACTTCTGGAATCTCAGTTGGTCTTCGCGGGCCTTGTCAGCTTTTTTTCGAGCCTTTTTAACAGCTTGCTGATGCTTAACAGTATTCCGTGCAACGAGTTGTTGCTTCTGAGGTTGCTGTGAGAGACGAGCTACCTCCTGTTGAAGTTCGCTGAGAGCTTCTTGCATGCTCTGCAGTTCTTGCTCTTTAGTTTCGACCTCAGCCTGAAATCTCTTATCCAAGATATCAATTCTCAATTGGAAAGCTTCTGTCTCGGTTTGGTGCAGATCTGGCAGGGTCCTTGTAAGGACTAGACTATCGCTTCTGGTCTTCTGGATATTTTGCTCCACTTCTGTCTTGAGTTCCTTCAGCTGCAGGGCATATTCTCTATCAGATTCCGTGGAGGGCTTTTCCAACTCTGTTTGTAGGCTTTCTAGACGATCTTGATGCCTTTGACGAGCTTTGCGCAAGTGTTCCGCAGCTGCGATCCCGGCTTCAGTTTGTCCTATTGTTTTTTTATCATCCACGATCTCTCTCTGGAGCTGTAGTACATCGGGACTACGCGCAACTAGCTGGCCGATGAGGAGCGCTACTATACGCTTGGCTGATTCCGTCTGACTGGAGGGATCCCGATGGCCCTGTTCGTAGTGTCGAAACATGGTCGCACCCCTAGCAACGAGACCGCCGAAGTAGTCTTGATTTGTCAACAACTCAATCTCTCGGTCTTCGACACTTTTTGTTTCGACAGGATTAGGCGACTCAGGCCACATCGTTGTTACAATCGCGAGATTGCCGTACGACATAAACCCACAGATAGCCCTTAGGAGTGTCAAACTGCGCAGGCTTGACCCAGACATGCGGTTATTTGAAATAGGGTACAGCATAATGATACCATGTATTCGCACTCCGTTTGCATACGAGGCACCAAGGTATGTGGCGAGGATCTCCAACGTGTCAATGTCGGAACGCGTTGTGTCATTGAACCCCGGAGTATCGATAAGAAAGATGCGTTGTCCATTGCTAGTGTATTGGAAAACATCCATTGAATTGGTACCTAACGATTTGCGAACAATCGTGTTAAAAATCGGATAGACACAAAAACTACCCTGTGATGAAGTATTTAAGGCTACTCACAAGAATAAAGCCCATGGCTTACCACTGCGTCTTGACCTGTGCATCTCGAAACGAATGTGCTCTTTCCGGACCCTGTCATTCCAGTGACAAGGAAGAACTTGTCTGTTGATCTAGGCTTGATAAGACCGAGAAATGTCTTGGAAGATTCGGCTTGATTGATCAGTGCTTCAGCACCAAGGTTAGAGCCCTCCATCTTGACAAATACCGCCAAGATTGTAAGGAGAAACAGGCGCTGAAAATAGCGATGCCAATAAGTTCAAGAATTCAACACAAATTTACCTGTTCAAGAGCCTTGCTCATCTGATGCAGAGGCACAGCCCCAGCGACAGTTCTCCGAGAACGCCTGGGGGTTGAGTGGAATCCAAGTGAGGGGAATGGTATTGGGAGAGCCACTCACACTACTTGGTGATCGGCGATGTGACCTTGGAAAAGTGAGTGTTTCAAATCAATCAAAAAATTCCCTTATTAAAACAAGCCAAGGGCATCTCGACTCGAATTGCATTTAAATTGCCCTCGAGCCACTGTAGTTACTTCTGACTTTTTGGACTGTGGGTTTAGCGAGGCCCCAGCGCGACTTTGGCTCGGCTGGCCGAGAAAAGGCGCCTGCATGATGTGGCTGCAGCTAAAGCCAATGATGGCAAGGCGGATAATGAGGTCAAAATCAGCCTGGTCAGACCTTTTCAAAACCGGAAGAATGCCTGATGAACCCTCTTGAGGAGAATAAGAATATTTTGAGACTCGACGTAAAATGCAGCTTAAACCTCTTGCAGGAATGGCGGGTAAGTTTCTTTGCTTACCCACAGGAATCTGATACTGAGATGAATCAAGACTCTGGTAATATCTACGATACTGACAGCAGCCAATCGCCGAGCTTGTCAGGTGAGGAAAGTCCTTCGAGCCAGAACCCGCCGGCGCCAAAATTATCGACTGCCGATAGGAAAGGATTCCGTGGAGGCCACGATCCTCGGTAAGAAATCTCTACAATGGTTACTTCTTGCTACGAGGGCTGATTCAAAAGACCCAATGATGCCTTTATCGCCGTCATGGGCGTAACTGGCTCAGGCAAGAGCTCGTTCATATCGAAATGTTCTGAGAAGCCAGTTGAGATTGGGAGCACGTTACAATCATGCAAGTTCAGCAACGCTTCACAGAAACCCAAGAAGTTGGCCCCTAACAGAAGACAGGTACGTCGATCGTGGATGTGTATCCTTACGAGGTATCGCCTGATTTCACGGTATACCTCATTGACACACCCGGGTTCGATGACACTGAGAAGAGCGACTCCGAGGTTCTCAGTGAGATTGCCGCATGGCTGTCTGCTTCTTACAAGGATAAGATTCGCCTTCACGGGATTATATACCTCCACCGAATTTCCGATGTTCGCATGCAAGGTTCGGCCAAGAAGAACCTAGTCACCTTCAAAGAACTTTGCGGGCCGGATGCGCTTAAGAACGTTATCCTGACTACCACGATGTGGGACACAACACCCGCCAAGGAAGCTACCATGCGCGAGAAAGAGCTCAAGAATACCCCGGAGTTCTGGGGCTGGATGCTATCAAAAGGCAGTTCTTGCCACAGATACGACAATACTGCGGAATCTGCGAGAAGAATTATCCTCTCTCTAGCACAGCGCAACACTCCCATAGCCACTGATCTCCAAAGGCAGCTGGTAGACGAGGGACGAACTCTAGACCAAACATCAGCCGGACAAGAGCTCCACAATGAGCTGATGAAAGAAAGAGAAAGATGGGCGAAGGAGCGCCGAGCCATCGAGGAGTCCATGAAAGCGGCCATAGAGCAGCGCGATAAGGAGACCCAGGAGACTCTACAAGAGGAGCGCGACAGATATACAGCGTTGATTCAGAATGCTGAGAATGATGCGGCATCACTGAAAACGACGCTGAAGAGCCTCATCGATGACAGGGACCAGCGGGTTGCGGTTATGGAGCAAACGATGAGAGATCTCCAAGCTACGCACGCGGCAGATCTTCGACACATGGAGATGAAGGCTTTGCGCGGTGGAAGGGAGAGAATGAACGTGCAACAAGAACAACCACGACGGCAGCAGCAGCAGGATAATCCTAGTCATCGCTTGCCTCTTCGAAACGTCCAACGGACCTATTTACGAGCTGCTGGACAAGACCAACACAAAGGGGAGGTACGAAATCCCTACACCAATATTTGGTTTTCGGCATGTTTAAACGACTCTCATAACTTTTTGTTAAGTCCAGAGTGTTGGAGTTGGTAAGGCGCTTAGAGGACTACCTTGCATGAAGAATAATACTAACTAGCGCACGAAAGCAACACTCCGCAGCTTGAAGAGCTGAAAGCCGCCAGTCGAATAGAGTTTGCATGCATGAACACGGTAGATAATCAAGTCACAGGGTGGATCGCCCGCTATGCAAATGCTACATGGAGTAAGATACCCTTCCCTGTCTGGATGAGATATAAAATAAACTTACACGGGAAACAGGCTTATCTAAAGGCTTTGAAACGTACTACCCCCAATTCGCCGAGAAGATCAAAGACTACGGACTTGAAAACCTCGATATATGCGCGCTAGGCCCCAATCAGCGGTACTATGCTCGTTTTCTCGATGGATCATGGAGCTGCTATGCATCAGACAATTTTATCAGGACTATCACCGAGATCACTAAGAGCGGTCAGAAAACCATGGCTATATCTTTTGGCTTTGGTGACTCGTATTTTGTTTCTTATGGTTCTGGTACAGGCTACCTAAAGTGGAAACACGATCTACAAGGATTCTATCCAAGTCTTGACAAGTTTCTGAAACGTCAAACGAGTGGTGGGAAGGACCTTACCATATATGTAAGTGATAGGGTTAACCTAGTCGTTCTCGGGATACTGATAGCATCGCAGGCTGTTACACTTGACCCGCACAGCGAGACCGACTACCTTATCGTCTTTACTCATAATAATAGAAAAGATCGCAGTAAGCCGATGAACAAGGTACATTGTTCAAATAGGGATACTCGTCGAGCGATCACAGATTGGTGGGAGATGACTAAAGAACGCAGGGAGGCATCGTAATTATCATGACTGATTCATATCAAAAAATCTATACGCTGCAATCTACTGGAAAACTAAATTGCTCGATGGTCTCCTGACGCGGGTCGAGTCCCTTCTGCTTCTCCATGCAGAGACTTTAGTGTCCATCATCTCGCCAGTCTCTTCTGGTGATCTGGCAGCTGTCAGTATATTACGGATCACCATGGCATCGAAAAGTCCACCTGTTGGTCATTTCAGGCATGTAGAAGAATACCGGGACGAACATTACGGCACGGGTAATTCCGTGTATAAATCCAACTTTGGGTCAGAGGTGGGCATACGGCGCCTGCAGAAGGTAAGGCAGAGTGAATTCTGTGAGGGAGTCACATTCGCACGGATGATCTGAATTCTTTGCTTTTTCTTGGCTTGCAAAAGACGCTTCGACACACCTGACTCTGTCCTGTTATGCCTAACAACCTCAGACTAGCGTCAGTATATACTTTTAAAAGCTCCAGTGATCTCTTCTCAATACCCTCGGAGAAGAAGGAAACGCGACATCTACTAATGAGTTATTGCTAATCTGGGGATCAAGTTAGGATTTTACATATCCTCATCCTCCCGTTTCTTGATGCAAGTATTGATACCCACTCTTCGATCTCGCTACATCACGACCAATAAGCACATGTGGCTAAGCGCCTGTAATTATGTATGAAGTCCGTAAACATGCTTAATCACCAAATCAGCCTTACCCGCACAGGGATTCATATGCAGGGCTGCCCAATGCAAAAATTAAGATTGTCCATAGGGCCTCGACGAAAGATTTCACGACCTGTTCTATCTACTATCTCAACCTCAACATAACCCTTCTCTTGTAAGAGACAGGAAGGTTTCCGACGAAGAATCACCTGCAAATGTAGATTTCTTTCAGTGCAAAATAAAGGTTCTGGCATTCAGCATAGCTGGTCTTTGGCTGCAATCAAACACCCGAGAAGTATGACTATGCCCTGGGCGCAGTTCCCACAAATGCGCAATGGTACAAAAAGCGAGCCTGATCAAGACGAGGCCTCCCAAGAGGGTGAGTTCAAGGAACAGGTCCTCAGCTTGCTCAAAGATGTTCGCAATGACCAGAAGGACTATCTGGCTCTGAGGCGAGAGAGGTTGGGGTTGGTAGACTTTTCGCAAATGGCCCGATCACTTGTCGAGCGACCTGCCAAATCGTGGTCTGGAATCAATCCTGGCTATCATGTGCTGGAACGTGACAACCCAGTTGACGGACGAGATTTTCTGTTCGCGCTGCTTCGACCAAAACATAACGTGGATTTGGCTAAAGAAGCTCTACAAAAATGGATATTAACGAACCCCCACCATTCTACAGTCCTAAGGGATCTCATCACCCAGCTGGAAGGGAATGACGATATCCGGTTTGAATGGCCAGAAGGCAGTGCTGAACAAAAGGGCGGTACTGTTGAATGGACCCCCGTCAGCACTTGTCGCTGCATTGAAGTTACCTTCGCTGAACCCGAACTTTGGTCTAGGGATCGCTTCAAGATTGTTCACCCGCCCGAGGCATCGATGAGTCTTTTTAAAGATAAGGTCCGAGCATTACTTCGCTTCCCTTATGAGCGTGCAAACAGGTCTAACAGCCTGGATCCATTAGAAAGCAGAAAATGAGGACTCGAGATGTGGCGTATTCGTGTAAGCGCCCGATGACAAGAAATTGCGAGGGACATATCCTAATTTATAATGTAGGTCATTGCACGTAGATCGCGAGAGTAACGTGATCGAATATAAGAATGCAGTCGGAACTGCTTGTTTCGTCCAGAACCGCTCTTGGCAGAACCCTCAGTTCCTGAAGGGCCATGTTGCAGAATGGCGCGAACGATTGCCCGACAAGTGTATGGGGAGAACCTATACAAAGTCACGAAGTGGCATTTACCGCGAAAGCATTGTAATAACTCATCATATGCGCTGTTTTGTTGTTTCTGATACTACCAGGCCATCGAAAAAGCCTATTCTAGGATTACGATGTATGCGCGAAGAAGTAACATTTCAAGGTTTCTATGATGCATCAAGAATCAGACTCGTCGAAAAGCGGTATTCGGCGGCCGTCAACATGCTACCGTTTGGTAGTACCTCCGTCAAGGGAAGTCATCGTACCTTTGGCCATTTCGGTTTACTTTCTATTCACGACGACAGAGGTATACGTGTAGCAAATGACAAACTTTTCATGACTAAGGGCAGTCTGGAGAGTGGTCATGACGAAGACCAGGTACCATGGAGAAAGTACGGAATTCATCTTGCTGGACTCTGTACTGGCGTCTCGATTTTTCAGTACCAAATTTGTGCTTTTATTGACTCATGGGAAGAAAACTGGAAGTCGACGATCAAGAAGGTCGACAAGATGGTGCTCCTCAAGGTATGTTCAGATACACCATACTGAGACGCGACTAATGAATGAAGCTCGACATTCTTGACGACGAAGACCGCCTGAGGAGACTAGTCCTTGACAATGAAGACGATGCTGCTGTTTTGTACTTCAAAGCGCTGCAATGCTTAAACTTCTTTTCGGACGCAGTCCGGTCGGCGCAGGGGTGCATTGATGACCTCGCCACTTATAGTCGTGAGCAGCTCTTCGGCAAGGAATGGCTAAGCTATGCGCATAATCAAGACAAAGAGGACATGAAAACGATACTGGACCATAACTGGAAGATAGTCAGCCAGAGACAGCGGGACGCGTCGTCAAGGGTTCTCCAGATGCTGGAAAGGACAACAAACGAAGTCAAAAGTCTCCAGAGTGGTGTGAGTAAAACAGATAACCCTCTTCGACATGATCACTTACAATGGGTAGCTTTTCAATGTTCAGTCCATTACTGCAGCACAGAAGTCTTTGAGAGAAGCCCAAAAAAGTATCGAGCTGAATAGATACCTGTTGGTGTTTACGATCGTGACTATCGTATTTCTTCCCCCAACTTTCGCCGCAGTAAGTGATTCACTCACCTACTTTATGTATAGTCGAGTTGATAACTGAGCAATAGACGTTTTTCGGGATGGATGCTTTCAGCTTAGACACAGACCAGGCTACGCGAAGGCTTTTCTGGACCGTCTTTGCGGTTCTGAGTGGAGTAACCTATGCATTGGCATTCGTCGGACTTTTTGGGTTCCATCTTGTGGCTACTAAAAGGAAGCAGTTCATGAGGCAAATGACTTCAAGGTGGGATGAAGTCATGATGATGCTCAAAGACAGGCGACGAAACCAGGATTCGGGAAGGAGTAGCGACCAAGCATAGTTCACAACCTAGGGACCCATTACCCCTTGGCTCCCTAAGCTGATTATAGTCAAAGGCTACTACAGTACATTTTGTCTCCGCTAGAATAGATGAAGATGTTGTCACTCAGGGCTGTAAAAGCGCCACATATGTTCAAAGCCTCTGTAACATCGATATGCCCTTTATTTTCTTCTAGCTAGATTCAGGTACCTAACTTTGACCATTGAAGCCATAGTTAAAAGAGAGAAAAAAATGGTTGCAATATTTAGTTAGTCGCTGAGTTAACAGCGCCAGAATTTCTGCATCCATGCCCTTAACCACAACCATGTTGAACGTTTACCTGAGCTGGGGTTCGTTGCAGCTACGTACATTTACAATTGACAAAATTTTTCTCTTTTGAATGCTAGTTCCTCCTTAAGGTAGTGAATAGTAGCGAATAGAAATGCAAGCTCTATCTTATCACAAGGCCTTATCTAAAGGTTTGTGTTTCCCCATAAAAGAGCCTTCTCAGCTAATACGATAATCCCTCAAGTAAGCGAGATTCATTGGCTTAACAAAATCAACCTTTTCACCTTGGCCGGATTTGGGGAATAATTGCACTGAATGTCTCGAAGTTACATCAATCTGATCTGCATAGACAATGACTCATTCGCAGGGCTGTCGATACTACCTAGCAATTTGACTAATATCAGCACCACCTTATTCGCACTCGCCGGCGCAGGTGAGCTTAGATGCATCGTTTCAACTGTGATTGGCTGTTTCTCAAAGTCGGAATGGGTCGATTAGAATTCCAAATTCTAGGGGCTGAGCTAATGAGGCGCAGCCACCGCGTGGCCCGAGCAGACCCAAAGACTATTGTTGCTACTGAATTGACCAGGTAATGAGCAATTAATTGATTTAGAGCTATTACGTAGCTTTGCTTTTGGCGGATACTTTAATTCAAATACTTTCGCTGCGGCATAGATGTGGGTTCACATTAACCAGTCAGATCGTCAGCACCAGGCAAGGGATGCCATAGGGCTTTCTTAAACAATATCGCGACGTAAGCTTGCATGGATGGCCAAGTTACAAGGCAAGCTTAAATGTTCAGCTACTTCGAGTATATAACATTGAGAGACCACGCGGAATTTCATCAAAGCTCAAGTAGTTAGTCTAAACACACACAATCACACAACCAAAATATGTCTAGCTCAAATCAATCCCCCTCGAGTAATGCACGTAAAACACCAAGTCCAGGCCCAAGTACTAGGTCGCGAAGATCCCATACCAAGTCTCGCCATGGATGCTTGAGATGCAAACAAGGAAGAAAAAAGGTAATTCTTTAGCCATGCTACCATTCGATATGCCCTCTGACTCTGCTAGTGCGACGAGCAAAGACCTCAATGCTCGCGATGTTTCGACAAAAACCTACCTTGCGAATATCCGCGCGCACAAAGATCCCGAACCTTAAGCTCACCACCTAGCTCGCAAGACGACAACACCTGGAACCAGCTTCAAAATCTTACGATCCCCAGTCCTCACTATGCGCGCTCAGGTAGTGCAAGCTTGGGCTCAACGTCCAGCCTTTCACCCGGCGTTTCACCCTACCTTGCGCCTAGTCCCAATTTCAGCCTGGGTCCTGACTCGATGTTCCAAGAGAGTGCCCAATCAAGTGTGACTCTTGGTGCAGCAGAGCTAGAGCTTTTGGGTTACTACTTATCACACGCTGCTCGATCCATGGCTTATGATGATGAGGACTTGTACGCGTTGCAAGTTGGGTTTCCTAACCTTGCTTTTCGGAGTAAACCTCTTATGAGCTCCATACTAGCACTGGCTGCAGTGCGCAAATGTCACGATATGATTCATCACTTGGAATCGCAAAGCATTGACAAGAATCAAATTCGAAATCTCTTGGCTCTTGCGGATGAGCATCACAGAGCTTCGTTGCGCCAAACACAAGCAGATATCCCCCACGCCAATCATTACGACCACGTCGTGGCCAATGCACCACTGATGGTTCTCTACGCTACAGCGAACCACGCTGTCCGCATTCGTCTCGCCCAAACTCTAGCCGATGAGGACGATTCAGGCCCTAACTTGGCACCAGCGCAACTACACTGGATGACTCTTATCCGCGCAGCGCACTTGGCTTACACCGGGCTTTTGCACTCCACGAAAGATTTTAGTTTTATGGATGAGTTTTCAACCAGTCCCCCTGCTATCACTTTGAACGCTCAGTCTGTCGGAGGGTTGGTTCCTTTGGCCGAGAACGGACCGAAAAGACATACTGAGCAATTGCTCATGCCGATTATCGCAACCACATCAAGCTCAGCGATTGAGAAACTGCGTACAAGGGCACAGACATTACAATTCGCTGCGCAGTTAGCACCTTTTTGGGAACAGCACAGTGATACTGAGCTACAGGCTTGTTTTGTAGCACTGGAATCCCTTGGCAACATCATGGACGAGCTTTTTCGACCTGACCAAGCCCAGATCTCAACGTCTTCCCAACAACCCGATTTGGAAACTGGCTGGGCAGCGTTAAGTCAACTCTCTGATGTATCACCCTGGCTACGAAGTTACATGGCTCGCGTTACCTACTCAACGCCACCAAAACCCATGCGCCGAACCATTATGTGGTTTCTCAACAAGGTCCCCGGAGAATTCCTATCTCTTGTTCAGACGATCCTTGACCATATCCCCACAGATCAGGATAGTGAACCTGATGAGGGTATTGACTTTGAGGGCGAAAATACTTCAGAGACATCTCGACTTGCCATGGATATCTTTGCCCACTGGCTTGTTTTGGTTATGTTGTTGGATGGAATCTGGTGGATTGGTGGTATCGGAGTTTGTGAGTTGGGAAGGGTGACAAAGTATATGGGCCGTCAGCATCAGTTTGAGAGCTTCTCGGGTTCGAATGAATCTTGGTGGCCAAGAAGTATGTATAGTATCGCATTGGAGCTAGGAAAGCAGGCCTAGTTTGGGAGTCACGATGAGACAAGCGGGAGTTTTCCTGTTTACTAACATAGACTTTTTTATTCATTTACCTTTAGAATTGGAATCAAAATGTGCTTTACATGAATTGTAAGCTGATATTTATTCCTTTTTGTTATGACCTAAACTATATAGCTAGTCATTCCTCGTCCGCGCTCTTATTGGCTCCATTGGAATGTCCTCTCTCCCTCGCGCTTCGCCATTCTTTCCTACTTTTAGCATACTTCTAGTTAACTTATCATTCAGTTCACTCACTTCTTGTATTGGAATCATAGGATCTCGAGATTCTTCTCTATTCAGTAATGAGTGAGAACTCGGACGCCGATTACCTCCTTCGTCTGACAAGGGCTGGTTGTAATTGAGAGCGAACTCGAAATGGCCATCATCTCGAGAGCCCATTGGTCGTTGCATGAAGCCCCTAGATCCGGTTCGAGAGTTCTTGCGCTGGAATCCAGGCGCGGAAAAACCTGGAGGGTCGAGTGGATTACCAGATGGCGAGGCGTTATCTCGGTACTCAAAAGTTGTGATCTTTCTCATGGCTGATTCCGAAATGCGGTCTAGGACACTCTTGAAGTCATCCAGAAAGATGACATCAGATGCGCATTTGAAAACCAAAGCAAGCTAAAACACGTCAGAAAGAACTCGATGAAAGCTGGGGAGAACTCACCCTCCAGAATGGGTTCATGCCGCCTCTCTTAGACACTACAATCATGAATATGACGTCTGTGATTAGAAAGACAATAGAAAGGAAGAGACACAAAAGCATGATACCGAATCTCGGACTCGTTCGAACAAGGCCGGGAATCGTAAAGTCGTAGTTCTCGTTGATCGCAAGAACAAGCTTTATGGTAGTAAATACCCACCATGGATCCCTTGCGAGTGGTTCAAATAGCCTTGTTGTGTCGAAAATCTTGATACCAAGATTGTTGTGGTACTGGAAGTTCGCCCAGGTTTCGAGAACCCAGTAAGGCTGTACGAGAAGTAGCGAAATGATGAAAGTCCTTGATCCCCATTTCGGGAGAAATGGTCGAATCTTTAGCCACGCAATTAGATTGTGGATAAAGTACGAGATATATAATAGAGTTGCGGTGCTGCTGAGGATCCTGCAGGTAGTCAGCGGAGCTGTTGTGGGGTTTTTGGACATCTGTGGTACGACACCATCCATATTCCGGTTCTTCGAAGAACGCAAAGAAGCCATGGCCCACTGCAAGCAGGAGCTATATCCATTTATCAGTTGGTATTCATAGTGCAATATGGGTATCAGATAGGTCAACTTACTTCACCAAGAATAAGCTTATGCAACAGCGTTTTCCGTCGATAGTTGCACAAAACGATCAAAATGAGGATGATCTCAGCACCGACATTGAGACCCTGGCTCCACGCTTCTACCACAGCCTGCTCGCGGGTCGTAATATCCGGATTGGAATGAGTTGGCGCCATCGCGAGACATTTCAACCAAACAATGTCATCACCGTTGAAGGGAGGCGGCTGATTATAACGTAAGGAAACTCAACGTCATTATTAGCCAATCTTGCAAGGGTTGTGTCCTTCGCCAACGCTTGGCTAATGGCGTCGAATCAGGCGATGGAGAATTCAACTGCCTGACAAGGGGTGTGGGAGAGGACAACCAATCAGATACTGAGACAGCTGCTCGGTGTGAGATTGATCGCACGAATCAGGGCTCTCGGCTAAAGTAGGAAACCCTGCAACTTACCCGGCAGCAAGGTAAAAGCAGGAACATTATCACTTCACCGATGTCTATGTTCTTACTATTTGCTTTGTGTCACATATAGAAACATGTTATTACGTTCCATTTTTCCTGGCTGTTTCATAATCTCTTTTTGATGATAGTGCGTGGTGGCCATTGTGAAATTTGTGAGATGGTTACCGCGAAGTTTCAAGCCATGTCTGAGTTTTGATAGCGTGTATGGAGGGTAACCAGCGGTAATTTCTCACGTCACCGGCATTCTTCTAGGCTGCCTCAACAGAACGGAAGTCAGAGGCACTGTAGCAGTGTATGGCCAACAAGTGTTACGAGTTTTGGACGAGTCTGAATAAATCTACGATGCTTTCGGAGGTGACGAGTTGTCATTGAGTGTAGTTCGGGGCTCGCGTTGATTCATCCATCGGGGCCAACATGTATTATCTAACGGTCACTTCCACTAAGAATGTAATTGGATCTTCTGTGCCCATAACCTCGTCATTAGCCCATCGATAACACAAAATTAATACTCTCTAAGCTTTATCACTACCTTTCGCCGTATTCACCAATGGCTATCAACTTTAGATCTTTGTTCTCCCACCGAAAGCCTCCGGTTCAGAAGGTCGAGCACAGTATTTCCGGCCGTTTTCTCAGCGCTCCGGCCTTGAAAAGCATTCTAAACAGCCGCTATGGAGGCAATCACTCTGTCGAGGTAATATCACCAACTGGTTCGTTTCCATAGAACTTGACTAATTAGAACAGTCAGTCTCGAATATACTTACAGTGATAACACCCGTTGGCTTATACAGAAACGAAATTGCCGCTTACTATTCATCCAGGAAGCGCCCAGGCATGGACCTCCTTTCCCAGAGAGTTGTATGCGAAGTGGACGAGAATACGCAGGTAGATTGGAGGAAGGTTGTGTTGGTCTTTGTTTTCTGTCCTCTTTTACTTTCTCTCTTCGTCAACTTCATGATTTTATGATTTTGGGCCTCTGAATCTCCCCTTACTTCGCATAGTCAAGACAGTGGCAGATATAACAAACTGGAAAAGGTGTAATAAGAGGGAATAAACTTCCCATTGCTGACCCATGTATTGACATAGAAAATAGACTCAGGGTCAAGACTATAGTACTAGCCCAGGCTGACCCACAAGTAGAGGTAATCTATACGCCACTAATCGGTATAGTAGCCAAAGGAAGCATATACCCGCATTCTAACACAGATGATATGATTTTCTGTCTGTTGTCATCTATCCTCACAAGTTCAGCTCCTCGGTCGAGGAGCAAGCTCACCACATCGCTCTACTCATACTTGACTGCATAAAAGATTGGAGTATGCCCTTGCTTGTCAGCCACATCCAAGTCTGCGCCTCGATCAAAAAGCACCCTCACGACGTCCTTATTTCCATGCGCAGAAGCATATGCAAGTGGTGTCAGGCCGCTTGGATCCGTCACGTTGATTGCTGCGCCTCGCTCGACAAGTAACTGCACGATGTCCGCGACCTCATCTCTGAAGGTCAAGAACAGTGGTGTGCAGCCTGCAATGTTCAAGGCGTTATATCTGCGCCACAATCGAGTAATAATTCGAGAGGGTCTTTGTTCAAGGGATCAAGACGAAATTGATGTAGAAGTGTGTCGCTAGTCATGGGATCAACAGCATTGATAGCTGCGCCGTTATCAAGGAGCTGCCTGACCACAGCTTTTGACCCAACTTGGACCGCGTGCCAAAGCGGCGTCTTGCCGTGGTTATCGAGGACATTGACGGTCGCGCCCTTGTTGATGAGCAGCTGGAAGATTTCACACGGATCTTCCATCATCGTCGCATATGCTAAGGGTATCTGAATTCGCATCGTCCTGCAAATTAACCTCGTCATCGTGCGCGCCTAAAATAAGAATAAAGGCGAGGACAGTTTTCTCGTGATTTTCGGCAAGATGCGAGATCAAACCTCGTTGCCGCGAGAACTCGAAAGTCTCATCGAATCCAGACCTTTGATGACTCTCTTGACGATATTGTTCACACAGGCCGTGAAGCGGAGAAGATAGAGGTTCACTTGCAGCTTGAGCCTTCAGTAGCGCCCAGGCCGCTTCGTAGCTCTTACAAGCCAGAGCGGCAAAAAGTGGTGGGCCGTAGCGGCCACATTCCACCTCCAAGCCAGATAACTTGTCCGGGTGAATCTCCAAGAGATTCACCAGGTTTTCCTCTGCCAGTATGCAAAGAAGGCTTGATTCAAGAGGGCGCGCGTGGAAGCCAAGTGCATTGCTTTGTTTGATCCAGTCGGTCAGCGGAAAGGCCTGAAGAAACCCTGTTTGACCCACGCCGTTCGCTTCCGCTCTATCTGCGTGGAAAAGAACATTATGTATAGCGTAACCAATGAACGGGAACACATCTTTGATGAATTGTTGAGTTTCGATCCACCGTCTTGGGCCTGACGTGGGTAAATATTGGAATGACATGTCGAGATTCGGACCCGCGAGGCTGATTCTCATGTAGTCGAGGCAACACTGCTTTAACCGTTCATGACTTTCTCCCTCAACATTATCTTTGAGATCAGGCCAAAGTTCCCCTAACTCTTTCTCTCGCAGAAAGAAGTCTTTGACAGATTCGTGAATAAATTGAACGATCGAGTCATTTGATGTATCGGTAACCTCAGCAAGCCCTTTGGAGGAGCTGATGATGAATCTCTTCATGTCTGCTTCCTCAACAACATCGCAGTCCCAAGCTGATACTGTCGTAGAGTCTATACCGGAGAGAATGGCAAAGTATAGCTCCTTTGTATCTAGTGGCCTGCTTGCGAAAAGCAACCACTGTGTGCAGAGGAGGAACTCATCCTTGTTACGGTGATCGCGGGTTGCAATGTCACGAAATAGGTCATGTAAATCCCCAGGCAGTTCGTGAAGCTTTTGTTTAAGCATGTGCTTGCGGCCGTCGTCATATTCCTGTTGCAGAATTCGTACCACCAGAATAACCCACATGAAGATCCCAGCTGACTTTCTGTGGACGTCGATGCGGATTTGATCCGCAAGTGCATTGGAGCCAATTTTCAGTTCACTGTCGAGATAACGCACTATATCCTGATCATGTCCTTTTTGCCCCTCGAGAATCAGGCTCAGTCCCTTCGAGATTGTGATGTGTGGGTAATGCCTGCTGGCGAGACAGACCCGAAAAGAGATGGCAGATGATATAGTCACATTTCCGAGACGATCAAGAAAAGATATCATGTCCCGAACCTGTCCCTCATCGCACTCATCTAGAGCGTCAATAAAGCACATCAGGGACGCTTGTCCAAGTTGATGCACAGCCTTTTCAAAAAGTACCTTGAGTGTTTCAACGCTCCAATCTTGTAACAAATCAGGTTCGAGAAGTGACTGAATAGAAGCAAAGACTTTCTGGAGATGCGGAACTTTCCTAAGAAGTTGCCACAAGAGGGACCGATACATGCCTATAGTAGATTTCTCTAGATGATCTCCTCGAGCATTGAAGAAGAAGGCGATGATGACCTGGTCCTCGAACTGCTCCTGGGCATGGCTGAGAACAAACTTCATCAAAGTTGACTTTCCGGCTCCGGGCTTTCCTTTAATCCACATGAAGCCGTGGTGATCATCAAGCTTGCTTGAGTCAAGCCAGTCGCGATATTCCGACTTTTCTAGCAGCCACCCACACGTTTTGGTATGTGCTTGTCTGATATACTCGTGCCGAAAGTTGATGCGGTCGAATCGCAAAGAGTTTAGTAGCTTCATCGTCTTCTCTATGTTGGGTGGCTGTGAGACTTCTCAGCAAGTCAGCTTGGAACTACCATAATCAAGGGACAAGATCATTTTCTTACCGATTCGGGGTTCGCCAGAACTTTGTTCGGGGTTCTGGTCCTCATAACCCTCATAGTACCGTCTCCTAGCGCCGGTGTTTTGATATTCGTACAATCTGCGTTTAGATCTATTCGCCAAACCTGTAATCCCGACAACAAGTCAGCGAAAGGTACTTAGCGTGTTCGAAACTATGTTGGTATACTAACCAGTTTGCATGTATGGTTCCTGTCTTGATATGGCCCGCTTGGGTGGTATCCCGGCCAAGATAGCCGTGGCATAAGCGGCGGCCATCGCAGCAGCATATGGTTGCCACTCCTTACTTTTGTGTCCATCCCCATAGTCGCAAACCCCGCGGATAACGCCCACAGGAAGGCAATTCATTGTCCCTGCTGCTTCCATCTCAAGCCCAATGATATTATGCTTGTCCCTCAGTTTATCTCGTACTTGAGCGTTTCTCATGAGCTTTTCTCCTGAGCCAATAGATCCATACCACACTCGATTCCTCTCTGTGTCTGGTCTTGTTTCTCGCATCGCTATACGCTCTGCTCCATCGTTTTCAACCTGATAGAGTATATCCTTTTCCTGTCCGGGATCGGAAAATGTACCGTTCGGGTGTCTTTTATCTCTGATATGTCTGTAATACGGCTCAAGTACTTCGGAGTCATATGGAGATTGGAGTTTGATACTGCCGATTGCTGATCTAACAACCACTTCTGTCTCAGCCAGTACACGACCGGAACGTAATAGCTGAAAGCCACTCTGGTCGGTTTCCTTACCTAAGTCGTAGGCTATGAGACCCGCATTGTCACCCTCGGACACACCCACGAGCACATCCCCAAGACGGATATCCCGTGAAGGACTAGGGAGTCCGGCCGCAACGCCAACCAGCAAGCCAAACCAGAGATTCGGAAAAAAGCTTTTCGCCTGGCCAACTAAAGAGGCAGCCGATCCAGTGCCATATGCCTGACCAGCTGGCAGGGTCGCAATAATGATGTTATGCCCGCCTGCATCACCAGCTTGGAAAACATAGTCGTTGCCGCGACTCAGCGGAAATCTGCCCTGGTGTCGATGGTCTAACAAGTGTAGTGCAGCGCGTGCCTCGATTTCCAATGGGGCGATCCATGCGACCGTATATAGCTCAGGGTCTAACTCGTCCATTGGGCCAATACCGCAATATTCTGTGCAGAGCAAATTTGATGGAAGATAACGCGACAGCCTCGTTCACGTCTCACTCAAACTAACTGCCTCATTCTGCGTAGAGCCGGTACGCGTGGGTATGTCTTGGCAGATGGAAAGAGTTTGTAAAGGCGTGAAACAGAAGTCGGAGACTACTGGTAAAGTCTTATGCTTTGCAGGAGTGAGTAGGCAGCTGAGCGATGCACGAAGTTGAGACGACAACCAGGAAGGTGAGCTGAAATGAGGAGAAAGATGAGTTGTCAGCACGTGCCATGATTCTAACCAATGACCTGGTATTGTTACCGCCATGCAGCTGCACCTGTCGCGAGACGCGTGGTCTGTCGGTTAGTTTTAGTATAATTGACTAGATTTTAACTAGATGCCTCTAGTTCATAGCACATCAAGGTAAACTCAAAGCAACGCGGTGATTTCTTTTCTCAATCGTGATTTACAATGATAATCCTCTGGTCAAACAGGGGAATCATCACTGGAAAATGCCTAACGGGGTAGGGATGCTAGCTGCAAGCCCTAATGTCTCGGCGACTGGTGAACTGCACTTCTGATTCGTTGTGGCCTTAGCATAGCCTGATTCCGGAGGCTGAAAGAAGGGCTAATATTCATCGAGAGCTACCGCCAACAGAGAGGCTTATCGACAGGATGCAGGCAATTTCAAGGCACTTTTGCACAGCCGAGGCTTTCACGTACAAGTTACAAAGGGATAAGTCTGACTGTCTATGTATTGTAACGAGCTGCCAACTGTGCTAAACTATGGTGACTCCTCTGCTTCTGACATGGTGTACTAGAACTGACTGATAAAAATTATCTTTATGAACTCCCTTCAATACTTCCCCGTTTTTTTGTGACCTAGAGCTACAACTGATGATGCATTCTCCTTAACGAGGTACAAGGTCCTGCCTCCAAACTTTACGAAACCGCTTTTCTTTTCTTTTCATAATTTCAGGGATCATAATCATTTACTCATACAGTTACCAAAAGTCAAGGTTTCAAGACTTGCATATCCAAGGCATAACATGAAATCCATACAGCATTTATCGTCGCAAGGTGCAATAAGCTACTCCCAGTAGGAGACATTGGCGGCAACTTTACTCATATACTTTTCAATTTATCTTGATATATCTCAGATCAAGCGAAGTCACAGATTATAGGTCGACCTTTTTTCTCCCTTTACACAATAAGCTTATTAGCATACCGCGCAGTATAGTACCACTTTTGTTCTCAAAAGCCTTGGCATTCCTCTCAGTTTTCCATACTGGCACAGTCAGATGACGTCAATTGAAACGCTGGGCATATTTCTGACTGCAGATCAACTGTGCTTGAAACAGGTCGATGAGCGATCATATAAATTTGGCCACTTGCAGCTTCTGGGATTGAATACTTGGTCCTGTAATCGTTCTCTGTACAAAGGTCCGTACATTCTCTGTTATTATCTACATAAAGTGCAGGTCAAAGCATCCCTAGATCCTTGCCATGGCATCGACATCGTCCACAGACGTAGATACCAAGGTTCAAAAGGCACTCGAGGGCACTAGGTTCGAGGCCTCAACACTGCAGAAACTCCCAGGAGGCTCTGTCAACTTCATTTATCTCGCAAAGCTGTCGAAACCCCTCGATGATGGGACCAGCGAAGTTCTCGTCAAGCACGGAGAACCGTATATGGCCTCTAAGCCGGACTTTGCGTTGCCTCCACTTCGCTGCGTATGAATTCTGGGGGTAATGATGCTTTCGTTGTTTACCAAGCTAATCCATTGCAGAGTCTCGAAGTGGAATCTATAAAGATCCTATCTGGCAATTCAAAGTTTGGAAAGTCTGATTCGGCGGATGCTCACGACTTTGTCGTCCGGACCCCAGATTTTTTCTACATCGATGAGGAGAGCTCGACGCAAATTCAAGAACTTGTACCAAACGGGATCGACTTGAAGGGTTACATCCTGGAACATTATGGCGCCCCAACTCCTGAGTCTTTCGAGCCCCAATGTCGCAAGATAGGCAAGGCACTGGGCAGATGGCTCAAAGGCTTCACCGAATGGAGTGCAAGGACTATTGAGCACCGAGAGCTCGCATCTATAAATGAGTTCGGCCAAGAGATTAGGCACATGGTCAACTATGCATGGCTATATTCAAGGACGAAAGAATACCCAAGCGTTCTTGGGGATGTTGAGGATATCCTCCAGCAAGTTGAGCACATGGCTACCGCGGAACGAAAGGAAGCGAGCAAGCATCAGATTGTCCACGGTGACTTTTGGCCTGGAAAGTAAGCTCAGGTACCACCAACCGAAGAGTTTCAGAACTGACTTCAGCAGTATTGTTCTGCCAAACGTCCCGATTCAAGAGAGTACTCCAGTTGAGATGCTCGTCATCGATTGGGAACTGACCCAACCCGGTCTACCTAGCGTAGACTTTGGGGAAATGATAGCCGAGATGTACGCTTTATGGCTGTATAAATCCATTACCGCTGGGCTATGGATGATGGAGGGGTTTGTCGAAGGGTATGGAAAGATCAGCGAGGATTTTGCTTTCCGCACTGCGATACAGACAGGCACGCATCTTCTCTGCGTCACTACTGATGGTCCCAAATGGGGGACACCAGAGCAACTTGAGAAGGTGGTTGGCGTGGGAAGGGATATTTTAGTGCATGCTTGGAATAAGGACCGTGCTTGGTTTGAAACCGGGAACATGGCGTGTTTGTTCAAGGGAACTCGAGATTCCTAATTTCGTGCTCGATATCTAAGGCTGGCCTACCGGTGCCCTTGGTCTTGATAGTTTTTATCTATTTTCCATTACCATATAATTTACACATCGATCCATCGTGCCATCCAGGTCTTGGTAACCTGCTTGGCCTCATCCACAAGTCCCAAGTCCAACAACAGTTGGACGGTTCCTCGGGTCGCACTCTCCAGAGCACTGAATAGCCAAGTGTGCGTAAAAGTGGCAGCTTCTCCGATGAAAACGGTGTTGAACTCCGTCTGGTAAAAGGCAGGCAGATACAGATGCTGCTGGCTAAATATCTGCATGGTGAAAGCACCGGCATGATGCTCATCCTGCTCCCAACAATGCCGTGCCCAATTACCTGTCCAGTTGTCTTCAACAACATCGCCATGAGCCTCAATGAGAGCATTCTTGATGTATGCCATATGCTCCTCCTCTGACATGGCACACGCGACGGTGGCTTCATAGTCGGAGATGTAGGAAGCTAACATCGTTCCTGGGCCCGTGGCGTTGAGGTGCCATGAAGGATAGCAGACTTGGCCAAGCTGGGGACTAGTGAGACGAGTACAGCCGCCCAGAATTGGACGCTCGAGGTGTTCCCAGAACCGTGTCTTGAACTGAACTGCAACCTTGCAAGCGTTGGCAAACAGGGTTCGGTCGATCGCACGTTTCAACAGACTCGAGTATCGCGGCAATTTCCAAAACTTGAGCAAATTGAGTGGCACGCTGTTGAGCACGTAATCGAAATTCTCGACGTTACTGGGAGTCTTGAAAGGATCGGAACCGGTGGGCTTCCAAGAAACGGAGAGGGTCTTGTTCTTGTTGTAGTGCAAACCGTTGACCTTGGCGTTATACTGAACTCGGTCCTTGACGTGAGGCTCGAATGCTGCAGGTAGTCTGCTAAGACCACCTTTGATAGTCACCCACTTGCTAGCCAAGAAGTAAACAGTTTCGTATTCCCACATGGGCCAATAGTTCTGGGATGGCGTGACTTCATCGGTGGTGTTGAGGTCAGTCTTGATGACGTCCCGAAGGTACGAAACCTCGGAATAGTCGAATGCCCCATCCTCCTTAGCCTGTTTATAAGCTTTGAAGATGTTGGCGGAATACATACGGATACGCTCGGGAGTTAGCCCTTTGAAGTCGTCCAAAGCCTTGATGGCTTCTTCAGCAGCCGTTTCATTGTTGTATGAAGTGGGATTGTAGTAGACAGGGTCATTAGCCACTTCAGCCTTGCTAGGAATAGTTCCATCTGGGCGGCGAAAAGGCGAATCGACGGGTGTATTTGGGGAACTTTGGATCCAATCCCAGAACTTGACCTGAAGTGACTCGTTGCCGGCATTCATTTCATTGAGAACGTCGGCTAACTGGAAGATCATTCGTTGGTCCATGAAAGGGAAAGTCTCGTTAGTCTCAGAGTCCGTGAGCTCGTAAGGGAACCGCATAGGTCCAAGCTCATGGTACTGGCCGTCCTCTGGGGATGTGCCGTTCAAGTAAGTGGTTCTTATGCGACCACCAATGCGCTCCGAAGACTCCAAGATCTTCCAGTTGTGAATGCCAACTGAGTCAAGAATGAGCTATAAAGCAGCCTGTCAGTATTGCTTTCATGGCTTCGGATATCACTAGACTTACAGACGATAATAGTCCAGACATGCCACCACCCAAGATGCCAAAAGATTTGTTCTTTGCGGCGGTAACGAAGGCTTCATCAGGCTGCTTCTGCTTTAGATACGCAACACCGTCGAACCACATACTGTCGTCTCCAGCAACATCTGCGAACGACGCTCTCTTCTCACGTCGCCGACGTAGTTCTCTGACGATGACGAGCTTGTCTGATTGGCCGATGAGCTCATCATCCAAGAATGCGCTAAGGCAGCCCTCAGAAATGTCTTCGGGTGCCAACCAAACGAATCTTGTTGGTCGCTTGTATTGATGATCCAGATGGCGTTGAGCCAGAGGGTGTCCTCCAACGTGTGTTGATCCAATACGTTGCTCGGCTTCTGAGATCACGGCTTGGCCATCGCATGAGCCGTAGGTCAGGGTCAATTGCCCGTCAACATCGCCAGAGTATTCTAGCACGATATTCTGTGCGCTATCAGGGCTAAGGCTCGATGGAGAGACAAAGGTTACGGTGGGCGGATTGAAGGGCACTGCTTCTGTGAACGACGCTAGGCTGCCCACCAAAGGCAGCAGGTAGGCGGGAGCTCTCATGGTCGGTTTTAAGAAAGATTGACCCTGCTAGTCTCAAGAAAGCGGGCTTGCGAGGCAACATCGCGATTGTGTTCTTGGGAGTTGCCTCTCATATAGCAGCTTGTAGCCCCCTCCTCTCAGGATCCGGGATCTATTAGATGACCCCGAGCTTCCGGCGTCGGAGTTGCTCGACCCGAACACACTTGGCGACGCTCTAAGGAAAACCCTGTTTGGATATGTCAGACCGCTTTGCCGAGCCATAATTTGCCTGCTCTCGTATGAGCAGTGCCCTCCAAGATCCACTGATTAGACTCAACAAACAAAGAAGCTTATCGTTAGCACGACGCTAATAGTCGAAATGAAGGAGAGAAAAAACGGCGCTGTCCGGCTCTTGACTATATGGGGAATTAGACCCGGCCAACTATCTCGTCTTATCAATCATATCGGCGGGGGTGATTGGCCCAACGCGATGTCCCACAAAGAACTCCGCATGCAGGGATTCTCAAATGGAGGAGGTTTATCACAATACCTGCCAGAAAATGCCGCGGATATCAACCATTCGGATAGCTAGTTAGTAGCTCGTTTCAAGTGGATTCTGGCACGTACTCTCTTGAGGACCTTGATAGGTATTTATGCCTATCTGAGCGTGTCTTCGTGTAGAAAAATCCACTTCTCATTGGTAACCCAACCCACAAATGCTAAACTACCCTGTTCAGTCCTCGGCAAATGGAAGCCGTGCGAATTACATCTCCCGGCTACATGCAAGATAAGATCTCGTAAACCAGTTCATGCAAGTCCGCAAGTCCCCAGGAATCTCTCGAAGCCTTTGTCTAAGCTTGTGCTTGTGGTCATTATTATACTCCTGTTGCAAGATTTGTACCACCAGAACAACCCACATAAAGATGCCGGACGACTTATCCTGGATATTAACACGAATCTGCTCTGCGATCGGCTCCTTAAGCCCGTATTTCGTTTCGAAGAGGGTCGACATGGCTGTGATACTCATTTGCCACACAGCATAATATATAGCAAGGAAGAAGACGATGGGAGCGGCAGCTTTGCTGGTAAGGATCGACACTTTTCTTTGGTGCCAGCTCAGGTGGTGGCGCTAAGCGATCCCATTGCACCTTTGTTAGTTTCTGGCACATCGCAAAAGGGTATCGAGTGATGGGGTTTGAATGTGCTTGGCCTCCATTAGCAACGATTTCTCTGAGTATTTCTGGGAGTAAGACAATGAGAAACAACAAGAGGGCGCCGATGTAGATAATCAAGAACCAAAAGATAGATCGTCAACCCAAAGAACCAGCTAGCAAACCGCCAATGACTGGACTAATGGCAGTTGGCATTAGCAGTCCAGCTTGAAACACTCCAATAAGACCTCCACGCCCATCTCATGTGGTTATATCACCAATTACACCGGATCCGATAGCGATGGTGCTTGCGCTGCCGGTGCTCTGCAGAGATCGTAGGACGAGGAGTGTGGCGTAGTTCTTTGCCAACGCGAGGCCGATACATGCACCTTTAATTACGACAAATGTGCAGCAATAAGCTATGCGACGACCTTTGACGTCAGAAATCGGACCCCAGAAGCTGGGCGCAAGATCCTGGAAGATTAAATACGAGGTGACCGTGTGATGAGCTCAATTGAAGTGTCGAGATAGTGAGCAATGGTGGGAAGGGCGGGAAAGCAGATGTTTGCCTACTGTGTTTAAAACGATGTGTAAATAACCTTCTGTAATGTTGACTTTTCAACACGTCTTTAAGACTACATAATACCTTGAAACCTTTAATAAATCCCTTCCTCTGAGTCACTTTTTAACTTATTATCAATTAGCCTTATATGACACTAGCGCTTTGCTATCTAGTTCTGTAATGCTGATAACTTCGAACTTCATTTTCTTCCAAGTTCACCCTCTATGCCTTCGTTTATTTTCTATCCAGCGTACTGAAAAGCTTGTGCTGCTTGATCGGCGAGATAGAGATCAAGGCTAGCACTGCCCAAGCTAGCATCATCAACCAAACATGTCCAAAAGCTTGCATGAGTGACTCCATTACTCCGCTGTACCAGCCCTCAGGTAGACGATGGATCTCTGTCAGGTCATCCTTTATACGCTGAATCTCATCCGCCGCGTTAGGCTTACGATCGAACCGTTCCCACAAGCTCATGTCTAGACTTGATTGGTATAAGACAGAGGCAAGTGTTATTCCAATGGTACCGCCTAAGCTTCGTGCTAGGTCTAGAAAGTTGTTAGTAACACTCTTCTCAAAGGCTGCCCAAAGTCTCACATGTGGTGGATGTGACAACGGCCTGTTGTGCGTGACCTACTGCCGCTACGCAAGCGACCTGTGTGATGCTGAAGACGGCATTGTAACCGAGGCCAACGATAAAAAACGCTACGCAAGTCATCCAAGTTGGAGAAGCGTCATCTTGAAGTGCAAATATACCAGTACCCATGATCAGAGCAAGAATACTGCTCACCACCAGTCCTATATACTTTCCCGTCTTCTTCATGAGGTAGCCGGGCACGAGTCCTCCAAGACACGTGCCAACTGATGCTGGTAATATCTTCAAACCTGCGTTGGTGGGGGAATCTCCACGGGCTTGAAGATAGAGAGGGATATAAAATATGCTGGTCAGAGCAATAGCTGAGCAAAAGACGCTAGCTAAGCAAGAAGCAAGCACTGTCGGATTGAGAAGAAGCCTGATAGGGATGATCGGCTGAGAAGCTCTCAGCTCCCAGATAATAAAACTTGCGAATAACAATATCGAGAGTGAAATGGCTGCTATAGGCAGGGGATGCAGCCATGGGACAATATTTCCCCCAGAGCTTAGACCTAACACAAGGGATGCCAGGAAGGTAAACACCAAAAAGACGCCGCCAAAGTCAATACGCTTGACGTATGACTTGTCCGACTGTTTCGGTGGAACTTTGATCAAGCTGTACACGATGATAGCTGAGAGGATGGAAGGAAGGACTTGAATGAGAAAAGCCATTCTCCATCCCCAGCTGGTATAGTCATCCAAGAAGCCACCAAATACAGCACCGACCATAGCGCCCGAAGCATACCAGATATTAGCAACACCTCCCACCAATCCACGCTTCCGAAGAGGGACGAGATCTGAGCCTAGGAAGGTTGGAATACTCATGAGACCTCCGCCACCGATCCCAGAAATAACTCTTCCGAGTATCATAACTTTCTGGCTAGTAGCAAGGCCACATATAAGGTTTCCCACTGCAAAGGCAATATTGCTAGATGCCAAGCCAGGTCCACGACCAAAAATATCAGTGAGACGGCCTGAGATTGGCTGACTGGCAGCATTGGCTATTAGATATGCCGTAGCAAGCCAAGACAAAAGACTCAGAGAGTTGAACTCGCTGGAAATCTGAGCAGACAGGGTAGCGATGACAGTCGTATCGGCTGCGCCGAGAAAAACGCCAAGCCAGGCTGTGCTCATGATCATAGCGAGTCTTGCGAAGGAAAGCTCGTTGCAAATGATTGCTACTTCTCCATCCTGTCCAGAAGTCTCGGCTGTATTATGAGAAGAACACCCATAGCTTTGGTTCTCATGATCCGACCCAAGAAGTGGTGTCCGTTCGGACATGATGTCTAGTTGATAAGAAGAGGATTAATTATGAGAGAATGATGTCAAAAAGTAAACAGGGTTTGGGTTTGGGTTAGGTATGAGAAAGTTCGTTCGCAAGAGTGTTATTTTGGTAAAGAAAAAGAATGACAAAATGAAGGATCTGACGCGGTGTATGGTAGGTTCATAGGGACTCAGCAGGCAACAAAACGCACTGACGCATCAACGAGGATTGTCCCTATTACCGCCAACCAAAACTATTAGAGAAGGGAGTTTTAAGCAAAATCACGAAGGAAAATAAGGAAAGGAAAGAGTTTTGGATTCTGGAGAGAAAGGTTGACCTGGCCAGTGGTTTGACTAGGTACAGCCCCATCTTACCCTTGTGTTGGTGGGCATATTGCCTGACTATAGTTTGATGATCGACGTTACTAAGAATCACAAGTTTAGATAGCATGCATACCGACTTCTGTCCTCCTTGCGATCAACTCATTCCGGTATTCAGGTACAGCTACATAGCAATACTGATCATTCCGTCTGTCTTAGCCTCAACCAACAAGGATGGATCCCAGCCTGGCCGACTTCCGGGCGCTCAGTCTGTGTCACTGACCCTTGCCTCAGCTACAACATGTCTCACCATCCTTACCTGAAGATCTGCAATCAGCACCGTAAAACATTTTCAGCTGGGACTGAGACAATGGAGCCCGCGCGTAATATTGAGTAGCCGGTCTTCGGTATGCAGCATCCCAGTAAGCAAAGGGCAGGCAAATGAGGTCAAGCCCCAATTGACGTTGTTGGTCTTGTCAAGGTACACGAGAAGCGTTTGGTAGGTTCGATTTTAGATGTACCGTTCAAAAAGACTATTTTGAGAGGACTCAAATCCTCAGAAGAAACATTCACAGCTTTCGAAACAGACCGTCAACATGTACCTTAAGCCTATCATCCTGCTCATCTTTGCTTTCTTCCTGCGCTCAGCTACCTGTGCTCCTACTCCCGAGCTGTCATCCCTCACGACAGATTATGATGTTATTGTCGTAGGTGGCGGGCCTTCAGGGCTCGGTGCTCTCAGCTCCCTTGGACGCATTCGCCGCAAGGCCTTAATGATCGACTCTGCCCGATATCGCAATGCGCCAACGCGACTCATGCACGACGTTGTTGGCTTTGATGGTTTGTAGTCTTTTACAACAGTACTGCAGAGTTATCTTCTAACTGAGTACAGGTGTTACACCGGCGTTTTATCGGTGGTCTGCCATGAAGCAGATCGCCCATTACTCGACCGTCAGTGCGATAAATGGAACCGTGACCAATATTGAGCCCAAAGCAAACTACACATTCTTCAATGTGTCAAGTGCAGCTTTTGATGGCACCACTTCTGCTTATACCGCCAGAAAGGTCATCTTGGCGACTGGTCTGCAAGACCTTCTTCCGGCAACACCTGGGCTTCGAGAGAGCTTCGGGAAAGGTATTTACTGGTGTCCTTACTGCGACGGGATCGAACATGCGGATCAGTCAATGGGTATTTTGGGGCCTCTTGATATGGCTGTCGAAGCAGCTGCCGAGGCTATCACTCTAAACTCCGACATTGTGATTTTCGCCAACGGCACCGATACGCCTGAATACCGTTCAAGAGCTGACAAGCAATTTGCTGAAAACTCGTCAGAATACCTTCGAAGGAGAAACATCAAAGTTGATAATCGTACTATAACCCGTATCACTAGGCTACAAGATGGCGAAGCACATGAGAGGGATCCGAGCTTACCAATGATCCCTGAACATGATCTCTTTAGAGTCGAATTTGACGACTTTGGACGCGTGGAGCGTCAAGTACTCTTTACGGTTTTCGGTAGCGAGCAAAGGTCTCCGCTTGGAGAAATGCTTGGGGTCAGTATGGCTAATGGCATGATGGAAGTGGATCGCATAACAATGCGTACCAATGTGCCTGGCATCTATGCTGTTGGCGACGCGAGTACTGACAAAAGCACCAATGTCTTGCATTCACTTTATACCGGGAAGATAGCAGTTGTGGATATTCAGAGTAAGTCATTGTCGTCAATATAGACTACCCGTTTGGCAGCTGACGATGTTTGCACAGTGGAATTGGAAAGGGAGATAAGCAGGTCGTTGAATCCCCGGGGTCAAATTAACCTGGAGAAGAACGTGGATGACGACGAACGAAGGACACTTGGAAGAGAGATGAACGAGCGAGCTGATGAGATCGTGGACTTGTAGTGGTTTGGACCAGAGACGGATTCGTTTACAATAGATCGAGAGAATTGAATCAATGCGTGCCATGCTTGCGTAAAGTCTACTTTCTGGACATTCCAGAGGGCATGGCCCATACAGGTTGCTTATGAAAAATAAATACGTTTGGTAAATTAATTTAAAAAGAGGCTCGAAGGCGGTAAGCTTGTCAAAAGAGTCTCATGTTATGTCGTTGGTACTTGTACAACTCGATATCCATATCTGAATATAAACCCGTCCGACAGACTCGAGAGCAAACCCAGAGACCTCACTTGAGTGAAGCACCATGTCTCAACAGAACAACCCTCGATTGCGATAATCCTCAGTACGAATGAAGCTGTATTCATATTCAACACCGACCATACACCGCTACATGACTAGGCATCCAGCGCCCTTGGGCTTGATCAAGTTCTCCCTCTGAATAGATGCAAACCCTGCGACTTCCATTTCATTCGAAGGCCTCCATGTACGCTTCAAAGCCATCGCCCTCTCTATTCGTCGCAGTCCCTCGAGCAATTCCTCACGAGGAAGTGCAAATGTGATTCGGAACCATCCTCTATCTTCAGCATGGAAAGGCACACCGCTAGCAACAGAAACTTTTGAGGATGCAAAACTCTCCATAAGTTCTGCATCCGAAACCTCTGTTGCTGTCTCCCCGCCGAGACGAGTCCATATGAAGACTCCTGCTACTGGGCGATAGAAGGCCAAGCGGTGAAAGGACAGGAAGTCCCCAACGAGCTCTGCGGCATTGCGGAGAAGCATTCTATTGCGAACGAGGATGTGTTCCAGGACTAAAATGTCCGAGAAAAGACTGGAGGCAATCACAGACGTGGCACTGGAGACTCGGTACCTGTTCAGAATGGCCATTGCATTGCGAAGCTCGGGATTCTTTTGTGTCACGAGGAAGCCCTATAAGAGATATAAATCGTTAGTTATGACACCATGAACCTGCGACGATGTTCGTACCAATCGGAGACCACTGCTACCCAGGTCTTTGCTCAATGCGTAGACAACATGTACGCGAGCAGGATTTACTTTGAGTCGCTTCATATCCAGAGATAAAACAGAAGTGAATTTTGTCTCTGGAGACTCAAAAACCATTGCCCCTTTTTCAGAAAATGTTTTCGGGGCCTTTGGCTCTTGTCGCCCCCACGTTGACATGCCGTAAATCTCGTCAGCGATGTATTGAATATCCTGCTCTTCACAGAACTGAAGGATCGCTTCCAACCATTGGGTAGGATAGATGTGCCCAGAAGGGTTCATGGGGTTGCAAACAATGATGCCGCGTATGCGACATGGCGCAGCTTCCATAGCCTTGAGATAAAGCCTGATGAGCTGGTCCGGGGATGAAAGCCCAACTGGTACCGTGACTGGTATCAACCGGTCATCATTTCGCAGGTTACTTGCTATGCCAAAGCCCTCCCAACATGGCGCGTTAATCAGCATGCCTTCATCAAGCTCACTGAGCGAAAAGTCAAGACAGTCGAGGATGGACCCAGCGCCAGCACCACAGACGATGTGGCTGGGCAGGACCGGACTTCGCGGACTGAAGAACCTATTGAAGAAAGATGCTGTATTTTCGAGGAGATCCGGTGGGCCACCGAGGTTCTTCGAGTAGGAGAGATGCGAGGCTTCAAGGTTGTCCGCTATAGCTTTCTTCATGAGTGGGATAAGATCTGGACGGCACAGCCAGTTCTCTGCTGAGTTCATGGCAAGCACGCCCTCTGGCCATACTGGGATAGAGGGAATCTCTTCAGCCAGCCAGTTCAAGCTCTTCTGAACTCGATGGGAAAGCATTGCACGGGTGATGTTGAGAATATTGGAATAGAGATGATTTGACAATCGCTGTATCGTGGTAGTAACAATATTGGCGGCATCAAGCTCCTTGCTGATATATGAGAAAACAAAACAAAATGATACTCGGACCTGTCTGGCCACCCGTTCTACACAACAGTTACGACCGTCATCTACGTACCAGTACAATGCTGAGAGCTCTGGGGTCAGACCGTCAGTGAGTGTTTGGCCATCAGCAGATCCTCCCTTGTCCTGTCTACACAATCCCTGAACTCTGACTCAATGTGATAAGGAGATTATCGTCAGGAAGAATCTCTAAGATCCCCGGTCTTTGTATTGGAATGGTGCATTTACAATTGGGTTTCTAGCCTTCGAGGAGGAGGGTATCTATGTCAACGCTAAAGACGGCATCGAAGCAAGCCGCGCCATATCACTATCGTTCCAGACTAATTGGTGCTCATCAGTAGGGTCTAAAAGATTTATTGGAAATGTGAGTTTCCGTGTCTCAGCTCAGCCAGCCCTATAATAGAAGCTATAGTGACCATCTCCCTGTCAGGCACCGGTTCCGTTTCGGTATACATATGTTGAGATGAGCGATACCAACAAATTCTTGACTATTTTTCAACTATTGACTGGTGGACTAAGACAACAGTGTCTGACTTCGGGTCATCGGCCTCAACGATACGGCCCCTCGTGGCCCATATACCCCTGTCGTCCCAGTGAGACAGACATCATCGGGGTCGCCCGCCTCCCCATTAGGCGGCAGTTGTCTCAGTCACTGGCTATCGGTATTCAGAGTCGGGTGTCGGTGTCTTATCCTCCTCGTTGGGCCAATCAGTCCCTGACAAGTTTATCATGCAAGGTGTGTATATGCAGGATTCTCCAAGGAACAGTCTCAGCACCTCCTCTTTGCTTTCGTATACCATCTGGGATGTGGCCGCATCTGCACTCCGGGAAGCTTAGAAATGAGGGGCCAACAGTGGCAAAGGGTAAACGTTAATGATCGTCGTAATCTCAGCTCAATTCAACGCGACTCAACTACTAGACAAGTCTTAGTCTTCATAAGGAGCGACGTGAAAGACTGCATCACAGTCAGTGGCGTAGTATACCATGAGAGATGTGCGCTCTGCTTCATGCACGTATGGAGGCGGTAAAATTTTGTGATGCAGGCAAATCAAGATTTTCTTTTTCGGCGCTGGAGTCCATCATAAACGCGTAATTGGAGGTTGGATTGATAGGGGTCATGAATGAGGGAAAAAAACAATGATTCTTGTTGACATCTTGTCCGATATTCTTCTGCAAGTTAATCAAATCCATACCATCTATCTTTGAACCTGGCTTGACGCAATCAATCATGAATGATCAGACAAACCCCCTTTTATCCATGACTGAACACAATGAAGAGTCTTGTTCGGGAGCCATGACGGCCTACCTCGAAAGTTCCGGAGAATGGCAGATCCGTAAGGGCATCATTTACCTAGACAATGGTGCCTTCGGGTCCTGTCCTACACCCGTTGTCGAGAAGCAGAAAAACATCCGACAACTCATTGAAGAAAATCCCCATGAGTTCTTCGAAAGATCATATGTCTCCGGCTTAGAGGCCAGCAGACGCTCCTTGGCTGGCTTCCTACACGTCAACCACCAAGACATCTTTCTGCTTCCTGGTGCAACTCACGCCATGAACGTTGTCATCCAGAGTCTTCGCTTCGACCCAGACGATGAGATATTGACTACGAACGTCGCGTACAGCTCTGTTCGGATGGTGCTCGATCATGTCGCGAAGAGAGATGGCGCTCATATCGTTGTCGTCGATGTGCCTCTGCTAGTCACAGGTCCCGAAGACGTGACGCAGCGCATCCTTACTGGCGTCACGTCTCGCACACGTTTTGCAGTCATCGACCATATCCCAAGCCGAACCGGTGTCGTGCTCCCAGCAAAACATATCGTTAGGGAACTCAAGTCCCGCGGTATTGACACCTTGGTCGACGGAGCACATGCGCCTGGCATGATTCAATTGGACCTCGAGGATATCAACGCCGCATACTACGTCGCCAACTGCCACAAATGGATGTGCGCACCAAGAGGAACTGGCTTCCTCCACGTTCGGCCAGATCGCGCTCAGAACATCAAACCATTGGTGATTGCCAGGTCGCCGTATGTTGTTGGCAAGTCCAGATACTCTGTGCTTGAGCACAATTTTGGATGGATGGGGACCTACTGTCCCTCTGCAATGCTTTCCCTTCCCTCCGCTATCGATCATCTCAATACGGTGATGCCCGGCGGGTACAGCGACTTGACGAGTCGTAACCATGACCTCGCAGTTCTAGCCCGCAGGATCGTCTGCAAGGCTATCGGTGTGAACGTTCCGTGCCCGGATAGTATGATTGCTGCTATGGCGACGATACCGCTGCCAGACTCTCCGGGGCCCGAGCAGGAGGGCATCCTTCCCATTCAGCAAGTTCTGTGGAAACAACATGGTATTGTCATTCCTGTCTACTCTTGGCCTTCATATCCTAAGCGAGTCATCCGTCTGTCGGTTCAGGCTTATAATACGTTGGATCAATACCTCAAGCTAGCCGATTGTTTACGCCTCGTGCTGCGCAATGAACGAAATTTATCTTCATTTGCCTCTGTTGGTTCAATTGACTCTTCAGCTCCATCGTTTAAGAGGAGACAAAGTGACGACTCTGCGTACTCTTCTTCCTCAGAGAGTCCCCTGGCGTGCGGATGCTCCAGCTCTGGAACGAAGAGTTTGAGTGCAGGATCTGGTGTGCCGAGAACGTTGTACCAAGACATTGAGAAGCCAACCCTATCCATGCTCAGTAGCCTTGCAGAATCGAGATCACGGAAGATCTTACATGGGAAATTCTCCTTCGACCCTGTTTCCTTGTTTCCGACCGCTGGAGATAGTGAGGCAGCACTCACCTTGGCCAGCGGGACGCAGAAGCATGCGAACATGGAGACTTCCAAAATGGCCTACATGCTATCTTACATTCCACGGCGCAGAATTCCACAGATAATGGCTTCTTCCATATCGAAGCTACTTGAAACTGAAGACGTAATTGAGAATTGGCCTTGCCGAATCTACACGCTCAAGAATCAGGCTCAGATACTTAGTCGAGCAATCATTTTCGAGATGAACGCTCCTAGAGCCCCTGCCAAAAGCCCAGTTGATGGCAGCGAGTTTGTCAGTCAAGTTGTTCCTTATGAAACAGAAAGCCACGAGGAGAATCTTAGTCTCACGTTTTGGAGACGCGCTCTGGCAGACTTCGCAACCAAGGCAAGGTGGTCTCCAGCTCGAATCACATCATTCTTGCAGATCCATGCGTTTTTGAGGGATCCTGTTTGTGGACTGCGCAACAGCTTTGAAACCCGCAAAAATACTTTCCTCGACTTACTTAGCAGGCTCACAAAGGAGCTGAAAGAGACGGACCAGACTATACGAGAAGATGTCGCAGCGCAGTTGGCGGCCGAGTCTTCATTCATCTCTCAACCTCTCGTCAGCAATGCAAGCTACGTTCATTTTTTGGACGACCAGCAACTTGTATATTCATACGTTGACATTTCTGATCTGGCTCGGTCCGAGTTCTCTTGCCCAGACATTGTGATTGGCATGATTAGCGATATTCTCAATTGTAAGTCTGGGAACAAGATTCACATTGCCCCGATTGCTGTATCGACTAGCCATCCCATTTGTTCGAGCCATGATTCTCGACAAGTTATTATAGATGGTAATAACCGGATTACTACTCTGACCTTCCTAAAGTTCGTCTCCATCTACGGACTCACAAAGCTTGAGGAAGCCGAAGATAACTTGCGAGAGTACTGCCGAGACAGTGGATTTGGACCAGTTCATTTTGTGGACTTCTGTGCTGTGCTTCAGAAGCTCCGGAGCAATGCGATGCCCATATTAAACCAGCTTCAAGCATGTGTTACCCTGGGAAGGTTCAAGCATATTACGCAGGTGCCGTGTTTAATTACGGAGGAGGCTTCGTTCATCACGAAGGTGTTGATCAATGGAGAGGAGATTGCCCAACCGGTTCATCAGTCTGTTTTTGCGTCAGATGACATGCTTGTAGCATTGCCGACAAAGATGCAGTGCCATGGGCGGGCGAAGGGATTCAAGGCGCTACCGGTTAGGTAGATGAGACGCGTTCTGGAAATATCTTGCACTTCATTTTATTGTAACTCTAACGTCTCAATCGTGTCTCTTTAGTGTGTGCTTGGCGTAGTCGCTATCAAAAAGGCATCAGTCTTTCATAGCCCAGTCTGCAGCAGCGATAGCGTGGATCTTCGCAGTGTCGAATATCGGCAGCTCACTTCCCGCCTCATCAACCAATAGACCAATCTCAGTACAGCCCATGATCAAACACTCTGCACCTCCAGCCTTGAGTCTGCGAATAACAGCATAATAGTCCTCGCGGGAGTTCTTCCGGATAATCCCGTTACAAAGCTCCTGGTAAATAACGTTGTGTACCGTATCTCGATCGCTATCAACCGGCACAATGACCTCGAGCCCGAATTTGTCGACCAAGCGCTGCTTATAGAAATCCTTCTCCATAGTAAAACGCGTTCCAAGAAGGCCGACAGACTTATAGCCTGCTTTGATAATCGCCTCGGCAGTTGGATCGACGATGTGGATAAGAGGCAATTGCGAGGCAGGTTCGATACCATGAGAGACGAAGTGCATTGTGTTGGTGCAAAGAACCAGGGCATCTGTACCAGCGGACTTTAGCTTTACCGCTGCATCGTTAAGCATCATGCCAGCCTCTTCCCATTTGCCCGCGTGCTGGAGGGACTCGATCTTAGCAAAGTCGAAGGAGAACACAATGCACTGGGCAGAGTGAAGGCCGCCTTGTATTTCGCGAACGCGACGATTAATCTCTTGGTAGTAAGTTGTAGTTGACTCCCAACTCATACCGCCGATGAGGCCGAGGGTTTTCATCGTGCCTGTTGTTGCTGCTGTTTGTATTTTCGTTCTTGACACGTGGCTGCTATGC
The DNA here is from genome assembly GCA_030142105.1 of Fusarium sp. FL617. NCBI lineage: Eukaryota > Fungi > Ascomycota > Sordariomycetes > Hypocreales > Nectriaceae > Fusarium > Fusarium sp. FL617. Next base: position 561,207 of record JAREIL010000012.1, on the reverse strand, counting down.
GATATCGATCAAGCTGTGCATGCGGTGTAAGAAGAAAGTTTTGCTTCAGCCACTCGAAGCAGACCTGTTAACATAGTGGCTGACTCATAATTAGTACGTACTTGAGGTCTTGATGACTAAAAGATAATGAGGCAGTTCCGCTACTCTTGTTGGATGAAACTGAAACATGAGTTTTGTGCATGGAACAGCTTTTCATGCCAGTAGTTGGACCTCAACGAAAGAGACGTGGCTCCTAAAACACGCACCAGTCTCTATATAAGCAATATCCATGCCTCCTCTATGTTAATATGTAAGCCACCTTCGTCGCATTAACAAGTATAGCAGAAATTCAAGTCGTAAGAACAAGCTTGTAGCAGATAATAGATATAATAAAGAAAGGCAGCTATTTCTAAAAACAGTCTAAAATACTATGAGGTATAATTATAAACCCTGATTTATATCTTGTATTTAACTAGGAGTAATACCTGCTTAGTATTAATATAAAAGGGGTTTAAAGCTTAATAAAAAGCTTAAAATCGTAAAAACTCTTTTAAATCAAGGTATCGACATCATCATCAGTCATAGACAAGTCCCAGAAATGTACGACTGAGTTCAGGCAAGGCGAAGTTGATAAGAACTAATTTATAGCCGTGAAGAAAAACAGAGAAGACTACGGAGGTGTGACAAGCTCCCGGGAACTATTGTTTCCCATACTATTTGCAGGCTCTAGCTCGTAGGATTGGTGATCCGCCCCCTTGCTTTGTAGATAGTAGGGGCGTCCCGTTCGGCTTGGATCGGTCGCTGAAGGTTGAGTGCCTTTATTATGTTGAAGTTCTCTCACGATCCCATAGAAAAATGGCGTATTCGCAACTATACAGCCGCAGAGGATCTCGATAGTAGCCCACTACTTGCTGTTAGTTACTACGACTCAAGGTTAATGACTGGTACACTTGCAGTTGAGCGAGACTTTTGTGACATGGAGTCGTTCAGGATCAGTGGTACACGCACGATCGTAATTGCGATGAGCAGAATGCCAATACTGAACAGTACACCGAGCTGGAGTTTGCTGATATCGGTCAGCTCAAGGTTGATAAGTAGACTACCAGCAGATAGCATACATCTTCAGGTTTAGTCTAGCGACTGCTAGTGTTGGAAATGGCAAGATGAGAAGCGCAATGTCGGTTATGATATTACATGCTGCCAAGGCAACGAAGTAGACCATGCCAGCTGAACAGGTCGGTACTGCTTCGTGTTAGTAATCATGAGCAGTAAAAAGCTAATGACCAATTGCTAGTAGAATGGATCATACTTAGTTCTTCGGGGGCGAGCTTCCACATCCTAGAACGGTCAGCAAATTCGTCGCCCGCTGCTACCAACGGTACTCACAGGGACATTGGACGACATTCCACCAGAATTGTGATAACGACAATAATACAAGAAACAGCTAAGGCCCACCACAATATCGTGACTGCTACTTTGCTCCAGGCCATCACCCGGACGAAGCGAGAATAAAAGTAGAGAAGGGCGGCTTTCAAACACCAAAGACTAAGAAAAAAGCTTAGTATACAATTAAAGAAAGGTTTGAAAGCGTATTACAATAGTACATAGCTTAGACGCGCACCAAGGACGAGCTGCAGCGCAACAGTCCGGTCATGTCGAAGCCTCTCAACAGTTGTATCCTCCTCCGCGGCCTCTGCTTCGGTCGGGGGGTCCCTCGAATGGGACGGATTGAAGGAGAAAGATAAGGAAATACATATGGTCCGTGTAACGAGCGGGAGCAGAGCAACAGCCATGAAGACATCATCGGCATGCCAGAGTCGATGAGAACCTGCATTGCCCTTGCACCGGTGATAAATGCGATACGCACACCGGGATAGGATCAAAGTTGCGCACATGCACGCAATGGCAATGTCAACAGCAACGGTCGAAGATAGGGCCATGTTTAAAGCTGTCGATCTGTATCTATTTCGTGCTGGGGTATGAGACACGGGAGCCCATTCATCTTATAGTGGGGTCTGGTCTGGGAAGATCCTAGGAAGGTAATCAAGTGGCGCGATTCCCCTGCGTTAGATCTGGTCTCCAGGTACGGTATATTTAATGAACTTCTCGACAACTCTGGGGAAACCTCATGTGTCGGCCCACATAAGGTTTAAGCTACTGTAGGCTATATTTCTTAGTACCTTAATCCTGGTATTATTTTTAATCTAGCACTAACCCACTCTTAGAAGCCAGGGAGAATATCTGCTTATTTATATTAGCTACTAGAGAAATAAAAAATGCATCTAATAATATGTCCTAAATACTAACATAAGATGTTATTACTTATACGTATTTCTTATAGATAGATGTGTAGATGTATTGTTTTTTTTTTTCATAACCCCTGCAGCTAAGTACTAAGCTCAATGAAAATACACAAGGTATAGTGTAGTTAATGGGGGGCTTCCAGTCATTCTAGATCGTCACAAGACAACGTGTTTCCATGTGGCACTGATACGGGGTGGCTGTCAAGATTCATCTCGAAACGACAGTTGTGCTTGGTTCGGCCGCATGTGCGGGCGGAATTGAGAACAAATCCCTCAGCTGAAATCTTACAGCCACTCCTATTCGATGGCACGTTTAGAAGGCTTCCCCCCTGGGCGCCGCCACCGAGTAGGTAAACCTTAATAGATAGGCTTCTAGAGCGCTGGGCGTTGTGGCTAAGATTGTACCTCGTATAGCATATACCTTCTCAATAGTCTCACTTTACATGAACTCCTTGATCCATTCACCATTGGAAGCCAAATACAGTGACAGCCGAATTCGCGGGCCGCCCCGTTTTCTACAGAACGTTTCCGAGGACAGGACAGCTCATGACTGATGCGGATTAGGATAGTGCGCAGGACCCCCAGGCAAAACCATCATTTATGGTCATCCCATTTGGCTACCGTTGTCGCTTACTGCCATTAAAATCGGCCGCTTATGGCCGCGAGAAGGTGAACACTTGTTGTTTCAACTTCCACACAGCGCGTCCCGAGCGAGTCACAATCCTTACATAGATGGGTTAGCCACTTGATCCGCTTCGCACCGCTTACGAATTATGCCATCAAGCAGTACTACACTGGCCTGGTAAACCCATGAAATGTTTCTTCGTGCTTTTCGTCAGTGATAATTATATTGGGTTGTTGTAGGCTGAGCTTCTTCTAACTGTTCTTATAGAGAGTAAACGACAAGAGACCCGGATCACTGATTACAAGCCATATACATATTAAAGGGTCAATATGATATAGCTCTTTAATTACGAGAGAAACCCATGACACATAGCATTGTAGTCCGTTTGCCAGCGATCAGGGAGGATGCAGGCCGCCTCGTAATTATTCCCTTGGTCATATCCACTAGTACAGATCCGCGTGGTCCTTTTTGATAGCATCCGCCCCCTTCTCAGCAACCGCGTAAACCGAGTTCTGGATGCGACAATCAGGAATCACGGGGATACAAGAGGCATCGATGACACGCAGATTCTTGATACCGTGGACCTTGAGGCCAGGATCAACAACACCCTGCTGAATATTCTTCGATAGACGAGCTGTACCACAAGGATGGAAGGAAGTCTGAGAACGGTCGAGGACAGTTCTCTTCATCAACTCATCATCATCCAGCGGCATGGGGAAAGGATACTCGTCGATAACGATGTCCTTAAACCCTTCGCCGTTTTTGAGAATATCGTAGGCGTATCGGATTCCCTCTCGGATGGCGATGATGTCGAGGTCGTTGTTGAAGTAGTTCAGGTTAATGTTAGCCTGTTGTAGAGGGTCGGTGCTGTTAAGAGTGACTTCACCGCCCTCGGAAACAGGTCGAACCAGGTCGACCATGACAGTGATATAGCTACCATGCTTGGGGGTAGGGTAATGCCACTGAAAGGCGCTGCCAAAAAGACAGACAAAGTCAAGCTCGAAATGGGGCTGACCGTAAGGGCAGAAAGGGTCTTTGCCACCATTGGCAGCCTTTGCTGCGCGGTACTCAGGAGACTTTTCCAAATAGTCGTCAATACGAGGGAACCCGACCAACTCAAGGAAACCAGACCCCAGAGGTCCTGAATGGCTGCCATCCTCATAAGCCTTGATGGCGACATCGTTGTGCTTTGTACCCTTTCGTAGGACGTAATCATCCATGCCATACTCGTCTTTGACACGGAGGACGAAGGGGACACCAGGGTGGTCCAGGAGATGCTTGCCCACGTGAGGCGAATCAACAAGAACAGGGATATTGTGCTTCTCCAGTTCCTTCCTCGGCCCGATACCACTCAGCATTAGAAGCTTGGGTGATTCGAAAACGCCCTCTGAGACGATAACCTCGCGGTCAGCGTACAAGCTAAGCTCTTCACCGGAAGACGTGATGACTTCAACGCCTTTGACAGCACCATCAGCTTCATCAATGATGAGCTTCTTCGAATGGGTCTCTGCCAGAATAGTGATGTTGGGCTTGTCCACGACAGCAAGGAAACTGCCAGACCGTCGACCGCGGTAGATGGTGTTGACACTATGAGTCAAACCTCTCATCTCACCATCGAAGATGTTCTCGGTAATGGGGTGGCCAGTTGACTTCCAGGCCTTGGTAATAAGATCACGGAATGGCTTCATCTCTTCGATGAGCTCGGAGTGTGCAATTGGAATAGGACCTCCGCCACCAATCTTTACCAGGTCCTTGGGCCAATGGTGGTGATCATCATAATAGGTGACGCTCTTGCGCAGATAGTGGACAAGGGGGTCCCACGTCCACTCCTTACCACCATACTCCTCCCACATATCGAAAGTTCCTTTGGATCCAGGAGCCCAGGTGAAGTAATTGAGAGATGAACTGCCACCCAGGGCCTTGCCACGAGTGTTGGGTTTCTCAATACGCTCATAATCATCTCGTTTGACCATGGTCGTCTTGTACGCCCAGTCGTATTTGCTGTTGCGTAGGTTCATGGCATTGGAAGGCACACGGACATCCTCGTTGTCTTTGGAGTTTTCCACACCGGCCTCGATGACTAGGACTCTGGCCTTGCCGCCCTCGGCCAGGCGGCCAGCGACGGTATTGCCAGCCGTACCGCCGCCCACGATGATGAAGTCAAAATGAGCGTTGCTTGAGACAGTCATTTTGCAGATTGGGATTGAGAAAGTGTTTCAGAAATGATGTAGTGATTAGATTGGAATCTGAAGTCTGCGAGAAACAATTCAGACGCAAGAGTGTTTAGGCTTTATATACACGAGTGGCCACCAACAGTGGAGGTCAGCTGCAGCACACGCTTGCGGTAGTCGTACTCAAGCAATCACAATGGTTGTGATAGATATCTCACAACCGACCCAACCATATCTCGTACCCAAGACACGAGCTTCATAACTCCATTCGTAGAATTCTAGACCTTTTCTCCTCCTCAATTGGAAGGTTGAAACTTTGCAAATAGCTCCAACACCCTTACCTCGCGTATGACGTTTAATTGGACTAGGAGGAACAAAGAATGCGTAGTCATGACGAACTCAGCCCGCTCTCTTGTTTGTTCTGCATTACCTGGAAACTCAATGCCATGAAGCGTAGTACTACACTTCACAGCATTGGAATCGTAGTACTACGGTAAGAGGCATAGCGTAAAACCAATAGTGGGGTATCCCCTTTCGGGTAGGTAGAGTAGCATCCACCTCAAGATCGACATGATATGCCTGGATGGCAGGTCAGGGTCAGTGTCAGTGGCTGTCCTGTCAGCCTGTCAATCTTCGTTTCGGAGTGCACGGAAATTGAAGAATTACCATCATCCTGTTTTTTTGCACTCCCTTCGATAGTGATCAGCTATGGTGGAGCGCTCGATAGCTCGTTTAGTATTTGTCATAATCCCTCACCTTGAATATAGCTAAAGGCTACGATATCCTCCTTAAAAGTAGTCATCCCAAGCCGTTTAAATAAGTTGTGACATCGCGCGCATTAAGGGCGTTCCGCCCAATCCCTCATTAACTATTATCGGCCCGACGGAGTATGAATGCCGGTACAAGCGGCAGAACGTTGAAGCTATTGATGTTTGTGATAAACTGTTCCACATGTGGCGTGAATTGAGTTTCATGCAAAGAGACGCCAGTATACTTCCGTTTATCTGTGTTTCGTAAGTCTGATTAATTGGCTGTAAACTACCTTCGCTTAGGATACTAGCGCTGAGTAGAGGAGTCAAGTAAAAGTTTGCTTAAAGTGACATATCAGTGTGAGACCTGACTTCGTTATCAATCTCACTCATCCTGGTGTTTGGCGCCTAATGGTCAACAAGACGCTACGAAAAGACAACACCTGGTCAGTGTGAAGTCATCCAAAAGTTAGATAGGCCATGTTGTCCCTAGCTAGACCCATGTCGATCAGCGAGAGCAATATACTGTCTCATGCCAAGCCATAGTACGACTTGACAGGTCTTACTCCAGATTTGGAGTGGCTCTGCTCTACATCCATGTTATTAAATTCCAGGGGAGAGCTATGCCTCTCTCGAGTCAAGAGTTGTATGTTGTACCTAGGTGGAACCCCCAATCACGTGGCCCAGGGCTTTGGTGAGCTTGAGTTTTACGCGTTGATACAGAATGATGTTAATATGGGAGCCTTGGAGGGGATTGACGGCGGGGGAGAAAAGCCATGTAGCTCTAATTTGGTATATAGAGCTAGTTCGCGGTATGAATCGATTCTCAAAACATCTGACAGGTCTACAAGTCCAATAGAAGCACAATTGTCTATTCCATACAGTGAAACATACTACCGCAGCGGTGAACTTCTCCTCACATGATCTCCGTAAGTGGTAGCGCAGCTCATCAGAAGGCCAGGGTATCGCTCGTTTAAATTACGCGATCCTTACGCGTAACAAGTTAAGGTTCCAGCTTGAATTATCTTGAACTTTTGTTGGCTACTGAGTAGCTTAGGAACCTGATATTACCTCCCCGGCAGTCAGGTACCATAAAGGTCACGATCTGCCGCATGTTTTCACATGACTCTTATTCAAGTCATACTAATTTACCCAAGATCATTCCATTGTAAATCACCTTTGCACGGACGGTTAACTCTCCTACAGAAGTTCTCTTCCCTTATGGTTGTATCTAAGCTCAGATTGATAGTAACACTGCAAACTACCCCTTAGCGGTTTATCGGGCCCCGCGCCCCGATAGCTACATAAGATCTGAACCCTAAGATGACCTTCGTCTCTGCCAAATTGGAAAAGATGTCGCAGCTAGCTCACCTTGTTTATAAAGGACGCGCCTATGTCATCTTTACAAATCCCGACTATCTAATGCGACAATGACACCACCAAACACGCAGAAGGACAGTTCTGTGCAGAAAGAGTATGCCTTCGTCACACACCACCAGCATGATGCTCGGAGCCACGCCATGAGGGAGCATTGGAAACAGCGACGTCGCAAGATTGATTCGGAGAAGAAACGCCGTGAGAAACGGCCACAGCATGCGCTGCTCCCGACACCCTCGACGAGCACAGCAGCTCAATCTGAGTCGTCTGCTAGCACTAGCGAAGCCTCATCCGACCGTACCGCTTCGGCCAGTGGAGCGATGTTTGACATTACGGCGTTCGATGCTGATATAGAAAGGAGGATGAATGGAGTCCCTGGTCAGGCAATCTCAGGGATGAACCTTGCTCTTAGCTCCTCTCGGCTAGATCCTTTTGACAGGTTCCCCATCAAGCTCACCAGTCAGCACCACATGCTCCTCCATCACTGCAAGTAACACAGCGCATTGCGATTCTTGACACTAACAGCAGAAACAGGGCTCAGTACGTATGCATCAATGATGTTTGATGACGTGCATGTCCAAGCTTTCAACCCCATGCGCGACGTCTGGTGTCCCCTCGACCTCTCTAACGCGGCCTCTTTCAATGCCATCATGGCCCATGCAGCAGCCCACCTAGCACGTATGCAGGGCCTCCACCAGTCAAAGGAAGCGCTCAAGTTCAAGACCGAGGCAGTCCGGATTGTCAAGGTCTGGATGGATGACCCGGAGCTTGCTCTAAGTGACGACGTTCTGGCAGCTGTCTTGCGCCTGTTGACTTATGAGGTATGCGATAATGTCAATTGGTTCGTGTCTAAGTTCTCACCAAATTCTCTGTAGAGATACTGGGGCACTGAGGCCGAGTGGCATGTTCATTATAATGGCCTCTCGGAATTGATCGCGGCGCGTGGGGGAATTAGGTCGCTTCAGAACAATTGGCGGCTCGAGCTCACAACATATCTGTAAGATGATCATTCTGTTCTTTTTGCTATTATTTACTGATATATCAAGTGTTTCGCTCATGTCAAAGCCATCTTGGTTTGACTGCTCAAATCAGATTGAGGAGCTGTCAGGCGAGCACTTTTCAAACCCCGTTCTTGGAGATACGATGAACCTACATCGCATTCGATGCTTGTGGCTACTATCTTTTGTCCAGGATGTGGGGACTTTCCGAGCTAACTCGCCAGAGATTTACTCTCGTGGGACGACTCAATTTCCAGCTATCCAAGAAGTATTGCGCCTTTTGAAACAGCATCTGAGGGAGAGCGAAGCTGGAACAACGCGGCAGGACATCTGCACTGACTCCGAATTTACGAGACTCGCCTGTCTATTCTTCATTTGTATTCTTTTACAACAATCCACGTTGAACTCTAGTTCTACAACAGATTTATTAGGATATAATGTTCACGACACCCAATTGATCACCTACCTGGACCACTTCCTCGATTCCACGAGGTCCAGTTGGCATGGATCCATCGGTAGTATCTACGAGGCTCTATTTGACAATTTCGACTTAGGCGGAAGAACGCTTCTCAACAAGAAATACATTCAAAACATGACGGGTGTTATGGCTTCTATGACTGCTACTGTTCGGTCCGGGGTTGAGCGGTGCCTTCTGAACATTCTCTGCCGCACAGAACGGAATGGCTTTGACGCATTCGATGAGGAGTGGACCCCAGATTCGCTACTATCACAAATTCCTCCTCAATAACAATGTCGGTACGATCAACATTTACTCAATCACAGTGTCAGAGAATACTTTAATACTTGAACACTACCATGCTGTCCCTAAAATCCCGTTGCGTTTCCGCGTCTCATGACCCTCATGCCCCTGGATCCTGAGCTAGGTGCTTGATCTCATGGCCTCGGCGGCTTCATGAATTCGAGCACCCAGATCCTCATCAACTTGCGCGAAGAGGTCTGCAGGCCAAATTAGCTACCATAGAAGGAACGTTATTTCCATACATCAAACTTACCGTAAACCATTCCACGTAGCTCATGGTTCTCAACATTGGCTACATTGTCGGCAATGTTGTCAATGAACCGTTCTTGATGCCCTTTTTCCCTACCGAGAACATTCCAAAGTGCAGTAGCTTGCTCAAAGTCCTCTGGTCCAACTGTGGTAGAGAAGTTGGAAACTTCTCCGACCCATCTCTCGTGATCCGTCAAAGTAGGTGCTATAGTACTTCCAGCCGTAGTCGTTCTGAAACCGGTGGGCTTGAGCATGGAACCTACGTAATTTGGGTCGTCGCCGTAGTTGGTGCCAAAGTTCATGAAGCCATCGCGCTGGAAAGGAGAGTATACTGGGGACTTTGCAGCGTTGGTTGGGAGCATTTGGTAGTTTGTACCAAGTCGGTAGCGAGCGGCATCGGGATATGAGAACATGCGAGCTTGTAGCACTAGATCTGTTAGCCCCTTGATAAGAGCCACCAGTGTCAACACCTACTGGGATCAGCCGATGATGCCCATCCTGGAACCATGGTAGAGGGTGAGAAGGCAGCTTGCTCGATATCGGTGAAGTAGTTTCGTGGCTATCCGCAGATCAGAATCATGCTCCGACCGTAGGGCGGAGAAGGCTTACATTTTCATTCAGAGTCAACTGTCCAATCTTTCGGAGAGGAAAGTCTCCATGTGACCACACCTTTGTCATGTCAAAGATGTTCCACTTGTAGTCTTCAGCCTCCTTGGGGCTCATGACCTGGACAAAGACATCCCACTTCGGGAAATTCCCCTTCTCGATCGCTTCGAATAGATCGTGGACAAGATAGTCGGGGTTTTCGCCCGCAAATTTGGTCGCGGTCTTTCGGTCGAGGTTCTTGACGCCGAGTTGGCTCTTAATGTGCATCTTAATGTAGCTGAAAGAGCCGTCCTATTGTTATACACGTCAGCCACATGATTAGGAACAGGAAACTAAGATACTGACCTCTTTAGCAAGCTTGTATGTGTGACCACTATAGGCATTCATAGTGCGGAGAGAAGCTGGTGTGCCACGGTCGCTGAAGAGGTGCATAAGCTCATGAATCCCTTCAGGATTGCCGACATGGAAGCTTGAATATGTCAGTTGTAGTTTCTACAAACACATCACTCCAACATACTCCCAGAACTAATAGAACATTAGCATCGGTCAAGAAGCTCTAGATGGCACGGCGACCTACTATATCGGCATCTGGCATATTGGTCTTGGGGTGCCTCTTGTGCGACCGATTGAGAGAGGGAAACTTGATAGGATCCCTGACAAAGAAGACAGGCTATCCGCATCAGCAACAGCCTATTCTTCTTGAAACTCTAACCCACCGTATTGTTGAAGACCAAATCAAGGTTTCCTTCGTCTGTATAGAGCTTCATTGCCCAGCCATGAACATCTCGAACCGTGTCAGCGGACCCTCGCTCAGGCCCAACAGTCGAGATACGAAGAAGGCATTTGGTCTTTTTGCCTACAGCATTGAGAAAGCTGGCCGAGGTCAGGTCCGAGCAGTCGTCGGTAACTTCGAATTCGCCGTATGCGCTAGAAAGGGTCAAAAGACAGTTCTCGATTCGAGGGGGGCTCGGCACATACCCTGCCGCTTTCGCGTGAACAACACTAATTAGACAGTCAGAAGGGTCAGCGTTTGTGTGGCTGGCAGAACTTACCGCTCAGGAATCCGTTCGCGAGCAAAATGGGCAAGTGTCTCGATCAGTTGCGTGTCCTGCAGAAGGACAAGACCTCCACCCGAGCCATTTCGTACCTGGACACTTGTTTCGTTACTGGGCTGGGGGCACCCTAAGAATTTTTGAGAAGCATGTTCCGCCTGATAGGGGCCAGATACTCACCTTCCGCAAGGGTGTACACTGGGGTCATTTCGTGTGTCTAGGGAGGTTCTTGGGAGAGATTGAGAAATACGATGTGATGGAATTAGTGAAACTGGCCTGTTGTCCGGGCTGATTGATTTATCTTGGACATACAGCCGTAATTCGTCTTTATAGTTAATCACCTCGACTTGATTAGTCCCTAAATCGACCACTATGATTTCTTGCATTGAGACGATGGCCGAGCAATCGCCACGAGGTCGGACTGCTCGAGATAATTCGGCATGATGGTATGCTGGTTCTGTCTCACAGCCCCTAGCACGTTGCCAGCGTCTTTATTCGTGGTATAGTCTTTCCTAAAACGGCCAAGCTCTAAGCTCAGCAACAGACGGCACGCGTTATCCAGCATTGTTGGGACTGGAGCCCGATGCTGGTAGTGGGTCTTTGTCGATCTTTCCAGATGAGGCAATAGTATCTTTTACTCGCTATGACAAGACTTGCAGAAACTGGGTTTGAGTTCAACTCAGCTTTGTAACAGGAACTATGTTGAGACCTTGCCTTAATTATCACCAGGATCAAATGGGGCTAGATGTCTGCTGCTGGCCTTAAAGGATGCAGATATAACGGAGTGACGCGATAATTAGGATGTAAGCCACTAGGACTAATTTGGGACTGCTAGAAAGCTGGATTTTGGAAGCCATCTACTCATGTGAGGTGACGCATCATAAATCAAATCTCACGGCCTGGACTTCTAGCATACAAGGCCAGTCTGGCTGACCGTACTGGGTCCGCCAACCGGGTTGAGGGTGTGCGCATAGCTTCAGGGAGCCCGAGTTATCGCCATTGGTAGGATGGTCTTCCTAAAAGACGTAGTTCATGGAAGGACCTCTCAGTCTAGGCCAATCCTCTCTTATATCCAGGCAGCGGGAACGCGGAAGTTCACAGTATATAACCCCGCACCCTGTAATTTTTCAAGCTTAGGTGGGCAGACAGCGCTTGAGTCTGCATTATGACGGAGGGGATTATGTCGAGCCGCTGAGCCGCGATACGGCGTCCAGGAAACGGTAGACCGGAACCGAAGGCGGCAGTGTCCACTCATCCCGTACCATTCTTGACCGTTTCTGTGGGATCTCGAGCCTCCGCCGGTTCCCACGCGATTCAGAGCCAGACTCGGCCAGGTGAACGAAGAAGCCTTAAGCGAGTTCGTTCAGGGAATAAGATTCATTAACTAGTAAGGGTCGGATTAGTAGTTGGGCCCGTGACGACTAGTGAATTCCCGCTGTTGTATGTTTTTGCTTATTTTTGCAGCTATCTACAAGCTAACTCGTTGGTCTAGGGTATGTCTAGACTGGACGACAATTCGACTGCGTTGACCTAAGAAAGACAACAATGAGTCTTTGGAACGTCTACCAGCTTGTTTTTGATCCTCTGTTTTTAGAAGCTGGCATTATTTTGGTACCTTTCGCGCCCTAAACGGTTTCTGGTTGCACACAGTGGTGTTGACGTCACCCATTTCCCTTCGTGCGACAAAAATGTAAGCCATCAACTAAGAAGTCAAAAAAAGTCGCGACACATATTATGTCCATTTCCATCTTCGATTGAGATCATAGAGATGATGTAATAATCATCCGCTACAGAAGGCGTGCTCGACGGTGAATAAGCGACGACAGATCAACTAGAAGGAGCACAGATCAAAGACTTTCTCACTAATAAACGCTGATGATAGCACACAAATATATTCGCTCAAACTCTTTCATTATCATGTTTCTTGCTCATCAAGCGACTGCAACCTAGGCTGCAGTTCCTCAAAATTTGACTTGCCGCCCTCTTCATCCGGGTACGCCTGGAACACCTCCCTCCTCATGAGCCGTCTTGGCGCTCTTCGACCAGTGAACAGCTCAAATTGAGCAAAACCTTGCTCGGGCAACATATCGAGACCATCCATGCTAACCCATCCTCGATGCGATTCTTTTCTGAACTGGGCTAGGAACGGGGTATCTAATGTCTTGTAGCCGAGCTCAATTGCGACGCCGCCGGTACGACTTCCCAGCCACTCGTTGGGTAGTGTGAGTTCGGGAGCAGGGACGTTCCCTATGCGATGTGTTGGGATACACGAGATGACTACGGTCGGGAGACGGAACTCTGTTGGCCAAGGATCCTCCAATGACTCAATGACGTGGAAACGAGAGTGCTCACTACCAGCACTGAGCACCCCGATGTCCTTCCTTTTAAGTAGCTGTGTAAAGTGGGACACCATTTTCTCGGCGTTCTTGGGAGTGCGGTTGTAGATGACGATGTTCTTGATGCCTACTTGTAGCATAGCATAGACCGTAGCTCTGGCCATACCACCTGCTCCGATGACGAGACCGCAGGAACTGGACACAACTGCGTTTGCGGGAGAGAGGCCACGGCGAATGCATGCGCGAATGCCAATCCAATCGGTGTTTTCACCATAAAGGGCTTTTATTGGCCCGGATCGGTTGACGCTATCGAAGAAGGCAGCGCCCGTTGGTATTGTGCCGTCTTCGTTGAGAGAACGGATGGGAATGAGGGTGTTCACAGCACCAATCGCCCTCGCATGGTTGCTCAATGAATGGGTCAGTGTGATGATCTCAACCTTGAACGGAAGACCAATGGAGCCACCACCAAAATCGGGATCCTCAATTAAATGCTTGATCCCTCGCAGCGACGAGCAAGACACAGGCTCGTAGGTGTGGGGAAGACCGCATGCCTTCAGCGCTGAGGTGTGCATTGCGGGCGACAAACTGTAGCTCACGTTGGCTCCAAAGACGTAAAGCTTCATTTGATCATAAATAAAAGACGTGAACAGAGCTTTTGTTGCACCCGTTGCGGTAATGGATGGTGTTATTGGTGGCTTGGGGTTCACCCGCTCCAGCGAATCCGGGCGGACAACTGTGAGGATGCGATTGAACGCTTGGGAATTGCGACCGAGGGGCCCGGAATTGTAGGCAACTAAAGGAATCTTGGACCCTTGTAAGGCGGCGACCGATGTTTTAAGGTGATGTATACTGAAGTTGTCCTCAATTGAAGTTGCTGGTCGGATCAATCTCGCTATGTGGCAGCCCAAGTTGTTGGCTTTCTTGTACCAAGACATCCACAACGGGGACTCCCATGGCGGAGGATCTGTAGTGATGAAGCAGTTTCCAATTATCTTGGTTCTTTTTCTGATCGATAATATGCGCGAGATGTGCACCTCTTCAAGTCGAAGATCAACTGTCATCATCTCTGGTGCGAGTCGTACGGTATGGTGGATGAGATCAAGGTAGATACGCAAGACTTCGTCACTTGCTGTGTGAGGGAGGAACAGGTGAAGTATTATAGGAAGGATGGTGCTTCTTCTGACAACTCCTACACCCTTTGTGATGTCGGCGAGCAGCTTTGCGCTGGTTTCGGATGTCAAAGTACCCCGTTCAGCATGGTCGGCCAAGTCATGCACGACAATCTGAACCACATCTGCGCCAGTGACATGCTCCTCCACATCAACCTGATCGTTCAATACGTCCGATAGAGGAATGGAAGTAGCATAAGTAAACTTGCGCTCCTCCGCTGGGATCCTCGAGAGTGGAAATGCGGAATCCATGAACGGTATTGTGCCAGCTGGGTAGACAAGGGACAAGAACTTGAGGAAATGTCGCTCGACGTGTTTCAGTGTAAGATATGGTGCAGGTGACCTATGTATTGACGTTCTAGCAAGCGATGACTTGGTTGCCTTCTCAGAGACATTGAAGAACTCAAAGTTGGTGCAAGTTCTGAAGATGGCGCTGCTGACGTCGAGGAGATTCCGGATCTTGGCATTGTCGCGGAACTTGAGGTGATTCTGGATAGCATCGGCATCACGTACGATATGGATGACAGGATTAGTGGCTGCGAATTCTCGCAAGAGGCTCTGCACGCGACTCTCCATCCAGGAGCAGACAATGATACAGCCAGTGGAATGGCGTTCTAGAACGCTTTGCAAGACCTTGGCCTGCTGCTTGTAGCACTCAGCAGAACCATGTTCGGACTTATAAGCGGCACTGGAGAGGTTTGTAGCCCTTTGGAAAGCAGGCTCAAGATCAATTACTTTGCGGTCCATGGCCGAGGATGCCATGATAGCCAGGGTGGACTTCCCAGCACCGCGCATGCCAACAAGGATCATTGAGGCATCGGGACTGAAGTCTGGGACCTGCCCAGTCAAGGGAGGAAAGCTTGGAGACGGTGTTCGCGTGATACCATCGTGTTGGTCTGTGTGGGATGGAGCGCGAGAATGGGAATTGGCTCGGGAGTTGGCTCGAGAGGTAGATTGGGATTGGGATGGTAGCACATCGCTCAATCTGAAAGGTTGAGTCTGTGGTGTTGAAGAGTCGAGGTTATCGCGGGTGATTCCACTATTGTAATGGGCGTTTCTCCGGCCATGGCCGTTCGATCGCAGCAAGATGTCCTCCTGGCCGAGCATGGTCCCGAGGGACCTCTTGACGCCCGCCATATCGTGTCGTGTTTGGGCTCCGATGTCCAGCTTATATTCAAGTAGGCGCCATAGTCACCCGATATATCGCGGCTCGTGCGTTTTCAGAGACGTAGAGAGGTACGAGAGTTAGTTGAGTAGAAGGAGGATGACAATGTGGGCTGCTTCGAAGAGCGCAGAGTCCGTCTGCCAAGTGGGCAATGGAGGAGTTCGGCAGATCCCCCACCAGACAATCTGGGGCAAGGCTGCCATGATTGGACGGGAAAGGGTTTATCCGCCCCACTCCGGTGACACGGCCAATGACATCGGTGATGATTCGGCACTCGGACCTAGGTAGGAGGCTGGTCCCAAACCATCTCCAACAGTTCAGAGATATTCCAGGACCCCAGATTCTCCCCGCATCGTATCGCATCGCATTGCACTGCGCTGCACAGTCTCTGCATTGCAACACGGCCATGAGACGTATGGAAGACAATGGCACAGGCTGAGCTTTATTGACGTGGGACGAGCACCAGCACAGCATCAGCGTCATACTAGCAAGCATTCATTCAATTCATCATCATCCTGTCTCTTCTCGTCTCCTCTTCCTTCCCTCTCCGTCATGCTCCTGGTGCCCTCACGGCACAGGTAGCTCGTCATCCTCTTTGTCCATCACATCCAAGCAATGCCGCCTAGGAAACGCGAAAACGATGCGGACACCACCAGCGCTCCCGCAACTACAGCTCCCGCCAAACGACAGCGAGTCTCTCTCGCCTGTGACTCGTGTCGCACAGCGCGGGAGAAGTGCGATGGCGCCCGTCCTCATTGCGGAACATGCACCGCGCAGAACCGGCCATGCTCATACACCCCTGCGTCCCGGAAGAGAGGCGTGCAAACGGGCTATCTACGGACCATTGAGCTGTCGCTCGCCTGGCTCTTTGAACAGGTTCCTGGCTGCGAAGGAGCTCTTCATCATCTACTTACACAGAATGACGGAGCGGAAGGTACCCGAATCCTTGCGACAAAGGACAAGGCCAACCATCGCTTGTATCGACGATGGAGTAAGAGTCGCGTCCACAAAGACATTGGCAGGTTGTTATCCGATGAGAAGACGCCCCAAAACGACACATCCGCGGATGACTCGGGGACCGAGGACAGCAGCCCGGCTGGTGCCAGCTTGCTCGACGTCAATCTATCACCTGGGATCTCAATCCAGGGCGCCAATTCGACACAAACGAATATACCTGCGGCCTCATACAACTTCAGCGACGCGGATAGGCCACAATTACCTACCAAGCTGACACTTCCTCCCCACTGGAGGCGACTTGTCGACATCTACATCTCGTACACCCACAGCTGGCTACCAATTGTCGAACCTGGAACAATCACGAGTACGGCATTGACGTATCCTCCAGAGGGACTTGTTCTCGGCGCGAACCCATCCTCAGCTCTTCATGCTCAACTTTGGGCTGTTTTTGCCGTGTCCGCATATCAGGACGCGGCATCCGCTGAGCCGTCGCAACACAGTGGATTTTCCGCCAGCGAAATTTACTCAATCGCTCGACGACTCATACCTTCCGACGACGAAACTCTTGAATTGCCGCATATCAGCTCACTTCTCCTCCAATCATTAGTGCTCCTGGGCCAAAGGAAGACCATGTCAGCGTGGCTATTGATCGGCCGAGCTTCACGTCTTGCTCTACATAATCGAGCCATGGCGTCCCACATGTTTCCAGTTAAACAGGGGAGCGAGGCTTCTTTAAACCACAACGAGGTCAGGGTTCTTACAGCAAGTTTCATCCTGGACTCTTTGGCATCCCTTTGCCTCGGCCAATCGCAAGTGACGTCGGGCATACGTTATAGTCTGCCTTGCGTGACAATAGGGGAGATGCTCAACTCGAATGAGGCGTGGGCTTCTGTCATGGGATTCGGAAAGGCGTCTGAAGATGGACAAGAATCCACGTCAGAATCTGCATCCCCATTCCCAACGTTCCAGCAACTCTTTGCTTTCTGTAGACTTTGGGGCGCCAGCATGGATGCACGACTGTATAATAGTCACAATCCTCAACGAATCACCCCTGAAGACCTTGTCAGAAGTCTGGATGCTCGGTTTTCGTTTTGCAACTCTCTCATCTTTGGAGGCTCAACGCCCAGAGTTCCATCAGCATATCTGCTTCAGGGGATGTTTTTGGCAATCACCTTGGACTTGGTGCCTGGCCATCGACCGTCTCTTCTGTCTAATTTCATAGAGGTGGTCGAGTCGTGTCTAGAAAACTTCGGGCCCGGTGGGACACCTCCAATCATAGCCATCTTGATGGAGATAGTGCAACAGCATGGCCATGGGAACAGAATGCAAGAACAGGACCAGACTAAGTGGAATGAGACTATGGAGGCGCTCACGGACGCCTGGAAGCCCAAAACGCAAGGGCCAGACGCATCTAAAAACCAACTGAACAACCAGACCTCAGTGGATCCCACGCGCCGTCCAATAGTCAGCCCATCATTTATGGATGAGTTATCAACCGCCTCTCATCCCTCCCATCACACCGACCACACAGCCCCTATCACTTCTGGAGAACTGGAACATGAGCTTGGCCGAATGCAGCAACGACAGAAAGAGCAGCAAGCACTATCTTACGAGCGACAACGGTATCAAGGCACTACAGAACGTAGTCCAGCTACAACACAGTCTCTCTACACACTTACACCTAACCTTACCTTCCATACCCTAAATACCCCACCTATCGACGGCCAAATAGGACCGCCAATTCAAAACTCAAGCTTGCCAAGTCAGCTTCTAGACTACGACGCGATTCTGGATGAACTTGGATCCATAGACTGCGCGGACGGTATCGAGGTGGATCCGCAATTCATGACTAACCTGGGGTTTGCCCCAGGATGCGACTTGGGCGAGATGTTTCAAGGCGACTTTGGCACATGAGTTTAATGCAATTCAATCAAAATCTTTCCACGGGGATGCAAACACCCATGAAAAACTACCCTTGCCAGTGACGCTTGGCTGATGAGAGTGCAATGACAGCTGCGTCAGTAACACGATACTGAAAAGGGTCACATTAAGAACCCTGAGAGAATCTGCCAACCACGGCAATAACATCCACTTAATCCTTGAAATGATGTCTTTTGCTTACGCGGTGTGTTGACCTAAAAACAACACCCAATCAACCTCGGAAGCACGCCGACATCGCCGTGTGACTGGAGAAACACAGGGATAAACGATGAGGGTTGAGATTTCATCCCCGTTATTGACGAAACAAGGTTAGATCCGCGGCCACATGGTGGTAATGATGCGGAGACCCCAGAAATGGCCGAGCCAAGGGTGTGCCACCATGGATAAGTCTTTATCCCCAGAGACCCGACTGACAACAATTTCCCGGTAACTCGTCACTCAATCGCCCTGTCATTGCAGCAAAATGAGATGATGACAATCTGTATCTTGTGCTTCGACGGAAGCGAGTTCATCCCCCACAGATCCAACCCCGCAAACCCCGGACTTGTTCTCCAGTTCTGGAGAAGCAATTATTCGGTTGTTGGATTGAGTTGGTCCTTGCCTGGCCCAGAAGCACACTAGTTTCTCGAGTAAATGACTAGGGGCATATGGGTCAATCTGCACCGATATAAAACTTTGCCCCCCACCGTTGTTGATTCACCCTTCAACACCTCAGTTCATCCACAACCTTCTTTCCTCTTATCTCATCTGCTGCAATAACCTTCCAGCAGCCAAAGTCAATTGGAAAGCCGTCATCATGGGCCTGTTGACTCTTCATGAAGATCGGCCTACGCCGAAGGCCGTCTACAACTGGCGCGTCTACACATGCGCCGCCATTGCATCAATGGCTGCGTGTACCATTGGCTACGATTCTGCCTTCATCGGCACGACCCTAGCTCTGCCCTCTTTTGTCCAGGAGTTTAACTTTGAGAGCTACGAGCCTGACGCCCTGGCCCTACTCAAGCAGAACATTGTCTCTGTCTACCAGGCCGGTGCCTTCTTCGGCTCCCTGTTCGCCTACGTCAGCAGTTACTTCCTCGGTCGCCGATACTCTCTTATCCTCTTCTCAGCTGTCTTTATGGTCGGTGCCGGCATGATGCTGGGCGCCAATGGTGATCGCGGTCTCGGTCTTATCATCGGTGGACGTGTCCTGGCCGGTATCGGTGTCGGTGGATGCTCCAACATGACGCCTATCTACATCTCTGAATTGGCTCCTCCCGCCGTGCGAGGTCGCCTTGTCGGTCTTTACGAGCTCGGCTGGCAATCCGGTGGTCTCGTCGGTTTCTGGATCAACTACGGAATCAACAAGCATATGCCCTACGCTCCCGGCCAGAACGAGCATGTGTGGCTTATCCCCTTCGCCGTCCAGCTTATCCCCGCTGGAATTCTTATGATTGGTGCTATCTTCATTCCTGAGTCGCCGCGATGGTTGTTCTCCAAGGGCAAGCGCGACAAGGCCATTCAGAACCTCTGCTGGATGCGAAACCTCGACCGAAACGACCTTTACATTGTTGAGGAAATCAACTTTATCGATACCGAGATTGACCGATACCACAGCACTGTTGGTGCTGGTTTCTGGAAGCCTTTTGCTGCTCTCAAGAACCGCAAGGTTCAGTGGCGTTTCCTCCTCGGTGCTCTTCTCTTTGTCTTCCAGAACGGTAAGCACTCATTCTATCTCTTACTTAAACTCCAGTGACTAATTGATTCTCATAGGCTCCGGTATCAACGCCATCAACTACTACAGTCCCACCGTCTTCAAGAGCATCGGCATCACCGGTACAAATACCAGCTTCCTCACCACCGGAATTTTCGGTGTCGTCAAGACTGCTCTTACTTTCGTGTGGCTAATGGTTCTCATTGACCACATGGGTCGCCGAATCCTTCTCATGATCGGTGCTGCCGGTGGCGCTTTCTCCATGTACTTCATTGGTGCATACATCAAGATCGCCAACACCGAAGCTAAGCTCGCTAGCGGACAGGACGTCTCTCTGTCCTCCGGTGGTATCGCCGCTGTCTTCTTCTTCTACCTGTACACCGCCTTCTACACACCCTCCTGGAACGGTACTCCCTGGGTTCTCAACTCCGAGATGTTCGACCAGAACACCCGATCTCTCGGTCAGGCCAACGCCGCAGCCAACAACTGGTTCTGGAACTTCATCATCGCCCGTTTCACCGAGCAGATGTTCAACGCCTGGGGCTGGGGCGTGTACATCTTCTTCGCCTCGCTCATGGTCATCTCCATCTTCTTTGTCTTCTTCTGCATCCCCGAGACCAAGGGTGTTCCCCTCGAGGCTATGGACAAGCTCTTCGAGACTAAGCCTATCTGGCGGGCTAACAAGATTGTCATGGAGGATCTGAGGCTCCAGGATGAGGAGTTCCGACACAATGTCGATGGTGTTGATCTGCGAGAGGAGAAGGCTACTGCTGAGCAGGTTGAGGGTAAGAGCTGAGAAGTCGGTATATAATGGGGTTTGATGGTTATAAAGAACCCGAAATTGAATACATTTTTTATACATTACAATTTTACAATGCTGTGTCTTTAATCTGAGCTTTGATAAGTGAAATTGTAGTCATGTAACTTCATATTGACGTGTGTAGATTGAGTTTCAGCCCAAGCGCAGAGTATTATGCTTCAATCGTGGCAAAAACTGTCTTCTTTGCCATAGTTAAGCACACCTCTCGGAGGCAGCCCCATGAGACAATTGACGCTCTGTCAAGCTGAGCTCACATTCACTTTATGGCCTCACTTCTCGCGCCGTTGAGAAGACTGGTGGGAAGGCCATTTACCACATTTGAGAGGAAGATCTTCCGTCCATCTCAGAAGCATTGTATTCCAGTGTCCACACAATTACCTTCATCTTCGTTCCACATTACAAGCATAATATAACCATAATATCCCCATACTCGCACAGATGTCTGATGAGTGGGTATGCCTTTGTCAAACTGAGGAGTCTGAGGGTGACGATCCAGTGATCCACCCAATATTAAAAATATGGAGATGGTGGAAGAATGTTTAGGCAATAATTTTAAGGGAAGAACGTCGATCATTCATTGAGTGTTATAATATCATAGAGTAATAAATATTCCCACAGTTTTGAGAGCTCACTTCTTCTCTTTTTCTCTCCATCATGAATCTCTTCATGGTTTTTACCTTCAGCTCATTACTCCCCCGCCTCAAACTAACTCACTAAATCTTATATGAGCTTCAGTGATTGGGTCATAATTCAGCCCCCGAAGGTGTAAGTACGGTAGGATTGTCGACTTTACAAACGGTCCTCCATGCTTCGCGGTCCTCGGAAGCGGAATCTGTTCAACCGTGAATACTCGATCTGAAGCCACTTCCATAGCCCATTGCCGTATCACGGTCTCCTCCAAGGCAAATCGCTCGTCCGTGCATCGCCAAGTGATTGTCACTCTCGATTCGTCCAGAGTGCATCGAAACAAGCATCCATATCCGTCCTCCACATTCCACAGTTCCAGAATTCGTAGTTTAGGTAGGATCGGTACTACGAGACTAGCCGCCCCTAACAACCCCGAGACTCCGGCTTGATTCATCTGAGGCGTGAGGTATGATCTTGATCTGAAAGCCAGATGCTGAAGTTTGGAGTCCACATGCCTCGAACCTAGAATGATTCCTGAGAAGAACCTCAAGGAAGAAATGTCGCACGGGGGGCAGAAACGGGTAAGGCGATGAGAAGTATTGCCCATGAGCTCTGATAATGAGGCCTTCACATCTGCGGAGTAATGTGAATCGTAGTCTCTACATATAGCAAAGACAAACCGCTTGAGGTTGACAGGGAAAGAGGGGACCAACTCTTGCTGAAGATCTATTATCAGTCGTTAGCTATCACTGCCTTACTTATACTTGTTAAACAGTTTGGCAGGTGGTCCAGTGAATAATCCGCACTCAATCTGACTTTAGGTTACCCAAAATATGCTTTAGTTATTATAATAAATTGTCCCAAGTTTAGGCAAAGTGTCGATTATTTACTGACCCGCCTGTGTGGGCTAGACTTACCACTCAAGAAAGACGTCTCTTGCTCTTCTGTCAACCCATTCCATCTCGCAAATCGGAACATGCGCAACTCGACGAAACATTCCCGAAATAGCGTGGCGAGGGATTTTACCGCGATACCCCTGCGAGAGTTCGGACGTAGAATCAAGCCCCTCACGATGGGAGTCTTGGGGAGATCGTTTATCGTTTTCGAACAATAGTGTCGCTTTTTGACCAGCGATGGCTTCAACTCAAGCGGCGTTCCGCGGAGCCGTTGCGCCATGCCATCAATATCCAAAGAGCGCCGTGTAATTCTGGCTCGTCTATACAGCTTCCTGTTTTTCTCGTAGAACCTGAAAAGTGTGGACGGCGTCGGCCGGTGCTCTGCAAACCGTAAGGGGTAGTCGTCGTAAAGCTCGAGAAGGTTGCTGTGGAACTCTTGGTCACTGGGCGAGTGCGCGCGAATCTCAAGCGTGAGTCCTCCATGGGCGCCCTGCCAAGAAGCCAACGTCTTAAGAAGAGCTGCAATGGCTTGCGTAAAGATGCGGTGGTTTCTATTTCAATGTGTCAGCGATGTTTCAAGCCCGAGGTGGTATTGCTTACTGAGTAACGGTCGTTGCACTCTCTGCCTTGTCGGCTATTCGCCGAGTGTATGCGACAAGTTTGATAGTAAGCAATATGTTGGTTATGTAATTCAGCCTGACGACGTTCTTTCCAATAATCGTTCTGGAGAAAGTGTACAAATCAGTCGCTTCCAGATCCATGCGTCGGAAAGTCTCTCTCTCAAAAAAGTCTTGCCACTCTTTGGACACGGTGGCTAATAAAGATGCTCGAGGGAATCCGCGGTCGATAGTGGTTTTTTTGAGCCCATATTTAGGGACGATATATTGCAGAGTTAGGAGACGAATCTCTGTAGGTAACAATCTCCAAGAGGACGCCATGATGAGTAGGTAGTGTGTGCAGGTCAAAACTCTTTTCTAGGTGGATGTGGGAGCTTAGCTCTTATATTCTCATGAATAATCTAAACTTCAACTTTGTGCATTGGTAATGCAGATGTGACTCAGTTCAGTTGTTAAGAGTTTGAAAGATTTCACGCAAGGCTTAACCATCAAACTCTATACCAACTAGGTAACTGAATTAGTATGCGTTGGATGGAAGTGGTGCCGAGAACAATAGAGGATCTAGTCACTGACTGGCTTGTGTTTTAGGGTTAGGTATTGTTGTTCTCGAAATTATATTGAAACCTAGAATGAACTTTTACATCTTGGGGTTTAGGCTCATATGAACCTTGTAAAGCTTGAGAAGACGAATGGAATAGAGTCGGACTACCGTATCGCACCTCTGACTCCCTGTAGCTTACCAGCTGGCTAGGTTTTGATAGAAAGCAAGACACCTCAGACTAATACAACCGTGGATACCAAGCTACCTCTGGAAAAGAAAATCTCGACCTTCATTTCATACTTGAGCACTATTTTAGCAGCTCTGCTCCTCGTTGGGGCTATCTTTGTCCTCTATAACGCAGAATCGAACCATTTGAAACTTGGCTTGATTGCCCTCTTCACAGTCATCTTCTCAGCTAATGTGGGCTTATTGATTAATGCAAAGAGGGCAGATGTCTTCGGAGCCACAGCGGCGTAAGTAACAGGTCGGTATCTAGATGTCTTCGCTGACAATATTAGATATGCTGCTGTTCTAGTGGTATTTGTTAGTGGGGACCTAGGCAACTAGGCACTTGAGTCAAGTACAGAACATGAGAAAAGTCTGAGCAACAATACGGATTAAGCCCCCATGTTCTCAATTCGAACAGGGTCATGAACAGTGCTCTTTATCATTGTGGAAGTCGGCGTTTATTGAAGGGCTGTTTTAGAGCAGAACCCACGTAGAACAGGGCCATGGTTGGGTGATCGGTGATCATAGCATAACGTTACATGGAATCTATGTCAAGAAACTCTTCGGGCTCGTTATCTTTTTTAAACTCGAGGAACGCGACAAGCGAGTCCCTGGTAGATTTCACGAGTTGCCTTTATAACACTCTTCGATCTCATTCCCAAACCTTTCACGAACACCTCTTCGGTCGAGCTTTTGCGTAGCGGTCACAAGTCCCTGCACAAGGAATCGAATTAGCAAGAAACAGCATCGACATGTTTTCAGCATATCCAACGTGGAAGAACTCACACTAGCCGGCGTCCACTCTTTGTCCGTGACTATAACACCAGACACGATTTCCATCTCGGAGAGACCAGCACGCCGACCTGCCATCTGAAGCTGTTTTAGAACCAGGCTTCGTACCTTTCGGTCGCTATGCATGCTGTGATCATCCACACCTAAGTCTCTAGCCTTGGTGGCCAGCACTTTGTCATTGGGCATGATAACGGCAACAGGGCGCGAGTATCGGCTATCAGCCTCGACCATGATATCCGATACCAACTGGCTGCCTCGATAAACCGCTTCTACCTTCTCCAAGGCGATATACTCGCCACCCTGCATCTTAACCAGGTTTTTAACGCGATCAATAACGCGCAGGTGACCATCTGCGTCAAATTCGCCAATGTCGCCTGTCTTGAACCAACCATCGGACGTAAGCGCCTTACTTGTCTCCTCAGGATCCTTAAAGTACCCCATCATGATGGGCATGCCCTTAAGCCAGATCTCGCCTTGGGGAGCTTCGACATCATCAGCGTTTTAACCTAGATCAGGTATCGACACCAATTTCTCCTCACAGGAGCCGGGGATGGGTCCGATGGCAGTAGGCGTATACTCGAGCGGACACCCAGGAGATCCAGTGGCGCAAGTCTCGGTAAGGCCATAGCCTGCCAGCATTGGGGCCAGGACTAGGGACACGAACTGCTTCGTATCATCTGAGATGCCGCTGGCGCCATTCATGGTAAATCGGAGCCTGCCACCAGTGAGTTCGCGGATCTTGCCAAAGACGACGCCGTCCAAGGCGCACGCCCCAGGGAGATTATTTCGGGACATAAAGCTCTTGAAGCTTAGAGTGCCCCAGAACAGATTGCGGAGGATCAGGCTCGAGGTCTCCAGCTTGGGCATGATACCCTTCCTCAATGTCTCCCAGACCTGAGGTACGCCTACCATGACGGTTGGTTGAAGGGCGCGCAAATCGCCGGCGCAGTTCTTTACCGACGTATCTGACAGCGTGCGTGGGCTTCCATATCCGATAGTTCCACCAATGAAAAAGACCAAATTTTCCATGGCCATCTCCAAGATATGAGCTAGTGGCAGGTAACCTAACACGCACTCCTTGTCGCTTACGCATTCATCGATGCAACTATAGAGACCGGCGACTAGGATGGAACTATCGGTAAGTGGACAGAAGATGAGGACAATAGGATATGGTGCCTTACCTCCAGCAACCAGAGACTGATGGGAAATGCAAGCGCCCTTAGGGACGCCGCTCGAACCCGAAGTATACATGATGCAATATAGGTCGGGACCTTTGGCGGGAACCGGCTCGGCAGGGTGCCCCTGGCCGAGTTTGACCAGCTGCTGGTACGTGATGACCTTTACCTTGGGATGACTCTCCCTGAACTCCTCGATCTCGTTTCCAGCAGCGAAGATGCACTCTTCATTCACAATAACGACCTTGACATTGGACGCCTCGAGAGGGCTACCAGTGATTGTGGGTAGCAATTTCGGGTCAGTATACATCACCTCGCACTCGGTCTGAACAAGCGAATGCTTCACGCCTTCGGCACCGAGAGTGTCGTACGCGGTGGCTATGGGGATGGACTGCGAGGCACACGCGTGAGACATAGAGATTCAGTTTGCACTATGATACAGTATGATGTCAGTAATATTCTCTATGAGTATGAAAAGAAGGGGGAATAGGGCATGCTTGCCTGGTGGTGCCAAAGAGATGCAACTTCTTGTCTGGACCGAGGCCTAGTTGGCGCAGGCCGCAGCCGAGCTCAATTACGAGTCCTTCATAGTCCTTGTATGTTATAGAGGAGAAGGGAGTGAGTTCGAAGTACTGCCAGTCCTTCTCGACCTCTTTTAGTTGACCGTCAATATTCTTTTGGACCTTTTTAGTCTCCTTGTGGAGCTTGACAAGCTTGCGGTAACCGATGGCAGGGTTATCAGGGTAAAGGCGGGCACTGCGGCGGATGATGTCGAAAACAGTGTGGACACCCTCAGCGGGTGAGTTGATGAGGCCATCCTTATACTTGACGTGACGACGGGGGATCGTCTCGCCAGCGACCTTGGAATAGCCGGGTGCTTCAACAGTGAATGGAGGCTTGTGCACTTGGTACAGAGGCATAATGCCAGTGGTGTAAGCCATGATGTATGGAGTATAGAGGTGAGATCAGGGTTTAGGCCGGAACAAACACAGGAGTAACTGTTTTTATTGTAGTGTAGAAGGAGATTAAGAATACAGGACAGGAAATCACAGCTACCATCCGTAACTTAAGGCGAGTGAACAGGCGCCAGTGATGATGGAGCATCAACCTACAGAGCAGGGGGGGACCAACAGAATATGTATTGTATAGGAGGAGTAAACATCAACCCGGCCTGTGAGATTCCTGAATGGCCTCCACTTGCTTGCACGCGACATTAGAAGTGTTGGGTAAATTCCCCCTGCAGCTGTGCTCAGTTGAAAGGTCTTTAGGTAGCCAGTGGTGGAATTGTTTCATAACTTAGTCTCGAAGCGCGCACGGGAATTGCACGTGTTCAACTTGTTGGGAAAATAGGCTTCAACTCGTCGCCATGTTGAAGATTACCTCGGCTTCATCCCAAGCAAACAAACATGGATTGCAGCACAAGACCCAACAGACAACAGGGATAGACTTGAGATGACCAACATCGAATTAAAGAAAAGAGGGCCCTGCCTAGCCAATTACAAGCCGTGTTCGGAAATCTAAAGCGGGTTCTTAGCAGGGACCTCTTGCCCAATTTGGCAAGAGCCTTATCTCGCCTCTTATCGTCTCTTATCGATGCTTATCAAATACCCTGTACTTGCTTTAGCAAATATTTCTCGGGGATATCCGTATATACTTAATATCTCGAAGAGATAATCAAGGTCACGTCCGTGCCGCGTTAGCACATATAAGTACTTCCAAAGGGGCTGAGGTTAGAGCTTCTTTGAGGACCAATTAAAGTAAGTAATTCATGGCTACTTTACACCAAAATCCTGAGCGCTTCTAACTAGCGCGCTTAATTCTGACCACAATATCAAGTGACGTGTCCTCTTATATACTATCACATATTATTAAAATCGCGCACCTAATGTTCTGATCTCAATAGCCCTGTGACTGTCGGAGTACTACAACCTTTGACACTTAAAACAGAAACACCACCATTGAAATGGTCGCTCCCGAATTATGCGCAGCATGCCTAGCAATGGAAATAAACGACCAACGGTTGGGCATTATAGGCATGTCAGATGATGGCTCACCTGTGTGTCCGAGTCCACGCAAGTTTCGCTGTGGCCCCTATGGAAGGAATGGACAGTTTCATTCGTTCCCTGAGAGACAGCTCAGCTGGCCCGGCCTACCTGAGTTTCGCAAATCCAACTGCGCCTTGTGCGCGTTCATGGGTCAACTTATTCTTAGAGAAGCGCGGACAGGACGCCCCAAACTTGAGCCAGGGCTGATCACCTTGAAGCCAGCTCTGTCCTCTGGCCATGACGTCTTCGAAGATGAAGCTTGGAATTTGGGTGGTCTGTTTTTAAGCCTTGAGTTGTATGATGCGACCGGCAAATTCATTCCGGGGATCCTTCAAGCGTCAATCACCTCCTGTGACGGTAAGCTAGGATAAACCAGCCTATTCTGAGCTAAGTATCTAAAATGTTTACTCTAGAATCCGTCCAAAAATGGGCGAATCTCTGGCAACGGCCTTCCATAAACGCTCTTTCACCGCAGAATATCCGATTCATGCGGGAATCGCTTCGTACTTGCGAGAAAACGTGTCCCCCAGTCAAAGCCCGCGAGTTCATCCCTAGTCGCCTTGTTTACTTGGGAGAGAACATGAATGATGATCCCCGGCTCGTTCTAGCATCAGAGTTGCTAACGCACGGTGCCGGTGTCAAATACGCTGCGCTCAGCTATTCCTGGGGCGACAGAGAGGATGCCGCTGCTCAGCTTAAAACTTTGCGATCCAACTTTTCTAGCCATCTTCAGGCAATACCGCTTAGGTCTTTAACCAAGGTTGTGCAAGAAGCTATCCAGGTCTGCCATGTATTATCTATCAAATATCTTTGGATCGATGCCCTCTGTATTATTCAAGATGCCTCACTTTCAGGTAGCCATCACGACCGAGACTGGGATAAAGAGAGTAAGAACATCGGTATGATTTTTGAGAATGCGTTCCTCACAATCTGTGCTGCATCTTCGAAGTCTTGCCGTGAGAGCTTCCTCGATCGAAATCCGTTATCCTTGACACTCCCTTTCCAATCAAAGATCAACTCGACGATATCAGGAACATACTCGATGATATATGTAACTGGCACAGGCGCTTCTCACCACCCTCTGGCCTTTGAGAAGTCGCATTGGTTGACTCGAGGTTGGGTTTTTCAGGAGAGAGAAATGTCTACACGGCTGCTGGTTTTTGGAGGCCTGATGACGCATTTCCGCTGCGCATACTGTGCGCGGTCCGAAACGGGCTGCGAGCATCGGTCTCGCGGAAAACCGTTGCTTTATTCCGGCCAGATTGGGCAGTTGACCGGAAGTCCAGGGAAAGCAGGTCTGGAAGCTTCCTACAAGTTATACCGTAGCTTGGTGCAGGAGTATTCATTACTTTCTTTGACCTACGCCACAGATCGGCTGCCTGCAATTTCAGGATATTCAAAGCGTTTCGGTGACATCACCCAGGATACCTATTTAGCCGGCTTATGGGAAAGGGTATTACACTTGGACTTGATATGGGAACAGCGTGCTGAACCGAATTCGAGTCTATCAACGCTGATTACATCTCGATCATCCTCATCCACCACTGCAACACCGTCGTGGAGTTGGACCAGCTCACCCAGTGGACATCGGACAGGAAGTATAGAATGGGAATACGACCTCACTTTGGAAGACGATGTCCAGCCCGCATGCTTAGAGGTGAAGGGCTTCACGACAACGATCGGCTCTAATCCTTATGGGCAGGTTAACTCTGGCACAATCACGATCACTTCCACGGCGAGGTATTTTCCATTAGACGGAGAGTACAAGCTGGCACCCACGAAGTCGAAGCTTGGGCCACTAATAGAAATGCGTTCTAAGCTAATGAAGAGCGTAAACTCGACATACTTCGCTCACTGTAGTCTGGATTGGAAGCTAGACGAAGGTATGGTCGATTCGGACGTCCTGCCAATCACGACCGGTTTGACTTTTGTTCTCTTAACTAGCTCTTTCTCACACACTGCGTTACAGAAAGTATCTTACCCTTTGGAGTTTGAGGGTGACTCGGATACATCTTCTTCATGTGGAAGTGAAGATTGTCAAGTGTGTGACACGCCCGTGGGTGATGGGGTTTCTAAACCCGAGCTCAATAGGCATGCGTGGGGATTAATTCTTACGTCTTCGCCTTCTACACCGGCATCATATATACGTATAGGCGTCTTTACATCAAGAGTACCTAAGGGGGGAGGTATTAAGTTATTTCAAAATTTACCAGTCCAGACCTTTACTATTATTTAAATAGGTAAAATATATTACTCAAAAAAAAATATTACTTTTATATTTTATAATAGCATTCTTTTTTAAAACCCAGTGATAACCTTCTAGAGGGATCTAGATACGCTAATAATATCATTCAATAGTATAAATAATAGTAACCTCAAGCCCAGGTCGAGTCATCAGTATGTTATATCAATATGGTTGCCTTTCAGCTGCATCACATAACCTTACAGCTGCCTCAACCAACTCTACTCCAAATGAACAGCTTGCATAACCAGCTGCAGGGTATAAAGTCCCTCTGTAAGGACACTTACCTGCCCGTTCAGCAAGTCTTCCTCTAACTTCCACCTTACAACCTTCCAAGTTACTCGTCAATGTTGTTTTAAGATTATATCTTAAAACAACTGAGTAGAAAATGTGTTTTTAAGATTCCGAGACTTGAGAAAAAGGGCATGTCGCTACTCTTCTTGCCTTAATAACACTCACTGCTGTTAGTGTACCTTCCACGCCCTCTCCCTTTTGCGGATCAGGTCCTATAGTCATTAGGTCGTACCCTTGAGGTTGATACTTTTCAACACGCCAACTCGGAGCCCTGCCCCTGAGGGTCCTGATTAAGAGAGAGACAGGCCCCCATGACGACCAGAAACTTGGTTTCACATACCAAGGTTGGAAGCTGAGTTGGTTCGAATTGAAAAGAGTAGTGCCTGGATTTGGCTGTTCGGCGACGAGCTTTATAGGGCGAGAGCGTGGTAGAGTCATATATCGGAGGTACGCTATCCGGATATTACGGATGAGCTTGATTAATGTACTAAGAATAAAGCCAGGGGGCTCGAGGCTACAAAGGAGATCAATATTAGTTCTTGTACACAGAGTTGAGAATGCTTGTTTCCTGGGAGAAAGATTAACTTACCAGAGACTAGCTTGCATGATGTCGTCCAAGCTCTCGGCCAAAACCTTTCGGATAGTAGCTGCAACGAATTTCGGCATTTTAGAAACAGCTGAATCAACATATACTCGGACGTATTGATCGTTAGTAATTGTTGGACGAGCCACTTCCTGCTCATACTGGTGTGTCCAGGCGTTTAGCGCCTGGGCAAATTCGAGGCCGTTACTCCAGCCTCCTTTGTCACGGGGGAGATCATCAAATGGAATTTCCATATCCTCCCCGAGAGCGCATTTTTCGACGTCGGTCAATGGTCTCCATTCTTCCCTTTGGATAACCTTGAATATCTCCCCAAGCCCATCACCAAGAGTATGTAGCAGATCCGGATCTGTGATTTTTTTTGGCGCGACGGTAACGAGCATGCCTGATCGTTTCAGTAACCTATATCATCTCGACGACCCTAGAATTGGGTGACAGGCTTACTCCCAGATAATTCATGCGTGCGACGGCGGTTGCATAACGATCAGAGTCTCTTAGTTGAGTCTGTGCTTCGCGAAGAAGAATTTGGGTATCGATAGCCCGCTTCCCCGCATTCTTTCTGTTGTTCTGACCGGTCACGGCAAACAACTTAGACATGGTTGGAATGCCGCCGGCCTGCTTGACAATTAGCCTCAAGGACATCCTACTCACAGGCTAAAGCACTTCTTTCTAACCTTAAGCAAAACTATCTTGCGAGCTTTTTCAAAAGCATATGGAAACTCCAATAGCTGCAGCTGAGCGACGATGTCATGTGCTTCTTTTGTCGTCATGCTTGATAAAGGTCTTTGGCCCTCAGCGAATGGAGCCTCAATCTCTGCTTTGAGACGGTATCGGAGGGCTTGTACTAGTGCGAAATAACACACAGCCAGTGGCACAACCACAATTGAAGCATGATTACTGCTATCGGTGATCCACGGTGGTGCGTAAGTCGTCATTTTCGATTTTTGCTCAAATCTTCTTGAAAAATTTGAGATAAGCTAACTGTAAAGAATTGACCTATAAGTGTTATCAAACAATTTCTTTCTTTTTATTTGTATCTACCCACCCAGCAAATAGGTCGTACTCCCCAACAGTCTTTATACAAGCGTACGAAGCCTATTTTCCTTGCAATGCTCTTGGCTCATTAACCTCGGTTCTAAGTGGGGCCCATCACCTAATTGGCCTTGTCTAGAAAAGGACTAGGTTGCGACATCCGGATGGGAAGCAAATGTTGTGATGATTTGAGCGGATATAGACATATAGTATAATATGAGCAAATACCTTGGCATTTAGCCTGTGCTCGATTGAGGCTGTAAACACGCTTACTTTGCTCGAAGGGTTTATTACATGTCGGAAGATGGGAATAATTGTGGAGTACGTTCAAGTAAAGAAGTGGGTGGAGATGCCTGCTTTTTTTATGCTCCCTCGGCAGTCGACGCCTCATGTGCTACAGAAACCAGTCGAGCTTACACAATTTCTCTTCCATTCTGACCATCTAATGATAATCTTGACTTTCTGTTTTACTTAGATCATGACATTCTACGCCATTAAACCATATTTCTCATCATGCGTAATGGATCCAGCACTCGCGATCCGCGGCCCAGTTCCTGCAGAAAAGACTGCTTCCGATTAATCCGAGTCGCGTCGCTCTCTAGCTCACATGGGTGACATTCTTGATACTGCGTCGGGTGACTGCGAGCTCGGTGGTGGTCTCTGATCGGCCTGCAGCTTCCCTCATCGGGTAATGTCTCATACTTGGCCACTCGAAGTTTCTTGACACTTGAATCAACCACATCTCATATAAGTTCTCATGATAAGCGGCTCAGTGATGCGAGGACGCTTGCACAATCTAGTTCGATACTATGCCAAAACAGTGGGACAAGGTCAATAGAGGACTAGAGGTCATCGTAAAAACAGGTGATTTAACGCAGGAATCTCTATTATTCCATATATCACTCTCCAGCCTTGTGGATGTGCAAGTTTTATTGTGAATAGGGTTATTTGGTTCCTACCATTAGCACGCCGCAAGATGTCGCGATATGTCGCGAAAGTATGCTTGGGCTTGGACTTGGTTTTTTAACTATTCACTCGTGCCTTTGGTCAACCCAAGTACAATTTGCTATACAATGTGCTGTCTATAGCATGAGTGGATAAGAAGAAGAAACTTTGAAAGCTGCTTTGCCGTTGCAGCAATCCCACTGAGAGGCCTACTCCCTGTATACCCAGGTCCACGACCATGGAACTTGGACGTCTAGAATAGCGTTGTGAGTCATGAAAAGTCTCGTGATGACATGGTTCGCGAGCGTCCCTCCTTGTTATTTTTTTGCAAAATTCTTGATTTGATCGACCCGCTCGATACTGGGTTGAACGCTACTTTCTTCAATACCGAGGTCCACTTCGGCAACGGTGTATAAGTCTATCCGCGCTTCTTCGCACTTTATTACAACGGATTTAAGAACTGTATGTCCGTCCGGCCTTCCAACTTTCTTATACGTCGTGTTGTTGAAAATCAAGTGTATCGGCACTTTTTCAGTCCAAGCCGAGCTTCATCTTTCCTCGTAAACCTTTGTTGTCTCTGTTCGTTCTTATCGTACACCATGTCTCTTGGTTTGAAGAATTCTGTTGCTTGGGAAACAAGTATCCTGGGCATGCTACATAGGCAGCTACTCGTCAGTCAAAAAACACTCCCCCGAGATACACGCCTCGATGGTCAGACAGCTCTTATTACCGGCAGTAATTCTGGCTTAGGTTTTGAAGCAGCACGCCAGCTACTGCAACTCGGATTGTCAAGACTCATCCTCGGCGTCCGCTCGGAAATCAAGGGGGCGGCTGCAGCGTCTAAGCTTCAGGACCAATACCCACACGCAATAATTCTTGTCTTCATCGTTGATTTGACAGATTACGATTCTATTATAGACTTCAGCCACAAATGTGAGAAACTCGATAGGCTCGACTACGTGATACTCAACGCTGGTTTGATGGCGGGAAGCTTGAGCCACGTTGAACGAACCGGTCATGAGCTAGTTTTCCAGACGAACTACCTCTCAACAGTCTTGATGGCTCTAGTTCTGTTACCCATCCTGATCGCGAAACGACAAAATAAAAGGCAGACCAAACCACCCACACTATCAATTGTGGGATCCGACACTATGTATCTCAGCCGCTTTAAATCTTGGAGTTCAATCATATCTACTATGGACCATCCAGAACCATGGGACGAAACGCAGCAGTATTCCACCAGCAAGCTATTGCTCATGATGTTTATTTCCCGTTTGGCGAGAAAGGTCAGCCCAGAAGATGTCATCGTTAACGTTTGTAATCCTGGCCTCACCACTGGGACTGCACTCGCAGATGACAATCAGGCACGAGGATGGCTAACCAGAGCTTCGATCAAGTTGCTCATGAGCTGCATAGCACGTCGTGTTGAGGTGGGTGCTAGCATATACGTTCACGCACTATTAGGCGTCAACAATCAGAGCCATGGCAGCTTTTTCAGCGACTGGGCCATCAAACCGTGAGTGACCCCTCCAATGTACTTTTAAAAATAGCTAACTATTGATAGATATGCTGGCATTATGTACACGACAGACGGGGAGAAGATAGGCGATACTCTATGGAAGGAGACTCTAGAAGAGCTATCATTTGCAAAAGTCTCAAGCATTAAAGAGCTATTTGAATAGCTATCACGAAGGATAATATCACAAGTGAGGTTAGGATAGAGGGGGTAGAGCTTTCGTATGATGAACATGCCGAGATAGGGAAGTATCACAAACCTCTGTTATTTTGAATCTATGGAAAGTGGAGGACAGTGTTTAATATCTTTTGTAAGCTTTGTCATACTGAATGTCTAAGACTTTTGACATCGAAACGCACCCTCTGTGGTGTCAATACACCCTGCAGTTTGGCAACTTGTATTGTATTTACTACTTAGTTACCATTGATGAAGTCATCCGAATCGGCCTGGCTAGAATCAAAGACGTGCTTCGAGGCGGTCAGTTATCGATGTAAGGCGCCCAAGCTTGAACCAATCACGGGCATGGCTGGGCTAGGCACCTGGCCCCTTGTCGCTTCCAGCCTGTGAGCCGCTCGGTCCTCGGGTTCATTTAGTTACCGAGACTATCACTGGACTATACCCATTATCTGCCGCCAACCTGTTTTCTATTACTACAGTGATGGACCAGTGCACACACAACGTTACTCCACCAAACTAATAAGCAGAATAAATGGTATATGTACATCGATTAATATTTTGAATTCTTTTGCTGTGAGGTAATAAGCATAGACTTGAATCCATTTTACTCGGGATATGTTCGTAACGGCGCTATTGGAGTCAAACTTTAATAACACGTTCATTCTTTCCGTCGCGCGCTGAGAATAAAAGCCGGAATATTACGATCATTTGTCATATACTCCATAATAAGGTTTAAGCTTATTGAACACTAGTGTTGGATCTTTTCGCTCCTCATTCCTAATTAGTAAACCCCCGTTTGGAAGCTTAGCGCACAGGATACTTGATCAGCCAGTGTGCGGTCTGAGTGGACTTAAGATCATAAATCCGGACAACTGTCGTTTCTTAAGTCCGAGCTAGGTTATTATCCTATATAGATATTAACATATTTCGTTCTCAAGTCCGATTGAAGGCTTTGCCCTGTGGAACATGGTGAAGCACGAACCGCTCTTGGCACTCGATTCACAGCATGCCTTCATCATCCTCTATAGTCCTGGTTACAGGAGCCAACGGATATCTTGGTCTTCACATCGTTGATAATCTACTCAAGCGCGGCATTACTGTGTGCGCAACAGTCCGTTCTGAAAGAGCCGCCAAATCAGTCCGAAGGAACTTTCCAGAACAAATCGATTCTCATCAGCTCCGCATTGGCTTGATTGAAGACTTAACCAAGGCAGAGTGCTTCAGTAATGTCTTCGATGGAACCATCGCCGCTTTGATTCACGTGGCAAGGATATTAAGGACAACGAACGCGAGATGCTTAGCCCAGCTATTGCTGGGACTACAGCCGTCTTGGAAGCGGCTAAATCATACTCATCTCCCCTGTTTCGTAGGGTTGTTCAGATATCTTCCTTCTCGGCCATGATAGACGCTTCCAAAGGCTCGCGTGCTGGCTACGTCTATACTGAAGCCGACTGGAATCATGTTACATATAAGGAAGCCGTCGTAGAAAAGGACCCAATCGCCCTTTACCTGGCATCCAAGGCTCTTGCGGAAAAGGCAGTTTGGAAGTAACATGCCGATGCGTATCAACAAAACCAGGGCTAATGAAATCGTGTCTCGCATCTATCCGCTCTGTTCCTGTAGGGATGCTAAGGTTGCCACCACCGGAGCTGTCGATTGCCGCAATTCCATCCTCTGTGATGAGTAGGGATGCATTGGGAAGTATCAGAGGTGTTTGGGTATCCTCATCGATACTAATAATGGTGCCATGCTCAAACAACGTAGATCTAGTAAGCACATTAGTACTGAGGAGGATTGTAGGTATCACACGGAACATCATCTTGACGACGATTAAGTACAGGCCTGGTCGTAGTGATGAATCAATCGAAAGAACTCAAATGCCCTGCACCACAACTGAGGGACGAAAGCTTTTTGTATCCTACGGAACTCGATCATTTCACGAAGGCGATGATTTCGTAGTATCCGGAGTTCCTGTTTCCTCCGTCCCGTGAGCCAAACGCGTCATCTGCCACGTACTAGAATTTCTCCAAAGTTCAAATATCACACTGCCTCATCAAGATCAATAGGTCTTGTACAAAACGTCTCCTGCAACCCTAAACCTTAAATATTGGGCCTGTCCTTAAAGGGTAAGAACGTCGCGAGCCGTTGCGACCGGAGTTTAATACTGGTGAGTAGATGGTCTTGTGAGAGATTCTGACCTCATCATCCTGATTACCTACTTCCAGGCAGAATACGTCACAAAGCTTTGGAACTCCACCAAAGGGAAGACTCCTACCCAATGTCACCATGGAAGCAATCTTTTAACAGAAGCTTCCTGAACTAGCTCTCCCGAGATCTCTAAGACTGCACGTTACCATCTTTTTCTCAGAAGGTGTATGTTATAACGACAGGGAAACTTTGAGTCATGCTGTTAGCATGTACAGGACTCTCTCATAGCTATTATAGCAACTTTCAAGGCTGCTACTACTTGTTTCGGCTTGATACTACTCTTAGACTTACAGTTGTTTCCTGGTAAGTAGTTAAGCTAGTATAAAAGGATTTGGCAGGCTTGCAAGTACCATATAAATAGAACTTCTTATACCCATCTTTTCTTATACCCGAGAATTACATCCTTTCGTAACTGCCTGTACCCATTTATTAGCTTAGTGGCTAAATTCGCGCATATCACCTCTTCTTTAGTGCAAAATCTCATCTGTGTTGGTGGAAGACTACTCACCCTCCACTGAGCTTGAGGTGGGCGACGGACCGCTGTGTACTGGGATTCTAGGATACTGGAATAATTGAATAATCTTCTTTTAGCGCCAAGCTCAATTGGATAACACGAAAATGATTCGTAGATTAGCTCTGAACGACTTAATGCAACATCCAGCCACATTAGCTAATCCCACATCCCACACAGTCCAAGAGCTGAAAATCCCACATCCCACATAGTCTAAGCTAGTAGTCAGAAATCCCACATTGCACATTCCACATCCCATCCTCAATTTGCACTTGCTTCTGCAGCGACGATCTAGGCGCGCAGCAGCATCGTAATCGCCCAATGTCGACATGTCTGCTAGCACATCCCGTTTCCACTGTGATCACCCTGGGTGTAAGCGTTCGTACAAGCATAGCGAGCACCTGTTACGTCATCAACGAGATCACTCGAACTTACGTCCGTATGCTTGCTCCGACTGCTCCGCAAATTTCAATAGGAAGTAAGGCTTATCGAAATCCAGCATCCTGCTCAGGCCAGAGCTGATTCAGTTCTAGTGACCTGCTCAAGCGACATCGGGCCATAAGTCATCCAGTTGACGGCGTCGCTCAGGCATCACACAAAGATAGTGAGGCTTCTCTCGAGAACAGCCACCCAAAGCCTGATACAACCCAACACACCCTATGTTCACAACACTTTGTGAGCCCCGCGTTGGATGACCCTAGTATAACTGGTCTCGAAGGGCTAAATCTGTCGTCTACCCTCACGATACAACTGTTAGAGGCTTCGGATCGGGTCCAGCTACAAGAAGCATACTTTGAGAATTTTCACCCACATTGGCCTCTTTTACACAAAGAAACTTTCTTAAAGTCAAATAAAACTCCCGAGTTGGCCTCAGCGGTTTTGATAGCTGGTCTGTGGGTGTTGGGGACGCCGCAGACAGAAGATAGAGCTCGATTCTATCATGATGCTCTTCTGAGAGTACTTGACGGGCAGCTGGTAAGATACCCAATCCAAGTTGATGACCTCGCTTACTGAGCTGCGCTCTAGTTCAAGTTCGTGAGGGAATCTAGTGGCCCCATTCAGCCTCGAGCAGAATTTCTCGTCCAGTTTCAGGTGCTACTTATTGCATTAATTCTTTCGACCTATCGCGGCGGCGAAACATACCCTTCAACTATCATAAATGCCAAGCATGCTTTCGAATTATTCTCAATGGCCGGAGCTTTCAATCAAGAGGCGATCAATGCTGCAGAGACGACCCAAATAGTCCGCGAGTGTTACCAGAGGTAAATCATCAATTTTGTCCACCATTAACTAAAACTGACGCAAAAAGACTAGCACTGCTCTACTACAAGGCCTATCTCCATTTTAACGTTCTTCTTACCATTCATTTTCCACGATTCAAGCCATCTGAATACCTGAAACCAAGCATGTTAAAGGTGAAAGTTCCTTCACCGGATTCAGTTTGGGATAGCAGCGAGCCACTTGGGGTTGCGAAGAAAAGTCCGCTCTACGTTTCTGACCTTTTCAGCGTCGACGATGATATATCAGCTCGCAAAAACATGTCACTTCTCATAGCTTGGG
The DNA here is from genome assembly GCA_030142105.1 of Fusarium sp. FL617. NCBI lineage: Eukaryota > Fungi > Ascomycota > Sordariomycetes > Hypocreales > Nectriaceae > Fusarium > Fusarium sp. FL617. The sequence goes on along the minus strand of JAREIL010000012.1, from coordinate 522,250 downwards.
ACTTCTCTTTGGGAATGGCCGCCGGTTGTTGTCTTGTTGGACCGAAGAACGAGGATTCTCGGAAGTTACTGCAACGACAACAACCATTTCTGTTCTTACATATGGATAAAAGGATTGACTAATTACGGGAGTCACGCAACCAACATGGTTTTTCTGGAACTCCTGTCCTTGCCTGATTCGATAGAGGCTGGGATGAATGGGCAAGGGTACTCGCTGTGATGATTACTAGGCAATCTTATAAGCTGTTAACCTGACCTATCTGGACAGCTATAGGAATCAATGGAACCAGCCATGCAAGTATATTCGCTCAGCATTTATAGAAATATAGAATTACAGGGACAATACTGAGAACCTCCACGGAGCTTTACGTTAGATTGGTAGGCGTATGTAGAAGACAGTTATTCATAATATAAGAGTTTGCGAAAGATACGTTACGGTTTGAGACCTGATGCCACCATTTCATCCCTCTTTGCCTAAGATAAGAGGACACCATTCTCATTGTACGGAGATAATAGTCACGACAACTAATCTCCGACTGCTTGGCGTCGTTGACCAGGATGATGAGTGATGTTGAAAACTTAATCTTGCCGGATGACCAAGCACGGCGAAATATCAAACGACGGTGGCCATGGTTCCACCACGCATCGGCTATAATAAGTGACCTAGAGGCGTTGAATTTTATCTATTCTGTCTCATTGCCAAACCATCAGTACAAGTTTCTCTCGCTAAAGGATTCGAGCACACAATACAAGCTAATCAACCTTATCTTGCCTTTCTCCTGCCGCCCACTACCAACAGAGACCAAACAAAACTAAAAGTCTCACTAAGAACAACAAAATGCTCTCCCAAGCATCCAAGTCAATCTTTCTTTCCGACGATGGCAAACTCATCGTCCGGACGGTGGCGGAGGACTACAGCATTGAAGGATCTGAATGCCTCGTCCGAGTCGACTACTCAGCCATCAATCCCTGTGATCTCAACTTCTATCACATAGGACTGAAATCTTTCATCACCGGATTCGAGCTATCAGGTGTCATCGAGAAAATCGGCCTTGACTCGCCTTTTCAAGCTGGAGATAGGGTCTGTGGAATTTCACCCGTCAACATCCCAATGTCATCGTCCTATGGAACGCACCAAGATTTGGTCGTCGCAAGGTCCGAACTTCTCTACAAGATTCCAGGCGGCGTATCGTCAAAGGATGCTAGTGCCATTTGCATGGCAGCACATACAGCGGCAGATGCTTTATTCAACGTCATTGGCCTCGGGCTCCCAGCCGCTGATGTGGCTGGCATCGACGCGACGGGACGCGGTGTTCTTGTCTGGGGCGGCGCAAGCAGTGTTGGAAATATGGCCATTCAAATGGCCAAAGCTGCGGGTTTTCAGTACATCTTTACCACTGCATCAGCCAAGAATCATGAAGGTCTTCGACAGCTGGGAGCCACGTATTGTTTTGACTATCGAAGCTCCAGCGTGGTGCAACAGATTCAAGAGTCTCAGAAAGATCTTGGAATTGAACTGAACATAGGCTTCGATACCGTTGGTAAAGGTACCATGGGTCCGGCCACCGCTGGTCCTAGCACTCCTGCACTTACAAAGAGTGCACTTGGTCCAAACATTTCTACCAACGACCTTCGTCTAGCCTGCACTCTGCCAGTAACAGGAGACTCAGATTTCGGATTTTGCACTTCCTACCGACCGGCTGGCGACCGTAACGCTATGGGGGCACCTCAGGATCCGGAGGCACCTACTCGTGTGCGCAAGGTTGTGGAATATTTGCTGAATACCACGGAGAGAGGCTTGAAGCTACCTGTTATCACAATTGTGCAGGGTGGTGCTGATGCGGGGATTGATGCTATCAGACGTGTAGCTGCTGGCGAAATGAGCATGGAGAAGTTGGTTCTCAAGCACCCTTTGGAGTAGTTATGGTGTTCTACGATCTGCAGGAGTGAATTAGAATTATATATTCCCTCACTGAGTTTTGTGTACCAAATTATATAGAGACTCGTTTATAAACAGCCAATCACGATGGTCTTGATATCTAGGCATATGGGCATTTGACACGAACACCCATCCCTGGTTGTAGATCTTAAGGAGTCTACTATGGACGTCCTTTGTGATACTATACTAATTCACTTGTTTTGCCTCTTTAGTTTTGCCTGAATAGCTTGGTGTTTTATAGTGCGTTTGATTTAAGTTCAATGCGTAACAATACCTGCTGTCTATTGTTACCAGAGTCGGTTTAGCTCGCAGTAAGCTATATTTATCAAAGCCTAGACCGAAACTCAAGGGTTTTATCTACCAAGAGATAAATAAATATAGAGTCGATTAGTGGTTCAGATAAGCGCGATTTACTCCTTGTCTATGCCATAACAGTCGACTTGCTTATATTAATATTTTTATCGCGAAATTAAAAGGCTGTGAGCCAGAGCAAGACGTGAGAAATACTCTTGGTATATAACAAAGATAGAGGTGCCCCGTTGCCACAGAACGATCGTTGTTAATAGTTGTTAAGTCTTAGACAACGGTCGGCGGAAAGGGTGGGCCTCTGTGTTTAACACATATTCATCCAGGCTCACTAATTCCGGGGGTGAGAAGATGAGGTAAAAGTACTTAAGGGTCTCAGATAGCCAGAAACTCTGTATTTACGTGTCAGTATACTGTGTCAAATCTCTAGAAATGGTATACTTACCTCCATGGAGTCGGTCTGGGCGGTCTCTGTATTGACGACGTCCTCGATAGCCGCGTTCGCATGCTGGGTAGTAGTGAAAAGGACAATAGCTTGGAACATCTCCCAAGCCATATCCTGCCACTGGGGATCAGCAGTGATGCGATACATGATGAAGATGCTCTCGATGGCTTCTGGCCGAAGGAGATATCTCGGGTCTCTGGCGTGTCGGAAACCCGCGGGGATAGACTCCCTCTCAGGCTTCCATCGTTTCTCGTCGTAGTCACACGGATCAAGCGTTGGGCAAGACACGAGGCTGAAGATCTCGGGCATCATCCCCGTAGGGAAGGCCTTATAAGCCCAACCGCAACCCCGAGCGAGCCTCTGTCCAATCTGAACATGCTCCTCATTATCTAAGAGCTTGCCGCCTAATGCAAACATGCCTCCGGCAAAGCAGGTAAGATGCTGACTCTCAGTGACCAACTCAATATTAACACCATCAGGGATGTGAACATCGCCAACGAACAGAATGTCATCCTTCTCCGGCAACATAGGTCGGTAGAGCAAATTCTTTGCCACGACATCCATAGCCGTACGATACATGGACTCATAGGTCCCATCTCCACCAAGTAACGCATGCATCTTGGGTAGATATTCATATAAGGAATCTGCTAGAGCCCCGAGGGAGAAGGTGTTGTCGCGGACTTGTTCGTTCTGAAAGTCAAGACAGACAGGCCACATGCCTGGCAAGAGCGTGTTGTTTTGGGTCCTCACTAGGAACTGTGTTACGCGATCTGTGGCATCGTAGAACTTGGGATCGCCAGTTATCTGCGACAGTCTCGTGAATTCCATGACCAAGGAGCTAGGGGATGCAGAGGGATCATGGACGCCCGCTACCTGTTTTCCATTCCTGGCGTCATCAAAGTTTAGCCAGAAGCCAGGTAAGCGATTGGGGGTATCAAAGGCGACGTATAACATTTCTCCGAGTTCGACGGCCTTGTTGAGTATGACTTCCTCGCCACTTAGCTCATATGCGCCAAGAAGACCTCCGAGGTGACGAATCGTCGTCTCAAATAGATTGATAGCACCTTCGTGAGTCTCGCCCCAATTCAGCGTGGCAGCCGCTTGAGCAGCCTCATAAAATTCGTTTTTGAGGCCCATGATCCATAACGTATCCAAAGAGTCAACCAGAGTTGCTGCCCAACCGCCGAAATTATCCTTGCCCTGAGTTGAAATGGGCATTAGCTCGTCTTTCATCCACGCATACTGCTTATATGACCTGTAGCTGCGTAGAAACTCATCACGGACAGCTTTTTGGCAGGTTTTTGTAGCTGAATTGTGATTGAATTTGCTCCGATCAGCCTGAACACGAGGTAGCTTGCGAGGCTTCTCGGTCGGCAGAGGCTTGATAGATGAAGGAGGATGAAACTGGCGGAAAGAAGACCAGTTGAAGGAGCTCGGCACGAATTCCAAATGGCTCGTTGTCGATGCAGGTTGTGATGTAGTCCAAAGGTGCCAAACCAACAGTAGCCCGACGAAAGAGGCGACCAGCGCCTTGCGTGATGATGGTAAGGAGAGTGAGATCATGGCCGGGTCTGGTGAGTGGAGGTTCGGGAAAGATCAACTCAACAACTCGTCGACTGTACTTGAGAGATCTTTGAGTTGATGTCTCGTGTCACCAGCAACTAGGAGAATGGTGAGTTCGAAGAGTTAAAAAAAGAAAGTTGTCCATGATAACAGGAACCGAGGCGGCTTCCGGACAGAAACCCACAGGACATGGCGAATCACGATGTGTTGTTGGTTGACCCATGTTATTACATCCCTGTCAAAACACGATCATTCACCAATCATAACTTTCGTTCCCGAGAGCGTGGAAATTACCTCTCCGTAAGGCAGGCCGGGCGCGTAAAATCTCTAAGAACAAATGGAATACGCAAAATCTTCATGCTGTTGGTCGCGTTTTCATGCGGTTGGTTATACCTTCACACCGTTGGTTATGTCTGAGTGGGCTGTTAGTTGGGTCGGGCAACCATGGGGAGTTTTCACAGTCCTGTCGCCCATGTTACTCAAGAAATCCGTTCCTCTTTTCTTCTATATCAATTTTCTGCTCTAAACCAAAAAATGCGACGACTTCTGCCTTTGTTGCTGGTCGCTTCGGCGAGTTGCGCCTCACTCTGCGACATGGAGCCTTTGTCTCTTCCTCTCCGCGATGTCCAAGTTCTTCCCAACGTTAAAAAATCCCTGATGACTGGTATCCCCGCAAAGATTGGGTCTCCCGAACAGGACATTGTACTATTACCTTGGGCGTACGTGAGCTCGCTAAAAATTGTACCTGATCACTTCTTACTAACTCGTCCACCTTGTCAGAGAGTTAAACAACACGTGGATATACGATGATCAACCCTATTGCGACAAGACAGTTATCTGGAACGACGGAATCTGCCAGATCCGAAGAGGCGGACTCTTCCACGAGGAAGAGTCTAGGTCTTTCAAGAAAGCCAGCGACATTGGGGATGCAGGCGGCTCCACGGATGAGGTGAGCTTGCAGGGCTCAGAAGCGGGAATCAAGAAGCTTGTATCGACTAGCCTTGCTGGCACCGACAACATCACTCTCGAAGGCGCACCATTAATAGAGGACTTTCCGATCGGAATACCGCGCCTCAAATGGGATGCCGGTTATACCCTGCTTCACCCACTGGGCTTGGGATCTAACTCAACCTATCTCAACGCCTTGAAGGCTGCTGGGATGATTAGTTCAAGAGTGTGGTCAATCTTCTGGGGGAGAATGTGGGTGAAGACGCCTATTAATGGTTCCCTGGTGCTTGGAGGATATGATGATGAAAAGGTGATCGGGAAGAACTATACAACCCCTCTTGTCTATGATGATTACACAGGCACTCCAGGATGTTGGACGGGGATGAAAGTCACTGTTTCAGATATCCGTGTTAACTTCCGCGATGGATCTGACAAGAGTATCTTCCCTTCTAACACTGCCTTGCCATGCTGTATTGTCCTGCAGAGACAACTGCTTCTTGAAGCACCAGGCGCGTATGTGTCCAAGTTTGAACAAGTTACTGGGTTCAACCACACCGACGTCTCATACGGTCTTCACTGGTCGGCTCGTCTCTTTGATGCTGATAAAGCGTAAGTTAACCTCATAGTCTCCTATCGTGTATCAACTAACTTGTGATTAGATTCGATGGCGACATTACCTTCCACCTTGATTCGGGTTTGCAAGTCAGAGTGCCCAACAACCAGTATATTGTTCCTTCCGTCGATATCGATCGCAGCGGGGCTCGAGTTACCAAGCCAGATGTCAAAGAGCTCTTGATGAATGGCGTTGCGGACCAGCCTGCGACATTGGGCCGCTACTTTTTGACCGCTGCATATCTGATGGTGAACCACGATGCAGGAACCTTTACACTTTGGCAGGCCAACCCGTCTGAGAAGAGCAAGCTGGTCCGAGTTTTCGATGAGGAGACTGCCGAGAAGTGCGGTGAAGACGCTAGCGGGATAATTCAACCAACGGCTAGTGCAACACCAGCGGAGGGAAAGGAGACGCAGACAACCGAAGAGTCGGAGGCAGTATCCTCCCCCTCCGGTGCGGTTATCGGCGGAGCAGTCGCCGGCGGCGTGGTTGGGTTAGGTGTGGTATGCTTGGGAGTATTCCTTCTCTTGCGTCGAAGGAGAAACTCTAAGCAGGAGAATGAACCAGTCCCTGTTGAGATCCAGGTAAAAGACGACAAGTCTATTTACTCAAACTGGTATCAGCCACAAGAAATGCCCGGCTCTAAACCGATGCCCCCAGAGATACAGGGACAGTCTCACTTTGTGTATGAGTTGGATGGCAATGTGAATAATGCTAGATAGGAGTAGAAATAATTGAGTAATATGAGAAGTATATTGATATGCGTTAATGATTTGAGTATGCTCAAGTAGGAAGTTCGAGTTACCATTTGGGAAATTGTGATTAGTGCTGTCGATATCCACGTAGTAAATCAGTTTAAGCTTATATCCCCCTGCTGCTATACAAGAACGGGATAGCGCATAATCACTCTTCTTGTGGCAGTCGGTTAATCGTCTCGATCAGGCGATACGATCTCACTGATCAAGCTGACAGTCATACTTATACCCATGCAACTCCTGATTGGTCATATGAACTGTGTTAATGGTTGCACACTGTGATTTTCGTTTCCTAATAGCTTCAACCATGACCCGCTAGGCTTCATCCTTGGATTTACAACATTTCAAGAGGAATGGAAATTCTGTTTCTGAAATATCTAAAACATACTGGTGGTGTATCACACTCGTTGAAAAGTCTCTTTGCAAGCCACTTACCTGCTTGATTTGACGCCTATGACTACTCATATTTCTCCGTCAGGACTCAGAAATGAGTCCGCGGTTGACTGTCACCCTGAAGTACAGGGGAAACAGCACAAAATTGTCATTATGAGCGACGAAGCCATCGTCAATTGCACTTTCGGGAAGTGATAGGGTGTCATTCGGTAGGATTCATCCGGAATAGCCAACCTCTTCAGCCCCAAGATCCTTACACCCGCGCGCCTATGGGGCTTCTTTCATCCCACCACGACCAAATGCATGACCGTTTGACTATTACAATTGCCAAGTGCCAAGATATGATAAGTAATCCCTTTAATTCTCCGTCGGACTTGCTGTTTAGCCTGAAGAGGGGCACACCTATTCCCAGACGAACGGTTGACAAGCTGAAAACAGAGAGCCAAGCGCAGTGCAACCCATCATAAGTGAGTAAACGAGTTAGACGTTGCGCTTAGATTTCTTATTTCCGTCTCTTGATGGCTCTTGGCTTCGAGAAAAATTCCTTGTCGAAAATCTTGTCTCGGCGTCAGCATGGTTGCAGCATGTCAGCACGATACCCAATCCAATGTGAAACATGAACAAAATCAACATCATCCTCGTGGCAGTTAACCGCGAGTTTATCCTCTAACACTATAGAAGCTCAGTAATAACGTTAGTCATTATGATGCTTCAGCCTCAAGTGTCAAGTTCCAACCATTCGTCCTACACCCATGAAACATTTGTTCCTGGTCAATTGGATGGGAAATTCTCTCCAAAAGGTACTCGGGGGGGCTCAATCTCAGCCCCCCAAGTAAGCGGACAAAGCCAAGTTCCGCGAGCCTAACCCCGCAATATCGGCAGAGGGCGACATTGAGCCCTCCCAAGCAAAGTCATGCGTTAGATCTGGCATATCGGATGTGTCCCCAACTTCCCCAAGACGAACACGGGATGATCATCGCTTTAAGCATAAGCTCAGCCAATAACAGCCATCCAGTCGCGTGCGAGAATTCCATCAGCCGGTCCGTTTAGCCGCCTGGTTTGACCGAGTTGCGTCCTCGGCTCGACAATCCGTTTTGGGGGATTATCGACCAGGCGAGCGAATCGCTACTGGTAGTGCGTCGGCCGCTGACTCTATTCTGGCTACAATGTCACATAGCAATGCGACATTGACATGCGGTCAAAACCGCCGCCAAGAGTTATAGGACCTGTTTCGTGCGGAGTCTCCACAACTCCACGTTTCCCCAGACGCCTTGTATGTAAGAATTAGCCTGTTATACGGGGATTTCGGAAATATTACCGTTAGAATAAACTTATCTAACCGCAGATAAAAGTATAATATGATCGACGATACCCCAACAATTGTTTAATCTGGTTCTCCAGCACTAGTCGGCCTTTCGAAGCGCCCCCTTGCACATCGAAAACCCAATAAGCAAGCGTTCCTGAGTCCAATTCGTCAAGATGGTGAACGTAGGTACGGCCGCCGATCCCATCGTCACCCGCCTCGTGCAGGAGGACAAGACACCATGGTACAAGAAGCCGAATCTGCGGCTCATGTACGTATGGCTGTTCTTTTGCTGTATGGGCGTTGAGATGACCTCGGGATTCGATTCGCAACTGATCAACACTCTCCAATTTGCGCCAACTTTCCACAAGTGTACGACCGCAAGCTTCGTTCGTTCTAGCGTTTGATGACTGACATGTCTTAGACCTTGGTAATGGACGAGTAAACGCAGACGGCGACTATGCCATCGAACCAGGAATGCTCGGTTTCGTCAACTCTTGCTACCAGCTCGGATCTATCTTCGCCGTGCCTTTTGCGCCTTGGTTTGCTCAGCGATTCGGTCGACGATGGTCCATCATGCTTGGTTCTGGTATCATGGTTTTCGGTGCTCTCCTTCAAGGTTTTGCTCAGCACTGTAAGAGATTTCTCTGGAATGCACCATATGATTTATTAACTGGATTTTAGTGGCCATGTACATCATCGCTCGTATGATCCTCGGAGCCGGAATTTTGTTCTGTATTATCTCAGGTTCTGCTCTCATCGGAGAGTTGGGTTACCCCAAAGAGCGAGCTACCTTGACATCGCTCTTCAACTCTTCTTACTTCATCGGTCAGATTCTGGCTTCCGCTATTGCCCTCGGTACCACCAATATCAAGAGCAACTGGGCTTGGCGAATCCCTTCTCTGTTGCAGATTGTCCCATCTCTGCTCCAAATTGCTACCGTCTTGTAAATATGGTCCTTCTTCTCCTCGTATTAGCGCTAACGATCAATTATTAGTCTCCTCCCCGAATCTCCCCGTTTTCTCATCTCCAAAGACCGCGACGAAGATGCTGCCAAGATCCTCATTAAGTACCACGCTGAAGGCGACGTCAATTCTCAACTCGTCAAGGCCGAAATCGTTCAGATCCGCGAGACTATCCGAACCGAGATGGAAGTTTCCAAGCAGTCCTGGCTCGAGCTTGTCCGAACCGCCGGTATGCGTCGTCGTTTCATCGTCACCTGCTTCATCGGTCTCTTCACCCAACTCTCTGGCAACACTCTTCTGAGCTACTACTCCGGCGTTCTCTTCGGAATGATGGGATATACGAGCAACTACGCCAAGACCCGAATCAACCTCGCCTACGCATGCTGGGGTTTGATCAACGCAACGATCATTGCCCTCATCGTGACTCGGTTCAAGCGTCGACACATGTACATGCTTTCCGCATCGCTGATGTTGTGTGCCTTCATCGCTATGACCGTCTCGCTCAACCGAATTCAAGCTGCTCCCGAAGGTACCAGGAACGCATCTGCTGGTATTGCTGCTTTGTTCTTCTACTTTGCTTATTCCCCCACCTATAACATCGGAAACAACGCTCTCACATACAGTAAGTGGTCAAATAACTGCACTTACAATACCGACTAACACATCTCTCAGCCTACCTCGTCGAACTCTGGCCTTATGCCCAGCGAAGCCGTGGTATCGGTGTCCAGCAAATCTTCGGAAAGCTCGCCGGTTTCTTCTCGACCAACGTCAACTCGAAAGCCCTCGATGCCATCAAGTGGAAATACCTGGCAATCTACTGTGGTTGGATCTGCTTTGAATTCCTCATCGTCTATCTCCTTTACCCCGAGACCAGTGGCCGCACCCTTGAGGAACTTGCCTTCCGTACGTTTTCCCACAAACTCTTTACTACATACCACAGAGCTAACCGACTTCTACCACAGTGTTCGAGGATGACAAGCTCAACGAGAAGACCGTCGCTGCCGTCGAGAAGCAGATTCACTACGGAGATGATGGCAAGGATGAGGGCCACCAGACAACCGTGCAGACCAGGGAGGTCGCATAAACGACTAGCCGTTGAAAAGGGGGACTTATTAGGCCTGGGACTTCGTTATCATATTCAGGACAATCCTTTGAGAAGAATTTCAAAAGTAAATTTGCAATCGTGTGATCACATTGTACTTCTGCTCCTTTTTCTGTGTAACTTTGTCATGAAACCAAGTAAGTCATTGAGTAAAGAATCTTGACAAATGGTACAGGGACGTGAATGAGTGAGCATTGTTCGATAGCATCTGAGACGCAGGATAGGATGTCCATCCAGGATAGCACGTGGCCTGGTGAAATATATACAGCTACCTTATTCAATATCTCAAAGAGATAGATCAAGGCCACACATCTAAAAACACACAGTTATTTGTACAATAAGCTACACCTAATACTTTTACACAGTTTTCTGTCCCTCAACTTTAAAGCACAATAACGCCGTATTTCCAGGCAGCCACCAACCTTATAATGCAAGCAACAAGCTTTTCCCTTGGTTATAAGAAGCCTTCTCTTTCTTCTATGAATTTAGATTTGCCATATTTCTCTTGTTCTCTCACCCCAATCATCAACAGCCTCGTCTGTGTCAGCATTTCTTCTATTACCATCAACATCAACCACTGCGAGCTCACCATGGGTCTCGGAAATCTCCCTCTCGAACTCCTTGCCGAAATCTTCTCCCTAGATGGCCCCTTGATCCGGCAAGACATCAAGTCAGTTCGGCTTACATGTCGCAAATTCTGTAAAGCGGCCACGCCGATCCTCTTTTACTGCACCCAAATATCACCCCTCTTTCAAGACCAAAAAGCCTTCTTCAAGATTGCAGAGTCGGATCTCTCTTGCTTTGTCCGCGTTATTGTCTGGAATGAATTGGGTGGGGATTTATCCGCGTTTAAACTAAAGACGGTGCATGATAATATCGGTGAAAACGAACGGAGGTTCTTGGAGACTCTCATGGCTGATGCGGAAACTCTCTTCTGGCTCAAAGTCTGGAATCCCGATCCTTACAGACCGACAACCCTTGACTTTCCTGAGGATCACACCATCAGCAGGGCGGTCGGGGCCTTCCAAAAAGCAATTATCACCAACATGCCACATTTACATACTTTGGTCTCCAGGCCGATGGATCCCTATCGCCGACTCAAAATGCCCTGTTTGGGTTATCCTATGACTGTTGAGGCTATAAGGACTTTTATCAATAACAACGAAAGGAAATGCGTTTACAACCTCGGCTTTACAACCTTTCTCGTTCCCACCCTCAAAGCCCTCGCGAAAGCGCCTCAGCCGAACGTCACCCGACTCCTCTACGCAGATGAAGGGTATAAGACCAGAACAGCCCTCGCTCGTCTCAAAGTCGAAGATACAGAAGCCTTCTCAACTCTTCAGCATTTGGATCTCTGTATCAGCGGTCCGAGGGTTGAACCTGTCGATTTGGAAGGTTTCCTGGCTTGCCTTGGTAACGCTCGTAAGCTGACCAATCTTCAGCTGTGCCAAGAGAAACGTTGGCAATTTTCGCCCTTTATTATCAACCTCCTGAGCCAGATTCCCACCCTGCCTTGTCTCACCGAGGTGTACCTCAAAGAAGTCCTATCACCTTCGGCATTGAAGAAATTTATCGGTCGACATGCGGCAACTCTCAAAGGAGTCAAAGTTATCCCAAGATATGATCAAGAGGACGATGATGATGACGAGGATTATGATGATGACGAGGATTATGATGATGCTGATGACGACGAAGGTGGTGGAGGACCAGGAGGTATTAATATACTCACCGCCCTCGATTATTCCAATCTTTCCTTCGGTCGAGAAACAACAGGTAAATCAGGAATCAACGACGACGAAGGGGTACCTGATGTGGATATGGATACCGATATGCGCCCCTTCTACACTCAATCCGAAGACGCACAAAATCTCCGAACCAAGAATGCCCCTCTCTGGGATTGGGGACGTGATGAAGATGGCGGGGTATGGTTCTGGCAAGTTCCTGACACAGCCGGCTACATAACGGATGGCCACGAGACCGAAGTGTGGTATCTCGAACACAACGGGGAGCATGCATACGGCCAAGACCCCTTGGAATTTTGGGCCGATTGGGACGATGGACCCGATTCTGAAGATAAGGCAACACCGACACCATACGGCTGGGACCTACTACACTTTTTGCAACAGAAGGGCGAAGTGGGCAGCAGAATCCCATTCGAGGACACGGAATATAAGGTAATGGAGATTGTACGAGACGCCCGAAGACCTAATGTTTTTTTGAGAATATGATTGGTGGGAATACCTACGAGTTCCTTTGGACTTTGTAGAATACAACAAGATGACCGAATGGTATGGTGTCTTTAATATCCGTGTAGATGGGTTCCCCGATAAATACAAGGAAGAAAGCTACTCTACAACAATATAGCTAAATAAATAGCAAAACTTGCTAAAGTCGAGCTAATTTAGTAAGATTTATATATGTTTTAGCCAACTTCATTCGCGTGTTTGCGTATTATTTTACTATGTAGTATGTACCAGTGGTATGTTATAGCTTATGTGGACTCTGGGATAGTATTTACTAAACTCTTAGTAATTGACTAGAAGTTATACTATTGTTGGGCTCCAGAATCAGTCACGGGTCTATAATTCCGCCGGCCGTTTGGTGAGGACTTGCTGAAACATACGAGGCAAGAGAGGATTACAAGAAATACAAGCTTGAAATGCCCAATTCATTTCGCGGGTTGCCCTGAAAGGTCTTGAGAAGACTCATGAGAGCTCTTGCGTCGCTTGAAACTGGGCCTGCGAATAAGCTCAAGTTGTGGCCAGGGTTGAAGGTTAGACTAATAGGCTGTTACTAATTAACAATCTATTAGGTAACTCTGGATGGTTGGTTTAAGATCTACGGTTAGTCAAAGATGTCTATCTTCTTGATAGATGATTCATAAATCGTCTCTATCCCAGAATGCTCAACTTTGACTGGCAGATATCAGCCGACGGGATAAATAAGCACGAAGACTTGATTACCCGGTTTGGCTATTGTATGTGCCTATGACCTCAAATAAGGTATACCCCGCAAAGTACACCACGGACTTCGCATGGATACGATAGAGCCCATGGGCGGTTATCTCAACTCCGGAGACTAATGTGGCAGTTGTTTCCATTGAGTTGTTTGATCATTTCCATATTGGGGGGAAATGGAATAGCCTGAATTGACTCAGTTCCTCCACCACTTGCGAGAGTTGGTTCAAAGAGATTAGACTGACACTAATTTATAACTAGGTCATTCGAGTGGTCACCAAGAACATGGAGTTGACCACGGGCAGTCTATATAAACCCTATATATCACCTTTTCTGCAAGAGGAGACATCAGAAGTTTCTATATATCACATTCAGCAATCTGGTGTTTCACCTCACCATGAGGCGGTTTCTCCCCAGTCTAGGCCTATGCTTAGCTTTTATCGCCAGCAGTTCAACCGCTCTTGACGGCAGTCGCTTCTTATGGTACAAAGAGCCTGCCACGGATTGGGAGAGCGGTGCATTGCCCATTGGTTGCGGCAAACTCGGTGCAACAGTCTTCGGTGGATCTAATGAAGTCATCACAATCACCGAAGAAACTATTTGGTCCGGCCCCATCCAGCATCGTATCCCTGAGAATGGACTCAAAGCCTTCCCAAAAGTTCGTGGACTGCTCGTAGCAGGCAACATCACACAAGGTGGACAGCTATGCCTCAGGGAGATGACACCAGTGGAAGAGTCGCAGCGAGGGTTTAGTTATTTTGGAAACCTGAATATCGAGTTTGGACACGAAGATACTGAGAACTATGTTCGCTGGCTCGACACTCGACAAGGTAACTCTGGAGTCGAGTACACATATAATGGAGTCAACTATTCGTAAGTCTAGTGGTATCGCCTGGTGAGATTATTCACTGACGAGTTGCGGTAAAGTCGAGAGTATATCGCAAGTTATCCTGCAGACGTCCTCGCTGCACGGTTCACTGCAAGTAAGGATAGGGCCCTCAGTATCAAAGCTAGCATCAGTCGTCTGGAGAATATAGTATCCAGCAAGGCTTCTGCGGGGAAGGAAACCGGTTCAATCCAGCTGAAGGGCTCGAGCGGACAGAAAGCTGAAGACAACCCAATCTTGTTCATAGGTGAAGCCCGTTTCGTTGCACAAGGAGGTTGGTTTCTCAATAGATCCGGGATCAATCTACCGACGCCCTCCATAGCTACTTTCACTGTATCCAAAGGCACTTTGACAATCAGCAATGCGACTGTGATCGACGTGTTCTTCGATACTGAGACCAATTATAGATATCCCGATCGAAATAAACGAGAGTCAGCAGTTAATAAGAAGCTAAACGCGGCAATTAAGCAAGGCTTTGGAAAAGTCAAGAAAGAAGCATTAGCTGATGCAGGAGAACTCCTCAGTCGGGCTAATATTAACCTTGGAAAGTCCCCTGACGGCCTGGCCGATCTTCCCACTAATGAGAGAGTTCTTGAAGCGCGCACTAATGCCCGCGATGTCCAGCTCTCAACTCTTGCTTGGAATCTTGGTCGTCATATGCTCGTTGCCGCATCACGAGACACCAAGGCCGAGATCGACATGCCTGCCAACCTCCAGGGCGTTTGGAACAACAAGACCACGGCTGCATGGGGCGGCAAATACACCATCAGCATCAACACTGAGATGAACTACTGGCTGGCGACATCCACGAACCTGATCGAGACAAACAGGCCTCTCTTTGATCTTCTCAAATGATGCTTATTGTGTAAACAACAATTGTGTTCTCTTGGATGTGTGGCCTTGATCTATCTCTTCGAGATATTGAATAAGGTAGCTATATATATTTGATCTTCTCAAAGTAGCTCAACCCCGAGGCCAGGAGATGGCGAAGAAGCTATATGGCTGTGATGGAACCATGTTCCACCACAACCTGGACTTATGGGAAGATCCAGCGCCAACCGATAACTATACATCCTCAACTATGTGGCCTGTTGGTGCTGCTTGGCTCGTACAGCATATGATTGAACACTACCGGTTCACCGGCGACAAGGATTTCCTGAGAAACACAGCGTACCCATACCTTGTCGACGTGGCCAAGTTTTTCGAGTGTTACACTTTTAAGTGGAAAGGATATAGAGTAACTGGGCCGTCGCTCTCACCGGAGAACGTCTTTGTCGTTCCTGACGACATGACTGTTGCTGGAAACAAAGAGCCGATGGACATAGCTGTCTCCATGGATAATCAGCTCATGCACGACGTATTTGCGGGCTTGATTGAGGCAGCAGAGGTGTTGGGCATTGATGATAAAGATGAGGATTTGGTTGCAGCAAAGGAATTCCTACCCTTGATTCGACCAGCTCAAATTGGTCCAGCTGGTCAGATTCTTGAGTGGCGACAAGAGTGTAAAGAAAAGGGCAACGGACACAAGCACCTTTCTCACCTATACGGTCTGCACCCATCAGCTCAATTCTCTCCTCTTGTCAATGCGACACTGGGCAAGGCAGCGAAGTTATCCGTTGACCGACGTGTAAACGGCGGATCCGGAACCACTAATTGGAGCCGCATCTGGCTATTGAACATGTATACTCGCGTCTACTCCGGCGATGATGCCTGGAAGCAGGTTGTCGCTTGGTTCGCCAAGTACCCAACTACCAGCTTATGGAACACCGATAACGGACGCGGCTTCCAGATCGATGGCAATTATGGTTTACCAGTGGAATCACAGAGATGCTACTCCAGAGTCATGCCGGAGTTCTTCACATCCTCCCCGCTCTTCCAGCCAAGACGATTCCTGACGGAAGCTCAAGCGGTCTTCTAGCTAGGGGAGGTTTTGAGGTTGATAGCGAATGGGAAGATGGCAGTTTCAAGAGTGCTACTGTTAAGTCACTTATTGGAAGTAAGCTGAGCCTCAGGGTAGGCGATGGTCAAGACTTCAAGGTTGATGATAAAGCATATGATGGGTCGATTAAGACAACTAAGGGGCAGAAGTTAGTCGTCACGCCAGCCTAGGTTGCTGGATATGTTACGACAGCATATGGCAGTGAGACAGTAGCGGAGAAGTTGGTTAAAGCTTCGAATTCATATCTGCGGGATCTCGCTGAGATTCAACGAGCGGTAAACAGATTGCAGCCTTTAGTGAGGATCTTTTTCAACGAATAAAAGCTTGTATACTAGGAGTTGAGGTCATAAAGACCCGGACAAAGCCTAGGACGACCATTTTAAGGCAAGGTTAACCGTGATAGGACCGGGGTCAACTAGGTGTCGCGCAATATTTCGCTTCTCTCAAAATTTCCGCTTTCGGACATGATGATCACGCAATTGGGGTGCCTTCGCGGTGATGATGCTCTTGAGTGGATCGTCTCCATATCACTTTTGTTACCTATCTTAGTAGATACCTGGCTTTCGATCCTGGTGCAGGGGGAAATGAAGCTCCGTGTCTTTGTCAAAACGATACTATCATAAATGATTGACGGATTGTGTACATCTATTCACTAATGAACCCAATGCCGCCATCCGTGAAGGCGTGATTTTGTGAAATTGGGTTTAGGACGTTTCAAAGAAACAACCAACTTTCGTCTTGTTCCCAAATATAATCCAGCCAGCTTCTTTCTACATTATCCTCTTGCCTTCGCCCCCAGATCACATCGAGCATCTCAGCCGCTGTTCTCACATTATAACAACACGAAGATACCCAAATATTTTCAAAAATCACCTGCACTTTCTGCCTCAGATGAATATCCTGAGTCTCTGCGCCCAAGATAAACGCCGGCCATACTAGGCTTTTGATGTGAAAATCATTAGCCGGTACCTGCAACATGTGCGATACGCCAAGTTGTGTCAAGTCCAATATTTGAGGCCCGCGTAGAGATGGGTGATCAGATGTTTGCCTGATGATATGAGAGGCGTAGACACCTATCGCTGCTTTGTACGTATGGGCAAGGTGATATCGTGACTGATAATGCTGAGGATCAGGAAAGTCATTGGCCCATGCCGATGGTGAGAAGCTATCCAAGGCATCAAGAAGCGTCCTGATAATCTCGTCTGGCTGGTTGGACTCTTTTGGTATGGAACGCAACGTGTTCATAACATGGAGTAATGAGAGCAGGTCTGCCGGACAACCAATCCATGTTTGGTGCTCGGATCGTCGAAGGGTATCCAGAAAAGATGAATCGAAAGGAATTGGCCATTGAGAGCTAAGAGCATGTGATGGAGCAAGTGTGGTTCCCATTATCCCAAAACTATCATGGCAGTCAGTAAGATAACCCATGGCCTAAGAGCGATACTCTCACGTTGTACAAGCTGTATCGAAATACCGTAACCATTTTGCCGAGTCGGAAGTTTCATCTGTTATCAGCGATTTTCGTGTTCTAACGAGCTCTTCTGCGCCTCGTAAATGATGCTTCCAACCTCGCCCTCCAAACTCCACCACATCCAGGTTGACGAATAATAGAACCGCTGCAATCACTGCATCGCTGTTTTTCTCGGGATGGACTTGTAGCTCGTGTTTAAGACATTGTAGAGCTTTCTGTTTGTTTGATATTGCTGTGCGCAGTGCGGTGCTGTAGTTTGTCTGCCTCTTCTGCCAGTCATAGTTATGGTTCGAGTACCATGGCTTGGAGGGTGGTGTGCTCTTAAAAGGTGACTGGGACTGGTTGATGGTAAGTCGGTGGGTGAAGTGGAAGGCTGAGATGGAGACCATTAGATGGCATAAAGCCTGGCTCCGTGGTATCAAGGGCATGAGGGCAAGGAAAGGGTTGATGGACGGATCGTGGTACACGACGCATTCCTTGGATAGCTCTAGGTCGACTGATGCAGTAGGGTCAGAAACTGAACCGAGACGTGACTGGAAGAGCCTCACAATAACGTATGTAGTCTCGACAACTTTCAGGAATGTCTTGTAGGCCTGGTTCTAAGAGCGACCATTCAATGTTGGGAGACGTCGTGACGAGTTCATCGTAAGCTGTGTTCTTATCGATATAAGTTTCAACTCCTTGTTGAGCTGCACTATGCCGTACTTCAGAACCAGTATCAAACGTCGCTTTACCCATCATCTTCCCCCTACTGGCCATGCTGTTAGTCCACACAAGTCCCTTCCTCCGCTCATACCCCAAGCACCGTAGCTTCAGGGATGCGCAGCGTTGACAGGTGGGGAGCAGTCTATCACATTTGACTCGCCTCTGTCGGCAATTCCGGCACGAATTGGGCGCATGCGATTGATCTGGCATCGGGAGGGTCTTTGGTTTCTTGTGATGTAAAAGTGTGAACCCCCAAGCCAGGGGGGAACCACACAAATTACTGTCTTTAACCCCGGTAGAGCAGATTCACCAACGATGATGCGATCGGCGTTAAACCGTGTTTGGAAGTCCGGACGCGAACCCTGTCAAAACCCCAGATTCCGGTCCAATTCTGGACCTTGACGATTAAGATAAGGGCGAAACTTGCGTGGCTCGCTCGCTTTTACGGGCTGTAAATAAAATTTTGCTCTTATATCGCATCCATCTCTCTTCTTGACGACATTTAGAATTTGGATAACACCATCATGCTTTGGTTTCGCAAAGCCTTACATGGGCGCGATTTCGCCATTTCTATCGATTCTGAGCACTTGGTGGCCATGTTCCATGCGCTAAGAACTTGTATAAGGTGTTCATCGTGCCCAGGCTAATGAAGATCCGAAGCAGGCCAAAGATCTCTCAGTTCATCATTTGATTCCGCGTCAAGATCACCATGAATCTCAATCAGCGCTCAGACGAGACTTCTGTAGTCCCCTCGCCGCTACCGCAATCTGTCGGATATGGCGTCGTGGTAGCCGCTGGTCTCGCGTTCGCCTTCGGTCAGTTTCATGCCAAGCATAATTTAAAAGACAGAGCGTGCTAACATCGGGTAACAGGCATGATGGGTGTGACTGCGGTCTTGAAGAAGACATTGCATGAGGACAATTCCAAAGTGGAAACGTAGGCAACTCGGATGCTCGCCCCGAAGCTGCAAACACTGACGAGTCAATTGTAGATTCATGGTTGCCAACAGAAGAGTGCGAACGGGACTCGTCGCGTCAGCCGTTGTTTCGGTACGCTATTCTAACCCTCTCCAATTAATGTACTGATCAAAGTTCAGTCGTGGCTGTGGAGTACCGCGCTGTTGAGTTGCGTCTTAGTGACATACAGCTACGGAATAAGCGGCGCATTTTGGTATGGCGCTGGATGCTCAACAGTCATCGTCTTTTTTGGTTACTTAGGAACTGTCTGCAAAGGACGCGTTCCTGAAGCACATACGATTTTGGAGGTTATTCGCATTCGATACGGTAAGTTGTCCTTGTCTCGAATAAACCTACCACCATGCTGAGTTTGGTAGGAACCGTGGCGCATCTGAGCTTCACATTCCTGGCTATCGTCAATAATCTTCTCAACACCATCAACATGATTCTGGGAGCATCGGCGGCCATCACATTCCTGTAAGTCTATTTTCTCGATGACGAGAGTACACAATTGACCGTTTGCACAGGACTGGGATGCATATTATGGCTTCTACTTTCTTGTTACCTCTTGGTGTTGTTCTTTACACACTTGTCGGTGGTATCAAAGCTACGTACGTTGTAACGAGCATGGGATCAACGATATATGCTGACTTGAACGCAAGATTCCTTACGGACTATATCCATACCTTCACCATCCTTATTCTAAGCTGCTGGCTGACAGCCAAGGTGATCACATCAGAATCCGTCGGCTCAATTGGAGGCCTGTATGATCTTGTCGTGGCCGCCCAGGAAACTCATGCTGTAGAAGGCAATTATGAGGGCTCTCTTCTTACTATGACTTCTCAACAAGGCATCTACTTTGCTATTATTCTTCTCATCTCCAACCTCGGGGCTGTAATTGTACGTGGTCTTTTGGTAGTCGCCATGCTAGCAACTAACATCAGTAGATGGACACGGGCTACTTTCTCAAAGCTTTCGCTGCATCACCGAGCGCTGTTGTTCCAGGTTATGTTGTTGGCGGTATTTCCTACTTCAGCATACCATGGTCTCTTGGCACCATTGTGGGAATGGCTTCACTGGGACTCGAAGCGCTTCCCATCTTCCCCACGTATCCAAGGGTCAGCAACATTCCCGCCACTGCTAGCTGAAGACCGAATTACTGATTTATGGTAGCCTATGACTAGTGCTGAGATTACCAACGGCCTTGCTTTGCCCTTTGTAGCAGTCGCTGTCGCTGGCAAGGGAGGTGCTGTTGCGGTGCTGCTAATGACTTTCATGGCCGTCACATCAACCTTGTCAGCACAAATTCTTGCTGTTTCCTCGATCTTGACGTTCGATATCTATCGCGTATACTTCAACAAAGAGTCCACCAACGAGCAAGTGATCCGTTGGGGACACATTGGGGTTATCTTTTTCGGCGTTGTAGCAGCGGGTTTCACGGCTATGTTCCATTACATTGGAGTAGACATGGGCTGGACGCTGTACATGCTAGGTATAAGATGCTTATCTTACTGTTTGCTCGTTTGCTGACCGGAGTTTTAGGTATTCTCACATGTCCTGGTGTCATACCACTCATCTTTACAATCATCTGGCGCAAGCAGAGTAAGCTCGCCGCCGTCAGCTCCGCATTCCTCGGGATGGCAACTGGTCTTGGAGTCTGGCTTGGTTCTGCATATGCTTTTTCTGGAGAAGTAACGATCGCATCCACAGGAGGCACACTACCCTGCATGTATGGCACTGTGGCCTCTCTATTCAGCCCATTGTTCTACAGCGTTGTAGCCACATACATACGACCCGACAACTATAACTGGGATGACTTCAAAGAACAAAAACTGGCTATCGAATCGGACGAGAGAACTATTCAGACAGAAAATCCTCAGGATAAGACGGCGGACAGTACGATAACAGAA
This sequence comes from Fusarium sp. FL617, assembly GCA_030142105.1. Classification (NCBI taxonomy): domain Eukaryota; kingdom Fungi; phylum Ascomycota; class Sordariomycetes; order Hypocreales; family Nectriaceae; genus Fusarium; species Fusarium sp. FL617. The sequence continues at coordinate 501,095 of JAREIL010000012.1, read as the reverse complement.
AGCACTGCAACCGAAGCTCCCAGCGACAACACTCAGCGACGGTGGACGAAATATGCTCTATGGTGGTCTGTCGCTACGTTTCTCGGCCATTGGGTGCTTTGGCCGCTACCGATGTATGCGGCAAAGTACATCTTCAGCAAAGAGGTACGTGGTCTATTCTCTCATGTTCTATTTCTCCGTTTACTGACTGATCCCCTCGTAGTTCTTTACCGCGTGGACTGTGGTGTCTCTGATTTGGCTTTGGTGGACGCTTCTTGCAGTTGGCTTTTACCCTATCTGGGATGGTCGTCACCAGATAGCGACAGTTACGCGCAATATCTGGAAGTTATGGCGCTCATAGCTATGAGATATGATGCACTTGTCAATTGTCTCGAAGCCTCGATTTGATGAGCCTACGGAAATAGATAGTTATCGGTAGAACTAGACATCACAGACTTTCCGCTGCTTGGCAACAGACTTCCGAAATTTCATTCCCTACATTTCATGGTGATACTTTGTTATCAGTCGGGGACTCCTTTAGTATATTTAGTTTATGCTGTCTGGGAAGTGTTGCTGATGCTAGCGTGACTTAATTCAACCTGCTGCGGTTAGGGAACTACTACCTACTCTATAGGCTTAAGAGACTTAATAATTAAGTAAGTCTGTGGTGGCCGGCTGCTTGATAGTACTGTAAGTTGATGACGCTATAGCCCATAGGGCATGCATCACAACGCCATCGCCATCTCCTCCAGCTCGGCCGTGTATCGGTTCCGGTCACGACCCGAGAGTGACCGAGTAATGGGCCACTGACTTGTCTGTCTGGCCTGGCGACCTGTGAATTATGATCCCTATAATACATATAAGCCCACTTTTATCAGATGCGATGGTTGCAATAACGATATTGGTAACGAGATTGACTGCTGTAGTCGCTAATTTATGGTCAGCCTCATATATTATTGATACCTGGCTCTACTCCGGTGATATTATACAGGCCTAGACTTTTCCTGTCTGCTCTATTCGGCCTCTTTCGTGTATAAGCGTTCATTTCTTTAGTGTTGATATATCTCTCTGGCTCCTAGATACCTTGAGTGCTGCTAGCGGAAGTATCTTTGGCAGAGTCTTGATGTCGATGTACCATGAGCATGCTGCTTATTAACCTTTTAGATAGATACTCGCCTTCTTTCTCGTCCTCCCATCTTCTGAGCCCTATTTGAAGTGGAAATGATGGAGAAGTGAAAGGAACGAGTGTACTGTGTCAACATGTATGGATAGAAGGTATAGAATTTTGGGGTGATTTCTTTTTTTTTTGGAAGGATACCGGCCAATTACAAGGTAGTCTTTTGAACAATGCGGCGCGACTTGGATCAACGTTAATCCAGTGATAAGCCGCATCCTGCAGTCTGGCCCGTTTCGAATGCCAAATGATCACATTGCCACGGACCAGGGTCTTCGTGAGGCATTTTCGTATGGCCAGGCTGACAGGTTGACAGGCATCAAGATCCTTGAAACTGATGGCATAAATATAGCCCTCCCATGTCTTTCTTTTGAATGTCCCAGGTTTTTTTACCACAAGTATGGAGCACAAGTCGTTCTTTAGCTACGCAGTAACGCGGCCTTTCCCGTTCCGATGGTTCACCCCAGTTGCCATAGTCGGCGGCATCGTGTTCCTCGCCTTATTCACCTTTATGAACTTTGCCTCTAGCAGCTATGAACTCATCGTCCAGAACGCGCTAGATCCGAATGCAACCGTTTCCGGGCGCGGCTGGCTACATGGTTACCCATCCTTCCTGACCACCAAGGTCCGGCCTAAATGCCAGCCCGCCAGTTTGCCAGTGAACAGCCCGTTCTTCACCAACAACACTGCTCTGACGTACACTTTGACAAATGTGTGGCGATATGGAGATGGCGGCGAGCAGATCATCTCGCCAACCCTCACATACAGCAACAACGTCCTCCAGAACTGCTCTATCAACTCGGTGGAAATCAACTTCGAGTCGATAGACAGATTTGGAAACCAAATTGCTTTCCGCAATTGGGGCGCTGTGCTCCGATCCTATATCACCTGCCAGATAGACACTCCAGTTGGCGGGGTGTTTTTCGACCTCACACAAACGTATGACTATGTCCCTACCGGCATATCATTTGATAAGCTCCACACGTTTCTGGGCAGTGGGTTCCTAAGCCGTAATCAAACAACACACGCAAGCCTTTGGTGGGGCGAGTCACTAATGTCGACGTACTGGTCTATAACCACGTTAATGTTGACCGATTTCAACAAGGACCAGGATACCAAGGAGCTAAGCAAAGGAACCATCTCATTCACTACCGACAAGGCTTACCCCGATATTAAGGACCCGAGCTTTTTTAAACTCGACTATCGCTTCATCGGCACTACCATCCATGAGGTTTTCTGTTGTCCAAAGATACCGGATCCGCTGACAGCGGAAAAGTTGAACAAGTCGAATGAACTGCCAATGATCTGGATTGAGGCAGATGCTCTGGCAAAAGCTGCCTACTCGACTATCCTGGTAGACCTAGGCCAGACAAAACCGGAATCCAACATCCTCACAGACACCAAGCTGTTAACACAATTTACATCCAGTTTCTCGGGTCTCAAGTCGGCGGTTAATCTGTTTCCAGGCCCCGCAAATGATAGCTATACTGTTTTAGGGAAATCTACAGGCCCACTAGGTATCAAACCATCGGTCATCTTGACATCTTATGTCTGTCAGGTGCCGCGACTCAAGCCAGCCGGCAACCTTATAGTTGCGGTCATCGTGGCTGACCTTGTGCTTCTTCAAGCCGTATGGCAGCTATACAAGATTGCCACTGAAGCATATCTGTCTAGAGTGCGATCGGACCTGAATCCTTCAGGAGTTGTCATTGATGAGCAGCCAGTTGAGTCTGAAGCACCACTCATACCAAGCAGCGAGAGTGGCGTCGAGAGTTTTCCGCTCATGCGCACTTCTGGGCAGGATGATAATCACTTTCAAGACGGAAGAGTGGGACCCTGATCTTCGTATAAATGTGTTATATTGTTTCCAAATCATTTTACTGTTTTTGTGTGAAGTTGAGCCATAGCACTGGACCCATAATTCGCGGAAGCTCCGCGGCGCTTAGTCCGACCTCAGTCGAGGCTCAGGATAAGCTCAGGCGGGCTCAGGTTAAAGCGGTACCAACCCCGGATTCCTGACTAGAAGGGAAATGCGAAGCGTAGATTCGTGTCCTAGTATGGCTATTACTGTCATAAATACTGACTCAACATTGAGGATGACTACGCTTGAGTGCTTGATGCCCAAAACCGAATCAACTGTAAGAAGCTGCATACAAGAATATATAGAGTTTTCATACTGTTCTTTTGTGAAACGGCAATAAAACAGAGGTGGATGCTGGGTCGGATACATGAAGTCGAATGCGACTCGGAGTAAGGCCTCCGATGCGAAGACTGACTTCTATATTTAGTTCAAATTCTCAGCGCCCATCGCTCTCTTTCCTTGGTACGGCCTGCAGAAAAACAAATATTAAGGTTACAAGTTCGCTTTCACAGCAAGCTCACCCTCATTCTTCGTGAATCATCATAGCCATGGCTTCTCCTCGGATCATTTCTATGGATTTCTCCACGACAGGGAGAGATGACTGTTTTTTCCGCATCTTGACTGGACGCAACGTTAAATATGTTACCATTCAAGCCGGTGCTCTGGATTCCGAATCGCTCATGGATATGCCATTGAGTTTCCAGGATATCATGCCTGAATTGCCTTACGGTGAAAGCCATTGGAACACCGCTTTTATCTCACGCAATGCGACATCTGGCAAGCTTGAGGCATCTCTGGACAAGAAAGAGCTCCCGGCTGTGGGGACAGTCTGGTGTCAGAACAAAGTCGACTTCTTGCAACTTTAGCGCACTCAGCAGCTTACTTTACTCGCACAAGAGTGTACGATAAATTCAGACAATTCGACGAACCACAGGCCGCCAGAGAACCAGACACAGAATACAGTGATCGCTAAGATTGCTCGATTCCCTTGGGAAATACAGTACATCGAGGCTGAGACGAGAATTTACCAACTTCTACATTCTGCGAGAGTTGGCCCACGCTTTTTAGCACACATACACGAGGAGGGCTGGGTGATTGGGTTTCTGCTTGAGAAAGTAGAGGGTCGGCGGGCAGGCATAGCTGATTTGGACGTCTGTCAAAGAGCCTTGCAACGGCTTCATAACCTGGGTATTCTGCATGGAGATGTCAACCGACACAACTTCATCATAATTCCCGGCCGCGAAGCTGTGCTCATTGACTTCGAGAAAGCTGTGATGGAAGCGGATGCCGAGTCATTAGCGAAGGAAATGTCCAGCTTGAGGGAACAATTATCCGAGGAAAGCGGTCACGGTGGAGGTTTCTTTACTGTAGAGTAGCTTAGTATAGCTCTTATCTCGAAATCATGGTTTCAAGTTGGAGAACTGTCCTGTGGTAGATGTGTACCGCACAATGGAATGACAAAGAGACGACCACCAATCAAGTGTACCATGTCGAGAAACTCGCATCCAAGACAGGCCTCCATGGTCATGTAGTGGGGAGGTGGCAACGTCCGCGACGTAGAGGTATGAACGTTTGGTCCTCGAGCTGCCAAAATACAGGTCCGCTATATGATCCACTCGCACCTTTCTGAGGGCCTTATCAAACCGGAATTGGCCCAAGCATTCCCGGTGACCAGTTTCATATTCTAGCAACATTCCGGTGATTGGTCGATGATCCAATTCTGTATCTCTGCAGAGAATCATGTCCACAATCCCTTCCATACTGCATGATGATACGAACCATGGCTCAGTGTTATGGGTCCAGAAGTACGGAGGGTTCGGCATAAGTGAGGGGGGGAAGGGACGCTGGACAGGCGGCGCAAGTCCATCAAATGCAAGGTATATGACCGACTTCGACCACACTGACGTTGAATCGTTGAACCGGATCTACGTTCCATTTGGTGCAGGCGTTAGAATTTTGTCGAGCACTAGGCAAGATTCCGGTGGACCGCTTGTTCCAAAGAGGGTGTTTCTACCTTTATTCGTAATGAACTACCCCGGCAATGTTAGTCGCAAGTACAATCATATGCCAGAAAGCAATCGATGGAAAGCTTACCACGAGACAGACCGAGATCTGATTTCCTCCTGCTAGTGCATATCTTCGACATATCTCAGTCACAAATTCCCCATCATCAAGTGGCATATAGATGGAGAAGTTGCGCGGATAAGCAGCGTCCATATCTGTATAAAAGCCAGTACTATCATTCTCATGAGCATGAATCGTTGCAACGGAGCTTCCGCCAGTCACTGCCGTATATCCGGTTATACCATGGGTATTGCAATTGAAGAACGTCATCCGAAGTCCCTTCGGAAAGCTATTGACTTGATCAAACGTCGTGATGTCAATGGCATCGTTCGGATGTTCAAGGTCCGCCCAACCAACATAATTGTTGGTATCATCTGGTATCGTCTCATTACAAATAAGAATGTCTCTCAATTTAAGACCCTAGCCTGATGTCAACATGGAACCTGGCAGGCGCAGATGGCACTTACGTCAGATTTAATTGGGATTTTTTCAACATCACATTGAGTAGAGATGGCTCTCCACCATGACTTCACGATTGGTGTAGGTCCTGCTAATGTGGCATCTGCAGGACAGAACTTTACATAACGGATCCCACGATAATCTTCAGCGATCCAAATCTTTCCGACATGTTGTCCCTGCTTGCTGAGCAACTCGAGGTGATCTTGGTTGCAAAGCTTTGACGCAGTGTTGCCAATACTCTTTACATAGCGTACGACATCGACAATAGTGTAACTAACGTACACATCTTGTGTAAGGTCAACGGTCATATCAAAGACATTGATCCCCAGTGACTGTTCTTCTGTCGTAATGGCAGCGCATTCGCGGACAAGAAGTCCAGCTATGGTCATCAATGTCTCAGCGGGAAGTCTAATTTGAAGTTCATCCCTCAACTTCGGAGCCAGAAGATGCTTGATGCGATGAGAGCGCCTGTTCCTCTCGTGTCCAGGAGGGTCGAAAGCGTAGTCTCCAGCAGCGACCAGCCCATCCGAGATGTCGTAGAGCCTGAAGAAAAAACAGCCGCTGTGAAAGAAAGGTGTGCGGCGACCCTCTGCCATGCATCGACGCCAGGCACAGGTGTGCAAATTGACCCATTCAAAGCCGTCGTGTATGGTGTCGTTCATACGGAGGTTAAATCCCATCGAAAACCGTTGACCGCCAATGCCTATCTTCACGTGAGCCATTGCCAATACACGGATCTCAGACCAGCAGACGTGCGATCACCAAGTCGCGTTCTTCCAACTCGAACTGGCAGAGACGACATCTTGTATCCGCCATGCAAAAATATGGCACTTCATCAGGTGAATCCATGACTTCCAGTTGTCGAGACCAAAAGCGCAAATCTTCCGCAAGATTGCCCGTCATATCCGACGTGTAGGCGGAGGTCTGTTGACAGTTGGGAACGCTGTAACATTAATCCGTGACCCTCAGATAGGCGACTGTTATTTGTGGTACGGTGGTACCCCGACAGAAATAGCGAAGAAACAGATGTTTGATAGCCTATCTTACTGGTTGTAGTTACTCGTCTTGAAGCGACTACTATGCCCGGTTCGGTGGGATCGTCGGTATCATCCTCTTACAGGCCTCTATGTGTGACAAGAGGATGTTTGTTGATTAAACCTAGATGGCTTCACCCTTCAGAGCCTGATCACTACAATCTGTTATAATTCCCAATCTGTGAGAAAAGGGGCTTTTTGGAATGATTATAGAAAGTCCCTCTGATAACTCTGATTCATAGAGTTTCTGCTTTGGATACACCATATTGTTTTGTTCTTTCATGATATGAAGCATTCTAAATTGAGGCTCTAGGGTGTGTAAGACAAACGCGTCCATGTACGTAGTGGGGCGACGTCATCTAGGAAGCTAAAAATGCAATGCGCCGAACAACGTAATGTACGTTACGTTAGATTACAAGCCTTTGTTGAGAAGCTCAAGGCAACCATCTAGAGCAATGTGAGTGTCTAACAGAAGAACGGAGGCAAACTAGTGTACGCGAAAAAGGAAAAGTTCGTTCAGTCTTTGTGACGAAAACTGTGGCGTCGCAGCATTCAATGCCAAGACCTGAGATCTACACAGCCACATCCATCTGCGCCACACCTCGGCCCCAGGAACAACTGGACAACCACTCTCAACCCCGCTAATCCTTGCTTCTGATCCGACATTTTCTGCAGCCTTCTGTTGAGTGTGGCGCAGTAGATAAGCTATGACGCTAAAGCCGGGCTGGGCATCATCTGGGCCGCCAAAAGTCGCCTCCAGGCCGCGCAAACCAAACCGTGACAGAGCAGGTGGATCAGTAAATAATCAGCACTCTGCCAAACTTTAGGCGGAAGGTGACAAAATAATCTAAATACTTTAGGACATCTTAGATAAGTTGCTTCAATGATTAAAGCATATTTTAGGCTTCAGATATCCTAAAGTGTTTAAATTATTTTGTCACGTCCTACCTAAAGTTAGGCAGAGTGCTGATTATTTAGCGGACCGCCCACAGAGGCAGCCAAGAAAGAAGAAAGAGTGACGGGAATGAACGCCCGAGCGTCATCATGTATAAAGTACCAGTACACATGACGAATGCCTTGGCTGAAACCTTCCCTTAGTCTCTGTCCTTTTTTCTTGATTTGGTTCTTTATAAACCACCCACACTACACTACATTGCAATAAAATACAGCTTGATCTTGTTATTGCTGTTATACTACATTGCCTCGCTGCGAGAGAATGGGCTCTCTGTTCGTCATACCCAAAGACCAAGCCGCCCAGCAAGTCGCTGACTCTCATTCTACTAGGCAAAACATGCGCCCTTCGATCGAATCTTCCCTGGGCGATCAGGGTCTTGCTACCGAGCAACGCAGCCTGTTAGACCTCATTGACAAGCTTCAATTCGCACAACTCGACGATGTCAAGCTACCCCAAATCGTCGTCGTCGGCGACCAGTCCGCCGGAAAGAGTTCAGTTCTTGAAGCTCTGACGGGTACACCATTTCCTCGAGATGCCGGCGCTTGCACACGGTTTGCGACAGAGATTCGTATGCGAAGAGCGAAAGAGACGAAACTAAAGGTTTCCATCATTCCCGACAAGACACGGCCCTACAATGATCAAGCTCGCCTTCTACAATGGGGCGGCGACGTCACTGGTGACACACCTTTCGATGCGATGATGCGCGATGCTACAGAGTTGATCGCCCCACGAAGCATCCCCGGTCGTTTCGCCGCTCGCGACATTCTCGTTGTCGAGAAGAGCGGCCCCGACATGCCGCTTCTGACTCTGGTCGATCTTCCCGGTCTGGTCCGAGTCGCCAACCGTGATCAGTCCGAGTCCGATATCCAGACCATCGAGGCTCTCTCCGAACGATACATGAAGAGCTCGCGAACCATCATTCTTGCTGTCATTGGCGGCAACAACGATTATGTCCAGGCTCCTATCCTCAAGAAGGCCCGTCATTTTGACCCCTCCGGATCTCGCACCATCGGTGTCCTTACAAAGCCCGACATGACCGAGCGTATTGGCCTTGAAGAGAAGTTCATCGAACTTGTGACCAACAAGGACAAAGAAAACAACTTCAAGCTCGGCTGGTATGTCCTGCTAAACCCCGGCCCAGGTGAGCAATGGCAAACACCTGAGGATCGCGCCAATCGAGAAGCCGACTTCTTCTCTCGCGGAAAATGGGCAACTCTACCACCAGAGATGTGGGGTATTGGTGCACTTCGCGCCAAGTTGAGCACTCAACTTCAGCGTCACATTGGCAAGCATGTCAAGACTCTGCGTCGCCAGATCCAGCAAGCTCTGGAGGGCTGTGAGGGTCAGCTCAAGGCCATGGGCGTCGGCAAAGACACCCCGGAGGAGATGCGCTTCCAGATGGGCGAGCTCTTCACAGCATCCAACAACCTTGTCACCCCTGCGGTGAACGGTAACTACAAGAACCCCTTCGGTGAGCGGTTCTTTGCCAGACAGTCGAGCCCCAAGGGTACGCCATCGCAGAAGCTTCGTGCTCGTATTCGTGATGAAAGCGAGCGTTTTGCTAGACGGTTCCGACAGCACGGTCGTAAGGTTACGTTCCAGAACAACCAGCCTGCTGGTGCTGCCAACGGAGCCAATGGTGCCCCCAATGGCGCTGTCAACGGTAATGGTCTGCCTGCAGCTGGTACAGTCGGAGATCGCTCCAAGAAGGACTTTGCCGAGTTTGAGGTCGAGCCTCTCCTTCGACAAATTCGGGGTAATGAACTTCCCCTCGATTCCAACCCTCGAGCCCCTTACATCCTGTTTCAGGATTACTCCAGAAACTGGCCTGTTCTGGCTCAAGAATACAAGGACAACGTCGGCGTCATCTGCAACGAGTTTCTTGCGGATGTCATCGATCACGTCTGGCCTACGCGCATGCGTGATCCTCTTCGCATGCACTTCCTTGAGCTTAGGATGAAGGAACTGTACGAGAGCGCAGACACCGAACTCGGTCGCCTTACCGACGATATGGAGCTCGAAATCCAGCCTTTCGACCCGGAATACGAGGACCGTCTCCGAAAATGGCGCGCTGAAGCCACTGAGAATGGCGGAACCTACACCGAGGCCGAGGAGGTCTTAGAAAAGATGCTTATCTACTACGACCTTACTGCACGCATCTTTACCCGCAACGTCATCACTCAGGTTGTCGAGCGACATCTCCTCCTTGGAATGCTACGTCTATTCAATCCTATCGAGATTCTACGCATGCAAGACTCTACCATCGAGGCCATCGCTGCCGAGAGCAAGGAGATCCGCGAGCGTCGCAAGACCCTTCAAGCGCAAAAGAAGGCCATCGAGGAAGCTAGAAACATCTGCGCCAGCCTTGCTATGCGAAGCGAGTTGCGCGCATACGAGGATGATCCGGCTGACGATGTAGAGACGGATGATGAAGAGCAAGCCCCTAGAGAGGTAAGCCGTCGTCAGGTTGGCGCGCCTCAGAACGGTGCACCCCAGAACGGTGCACCTCAAGGCGGCCTCCTTCAAACACAGGCTCCTCAGCCTACTCGGTCGCACGACTCTGTTCGACGCTCCAACCGCGATAGCCGCGACGAGCGCTCCGAACGCGACGAACAGCGATCAAGTCGACCTCCTGTAACCCCTCAGGAATCCCAGAGCAACCCCTACCGACAAGAGGCCAGCCGTGACTGGGAGCCAGTGTATCATGCCCCCCCTCAAGCCCCTGGACAGGCTCCCCCACCCCCACCTCCTCGTCCCTCCAAAGTCGGCCTTGGAGACACCGAGGCATATTATGACAACGCCCGTCGGCAAGACTCTTACTCAGAGAGTCCTAACCGAAACGACGGTCGTCGAGAGGGTGCGCGACATAGGCTTGTGAACGCTATGCGAATGGGCGGAAACTAGGGTTTGATTAAGATTCTGGGATTAGATGGTTAGGCTGGGTTGGATTTTGGCGTTGGAAACGAACTATTGTGATATCCTTTTCTGACGAAGCGATTATGCCGGGGTTTAAAGATAGATTACCAATACACGAATGATTCAATTTCGCATTTTAATTGACTACCACCTTGTTGTGATGTCGCTAGCTAATTCCCAGGTATGAGGTAAGTTAGTATAATTTAGTGAATTTAAGAGCTAGAATAATATTAAAATTAGTTAAAGCGGTATAAAATAAAATTAAATAGGTATAAAATAAGATAAAATAAGATAAAAATATGCTAATTTACTTTAAACTATGTAAATATTAATACAAGATTTATAATTTTAAGTTGACCTTGGAATCACCTACACTCTTAGTACTGAACTCCAAAACTGGTGGGGTCAACGGTATCGACGCCAAACCAACTACAAGAGATGGCTTTAGTGTAGCCGTTATGTGATGGGCAGGATTCACTGTTGGGGGGGCCGTAAGTCTTGGATGCATTAAGAGACAGAGACAAGCTTGTGATCTGATTGCTATCGAGAGCCGTTGACCAATAGCACTGGCTGCATTCAATGGCTATATCGCGATAGAGATAGACTAGTTTACTGACTAGGTACGGAGGGTGTTTGTCGGCGAAGCTTTCATCGCCTTCTTGTCCGTGGACCCTTGGAGGCTTGTGCCACTGAAAGAGATAGGTTTGAGGGCTTACGAGAAAGACGTCGGGTATGGCTAGCATTTAAATAAAAGAGTGCGCTTCTCAAAATGGCAATAATGCGCTTTCAAAGCGACTTGTTTCGGATGCTTGAACTGTATCCGTAACCCAGAAATCGCTATGGTCGACAGCACTACCCTGCACTACTCTCAGAATAGTTTAACGCGATGCAAGCGAAGCTGTCAAGTGAATAAATCCCCGGCCGTAATATCCGTACATCGAGATTGGATTCAATTATCATGGCGTAACACGGCTGACCCATGACGACGAGATCCAAGACATCGGATTCACGGCACGAAGCATACGTGTAAAGCTGTAATTCTTGGAAGAAATTACTCAAGCAAGTAACAAAAATAGCATTAAAGCACCCCGTTTTCCCAGTTATTTCCTGGTCTTGTGGAGTATCTTCTCGTTCCTGGGCCTGTCGCGTGTCTGCACATGCTTGTTAGGTGCCGTCTTCCCCGGATTTGCTTGACCTACGTCATATCTTGTTACACATTGAAGCAAGGGTAAGGTCCGCCGGGAATAAACAAGAGCTCTCTACAGCTTATGAGACGACTCTCTCCTTTCTCATTTTCACTGTCCTGAACACTTTTGTTAGACATATACTCATAAAATTTTGTTGAAATGGTCGGAAAGAGACAATGGAACGCAGGCGACGGTCAAACCCGCCATCGCGGCCAGGGCCATGTCGGAAATGAAGCTCACCACCGTCAACATGTCGACGAGCACCCTCGCGATCTCGAAACAGGTCGATACTATTCCTTCGACGGAACGAACAAGCAATCTCGACCGAAACCACGTATCATGAAATTCCAAGATGCCGCGCGTACAGCCCTCGAAGACGCTCGTCGCGGCGAGATCAAGCGTGCGCTTCTGCACGGCATCGATCGCCAGGGTCTAGAAAAGTACAGAAAATCAGACGAGGAACTCAAAGAAATGAAGAATAAAAAAGTCCGCGCTTTTTACGAGAAACAAAACGAAAGGTTGAATGATTGGCTTGAGGTTGATGCTGTTGTCATGGCTATCGCAGATGATGTTCTCGAATCAATGAATCCGGATCCCGATCACGATGGTGACCAGGAGCGCAGTGGAGGAATCCAGCGCGTCGAGGGGAATATTGGAGAGTTGTTGCCTGAGGAGGAGAAGCAGAAGAGGAAAAAGGCAGCTAGGAAGGCAAACTATGCTATCAACATCAATGTGATAGCGAACGTTCTGCTTCTTGCTGGTAAGACGTTTGCTGTATTTACCACGGGCTCGCTGTCGCTCGTGGCGTCGCTGGTGGATTCGGCGCTGGATCTGCTCTGTACGCTTATCGTCTGGTCGACAAGTCGTCTTGTTCTTTGGCGACTTCAGGCGATGCAGCGACGATTCCCGGTCGGTAGACGTCGTCTCGAACCTCTCGGTATTTTGGTCTTCTCGATCATCATGGTCATTTCCTTCCTCCAGATCCTTCAAGAATCTTTCTCTCGACTGCTTCCTCCACATGCTGAAGCCGAAATCCTCAGCTGGACTGCCATCGCCTCACTGTTGGCGACAATCATCCTCAAGGGAGCTATTGGCATCGGCTGTCGTCCCATCAAGTCCACTCAAGTCCAAGCACTCGTACAAGACTGCAAAACAGACGTTATTTTCAACACGCTCTCCCTTCTCTTCCCTTTTATCGGTTACCGCGCCAATGTCTGGTGGTTAGATCCTGTCGGCGCTGGTCTGCTCTCCCTTTTCATCATTTACGACTGGGGCCACACATGTTTCGAGAACGTGGTGCGACTCTCTGGCGAAGCAGCCGACGACCACACCCTCAAGAAACTCATCTACCTTGCCTACCGCTTCGCACCTGTTGTAGCGGGCTTCAAAAACGTAACTGCGTATCACGCAGGTGATGGTGTCTGGGTCGAGTTTGACGTTCTGCTCGATGAGAAGACGCCTTTGAATAGATCGCATGACATTGCGGAGACATTGCAGTATTGCGCCGAGGGTCTTGGTGAGGTGGATCGAGCGTTTGTGACGACGGATTATTCGGCTTCGGGGCCATTGGGACATGCTCTAGATTCTGAGTGGAATCATTGAGGTGGTAGAAATAGAGGTGTATAAGAGATTAGAGGAGGACTTATGTATAATACATGTAAGAATGGATGATTTAAAGCTTGGTTGTTTACATCATAGTTTGTTCATGTGGTTTGGTTGTGGGACTGCCAAGCTGGTGGTAAGCTGGGTCGGAATGGCTTCATTTGAAGTCCATTTGTCCGAGACTCAAGAACACGGGCTGGACTTAGAAGACACATTGCGATATATTGCTTGAGGTTTGAAAAAAACTGTCCATTATGTATTCATATCTTGTATTCGATTAAATATTATATCTATCGTGCCCTATGTTGTGTCTTGTTCGACTCCTGCCAAGCTTCGCTCAACGCCAAGTAGTCTGAGCACCATTCTCGAACTTTCGAAACAATCATTCTTTGACTTCAGAAGCAATTCGTGATCCAAGTATCATGGCTGTTCAGTCGATAAAAATGTGGTTTCTGTTTAAGGGTCTCATGATGAACTAGTGGACCCTGACTTACACAACGACCTTGATGTCCTCATGATGCAATGTCCATCAGGGTAAAGACTCAACTCCAGCAACACCATTGATCAATCGAAGTCGAAAATGTCATAGTAGATATTCGAAAGACCACAAGGGTTCTCGTATGGCCTGTGAATGAGTTGCCATGAGTGAGGGGTTGGCTGTTCCATCAGTCGAGGCCATAGTTTAAATTCTAGCTCTCCCCGAGCAGACCCCTGCTTGACCTCTATCCCACCAGTCCACTCTTCAAAATGTCAAGTATGGACTCACTCAAAGTTGAAGAAGACGTCTACGACGTACTTGTCATTGGCGCAGGCCCTTGTGGCCTCGCCATCTCCGCCCGTCTTCACGAGCACACACCCGCCGCCCTTTTCACCGACGAAGAACACCGGCGCTTCCACTGGATCTCCAAGTACGGCAACAAGATGTCTCTCAAGCACGTCCGCAGCGGCAAGATTACCACTCCGAAGAACGACAGAAAGGCGCAGTACAAGATGCTCGTGCTGGACGCTGACAGCGATGACTGGATGGGACGTTGGAAGAGACTCTTCAAGACGTACGACATCTCACACTTGAGAAGTCACATGCTGTGGCACATTGACCCTCGCGATCGTGATGCCTTGCTTTCCCATGCTTACTTCAATGGGCGAGAGGATGAGCTCGTCGAGATGAGGAATTGTGTGGGCAAGGAAGTGAGCAAGCATGGGCGCAAAAAGTCCAGTGGTCAGCGAGCCTGTGGACGAAGGTTAGTTCCTCCATTATTCCGACTTATTATATAATCTGACCCGTGATATAGACAAGAGGCTCGTGTCGATATCAATGTACGAGAGCGTAATGATTACTACAACCCATCTATAGCACTCTTCTGCGACCACTGCGAAACGGTCGCAGCCCGCTACAACCTCGGCCCTGACCTCATCCGGAAGGAAGCCCTTCAGCATCTCGACTACAGCGAAGTCAAGGGCATTTCCATCGACGGCGAAAAACTATTCACCGTAACATCCGATAAAGTCCGTCGCTACGCCCGTACAGTCGTATTGGCAGTCGGCCCGGCAAATATCGCAAAAATCCCCCGGATCCCCTCCATGCCCGAAGGAGAAGAACTTCCCCAAGCCTGTCACAGCATGCACATCGGCGAATTCCCCGATCCTATTGTCAAGAATAGGATAGCAGCGCGACAGCAGACAAATGTTCTTGTCGTGGGCGGTGGCCTTACATCAGCACAGCTGACGGACCTGGCTATCAGAAAGGGTGTTACAAAAGTGTGGCACATCATGCGTGGGCCTATGAGGATCAAGCACTTTGACGTATCGCTCGAGTGGATGGGTAAATTCAAGAACGCCAAGCAAGCGCAGTTCTACTACGCGGATTCAGACGATGAGAGAATCGAAATGATCAAGGAGGCCAGAGGAGGCGGGAGTCTCACGCCTACTTACCACAAGCGACTCAAGAAGCACATCGCGAACAAAAAGCTAGACTGGTTCACAGAGACAAGTCTCGTAGATGCCAAGTTCGACCAAGACAGCGGAACATGGAAAGTCCAGACAAATCCCCCAATTGAGAACCTACCACCCATGGATTACATGTACTTCGCAACGGGCATCCAAACAGACTTCTCCTCCCTCCCCTACCTCAGCACGATTCTCGAAAAATACCCCATCGAAGGAAGAGGAGGATTCCCGTGCATAAACAACGACCTCATGTGGAACGACGACGTGCCTCTCTTCATGATGGGCAGACTAGCCGCGCTCCGTCTCGGCCCTGCGGCGCCAAACCTCGGAGGGGCACAAGCCGGTGCAGAGAGAGTCGCGTGGGCGATTGAGGATCGAGTGCCGCGACCTGGGGAGGGAGAGGGTGTAGAGGACCACAAGAAGGGGTATCTCTCCGGACATGGGAATATGTACAGTTCTTTGGCGTTGGAGTAATGATTGGTCTGTCGATTATGGCGCAGGCAAAAGAACAAGTTTATGTCTTCTGCAGCTTAGCCAGGGGTCCCCTGTTATACGAGCCCCTTTTGGCCCCCAATTAAATTGCCTATTGGTCAGATCGCAACCGACCCTACGTAGTGCGGCACTCGCTTTCAGCGCCGTTGATCATAAGGCTGAGCGGTTCCCCGATTCTGCAACACCAAGCTCACTTTGTCCACTACCTTATTTAGCATCGCACCCCGCTTCATCCCAAGTCTTTTGTCTCACTTTCTCAACTTCATTACTACAAAATCACAAATGCCACGCGCAGGTTCTCAAAAAGTAAAAACAGGCTGTAAAACATGCAAGCACGTGACCCCATTCCAGATCCTTACCATCCACTAACACCCCCGCAGAGCCCGAAAAGTAAAATGCGATGAGACATGGCCCAAATGCAAAAGATGCACTACAACCGGCCGCACATGCGATGGCTACCGCGCTCCCCCAGCAGGTTCATTCTCATGGGATGTTCTTCTCCGCGCAGCCCAACCACGTCTCATCCCTGTCACAAATGCCGACGAAGTCCGCAGTCTGTCGTACTTCCACCACGCCGTTGCACCTATACTGTCAGGTCCCTTTGACAGCTCATTCTGGACATATTTCGTTGCACAAATGACACATTCTGAACCAGCTGCGCGACACGCTGTCCTGGCTATCAGCTCATTATATGAAAGCTTTGAGCCGTCGTGTTCGAATCAGCCCAGGGTTGACAGATTCGCCATAGTGCATTATAACCAAGCTATAAGTCTTCTCGTGCATGACCCGAAACCAAGTATTGATAACGTCTTGCTTGTCTGCGTGCTCTTCATCTGCATCGAATTCCTTCGAGGGAATCGTGAAGCGGCAATTAGCCATGCGAGCCACGGCGTACGTTTATTAAATGCCGCAGGACACAACTCGCGACTCTCCACGACGTTTTCACAAATGAGCATCTTTCCATTATTTTTCATCAAAGAAGGCATTGATTTTCCTCTTCTTGCAAGAAACGGCAGCACCGATGAAAAGAGCCCCATCTTCTTTAGTATGAGCGAAGCGCAACATGCCTTGGATCATTTGTGCATTCGAACACTACGACTCATCCGCGCAGGAAACCCATACCGCTTTGACACCGCTCAGCAAACACCACCAACAGAAATGTACGAAGCGCGACGGCAGGCAATGAAGGATCTAGAAGCCTGGGACGAGGCATTCGAAAAGTTCCAAGCTACACGATCAGCTGCGGATCGCGGGGATACAGCCTCTCTGGCACTTCTGACACGGCAGAAATTAACTAAAATATGGTGCTCTGAATGTCTCGAGAAAGGCGAAATGGGATATGATGCTCTTAAGAGTGATTTTGTCAAAATCGTGGGTTATGCACGAAAAGCAGCAGCGAACCTCAAAGCTCGTCGCATGACGCCCGCAAAATTCATGTTCGACACGGGCTTTAATCCCATGCTGCACTTTATCGTCAAGAAATGTCGTTTTCTCCGCCTGCGTCTCGAGGCACTTCATCTCTTAAGGACACTCGCCAGTGAAAGAGAGTCATTATGGGATGCATCGTTAATGTACGATGTCTCTCGGCGGATCATAGAAGTCGAGCACGATATCGACGTCTCAGGGGACTTTGACCCTGATGATGAGACGATGCCGCCTGATGAGAAGAGAGTAAGGGGATTTTACTTCAAGGAGGGTGAGGAGACGCCGTTGTGGGATACTTCGGCGGAAATAATATTTTTTGTGCTTTCGAATCCTGAAGGTGGTGTTGCGGTTAGGAAGGATTTTCTGAAGAGGGATGGGGATTTCCATTGCCAACAAAGGATACACAGACATTCCCTTTGGTAGGATCACAGGAAGTAATAATGACAATGATCCAGTGGTAACTTTTCGTTCCTGATCTATTGTAGTCTGCTGTAATTAATCACCTCGGCACTAACGCTGGCATAGCCTCCTGCCTTATTCGGCAGTGAAACCCTCTGCAGGGGTCAGTGCTGTTTAGGCGCGATTCCAACCGAATTGGTCCCTGAGTAGGCATGCATGTGCAATCAGACGAGCGTATAATCATTATACTTAAACTCATCATCGTATAATAATATTCTCACAGCCTCTCGCATAAAATCGTATTTTCATAAAGATCCCAGATTTATTTTCAGATCCAATCTCCCAAAGCGGTTAACTCGCTGCGAGTTTTAGCGGGGGGCTGTTCAGGGCCGTCCCGTAAGGCTGAGTAGTGGATCCGCTTGGCTCCTATTGCCTTATGCGATTGGACAGCTCGCAATTGAGTGCGCAGTCTTTTGGCGAGCGTTCCACTGATCTCGGATCTGACATGTTCGGACTAATGAGGCAATGCTGATATAGACTCATTGTTATGAGATCTGGTATACGAAAAATGTAGATATAAGACCTTGGGTTCTGCCTCTCGAAAGGAATATTCAGAACCATCATCATTCGCTTCATTTTGCACCATTCTCAAAGAACACCGCCAAGATGCATTCCAATATTCTAGCTCTTCTTCTCTATCTCCTCTCTGGCTCTGTATCAGCAGCAGTCCTTCCCTCAGCTACACAAACCCACCATATCACCCTAGCCGCTCGTGAAGCCAGCGCAACAGCAGCACCAGAAGGCTGGTTCACCACCACGAAAAAGATCGCTACCATCGGCGGCACAACGGATAAATATGTCACGATTCCCGCCAAGACCATCTCAATTGTAATCCCCACATGTGTTCAAACCCTTGAACCTGATGAGAATGGCTATCTTCCCCCTGGGACGTGTAACGCCAACTGGAATTATTACCCCAGCTTTGCAGCTGCTGTGGCTTTTGCGTTGCTGTTTGCTGCGTTGACGGCGGTGCATGTTTGGCAGGCTGCCAGGTATAAAAAGGTACGTACGTCTTAGAAACCCTTAACAAGAGATTTGGAGCTAATTGTTTACAGTCATGGTGTTGGGTCATCATTATGGCGGGGATCTGGGAGACGACGGCGTTCACTTTTCGAGCGATAAGCAGCAAGCACCAGCAGAGTACGGGTGTTCTTCTTGTGTTTAACATCTTCATTCTCCTGGCGCCAATCTGTAAGTCATTATACCCAATCGCTTTTGCTTGGCATCACTAACAAGAACAAGGGGTCAACGCGTACGCCTACATGACCCTCGGCCGAATGGTCTACTACTTCATTCCCTCTCACTCCCTCGCTCGCATGCCAGCTGTCACTCTGGCTGCCATCTTTGTCGGTCTCGATATCCTCTCTTTCATCATTCAGCTCGTCGGTGGCAGTATGGCAGGTCCTGGTTCACCTCCCGATGAGCAGATGAAGGCCGTGCACATCTACATGGGCGGTATTGGTCTACAAGAATTCTTCATTGTTATCTTTGTCGCGCTATGCATCATCTTCCAGAGAAACATGCACAAGCTTGAACAGGGACAGAAGGGTATCAAGGGCTTCTTTACCTCAGATTGGGGCATGCTTCTCTCTACACTCTACTTCTCCCTCGCCATGATCTCCGTGCGCATCATCTACCGTCTCATCGAGTTCTCTGGTGGCATGGGTCAAGATAACGCGCTTACCACTCATGAGGTTTACTTCTACATCCTCGAGGCAGCACCTATGTTCTTGGCTCTTCTGGCCTTCAACGTCATCCATCCTGGAAGGATCATGACGGGACCTAACTCCGAGATGCCTGGTCTGTTTTCTTTGATCAAAGACAAGTTACGTGGACGCAAGGGTAAGCAGCTATTGGACGATCGAAGTGAGAGCGATGTTGAGATGAATCGTCGCTACGAACCGACCCGAACGGTTGAGTACAAGGACCAGCCACGCTATGTTTGAGGATCTGTGAAGGCGTTTTCTCGTTCTTGTTGAGATTTTCTTTCGTAACTTGGCATGGATATTTGCATTTGGAGTTTTGAGGAGCCTTGTATAATAGATAGATTTGCCAATCGAACTTGAGCATAGAATACATGAGATACCTGTAAACTTGTCTTCTTTTATCCGATCAATATGGTCACCACATAATCTTCTCATAAAACATTGGGCATCGAGGCATGATGGTAGAAACTGAATATTGCAGTGCGCGTCGTTTCACACCTGATACCTCATCTTCCTCCTGATACTAAAATTACACCTCGCATTATATTTGCGTCTCCTACTAAAGTTGCGTCTTGTTGTACCCTGTATAGCACCTCGCATGAGACTTCGCAGTACGCTTCAGTTCGCAGGAATAGCTCCGACAATCGTACTTTGTTTGCAGAAGCAATTCATCACGAACTAAACGGGCGCCCGTAGACCGTTTTGAGTAATGGGAGTCCGCAAATTGGATGAAACCAACCGACTTTGAGTATTGTGACAAATTAAAGGACCATCCCAACTATAACAACCATGAACTGGATTCATTCAAACCCACGCGACATGACATGCTCCGTGATAACTCATCTATCGTACACGATGCAGCGCAAACCCCCAGTCATCTCTTACTTATTTCCCCTCCTCATCTGGCTTAGTCTTCCCCTTATCCTTCTCGCCATGTCTCTCTCCCGCCCAGAACGCCTTATCCACCTTATCCCCAGGTGCCTCGTTTCCACGATCATGCTTCTTGTCAAAATCCTTGTTGTGCTCATCCACCTCTCGCTTCTGCTCCTCCGTCAAGTCATCCGTGTAATTGCCCCGGATGCTCTGGTTTGACACCTTTGGCTGGGGAGGTGCGTTCTTGGATGATGAGTCGAGAGGTTCGCCGCCACCTGTAGTGCCTTTTGCTTCGCCCTCTGCGAGGCCGTCGATGAAGCTGCCGTTGCTGTCCTTTTCCTCGCCTCGGAGAATGCGGGCTTGGTGGAAGGGACGGGGGAGGACTGCGATGCGCGGCGCGATGTGAGCTGTCGGGCGGAGAGCTGTGATGAAACGCATGATCGTAATTGATATCAGTATATCGGGATTGATTGTTTTTGCTTGTTTGAACAGATTTTGTGGTTTTGAAGATGGTTTGTTTATTGTAAGGTCAAGCTTCGGGAGCTAGAGTTGAGCTCAAGTTAAGCTCCCCTCAAGACGAGATGGTGACGTCAAAGAGATGACATCACTGCAACACGTGGGAAAGGAATGCCACAAGCCGTTTTGAACCAAGGTTAACTTTGTTGATGATCTCTGTTGGTTTCGAGAAATTGACAATTGATTATTTATCGCTTGTGCGTATAAGTCAAGTATCTGCTTAAGCTTGGTTTATGCTTCGTTAAAGCCCCACAATCCCCGGATTTTCACATCGCTAATCTGAGGCCCAGGCTGCTGAAATATCTGTTAAGATATCCAATAAGCAACATTTCGTACAACAGTCGTGGCATCGAAATAGAGCCCATTATGAATTGAAAGTATAAGCTAAATCACCCTGCATTCTACTGCAGTGGCTTCGCTGTAATATATTCTCAAAAAAAAAAAAAAAAAAAAGAAAGAAAAAAGCATAGCCGGTACGCTTGGTGCTCAGAAGTGCAATCTTTGAAGTCGGCGCCTATAGCAGACTTGTTGAGTATCAATCGTATCTTAACTGATGTAGCACTACCTGTCGTAGGTTGTTTTGGCCTGTATGGCGGCACCCATGTTTCTCCGACGGCACCTTCGAAACGTGGGAGAATTTAAGGGTTCGGCGATTACGCTTCGGGGTAACAACCCACAAGTAATGCGGCTCGGCGCGCTGCATGCCCACTGGAATGGGGTCTCTGTTGAGTATCATCGGATCTAGACTTCGTGGTTGTCTACGAGCTAAATGTGCTTCCCACACTTTGATGATTGGACAAGATGGTCTTGGACGTTCGTAATCTGGCCACTTTATGATCCGTGACACCTTTTGTAGCCTCCCTTAACGCAGTTGGCGACACTTGGGCGCGACACTTGGGCAACAATTTGTGGCGAACCGGAAGCATCCCAATAAGCGACCATAATCAAGGTGTCAGGTCTTCAACTTAACGAATAGAGAAGGCATGCGACGTTGATGTAAATGGGAGCCAAAAGACAGTTGATGAATTCTGATGCCGATATGGTACCTGTGTATACTCCCCAGTCCGCAAACACCAAGTCGTAATCCAATTAGTCGACTTGTTGCAAGCTTTCATGTTTTAAGAGCTTCACCTACTACGTAGTCACTCATCAATATGATCAGCGGTAGGATTGACGGTTATCTCGGGTCATGTAGACATCTAATACTGCGGTGATCCTGGTTCTTTCCATTCAAGGTCCATTGACTTACCCGTTCTACCGGGATATTCCAATCAGTGTCGAGGAGGTCAGTGAATAAGGTACCTAAGGGTAACGGGACATCCTCGCCCGGCCTGAGGGTTGACAGGGGAGCCGATAACCCTTGTTAGATATTTGAATCAGTGCGGCCGCCTGAGAGCCGGGCGATGTTGTCACTTCAGCCTTGTTCACTAATCCTTGTTGGGGCATCTGATTCAGCGCACGCCTGAAATCGCAAGCGAACCAGTTCACTAACCCTTGTTGGGGTATCTGATTCAGCGCACGCCTGAAATCGCAAGCGAACCAGCAAATTCCTCGCATGAAAGCGACCTGGCCTCCCCGAGCAGCGATCTTCTCGCATTTACGCGTCCATTCTTGGATCAGCAGCCTTAGTGTCTGGAGTTTTAGTCCGCTTAGGATCTATCAATTTGACTGTTCTATACCAGTAGATAAAACACATATGGTTCAATCGTATTTGCTTTGAAGCCGGCTTGAGTGCGTAGTAGAAATAGAAGGAACATTGTCAACGATACCTTTTGTGAAACAATGTAGCATTCATTCCAATTAATTCCTAACTGAACCATCACTTACTTGCAAGGACTCAACCTTTTTTTCTCGGCTTGAGAACCATAGGTCTCGTCGCTCGTCGTTGATCTTCTCATGTGCCCTACTTTTTCCCCAAATGCTAAAAAGTCAAGGATTCCACCGCGCATGCACTCGAATCCAGTTGCCTTTTGTGAGATGAGGGGCTTGCCACGGTTGCATCGCTTCTTAATTGGACGCTACCAGTTTCCCAATGACATACAACTTGATTCAACCAGTCACATTTCTCACACGTCATGTATCATCAACGGTCCCCAGGACATCTCAGTCGCAACGAGGCCCCTGACCCCGCCTAGTGGATGCCACACTACGGGATCGGTACTATCAGTACAATAGATGGATCCCTTATTGGTAGTTAGAATTATCTTGGTTCTTGACAGCACCTCATGGCCTTGAAAAAGAGTAGACCTGGTCAAGATGCGGCTTACTTGTCAAAGATGGTGGTCTTGACTTGGCGTTGTATAAAACGTTCAATCTCCCGCCATGTCTTGCTCATTGTTCTATTACCATCCCGAAGCACACAAGACTCCATCACTCCCTTCTTCATCATGTCAAACCCTCATCACGTTGAAGTCTCTCGAGGAGGTGAGCCTTCACATGTCACTGTACACCAAAGCACATCGTACTCAAACCGGATGAACGCTTGGATGCGAGAAGATCGAAAGGATATGCCGTGGCATAACCTTGCGTCGATTGCTACTTCCACCACGGACAATACGTCCAACACTGGCTCCGGCAATGCCCCCTCACATAACACTGCCACCCAGGGTAGCGTCAAGTAGACCGTCCCTGCCTGATCGTCTTGGACATGTGTGAGTACACATCGGTACGGTAAAGCACGATGTATGCCCGAGCCCATACCAAAGCTGACAAAGTAGGTTCATGCTTTTTCGTGCGATGCCTTTTTTCTTCGATGATCCACCCTTGCCAGTCGTCAATACCCTCCGGAGCCTGACAATCGGCGAAATATTTGAGACTCAGCTCAGCCCCCAGATCGCAAATGTTCCAACCAAGCACGAACACATACACCAGGCACAGGGATACTGGTGCTTTGGGGGTCCGGTGATAACCATGACGGTATATAAGCAATCCTTTCTTGTGAAGGATAATCTTTTTCCTTTATATAATAGTCAGCTTTCTGTGCAGGCAAATACATGCAGGCGCAAGGTGAATGTGAGGGCGAATCAGGAAACTAAAATAGAATCATACAAGTGTTCTTGTCAAATACAATCTAGCGTGAAGTTTTTGAGTCATCATATGCGAAGGGG
This sequence comes from Fusarium sp. FL617, assembly GCA_030142105.1. Taxonomy (NCBI): domain Eukaryota; kingdom Fungi; phylum Ascomycota; class Sordariomycetes; order Hypocreales; family Nectriaceae; genus Fusarium; species Fusarium sp. FL617. Next base: position 477,339 of record JAREIL010000012.1, on the reverse strand, counting down.
GATAGGTATGTAATATATGGAATGAAATGGGAACTTACTCAACCTCGGTTTGCTGACGTAGATGAAACGAACGTTCCAGTTCGTGTTGCCCGCGCCGACTGTCCTCGTAAACCCGTGTTTTGGTTCAGACATGCACGACCTTTACGGCCGCGCAAGTCCCGGTGACGTATTAGATCCGAAGATTTGACCGATAGCCCCGCGAATTTGATCAACGAGAGCCTTGATCATGCCCTGAGGCCTGGTCTTTCCATCCAGTCCATGGACGGATTCGGTGCCCATGGTAGGAAGCACGTTATCGCCAGCAGAAAGACTAACGAAGAGCGCAAAGGGGACGAGCCACACACAGAGACCAAAGTACGACGCGATTTGCGCGAAGCTTGGCACGTCGGCCTTGTCGTAGAACGAGGTGCGCTGGTAGGCGCGCGTCTGCGTGTCGGAAAAGTGTCGGAACCAAACGTAGTGGTTGACCAGAACCAGGACTGTCGCATGTTAGTATAGCTCATTGAAAGCTGCAAGGGACAACATACCACACGACGCCAGGAAGAGAGGGTCAGAGAGCTTCACAAAAGGGAAGCGTCTCATGTTGCCCAAGTAAATGACATGGGAGACAATAGTCAAGATGGTAGGCCAGAAAGGCAAACCATCAACCAGCCAAAGTATCGTCTGAATGCCAATGACGCTGTAGATCAGACGCGTCAAGAATCGCTTCGCGATGACGCTATGCTCCTCAACCAGCTCCGACAGGTAATAAAGACCCGAGGCAATAGCAAGAGTCAAAAAGCAGAAACCCATTAGGGTTCCTACGTAGCCGACAAGAGGTAAAATCCACATGATTGCGTTGCGTTGTAAAATGTCGCAAGCAAAGATAAAGCTGGAGCTCACATGTTGGAGGAGGGTTCCAAACAGGAGGTACGTAGAGAGTTTATGTGTGCAGCAGGTTTCAGAAAGGAGGCAAGCAAGGGGACACGTTTTGGCAAAACGATTCGCTAATTTTACCTTGCATCGGAGTTAGTGTATATCCGCCCCGGGTGACCCCACCACGAAATGCAGCTTATCGATAGCCACCAAAAAATGTTTGCTCAACACCAAGAAACCGGTGATAGGTGCAGCTTCAGGCTTCGTGATCCATTCCTCTTTACGAAATTGTTCTTGGGATAATTTACGAGCCAATACGATATAGAAGCACCTTCAATTCAACACCAACACCATGTCTCGTCCCGAGGATACCCTGTATGTCACCACAACCCCGCCATGATGCCCCTCAAGCTCACAGAACCAGTGCGGCCGACGTCCACTATGACGATACCGAAGCGCGAAAGTACACGACGAGCTCTCGAATCCAAAACATTCAAGCGTCCATGACAAGACGAGCCTTGGAGCTTCTCGATCTCAAGTCACCATCCTTCATCCTCGACGTTGGCTGCGGTAGCGGTCTCTCCGGCGAAATCCTCTCCTCTGTCGAGCCTGAGGAGGGTGGTCCTCATACCTGGATCGGAATGGATGTTTCACCATCAATGCTAGATATTGCACTGCAGAGGGATGTAGAGGGCGACCTTATGTTGGCAGATATTGGTCAAGGTGTTCCCTTCCGAGCAGGAACTTTCGACGCAGCTATCAGTATCTCTGCTATCCAATGGCTCTGCAGTGCCGAGACGAGCGATACATCCCCCGCCGGCCGTCTGACCCGATTTTTCAACGGTCTCTACGCCTCCCTCAAGCGCGGCGGTCGCGCCGTCTGCCAATTCTACCCCAAGAACGACCAACAGCGAAACATGATCACCCAAGCCGCCGTAAAAGCAGGATTCGGCGCCGGTCTCCTCGAAGACGACCCCGGCACCAAGAACCAGAAGCTCTACCTCGTCCTCACCGTCGGAGGCGGCGATCTCTCAGGCAAGAGTAGCGACATCACAGGTGTTGTGGAGGGCATGGACGGTGTTGATGTCGAGGATGCGAGAAGGTCGATCAAGAGCAGCAACCCGAACATGGCAAAGGGCAGCAAGGCGTGGATCGTCAAGAAAAAGGAGCAGATGGAGCGCAAGGGAAAGATTGTCAAGGCGACGTCCAAGTACACGGGACGAAAGCGACGAATCCAGTTTTAAGCCACGACGTGATGAAACGCGGTTATTTGCATTGTACGGCGTTGGTGGTGGAAAATTCATTCAATCTAGACCTTTTCAATTTGATACGGATACCCTTTTGAAGTTCGTTGCTCTAATATTACCGTTCCCGAGGTTGTGCTATACCATCTTCAAACCAGATGACCATAATAGCATTGACCAAAGCATGGTTGATTTGCTATGAGTTGCATTGACTGTCTGCTTAGACAGCGGGCCAAAAAGCTTCTTCCGCCTCCAAAACATCCTCCCACTTTCCTTTAACCCTCTTAAACAGCTGCTCCTTAACATCCTCACCCTTCTCCTTGACAACCTTTGTAACAGCATCGTCAATGATACGTCCAAGCTCATCGACAAACTCGACAAACTCCTTGCAAGTCCAGTTGTTGATAAACTCCTTCCTCACAGCGCCACCATCAGCATCCTTACTACCATCCTCACCCTCGGAAAGCTTGCTCTTTGCCCACGACCAGGCATCCAAATAACACTTCTCAGTTCCCCAGTAAATCACCGCAGCTTCAAGCCAGGGAAGCACATCCTTTTCGTTGGCTGTTACTGAAGCGAAGAGCGCCTCCCAGCGTCGAAGACCCTCGAGCTTGATACTCGGAGCCACATTGTCATCCTCGTCGGTCTTGAGGTTGATGTCAATACCGTAGTCACCCGCAGTGTCGATAAAGAACTTTTCCTCTCGGCGTATATTAACCAGAGCGCCGACGATCCAGTCCAAAAGCTGAGTCGTAGCTCCAGGGTCAGCCCCGCGCTGGACAGTGTTGGGATATCGGAGGAAGCTCAGCAGACGGCCAAGACCACGGCAGTAGCTGTGAATGTAAAGACGATCATTCGCAAGCCAGCGACCAAGGAGCTCCTTTGAAGCCTTGCCTTCACCTGCCAAGCGGAGGAACTCAGACTGAGTGGCTTTCTTGTAGCCCTGCTCGTCTGAGGCGAGGAGCTGTTGAGTCAAAGAGTATGACATGATGATATTTGTATATGGGTGTATATCAGTTATTCCCTCAGTTGGGTGAAAGCGGAGATGGCTTCAAGATCCATCGTCTGACGAGAGCTTGGCAACCAACTGATAATTATGTCATTGTGAGAGGAGGAGTCGGCCTAAAGTTGTTCCATCGTGCAGGAAGTTAGTTTGACTAAAGTCGATGAATTGAACATGTAGTATTTACGCGAGCTACGATGGTAGTTTTTGGTGGTTAATGAGTTTAGCCTGTAGTCTTGTTCATTCTTGGCTCCTTGTACTGATGCGATTGTCAGATTGCATCTTGACTCTGCATGCTGCCATGAGGCTTCCTAACAACAATCAACCCTCTTTATGCTCCTTGGATCTCGAGAAAAGGTAAATTTCTAGAAATTGTGTAAGATGCTATCACAAAGTTTACATGCTTAGGTCTTACCATTTGGTCAGCGATCAGCGAACCTTAGCAAATATCTCTTCCGCGTAGCCGGTTTACGGGTTGGGCTGTGAGCGACAGTGTTTATTGTAGGAACAGTCTTCTTTACTTCGTAAAACCCAGCGAATTTTTCTGCTTGTGAAAGCCTCGAAGGAATTTATTATCATCAGGATCAATATGCTATATAGGCTATACTCAATACCGGCCTGACTACCTTAAAATTGGATGCCGCACAATCTGAACCCAGTGGCAATCCATGCCAGCCATGCGCCTCTCACCTTGACAGCGGGAGCTTGGCAACGTCTATCCTTTCATCTCCCGCTAATCGCCTCTACACCTATAGCCAAGCACACTCAACCCCGATCGACTGTCTGGGCATTTTTCCTTTCCACAAGTTAAAACGCTGCGTGATCGCCATTATGCCGGTCACGTTACCCTTAATCTGGGGATTGACATTCAGCAAGCTCATGATTCGGAAGCTGACCCGGTCCACGGATTGGCAGGGATCATGTCCACTTGGTTTAATTAACGAGCATCACCCCACAATAAGGGGGCATTGACATGAACAAACACGGCTGCGAAGGAAGACAAATGATATTTGAATAGATTGCATTTGTTTGAGATATGGAATGGCCAGTTTCAGCTTGGCCTGTTCGTGCGGTCGTTTCATTATGCAAAAGGATTTAAGCATTAGAGCATCAAAACATTTCACATGCGCTAGAGAATGTAGAATATTTCAACCCTGGAACTATCAAGCTTCTAGATGCAGGTACGCGTACTATGACCTGACGGAGACCCCTGAAAGAATAGTCTAGATCTCGTATTTCACCGTCACAGCCTCAAAATTCAGAGGGTTCAATCTCGCTGCTGCACCCGTCACGAGATTCGCCCTGGGACCCCTGGTCTACCAGGATCTCATTGACCACAACAAGCTTAACAAAGGGGGGGCTAAGCTCTGAAACATGGAGTTCCGGGCTGTCAAGTTGCCCGGGACTAGGGAAGAAAAGGCATGTCATTGCTCGTTATTGATGGTGGCTTTTAATGAATGCTTCCTGCCCTTGATAGCGACCCTTTCCTCTTCCCAGTTTCGCTCCGTTATTTCTCAATCTTGGCTCTTGGCTGTTATTACACAGAATCCATCGGCCTGAATTTTTAATTCCACTATTAACTAATTCTCATCATTCTACTCTTATCATGATTCTCGACCGGGACATTGGCGCCCTCCCCTCTGGCGCTGGAAAATGGGACCTCACGCGAGTCCTCCCCCGGGAAGCCAAGGAAACAGAAACATGCCGCAACGACCAGCAATCAAATACGTGCGAAAAGCCCGGTATGGACACTGGAGAAATTCTAGTCGTCCTCCTCATCGCTAGGTAAATTTACTTTCATTTCATTACTAACCAAAAAGCTTGGCTGACCTCCACCCGCAGTACCATTGTAGTCCTTTGCATTCTAGCGTTCCTCTATATGCTGCACCGTCGCCGCAAGCGCCTCGACGCCCTCGAAGACCCCAAAGACCATCAAGAACTCGACGACTACGGCATCGCGCCCGCGAAACAGAAGCCTGCGCAAATGCCGCGAGCACCACCGCCGACGTACGAGAGATCGCAGGACCGAAAAGCAGAGGGAAATTGGGGCAGATCGCAACGGGACTCGACAGATTCGTTAACACCTTCGCTGCGCCAAGCTATGGGCGTGACGCCGCGCGATACGTTGGCCAATAGCTGATGAGGCGGTTGTCGCTTGAGCGGATGATCCGACGTTGGACGTTTTATCGACGAGTAACTTTGACGCTTTGGGGTTTGGCAGTCGAGCTACTGCAGCTTGTCGATCATTCGTGCATACTGGAGGATGGAATCGGTTGTTTGAGACATGCACTACTTGGGTGCTATAGCCACAAGTAGCTGGGCTTAGAGACATCCATCTACAAAAGGGAACAACCAGCTTTGATGGATCTTGAGGGACTCTAGCAAATGTTTACGAAGGCGTTTGAGAAGGCATTGGGCACTTTGGCGTACAGGCTTCTTGGTTTGGAGGGAACAAATGAGCGACTCCGCTGGCCAGTTTGGTCGGCTTTTACTTCTACCTTAAGCATGACTTGCGACTATTTCCTAAAATCTGATAGTATTATTGATTCATGATAGATGGCTCAGTTACACTGGAGTGATCACTGTGTGTGACTGTTTTAGCCTTTTAGCTCAGCCAGCTCGTGTAACAATTACCTATAAAAAGTTAAGATGGAACATCAGCTGCAAACCGAACATTTGACAAGCTTTGGCGAGACCATGATGTAAGTTCCCCAGAAATATTCTAAGTTTATGAAAGCCCATCCCAAGGTCTGTTGTTAGATCCCTACGAGCATGGTTGAGTGAGACGACCACATCCATGCGGTGTAACTGTGGTGTTGGGTTTCGCTGAGCGAACAGGCTTCCATGGCTTGTTGTGCTGGCTGTATCCATGAGCAATTACCTCGACACCTTGAGGCAGTCTTTTCCGTCAATTACTCCTTGGAACCCTTGGAGTCATCCTTGGAAGTGATTTCCGTCTTATCATATCCTCGTCCTTTAGCTCCTGAAGGTAGGCCATAACACGATCTCATTAAACATGTCGAGATCGCCCCTAGTTCCCTTTGCAGAAGGTTTTGTAGGACATAAACCTTCAATGCGTGAACAATATGCAAGCAGAACTGAGTCACAGATTTTGAGTTCTCTTGCTCTTGTAAAAGCCAGTTCTCTGCTTGTCAAAGCAAACACAAGTCTTAGACAACTCCCATCTTCTTTTCTTCAGAAACAAGTTCACACGAACGAGGCTCAATCAATATGGCGCCCAATGACATGCCATATGCCGTGGAGGCTCACTTACAGATCATAAATTCGGTGCCTTCGTCGACAAAGACCTTTCCCTTATTTACCAAGCTCCCTGGTGATATTCGTTGGCTCATATGGGAGAAAGCACTTAGCCACGAGCGTATCCTCCATGTTTCCCTGGCGACAACAGCGAAAAGTCTAAAGAACACAACAGGTCAAGGCTATTGTATCTACTTGGGCGAGCGACTGGCGATAAGCAAACTTTTCCGCGTCACTTCAGAATCACGACGTGTCGCCTTGGCTTTCTATCGTGTTCATCTACCCTGCGGGTACACGTTTGCCCCGCATCATCAGCGAGTGGGAGTCCTCTATCTTTGTCCCGAGCTAGATACGATATGCCTTCGGTCGTGGGAGAATCTTGACAAGTTTGCGCATGATGTCTGGATGGCCGATCCCCGCCGTATAGGTCTCGTGAACCTATGCCTATCACCAGCCTTTTGGAACGAGGAATCCAAAAAGCCTGATGTCAAAGGACCTCATATACGACAATCTATGGCCAGGCTCGAGCGCGTGGTCATATTTGAGCAATTTGCTGGGCGTGTCTGCAGGAATTCTGCCACCGGTGACTTCGAGATGAACCGGACCGTCCCAATCCTGGCCGCTGTTCCAACATTTGACCGACTGGCATCAGATCCCAGATTAGGAGACGAGGACCTAAGGGAGTTTTACCTGGACCGAACTGATCCACGCAAGGATTTTCATTGGTGGTTCAAGTTTCTCAAAGAGTTGCAAGTAGAGTACGACCATGAGGTTGACTATCGTTATGCTCTCTGTCATGGTTATTGGACTGAATCACATGGACTAGTGGACCAACAAGGGGTTCATAAATGGCTCGGGAGAAGTGAAGACCAGTGGAGGAGACGAGCCCAGATCCTGAAGGACTACGGAAGTCGGTACCAAGTCGTCGGGGAGTTTAACTTATCACCTCGGCCAGCAATAGGGTTCTGGCTGTTTCCACTGGAGAGCCTGGGGCCTTTGCCTGATGTCGACGAGGCCAATGAACGAGAGGCCTTCCCGAAATCAAGGGTCTTGGACATGTCACAGCACAAGCCGGAGCTGTGCTTATCAAGCATATACTGACATCTAAACGCAAACGGCCTGTAGGTATTATGAATCAACAATAGATAATCACTAAACATTGAACGTATTCTGTGTACTATGTGAACTAGACAAGCATCGGTAGTCTAAATCAGCGAACAATAACCATGTACTATGGATCAAGTACGGCGTTGGCTCCGGCACCCATAGACTTTGAGTGGTCTAACCACTTGCACTCAGAATCGCAGCGACTGGTGACCATTCTGTTCAGGAGTCTAACTACAATGACCGTTTTCTCGCATACGCTGACGAAGAGGGGGATGATGAGGCACTTCAGGGCCTCATCAATAGCGTCATAACGGCGAAGGTTAGAGGTTTGGTTAAATTCAAGGCGACCTTCGTTGCTTGGACCCGCAGAAGGATGAGACACTGGTAACTTCGTGCAGGAATGGTACAGTGAGCGTGTCCATGGCAAGCTGTCTAGCGAGTCCGTCAAGGAGGTTGTAGCTAAAGATGACGATGAGGCTAAAGGTGAACCTGGTAGGTGTCTGAGGGTATCACACTACATTTAGCACAGAACCTCAAATCTCGCGTGGGATCTCTAGTAGCTCATGACATAATGCCGAAACCCATTTAGACATGCATTGGCTGCCAATGGCAATCATGTATATGGATCTACTTAATATTTCACGACGCGCTTCGATAGACAACGACTGCTAACGTCGATCTTGAGTATTGCATGACGCGCGTGTAGTTCTGTGCTGATTGTGGTATTTCCAGAAACGGGCAGCGGTTCACCGCAAGTACATGGACTCGCCTCCCTTGTGTCTCGCAAAGCTTGAGAAAGAAAGATTCTCTGGTAACGACATTCAACATGGGCTCTGTCTATTATCGACAAAGGCCCCCACCAAGTTCACCGCCTACATCTAGGTGCCTGCCGATGAGGCCAACAAGTTTGCTCTCATGCACGAATTGATGATATGGTCTCGTGTTTTACAAGAGGGACCAGGCCAGCATATTTCCCATCTTTGCGACAACCCCACATGCTTAGAAGAGTCGCACATATGCCTAGAGACCGCTGCGGAGAACAACAGTCTAAAGAGCTACAGACGCGCTTACTGGTGCGCTCATGAGGATTGCGGTAAAGCATACCTGCCCTACGCGCATGGCATGACCCGAAGTGTGCTGCATACTTTATCGATGGGGACGGGTATAGATCGTCGCGTTTTGGGAGAAAATATACTAGTTGGCAAGATTTTTGGACCGGGGCCTTTATAAACTTAGGGATCCTTCTCTCTGCGATAATACATGAACGAATTGTGTAAAGCTTTGGCTGTCTGTAGTGTGTTTTCCAGACTTTATAAAATGAAATGACAGGTTTACTTTGAAGTAACCTATGTTCTAGACAGCTTTAGGGAAAAAAAGTCGACTGTAGAATAAAGATAACTTTAGGATAGTAGAGTAGTAATCAAGTGTGTCAAGATTATAATTAAAATGCCCAGATGGATGAGATGAGTAACGAACACTTCCCCCTCACTGCGCCATAAGTATATTTCTTTCTGGTAAAATTGGTAGCTTTAGAGTCTGTCTGCCTGATCTTCTTGTTCTCCCTCACAAGGCCAGTTCACCATAAGTCTATGATGAAGCCTTCATGAACCGGCAGTCTCATCGATAGACTATACGGAAAGATCGCTCGGCGTGTCTACAATGCTGTAACCCTAAGAGCACACCGGCTGCGGGCTACGTTGCAATGTAATGTGGATTCTTAAAGGATAGCAGAACGAAGACCAACATAGTCAGAGCATTAATATATGTTTGCTAAACACAACTCTGGCTCGTGCTTTGACATGTAGAGTGTCCTTCCTGTAAGAACGAGATCGGGCGAAGGGCTATAGATCTCATTGGCGTCAAGTGGAGACCCATGGCTCTCCATCCGAAATAGCCAAAACCCTACTACTGGTCGGGGTGCGTCTTCCAGGAGCGTTTCTACCTCCTCAGCCATTGGATCTGTGGGTGCCGACGAATCTAGAGACGTGTTCGACCATGACCTAAACTCTTCGACTTCCCTACTAGTCCATGTGAGAGCGTGATACTGGTCAGATATGAGGCCACTCCCGCTCACCCCACGACAGATTCCAAACCGATAATCAATCTTGTGGCTGTGCTGCACCCCTAACAGTGCAAGAAACCTGAGCCAGCGATCGAATGACACACGGGCATCCATTGCGCGTGTGTATACTTGCTTCAGATCCTGGCCATTCAGCCGATGGTCGCATGGTAGTCGATGAAAGCCAGGAACGCCCCCCAGAATAGGGACGGTGCGATCTCTTATGAAGGCCTCGGCACCACCCCAAAAAGCATAATTTGGGCAAGATGAGATCCACATGATAGTAAAGCGTTTGATCCTCAACAGACCTTCCTCTAGGAGAGATATGTCACGTCCTTGCGTACGAGGTGCCTTGTAGTCGCGGTTTAGTGATGCAGTGACTTGCAAGGCTAGATTGATGAGACCGACACGATGGGGATCGAGAATCCAGAGGTCATGAGCAAGGTATTCGAACAGTTTCAATCGGTTAAGCATTAATGTATCAAGCTCGGGACAAATATAGAGAGTTGTGTTCACCTCCGGCCCCTTTCGCCGCCGTCTGTACAAGCAGGGGAGTTGGACGCGATAAAAGGCCAAGGCAACACGTCGAGACTCAGAAGTGGTTCGAAAAAGTTTGCTCGTCTTCCAGCGGTAGTTTAAGATGATGTCGTAGCTGCGAGGATATTTTGTTTCCTCTTCACATTCCGCATGTTTGACTGGCCGTAATTCGATGTCAATCATGCGCTCGTGACTAAGTTCCTGCTCCCACACAAGCCAGCGGATTTCGGCAGGGAAGCGTGGAAACAGTGGAAAGGTGCCACATGGTTCAGGCTTAGGATTGAAGATTTGTAAGTAACGTCTGGTGCTAGGTAACGTAGCGGAAGACACCATGTTGATTAAGCCGAGCTTGTGGGAGTTTAGGTTTGAAGCAAAGAGAACGGGAGTCGCCTATACGTGATATTTGTTTGCTTTCACAGGCGGACAACTGGCTCTTATAAATGCTGGGAAACTTAGAATGCGTGAGTCACCAGACCTGTGTTGCATATCCGTCCTACGAAACCGTATCACAACCCGTACGTAACATCAGTCCATTGAAGTTTATTCAAAGTGCGTGGTGGACCAACATAATGGTTACACTGCATTGCGGCTCAGGGACACACCTGGCCTTAGTCCAAATAAACAACTCGATGACGAGTATGTTAACACAAAGCTCATGCTTCAGTCGAAATACCGCCAGGGCTCCACAAGGATTAATCCGACCTGTTAAATATTTGTCTAATGATGAAATAGCTTCAAAGGACGATGCGGCTGGCGGGGATATCATGTCACGCACATGGGCCACAAAGCTCAAGTGAAGGCTGTCCGGACTGGAAAGCGTTGTCTCAACATTCAAAAGGTTGACTCGCAAGGATCATGAAAACCGGGGTGTAGAGCGAGCTCACACGGTTTGCGCAATTCACAGAATGTCCTCTATGGCTAAATCAACGTTCTTGCAAAGTTGCGAATTCAGTAGACCCCAAGGCCGCAAGCCGTTCTACGCTCTGCTTATCTGCCTAACAGACGGGCCCTTGTTCAAACTGATACTTGGTGAACGCTGCACGAGAATGGGCTCAGCAACACGGTAACGAATAGGAGGAAGTTTGGCAAGAGCGAAGCACGGAAGCCGAGGACGGAAAGCCTTCAGACAGCTGGAACTACCATCTCAGCCAACATCAGGGTTTTGTTTCTTTCGAATGGAGAGCCATAGGTCTCACCTGATATCAACTGGACACAGGTACTGGGAGGTTTCCTGCACGAAGCCATTAGATATGCCACGAAATAAGCCGGAGTTGTGTTTCTCAAACACACGATAACCCCTGGGCAAAGCAATCAATAAGCATGAGGATCATAGGAGTCAATCACCTCTGCCTCATGGGTCACGCAGACCCGTGTAAGCTCTTACTATCCTTCATACGCGACATAAATTGTGCTGTGAATCATAGTTGACAATTACACAACGCACATCATAAGCAGCAATCACCATTGCCAAGCGCCGTGAATCATGGTCTATGGATAGGCAGTGAATCATAGCCAAAATCAGCTATATAACGAGACTGTGATTCACCCTCTGGATTGGTCTTTCTCTTGTCTAATAATCACCATCACATTTGACACCGCCTTCAAGCAGACCAGAAAGAACACCACACACTCACACACACTCATTCACCTCTGTCATCACCATGGCGCCCAACGGTCAGCCAAACAATGTATTCTGCAACCCTCGAATGGCCTCCGCTGCTCACGTCGACAAAGAAGGGAGCCCAGACCGTGAACACATTGAAATTGATTCGGACGATTCTGGAGATGAAATCCCTCGCGAGCCTGGACAAGTCAAGGTCGGCGAGTACGGCACTGGCTCTGGCAGCGTCAGGATCCACACTGACGGCCTTTCCACCTGCACTAGAATTGCAGTGACTGGCAAGTATCGTGGTGGATCTGGATCTAACGGCCGCGTCGATCGCTTCCTCGCGCACGTTGCTGACTCGACCAACAAAGCGGCCCTTCAAGGCCTGATCAACGCTGTCCTGGCAGCAAAGCGCAGTGGTCTTGAGATCTCGGAGGCGATTGTTATTGCTACGGATGCGGCCATGAAAGAGGGATTTGACAGACATGACAAGGCTAGTCGGGCCGAAAAAGAAGATCAGGACGAATTCAACGCCATTGTCCTTAACAGCATCAATCTTCTTGTCGGCAATGCTAGCATGGTCAAAGTGCTTTACCATGGCGAGGACAATTACCATGAAATGAGTATTGAAGGAAACAAGGAGATTATCTGCAAAGATGAGAAAGGTAAGAAGAAGAAGTGGTAGTGGTCAGGGATGAAGACGGGACAAGGACGGGGACGAGGGCGGGGACGAGGAATTATCAGAAGAGGAATGGACTACAACTTTAACAGTGAATCAGAGGGGGATCTCACAATACCTCGAGTAGTGCCAGCCATTCATTTACCTAGCTATTCATTTATTTAGTCATTCGTTCATTAATTCATTCAGTCAGGATAAAGACAAAACCATCGTCTTAAATAATCTCTGAACTTGGGTTGTTTCACAGTGAGATTACTATCTATAAAACGCGATACGATCAGACTTCCTTGTTGATCCGATATCCGGTAAGATCTTCGCTTTCTTTCACTCTCAAATTTGAAGAGAGAAGAAGAAGAAAAAACCCTAATATTAGCCCTTCGTTATTAATCGCTCTGCTGCTGTATACCTTGCCCAAACTTGTCCATACGGAACTCGTCATAAACTTTAGGGGGGACTTTCACATATTTAGGGAAGACTTGAGGTTTTCAGCCAAGTTTGGTGCGGTTGTATTGAAAGTATATTATAGTTTCATAAGAACTCGTCAAACTACATGAGTATGGCTACGTCGCGTCACTGACCTTTAATACTCACTGAATCACGAAGGCCAAAAGGAACACAACAATATTACAGAACTATATTTGGACATATTTCCAATGTTCCAGACTCCTGAATAACTGCGTGAGCTTCCTAGTAAGCGTAGAACAAAGTAGCCTCAGAATCCGTCTGCCTAATCTTCCTGTTCTCCCTCACCAACATCCACCTCATAAGCCAAACTCCAGCGATACACGCAACAGCAAAGCCCGCACTGCTAGAAAGCGGAAGTACATATCGAGGTGCGTCCGAAGATGGCCAGAGGTACTACAAAAGTTAGTAATTGCTCAATAATCGCAGAGGAATGAATGCGAACTTACAGGAGTCCAGATCAGACTGAGCGTCGCACTGACGTTGGCGAGAGCGAGAGCAGATGCTTTCTTCTCCTTTGTCTGACCACAAGTATTTCCAACCCAGGCAAGAAGAATGGAATTGACACCATAAGTACCAATAGTGAATACGCACATGGCAAAGTATCGAGCTCCAACGTTCATAGTGGAACAAGCCAGGACGAAACCAAATGTCGCAACAATCTTGGAGATGGTAATATGCCAAGTACTCTCATTGAAGTGGCCCGAAGAGCGTGCCCAAAGAATAGAGATGGCACCTGCGATCAGGAAAGGAGGACAGGTCAGGACCAGAGTAATAGTGGTGTTGAAACCCAGCGTGTTGACAATGGTAGGGAAGAAGTTCTTGAAGCCGTTGGTTGCCAAGTGGAGGTGTTGCAGGACGATGAATACCCAGACTCTGGGGTCTGCAATAGCTTCGCGTAGACCGCTCCAAGGGTTTCCATTTCCCTTCTGACCGACTGTATCTCGCAGAACGCGATCGTGGGCGAGTTGACGTTGCTCGGGAGTGAGCCATCGTGTAGTCAGAGGCTCGTCGGGGAGGGTGAAGCATGCCACGATGGCAACAACGACAGTAACGGCTCCTTGGAGGATAAAAAGCCACCTCCAACCCTTAATACCTGCTGCACCATCCATACCCTCAAAAACGCCAGCAGCGATCAAGCCTGCGAAAGCAGAAGCGAGAACGTTGCCAGAATAAAGGATACTAATACGCGTAGCCAATTCCTTTCGGGTGTAAAAGGTTGACAACATGTACAAAGCACCAGGGTAGTAAGGAGCCTCGACGATACCGAGGAAGAAGCGCGTAAGAAGAGCGCCGGTGAAGTTCTTCGCCACGGCGGTGAGGGCACTGACGACAGCCCAAGCCATCATGAAACCACCCATGTACCACGATGGTCGAACACGGGTGATGATCATGTTACTGGGGATTTGACCCAGGACGTAACCGACGAACAGGATGGACACGGCGGTGTTGTACTGCGAGCCTTTGAGATTGAGATCTTCCTCGAAGCCATTCAGGCGGGCGAGGGTGATGGCGTTGCGATCGAGGTAGTTGAGCCAGTACATGAGCCAAAGGGTGGGCTAGCCGTTGTTAGAATACGCTTGAAGTAAGGATAAGAAGACTTACCATGATCCATCTATCGAGCTTCTTGACCAACTTGATCTCCTCAGGATCAGTCTTGGCCGTAGCTCCAGAATAATCACCATTGCCCTTCTTATCAAAGACCTCAGCAGAATACTCCTGATGAGCCGCGTTCTGCTTCTCAGCATCAAGGGACTCGACACCCCCGACGGGCTTCTGGTCTTGGTGTGCAGTCATGACTGATAATGACCAAGTTCAATGTAACTTGAAGGTGAAGTTGAAGGATGGTTGGTTTCTTCTTCACTTGAGGCAGGGGGAGGCTGCGGTATTTGACTTGATTTCCAATCCTGATTGTTTCCCCGCAAAACTACCCCAGATTCCAACATGGAGAACCAGATCCGGGGACATGGTCCATGGAGCGGGGATTGTTGAGGGGATCACCAACGAACGGTGTTGAATGACCCCCGGTCTCGGCGACGGGGCCGCACGCCGAATGGTGTATGCCAAGACGCCACTGGAGATGGTGGTGGTGGAAAATATCGACTATCTAGACAAGATTGACGCCGTTGGAGATAGAGGTTAATGATATCCGGCATAGGAATTTAGTCAGTCAATTGAATAAGGTAGTAGGAACTTTGTCTAAGAAGATTAGGTTGTTTGTTCGTATCAGAAATACAGCATAGTACTCAGAAACATTCATGCCATAGTCCAGACCCAGGGTCGCAGTTTATCCAATCCATCCCCATCCCAACCCCACGAGTCAGGATTAAGGTAACAATTAAGCTTAGTCCAACGAACGACCAACCAACCCATTTCCGTATCCTCTAACCGAAGACCCATAACTTCTTGCAAGCGGGGTCCATCTCCATCTTTTCCTCACCTCCTACTCCTCGGCCTCACCCACCGAGACGGCCTCCATCGCCGCCCCCGAAAATCACACATATCAGACCAGACCGGGGATGCCTTCCAACGCCTGCGACAGATGCCACCGTCGTAAAGTCCGCTGCGACAAGATCCAACCACAATGCGGGCCCTGCAAGCGAGCCGACGTGGCGTGTGAATACGCTGTTAGCGAGCATCAGCTACGAAGGAGGAATATTCAGAAACTCGAGAGGCGGATTCGTGATTTACAAGCTAATAACGAGAATCTATCTGCGCAGCTTCGTCAGTCGGAAGGACCTGTTGTTCAGGGCGGTGCTACGCCTGCTACGACGCAGGGCAATGGGTCGAGTCCACCCGGGGATGGGGAGGTTGCGGAGGAGGTGATTCAGATGAGTCTTATTGCGGGTGGTGGTCATCATTTTGTTGGTTCCACGAGTGGGCTTTTACTTGCGAATTTGTTACAGTCGAGACCGCAGCCTTCGTCTTCGCTTCATGCGTCTGGGTGGAAACTGAATTCGATATCGGATCTCAGTTCACCTCAGGGGGGATCTGGTTTACCGCCCAAGAGTCTTGCATCAGAGCTCCTCAAGGCTTATTGCAGCCATGATCATCTTTGCTATCCTTTTCTCTCAACAAAGTCTCTCTACCGCTCTTTGGACGCTGTGTACGAGGAGGGCCGTGAGAAGGATCCTGTAGATATCTTCTTCGTTGACATGACTCTCGCGATAGGCACGGCTCAAGTCCACAAGTTCAACTGGAATGGCGTTTACGATGCTGAGACGCATTATAACCGCGCCATGACGAGACTAGCAGATGTACTTGCTCGAGATGGCATTGAGAGGCTACAGGCTTTACTGCTTGTATGTCAGTACAGAATGGGGACTACATCGAGCAACACCACGACAAGTGTATGGCATCTGATCGGCGTCGCTGCTCGGACATGTCTAGAAATGGGCCTCCATCGAGCTGCTACGTACGCCCTACCCCAAACAAACGAAGACGAGCCAACGCGCGGAGCCAAAGAAGAGGAAATGGAGACAAGGAGAAGATGTTTCTGGAGTCTCGTCTCTCTAGATCGCGTAACAAGCCTCGCTCTCGGCCGACCTTTAGCCATCCAACTCGAAGACATCGATGTCGATCTCCCACCCTCATCAACCTCCGATCAACTCCCCCAAGATAGCAGTCCTCTCTCATCCGCTCCCTACGGAACACCACAATACCGCGCTGCGACATCCGTCTTTGTCCACATCGTTCGTTACCGTCTTATCTGCGGCAAGATCATCAATGCACTACATCGAAGCGCCAAGCATGTTACCTTTTCAAGTATAAGTTACGAGGAAATGCGGACGGCCCTAGCGACTGAGTTGCAAGAGTGGCATACAGAAACGTCGAATCTTCCACTTGTCAAAAGCGATACAACGGCAGCTTCACCAGCAAGTGGCTCAAGTTTCCGCTCCGAAGAGTGGTACCGTCTTCTTTATCACAACGGCATGCTTATGCTCTTCCGTCCATCGCCCTGCCTAAACGACGCTTCGATGAATAGTCTCGCGTTGCAAAATATCTTTGACTCAGCGCGAGAAGCTATAAGTCTCTACGCGAGTTTACATCGATCGCGAAAACTGAATTACTCGTGGATAACGATGCACTCGGTCTTTCTCGCCGGTCTATCCTACATATTCGCATTACGACATCACTTCCAAGCCCTTCAACTGTCGACTTCTGAGCCCAGTCGCGCGAGATTACATACAACACCAACGATAAACCAAGTCGTCAATGATACGCGCGCTTGCTCAAAGGTTCTTGTAGCCGTGTCAGAAAGATGGGATCTTGCGCGGAACTGCTCTGATTTGTTTGACAGACTGAGTGATGCAGTGGTAACAGATGTCGTCGAGGCATCGACTCCAAGCAGCAACACTGCCAATATGGATGTTGCGGCTACTGTTGATGCTGTGCCTTTTTCTGCAGACTTGGCAAATATGACGGTTGATAGCACGTTTAGAGATTGTTTTGGGGATCTGCAGAGTCTCGGGTTGGATGAGTTTCATAATGATGCGATATCGCAGTTGTCGCAGGAGTGGTTCTTTGGTCTTGGCGATGATTCCCACAGGTATTACTAGTACGCAATGTAGTTGTATGATTGATCGAGCAAGAAGTACGTAATGAAAACGATGACAGTTGCAGAGACTGTACTAAACTCACCTTTTTCACGTTAGTAAAGATCGTTTAGATATCAATCCAGTTGAGATACTCGCTCGTATGTGTAGAGTCCCATTTTCTGGGAAGCCCCATCGCAACGGCATCTTGACAGACGCTCCAATCAGGTTGTATCTCCCCACCTCAGGCACAATTAGACATAGATTTCAAGGAATCCAATCAATAAAGGTGAGTATCAGCTTATCATTCCACGAGTAATGATACGCAACAATCACAGGATCTCGGTTGTTTGCAGCACCCATGATCACAAGGCAAGCGAAGGCGGCGGACTCGGTCGCCGAATCCGAGAACATGAGAACCGTGTAAGTGGGACCCATCTTCGGCGCCGGGGCCGACAACCCACAACACATCAACCCGGCCTTATGATAAGTCATGAGAGCCGCAACACCCTGAATAATCCGAGGTAACCGACAAATATCTTTATTCCGACGTCCCACAGGTTAAATCAGGTGCTCATCACCAGAGCCGCAACTCATCTCGCTCCAAACCATCCCTCTTAATAACCCTCTACACCCTCATCCCATCCCATCTCACATCACCCACTTCACATAACACAGACGAGATGCTCGACAGACCACCCATCCGCATTGGCAATGTCTCCGGCGCAACAGGCGACCACCCACACGCCATGGCGCGCATGGTCCGCTCCGGCAACGTCAACGTCATCACGGGCGACTGGCTCTCCGAGATGAACATCGCCTGGAACGCCATCACCAAGCAAGAAGTCGATCCCGAGCTAGGCTACGAGAATGGCTTTTATGAGCAGCTTGACGAGTGTCTTGATGATATCATGCAGCGAGATATTCGCGTGGTTACTAATGCTGGTGCTTTGAACACTGATGCGCTGTATCGCAAGGTCAGAGACCTTTGTGAGCGGAGAGGATATGGGGAGTGTGCTGTTGCTAAGGTGTTGGGAGATGATGTATCGGATGTTGTTATGGATAGGGAGAAGAGGAGGGATGTTCCTATTACTCATTTGGATCATCCGGAGCAGACGCTTGATTCTTGGGGTTTCACGCCTTGTTGCGCGACAGCGTATATCGGCTGCTGGGGCATTGTCCAAGCTCTTCGCTCCGGCGCACGTATAGTCATCTGTGGCCGATGCACCGATGCATCACCTGTCATGGGTGCAGCAGCGTGGTACCATGGCTGGCGAGAGGATCAGTACGAGGAACTGGCTGGTTCACTCCTAGCAGCTCATCTGATTGAGTGCGGTCCTTACGTTGTCGGTGCCAATTTCTCTGGTTTCAAGGATTTTCTACCTGAGCTTGTGGATATCGCGTTTCCTATTGCTGAGATTGGTCCTAAAGGACGGTGTACAATTGGTCGAACGGGTGAAGGCGGTGGTCGCGTTACGAAAGAGACTGTCACGGCGCAATTACTTTACGAGCTTCAGGGGCACTTATACTTGAACCCGGACGTCGTGGCGGATCTATCAGGCGTACGAGTCGAACAAGAGTCACCAAACCGAGTTTCAGTCTCCTGCGTAAAGGGTCTTCCTCCACCTCCAACCGCAAAAGTCATGATCGCTGCAAAGGGCGGCTTTCAAGCTGAAGCAACATTCTACATCAACGGTCTCGACGTGGCCGAGAAAGCAGCCATGATGCAGGCCCAACTAGCGCACATGTTCAAGGACTCCAACTTCAGTCGACTTAGCATCGAATTGTATGGTACACCTGCAGAGAATCCTACGTCGCAGCAGGCTGGTACTGTTTCTCTACGAGTTTTCGCGCAGGCTCGTCGAAAGGAGGATATCGCCGCCGATAAGTTCAAGGTGCCCATTTATGCTCTTCGTATGCAGAGTTACCCAGGATATCACATGAATCTCGATTTCAGAACCATGGTGCCTAAGCCTTTCATGGAGATGTTCCCTGCGCTTATGCCCGTTTCTGCTATTGATCACCGTGTTGAGATGAGCACCGGTGCGACACTACGCATCGAACCTCCTACAAAAACAGCGACATATCCTATCGTTCGGCCATCGAATGAAACTCATGGACCGGTTGATATGCTCACTTTTGGACCGACTGAGTGGGCACCCCTGGGGAGTGTTGTGCATGCTCGATCAGGAGACAAGGGCGATAACTCCAACGTTGGCTTCTTTGTGCGGAACGATGATGAGTATGCTTGGTTGAGAAATCTTTTGACGGTCTCGAAACTCAAGCAATTGTTTGGAGATGATTGGTTCAAAGGAAACCCAGATCGAAGAGTTGAGAGGGTTGAGTTCTCTGGTATTAATGCTGTGCATTTGTAAGTTCCCCTATTCGACGAAAGTCCAAGTTACTAACGAGTTTACAGCCGAGTGTTGGATAATTTGAATGGAGGTATTGCTTCTTCAGACCGGATTGATGGTCTAGGCAAGGGCATTGGCGAGTACTTGAGGAGTCGGTATGTTGATGTGCCAAAGGCATTTCTTGAAAGAGGACGAATTTAGAGATCAGGTCGAAAGAATGTAGACATAAGAAGAACTTCGAATACCTCGTATCAGCTACCGGCCTGAACCTGCCTCTATCTCTCTCGCTGCCAGTCCAACTATTATGAGCTTACTGAATTTAAACATGTCAGAATTCGCATGAGACGCATCGACGTCGAAGTCACCACTTGCATTGTTAGCTGCCAACTTTTACGCGACCACAATGTGTTCGTTCCCATCACACTAGCTTACTTCCTGGAGGTTTGCACCAGATCACGACTGATCTGTCTTCGAACTAAAACTCTTCGTTGCAGTAACGACACCAGTAGCCAAGAAGCTTCGTTTTTCGTCCCACTTTCGGAGCCACCAAGATAGCCCCGAAGCTTGGGCTGCTCAGGGCTCCTCTTGATGGAACTGCAGAAGAGGAATTTTAATCTCAGCAAACTACTTCATAAGACAAGTTACTTTCAAATGCTTCTCGCTATATACTTTGTATGTAGGACATACCATCCTAGGGTAGCTAGTAGGATAGTCTAAAGCCCACATACTCAATCCCCATTCGTCAATCGCAGCTAGAAACCAGGGCCTTCGGTACACTTTCAACCGAGGTTGATAGCTCGGTTTCCGCGACTTGAGCGCTCGCCAAGCTCCGAACATAATAAATCCGTTTGCGTCGGACATCAAGCTGCGAAAACGCGCGTGTATAAGCGCTGAGACAACTGATAGCAGTGATGAACGAAATATCAACGTCTCCTCTATGACTCCCTTCGACGACCTCTAGTCACTCGCGACAGCGATTCGGAAAGTTTTGGACTTTACAATATATTCAAGACTGCTAAGTTCATGTTACACGTACAATCTTCCTCGCTCTGCTACTCAATCGTCTTCCTCTGCATTCTTTTTTCTCCCTCTGACGTCGCCGCCAACCCCTGCCTCTTTCAGAACGCCTAAAATCCGCAGAGCCCCGGGTCGTCCTAGGTATATATTCGATTGAGGTATGGTGGGTGTCTTCTCAGAGTATACGCTTGTGTCCATTGTCCCGCGACCGCACGGGCACGACAAACGAAAATAAAAAGGGATTACGCATGGTTTGTTTTGGGGGATATCACAAAAGATGCTTCATTTAAAGAGTCTCGAGCTTGTCGAGGATGGCCTTGGTGAACTCGTGGGTGGTGGAGGAGCCGCCCATGTCGGGGGTTCGGACCTTGCTGTAGGATTGTTAGTATTTGCGCTGCAACAGATGGAGATGTGAAAACTTACCCGTCAGCAATGACAGCGTAGGTGGCCTTGGAGATGCGGTTGGCATGCTCGTCAAGGCCGAGGTGTCGCAGCAGCATGCTGCCGGACAGGAGCATAGCAGTAGGGTTGGCCTGATCCTTGCCCTTGATGTCGAGACCGACGTGACGGCAACCGGGCTCGAAAACAGCGACCTCACGGCCCATGTTGCAACCAGGGACGATACCAGGGCCACCGACAAGAGCGGCGCCAATGTTGGACAGGATACCACCGTAAAGGTTAGGCATGACCATAACGTCGAACTGCTGAGGGCGAGAGACAGCCTGCATGGAGGCGTTGTCGACAATCATGTCGTTGACCTCGAGGGTAGGGTAGTCCTTGGCGACCTGGTGGAAGGTGCTGCGGAAGAGACCGTCGGCAAGCTTCATGATGTTGGCCTTGTGGATGCAAGTAACCTTGGAGCGGCCGTTGGCGAGGGCGAAAGAGAAAGCGAACTTGGCGATACGCTCAGACTTGGCGCGGGTGATGATCTTGAGAGACTCGACGACACCGTCGACGCTCTGGTGCTCGAGACCAGAGTACTCACCCTCGGTGTTCTCTCGGATGATGCACAGGTCGACGTCCTTGTGGCGGGTCTGGTAGCCGGGGATGTTCTTGATCAAGCTGATGCTGGCGTAGATGTCGAGCTCCTGTCGCATGGCGACGTTGAAGCTCTGGTGACCGGATCGGCTGATGGGGGTGTGAAGGATACCCTTGAGACCGAGCTTGTTGCGCTTGAGGGAAGCGACAGACTCGCGGAAAGCATCCTCAGTGCGGCCGGCGCCCTCGAGACCAGAGACCTCAACCTGCTCCCACTCAACGGGGACGTTGTCGGCCTTGAAAACAGTCTTGACTGACTCGGCAACCTCGGTACCAATACCATCACCGGGGATGAGGGTGACGGTGTACTTGCCGCCATACTTGGCGGGCTTGAAGATGTCGGACTGGACGGTGGCGAAGGATCGAGCGAGCTGGGGTTGTTGCTTGGCGACGCCGCGCAGCAGCTGAGAGGGTGAATGTTAGTGGGGTATTCAATTGAGTTTTGATGCTTTCATATAATCAATCTGAGCCATTGTCGCAATGTGGTCTTTGTGTAGCTGTCATATCCCTTCCAAGCAAAACTCCAACCCTCTCTTGTTGTTGTGTCGCGACGATGATCATGACATGATGCATGCCGTCACTCACAGCCACACAAACAAGCCATTCGCCTCCAAGCATTCCCCTCACATACCACAGCAACACAAAACACCATCATGACACAGACAAAGAAAAGCAAAAACACCAACCACAACAACGTACCTGGGCCGATCGAAGAGAGCCTCGAGACAACATGATGACGGGAGGGGGGTATCTTAAAAAGGTAGAGAGGAGAGCTTTCTTAGGAGGGGGAGATAAGAATGAACCGAGGCACCGCGCACGAGGAGGAAAGAAGAAAAGGGAAGGAGAAGTTTTGGGGAGAGGAAGGAAGATGTTTTCAGAGTTGAGTTAAAGAAGAAAGAAGGTGCAAATCGCGCATGGCCCATCCGCTTTCCGTTCAGGTTCCGTTGCCCAAGGTTCCCAGCCAGAAAAGGCCCTTGCCTGCCTGAATTGACTTGGTTTGGTGTCGCATTGGCCGAGCTTCCCATTACCGAGACTTTTTTTTTCTCTCTTTTCTTTCGGCCGCCGCTCGGATTGCGCTCTTGTTCCGAGCTGTCACTGGACGAGTGGAGCTTCTGGCCCGATGCTTTAGTCTACAAGGGGAAGCTTATGGGGTAGGTTTGTCTGTCAAGTCGGCTCGGCCGCTAAATTTTACTGCTCTCTTGGGCTTAGCTTGCAAGGGTTGGGCCGAGCTCTTGATGCAAACGACGTCACGATAGCAATATCGAGTATCAACATTGCCAGTCAATAAATAGTCAATGTGCCCATATTCATATCTATTGAATCAGTTTAGTCCCCTTATTTATGCCGACCTACTTATACTGACTCTACCGAGCTTCCTTACCATGATACAGACCCATCATGATTGCCATGACATGCCAGCCTTTATTCCCCATGTGGGGGCTTTTCCTGCGGGTCAAGTAAATCTTGGCGCAGTGTCAGGTTGCAAGATTTTGGTTGCTACTACACAATGGAGTACGCAGTCACGAAATTCTTCTAAATAAAAAGCCTTGAATCTATTATCAAGGTACAATGGACAATTGGCTATAACTTTGCCATTGGTTCCGCTTATATACCATCCCAACCGTAGTAAGTTGTTTCGCTTCAAGTCTGAAAGTCGACCAGACCCTTGTTCTTTATTCCTTATCAATCTTACAATAACAAATCGTAACCATGATGGAGTATCCGCAATTAAGCAAAGCAAACATCGCTGGATTCTATCTCAAGAACAAAACGAGACTCTCATCTGCGCTATACGAGCCATGCACAACCAAGTCATCCTCCCCTTTATACGTTCATACCGGTCACTTAGTCCATCCCTTTATCGTCAACCCGCCTGCCGGGGCTCATGATCCTCATAACATGCCGTATACAATGCCAAACCAGAACTCCAGAAAAGATCCTGTCGCGCTTACTCAAACACAAGGCTCATCACACGATGCACATGTGTCTTAACCTTGTACCTCTTCTTCCTCATCCAGGGGTTCCACTCTTACCAAGATCTCCTCCAGAAGCCCTTCGAGGAAGCTGCCAACCTCTCGGCCCATTCCAACTGGTTCAGCCTTATCGTAGTGGTCGATTTCTTTGCAGACATGTGCTAGCTTGTAAACCAGCTTTCGCAGTTTCTCATGCGCAGCCTCTGCTCGTTGCTGTTGAGGTGTTACCTGAGCAGGGTTTTGCCCTGGCTTATATACATGTTGAAGGTTGATTTGCCGCCGCTTAAGCGCCTCTTCCAGTGCTGGAAAGATGACATCGTTTAACGCATCTAGCTCGCCGTTAGGGTTGGCTGGTGCAGGTGTAGGGAACGATGACGGAGCAGTAAACTCGGATGGACTGGGCGATTGGGCCTTTGAAGGAAGGGGTCGTGGACCCTGTGCGCCCCCTGGGAGTGGAAGGGGCATATGAACCTGCGATGCAGGAGTATGTTGTAATGAGGGAACCCTTTGCGGCTGGGCAGTTTGGTTAGGCCTGTAAGGTGGTATCTCAGGCAGGCTCATCTGCTTGGAGGTTGTTGGTCGTGTCTGATGTGCTGGAGGAGCAGGTGGTAATGGCCATTGTGGCGGTTGAGCTTGGGGGCTTGGGCTTGGGCTTGCCTTGCTCTCATAGCCCAGGTTCAGCATGCCTATATCACGCTGCAATTGGCTTTGAAGTTCGCGGTCGTACTCTGGAGATTGTTCTACCGGTGCAATTGGCATTGGCCGCAATGGTCGAGGAGTCTCGGCGCTATCCCTTGACGGGAGCTTCAGAGGAGTCTGAGGCAGCATTCTCGTAGGTGATGGGAGTGGCTGCTGGTATTGCGGCTGCGGAACAGCCTTTCGCTGCGGGCTCGACTGTCTTGAACCGGGGTTGGGAGCCTTGACAGTCTCCAGTGGTTCAAGGGCAAAATTTCGCGACTTGGTTGGGCTACCCTCCCGTCGTCGCTCGCCATAATCTTCTTCGCTTTCTAGAGGTCGGGAAGCACGCGCATTTGTCGCGTTCTCATCCAACGCATTGAGGCCCGGTCGATTGACGATGCCTCCACGCTCGCCAACGAGTCTAACGGTGCCGAAATCCCACATATCTTCATCGACTCGCTCACGCTCTGCAGGGATACGTCCGCTGTTAGCTGAATCCCAATTGTCATCATCCTCCCCCTTGTGCGTAGCTGCCCAGCGTGTATGCCTTTCAATGAGCTCCGTCAGGTAGGTTGTTCGCTTTGCTCGTCTGATAAACGTGTGGCGCAGCAAATCCTTTGCTGTCGGTCGCTCTTTTGGATCTCGCTGGAGACACAACTCAACAAAATCTTTGAAGGCCTTGGTAAAGTTGCCTTCGAGCCGTGGTGGAGGGTTCTTAGGGATGAGAAAGAGTACTTTCATGGGGTGAATATCAGCATAAGGGGGCTCTCCGTTGGCTAATTCCAGAGCTGTGATACCAAGGGACCAAATATCGGCTTTATGATCGTATCCGGATTGCTTGATGACCTCTGGGGCCATCCAGAATGGGGTACCGACAAAGGTGTTCTTCTTGGTCATGGTTGCAGAGAGCTGGCCGGAAACACCAAAATCGGCGAGCTTGACCTGTCCATTGCTGCTGAGAAGCACGTTGGCAGCTGCAGACAGTTAACCACCGGCCAAGACGTGAATGCGGCCTTTCTTACCCTTGACATCTCGATGTAACTTCTTGTCTGTGTGGAGATAATCCAGCCCCAAAAGCAACTCACGCACAATGATAGCGATATAGTCCTCTCCGATCAGGCCTGGCTTCATTAAGTCGGCGCAGCTTCCACCCGAGCAGAATTCCATGACAATCCATAGCTCGGCACCTTTCGCATAGGACCCGTAGTACTTGGTGACATAAGGGGATTGTAGCTCGGACAGGATAGCGATTTCTTGTATAATGTCCTCGACCTCGTCTTCGGCACTCTCTATGTCGATGACTTTGATCGCAACGGCCTGGCCAGTCCGCTTATCAACTCTGTGGCATGGGTTAGCCTTGGTTACTCTTGTAGGATATTGTCGTTCGTACCCTTTGTAAACTTTACCGAAACTGCCGCCGCCTGCGCAATGTCAGTATGTTTATCTTCCTGCTAACAAGCTCTTATGTCGCAGTACACAAGACAATGTCAGACTAACCGATGCAGTATTCCTTGGAGTATAGAAGCTCAGGATCCAGCGCCTCGTTTCCCTCCTCAACATCGTGCTCGCGGTCCGCCATTGTGGATTGTGTTCGCGTGCGAGTTTCCGTTTCTTTTCGGTCGCAATGTTATGCCTATCCCACGTTCGAAAGTAACGGGGTTGCTCAGGGTTCGTTGACTGCTAGGAAGACCGAGTAAATATCGATCGATCGAAGAACACTCCAGGCAGTCCACAAGATAATATGTATCGAAGCAGCGCGTGATGTCGAATCGAGTCGGCTTCAAGTGGGATATGGTGGTTTGGCGGTGTCGATTAGCAGCAACCCCACCACTAAAAGAGGCGTCGTCTTGTCACGGACCGTGTTCGTGGTAACCTCTAATCTCGGCTATGGCGAGTCCTCTTGAGGGAGATATAAAGAGAGTGATGCTAAGAAAAAGAAGGAGGAAAAATAAAATTGGGAGATGATGATAATGTGCCCAGGCAGAAGGGGAACGGACGTGAGAAAAGAAACGAGATGGAAGCGAAGCGTCGCACAGCACAGCCAATCCCCGCCTACGCAAGGGAAAGAATCAACATGCAGCCAAAACAAGAAGCAGGTGCACCTCAAGCTAAAGGCAGAGCACCTACGCACCAGACACCTGAGCTAAGCTAGCACCTTCCCACTATGAAACGGCTCGGACTGGCTCAATGTTGCTGTTTACGTTTGCCAGGGCAGGTGAGGTGGGGGTTGTTGAGGAGCAACCGCTCAGTCTTCCTTGCCAATCAATCCATGGCACGCATCGAACCTGAATCGATCTGCTCACGGCCGTTCCTGGTGCGACCTTGGGCCCCTGTAAGTGGCCGCCCACAGGGGGGGAGGGGTCGCTAAAAACCTCCCTCTCTCCCCGCACCTGAGGGCGGGCAAGATCTCCAGCTGGGGGCCTGGCCCGGCCGTGACCTAAGCCTCAGTTACAGGCCTTATCTCGAGGCCAATTATTACAACGCCCAATTCTCGATATACGAAACGTGTTAGATAGATATAAATGTATGACGGCTTGTAACATTGCTTTCTGCAGGGGTTTCCGTAGCTTAATTGGCCAGTTTTCCCTTTCCAGCACGTGGTGAAACGCAGGAATGGATGCTTTGACTATATACGATTGGATTGGACCAAGCGGCGAGATTAGTTCTCGGATATCATATTGGAATTGGTCGATGCGGTCATACATGCACTGCAGCTAAAAGATGATAGAGAGGAGCATTTTAATTACTTCAGTTGGCGGGAAATTATGTTTGTCACACGTGTGTAAACATGAAAGAGGGTTTGCAGTCTTACACACATAAGTCTATGGATATCAATAATTCCTTACACTTTTGCGTAAGTAGTGTCATTTCTCATCTTTGCTACGTAAGCTCAAGAGCCAGCTGTCTAAAGATAGTAACCTCCCAATCCCACCACCATGGTAAAATTGCAAATCAATCCATGCCTCACAAAGATTCAGAACCTGCCTGTACCACCGGCCGCAGCCAGTCCAATTCACTCCGATGGCTCCGATACTGATCTATCTGCAAATGCCTGCTGTGATCCCGCATAAAGAGAAAATCAATCGTTATATCAAG
The DNA here is from genome assembly GCA_030142105.1 of Fusarium sp. FL617. Taxonomy (NCBI): domain Eukaryota; kingdom Fungi; phylum Ascomycota; class Sordariomycetes; order Hypocreales; family Nectriaceae; genus Fusarium; species Fusarium sp. FL617. The sequence continues at coordinate 449,838 of JAREIL010000012.1, read as the reverse complement.
GAAAGGCTGCCTCCAGCTTAGTCCTCAATGAACTCGATCATAACCGTCCCCTGCTTTAGTCCTGTGTCTGCAATGGTCGCATCCAGATTCTCAATGAGATCCTGACCAGCTGGCATCTTCTTGAGCTCAAATTCGATTCCTTCCTTGCCTTCCAGAGGCTCGGCCTTAAGCCACTCGTAGATCCGGCGAACTTGGTCATCGAGGTTGAACCGACGGATAACACGGCCGGTGGGATGTCGGAATTGAATACGTGTCGTAGTCGTTGGATTGGCCTCTGGCTCCGTATGCGGACTCGTGCTCGAGATTTGAGCCCAAGGACTCTGCTCAACCGGCGCCTCAGGTTCCTTGCCCTTACCGGTGTCTTCAGAGGCAGGCGTTTTTGTCAGAGCATCGGGATCGTGAAAGTTAGGCGTCGAAGAACCTCCGCTCGCAGCAGCGCCTTCCAAGCTATTCTTCAGCGCCATTTCCAGCATTTCATCCTCGGTCATACGATCGACATCCACTCTCTGCGGCTTGCGTGCCGTCGCCTGAGCTACCGGGTTCTTGCTGTTGGCTGCAAGACTGTAGCGATCAAGGAACTCAGCGACCTCGGCGTGAAAGTCTTGGGCAGAAGGGAAAGGTCGTCCACTCCACACCTTGACCTGCTCGCCTGTTCGGGGGTCGATGATGGAGACATGAGGGTAGTTGTCGGGATTCCGGTGGGTCTCGTTTGGGAAATAGAAGGTGACAAACTCCTCGGCGTCTGGAAAGTCCTTGTCGTACTGCAAGAAGATAAAGTTTTCCGCGATCAAATCCTTAACGTGTTTATCCTTCCATATATCGCGGTTCAGTGCCTGGCAATTGAAGTCGTTCATGTCCTGGAGATTAACCATGATCCACTTCTTGTCCTCCTTGCCCAGAGTACGTGCCTCATCCCAAGACATTCGCGCCATCAAGTCGTAGGGTGGCCGAAACAAGTCTTCAAGCCGTCTCGCATGAGCTCCATTCTCGGCCGGCTGAGCAGGACGACGCTCGGGGTCGCCCCATATCTGCTGTGAGAACGGTCCTCCAGCACGATTGGCTATTTAAATGTCAGTAGAGTCCATTTAGTGTACTCGGTCACACTCACGTGGGTTTCGCCGCCGCCGTTGTCTCAGCTCTTCAAGAATGGCAGCCTCCATTCCGTCGTCATGCTCACCACTACCACCCCAGCCAGGTGCCACCAAAGTCTCAGTAGTCCGCGCAATGGGTGCTCTTACATCATCCGGATTTCCTCCAGACCCAGACCCTTGGTTGCCTTGGTAAAGCTCCTCCTGCAAGCGCTTAGCCATTGCCATATCCTCTTCCTCCTGAGCCTGAGCAGCCGCCTGAGCAGCAACAGCTCTATCATTGTCTCCGTTGTCGCTATCGTCATCGAGTTGCATATCCTGGTCATCGTCGCTATCGATATGAATAATACCCTCCGAATCTTGTCTACCAATGTTGCCTCGGGTTGTTGCGGGTGCGGGCGCAGAAGCAGCCGCCGGTTGGTTTGTCGAAGAGAGGCCAGCTCCCACACCAGACACGAGATCGGGGTTTTCGTAGAATAGTTCGATGGCACGCTCGAAGTTACCCGCGGTCATCTCAAGGAAGCTCCGGGCAACATCGGTGCTTGCGCCAGTGATGGCCATAAAGGTGGGGATGTTGTCGTCCATGGTTGGCGACGCTCCCGATACGGCGGTGATTCTCGAGCTTCTAGATAGCGGTGGATCTAGGATATCGAGGGCATTAAGAGTTTGAAGATAGACTCGAGGGCGAACACGTAGTCGATTGATGTGATATCGTAAGGTTCGGTGTAGGTATTCAGTTGTAGCGAAGTTGATGCCCCGCTATGACAACAGCGGGGAGAGTGCCGGGGGTTAACCAGGGACTCTTTCGTTATCAGAAGATGACGTGAGCTAAAGAGAAGACTGTTTAGCGGTGATCTTTGCCAAGCTTGCAGAGATAATGCGGCCGTGTCAAATGCAGCCTTAATGTTGTTAGATATGGCAGCTTTGAAGTGCAAGGCGAAAGTTGAAGGTGAAAGTGAAGCACAGACGTCAAAAGACAGGCACCCAACCACAGTGACGCAACTTGGCCAGTGGAGCTTAGCGCCTTCCTTTGGAGGGGCACTCGAACAGGGGATTGCAGCGGCAACAGTGGCGGAAAATCGATGACGCGAATGCCTGGAGCTCTTTGGTGAGAAGCTTACCCTAGATGCTGCGCTCGGAGCTTTATCTCGTGTAACAACTCCAAACGAAGGGCATGGAGGGCATGAGAAGGGCCTGGAAGGTTGCTTTATATTTTGGAGACAAAGGGTATAGGTAGACTTCACTAATATTTAGATAGACCTAAGAATCCGTAGTCTCTGACTTGGACATGATATGTGGCCTTGATGGTGACCGTCTCAGTCGTCTCGCTCACATTCGTACATGTCTCTACAAATTGAGAAAAGCATAGCATGTATCGCTACAGATCATCGCTACCTTGGTAAGACTTAGGATGCCCTAAATTTGATAATTCATGGGCGGGTTATATAAGCTTAACAGCCAGGTTGGTAGGTGAGTTTGGTGTGTGTTTCTTCTCAACTGTGTTACGGAGATTGCCACGGCAATGACATGTGAGATTATATTCATATTCTCTGCACAGTAATCTGTATAGCCTTGACTACGTTCTTGAAATTAATCCCACCTCTCACATCTATGCAGAGCAAGATGCTGTAAGTGTCACGTGATAGATTCTTCCAGTCAGCTTAGTCATGATCCCGACTGCGTCACGATATGGTTGACTTGGAGATTGCGGTGATGGCCTCAGCTGCTAACTCGTCATTTGGAGCTGCCTACGCTCCATTCTCATAGAAAAGTCACCTTTGGCGCCGCCTGATAAAAACTCATCATAAACTTAGAAAGAAAGATATTTAGGTATTTTATAATGATACCTATTCGGATTTATCCTAAACTTTGCTAATTCTATTGCTAACATATGATTAGCGACCGCCAACCTCCCCTTCAAACATGGCAGCCCCGTCATCCAAAGATCGGGAACTACAGCTGCTTGATACTGTTGAACTGAAGATCCTCAATGTGGCCAATAAGGAGAAGAAGTTGCACGAGTTATTGCAGCGATATCTTCCTCCTGTGCTTTTGAAAGCTGGTAGCGAGCATGCCCAAGTACGGGCCAAAGTGAGTGATCAACCCTGTGATTCAAGAACCAGGGCTGATATGGATGCTAGGTGGTTCAAATCTTTTCGAGACTAAAAACGTTTATCCAACCTCCTGAGTAAGAATAAACCTTCTAGCTGCTGTAGGTATCATACTGACCAAACCCAGGGTCATTCTGCCTGTCGGAACCCTCCTTGATCAATACAAGTCCAACGACTCCCCACTAGTCAAGCAGCTCGATATCTCAGGGATTCAGCACAGCATAGAGCGCCTAGATGACTACGAGAGGAGAGAACTAATCCCCAAGGCTCTATCCGGCTTTTCCAAAGACGAGGGTGTCGCACGAGCTGGACCTTTCTTCAACATCATCCTTCGTCTTCTTCTTGATGCCCGGATACCCCCAAGAGGCAGCAAAGATGACATCGACTATCGAGAAGCAATCGGGTTGTCGGACGAGGCCGACGCCAAATTCCTCGCCAGCCTCATTAGCATCTTCCTGAGATTGCGACTTCCAACACAAAGCCAAAACTGGAGTACAGCAAACCCGACTCTGACCAAATCCGAGCTGGAGTCGCTCGCCGTCGAGAGCCCAGAGTCTCAGAAGGTCTTTGAGAGAATATCAGAATTAAAGCTCAAACTTGTCGCACTACTCGCCAGCGGTGCGTTCACAGACGAAGAAAAGTTCCTACCGGCCCTATATGCCGCATCCAGCTTTGACAACAGACTGGTATCAGCGGCTGAGGAAGTCCTCAAGAGAAGTTCCGTGTCGATGGAGGACAAAGCCCTTGTCAGGCGCTTATTCCATGCCCACTCGATTCTGCCACCCACCTATCGAACTCGTATTTTGAACATGCTCTCCAAATCCACAGTCTCGGCAACCATGTCTGACGATATCATGGCCGTGGTTAAGCTTAACTTTTCCGCACAGGATCAGTCTTCGGATGCCTTGGCGCAAAGCTTACAACCAAAGAGCGCGTTGGAGCAGACCAAACTCCATACTGCCGCCTTTCAGTATCTTGCATGGGTGGCTCGTGTCGGACCCTCACAGGAAGGCTTCGACATTGCCGTTCCTCTTATTGATACTATGGGTGGTTTTATTGAGGGTCATGGCTGGCCTGCTCCGGAGAAGACATCACACGACGACATTGCGCTTCGATCCAAGGCATACGAGACGATTGGAGTGCTAGCAAGGAGTGCGGAAATGCCTATCGAGAGGCGTTTAAAACTTGCTGGCTGGCTGTTCAAGTCATTATCAGAAGACCCTACGACTGACGCGGTTGTCAACATTGACGGAGCCCTTTCTAGTCTGACAACCAATATCCCAGCAGCTACAGGCAGTGAATCTGATGAGCTGAAATCGATGCTGCTGACGTACATGTCTCTGCCAGATGAACTCCCTGCTGTCCGAAGTACTCGCCATGCCGTTGTCAAATGGGCTAACCAATGCCTCGCATTCTCCGACGTTCTTGGCCGCTGGATCGATATTCTGGCTATTGGTGCCCATCAAGATGAACGAAGCGATGTTATCGAGCAAGGACACAAAGGTCTTGACCCTTGGACTTATCACGCACATGCTGAGGCCAGCCCTGCCTTACCAGACTGGAAAGAAATGGCAGCCACTTTCTTCGGCTCCCCAATCAGCCCAGACACCCATACAGAGACTGCGTCTCTCCCTGCCTTGATCGAGTCGCATTCAGTATTTGAAAACTTCGAGGGCCCTCGGATAGCGGCTTTCCCGGTTGCCCTACGATATCTCAAGCACATCATGTTCCTCACAGCTCTCAAGGACTTCGAAGTGGAACCAGATTGGATGCAAACTCTCGATGCCCGTGTAAAGACGGATATCAAGACTCGAGAGAAGATCCTAGCATATCTACATACAATCGACAGCGGGTTCGTAGTCTTCTATCTGAAGGCTTGTCTCGAAGGAGCTTACCTCAAGGACTCTCCAATTACAGAAGAGTGCATTCGATGCTTCGTTGATGTGGCATCACTCAGCCCTGGCGGTGCACTGGGTTTCCTAACCGAGTTTAGTGATGGTCTCTTCCAGTTGATAAAGTCAAATAACAAGGAGATCCGGTCGCTGACTGCGCGAGCTTTGGGGATACTTGTGTCGCATCTCGCAAACGATCCTACAACAATAGATAACTGCCGCAAGACTTTGAGTGCGCTATTTGAAAACGCCGAGAAGCTGGTTGGGCCTGAACTCAACGCTGCCGAGGGAGGCCTGTTGGCATACGGTTACGTCTGCTCACGCAGCGTCTACTATGGGCAGCCTGTACCCGAGGATATTCATTACCCGCTGCACCTTCTCACAGGAGAAAATGTTGCATCCTCTCTCTACGATGCTGCGCTGGAGTCATTTGCCCAGCTGTGGACTGCTGGCCTCGCTATTCCAAAGCGTGACGGCGATCATTCGCTTGAGACAGTCGTCAAGAAACTCGTCGCTCCGGCAAAGAAGGGAAATGAGAAGGCTATTCTCGCTCTTGGAAGATTGGCCGCAGGTCTCAGCGAAAACGGTGAAAATGGCGATAATGCAGAGAGCGACGACGGCTGGTCGCAGGGAATCCTTGGCAATATTCTCAAGGAACTTTTTGCTTTGCACGAGATCAAGCAAGTCGAGGTCCAGTTTACTGTTGGAGACGCAATCACTGCGACTCTTGCGCGATGGGAGTCAGACTACGTCAAGCTGACTTTAGATGTTGAGTCTCGTGGCTGTCTTCAAAAGCGTAATGGCTCTCGAGGTCCACGCCTTACTGCTGTTCTCAACAAGATCTTTGCCGACTGCAAGGCCACAAAGCCATCGCTCCTCAAAGCATCTGGCATCTGGCTTTTCTGCATTGTCCAGTACTGCTCGCACTTGGAAGAAGTGCAATCGAGGCTACGAGAAACTCAGGCTTCGTTCATGAGACTCCTCAGCGCACGCGACGAACTTGTACAAGAGACTGCCTCGCGTGGTTTGTCTTTGGTCTACGAGCGTGGTGACGCAGATCTGAAGAGTGCCCTTGTCAAGGACTTGGTGTCTGCCTTTACAGGTAGTGGAACGCAGCTCAAGGTGGACCAAGAGACGGAACTTTTCGAACCAGGCGCTTTGCCGACTGGTGAGGGTAGTTCCATCACGTCCTATAAGGACATTGTCAACCTAGCCAATGAAGTTGGTGACCAGAGGCTTGTCTACAAGTTCATGTCACTTGCTGCGAACGCTGCAACTTGGTCGACTCGATCTGCATTTGGCCGCTTCGGATTGAGCAACATTCTCTCAGAATCGGAAGTCGATCCCAAACTATACCCCAAGCTCTACCGTTACCGGTTCGATCCCAACCAGAACGTTCAGAGATCTATGGATGATATTTGGAAGGCACTCGTCAAAGATTCTGGTGCAGTTCTCAGTACCCACTTCGACGACATTCTGGAAGATCTACTCAAGAGTATTTTGGGACGCGAGTGGCGCATGCGAGAAGCAAGCTGTGCTGCCATTTCTGAACTCATCCAAGGTCAACCATTCATCAAATACGAGAAGCACTACCGCGACATCTGGACATCGGCGTTGAAGGTGCTCGACGATGTCAAAGGCTCTGTCCGAGAAGCCGCCTTCAAACTGTGCAGGACTCTGTCTAACACTCTTGTCCGACAACTCGAGGAGGGAACCAATGGATCGGCTGCCCAATCCATGATGAAGGAAGCTCTCCCCTTTCTTCTTTCCGACAAGGGTATTGAAAGCTCTGTCAAGGAAGTTCAGGCCTTCTCGGCTATTACCGTCATCGAGCTCACCAAGAAAGGAGGCAAGGCTCTCCGACCATTCATCCCAGACATGGTTCCCCAGCTCCTTGGCTTACTGAGCTCTATCGAACCTGAGCAGATCAACTGGCATTACCAGAGAGCTGGAGAAGACAGCCGAGACCAGATCGACAAGATTCGATCACAGATGGTAAACCGGTCTCCCATTTCTGAGGCTATCGAGAATTCGCTTCGATTCATCGACGCCGATGTTATGGCTGAATTGGCCCCTCGACTTGAAGCTACCATCAAGACTGCTATCGGCATGCCTACCAAGATTGGATGTAGCCGAGTGTTGACGACACTGTTCACACGCCACACAAATGACATCAAGGGAGTTGGCAACAAGTTTTTACAACTGATGGAGAAGCAAACCATGGACAAGAACGACGAGGTTAGCCAGGCATATGCTCGTGCTACCGCCTACATGCTGAGGGCTGCATCAGATTCGGCCAAGACTCGATTCTGCAAGAAGTTTATCGATATGTACTTTGAAGCAGAGGAAGAATCGCGTCGCCAGAAGACTGCAGACGTGATCGTGGCGCTGGCTAAGGTCTCGCCCGATCATTTCACAGCGCTTGAGACGAGGCTCCTTCCATTTTCCTACCTGGGTTCTCATGACACAGATGAGTATACCAGCAAGGTGTTCAAGGAGGTATGGGAGCAGCATGCTGGAAGCAGCCGCACTGTTGTCCGTTACGTCCCAGAGATCGTGGCCTTGGTGGAGAGGTGTCTGGACACAGCACAATGGGCGCTTCGACACGGCGGAGCTTTCACAGTGGCAGCCATGGTATCTGATGTTGCAAGCGCGAGCGACGCCAGCGGCCAGATCAGCGATGCCAACATTGCCAAGATCTGGCCCGTTTTTGAGAAGACGCTAGCTTTGAAGACTTTCTCAGGCAAGGAGAAGCTCCTGGATGCCTACCCGAAGTTCGTCGAGAAGGGACGCAGCTTGTGGACAGCAGATTCAAAGGTCGCGGCACAGATGAAGAAGATCTCCCTACGAGAGGCCAAGCGCAACAACGATGAGTATCGTGTCCATGCATTCACCTGCTTGTGGAAGTTTGCAAAGGCCACTGGGGGCGATCTCGACATATTTGACGAGATCGTGGAAATTGTCACTCCATACCTCGAGGAGTTGAAGGACGAGGACAAGATGGACATCGACTCCAAGGATGACTCTAAGGGTTCCAAGGAGCAATTGACGGAAAAGACTGCCTCCACCGGTCTGGAAGCTATTGCTCGTGGATACAGCCGCACCGCCATCAAGAAAGACTCCCTTGCGGTACTTACCAAGGTCCTCAACGCACTTAAGCCTTTCCTCGAGAGCCCTAAATTCGCTACCATCAAACGACAGGTTTGGTATGAGTGCGTCCATGATCTTATGGATGACGCCACAGCTCCTTCGACGGCGGCAAACGACGAAGAGGCCGTGGCTCTTACATATCTGATGAGCCTAGACATCGATTTGGTGGACACTGGCACGGAAACGCAGAGAGTTATGAGGGCAAAGGCTGTTGGTGCCCTTTTCAAGGCTAAGGCCAGGGGCGTTTTTGGACAAGGCGGCCCTGATGCTGCGCAGTTGAAAGGAATGGTGAGCAATGCGTTGACGGCGGAGAGGTCTTTGGAGGTCCAGCGGGTGCTTAGGGACATTCTTACGGAAATGGAATAGAAATCATCAAAGAATCATGGTAAATTATGACGAGTTTACACTAGAATAGACTAATTTCATACTTGTTTTATGATTGTTTTAGCCCATGTCATACCAAATTTGGCCTCTTATGAACTGGCAGGATTCTTCGCCAAAGTTTTATAAATTCGTCAAATTCGTCAGTCGTCTGGCAAAGATCTGAAACCATGATTTAGCACCACAGTAGACAGAATTGTGTACGAGAATTTTTGAAATTAATGAAATAGAATCGTTGGGAGCAAAATATGAAAGAAAGAGCCATGTTATGTTGTTTCGTCGAAGTTTGGGTTGAAGTTAGACGTGTTTACGACCAAGCATCTCCACGACACCACATCCGATCTAGTAAGAAACTTTGGTGAAAGATCTTTCAAGTTCATAAAAGATAGGAGGACAAGTTTACTGCGGAATAGGCCTAAATTTTGAGTATATTTAGGATAATATTTTGTCAAGTTAAGCTAGAGACGAGACGACTAATTGGTGACACTTCTCACGCAGACGGACAAGCATCATGAGATTGACCAAGCGGTATCACGCAACATAAGGTATTACAACGCAGTTACTCCATCTATCTTACCTCAGCACCACTCAAAAAGACAAAGACAAAGCCAAGCTGTTGTACCACCAAGCAGGACCGTTGCCCAACGTTACACACACCTCTCAAAACCGGCCCTTTCCCATTCCATCCACAACAAGAACCTTTCTCGTTAAAGTGAAACAAATCCAGCGACACAAGAAGCCGCTCTGTTTCGAAAACATGGCGTGGTCTACGACCGTTGGCTGGCTCCGGCCGGATCGGAGTTTGAAGACGGCGATGGCGCTCGGCCGGAAACGTCGGGATATCAAGTATCCACTGCCGAAAACGCATCGCCGTGTGACGGAGGGCTAAACTCACCGAGCCCGATGATCTCCGTTCAGGTTCTTCCTCTTGGCCAATCATGTTGCTGGTGTTAGGAAATTTGAAGTCCCTGGCCCAGCTGAATACTTCATACCAGCTGCGAGATAACATGCCATATCCGAAAGACATCCGAGAATGTTATCAGTGAAGGCGTCGAGAGCAGGATCTGTTCCATTCTGATCTTGTTTAGCCCTCAAATGCCAACTTGAGCGCACGAATTACCATTGGTAGAAAATGAATCCAACGTCGAAATGTGGACAGAGCAAGGATGGCAGCGTGCTACGGGAGACTTGACGCCCCGCACCGATATTGGCACGCCGGGCTGTCGCAAAAACCCAGAGATCGCAGCGTTGCTGCCAGAGAGGAGACCAGACCAGTCAGATATGATGCCAGTCTTGTGTCATGGATAATGAGAATTCTCTGCCGTTTTAAGCTAATTACTGTACTCTACTGTGCAGGAACCTGACAAGTCCCACGATGCCGAGCAGCTCGCGATTCAGTCTTGTTTTTTCCCACCTGAAAGCTGCAGCACACAGTTAGCGGAGAACTATTCAGGTCCAGCGGGTTTCCAAGCCGCAATGCGTCACCAGTCCGCTGCTGGGTTTCCACGAGGGTTGCAAGGTGGGATTGAACGATCTGCAAGTAGCAACCAGGGGCCTGGTCCCAATTGATGAATGCGGCTAAAGGGAGGAACCAGAAGCTTAGAAATCGCGAATCCGAGGATGTGTATAACGCCGAGAGCTTGCTGCCTCTCGAAGCAACGTATGTGATAAGGGACAAAATTCCAACTACCTTGTCTGAAACAAAACCGTTGGTCCTCTTTTGATGTCATCAAAAGTGGTAGTCTAGCAGGGACTGAAAGGCCAGTTTGTCAATAACTAACGATATGCACTGTCTTGCACGACTGCCCTCATCAATCTCATTGGACAGACTAGTGCCCGGAGGTTTGCCAGTCATCGTCAAGGTCAAAAGATGCTTTGTCTTGCAGGAGTGATGCCGCATTGTGGATGTCAGAAATAATCTCTCGTGCGTGAAGCGATCCACCAGCAACGGTGCTCGGAGGCCTGGAAAAACCTCCCATTTGTTGGCTGTCTAGTTGGCAATAGCGACGGCGTGCTGCAGTGGCACGCTCCAGTACAGACGGTTCCATGGTGGCCTCGGTATGGACTGAAGTTGGTGCAGGACATGAGCGAATGACGATAAATCGACAGCAAATTAAGACGGGTGCGCAAAGAGACCAATTGTGCTGGTTTCTCTCGTTAGTGAAGCGAGAAAAACACACTATCACGAAGTCGGTTCAGCCCAGGTGCGGTTTGGATAGTTTCTTCCATCTTTTGCCTTGGCGCAGCATCAGACATCAGACCGAGATCTCGCTGGGAACAGGGCATTTCGGCATGGGGTTTGTAGGACGCCACGCTGCTTTTTGAGTTAGCACCATCAAAAGAGGGCTTACCACCAACAAGCAGGTCCAGCCAGTTAGCTCGCTTGTGATCAGTACAAAACAAGGGACAAGCGAAGTCAAGTTGCAAGGTGTCGACGTTCTTTCTTGTTACTGGAAGAACTACGACGGGGAAGACTTGTGTAAGGCAAGGTTAATCGTTGTTTCTGCCGAGCCTTTGCATACAGCCCTCAACTCTGGGGGCATCTCGCCCTCAAAATGGTATTCGGCAGTTGAGAATGAGCCACTTGCTGTTCTGTAAATTGTGCATAGTTGTTCTGAAAAAAGGAAATGCGTCAAAATCACGAGTAAAATTGCAACTGCGTACTCCTGCCAATGGTTCGAAGAGCTCATTGAGACCATGTTGCAACTATTTGTCTCGGATGTTATGCTGAACTCGCTTGTAGCACGTCGTTATGACGAACATTCGACACAATGAGGCTTGTCCTCAATGCAAGCAAGGGATTCTGTGATTGACTCTTGTGACAGCAATCTTAAACTCCAGGGCTGGCAAATATTTCCGTATCGAGTCGACCAACGAGTTGGACACACGACAGCCGGAGATATTCAGTCAAATGAAAAATTAAGACAATGTCGTTCATTCTGGGTGCGCCGTGCATATGTGACGGGTTTGCGCTTCGTCCGGCTAAGATCAAAGGCTCGGTACGGAGCCGATGGCCGATGTTGCCTGACTGGAGACTGGGCCATCTCCCTTCATTCCATGCCATTGCGCTCACTGTCAGCTGTTGAAAGGCCAGTCGCAATGCTTCAATGTCATGCTGGACTTGCGCTGCACTGTATCCCAGCGTTGCCCATCCGACGACTCAGGGACCTTGCTATTCATAGCGATCATTTTTACTTCCCTGCGCGCCGCTCCCGTTGGTCGTCTATCGTGACTTCTGCCCGTACAGTGCAGCCGGTCCCAGATCGGGCTTCTTTTGGATCTCAACCAGATGCCCTATGATTTCATGGTCCACTTCCAGCAGGGCTGTTCCCGCAGGGGTGGTGTTGCTGGTTCATCTCGCCAGCTCCGTCCTGCTTCCAGCGCCCAGCGCTCAGCGTCCACTATTCACTGTCCAGCTGCTTCTAGTCCAAACGGTGCCCAGCGCTGCATCACCTTAGAGGCTTAGGCACTAGAAACTGAGATAGCGCCACGCCCGCCGTCAGGGATAGCCCTGGTTGCGGAGAGCCACACAAAGCCTTTTCAGCGCGACAGGTACACTAAACATGGCTGAACTCGCTCGGCCCACGGTACCTGTTGCAAATTGTACCAGCATCACAACGAAACAACAACAGCCAGGATCCCCCAACAATGCCATTGCAGCCTCGAGTCTTCGACGGGAGTGCTTAAGGTCGAGCTCGTCTGCCGGTGTTTCGTAGAACACTTGGGCCATCGCTATCGCCGTAGCAAGCCCGGTAATTGCATGCATCACGATGATCGAGAAGCTGCCGAACCAAAATGTCGATACTGTGCGTAAGAGAGAGGGAAGCTAGGGCATGGCCCACAGCTTTTGTCGTTGTCCTTCTTGTTCTCCTCCCTTCCATACTCTCCACATCGCGACACACACTTTTCCCAAGCCACGCCCACCCTTCCTTAGGATCCCACCACTTCGTGGTGAGCCTCTTCTGCCTCTCTTCCCATTGGAAAAGTAATTCGATGTTGTGCGTTTACTTCTCCAAAGCCCTCCTTTGGCCCTTCCCCTCTCTTGTTAAGTTGTCGTAGAGTCTCTCCCCCCTCCATTGATTTGACCTTGCTGCGTAAATCTTCTGCTTCTAAGACAACCGTATTTCTTCGTCGTCGTTATCATTATCGTCGCCGTTGTCCCTTGTGCCATTGCTGATCAGTCTTGAACGCTTTGTCGTGTCACGGAGTGTCCGTTGCTGCGCCTGCTTGCCCAGGTCCACGCTACCGTTACCATCATCTCATCTGGATTCCGTGCACCTGCAGCCGCTCCGTCACTCGCCCAGCGACTTCACAACGTCATTCGTCCATTGCTGTGTTTCAGTACCACCCTTAGCAAGCCCACACCAAGATCCAAAGATCCCCTTGTCAGCGGATACGGCAGCCCACACCCCCTGGTCGATAATTTTCCCCTACCGGTACCCTCGTCCCCGCGTGCCCCCGATTGTTCCCAAGACGAAGGCCCAAACAAGGCAAGGTTAAAAAAAAAAAGCTCGTCTTTTTTTCTACCGTCTCCCGCATTACGACTCATCCCACGACTCTCTTTCTGTTTCCCCTCATCCATCTTTGTCCTCATCACGGTTTTCACGGCTCTTCCCTTGCGCGTGTTTCGGAAAATTGGCTGTGACAGTTACTGTTGTTTTTGTTGGCGCCTAAAAGTGAGTATACTTTCTTTCTGATCCCTTCTTGTTTGTCGGTTTCCTGCATCTTTGTTGGTACTCGTGGTTGGTGGAGGCTTGTGGGATTTTGGGCCGGGCATCAGCTTCATCCGACCTTGCGCGCGCCCACGTCGACATCATTAAACTTCGAGACAACGACCAGCATTGTGGCTGCTGAAGCTACTTTGAGTTGGCGAATTCAACAAGGCACTCGATATAGCGAGTACGCTCTGGTGCTGCCGGCCGCATTTGTCCATCCGTTCCCGACAACCCGCGAATCGACCATTTTCGACTATGACAGCCGATGAGTCTCAGTCAGCAGCGAGACGCGAGACTTTACCTTTTCTCAACACGAAGCTCGCTATGCACCTCGTCACGAATCATGATCCTTCCCAACACTCGCCAAAACGATGCCGTCTTACACCAGCATGCTGTTCGATTGCGCATGCCGAGTAAAGACAGAAGTTGTGCCAATAGCGGCGCCGCTTCGTCTCTCGACGTACCGAACAATTGCCTATGCGACCCATTTGGCACAATGTAATGACAAGCATTGAAAGATTCGGAGAACATGCCATGCTGGTGTTGGAGAGATAACGCGCGACCGCCGGATTTGATTGGCAATTCAGAGTGTTGGGAAGGTGTGCGTAATCCCAAGCTGACCATTTCTGGTCCGATGAATCTCGCCTTGATGCAGTACGGCGTTTGGTGTTTCGAATAAGCTTTCAGCGGACGGTCCGCGTCAATACGTATTGGGAGCGCCCTTTGAAGCGATACCTGGCCTGGGCATGGGACACTCGTCCAGGGAGAAATGGGGAGGTAGCGCACAGCTCGGGATTCGCAAGCCTCCAACCTCTGGAACATCATGGATGCTATGGCCATATCAGCTACTCCAAGGCTTCCGGGACCAACATGGACTAGGGATTACTCAATGCCTTTGAGCATATCACTAACAAGAAGACAGGTTCAGCTCATTTCGGGAACGTTTGCAGCTATCTTACCACATTCCTTTGGAATTCCTGGTAAAGCATATTACCCCGCGTGAGAACGACGTTTGGCGTTTCGCATCTCCATCACTCGAAAGCATTTCATTGCTTATACTGGCGTGACGGCGTCTTAGAGACTTGATTCGCATCTGTACGAATACTTTTCGGAGTCTTGGATCTCGACATTAGTCTTTTCCGATTCCTTCCTAGTTCTCGGTTTGGCAGATTCATCTTTTGAGGATTAGACTCGGCGTGAAGGTCTTGCAATCCAATTATAGCGACTTACTTCGTTGTGCTTTCGGTACTCGATTCTCTGACGGTAAGTTTTGGAAGTTCTCCGATACCGCTTTCTCAGTGGTGCCCTCTCTGCATCTCGTTTCCGCCAAAATTATGGCCTGCGTCGCATACTTTGCTGGGGGGCAGTAACATTTCAAGCGAGATGTAAACTGTACAATACGGGTGATGGCCTGAATTATTTTCTGCGAGGGAGAAGCAAAATTCGTGCTACCTCAGGCAGCGGGATGCCTGATCAGGGAAGGAGGGCAAGAACCTCAGTGACTTGCCGAAATTCACCCCAACTTCTAAGTTCAAGTGCAAGTGCACTGCAGGTAATATCCTGTGCTGCTTCAAGATCCTCTCCTTTCATACTCTTTTGCGACTTGGGTTGCTGACATTTCGTTGATAGCTCTTCTACGACTTGTTTACGACGTGTACGAGTTCAATACGCACGGTAAGTTGTTCTGCTGCATTCATTCCTCCTCCGAATCCACCGGCCCCTCTCCTGGATGATCGGAGCCTACAAAGTAATATTCGGAGCCCGCAAAGCTCTGCATCCTTTCCAAGGATTGAACCATCGCCGAGGCAGCCCCAGGCCACCGAGTTGCTCATGGATCTCGAATCACGGATGGCAATCTTCCAGGATACCCTTTGGCACAGGATTCTTTGGCTCTTCCAGGCTCTGATTCACCCACCACTTGTCCCCTCAGCTTTGTCGGCACCGAGCATCACAGAGTTTAAATAGGGCATTGTCGAATCTTCTAGCTTTGACTTTGTGCGGGTTTTGTTATTGTCTTCGGTTGAGATCACATTGCTTTCTTGCTTCCCCACATCTTTCAAGCGTTCTCTCTCCTCTACAGCACTCCATTCGATTGTCTACAATTCTATCTTCGCGCTCACATTGATACTGGATCAATTCAAGTTGCTAATCCGCTATCTCTAGTCCTCTTTTATTGTCGCCTTGCTCTATTAAGCTTCGCACTCTTCGCTCTCGTGCCTTTGAACACCTAAGCCTTTGCTTCGTTCTCGATCACCGGTTCGTTCTTCCTCATACCACCAGCTTTCGCTCTCGGGGCAGCGCTCTATGAGGCGAAATTGCCCTTGGCTTACCTCAGCCGTCTGTGCTAAGTGCTGACTCCAATGTAGTACAACATGGATATGAACCCTGCTTTCTCTGGCGTCCCAGCCAACGGTGGTGCTCCCGCTGGACCTATCTCCTTCACCAACGGTACTCCTCCCGCCACTGACATGGGATCCGTTGCTCCTCCCCCTGGCGCTGGCCCAGATTCCCCCAAGACCACCCTCTGGTAAGAAACATTTACCTGCGAATGCAGTGTGCCTGGGGCTGACAAATATAGGATGGGTGAGCTCGAACCCTGGATGGACGAAAACTTCATTAAGGGCGTTTTCTTGTCTGCGGCTCATGAAAATGTTAACGTCAAGGTCATCCGCGACAAGAACTCTGGCAACGCTGGCTACTGCTTTGTTGAATTCTCATCTCCTGATGCTGCTACCAAAGCCCTTGGTTTGAACGGAACTCCTGTTCCCAACAGCTCTCGTCAGTTCAAGCTCAACTGGGCTTCTGGTGGTGGTCTTGTTGACCGACGGTATGTTACATAACCCACAAAACCAGTCGCTATACTAACATCATTGTCAGTGATGATCGTGGTCCTGAGTACAGCATTTTCGTTGGCGACCTTGGCCCCGAGGTCAACGAATACGTTCTGGTCTCCCTCTTCCAGGCTCGCTTCCCCTCTTGCAAGTCTGCCAAGATCATGACCGACGCCATGTCTGGTCAGAGCCGTGGCTATGGGTTCGTCCGCTTCTCCGATGAGAACGACCAGCAGCGTGCTCTGGTTGAGATGCAGGGTGTCTACTGTGGTAATCGTCCCATGCGTATCTCTACGGCTACTCCCAAGAACCGCGGCAACCACGGCTTCGGTGGTCAAGGCCACCACAACGGCGGTCCCATGATGGGCGGCATGCCCCAGCAGCAGATGTGGAACGGTGGCGGTATGCAGGGTTTCCCTTACGGAGGCTTCAACCCTGCCACCCAGATGAACCAGTTTACCGACCCTAACAACACCACCGTCTTCGTCGGTGGTCTTTCCGGCTACGTCACCGAGGACGAGTTGCGATCGTTCTTCCAGGGCTTCGGTGAGATCACCTACGTCAAGATCCCTCCTGGTAAGGGCTGCGGTTTCGTTCAGTTCGTCCACCGCCATGCCGCTGAGATGGCTATCAACCAAATGCAAGGCTACCCCATTGGTAACTCCAGGGTTCGCCTCAGCTGGGGTCGCTCTCAAAACAACTCTGGTGTCGGCACTCCTTACCGCCCTGCTCCCCCTCCTCCTCACTACATGGGCATGCCTAGCCACGGTGGACCTGGTAACTACGGCCCTCAGCACTTTGGTGGCCCTGCCCCTGGTCCCCAAGGCCCTCCTGGACCTCCCGGACCCCCTGGCCCTAACGGTCCTCCTCAGGTAAGCGTCATCTCGTGTGCACAATCATCTATGTACTGACATGTTTAGGAGTTTTAAACCATGCTGCAGTAATTTGACCACGATAACTCGTTGACGAAGGGGCATTGTATGATCAATCCCCAGGCACTTCTTTTTCCTTGGACTCAATTATTTTGCCTTGTCATTAGCTATCGTACCGAGCAGATCTATCTGCTTTCATGTCGGCTAATGAGGTGATACCCATCCTTGACTTCGATTTGGGTTCATGACTCTTTAAGTTTTATGGCAGCTCAGGATTTCAACACGACACCACGCACACTCCATTTCCTTGGGTCTGAATCATGATTGGCGTTGGAGATCTTCGGTCCCCCCGGTGGATTGTCATCAATTCAAATTCATTTAAGCTACGCTTGTACCCTCTGCGTTTACTTTAGTCACTCACTGCTTTTCCTTTTTGCTTTTGACTGTCTTTAACCACTTTCAACTTGCTATAGCGTGATTTATCACGCGTCTTTGCAAAGCGCTGTTCACTGTTTCCTTCTGAATCGTTCTTCGTAGTCAACATAAGCCAGGTCTTGGTTTTGTCAGTTGGTCTGCTTTGGCTGTGCGCATTTCATCAGCTTCTTTTTATGGGGAATCAGTTATAAGGCGACTCTGTTTATCATCCACGTGGATTCACTCGCAGGCAAAGCTTGCTCGGCGCGAGGGGTCACGGTTAGCATGGGATACCTGGTGTGCTTGGGGGATATGAGGTGCAAAAGCGGTTAGGAAAAGAATGGTCTTGGCTATGATTGAGTGTTGTTTCTGATGAGGCGATGGGGAGTTTGGCCTGTGGTTTTGGGAGTCAGTACTATTCAAATCAGACCGATCATTGACTGATGAGTAACTTGAGTCGCGTGACCTATGCGAATCCCCTCGTATGGTGATGTATCATGAGAGCCCAGCTATCTTGGCTCATTGCATCTCCGCATCTGGGCAACCTCCACATATGGGGAAGCTGACGTAATTCGGATCTCCGCGATAGCCAGGATATTTAGGGTTCGAGTCTGATTGCGGCTACGATTGGACGTGAAAGCGTCGAAGTTTCTGGTACGGGCTTTAGTGTATGCATGCAGCATGATATCTTCATGACCTTAAGGTGGAACCTTATTTCGGAGTAACTTATAACGAACAGCTCTCCTCTTTTTTAAACTCTAGAGCAATTTCAAACCCCTCATCTGGAACTCTTATCAATAATCTAGAACAATTCTCTTATCAATATGTCGACTACTGTTGATCTAAGTGCTTTCCCCACAGCTGCTCCGGCTGCGCCTTCGTCTGAGCTGCGTTTTGCGGATGTGAGCTTGATACACTTTTCAGAAGAATTTACCGACTAATTGCGATACAGGTCGCTGTTACTGCTACTGCAAAGGAGTTCAAGGGTGTATACCGTGATGATAAGCAGTATCATGAGCCCGACTTTATCAACACTCTTGACCGAGCCAAAGATGCCGGCGTTAGCAAAGTCATGTTGACGGGCATGAGGCTGGGAGATGTCTCTCTCAACGAGAGTATCGTCAAGCAACGTCCAGCGCAGTGCTATTACACCATCGGAGTACACCCGTATCACGCTTCTGAGCTAGAGAGCTGGGAGACCTACCTTGATGAGCTGGTGCAGAAAGTCAGAAATGCCCTCGCGCAGGAGACACCTCACATTGCAGCTTTTGGCGAGCTGGGTCTTGACTACGATAGAGAAGTCCACGCTTCTAAAGGTGTGCAGAGGAAAGCGTTCAAAACGCAGCTGGATCTCTTTGTCGAGAATCAGTGGGATTTGCCGCTTTTCTTGCACTGTCGCAATGCTTTTGATGACTTTGTCGAGATCATGACGCCTTACGTGGAGAAACTCCCCCGAGGTGGATTGGTGCACAGCTTCGTCGGCACGACAGCACAGATGGAGAAGCTAGTCTCTCTAGGTCTCGGCATCAGCGTTAACGGGTTCAGTTTCCAGACTACCGAGAGTCTGGAGATGGTATCCAAGATTCCTCTGGAGGCGCTACAGATCGAGACGGATGCGCCGTGGGGCGAGCTCAAGTCTACATCAGAGGTTGTGAAGCGATACTGCGAGAACGCGAAGCCTTTGCCTGCGTCGAAGAAGAGGGATAAGTGGGATGCTAAGTGCATGGTTAAGGAGAGGAATGAGAGCTGCACAATTGATAGGGTTGCGCTTGTGGTTGCGGGGTTGAAGGGTGTTGGTGTTGATGAGGTTGCTGAGGCGGCGTGGAGGAATAGTGTGAGGATGTTTGGACTTGGAAGAAGATAAAGATAGTCTTAACATAGAGCAGTATATAGCTATGAATAGGTTAAGATATACTGTTATGACCTTGTTCAGTCTGGTGGTTACCCTTGAAGTGGCTGACGAGAGCCAGTGGATCCGGTTTTACGAGTACGAAAATACGATACAACTTCAATGAAGCAGCGAATACTGACGTCCAAAAGTAGCTTAAACAACCCGAGAAGGATCAGAGGTAAGATTCTCTCGATATTGATATCCACTAGGCATCCTCTGAACATTGTACTATAAATTGAGCTTCGATTTCCAGCTTCATCAGGCTCAGGTCACCAGTACTTACATAGCTTCTTTACTCCATTATTCTCGGCATGGCATTTGATCTAGGCTCCGTGTCCGACTACGATGACCTCCTCAAGGTCGAAGGCATGCCCAAGGGCTGTGCCTGGGGTGTCTTTGATCGAAACGGTACGAAAGACAAGGTCGGAACGCTCAACTTTCTTACCCCAGAGGTTGTTCGCAGCGCCGCTCTCGAAGTCGAAGATGGCGTATCGATATCTCTCAAGTAAGACTTCTCTCGTCACTACACCGGCAGTTATTAACTCTTACCAGCTGGCCGATCAATGCCATGAACAAGCTCAACATCCCAGGCCGAGCAGCCGCTGAGCACAAGATCTCATACATCCCCGAAAGCATGTCGGAGCTTCCCTTTGAGCAGGGCAAGTCGTGGGACGATGAGCTGCACTTCAACACACAATGCAGCAGTCAATGGGACAGTTTGTGTCATTTTCAGCACCAGGGCTCGGGTTTGGCATACAATGGCGCGAATCCAGACAGAGAGACTTTGTCAATTGACTCGACGGAGTCTAATACCTTGCCAACGCTGGATCACTGGCATGCACATGGCTGTATAGCAGGTCGAGGCATCCTTCTCGACTACGCCGCCTACGCTGAGGAAAAGGGCATTGACTTCCACCCTTTTGACGGGAATCGCATCACAGTAGAGGATCTAGAAGCTTGTGCGGAACACCAAGATGTCGAGTTCCGACCTGGAGATATCCTCCTCGTCAGAACAGGCGCCACAGAAGTTGTCGACAAGATGGACCCCGTTGGTCTAGGCAAAATGGCCGCGGCGAAACTCACCGGTCTTCACGGGTGTGAAGAAACGGCGCGTTGGTTGTGGAATAAGCGCTTTGCTGCTGCGGCGTCGGACTCGAGCAGTTTTGAAGCGTTTCCGCCTTTGAAGCCTGACGGGTCGATTGGTGGGATGAAGGATCTTGGTGAGTCAAATATCACAGCGTTTCGTAGGGTTGCTAATGCGGTGTTAGTGCTTCATACGTATTGCTTGAGTTTCTTCGGTATGTCAATTGGTGAATTGTGGGATTTGAGTAAGTTGGCAGCGTATTGTAGAGAAAAGAAGCGGTATTCGTTCATGATCACTTCGACACCTTTGAACCAACCAGGATTGATCGCATCGCCACCAAATGCGCTGGCCATCTTTTAAGGAAGAATGAGTCGGGATACTGAGTGAGGGTTTAGGTGTTGGAATAGGTCTCCCGATGGTAGTGCTCTCCGCATTTGCAGTCCCCGGATTTCCTTTCTTGGAAGCCCGGATGAGGCGGGGGTCATACATGAACGACGAGAAAGTCTCATGACCGGCAAATGAATATGGGAAATAGTTGCTTATATATAAGAACCTGGGATATTTGCATTGTCGATCAATGGTCTTGATGGTCAGCAAGGCTGTTCCTCTACAATTTAGTCCGGACCTGGATGTTGGTCAACTCGCGTACCTACGATAAGGGACTTGATCTAACCCAAGCCACTCTCGATACTCGACCAGAAATATTAAAGTCCTCAACTGACTTCAATCGCCAAAATGACTTCCACCCGTCGTATCGTCGGCGTCTCGACAAAAATGTACTTTTCCGCCTCTCGCACCAAAGAATACGTCGACCAACTCATTCAACACCTCTCAACCAACCCCTCACTCCTCGACAACATCGACGTCTTCGTCATCCCCGACCACATAACACTGATCCCAACGGTAACTCAACTTGAGAACCACAAAATATGGACAGGCGCTCAGGATGCTTTCTGGGAAGACGCCGGTGCATACACAGGCGAAGTCTCACCCTCCGTCCTAGCTGAAGTCGGCTGTCGTCTCGTCGAAGTCGGCCACGCTGAACGACGTCGCATCTTTGGCGAAACCGATGTAATCACAGCAAAGAAAGCCGCTGCCGCTGCTCGGAACGGAATGATTCCGCTTGTATGTATTGGTGAAAAGACACGCGGGGATGAATGGACATTAGCAGTCGACCAATGTCAAACCCAAGTGGAAGCTGTACTAGCACAAGTTCCCGATGAGGCGGAAGTTGTTTTTGCGTATGAACCCGTCTGGGCTATTGGAGCTGCTGAGCCAGCTGCAGCGGATTATGTCGTTTCTGTCACGTCTGCGATTCGGAAGCTGGAGAATGTTCAGAGGCGAAGTGGTTTGACGAGGATTATCTATGGGGGAAGTGCGGGGCCGGGGTTGTTTGAGAAACTCAAGGATGGCGTTGATGGGTTGTTCTTGGGGAGGTTTGGACATGATCCTAAACAATTTGTCAAGACGATTAGGGAGGTTGCTGAGGCATGATGGAGTAAGTGAGGATATGGCTGCAGGGTAACTGTTTCTCTTGAAACATGCGTTCATGGGATGCGATGAACACCAGGATACCTTCTTTGGGTATCTTATCAAAGATCAGTAGAACATCTAACGAATGAAATGATAAGAAAATGTACACCGCATCAATTCTTTCCGACAATTCACGAATCTAAACCCCGTATGATCGGGACATCCCACTTCAACACCTCCTAGATCGTCAAAGGCAGGCAACCCGACTCAAAAAAAGCACGAATACGACACCACAGCACCAAGGGACAGAAAAGTCCAGAACTCTAGGAACCGCAACTTAGCCCCTCAAAGTCACGAATGAGGTAATTCAGGATCTGGCAGGATCATCAACCATCTCAAAACGGCCAAGACTGGCGTCAAGCTGCAGGGACACCCGCAACTCGGTTCGACGTTAACAAGGGTAATCAACCAGAATCCGATTGGTCTACGAGATCATTTCCTATCATATCTAGATCAGATCAGATCTTGAGCGATTATTCTACCCGCTTTAACGGGGATCGCTTATGTCGTTGAAACGGTGAAAGATAGTTCCTCGCATTCGGGTTGTGGGTTCGTATTCGTATTCTGGTTTTTGGCAGGCAGCATAGGAGCAGCATACTCTTGTTCGTTTTCGTAAAATGTATTGATTGTATCATAGTAACAAGGTCGGTTATCCAAATAGATGGAAGATATCTGGAGAATACGGAGTTAATGTTCATTCTTGTCTAAGCGATGTGAAATATCAAAGGAACCAGCCTCCTATGCAGGAGTATGGGGTTTTCTATTTAAA
The DNA here is from genome assembly GCA_030142105.1 of Fusarium sp. FL617. Lineage (NCBI taxonomy): Eukaryota > Fungi > Ascomycota > Sordariomycetes > Hypocreales > Nectriaceae > Fusarium > Fusarium sp. FL617. The sequence continues at coordinate 427,107 of JAREIL010000012.1, read as the reverse complement.
CAAGAGTATTTCTCTCAAGGAAAAAGTCAGACCACTAATTCGAACTCATCACTTCTATCAATTCATTCTCTTTTCAACTACATCCTATACGTCAACTTCCAAGAGACAAGCTTCAGCACAATGACTTCAGAATTGATTTCCTACGATGAGGCACGGAACTCAGCCTTTGACAATGTCCTCCACCGAAAATCAAAGGAGTCAAGAGGTGGAATGCGTGCCATGATGAACAAGGACAACAAAGCTCACGCTGCCGCTGTTGATGAGTATTTTCAGTTCTGGGACAACAAGAAGGCGGAGGATGAAGTCGAGGCTATCAGACAAGAGAGAACCGACAACTACGCAAACTTGACAAGACAGTAAGTCAGCCGAAGAAAGTATCGGTCGTGTTGATATTGATGAGCTAGATACTACAACCTCGCCACAGATCTCTACGAGTACGGATGGTCGCAGAGTTTCCATTTCTGCCGCTTTGCTTACGGCGAGACATTCGATCGCGCCATCGCTCGACACGAACATTACCTCGCTCATAATATCGGTATAAAGCCCGGAATGAAAGTCCTCGATGTTGGATGTGGTGTTGGCGGCCCTGCTCGAGAGATTGTCAAGTTCACCGGAGCTCACGTTACTGGCCTGAACATCAATGAATATCAAGTCCAACGTGCTGGTATCTACGCTGAGAGGGAAGGACTCTCGGATAAACTCAAATTTGTCCAGGGAGACTTCATGGTACGTTATTTCGTGTTGTGTTGGTGTGTAGATACTAATGCGTCGGTAGAAAATGCCCTTTGCTGATAACTCGTTCGACGCCGTCTACGCTATCGAAGCAACCGTTCACGCACCCTCATTAGAAGGTGTCTACAGCGAAATTCGTCGTGTCTTGAAGCCCGGCGGTGTCTTTGGTGTCTACGAGTGGCTAATGACAGATACCTACGACAACAACGACCTCGAGCAACGAAGTATTCGTCTCGATATCGAACAGGGTGACGGCATTGCCCAAATGTTCAAGATTCAGCACGGTCTCGACGCTATCAAAGCAGCTGGTTTCGATCTCCTCCACCACGAGGATCTCGCAGCTGAGGACGATGGAACAGCGCCGTGGTACTGGCCTTTGGACAGCGATATGCGATATGCACAGACGCTGGGTGATCTGTTGACGGTGTTCAGGATGAATAAGTGGGGACGGCTGGTGATGCACAATGTCATTGGGGCGTTGGAGGCCTGTTGGATTGCGCCTAAGGGAACGAGGAAGACGGCGGATAGTTTGGGTAAGGCTGCGGATGCGTTGGTTGAGGGAGGGAAGAGGAAGTTGTTTACGCCGATGTACCTGATGGTTGGACGAAACCCGGAAGTGTCTGAGTAGGAATAAGGAGGGTTGGAAGAGAGACTGGAAGCAATGTGAGTTTGTAATTGGCGGTGTATAAAAGTCTAGCTATGGATGTTATCCAAATCTTGATAAGTTGGTCTTAGTGAAAGAGTTTAGAGGTTGGCTCAGTGTTTGGGGCAGCTGGCAAGCAGAACAAACCAACACCCCCCGATAAAACCACCACAATGATAGTAGTCTACTGAAAAAGGTCAACTCCACATGTTTAGCATGTTGATTTCTGATGCAAATCTCGTATAATATGGATCTCGGGTGCCCAACGCAATACCCACCTGAGCATCCCCTACCCCATAGGGCTGTATCACACAACCTAGCGAGTCGGGACACTATGGAACAGACTGCGCCTGTAAAGGATGCAAGATTCGATAGTGCTAATATAGGGGTAACTAGTCAGTCTGACCGCTATCCTTTTTATAAACCTGTCTGACAGAATTGACAGCGTGATCATTGTAATCCCTTGAGGTACGGGAATAATCCCCACGTGTCGAACCTTAACCCCATATCAACCCTACGTTATCGATAAGGTATTAATCGCGATGTCGCAACCACTACGGAGCATTATCCACAGCCGATAATCTCACACAGCCTCTGTGACCGCGCGTCCAACGATCAATTGCTACGGAACAAACAATCCCGGAGCACAGGATCTATGGAAAAATCTACAGGATTGGGGCGTAGCTTCTGCTCGGAAGATGAGGAATCCGTGTTGAATGATGATTATTCATCGCCGCGCGTGCTCGATATCTTTCAGCGGGATCTGGCTGCGGGCGAGGCGCAGGTGCCGAAGGTTGGGGTCGATCGCAAGAACAGGGCTGAAACCGAAAAGATCCCAGCAAAAAACGTAGAAAAGCCGCCATTGAATTCAATCAACGGAAGTAATATCTCAAAGCAGAAAAGAGAAAACAACTCATGGTAACACTTGGCTTTTGCAGAGCATTACGCCATGGTTGCTCTAGCATGCTTGTTTGGCCAAACGATCATCAACGCCCAGCGAATGGAACCGCCCGTCTCACGTCATCATCATAGTCGTGGCGGTTTAACGTTGAGTAGCGGTACAAGTCAGATCCCAGGATTCCATCGCATCAATCAGTGGCTGGGTTAAATCCCTGCCCTGGACTGTGATGGAACCTGTAGCCTTTTTTTTTTTAATCCGCGTGGCCCCCTCTTCAGCTCTTGCGACCGCTTCTCTCCCCCCTCTCTTTTCGCGCAGCTTAGCTTGAACAACCAAGCTACTCTTCAATTCCCTCTGCGCGAAGAAAGACTACCATCGACATTTATGCTATAACGAAGTGACGAGATATATCACGATTGATACAGATCTTTTTTAATGCGATAAGCGGATGGTTGCGCCTGTTTGGAGCTTGACCGATTGATACCTTAACTGGAAGCGTACCTTGCAGCTGAAACAAAACGAACCCGAAACAAACAAAACAACCACCAAAACAACCGACGCGATGTTGAAAAAGAAGGAAACACTCACCATCATCACGCCCATCCCGGGTTTCATCCCCCGACAACTCGCCATCGATCTCCTCCACTCCCACGGCGAAATCATCACCCTCAACCCTCTCGTCCTCACTCATAAGCCTATCCCTGCACCTCGCCATGCCGCCGCCGACGAGTACTACAGTACCTGGTATGAGATCACCGAGCGCATTCAGTACATCCCTGGATTTGGAAAGCTTGGCTCCGGAAAGCTTACCTTTAATGGCTGCTTCCACGATATGCCGTGGGGTATGCAGTCGCATATTTATATCCCTCTCGGTATCGACATGCGCAACAAGTACCGCATAATGGGAAACCAGCCCGGTATCGAGCCTCCGGAGCAGCCTGAACTTGGCCTTGAACAGCTCGGTGCGCCTAAGGAGGGTCTTTATTTGCGCACTGATGTTGACCTCAAGGCCAACATCACCCTCATGGGTTTCGTCAAAGCTGAGTCGCGAAAGGCCAGTGTCGATATGGTCAATCGTATGGTCAAGAAGGCAGAGCTTCTCGACGCGGGTATTCTCAAGGCTATGTTTGAGGACGGAAAACTCAAGACGTATAACCCGAACGACCGATCTGAGGCAAGTCAAGCTAGACAGCAGGCTGTGCGACACCAGTCTATGCCAGACAGTCAATATGGCCTTGCTCCCGGTCATCCTGGCCCAGGTCCTATGAGCCCAGTCCCTGGCTACGCCTCGAATTTCGGATACGCTCAGCAACAGCAGCAGCCGCAACAACAACAATTGCAACCTCAACCATCGCCAACATATCCCTACGCGCGCCCAGAAACTAGCGGATCGCAGTATCCCCAAAGCCCATACGGCTACCAGCCAGCGCAGACACCTCCGCTCGGCGGACAGTACCAGCAACAACAAGCACCTCCTATCCCTCCCAAGACCGAAATCCAGAGCTTCCCCATGGAACTCCCGGGCGACTACTACCACCCTCAGCATTCGCCAAATCTGCAGCAGTCCCAGCCCAGTCCCGGCCAGCCACCCAGCAGCTACCGCAACTCAACAGGCTCATACGACCCTCGATGGTCGCAGACAAGCCCGTCCAACGCCAATGATTCGCAACGCAACAGCATGTACTCGCAGTCAGGCGGATATCAATCCCCAGCGCCCCCACAGCAGACTTTTGCAGCGGAGTTGCCGTCGCATAACGAGACGTATGAGGAACACAAGCACTGATTTGAATATGGGATTTTGTTTACAAAGCGACGCCAGTCTTTTTCATATGAGCAGGTTTTTTGGGGGCACGGCTGTTCTGGGCTTAAAATGTTACACGGAACAGGCGTTTGTAGGGATGGATAATGTTTGGACGCAGATACCTTTTGTTAACAATGTCAGACTTGATAGTAGCCGTTGAGGGATCAGGGGAGTACACCTAGCTAAGGTTCTCGGTAATGCAACAATAATTCAACCGTGATGGCTTAATAATCGGGTTTCGCGGTCCGATGACTCGGATCAAAGGGGTCAACTGGCGTATCGCATCAAGTCGATGAGTCTAGCTGTTGGGTTGCGCTCTCTGAGACTATATGCGATGTGCCATGTGGCCATGTTGATCTAAGCTGTCGGGTTGTAGGAAGGCTTGGGTACTGAGACTTTTCGGTTGGACTTGTTGATATTACCGAGAGGACTTGGTAGGTGGGCTTTTTGGCTCCCTTGAAGGATGGTATCGAGTATGGCAGAGATACCCTATTTTTTACGATCAGTACTATTCGCAATACATGATATAGTTTACCTGCTGCTTTTGTCTTTGCCGTGAATGCTCGTTCATGCACAGACGAACTCCGGATGCCAGGCTGGATGCCGAGCTGGATTGATACAACATAGGATGAGTCGCCAAGCACACAAAATACGCCAGAAAACAATAGAATACGACGCTTGATGAATAACTGACTTCTCATTTAATGTCGGACAGATAAAAATACGAAAAACCGGCATTCGGATTGTTTGCAGTGGCATGCGCAGGCCCAAGCTGGCCACTTCTTCGGGATCTTTCTGAGATACGGATTTGGGACTTGGCGGAGTTTGAGCGGAGCCGGGATTCAGCCTCTCTTCGGCGACTTTCATTACATACACGATGGTATCAAACCTGACAAATATTGGCTTTTATCGGGAGAGATATTTTAGATTTGTAATGTAGTCAAATGAAGAGCCATGACAATTGTGTTTCGACAGCCAGATGTAATTGTTATAAAAAGCCATGGAGAACACTGCAGATGTCGGTATTAATTGAAGCATCCCAAACTTGCTCTTATACTCACAGAGATTCTCAAAATCAAGGACATACATACTTACCTCAGAGGTTCTTACGTTTGACTTGACCGCCATGCCTCCTTTCATACAACCCAAAGTCGAGCCCTTGCCTGCTGGCATCAACCTCAGCAACAAGACAGCCATCATCACAGGTGCAACATCAGGCATCGGCCTCGAACTCTCCCGTCAGTTTCTCGAGCATAACCTATCAAATTTGATACTTGCGGTCCGAAACGTTTCCAAGGGTGAAGAAGTCCGAAAAGCCCTTATAGCCGAAAACCCCAAGGCCGTGGTTGAAGTGATGAAACTCGACACAGAAGACTACGACAGTATAAAGGCTTTTGCCAAGACGTTTAAGAGCGCGCATAACAAACTGCACTTTCTGATGTTGAATGCTGGTATCGTTGATCTCAATTTTGAGCTTACTTCGTCTGGCCATGAAAAGAACCTTCAGGTCAATTACCTATCCAACATTCTCCTGACTCTTCTCCTGTTACCTACTCTGGAAAAGACAGCTGAACAGGAGGGATCGCCTACGCGCATTTCATGGACGGGAAGTCGACAGTTTCTCAACACGAGTCTGGCAGACAAGGTACCCCTCAAAAAAGGCGAAGGCATCTTTGAGCACTACGACGCACCGGGTCTTATTCCTCCACTCTCTCGCTACGGCGACGTTAAACTCCTCGTGCTTCTTTTCCAACTCGAACTCGCTAGACGATACGGTCCTAAGAAAGTTATCATCAATCATTTCTGCCCTGGACTGATTCATTCCGGCTTGACGGATAGAATGCCTGTGCATTTGCGGCTACTTTCCTCGGTTTATAAGGCGGTGCGCGCAAGATCGGTGGACAAGGCTGGATGGATCGGGTTGCATGCTGCGGTCGTGGCGGGGGAGGAAACGCATGGGAAGTTATTGGGCGATAAAGATATTGCGGAGTTGGGGGATTTTGTTCCGTCGCAGGAGGGTGAGAGGATTAAGGGGTTGTTGTGGGAGGAGACGGTGGAGGAGATGAGAGGCTTGGTCGAGGTGCCGTCGTGGATGGAGGGCACTACCTGAATGACTGGTGATTGGGTTCTTTCTTGCTTGGTAGATAACTTGAATGTCGGTGCTATTTGGCTTCCCAATCAGTCGCATGCATGCCTTGAAGGACACTAGATGTCGATGATTATTGAGGATCGGATGTTGAGGGGTTAAAGAAACCGCATGCCATTAGAACGAATGGATACTTATCGTCATTGAGTCATAGTTAATATGACTGGATGGTGCCTGACAATTCTTAATTGTTCTTCAGCCACTACTAATTATGCACTTAGCTGCCAGTACTGCCTTCTGAATACCTTCACCCCCTCTTTTATCCACTCTCAACCTCCGACTCACTTCGATCAACATCGAGAATGACATCACGGAAGCTCAGCTCAGGTAGCCACCCCTTCATCCTCTTTCAAGATCTCTTTGTTCATCTAGACTGATGTCCATTAGAAGTAGAAGAGATGGCTACCACCGAAGAGATGGCTACCGCCGAAGACTGGCTCTTCGCCCACCTTGGAGTGGCTCTGGCCTCTATCAACGTCTACCAGATCCCGCCCGTCACTGTCCCCGTCACCAGCGATGACGGATATGAACTCCTTTGCAGCTACAACTGGACCAGCCAGGACCGGCCGACTGCTTATGTTCCAGGTAGTACTCTCACATCATTGATCTGAACAAAGCTGACCATTCTAGGCGAACCCTCTCGCTATATCCCTCAACCCGTTCCCCTGAACCTCAATCAGGACGAAAGCTTCTTCTGCATCGACCAGGACGCCAACAAGAACCCCCAGTACCCCTTCGAGGTCGTCTTCCGCGCCACCAAGGTCATGAAGCCAGACTTCAAGTTCGACGACATCGACATCATCATCGACCGCAACACCCTTCGCAAGCTCCTCATGCTCTGCCAGGGTACTTTCCGTGAAGACTGGCGCATCGACTTGTACCTTGTCCGTAACACCCTCGTCGTGGAACGCCATGAGAAGGATACCACCAAGACTCTCGGAAACACCCAATTCACTGGCTACGCACACAACTTTGAGCGAGCTGTTACTATACCCCCTACTGGCATGCCTAAAAGCGTTGGACACCACCGTGTTCTGCGATATGACCTTGGAGGTCTCAACTGCGCTGTTCGCTCCGAGGTTGATGCTGCTTATTGCAATTCTACAAATATGTCTGCCACTGTCGGCCAGGGAGGACCTCAGCAGCCAGTCATCGGAGGACTCAATGACACCTATGCTCGCCTCACCATCATCCCTTACGGAATTGTCACTCCTCACGAGCAGGCCGCCGAGATCAGGTGCGGCCACCGCGGCGGTAGACCTCTTGGGGCCATGCTTCCTCAGCTCTGGTTCGGCCGCACTCGCCACCTTATCCGCGGCTTTCACAAAGAGGGAGAGTTTTACCACATCGAGGTCGACAACGCGAACAACAAACTCAAGCAGTGGGAGAAGATCGAGAGGAACCAGGCTTCTCTGCGCGAGGTTGCTGGAGTTCTTGGACAGCTGCGCGAGGTGGTCAAGAACTCGGAGACCAGGTCTTGTGTCGTCATCTTGGAGAAAGACGAGCCTGATGAGTTACAGATTTTTACTACCATAGACTGTGTTTCTCCTCTGCCTGAGGATTTGATTGGGGAGTTTTAGGACAAAACCTGAATTATGACGTTGAGCGCATGAGGTCGGAGGATGGACTGCGTTAAGTGACCTGGTGAATGGCCAGTACAGGAAGTTATTTTGAAGCTCGAGAAGACCTGGATACTTTCGTAGCAAGGGAGTTTTTGAATGATAGATGATAACCCGATATCGCAAATGCACAGTGATTCACGTTGCCTTGAAAGTGTTCAGTCAAGTCTGTTTATGCGTCCTCATTTGCAGCAACTTAATACGAAGGGATCGCTTTCACAACAGGTGACAGTGTCGAAAGTCACATATCCCTTGTAATAATTGTAGTTCTGCCCCTTCACCCGATACTCGTTGACGCCAACGGTCTTACGACATCCGTGTCCGTTTCAGACTTGAATGTCAGGGCCCTGGATAATCTTGACATGGGTATTCTCGTTAGATATGCAAATAAATTTTATGGAGAATCGACTATCTGCTATACAAGCTTTTAATAAAATATTCGAGACTTATCCTAAACAAAGGATTGTCTGGTGTCTTGTTCTCATGCTTTAGATAAACACTCCTACTAGCATCGAATTTGTTCCTCTCTCGACCGTGTGGGTGCTTGTAGTGGCGCAGTTGATGATAAGCCTCGCTCAAGCGCTTAATTAGGCACGGGCTGTAGCAACTCCTACGGACTTCGGATTTCTCAAGTGATATATAAATCTCAATGAAGCAATACAAGAAAACATGCGCTTGAAGTCAACATAAAATAAGATACCCGACACGACCGATTCCGTAATTAATCATGGCGCCGCACCTCAAGAATGTCATCTTCAAGAACATCCGCAATCACCACACAACCACAGTCATCGACAAGATCTTTCGCCAACGAGATGGAAAGCCCTTGAATCAAACGCCAGAGACAGCGGCCATGGTCCGCGATTGGGAAAAGATTACTCAGGGCCGGGGAAAGCGAAATGTTGAAGCGTTGGATAATGCACACAAAGAAAACAAACACGATGTTGACGCTATGACAGATGAGGAACTCAGTCGTATCAGCATCTACATATCTCAAGAGTCCGACTCCGAAGATGAGGAGTCATCGGATCCAGAGGCCAAGGAGTCGCAGGACATGGACAAGTTCAACGAGTACAAGCATCATCAGTACGTACATCGATGGGGTTTGTTCTCAGACTCGGATGGTCGCGATGAGGAGTGGTTCATTGCAGATCCACCTGTTCTTAGAGAAAGCGATCCTCAGTACCTTTGCGACATGTGTCGACATATTGACTTTCAGACATTATTGTCCAAACGAGGTTTACCAGGTAATCAGCAACCGGGACCGACACGTATATCACTACTCGCCATACCCAAGATCATGGACGAGGGTAGCAAGTGTGCTTTCTGCAGACTATTACGGAGAAGGATAGTCCAGGATGATTTACTGTCGAATATTCATCCGGATTTGTGGAACGGCATAAGTGTAAGGCTCAACGTTCTCGATGACGGCCCGCAGTACGCTTTGAGACTTGAAGTGGAAATTCCCGACGTCGACACCGCAACCAATTCAAGAATCGTGCTTCATCAGATCAGTGAGGACTTGGATACACAACAACCCCTTCAAGGGCTCGCCGTTCGCCAGGATGCCGCCGACATTTCTCGTCTCCGGGGCTGGCTTCGCGAATGCAACGAAAACCATCAGTCACAAGACGCCGACTGTACGAGCTTTCTAAAACCTCTGATGAGTACTATTAGAGTCATTGATACAGTCGATAACTGCGTCAAAGAGGTAGACACACCTTGCGAATACATATGTCTCTCCTATGTCTGGGGAACAGGTAGTCAGACGCAATACACCACCAAGACGAGAGAACAACTAAGCAAGCCCGGAGGACTAGACGACGCCGACCTTCCACAAACTATCCTAGACGCCATTAAAGTTACAAGAGAACTCGGCGTGCGCTACGTCTGGATAGATGCCCTGTGCATAACGCAAGATGACAATGAAGACAAGGGCAGGATCATATCTAACATGGGGACAATCTATGCCAACGCCACGTTGTCAATCATGGCTTCGACTAACGTCAATCCCACAGATGGATTACCAGGAGTTGGTGTGCTTCGATCGCAGAAACAGAGTATTGAAAAGATGCAAGGGATAACACTCGCTGTCGCATTCCAGGATGCACGACATCGATATTCCGAAATTGAGAACCGACTGTGGAACACCCGAGCGTGGACTTTTCAAGAACGAGTTCTTTCTCGACGCTCGGTATACTTTACAGACGCACAAATGTGCTTTGTCTGTCCTCACGGAGCTGCCTTTGAAGATACCGTGCCCGTTTTAGACGCTGGGTATACAGCCACGCCGGTCAACGACCAACTACAACTGAGCTCCAGACTTCACGATGTCTGGTCCCGCGTATGGGGCGATCCCACACAGTCCAGATACCTCAACAAAGCCTTTGAAACGGAAGATGGTGTAACGATCTTCGTCGCTGAGGACCCAGACCGTCCGGGCGAACGCGCGCAGGATGCCGCGCCTCTGTACAAGTACAAGGGCATCGCAAGCTACGACACCATCGATGCGCCTTTGATCAAGGGCGATACAATGTGGGAAGCGTACACGCATGCGGTGAATGCTTATACGAGACGCAATATGACATGGCAGTCCGATGCTGTCAATGCCTTTGTGGGTATTGCGGATCTTATTCGTAAAGGAACAAACACCAAGTTCTGGTACGGCATGCCGGAATTTGCGCTTAGTCAATCACTACTATGGCTGCCTCAAGAACCCATGAAGAGAAGATTATCACAAGACGGCGAAGCTCTGTTCCCCAGTTGGACATGGGCTGCGTGGCAAGGTCAAGTCGCGTACCGTGGCAGAGGATGGCACAACGCCGTGGGGTTTTCGCCATCTACGATGTTGATGTGGCTTGAGAAAGCCACGGTTGAAGAATTCATGCAGAGCTTCATGCGAATTGAGAGAACAGAAGAAGAGATTGCGGAGTATAGAAAGAAGCTTGAAAGTAGGGCTCATTTACTTGTACGACCTCAGCCTACGCCTCTACTACATCTCGACTACCAAGAACAAGGCTGGGAAGTTGAACACGACAAGGTCCGAAATCAGCATGTATTTGTACATGAAGAGTATCCGGGCGTCAGGCTAGAATATCCGATCTGCCTGCCTGGCCAGCTCATCTTTGAACTTCCTTCCGACGACGGCACTTTATACTTCCGCGGCAAAACGGTATCAGCGCGCTTTTGCGATATGACCACTACCAAACATCTTGCGTCTCCTATACAGGATGACTTTCTCCAAATTGGTCTTAATGACGAAGACCGTTCAGCAAATAATCGACGACCGTGGCAGCGCATCATTTACCACCAGGGCTATCGAGCCGGAAGTCTGAGCCTCAACCTCCCCATTGAAGAGCTCAACCTCGGCTCCAATTCTGCAGACTCCGAGCAAAGTGATGATTTCCGAGAAAGATACTTCCTCGTCGCTATATCCCGCGACGGCCTTTCATATATTGCACCGCCTCCAATCGGCTGGGATATGTACTGGCGTGGCGATCCGCTCATGATGCAGGAGAAGATCCTCAGAGATGAGTGGACGTCTGATGGTGCTCCGCCTCCTGTAGCTAATGAAGATGTATCGCCTGATGAGTCGAGGGTGAATGAGACTGGTGATCCCCGGTGGGATGAGGGTCGATTTGGTAGTACGGGTATCTTGGATGTGTGTAATGTGCTTCTATTGAGGGAGAAGGATAGAGGGTTCTCTGAGAGGATCGGCGTCGGAAAGATTAGCTATTGTGCGTTTTCTGCTACGAAGCCAGGTGTTGAGCTGGTGATGATGAAGTAGTCGCCGGTATCGTACTGCAAATATTGCGTCCAAAAGAAAGCCAGTCGTATTCTCGCCGTATTCGCACTCATTTCCCAAGAAGAATAATCTTGGCTGTGAAGGAATTCATCCTGCGCTCCAGTTAGTGCAAACATCACCACTGGTGAGCCGCGCACTTACCGACACGCCCACGGTAGGGAATTCGTGTTGGGTTCTTGGGAGGACACTTGGGGCAGAACAGGTCGTAGATAGATATATCCTTGCCCTCCATCTTCCCGCAGGATCCAAACCTGCCCTTGTTTCTCTCTTCGTTCGCCACGGCGCAGACTACCCTCTCGTATTTGGAGTCCCAGCGGTCGTTGCACCAGGCGCAAGTCCAGTGTGTCATGTTTGTTGAGCACATGGTGTATGCGAGTAGGGCTTGAGTTGAATTTCCGTGAAGGTTGGTTGGTAGCTGTGTGAGTCTCAGTTATGCCGCAATGAGTTTGTAGAGCTCTTGCGATGCTGCTTCAGTGTCAAACCACTGCGTGAGAAGGGCTGATCCTTCTAGGTTTATTCCTTCGAATACAATACATTTTTCCAGCCTCGTGATCGAGACAGCTATTCATGAGCTGACTATGTCGGCACACAATAATTTCGCGTAAGATTGTCTCTATTGTGAACAGACTTGGATGGAGGATCGCAGATTTCATTCTTATTGTAGCTCGTCGGGTATGAACAAGGTGTGTTTTTTCAATACAAGGACACAATGCCTTGAAACGAATTTCCCCTCGCATCTCTTACTGCCTTCAGGCAGCCGCTGAGTTTATCATGTCCCTTCTCAGTGAACCTTGGCGAAATGAAGCTTACGGTTTGAAAGGTTCAGCACGATAACTTCGATAAGCAATGAGACGCCGAAATGAGTCAAAGCCAAGATCACCCGAGTAACAAACGGTTATTGTACCTTTCCACAGAACATTGTATAGGTGGTTCAGCAAAATCCTAGACAAATATTCTACTGTGATAACATAAAACTTCCATAAAAGTAGTCTAAATTTATATAAATCTTACCAAGATACTAAGAATTATCCTAATTTTAGGATGATATTTTTTCTCACTCTCTTCTAACTTGCCTAGCTAGGTTTAAACTTAAGTATGAACTTATAGTATATCTCAAGTTTTCCCTCGGACGCATGCATGGGAGGTAAATAAAACAACGTGGTGTATTAATAATTGCATGCTTTGTGACGTCACGCGACACTCCCAGTGGGTGAGATTGGATGTCAACTTTAAGGCGTATAGCAACAATAAAAATAATGCACCTATTCCGCTCACTACCATGAAGAATCGTGATCTATATAGCTCATATCTTGGCAATTCACATCTCCTGCATAACCATGGCTTTGAAAACAATCAAGACAAGGACCCTTGAAGTTGGGTACTATGAACATGGTCCCCCTTCTGGTTGGCCTGTTCTTTTGTATCATGGCTTCCCTTACGACATTCATGCCTACGATGAAATATCCCCAAAGCTCGTCTCGAGTGGTGCGCGGGTCATCATCCCTTACATCCGTGGCTACGGCCCTACGCGTTTCCTCTCCCCGTCGACGATGAGAAGCGGGCAGCAAGCAGCTCTCGGGTCAGATATCATCGAGCTTTTGGATGCGCTGGGCATTGAAAAAGCTATCTTGGGTGGTTTTGACTGGGGTGGTTTATCATCGTGCGTGGCGGCGGCGCTCTGGCCTGAACGAGTTGTTGGACTTGTCTCGTATGCCGGATATGATATTGCCGATCTTGCCAGCTACAGTGAGCCATCTGCACCGAGCTTGGAGTGCGTGGTATGGTATCAACATTTATTCCAGCAAGAGCGCGGAAGAGCATGTCTATCTCAGCATAGACGCGATCTATGCCGCTTGCTCTGGCAGCAATGGTCGCCGAGTTCCTCATTCAGCGATGACTTTTTCAACCGTACTGCAGAGGCTTTCGATAATCCGGATTTTGTCGATGTTGTTATACATGCTTACCGCTTCTGCCATGCCAATGAAAAAGGAGACCCAGCGCTGAAGTCGTTGGAAGATACTCTGGCTGCTAAGCCCAAGATAACTGTTCCGACTGTTACATTGGACGGACTACAGGATCCGTTGAAGCCAGGAGGTACTGCTGCGCATGCCGAACACTTCTCTGGGAAGTATGAAAGGAGAGTGGCTGATGTTGGCCATGCATTTCCTATGGAAGCGCCGGAGGAGTTCGCAGATGCTGTCTTGACGATTCATGAATGGCAAAGCGGTTGAAAACCTGCGAGGACGAAAGACAGAATGATGTTTGGATCTAATTCAAAGCAAATCAAAGCGAGCCTAACTTTTTGACATTAACGAATCTATCTAAATTAAACTAGACTGAGTTGTCTGATCATATCAAAGAGACATCCCTTTTTTGAGTATTTATGAAGCTTCCTTTGGTTGCACCATGTATGCAAAGCTCAGTGACTACAGCATAAGTTTCTTTGAGATCAAGGATTGCTACTCAGCAAGATTGAATAAAGTTTGGTTTTGGGCGAAGCAGTTCCAGGTGCAATCCGGTGAGCATGTTCTTATCAAGTCTTAAACATACCTCTATCCACACCCGGCCAACACCACCAAGCTATCTCAAACATCCAGAATAAACGCATTTATCCATCCTAGAACTTACACCCCCATCATCAACACTAAAACTTTACCAGCCTCGCTTTGATATGGCCAAAGCAAAGTGCTATCCGCAACTAGTCATGTCTTGGCACTCCCCAAAGCCCCATGACGATCCGTCCCGCATAGCAAAGTTCTAGATCTTGGCAGTAAATAGTCTAGATCTTGTCCTACCTTACAAGTAGTGCAAAAGCCAGCCTAGAAATGCGCCCATTTCCAGACCTCCCCATGGCTTCGCTGTGGCTTAAGTGGCGAGCGCTACGTTAGCTTGCCGCGCGTGTGCATTCCCCGTCAAAGGGACCCTTGTTTAGAAGGTCATCATCAAGCTCACATCTTTTACCGTTCTTCATCTGCGTGTTGGTGATTACAAAAATGTTGTCAAATGCCCAATCCTGGGGGTAATACAGCGACATCTCGCTTCGGTGTTTTACCGTTTAGCGCGTGCCATGCAATGCTGTGCCACTGTAGATCACGTCCCGCGAGGCACAGCCATCGCCAAGACCGGCAGTGAAAAATTCCACGGTATAAGCAAATGCCACCCGCACCTTGTCTGGACCATGCAAGGTACATCCAATGAAAATCCCTGCCTGATGCGGCAGTCCCGCCATCCCCTTTTGCTGAGACGTCAGCCAAGAAATTAGCAGCCTTGTGCACGCAAGCACGAAACATCATCAAATATCACCAAGTTTGGTCGCATTAACTAGGCCAGAAAGCACACAAACAAATAGTAGGTATTCTAATGGTATCTGTCTTGTCTTTGTCTTATCTTGTCATGATGAATAAAAACACACGCTATGAACCAACTCCAGCCCAATGTACCTGTAACATGTTCTACAATCGTCCTTTACCGTCCCGGAAAACCTCATCGTACCAATTTGACTCCAGCTCATCCTCTTCATTACTTGATTTGCAGACGGTATCCCAATCCGTCGGCCGTAGCTCCCAAGCCTTTGTATCTTTATTCTTGCCAAATAGGAGCGACGCGCTCCCTTGGTCCTTTGCGCCGTATGGCCACACCTCCAGGCTACCGCTGTCGGCCGCGATGCTCGCTAGCGGGGTTGTTGTGTTTGCTGACATGTGCGTCTCGAGAAGGTTGCGCAGTTGAGGGAAGTACCACGTCTTATCCCACCAGGTTGTGCGGCGGCTCTTAAGACCGTCCCTCCATGCGTTGTGGTGTATCGCGACAGGAACTGAAGTTGTCCAGAAGTCGACGTACAACGCCACATCGCCCCACGAACTGCTCTCTTCGCCACCATCTTCCAAATGCGCAAAAGGAGCATCTGCGATAGAAATGTCCTTGGGAACACCACCAACGCGTGGGGGCGAAACGCCTGCCTTGTTTGATTCCGTTGTGATGGTGGTGGGGTCGTCGAGAGACACAAAGTAGCCGCCGAAATCGGAGTAGCAAGTTGGGTAGAAGAGTTCTTGCGAGTAGTCCAAACCAACGTGGTATTCGAATTCGTTTCGTGCCGATAGTGCTGCTTCCTTGCCGGGATTATCGTGTGCGAAATCTTCCTCCTTGATGTGTTGGCGCCAAAGCTCCTGCTCGCCAAAAACTTCGGCAAAAATGCCCTGGTCGCCAGCGAGGTCTTCTTGGGACCTGACTTCGAGAAGATCTTGGTCCATGCGATCTTTGACACGCTGGAAGTATCGTCGCATGTCGCCTGCGGGACCCATGAAACTGCCACTGTTGAGATACTTGGGTCGCACGTACTTGTAGCGCCCCAAGTTGTAGTCGGTGAAGAAGCCGAAGACGTTGTCGGGAAGCGTGCTATCGGGGACCTCGCTGCAGTAGAGGTTCGAGATCTCGTCGCGAGGGGCGATGCAGCCTTTTTGAGCGGCAGCAATGATGGTCTGCTGCATAAGGTCTTTATCGAAGAAGCCGTATTCTTGGGCGATTCGTCGGTTCGCTTGCTCGTTACTGCTATAATATCGGTGCAGCATGACGCTCGGAGGTAATTGTAGCCAAATGTCGTGTGCGTCGAGCATGAGCACTAGATCATCCTCCCCTAGCTTCTCGTCCTCGGAGGCCTCATCGCCGGTGGCCCATTCTAGGTAGTTGAGTGTACCAGTGATCTTGCCCAATTGCGACGGTCCGATGCCATCAGCGTCGGTGTGAAAATCCTTCTTCCAGTTGACGATGACAGGCGCTGGGTAACCCAGAGCGACGGCGCTGCTGATAACCTTGCAAAGATCGGGACTCGAATCGTCGACGGGAAGTACGATGACGAATTTTCGCTCTCCTGAGGAGATGTTCTCGGGGGTAACCGAATGTTCTAACAATATCGGTCCGGTAGGTCGCCAGACTCTGTCATTAACAATCTGTTGCGCGGTCAGTGGAAATATTCTGCAAAGACACGTAGGGGCAAGACATACTAAGCAATAGAGGGAAAATGCAGCAACAAGCAGAAAAAGTAACAAAGTGAATCCTTTCTTGATCCATCGCCAATTTGAAGAACCATTCAAGCGATATCTATAGCGAGGACGCGCAGCGCCAGGCAGGGCAATGTGTGAAGACATGTGTCATGGGCAGAAAGACAGAAAGAAGTATGTATACAACGACGAGGTTTTCGTATTGTGTCGAGCGAGAATAAGGATCGTTAACAGAAGCGAAAAAGGGAGAAGAGACACGACAAAAAGTGGCGCCCTCTGACGATATAAAGTAGGTACAAATAAATCTGGATTAAGGTAGTATAAACAAATAGAAGGGGGAAAGAAGGAAGGAAGGATGAATACAAAGGAAGGTAGGTGCAGGTAGGATTAGCAGTTGAAAGGAAGAGAATTGGATGAGAGACTACTACATCTTTCCACTCTAGACCCTGGGTAGTGTAGATGAATATGGGCACCTAATCTTATCGAGGAGGACGAGGTACCTTGCAGCAGCGTTTTACGTATTGGAGGTACACTGCTTCAGCTCCACGTTTTGATAACGCAACGCGTGGTGATCGACCCTTGCGCCTCCCCAAAACCTGTAGGCACAGGGGGGGCGCGGCATACTTTGAAGCAGTGGGCCAATTCGAGACAGATCATCTCAGTGTCTGCAGGCATGATTGGCTAAGTAGCCGTCTAGGGCTGTGACGTGGAGCCGTAGTCGAAGTTAACCATGGGGCGAAAAGCCTCCGAGGCATTTCCCGTAAAACAATCAATGGAAATAGGACTCGAAGGATTGCGCCAAAAGGTCTAGGCAACGTAATTTTTGCAGGATCGGCGAATTCCATTTCTGGGGCAAGATCTCTTTAACGAGCTCTGTATGTTACGCCTTTCGCTAGACAAGTTCCCTGTGATCCAAATCTGCGGTTCCAAGTTTGCGCACGGGTATCCCATGTAGGTAATCACCGCTCAGTGAGCGCTCACTCAGCCCCCAGCATCGGCAGATGAACACTAACCCCTTTACGGAGGAAAGATCCACAATCTAATCCCCTTCGACGTACCACGATGAAACATTCCTTCGAAGCACAAACCTGTTACTAACAAGTTACAGTGTGTAATAACTGATGTTCAGGAGATGCCACAGGGGGAGGAGCTGGGTACAGTATTTAGTCCCTCTCCAAACTAGAGAGTAAGCTGTTTAATGACCTCACCTTACTCGTGCACTCGCAGAGAATTCCCAATCTTGAATCTTACACGCAGGAGCCTCGAAACGACAAAACAAATTGCAGTCTTGACCCCTGATAAAATGCAGCCATGGTTGGTCTAGACCAACATCTGTGCTTTCAAACAAGCAATAAGCCCAACAGACAAGCCAACAGTCACAAAACAGCTAACTGGCCAGAATGAAACAATTCTGAGCCACCACCAGTAGCAGCCAGACCAAATCCAAACTTACGAGACGCCCATTCACAGGGCAGCCCAATCTAAAAGTGGAACCATTCTGCCCTGTC
Source organism: Fusarium sp. FL617 (assembly GCA_030142105.1). Lineage (NCBI taxonomy): Eukaryota > Fungi > Ascomycota > Sordariomycetes > Hypocreales > Nectriaceae > Fusarium > Fusarium sp. FL617. The sequence goes on along the minus strand of JAREIL010000012.1, from coordinate 408,961 downwards.
TGCCCTGCACAGTCGAGCGGGCTATTTTGCGCCAAGCTGACAACTTTACGGCATCTCAGCCGAGCGAGAGGCGCAGCAATGCTTGATTCTTACTAAGTTGCTACCCCGGCGGACAATCTCTAAAAGTCCAGCAGTAGATATCGCAGTGCAGGACTTAGGTTAACCCGGTTTTTTTGACATGACTTCTATTGTTAGTCAATGCAACCCAACAAATGAGGCGCGGCTGGCAGATCAAAAAGGGAGTGACGACAGATCTGTCAAGACTTGCTGGGGACTGCGTAACACGGGACCTTTACAGCACAAGAGTCGGGCATTTCCTCTTTTGGTTTGAATCATTTTGATTCAACCCTCCGGACCCTTCTTCTGGACTTCCAAACGTTTTCCGGGCGGTTGTGGTGGGGCCGGTGACCGTAGCTGAGCTACCCATCGGCCAGTTCATTCGGCGACGAAGTTTCGGAGGAATATCTTGTACCTATCCTGGTGCCTACCGGGCAGACTTATGAAATCCAATATGCCTCGTGGATCTGCTAAGCCGCCATCATTGTTTGAGACCCTACTTGTAGCGCAGATCACAGAGCCTTACGTGCAACTAGGCCGATTTTTGACACTATATCACGAAGGGGCCATTCATAAGGCATATCGGATTCTATGAGTTTACGGTAGATGAACTACTCTTCCTAGACATGTGAGCCTCACCGTGCCTTGCTTTGTCACGTTCCACGTGGCTGTGGTCAGTGCCCGTCAAGCAATACTGCAAAACAACCTCGGCTGTGGGTTTAAAGTATACGAGCAATTACCGTACAAGCGACGCTCTAGAACGGCCTTGACTAGGTATAAGGTACAGGAAGGTTAGCCGTTTAACCGACAATTTAAAGCCCGCATTAGCTATACGAAGGTTTTACAAAAGTGCCAAGCCGCGCAAATCATATCTCTAAGCCACTTGATAGTCAGATTCTAAAACATACTTTATAAACTAACACGTAAATACGTAAATTCGTAATCCACGAGGTGATCAGGTTACCTAGTAGAGCAAACATGACCAATAAGAGATTCAAGATATTCTCAGGCCTCTTAGTTCGGGTGACGCGTGGCTTCCACATGTTGAATGGGTGGTCTGTTGCGTCACCTAGGCAGCGAACAAACATCTCTACCAACTATCAGACATCCCTGTGATGTCCCTCAACACTCCTCCGTCACAGCAGGATCCCCCGATGTATAGCGTATTCCAATACACCAACTGCAAAGTCCCCATGCTTGACCATGAGGGGCCGCATCTTATCCCTCACCCGCGAGTCAAGTATCCTTGCTCCAACAAGACGACAGACAATCTCCCGCATCGCAGTTTCACCCGGAGGCGTGGTCTGATATACCTCGTCCACTATGTCAGGGAAGGATTCGGCTTCTTCCCAAACGAGCTCCGCGGCGCGGTAGAAACGATCGCGGGTTAGTAGGCGAAGAGCAGCAACGTCGTACTTGTCTGCCATGACGTAGAGACGGAGTGGCAGTGTCATGTCGTCGCGAATTCTAGCTAGCTGCTGGATTCCTTCGGTCTTGGGGAGAAGTGATAAGTCTTCCATTCTCTTCGCCGTTTCACGTTGATCGTCCTCATCGTCCTCCTCCTCCTCCTCCTCCTCCTCCTCGGTGCTTGCATGGGAATCCTCTCCATAATACTCGTTGTACTCTTCGTCAGGTTCTTCGTTTTCGTCCGAGGCTTCATAGTTTGGATCTGGGTCATGGCCGATTAGCTAGGGCCTATCTCTTTCCCGGGCTGATGTTGATAGGTTGTCGCTAGGCATACTTTCCTGCTCAGCGCCCGCGGGAACCTGAAGGCTTCGCTGGACAGACTCCTGGTCCATCAGGGCTTCAACAGACGGTTGTCCCCATGTAGAGTTTACTCCATCACTGTAAGTTCCTGTGTAAAGAAATTCAAGGAAGCATTCTAGGATGTCTGGGTCATCTTCAGGCAGTTCGACAACTCGCTCTGTGGCCTCCTGGATTTTCAAACCGGTTAGAGAAGCCTAGAGCTATCAACAACGACCCTCCATCATGTACCTTGAAGTTGTTGCTCAAGGCCTTATCAAAGAACGAAGATTGTGTGCACACGATGGCGCGGTGAGCTTTGAATTCGCGCCCACCGCATAGAATGGTCATATCCGAGAATTTCTCGCTATAAAGAAGAGTTGAGGTCGCAGCGTGAATCGAAATTCCGCAGAAATCATCAACAGCATCGTGATCATCGTCCCTGTATCGGCCGCCCGTGGAAGAAGGTGCGCGTTTCGACAAGGCTGCGTGATCGTCTGGTTGCGCCATTTCTGCTTCCGACGTCGAGTCACTCGGGTTGACTTACAAAAATCTAGCAAAGATGGCGGGTTGAGCTCGTGTGGCTTGGGCTCAACGAGCCATAAAAGGTCGGCATCTGCTCGGGTGAAGTTGAAGGATAGAAGCAGGCACAGTAATTCACTGAATGTCGAAGATTGGTTTGTGGGAGTTTCATTGAGTGGGGTAATGGCAGCAAGGAGGAGCGAATATGCATGAGCTATTCCAGGAAATTGAAATTGAAGTCATAGCAGAAACCCATCTACAAGTAACAAACACACTCTCTAGAAATATATATTGGTCTCTAACTAGTGGTATTGGTACCAGGCCTTAGGCCTTCCTCTCTTCCCAAAAATGAATCTCTTGAATTACTGCTTTATCCCATGAAAACCCAGCCAAGAGCGATGCAATTTCGCCCATCCAACATCCTCCTCTTTTTCACTCTGTATCAAAACTACAATTATCAATTCTTTCCATCCCACTCCTTCTCGTAAGCCAAAACACCCTCAGCGAGCTCAACATGCTCTTTCATAACCTGATCCATCCTCTTCTTCATCATATCATCCTCCTCCTTGATCGCAATCAACTTACACAAAGCCTTCCACAGCACCGTGTCTCCAGGTTTCGTAGAAATGAAGACTTCTAGCACAACTTCCTCAAACACTTGTGTCTCCTCCCAGGTTGAATCCTTCCAAGATCTTGTCACCCAATGCTCTTTTGCTGCTGTGTAGAACCGGTCTCTGGCGAGGAGTTTGAGGGCGGGGACCTCGAGATTGTCGGCCATGAGGTAGATGTTTAGCGCCAGTGTTATCTCAGGTGGTATAGATGGTTTGGGCGGTGTTGAGTTGGAAGACTCGGCTGGTTGGTCAATCTCCATCTCTGTCGTCGGCTCTGCATTCGACTTCAACCTTATTGAGCGTCTCCTGGGCTGAATAGACTCAGAAGAAGCAGTGGTTTTGGGTAAAGGACATCGCGGGGGCAAGTTCAGTCTTTCTTCGATCTCCTTGGCGTTCGTATCGACAAGATCTTGCGGTAGCGAATCGCCCTCGACCGTATATGACCCTGTGTAAAGAAACTCGAGGAATCGCTGAAAGACTTCGGGATCGCCGTCTGGAAGCTTAAATTTTCGAATCATGCGTTTCTAAACAACATTGTTAGCAGCATATCTCCCGGCAATAGAGCTACTGTACCTTGGGGGCACTGGTGAATGCATTCTCGAAGAACAGACACTGCGCACAGACGATAGCGCGATGAGCTTTGAACTCATGACCGCCACATATAATAGTTATATCGGAGTATCTTCCATTCAGAAAAAGGTTATGAATCGGTGCGCGGGTCGAGAAGGTGCATATTTCGTCCACAGAGCATTGCTCTGGGTCGTCGGGCACAGCAGATAGAGGACTCATGGCTGGCCTCATGGACTCGATTCTGATGATTATTCCTTCAGGATCAAAACCGGTAAAATCAATACCGAGTGTTCCCATATCGAGATTGGTTTACCTGGTAGAAGAAACTTGGGGGTATGTCTTTGTTGTTAAGGATTTTGTGAATATTTGCGTCTGGAGCAAACACAGTCGGGGCGGGTGGTTACTGACGCAGAAAGAAGCAAGGCAACATAACATATTCACAGGAGCGACTACCCGTCGCAAAATCACAAATGATCCATTCCATGTCTTTTATGGCAAGTGAAATGAGTTGAGACAACCCAACGTTCCTTTATCAGTTTTCTCAATTTTGTCTGGGGGTTGATGTTCACTTCCCGCATGTGGCTTGCAAACACCAACACGCCGTCCATGCACTACATCACTCGACAAACGAGATACTGTCTGACCTATCAAGAGTCACTTGGAGATTACTTATGATTGGGAGCTTCAATTAACCGCAAGTGAGTTTGGCAGACATGACAAAGCGGATAGTGTCGCCGGATCACCCCGGGAAGCTTGCAATGATGCGGCGGATGTCAGGTCTGGTGCATACCCAGCTGCACCACACCTGTAATTCGTTTGTTATGGATCATCCAAGCACCTTTAGGATAAGCCGTCATCCATAGAGCATCCAAAATGGTTCATTGTGTTGCTATGATGATGCAAAAAAGATGGCTTGCCTAGCATACGTGTTGACTCCCTCCCGCGCCAGATCTTCATCATCAACACGATCAAACTTCCAATTCTCCGGCCACCACTGTCCAACCATCTCAGCCACATTCAGACCCCATTTCTCCCAAACACTTTGCAGCTCTACGTGCCAGTGCCATGTTGCGACAAAGCCGGCTACCGACAGCACCAGAGCCACAAAGCACGGCGCCAGCGCCGCCGGCTCGGGCCATCGCGTGATGATGAAGTATAGCGCGGTACCTGCTGCGCCTGCCCAAATCCCGAAATGTAGGAGAAATATAAAGAGTAAGAGGACTCCCATTATAAGGAGAACGAAAAAGGAACATGTCAGGAAATAAACGATGTACATGGCGATGGCGCGGTTGCCGACAGAGTTGAGACGGCGCGATGCAGACCGGGACTGGGATGTGAAGCGGTTCAACATCGTTACGCGGGCTTCCATCGCAAAGAGACGGACTGATGGTGATCGTAAGATACTGCGTATGATATAGGTTACTGCAAAGACTATGCCGAGTGACAGACCCCAGGTCCATATTTTGGGCGGCGACTCGGTGAGTTCTGCGACTTGCATAGAGAAGATGGATGTGATAAAAGAAAGCGGGATGAAGAAGAAGGCGAGCTCGGTCAACTTGTTGATACCCGACGTTTGATCGATGACGAGGGATGATTGAGCAAGACCAGTTGAAGCGACGAGGAGGTTGAGTGTCTGTTCAGAGCGCGACCGGAGCGACTCTAGATCGGCAGCGAGTTCAGATAGTTCATCTTTTAATTCTTCCGGCAAACAGATGATGTCTCTAGACTTGTCAATATGGTCTACCCATTCGCCGAGTTCCTGCAGTGTCGACCGAATCCACGCTACATTCTGTCGCGTCATGATTCCAGCAGCTTCAAGAAGGTGGATGTGCAAGTTGGCACCAAGATCAGCGTCGATATGATCTTGCATCATTCGAAGTTCAGCAAGAAGCTGCCAGAGGTCATCAAAAGATAAGCGCGTGAGCAGAGACGGAATGACCGAGTCATCCCGACAGAGCTCGGTAGTAGGTATCTTGCTGATGTATCGGTACACAAGGTCCAAGGTGGATAAAGAATACTTTCGAGCAAAGTCGCGATCGCGCATATAAGGCTGGCGAAACTTGTATTCGTTTCTCAGCGCCTCTTCATACTCTTCGTCGAACTCAGAGTCGCTGTAGTAGGAAGAATCACTCTCGTCGCCTTTCTCGTCCTTGCTAGGTTCGTCGTCGTCATGAGCCAGTTTCCCTTTTATTTTACCTTTCCTCTCCTCGAATTTTTGTTTCCTTGCCTCCTTTTTGTCTTTCGCCAGTTGCTGCTTGGAGAATGGCGGCGGAGGTGGATCGAGGTACGTCTCACCCGGCTCAGCAGTCCGCCATAGCTCCTCATCCGTGTACGACTCAAATTCCATGGCTCGAGGCATGAAGTTCAGAGATGGTGTAGTTTCTTTTGTCTTGTCGTGTTTCATAGTTCGTGGTGGGTCGAAAACCAGAATAACTGCATTTGTGTCAGCTTGCAAGCTGTGGCCCTCCTATATAAACTTACTCGTTTTCCTCCCTTCTTGGTCCACGCTTGACCAGTAGCCCATACCTTCTGGAGCCATAACCCTGAGATCTCTGTTATGCCAATATTCTGCGTTCCGTGGTAGTACAGGATGGAATGTGCTGTAAGGCCGATACACATTGGATGTCTTGGCCCTGCTCGATGCGCCTTCAATCTCAAGAGGCGATGATTGCGGCAAGTTAAAAGTCTCCCGGCCCTTCTTTCTGGCTTTTCTTTCCTTCTTTTTTCTCTCCTTTATCTTCTCCTCTGCGCGCTTCTTCCTTTTGTCGGTCAAGAGCAAGCCGTACTTGTCGAGAACAACATCGCGTTCGATCGTCCAACGCCCATCAGAAATGCGCTTCGCAATCTCATCCTCATGAAACCCTTTTCGCCCGAGATAATGGAGTAGGCCCAGTCGCCCCCAACGAAGATGAGCCCACGTTCGAGGTTTTGTCCGACGAGGCAAGTTCCATTCTGTTCGCTGGCCTATTCCAGGCAGAGGGCGATGGCGAAACCGTGTTTCTCGCTCAGACCAGTTCATCCACGATGCGTTCTTCAACTTGAGACCGCTATCGCTTGCACAGTATCCTGATGCGACAAGGTGCTCGTACCAGAATTCAGGATCTACCGAGTATAGCTGCCCCAGTACACCCATAACGAACCGGCTCAGATCGCTGACCATGATGACTCGTGCCTTGGAGCTTTCCGAGCGTGTATCGAGAGCAGCCGCTAGATCCTTCTTGGTGGTAATGAGTTCACTTCTTTGCACGGTATTGTCGTCCAGGTAGTCGACGACTGAAACAGCAACAGATTCCAGCCCCTCAAACCGCTCACGCCGAGTAACATTAAGCCATCGTGGCTCCCATCGCGCTCGGTTATCGAGGTCGTTCATATACAACTCAGACATCGTCTCAATCCAGAGCTTCAAGTTCGAAAATTCCTCCTCGTCAGCACCCTCTTCGGGTATGCCCTGGCGAACGGCCTTTGCGAATGTGTCCATGTCACGCCTACTCCTCCCGAAGGACATAGGATGTGGTACATTTTGCTGTCGCTTGACAGGCTTGGTCTCCTTATCTGACTCAATCGCATCCCGCAGCGCATCTTGATTAAGATCGAGTGAGTTGCGGGGAACAGAGTAGTAAGGCTTCCAACGCTGCGAGGTGGGCCAGTCAAGATCATAGCCGCTGAGCCGTTCCTCGTCCGCGAGGCCGCGGCGCTTCCTGTTGAACATGACAGAGCAAAAGAGATGTTATCGATAATGCGCGCACGTGAGGGAATGGGATGAGGTCAAGTTCAGCATTGTTCAGGCAACCACTTAGGCAAAATACGAAATTACCTAGTTTGAGGAGCAGTATGGACTGGAAATTGGAAGCTGCAGCTGGACCCCTGGTGCGTTCTAGCCTGATTGGGAGGAAGACTTGCTTCAAGATCTAGGTACCCTAAGATAGTCTAAAGATCTTCATAAGGATGATAAATTATAGAAGAGTCTTAAACATCTTATGAATGTCATCATAAATTTTATAAATCTTCTACTGACTTACTGCTGATATGAAATTAAGACATCGCCGAATTCGTCCAGGAACCGCGAGTTGCGGGAAACAGTGACCTCCCCGTCCTTATCGCAAAAGCGAGACCGCAAAGCTTCAAACTCGTCGGCCGGTACCCGTAAACTCTTCTAGTGGTCTAGGGTCGGCGGAAGACTGCTATAAGCAGTGTCTTCTTTCTCCTGGTTCTTCACTTGGATCGTGGCTTCATGCCTAGTTCTGATCAGGGCCTCTATGTCATCAATTGACATAGTATCAACATCGGAATTGGAAAATTGCTGGCCAGAGGTCAGAACATGTGCTGGAGGAGAAGCAGGAATTTCTTCTTAAGGGAGGAACTCGGCAGGAGGGCACAAATCTTCCTCCTTCGCCGAAAAGCAAAACACCACCACTACCACTTTTTGTTCTCCATTGGGGCCGGTGACAGTGAGGACCGGAATTGGGGCTGGTGCCATTGTTTTTGAATCAATAAACTAAATTAAAATAAGAACGACGAAGACGCAAAGCAGAAGACGGCAAAGACTGCGGGAATCGTGATGGTTGACAAGGACACTCTTTACCTGAGGCTATCGATCATGTCTTTCCTAATGGTACCTACTACTTCTACTTGAAACGTGATTGGCCACGAATTTCTCTTGCTTGCCTGAGGTCTATTAGACAGGTACCTATCTGGGTGGTCGTTGAGCCGGATGAGGGCGCCGAGCACGACGTGCACAACGTTGGGCAGGGTGTCGACGTCGAGCCAGACAATGGGCCCCTCTAACAGCAGATCCAAGCTCTCCAGCGACAGAACGACACCCTTCAACAGGGCGCCATCGAGGTCTAGGAGGGAGAAGAGGCCACCCAGCAGGTGATCGAAACCCTGCGACAAGAGGTGGCTCTCCTTCGTCGTCGCGCTTGAAGCCTTTCGCTGTTGTTGTTGCGACCAGGCCAGGAAGAGGATGAAGAACCCTTGGGGAAGAAGAAATAGACGAAGAAGAGCAAGCTGATGTCCAGATTATAGGCCACAGTCTCGCCTGTTAACGCAATCGGAAACCTGGACGAGTTGCCTCTCCTTACTCCAGCACGACGAGGGGTGGAGTTCCCAGTACTTGGGTTTGCGAATCGTGCCATAAACTCTCCGTATTCGATGTAGTGATTAGGAGAGAGGGGGGACTGATGATTGATTGAGAGCTCGAGGGCTGCGAGCATCGCTGTCGAGACACGCCCAGACTCTGTCGCTGCGACATGCTTGAGCCGTCGTGCTTTGCGATCGCCGCTCGTTGAAGGTATGCGACACGAGATTAGTGACTGAGTTTCACTAAGACTGACCAAGGCCTATGACTACGGAGTAAAAGGGAAACAAGACAATGGCGTGCCTGTTTTTTTAGAGTAATTCAGGAGTTAATATTAAAATGTGATACTACTATTGTTCAAGTTTATCCTAAACTTGCTAAAGTACCTGTAGTATCCTAGAGTACTTGTAGCAAGCTCCGAAGTGTATTCCACCACTATTAATGCATCGGATCATCTATCTTACTCAATAAGGACTTGCTTCTCCTTCTTCAGACTTTCAACAAAGCTAATTGACACGTTCAGAGTCTGAGCGACAACTTCGGGAGGCGTCAAGGCAAGCCATTGGGTCAAAGAAATGTCAGCGACGCGGTCGGACTTGTACACCTCGATCCAGATGAGGTCCTCGTCTTCAGAGGTGTTCTCAATGTAGTGACTTGTAAGGTTAGCATCACCTTCGACAGTAGAATATGGTGAGATTATCTACTTACCCAGAGTTGTCGGGGAACGCTGCAGTGTCACCAGCGGAAAAGTCAAATGTCCGAGCAGCTGCATTACCAATGAATACAGTAGCCTTGGCCTGGCCCTGATGAAAGTACAGCCACTCCTCAGCATTTGGGTGCCAATGAAGCTCGCGCAGACCGCCCGGCTTGAGTGTCACAAAGGTCGCAGCGAGCGTCTTGGAAGCAGGGAAATTGGTCGAGTCGATCTTCCAGAACTTGCCGCCTGTACCACCAATCTTCTCTGGCTCATGCTGGAACGTGCGGTAGACAAAAGAGCTGTTACCCGAGAGTGTGCCAGCAGGGCCGTCGGTGACGTTCTTCTTGCTGACTTCGGCGTTGAGGATGTAAGGGTTGGGGCTGGTGACGTTCTCAAACACTGAAGGGTCGACGCCAAAGTTTTTGGCGAGGATGTCTTTAGGAGTGTGAGTGATCCAGTCGTCGACCATGAAAGTGGTGCTAATCCTACATTAACAAGTGTCCTAAGTTTGTCGCACGTGGAGAACTTACCCGACTTTGTCAAAGTCAGCCTCATCAAAGACCAAAAGATACTCGTTCTCGTCGGCGAGACCCTGGATGGTGTGGGCAGCACCCTTAGGAAAGTACCAGATGTCTCCGTAGTTAAGAACCTCTTCCTGGTATCGGCCATGCTCGTCAACGGCAGAGACTAGAACAGACCCATTGTAGACGAAGCCCCATTCAGCCTACTCAAATAAGTCTCCAGTCAATTGAAGTGAGGGCAGGATGGAACTTACAACGCGGTGCCAGTGAAGTTCACGAATGGCGCCCTTAACAAGATGCTGCTGAGCACCAGAGATGTCATGGCTAGAGGGAAGGTCTTGGATGACCTGTTCGCGGACCCAACCACCCTTCAAGAGGCGAGTCTTGGAATCGGAGAAGCTCCACTTGAGGTTGGGAACAACACCGTTGTCAGTCGACTGGCGCCCGAGGTTATCGGGGTTCTGGAGATCAAGTTCCTCATTGGTGCCGCCTGACCAGACTATTAGCATCTTCAATAAAGATTGCGAGGTGATGGAACTTACCCAGAAGAACGGAACCTTTTCCCTTTCCGTCGTATGGCTGACCCTTCTCAAAGCCGGGTTGCTGGGCATCCTTCGGAGCAGCAGCGACGAGGCCTGTTCCGAGGCACAAGGCCAGCGCGGAGGAGAAGAATGATGTGCCTTTCATTTTGGTCACAAATGAAGATCTCAAAACAAAGACAAGCTATGAACAAAGCGAATGACTAGATGGAGGGAGGAGGTGTGTAGAGATGTAAACGCGGGTCATCAAGTGTCGCACCCGATATCTTATACCCTCCAACAACACTTGTCGTCACGACATGCAGTCATGCATGGCGTTCAAGCCTGGAAATTGTGACAGTCGCAGTTTAGTCGTCCTCGACACTTACATGAATGACACTATTCCGCTCAAAGAAACAACGATCGTCATAGCTGCATGAAGCTATCAGTTAAATGAGCTGTACCAAATAATAACTTCAAATGGCGTCTTCTCACCAAAATGCTACCCTTCGCATCTCGTGGCTCCCACACTGCAACCACCACGGTGAAGCCATCCCGGCGCACGAACTTTCCGGCCGGAACGATCTGCAAGCCCCTTGCCAAGACGGATACAAGCGTGCTTATTCCCTTTGCGTTGAGTGTGAGGGTTAATGTAAATCTGGGGTTGACGACATTGTTAGTGTACTTAACGTGATCGATCTGCCATTTTAGTGCGGCTCAAGCTGGGGCGGGCGAATCAGACTCCACGCTGTAAGCATAGATTTATGGTAAATAGTAGCCTATCGTTGGCTGAAGGAGCGACTTGTTCCTGATGATGGGATTGAGTTTTGCTAAGATTTTGAGTGAGGGTAACTAAGTTGGGAACTCTTGAGTCTTGGTTCATCCTATTGGGACATACATACAGGTCTCGTAATGAACTTCGTCGCCCAACATTTCTATCCATCACAGACACCACCTGTTTGGGTATGAGTTGACTCGTCTTCGTCGGGCCTCGTCGGTTCCTCGGCGTGGATCCGGGTGCACGCTCGTAGCCTCGCAGGGATGATAGTCGCAATCGCACCTAACAAGGCGTTCTCCCTAAGAGTCAAACTATCGTGAAGATCACTCACGAATCAAGCCTGGTAAGACATCAAACTAGTTAGCAACGTCCCAAAGGGGAATCTTGTCTGTGGAGAATTCCAAGCGGGATATCCAAGTGCCGGGAAATCGTGGGTGCCTGGATGACACGGGACTGGGGGTGTACTGAGGTACCGTAGTAGTCGGAACAAGGGAGATTGCCAGTAACATAAGGCTGATAGCCCCTGGGCTGGTGAATTGGGTAATTCAGCACTTTGACTTTGTTAGTTCAGTGCTGTCTCAATTGTCCATGGTCAATAACACCCGAAACTGATGTCATTCGTTAGATCTGTTGATCCAAATATCACAGAGAACGTGGGATGGAACGGTAGGGGCTGACTATCAACGTTATCCCGGTTAAGCTTGAACTTATTGCACTACCAGACGACTTGTGTAGAGAATCATCTTAAAATCTTCATAGTGAACGTTGAGAACTAGCATCTTTGTCCAATATTACAATAGCATTCGAACATCATCTCATGCGCTGTTACTTGGTGATGTGACTGCCGTTTGGTCAGCGACTGGATTCGAATCAACGCCTATAGTTCAACAGCACCGAGTATTTCGGGCTAAACAAGTTGGAAACTCTTACGCTCATGCTTGTCTTAGCTATGAGGTACTTTGAATGTCTGTCCAGGGGGTAATTTAGGCTGCGGGCAGGGTAGAATTGAGTAGTATGGTCATCCCAAGTTGGCATCCTTGACATCCCGCAACTATCTGCCCCAGATGACCATCTTCTCGGCACTTAAGCTGATCTTTTGCAGTACTCAGCTCAAGCTCTTAGTCTGAGAACTTGCAGATCAGACCCGATAACGATCGGAAGCTTCAGTTCCGCTCTGCTTCCCTTGTCTTTCTTGCCAGCACATCATTGAGGCTAGAGACAGTACAGTCAAAGCTGAAGAGTCGAAGGTGATGAATGCGGAAATTGTGATAGTCGCGCTGGAAGAAACTCATCATGAGGTTCAATTGTGTCTTTGTGAGGCTTGATGATACAATTCTTGAGAGTGAGGTCCAAGAGTTTGGCCAGAGATGGTGTTCAGGAGATCTGTAAGTAGAGAAAGGAGGGTATGCAACGATGGATGATCCAGGTATATAATACTTCGAAAACTCCCTCAATCTTTCTCAATCATCCAACTCACATCATCAACTTGCTCACTTCCTCATTGGACAATAGCAACTGAGTCTTCTTCTACACATTCTTTCGACAATGCCCTCTCTCGTCTCCTTCACGGCCCTCTTGGGCGCCTTGGCCTCTCAGGTCTCAGCCTCTCCAGCTGACCTCAACAAGAGAGGACTCAGCCTGCCTCCTCTGATTCCTAAGATTCCGGGTGTCACTGAGCCTCTGGCTGATAACGCCCCTCCACTGCCCATCCTCCAAGTTCCCACTCCTCCTCTGGATAGTCCTCCCTTCAAGACTTCCAACATCAAGCCCAAGAAGATTGGATACTTCTGGACCGGTGCCGGTGATAACAAGCACGCCGACTTTCTGGTTACCGCCAGTCTTGACGATGTGAGTTAATATCGCTTTTGGTTCAAGATTCCGCGGTCATACTGACTTTCATAGGACACTTTTGGTGAGATCATCCACATCACCGACGTAAACACCAGCGGCAACTCGCCCCACCATCTGGGAAGCTCCCTCGATGGAAAGACACTTGTTGGTGGCGGTCTGCTGTCTCTTCTCAAGACACAGGACACGGCTTTCTACTTCGACACTTCTGACCCCTACCACCCTAAGTTCGACCACAGCAACCGTGGTGTCTTGGGCTCCATCGTTGACGAGATCCGAGCCAAGCCCGACGGCGGTTTCTTCATCACCTACATGGGCAGTGCCGTCGGTACATCCCCCGGACGTCTGATTGAGACTGACGCTGGTGGTAACATCATCCACGAGTGGCCCGAGGATGTCAAGAGTACCCTCAACGTCCTTGAGGAGCAGTTCTCTCCCCACGGTCTTAGCGTCGACTTTGACAAGAACATCATCCTTACTTCTGACTTTGTTGTCCCCATCACCATCCTCAAGCCTACTGCTGGTATCAAGAAGGCCGATACTCTTCGCCTTTGGGATCTCAAGACTCGCAAGATCATCTCTACTATTACCATCCCCGACGTGAGTTGCCCGTTTGACTAGTTGAGGAAGTCATCTAACAGCAGCAGGGCCAAGGTATCCAGGACGTCAAGTTCATTCCCGGTAACAAGGAGAGTGCTGCTCTGGCTACGTAAGTACATCCACAATCATGACACTTTACCAAGTTACTAATCCGGTATCTACAGTGCTGTCGGCCCCGGTCAAGTCTGGATCATCTACCCCTTCCGCAAGGACTCTAAGGGTAACCAGGGTGTCGCCAAGCTCCTCTACGACCTCGGCGACAAGGCCAAGGAATCTCTAGCCATCTACTCCGACATCACCGACGACGGCAAGCTCGCTTACTTCACTATCACTCTCGGCAACCACATCGCTGCTCTCGATATCTCCGACCTCGACAACGTCAAGCGCCTTGATGACCCTGATGAGGAGCAGCCTATCATCGGTCCCCACTATGTCAAGATCTCTCCCGACAAGAAGAACCTGCTTGTTACCGGTTACTTTGTGCAGGGTGGAGATATTTCCATCGTCAACACTCCCGCCGATTACAAGGGTCACTGGATTGACATCAACGACGACGGATCTCTTAGCTTCAACCGCACAATTGACTTTGAGAAGATCTTCACAAGGAGCCGCGGTGGCGCCCGACCCCACAGCTCTGTCATCTTTGATCTTACTGATCCTAAGAACCCCATCTACTACTAGAGGGTTAACAACTGGATGAGTTTGGCGGGAGACGCCATGATGAACATGAGGTTGTTTAACGAACTGAAGTTGGATTTTTGTTGGTGATAATGGACTAATTCGTTTGTGTTTCTTCGTACCTCTACGAGGTGGTTTATTTGGTGGTCAATGTCCCCATCACTTACATTGGACTTATTCTCTTACATTATTTATTTTTTGGATAGTTTTGGGAACAAATTTATAACTTTAGGCATATTAGTAGTATAATCTAAGTACTATCTTTGTCATATTATCCTAAACTCTTTGAAGCTTCATTACTTTCTATCCTAAAGTAGGCTCTTCATCCTCGTCCTCCTCCCGGTTTTACTGAGACCGGCAGCCATTGGCTATCAGGAGGATCTGGAGCAGGGACTTCTTCTTCCTTTGCAGGATGGCAAATGACAGCCACCTCTCTCTGATCCCTATTTTCAGTCCAGCCGCAAACTCTTTGTTTCAGTCCTGGAGTTGACCTGAACAGGGACGTGGATGCCTGGGGGTTAGGTGTCAGTGCGAGGCGTTGCAACTATGCTTGTTGCAAAATCGAATGCTTCGAGGTACACGGCCTAACGCCCTGACGCCTTTTTGTATAAATGTTAAGACCTCTCGCATCAATGGACAGCCCAGTGTCAGCCGTACTGCTCTTGATGGTCGAGGTTGGTCAGTCATACCGTCTCTACGCGTTGAATTTTTAAGAAACGCAAGCAATGAAATCCAAAAGCAAGAATCTCGCCCAGCTCGTTAATTGGTTGGAACTAGCGTAGCCCCACAGTTCGCACTTGAACTTTGTGGTGAAAGACGAGACTCGGAAATCGAGGATTGCTGAAGCAAGCGAACACTTGTTAACGACGAAAACCCCATCATCAACGAGCGGTCTTTTTACCTATCGTGAGACATGCTACACTTATCAGTCCCTGCCTACATGGGTTCAATTTCCAGGAGGTTACTATAGGCTGTGTCCTCCTTTTCTTGGTTCTTGATTTGAACCATTTAATCGCGGTCATTTCGAATATCACCGTCAATGTCATCAATTGACATAGTATCAATGTGCTAAATATGCTTTAAATATAATCAGGGGATATTTCTTATATACCGATGTTATATTGCTTGTGCGCTATCATGATTGTTAGTATTGGGTGTCCCATATGCTTCTAAAACCGCTCGCACCTCGTTGGCATTTGAGCGCATATCCATAGTTAATTATCAACATTATGCTATGTCACCAAAGTTCACATTCGAAATGGCCATGAAGCAACGGTTCATATCAAGAACCAAGAAAAGGAGGACGCTGCGTATAGCACCCTCTCAGCTGCCCCAGACTACTAGAAGAGTCTACGGGTCCCAGTCGAGGTGGAGGAAGAAAATGAGGAGGGAGCCCCTTCGAAGAAGCTCGAGACGGTGTAAGGACGTTGGCCGATTGAATGTGTGTGGCTTGGTAGTAGATGGGCACCGACAGAACGCGACCATCTACGGATCTCTAGCAGCACAAAACAAGGGCAACGCGCCTGTGCGATTCTCATTGTAAATGGCCCCAATGGAGAACACAAGGAGGTGACCGTTTTTTGCCTTCCTGGGAAGAAGGCTTGTATCGTCCTACCGAGCCCTTCCCTTAGAGCGGAGTCTCCACCACTGCTATTCGGGCCTCTGACCAAGGTACTTCAAGATGATAATAAAATTAAAATTTTAGGTAAAAACATGAATAATCTACTGTTATTTTGTCCTAAGCTCCTTAAAGTATTATTACACTCTATCATAAAGTAGTTCATTATATATCTCATGTGTGCTATGTCCAGCTTGGACGGCGTGGGCCAGCATCTATTGACAGCGTTGGCAGACACATTATCGTGGGTAAGCGATATGGGACGCGTAAGAACTCCAATGGGGGACCGTAACCACTATAGATGTAGGTAGGGTAAAGTGACTGGAGTAATCATGATGGCCGTAAAGGTCTAGTTAGAAAACGCGGTCAGACGCTGTGATTCCCGTAGGTCTCAGCTTGACCTTCGGGATTTACTTGGTTGGACTACTCGTGCCTTCCGCAATGACTGGAAGGAACCAGGGAGCACGGTGTCAGCTCGCGAGTAAGGTGATTTCGACTTCGATTTCAACAACATATATATTAAATTATCGCCATTGTCTTCAACAATAGCTCAGGCTCAATGGTCTAGTCGTATGATTCTTGCTTTGGGATGACCAAAACTGCAAGAGGTCCCGGGTTCAAATCCCGGTTGAGCCCAGACACCTTTACTTTTGAAAGGTGAAGCAAAAGTGAGATGTTTCTTTGTGCTGTCCATTTTTGGTAAGTGAGATTTTAGACTCAAATGCGGCCCCACAATGTGGCGTCTAGGACAATGGGGCATCACCTGACTTCCCGGCGGCCAAGGTTGTAGTGGGTCTTTCAACCTCGTTTAATTGGCCCAATTAATTACGTCCATTAAGCTTAGATTTATTTTTGTATTTTGAACCTCGGATTATTGTTCCTAAATAATTGGTTGCATAAGAGAATGAATGTATTTGCTGTTGATGAGACTGTATATTTATAGTTGCTTTGCTGTTACTTTTCTGGTCTATATATGCACTGGTGGTCTTGCTCTTCAGTGTGCTTATCATATTAGGAGTTCTCCAAAGTGTGCGACTCCAAACTGAGAGGACTTTCTATAGATGGCCTACTTTGCCGTCGTAAACTCTCAATCTTACCAATGAAGCATGGAAATCGGATCACAGTTGGTTTGGCTAGTCCCCACCTTCAAATATTATGGCGGACTTGCTGCATTAGAAGCAGCAGTTCCAGGTATGTCGTTGATTCATCATCGGTACAGGGTAAGATCAGTTATGAATGTGTTTCCAGAACATCATCTGTCCAGTGACCAAGATTTATGTATTCATCAAGCTTCTGGAAATTTTACGTTATTAATATATAATCCCCCTTTACTGGACATCCAATATCTCTCTCCTTTTACTCTACTCATCACTTCCTTCTTCAACACCAATGCTCGGCCATCACGAAGGAAAGACACACACCAAGCCCCACTCCAGATAACCTAAGCAGCCGCCATCTCAATCTCCCTACCCTTCACACTCCTCCACTCCACCAACAACGCACCAATGATCGTCGCCGACGCGGTCCCAGCACCAACATAGAAACTCGTCGTCAACGCGTCGTTATACGCGAGAATCACTCCGTCCAGCCACTCCTCCCTGATGACGCTGCGGATATTCGTCGCGCCGGTCGCAATAACAAATTGCGGGTCTAGCTCAGGCACGTGTTCTTGAATCTTGTTGATGAGCGTGTTGGTAAACACAGTATTACCTGCTGTCACGCAAAGTGCGCCGCCGAGAGTCTGCGCAAAGACAATCAGGGCTGTGGCTGTGGGAACGTCGACCATTTCGCACACGACTTGCACGGCGATGAGGGATTGTTGGAGACCGACGCCTACGCCGATGCCGGCGATGAGCTGGTAGCCTACCCATTTGGCTGTTGACGTGTTCACTTCAAAGGTGGTGATGATGCCAAAGCCGATGGCCATGAGGACAGCACCGAGGATCATGAAGGGTGTGTAGTAGCCCCAGGTCGTGACAGCCGCACCGGCCAACATGGCACAGAGGACGATGCCGAGAAGCATGGGGAGGTTTCTCACACCAGACATGATGGGGCTCTGTCCCTGAACGGCCTGGAACCAGATGGGCAGGAAGTACATGGCCGTCAAGAAGCACGCGCCCGTATTGAAAGAGAAAAAGGCGCCCGCCCAGACGCTGCGCATCTTGAAGATACGAGGAGGCACAGTGGCGTTCTCGTCCATCTTGTACTGCACAAAGACAAACAGGATGAGAAGAAAGGCTGCCAGCATGAACAGCGACGTGATGATCGAGTCGTCCCATTCATAGTCAACGCCGCCCCATTGCAGAGCCAGAAGCAGACACACAATGGCGGGCATGAAGATAGCGGTCCCGATAGGGTCGAGCTGCCAGAAGCGCACTCGCCATGTTGCAGGCTCAATATCACGCTCAGGCTCGGGGAAGAAGAAAAGAATGACAACCACAGTGATAGCGCCGATGGGAAGGTTGATGTAGAAGCACCAGCGCCATGAGACCTTGTCTGTGAAGAGACCACCAAGCAAAGGTCCTGCGACAGATGAGATACCCCACATACCGCTGACGAGACCAGTGTAGATAGGTCTTTTGTGAAGAGGCACCGAGAACGCAAGGATAGTGAGGGCTCCTGCGAAGATGCCAGCGCCACCGACGCCGGCGATGGCTCGTCCCACGATGAGCGTGACACTGTCGGGAGCGACACCGCAGATGAGACTACCCACCTCAAAGATGGCAATGGCTGATAGGAACGTCCACTTGATGCTGCCGTAGGTATACAGCTTACCGAAGAACAGCTGTAGTGCAGCTGTTGTAAGCATGTATGCCGACCCGTACCACCCCACGTCATTGAGGCTTTCAAAACTGTCGGTAATTCTTGGAATCGCGGTTGCAATGATGGAGTTGTCTGTGACGTATGAGCAGAGTTCACTAATCAGGATGGAATATTTACCCAGTGCCATGACAAAGACGGCCAGGCAGAGAGCCAGAGTGATCAAAGCAAGCTTCACGCCAGTGGGATACTCCGGATTAGGGCCTGGGATCTCATTCCCGCTCGTAGGTGGTGACTGAAGCTTCTCCGTGCTCTCAGTCGGCGCAGCAGATCTTGGTCTAATCTCATTATACCGCACCGAACCCATCACGGGATGAGGGTAGTCCTTGCGATGGTGCTCCGGCATATTATAGTCGGCAGGCAGAGACCGAACGCTAAAATTGCTCGGGGCAATTGACGACGGCCGACTTACACCGTTTGCGTCCTTGGAACCACCGGAGGCTGCGCCGCCAGGGTGCGATGTGAGCCATTCATCGGCATCTCTAGCAAGTTTGGCTGTCTCCGAGTCGAAGTTGAAGTAGCGGGATGATTCCCTCAAAGACGAGTAGAGAGTCTCTTTTGGTAGACGGACACTGAGGTGCGAACGACTGGTCGCAGCCATCGAGTAGTCTGGGGCGGACATAATGGAAGCCATCTTGAAAGGTGCTGTTTTGTATCACGACAAACGCTGTAAGTCTTGGACGTTGAATTGCGAGTTGAGAGAGATCCAGTCATGAACTCTTCCAGCTGGGAGACACGCCTTTAAGCTTCATCTTCATATCCCGACATCCACCACTGTAAAAGAACATGCAGCGCAAGGTAACACGACGGAATCTTTTCAGGAAGCTGCTGCTGAGTCGATGATGACTTCTCGTCTCACCCGGGGGCCAAAGACGGGTCAACAGCGACAGAAGAAATGACTTCTCACAAAAGATCTTCACCTGCAGTTGTGGCCTGCCTCGACAGAGCACAAGGTGTGGCATCCCGTATGGGGGCCTGTCATGACTTCAGCGGCATTATCCAACAGAAAGCAGGCGTGCTATGATAAGATCGTGTAGCCCATCTTTGCTGCCCAGGCCAAAAGTTGCGCCCTCGGCGGAGACCGGAAGCCGTCGGGCTTGAGGATACTTCGGACCTGTCTATAAGCCTCAGATGACTGCCGCACTCTCCGTTATTTCAGCCGCTTCAGCCGCCAATAAGGCCGTAAAGATGAGATCTCGGGTATCCATGAGCGAAGGAGCTGGGGATCTGTTGAAGCGGAGTTACCAATCGTGTCCATGCGGTTGAAGAAAATAGGCTAGGGGAGCAGTACACGTCCGTTGTCGAGCATACCTATTCTCAGATAACCAGCTTTGGCGAGTCAGCATATGATCGTCAACAGCTGAAAGCCATGAAGATTGCAGATCAAGTATCTGCCTCGGCACTCCAACAATCGGTAGGCCGCAAGCTTGCTACACATATAAGAAAGAGGCTTGAGGATAAGAAGTTGTGTTACCTCAACACGAACCTATTTGGACCATTTATAAGAGAAAAGTCATAGTCAGAACGGTCCCTACTTTTGACGTTCCGCAACATGGCGGACTTTAAAGCAAAACCCGAGACCGAAGATCCTGGGTAATGACCATAAACTTCGAAGTGCAGGTTCGCTTTGTGAAGAAACCTCATTTTATCACGGAGGACGGAACTTTCTCTACCGATCCCCCAATCCTTCACTTCGAGTGAGTCAGAATGACGAGACTGCGTGGCACAATCGTCGTACAAGGTGTTGTAATCGCTGTTAGTAGCCTCACCCTGTTGTTCTGGTACAATTAGTTTGCGATGCAAGGCATTGACGTACGGAAGCCCGGAACCTTCGCGAAAGCTGATGAATCAATGCGTATTGTATTATCAAGGCCAGGCAGACTCAAAACTATACTCGTGCTCCAAACGAACTAGACAATGAGCAAGTTCGTGTAGAAAAAGATGACCGGAATAACCATGAGCCAGACGCTACAGCAAGATAGCATCAAAGGCAGCTGAACAGGAAACACACAAAGAGTGCGGTAGAAAGAACACCGCATAACCATACCATACCATTTTGATCATCGCTCCCGCACGACAGGCCACGCCTAATCAAGCCAAACATACAAATATGTGCAAATACAGAATAGGTGAGATATTCAAATCAGACTTTCTGCTGCGTCGACGAATTCCCAAGGGCTCAAACGAAATTGAGGACTGAGTTCCCGGTACCTGTAGTCTTTATCCCCAAGAGTTTCTGCAGATCCTGGAGTACTAGGACGAGCTCGCTTGGCTGCCCTCCCAGCAGCGCCCGTCGTGGAAGTTTCTTGTGAGCTTTTTTGAGTCGAGACAGTGGAATAAGATCTCACGAAATTCCCTACAGAAGTTCTTCGGCCGAACTCGGCCGAACCATACATTGCAGGACTCTGTATCTGAGGTTGGACAGGGGACATCGGAACACTGCCGTTCGATGGGGCGTACACCTGCTGAGATACCCTTCGCTGGCCTTGATGCACCAATCCAAACGCAGTGTCGGCGAACGGCATGGGCGGGACAGGCCTCGTGGAAAACTGCCCGCGATCATCCCTGCGAGATCGCACCTCAGGAGTTGACATACGTGGCGGTGGGATATTTTGTGGCATGTCTATCTTCACAGGAACCTCCGGATATCCGGGCGGCGGGGGAAATGTTGCAAATTGAGGAAGGCTGTTGTAGTCCAGAGCTTCAAACTCCAAATCCGAAAAGAACGGCTTTCTTTGGCTGACTTGGTTGTAGGGGTTCGGCCATTCACCACCAAGCTGCGGTCGAGACCACATAGCAGGATTGGGCCACGCGATTTCGGAGCGTTCGAGGATCTCTACATGTGGTGTCAGCACAATAATCTAGTTCAGAGCTCGACACTGACCTTGGGGCGCATATCGAAAGGAAAAGACGACAAGATGCTTGAACCCTTTGGCAGGCATATCATTGAGTGAGCCACAAGAGAGCCCTTCGCCGATGATCAACTCGATGCGACCATAGTTATTGGCCACGCTCCAGTCGTCCTTATGGAGAAATTCCTGCTGGAATATGGGAAACTTGAGAGGCTCCTTCACGTCTTTTGCTATGACGAAAGGCCAACAGGTATCTCCTTTTAAAGAGGCAGATCTAGTAATAGTTAGCGATGGTAGTGAGATGCTGAAAAGTAAACACACGCAATAAGGTCTCCGTCAATAAAGAGCCTAGTTTGAAAGGTCGACCACTCAGATTGATTGGCGAGCTGACTGGTTGGTGCACTCCACGAGTGAAGGGATATCTGAAAGGGAGCGCCAGGCGCAAGACTAGGAACAAAGCAGGTGATGACCGGGAGCCTAGAGAAGTTGCTGGAGTTTGAGGCCTCTGGGTGATACTTAGCCATTGAGCAAATAGGAACGTTTCCGATACTTACCTCTATAGTGACTAACATGACACTCCACCTTGAATTCTCGGAGAGGGACCCCAGAGCCTTGAGGGAAAAGGAGGACATCCCAGTCCTCGTACCGCATCTTGAAGGCCGGGGTAGCGAGGATGTTGAGAAGAAATGAGGGAGAGGGAGAGGCGGCGAGAAGTGAAAGCTAAGGTAGGCATTGCGGTTCGCCTCGTGGCAGCTCTTGCCAAAGACATCGTCAAACTGTTGAATCCAAGGGAAGGAAGAGAGGAGTCGTGTTTGTTCTCATGCCAACTAAATATTATCATGAGGTTAATTCACTTATTATAGGTACTCGAGGATAAAATGTGATACTGATAAGAAGTGTGTACATTGATATAAGATTAGTCTTGACGACTTCTGACAATACGCGAGTTTGTGATATACTTTTGAGAATAGGGAATAGTCTTGGCTTAAAATCCCCAGCTTTACACTGCGTGGCTAGATGTGCCGGAACCCGTTCTATCGGTTTTGCTTCGTCAACATCGCAAACTTAGTACTACAAACCATCAGTGCAGCTATAGTATACGCGTCTGTTAGCCACAACTAGAATTGATCGCCCACGTCATGTTAATATTCGTTGCTCAGCCATATCATGTTGCGCAGTCTCGGTTACGCAGGTACTCAAACATCCATTGAACACTGCACTTAATCCATTGCATTCCATTCTTTCTTATGTACAAATGAGCTTTTCCTACTCAAGGGTCCTCGTCACCCTCCATGCGGGCCTATCGACTGTTGTTAGCATACGTACGTCCCGACGCATTCTAACCACTTACCCTTGTGGCTCCGGGGCCACCCAGCTCTCGCTCCAGACCAGCCTCAAACTCTCGGGGGTAGGCGGGGCGGTCGGGATAGTTGAGGTAAACGACTCCGGTAACGCTCAGGAAGACGGCGATAAAGGTTCCGACCATGATCGCACCAGGGCCGGGGGTGGTCCAGGTGTACTCGTAGGGAGAGAAGATGCCGAGAACATCGTTATCCTCGTGGATAGGTTCACCAAAGTTTCGTCGCTCCTGAGGATCCCACCAGTTGGCGTGAGGATCACGGAACTGGCGCTTGATTCGGGGTGGGTTGATGTAGCCGCCGTTCTGCGATATTATCGTCAGTTCCTTGCTCTCCTTCAATGTCTCTGTTCGTCACTGACCATTCCGGGATCCTCCGCTTCAGTCAGGTTCGGGCCCTCAGGGTACTTCTGGTCAATGACCTTCTTGTCGGTGTACTGATCAGGGAGGAAGGTTCGTCGCTGAATCGCAGGGAGTCGTCGAGCAGCCATCATGCCGCTACGCAGGGCCGAGGCCCGCGCAATTCGTTGGGGGAGCATCTGCAGAGGGGGAAAGAATTAGCGAAACCAATTGAGCATATCTCAAGGCTTTCATCAAAACATACCTCGGCCGAAGGGACAGTGTCGTCGGCGTCCAATTGCTCTGTGACGTGATGTGATGGCTCAGTGTTGAAGCTTTAGCCAATCGAGGCTGTGATGATTCTCAACCGAAATGTGGCGCCTCAGGCATCAACAAGCGCGTGCCGGGCCATTTTCGGTTAGCTCATTTCAAGGTCCAGGGGCGTGCCTCTTCGATTTCTCCTCTAGCTCAAAAGTTTTGCTGACGACACTGGATTTTGCGACTAAATTCCACGCAGTTCGCCCGCAAGGCCTCTGAACATGTGCAAACTTTGTATGAATATCCGCTGAAGCGCTACGATTCTGTAGACATTAATTTCGACCCCGCAAATGATAGCTTCGCAGAGAAAACGCCCCCTGCGTCCCTTGTCTCCACGTTGCTACTATGCCCGAGACCGCGTCGCCCGCCAACGTGCTGCCCAAGTCGGACCCTGATGCCATCAAGCCTGAACAAGACGCGCCCGAGGCGCATACAAATGGAGATGACGCGTTGAACGGAACCATGGATGGTCATGATAAAACAAACGGGGATACGCCCGCTACTAAAAATCATCATGAGCCCCCCAATGGCCATATCCATGACGACGAAAGACCTGCAAAGAGACGACGCACACGAGACTCGACGCCCCCTCAAGGAACACCCAAAAAGTTCAAACCCGAGTCGCCGCCATGGAAGAAGATCTCTGCCGATGGTCCAACTTCTTATACCGAGAACGGACGCCGCAAATCTGGCCGCATCAACACCCTTCCTCTAGAAATCCAACCACCAAGCAAAACCCGAGCCACGAGACGATCTACCACCGGCGCGAACTCGAATACGTCAAAGCCAAAGGCTGAAATCCAGTTGACTAATGGCAACTCGAGAAAAATGCCAAATGGCTCTCACAAAGCAAGCCCCGCCACCAAAGCACCCTCGAAGCAAACACCCGCATCGACTCCAAAATCTGCATCCAAAAAACCCACGACAGAAACCCGTACCTCTTCCCGCTCTACCCGTCGCCGAAGTCCCTCTCCACCGCCCCCTCCCAAACGCTCGACCGGATCCCGACGATCAGCACGGTTTAGCGATGCCAATGTCAAAGATGACTCAACGCAAGATTCAAGACATGCGCCTCGCGATGCCACTCACCGGTCACCCCGCATAAAGCTACGAGTCGGGCGATCCGGTCACATTCCCCTTGTTCATCCTGACCAAGTTCGCAAAAGGCCCAAGATTGGTACCAATTTCGAAGACTTCTGGACTCGAGGTGGGGACATTCCTGTCGAAGAGGGCGGACTCCAGGCATCCGAGGATGGTCCTGCATATACCGATGAACTGGCCGAGAAGGATGCCCGGGTTATTCTTCGAATCGAGAAGGAGGTTGAAGATGGCGGAATGCTCTCTCAAGGGCGTTGTTCAATATTCTTACCAGAACCGGAGGAAGAGCCACCCCGACAATGGGCTCGTCAAGATCACATGGTCAAAGCTATGGTGAACTTCAGAAAGCTCATGCTGGCAGAGCAACAACGACATCGATTGACGGCCAAGAAGATTGCTGAAGCTTGTCGGGACGAGTGGCTGCGGCGTCAACCCAAATCGGAAGAGGAGATCGAAGCCGAACAAAGGGCAATATGGATATCTCGTTACCGCGTTGTGGTCAAGGCGATGTTTGGTACATGGGACAATGTCCGCGTTGAAGTGAATCGCCGACGGTTGGCCGAGTGGGAGCAAGAGGAGCAGAGGAGAGTCAAAGCAGCCTTGAACGAGGCTGTTAACTTGTCAGAGCAGAAGCTCCAAGCCCGCCGGGCAGGACTAGACTCTGAACAACTTTCCGAAGACGAAGAAGAAGACGGATTCGACGATCTCAGCGACGACATGAGCCTGGCCGACGATGACGATGACGAGCTTGGCCTTGCCTCAGGCGAAGACGAGGAGAATGAGGATGACGATGCCGATAGCGACATCATGTCGTCAGACGAGGAAGAAGGCGAAGAGGAGGAAGACCAGAAGGACATTGGTGATGAGAACCTGACCCAAGAACAGCTACGGGCAAAATACGCCCACATACCAGACCTCGAGAAGCCCTCAGCAGAGGCAGAAACTCCAATAACCGAACCCAGTCGCGAAGACACAGATGCTGCCGATACTGCCCGAGCCACCGCGACCGAGAACGCAGAGACGAGCGACGAATCTGTGGACATGGACGACGACATGGGATCGACCGACATGGATAGTGGTGAGGAAGTGGACGATGACGAATCAGAAGAGGAGTCTGAGGAAGATGCTGGTGGGCTTCTGGGACTTCTTTTTGGCAAGTCGGAATTGAAGAAGATAAATGACGAGGCTGCTACGGAGGCTACTACAGAAGCGCCAGCCGAGTCCAACGACGATTCTGAGATGCCTGACGCTGTTGTCGAGGTCGCATCAGCACCAAAGGTCAATGGAGAAGCAGAACAAACAGACGAAAAGCCACCGGCCGAGAAATCCGAGCCAAAGCGCCCCAGCCCGACGGGCGACAATAATGATACAATCGATTCAGAAGGCGAAACAATGCCAGCACGTGCGACCACAGCGAAGGACCTTCCTCATGATTCGGCAGCCGAAGAGGTACCTACAATCGCCGATGCAGTTACTGAGGTACCCTCAACAGTAGAGGCGGTGCCGCAAAAAGATGACGAGGTTGTCATGACCGGCACTGATGTAGAGCATCCTAACGAGAACGAAGTTCCTGTATCAGCTCTCCCCGAGAAGCACCACAGCCCGGCAACTGAACCAGCCACTAATCCGCCCAGTCGGGCACATAGCATGTCGCCCCCTCCCACATCAGAAACCAAGCCTTCGGAACTCGATGCTTCATCTTCTGCAGAGATGGTTGTAGACAAGCCTGAAGCAAGTAGATCTGCTTCGCCCCAACCCTCATCGAGCCACAAGATCGAGGTGCCTTTCCTTCTTCGAGGGACACTGCGAGAATATCAACGCGACGGCCTTGACTGGCTGGCAGGCCTCTACGCCAACAGCACCAACGGTATTTTGGCTGACGAGATGGGTTTGGGTAAAACTATCCAAACTATTGCCCTCCTTGCACATCTGGCGTGCCAGCACGAGGTATGGGGACCACATCTTGTAATTGTCCCCACCAGTGTCATGCTCAACTGGGAAATGGAGTTCAAGAAATGGTGCCCTGGCTTCAAGATTTTGGCGTACTACGGCTCTCAAGAGGAACGCAAGCGCAAGCGACAAGGCTGGAACAACGACGACATTTGGAACGTCTGCATCACGTCATATCAGCTCGTCCTTCAGGATCAACAAGTTTTCAAGCGACGACGTTGGCACTACATGATTCTTGATGAGGCACACAACATCAAAAACTTCAAGTCTCAACGATGGCAAACTCTTTTGGGATTCAATACGCAAGCTAGGCTGTTACTTACCGGAACTCCTCTCCAGAATAATCTCACGGAACTTTGGTCACTCCTTTTCTTTCTCATGCCGGCTGAGAATGGTGTTGGCGGATTTGCCGACTTGCAAGAGTTTCACGATTGGTTCGCCAAGCCTGAATCACAGATCCTGGAGAGTGGAAGAGAGCAAATGGACGATGAGGCGAGAGCAATCATCTCCAAGCTACACAAGGTCCTACGGCCTTACCTGCTCCGTCGACTCAAGGCCGATGTAGAAAAGCAGATGCCTGCCAAGTACGAGCACGTCGAGTTTTGTCGACTTTCAAAGCGACAGCGTGAGCTTTACGACGGCTTCCTTTCTCGAACAGACACCAAGGAAACCCTCAACTCTGGCAACTACCTGTCCATCATTAATTGTCTGATGCAACTGCGAAAGGTCTGTAATCACCCCGACCTTTTTGTCGACCGGCCAATCATGACTTCATTCCGCATGCGAAAGTCTGTCGTATCTGACTACGATGTGGTCGAGCAAAGAGTGCAGAGACTACTTCTAGACCCCAAGCCTATGAAGGATGTCAGCCTGGGCTTCCTCAATCTCATTCCTACGCAAAGTGAAAGCCTTTCCACTACACAAGCTGAACGAGTTTCCCAGCTCAGCTCGCATCGCGTGTTGATGGATCTGCGGGAGGCTCAGAGAGCTCGCGCTCAGAATGCCTATGCCAATCTGGACCCTTCGACTGTTGCGTCAAACATTGCGTACCTCGAAAGTGGTGCCAGATGGGGTCGTTTCGAGGAGCTTCAACACTGCGTTTACCTTAATGCATTACGACGCCAGAAGAAGCCAATTTATGGCAAGAATCTAGTAGAGTTGTTGACCATTGGTACCGACAAGAGGCCTTTCAAGCCGCGCCCCAAGGTCCCCCGTCAGATCATGAGTTGGTTTGAAGAGGAGTCGAGGCTCATCCAGTCTATGATACCCACCGTCAACCAACGCGCCGACAGCTTCAAGACGACAATTGAGAAGTTTTCTTGTGTCACGCCAGCAGTTGTAACCAGAGACATGGAGCAATTTGTACTGGGGCGCAAGGGAATTGAAGCCTTTACAGACGAGGATCTCAAGCTTTCAGCACCTGTTCGATGGGCGCCATTCCTGCCCAAGGAGGCACCACCGGACCCTTGGCACGAGGGCCGAATGCGACTCAGTATTCAGTTCCCTGACAGACGTCTGTTACAATACGACTGCGGAAAACTCCAGATTTTGGATAAGCTGTTACGAAAGCTCCAGGCTGGTGGACATCGTGCACTCATCTTTACACAGATGACCAAGGTCCTTGATATTTTGGAACAATTCTTGAACATCCACGGCCACAAGTATTTGCGTTTGGATGGTGCTACCAAGGTGGAACAACGTCAAATTCTTACCGACCGATTCAATAACGACCCGCGAATTCTCTGCTTCATTTTATCGACTCGATCAGGTGGTCTCGGTATCAACCTTACGGGTGCCGACACTGTCATCTTCTATGATCAAGATTGGAACCCTGCCATGGACAAGCAATGTCAAGATCGATGCCATCGTATTGGACAAACTCGCGATGTGCACATCTACCGCTTGGTTAGCGAACACACAATCGAGGCAAACATTCTTCGCAAGGCGTCACAAAAACAGATGCTCGATGACGTGGTCATTCAAGAGGGAGAGTTTACCACCGACTACTTCAACAAACTCTCTGTAAGGGACGTTCTTAGCGAGAAGCTAGACTCGAAGAGCGAAGGCTTGGATGCCGCGGATGCTGCCTTGGATCGAGTCCTCGGCGGACCTGATACCAATACCGACCAGCGAAGAGTTGGCCGAGCGCTCGAGCAAGCGGAAGACAGAGAAGACGTGGCAGCTGCTCGTGTCGCAGAGAAAGAAATCCAAGCCGACGATGCCGACTTCACCGAGAAGCCTAGTAATAATGCTTCTGGTACTTCGACAGCACGGCAAGGAACACCAGCTGGGAAGTCAGTTCTGGATGGCGGCCTTGACGATCTCGACACTCCTCAGGCAGAAGAACCTATGGAGCATAACGCATGGGGCGACGAGATGCGCACTATTGACGATTACATGCTCAGCATCATGGCAGAGCAACTCAAAGACACCAAGCTCGAGCTTCCCAAAGACAAGAAAAAGGGAAAGAAGAAGGGCAAAGACACACGCAAACGATAAGCACATAATAGCCATACTCCCATGGCGAGACACGAAAACCACACATCAATTTTTGTATACTAGTAACATCATTGGGTAAAACAAAAAGGGCGCGGTCATGACAGCACACGGCGGGGATTTTTCTTGTAGAGCGGGTGTATAGGACAAAAACAAAAGGGCTGTTGGATGTACGAACGAACGAACGGGGGTCATAGTAGTAGATGGGGAGTTTCGTTGCTCGATCGCATGCATGGCGTTTTTGGAGGACGGTCGTGTCCACTGGGGAGTGTTTATACTAGACTTGTAAGAATTGGATGAGAAAAGAAATGAAAGTATTTGCTACTCCATCATTTGTGTTCTGGAGTTGCTTCTGTGGGCGGTATACCGCAAACTCTGTAGCAAGGGTCGAGTCTACGAATGATCGCAAGTCAAATTCGTCTGGCAATAAGTATTCCTTCATCTATCAATAGATAAGTTGCAAATCTTGGAAGACCAAGAAGATCATGGACAACTCCAAAGGGTAAGGTTTCATCATCTTTCCCACATGCTCTGGCCAGTCAGTTTCTTCATGAGCTCTTGCGAGCGCTGAGGCGTATTCCCAATATGCAGGATACCACCCTGCCGACTCCCAATCCACGATACCTCTAACTCGATACTCATAGTGTTGCTCAGTCCCCCCTCCTGAGCTGCTATCTTCAAGCACCCTCTCAACTACCACGTTTCGCATATGGAGATCTCCATGTGTGAACTTCGCTTCATGATCCTTCAGTGCAGCGCCAAGGTGTTGTGTAAAGAAGCGAGGCAGCCATCCAGACCGACCAGTCTCTTCCCAAAAGTTTCGTGAAGCAAGCGACAGAGCCAACCCGACTTCTTCTGAACTTTTAAACGGACCATTAATTCGAGGATCGGGGACTTCTGTCATAAACGGCGGGTCGCGAAGGGTGCCGCCGTCAATACCACCAATGAAGTTATTCGGGGGCTCGAATGACCGCATCTGATCAAACATATCCTTGAGTTGCGTCGTAACTGATGATTTCGATTCATTTGGAAGAGAAGGCCAGATTGACTCTAAGTTCACGCCTTGGATGTACTCCATGATTAGATAGAAACACCCTGACGGTTCATCCTGGTACATGGCGTACAGGCGAGGTGCGCGGATCTGGAGGTGTTTTTCAATGAAAAGAAGCGCGTTACCCTCATATTCTGTGACTCTTTTACCATATTTGACGACGTAGATGTCCCTGATAACGGTCACGCCGCCTAGAGAGGAGAAGCCATCCCACTTGGATGAGAATCGAGACTCTGGTGGTGAATTGTGGATTTCGGATAACGTGGGGAGGGGACCGGGCAGGTCCGCAGCATCGCGAATAAAAGGAAGTTTGGCTGAAACAGCTTCAATCATTGGTAACGCGTGTGCGAATGGGCGGTACAGTCTGGAGGGTTCAAGAAGGAAAGGCACCTCAATCTTGTCGCGCAATGATTGCTGGGGCGAACCATTGTAGAGCACCATCTGCTGATCAGGCTGACAACCAAGGCAAACCATTCCAGCATGGTGGATGGCGATGAATCCTGTCGCGCTCCGCCCCGCACAGCCCCGTAAACCCCCAAAGACGTGGCCAACAAAAGCCGTGTTTAGCAGAGACATGGCACCTGGGCAATCCAGTTTACTGCGCGACTTGATGCAGTAATCACTGCGAGCTTTGGTCAAGTGACGCTATTTCCAGTCTAGAACGACATCTCTTTGTTCTCGCCTTTCCACATCAGCGAAATCGAAAAGCATCAGTAAGAGTGATTAATTCACTACACATTTTTCTACTCATTCGAATCAAGTTACAAGCCCGTCAAGGCCCAACTCATCGCCATGTCCGACTCCAAAGCCACAGAGTCGGCACCGGCAGAAGCCTCAGATCTGCCCCCATCCTTCCAAGAGACCATGGCCGCAGACCCTCCAGTCTTCAAGACTCAATTCACCTGTGTTACATTCAACATGTCTGATCGCATCCGACTTATTAACTTTCCGCAGGAAGACGTCTCTGCTGTCAAAGAAGTCATCCAGGTCCGTTGGCAGCCTGGCCTTGTGCAGGCGCGTCCATACGGACAGTCGACAGAGATTTGGGTCCGTGGAAATCCATGGTCGTATAAGTCGGATGGGAATGACGATGCGAGACGGTTGATGCTTGCTATTCTGGAGAGGTTGTTTGATATGGGGTGGGTTATGCAGGGTGCTATGGATATTACTAGGAAGTCCGAGAGCAAGGGTATGTTACTCATGTCATGAAGGGTTACAGCCAAGCTAACTCTTCAGATTCGCTTATCTTTCGAAAACAAGATCCTATACCCCCACCATGCGACTGGATCTGCGTCTCCTTCGACAGCAGTGACAAACTCAAGATCGTCGACTCGCCGCCAAAGGACCTCACAGATGCTATTCTTCAAACTTTTGGAGGCGATGTAAGAAGACGTGAGGTCGCACCCAATCGTCTCAAGATTCATCTCGCTGGTTTGCCGTGGAGGCCTTCGGGGACAGATACTATCAAGACGAGGATTATACTCTTGAGGTTGATAGAGACGCTTGAGAGGTGCGGGTTTACGATTTATGCTACGATTGGGTCTAAGGGAGAGGATGAGGAGGGTGCGGCGGATATTCTTATTTGTCAGAGGCAGAAGGATTGGGTGCCTGGAGCGCCTATATGGCATCGTTGAGGGATATGTGCCGCTTTCTACGGTCAAACTGGATGCGTTTACATGATTTAAGTAGAGATGCAGTACAGATTTTCTTGTAGATATGACTTGACTACGACTATCTATCTCTGAACATGTGCTGTTACCTCAACCTCGTGTCTCACGTGGAGCTTCTGAGCTCCAGGAATTTTGATTCCCCCATGCCTAAATTCTACAAAAGAAGAAATCCCGTCAAGGCCTCATTCTTCAAATGTCAAAGGGAATGACATGTAATCCTCAAACTCATCCCACCTGAGAACAAACAATCCCTTCAAGTCAGGATCTCGAAGGAGTTTGCAGTCTGCTTTGTGTCCGTTCTCGACCCAACCACGGGTTTGGCAGTCCTATGCTGTCAGAAACTCCTCGGCTTGATATATCGAATATTCTTACCTTGTCGCAGTACCAGAAGAAACTACACTTTGCGCACTTCATCAGCGAAGCGGAGTCCTTGTTGCATCCGTGGCAGGTTCTCTTTCCGTCGGCGAGCATGGCGTATGCCTGCATCTTGTCGCTCAAGAGCATCAGATTCTCCAAAGACACAGGGAAGATCTGAGCGTAGCAGAGATTAGCATGGATAAAAAAAATCTACACGGGATATTACTCACCTTCAGTAATTTCTGGTCCTCGTGGCGTATGCCAACCGAAGAATCCAAAAAGCCATGCTGCTCAGCATAGAGTATCGCAACAGTATATCTTACTCTGAGCATTGAGGGAGCGATCTCACGCCCACGATCATCCGTGTAGAAAGCAATTGGAAGACGATGTCCAACTTTGTCCTTGACAGTAAGCCTAACTCGCCACAATGCGTCTATATGGACAATTTCGCCTAGGAAAGCCCAATGCTCGTTAGGCTGGAAGGGGTCAATGCCGAGAACCCTTCCCGGTGGAAGGTCTTCGAAGCATGGAAAATCTAGCTCATTGCGCAGATCGGTTATCATAAGGTCACGAGGCTGTTCAACTCGCCAAAGCCACTTTTCGAAATCATTCTCTTTAAGGTCCTGTGGGATATCATTGATTTCGGACTCCCATCGTGCCGAGATGCCATGAGATTCGTGTCGAGAAGGATCCTTGATTAACCTTTCAAGTTTCTCTACATCGGGAGTATCATGCCCCTCGACGATAACTCGAGCGGACAACGATCGTTCAGCAAAGACCTTGGCCCTCGCTAGGTCTTTGTTGACCACAGCAACCTGGAAGGCGTTACGATAAGCCTGGGATAGAGTTACGTCGGTAATACCCTCCAATTTGAAAAGATCCACAAGCTTTTGTACCTTGTGGAGGGCTTTGAGAGGGGAGGCAAGAACTGAAGATCCGTCGCCAAACGACTTGTCCAGTTTCTGTATCTCAGTGATTCGGCTGTCGCTGATCATACGCTCAGCAAGAGGCAGGGAACAGAGATCGCAGGTGCAGTCAAATCCAAAGTCGGTTTTCAGTTTGAGCTGGCGTGCTGTATAGTCCAGGCGTTCCCCCAAGTACATGATGGTAACCTCAGAGCCCTCCTCGATGTCACGAATGGCGTGAATAGTGAGCTTCTGGATCTTCTCGTTCCAGTTGTGCTGGGCGTTTTGTTTGCACGCATGGTTGATACGAGAGGCTTTCAGGAACAAGCCGCCTTCGGGAGTTCTTGGACCCAAAGGAAATGCATTCGTTTTGATGGTTCCCAGTACTTGGCCGGCTTCTGGATGAGCATTATGGAGGGAGAAGAAGGTTTGTCTTGCAGGCTCGGGTAGTGCGTCAACCTTTTTGGTGATCGAAGCTCGAAAGCTCTCCGTAGATGCCGCCTGGAGAGGGATCCGGAATAGAGGGGACTCTGCGAGAATTCGTGTACCTTTCGGAATCCTGGAGACTGCGACTAGGCCGCGACCTTTACCGGGGATGTCTCGAAGGACATAGAGAATATCTGTGTCAGACATATTGGCGATGTAGATCGGGTTGCACTGCACTTGGAGGTTTCGAGAGACTTAGTGGCGATGACTTCACGAGAAGTGTCAAGAAGAAAGGAATATTGCAGGACAGAGGACCTTTTATAGAAAAATTAGCACGAGAACCGGGGATCAGGCTTCGTTTGATACCTGGCAAAATGTTGTGCTGGGCGGCCGTTTGCAGTGCCATCAAACACAAAACCAACAGAGAGACGTGAAATCCCACTTAAGCCTGTGGCGATAGGGGACTTTCGGCATAGTTGCGATGCGCAAAAGGCGAAATATTCATATGGCAGCGTTTGGTTCGCACAAGCTAACTTGCATTCAGGGTATGCTTGACCACATGTTCAACAAACAAACAGAAAACCTGAGCCGACCTCAACAAACACACTCTCACCAGAACTTTTAAACACTAATAAAATTTCTTCTAGGCAGTAGTTTACATAACAGGTGGCGCGCAAATCAAGATATTTGCTAAGGAAAGCATACGGGACAATTAAACTCGTATTCATTGGCTGCCAGTCAAACCATGGTACTTCACAGACCTCACGTATTGAGAGTAGAAAGACGGAATAAGTTTTGCTACGCTGCATTTTAGCGCAGAACAGCACCGGGAGAACATTTGTTATAAAGTGTGACTGTCATGTTGAACGTCAGATTGTCCCAGAGAGATACCTAGTTAAAATCTTGTCCCTGAACCACGTCAAGCCACAAGCCTCTACGCACTCATATTGGGTTCGGGTTGCCTATTCAAGCCAGCCTGATCTTTCACTGAAAACAGACTATTCCCAGCACATATAGTCATGCCTAGTGGTGACCGAAGGTACTATGTTCCAGTCATGATCTATGTTCATACCATGGCAACCCAGGATATTTATCTAACTCTGTATCATATCAGCGAGCCCGAGCATAGCAAGATACAATGGAGGCTAAGTAGCCTTCACGCCAAGGAAATAAGTAAGCAAGCACTATACACTCAAAAACGGCATGATGGATCGTTTGTTCTCTGTTTGATATTTTGAGACTAAAGTTCGATAGTTGGATATCAGGGCTTAGTTGAACTGTGGAAACATCCAGCCCATCCACAAGCGGGAATACTGCCTTATGGAACTAATGCGGCTCCGCGGTTCTACGTCACGCTCCATTGAAATCCAGAAATTTGTTTCTTCCAACCAACCGTTTCGCTTGTGTCTTCGGATGGGTTTGATTTTCAGCCATGGATTATGGTCTTGATGTCCACTCCCACCGGAATCAGAATCAGGGCATATTATATTGAAAAATTAGAGAAAGTCAAATACGAGAATACTGTACCAACGAAGCAATGTGAAAGGGCGATCTTTTAAGGGGAAAAGAACTTGATAGAGGATCTGCCGCGTATTGAATCTCTATGTTGCCGGAACCCCATCAGACAAGGTTATAAAGTGACATCGGTAGATACGACCCATTGAGTCAAGACGCAGGACGTTTGACGCAGGGGCTGGATGCTGTCCCTCTTATAACATATTGCGGATGAATGACTAGATAGGGTTTCGTGCTTTAGGTGAGAACGGGCCGGGAGATGCGTTGTCCACAGAGGGGCCAAACGCGGCGTAGCTCAAAGGGTCACCCCAGTCACGGAGGTGAGACAGCAGTGACATTCCCGCATACCTACCACAGAGGCACAGACATCTTTAACGGGGGCTAGAAGAAAGTTTGAGCTGAAACAAGGATCAACTTCCAATGTTTATCCGGAACTTCAAGTTATCATCTCGAAACAGAGGCTTTTATCTATTACTCTTGGAATTAATCATGTCTATTTAGAAATATTGGTAGACTTGCCGTGTTCCGGATCCTCTTATCCGACGTCGGGCCTGGAAATTAACCATATTTCGTGTTTCTCGTTATCTAATAATTTGTAAATCATTCTCAATGATCTGATAGAGCTAACCAACAAATCGCAATCAGTAGGATCACACTAGGTGGAAGTTCCCTGAACCGGAAATCGGCTCTTGTGCTGTTGGTCGCCATAGTCTATGCATCTCCAGTGTTTCGCGTCCACTAATGCCAAAGAATTACGCGGTGGATACAAGCTGCGTATTCTCGCAGCGCTCTCCTGGTAACTGGAAACAAGAAAGTCCCTGTCTCCTTGACTAGTCAGGTTCTCAGAAGTAAGCGGATCGCCTCCGCGAGAACCACAGACTCCATATGGCCCACGCGCTCATTTCGAGCGTATCCATTCTTGCAGCGATATTTCAAATACCGACACGGGTCTAGCTTTGGAGACCGACAGCGAATCCATGGGTACCGTCTGTGGGCGCTCTTGGTGTTTTTCCGGGCATGACTCTCGTCTCTCGAATCGATAGAGGATGATCTGCGCGGCAAAAGCGGGTATAATAAAGCCGACTGGTCGGATGTCAGCCACTAGATCTACAAGTTCTATATCTAGAGTCTTGGCAATGACTCGTAGTGCCGGTGGTTTCATCATGTCCTTTTCGACCAACAGCAGCGACGCAATTAAAACGACCTTGTTTAGTAAAATGGGCCTGATGACGGGGATAAGGTTAGATCAAGGAGTTTTATTAGCGCTGACGACATGTAGGGAATATGCATGGAAGGTTTAGAATTCTAGTAGTCACTCATGGCTTGCATGTACCTATCATAGTGAGTACAGAACTGACATCCATTCACTGCCACTTTGAGATGCGACCATGAAATCATGTCGAACCCCTATAAATCCTCAGTATCTTGCAATTTCGTACCCTATCTCGTATTCCCCACGATGGACCCCGGATGCTCCATCATCCGTGAGTTCTCTCACCCATGAAAAAACGGCGGCCCAACTAGCGCCAGGGGTACATTCACACGCCAGTCGGGGAACCTCTAGCCCACTTAAAGATCGGCATTGAAGAAATCCTAGATCCAGGAGTGCCAGGCAAGGATGGGAAACAAGTAAGGCTGCTTCACCGCTGACCGTGGATGACTCGCATTTTCCGGTCGAAATTGGAGAAACCCAACGCCCGTCTTGTGGTTGTTTTAGCTTCGGGAAAAATCACCTCCAGAGGATAGAATGAACCATCAAACCTAATCTGTTTGGCCCCGTTTGACGAACGGCGTTCGATCGACACTGGATATCTCTTGGCTTAGTAGTTATCCCGCAACTTAGTTTTAGTCCTGAAAAGATTCCCACTTCTGGTGGAGGCCATTCTCAGCTTACGACTTCTCCACTGATGCACGTACGGCAGATCCCTGGACCAGGGTTTGCCGTGCAATTCTCATATATCATCACCATGATCTCCCGCGGGCGGTTGGTCCGTTCTCGCTAATCTGTTTGATGCACATTTCTTTTCTTTTCTTTTCTTTTCCTTCCTTTCGTCAAGGTTGGTGGCTTGAGACTTTGAAGAATCGCGACTGAAAGTTGAAGCCTCTATCCACTCATTCAAGATGGAGTCCACGCCAAAGGAGTCTAAGCAGCCCGATTTGTGGGCGTCCGAGTTCATCACCTTTTCGGCCGCGACTGTGTTTATTGGGCTACGATTACTGAGTCGAAGACTTACGAGGATTAATCTTTGGTGGGATGATTACTTTGCGATAGGCTGTTATGTATGTCGACCTTGTCATCAAACTTCAATGAAGTGTCTTGCTAACATTACTTCAGGCCGTGGCTATTGCTTGGGTTGTCATCATCCCTATCTGTACGCGCGACATTCCACCCCCGATATGCGAACGAGCGATACTAACATTCTCGACTAGGGATCAAGGATGGCCTCGGTCTTCATATCTGGGATGTCAAAGGTGACCGGACCAAGGCGGAAATATTGATGAGGAGCAGTCTTCTGCTATACGTTGCCGAGTTGTTTTATGCGACTGCGCTCTTCTTCGCCAAAGCTTCTATTCTGAGCTTCTACTGGCGCATGTTCCGAGTCACCAACATCAAGCTTCCTATCCAGATCCTAGCTTCATGCTCCCTCATCTGGATCATTGTTCGAGTACGCAGTTTCTTCATTTCGTGACCACTAGTGACGAGAGGCTAACCTTGTTAGACAATTATGGGCATCTTCCATTGTATACCTGTCCAGCGTTTCTGGGATCCATCTGCGGGAGGATCCTGCGCCATCGAGGACAAGAAGTTCTTCTTTGGCACTATTCTAGTCCACGTTATCCTCGACGTCGCCATTCTTACTCTGCCTATCCTCCAGATCCGAAAGCTGCAGCTGCCTGTTCTACAAAAGATTGGTATCATGCTCATGTTTGTGTTTGGTATCGTGTAAGTATCTATCCTGCCATTAATTGGGCGCGAGCTAACTGTTGCAAGCATTTGTGTGTCCGCAATGGTTATTATCGTCGCCTCGACACAATTTGATGCGGCATCGGAAGATCTCACGTGGAATCTCTGCACTATTGTCATATGGGCGTCAGTCGAGGTCAACCTTGTTACAGTGTCAGGTATGTATTCAACGGCTCGATCTCGTGCAACATCTACTAACCAGCGTTCAGCTTGTTTACCTACCATTCGACCTGCTGCTCTCTACCTCTTCACCTGCACCAACCCTTCATCGACTATTGGTTCCGGCTCCAACAGTTACGGACCCAGCTACGGTCGCAGTCAAACCAAGAACACGATCCGCCTGTCCACTCTACCAAACGGTAAGGACAATGATGAGTCTAGTTCGACCCATCAACTTGCCGAGTCAGAGCGTGGTGGTCGCAGCTCCCTATCGGACTTTGAGAGTC
The DNA here is from genome assembly GCA_030142105.1 of Fusarium sp. FL617. NCBI lineage: Eukaryota > Fungi > Ascomycota > Sordariomycetes > Hypocreales > Nectriaceae > Fusarium > Fusarium sp. FL617. The sequence goes on along the minus strand of JAREIL010000012.1, from coordinate 370,558 downwards.
ACGCTATGGACCGATACCGCGGTAACATGTCTACCGTCACTGGCCCATCCAACGAGCGAGGATCGGATGAGTTCAACACTGGTTCACCGTTCGGTGGAATCATGGTCAAGAACGAGACGACTGTACGAGTGTCGACGGCGAGGCAACAATAATGAGCGAAAATATCCCCAGGCAACAATGAATATCACATAAATTAATAGACGACTTCTTTTAGAGTATCAGTATCAGTACAGAGCTGTCCTTGATTTTACTTGTACCATACATAATAATATACCATTATATCATGTCATGAAGATATAAATGATAGCGTTGTAAGCATCACATGTCATTAGGTTCTTTCGAAGAGGAGACTTAGCTCTTTTTCCAACTCGTAACAGCAACCACAACTTAATAGGCGGCAGACTGCATCTATAGCTCTATACCATCCCTTACCTAATCAAAGGAGGGTTAAGACTCGGAAATGCCGTATGAAAGGCACCCATAAACTGCAAAAGAATATCCTCCCGTCCTTCACGAGCCAGGGCAAAAAGACCAAACGGCTGGCCATTCCTTGCAGCATTACCCAGCGGCACGGTACCAATAGGCCATTTAGCGCATGCAGCGAATGTAACAAGGGTGCTGTCTGAATTGCTTAGGACGATGTCTATATCGTGATCGTCCATCCACTTGCCGATACCATCCGTGGTGGCGAGTCGACGAAGAGCAGCCAAGGTCTCGGTATGCTCTTCCGCAGTCATGTTAGGTTCCAAGCAAGCGAGTAATTCAGTTTGGGTATTGTATGCTAACACGACTTATCAGCAATGCAAATGAATGGTGGAAGAAAACTTGAAGCTTACGTTCTGGGAGTGCAATATTTGCGTGTTCCTTGTTCCACTCAATTATACCCTTGAGGTTATCCACCTTGGAGTCGGGATGGAAATTGAGTAAAAACTTGCAAATTTCTTCAGAGTATTCGTAGTCTTTTTCTAAGTAAGAAACTTATATCAACCACTTGGGTGAGTGGTGGCACTTACAAGCTATTTTACCAAGATCTCGACCGTTATATGTCAATGTGTCGGCTTGTGGAATATCTAGCGGATATACCATTTTGTCGGCAAGCTTCCCGATTTTATTCGCAGCTTGTTCATAAGACGCTTTCTACATGCATAAGTGAGCTTCTAGTATCAAGATTCTTGCGGCAATACTTAGACTCACCACGTCTGACTGATTCCACTTACTCTTTGAAGCCTCTCCAGGAGAGCCCCAATTAATGTCTACCATTCCAATGCGCAGACCTTGCCAGCCTTTCTTCAGAGATGCCTCATAATCACCTTCCGGCAGCTTTGCCAGTGCTTCGGGCTTAAGAAGCACCTCGATCAGAGACGCTAAGTCATTAGGGTTTCGAGCCATGACACCGAGGCCATCAAAGCTATCGCTAAGCTTCCAGAGGCCGTCGTTCTCAATGGAGTCGGGGCCAGGCTTCATTCCATATAGACCATTGGTGCTTGACGGGTAAACAGCCGATCCTGCTGTCTCTGTGGCGATACCGAGCGGAGAGAAACCAGCGACAATGCTAACGGCTGGGCCAGATGATGAACCACCGGGAGTCTAGGCCTTGGTCAGATATAGGTCAAACAGGGAATAGGTAGACTTGCCGGTTGGTGTTCTTCCTCAAGATCGTCTCTCCGATAAGGTGACAGTGTCTGAGAACCATAGGCACTCCAGCCAATGGGCGTGTTATTCGACCTGGAAGATAAGCTGTTGAGTCGACTTAATTCTGGGAAGGACTGACTAACTTCAGACCACAGAATTCCTCAAAGTCCGTAAGCATCTTGGTGTCGTGGGTATGGTCAATTGACTTACTGTCATGTTTCCTTTACCGAGAATGATCATACCGGCTTCTAACATCTGCCACAAATTTAGCGACACATGGCTGATGGATATAATTGCGCCGCCTACCTTGGTTATGCACGAGGCATTCCTCTTCGCTTTGAGTGTGGCGATTGCATGCGAACCAGCCGTTGTGGGCATACCAAGAGCGGCATCCGTCACCACAGCGTCCTGTGGATCAACTAAGCTCATAGTTCGTAGCCTGTTAGTTGGTTTCTTACCTTGACGATCACAGGTATGCCATGTAATCTGCTACGAACTTGACCGGCTTTACGCTCTCTGTCAAGTTCCTCAGCGCGAGCAATGGCAAGATCCCTCGGAGCAATTGAGATGATTGCATTAAACCTATGGTTATGCCGCTCAATTTGTCCTAGAAAGAGGCCGACCAACTCTGTACTTGTTGTCTCTCCGGCTTCCAGCTTGGCCTGAAGTTGGTGAGCAGGCGCAAAAAGCAAAGCATCTTGCACACCTGAATCAGTGGTTGGAGTCATTTTTCGGTTCTGACTGTTTTCAAATATTGTGAGGATCTGCGTACTGGAAAATCTGGCCAGTATGTGAGACTCGCGAGATTAAAATAGGTCAACTCTAGGCTGCGATGATGCATTGCCAGAGTTGTAACGCGTAATCATCCTTCTTATCACACTCGCAGACTGTTGCCTAGCCAATCGGAGTTTATCGAATTATCGTATTTGCAGGCAACTAGGTTAACCTGATTGCGCCATTGACCAGGGAGTGTCCTGAAATTCGCAGGTGTGCAGCTCGGATAATAACAGATTCTTCTTGTGCCATTTGATTGAACAACATCCGTCAAAAATTTAGAGCAACTTCAATCATTCATAGTAGGAATGTGTATGTGACCACAACTCAGCTAGAACACTATCGTGCTATCTACAAATCACCGCAGCTGATTATCACAGTTCTTCCCTCTTATCCGCCTTATCTGAATCTGACAACTCGAAACGGGTAGCCGACCTCCACTCATCGTATTTAGGCGAACATCGAATCTCTATGAGGCTAGTTGGGTAACGTAACTGGGGCCGGGCTGTTGCGAGACTATTATGGACAATACTGGTTCCATCGGCCATCAAACTTAGCTGCGGCTAGCTGACAACCAGAAATATTGATGAAAATGTGAAGTCTTAAAATCTAGACTGTATTTTATGTCTTACCCACGAATCCGCTTTTGGAAAAGCTGGGGATTGGGGCTGGCTGACAGACCATGATAATTGACTAGAGACTGCGTCTTCAACTGTACGGGACGGCACGGCGCGACACAAGCTAGGTTAGCTTGGGCGAGGTCTCGACGGAAGCGGAGATTCCATTCTGAACCCCTGCCCCTCAGAGGTCAAGTTCTTCGTTTGGCATTCCTATCAGAGAGGAGAAAGCAATCGTGGCTTGAAGCTAGAGTGCGGCTGATGACCAAATTTGGACAGCTTTGATAGCTCTGCAGCAGCTGAGGTTCAACTAGCTTCAATCAATGGCTGAAAAATTGACCTGAGGTTCAATATGAATGACGAGGAGGATGTGATAAGGCGGCCACTAGAGGAGGTTTCATCGAATTTGGCTGTGATATGGCTTATCACATACTCAAAGCACAGCTGAACACCGTGGTGAGTAAATGAGGGACTTATGACCAAGAGATGTAAAGAGAGGATCATCCTTCCAAGAACTTGCTGGTCTTCCCATTGACCTTCCGAAGCTCTTGTATCGTTGATTCTTCATACTTCTTTGCAGACATCCATATACCATATACCTTCACCTAAGATGGGTTTCTACAATGCTTGTAAAACTTTCATAATCTACACTGTCACCTTCTTCATTCCATTTGGCGAGCATCTTGACTCTGAAAAACCCATTTTGTCCTACGAGCACAATGAGGTTCCTCAGAATCTGAATTATCCAAAATTCCCAGCACCTAATGGCCCTGATACGCCGGGCGAGGACTTCAATTGCACTTATCCTAAGCTCGGAGATGACTGGAAACCATGCTCCACCCCAGAAAACCGCCACTGCTGGCTTCGAAATTCCACTGGACACACTTATGACATTCACACAGATTATGAGAATATTTATCCACCGGGAGTGCTTCGAGAGGTACGCATTCACTGACATGATCCATAGTCTTTGCTCTAAAGCTGATCATCATGACTATAGTACTGGCTTGAGGCTGATAACATGACTATCAACGGCGACGGTATTGACAACCATGGTGGCAAGGTCTTCAACCAAACATACCCTGGTCCGTGGATCAAGGCTTGTTGGGGAGACCTCATCAGAGTCCACGTCAGGAACAAGCTTCGTTATAACGGCACTACAATCCACTGGCATGGTATCAGGCAGAATGGTACTATGGAGATGGACGGCGTCAATGGCGTCACACAATGTCCCATCGCTCCGAATGAGTCCTTTACTTATGAGTTTCGTGCTCTCCAATACGGATCCTCTTGGTACCACAGCCATTACTCTCTGCAGTACGCCGACGGTTTGGCGGGACCCATAACCATCTTTGGACCATCTTCGGCCCACTACGACGAAGCAAAGGACCCTATCCTTATCACAGATTGGAACCACCGAAGTGCTTTCCAGGACTGGGAGATGGAACTAACGGGAATTCCTACACGTCCCCAGATGAATAGCATATTGATGAATGGAATTGGTATGTTTTGACGGCTGGTCTCTTGTGGTTTCATTGCTAACAAGGTACTTGTAGGAAATTTCGCTGGTAGCTTCCCACGGGAACGTTACAACATGACCGTGACCAAGGTATGAAGCATTTATTACAGAGGGATAGTTTGTGTTGTATTGACTCTGGATCTCACAGGGCAAAAAATACCTCCTACGTATCATCAACACATCAGTGGACACAACGTTCCTTTTCAGTATTGATAACCATCATTTTGAGGTCATGAGCTCCGATTTTGTTCCAATCAGTCCTTACCCAGTGGACCATATTCTTGTAGGAATCGGTAAGCCAGATCAAGAGCCACTGTATAGGCATGCAGCTAACAGCTTTTAGGACAAAGATACCATGTCGTTCTCCATGCGGACCCTACTAACACCACTCAATATCCTGCGTCAGAAGACGGAAACTACTGGATCCGAACAGTTCCCGCAGATGGCTGCAAAGGCTTCGAACCTGGTAACGAGCCAGATGAACGCCAAGGTATTCTTAGGTACAACGCTAAGAGCACAAAGGTTCCCACTACCTGGAGAGGTGGATGGAACAAAACTTGTCGCGACGAGGACTACAACAACCTGAAGCCCATCCTCCCATGGACGATTCCCAAGGTGGATCTTTACAACAGTCAGTACAACACTTGCGCAGAGTTAGAGCCTGAAGGACTACAGCTAATTAAAATACAGGAAACACAAACAACGATCTTGACATCGGTCTGCAGGTCGAGAAGAATAGACCCCATCTTGGGAATAATTTCAGTTGGTGGGCATTTGGAGAGCAGCCTCTTTGGATAAACTTCTCGAACCCGACTATTACCCAACTTCACGACAAGAAGAAAAAGTGGCCTGGCGACTATGTCATTGTTCCAGCAGATAACAGGGACGGATGGGTCTACCTTGTTATCACAGCTCCCTCGACTAAACAGCTTGGAAAGAACAGGACTTTTATTTCACTTGCCCACCCTGTAAGTTCAGATCCATACCTTGAAATTAACCACTCTGACCTGTTGAATAGCTGCATCTCCATGGCCATGATTTCGCACTCCTTGCTCAAGGCTCAAACTCTTCCCAGCTTTCTGACCCAAAGAATCCAGTAACGCTCAAATTCAACAATCCTCCACGCCGAGACGTGGCACTGATCCCAGCCGGTGGTTATCTTGTGGTCGCCTTCAAGGCTGATAATCCTGGCTCCTGGCTGTTCCACTGCCATATTGCTTGGCATGCTTCAAGTGGTTTGGCGTTGCAGATCTTGGAGCGTGAAGAGGACTTGAAGAAAATGATGACTCCGGAGAAGTTGCAGCAGGTTAATGATGGCTGTCAAAAATGGAAGGATTGGTACGCGGTGCGTGAGAACCATTGGGACCCTGTGGGCGTGTTTCAGGATGATTCCGGAGTTTGATCTATCGTTACATTAGTCAAACCTGCCTACGACTTCGATCTACATGAGGAACATGGATAATGCTGCTTTAAGCATTCGAAATTTTGATACTTGTGCTAGTCGCCCAATTACTGCTGCGAGACAGCCAGCTACTGATTGATAATGGGACACTCGAATCGGTCTTTCTATTGGCTAATGCACCCATCTACATGCTTTTGATGTTCATTGATCATTGGCAATTCTCAAGGGTGACCAGTTGATGGTATTTGCCGAGTTTACGTAATCAAATCACCCATTCGTATGAATCGGATCTTACACTATGAAGATTTTGAGATCACTAGCCCCTTAGTACACTACTTGTCGAACAAATAATACATTTTTCTGCGAACTGACGAACCCGGCAAAACCAATTGGGGATGCCGGGATGAACGTTCGTCAATATCAGGTAAAGGCCCAATCATCTGCCCTTAGATCCGTGATGTTGCTTCAGAACTTCGATAAACATGCCGGTCTAATTGGGGCCCTGGTTTATCAGTGTTTTGCTTTTGATGTAAGAGTTGGGGTGCATGAAATGGGATGGTGCAGAAGAAGAAGACCCAAGTTGCTCAGATGCCAGTGACAGTGACTGATGAAATAGCACTGGCAGTGGATGCTGCCTGTGAATACATTTGGTGTAACAAACAAAGACGGCCAGCATGCGTTTGTTTGGCCAACACGAATGGCAAAAAAGCAACCGCAAAAATCACATTGTCTTAGTTTTGTCACCATCATTTCCTTCTCCCATGAGCGTTTTCTGACTGTTGGGACAACTCAGATATGTATCTCGTGTCATTTACATAAGATATTAATACTTAAATTGCCAGAATTATGTAGGTTTCAGATCTACTTATTGTCTGACCTAGGAGAATGCAAAGTTAAATGTGCTGGGCTTAAATATATCCATCACTAGTAGCCCAAATTCATCATTTCCTGGTTCTCTTAAAATGCCAGAAAATACCTTAGTTGCATTGCTAGACAACAAAGGCATATTAGTGAGGAGGCCCTGCGTGAGTTGCATAGGGTTCAAAGAATCCCGCAAGCACATATATATGTCCTATATGGTGTATTAGTAACTGTCACTCTTAATGACGTCGGTACATACTTTATGTTCCTGGGATAGTAGAGGGTGCCTTGTAGAGGATGCAATGCCGTATAGTTTAGAACAACCATGGATGAGATTTTTTAAATCACAACCCTCTAGATCCTGGAACCTTTGCAGAAATCCCATAAACCTATGAACCCAATCGATGTTTGCATGGATCTCTGAGCTTTCCGGGTTCTGGAGCATGGTTCCGATGAGTATCAAGACAGAGCAAAGGGGGTAGCATATCATTTGCCTGCAACGATCAGCTCAGCATCTATGGGGTACAGACAGACATAGAACATACCACAAGACGGCCAAAGGTTGTGGTGACATGCTTTGGAACAGAGAAATCGTGGCTCGGGCGCTGTGTGCGGGATCAGGCAAGGCAAGCATCAGACTGGACGCGGAAGCAGGACGATTCTGGATTTTCTGGATCATGCTATTGGCTGCGTGAATCCTCCAGGTACAAGCGTAGTAGGCAAAGTGTAACTCTGCGATGCCAGGATCAACCGCCCGAGGCGGATGTGGCGGCCGGAATTCAGAGGGCAGTTCCGATAGCCAATATGCGAGGTGATTATTTATATCCGCGAGCACCTGGAGCATATTGTCATAGTCCTTCCAGAGCGCTGATTCGGGGCGCAAATGTCGACTAATCCTAGACTGAATCAGGGACAGGGTCGACATGTGCCTCAAAAGGTTCGTAGTGACACAAGCTCCCATCGCAGGCTCTTGGGCGGGAAGATCAACGTCAACCTCGTCAAATGGCGCTGGAAGCCCAAGCTTGATCGACGCATTGCATTGGAGCACGCGAATCAGCCAGAATGTCCGTCTACGTTTCCCCATACCGATAGCCTCGGTTGGGCCACCCGCGTCCTCCAGATGCAGACCAATGCACTGAGCGGCGTGCGCGGCGGCCGAGAGTAAGCTGGTGAATGTCAGGGCATCGGCAGCACCCTGCATGAACAAGGCCATAGCCAGCATCGCTTGACAGGATTCGAGGCTAGTGCCTCTCGCCACGAGCTCCGGAAAGATGGCGTAGGCATTTTTGAAATACGCCCACGAGATAGGGAACAACTCTTCTATGGCCTTGTTGTCGGCCTTCCACTGGATGCCCATAGCGATGAGGGCATTTAGAGTGGCCCAGCGAGTAGGGTTGTCGTGACAATTCGATAGCCCGGCTAGACACTGGTCATCAACAAGCTTCAGAACCTCGCTGGTGCTGAAGAGTGGCCGTATTTGATACATATCCTCAATGGCATTGAACACAAAGTGAATCATGTATTCCTTGGGTGGCAGAGAAACAAAAACGTTTCGCTCGAGATTATTCATATGCTGCTGGGCGTGAATGATATTTCTAGTGATTTCTTTCGGCCATCTTGAGTGCGGAGTCGGGCTTGTGTTGGATGCTTTTGCCGCATAGACGCGAAGTGCATCATCACTGTCGCTGGATTCTGCTGCATTATGGTCTACCCCTTGACCGGGTACGGATGTTGCGCGTGATGCTGTTTCAGTCTCCTTCAGGCGTTGTTCGAGAGACCGAATGTATTGCTTGCTATCTGAATTTAGCCTCGAGAACCCTCACGCAACCACCGTCACGTACCTTTTCCCCAGGCCTCTGCCTTTGCGCTTACCATAACGACATGTCGTCTTGGAACTTGAGCATCTCTCACAGCTTGGCACCTTGCCGTCGCATCGTAGTTTTCTGCTCCTGCATTGGACACAAGCCTATTGAGTTCAGACCTGTGGCCATTGCTCAAGACTTCGAAAGATTGAGATAACTTACATTGACGGTTCGCCTGTGGATACCATCGGTGCCGGCGGCCAAGTTGTCTTGAGTCTCCATGCCAAGCCTGTCCAAACGAGAGTTACAACTGAACAAACCAAAACGTCTTTCTTAGTAGGTGAGGGCCGAGAGGTTTAATAATCTTCAATTAGTAAGTATTCCACGGTTTCTCTACACTGGGTGTCTTATAGTTAATGACTCCCACATTTACCCCACCTGATTCGTAAACAGCCTCGGAATTAAAATACATCCGAGCGTCTATGCGTCTATCACAAATCATGATTTGTAGTTAGAGTGAATATCAATTGGTTCTCTCGAAGTCTTTATCTATTGCCATCACCACGTTCGGCCCAATTAATTCCGAAACTACTACTGCGCCCAAGCCTCGAACAGAAGATCTTTGATACTTCGCGCCTTCACCTCAGGGAACGCCTGGTTAAGCGTGTGCTCGGGCTTGAGGTCAAACGCCCCTTCAACAAACATGCGGCCGAAAGCAGCAAACAGGCCCTGAAGCATTTCCTTGGGGAAGAATGGATACATGTACGAATGGGAGGGCAGCTCCGTGATTTTGCCCTGCTTGAGGACCTCGATCGAGTCGTTCTTGACGGTGAACTTGACGCCCTTGGCTTCCTCTGCGATCTGCAAGAACTGATTCCACGAGATCTTGTCCCCAATGATGTACGATTCCTTGTCCCATTTCGGTGCTCCAATGAGCAGGGCGACGAAGCGTGCGATATCGAAGGTGTGCGTGAAGACCACGGGCTCGTTGCCGGATCCGGGAATGGCGGCAAACTCGTTGGGGATATCGACGACAAGAGCCATGGGGTCTTGATAAGACTTGACTTTGGGGGCGACCCAAGCATCAGCAAAGTAGCCGTTGAGCACGGCTGTGTACTCAAGGGTCGAAGTAGCTTCCAATGCGGCAGTTAGATCGAGCTTGGCCTGAGCAATAGGGAAATACGACGCGATCCTAACCCAGCAGTTCAGTAGGCTTGCACCAGATTCAGTATCACGGAGGCACTTACTCAGGGGTGTACTTGATACCCCAAACACTCGGGATATATCTCTTGGTCGTTGCCGATTTCTCAGCGGCTTGGATCAGGTTCAGCTCAGCCGAGACGTCTTGCATAGAATTAATGGTGGATATGACAATCTCAATCTTGTTCTTTTCAAGCGTGGCAGCAAGTTCACCAACATTGGTGTAGTCGACAGCGATAGTCCGCGTTCCTTGTACGTCTTTGGCCTAAGTATACATGAGATGATGTGGGACCAAGCCTTGTGTCATAATTGTACTTACCTCTCGAGCCAGCACCACCACGTCATGTTGGCCTTGTTCGACAAGCGCTTCCACGATGGCACGGCCGAGCTTACCCGCGCCTCCAGCTACAGCGACAAGAGTCATGATTTCGGTATTTTTAGTGTAAGGACAAGTGTACTGATCAATGCGTGAACGATGAAAGAATGGATGGTTTGTTGGACAGAAAGTTTGGGCCTGGAATCACTTATATAGCTAGACAAACGGACAATTGCGATAGCTCGGTAGTATAATACAACCGCGACTAGGCGATTTGTCAAGCGACGAATGATTAATAGGGCCCAGTTCGGTATTAAAATATTTCCGAGAGAAATCGGTGTATCCAAGCCCCTAAATACGATACTAGTGAAGTCTTAAGGTAAACTCTAACTGGAACCCATGATACGTCTCTGGGAAGGACGTATCACTGCAAGCAACTTAGTATCTACTTTGCTACTTAAGTTAGCTCCAAGTACGTCTACCATAGTGAGCGGCATTAATATTACCCGCCTCACCTTTAGTACAGCAGCATAAAATACCACTAAACTCGCACGAGAAACCCAAGTATGCTGAATCCTTTTTTGTGTTTGGAGCTGACTTCATCTCGCTCGAGATGGAGCTGTCACTAATTGAGTTGCCAGATCAGCCTATATCTCAAAAGTTTGGCTGCAGGGGCCCCATGCCAGCGGGTGGGCTCCCTGAAGCCCGGTGTGTTTCGTGTCCTCTCACTGGTGGCCTGCCGGACACAACAAAGATAAGGGTTACCATTAGCACCCTGTCGGTTCTCTCAGACGCAACTCTTTTTCTTCTCATCCTCTCAGACGCCACAATTCTCGCGATCTAGACTACTACCAATTGCTCGGCTTTCCTTTCTTAAGCATTCGCCGCAATGCCCGACTTTCCGTACACCGCCCTCGATCTTGACTCTGATTCTATTCGCCTCCTACGAATCCACAGGGGATGGTGTTCTGAGGATATTTCTTGTTCACTCTTCGTATCATTCCCAAATCCAGCACAGGGAACTCCTTACAAGGCCTTATCCTACACCTAGGGAGGCGAGAACCACGTTCCAGGAGGGCCTGAGAACCTGCCCCGAGTGTGGGTGAACGAAAAACAGTTCGAACTCAGGGTCAACTTGTTCTCAGCGCTGCGTCACATACAGGGCGATAGCCGAGACGTGCTTTTGTGGACTGATGCTATCTGCATCAATCAGGATAATGACGACGAGAAGGGATACCAAGTTAACCTGATGGGTGATATCTACACTGCCGCCGAGGAGGTACTTATCTGGCTTGGCCCGAGCAATGCCGATACCGAATCTCTTATGGAGTCTATCAACTGGATCGACAGTGAAGCTAGCAGCGCCTACAAATATCAAGCGAGATGAACCAGTACAGATTGGACTGCATTATGCCACCGATTTACAACTCAGCGCTTAGGCGGCTCGGAGCCACAGTCTCATTCGCGACAAGGCCAAGCTCTTGCCAAACTTCTACATCGTCAATGGTTCAGCAGAGTCTAATTTGATTTTCTCTTAGCTCAACTATACCTCTCAACATCCACACTATGTCTCCTTCCCAGTCGCTTATCTAAATTCCCATAACAACCTTGATCTTACCATGCATTAATCTGATACAATTGTCCATTGGCCTGCCAAGTTCCACTGTATAGATCGTTCTCTCTTACGCACTGAATGATAATATCCCTATAAATGTTAGATGGATCTTAGGAAGAATCTGCATGCATACTCAGTAGCATCCTGTAAAGTACTAGTTAGTAACATCTTTGTTGACTGTAATCTTGTAAAGCAAACATACCCAGCAATCCTTAAATCCCTGCTTCCCAGCAGTATTCTTACGCTTGATCTCGATCTGTAGAGTAGTGCTACCAATAGCTGTGTATTTCTTTGAAGTCCTAACGGTACAGGGTTGCTGGTAGGCACACTCTGTATTACTGCACATCTTTTGGCGTGCATCCCAGTATCCATCGATAAATTTGCTGGCAATGCCTGGCGTTCCGAAGCAGTCTGCAGCTAAAGAGCTGTTGATCAAAAGTGAAAGGGTGGCAAGGATGAGAATTTGCATGTTGAATAGATTAAGGGGTGAGAAAACTTGAGATTAAAATGTAATATTTAGAGCTTAGAGATAGCAGATGGACGGCAGGAAATGTCTAGCTGACTTTATAGTTTTTTCTTCTTGTTTTTCTACCGGAATTTGCCCTGCATTCTCCACATCGTCTATACGGTAGTTACTTGGGCGGCTGAATGTAGTGTAACAGATGACTAACCAGTATTAGGAAGCTCATTTATCTGTTATTCAGGGTTGATTGCTTTGTCATTATCTCAGTAATAAACGCAGAGATTATTCACTGCAGGCTGCAGGATTACACTATATATTTAATACTTTTTTCTTTAATAATAAATTGCCCTCCTGTTGAGTATAACAAAGGCTGAGGTACTAGCTAGCAGGTTAACCAAGTAAATACAACACAATCAATTTAATAAGCAGTTAGTTAATAAATTTAAGTCCTTGTCTTAAAGCCACTTTGGCATATTTATAGCCGCTGCGACCTGTCTTCATTAACAACCTTTGCGCCGAAATGTTTCGCACTTACATCCTTCAGTCCTCGTGCAGTTCACATTGAACAACAAGTAGAGGTGGGTTAGAGTCCGCTTTGTCATGCTTGACTAATAAATGAGAAGATACAATCCCTACTTCGACCCGCAGTGAGGCGGCCGACATGAAGGCAAAAAAAATCTCTAGCCTGGCATTTTGGTTACTGAAAGCTTCCAAGCGAGAGCCAGGTGGCTCCAAAGCAGCTACAACCTTCCATAAGAGGACTTAGTTAAAAGCCAGCATATGCATAACTAATAAATGCGAATTCGTATTTATAGAAGTAGTATTGAATTCCCTTGCATTGATCTGAACATTTATAAGAAATAACTATAAAACCGGCCGGATATTTCCTAAGCTTCCATCTATTACCAAGTATCTAAATTCTACATTGCGAGCTCTCTTTACTATAATCCATCCAATATGCAGATTATCAACCTCTCTGCTATTATGCTCTTCATGAGTGGTGCTTTAGCGGCAGACTGCATCGGTACCCAAGTGAATGGTAATCTCGGCAAATATGAGCAGGCATTCTGGGATGCCCGCCAGAAAATGTGCAGCAACTCAGACTGTGCTTACCAACAGCCCTGTACAACCTATGCTTCGAAGACAGGAAATGCTGGTACTATTACTATCAACGTCGAAATAAAGCGAAAGAACACTGCCGGCAAGCAGGGCTTCAAGGATTGCTGGGTATATATTCCATATAAGCTCAATTGTTAGTGACTAAACCATGCTGACCTATATGATCTAGGATGCTACTGAGTATGTAATTCGGATTCTTATTTGGGTTTATCTAACAGTTACAGGAACATAATTAATCAGTGTATGAGAGATAGGTATCTGGGTGGAACTTACGAGGCCAATGGACAATTGTATCAGATAAACTCATATTATTCTTAAACCCATAATATTACGAGCTCGCGGTTACGTCATTTATCCCTACAATGTAGCATTAAATTCATCAACACCCGGCAAGACTTTAAATTCTTCAAAATTTAAATGTGCCACAAAACGCGCACCCAAAACCAAGGAGACAACATGAGCTTTCAATCTGCCCCAATCATCATCGTAGGCGGCGGCATCGTTGGTGCCTCAATCGCCTGGCATTTAGCGAAGGAGAAAGATGTCATTATCATCGCAGAGGAAGTTGGCGGCGTGGCGACTCCCAAGTCATTTTCCTGGCTCAACGCAGCCGGTTCAACGCAGAAATATTATTATGATTTCCGACGCCGTTCGATGGCACGTTGGGTTGAAATTGGCAAAGAGCTGCCCGAACTCCCAATCTACTGGGGTGGCACCTTGACTTGCGACGGAACTCTCGACGAGCGTACAAAATTCGAGAAACGTCAATCTACTTGGGGTACCAAAATAAAGCGCATGAGCCAAACCGCCCTTGAGGCGCTCGAGCCGGAAATCGACAAGGCCCAATTCTCCTCGGTGGAATGGGGCCTTTATGTTCCTGAAGAGGGTACGATCGAAGCCCACGTCGCCGCCGCTCAACTAATCGCTCACGCCGAATCGCTGGGTGCTAAAGTGCTCAATACGAGCGTCACCAGATTTTTGAGGCATGAGAACGGTCGGATTTCGGGTGTAGTGACGGGCTGTGGGGAGATACATGGTAGCCACGTCGTTCTAGCCGCTGGTCTTGGAAGCGTGCCATTGTTGGCAACAGAGAACATCAACCTCCCCCTGAACAGCAGCGAGGGTCTCATTGTCAACACCGCGCCGACCAAAAAGCGATACCTGAACACATTGGTCCGCTTGCCAGGCTTGCACATGCGCCAAACGCTCGATGGGCGCATCCGCTTCGGTGCTACCTTTGCCGGTGAAAACCCCGGCGATAACCCGCAAGCTACAGCAGAGGAGCTTTTCCAAAAAGTACAAAAAGCATTCAAGAATGGTAGTGACCTAGAGTTTGGGAACTTTACTGTTGGTGTACGGCCTGAACCGGAAGATGGGTATCCTATTCTCGGTTCAACGGGCTTAGATGGGCTTGACGTGGCTGTGATGCACTCCGGAGTAACGAATGCTGCGCTTGTTGGCGAGCTTCTCTCTGAAAAGATTCTGCACGGCACCGAAGATCCAATGCTCGATCACTTCCGGCTTGACCGGTTCGAAAACAGTCACGCCAAACTCTAGGCTGCAAGAATGATTTGTCCCGATGACCTAGAAGGCCTTGCAACCTACCTTATAACTCATCCGCGTCAAAACATAAACAACTTTGGTAGTCTTCAATAGAGCAAACCCTCGTTCTATACCTCCAGTACTTCAGCGCAGGAATGGGATTGAGATCGACAAGGGTAGGGAACGAGGTGTGGGTACTATCAGGCAGTTCTGTTCCATGCTTGCTTCGGCCAAATGGTGATGGAAGATACAGGTTGGTTGGAGAAGCATACGTTCATGGCATCATGCACGGAGAGGCTTTGAAAGGCTTGACTCGGGACGACGTGTCTACGGTGGTCATCGTGTAGTGAGCTTGCAAAGGCGTGCTCCTTTTCGCAAACAGTAAGTGATGGGTTCTGACAATTTCCATATAGTTATGGACTTGTTGAGGAGTTGTCAGTTATCTAACGTCTGGCTAAAGGGTGACCGAACAGGGTAAGGGAGAACAAGAAGTGACGGGGAATAGGGAAGACTAGGAATGGGCAGTGAGCACACGCCATCTTTTGATAGATATGTATTCAACTCTCAGAAATTCCCCTACCATGAGGAAATAAGTGAGTCAACGCGCTGCTTCGTGAAGTACTTTTCTAAGTCTACTGCTGTTGGCAAATGGAAGTTATGCTGGCTTGCAGATAGGATCGGGGCTGTGGTGGCTAAGTTGAGGCAGTGCAGCACGTGGCGCTCAGCTAAAGGGATATCTTGGCGCCCTCCGTTCATCCTGCAACTCGTCATTAACAACACCAGAATCCTTTGCCGAGTATTCTCAGTATAAGTCATGTGGGCCTCAAAACTACTCAAAGGCCGAAATACGAGAACCGTCACTAAGCAGTCTATTGCAACGGCTGCATCAGCGCCTACCTCACAAGCCGAGTTCAGCGCCAATTCCCAGGCCTTTTCAGTAGCTGTCACAGAGCTGTTGGAGTGCCTAGACTTTGTTCTCGATCAGCTTGATGACCAAGGTAATTTTCAGATGACTTGGGAATGCATTTAAAGCTTGCTGATAGGCCTTCATCATAGGAGAGCATGGGGATTTATTGCAGTTCCATCTCTCACGACTTGCCAAGGAAATATCAAGATACGAGAACTCAAGAGTCAGAGAAAATACTGCGGAGCCATGGCCAAGGTAGAATCATACGCCATTTGAAATATTCTAAGGCTAATGTCTTATTATAGTGATCCCGATTTAGTCCAGCTACTGCTCGCCGCATGTAGATGTGCATGCTCAGTTTACAAGCCAGATACACAGCCAGGCGGAGACCTTCTGCCAGTGATATCTCGCACACCTTCAATCACTGGAACAGTCAAGGCCACGTCAATATGGAAAGAAGACGAGACAAAGACACTCTTTGTATCTATTCGAGGCACGGCTTGCAAGACCGATCATCTTGTCAACTTTAACAGAGATAGAAAGGATGCAGCCTCAGTATTTGTAAGCTCTAGCCCGTACCCCATCATCTGACTGATCTAATTTTTGAGCATAGTCTTTCCCGAGGAGCACTGCAGAAGTATTCGCTCACAGTGGCTTCCTGGCCTGTGCAAATACTCTCCTCCCATGGCTCACCGAAGAGATTATTCGCCAAATGGAGTCGGACAATGCTTTCACGCATGTTGTATTTACAGGCCACTCGGCCGGTGGAGCTGTTGCCGCTATAGTTTTCCTTCACTTTATCTGTCGCTGTCCAACTCAATGTAAGTCCAAACCTTACCGCCTATATGTGCGTATCATGGGCTGATATAGCTTGGGATAGTGTGTAAAGCCAAGTTCTCGCTCATCACATTCGGGGCCCCACCAGTAACCTCAACCAACATTACCGACTTGGCACAAGCTATGCCGCAAACTCAGCACGTCTTTGCCGTGGTAAACGAATACGACCTAGTCCCGCGAGTTGACCAAGGTTACATCACATCGATCATAAGTTTATACCGGTCTGCATACGGGTTACCGCTGACTGATCTCAATAATGCCTCGTCCATGAATACCACTGGAACGCAAGCTATTCATGACAAGAAGTGGAAACTCCCCGCACCAGATTTTCATGTCGTTGGCAATATCGCCGTGCTAAGGGCAAAGCTAGATATGGATGTTCTACAGCTCAGACCAAGCCAAGACAGTGCCACACCAAGCATGCCGCCACAGAAACTCGACATATTGCAAATATCGCCGTTGGAATTTTGCAAACTATTGTTCTTTGAGATATCAGTACACAAGCGGAAAGTTTACCTCGACAGATTAGAGAAATTGGCACAGTAGAGAACATGGATTACAGCAAAGAGTGTGAAAAAGACTACTTGATTTCAAAGCATAAACCAGAGATTCTTTTAACTAGCTCCGCTGCATCGGTACAGCCATCTTGTGCCTCCTCGACCACTCCACAGCTCTATGGTAGAACACATCATCTTTCACCTTGGCAGCAATCATATCCATATCCACATCATCGTCACCTCTCTCCACAGCCCTCTCAAGCTCACTCAATAGAGCTTGGCAATCCCAGCACCCACAAGCACGATACTCCTGTCCAAAGTATACACGGTAGATACGCCTCGTCTCTCCAAAACTGTCTCCCAGCGCTGGCTTTTCAATCGTATCATCATGATTGACAAATTTGCCGGCCAGGACCTTCATCGCTGTTCCGTAGTATCTTGCCGTGCATTGATGGGTATGCCAGACAAGGTCAATGTCCAACGTCGGAACAACAGTGGTCTTAAGCATCTTCAGCATTTTGCAAAAATTGAGGTAACGCTTAATGCCGCGCTGCATAGTCCCTTCAAGAGCAGGGCTTCGAATCCACATGTAAGAATTCATCTTGTCGACAAAAGACGCCTGACGAATCACCGCATCTCTGAGTTGCTCCGCAAGATTGGACTCAAACCGCTCAAAGAGCTTTGAGTATTCCTCATATGAAGCATCGCTGATCTTACATGCGGCATATTTGTTGTATAATCCCAGGTTCTGAACTTTGCAATGAGGATCCGACGAGGGACTTCCCCACAATGCCATCTTCTTGAAGAGATCTGGTGAAACAAGTGAGGTTTCTTCCCAATTAGCTGCGGCTGCTGGTTTGAGGCTAAAAGACCATTCGGCGTTGTTGATGGCTTCGTGGATGTGTTTCCACGGGAACTTGATGGAGAAAATTGCCTCTTCTGAGCAGTTATTGTAGAAGAGCTTGGGGTTGAGAAGGAACGAGTGCCAGACCATTAGAACATCCAGCGGCGGTAGATTGCCATTTGTGATTTCTGAAACGGTGGACTGGTTGATCTCTTCTCGCCAAGCGAGGAAGCGTATGACTGCAAATTCAATGAATTTGGGCCACTTTGCCTGCCTGCGCTTCCAGAAATCCTCATCTTTGAGCGTTTTTGTGTCACCCTGAACACCAGTCTTTGTCTCTCTATTTGGGGTGGTTTGAAATACTTCGTCAAGCTCCTTTGATACAAGAATCTTTTGTCTGAGGACGTAGAGAGTTTCAAGAAACTCGAGGTGAGACGCGCACTCGGATACTGTAGGCAGTGCTAGGTCCGGAGCCTTCGGCCTTGTTGAGGACTTGATATTTTTGGTATTTTCAAAGTTGAAGATACTGGGATTGGGGATGATTGGCCAATCTTCAGGTTTATAGGCGAGTGGATAATCTCGTCCGTTCGGATCTTTGGGTCGGAGCTTGCCCTGGACCATGTCTTTGCCCTGCTCATGAAGGGATAATTTGGTGAGTCTGTGTTCCAAAGCCATTTTCACAACAATCAGTGACCATTACGCGATGACTGGTGGCTGTAATTTTGACGCTTCACCTAGCTATTTGAGACCAAATTTGAGGACTTAGAGCCAGCAACAATACTCAACGCCCTCGCAGGTGTAAAGCAAGTCTGCCAGCCCAAAATCCTTTGAATCGCCTCGCCGAACGCCTCAAAAAAAGTGTACTACATCTCAGACACCCCTGCTTGTCAGCTGTGCCAAGATACCCAATCGCAACTATCCCCGCACACATCAAACAAAGACAGCATACGCCCGACTAGGCAGAGAAACAAGGCAGTGCCAAGCCACAGGCGTTTTTGTCCTGTCGATCAATGCGGAGATGTTCCGCGCTGAAACGAGGGTTGGAATTATTGAGGTCGGGTTTTTATCATCCTCAACTTGAACTCTTGATGGGTCAGTAAGGCAGTCATGAATACCTTTCACAAAGCGTTCTTTTCGATCTTTATGCTCTTATGGGTTTATCTTACGATATGTACCATTGTTTGTCTCTCACGGAAGTCGGCGGAGAGATTTGCGCGCATTCGATTTTGGTCAATTATTCCCCTCGCGCTTTATGGCCCTCTCGTCGTGCTCAATCCGTGGTGGCGCTTGGGTCATCTAGATAGAGGATATCAGTTTTTGGTGAGTAAATAATGTTGCTGCTCGCTGTGCATAGCTAATGGGGCCAGGGAATATGGATCACGATATGGCCGATAGTGAGCGCGATTGTAGCTACGAAATGTAGAAAGAGAGGATCGATGGGCCATTGGGACTCATGCCAACGAAGTCGCGGGCCTTTTTATATCCTATGCGTGGACTTGGCCATTATTTTCTTCTTGATCGTGGATGCATGCAGGTATCCGATTCCTACAGGAACAAAAGATTGGACTTTCGGTGGAAGCCTGGGCAAGATCATGCGGATGTTTGTGATGTGAGTTGCTCCATCACCGCTTATACTAAACTTTTATATACTGACTCAAGTAAAGTATCCTTTTTGCCTCTCAAGATATTTTCTTGTTCCCGATCGCTGCCTTCCCTCGATACATTGCTGTTCCGGCAATCATCGTCAGAAGATTCTTCCTGCCAAGTCGGAGCAAGCAGCCTGTAAAGAGGTGGCCCCATGACATCAACAAAATGCTATCGCAGACACCTAAAGGCCGGGCGAAAGGTTTAGCGACGGTACTGAAAGATGATCGGATCGTTGAGCGGATTGCCCGTCAACTCCACTATAACGACTTGGTAAACATTTCTTTGACTTCAAAAATGATGCGAACGGCAATTTTTTATCCCTCAATGGACGCACCCGCTCGTCAAGATCGTATAGAGTCATTGTGCGTGTCATCGTGCTTGGACGGGCAGAAAACAGAGTGCTGGGCATGCGAGCGTGTGATTTGCGATGTAAGCAGAACCCTTCATCTTCCCGAGATAGCGACTAATATCCATCAGGACTGCAAATCGGAAAGAGGATCAATCCAATCCTCCCGCATCAAAGATCATTTCATGCACTGCTACGCAGTTTGCACATACTGCTATCTTATGCGCGCCCACGGCGGAGCAGCGCCCTTCCACGCAAAGTGGAACATGCAGGATCTTGAAATGCAGCACGTCAATTGCTGTGCCTTTCAGAAGCCGCAGTGGGAAGACGCAGGCGGTTATCTATGCAGGCATTGTGTAGGTCTCGAAGTTAAGGCTATTACTGAAGTGAAGGAGGCGAGAGATGAGGTTTACTTGAGTAGGACGTTGCCGAGGAATATTGATTGTGCGATTTGCTTGACGGCCATGTCGAGAAGACAGCCTAGATGGTGGTTTTGTGGTCAAGGGCGACATGAGTGTCATTGGGCGGGACATCACACGTATTGAGTCAATTAAAATCGGCTCGCGGATAAAAAATCCATTTTTAAATGCGGTTCTCATGACGGTAAAGAGTCAAAGTATGGCATATAAAGCGTGCATGTTCTTTCGTGTAGATTGATCGGAACTTGACTACCCACCGCAACCTCCACAACCTCCATCACCCCCATCATCACCACCGTCCGCTCCACAAGTCGAAACACAATTACTCCCACAAGTATCGCCCGCCATCCCCGGACTTCCAGCTGCACATCCTGGGCCCGCAGCACCACAAGCAAACGCACCAGAACCGCACCCTCCTCCCCCTCCACCATCATCATCAGACGTTGTCGCTCCAACATCAATCTTGACCGCTCTCCAGTCTCTTAATTTCTCATACTCGACGATTCGCAGCGGTTGAGC
Source organism: Fusarium sp. FL617 (assembly GCA_030142105.1). Lineage (NCBI taxonomy): Eukaryota > Fungi > Ascomycota > Sordariomycetes > Hypocreales > Nectriaceae > Fusarium > Fusarium sp. FL617. The sequence continues at coordinate 349,680 of JAREIL010000012.1, read as the reverse complement.
CAAAAAGGCCCAGTCGGCGACGAAGTATTGATGATATGCGCCTCTTTCGAAGTGATGGCTGAAGGGCTGTGCGCGGTGAATGCCTCCGAGTTTTAGTCTGTCCATGGTTTCGTCCTCATGGCTGTTAAGCCATGTTGTGGACGCTCGGAACTGATTACAGCTTGCCATGCCGACTGCCGCTGTTAGAAGAGCATCTTGGCCAAGAAGGACGGTTAAACGGTTCTTGAACCATTCGGCGTCGGTCATGAGGCCTGGACTATGTCGCTTCTCTCCCGCCTTGCCCGTGCTGGGTGATGCGCTGGGAGGATACAATTGCCTGCCTCGAGCAAGATGCAGAGAAGCGATGGACCATGAGTCGAATGGAAATGCAAGCACATGCTTCGAGATGTTGCATTGACCGCAATTCCCAGGATAGCGATCATAGGCTTCTGTGCAGTCCCACGGAAAGACGTCTTGGTACGGGTAGATCGGACCTTCGAAGCCGCCCCAGTCGGTCCAATACTCAGAAAGCGTATCAACGATGTCGGAATCATCGTGGCGCCCGTAACGGAATTTGAGAAGATATTCTTCTGTGAGTCCATTTGGGACGTCATATTTAGAAACCGCTCGTGTTTGGACGTACGAGCCAGGTCGACAAACAAAGCTCATTAAGTAGAGCGGGTTTGGCTGGCTACCAAGCGATGGCGCCGCAAAGAGCGGTCCAAAGAGCTCGCGGTCAATCAACTTGTCGCAAAATGCCTGACAATTATTTGCCCTATAATGCCACCGAAGTTGAACCTCTGGATCAAGAAGTCTAGCAGTGATGCTCGATACATATGCTTGCACTCTTGACCCAAGGTACTCTTTGACGTGCAGCAGCAGACGCTTGGTGCTCTGTTCGAGCATGGCTTCTTGTTCCGCAAAGGTCATTCCATCTTCGACTAAACAGGTACTTTCGTACATGAAAGCATCAATGAGCTCGTCTTCAATGCCTGGCTCGAAGAAATCGCAAAAAGCCCCACCGACAACTTGCTTCATGAACGCTTTATAGCGCTTCGGGTAACGAGGCCTATTTTGCGTGTATAGAGTGCGGTCCGTTTCGCCCGTCAGTAGCAGGCAATTGGTGATGTCTGCCGAAGGGTCGCGAATGACTTGTAACGAAGGCGGATCTCTGCTCGTGATGAGGACACCTCCCATGGTGCTGAAGATGTTAGCTATTGACTTGGTAGGTGTTGGAACTGCAGAACTTACTTTGCGACACCGTTCTCGATGATGAGAGGTCCAAAGCGAAGAGCCATGTGAACATTCCCATAAGGATACTTCTCAATTGTCGAGCGCAAATAAATGGGAATATCCTCTGGAGAATCGGTACTGAATCCATAAGAGTAGCCATACTCTGGAAGAGATGTTTCGACGATGTGTCCCAGTTTGCTCGGCTGCTTCTTATTGGAGGCACTTGTAGGCAGTCTATCACCACCTACAGGATCCCTCTTTCTCAAATGAAGTAGACTATCATGCTTGCCAAATTTAGACCTTGTAGACGCGTACTTGGCTTCGGCAAAGCTATCGGTGACGGTGTACAGACCACAGCCTACGCGACCTCGTCCACCTTTGATGTGATGGCCAGCATCGAGCTCGGGATCAATAGGCCAAAGAGATCGGGAGCGACCTTCATTGTCGCGTCGGCGAACAGTACCGCAATAGCAGAGCTTGCGACTAATTTCTGGCGTCAAAGCAGTTGGCAAACAGCAATGCTTGTATTTCTTGATGAAGCGTGTTTGACCGTAGTGCTTTTCTCGGTAGCAGCTTTCACAAATGGTGACGCCTTCAGTGCCGGTGTCTTGGAACATGCAGCCCCGAATGGTCGATCTGCATTCAGAGCACCGCTGCGCGACGAAGACTGCTTGGTTCAGATCATCATAGCACGACACCTTGATCTGCGCTGAAGCAGGCCTCTTCCAGAATGAGAGAGCTTCTTCAGGTTCCCGATACTCGATAATTTTGTCAATGTCGAGGAACTGCGCTGATTGCAGGAGCATGCGAGCTCTTCGCCTCGCTGGGTCCAGTAGTTTACGCTCAGTAAGCGATGCCCTGACTGATCCTTTAATGCTCTGGCTTTTCATGTCGGCAAAAATGTCCCAGCCACGACCTCGTAATACTTCATCGTAAGACGGTGGTGCTGAAGCATCCTTGGTGGTGGGCTTTTCTTTTTGTGGTTTCTTCGATCGCTGATTTCTCTTATTTCGCTCGTGGAATTGGCGTGAAGTATCGCTCAGTGAATCAAGGAACGTATCAAATCCATGGATGTGATCGTCCTCTTCATCTGGCAGGAAACCCGACGAGTCTTGGCGTGATTGCCAGCGACGAAATGTAAGCAGTAAATAAGGCAGCTCGCGCTCAACGCCCTGCCAATACATCCTGAGAAGCTCATTCTCGAGGTGTTCTGCCGCTGGGCCAATGCTCGTGCTGGGAATTGGAGGGGCATTGGTGATGTGCGCGCCGCTGCTTGCGCTTGAAACTGGGGGCACCGAGCGCGAGAGAAATGTTGGTATAGAAGGCATCTTGGACGATGGCTCTGTTCACTAAAAGATCACATGGTGAAATGAATTCAAATTGGAGCTGAGGACAAGACTTTTGTCAATTTTGTCATTTGTTTGGTAGGAAATGCCTTGCGCGCAGCCTGGCCATTCATTGTCTCGATCACTTTATGCGGGCGGGTGAGAAGGGCGGGGAAGCGCGGAATTGCAGCGCACGCAGGAGCTGAGCTGAACTGAACTGAGGGTGTAATTGGTGCACTCCGTTGATCTACTTTTCTGTTGTTGCGCAAGGCACACTCGATATGTCTTTCCCTTTTGGTCAGCTGTTCGATACTGGTCTGGCTTGTTGGGTCGTCGTGGTTGGCGCGATATTCCCGACGGCATCGTTCACGTAACAGGCTAGGAGCGGGCGCATTGCATTCGGAAAGCCATGATATATGTGTAAGATTAGGGTAGACCCATTCCGTCCCGAGTCCTTGGGCCCTACCGATTAGCGTTTGATAAAGAATGTTTCTTGGCGTTATGGAATGTCCTGCAGAAATGGATCTCTTAACTCGATGCCGGATCCGGCGTCAAGTGCCTGGCTAGAGGCCATCGCCGTGTCCGCTTCTGGCAATTGCTCACACCCACAGCATCCAAGCTCCAAAGAGCTTCATTCATTAATTGAACTTAATTTAATCTAGACTTTCGATTACTGGCGCAGTTAAGACTTGCTCTTTAATACAGATAACGACGTCAGCGATGTTCTCTAGGTATAGATAACCGTCGCCGCATGGAACTTGTTCTGTCAACCTTCTTACATTCCGTGACCTTGACTTAAATGATCTTGACCTAAAAACAACATACAAGTCGCAACAAATACTCATCTGATCCACACGAGAAGTGCGCAGTCCGACGAGAATCCACACCAACCCCGTTCGACATCTATAGTCCAATCCCAGCCACAATGAAGCTCGTTGTAGGAGGCTCAACCGGCTTTCTAGGCACAGAAGTTATCCGCCAAGCGCTTCTAAGTCCCGAGATAACAGAAGTTGTGGCTCTGGCACGCCGCGTAACCCACATCCCCTTCGGTCTGGACGAGGAAGCTGTAGAGCCTAAGTTCGAGTCTGTTGTCTGTGACGACTTTTCCAGCTACCCACAAGATGTCAAGGATGCAGTTTCCGGTGCAGATGCTTGTATATGGTATGCCTGAATGGACTTTACATAAACGCGCGTTGTCTAACGCTCTATAGGCTTGTTGGAGTCACACCAGCCAAGTTGAAACAGCACACCTGGGAGCAAACACGTACAATCTGCTCCGAATATGCCCTTTCCGCTGCCGATACCTTTGCCAAACTCCCTCGCGATGGCAAATCCGAACCCCTTCGATTTATATACGTCAGCGGCAGCAACGCCGAGAGAGACCCCAGCAAGAAACCCTGGATCCTTGGAGACTATTGCGTGATGCGCGTATGTTATCCCGACATATCACGAGACATACTCGGCTAACAAAAGCTTGTAGGGTCAAGTAGAGAAGCAAGTCCTCGAGCGCGCTCAACTTTCCGACGGGAGAATGCAGGTGCTTGTCACCAAGCAAGGTTCCGTCAACGATCCTGACATGGGCGTTGTGAAGCATGCGCTCAAGATGCTCACGCACACCTTCTCGAGTGTTCCTAGTATTGGGAGGCCTGAGATGACGGCGGCGCTGCTTGATCAGGCGGTGAATGGATTTGAGAAGGATACTCTCACGAATGCGGAGATGGTCGCGATTGGAAAGAAGGCGTTGGAGAAGGCCGGTGGTGGGAAGTAAGGTGTTGGTTGAGGAGGTATGCGATGGTTTGTTCGTCTTTGAGATACCATTCAACTAGGAGAAGGTCAACACAGCAACCAGATGTAATTTTAGTATGGGAAGGAGTATATACTCGTAGAACCTTATAGCACTCGACGATATGCGCACACTCGCCCGCAAACATGATCGATCTGCTTGCACAAATGATTAAGCTTCTTGATGGCGCATGGAGAAGTTGAGGCCATGATATTCGACGAGATCCTCGTCACAAGTCTGATGTGAGATACTGGTAGTGAAACCAGCTGCAGGGCTGTTGGAGAAGCCCGATGCGAGCCTTACGGCTGAGTATTTGTGGGTAAGCACCAAGCGTGATTGGGGGGTGGTTTTGAGGCAGATCGTGATGGCACTCTTATCATGCCCGAGAAGATGGTGTCCCTGGAAGCAGTTAACTAAGTAAAGAAGTACTTCAGCAGCATTTCCTACATTTACCAGGATACAACTACGTCTGTCCGTTTAAGACCAGGGACCACGATGGTCACCCGAGCAAGGAGATTGTGTTGTCAGCTAGGCGGTACAAGAAAACTGTCATTCACCCAGGCATCATTGACAACTACCAATACGAGTGAGCACAAGAACTATCAAGAAGGAAGCCTAGAAGGAAGGGATGCACCACTTAAGTGCAATTCTTGGCTTCGGCGTCCTTATTCCTATCAGGGCATACTGCCGATAAGATTTCTCACTGTCTCTGCCTTAGCTAGGAACGCATGAGTTCCTTATCGGTCCTCAGTGTTTTGTACTTATTTCCGTGCTGCTAGACGTTAAGGATGCGTTTTATCTCTTCGCGAGCCTCTCTCTGGGGATTCTATCTTGAGTAAACATCAAGCAAGCATATATTCGACAAAGTATAACCCATGGCTAACATCTCGTAGCTGGTCTATGTAGGGATGCAGCATCTTTATCTCGAGTTTTAATTCCTTCTTTCAACCTATATGTATAAAATGTGAATTACACGGTGGTTTTGCTGGTGTGCTGCAATCAAAGAAACAGGCACAAGTGTGTAGCGCTACTCAGAACGCTGTTATAGGGCGTCGAAAGCAGCACTCAAAGGACTGTATACAAATATACTCAGAGTATACTTACCTCGGTTACTGTGTTAGAATCAACGGCGTCACGCTTCGAGCCGTTCGAAACTAGCACATCTACACAGGGTTATTTCAGGCCCCTAGACCTGGAATAGCGAGGCTCATAAAAAACGGTCGAGGGTCTTCTGGCCCAATTATAGAACTCAAAGATACCGTTCCGCTTGAGGAAGGAATAGCTTCCCATGCCCTTGTTGATCCTCTTGTTTAGGGTAACCTGCATTGAAGGGGACTAAACATTGCGGTCAAGTTAGAGAAATTTTGATCCACAATTCCTGCTCAGAGGACCCTTAGGAAACTGCGGACCTTCAGAACCGTCATATGGCTTGGATACCCGGTCTCAAAGCTGCTAGAGCTCGCTTCGAGCAGTGGGGTCATAACGTGGGGCGTCGAATATGGCCAACCCAAAAATACCCATCACCCAGCTCCGGACGATAGCGTGAGCCTGACATTGAATCAAGATAACGGCAGCTAACGCCAATGAAGCTTGCTCACCAACCATTTTTATTCAAGCCGAGAGCATCCCGGCCTCTGGCCATAGCGTAGGCGTCAGAAAGCACCCGATTGGAGTATGTCTCATCCATGACAGTGCCAGAATGACATGATAACTCTGTGTGCTTGCAAGGTGTAATTTGTGGCAATGGAACAAGTAAATGATCACCATGTGTGCTTACGAGGAGAATGCCGATCTAAGAAAGCTTAAATCCCGGATAGCGTCTTAACAACTTACAGAAGATTGCTTATTGGCTTGACCTGGCCTCTTTAGCGCAAGCCACGACATCGACCGAGCGCTTATCCTACATCAACGGCCATCAGATGGCGACTAGATGCAGGCCGCATCTTTCTTTCCTGTCTCTCTCGTGTGGGAGATGACAGCTGACAGCCCCCTGCAATGTCATCTGTCATGTCGGGATTTGCTCAAGGAACTGAGATTGTCAAACCGTTCCGGCCCCCGTTTGCGAGGTGCATTACATACGGATGCGATGTTGCCCAGCACGTAGACCAAAGGCCCGAGCGTTAAACAAGGGTACCGAGATGGGATGAAACAAATACGTATCTTCAGCAGCACATGGGCGGTTGTGCAAAGGATTGGGGAAGAAGTTTTAGACGCATGCGGCGGCACTTCAAACTTCACTACGTACGGGGTACAGACTAACAATATCGCGAAACTTGCAAACATATGTTGCAGCATCTCATCTGTACTTGATTCAGTGAATGGAGATCTTTATCAGAGCGGGATTATGAGATGCCATACTAACGAGAATCAATTTGGGAATTACAGTTTCTGAAAGCGATTAAAGAACTAAATAGAGGAGAGATTCTGGTACCGAGTAACCCCATATTGGCTGGTCATTCATCCCACGTAAGGATTCTCACCCCCATCTGGCCAGCTACAAATGAGACGGTTTGACGAAGACGTCGCTGACTCGATTAGTGTGATACATTAACAACGAAGCATGTAAGACTCACAAAAATAAGATTTGCGATGTGTGATAACTCATCGCTCATGCTCTCCCAATCCAGATGGTTGCGTAGACTCCAGCTTCGATAATGCAGAATATCACTAATAATTGCTTCGCGTAGCTCAAAGCTAAGAATGTGCGGAAGTATCGGGACGGTAGGCTTCCCACGCAGTGGCACTGCTTCGACCCTCCATCGGAATAGGGTGAGGAACTCCTTATCTCCGGGTGTGAGATTTTTGAGGCAATTTTTGACGAAATACCTGGCGTCACTGTCGGCTAATTGTCCAGCGACCAGTTCTTGTAGAATGTCCACGACAGCTTGATCAGCTAGGAACGATGGTAATGCCTGTTGTGAGAGGATGGAATGGTAAATAGGCTCAGCAGACCGGTTGTCTAACTGGGTTCGAGATCGTGGAGGTGCCGAATGTGGCATCTTCTGGACGTTTGGCTCCTCGGAATAGGCACTAGGCTATGCTGAATCGACCTAAAAGACGACCGAGTGGCAGCGACGAATTCAAGAAAATAGTAAGCTGCGTAGAACCCAAAGATGTCTATGTTGAGTGGATCATGGCATCTTTATGCTAATGCCAAGTCGTTTGCATGTGCTGTTGTCATGCGCGTCTCGCTAAGAGGCGCAGACAATCGACTCGTGATTTGGAATGAATGTAAGAAGCGATGGGAACCCTTGTTTCTGCTCTGTTTGGCTTAATCGACATGATACGAACGATCATTATTCCAAATGAGGACAAACTCTGTGCCAATGGAGGTTGAGTATGTTAGACATGCGCTAATTCGTAGATTCGCCATTGAAACGGCCCTACCGTCGGCGCTACTTAGCCCAGGGCTTGGATTTAGTCTATTTGCTTACCGCAAATTGGGCGAAACATCATGGTCTGCCTAGATAACCTCGTGGCCGCCACATGCCCGCGTGGCACACCATCCATTCCACAAAACGTTCCTTTCGAGTTCTGAGCAAACAGTGACGCATGAAATCACCTAGAATGCGCTGGGTGCCACGATATCCGGACATCTCTGGCAACGAACAGACCCATGAACTGGCTAAAGCAGCATCATCACTCTTCGAGCCCAAAGGCACCCGACCAACAGTGGCTTGTTTGCAGCGAGATCGCATGGCAGAAGCCGAAAGAGGTATTCGAGACAAGAAAATCCACTGCCGCTTCGAAACAGGACAAGAAACTTGAATGCCATGAAGTTTCGGGACTTGGGTCATTTTCACGCGCCAGCAAAGTGTCAGGATTGAGTACGACCCTCAAAACCTCGCAATAAGGGCAGCAGCTCTGAAATGGATCAATACTGTTCGAAGAAGGCTGTTGAACGGGAGTTTGGTGAGAACTAGATTGCGCATGTACTTCTATCAAGTAATAGCGCATTCATTATAGTCTATTTTATTACAGCAATCAGATTTAACTACAACTAGTACCTTAGCTAGAAGTTAAAAGCATACCTTCGTAGGTTGCCCCCTCACGTATATCTTTGCTAGCCGATAGTCTTGACAGTAGATGTGCAAGTGATAGCTTTGTGACCCTCAACGATATGTTCTTCGGAACCAAACTCATCATAAATCGTCTCCGCAGGCAGCGACAGCGGATGCTTGAAAGCACCCTGTTTACTCTTCCTGCCACCAATTGTCGTCAGGTGAATGCCGTTGCTTTTTTTGCTGGAGTAGGCCGTCCTACTAGATGTAGTTCCTCGGTACCCCTGGTAGCCTGTGAGGATATTTCTGACACCTGATTTGATGAATGGAGCCAGAACTGGAAGATTGGTAATGACCATCGCCACAAAAGACTCTCTGCAAGACCATTGACCTGCCTGCTGAGGTCCTTCGATCCCGCCTCGAAGGACGTAGCCGCATCGCAGTCCACCGAATATTGCCGTTATAAGGCCACCACATGAGATCAAGATAAGAGAAACTTTCTTAACCTTGCCGATTCTGGCGTTCCAGATCATCTTAAGGTATTGGGTCAGCACCTATACGCCACTTATAGTGTATAAAGTTTATTTCGCTTACTGGCAAGGGAATAGACATGATATATAAATCGGTTGTTAAGTTGGTCACAATGAGAGTCCAAGCTTGAACACGGGATATAGCAGGGTAACATATATCTGTGGTCAGAATGTCCGTTAGCATGACTTTCTTACTCCGGACAAAGAGTACTCTTTGCATACTTCCTGGATCAGGATTTATCTGCCACTTCTTGTGAATTGGCCAACATGAACACAAAATTGTCAAAAAAGTTACAATAAATGTGACGCCAACAAACACAAGGCCGATGTTGATCTTCAGGGGCATGCGGTCGACACCTTCTCCAAGCCGTCTGAAGAAGAAAAGCCAACAGAACTTGAGACACCATAGCAGAACGGTATAGACTAGCCATCCAAACAGTTGGGTTTGTGAACCATGCACACGCTTATAGTATTCTTGGCTTTTCGGGTCCAGTGCAGCTCGTTGTTCGTCGGTCATACTGGATGGAGCAATCTGTCAGTGTTACCATCACTTTTCCGAATCCACGAACAGAGGTTCACGACCAAGTCGGGATAGTTTGACGTAAGAGGGAGCGTACGAATTATTAGCCAGACCTTGCCAGTGGGCACCGACGTAGTGAGCTGTTGCTGTTTCGGCAGTAAAGAGTAACTGAGAGGATAGTTAAATCTGTGATTGACTACATCAAATCCACGGAAGCATTAACTTACACCCGCGATGACCATTAAATAATCATCAATAGCCAATTTTCTGAAACCAAGCCATCGCCAGCGAAAAATGAAGCGGATCGCCACTATCAGGAGACTAGCTCCAAGATAAGTCCAAGCTTCAATTGTGAAACTTGTCAATGGGTCTAGAGTCATAATCTCGAAGAGTCGTTTCTTTCTTTGCGTAGCTGTTTAAAACCGACAGCCAGGTCGAAAAGTCCAGTTGCCTTCTGCAAAAGACAACGCCTTGCTTCCACGGTATATATCATCGTTATCGTTGAACTTCGCAACGGTAGAATATGTCTCACGGCATTTGAGATGACATGCAAGGGTTCCTTGCTAGCGGTGACACAGCAAAATAGACTCTCACTAGACAACCGAGCCGAAGGCTTCTATCAGGCATTGCCTAGCCGCTAGGGAGTAAAAGATCAGCAGCGGGTCAGGCCTAAAATGGATAAAAGCGTTTCTTGAGATGCAGCTTCTAACTTTGTTTCACATGAGAAAGCTGCAGGCAGCTCGTATAACGCATCCCTGACAGATCCGTTGCAAGGGAACTAAACTATGGCTAAAGCAAGAATGGCAGTAACGTTAGCGTTATCTGAAAGTTGCGAGCGAATCGGAGTGAATGTTACTACGATATGCCTCGTGTTGGTAGATCATGGATGCCCAAAGCACACCAGCACCACGAAGCAGGCATCTTGCTTATAATGGCCCATGGGTTACACCTTATTTGATAGTAAGTGAGCATAAAATCATCTGTGCATTCTTAGAAAGCAAGTCTTTTGTTGCCAAAGTCATTTGGCTACCACCAACAGATAATCAAAATGGGTGTCAATGTTGATTTTACGGTTGGTCAATCTAACCTATCTGTCCTCGTATCTGACCCATGTTCTCCGTATAGACCTTTCCCGGAAATATCATCAATGGTCAATTTCACCAAACCCCAACAACTCGTCATTCGATCGACCCTGCTACCGAGCAACCGCTGTATGAAGTGCCAGTCGCAACCGAGGCTCAGCTGAACCTTGCTGTGCAACACGCTCGCACGGCTTTCCAGTCCTGGTCCAAGACCACTCATGAGGATCGCGGTAAACTGCTTCTTACTTTCGCCAATGCCATTGAAAATAATCGACACGAACTGGAGAAGTTACAGACAATGGAGCAGGGCAAATCACTGGCTTTGGCAGCTCAAGAGGTAGAGATGACGCTCCATTGGCTGCGTACATTTTCCACAATGGAAGTGGGAGACGAGATTTTGGAGGACACTGAGGAGAGAAGAATCACATCCACCTTCGTGCCCCTCGGTGTCTGCGGAGCCATTGTGCCTTGGAATTGGCCTATTCTCCTTGGCATGGGCAAGGTAGGCCCAGCGTTGATGACAGGCAACACCATCATTATGAAGCCCTCTCCTTTCACTCCATACTGCGACCTGAAGCTCGGCGAGATTGCAATGCATATCTTCCCTCCTGGTGTTTTCCAGGTTCTCAGCGGTGATGATGCCCTGGGTCCCTGGATGACCCTCCATGACGGCATCGACATGATTAGCTTCACGGGATCCATAGCTACTGGCAAGAAGGTTGCTGCGAATTGTGCAAAGACACTTAAACGCTACGTCCTTGAACTGGGCGGCAACGACGCGGCTATTGTCTGTGAAGATGTCGATATTGACGGGTGCATGCCTAAGATCGCGACCTTATCATTTCTCAATTCTGGCCAGATCTGCATGTTGATCAAACGAATTTACATACACGAGAGCATCTACGAGAAGTTCAGGGATTGTATGGTGGAATTCGCAAAGAACAATATTAAGACGGGTGGAGGCTTCGAGAGCGATGTCGTCGTAGGGCCAGTACAGAATGAAATGCAGTATGTCACATTGCTCGATTCAGCCTCATATCAGAACAACAACGCGTACTCAAATTGCTCATGTTAACAATAAAAATAGATACGAACTGGTCAAAGACATGTACTCGGAGATCGACAAACAAGATTGGAAGGTCGCTTTAGAGGGCAAGGTTCGCGAATCTTCCAAGGGCTATCTGATTGAGCCTGCCATCATTGATAATCCGCCTGAAGACTCACGTGTTGTCGTCGAAGAGCCTTTTGGCCCTATCGTTCCTCTCTTGAAGTGGTCTCATGAAGCAGATGTGATCAAAAGAGCTAATGCACTCAATACAGGGCTCGGTGCATCAGTTTGGAGCAAAGACCTGAGTCGCGCTGAAGGAATAGGTCGCCAGTTGAGCGCTGGCAGTGTCTGGATCAACTCGCACTTCGACGTGGCGCCTAATGTTCCCTTCGGTGGACATAAAGAGAGTGGAGTCGGCATGGAATGGGGCATCGAGGGCTTCAAGCATTACACAAGTAGTAGAAGTCTTTGGGTCTGGAAGAAAGTGTTTGACTAGTCCGAACAGATGTTCGTCATCGCTTTATTGAATTCATGCAAGGGTCGCGAGAAAGAGAGGAAAGGAAAGGATGGGGATGGGAGAAATTACATGGTGTGCAAAGGGGGGTAAGCCTCTGTCTTTATCCTTGAAAGAGGAATCAAACTTTACTGGCACTGAAAGTTTGAGACACATGGGCAATTGTCCTTTCGGCCAGAGTTCGACTTTGACTTTCCTTGTGGCTCGCCAATGCGAGGGCACTCGTGCGAGTCTATTCAGAATGTGCATCATATCTTCCTAGTGATTGTCCAGCAACTGGCATTTTCTCCAAATGACAAGCGTCTCAATGGTCTGGGTTCATCGACCTCTGCGTGGACATTCCGTTGGATCAAAAGTGAGGCTATTCAGGGGTCCAGCCTTGGTAGGGCAGGTGAGTCTTTTTGAGTTTCGCCTCTTGTTTGAAAGATCACGTGACAAAGCACGTGGCCCTCAGATGGATTTTCCTCTTTTGGTGCGCCAAGGTACCGAATTTGGTCTGTTAGAAGTAAAAAGGGTCATAGCCTTAGAGCCAATTTGGTCTTATATGGTCTGGATTGAATGCATTGTGCCTATGCATTATTTATCTGCCGCATCCAAACAAACGATACGTTAAATAGTTGTCAATCATCCATAAAACATTGGTCGGAATATCGATTGATTGGCTAGCGTCGGGACGTGCGCGCGTGTGAATTGCTTTCTGGCAACCAGCTACATCTTCTTTGGTGGGATGAAAAACAGGTCCGTAATCCCTGAATAGGTGGCGTGTTTAGCCCGCCAGGCAATATTAATTGCATAGTTAGTGCATCCCCAAACCCTGATTGAAACAAGTTTTAGGTAACACGGAGAAAGAGCTCCTAAATGTTTGCCCTTCCCCCGAATGCAGTGCGATTGTAGGTAGGTAGTGCGATACCGCCACTGGCCTGGATCACAATGACGCTGAGATGTACACGCGGCGCGGCCATCAACCCTGACATCATGAGCTAAGAATCTTGGCTACTGGGTCAATGCCATGGATTTATTCAACCTTGCTTGTGGCTTTTGACAATTTCGTATTTACCCATACGAATAAAACTCATCACCCAATGAGTTAAAATTGGCTATGGATAATGATAAACACCAACAGCGGCAGATAGCCGTCAATCTCAATCATGACGCATACGGTGAATCGACTCTTTATACTCGTGTACAGCACGAGCCACATCATTCAACCACAGCGGATCCAAACATCCGAGATTCTGGCATTGACTTACTGGAGGTAACGGACGTCGGGTGGGACAATGACAGGCAGCCAGAGGAATATGCTATCGATGGCATTAAGAATGAGGATATGTGGCTTCTTGTCCGAAGATTCAACAAGGCAAGCTCAACCCTGTCATTTTATCAGGTTATTGGCAATTAACATCGTGTAGCGAGTCTTCCATTTGAAACATGTCCCAAGTCACCCAGAAGGACAGCTGGATCTCAACGTTGCCGACGAGGAGCAGTTCTCACCAAATAAGCTAAGGGCGCAACTTGAGAGACTGTACATGGGAGCAGTAAGTTTGCCAATGGAAATTATCTTAGATCAGCCTGACTGGGTGCAAGATCCTCGGAATATTAGTTTCCAAGCAACATTTCGCAAGACTGCGGTCATGGCGGGAACCAAGACGGACGGCTTCATTCTGCCTCGTAAGATACCCATCCTTCTGCTAGAGTCCTGTTCCTAACCAAAAAGACATACTTCGTTGCTTGGTACCTAAACCTCCTCATGCCAACACTGCTGGCTACTCTGATGGCAATCCTCCTGTCGCCAAAGATTCGAAACACCTTGTTCCCGCCTTGTCCACCTTCGCTCGTCCACTATGAAGACGGCTCTTTGATGAAACCCCCAGCAGGCATGCTAAGCACCTTGGATTCTGCGACAGGAGCACCCGAAAACCTCAAAGGCGAGGCACTCGAGAGAGAAGCAAGCAATTTCGTAACCGGCATCATAGCCATATCCATTAACATTTGGGCCGATAAGGACCCACAGCACCACGAATCTCAGAAAGGTGGTGGAAAGACCGCAAGCCTACCGGACCCTCATTCACTGGCTACAAGGATAGCTACTGCAAAGGACAAAGCTACTGGAGTAGACAAACCATCGTGGGATAAGACTAAGGCTCCGACGCAAGAGATTATGTGGAGTAAGATCAGACCTTTGATGCACTATGTGTGTCTGATTTGCGATGCATGGGAGCGATGTGCAAAGTAAGTGCCCTTGTCTTAATTACAAACGAAACTAATTGAACAGCCTACTCGACCCTTCCGCTCCGTTTCCGAAAGACGTTGGTCGATATCGCATTGTTGGAATTTTCCTTCCCATATTGATACTGTCGACAACCATTTCGTTTTATACGTTCTATAGAATCGCTACCTTGGGTATCGGAATTGGATTCTTTGGTGGTATTTCTCTATCAAACACGTATGGCTGGCTTAGACACAGCATCGCGAGGTATGAGCCATGAGATCCGGCAAGTCAACTGAATCACGCTTACAGAATCATAGAACCGCTTTTAAGGGAGTTCCTACAGATTCTCAACTGACCCTCACTCTCCTACGACAAGGCGAACGAGACAAAGCTCCTCTTCTCCCGCCACCCCGACCAAAAGGTGCACCACCTCATGAAGCTCACTTACCTGACGAGAGTGTCCTTAGCGGGGCAAACGGCGACCGTCCGTTGGGCTCGACACAAGAAGAGGTTCAGGAAGCAGTTGAGAAAGATGCATCTACTGTTCAAAAGTCTGGAGGCGACGACCACGAATCTTGCAAACCCGGAAGTGAAGGAAAGAAGCGGGGGAAGCTTCTGAGCGTTGTCAAGCCTGTTGCTTTAGCAGCTGCCAAGACAATCATCGCTGTTGACAAGTTAAGGGCCAAAACAGGTTCAGAAACCGCAAAGCATCGTGTTGGAGCTGCTTCTCCTAGAGAAAAACCTCCCATCGCAGGTCCTGTTGAGTTTACATGTCGATGGCGTGGAGAGCGAGGTTTCGTGTATCTCACCACCGATACCGTATCTCCCTGCTTATGCTTCTCAAAGAAGTCGTCTGTGGGCGATCTGGACAATGAGAATTATCAAGAGGTGCAGCCCGCTTGGGTCATACCTGTCTCGGAGATCACGACACTCAACAAGTATTCGGGTTATGGCACAAAGGCGAAGCTTTTGGCGGGCTGGGCATTGGAGGGAGAGATTATAGATGGTCTAGAGGTCATTGACATTAGGGGCCAGTCCACGTTGGTCACAGCTATGGCGCATAGGGATCAGTTGTTCAATAGGCTTTGCGCCATCGGGGAGCAAAAGTGGGAGATATGGTAGTCCAGAATCTTATTCTTCAGATCGAAATGATTATAGTCCGAATTAGAGGGCCTTAACTCCAAACATCCTCAAACCATCGCTTATTCTTCTTTTGTCCGCTTCGCCAACTTTCGATATCTGCATCAGAACAGCTCTTGGTGTCTTTCAGCGCCTGCGACAATGTATTGCCAACTTCCTTCGCCATTGTAGCAGCACCACAGACATAAAAGGCGGCATCTTGATCACACATAAGCCGTAATACATCCGCGCTACGCTGGCTGACGCGATCTTGGACATAAATCTTCTTTTCTCCAGTTCGAGAGAACGCGGGGACAAGTTCCAGCTTACCAGCCAGAGGGCCAGAGCCTAGCGCCTCGAACTCGTCCGAGTACAAGTAATCATTCCCGTTTTGACAGCCGAAAAATAGAATCATCTCTCCAATCTCCTTTCCGACTGATACTAGACGGGCTCTTTCCTGGATGAAAGCTCGGAATGGTGCGATTCCTGTTCCAGCGGCCACCATGACAAGGGGGATCTTTTCACTAAAGGGGAGCTTGAAAGTTGATCCGCGAATCTGTACGTGTAGCGTCGATCGGCGAGCTACCACGTCCTCACTAGCTTGGGTAGTCGATAGAAACGAGCTGGTGATGCCAGGGATGGAGATATCTGGCTTCCCGTCGACCAGACTTGGCTTGACGGAAACGGTAAGGCTGACTCTGCGTGGAGAAATAATCCTGGAGCTTGAGATGGAGTAAAGACGAGGCTGCATGCTGGGGACTGTATCGATGATAAATGAAAGAGGTAGCTTGCTCCAAGATGCTGAAGGATCCATGATATTACCAAGAGCAAGGAGACGAGGAAAGGTAAGATAATCGGACTTGAGGAAGCTGGCATAAGTTTCTCTGTTTTCTCCAATGGCCTTAAGCCCCTTCCTTATAATATCACTTGGAGCCATACGAGCCACAGCCAGGACAGTTTCTCGAGGGACAGGGCTGCAGATCTCCAGATAATGGCGGAAAAGAGACTCGATGGTGGTTGACACAGGAACCTTTGACTCGTCGTAGCCAGATACTGCACTGATGCGGATGGACTTGGACCGCTTGTCCTGTAGATTGAGGATACTGAGGAGGCTGTCAACCTGATCCGCGGAGTTCTCTGGCCAGACTGCGATATGATCGCCGGTCTTGTACTTGACTTGGGCGTGGTCCGACAAATCAACAACGACCTCGATGCAAGATCTACCTTCCTCGTTGTACCGCGCCAGTTCAGTACGCGCAACAACCGGGACTGGTACAATGTCGCTGACACCTGTTGATTTAGAAGTCGTCTTGTGAAAGGGGTTCCCCAGCTGAAGCTCGCTTGGGGGAATACATTCTTCCTCAATCACCTCAACCTCCGGCTCATACGCAACCTCGACTTGAGTAAGTCCGCGCTCTGTAGCCAGAGAGGAGAAAAGCTTTTCTTTCCATTCGACAAAATCCTCCTCAGTCGTTCGGGCTGCTTCATTGCCCTTGCCAGTCGGAATCAGGGGAGTGGCACCAAGCTTGAGAAGCGTGGAGACTGTTTCATCGATAGTCTTATTGAAGTATCGATAATTGGAGTTTCCGCAACCAAAACCGGCAAACTTCAAATGGTCGAGGTTGACGCTGGGCCCAGAACGAGACCAAGAGATGAAGTCCTGGGCGTTGTCACTTGGGTCTCCCTCTCCATATGTGGCCATGATGAAGACCGCCAGTGTCGCACTTGGAATAGAAACGATTGATTCGGCGTCATAATCCGCCAAGTCGGCTACAACTGCATTGAGTTTATAGCGCTGATGGCTCTCGCGAGCTAACCGATGAGCGAAGCCTTCAGCTGTGCCCGACTGAGAGCCCCAGAAAACAACAACATCCGCGTTGCTCTCTTTGATAAGATCCGCGACGTTTCGAGATCTCTTCTTGGTCTCTAAATTTGTGCCTTCGGTAACCTGTGGCCGCTCAAACCACACGTACTCTAAAGGGTCTTTCTGGGGGAAGATACTGCCTCTGTTGTAGACAAAGGCAGATCCTAAGATAATGAGAGGGATGAAATAGTCATCGGGACTAAGTTTCCCGGTGAGTGCCCCCAGAGCGTCTGTAACTGCCTGAGTGGTGTTTGCGTTGAAGGCCATGATGGTGGCGGGGGAAGAATAGTGACAACGCTAAGAGCACACACATAGAAAAGAAAGATGGAGATTAATTGATTTCGGTTTATGAGTTCATCATGATACAGACCTTGATATACAAAGTCGATATCTACTTGAGACTCCGAGTGATCTGCAGAGTTGGGGCAACACAAAGAATCATGTTCTCCAAACAGGCAATGTCTCGCCGAGATCCTTGTCATGGTGGCTTGAGACCCAAACGGGAAATGTTTCGCCGAAGGATCTTTGTGGGGTAAGCCTGGGCGGAGGTCACAACATCACAAGCGTCGTCGATCAACGTCGAAGAAGTTTCCATAACTTCTCAGAAAGGCATGTCTCAAGATATGACACTGATAATAAATTGCCATATTCAGAAATATGCGCCGACTCCTACTTGGCTTGACGGCTTCCCCGCGTTTTACCCTCCGAGTCAGATGGTCATCAAAAATCTGATACACCTGCATGCATCCTCGAGGATGGGGAACTTACGATGTATCCAGCCCCATTTGGGTTATCGGATAGTATAAATGAGTTTGGCCACTGTTGCTTCTTTGTCAAAATATACTCGCTATCCAAGTTATCCCTATTATCTTCTTCGCACTTCTTTTTCACCATGCTTGGCTACGCTGCCCTCGGTGCTGTCCTTCTGGCAGCATTTGCGTACCTTATTGTTAAACCCATTCTCTTCTATTTCTGGGACCCAAAGGGTTTCAGGAAATACCCTAACCACAAATTATTATCTGGCATGACGGATTTCCAACACTGCCAAACTGCTTCCCAAGGCTTCCGTTCAAAAGATCTATACGAAGCACACAAGGAGCGAGACGAACCGATCTTGCGAATCGGACCCAACTCTCTTTCTTTCTGCGACACGCGCGCTATCAAAGATATATACGGTCACAACACAAAGTGTCTTAAAGATGACAACTACGTGATCCTTTCCGGGTCTCACAGTCACTTGTTTGACGTCGTGGACAAGCCCGACCATGCTCGTAAGCGTCGGCTCTTGTCTGCCGCTTTTGCTATTGAAAACCTTGAAAAGTGGGAGTATAAGGTCGCTTTCACTGCGGAGAGACTTTTCAAGGCGCTTGATGGAAAGTGTACTGAGCCTCTCAAGGGCCTTGTCCCTGACTCTAAGGACCTCACTGTCGACTTCAACCACTGGGTCAACCTTTGGACTATTGAGGCAATCAATTATATCGCCATTTCTTCTCAGATGGACCTCCTCGATACCGGTACTGATCTAGTCACTGCTGAGAAGCGCGATGGTACTACATACAAAGCCCACTACAGACGCGCTATGAACAACATGGTCTTGGCGCAGGTTGTCTGGGTATGGGACTATACTCTCTGGCCTTGGGCCGAATGGCTCACCAAGGTTATTCCCAGCAAGTACAAAGAGCATTGGAAGCAAGCAGCACCCTGGGACGATGTCATCTACCATCAAGTAGCCGAGCGTCTTCGAAGATACCAAAAAGGCGAAAAACTCGATGACTTCTTCTCATGCATGATGGAGGACAAAACTGGCGAGCCTAATAACCTCGAATGGGGTGAAATTGTGTCTGAACTCAGTGCTTTACTTAACGCTGGCTTTGACACAACGGGAATTGCCATGACGCACCATGTTGACTTGCTCTGCAAACATCCCCAACACTTGCAGCGTCTTCGTCAAGAACTTGACAGTGTCTTGGAGCCCCACGAAGTTATCGCGCCATATGACAAGATCAAAGACCTTCCTTTCCTACGCGCTGTCATTGATGAGAGTCTTCGAATTATCCCCCCCACGTCTGCCGGTCTCCCCCGTCGAACTCCAAAGGAGGGAGCTAGCATCCTCGGTGAATGGATCCCTGGCGATACAAGCGTAAACATGACCATTTACGCTGCTCATCGGGATCCCCAAGTCTTCCCTGACCCTGAGACGTTCAACCCAAATCGGTGGATGAATCCCGATGAACGCAGGAGAATGGAACCCAACTTCGTTCCTTTCTCCACTGGCTCTCGTGGGTGTCTTGGTCGAAATATCTCTTATCTCGAACAGATTATGCTCTTGGCTTCTTTGGTGCATCGATATGAGTTTGCTCTACCATCACCTGATTATGTTGTTCCTAGGTTCGAGGCATTCAATATGATTCTTGGAGCTCTTCCCATAAAAATTTGGAGGCGGAAATTGGAATGAGCACAGGGTTGAATCTATGGTAACTTCACTTATGATAGAATCCTAGTAAGTGACTGGAAAAGAGTGGCAATGGATCGTAGTAGTGTGAGATGGATTAATTCACTGATTTAATGACGATTGTTTTTTCTTCCCACACAAAGAAGTCTCCTGCTCACAAGAAGTTAATAGCACAATGTGACAAGTTCTCCATGTATGTTCTTGCCTACAAGGCGATGCTCCGAAGTTGGTGTCATGAAACGTTCTATCGCGTCGTTATGCGGTCTTCTTCACAGTCAACTTAACGTTAACAACTATCACAGTTCTTTGCATATGCTAAGCCATATGTCTAGCTATTTGAGCAAGTGTCCTATCCTTCTAGCCTCGGTCAGAACTACTCAAAACGAAATCGATGACACGAAACATATCGTCATGTCACATTGGTTCGCCTGTTCGACGCCTTTTGGGAAATTCCCTTCTTAAAGTAGGTATGGTTTTCCAAAGGATCAGTTCCAAGGCAAATCGTCGAAATAGAGATACTATTGCATGTGAAACTCATAAAGGGAAATCTTCCCCAGAAAAACTGTCACATCAAACCAAGGATAATTATTCAACAGCGTTAGCGAATTAGCAGCCCTCTGATTTGTTCGGTGAGTCCCCAAGCAATCAAAACACAAGCCTCTCGCTCAGCCGTAAGTTTGCGGGGACCAATCACGGTAATGAACATATCGCTATGTCATGGGGTCGCGAGAGTTGCCACAATCCCAGCCCAAAAGGGAAGTGTTTCGCCGAACACGCTCCCAAATACACGGCAAGCGTTAGTAGGCCAAACGCTATTTCTCCGAGAACGACCAAGATGCTGGGGGCGGGGTATACTCCAAACCAGTTCCCCGGAGCTAACAACGAGTCAGACCCATGTCTTCCCCATGGGGTTGGGGCCAGGACATGGCCTACTCCATGCTCTGTATCATGCTGTCGCAAAGTATTAAAAGGTCGGTGATCGCTGCCACTTTGGAGCCTTTCCGTCTCATCATTCCAGCGGCAATATTCACTGCTATCTGTTGCTTCATCCACATACATCCGCATCAATCGCCATGTCTAAAGAGTCTTTCAGTAACTCGCCTAGCCATGTCGAAGAGGCTGATACCTTACCTCAAGACGAGACTATCATCGAGTATGATAGTAATGGCTTGAGCGGTATCGTACGATCTCCTTATGTCCTGGGAGCTGCCGCATTGGCCTCCCTTGGTGGCTTCTCCTTTGGTTACGGTAAGTCTGGAGTTAGTCAATCTATCGCCTTCAAAGCTAATACTTTACCAGACCAAGGCGTCATCAGCATCATCCTCACCATGGAGCAATTCCATGAACAATACCCCGAAACTGCCCCAGGCCATCCAGGCTATGGCTTTAATGTTGGTTTCATGACTGGCATGCTCGAGCTCGGCGCTTTCATCGGATGTCTCTTCCTCCCATACCTCGCCGATCGCATCTCTCGAAAGTGGGCAATGACTGTCGCGACGGCGTTTTTCATCATCGGTGCTATCATTCAGACCGCTTCTCATAATTATGGTACTCTGGTTGCTGGCAGAGCTATCGGTGGCATTGGCGTGGGCACTCTGGCCATGGGTGCGCCGTTGTACATTTCTGAGATTTCGCCACCGAACCTGCGAGGTTCTCTCCTTGTTTTGGAAGCGCTCTCGTAAGTCAATTGTCTCTATCGCAGCCCTTGAGCAAAAACTAACGCGTCATACTACAGAATCGTTATTGGTGCCATCATATCCTATTGGATCACCTACGGTACAAAGGAGATGGCTGGTGAATGGTCTTTCCGACTACCTTTCCTCCTCCAAATGGTATGTCAAGATTGCAGGTTCCCAGGTTACAAAGCTGACTTCTTCATAGCCTCCCGCGCTTCTGGTCGGCCTCGGAATCCACTTCTTCCCATACTCTCCCCGTTGGCTGGTCATGGCCAAGCGAGAAGACGAATCGCTCCACGCCCTCGCCAAGCTCCGCCGCGTCCCCGAAAACGATGATCGTGTACAAGCTGAGTGGAAGGGTATTCTCACTGAGATCCGGTTCCAGCAGGAGATTATCTCTCAAGAACACCCCAACAGCAGCGGCATCATGCTAGAACTTAAGCAGTGGGGAGATTTGTTCCGACCTAGATGCCTCAAGCGCACGGCTGTTGCGCTGGGAATCCCGTTCTTCCAGCAGTTTTCTGGCATCAATGCTTTCGGTAAGAATAACCTAGAAATTGACGTTGCGACACAATTCATTAACACAACCAGTTTATTACGCTCCGACGTTCTTCAAGGCTCTCGGACAAGATGATAACATGGCTTTGATCTTATCTGGCATGGTCAACATCTGTCAATTGGTAAGTTGATACTTCTTGACTCACACTGCGATTTTCACTGACATCTTGGAACAACAGGTCGCTGGTATTCCTACCTTCCTCTACCTCGACAAGATGGGTCGCCGTAAGCTGGCCATCTTTGGTGGTGCTGCCATGGCCGTTCCTCATCTCATCATGTCCGGCGTCGTTGGAAAGTATGATGGAAAGTGGGAGTCCAACCCAGGAATGGGCTGGTTCGGCGTCGCTCTTATCTGTAAGTCTCTCCAAGTCATTGACCGCACCTGAAGTGTCGACTTATTAACAGTTACAGACATTTATGTACTCTGCTACGCGTGCTCGTACGGTCCTCTTGCTTGGACTCTCCCCGCCGAGGTTTATCCTAGTTCCCGCAGAGCCAAGGGTGTCGGCGCAGCTACTGCCATGGTCTGGCTAGCCAACTTCATCATTGGAGTTGTTGTTCCTGAGATGGTCATCAAGATCGGCTGGGGAACATATCTATTCTTTGGAATCTTCTGCGCCCTTGCCTCTGTCTTTTCCTACTTCCTTGTACCAGAGACCGCTAAGAAGTCACTGGAGCAGATTTCCCAGCTGTTCGGCGACCGTGCCGTTGCTGAAGAAGAGGCTATCTACGAGCGAATTCGCCGGGAGGTGTGGGATAGCCATACGCATGCGCAAAATGAGGTCAAGCATAGCCTTTGAATGCTTTTCTCTTTAGAGTTAAAATAGTTTAGTTGATAACGTCAAAGACCGTACATTCGATGATTAATTTATGTGTTACATAGCACAAAATTTGTATCACCCCAACTTGGCGTTACATTAGCTCCACCGCAGAATTCTTCTAAATATGGGATGATAAATTACAATGATTAAGCGCCCAGACTGCTGTGAGGAAACTCCTCTGAGAAACTACAGTATCGTAAATGACTATCAAAACTCGAGTCGGTGATCGTCGGCATCGTAGTTATGCTGGTTGCCCTACGTCTTGGGGAAATACTGCCCCTCTGGGACCCCGAGCCTAACTTGGATTCGTTAGTTTATCAAATGGAGCTAGGGTTGTTCAAGATGCGGGGAAACCACAACGCTACAGCTCAACTTACCCTTGTCTTCTTTCTTCGGGCTCTTCGCCGGATTTTGTTCTTATGCCAACATCTCGCCCTTTCGCATCGTATCCCGGCGAACCCCTTCCTAATTCGTCTCAGTCTTCTCTCCTGTACAGTGGTACCCTTATGAGCAGGACACCATGACTTCATTACCCCGAACCAGAACGAATCCGTGTGATCAATGCAGAGGTCCGTCAATCGTCACGCAGAAAACTCAGACGCACAAGGCTGATTACTACCGGCAGATAAGCACCTAAAATGTACGTCAATGCAGCTCTACCTTTATACCTTATGATATCGCCCATACTTAGACCGCATAGGCGACAAAGAGACACCTTGTGCGAACTGCAAAAAGGCTTCCGTTAACTGCGACCGTTCAAAGAAATTCCGTATCAAAAAGCTTATCACCACTGAAAACACATACAAGTTTGACCCTAACCAAACATGGATGCAAACTGGAAACCAGAGTACGTTGACAATTCTTATTCGCTTTACAAAGGACGCAGCTAACCTGTGGTCATAGAGCAACCAAACGCGATTTCTTTTGTTGACGAAACAGACACTACTTCCCATCGCTCACGCTCCGCTCCAGGACCTAATTTATCTGAAGATGAACCACAGCAAGGTGGAACTAATTTTGCTGCCTCTGTTTTACAGTCACTATCGAGAGACGACCACCGCAAACCCGATGTGCAAGTCAGGCCAATGCCGGAGGGAACGTCAGCAGAAACCCCCAACAGTTTAGAACGGGTAAATAGCCATGGCGATGCGGCCTTTGGCGAAGCTCAAAGTCTTTCTGGACTTTCAGTCCTATCCTCTCCAGGTCAGGAACAGATGAATACGACCACTCACTACGAACCATCGTCATCACTTCCTGTGTTCCCCAGTCGGTGGCAACATTCATCGCCAGGCGATGCTTCAACAACATTTCTCGAACACTCGAGCACCGATGCAGATTCTCCTTACAGCCGTTACAGTGAGAACCGCCTGTATCAAGGAAACCGGCTTCCATCGATCATGGATATAGAAGCTCACAGTCCACCGTCGTTGTTGAGGAGCGGTGTCCTACCGCAGACTCTAAGCCAGGAAGAGGCCTGTCTAGTCAGATGTTTTGTCGAAAAGCTAGCAGTAGCTGTAAGATAATCCCCCAACACTGTTTGACCCCGAGATGCCCTTCCCATGGCCTGGTTGTTAACTTTGAGTAGTTCGACACTACAGATAGAGACCATCATTATGTCTCAGTCATCCCCCTCCGTGCGATGCATAGTCCACTACTTCTCAACGCTATTTGTACCGCGTCTGCAAGATTTCTTACTCGTATCTGGTCCATTCGAGATCCGCATGGTGTGATTGAATACGCCGGCGTACGGCTTCCCGATTTGAACATGGAATCTGCTATACACTACCACAACAAATGCATTTCGCATCTGATGGATGTATCAGCAGACCCTGTCAACTCATGTAGCGACGATGCGCTTGCTGCCATCACAATTCTACGCTATCATGAACAAGTAGACAGTAAGAGATCGTATCATCTTGTGCTACCGGCGCTAACCTTTCCAAGCACACTTCACGGGAACCGATAATGAAACATTTTCGATTGCTGTGCGCGCTGTATTCCAGGCATCGCAGAATGAAGCAGATGGGTTACTACATCTCATCCTTCAGCCACCTCGTGGCTCAGATGTTTATGCCACGTCCCTATCATCCCTAAGATTCTCAGCCTGCTTAATCGCACTTCGACAAGAAATATGGTCAGTCCTCATCCATCACCGACCATTCCGACTACCCATCCTCCCAGTCGACAACTATGGTATCTTCGACGACACATTGGCAGCTGATGATTACGACTGGACAAATCGAGTTCTCATTTGGTCTGCCAATGTTCTCAAATTCTGTTTTCCCGATGATCAGGACGGACGAGTCGTACACGACAACCGCTCTCGAGCTGAACAATGGGAAGCTATTAAAACTTTTCAGAAGAATTGGGATGCAAAGAGGCCGCCACATTTCGCGCCTCTCTACTGCCGTGAACGAAATCCCGCTGAAGGTCGATACTTTCCAGAATATTGGGTAACCAGCCCGTGCCAAATTCTGGCCCTGCAACACATAGAATTGATGCGTGTTGTTCTTGCTGTACACGACTCCAAGCCCCAGTTTGGTATTGGCGGGAGGGCCGCACACAAAGCCCTGGAGGATCTGATGAGGGAGTCGACGAGGAGGATTTGCGGCCTGGCCATTTCACATAAATGGGAACAAGTGGGTATGGTCACGGCAGCCGTGGGCTTATCTATGTGTGGCGAGTATTTTCAAGATCCTGGGGAGCAAGCGGCGATCATGGAACTTATAACCTTCCTTGAACATGAGCATGCTTGGCCGACTAGCACTTTGTTGAGCAAGCTCTGGGATGTATAACGACAATAACACCTAATTAAAGTGCTTATATGGCTTAATTAGTGGCAACCGTTGAGGACTCCCGCACATATTCTACCCAACGAACCATGGGACTTAGACTCAGCTATGGGGTTTGTTTTTACAAAGGGCTATTCTCGGGGTCGGTGATCAGTATCACTTGGTGATCAGCTTGGTGATTCGTTTGGTGTATCTGAGACCAAATGATATACGTAGGATAGCAGAACTTGAACCTGCTGCATCCAAATACTTGACCATTACTCACGTGATACGTACAGTCGGAACAGTTGGGACTGAAGGTATCGTGAGAAGCTATGCAGGGGTATATTCAGGAGAGCTTATCTGGAACCACTCCAAGAGGGTCTTTCCACATACCATCATGTTTATTGTATATATCTGAAGAATGACGTAGTCAGCCAAAAGTGTAGTACTGGTAAGCGGAGGTTAATGTTTGATAAATCCGGAACCATTATTAATCCCGACTACTGTAAGATCTCGTGAAATTTAGCACGGCTAGCTTACAGCTAGTGCAAGCTTCACTCTTTTACCATGACAATCATTTCTCTAGAAAGCTAAGATCTACTTTGAAACACTGTGAGGTACTGAATAACAAAGCCTTGGCATCTCGCGTTATTTGCCACCATTGAGAGCTCCCCTAACCCACTGGCACGCCAGCTGATGAAGTTCACGAGGTCTTACAGATATGTTATTCTCTGACTTACTACTAAATTGTTAGACCTAGTGTTTCGATTTCTTTGATGTTTGATACCTCAATTCACCCGAAATACTCTTTCCATGAAAAACGACTACGTGACCACAAACCACTATTGCGTAACTATGAGTATGACTCATACATAGGCAGCAGCTCACAGCTTCATGCTATTCAATGTTTACTTTTTTTTCATACTTTAGAAGAACGAAGCAAACTCAGGAGACAAAATTGTTTTCTCCTCGCGTTCGGTCGCACAGCTACAAATCCAGTCTCACGCAACATGTCCAACAAAGCCGTCACTTTACCAAGATCCCTGTCTGATCCAGCACAATGGGACAAACTCATCGAGCAGTACAGAGCTTTCAGACTACTCTCTCTTGAGTTATCTCCAGAGTCTTTTGGCTCAACCTACGCTCGCGAAGTCGCATTTCCGACAGAAACGTGGGATTTGCGATTGAAGAACCCTCTCGCGTTCAACACAATTGTTGTCTCGGATCCCAAACCTAGCTCAGCCGATGATCTAGCTCTTATCCTAAACTCACCATGGCTCGCATCACTCGTTCTAAGCGGTCCACTTGAAGCCAAAACTGCCGCGAAGGTTTGGGAAGACCAGATGCAATTCGATCCCGGTACCACCTATTTTGGTCCGCTCGCGCCTGGTATCGAGTGGACCTATGTCCTCAACGCCATCTATGTGCCACCATCTCAGAGGCGCAAGGGCTTGGCCAATAAGCTCATTGAGAATGCTAAACGGCTTGCGGTTGAAAACAACGACGGAGATAAGGTTACGTTGGTCTTGCTCGTCAACTTTGATCTTGTGGCAGCCAGAAAATGTTATGAAAAATCAGGGTTTGAGCTGATACATGATTATTGGTACAACGATGGGTCGCTGGCAAAGGGGCATGCGGCTGTGATGAGGTTGGATATCGGTGCAGACGAGCTTCGAGCTTAGCAATGTGGCACTAGCCCGCTGCTTTCTCGGGTTGAAATATCTTTTGGACTTTGAAAATTCATTGTTCGGCGAAGTTGCTAAGTAGTGAGTGGTAGCTATTTCGCCAAGCTCAAAAGAGCACAGCCATGTTGACAATGCCAAGATTATTTTTGCTTGACATTCGCTTTGAGCTATGTTTATCTTGAATTCTGCTTTCAAAGCAATTGAAAGTTTGCTTCATTACCGAGAACGGCCAAATTGGCATGCAAAAGGTCATATTAACCTTTGAGACGATGAAAATTAGTCTCATTGTCGCAGCAACTATCAGTACGCGATCGTGGCGCTTGATCTTGGCAATGGACCGCTTCGGTTAAAGCGTGAGTCGTTTAGATATTTTTAGGCCTTGGCTGGTTTAAACGTTTGGCGGCTGCGCCTTGAGAGCTTATTCTTATCCTTGACATCTAGTAAGATGAAAACCATGCAAAGGATTGAGGATGAAAGGATGAAAGCGGTCAATGGATTGCATATCGAGGATGTCTGCATCTGTAAGCAACGGTAATATTTCTTGGCATGTCTGACGGGTCTAGGGTGAGTCCGAAATTCTCAAGGTGCGAGTACCCATGTCAGAACCGGAGCGGACCATGCCGTTTTATCCATGACTGCATAATAGTCCAGAGGGACTTGTGCATTTCATAGTTCCATTGCATGGAAACCTCAAGAATACCTTACTGACCTACTCGGGATAATTC
This sequence comes from Fusarium sp. FL617, assembly GCA_030142105.1. Lineage (NCBI taxonomy): Eukaryota > Fungi > Ascomycota > Sordariomycetes > Hypocreales > Nectriaceae > Fusarium > Fusarium sp. FL617. The sequence continues at coordinate 321,782 of JAREIL010000012.1, read as the reverse complement.
ATGCGCCAAATGCTAGATGGGTTGCATGCATTAGTGACCGTCTGACCCCCATCTGTGGTGATGTCTTCATAAGGAAGGTATGCCGTTATGCATGCTAGATGCAGCATGCGATAGCCTAGATCAGCATAAGAAATTCTCGCATAGCGGGGAAAATTCGATAGACCGCCAGGCTAAATTGTCGATGACTGCTGCAAACATGTCGGGTCCGAGTGGTGATGCATGCACCAAGGGCCCTCGACTCCATGAAGATGCACATTGGAGCGGGGTACAGTCCTCATGACGGATCAGCTGAGCTTGGCGGTATGGGCCAACAATGTAACCCAGAGGCATCTTACTCTAGACAGCCTTGGCAGAGGGATATTTTCGCCCTGAGATCAATTGAAACAATGAGCTCATAGCCACCATCGATTAATTGGAAATTCACTCAATGACATCAAATCAGTCAGTTTAATTAAGGGAGATATAAAGATCCGCGAGATCTACAGTTCTTCGAAACCAACAACTCAAAGATTGTCATCGTGGGCCGGTGGGGGCTTGTCAAAGCCAAGTCCAACAACCCCACCGATCGCTATCAGCTCAGGCCTCGGAGCTCGGGTCTAGTCTCTAGATTATGCTGAAGGGTCATTGCGCTACCGCCTGCAGGTGTCAGTTCAGAGCGAAGGAGGAGGGCATCAGATGTTTAAGGCGTACTGCATACTACGTAGTAGAGAACTAGATGGAAGTGTCATTCGTAACTCTGTTCACCAGCTTCTTAGCTCGAGGCTGGACTGTTGATAGCTCTCGTATCCGACCGAGCAAAAGAGAGGCATGGATGTCCGTATAGCTTTCCCGGTACGGCCGAGAGCCGTATCCGAGGGTTCGACGCCAAAAAAACACCAGGGTCATAGGCGATCTTTGTACTCAGCACAGCCAAAGTCCCTTAATTGTAGTGATCTGGCCTGACGTCAGCACCAGGTACTGCTCCTATGAATGACACTTTCCGTTTACCCTTAGCTCAGTCCCTGCGCGCATACCGCACACAGCCCGCTCACCCACAACGCCGAGCTAGAAGGCCGACGGGGATCTAGACCCTAGAAAATGGACGGTCGGGAACTCGTATCGTTGGCTACCAAGACGCCGATAGCTAAAAGCCACTAAATGTTACCTTTTATCGGATCTAAAAATGCCATCAGAAAGTTTGTACTACGGAGTGTAGACTCCGTTCCAGCCGTTGACCGTCCTTCACTACAGCAACTGATGATTCACATGATTACGCGCGCACCCGTCAATCCCCAAGCTTCTCCTCACGAACCGCTGACAGGGATGGCTATCGGCTAGCGCCCGTGCTATTGGTGTTTGGGTGGAGGGGATCGTAAGGGGAGTGGAGATCCATTCCGTGTTGGAACTGGGGTGGCTTGCAGACAGGGCAACCAGGGGTTGCTTAGTCGACGCAAGCGCAGGGAATACGAGTCTTGATCATCATCGTGTGATGGATATAAACCGAGGTCGTGACAGGGGAGAGGGCTGGGATCTTCAAAGTCACTGAACTGATTTAAACCAACCTCCTCTTCACCAATTGCGATACGACTCCATCCTCCTACTACTTTAAAGTGCGTGAGAACTCTCGACTTTTGACATTTTTAGCTATTGTATAATTGTACATTGCTGACCAAGCCCTCTTCTGCCGTCCACCGTTTCACGACATCACCACCAAGAATGTTCGCCAAAGCCATTGCTGTCCTCGCCTTTGCGGCGCCTGCACTTGTCTCAGCCCAGACTTCCACAAAGTGTAACCCTCTCACAGCCAGTAAGTCTCACACTCGGGTTTCACACACATTGATGACTTACACTCTTCAGCCTGCCCTGCCGACCCGGCTTTCGGTAAGGACACTGTCCACTGTGACTTCACCAAGGGTGCATGCAGCGCTTTTGATGAGGACGCTGGTACAACTCTTCAGCACAACGGCAAGGGTGCTGTCTTCACAATCTCAGGACCTAACCAGGCTCCTACAATTGCGACTGGCAAGTTCCTCTTCTTTGGCCGCATCGACATTGAAGTGCAGGCTTCCACTGGCGTTGGTATTTGCACCAGCGCTGTCCTCCAGTCCGACAACCTTGATGAGGTATTTTCCAATGCTCTACTTACACCGATTACTTACTAACGCCTAATAGATTGATTGGGAGTGGCTCGGTGGTGACAATGCTCAAGTTCAGTCCAACTACTTCAGCAAGGGTGACGTGAGCACCTACGACCGTGGTGCTTTCCACCCCGTCGCAAACCCCACTGGTCAATTCCACACTTACTCCATTGATTGGACACCATCCAAGATCGACTGGATTATTGACAACACTGTTGTCCGAACGCTCAACTACGCTGATGCCAAGGGTGGTTCCGCGTTCCCTCAGACTCCTATGCAGGTCAAGCTTGGCACCTGGACCGCTGGTTCTCCCGACGCTGCCGAGGGTACCATCCAGTGGGCTGGTGGTCTTGCCGACTACTCCAAGGGTCCTTTCAACGCTTACTACAAGAGCATTTCCATTGTTGACTACGCCGGTGGTGACGCCCCCACAACTAAGACTGTGAGGGAGTACATCTACGGCGACCACTCTGGTAGCTTCACAAGCATCAAGGCCGTTTAAGTGGCGTAGTAGTGGTTTAATGACTTTGACATGACTGAAAGGAATGGACACTTAATGAGGTGGATTAATGAAGAGGTGGAACCGTCAAGGCTAGCATTGAGTTTATAGATAATGAATACCAAATGTGAAATTACAAATTGATCACTATATGCATTGTATCGGCACATCTTTGATTACCTAGTCGTCTGAAGAGGAATTATCCCACATTTTCTATTGTACGCCAGACATATGTCCCACGGACTCCACCTTGCAACCTGCCAGGCTGACATTGAGACTGGAACACTTTGGTCGTGAATTACCGGGAAACACCATATTCACGATTAGTAGAGCCAGATAAGAAGTGAAGCCAAGCATAGTGTGAGCTAAGACTGGGGAGATCTAAGTAGTTGCTATACAAACAGAAATACAGCAAAGAATATCAATAGATGTTAAAACAGCGAGAAGGGGAAAGCGGGCCCGATGACCTCTCCTGCACTTGCACGTTGAGTTAGCCGGCACTACGGACAAGAACCTCGCTACTGAAACGATCATTCAGTCAACTTAGACTTGCTGACCTCGGAACTGACTCGTTCTGCAGTCTGATTTCACTCAAACTAGTTGGGGTACTCGTCCCTAACGCCTTAGCAGCTTTGCGCACAACCTGAATCCGAAATACGTATGCGTTGTTGTTTAGTTCCTGAAGCACATTCGGACAACGACAACTTGTCTCGATAGCTGAGATTGTGTATTCTCATGGAGCAATTCGTCTCGTGACTTCTGTGCTGCAAATAAAACGGGCCATCTAGAAGAACCAATGCAGTTTAAAGTAAATGTCAGAAAAACATAAAAGGTGGGCACTCTTATTATGAAGACCGTGGGATATATTCTCAGGGACGCCAAGTGCGCTTTGATACATTACTCAAACACTGAGAACTTGACCTGTCAAATACATACACAATAGCTTCAACCTGTGTCCAGCCGACAATGCCGTTTTTTTCTTCCTTACCTGTTCAGCTACCACAAATCCACAACCAATGCCAACAAAGTAATGTCTTTGTACCAAACCACAGTCATCATCGTACCGCATCATTATCTCGCAACTCAAATTTGAGAAACACTCTCACCTCCTTCGACGGACAGCCCTTTGTGGCTTTGAAGAGTATGTAGAAAGCTGGCCTAGCAACGAATATATCGGTACCTCCACAGTGGCCCCTATGAGTGGAACCGGTGAGAGGATGGGCCAGCAAAGGAGCCCTGGAACCGGGACCAATCACTGTTAGTGGAACGACAAGAGATCGGGCCTGTGATCGCTGCCCTCGTTGATCCGGTACCAATGACGCGTTCGTCCTCAGACTTGACAGCTTGGTCTCGATTTCGCTCAGTGACAGCCCCGTTCTGTCCCTGTTGACATCCTGACCGGCGGTTGCTTGTGTCTTCAGGTTCAGAGCTCGATGCCCACATAATTCTACGCGAATCATGACTTTGGCCCTGTTCATCATCTTCGGGAAGATCTCTGTCGAGATCCTCATGCTCTGCAGGTTCATTTTCAGCAGCGCGTTCAGCGGCGGCCGTCGCCTCCAATTCCCGGTGATGTTCTGCGTGGCAGTCAATGTACTCTGCGACTGCCTCTTTGTTGATAGTGAGCGGGCAGTTCTCGTCGTATACCTTCAACTGATTCAGCTTGACCCAGCCGCTTTCGCACAACCAGGGAAAGTCCTTCTCTACTCCGAAGAACCAAGCAGGAAGTGAGCGCCTATGAGCTGATCGTCCATTGTCTTCGAATCCTGCTGCCCATGGCCTGGGATGAATATCATCACGGCGCGCTCCCTCATAACATTTTGGGATGCTCCTATTGAGCCCTGTATGGTCCAATGTCTTGTCGATTTTGAATCTTTCGAATCTCCCCCAGGGTAAGATCATGACCGGAGTAAATTGAATGGCCCTGCCCCATCGGACGGCGGCGATGTCTCCTGGTTTCAGATCGCGAATTCGAGGGTCAAGATCAGTGTAGCTGGCAGGCGCTATCCATTGTTGCGGCTTAGGCTTAGGCTTTCGTCCCCGTGTTCTCTTTCTGTTCGTGTGCTGAGCAGACGGTACTTCTCTGGACAGATTGTCACGACCAGGACTCGTCGGATTGTTGTCGGCTACACTACGACGAGTGTTATTGTTCACATCGTTTGCCTCGACGACTTCTCTCGGCTCCTCATTTTGTCGGGAACGCTTAGCTGGGCGATTCTCAATCGAAGGGACGGTGGAGGCGGTTCTTCGGGTCGAGTGGCGACCTTGAGCGGTGTTTGAAGAATAGTCTTCGGAATCCATAAGTAGTGGCTGATGAGAGTTCGTATCGCGTTCCGGGTCCCCTTGATGGTCCGCTTGGTGGCCATTTTGGTCTCGGAGATTTAGGCTTGGGCCTGGTGCCTGGATCTCGGAGTGAGGCGATTGAGGGTTGCTCTGCCGAGACAAGGAACTTCGTGATGGTGTGGGGATCGAGCCAGCATGAGCATGGCCATGTTCGGGCCCCGAAGTGCTCCGAGAGAGAGCCGAACGTGAGCGAATGCGTTGGAAACTGTTGGCTAGAAGGTCATGGGCGTCTTGGAGTTTCTGCGTGTAGTCGTTTTTGTCCCGCTTGATCTCGTCCTCAAGCCGCGCTTTCTCCAAGATCAGCTGTGTGATCGGCCCAGCATTGACGTTGCCGAGAGTGTCAGCTCGGGTAAATTTCAGTTCGTATTCGATCGACCGTTGGAGATACTCGAGTCGTTCTTGTCGAGCGATGTTTGCTGGAGACCTAATCTGGTTCGTCGCAGCTAGCAGTTCCTCGCACCTCTGGCGTATAGTGTTTGCGTCGTCAAAGATGTCGTTCATGATGAAAACCGGTACTCAGAGAGAAAGATGCTAAGGCTGTTCAGTAGGCCTGAATACATAAGGGGGTGACGAAGGGATGGAGGGAAGTACTAAGCTTCTGAAATCCTCGTGCAGGACATCACGTTCGGGATGATGGACATGAAGGGAAAACCAGGTTGGTGGGAGACAAAGAATTCTCTGTTTCGGGAGCCTTGTTTGTTTGTCGTGCGCAACCAACAGCTCGTCACATTGATTGTCCAATCAACTGTCGGCTGAACAAGGATCGCCCTGTACGAAGGCTTGACAGTGCATATACCTGGGACATCCTCCAATCAAAGACTACATGAGGAGCAAGCCACCTCATACCCTAGAATCCAGGTTCGATTGTGATAGGTAAGCTGCTGCCAGCTGGTCGTAGCTGCAGGCTTCTTTCAACCCCACCAACAAAACGGACCTCAAAAGCAGTTTTGTGATCGATCGACCCTTTTCCTGCAGGCACCTGTAGCGTAGCCGCTAGATAAGTAAATCATACAGGCCATTGCCATCGGATGTCCAAATCGGCGGTGGGCAAACAGCCAAGTTTCCCACCCCTAACGTTTTTTTATGTCTCTTTTCTCTAGTCTCTTTGGTCAGCTGGCTTGGTTGAAGTACCATCAGTCAATGACTCAGCCCTACACGAATAGTATTGTTATAGTGTGAGCTTTTACTTACTTGGACACAAAATTTATTGATAAGCTGGACGGTAAGAATCTCTTTTGAGAAATTTAAATAAAGCATAAATTGAAATTTGCCTCCCATATATTGTGATTTTACTTAATATGCTAAATATTCAAATAAGCGTTACTTATCTGATGGACAGTTTTTGTTTATATATAACAACGTCTGTAAAACAAGCTGCAGAAATAACCCACGCTTAGTCAACATTCACACAAAAGGACTAACTTAGACAAGCAGTGCAACAAGGTACAACCGGATCTTTGTGAGTATGGCAAAGAATATGAGATCACGTCTAGCCAATGGGAGCTTTCGGTGTCCTCCGTCATTCAGCCCTATCTAACTAGCCGGCCCTTAACTAGTGGTTTTATTGTGACGACAACTTACCATTCATATACTTGTAAAACTACTTTTCCAAAAATCATATACTATTAATTTATCCTGCCTTGAAGTTTCTGCGAGTGTACGAGGCCGCCTTTGTCTTCAAACAGTCAGCTGAATAATACCTTGACAGGTCAACTAAGCAGCCACAGTTCCTATTCCCCGCCTTCAAAGTACGACCACTTTCGCCACCACGCAGTCGCAGGCGCATGGACTAGATTGCCTTCGTCGGCGCTTTGTCCATCCTAACAAGATGCCATGATACCGTCGTGATGGGATCAGGATATAGAAAAAATTTGCCAGCCCCGTTTCGCCAAGCCAAGGATGAGGTGGCATCAACTCCATCACTTGTCAAGAAGAAAAGAATCGGTACCTTGGTTGCGTGCAACAGATGCCGCAGTAGGAAGACCTCAGTTCGTCCCCACTCAGAGTATTCCACCCGCAAACTAACCTCCGGTTTTCTTATCCATTTGTAGTGCGATGGTGGCCGGCCAAGCTGTTATCGATGCAGCCAGCGCGGCGAGACGTGCATCTATGAGACAAGCAGGAAAGACGAGGCGTGTCGGATCGAAATGGAGCGTCAAGTTGCTGAACTCTAAAATCGCCTTCAACAGCATGAGGACGTTTTAGAACGCCTCCAATCTGCAAATGAAGATGAAGCACTCACAATAGTTCGACGATTGAAATCGACTCCAGATCCAGAGGCAGTCTTATCCTCTAGCAGGAGTTCCGTGACGCCAACGCGGCCATCTAATATTGAGGCTGCCCGTGCCGCACTTCCATTCACTCCGTCTAGCTTCGACTTCGAGTTGGCGGTGCTGCATGGTAATGTCTATCCCGCTCTTTCGGGGGTTGATACTTCAGCTATTGACGTAAGCAGCATATTCGAGAGATGCACACAATGTGTTCTTCCATACGTCTCTAGAACTTTGCTTCTCGAAAATTACGAGGCACGTGTGATAGAACCCTTTCCTGACAGCCCATCGAAGAGCCTCGCTTGTGGGCCACCATCTCCTCTTCGGGACATCAGCAGCCGTCAAAACTCGCCCGTATCGGGACCTCTTCAGGATAGGGTATAGTGTGATCCGAGACTTGGAGACGTGAGATTTCACTACTAGACTCGAGTCCCTTGGAGTGACGAGTTTGCGGCTAGCTTACTCTCTGTGTACTTTGAGAACCAACATGCTATAGTCGGCACATTCGATATACCGACCTTTCTTGACGACCTCGTCGACGGTCGCTTGGAATTTTGTTCTTCCTTCTTTGTCAGCTCTTTGCTTTGCTTAACTTCAGTACGTGGACACTGCTATTTCTTACGGCCATCTTGTTAACTATCGGCCGCTAGTTGTGCTTCTCTTCCCTCGAATCCCGAGCTTGTCCACTCGCGACGGCTTTTCTGAGCGAGGCAGAAGCTCTTTGGAGAGCTGTAAGATCTTCAGACTCGGTTCCTCCTAACCTTGCAGCGTTAATGACTTTGAGGGTAGCCACGATGATGCAAGAGAAAGAAAAGATTTTTCGGAACTACTAGCTGATGGACGCCATATGGCGGAGTGAATGTGTTTAATAGGAGCCAGTCATACGCATGCGCTCTCACGGAAATTTGATAAACCACCTCTGGGGATACTCAGAGCTTCCGTTCACGCAGCGTGGGGCTGCTATACTTGGTTAAGGTAATTACATTTGGTCATAAATCTCGATTTTTCTTTTCGAGCTGGCATTCTAGTAGTGTTCATGCGAGCTACTTCAAGGACGAGCCGATTGAGTTCCCGCCAATTCTTGCCATACCTGGCTTGTCAGGCGGTGTTTCACCAGGTAGTTGTGTTTCTCAACCTCAACCCGAGTACTTAGGCCACACCTTCAGTGAATGGTGTAGATTATGGGTAATTGCACAAAGGATTCAGGCACTACATCAAAAGAAAGACGGAAATTCTCTGCCAGACGCTATTACCTTGGCATTTGCCGAGTCCAAGGATCAAGAGCTTTTGTCGTGGGCAAGCATTCTAAATCAGAGTATGACGCGAAAGGAGCAGTAGTTTCCGCACGTGTTTGCTCTTCAGTACGTCAACATTACATGTGCCATAATTCAACAGAAGACTATTGCGATCTTAGTGCATATTTTCATATCATCATCCTTGACCTATTCCGTCCATTTACAGAAGTAACAGAGAGTATGCGCTTGAAGTCGTTCTCATCGCAAGACAGCTCGCCCAAGACTGTTTTTGACTCATCAATGAGACAGCTCCAGAGAATTCCTCTTGACTACACTACAAACTACGACCCGAGGTTCTGGAACTTCACTTTCAATGGCGCCGTGCTCCACATCATCCATGTTGCCCTTCAGAACAAGGATGCACCAGATTGGCAATTCAACCTTTCGCTGGGAATGGGCTGGATGAAAGAGATCTTTGTTCGGTTGGCTGTTATCGGAAAGGTTGCACAGGCGTACATGGCTATCGGCATGGGGTCGGGCATGATATCGAATGGAGAGGCTCGTGAATTTATGGAAGAACTCCAGCGACGAGGACGCCACCACAACCTGGCTGACGTTGCTGCTTCCTGCATAGTGGATTTTGAAGTCGCCATGACATCTAAACATGATGGTCGCGCGCAAGATCTGGCTCAAAGATTTGATGAATTGGCTCTTTTCAACGAGTTTGTTAAAAGCTGAAAGGATTCAACATTGAGAGTTTAGCTACGAGGTGGAAACCTACCGCGAGCTCTGATATGAAAATTAGCAGTATTAGGTTGCGATGCAGCAGGATGAAATTTGGGACTTTCTCACCGTCAACGCATGATAAGTACTGTACCTATCATATCATCGAGTTCCATGTTGCAAATAAAAGACATACACAAACCTGTTAAGCTGTATTTGTAAAGAAGAGAACAACTACGGGCATAGCGGTAATATCCTTAACAAGCCTTTCGTCCCGGTAAGTTCATCGCTCAACAACTACCAGGACAAGAATAAAAACAACCACCTGTTTTTGCATAACTAATGTAATGGTTTAGAATCCAAAGCCAAGGCGTTGCTAACATATAAATCCTCCTCAGGGCCCCGCCACACATGCATATGTCTGGGTCCAAAGGCCACTGCAGTCACTCTTAACTGCGGGGTTCCACTTGTAGAACTGCTTGATGGTGATCTTCTCGTAGTCCAGGATCCCCTGGCAAGTTGTGGTGTCGCGCACATAATGAAACTTAGTGCAACCCTTGACCATACCTGCCTGTGTAGGTGTAGGTGTAGAAACCCCTCCAGTGGTAGTGGTAGTCGATGATGAAGACGATGATGACCCTCCAATCACTCCGGCACAAGCATATGTACCCAGTGCAAGGTTATTGCAGTTTGAGGAGATACCAGTGTTCCATTTAAGGAACTCAGCCATTGTGATCTTGTTATAGTTCACAATGCCCTGGCATGTTGTCGTACTCTTGACAATGTGAAACTTGTTACAATTAGATACCATTCCGGACTGGATAGGCGTTGGTGTGGTGACACCGTTCGTTGGCGTCGTGGATGTGGCCTTTGAAGTAGTCGTAGATCGGGTTGACGATTCGGCCACACCAACACATACATAGGCACCCAACTGCAGGTTAGTGCAGCTGGATTTGACCTTGGGGTTCCATTTGTAGAAATCTGCCAACGAGATCTTGTCATATGCGGCAATTCCATCACATGTTGTTGTATCTTTGACCAGGTGGAACTTGTTGCAGTTGTCGACCATGCCCTCCTGAATAGGAGTGGGACTGGGGAAACCTGTGGAGGTAGTGGTAGTCTTTGCAGGGATTTCGTCGTCATCACCCGTGTCGGGGGGGCTACCATCTGCGTTTGTTGAAACGCAGTAGTACGTGCCAATAGCCATACCAGAACAATCACTCTTAACAGACGGATTCATGCGATAGAAATCCTCAATCTCAAGCCAATTAATCGAAAGGAGGTCCTCGCATGAAGAGCCATCCTTTGCAGCGAACCAAGTAGTGCAATTTTGCACTTCACCGGCTGCACGTGGATTGGGGGGAGTTTTATCTTTTGCGGTTTCCGGGGCTGGGAAGTGGCGTTAGCTCACGTTGCATAGATGAGGCCGTTATAAAGACTTCTTACTTGAAGTAGCGGATTCGAGTTGAACACAGTAAGACACGCTCTCTGAAAGGGTACAGGGGTAGTTGTACGAGTTGGAAGCTGAACCTTTCTTCGAGCTGTCGTCGAGTGAAGGGTTCCAAAGAACGAATTCCTTCTCCAATAGTCAATATAAGTTAAGTAATGATAGAAGATTGTGCGACAGCGATGGAATAAGCACAAGGTGGTGGGATGCATGATTGTGATGCTTGGAATGTGGTTAATGCAAGCCTACCTCTGGAGTGATATCCCATACCCTTGCCATAAGCCAACAATCGGCTAGCAAGGGTGTATCAGTAAGATTTCGAAGAAAAAGGTAGCTATCATTATAATTAGAGTCAGAAGCCATGCTGATGTTAATCCCCAAATCGTTTCAACTTACTGCTCGCAATCTTGACGTGTGTCGTTAGCGACCGGAATAGTCGGACCCTTTTTAACATTGTCAAATGGAGAATCACGACCTATAGGAACGGGAGTGCTTGGTGTCTGAATAAACTCTTTTGTAGCACTTGTTGAAAGATATCCGGGGTAGGTCGAAATGTATCCCACTGGACGGACACAATAGTAGTAGTCCTTGTATACATTCGTGCAGTTTTCCCAGACATGAGGGTTCAAGAAGATGCTTTGTTTCGTTAGCTAACAGTCACGCGTTACTCGAAGCAGGCAAACATACAAGTCTTTGAGCGTAATCTCATACTTTAGCGTGAAATCGCCACAGTCCTCCCCTGCAGTGACAAGGTGATATTCAGCACATCTGCCTGATGTTCGATCGGGAGTTGGCTTTGGAACTGGTCTATAGAATATGGTAAGAAGATTAATTTCACCGGATCAGAATATACGTACGCTGTAGTGGTAACAATCTCAACCGATCCGTGAGAGTTTTGAGGGATTGAGAAATCGCCGTCCGGGTTACTGACGCAGATATTTTTGCCTACAAACTTTGCAAGGTTTCTTTATGGCAACGTTAGATGATTCTCAGAACAACTCCTTCTAAGTATAAACTTACGCACACTGCTTGTCGATCTGAGAGTTCCAGGAAATGATCTGAGCGTATGTAGCGTTGGTGTTCCTGGTGATGGTGTAGCACGAGTCACCAGCCTTTACTGGATACAGCTCGCAGGTTTTAGCAGCGACAGCCCGTGGTTCCTGAGGATGGGAAACCGAGGCTGTTGCAAGCCCAGCCAGTAACAGAGGACTTAACGCGGAAAGAGCTCTCATGATGCGACCGACATAAGCCTGTGGTGTAAAGAGTGAAAGATAGGGTTATGTTTGATAGGGAACCTGGAAGACAGCGGACTTTAACAAATGGTATTAATATGATATGGGAGCGAAAATAGACGTACAATCAAACAGAGTTCCGGAAGAGCTATGGGACCAGAGCTGAAGTTCCATAGCTCAAGACCCTGCAGCATATCACATATCCACAGACAATCGGTCCATTGCCTGATTATCAGTTCCACTTCGCGCGAAAAATGGAGGAGCGTATTTTTCTGCTGTTGCCACTTCAAATCACGCAGTGCGGATAACAAGGAGATGAACTATCTTGGCATGGTACCCTATGATCAGCTGTCGGAGCACGGGGACAGATTTGGTATGTGATGGTCGCTGTTGGTTGTTGGTTGTGCTTTTCATCGACCGCGGACAAGAATAGCCGAGGTCTCAGCTGGAGGGCCGATATGTTAGCGTTGCTTAACTATGTCCATATCCGGGACTAAACAATATTGTGGGGGTTTAGCTAGGCTGAGATAGGTAGGCGAGACAACCCTTGATGAGGATTTTCTCAACGACGAGTGGATATAAACAGGTTTCATGTAGAGAATCAGACTAGAACGGGCGGACCCGTCCCGTCCCTAGCAATGTATGAATCGCGTTTATGGTGTTTAGAATTCATCACTCGCTTGTTTGGTTGGGTGACAGTTTTGTTAATTTCCTAGGGATGGAGCTAGGTAACTAGAACTAGTACTTACTAGCCATGCCAAGTCGCCTTATCGGCATGGGAAAAACCGATCTTGGGATATTATCGCGTATCATTTAAAACATTGTGCAACTAGTCACTTGCAGGGTCAATGATAGTGGAGAGCTTGAATACTATCATGCCACTGTGTTGCAACGGTCTTTGCGCGCTTAGAACAGACTTTCACTGTTTTACAAGACATCGGTAATTACAACTGCCTCCGAGTGGGGCCCAGCCTCACTGTGTCTGTAGGACCTTTGTGAAAAACCAGGGTCTCGAATGCTTAGAACCAACAGGCGGGGCTCTTCTCAGGGTCACAGTCGCCGAGTGGATCGAACGAGTCGGCCCATGGAGCGAGCGGAAGGACCCTAATTTCCCAGATCAACGATGGGAATGGGATGGATGCTGTTAGGAAACTTCTGTTGAAGGAAGAGATGGTAAAGAACCGCATTCCCCTCTACTCGCCCTCACGATCATAGTCATAAGCTGGCTTTCTAAAAGCAAAACATGCCCTTCTTTGACTACTTTTTCTATCACATCGTCACTCGTTCTTCAATTTGTTGAACAAAAATCACGACCATGGCGAGCTCTCGAAGCCGCCCTTGGCACTCACTCTCTGTGATATCTATTCTTTTCCTTTACTGTCTTCTTTTCCTACGTCCCGTGGTGGCCCATGCTCATGGCCATCATCACCACCTTCACCACGTCCACCAGAACAATCGCCGCGCCCAGAGCTCTGCTCTCGTGCCCCAGGCTCTGGCTGCCGTTAAAGATTCAGCTGGCCAAGACGACTATACCTGCGGCCCTGACAAGCCTTGCTCAAACAAAGCTTGTTGTGGCGAGGATGGCTGGTGCGGTTATAGCCCCAAGTATTGCAGCAAAGGTTGTCAATCTCACTGTGATGCGAAAGCTGAGTGTGGGCAATATGCCAAAACACCGGGTCAAGAGTGTCCCTTAAATGTGTGCTGTTCAGAGCACGGGTTCTGTGGCACGACATCTGACTTCTGTGGTAAAGGCTGTCAATCGAACTGCGAGACTCCTAAGCCCAATGCCGCTCCTTCCAATCCTCAGAAGGTCGTTATTGGGTACTGGGAAGCCTGGAATATGGATAAGCCTTGTGGAACTATGGGCCCAGGCGAAATCCCGGTTGAGCTCCTCACCCATCTATTTATTTCTTTTGGTTATGTCAATTCTGCATTTGAGGTTACCAATATGGATGGCATTGCCCCGCATCTCTATAAAGATATTGGTAACGTCAAGGCTAGAAACCCGAGCCTCAAGATTGTCATTGCTCTTGGTGGATGGGCGTTCAGCGATCCAGGGCCCTGGAAGGCCGTTTTTCCCAAAATGGTCTCAACTCAGGCAAACAGGGCAACTTTCATCAAGAACCTCTTGGGTTTTCTTTCTCAGTACGGTTATGACGGTGTCGGTAAGTTTCATGACAGCCATCTTTTCCATCTTCTCAACATGTTACTAATAAGTCTGCTGCATAGACTTTGGTGAGTGAAACAATGGCTCATTTTCATGATGGCTCATCGACGAAATGCAGTCAACTACAGTTGATTGCGTTCAGACCCACTGACATAAATCTAGATTGGGAGTATCCCGGTGCCGATGACCGCGGCGGTGGTGACGACGATGGTAAGAACTACGTTGCTCTTCTCAAAGAGCTCCGCGCAGCCATCAATGCCAGCGGTAGCGACTATATCGTTACATTCACAGCACCCTCGTCATATTGGTATCTCCGCCACTTTGATCTGAAAGCCATGCAGACCTATGTCGATTGGATTAATCTCATGTCTTATGATCTCCATGGTATCTGGGACGGTGACAACCCGATTGGATCTCATATCCTGTCGCACACCAACTTGACTGAGATTGATAATGCCTTGAATCTGGTACGTATATCAAATCGCAAACTTAACAAGTGCAGAATGTATTGAACTGACCGGTGTACTTTTGCTAGTTCTGGCGCGTTGGCGTTGAACCTTCAAAGGTCGTTCTTGGATTGGGTTTCTACGGTCGCTCTTTTGAGCTCGAGTCTGCTTCATGCTGGAAGCCTGGCTGCAAATTCAAGGGTCCCGGATCACCTGGTCGCTGCTCTAGGACAGCTGGTATTCTTTCATACGCTGGTAAGTAAGCTCTACAACGCAATAAGAAGGCACCTCTGACTCGAACTTGATTCATAGAAATCATGGAGATTCTTGACAAGACAGGTGGAACGCCTTACTTTGACGAGGCTGCTGCTGCTCGGTACATGGTCTACGACGGCCACAGCTGGATCTCGTGAGTATATGACCACCACTGGCATTTAATTTCTTGTGCTAATTTGACTTATAGCTTCGACGACCCAAAAACTTTCCAGATGAAGATTGACTATGCCGGCAAAATGGGCCTGCACGGCCTGATGATATGGGCCATCGACCTTGACACGCCTGATCTCCAGGCTCTCAGAACCATCTCAGACGGCAAGCTCGTCAATCGTACGCAGACGCCCTTCTCACTGGTCGACTTGGAACGTATCTTTCCCAAACACATGCTACCCCCGAAAGATGCAAAGACCAACTATGCTCTAATCAACTTTGGGGGCAACGCAAATGCCGGGGAGCTCGATCCTGATCAGACCGGATTTGGCTTCGTTCTTGTCACCGGAGACTCCTTTGCTGTCGCGTCGCTTAAGAAGCGTGATGATGAGCCTGAGCCTCTTGTTTTCTTGGACTGTCCCTCAGACGTGCTTGACCAACCTCAGAATCATACTCAGACAGCTAGAGTCGTCTGCTTGTCTGAAGATGTCGAAGGATGCTTCAGTCTCATGGACAGAGGTGTTGAGGGCACTATCGTCGAGATGCCTGAAAACGTGAGTGATACCAGCATATGGCTGTCGTGACTTTGAAAACTAACAAATGATTCATCAGTGCGCCCCAAACACTCTGGCGCGTGCCATCAGTCTCCAGGAATCCCCAGGTCAGTCTCTCCTTGTTGGTAAATATAGGCCCCGACAATATCCACTTACATATACTTTCTACAGATCAAAGCATCCCATCATCTAAACACTCTCGTCGTAGCGCTACCTCGAAAGTATTCGATTTCACCTTTGACCGAAACTTGAATCACACACGACGCGACACTGGAAACACCCGGGTTCGTATCGACTATTCCAACGTCGGTGGCTATTGGAACTCTGCCGTGGATTCACCAGGCATCAACTCTGATGATGAAGCCCTCGCTCGCAGGATTGAGAAGCGGTTCCACGCCGATCGTAACGCAGACTGGAGGACCATGAACAGCAAAGCGGATAAAACCCGTGACTACGAGGGTACTGTACCCATTACAGAGTCTGTGTATGAACCTCTCTTCTGGGACAAGGCCGAAGACTGCGAGTACAATGGCGATGATTATGAGATCGGGTTTGGAGCACATGTTGGAGGTACCGTCAAGGCTTATCTTACCTTTGGCTTCTCTATTGTTGTAAGCACCTTGTCTCCTATCCTTTGATTATTGTTTCCCGAGCTGACATACGAAGGCCTCTTTAACCAACATCTTTGACGTTGAAGAAGCCAATGGCTGGATCAATGTCAAAGGAGAATCTGACCTGACATTTTCCGTTGGTGGTGTTGGAAAAGTCGACCTCACGAAAGCTGGCAAAGGAAATCCAGCTTCTACAAAGTCCAAATCTGTCTCAGATGGAGGGCACAGGTTGACCCCTTCTGACAGCACCTGGATCAGCTTCCAGCCATATCACAAGTTCGACTACGAATTGGCCATGTACAATGGTACCGAGTCGACAGACAGTGACAGTGGGGCCTATTTCGATGGGAAGCTCTCCACACGCGTCAAATCCGACTATGGAGGCTTCAATCTCAACTATCCCCCTAAGCCAGATGACAAAAGGGGAGACAGGAACGTTGATCGAAACAGCAACATGATCGAGCAAGGCAAAGACAACATCGTTTACAGCTCTGGTGGTTCTGGCGGCAGACATCAATTCCAAGCCATCCACAAGTTCGGTCTGGCAGTGAAACTGGGCATGTTTTCTGAACGACACTCGGTCGAGATTCCCGTTGCAGACGTAAGTGCAGCTTCCCCAGGCTGAATAGAATGTCAGGACACTAAGAAATCCCTTATAGATCTCCATGGAATACAAGACGTTTGCGGAATTCAAATTCTTCCCATCTCCAAGTGGAACACCTGACACGTGTGTTGATACTTGGGTGGGGTAAGTAAAATTCGTTCTCTCATACCAAGTTCTCACTGACCCTTTGCTCTAATGGACAGGACTCTCGGAACGCAGTCATACACACAGGACGAAGAGTTAGTCGCCACATATCTTTGTAAGTTGTAACAGGTAGATTCAGTTTCTGACCATGCTGTTTTTTTTTAGGTCAACGCTGGGATGGGACAAATATGAGTTAATGCCTTATATCGTGGATGATAGTGTAAGTGAAAACCCAAACCACCAACCCCTCAATGCCTCATGTTATTTGCATCGTTCTTATCTAATGCTTTCGTAGCAAGACATCGGCCATGGAGACTCTTGTTACCCTCAGAAACCGTCTATGGGCGAAGACCTGGCGTGGGGCTATGGATCAACTTCCAATATTAGCCCCAACACCTATCTCGATGGGTCTGCGGCAAAGGACCTACAGGAATCGAAGGCAGCTATTTCTTGCACCGACTGTCTGGCATGCGGTAAACAGAAGAATGAGACTGAAATCTGCTGTGGTTGCGTCAACATGGACTTGAAGTATGGAGCCAGCGACATTCCAGGTTGTGAGGACTGCCTCCTCCAGGAAGGCGGTGGTGGTCCTTGGCCTGGAGATCTGTCTCTAAGCTCGCTTTCAAAACGTGAGAGGGGGACAGCGTCCCCGATCGTCAAAAGCATCAAAATTGCTGGTACGGAGTATAGACTATACAGCATCTACCGGTATCCTGGGTTTCCTCAAGATGCCGAATGGGAATGGGAAGGCATTGAAGGTGGCAGATGGGATTCCATCTCACGATATTGGGGGAATACATCTAGGTCATGCTCAGACTGGTCTGTTGCTGGCTTGCGACCCCATGACACTGCCTTGGTTGGTGATGGTAATGGTAACATTCGGGAAATCCGTACATCCTATCAGAGTGAGTCGCTTTCATGGCCTTCCACATCATTTCCGAAACAATGAACGAACTAATGCATTACAGCGGAACACGTCTTCGAGGCCCAGCTCATTGCTAATTTCTTCGACGATTGGCTAGACAAGGGGAAGATCAAGAACCAGTATCCCAAGCCCGACGATCCCCAGCCCAAGGTCGACACCGATTTCGTCAGCACCTGGATCACTAAGACTGATTCATCCTCGTTTCCTTGGAGACTTCAAATCGGTCGGACTTTCAAGGCCAGGGCTTTTGTTCACCTTTTACTGTCCGAATTAGGGAACATGGCGCATCTCGATCGTCTCGCCATCTTAAAAACTAGGCCAAATCTCAAGAAAGGGAAAATAGTTGTTAGCACTCGACCTATTGATCTAGACACTTATGCAGGGATGTCTCCAGAGGACCAGCTTATGGCCACCAAAGAGATGGGTATGTTCATGACTTGTGCTATCTTTATTATCATGGACGGACCGGTTCCTAACATTATCTTTTCTGTGAATCTCAGGCATGGTGTTTGAATACCTTAATCACCCCGAGATATGGGACAAGTTCTGCGATACATACGAGGCTATGTGGACGCATTTCGGCACATTCGATACCTGGTATGCGAATCAGAATTCCGCCATGAACATTCCATCGCTCCAAGATGAGTGGAAGGAGTACATAGAAACCGTCTTGACATCGATGGTACACAACGCGAAGGTTCAATTCCAATCGGAGATGGTCATTGCAACTGGGTGAGTTGACCTCATTGTTTTAAAGAGTTTGGTTGACTGACTTGTGTTCGTGATAGGGGAATTTTAGGAGTTACAAGTTTGATCCCTCTTTCACTTCATCAAATTCACTGGATAAAGAACCGCGCAATCAACCAATCCAAGTTGCGTGTTGTGGGAAGTTGCCCTCACCTTGCATCGACCAAGAGCGATATTTGAGGTGCCACTTACAGGTTGCACATTCACTGCGGCATGATGTAGTGTATCCGTCCCCGTCTTTGTAGTATGGTGTTGTGCGAGATAATCAAGTCCTCTGCTCGATGGGATCACCTTGAGAGAAGGGGGGAAAAAAACATCAGGTTTGAGCATATTTACTAGTTATAGAAGTACAAAGGACCTAACGTGCCCGATAAGCGAGTGAGGCAGATAAGCGAATGAGGCAGCTAGCCATCGCCCATGGTACAACACGCACATAGAACCAATCACAATAATTTGAACTGGCTCAGCTAGACTTAGGATATAATCTCAAGACACTACTACTTCTATTTAACACCTTCTCGCATTATAGCCTTCTTTTCCGCATATACTACAGCACTATTACTTTGGTTCTGCCTTCTGTTTAAGACGCCTATTTTTGCGAACTTCTTCTTATAGCTATATGTTAATATTATTTTAGCGCTATGAGTCCTGTCCCTGACCTATAGTTAGGCTCTCTCCTTCCCTTAAATGTTTCTTTTTAATACGTCGACGTCGACTAAGTATATTATTCTCCTCTTAAAGGATTTATATATCTGATTTAAATAAAGCGATTTAATATATAATTTCTTATATATTTCTTTTTGCAAATTAATTTATAGTATTTAAAATTAAAGTTAATAAGCTTTTCTAGTATTTTAAGATTTAATTTTTAATAATATTAAATTATAAACTCGCCTTAATAAGGTTGTTATATACCAGCTTATATAACGTTAATTCGTTGCTAATTAAGCCAAAAGGTCAGGCTGCAGCCTCGGTTAGAGCCTATAGCCGGAATTAACGCCTAATAGCCTGCTATTACAGGGGGCTAAGTGCACCTTAGTCTATAATAAAGGTTATTAAATATTTTAAATACTTAAGTAACTAGTAAATTATTACCTTTTAAGACTAATATTAATATTTATAACTTTATATTAAGCTAGGAAATTTTATTTTTTAGGCTTAAAAAAGTAAATTTTATTTTTAAAAGCTTTTTTAAATATTTCTTTTTATTATTAAAAATAAAAAGCTATATAAAAAGCAGAAAAAAAGTCCTTTTTATTAAAATAATTTATATATTTTTTTTCTATTTATTTAATATAGTTAATAAGTATATATACTAGATAAGTATATATATTAAAAATCCCTTAACTTTTAATATTTCTATTTAATTAAATACTTCTTAATTACTTAATATATTATAGTTTTTAAATAAAGCTAAAAATTTATTTATATTTTAAGCCCTTTAAAATAAGCTAAAAATAAGTCTTTAATATACTATATAAATTTATAAGATTAATTATTAGAAATTATATTACTATTAATAAGGTATTCTTTTAATATATAATATTATTCTAAAGTTATAAAAACTATTTAATTTAAAGAAATAAATAATAGTTTAATTTATTTTTAATTTATATTTATAAAGATTCTTTTTATAATTATATTTTATAAAGAAAATAGCTAATTCTTAAATTATAAATTATAATATATTACTTATTAATAAGCGCTAAACTTATAACTTTATTAACTAATAATTAAAGTTAAAAATATATTTATTTTAAAAATATAATTATTAAAAAGCTAAATATAAAAGTCTAATTATTATTTATAATTAATATAATTAATAAGTAAATAAGTTAAATAAGTAAGTAAGTTAAAATCTTTTACTTTTATATTTTAAATTACTTTAAATTTATTATAAATTATTTAATTAATTAAATCTATTTATTATATTTTTACTTAAATAACTTTAAAGTTACTTAATAGGTTTTTATATTATATTTAGCCTTATTATATATATTATAATATTAATTACTTAATTATATTAATTTTGTTTTAATTATTACTTTTTAATAAGTTTATAATTACTTATATAATATTTATTAAATTTATTACTTATAATATTTCTTATATAATATATTTTTTTATAATTTAATTTTTTTTATTTCTAATACTAATTAAATATCTTATTTATTTAATAAAGCTTTTTATTTTTAGGTATTAATAAAATAATATTATATATAATATAATTAATAAGTATATTAACTAGATAAGTATATTAATTAAAAATCTTAATTATAATATTTTAAATTTTATTTATATTATAATAAACTATTTAATTAATTAAAATTACTTATTATATTTTTACTTAAATAATTCCGGAATTATTTCATAAGTCCTTATATTATAACTAGCTTTATTATATATATTATAATATTAATTACCTAATTATATTAACCTTTCTTAATTATTATTTCTTAATAATTTTATAATTATTTATATATTAATATTTATTTAATTAATTACTTATAATACTTCTTATATAATTATAATTCCTTTTTTTTATAATTTAATTTTTTTTATCTTTTAGCGCTAACTTAATATCTTATTTATATCTTAAAAGTTTTAAATTTTATTTTTTAATAAAATAACCTTATATATAATTACTTTTATTATTTTAATATTAGATTTTAGAGCTTTTATAATTAATTTTAAGAAGCTATTATAATACTTTTTAATTTACTTTTTAAGGTATTTAAATTAAGATTAGGCTTTAATTATTATTTTTAAGGTCTTTAAAACCTAAGGTATTAAAGGTTTAATATTTTTCTCGGGAGGTATTAAAATTTATAATTATATATTAAGCTTTAAGATTATAATTTTTAAGATAAAAAAAATAAATTTAGCTTTTTTAAAACCTTTTTTAATAGTATATTTTATAAAAATAGCTTTAAAAATAATATAAAAAATAAAAAAAAATATAATTTTTAAAATATAAATTATAAAATATTTAATTAAATATTTTATTTATTAATTATATATTTTTTTTAATATTATAAATTATTTAATATTAAAAAGCTAAAATAAATAAGATATATAAATAGGTATATAAAATATAATAATCTTATTTTATTTATAATACTTTTTAAAATTAATAAAATAATAACTTTTATAATTATTAAGAATTAAAAAATAATAAAAATTAATTAATTAATTAATTATAAACTAATTAAAATATTTTAATTATTTAAAACCTAGCTTATTATTTATTTATTTATTTTTATTTATTATAATAACTTAATTATTTAATAAATTATATTTTTAATATTAATTTACTAAGTAATATTAATTTGCGCTAATAATAAATAGCGTAATTAATTAACCTTTTATATTAATTACTTAAATTATAATAGTTTATTTTTAATTTTTAAGTTATATTAATTTAAATCTTTCTTACTTTTTTAAATTTATAATAATTATTCTAGCTATTATAATACCTATTATAAAGCTAATTTTATTAAAATTTTAAATATTATTTAATTAAATATTATATTTTATAATTATATTTTATATAAGCTTAAATTAATTATAAATAATAATTAAATCTTTATATTTAGCCTTTTAATAATTATATTTATAAAATAAATATATTTTTAGTTTTAATTATTATTTAATAAAGTTATAAGCTTAATACTTATTAATAAATAATATATTATTTTATTTTTTATTTTAATTTAATATTATTATAAAGGGATTTAAGCGTCTTAAAAGCTTTAATAATATTAATAATAATAACCTAATACTTAGGTTAATAACTTAGTAATTTAGATTAATAAAGTTACTTTTAATTATAGCTATAATAATATTATTTTAACTAACTCTATTTAAAATAAATAGCTTATAAGACTATTATTAAGTATAAAACCCTCTAATAAGACTATTACCTACCTATTAAGTAAGACTTTCTCTAACTAACTTACTTACTTAGCTATCTTTAATAAGTTATCTAGATTATTAGTTAACTTATTTAAAACTAAGCCTATAAGTTAATTATCTAAGCTTTTATTACTCTTTAATTAATAAGGCTAACTATAATTATAGCTAAAATAAATACTATTAAATATATAAGCTTATAGCAGAGATTTATAGCTTATATATAAAGCTAAAATATTCCCCTTTTAAATCTCAAAATAGTAATAAAAAGGCTACCTTTTAAGAGGCATAAAAAGCTAAAAAAGGCAGCTATTAAAATATAAGCTTAAAAGCTAGATATAAAAAGCCCTAAAGATCTTATTAATTATATAATCTTTAGCTATAAGGTTTTTCTTCTTAATAGCCTTTTTAAAGGCTAATAAAAGTAGCTTAAAAAAAAGCTTTATTTATTAAAAAAAAAGCTTATAAAGGGCTTTAATAATAATATCGAGGATGCCTTTATTATTAATCTAAAAGATTAAATAATATAGCTTATAAGCCTATAGGCTTAAGCCAAGGCTATAATCCCTTATGCTATAAGGAAAGAGTAATATAAAGACTAGGCTATTTATAATTATTAAAAAAATAAGAGAAAGAATAAGAAATAAGTATTAAAAATAAAGGTTTATTTAGAGGGATTATATAATTAAGTTTTAGGACTAGAAATAGCTATTAAGGTTAGAGTTTCTAGAGGGATATATATTAAAAAAGAGAGTTAGTGCCTTTTAGTATAAAAAGATATTAAGTTTAACTAATAAAATATTATCTAATTAAGACCTTTATATTATTATATAATATAATAGGAAGTAATTAATAATAATAAAAATAGTAATATTAATTAAAAAAGAATATTTATATAAAAAACCTATAATTTAATTAATTAAATAAATATAAATATATAAATATTAGCTAAATTATTAAAAAATAATAGCTAAGAAAAATTAAAATAGCTAAGAGTTTATTATTATAAGATTTATAATAAAATTAAATATAATATAAAACCTTATTAAAAGAAAATTAAAGCTTTTAGAAATAAATATAATATTTAATTTTAATTAATTAAATAATTAATTATATTTTTATTATAATTTATTTTAAAAAAAATAATAATTTCTATTTTATTTAAATATTTATTTTATTTATATATTATATATAATTTTTTTTTTTTTTTTAAAACCTAATAATAACCTTTAAAAGGGATTTAAGTAAGCTAATAATATCTTTTAATAGTATAAATAATAATAACTTTAAGCCTAAGTTGAGTTATTAATATATTATATTAATAAAGTTACTTTTTAGCTATATTATATAACCTTATAGCTGCCTTAATTAACTCTATTTTAAATAAATAGCTTATATAACTAGCTAAAAGGCATAAAGTCCCTTTAATTACTTATTTAGTAAATCTTTTTTTAACTTCTACCTTATAACCTTTTAAGTTATTAATTAACTAGCTAAGCGCTTATAAGTTAACCTCTAAGTAAGTATTTAATTAATAAGCTAACTGCAGTCACAGCCGAGATATTAACCTTAAGTAGCTATAATTTAATACTTACTTCCTATAGTCCCTACCGTAAAAACCTTTAATTAACTAACCTAGGTAATATAGCTAAGGCTTATAAGATTAAATTTTAATATATACTTAAAACCCTTTATAATTAACTTACAGAGACTAATAAAAAGACCTGCTATAAGCTATATATTATAACTAGATTAAAAAGGTTAAAGCAGCTAAGATTAGGTCTTAGACTTAAGAATAAGGAGACTAAAGTTAAGCTTATAATCTTTAAATGCGAGGTCCTTTTTTTTACTAACTTTTTTACCTATAATAATAACTATAATAATTATATTAAGTAGGTTAATAAGAAGTAATTATTACTTATAAGGCTAGTAAAGAAGCTAGCCCGTAATTAGCGGCTTAATAATACGGAGAAGGACTTCTTAAATACCTTAAAAGAGGATAAGAAGAACTTAGAGATAGGAGGGCACGAAGAGTGGCTAATAGACTTAGTTGTGACTGTGTTTGCGGTCGCAGAGGAGCTATAAAGATCAGGCTAGCTAAAGTCCCTGGCCATAAAGGCAAGGCAAAAAAACGGGAAATAAGCGCCAAAGCTCTATTCGGAGGGATTATCTAGTTAAGTTTAGAAAAGTCTATTAAGGTTAGGATTCTATTAAGAGGATATATATATTTAAGAAAGAGTTAGCGCTTTTTAGTATTAAGAGTAGTTAGGTTTAATTAATTAGAAGGTTACCTATCTAATATAAGATCCACTATAGGGTTATATAATTATAATAGCTAATACTAACTAGTAATAATATAAATAATAGTTTTAATAAGGGATATTATATATAATAAACTATTTAAATAATTAAAATTAAATATTATATTTATTTTTAAAAGCTTTAATATTTTTTTAATAAGTTTTTATATTATATTTAAATTTATTATAAATCTTATAATAATAAACTCTTAGCTATTTTAATTTTTTTAATTAATTATTTTTTTTTAATAATTTAGCTAATATTTATATATTTATATTTATTTAATTCCCTTATTAAAACTATTATTTATATTATTATTAATTAGTATTAATTACTATAATATAGTTATATAACCTTATAATAGATTTTATATTAAATAGGTAACTTTCTAATTAATTAAACCTAACTGCTTTTAATACTAAAAGGCGCTAACTCTTTTTTAAATATATATATTCTCTTAATAAAATCCTAACCTTAATAGACTTTTCTATAAAACTTAACTAGATAATCCCTCCGAAAGCTCCAGCGCTTATTTCCCTTTCGCCTTGCCTTTGCGGCTAGGGATTTTAGCTAGCCTAATCTTTATAGCTTCTTCGCGACTATAAATATAGTTATAACTAAGTCTATTAGCTACTTTTTATGCCCTCTTATTTTTAGGTTCTTTTTATTTTCTTTTAAGGTATTTAAGAAATCCTTTTTTATATTATTAAGCCGCTAATTATAAGCTAGCTTTTTTATTAGCCTTATAAGTAATAATTATTTCTTATTAACCTACTTAATATAATTATTATAATTATTATTATAAGTAAAAAGGTTAATAAGAAAAAGAATTTTATATTTAAAAATTATAAGCTTAATTTTAGTTTTTTTATTTTTAAGTTTAAAACTTAATTTTAACTATTTTAACTTCTTTAATTTAGTTATAATATATAGCTTATAGCAAGTCTTTTTATTAATTTTTATAAGTTAGTTATAAAGGGTTTTAAATATATATTAAAATTTAGTCTTATAAGCCCTAGCTATATTACTTAGGTTAATTAATTAAAGGTTTTTATAATAAGGATTATAAGGTATTAAATTATAGCTACTTAAGGTTAATATCTTAGCTATAATTATAATTAGCTTATTAATTAAATACTTACTTAGAGGTTAACTTATAAGCGCTTAGCTAATTAATTAATAATTTAGATAATTTAATTAGAGACTTAAAAGGTTATAAAATAAAAGTTAAAAAAAGACTTATTAAATAGGCAATTAAAGGGATTTTATACTTTTTAGCTAGTTATATAAGCTATTTATTTAAAATAAAATTAGTTAAAATAGCTATAAGGTTATATAATATAGCTAAAAAGCAACCTTATTAATATAATATATTAATAACTTAACTTAGGCTTAAAATTATTATTATTTATATTATTAAAGGATATTATTAGCTTACTTAAATCCCTCTTAAAGGTTATTATTAGGTTTTAAAAAAAAAAAAAAAAAAAATTTATTTAATTAATTAAATTCTAGGTTTTTTATATAAATATTCTCTTTTTATTTTATAAATATATTTTTCTTACTTTATATTATTAATTAAGTATATTATTTACCTTAAAAAACTTATAAATTATTACCTTTTTTAAAGGTATTTTTATTTATTTCTTATACCTATTTTTATTAAAAACTTAAAAGCTTTTAGAATTAATTTTAAAAAACTATTATAATATTTTTTAATTTAATTATAAAAATATTTAATTTATAATTTAGCTTTAAAAATTATATTTAAAATCCTTAAAATCTAAGCTTAAACTTATTAAGTTATTTTCTTAATAGGTATTAAAGTATATATTTATATTAAGCTTTAAAATTATAATTTTTAAATTAGAAAAAATAAAACTAATTATTTTAAACCCCTATTAATATCTAATTTAATTATAAATTTTTAAAAAGTAATATAAAAAACTAAATAAAATTTAATTTTAAAAATATAAATTTTAAATTATTTAATTAATTATTTTATTTCTTAATTATATATTTCTTAATAACTTAAAATACTTAATATTAAATAGCTATAATAAATATAAAAAATAAAAAAGATTTATAGAATATAATAATATTATTAATTTTATAATATATTTAAAAATTAGTAAATTAATAATTTTTATAGCTATTAAAAATTAAAAAATAATAAAAACTAATTAATTAATTAATTATATATTAATTAAAATATTTTATTTAATTAAGCCTTATTTTATTATTTATTTAATTATTTATAATTATAATAATCCCTAATTAAATTATTATTAAATTATTATTAATTACTTTTAATATATTATATAATAACCTAGAGGTTTATTAACTTTATTATCTTTTTATATTAAAAGACCTTTTTAACTTTAGGTATTAACTTTTTTTTTATAAAATATATATTCTTTTTAAACTTAATTATATAATCCCTTTAAAACCTTTATTATTAATACTTATTTCTTATTCTTTCTTTTATATAATCTAAGATTATAACTAGCCTAATTACTATACTCTTTAGTTAGCCTAATTATATATATAGTTTACTTATATATATAAGCTTTTTAGCTATATTTATTAATAAGGGTCTTTTAAGGTATTAAGAAATATATTACTTAAGCCCTATAGTAAGCCTTATTTAAGCTTTTCTTTTAGTAGGTATAGCTCTTCTAAGAGTTATATCTATTAGGTTAGAAAAAGGCCTAATAAAAAAAGGATTTTATAACTAAAAATTAATTAATTAATTTAGTTTTTAGGCCTTAATAAATATATCTTTTAGGCTAATATCTTACTAGTTTTTTATTTTAGTATTTTAAAGTTTTTAAAAGGCAGGACTTCTAGCTTAAACTTAATAGCCTTAGTGCTAAAATTAAGGCCTTTATAATAAGCTATAAGCTTAGACTATAAGCTTATATATTAGAGAGAAATATATATTTTAGTTATAATTATAACTAATATTATTAATTAAAGAAAGCTTAGATAGTTAACTTATAAGCTTAGTTTTAAATAAGTTAATTAATAAGTAATATTAAGTCTAAGTAGCTAATTAATAAATAGCTTAATAAGTTAAAAAGTAGAAATTAAAAAAAGACTTATTAAATTAGTAAAAAGACTTTATATTTATAGCTAGTCTTATAAGGTATTTATTTTAAATAGAGTTAATTAAAATAATAAGGTTATATAATATAGCTAAAAAGTAACCTTATTAATTTAATATATTATATTACTTTTAGCCTAGGTTTTAAGTTATTATTATTAAACCTTTTATAGGACTTTAGGATACTTAAATCTCTTTATAGTTATTTACTAAGTTATATTAAAAAAAAAGAATTATAATAATAGCTTAAATACCTAAAAGGTTATTTTCTTAATATTAATTAATAAATTAATATTAATTTATAATTATTATATATAAATTAATTATTTAGTTTTTTATATTAATAGCTTATATTATAATAACTTATTTTTAGTATTTAATTTAAATTAATTTTAAGCTTTTATATTTTTATAAGCTAATAATAATTATACTATTTAATACTATATTTACTATAAAGCTAATTATATTAAAACTTTAAATATTATTTAATTAAATATTATATTTAATAATTATATTTTTAATAAATTTAAATTAATTATAAATAATAATTAAACTTTTATATTTAGCTTTTTTATAATTATATTTATAAGGAAAATACATTTTAAGCTTTAATTATTATTTAATAAAATTAATAGCTTAGCGCTTAATAATTAGTAATATATTATAATTAATAAGTAATTAACTTACTATTTTTTTAATATTATAATATTAAGAGGGAAATTCTTATAAATTTAAATTCAAAATATATTTAATTATAATTTATTTTTTTTAATTATTTAGTTTTTAACTATTAAAAATATAATTAATATAACCTTATTTACTTTAAAACTAATAATAAAAAGTCTAAAAGTAAATATTATATAAAAATATAGCTTATTATAAATTTAATTTTAGGTTTATTTAATAGGCATAAAATATTAAAAAAATATAAATATTATTAAAAGATTATAATATATTATTTAATTAAGAATTAATTAATTTAATAATATTAATATAAAATAAGAAATTTTTATCTTACTTAGTTATTTATTTTACTTACTTATTATATATACTATTTATTAGATTAATGCCCTAAAGGACAATCACGTGATTCTCAAAGAAAAACTTTTCTCTTAGAACATTATATCTAGTAGACTATTTCTTAACTGTGACATAAAGAAGATTAATAAAGTCCCCTGCGATTAAACCAGGACAGCTTCTGTGACATTCACCTTCTTTTTGACATAATGAATTCCTCCTTTCAGAGCCGAGAATTGTCTGGATTATTTAGACGGCTACCGGCCGAGGTAATCGATCAGATATTATTCCAACTACCCAACATCGACATCAAGAATCTACGTCAAACATGCACTTATTTCAACGAAACCGCACATCTTCAACTTACTCGCCTATTTCTTTCGCCCAATTTACGCGATATAGAGGTCTTTAGGGCCGTTGCAGATCACGAAACCTTTCGGCTAGAGGTCATAGAGATCATTTATGATGATGCGCGCTTCGATCATGCGAATGAAATGGAGTGGAAGTCGGATTATAATTATGAAAAGGATATCGGCGAGGTCACAGGAGTTCCTCCCTGGTACCGCGACGTCTACCGTGAGAACCGCAAACTCATCGGGTATTACGGCTCACGCCACACCCAAATTAAAGATGACTTTCAACATCCACTAAGTCCATCAGAATCATTCAAGCATTTTCAAAGATTATCACAGGAGCAGCAAGAGGTAATCGCCACAAATAGGGATACGGATGCACTTACCTATGGGCTATTGCGATTTCCGAATCTAAGAAGAGTAGTGGTTAGTCCTGCGGCCCATGGAATGCCTGGACGGCCCTTTTATGCTACACCCTCCATCAGATCACTCCCACGTAGGCTGCTCTACCCTATTCCGCGTGGTTGGCCCATCACAAAATGCCACGACAATTATCCACAAGCGGAGGCTTGGGACGGCCCAGAGAAGGATAAATGGCGTGGCTATTGTCTCGTTAGTCGCATTATTGCTCAACACCTACGCGAGAACCCAGGGAGCAAACTGGCCGATCTCGTTACTGATACTAATCAGCTCCGGACTGGGATCAGCTGTCGTATCTTTGACGAGGCTGAGAATAGTGAGAGAAGAGATCTGATCACTATCTTGAGTCAACCTGGATTTTCACGCCTTGACCTTTCACTATACTGCGCAAACCAGCACGAGGTGAATTGGTTGTCTTTTCGCAGTGGCCATCTACGCAATACACTCGCTAGAGCGACCAGCATCAAGCGCATCAGTCTATTCACAAATATCGCAGTCCCTGGCGAGCTCGATGACCATGATGAAGACGGCGAAGAGCACTTTATTCCTTTGCGTAATATCTTCCCTGTTGATGATTGGCATCAACTTCGACATTTCGGCCTCTGTCGTTTCATCGTTAAAAAGGACAATGTTGTCGAGTTTCTTGGAGCGTTACCGCCAACATTGGAGTCGGTCGAGCTCAGCTTCCTGATTTTCCTTCCCGATCAAGGCGACTATCACGCTCTGATGCAAGATATGCGTGAAAAGTTGGACTGGTGTGAGCGAAGACCAGAAGACCAGCCCAAAATACGTGTTCGCGTTGACGTTGATTATGAAAGGATTCTTGGCGCTGTGCTGATGGATATTAGTCGTGAAGTAGCCAATTTCATGTATCACGACGGCGAGAACCCATTTGAAGAAGATGAAGGATGGGATTGGTTTACTGAAATTCCTCCAGGGGTTGGGATGCTTTTGGATGCATTTGACTCTGAGTCTGAGTCTGAGATGAGGGGATGAGGATGATGAGGATGATGAGGTTTTGTTTATGTCTTGCTATTTTTAGTCGTTAAGTTAGTTTGGCCCTAACTACAGTAATCGGAAGTGTTACAAGTGGTTACGCGAGAGTTGACCTCTACCTGATACACTCGTTCCTTTTATTAAACCTAATATAACCTATTAAGCCACCTAATAAACTGTTTCTCGCAGTTTAGGACTTTTAATTTTAAAGTAGGTATTACTAGAAATAAAATAACTAGTATATATATATTTAGCTAGTTAAATAAGATATAAAATATATAAAATTTATTATAAGTTTTATAATAAGTCTATAAAATTAATATTATTTTGATAAGTTATTATTAAAAATACTAAAAAAATAAGTTTTAAAATATGACTCTTTATAGACTTTTATACCTAGTTTAAGAAATTAAACTAGGTATAAAAGTTTGGGGTATTAACTGAGCGCTAACTATCGATCGACCCTGTGAGGCGCCTCCTCGTTGGTTCAAATCAGCAAGCATAGTCAACCTTCTTTTTAGGGGAAAATCAGCCGCTCTGCTCCGCCTTGTTTACACAGCTCTTTTTTACCTTGTGCAACAGCCTAGTGCTTACCAGAGCGTCATGATGGCTTGGCTATGCTTATTTCTCTGGGGGCCAAGACTACTATAAGAACTGACAAAACGGCACTCTGCTGTGCTATTATCGACAGAACATTTCATAGTCTTTAACTCTGTCCCAACAAGAGTTGAGCGATCTAAAGGACTTTGTTTCTTTTCGCATTCTCGTCTTTTTATTTCAATTTCTTTTTCTCCCCTACCATATTTTACGCAGTTGTTAGCTGTGAATCGTCATCATCATCATGGCCCCCAGCGCTGTGGGCTCGAACCTGTGCACTTCAGCATCCTGTGTACACATCGCTTCAGAAATTCTTGGAAGTCTGGCTCTAAACTACAACGAGATTGACCCCTGCGAAGATTTTGAACAATGTAAGACATACCATACGCACACACGTCCTCAGTTCATAATTAGTCAAGTCTGACCCTCAACATAGATGCTTGCGGCAACTGGGCTGCTCGTCACGAGATTCCCGCGGGCCAAGAGTCTACGAGCGGCCTCACTCTGGCCTCAGAGAATGTCTTTAGCGCCTTGAGACGGATCCTTGAGAGTCCGTACCCTACCGGCGACGACGCTGGATGGATCACTGTCAACTTGACTAAGGAACAATCGAAGGCGGACAAGGAAAACTTCGCCAAGATCCAAGACACTTATCAGATCTGCACCAACTACACGGCACTCGAAGAAGAGGGTCTTCAAACTCTGCAGAAGGTTGCCAAGACAGTTGTCGAATTGTTCCCTGCTACTCCAGCATCAGGCAATAAGACTGCCGTAAACCCGACACAGAACTCTGCTTCCCTGGGTAAGACTCTGACATTCTTCGAGAGTCTCGGGATCCAGACGTTCCAACGATTCGTTGTCAAGCAGCAAGACCTGGATCCCGACGAGGTCCAACTCGCGGCGTTTCCTGTACAGCTGGAAGATTTGGTCCTCCCTGCTACCGAAGAGGGTACCGAAGAATATATCAAGATCGCTACTCAGCTCATAACCGCCGTTTACCCCTCTAAAATCACCACCGAAGCTGCTACCAAGCTTGTCACAGCGGTTATCGAGTTGGAGGGTAAACTAGTGGCTGCTTCTGCTTTGGCTCAGCAAAACGGATCTGCATCCTCCATTGTCTCAGTTACCGATGTCCAGAAGGAGCTTCCTGCGCTGAACTACGAGTATGTGATCGAGCAGCTTGCTCCAAACAACTGGACAGGTGACATCCAGTTCATCGCTCCCGCGTATTTCGCCAACGCGTCCGAAATTATCTCCAAAACTCCGGTTACAAGTCTCCAAGCATATTTTGTGTGGAAGGCTATCACTTCCCTCTCAGTCTATGTTGAGACCGACTTAACCAACACCTACAACGACCTGGCCACTAAGATCAAGGGCCTGGATCCCGAGAGCCCGTCACCCCGGTGGAAGCGCTGTATTTCCCTACTCAGTTTAGGAGTTCAATGGACCACAGCCTCCGAGATTACGAGACAGTTTGTCGGTCCATCAGGCCTAACATGGATCCTCTCGCGATTCTTCGTGGATAAGCACTTTACACCCGAGGCCAACAAGCTCACCTCCGATCTGGTGCAACATATCAAGGACTCTTTTTCAGAGCGCATCGAGTCACGGGACTGGGCAACCGACAAGGTCAAGAAGGCCTCTATCGAGAAGCTCGAGGCTATGCAGAAGATGATTGGTCTTCCTATGCAACCTGATGCTGTAGACCCTATTGCCCTTCAGAAATACTACTCTGATGTCAAGATCCAGCCCTCTTTGGCATTGAACGCGCTGGAATTTGCCAATTCTCAGGTCAAAAGACAGTGGATGACTCTGGGAAAGCCATTCAACAGGGGCCAGTTCTTCTTTAGCACCTTGGAAACCATCGCATACCATGCCCGCACTATGAACCAGATCGTTCTCTTCGCAGGCTTCCAACAGTTCCCGCTTTATGATGTAGAATTCCCATCTTATCTCCTCTATGGTGGCATGGGCAGTGTGGTCGGACACGAGATCACCCATGGCTTTGATAATACCGGCCGCCAAGCTGATAAGACTGGCAACTTAACGGAGTGGTGGGACAGCAAGTCGATCAAGGCCTTCGAAGAAAAGACCGAGTGTTTCGTTAAGCAGTATAATAACTTCACCGTCTTGGCGCCTAATGGGACAAAGGTACATGTCAATGGAGAACTCACGCTTGGTGAGAATATCGCCGATGCCGGCGGCGTGTCTTCTAGCTATGAGGCCTGGAAGAAGTGGGAGAGTGAGAAGGGAAAGGCTAAGAATCTTCCCGGTCTGCAAGACTTTACCCACGAGCAGCTCTTTTTCCTCAAATGGGGCCAGACATGGTGCTCTAATATTCCGCCCAAGAAAGCCTTGGAGCTGCTCGAGGAGGATGTGCACAGCCCGGCTCCTGCAAGAGTCTTGCTGCCTCTGAAGAATACGGTTGGATTCAACAAGGCATTCAAATGTCCCAACAAGAAGCCTGTTTGTGAGCTTTGGTAAAGTGTTGCCTGTTAATACTCTTGCTCTTACTTGATATAGAGAGAATACTTAGATTGATAGCATATCTTGAATACATGAGTTGACGACATCATCTTTAAGACTGAACTTTACAATTGGAATCAAGGCCATTTACTTATGTCACAATAAGTGTACGGCTTTGAGTGCCAGCAGTAAGGTTTGCCCAATTAGTTATGGATCTTCAAGATTACTGGGCTTTCTGTCAACCTAACCAATGTTGTTGGTGTATGCGTAAGTTCCCTGCACAAGGGCCCTTGATTTTTAATGATGTGGTTACAAAAGCCCTCGGTAGGGACGGTAAGAGGAGGTTTGGAGAAGTGTGCATATACGCTGAACCTTGAATTACCACCATGAGCATTCGACTAACAGTCCCTTCCCCTCTATCCTTCGAAAGTCTCACGCCTGATGCGGTACTGGCCGAGACTCAAGATATACTCGACTCCACCTCAGCTCTGCATGATGAGATCTGGCCGCTACGCTCATACCCACAACCGTAGACTTTGCCAGTGTGATCCGCCCGATTGTGGACAATGACAACCGAGCAGCGTGCCGCCTACGCATTCTGACGACACTACTGGGGCAGTTGTCACCAGACCGGGAACTTCGTGATGCCGCCCAACAGGCCGAAACCCGTGTCGCAGCAGCTCAAGCCAGCATCCTCATGCGCCCCGACATTGAATCTCTAGTAACAGCGGTATACGAGAAAGGGAAGATTGCGCCGAATGCGAGCCTTGATGAGCAAGATCAACACCTGCTTTCTCATATGCACGGCGAGTACATGCGTTCTGGGGCGTGTTTACGAAGCGATGACGAGCGTGAAGAACTGCGCGTTGCGCTTGAGGAGATCAACGATCTACGATCTGCTGCACAAACCGCCTTCGCGGAAGAAGAGGACTGCATCTGGATTGAACACATGGACTTGATGGGCGTTCCGGAGAACATCCTGGAAACCATGGCTCAAGAAGGAACTCGGATCCGGGTAACATTCCGCAATGGCCATGTGACGGCGGTGATGCGTCATGCAGTCAGTAGTGAGACTCGTCGATAGTTTGCAGTCGCTCAGCAAAATCGTTTCCCCGAAAACGTAGCACGATTAGCTAAGCTAGTCGACTTACGTGATCAGGTTGCTCGGCTCCTGGGGTTTGAACACCATGCGGCTCTCAATATTACGGATAAGATGGCACCGAGTGTTACCTACGTTGAGGCTCAGCTGGCTGAGCTTCACAAAAGGCAAAAGCCACTGGCACAGGCTGAGACCGATAAGCTGCTTCAGCTCAAGGAAAGCGAGTCTGACGCTAAGGAGCTATATTCATGGGAGAGGGCGTATCATCTCCATAAGCAAAGCCAGGAGAGTTTGTCAGTGAATCACGCACTTCTGGCTGAGTACTTTGAAGCCAATAATACACTTCAAGGAATGCTCAATGTGTTTCGCGAGCTTTTTGGTATCAATTTTGAGCGTATCAAGACCTCATTATGGCACGACACTGTCGCGCCATACGAAGTCTGGGACACACCCAACGAGGGGAGCAAGTTTCTAGGACAATTGTGCGTGGATATCTTTGATAGAAAGGGGAAATATTCCGGGGCACATAACGTTTTCATTCAACCGGTATGTTTCCTCTGGATATGCATATATAACAAGTTTAACCTTAATATGTTCAGGGCTTCACCGACGCGAACGGCGAAAGACATTGCCCGGCGTCGGCGTTGATGTGTAGCTTCGCTAATCCAACGCTTTTCCCGCCCATCGGTGCTTCAACACAGTGAAGTGAAAACCATGTTTCATGAGCTTGGACATGCCATCCACAACATTGTTGCCAGAACCAAGTATTCAATCCCTCATTCGCGAGACTTCATTGAGACTCCCAGTATCATGTTGGAGAACTGGATCTGGCTCCCAGATGTATCAGTTCGACTTGTCCGTCACTATGAGAGTCGCCACGAGTCCTAAGGGGCTCTACCACGCGACCTAGCAGAGGATGTCGCACGCACAAGAAATGCAAACAGGGCTAATAACGTCCTGGCTCAGGTCTATCCAGCTTTATTCGACCTTGCCATTCACACACCTCTAACTCATGCAGCAGCGTTGGAGATGGATACGACCAAGATGTGGAACAAGACAAAGAGAGACATACTCACGTACAGCTCGGGACCAAATCCACAAGATTGGGGTGCTGAGCAGGCGCGTTCGCACACATTTTTCGCAAGAACGACGGTAGTTACTTCGCCTATCCCTTATTAATGGTCTATGCTGAAGACCTATTTACGTCCGCATTTGCACAAGACCATACGAGTCCGGAGACTTGGAGGCGGTACAGGCATCGAGTGCTGGAGCCGGGGTCAAGTCCGGGGATTGAGATATTGAAAAGCTTTCTGGGACGGGAGCCGAGTAGTAAGACTATCTTTGATGAACTCAACCGAGAACACGGGATTTAGCCGCATGAGTGGCCCTGCAAGCTGTAACGATAATGGCCAGCATCAAGAGCCAACAGGGGTCGACTTTAGTATAAAGCCTTAGCTCACCGGCCAGTTCCCGTTCACTTCTTCCATTTCATAATTTGCACAACTTTCCTATACTCTGCGAGTTATATGTCTCAAATCGGTCCACCATGGTTTTCGATCATGATCTGACGAGGGTTGGACAGCTATCTCGGACGATATTATAGAAAGGATCAACAAAAACGAGGCGGCCACCAAACCCATTCGTCATCTGCCTTACCCTGAATACAACAAGGACCCAAGTCACAAGACCTTCACCTCCCAAATCATGAAAAACACCCGTATTGCTGACTACCGGTGCGAGGCTTTTACAAAAGCAATCCGCAGTGGAGAGAGCGATCATAAAAGTCCGAAGACAGCGCCCGAAAGCGTTCTCATCGCCAAGAGCTTGGTCTCGGCGGGTACGTTGTAGTGGTCGATACTAACGAGGGCTACGTGTACTGGGCTGATATACAAGGACAGCATGACGAGCCTGAATAGGAAGTTAATAAGGTTTCGAAAAAGTAAGAGGGGCAGAAGGGACGATATTGGCGATTGCTCGCAAACGCATACCATCCCACCGACTTTTTCGCCCTTTGCAAGCAGCGGTTCCTGGAAAAGCGATGGATTGGAATCAGCCCAAACGCCATCTCAGGCCTAAGGATGGATCGGCCTTGAGGCTGTGACGAGGAGGATAACGGGATCGTTGATACGTTGAAGAAGGCAGGATGGCCCGGTGGTGCTGAGGGGTGGGGGTATAAAAGAACTATAGATATAGCTATTCTAACTCTAGTTCTACAAGCTCTGTATACTCCTTTACAAAGTCGCCTCTGTCCATATAGTAATGCTCCTGCCTATGAATAACATTAATCTCGATACCTGCCATACGTCTATACAGCCCAGCCTTAGAACTAGTAGGTACAGACTGAATAATCAGAAGAAAGTCATCTGTAAGTAGAAGCGCCCTCCAGGTGCCACATCTCAGATTCTCCAAAACACACTGGCATGCATCTGCTGACATCATAAGATTATCCCCGACATGATACTCGATATAGGAAAGCCGTGCTCCCTCGCCGATGAGAATATAGTGTGCTGATCTTCCCATTCCCATTTTTTGCGTGCATTCAGCACTCAACCAAATTTCCTGTTTAATCATGGCTCCTAGAATCTTTAGTTTCGATGGCGCCAGTCCTTCGGATGCTTCCCCACTACTCCACTCTTCCCACCACTTTGACAGTTGTAAAAGCTCAAACCTCCTGTTGCTAACAGTGATCATTGAACTGACGTGGGAAAATGTTTTGGCAGACCATTGCCTGTCAATAGGCCCGGTAGCCCCGCCCCGAAGCATCGCCCCCCACCGCACTGGTCCTCTGTATCCCAGCCAGGTCCACGATGGATAGACTGGCCTTCGCGCGGTCTCTTCATTGCCTCTCTGCAGACACCATGCCAAACCGCGGGTTATAGAACTGGCAGTGGTAGATTCATTGTCGAATATGAATGGGAGGCCATAAAGGTGAAGCACTGGGGGCTTTCTTTGAGCGAAAGTATTGCCGATGGCCCGGAAAGCATCCACAATATCTGACTCGAATGAGAAATTCATTGTCGAGTAGTTCTCTAGTAACTCTGCAAAACTGATTGGAAATCCGTATTCTAGGTGGTCAGCTCGATGTCCGATGAGAGCGGTACGAGGGTGGCTGTCGGTTTGTAGGAACTCAGTATCCCATATTGTGTCCTTTTTATTCATGGCCCATATAGAATTAGGTTTGGACCAATTGGTATCAGCCTCCCCTGCGTTGTGTGAGAATTCTGGCCCCTCTCGAGGCTCGGTCGTCTGACTGGAAAGACAGGAAAACAACATTTGATGATCGGTGAACACGAGTCGACGCCTTGATAGCAGGCCTTCCTGGAATGTCCAACCCCTTGAACGCCAAATCGAAGCCTCAA
This sequence comes from Fusarium sp. FL617, assembly GCA_030142105.1. Classification (NCBI taxonomy): domain Eukaryota; kingdom Fungi; phylum Ascomycota; class Sordariomycetes; order Hypocreales; family Nectriaceae; genus Fusarium; species Fusarium sp. FL617. The sequence continues at coordinate 283,666 of JAREIL010000012.1, read as the reverse complement.
TCTCATTGATAGCATTCTCTTTCTCCTCAACAAGTATTGTATTCCCGATAGTAGTCGACATCCGCGGCGGGCGGCATATCTCACTCACACCGGGGATGCCATTCCCGCAGTCACTGCCAGCTGCAACAATAATCGTCAGATCAGCTGATCGATAAACTTGATCCATGATAGCTATCTGGCGATGTTTATCCTCCTTGCTCTGTTGATCAATGCATAGCATATCGACCCAGATATAGTCGTACTCCAGACTTTTGGTGATCGCTATGGCATCACTAATAGTACGTGGAAGTTCATCTAATGGTACTCCGTATTTCCTTTCAGGAAGATTGAAACCGCGCCCGGTTTTGCCCCATACGTAGCTCAGTGCAACATAGCGAATTCCTGGGAAGCCATGTATAAGACAACGCTGATTGCAGTCAATCAGGGAAATCGAGGGTGTGAATTTCGAACTAAGAGATCTGCAGACTTTATGACGCGCATCGCAGAGGCCTAGCCACTGCTTGGCCTGCTTGACTATGTATGTCAATGTGTCGAGCTTGGGCTCGGCAAGGTAACGATTTGGAGTCTGAGACTTCCAGAGGCGCAATGTTCCAAGTATAAGACTCTCTGACTCATGTTTTAGGCTCTCAAAGGCTTCGTTTCTGAACCAATCGACTGTTTGGAACACATTCTCTCCGCTGGTAACAGCAATCACCAAATCCCTTGTATCCGAATAGTGCAGTGGTGGTGTTTCGCCAGTTAGTGGTGTGTTTATCCATCTTCTTAGCCTTCCATTTGTAGATTCATTAATGACGAAGTGAACTGATATTTGCGATGTACTGTTCGTGCTAGCAGGTCTCGCTTTGGCTACGAAGCTGCAAAGGACGCAATGCACCGACTCAAGGCAGAAGTCTTCTCGGGACAAGCACACTCCTCCGACGTCGATGGACTTATGAAGTCCAACAGCCTCTGGTATCTGGAGTCGGTGGGTTATTTCTTTAGCGATAGGGCATCCATTTTGGTGTAGTTCAGGTTTTGATCCGCTCTTGGGCTTATTAATGAGATCGTAGACTTGCTTAGGTAGCACAGTTTCAGGATGCGCTGACATGGTTGATGTGCATGTAAAATGAAAGTTAGAGGAGGGATAAAGATTTCAGGTCCAAGAAGGAGGTCGGGCTTATTATACCTAATTATAGATTTATGCATAGGTACCTAACGACTTACAAACAGGACAGCACAGGTATAGCTGCCAGCCTTACTTTCCTACTAGATACCTAATATTTAACTAATTCTTATATTATTTCAATGTTAATTTTTTTCTAGCCGCTTTAGGTCATTAATAATAAAATATTAGTGGGGTACAGCTAGAGGTTCTGTTCCATTACGTACGAGGCCTTCACCCCCCAAATTGTGTGTGGGCGTCCAGACTCGTGCCGTATAACGCCATAGGGCAAAGCGAGAACTGATACAGCAAAAAATCGCAGCCAGACCAGTACTACATAGGCATCGCAAAAACGTGGTTCCGCCCGGGATTGAACCGGGGACCTTCTCGGTGTTAACGAGATGCCATAACCAACTAGACCACGGAACCGAGGGTTGTGATTGGTTGAAACACGGTCTCATAAACTTATCTGAGCCATATTTCCTACGATAGTTTCGTGAGGAAGCCCACATATCGGCCTTTTTAGGCCTTGACTACTTAGTAGAGTCTAGAGGTTGGCCTTAAGTCATTAGCTTATGACCTCCGCTTCCATGCGTTAGACACGGAGCATGCTAACGGACTCAAATTCTGTTGAGTCAATCGAGTGATTTTGAAGTTGCTGCGCAACGCACGATAGAATAATATGGCATTAGGGCAAATCATGTTACAGAGCTATATACTTGAATATGAGGCTTAGAGAAACGTCATAGAAGTGAAACTGACAAGCCAGAAAGGGCCAGGGAAACCCCCTTATATCATTCATTGTTGAGTTCAGCTCTGTCTAACAAAACGCTGCTTGTGAGACTTGAAAAGCTTTGATCGATCCAGTAGCTCGCCAGTTGCCGAGCGAATGAAGTCAACTTGCAGGTTGTTACCATCCTGAAATCGAATAGTAGCGTAACTGAAATCATCCGCATAAGCAAATGCATTCGTCGCTCCCTTCTTTCCCACCGCGCTCAGCCCTTCAATATTGCCAGCTCCTCCAGCAACAATATACATGGGAGCCTTGGGATCTTGCTGTCCTGCAGAATCAACAGTTCCGTTGTATACGGGATGGAATCGTTGCGAATTGTGCACGTGACCAAAAACACCCAGGTCCACGCCGTACTTGTAGAACAGGCCTTCAAAAGCTTCTTGGCAGGGTTTGCATCCCTCATCACCGGTAGTGTACCATGGGCGATGGCCGGCAACAATGACCCATGGTGTAACATTCCGGTCCACAGATGCCAGATCCGCCTCTAGAAACTGTAGCTGCTGGTTTGGCTTGCCAAAGGGTCCGCTATTGAGATTTGCTGAACCACCTGGTGCGTCAGGTGCATCAGGAAAGTCGGTCTCGGTGTCGACCATCACGATATGCGCCATACCATACTCGAAAGAAAACCAGAAAGGAGGATTGGCAAGCTGCTTCGCTTTATTGGCATTCACCCTTGCAGCATCGTCTGCAGATGTTGATGCAAACGCCAGAGGCATTATTTGACCGAATCTGTTCATGAAATCGGTAAAGTTCTTTTGTCCTTCGGGACAAAGAAGATTCAAGACTGGAACCTCTTCGCATGCAGCCTCGTGGTTTCCAGGCGAGACCATGTAAGGTTTTCGGCCCGAAATTGGAGCAAGCTGATCGTAGAATGTCTCCAGGATCGCTTGATAAGCTTCTTGTCCATGAAGTAGATTCTTTGGTTTGAGAAACCAATCGTCAGCGTATGCAAGGTCGCCTGGGTGGATGATGAATTCGTAATCGTCGGCTGTTGTTGCGAGCCTACCAATGGTAGTATGATTCAATGACGGTTGGACGGTGGGAATCACATCCCGCTTGGACTGATCCATGTTAATGGTGAAGCCATCTTGACCGTACACACCAAGGTCAATGATGGCATTGATGGCGAAAGGCGTCTTATCCCCGGCTGTGCGAGGGCTGAGAAAATGGTCGATAGTTGAGTTCTTCGCAGTGATTTTGTAGTAGTACGTTGTTGCTGGCGACAGATTTCCAAGAGTGACGGAATTTGCCCATGTGCGAGAGGTAGGATATGTCACCGAACTATCAGAGCATGCTTGCTGATTCAATGCATTCTTCGAGGTGCCATATTGAACGCAGGGCTTGGTTTGCTTGGCGTAAGTGTTCCACCCAATGGTAACGCCTGATGATGTTATTAGAGATCAGAATTAGATATGTTTAATGATGAAGACTGACTGTTCGGCCCATCCAGAGCGATGCGTTGTTGGACTGGGGTTGACAGATCTGACGGGAGAGGCGGAAAGCTAACTGCGGCCCCGACACCAGCTACCAGGAATGGCAAGATAGTGACTAAACTCCCTACAGAAGCCATGTTGTTGTATATTTTGTTTAAAAAAAAACAGCGAAATGGAAGTTTCTCGGCGACAAAGACCCGAGTTTAAAGAAGAATGCCACATCTGAAAGGGCTTGTCTTGCGTAGCCACCTCTATATATCTGGTATTTCTTCGCCCCTCCAACTTCTTGTGCCGCATATCCGGCGAGTTATCTTAGTCCCACGAAACTTCTTCATTGAGAATATGCTCCGAGGCCAGCAGCATGAAAAGGGCCAGGCTTGTCAGGGTGTAGTATTCGGCCTATGAATATCGACAACCTCGTGGTTATTCAGCATCGTTTCATTGGTAGAACATGTCGGTCACCCCAAAATGGTAACCGATCGACCCTTTGTAGCTCCACCACGCCTCAACCACTCTTTGCCGAGGTATTCTCCGATATAAAATGTTGTGGAATAATGCACCTGCCAATTATGATTGAAAATAGAGTTGTCCACGTTCTTCCTATGGGAAGGACATTCTAGCTTAACGATGACCTGCCACTTTCGCTTGATGATGGTTGCAAGAATAACCTCTGATTCGCTACGATCCTGTTTAACTTCAAGAACTTCTGTAATGCAATCCTTCTCTGAAAGCCAGAACTGGAATCTTGAATAAACATGAAATCATACCTAGTATCAAGTCACGATCGTGAGAGAGGACGAATCTCGAGATTGTTCAGATGTTATTTCATAGCTGATGATAAACCATATAAAAAAAAGGATGTCGTAGTATTCATATTTGGTCAGGCAGTACGAACCACAATGCTACGTTTCAGCGTATCTACTCAGGCTTTCGGCCATAAACTACCCGCTGTCGATAGAAAGGGTGGAAGTTGCCCGAGCGGATCTCGCGCCGAAGCTGAGCGCAATACAAGGAGACCTCCTCCTTAGACCAGCCAAGAACCATATTCGCCATGAACAGAACGTATCCCTCGTAGTCCTGCTCCAAGGCAGCCTGAGCAAATTGACCAATCTCCTTCAGTCGGGCATCTTTGGCCCATCCTCCAATAGGCGCCTGAATTAAGGTCAGTATTTAGCTGAGTAGGATTCAAGCAGTGAGACTCATACCTTCAAGTCCCAAACTTTAATATCGACGAAGCCAGCGTCTTCCATGTACTTGATCTGAAGATCCTTATCGATGATCTCAAAAGTGCGATCCAACTTCTTTCCTCCTTCGATAAAGAATTTACCCCATTCGTTGATTGCGCAAGTTTCGGTTACGCTACCGTCGTCGCTTTCCATTCGGGGGGAAGCTTCGTAGCTTTCAACCCAGCCGCCAGGCCTGCAAACCTTGAATGCTTCTTTGAATAGGGAGGACCAGTCGCTGATGCTTCCGTATAGATAACGCATATGCACGTAGTCGAATGAGTTCGGTTCGAAAGTCCACTCTTGGGTACAGTCTTCGATCTCACTGTTAACGTTAGTCCGGACCACAGTAATCGAATTGACGATGGTTTCTTACAACTTCAAATTCGGCGGGACCCAACCGGGCTGAATGGGGGAAATGTCGGTTCCAACAACTTCAGCGTTAGGATACTCATCGGCAAAGTCGCTGTGGCCAAATTAGTCAAGCTCCTAGCCCTGCCGAAGACTGCCCTACATAGCCCAAATACCTGCGATACTGATTAGTCCCGTGTCTCTCACAATCAGACTGCCTTTCAGTACTCACCGGTTCCTGTTCCGACATCCAACGCGCTCTGATGCTTCCATTAGCAATCGTCCTTCCAAACCTTTATGCTCCAGGTGAATGACGCACTTGAATATCATCTTTTAGCGGAGCTAAGTGTAATTTTCCTTTCAGTGATAGCGACAAAAGGTGGTGGCTATAAACAGTTAGCGCCTGGTTCATAGAATCGAATGATTAGGTATACTGACTTGATATCCATGGATTCATTGTGATGCTCATCGTTTGGTGTCCTGTCAGATATTAGCTCCAGTAAGTCAGCTCTCGAGCGATTTCCGTACCAATACTGGGCATTTCCCCGCTCAGAGTGATATGTTCGCCCATGGATTGTACGATAGTGGAGAATACTCGATGAAATTGACTCAGTTGAACTCGCGACATCATCACCAACAGCTGAGTCTGCATCATCCTCTTGGGGAGCATCCTGTTTCACTTTAGCATATGTTGTAACAGCTGCTGAATCCAGCTTACTTCAGCAGTCAAAGTGGCCCAATGCTGCGCATTGTGAAAACCTTCGGCAGTCTCCGCGGTCTCTGCGGCCTCCGCAGGGGCTTGTTCAGCTGGGGTTTGCTCAGCCGAGGCCTGCTCAGCTGGTGGCGACGAAGAAGCAGGCGCTCTTTGAGGAGAGCTCTTTTCGGTTGGTTTGTCTCCCATTTTGTCGAATGAATGCGAAAGATTGTGTAACCAACAGACTCAATCAAGAGAACAAAGGGAATCGAGACAGAAAGGGCGGAAAACCCGACAACGCAATTGTGTTACAACGTAGGAGCACGAGCGGAGCCATTGGGTCTGCTGATTTAGACCCCTGACAGGTTATCTCCCTGTATTCAAATCATTGCCCTGTTGAGGTTTCCGGTGGAGCGGCGCGACCCTGTTCATTGCGTGCCACGTCACTCCACTGAGGTAGCAGTCTGCGCTAACGAAATTTAGTACCCATTTAATATCTAATCACAATTTGACTACCCTATAGAACAAAACTGTCTTGTTCTATCAAGCACGTAAAAAAAGAGAGAAAGAATAAACTGGTTTCTTCGGGCGTATAGCTTTGATGTATCTTATTGTAATATTCGCAAGCGTGTTGATTTAGCGAGAAACAAACAGACAGCGAATGGACTGGACACGATGTCTATCCAAATAAAGTTCACCCAAAAGCTCAAAATTTTGTCAAGCAAAATGCGTGTCAGTCACGAAGATATCGTGGATGAATTATGTATCGAGCTGATGAAAGGGATAATAAAGTTTAGTATGATAAAGAATACGGTGGTGGGGTTGGAAAACTAAGAACTTCATAAATGCTGGTTAGGAAAGGCGGACAAAGGGCAAACAATTCACATAAACTCAGTCCAGTATCCTTCATTTCAAAGCTACCAGTTCCTTCAAAGGGACCTTGATTTATACAAGTGCCAAGCTCACAGAAAAACCAGCAAGCTGCATGGAAGACGCTTGATAACTAAAGTGCAGGCGAATCTTTTTTGTTTGCCAACGAGAATGGTCTGACAACTGTTCACATGAACAGCCGGGTTGCTAAGGGAAACCTATCAAAACAAGAGAGTGGCTCGGAATCAGAGGCTTCGGCAGTGACTGACAGCTGCCAACGAGTTAAGAATAAGCCCCCTAATGAATCTTCCCAACAATGTCGCCTCCCCGCTATTTTCCTTCCCTTCCTCACTTTCGTTCTTCTCACCCGCAAAGTCAACAAAGCTGATTCCATTTCTTTCTCGCTTTCTTCAGCATCTTGATTGCTGATCAGATCTTGAGAGTCATTTTGCTTACATCCCGTCTTCAACCATCTGATAGAGTTGCCTCCGCGTTCCCACCCGGCATCTCCTTACTCTAATTTGAGAAAATACTGGTGTGTGTTCTCACGGATATCACCGGTGAGTACTCCAGCTCGGACGTTTGACTACACCGAGGACATTGTTGATCTCTCTAGAGCGCTCGTTAAAAGATGTCGTTGCACCCTTGCTGGACCCAGCCGTTGGATCACGGTAAGTTTTGCGCTCTAATTCTGTCGCCGCCCCTATAAGAAGGCTTGGGTAACCCGTATTACTGTCTAGGTTTCGAGCATCTCGACCGACTATACCCACGCCACACACCCTCATCACCGCCAGATGTCCCTCTGGTCCCGAGCAGCGAGGCCGGCTCGTCTCTCGACGGATCTGATCCAGCTCCCACATTCGTGACGAAGTTGATCACCAGAAAGGAGGCTCTCGAGCAAGCAGGAGACCTGGTTGAGATGATCGATGTCCTTGGCTTCGACCAAGAACGTTTGAAGCCAAGGATGAAAGAATGGCTGAGCGAGCCTGTCTTTCGAGTCTTACCACGGGAATTGAAACAGCGAGTCACAACATGGTGCCATAATCACGATGATGATCTTCGTCGCGTAATTCCACGTGACCTTCGCCATCGCGATCTTACGGAATGGGTTTGGGAGGCCAAGATTCAGGACAGACGAAAGGATGAGGTTGAGTTCAATCTTGGAGCTGACATTCTCCGGTCCTACGTGGCCGATTTGAAGCCACTGCGAAAGAGATTGCCAGAAACAGAACGCCGCGATGTTATCAACAAGGTCCGACGTGGAATGAGCCTCTTTGCCGACTATCACGACGAAAAGCTTAAAGCCATGGACCGAGAGACCCAAGCGCTTCTACAGAAAGAACGTGAAACCATGGGCGCTGAACCCAGCGCTTTCCACACCGCATTTGAGCTCCAGAAACAGGCCGTGGACGACTAGAAGGCGAACATGGTATCTGCTGTCGAGAAGTTGCAAACTGAGCTACTTCAAGGTCCTCAAATGTTTCCTTTTATTGAGAAACATTGGCATCGAAGCCTTAGTCAGACTGGCACTGTCCCACAATGCCTTCGCATCCTTGTCAAGTATCACTGCAACTCAGATGAGGCAATCCGTCTGGCTCAACTGGAAGCGGCTTTCCAGCCTGAGGACGCTACAGATGTGGGAGATGGCGAGCAGCCTTCTTGTAAGTTTCTTCCCTCATCAATCTTTGATATTGAAGCTAATATCATACCAACGTAGGAGTTGTCTTTGAGAAAGCCATAGTTACCGCCAGATTCTGTGTACCAACAACCGAAACGAGTTTTGTGGCATCCCTCGCGGAAGAGCCTACGGATATCAAGATGTTAACGGCACATGGTTGGACATGGGATTCAGAATACAGGTTTCTAGAACCACGAGGGACATCCTGGATTTCCTGTTCTTGTATGAGTTACTGCTGTGATGGTTGATTTTGAAATGTACTGGCTAGCAATCATCACTCCTGATAGTGAGTGAGCAGGTTAGACCGAGCGACGTTTTTTCTTGTTCTATAAACAAACCTTTCAGAGCACGAGAATGCAAGAGCAGCTTTGATACTGGAATTGATCGATTGTGCAGCCTGCAAGATTTATAAACTGTTCAAGTCCTCTTCTAGCAGTGCAACAATACCGCAGTAAAAGTCGTGACGGTAGTCTTCATCCTTCAAATCAAATTCCTGCCTTTGGAATTCCCCATCAATACAACGACGCACTGCGCTGCCATAGTTAGAGCTAGTCTGACACACTTCACCCAAAAGTCGTTGTGTCGTCATGTAGTTCGACAGAGGACGCAAGTCAGGGCTGAGTACTTCATTTGGCGCCTGAAGAGACTCGATAGTGTGGCCCTGAATAAGCTCAATAAGCAAGACCCCCAGAGCTAGCAGCTTTGGTGTTGGAATCATTGGGGCCGTATTTGATGCGCCTTCTGAACTATGTCTTTCGACCGTCAGGAAGGCCTTTTCGTAGTTTGCGAAATTACCACTTTGGATGAAGAAGATATTTTTGCTATCAGGCAAGTTGGGCATCCATGGAGTCTTGTGAAATTGCAGCACGCTCGTTGCCACGAAAACTGCAAGTTGGAGCCGCTGCCTGTATGTCAAAAGGTTTTCTCCAGTGCGACATTCTAAGATCTCGTGTAAAGAAACCATTTGCCAGTCATGACCTTCTAGCGCAGACAAAGTTGAGGAGTAGACTTTATAACATCTTGTGTCCCCAGGTGACTGATCAGAAATCACCCCCAAGCAGGCCAATCGCTGGGTTACTGGTGCCTTCCTTAGTTCACCGCAGAGGTTTATGCTCGACTGAAGGCCAGGTGAAGCAGGTCTTGCCGCTTCAATGGACATGTTGGCCATCAAGTCTGTAACTAGAGGGGCTTTCACCTCGGTTGCGGTAGTTGTTGAGCTGAATCGCGACATTGAAAACCTGACAGACTTTTTCTTTTGCTTTGCGGGGTCTATTATGGCTTCGACTGTTTTGGATGGGAGGGTGGACGCTTGCGATGGCCTTTGCAACGCTGGACTAGCTTCTATAAGGACTTCTTCCCATTGTTGACTCTTTGTCCCGGTAGATGAACGTTCCTCGGACTGTACACGATTTCGAGAAAGGGCAAGATGAGTCTCCAGGCTCTGGATAACCTCCTCGTCATCGGCGGGAGTCATCTTATCAGCACATCTTGATAGTCGCATAGAGACTTGATGTTCGCACGAGCATCTCAGGCTGGAGTGAACAGCACGGAATATGCTCGAAGCAAGGTTTCGTAAGATGTTGAGAAGTCTGACACGTGACCTCACCCGTCTTTTCGGTTCCAACTCGATGTTCATTGTCGCCAGAGATTCGAGATTTGAGACGCCGTCCCTTATGGTGGTCAATTGGTCGGCGTACTCTGACCGACTCAGAGCAAAGCTCATACGCTTGAGTTCCTTCGATGCCAGTGACTTGTCCGACCATGTTATCTGTAGACTCTGTTAAAAGGGTACGGTACAAGGATAAGGTGACTTGCATCGGCTCCATTTCCTAGCTTCTCGTTTATTTCCTCAGTGGCTGTCTGGATATCACTTAACGTCCACTGAAAGACGTCCCATGACTTCCATAACCTGGCTCGAATTTCCCTCTGTGTCTCCTCTTTAAGCCATAGATCTCCACCTGGGTTCTCCACCATGGCATCAATCCTGGATGGGGGAACTATGCCATCCAGCAGTTTCTCACAGACATTTTGAAGTTTGACGCGCTCTGTCTCGAGATTGCGAATCAGGCTCTGGAGCTCCCTTTCATACCTTCTGTACCTTTGAATCACGCGTACTCCGTTTTTGTAGTTCTCAAGCGCCGAGACCACTAGAGGAATACTCCCCAGTACTGCCCCTGCGATCTCAAAGCCAGACATCACTCTGGGTTCCACCCTGGACCAAGAGGATGAGGAGGGCGAGAGGCGGCTGAAAGAGGCGAGGGAGAGAGCGGGGTAAGATTGATGAATTGTCGGAATTGATCAGCTCGGGTGGAAATGCCACAAGCCAATGATTTCATCATAAAGCATGTGGCTTGAAACATCCAATCGGACAGCAAACTGGGCGGATCAGGCTCCCATCCTACTCCTCACACTCCAACATCAGAGTTGACCTTCGTAATCACATAAAATGGAGGACGACAACATTGCTGTCTCGGTCCAAAGTTCCCTCCAATCATTCCAGAGACTCGCCTCGATAACCTCGACGAATTGCGATGTATCTTATCAAGTGCCACTGGCCTCCATCAGCGAGGAGGAGTCTCGCTTCAAAGTCTGGTCTGGCAACATCGGCGCTCACAACTCAGGGCGACGGTCTCTGCAGTATCGTCTTCGGGATGCATCTCATTTGCAAAAACAAATAGTTTTACTTCTAGGAGACTTGACAGACCTTCTAGAGGACGCGATGGCTATCGTGACAGGTGACAAGGTCCCTTGGGATCAGCTCGAAGATGATGGGAGTTTGGATGACGAGGCTCTCTCAGCAGATGATGATGCGAATGATGGTGAAATACCCACAACAGAGATGGCCCAAATAACTGCAGGCGTATCGGATGTCGTCAAATGTCTTCTACGGTTAAGCGTCGCTATTAGAAACCCGGCCCCTCACGACCGCTTCGCCACATTTGTCCCGATTGAAGCCTCGCATTACGAGCCATTCGACATTCAGCATGTCAGATCGAAATTCGGAATGATAGAGTCATTCCTTGCTGAGAGATTAGGAAAAGCTATATCAAGACGACGACAGTACTTCAAATATCGTCAAAGTCATCACCTAAAGCTCTCACACGGCCTGGATGTCGTGGAGCAGAAAGATTGCGAGAGTACTATTGCGAGCTCTATACCGGGTCATGCTAAAGCCGCTCGCTTCAATCTGACGTCAATGGATGAGGATGCCGCTTCCGATTCCGGGGTCACGCAGACATCATTTGCATCCTCCTGTGCAGATACTGAGAAGATCAGTATCCCTCCGCTTCCCGAAGAAGCTGAGAATGGCCCTTTTGAATGCCCTTTCTGCTATATGATGATCATAGCTACCAGTACAAGCTCATGGAAGTAAGTATCACCTGGTGACTGCGACATAGTGAGATGATGGCTGACACACATTGTTCAGGCGACATGTTTTCGCCGACCTGAGACCCTACATGTGCCTTCAGAAAACTGCACAGCGGCGGAAAGGGAGTTTACCAGGAGGCATGAGTGGACTTTGCACGAGATGCAAAGTCATTGGAAAGTATATACCTGCCCATCCTCATGCGGCATCTCTTTCCAATCGATGTCTCGGTGCAGAAACCACATCACAAAAGTCCACCCAGATGATTACCCAACGAACTAGATTGATGCAATAATAAGTCTCAGCACCCAGTCAGTGAAGGTCGAAGATGGGCTTTCTTGTCCCATGTGCAGGGAAACTCTCTACTCAATCAAAGAGTATCAACGCCACGTCGGCCGACATCAGGAGCAGCTTGCACTCTTCGCCCTTCCGTCGATATCATTACCTGATAATGGAGATGATGTGGAAGAGGATGGTGTTTCAAGTCAGAGTGACGCTGCCTCCAAGGAAATGGCTGTTCCTGACGACAAGTTCGGGGAGCTTCTCTTTGGCGGTGAAAGCTCAATAGGGGAAAGTGGTCCCACACTTGACGTGCTTGGTGAGGCAACTGATAACACTCATCGTCCTGATGACCGAGTCAACAAACCTGCGCCTGAGGATGATGGGCATTCCAGTGTTCATCTTATAGACGCCTCTAGCAATTCCCACCCAAACTCCACACCAATTCCAATCGACACCAGCAACGCGCACCAGTACACGACCCCTGCAGATTCGGATAATCTCGATCATGATCATCCCCGATCATATTACCCCACTAGGCTCGAGCCGTCTCAAAGTCCTCCTCCTGACATACCTGCAGCCCAGGCTAGTAGTCTTCCTTCCTCTGCCGAAGGTAGCAATGTGTCCAACCGTCACAAGGTGCGTCCTACTTCGGGAGATGCTGTCTTGGTTTCCTACCTTAACAAAGGACGCGATCCCCAGCGAGCTCGCGCCGCCGGCCGTGAAAGCCTGCCTGTAGATGTTTTCGATAACACGCATGGTACCGACGAAAAGATCTCAAACAGCCCCGATGACGTCTGGAGTGCTGTAAATTCTGACACACCGGCTCGACGCAGAGAAGAATTCCTATTCGAAAACGAGGAAGTGAGGGAGATGACTGTATATACGCAACAAAAGTCTGAGACCCGGACCCGAAAAGAAGCCGAGGAGGCCCTTCGTCTAATACTAGAAGATATTACCATATATCACCGGGACATGGCCGAGAGCCTAACTGAGGAAGCTGAATATGAGACAGAAGAGGAAACTCCAGAGCAAGGAATGGCTTTGCCCTACTCAAGCCCGCAGACATCTCCTCAAGAGCCTGACTACCAGGACCTCAATTCGCTGCTTGAGAAATACCCACTACGGAGGCGACTACAAGAGTTAGCACCTGACCGGAAGGATCCTGACAAGGAAGTGGGCTTCAAAGAAGAACCTGAAGGTATGAGCGGGTCATTTGATCACAAGCCTACCTCGGGTCTATCTAAATATCAAGCTCAAGGCCGTGTCTCGTCTCCTCGTCAATCAAATGAGCGTGAGGCTCTTCAAAGTGTGCTCAAGCAGCCAACAAGTCACTTTCCTGAAGACCCTAACCCCATTCGCGAGGGCGTATCTCGTTCAAAGGACGATGAAAGAGGTAGGGAAATACCTACAGGCGCCAAATGGACCAAGATTAGGGGGAAGATTGTAAGTCCTGAAGCTTTAACAATTGGCGGGGAAAGATTTGAAGTTCGAAAAGACTTTATCACTGTTTTGCGGCCACTGAGCCACGAGGAAATTGAAGCATATGCTAGTGCGACAAAAGTACTACGAGGTAAATCAGCTTTCTAAGTTTTGCTTTAACACAAGATTTTATGAATTGTCTGCTAATTGTTTTCAAAGAGCGTAGAGCTAGGGACTTAGAAAGAGGAGATACTGAGCCGACAAGTCAGCCCTGAGCTTCAGATAAATATACGTTCACCACATCTGGCCCTCCTCCCCAGATACAGAAGTAAGAATAGCTCAGGATTCTAAAAATAAAGAGGGAAATGTTCGGTTATCACTTTACTCTTCCCCAAGAAGACTAGAACCCCACTGAAGAAATTAATAAAAGGATATCTTTCATTAGGGTTCTATTGTAATTGCTATTGCCAGAATTTTCTGAGACCGTTGGAGACTATTCTAAGCCAACTACGTCTGTTTTACCTTTAAGCAACCTCCCTATCCTCCCCCTTATTGTTGACTTTCCATCTTCTTCCAGGTTTCCCTCCTGGTGTGTGTATTCCTCCTCCTCTGGGGTACACGAGCCATCTTCCAAACGTCGGATGAGGTCGTGAATTCCCAGCCCCAGTGTCGAATCTGGCTGACCTCTTCTGTTGAGTGCTGCTGCTTTGAACCTTTGAAGTGAGCTTGAGCCCGACACTTGAGAAGAGCGTGAAGACCGAGACGCCAAGGATCTGGCGATAGTAGGATTTCCATTCAACGCATTCAAGTATAATTGATGGACAGATAGAGATGTTCTTATGTAGGATGAAACGCTAGAAGAACCAAACGATGGTGGATATCGGCCCCCTTCGACATATATGATGGTATCTCTCTGGTTAGGAGAGGCTAGTTGCTCGTGCTGCTGTATCAGCCAGCTCAGAAACTCATTGTCAGTCGATGCACGTCGAGTTTCGCTGGGATTTACTTTTAAAGCTGCTACCTCTTTCAGTGGCGTAGAAGTAGGGGTTGCTGAGCGGCTGCTTCTGCTGGCCAGAACGGATTTGAGTGCTTCCATCTGGTAAGTCTGAACTTCTCGAGCGAGGGGGGCCAAGGGGCTTTCGCGAGTAGCTGGTGGAGACCATGAGAAATGCTCAACAAATTGTGTGGCAAACTCTCTTTTGACATGCTCTGGTGTGAACAAGGTATCATAGAGAAGCTCTTGAATAATATCACAATAAAGTGACGTGTCTGAGGGCTGAAGGTCCAGTGGGCCAATGTTAGGTTTAGAGTCTGGTAATGACCTTAGAGCGATGATCCTGCTCACAACCATCAAGAAGTGTGTCGCGGATATTGTAGGAAGGCTTTGACCCCAAGGAAGTGGGGATTCGCGTTCCAGTTGTATCTGCTTCCAAAAATAGGTAAATAGGAAACTGGATCTCTTCCAAAGATAGACTGGGCTTTTTTGAAGAGCTAAATCGCTCATTTTAGTCGGCCCAATCCCCTCGAGGTACTCTCCTTCAAAGGCTCGGAAGGTTCGCTGTAAAGGGTTGAGATAGTAGTTATCACTCAAGGTGCGCCAGCAGTGGGTGAGACAATGCTCCATATCCGATGCGAACAATTTGTTGTCCCATTTGACTGAATTGAGTAAGCCCTCTGGGATATTGTGATCTTTCCTTCCTTGAAGACGGAGCAATGTCCAAAGGTCTATCGATTCTGGACCAAGTGTGTCGAAAGCCTCTGTAAAGTTTCTGGCTTTATCAAGATGTTTCTGTACCAGGCTGGTATCTCCACTTCTATGCGCATAAATCTGCGCAAGGTGACGATGGAATAGGAAGGCTTGCATGCGACACATCTTTACCTCATCAGAAGCGCATGAGTTAGGTTCCTCTCCAATCAGAAATTCGTTGCTCATCTTGAGCTCAGACTCCATCATCACCCTCACGACCTCAGAGGTTCGTCGTGTCTTGGCAGTCCTTGCCATGTCGAGCATCCTGGCGCGTCGCTGTCTGGCTGAAGACGTTTTGTATTGGAAAGGAATCGAGATCTTGCAGTAGTAGTTGAAAGCTTTAGTGTAGCGATAGCAACAAGATAGATATTCTGCCGACAGCTTGTCATCGTACATATACTGACAGTGTGGACTTGCTTCTATGGTCGATGGGGTAAAGGTGAAGTCGCTGTCAGTAGCGATATTCAGTTGGGTGTGGGACGAGCTTTCTGCAATGGTATCGCCTGACTCGCTTCTAGGTTTCGATCGCTTCAGTGGGCGGCGAGGAAGAGGTGAGGATGGGCCATGGGCTGTTATATCACTCCTACGACTGCTGGAGCTTGCGACACTTCTTCGGCGTTTGCTCGACTCATTTGTGAGTATAACCGCTTGGTCCGCGGAGTCATCCACAGTGGTCGTGGAGGATGGCTCGTTACTGGCAGGTTCGCTAGGCGTGTTCTGACTGGTCGTCTCATTCGGTGATCGTTGAATAGAAAGGTCACCTCGAGGCTGCTTGTGGAAACCCCAACGTCTCGTTGCTTTTGAGAGCTGATCTGGGCTACGGACGACGTCAGCAGAGAAAGTATACCGGGAATGACATACTCACGATAGGGTAAAACTCCGATGTGTTCTTAGGTAGTTGATTACCTGGTCGCGAGTATAATTTTGGGTCAAGTATAGATCGCCAATCAGCTCTTTGTGCTCGTCCAGTGCTTCGTCTGACAGACCAGCAGCTCGAGGTGCACGGCTGTGGATAAAGGATAACTCTCGCGGAGCCATTACTCGTTGTATGAATAGGCAAATAAGCTAGTAGTCTGGTGACGGGTACCCGCAGAGACTGGCTTTTCACTGACAGAAAGTTGGAGTTACACGACGCATTCGAATATAAAGAAATAAACAAGTATAAATTAAACAGACTGTCTTCCAATCTTGATTCTATCCTTTTTTCCACAACAAAAAAACAATGAACACGTCATGCGCAGCTAGTGTCAGGTAAGATTTGAGTAACCCTAGTCTTGGGTCATTAATTGGACAAGAGGTCATGACATTTTTTTTTTCTTTCAACCCCCCCGGACGGAACTAAGCCAAATATGGTAACTCCAAACTTTTGTCTCAAGTTTCTACATGACCGTTGAGGACGTGTCCAAGCCACATTCATTTACAATGTGGTTCATCTCAACGCAGTGACGGTTGGCCAAAGTGGCAAACCGCACACCATGCCCTATCGGGCAAATCCAATGAGGTGCTGTGGCTACTTCGGCAGCCTTGTTTTTCCCTACAGACGGTCTCCCGGTATCCAGGGGGAATTCCTCGTAATCTGATGACTCGGGTCGATCAGCTGGAAAGGTTACTGTAACTCTATTTCACGTTTTGTTTCATCTTCGGGAACTAAAAGTTTGGAACTTCCGAATTCAGATAAAACAAACTACCAAATATCATACGGGTGTCGTTCGGCTGGCGCTTGAGTGGGACAGAGGCTGTGATAAGGCAGGCTGGCTCTGGGATAATGTATCTAACATCGATAGATCTGTTTGCAACCTGCATAATAACGTTTGTTTTATCCAGAATTGGCAATGCCAAAGATTATGATGTGTTTCTGAGCAGCGCTAGGGCTGTGTTTGGTCTCGTAATGAAGCTTAGTTGAGATAGGCCTATATTCTAAAGAGTAGTTCGACGATAGAGTAGTTTCACTATATAAGATGCTGATCATGGTGTTAGGATTGAATACAATTCTGCACATTGTCTTTTACCGCTCAAACCATCAGAGAGTACGAATTTCTTATCAAATACACCTCCTAGATTGCGCCGTCTTTCAAAATGGCCCTGGATCCCGTCAAGCACAATCACAAAAAAGCTCAAGATATTATGGTTGCACACGCTGGTGCGTGGACCCGGGATGCGAGCTCCGCTCCTGCAAGAAGCGTGGTATGTCTAGTACTCTCATGTGCGAACCTCTTACTGACTGCGAAGATCTCCAAGATCGAGGAAAGGGTGGAGGCTTCTAAGAAAACTTCTGAGAAGAAGGATTGAGGTGTCTTATTACAGAGACCACTGCTTCGTTCAAAGGACTCCGTACATCACGATGGGTCCACCGGCCGAAGGCCGATAACCTTTTCTTTAGTTGTGTTTCGTTGATTAGTTATAGTCTGCTAAGTTTCTGGTGCTACAGATATCAGAAAAGTAAACCATTTAGCTTAAAGGTCTTAGAAAGGGAAGATATAAATTAATTCAATAGTAAAACAACTCAAATTTCAAACTCAATAGCTTGCTTGCTTTAGCTTCACTCATGATCTATAAACAAGATCTAATAATAATGCTTCCCAAGGACGAAGCTAGCCAAAGTCCTGTGAGAATCTCTAGCGACGGAAGACAGAAATTGTCAGAGCTCAATACGATAAACCCGATCCAGAATAGCCATTGTGCAACCTAAAGCAAAGGTACTCCCATGGCAACAACCATGTGCAGTTGTGAATGACGTTTTGTAGGCGGATCAAGGGACTCAACTTCGGCTGGGAGGGTTCCGTAATCGTGAAATTCGGATTGTCTCCGAGACTTCGACAGCAGACTTTCCTCCTCCTTCGGAGTTGTGCATCCCATTTTGTCTTGATGCGATACACCTTCTTCTTTGTTCCAAGATGTCTCGACTTTTGGATAAGCTCGTATTGTTCGTATGAGAGGTACAGCCATCATCGCCACAACGAATAGCCATATGAGCGCACCAGTATATAGAAGTGCAGCAAACGGTGATCTTTTCCCGTCTGCAAAACCGCTAAAGTAAAAGTCGTGCAGACGGCCATAGTTCACCGTCAAACACATATGGTAGAACGAGAAGGCTTGAAGAATCACCTCTGCAAACATTGCCGACATAGAGGAAGTCATGTCCTGAGATCCAAATCTTTTAGTGCCATGCGATGAGATAGGAAGCCAACTAAGTCGAGGAAGTGAACACCAAAGAAGAGTGAGCTGCAATACAGGAACTGCTTCATAGCCAGGGGTGCGCTGGATAATACTCGCGTTGGCCAAATTCGCAAGGAAGTGAGTACTCGCAAGAAGAATTCCTCCTAAGATCCAGCGTGCCGAATCGTAGTGCAGCGAGCGGGTACCGGTGATCTCTCTCTTTCGTCCGCTATTAGCATGGATAATAGCACAAAGTGTTACGAGATTGATGAAGCCGATACTCATGAGTTTCCACTCGTTGGGAGGGCATGTCGCCTCGTCTTCCGGGGACCGAGGGTATATCCTCCATCGCCATGGGATCATGTCACGCGGTTGAAGTCGAGCAGGCTCATGCCAGGCATATCCACAAGTTTCGTTCATCCATTGTCGCTGCATATCTAGATCCTTCGGACCCGATGTCGAGCATGATTCTTCGTACTTATCCAATACGAAGGTGTTGCAAAAGCATGCTTTATCGAAATACTCGCCAGACGGGATGCGACTGTTGGTCAGGTCGTAGCCTACAGTATCGAAACTGAGAGCCGTCATAGAGTTTCGTCGGCTGCTGTATTCCCATGGGCGAGCTGCATTTCCAGTATGCTGTGTCGTGGCTGTGAAGCTGCAAGAACCGATGACATGTTGGAACGAGTCTTTGGTGCTAGACGAAAAGGTCTTCTTCAGGCATTCTGGTGCTTTGTTCGCGACATCGATGCTTGTATATCCATCAACTAGACTTTCAGGAGAGATTCTTTGCAATGCATTTGTGTCCCCAACGTCGACGAGCCAGTTTCTTCCCGTAATACCTTGAACCCATTGGTGAAGCTGTGTTTTGGCGAGGACAGATCTGCTGCAGTACTTCACATAAGCTTTAACAACGCTCGGCGAGAACTCAACGCTCAGACAGCCAAGGTCAGTAAGCCACTGGTAGTGTGTACAGAAAACAAAGTACGAAGTGCATCGATGCCGAGTGCACTTCGTCATGGGATCAAGCCAAGCCGACTGATCCTGCTGAGCAACACACTGCGGCATCGGTGCTAGATCTTCCGGGTTCACCCATCCGCCACGGTTCTTCAGTATACTCGGATCACCATCTCGGTTCGAAGCATCGCTGACATCGTGGGACGAATCTGTTGCTATTGTTAGCGTTCTACGGTATCAGTTCAGTGGGCGTGGCGCACTAGCCAAGGGTTCCCCAAAAACTCCAGCTATCAACAGCGCCTGGAGCACTTTCTGGAGTTCCATATTGCCGACAACGCAACAGCAGGTTGTGTCGAAAAGATCGCAAGAAAAAAAAACAGGAGGAAACTTGTTTCTCTTGGTGTTTCTAGGTCAGATGGCATTGTTAGCTGATGCCTGATTATTCAACTGCGGGGAAGCCGCGTAAGTCGGAGGATCAATCATCCCGACCAATGAATGAAATCTACCAACGCCGATTTTCAACCCTCTCACGAGGCTCACGCATCGTGCTTCTATTTTTACTGTTTCCAACTTTTCATCTTTTCAAGTACGAGTATCAGATCTAAGAGCTTCCTAGTATTTGTTGGCTTCGAAACATGTGGAAAATGACCCTGGATGTTTCGCGCGGTTCCCTTCTAGAGATCGTGTGACATCTCGCTGTTTATATCCGTAGCACGGGAGTGAGGACTAAAAATAACAGCGGCAATTCACCAACCCTCTCGGACCAGGATATCTTGTAGCTTTAGCTAAAACACTGATAAAATTTGTTTTGGATCGCCTGTAAGATGTAAGGAATTTGTAAGGAATTTACTGTTGACTCGCTTGTTACTTTCGAGCTCAGTTATTTTTAGAGATCATGGTTGTCTCAAGTTCTGAAACGGCCGAAACATCGTCACTGGCTGATCCCATCAGCAGCGACGTCTTGTTTACACTGTTAATAACCGGCAGTTCAAATAGTTGGATTCTTTTGTCACGATAAAGTAGGGCTTTCCCAGCATTCAAACTCTCATAGCCCAAGCTCAACTCACATCTCTCAAGCCTACAGTTGCTCCAGCATACTCCTCTCACAATGCATCCAACAATTGTTCTTGCCAGCCTTGCTGTCTTCGCCTTTCCTTCCATTGCCGAAGAGCTCAGTACAGATGATGTACCCACCGCCTGCAAGACAATCTGCCAACCCATCGTTAATCTCACCAATGCATGCGACATCGATCCCAAAGGCCCCGAAAAACCAAGTGACGAACGACGAGACCTTGTCATGCTTGATCATGAAGATGACGATGAACCTATCGAGGCAGCTTGTATCTGCACGAACAAGAGCTTCGACGTCGCTGGCGTGATGGGACTTTGCGCAAGCTGCATATCACAGAACAGCAAAGACACACAAGGTAAGAACTCTTGAGTGGACAAGTCGTTGAGTTAGTGGCTAACGGTTGGAGGAACAGACATCGATAAGATCATGTCGCAGTGCGCCTTCTCGTCGACCTCGTACGCGCGCGCAGCGACAAGTGTACTCTCTGATATCAAGGTTCAGGCAACAAAGCCGGCTGCAACAGTGAGCGCTAGGGCTACAACCACTGTTGCTGCGTCAGCTGCCAGTGAAACCGCTGATAGCAATGCTGGCAGGATGAAGATTTCTCTTGTGGTGGTTACGTGGATGAATCTGCTATATATACTACTCGTCTGAGGATAGCAAACCCCCCTCCCGGACTCTTGTTGAAAACATTCCCTGCAGAAAGTACATGAAAGATTTGGTAAAGAACCAGCTATATCTTCTTGACGCGCCTTCGGTAGCGTCTGGCTGGTGTGTTTGATGCTTCGTTGGTAGACAGTCTTTGAAAAGGCTCCGAGATGGTTGCAATTTGATCCACTTGACTTTCTTTGTTGGTGGTCTCCTTCGATGGATTACTTATCATGTCAACCAATTCTTGAAAACGCTTCAGCTCTTCCATACATGCTGATTTATCTGCTAGAATCCGTTTTGACTCCAAGTCATGGTTGATTTCCGCCAAAGAGAGATCCTGATCTGTGTGGTCTTATAAGTTGCGAACTGGAAGATGAGTAATAGACTTACAAGTAAACAAGCCGCGGAATGCTTCCAAAATAAGTACATTATCCGACTGCTCGCTACGTAACCCCAGCAGCATCAGAGCAAGCGGAATAACAAACTTGTCCCCTCCATACACCTGGGCTAGGGATATGGCAGTTCGGATTTGTTTTTTATCGACTGCATCGTTGTATCGAATATCTTTTCGCAACTGACGAACAATCCTCGACCAGGAGTTCCAATTCTCTTTTTCGCCCAACGCCGGACAAATACTTGTGAAAAGCCCCCCGTCAATAAGTTGTTGCATTGTCATCTGCACACACTTGCCTCTAATATTGAGGCATCCTTGGCTGAGGTATTCTCCAAAGTAGAGATCTCCTTTCCGCCAGTTCTTGACTGTTCCCAGATCGCAATTGCAGTTGTACGCATTGAAATAATCCAAGGCATCCATATCCCGAAGGAAGGTCTGATCTGGGTAGTCTCGAGTATCGATCATGATTATACTGATCTCTGACAGCTTAGACTTTATCGTAGATTTTGGACTGTTGCGATATAAGCCGTACTGGAGGAGGAAGAGGAGAGAGCTCGACCACGACATTAGATTGCACGGAGTGCGCTTCAGGTCGTCGCATTTCCACATCAGGTGGTTGTATAGGCTCTCGGCAGCCTCGTCGTCCGGAAGCTGTAAAAGATCTGTACCGCAAGAAGGTCTCAGTTCATCCTTTTTGCTCAAATCTCTTGAGGCACATGGAGATTTAACATGGTTGGTGTATGTGACGCCGGCTGAGTGCGGATCATAGAGACGGAAAAGATAAGTTGGAGTTTTATGAAACGCAAACTTCGTCTCGTGACCAGCTTTGGGCTCGAAGAGTTGAGGCATCTGGAGAAAGTAATGAGGAAGGAGTGTTTATAACAGTCCTAAGGTATCAAAAGTGCTTGAAATAAAGGTTGTGTTTACAGAATTGCAAGAAGATTAGGATTATGACGAGGATCTGAGGTCGGGTAAGATTTCGCCCCAAGGCCTCAATATCAGGTCGGTGGCGGGGCACGCTTGGCACCAAATCACTCAAGTCCGTCATTGGGTGATGGGTTGAAACAAGGTCACATCCTCAATCCGAGTCCTTTATTGGCCTCTCACTTGGTAAGATTTTCAACCAGCATAACCCGGTAGCATGGCTAATCAGATATGCATGCAATTCGAAGAATGTCCAGCACATCGACAAGAAAGGGTGCGCAACACACAAGTATCGTAAGACCTGCCATAGTATCAAGCACGCGGCCAGGACGGGCTTTTGGCTGCAGATGCGGAAATTAAATCATGAGTGAGTTTCGGAGTATGCATTTCCACTTCGATACTCGATCAGATCCACGCCGCACGCGTGATGTGCTATATCTCAGTCCCTGCATCTAATGTCTTAGCTTCGATGTTTGTTCAACATCTGTCTATATAATAGCCCGTGTTGCGCAGGTTTAAGTGACGAGAATATGACCAGCCATGCTACGTATGGTCCTCATTTAATTGTTACTCGTCGTGAGAAAATTCCTCTTGTAAGCTCATTTTCAAGGTACTACTGGCAAATATGTCTTTTGGATATGGTGCCGGCGACGTTATCGTCGTGTTAGGCCTCTGTGAGCGTATCGCCATCGAGCTGCGCAGTTACAAAGATACTCCTATACAGTTTTAGTGCCGAGGCAGAAACCTTACGGGGTACCTTGAACGCGTCTTCAATCTGGAACCGGAGTATGATGCGGAGCGCGAAACTTGAGGCTGGTCAGAGCCATCGTCATCTATTGTGCTCAATCGTCACTTGCCATGGCTAACATGATAGGAACCAAAGAAAGAAGCTTGGGTTACTTTAAGAGCACAAGACTCTTCAAAAGCATCGGTACAAGACTTGATTGGTTTATTGGCAAAGGGTCATGTGGGGAGTATCGAAATTTAGAAACTTAATCACCGTTTATCAATGTCGAGGAAATCATAATATTCTAGTATATCACCTCATATAGCTATTGTCTTCTTTGTATATATGGCCCACCTACAGGTTGGGTTAACTAGGGCTTTTCCAAAATTTGTTCACTGGACATATTTCGTAGAGAAATCATGATCTTCAATTATCGTATTGAGTCAGCGCAAACACAGAGAATTCTTACTAACCCAGACGTTAAAACGTTCACCGAGTCTTCTTACCAATGTAAGCATGAAGAAAGCAATTTGACCAAATCATAAGTTTCTTCATACGGCGGATAAGATCCACAAAATTAGCCAGACTAGATATCCAGTGCACAGGAATATTGAAGCATGGATGAGGCTCAGCAGTGGCCATATACAAGATAACACAATGTACGGCATGACTAAGAGCTTAGACGACGATCCATTGGGGTCCATTCGCAAGGATATCTGCTTTGTCAGACTGGATCTGTGCTGATAGTAAATGAGAGCAGTAAAAGAAACCCAATAGGGCATGGCTATTTGTGGGGCGGCCGACTGGAGGGTAACAGCGGCTATAGAAAGATTTCAGCTGGCATTACCGATGCCATTCTGGAACAGTCAACGGGGACCAACGGGGACCAACCAAGATGTGTCTTTCTCAAAAAGGATGGTGCGGAAGAAATGCGCCGTCGGATATGCACGAGCAAGAAGCGAAAACTCGTATTGGTAGAAACAATATCAAATTCATTCACCGAAAACCCGACCTTACATGGGCCTACAAGTATAAAATGATTGACCATACCTTCACGTACAATATCCAGGCTTCTTGACATTGATCTTCATAACCTCCGCCGACTACTTCAAGATGCAGCTCATCAACCTTTGCGCCCTCACCGTCTTCGCTACCTCAGTCATGGCAGCAGACTGCTTCGGCAACGGTAACAAAGACATCGGCAAGTTCATCACAGCATACTGGGATGCCCGTGAGAAGATGTGTGGCAACTCTGGTTGCACGTACCAGGAGGCGTGTACCACTTATGGCTCCTGCACGGTCAAGGGGCTTGCAGACACCCTCTTGAATGTTGAGATCAAACGCAAGAATACTGGTGGCAAGAAAGGTTTCAAGGACTGCTGGGTACGTATTTAGCTTATCTATTGTAGAACGATGAGCTGTGCTGACTGGGGCTGTAACAGGATGCTACTGAGTATGTGAGCCGAAATTTCCTTCTGCCTTGTCTAATTCTTTTAGGGACATCATCAACCAGTGCCCTTAGGGTAACTCCAGGCAGGTAAGTGGATCGTGGGAGGCCAATGATCAGCTATATCAGGTCAACCGATATTTCTCCTTTAACTAAGGGCCTAGGTGTCATTATTAATGAGAGGCAAAACGAGCAGGGACTTCAACCCTTATTGTTGTATTCACCTATCATTCATACTGAAATCACAGGGTGCTCGTTAGGAATCCGTTCTGCCACAAACTAGTAGACGTTTTGCAATATTATGTATTTGTTGACAACTGGTTGAATTGGCGGCGTCATTGTGATCATGTTTATGTGACGTTGTCGGTGCGGATTTTCTCAAGAAAGGAAGAGGGGGCAGGCTTTTATACCCATGCGAAGAGGCATTGAAAGCCAAAATGGAAGAAAAACCTTTAAGCAAGACAAAAAGTTTAAACTCGGGCAGCCATATAGGACATTATGCTTGAATCGTGGAAAATTCGTGCTCTTTACAATAGTTCCAGGAGACCTCTGTGAGGGATACTGCACCTTACAATAAGTGAAGGGAGGAAAAAGGAGAAGTAGCTTTGAGAACGAATGGTATCCTATAACAAAAGTTGGTTTATAATTAACTGTTCAAGCAGCTGGTGCCTAAAGTCAATATTTGACAATGACTGCTCCTAAACTATGGTAACGTTGTCGAGTTTCTTCAAAATGTCTTTGTTATCCTTGGACTATTAAACTTGGACGATAGCCGATAGTTGTTAGACTTTTATATATATACTAGAGTCGTAAGGGAAATGGGGTGCGGGCTCTATGAGTGGCATCATGACACGAATGGAAAGAGGGTATTTCGTTTCCCGGAGTGATGCTTATATCACCTGGACGGAGTTCATTGGACCAGGAGTACGTACAATCTACAGGTGATCCGAAAAATCATGAACTTTATGATGGGTACTACGGTAAAAGATACTATAGGATATCTCGTTGCTTTCTTGACTGGCGCACGGGTCGAAGTTATTGCTTGTCTATCACAAGCGGGTACGACTGGCCTTCAAGATTGCCAAGAGGCGTTGAAAAACGGACATAATGGGCAGGCCTACTCCCAGAAGTATACAAATTTTATCAAAGAATTGCTGTCTCACTTTGGTATCAGTGAGGCGAGACATTTGTGCCTAGTTCGACCAACCTGTGATGGCATCTGTTAGGTCAGGGATACTGCTAGCGCAATGTATGGAGCTAATGTAGGTAAAGGAATATTTCAATGCTTAAGTTAAACTAATTTAAATAAGATGCTGTCTTAAAAACTCTCCTTATGATACCAGCAGAAGTTCTCATTTGATTTACTACCCGCAAACATTTCATTAGTTTCGATGAGCGTCGTGGAAGGCTGTAGCTTCTGCAAGTGACCCTCGGTGTTGGCTTGCATCAGATGCAACTGAGACCAGAAATCCCCGAGAGGCGCTGGTAGGTTACTCTGTGGACACACAAAGCTATCATAAGATATAAAAGGTTGAAGATCTTGCTTTTCCAGCATTTTCTGGGACTGAGAATTATGTAGTTGTCGGGTTTCGTTATTGTTGTTAACCTTGGGTGCAGAAAATCGACTGACATATGGGACATCGGCCTGATTGGCCCCGTACCAGATTTCGGCCTGGCTTGAACTTCTAGAAAAGATTGTTCCGCCCGCCTGGGTAGAGGCAAGTGTCTCCGTTGACGGGCAAAAGCTGTTCGGAATTGCTATGCCTTCCGAACTCGAGTCGTAATTGTAGCCACATTTATTGCCGTCATCTGAAGAATCCTGAAGATCGTTGAATGGGCTGGCTGGCTCCAGATGTCGTTGCAATATTTTTCTTATTGATCTGAGGTCCTTCAAGAGCTCATCTTTTTCTTTCGTAACTTTGGAAAGCTGGTCTAATATTGAAGACAATTGGGCTCCACGTTCGGTTTGTTGTAAGTTCTGGACGGTACCCTCGAGCTGAGCAATTTTGTTCTTCGTGCGTTCCCTTGCTAAGCGCTGCGCCCTGCGGTCTGCTTCCCGCTTTTTCAAGCGACGAGTATTCCGAATGAGAGCGGCTTTGGAATCCGAACTCATGATGTTTTGATAAAGGTAGCAGAGCTGAGGACTCGAGTAAATGATCACAATCGCAAGGAAATGAAACAAGATGTAAGGCTCTTTCGCGTCTTTTCAATACCTTTTCGCGGAAAATTTCGGTCGTTCAGACAGCGAGTAGGTCAGCATATAAAGGAATATCACAATCATGACTACAGAGCCGCATAATGTGACAGATTACCGGCCTGGCATTCCTATCACATATTGCGAAGGGAGCTACCACTGTCCCAAGTGGTCGGTACCATTAACGGTACGGAACCCAGGCACCTTCAGCCGAACAAGGAATATAGCATTGAGACATAGGGAAGACCTTCTCGCATATGAGCGAATGAGGTTGAAGATCCAAGAATCATTATATAGCATTGCAAGACTTACTAGATCATTTAGCTCACAATACCGATCACAGTATACTCTAAAGCAGGAGCTCGCAGGTGCCAGAATTGAATTACGACTGGTCGTACGCCACAATAAGATAACCAGGTTATTTAAACGACTATCAAATACTACTTAAAGATCAGCAGTACCCGCACAGGCCTGGAGGGTGTTTCTTTTTGGTCGCATTGATGTTTCAGACAGCACAACATAACTAGCGGAGCCCGGAACCAGCCCCGCTCATCGATGTTGTCAAAAGTTTCCACTACTAGGATGACCTACAACTAAAATGTATACAACTAGGTTTTTCTACTTATTGAATTGAAATTTAAAGTAATTAAGAGTAAAAAATATATCAATTCGAGTAGGTATAACTTTATTTTGCGATGAGTAATATTATGTGTGAGCATTCCCCCATTCAGGTTCAGTGCTTGAAGGAGTCTCAATTATCACATCTTAATCGCCTATAAGCAGGAATTGTTAACAGCTGGCTGATCTACAAGCGGGTCACTGATTAACCAAAGGAGTGGTAGGCTAAGATGCTGCGTGAGGTTCATACTATCCTGCCGAATCACACCCATTCTTGGCCAAGTCCCTGCTCAGCTGGGCGAGAGTTGGAATGGACTGCTCGCTTAACGAGAACGGAAACGTTGTTTTTTAGTTTCTTAGACAACAGACCAATCACGGGCACTAATATGAGTCAAACTTAAAAGTCTTGATTGATGGCGCAACTGATTGGAGCAGCATATCGGCAATTGAATTACAAAATGTTGACTAAAAAGAAATGATCTACCGAACGATCGTCGTTTGTTTCAATCAGACAGCTGCAGCCACGCTGTCAAAACAAGGAAGACGATTGCCAAGCAGCCCGTTCGATAGACAGAATATCATGAGAAAAGAAGTTTCACCCACAGCCCCGACCCGAAAGTAAAGCACTAGTACCCTATACGTTCATCTACTGAATAATTGCGCACACAACCAACGCGATAACTGCAACAATCGCCGCCTTGAAAGGAGTAGCCCCGTCGATCTTGCTTCCTGGCGCGTATCCTGTGACCACAGGTGACGTTGGGGTCGGATCGGACGGATATGTGGAAGAAGACAATCCAGATTCTGCTCCAGCTCTAGCTCCGGTTGGCTTGCCGTTTGAGGTGTGCACGGTCTTCATCTGCGGGGCGGTGTTCGTAGGCGATGCCGGGGAGTGGGGGAACTCGGGAGATCCCCGTAAATCCGGAGATCCACTGTGGTTCGGGTCCGGAGGGCTGGGGCCTCCTGGGGCATGACAGGCCCCTCCACCACTGGAGCCATCCTTGCAGGTATCTCCACCGGCTGATGCCTGCGCAGCTGGACCTGACTCGACTGGAAGAGTCAGAATTGTCGTAATAGCGTGCTCGCCACATGTATGACAGACAACTCTGGTGGCAGTGAAGCCAGGAGGGTAATAGCCTGTGGCAGGGCGCTGACACTGAGTCTTATCGCAGGGAGAAGTGATGGTATAAGTGTGCAGATTCGGACCATCTGAACCAAGAGTGGGAAAAGCAGTGGTGTAAATGAGGGAGCCACCGCCAGTCTCCTGGCTCTGGCCGCCCACGGTGGAGGTAGCGTAGATGTTCGTCATAGTGATAGGGGGAAGTGTGCTAGTAAGCGTGCAGTTGTCCGCATTTGACGCCTGTTTTGGCTTGATTGGGAGCCAAGAAGCAAGACTGACGGCAGGGAACAACAAAACGAGCGGAGTGAACAACATGATTGAATGAGTGAAGCGATGGTTTGAGTGATTGCGAGTTCTCCTTGTCCTGGTTGATGAGGTATTTATGATTTTTTCTCCCAGTGTCTTGTTGTTTTCGGTGCGGAATATCACACACCTGGAATGAGGTGTTCGCTTAACAACTACGATCAAACAACAACAATCTCAATACAGGACGCGACGCCCTCGCCTGGAGGTGAAAGTTATGCTACCTCGCTTGCGTTTCCAAGACTAAGACGGAATGACTCCCGGGTCAGCGTATGATGCCATCAGTCTTGTTCGACCTTGACAGACACTAGACTCTGGTGACAAGTGATGTCTCTCGGAACCCTTCATCTAAGCTGGGACCCAGTTCGCATCTGTTGAGGAGGACGAGACCATCTTTTGGAATTGAAGAAGGACAAAGAGAGCTGAAATTATTTATTGAAAGGAAGCTTAAGTTGTCTCGGCAAGGCCCTCTGCTGTAGGGGTCAGCGAAACTCTCCCTCGAACCTTCAGATTGTATCACTCTATCACGATGTGTACTACTGCTATTGTGTTTCCTATTTCAGCTAAGCTACTCAATCTAAGTTCAAGGTAGTGTAAGACATATTTTAATGTTCTCGTTCATACCTCAACGACTGAGTCGTCCAGAGGCCCCTGAATGCTAATCTAGACAGCAGACCACCCATATTCGCGACCCAAAGACGGACGGAGACATATATTTGAATGTCAACAATAGCTTAATCATGGAATGCGATGGCGCTCGAAGCGTACGGAAGTCATTTCCTGGCAATCCTTTTTACGATATCCTTGAGACGGACTCAGCTGAAAACAACTTCGCTTGAAGGATTTCCTTTTCTTCACATACCAGATTTCCAGACTCACGCTTTCACCGTAACTCCACAAGCTCTGAGCACCAGGAAACATTGAGCCGATTTCTAAGATATGATGTTTTCGATTTGTTCATTCGAGGTATGTTGAGCAAGTCAGTCCAAGATCTAATTTCCAGTGGTTAGAGTCCCATAGACCATAAATATCAGTCTCTGCAAGTAGATTTTGGAATATTCATCATCATCAGTACTCTCATTTTCTCTCGAACTCTATCCACAATAACTTTTCTAAGTGTCACTCGCTTTCACAATGCGTCTTCTTCCTTACCTCTCGGAGCTTCTGCTCTTCCACGGCCTAGGCTCAAAAGTTCTGGCCCAACATACCCTGGGCTGCCCTGAAGGGTTATCTGTCGTGAACATACAGCCTGAAGTCATCATCGGGCTCCAGCCTGTTACCATTAGCTCCGTATTCAATACCGATACAGTGCTTACAGTTGGAAGTACCACGATCACAGTCACGGGTGCCCCGACTACCTTGGTCACCTCCTTTACTCTGACGGAGACTTCGACCAGACTCTCGACTGGGTGAGTTCACTTTCTTCGATTTGAAGAGTTCAGTTGTCTAATGGAATTTCAATCTGAATTAGTGATCCGGAACGATACTCTACCGGTCGCAATACTAATACCACTCGTGATGGTCCCGAATTCAATCCAACTACAGTTATACACTCAGCCTCGGGCCAAGATCCAGCTAGAACTGTCATCATTATCAACCCTTCGTTGGCCTCGAGCAAACATTTCACCGGACCGTACACGACCCTTGCAAGTGCTGGCCCTTCTGGCTCCCTCCCTACCACGATTGTTCAACCTCCTTCTGGTACAGATGCTACTGGTACTATCATAGTCATCGAACCTTCGAGATCCTTTCCCGAGACCAGACCTTCTTCTACTGGAGCTAATGAACCAGTCTCTCCACCAAATACCTCGTCTCGCACCTCGTCGGGCCCCTTTGCTATGCCTCTTTCTGGCTCTAGCACTGAAAGTCCTCCTTTTACTGGCCCTTTCACATCCATGACTGGAATCAATACAAATGCAGCTGGCACTACGATAACGCTTCCTCCTTCGGGCACGGATGCTACAGGCACGGTTATTATTCTTGAACCGAGTACAGTTACACCAAGAAGCTCTTTTACTGGGCCTTATACCACAATCACAGGAAGCAATACCGGAAGTCGGACTGCGACACTTTCACTGCCCCCTTCTGGGACAGATCCAACAGGAACGGTCATCGTTCTGGTGCCTTCTTCCCCTTCTTTTACGACGAGTTTCACAGGCCCGTATACCACTATCACAGGTGTGGGTACTGCAACAACCACTGTCACTCATCCCCCTTCTGGAACGGAGACAATAGGTACAGTGATTGTAGTACAGCCTTCACCCAGCACAATCTTCACAGGTCCATTCACTACTATCACTGGTGTCAATACCGGTACTGCCACCGGTACATCGACCCTCACTTTACCACCATCGGGAACAGACCCTATCGGTACGGTAATCATTCTGGAACCTTCGACCTCAGCGCAAAACACAGTCTTTACGGGGCCATATACCACTATTACAGGTATCAACACTGGCATTGCGACTGGAACCTCTACTATCACCTTGCCACCTTCTGGAACGGATACAACAGGCACTGTGATTGTCTTAGAGCCTTCGTTTTCGGCCTCTAGAACCACCTTTACAGGGCCTTTTACTACTATTACTGGGATTAACCCTGGAACTGGCACGGGGACGTCGACCGTCACATTGCCGCCCTCTGGAACAGACCCTACAGGTACCGTCATCGTGCTCGAACCTTCATCCTCGTCTCCAGGCTCAACATTCACGGGACCGTTCACTACGCTCACGGGCACAAATGCAGGTACTGGCGCAACCACTCTAACCCTGGCTCCCTCCGGAACGGACTCTACCGGTACTGTCATTGTTCTAGAGCCCAGTTCTACTCGATCGGCAACTCCTAGCATTACTCAATCTAGCGATAGTCGCTCAACAGCTCCATCGACAGACGTAGCATCTGAAGTATCGCAGAGTCAATCAAGTTCCGCTACTGGAAGCTCCACCAATACCGCTTCAAGCACATCGGATTCGCCATCTCAACAGACCTCGGAGGTTGTGTCTTCCGGCTCTGAAAGTTCGTTTACTGAGTCAGAACTTGCATCAGATACCTCTACAGATATCGAAACTACTAGTTCCGATACTAGTGTTACAACAACTCAATCGGTCTCATCTGGAGAGACTTCGAAAGTTACTTCTTCCACTATGTCAGAGGCTTCTTCAGATACCATGACGGATGTTATCACTAACATCTCTGGCGCTGTCACTACAACCACTGCCGCCACTAGGGAATCCTTGGAGACAATTTCCACTGACCAGGGGACCTCTTCGGCCACATCATCGCTTCTTTCGGAAACTTCCAGCGATCCGATTGTCAGTAGCTCTTTCGAGGATAGCACCCCGTCTAGCCCTACAACCTCTGATGTATCGGCAACTGAAAGTGGGGCAGCCACTAACTCAGATGGGTTGACATCGGACACAACCTCGGCTTCAGACTCGTTTGTGACCTCTTCAACCTCGGTGGTTGCTGAAACGTCAAACACAGAGGAGACGTCAATTGAGACTCCCACCAGTGTCGATATCAGCTCTACAGCTGCTGCAGATAGTACTGATATATCTTCTGAGACTGACATATCAACCTCTTCAGGTGAAGCTACCAGTTCAACTACGGCTAGTCCAACCACGCCTGAACCCCAAACATCTTCAGCATCTGAGTGTATCCCCTCTGCCACTTCCACATCATCATTCTGTGATGTCGCTCTCCCTGCCGGCTGCCAGGCACTTGAAACAACCAATGGCGTCCTTCTGGTCCCTGTAATCGCAGCCTGCACTCTGGCGCTTGGTCCATATGCAGCTGGCAACATTGCCACCTGTCTTGCAACGACACCTTCGCTGTTTACTGTTGGAGCAGATATAGCCGACTGTATCCTCACTGCGCTAGAAGGTAGATGCATCACAACTCTGCCCGATGCATGCACAGACCTTGAGGATTCCAACGGCCTTGCACTCGTTGCGAATGTTGCCCTCTGCGCCACTGCACTCGGTCCGTTTGCAGCGGGAAGCGCCGCAACTTGTCTTGCGACCGGAGCCATTACCTCTACGACCCAAGGAACTAGCATTGTCGAGTGCTTGCGAGTCGCGTTTGGCTTCGATTCAGGTACAGGCACCGTCACTGGAAGTGCTCTATGCAACGAACCGACTACAACTCCCCAAGACCCAGTCTGTGCCACGATCCCTGAGCCTTGTGCAGACCTGGCAGACACAGATGGACTTGCGCTCATCGCAGCTGTTCCTGTTTGTACGGCTGCATTGGGAGGTTTTGCTGTCGGCAACGTCGCAACCTGCTTGGGAACCAACCTTATTACTCAGAATACCTTGGGTGAGACTGTCGTTGAATGTCTTGAAAGTGCTCTTTCGGAAACGTGTATCACATCGCTTCCCGAGCCCTGCCTCGACTTGGCTGGAAATACAGCTGCTCAGCTTGTAATCAACCTCCCTCTTTGCACAACAGCTCTTGGCCCGTTCGCCGTTGGGGCAGCGGCAACTTGCCTGACTTCGGGCCTGACGAATGGCAACTCAGTTGTGGACTGCCTCAACGAAGCAATCTTTTGATACTGTGGCTGAAGCTTTATTACAAAGAGGTTTGGAGTGGGTGTTCCAAAGAGACGGTAGTTGGGTTTGTCTTAGTGATGAGGACGTGTTTAATATCGAGGTTGATCATTTATTT
Organism: Fusarium sp. FL617; assembly: GCA_030142105.1. Lineage (NCBI taxonomy): Eukaryota > Fungi > Ascomycota > Sordariomycetes > Hypocreales > Nectriaceae > Fusarium > Fusarium sp. FL617. The sequence goes on along the minus strand of JAREIL010000012.1, from coordinate 250,440 downwards.
ATGAGTATTCATCCGCTTTGGTTGAATAGGGCAAAGTCAGCCACATTTTGTCTTCAATGGGGCAGCGGTGGTAGTCGACATCAGCACCTCATGAGTTTTCATGGGGTCTGATAATATTCATTACTGAACTTTTTTTTTTATATCATCTTAATAGTATTGCATGTTCTTGAAAAACCCGTCTAATATTCCTAAAGCTACGTGTAATATATGATGCTTGTTAGCCAACCGCCAGCTCGCATATCAGGGTGAGGTTAAAGTAAAGACCTGGAATGCCAACTTAACGTTAAAATAGATATTATCGCGCTTCGTAATATCATGCTAATTCCAGCAGCCTGGCGGGTTCCAAGACATCCTAAAGGTGATGCTCTACAAAGTGTGCTCAGTTAAATCCCTACCTTGAAACACCTTCGCCTCTCCTCCACTAACTTCAAACTCACAACTCCTCCACCTCCACGCACAACCTCGCATCGTTACCACACTTCACAGATTTCGAACAGCCTAATCATACTTGAACACGACATCTTCTGTGCGAATAGATGCAATTTTAGTTACACTTCTCTTTGTGCTGCATTCCTTGCTCCAGTTCACATATCAATGCAGAAGCCACCTTAGCCTCCAGCCCATTCCTCCCAGTGTTGACCTCCTCGGCAAAACTAACGCGTCCCTGCCACCACTTCAGCCACTTCTCAGCTCTAGCGCCCTCGGAATCTTTCAAAAGTCCGATACTGACGTCAACAACATCATCAGGGGATTTCTCGTGCCAGAACACGGTGGCGCCGCAAGTTCCGCAAAACTCACGGTTCACATTAGGTGATGATGAGAAGCTTGTCAAAACGCCGCTGGGCAGGGTGGTGAAGTCGAGGGGGACAATGGAGTTCACCCCCTCAGACCCGGGAATTTGGAAGAAGATGTTGGCTCGAGGAACAAAGGCCCATGTCTGCACTTCAAAGCCTGACATGAGGCGGCATGATCGACAGGCACATGTTCCAGCGAGGTATTTAGTTCCGTGGTCTTGAATCCACCATTTCTCGTCGGCCACATTTCTCTTTATTGAATCATCCGTTGTCTTGTCTGGGAACATCAGGTCTGGGTAGTTGCGCCTGGGTCTTGCGCTCGCGTCGTTGGGGCGAGTGATGTGGAATTTGATGTTACCACAAGAGCAAGACGCCTCGAGATGGTCTGTTTGAGCCGTGACCGATCTTGAGATACTGGATTCCATCTTCTTCTTGGCCAAATGCTTGTCGCCGGGTTGAAACCACGCAGACAATCCTCCATCTTGAGTATCGGCGATATGATGATGCTGGATCTTCAGCCCTGGGCTTGCGGATTGCATCGAAGCCCAGGTAACTACTCCAGTCGCTACTCCCCATTCTTGGTCCTTCTCTACCAGTTCAAGGACACGGAATACGTGGCATCCACATCTGCTACAAAAGTATCGTGTGGATGTGCCAGTCGGACGATATGCTTTCAAGGGGGGAGAAAGATCAGGGAAGGATATAGGGTAGTAAGAGGTGCATAGTAAGCCGGTTGTGTAACGACATGTATCGCAATGGCAGAGAAACAGGGAGACCTGATCTGAAGAAATATTTCCATTTTTGAGATTGACCTCTTGCGAGACTGCACCGCAAAAACAGGCTACTTTCAACGCTTGAGCAGACATCGAATAGTGATAGGTGGAATTTTGTTATTGTTGTTGTTGGTGGTAATGCTGTTGCTAATGGCGGTTGCAGCAGAATACATTGTATTGTACAATGACGCTTATTTAAGAATATTATAAAATCCCGTAACCCAAGATTATTCGGGGATTATCGCCCCAGAAATCGGTTCAAAGATACCTTGTACAGCGAAGCCATTGGGGGATAGAATCTCACTATGATCAGATGAGTTGACGTAACCAGTCACTCGTGTATCGCGGAGTATCGCTCTCAAGAAAGATGACGCCCGGTGATGCCGACTTAGGACACTGACCGCGCCCTATGGGTCTATAGAATTTTCCCTGGTCATCTTTAAGCTCCAGACTCCATCTTATCGTTTGCCCCCCGTTGAATCCAATCAGTGACTAAGAGCTGGGCACAGATGGGGCAAAAAGAAGATAGTGATGAAATAGTGCCGGGGTACTCACAGGGCGCGGTTTTCGGTTAATATCGTGGCACTACTTAGCCATAACGCTACGGTGTGGCTATCTTCAAGGTACGTGGATCCGGAGAGTGCCGAACAGCTAACAACCGGCAGCCAAGCAAACGTCCAGATTTCTAAGACGTTGACCAATGTAGCCTGTATCACAAAACAAGCTGCCTAAGGCCCCTCGCGCGCCTCGTGCTTTCAAATGCGTCATGGTATTTAATCCAACAAGTCGACCAACAAGCAGGATTGCATAACCTCAGAGTCGCCATAAAGTGGTAAACATTTGTGTTGTCACCGTCATATTACTTGCTCCACCAAGAACACAAAATGGACTTCATCCGTTCAGTCAAGGCAAGCCGAAAGTTTTGTTCGAAGCAGGATAAAAACATTACCTCAAAAAACCTGAAAGAAACCTTGCCTCAACGCTCATCACTTGATTCATCAATTACTTTGGTCGATGAACAGCCAATCGTCAAAAGTCAAGAAGAAAACCGCGGCTGGTCGGTATACACAGTGAATGGTTTCACTGCAGTTGTCAGAAATTGATCAGGTAAGATCATCTTGCTATTATAATATTATTTTGTCTTTTTCTAATTCCTTCACTAGTTTCTCAGCTGGTCCGAGGTTTGAGTTAGTTGTTTCTTTCCTTGAAACTACGATCTTGTCTAATGCTAATAAAGCCACAGCGTGAGACTATCCATTTATAACTTTTACGGCACGAATTAGAATATGAGTTTTGAAATTTACAAAAAATAGGAGACTTCGTGTTGTTCATTAAATACGGTGTGCAAGATTATGCCCAGCAATTGTAGTCAATTTGTTACACCAATACAAGAAGAAGCCTGTTGATAATTAAGCGCTATCTATACCGAGTGATCCCAAATAGACATCAAGGACTTTGAAGATACTTTAATTAACAATCCTTTATTTGTCTCTTCTTTCCTAGAGTGGATTACAATTAATCTCAGTATTAAAATCTGATGAAGCTGTTAAGGGGGGCAAAATAGAGAGAATACTTCAACCAATAGGAATGGCTCCTTATCTCCCCGACACTTAATAACACTAAGACCCAGATTCCAGAAGCTAGACAGTCAAATAAAGTCTATCTCGGAACCATCTCGGGGAGAAAACCTTCAGTCTGCCGTATTTCGCATATAAATATCGCGGGTGTGCTTACGGTCAGGCATGGACACTGCCGCAGTGTAAAACTCGTCTGCTTGGCAAGAAGGATTACATTCTCACCTGCGTCTCTCCAATCTTATTCTTCCTCTATCTTTCGTCACCCACAGCAACAATGCCTGAGCTCGTCGTTCCCGGCGCCGTTCTCCACTACGAGACGTTTGGCTCGGACGGCCCCCTCCTCGTCTTCGTACCCGGTGCCGACGGCCGGGGCAGCGTCTTTCATCCAACTGCCAAATTTCTCGCCGCCCATTTCACTGTTGTGTGCTGGGACCGTCGTGGATACTCGCAAAGCTTTCTCGACGGTCGACAAGACTTCCAACATCGCCTACAGACCGACGCGGATGATGCTCAGCGATTGATCGTGCACCTTTCTCGTAATGGGACCGCTTTCGTCTTCGGAACTTCGTCCGGTGCCGTCGTTGCGCAACAGCTGCTGGCTAGTCATCCCGAATGTGTGGAAACGCTCATTGCACACGAGCCCCCCGCCTTCTCTGTTCTTCCCGAGCAGTTCCAACAACAGGCTCACGGACTCATGAACCAAGTTTATAGCACATATAGGGCTCATGGTCCCGATGCAGCCATGGAAGCCTTCACCTCTGGTCTCTCCGAGGGCCCTGAATCGGGAATGATGCGTCACTGCATGGATGCAAAACGCGGCGACGAGATCCGCGCAAATTGCCTCTTTTGGTTTGAATTTGAGCTTAGACAGTACACTAGCGCCCCAGTTGATATTGAAGGTCTTAACAGGGCGCAAGAGAAGTTGATCCTTGTCGCAGGAGATGATAGCGGTGATGGGCCTGGTGTGGGACCAGTCAGCGTTATCGCAGGACACACAGGCAAGGAAATTTTTAGGGTTCCTGGGGGCCATCTAGGTTATATGACTGTTCCAGAAGTGTTCGCGAAGAGACTATGGGAGTTACTTGGCCAGTAGAAGGATACTAAAGCTTTGCTCTAACAAAGCAATTGATGTTCAATAACTTGTGCTTGATTTAACCTATATTATTGCGTGACCCAATCAATGCCCTGAGAACTGAGGCAGCTTTGCTCAAGTGAGTCTGATGTGAAAAACTGACCGAAGTCCTCCGCCATTCCTACCAGCCAGCTTTCATCGACAACGGACGCAGCATCGAATAGGATAGGACTAGCGACTTGGCCGTCGTTGGAGCCAAATGACTGATCTATAAAACTGTCAGAACCTTGTAGACCTGCATATAACTTGTCTTATTTCGGTGCAATAGTCTTGACTCGCTTCTTTTTGCAAACGTAGAAAATCGTTGGCGATATTTCCTCAGCGCTTCAATGCCCTTTGCTGCTGATTCAACGTGTGACTTATGGAAGTCGAATATTCGCAAAGCTCTCTCCCAGGAAGTTTTAGCCGGATCAAGGTCTAGGTCAACTTCCAAATGGGGACAGAGACTGGCACTAGTAAACTAGTTCTTTTATATTTTTAACCTCTATAGGATTTATAAGACTTGCATATATAGTTATAAAGAAGCCAGGAAAATGACCTTAAATAGTTACTACTTGCCCTATTTAAACCTAAGCCAATTTTATATTTATTCTTAAATCGGGCTGGCTAATACTAATTTCACTAATCACAGATAGGATATAATAAAGGTCTGGCTTTTAGGCTTTTCAAGTTTAGCAAAATAATATATTATTAATAATAAACCTATTAGACCTGTGACCTAGAGGCATATACGGGCTGTGTTATTTAATAAAACAGAAACGACAATTTTGGCATTCCCGATATATATACTAAATATAGAACATCGTATCCCTCAGCTTTTGATGGATTTGTACATCATCAGTACTCGGCTGCCCGGTTCCTCCAGCTGCCGACGTTCCAGTTACGGACGGGGCTGCACTCGGCGACGGCGTGTCAAAAAGACTCGCCAAATAGCACCGCGCGCGCTCACACGCGAGATCAGCATAGTACGCCGGGGGGCATAGACTAACAGCCTTAGTGGCGCGGCCAAACAGGTAGCACATATTGTGTGTGAGATCCTCCACGATATCGGCGATGCTCTGGAACGGAAGCGGAATCGACTTCGCATAAATCTGCCGGAATATCTCATCATGCACGATGTAATAGTGGCATGGGCGTGCGGTCCCTTGAAGAGCAGCGTGCGCCTGCAGGAAGAAATCCCAGTTCCGTGCTTCAGTCACTCCGCGGTCGACGACGGTACCGGGTTTAGTGTTGCCAGACCTATCGCAGTCTTGCTCGGTAGTGGGATAGAATCTCGTTTTGTGCCGCTTGCCGCAGACTATGATAGTGAAGCGCGGAAGGCCTTTTTTAGTGTCAGCTGCTGGGTACATCTGTTCGCATGCGCGGCGGAGTTGAGGAAGCTCTTGCGAGAGAACCATGTCATATTGGCCTTCGGAGACTCCGTCGCGGTAGATGAGAATATTCTCCGGGAGAGCGGCGTGATTGCCCTTGGTCTTCCAGAGGCCAAGGCGAGATTTAAGCATCTCTGTGAGATCTTCCACGTTCTCTTGTCTCGCGCGCTGTATGCGCAAAGTTGCGGGCCATTGACCTAGGAATTTGTCAATGGAAGCCACCATTGCTGAGACAGAAGGCGCATTGGAAGACGAGCCAGGTGAAGGATGCGTGACGTCGATGCCGACAATCATCGTCCTGTTCTGGTCAATGATGCCGAGGTTCTTGTTCTCCACCATCTGATTGATGCCGCCGAGCTTGAGATTGAACTTCAAAGCGACATTGGACATATATTGGTCGCGACCGCGGTCTTTCAATAATTTTGAACCCACTGAACAGATGGTATGGATGCCGCAGTTCCTGTCAGCGATCGTCTTGATGCGCTTGTATAATGGTATGTTTGCTCCGGGCAGGATGATGAAAAGCAGATCTAAAGCTCGAGTGGCACGTTGTAAAGTTGAGCCGAGCGCAGGGTCGTCTGGATGTTGAAGTTGGATGCGTTGACCTGAAAGCGGTTGAGCTGCGTTGACACCGATTTTCCTTAAGGCTTGATAGAACTCATTCATGACGACCCCCAGGCTTTGCTGGTCGAAGGAGTCGCGTGCTCCAGGAAGCGATATCATCAGGTATGACCATTTGGCAAGTGACGCGCCGATGTTGAATTTAATATCCATCATATTCCAACTACCGAAGCGGGGGCCAGCGGCCTTATTGCCCTTATAGATAACCTTTGGGCCAACAAGAATGCGACCAGGGACTTTGATGAGTCCTGGCGTTATCTTCAGGCCAAAAGAACGCTGAACGATGTTAGCACCTCACATTTGAAATAGAAGCGAAGACGTACCAAAAGTCCGTTCGTGTTTTCATCTAGGCCAACAGTCTGCACACCCTCCCCAGAAATCGCGGCCGCATTCTCCCACGGCTTGCGAACAGCGTAGCGAATCATTTGCTGCGCTTGAGTTCCGTCCAGCTTCGACTTGGAAGTCTGGCCCGGGAGGACAAGGCAGACTTCAGCTGGGAGATACATCGGATTGTCCCGGTTGCCACAGTTAACCAACGGAAGTTGGGGGTCTTGCAGAACTCTATTGTATGCTGCGTCACAATCAGTGATGCTGTATCGAGTGATGGATAGTGGAAACAACGCACTTATCCTAAAAAAGTCAAACACAGTGATATACCTCCCAGTGGTCGAAACTGCTGAGCTTTCTGCCTGGGCCTTACCCTTCCCTTTGCCCTTCCCTTTCGCACCTCCCCTGGCTGCCGCCCTAGGTGCACTAGAGGAGCTGGCTTCACCATCGAGCCAGAACTCGACTTCTTTGCCGCCTGCCCCGTGCTGTCTAACGCGCGGCGGGTGGGCCAAGCCATGCCCATCGTCTTTCCTAGCAAGCCCGAAGATAGTCTTGACACGAGGAATAACTTCGTTGGCTTTGTTACGCTTCTCGGGAAGATGCGTGGTCTGTATGCGGAGGAATTTGAGAAACCTTTCCAACATGATGGTGCTGTGAACTCCGTAACTGTTCATGAGCACCGGTAAAGGAACAGCATGGTAGAAGGCTCCATGGCTCACGTTGATGTTGACAAGGATACGACAAGTCGCTATGCGCACGCTCGAGAAGAAGCCTCGAATGACTTCCAAACCGGAGCCGATGTCTCCTCTTGCTGCTTCACTGCTGAGAGAAAAGCTCTTTGTCGATCCAATTGTAACAAGATTCTTGGCGGACTTGGCGTAGTGGTTCAGAAAGATATTCAGAGCCTGAGTCAACTCCTGCTTGTCTCCCAACGACTGGCCTAGACTTGTTGAGTTCAAGTAGTTGATTAACTCGCCGATATTTAAAGTCTTCGTATACAGGACGCGAACCTTGTATACGGTAGCCCTAGCAGCCGGCTCGTCTTCACCTTCTGGACGATACGGGACCTCAATGAGGGTATCGTCCTGCGACAACTTAGTTTTGGAGACAAGAGTAGACCGGAAGTCAGTTGCAATGTCGCCTTGTTGAATTGCCAATTCCGGCGCCTGGAGCAGTAGCTGCACAACCCGGAAATGTTTCATACCAGTAGCTACTGGGTTAATCTGGATATCGTATCGATGTAAGGTCATGTTCGACGGCGGCAATAATTCGACGTAGTTTGCCGTAAGCTCAACCTTGGTGCCCCGGGTGCCATATCCCGGACGGCTGGGAAAGCCTTCGGTTAGCTTCAGGCTACCAAGATCGAGCTTGTACTTTGTCACTGGGTGCAATGCATCTTCGACCTTTGTAATCTGGGGATTTTGGCCTCGAGTGTTGCTATAGTATCGACACAATTAGCATTTTGTACGACCACGACTTTGCTCCGTATAGTTCTTACGGAAAGACCTGGATAGTTTGTTGACTGCCGCCAGTCGGCCTTCCATACCCACCTCCACCACGTCCTCCACTTCCGCCTCTATCACCTCGGTAACTGCCACTGCCCCCCCTAGGTCCATAACTGCCCCGGCCACCTCTTCCTCCGCCTCTTCCCCGGCCTCCATGATCTCCACCGCCTCTATTGCCACTAGACATGGTACTGAATGGTTGAGCGGGGCACTCAAAGCGAGATATAGAAACAAAGCGATCTGTAAGACGTTGGAGGAGATTGTATGAAAAGGAGCGAAGCGGGGCGTTGGATGACCGCTACTCAGCAAGTTTCTGATCAAGAAATTAGCATGTGAAAATTGGATGCGATGGTAGGGTATGACGTAGGCGAATAGCTAACAATGAAATTCATGATGTCGTCTGTGGATTTGCATTCCCAGCGCCTCGATAACACCACGTAAGAACGCATCTGGCCACGATTCATACTGTATATGTCGGAGCGATTCAGCCTCAAGATCACAATGTAATGTGTTTAGAAGAACAGGTCAACATATATGAAATTGCAGTGTTGTACATGTGCACGTTCCTGTTTGCAATATCTTCTTCTTTACGAGTTGTGGAGTTGAGACTTATAAATACATATATCTACTTTGTAAGTGGGGCATATGTTCATTTCAGGCCGCAAAAAAACCAATCAGGGTTTTTCGATCGTTGGAGATGTGTATCTCCCAGGAGCGTAAAGTACGCAAACTAGTCCTCAAAGGTACTAGCCTTGGCAGTGCAGGTCAGCTTCATCACATTCATCACTACTTTCTCCGAGCGTACTACGTATGTATTTTGGGCTGTCACCTAAGTATACAGTATGGAAGTCTCATGAAGTCTCATCAGTTGTGCGATGCGGGGCCTCAATACGTTCGCGATAATGTTGTAAAAGAGGAAACTGGGGGTGTGTGATACGGTACAGAGTCGACCTAGACGTTTCCTTTCACTCAGTTAGGATTACTATGCATGCGCCGTTCTCGAATGGCCTGCCAAGCAGTCTTGTTATTACTCAAACTTAACCATGTACAGTCACGCCTGTACTAGTTATTAAATGACATGCCTGAGATAAACTCTTTGCAAACCAGTCCGAGTTTCATGACAAATGCGATCACGATTCAAAGACAACAAGTTCTGTTCTCAATAATGGAAACGACCTTGCTAACACCACAGTAATCACAACCCAACGTGCTCTAGACTTGTCCATTACCCATTAATTTTTCATGTAACACTCTTTTCATCAACATAATGATTGGTAGTACCTATTCCACAAACCATTCCGCTTGACAATCTAACCTCAGATCCAAACTGCCACTTTCTACATTTTGTTCTGCTCTACGCAGAGTCTCTTCATGCTGTGGGTGCCAACAAGGCTACTTTCGCACAAGCCGCGGAGCATGTCCCAAACGCGCTGTTGCAGGCGACGATTGATGCCGGGGCTGTAGCTCCGACAGTAGCACCGCAGGTGTACCCGGCTGCGCCATAGCAAGCCATAACAATGCTAGCGCAACCAGCTTGACAGACGCCGTACGCGACGGGACCCGCGGAAATCGCCGTCAAAAAGATGGCCAGGGTGGCGATGAGGGAAAAGAGCTTCGTTGTGGAGGATAGTGGCTTCATGGAGTGCCTTTTAGAGTGTCTTTTAGTATGCAGGCTGGGTTTCGAAACGACTCTGAGTAATGAGACGAATCAGGGCGTTTCTGTATGGATGGAGCTTGAACTTATGGGATCTTGTTGAGATTGAAAGTAACTCAAATTGGAAAGGGGGGAAAGGTTATATCTGTCAGAGATGGTTTATAGGTAACGTGATGTGGAGTAAATTTAGCATCCATACTAGAGTTTAGACGTCAACTGAGAACCCAATGAGAAGCGTTACACAAGAGGCTTCAGCTCCATACTAGCAAGAGGAATTTGGGCAGTGCAACTTTAGAGATCCGTGAATTGGAGTGTCAAAGAATGTATTGACCGTACTCCGTGGGATTTTCGCTTGTCGCACTCACGAAAACTATTGGCCGATAAACCGAAAGTCTAGTGCAGGAGCCCATGTGATAGACTGAGGACTTGTGTGACTGAATTTCACTTTGAAGACTTCTTACGGTTTCGTTTGTGAATGCATGGGTAAAGTATTATTGGCTTTTAGGGCATTTACTAGTCCTTATGACACGATGTTCAGTCTATACACCTAGAGTTCAATGCCCATAGGGCTAATGGATTGTTGGTCTTTGGTGATCAAAACCAGTCCAGCCGATAGAGTCAACGGTGATGCATACTTCGTTTTCACATTTTCCGAGGAAGGACTTGCATGTCTGTCCCTAACAATCTATGAATATACTTGGAATTATTGCAATAACACATTTGCTGCAGAGCAGCACGGTTCGAGAGAAAGTCTACAAAGAGAAGTATATGTAAAGTTTCCACCCTTATATCACCGCCAGTGTCAGGAACGAAGTCTGCTTGATACGCAAGAAGTAATCTAAATTGAGCTATCATGGTATACCCAAAAAATCAGGGATCCTTTTGGTTGTAGTTTCGAGATTAGGCACTTCCAGCTTCACTTCCGTCAGCGTTCCCAATAGTCTCCTCCACAGCATCGAGCTCTCCTCATCTGCCATCCCTCCAGTCAACGTTGCCCGGTTCCCCACCACAATAAGCGCTGATCTCGCACGTGTCAAAGCAACATTCATCCGACGCATATCCTTCAAGAAGCCGATCTCACAGTGCTCGTTGCATCGCACAGTAACGAAAATGATGATGTCCGCCTCGCGCCCCTGGAACCCATCTATGCTGGAAACCTCAATCTTCTGTGATATGCCAGATAGCATACGCTTTAGAGCTTCGGCTTGGCGAGTGTAAGGCGTGAGTACTGCGATTGAATGAGTTGTACCTTCTTTGGTAGGAGGGCACGTGAGGAGGTTGCAGATCTGCACACAGAGCTCCGCCTGACCTCGATTTTCTTTCGACTTCTGACCTGGCATTTCCTTTGTTTCGCAACTGATGAAGATAGCCCGCTCGTGGTCATATGCAAGAGGATGATCTTTTTCTTCTAGTGCTGTCGTTCTTGGGAACGGGAAGTTGCATGTGATAAGTTGTCTATCTGAGATGCTGATTCCAGACTTCAACTTCCCCTCATAGAATTCTTTCGAACTGAAATCACATAGCTTAGGATGCATCCTATACTGTGTATCAAGCATCAGAGTGTTTAAACCGCTTTTAGTACCTTCGACTTTAGCTTTGGTGTAAAGTCTTTCGAACAAGGAGACGTCAAAGTCCAGAGCAAGGGCTGTTTGATTGACCGTTGGCCGGAGCTGGACATGGTCACCAACTAGTATTGCGCGCGAACAGCCCTTGACAAGTGGCACTAAAGAGCTCGGTTCCGTTTGCTGAGATGCCTCATCAACAATGACTGTATCGAATTGCTCCAAACGAAGTAAGCCAATTCCTGCTCCGATGCACGTTGTGAAAATTGTATCGCTATGCTGAATCATCTGAGTCGCCTTTTCCAGCGCCTTGCGGTTGGAGTGAATCTCTTGCCCGGCCATCGCATCGCAAGTGTACCTCCGCAAGTCATCTGAAACTTTGCGTACCTATATCAAATTAGCATGTGAAGATACCGTGACGCAATTGTTACAGCCTACCTCGGTAGACACCCTCAGGACAGTAGGTTGGGCTTTTCGAGCCAAAGACTGCTTCTGGATTCTTTGAATATAGCGTCGCATTAAGTTATCCACTGCGTTGTGAGTTGGAGCTGTAACCAGAATGCGGGTTTTTACATCAGCTATTTGTAAGGCACATATCATCTCAACGATTGTCTCGGTCTTTCCAGTCCCTGGAGGACCCCAGAGACAGAGTAATGGACTTCTGAGGGATAGCTGAATCGCTTTGATCTGGCTCTCGTTCAGCTTGCAGATTTTCCTGAATGCATGGTTTGAGTTAGGCAATATTGGGGAAGGTGACGGAAGGCCAAGAATTATGTCTGCTACTCCGCAGCACTGTTCCTGATAGATACTGAGGTGCTTGACGGCATCACTCATGGAATTTGAAGTAACAAATGGGCCGCAGTCTTCTAAAACCCACGAACAGTCGGCAAAGTATGACGGAAGGGGATGAAGACACTTGAAGCGTGCACGACCACTCCCGGAGAACTCCACGAGCGCATCAATCGAATATCTCGTGCCCACCAGCACATTTGATGGGAGGGAAGCAGTTGTCAATCGTACATGTGACGATTTCTTGGGTGTGCTAGTAGTGTCAATTCTGAAATCAATCTCGACAACGTTGCCATCCTTCGTCTTGGGATATAACTTCATTTCGTAAAGACCTGGTAAGCGCTTGGCTACGTTCTCCGCTTCTTCTATGTGATCCAACGCAATTGCGCACAGATTACGCAGTAGATACTGGACCAATTTAGAGTCCGCAGTCATGAATCGTGTCACGTTGGGTTGCAGACAGTCAAGAAATAAATCCAGCGCCAGATCTGTGGATCGTAAAGTTAATGCTGCAAGGTCAATGATATCTGCAAGATCATTGAGAGATAAGGAACCGGGCGGAATGTTTGAGAGAATCTTTTGCAAAGGGTCCAGGATCAGATGTCCCACGGTGTTTGCCGAGAGGATAAATGCTCGTAAGATTGGCAAAAGCGATGTTTCCAACAGCAGAACCAGGTCTTGTTGCTGTACTCTATCGGGATCTTCAAGGAAATGAACAAAGGCCAGGGCCAATGTTGGCTCGGTAGACAAGGTTTCCACCATCGTCCGCATCAACGTCTTAGCCTCGACCGCAGTATCATTGATATTGCTTAGAAGATGCTGAAAGCACTGTAACAAAAATCCCTTATCGTTGGTCGATATAACCATTTCGAAGACAACCTTGTACTGGTTCACCGACTCTAACCGTGTCAGTAGCTCTAAGTTCTCGTGGGTAATAATTTCGATCAGCCATGAGGGGTCTGAGGGCGAAAGAACATTATTACGAGTCGGGATGGAGTATTCTCTTGATTCCTGCGGAAACAGGGGCAACGTTTCCGTTGTATCGACCTGTTCCAGCCAGAGATCAAGATTCTGCATTGATGTAACGTCTCGATTGCTGATGACGTAAATCTCCTTTGTGAAGTCAGTGACATTATATTCTCAAAAGTGAACTCTGTCGAGTAAGCTTACTGCAGCGGTAACTGGTGATCGGTTCACTCTTCCGATGTGTGTCTGGAGATTTCTACTGAATTTGTCCAGAGCTATACTTGCGCAAACCTCTGCTTGTTTTCCCTTGTCGATTAGGGCTTGTTGTTTCCTTCTTCTGTCTCCCTGGTTCCGAATATTCCGGTATTCCTCATCATTATGCCCCGGCCGGGTGAGGAAGACCCACGAGTTTGATCTTTTCTTTTCAAATAACTGAAACAAACTGCCGTCGCAGTACAGTTGATATTGCATCTTGGTTGGTAGCACCAGATGATGTTGATTCTGTGGCCCTTGTGAATGCGGAAATGCAAAAAGTCGACCGATGTTATCGATTTGGCAATCCTGCGAGCGCTGGATTCTCTTGGGTATGTAGATGGCTAGCGATAATCGTTCGTGAGGTTGAAAAACAATGATGGTGCGATGAAACATCTCCAGGTTAGTAGCGATAGCGTCGTGGAATGTAGCGAGGCGATCCACAGAAGAGTCGTACGTTTTTTTCCACTTAATCCCTGGATTGTCCAATTGAAACTTCTCTAGCTCGCTTCTTTCGAGTATGCTGGACGAACATAAAGCATTGGTGATCAGGGCAGGCACACTCGGAGATGGTGGGACATGAGCGAGGATCCATGCTTTTTGTTCCGAGGTAAGAACGTTAAAGTCAAAAAGATGCAGCAGGTTCTCAAATGACATCTGGTTCTGAATACACCAAGCATGAGCCCACTTGATACATTCGAACTCACTGATAGCTATATCATCCCGGGTAAGCAATAGTTGTATAGCATCAACATCATATCCTGCTAGATCCGCCTTCGATGGCAACGACAAATCGTGTACTCTTTTTTTCCCGTCATTGTGAAGAACATCGAGTATGAATGGTGGCGCATCTTCTGACGGCCTAGGAGGAGATCGCAGCCTATCTGGGATTTTGATCCGGTTACCGTCCACGCATTGTGAGAATAGACGGTTTAGCTCCTGACACTGAGCGCTCATAGGACCAGTCACCCGGGCCCAATCAAGATAGATATTCTTCACTTGACCGAGGGAAGCATTGGTATACCTGGCAAAATACACAAGGCGGTCGTCGTCGGTAATCGGGCGGAAAATAATAGGTTCTTTGACTCCTGGGTACAAAGCTGGAGTTGAGACAGTCGATGGTATCAGGTCCTTGTCCCAGCAAACGAAATCTGAGCCAAGTCAGTAAGCCTCTGTGCTATCTGGTAAGAGTGAGGTAAGGAGTGTTGATAGAGTAAGGTTCATCCCTTACATTTATCACCATCGAGATCACCACCAGACATGAAATCCGCGGCCGGCCGTTTCCCCCGAGTTGAGAATACAATGCAGTCCACTAAATGCGACAGCTCCGGACGCTCAACTACCCTAAACTTCTGCCAGTCTCCAGGATGAAGACATGGATTTCTAATAACAGTAACTTCAGTATTCTTCAGAGCATGTGGCTGTCCGTTCTCCTCCAGAGTGACTTTAACCGCACACTCTCCTTCCTTCAACACATTCCAAGCATCGCATACGCCAAATATAAGTCGTGACTCTTGCACAAAGATTCGACATCGTTGCTCGCCCCTCTTATTCAGCATTTTAGCGTGCTCAGCATTGATGAGGCGTTTGATCTGGGGCTGTATCTTGTCGCCTCCGTCGAGGAGCACATGCTCGGCGAGATCAGATCGGTTGATGTAGCTTAAGAAGCGGAACGCGTCACGGAAGTCGAATTTGGCATTGCTGAGCAATCGGAAGTGATCGCGCTGCTTGGAAAGGAGTGTCTCTTGAGAGATCCCAAGGGCGTGGAGGAGGATGATAGTTTCATCGTTAAGATACCCGTAAGAGAAAGGCTGGAATTGATCGACAGTGTTAGATGTGCCTGTATGATACAAGAACAAACAATCAAGCGATGCGTTACCTTCGAGTATTCGACCACAGCGAATGAATGATCATCACCACCATTAAACTTTTTCATCGACTTTCGGAGCTTCAACAAAGCCTTCTGCTTTGCCATACGAGGATCAACTGTGACCACACCTTTATATCCACGGTATCGAATTTGGAAGACAGACGGTGTATATCGCGCATCTCGGAAGAGTATCCGAGTTCGTCGCGCCAAGTCGTTGGCAAGCTTTGGCGCAATGAGCCCACAGCCATCAGTAAAGATATAGTCGTCGGATTCGACGTCGGGAATATCTTCACATCGATCAGGATCAATCGTCATAACGGTTGCCGCTGATGAGAAAAGCAACCCGATACGCTTGGCCTTTTTGCCCACCGTTTTCATCTTACTGAAGTCACCCAGAGCCTCAGTCTTTCTCGAAATTTCCTCTTTCGACGCAGCCATGAGGAAACATGATCTTGATTTCAGTTGACTGTTACTGTGCCCATAGAAATTATAATGCACACCGTTCAATCTGATGCCAGCCCTCAAGCATCTGATGCTGTAGTTTGAGACTTCTTGGCCAGTGCGGGGTTGCAGATCTGGAGCTGGGCCTTGTTCTTTTGCAACGGGGCCTCTGACGAGTGGGTGGAAAGCTTCAAGGGAGAGGACGATGAAGCGATCCAGGGGGTCATTTGATATGGCGCGATTTGGGGTGCTGGGTTGGAGGGTGAGAGTCATCGATTGTTTGAGTTCTTTCAGGTCGGAGTGAAGACTGATGACTTTGATAAAGCCGGCTTGCTCCAACATGGAAGGTGATGGGAGTCTGGAAATGCGAAAGGTCCAATCATTGTCGTCGAGCTGTAAGATCGGCAATAATATATGACGAAAATTCTGCAAATTCTTCACGTCGCCTTGGGTTGGCATTCTGATTCCTTTGTTCAACTGAAGGCAATTGAAAAGGACAAACGGGTTGAGATTGGTAGGGAAGTTGTGATAAGGTCGCCCAAAGAAATTGGATGCAAACTTAAGCGGCTTATGATGATTGGGTGGTGTAGCCGTCACGCTCAACGCGTCATCAGGTCATCAGTGAATCAACAGGTGCCTGTGCCAGTGTAACATAGAAATGCTTACGCGCTCCAAATCCCTCACTTCCATCAGGACTCTCAGAAGCTGCGTATTGAACGACTCTTCATCGCGGTCATCATGCCTTCAGATGCCAATATTCCGAACATTTACATTATCGGACCACAATCTACAGGCAAAACAACACTAGTCAACAAACTACAGAGCGAGCTAGACTATTGGCCCGCCGATACATCAATTGGAACCCCCCAGATCATCTCCGAGGTCGCGCGATCCGTCCTTGCCAAACACAAGTTCTCGGCCAAGGACATTACTTCGTCAACTAGTAGATGTCTTGCTCTACAGAAACTCATCCTTGGAGCTCAAGCTTCGGCAGAAAAGGAAGCTTTGCGAAACTCCAGCTGGTTCATTTCCGATCGCTCTGGTTTCGACCCATTAGTATATGCAAAAAGATACGTTTCTACCGATGCGGTAGTCGAAATGCAGCTGGAGCCTATTTGGATGGAGATAAAGGCTAGAATGGCAAACTCGTTGATCGTGGTTTGCGAAGCGGGCACGCCTTGGTTGATGGACGATGGCGTGCGACTGATGCCTGACAGTGAAGATGAATGGATGCAGGTATTTCGAGACTTTTGTGGGCTATTGAATGATGTGGGGTTCGAGTATTCTGTAGTACCCCGAACTCTGTTAGACCTTGAGAAGCGAGCTGAGTTTATACGCGCCAGATGGGTTGAAAGACGGCAGTCATTCTATCGTGGGCGAGCGATGATGTGAACGAAGCTACAAGCTATGTAAGGGGGCAACCATCAAGGTTTGCTTTTAACTATGGCAAAAAACACAGTATTTCTACATTTAAAGCATAATATTCTATGCTCATGCTATAACCTAATTTAAGCTTCTCCAAAGCTGCTTCTTGCATCATGACTCAAAGGTCCTCCTGCGATGGTTATAAAAGCCTGCCTGCTCTTCCTCCTGCTGGACCGAATGATGAGTCAAAGGGTGACTCACGGGGAAAGGTTAATCGAAGGTTTCGGGGGAATTCGCAAGGTTCGAGGGGGATCGTGAGTCACAAATACAGAAGGTCCATGACACGGTACTTTGAACACAATGGAAGCTACAAGCATGATTTGAGATTTGAATTGATCAACTTCTTATAGTTATATTGCATCTATTTGGACTTCTCCCCATCTACGTTGCTCGGCACTTGGCCTCTTCCAACTATTGTCCCCATGATTGATAGACGTAAATTCCGTGCCAAGGTCGATAGGACTAGAGAAGTCGCGTTCATAGCCGCTAGAGTTGCTTTCCCCTGTGCTTCCACCGCTGTTCTTTAGAGGAGTACTTGTATTGGACGTCCTTAATGATCATTGCATCTTGTGTTCGGATACTCGCATACATGCAACACATAAAGTGAGAAAAGCGGTGATCCAGTCTGTATCGTGTTCGACGCAGGAGGACAACACGGTCGTAACTATATAGACTCAATAGCTTCTAGTATGTATAGAATGGTATGGAGCGCAGTGATACAATTGAACTCACATTTGTCACTGCCGTTCGGTTGACGTTATTGAGAAATGAATGAAACACGGACAATGGCAGCAATCGACATTCTGCAAAGAAGGTCAAAAGATATCACATACACATGTGGCTTTCACTTATGCCAGACATAGGAGCCAGAAAATTTGTGCTCTAGCCTCAATCGTGGTCTGCGTCTTCCGCAACATCGGTGACAATAGGTGTTGTCAGTACTTGATAGTATCCACTATAGGAAGTAAATCGTCTAACATAGCGGCCCTTAAATTCTCATCTGCTGTGGCGAATCATTTATGTGTATCTGCAGCCTTAAAGCTCCACGAACAGACGCATTATCCATATATACTCGTGGTGTGTTTAGTGGGCAGCTCGAGAGAACCTGCGACCTGTGCGCAACAAGAAAAGGATGAAAGACATATTCCGTTAGCTCAGGGCCGATCCCAAATTTGAATGGCTTCCATGTCGCAATGCTATTGCGGCTAACAAGTCTAGTCTTCTTTATCTTATCTGATACAGGGACTCACGCGTCTATAGACTTACAGTCCATTCTCTGGGAACTCACTATCTCGAAGTGGTATAATGGTAAGGCGCTCATATCACATATTACGTTGTTCGTTTACAGATTGCACTGTTCAGCTTGGCTATCCAAGCATACTGAACTCGCTTTTTCGCGTTGCCCTGTTTCAAAGGGCCAGTCATTATGATCATCATAAACCCTTGTCCGCAGGCGCTTTAGAGTAGCAAATACCTTTCTGTGCAAGAGGTGGTGGAGGGATAGACAGTGCATCGTTATCCAGACACTCCACCACCACCACCTCCTCCTCCTTCAGTCTAACCTTGTTACTTTCCCAATGTTAAATGTCCTCGGGGGGTTCAGGCGCCGTGGGTAAAGCGGCTATTGTGCAGAAGTATTGTAGTAGAGTGTTTTTGCGCGAACGGGTAGCGACCGGTGTAGTTTACCTATTAATTAATCGTAAGGAAGATATAGATGATTATTCGCAAAGACTACTTTAATAGATAATGACTCTCAAATCAGTTTTCTTAATTGGGGGGTTTTGAGACATCCTGCAAGGTTGCCTGGGTGCCTCACTATGGCGTCATACCCCCGCGTCATAGCTAAAGCGAAGCTTAATAAACTGAACCAGCTTATCCTTGCAATCCTTATCTATCAGATACCATCAAGGCATATCCTACTGTGCTTCCGAACTAATTCCTTAAGTAGCTACATTTAATCGATTTGCTGAATACTCCTTTAACTATATGGAAAACCCTGTAGCGCACAGGAAGGCCGTCTTTTTGAGCGTGCACTGTAGGCGAGTATTTGGCCAGCAACATCCACCTATTGTGAAGAGATAAGATATCCGATATAAGATGTCTATTTGTTATTTATAGAAAGTCTAAGGGCCCGATTTAGGATTGGTATTTAATATTTATATTATTTCTAAAAGTAATAAAAGGGCATTAAATTAGGGACCTTATAGGGTATTATTAGTAGACTGCTATATCTTATACCTAAAACTTTAATATTTTTATAGCTATTTCTTTTTTAGTTATTACCTTTCTTCCCCTCTTATAATAAAATTATTATAATCTTATTACTTATAAAAATAATAAAGTTACTTTTAATTATAAATTCTAATACTTTAAGATATTAATAAATTAATATAAATACTTAGAGATTTCTTATATTATAAAATCCTTATATTAATAAATATTTTAATATTAAAAAGTATTAATTATAATTTAATAAGCTATAAGAAATATAATAAATAACTTACTAAGAATTAATATTATTAATAAGTTAATTTAATATATAAAATTATAATATATATAACTAATAATAAAATAATAAATAAATTCTTTTTTTTTAAAAATTATTATTAGTTATTTATTATTAAAAAAAACTTAGGATTATAAGGTATATGAATATTTTATTAATATTAGCTAGCTTTTTTTATTATTTTTAATAATATTAATTAAAAATCTAATAGTTTATTTATATATTATTAAATAAGTTAATACTTAAGAAGTAATTTTAATATATTTTTTATAATATAATAGCTTATTTTAAAACTAAATTTAATAAGAAAATTAAAAAGATTTTTATAAGTAAAGAAAATAAAAAATTATTTATTAAAAGGTATAAAAATAAAAAATAAAAGGTAATTAAAAATAGCTTATTTATTAATAATATTATTATATTTAATAGCTAAAAAAAGATCTTTTAAAATAATTTTATTACTAAGAGGTATATTTATATTATTAGAGATAATATATATTAATAAAAATAAAAAAAAAAGTAAAAAAATAAAAAAGAAATAAAAAAAAAAATAAAAATAATAATAAAAATAATAATAAAGATAATTCTTTTAATAATTTCTTTAATAATAAGGTATTATTACTTTTATAATAATCTTAAGGCGCTATTTTTTTTATTAAAATTAGCCCTAAAGGTAAGAATAATATTATAATATTAAAGGGAAATTAGTTAGAGCTGTAATTAAGTTTTTAAGTGCTAAATAATTTATAATTATAATATAAAAGAGGTAATACTTATATTATTTTTACGCTTAATATATAATTTATTATTATATAAAAGAAAAAATATATTAGCTTTAATTTAAAAAAAATAAAAAAGGTTTTTAAAAAGTATAATATTTAGTAATTTTACTTATTTATATAGCGGCCTAAGAGATTTAAAAATATTAAAATTATAATAAAAAATTATATAAATATAATAAAAAAATAAAAAAGAGGCATAATAATATTTATAATTAATTAAATAAATTAGGATTCTTTTAATATAATAATTTAAAATATATTAGGCTTAAAAAGTGCGAAATTAGCTTAGGTTATAAAAAAAAATTAAGCTTTTAAAAGTAAAAAAATAAGAGAAAAAATGCTTATAAATTATAGTTTTAATTAAGTATTATATAAAATAGCTTTTTATAAGTTTTAATAAATAAAATCCTTTAATTTTAATCCCTAATTATAAGTAAAAAACTTTTTAATATTATAATTTTATTTTTAGCTTTTTAATATAGCTTTTTTTTACTAATTTAATTATTAAACTGCCCTAATTACCCTACTTTTTTTAATATTATAAATTTAATATTATAACTTTATTATATACTTATATAATTACTTTTAAAAGATATTTTTAATATTTTTTTACTTTTCTTATTTTTCTTACTTTTTTTATTATCTTCCCCTTTATTAATAATACCTTTATTACTTTAAATCTATTTTATAATTATTATATATATCTAAGAGCCGCTATAAAAAAAGAGAATTATATTAACCCTTAAAGCTATTAATATTATATTTAAAAGTGCTATTATATAAAATACTAAATTTATACTTTTATTAATTAATAACTTATTTTATAGTATTTTATAATTAGGTATAATAAAAATTATATTTCTTTTATATTATTTCTAGCTATTTTTATTACTTTTATTACTTTTTAAAATAATATATTATACTTATAAATAATATAATAAGGTTATTTTAAGATTTAAAGCTAATATTAATAAAAATAAGGCAGTTATTTACTAAATATAGATTTTTTATATATGCCTTTTATATAATATTATTATTATATATTAAGCCCTTATTGCCGGTAAATATATATATAAAAACCTTATTATTAAGATTAACTTTTATAAATATATTTTATAAGATTTTATACTTATAGGACTATTATTTTACCTATTTTTTATAAGAAATAAAAGCAAAAATATAAATTTTATTTATTATTATATTTATATTATTAAGATATATATATTTTTAATTTAGCTTAACCTTTAATAATAGCCTTATTAATTATATAATATAATAATTAGAAAGTTTATAAAAAGGGCTAAATAATTAATATATAATTTATAATATATTTAACTAGCTTATATTAAATTTAAGAGTAATATTTCTTTGCTTTTTACTATATATAAGGATTTAATAAAAAATTATTATTTTTAACTTTAAATAAGTTTATATATTATTAATATATTATAACCCCCGCGGCTATATTATATATACCCTATCTTTTTTATTTAATTTATAAGCGGCTTATATATTACTATATATAACTCTTTATAAGCCTAAAATAACTAACTTATAATTTAACTTATAATTTATATATAAGCCTAATTTATTATTATAAGCTATATTTAAATATATAAATTATATTTATTAGCACTTTTATAATACTTAGCTTATTAGCTATTAATAAAACTTTCTTATTTTAATAAGCCTTACTTATATTATTAACTATTAAGAAATATAATATTTCGCACTACTTAGTATTATATCTTATATTATCTACTAATATAAACCTAATATAAACTAATTTATCCCTTAGGAAATTATAACTATTATATATTAATAGCTCTTATTTATACTATATTATATAACACTAAGTAATATTTATATAATAGCACTTATTACTCTTAGTCACTTATTTACCTCTAGTAATAATTAGCAGACTCTTATTCCTAAGGACCCTCTCGCGGGAATTAAAAACCTTATAAATACTAATAATAATACTAATAAGAAACCTAGTAATATTAACCTAAGCTCTTATAAAAATAAGGTTAAAAAGCTTTAATAATAACTTAAGTATCTAGGATAGTAATATAATAACTTACTTAATAATACTTATAATAGCGCTATTAAGGCCTAATAAAAAATTAAGGCATTTAAAATAAAAATAGCTAGCTTTATTATAATCACTAAGGCCCTTAGTAAAAATATAGAAAATAATAAGAAATTATATAGGGAGTATATTAAATATATTATAGTATTTATAGCTATTAAAAAAAATCTTAGAGAAGTTTTTAAGCCCTATTAGCTAGACCCTTATAATAGTAATATAAATAAACTTTAAGGATTTCTTACTAGCCTTAGAGCTTATTAATTATATTACCCTACTTAGTTTATTATATATAAACTTAAGGTCTAATATATAATAAGACTTTTTAAAGATAAAATACTTAAATAGTTTAAACTTATTATAAGAGATTACCTTAATAACTTATATAAGCTATATAAAGAAATAATTATATATATTTATAATTATTATAAAAACTTTAAATTAAAACTCTAATATATATTTAAAATAACTAATAAGAAATATATAATAAAAATAAAAATCCGTAAACTTAAACAAACCGGATTAATTATATCCTACCTTATAAAATATTATTATTAAGTATTATAACTTAATTAAAATAAAAAAGCCTATATATTTTAGGTCTATTTAGGATTTAAATCCGAAATTAAAAATGCCTTAATTAATATTAGACTAAAGCCTAAAATACTTAATAACCTTGCCGGTATTATAATTAAGATTAATAACTAATAATATAAATACTAATAAGAGAAATAAGCAAAGAAATAAAAAGGATTTTATAACTTAAATTAAAATAAATCCGGCAAAAATAATACTAATTATAAAAGAAAGTAATAGAATTAAAGTATTGCTTATAAAACTTATAAAGGACTGATAAAACTTAAACTAATATAATAAGGAGAACTTAAATATAATATATTTAAATATTAGTATTATAACTATTAGTAATATAAATATATTATTAAATATTACCTTAAATTATAATAAAATAGCTAATAGAAATAAAATAAAAAGACTTTTAAAGCTATATAGCCCTAAGATAAACTATAAATAGCTATATATACTTAGATATTTAAAGAAATATAAAAAGGCACTTAATAGGCTAGAACTAAATATAATATTACCGGTATAATATAAAACACCCTAACCTAAACTTTATATATTAAATAATTACTAAAGAAAATTAGAGACTTTTTTAAAACACTTAAGCAGATATAGCTTAAATATAAGTAATAATAATATATACCTATAGAAATAATTAATATAAATAAGATACCTCGCGAATATAATAATAAGGTTAATTAGGAAAATTATAGAAAATAAGTAAATAACCCCGAATTTAAAGAAAAAAGATAATAAGTAAACCTTTGAAACTATTAAAACTAAAAAATAATATATATAATAAATAAGCTATAAGTGCTTATAATTATATAACTAGGAGAATTATTAATATAGGAACTATTAGCTATATTAACTACTAATAATAAATAACTAAATAAACTAGAGATCTAAAACTAATTACTTACCTTATAAAATAGATTATTTATAATAAAACTTAAGAGAAAAAAGTATTTTATTAAGAAATAATAAGATATATATAAAAGTATTTATTAGATAAGTAAATAATGCAAATAATATATATACTTAGGAACTTATAATAATACTGCGCAAAGATAAGTAAAAAACAACTAATAAGATTATATAAGATAATAAAAATAATAATAAATTAATAACCTATAGAAATAAAATTATAAACCCTTATATAAAAATAAGATATAGCGCTATTAGATATTAAATAAATTAAGATATATTTAAAAAGTATAAGAAAAAACTAACTTTAATATAATTAAAAATATTTATATCTAAGCTTATTAAACTTTAAATACCCTTAATTTATTATATAAAAAAGAACTATTTAATACTAGGAATAACCTAAGAATTATACTTATATATTTAAATTATATAATAATCTCTTAAATATTATATAAAAATCACTAATATAAAACCTATTAATAAGTTAAGATTAACTAAGACTGCTTTTTAATTAGCTTACCTTAAAACCTTAATACTTAATTATATTTATAATATAAAACTATAGGTTATATTATAATTAAATAGTATAAAAACCTCAGAGTAGTAAAAATAATATTTTATATAACTATCTATTAATAACTCACTAGCGCTATATAAATAGTAGTAAACACTTAAAAGATTACTAACTAGTAATTAAGAATTAATTAAGCAGAAGATTCTAAGAAAGACCCTAAAAAAGAAATAGCAAAATAATACTACTAAGAAATATTTAATACTAAATATATTAATAACTATTCTAATAAAGAAGAATATAATATAAGTAATTATAAATTAATATATCGCAATATATTAAGAAAAATTATCTGCTATTTATAATAAAGCTATAAATATATAAAAAGCTAAAAAAAACCTAATTACCCTTAAAGAGCTCTAGGAGTTATAACTATATTATATACTTTATGCCTAGTATTAAGAGTCTAGATTATAAAAATATAAATAAATATATAAGTTAATTTAGGAGTAATATATAACTTTATTAAGTTAAAACTTATTTAAATACTTAATATCCCCTAGAGAAAAAAATAAAGTTTATATTCTTTAATTAACGCCTTAGAATAACTATTTAAATATAATAATAATATTATCACTAAAAAAGTTAATTACCTTAAAGTATTAATTTAGAATTATAATTAAGAAATAAGTTTTAATATTATACCCTTAGGAAAGAATATAATTATTTTAGGAATATTATAGCTAAGAAAAAATAATCCTAATATTAACTAAAAAAAACAGCTAAATTAAACTCCTATTTAACTCCCTTAATAATATAAAAAATAATTAAATAAATAATATAAGATTTTAAATTTAAACTAAAGAAAATAATAAAGTATAGCGCACTAGTAAAGTATTAATATTACCCCCAAAGGGAATATAATATAAGTATATAAAAGGTAAGAAATATTAGAATATATAAGTATTAGGCATTCTTAAAAAATAACTTAGGGATTTAAATAAAACCTTAAAAAAAGCTAAATAATAATTTAAACTATTAGACTAATTAAGAAATATATTAATAAAGTATTATATTTATAAAAGGTTATTTTAAGAGGAACTTAATATAAAAGTATTATAATATAGCTATTAAGACTACTAGATTAACCTTATATTAAAGGATTTATTATTTTAAAAGATTTATAACTTAAATAAAAAGAAATTATTTATATTAAAGAAATACCTTAAAAATAAATTATAAAAAAAAAATATCTGCGAATTTATATCTTTAATAGGATTTCTAGTAATATTTATTTTAAAGAAAAATAGCAAACTAAGACTTATAATAAATTACTAATAACTAAATACTATTATTAAAAAGGACTGCACTTTTTTATTACTTATTACGGAATTAAAGGACTACCTCTAAGGCAAATAATAATATATAGCCCTTAATCTTAAAGGAGCTTATAACTTAATTAGAATTAAAAAAGGCAATAAATAAAAAACTGCTTTTAAAATAAAATTTAAACTTTTTAAATACTTAATAATACCCTTTAGGCTTATTAATATACTAATAATATTTTAATAAATAATTAATAATATTTTATAATAATACCTTAATATCTTTATAGTTTGCTATTTAAATAATATTCTTATTTTCTTTAATATAAAAAAACAATATATAAAATATATTTATAAGGTATTATAAGCCTTATAAGATACTAATTTACTAATTAAACCTAAAAAGAATTACTTTTATATATAAAAAATAGACTTTCTAAGATATATAATCTTACTTAGAGAAATTTAAATAAATTAAAATAAAATCGTAATAATAATAAACTAGGAAATACTTAAAACTATTAAGAAAGTATAAAGCTTTTTAGGATTTATTAATTATTACTAATAATTTATTAAAAACTTTAGTAAAATTACTAATCCCCTTATTAAATTAATTAAAAAAAAAAAATCTTTTTATTAGATTATTAAAACGTAAAAAGTATTTAAACGCTTAAAACTTACTATTCTCGCCAAACTAATACTTATTATATTTAACCCTAATAGGGAAATTAAATTAGAGACTAACTTATTAGACTTTGCGCTTAGAAAATAAATAAAATAATATAATAATAAAGAAAGATTATACCCTATTGCGTTTTATTTATATAAACTATATAAAGCAGAGCTTAATTACCCTATTTATAATAAAGAATTCCTAGCTATTATTAACTACTTTAAGGAATTTAAATATTACCTTATAGGAAGTATATATTAAATTAAGGTTCATACTAACTATTAAAATATTATATATTTTATAATAATATAAAAGTTAAACTAATAATAGCCATGCTATATTAAATACCTATATAAATTTGACTTTATTATTATTTATTATAAAGAATTAAATAATAAATAAGCTAATATTATTAATAGAAAACTAGATTTAAATACTAGTATTATAAAGACTAAAAAATAGCTCCTAGAAAAAAATAATAAAAGAGAATATTAATTTATATAATAAATATATATATTTAGCTTAATATAATAAGCTATATAATATAATAACTTAATTAATAAAATCTACTAATTAAATTATATAAGCAAAGAATATAAAGTATAACCTAGTTATTATATAATATCTAAAGGAACTTTTTATAAGAAGAAGTTCTAAGTACTAACTGGCTTATAATAAGAATTAATATAGGATATATATTAATATCCCTTATATAGCCACTAAGGTAAAATAAAAATAATAAAAAGAATCTAAGTATAATATAACTAGCCTAGACTTACTAAAGATATAAAATAAATTATTAAATAATATAATATTTATATATATATTAAGGCCTAATACTATAAGCTATATAGTAACTTATAAGCACTACTTATTATATAATAACTATAGGACTTAATTATAATAGATTTTATTACTAAACTACTTTTATTAAAAAAACCTTTAACTAAAATCTTTTATAATAATATTATAATAATTATAAATTAACTTATAAAATTCTTATATTATATATTATATAAAGAATTTATAAATGCAAAATAACTTTTTTATATATTTTTTAAATATATTATTAATATATATAAATTACTATCTAAAATTCTTTTAAATAAAGAAATAATATTTATAGCTAAGTTCTAATAAGCACTTATAGCATATTTAGGACTAAATTACTACTTTATAATAATATTTAAACCCTAAGTAAATAAATAAATAAAATATATAAATTAAATACTTAAATTATATTTATAGTGCTATATTAACTATAAATAAAATAATTAGGTTAAAAAATTACTTATTACCTAACTCGCTTATAATACCGCCTATAATAAAAATATAAAAACCACACTTATTTATACTAATTTCGGCTTTATATTAAATACCTATTATTAAGTAAGAAAGCTTAAATTAATTAACCTAGCTGCTATATTTAAAAATAAAGACTTAAAGAATTTATATTATAAGCTCTAAATAAAACTTAAATTTATTAGGAAATAAATATAATAATATTATAACCTAAAAAAAGTAAAAAAACCTACTTTTATAAAAAGAGAGATAATTTATTTATTTATAAAAAATATTATAATAAAATAACTAAATTATAAACTCGATTTTAAGTATATTAGACCTTATAAGGTAATATAAAAAATATTAAAAGATAATTATAAACTAGACTTACTATAGAAAGTTAGGCTCTATTTAATTTTTTATATTTTATTACTTAAATTAATAGCTAATATAATATAAATTAAAATTAGTAATAAACCAGAAGAAATTAATAGACTAGAAACTTATAAAGTAGAGGTAATTAAAGAGATATAAGTTAAAAATAGGCAGTAATAATACCTTATTAAATAGAAAAACTACTTAGAAAATAAAAACATATAGAAACCACTAAAATACCTTATTAATACCTAATAACTTTTAAACGGTTTTTACTAATAAAGTTAAAAGAAAATACTTACCCTTAGTTAATAATATTTAAGGCATTAATAATTTAAGCCTCTACCGCAGCAAAAAACTCTTTATTTTCTAACCGCTTAAGATTATTAAAAGTCTCTATATTATAATATAATATCTCCTTAGTATATTCCTAAAGATAATACTTCTAATAATAAAGGCATATAAGATAAGTTAAGCGCTTATTTACTTGCTGCTAGAGATTTATTAGTTTATTTTCGGCAACCTCTTTCTTAGCCTCTAATTAATATTTTTCTATAGCAAAATAATTAGCTATACCTTAATTAGCTACTATAAATAAATACTAGCTAGGAAAAAAACTACTTACCTTCTAATAGTATAACACCTTTGCTATCACACTTATAACTGCGATAAGTATATTATATATAATATTTATAGCCTTTCTTAGCTTAATATCGCAGGTTACGCGGCATATAATAACTATAAGGCATAATAAGATAACTAGTATTTTTAATTAAAATTACTTATGCCTTTTAATTATAAGTAGCTTTAGAATCTAATATTATATTAGTATTAAAAAAATAAAATATTTATAAGATTAAATTAAGCTTACCCTAAATAGGATAGGTAAGAAATAGGTTAATATAGGTCTTAAAAATAAGACTTAATAGAGGGGAGAGATTATATTATAACCCCCGCGGCTATATTATATATACCTCACCTTTTTTATTTAATTTATAGGCGGCTTATATACTACTATATATAACCCTTTATAAGCCTAAAATAACTAACTTATAATCCGACTTATAACTTATATATAAGCCTAACTTACTATTATAAGTTATAACCAAGTATATAAATTATATTTACTAGTACTTTTATAATACTTAGCTTATAAGCTATTAATAAAACTTTCTTACCTTAATAAGCCTTACTTATATTATTAACTATTAAGAGATATAATATTTTGCACTACTTAGTATTATATCTTATATTATTTACTAATATAAACCTAGTATAAACTAATTTATCCCTTAGGAAATTATAACTATTATATAATAGCTTATATATTATCTTTTAGCTAATAGTAAAGTATTAAAAATAATACCTAATTTATATAAAATAGTTTTATAAAAAACTAATTTTTAATATAAAGAAATCTCTTTAAATAAAAATAAGTAATAAATAAGTAATTATATTAAATAATTATATTATAAGGACTTTATACTTTAATAAAAGCCCGGGCTTATATTTATAAGAAAAAATTAATACCTTATATAAAAATATAAAAAATTATTTTAGTTCTATTTAAATTAATTTTTATATTATCTCTAATAATTAATTTTTTTTTAATTTCTTTCTTATTTATTTTATTTTTAATAAATATAATATATATAATATTATAAAATATATAAGATATTATAAATATTAAGAGATATAAATATTTTAAAATACTTTTAAAAAGCTATTATTATTTATTATTATTATTTATAATAGAAAATAATATTTTTGCGCTAATTTTACTTTTTTAAGGAAATTTAAAGGTCTTAGCTAGCTTAATATATTAATAAAGAAATAATAATAATTATTTTAATATCTTATATAATTAGGGATAACTTATTTTATTAAATATATTAGATTTATATAATAAATCAGGAATTAATTATCTTAGCAGTTATTTATCTAGAAAATATATATCGAGATAGCTAAGATGTAAATCCTAAATCAGGCCCTAAGAAGGTTGATCAGGATCTATTGTAACCGACTTCTATGAGATTACTCGTCACAAGCTTCCAATTTGTCCATGTGATCGTCGTCGTCATCCGCGATGTCCTCAGCGCTGTTAATATCCTCTAGAGAAACGCCTCCGCTCGTAGTGGCTTTGAAGTCAGTGTACGGTAGTAAGCGTATGGTGATGCGTAAGTGGCTTCAATCGTAAGTGTAAGTGGCGTTACCGGCCACATCAACCTGGTCTGGCGACACATGTACTTATGAAAGCGTGCTTATCAGGACTCTCCTAATATCATCTGTGGCGTCGCTGAGGATGCTCTTACCCCAGATTTCAGCATTGTTTACCAGTGGAATTACCCAAACATGGGAACCTACAGTATTGACCGAAGCCCAGGAATAGAACGTGGTACTCGGGGAAGCACGATTATTGAAATATGGCGAAGTGGAGGATGCCTCCTGAGCGACTATGGAGTATTGCCATGTTGTATTTGCAAAACCTCTCATGTAAGTTACCTAGTGGAATAGGTAGCCTTTTCGAAAATTCTGTTCACCCTTTCACCCTCCTACATGACCACTCAATTGAGCTCTGTTCAGTACTGTCGAGTGTCGAGACCGTTCCATACGCGTCAACTAACTCATTAGTTCAATGCATGGATCTTTGCTGTCTCAGCGCTAGGAAATAATAATGGATGGGTCAACATGTGCAGGCCCGCAACCTGTGCTTCCCCGATTAGTTTTACAGTAATGGTTAACTCCGACCCCGATATATCTGATCTGTCGATTATGATGGGAGGATGACATCTTGGCCTTTCTGTCACTTACTTCCTGTAATTGAAGCCTTATTCCTGCGGCAGCAACATTAACCTGGTTCATTGTTGCCTGATAAACTCCTCGCGGTGTTCCGTTCATCGGAATTATCACAGCCACCCGTCTCCTAAGAGCCAAGTTCCGTCTTCCACTACTTCGCAATCCTACTTGAAACGATCTGGCCCTTTTCCCTATAGCTTTGGCCAACTAGGACAATGTCCGCTATCTTTTGTTGCCCGAAAATAAAACCGTACCGACCCCGGTGGCTTGACCACGAGCCGAAGTTTACAACTTTTCTGCGTTGGGCAAACCACCTTACAACGCCTCCAGCGACGGAAAATAACTTCTCCGTGGTCAGTAACGCACCGTACGCTGTCCAACTTGTGAAACAGGTCAACTATGGACCGCAGGAGGCGATCAGATACTTTGTTCCCGCTGCGAGTGATTCCATATTCGTGGAGACTACCGAGATTGATCTTGTAAATGCTAATTTCGAGAAACTGAATTCGTATTTAATCCCAATAGTCTTTGTGGTTAAATCCCTGCACTAAATGTTCAATTGACTACAGGTATAAAAACTTCAGATGCGAATATCACAATAAATTTTTCGAAGTCAACTTGTATCAGAAGAACCCTACGAACACGCATCACTGGCGGGCCAACCTTGCAAGGCCGTCTATGGAAATTGATCTCGCATATCGACATAAAGATACGGAGATGGAGAAAGTCAATGCAGATGAAAAGGCCGAGCAGGAGACGAGACCTGACCTCCCTTTTGTTCCACAGCGTGAAAAGTTGCCCCCGAGGCCGTGCAATTTGCCTTCTAAGCCCGTTCAGGCAGGTTGTGAATCGCATTGGGCGACGTCAAAAACAGAAAGTGGACTTTCAGATTCGAACGAGCAAAGCACCGCCGAGTTGGATATCGCAGCTTTGAAGAGAGTCCTTCGATTCTTACTTCCAGCAGTCGGGACAAGCCTTGGCTCGAACCCTCTCTTGTCCCTACTATGCCTCGATTATGTCAATCAAGAACTGAGCCTTGATCTCAGCCTCGAGGCTCTCTGGGAGGCACAACTGACTAGTCCAAATATCATCATGTTTCTTTGTCGTTGTTTTAATATGTCTGGCAATGACTCGGTCGATTTGGACGAAATTGAAGACTTAGTACTCCCGGCAATGCGCCAGATCCAGCCTCTCAGAAATCAAAAGAATTCCGGGCGGGCCAGGCTTCAGGATGTTGTTTATCAGGCGCTCGAGGATGGTCGTTCAGTACCTTGGGTGCACAAATTTAGAGACGACATTACTCGCGTGTTCGAGTGTGGCCCTGGAGAGGACCTTCTCCAGCGATGCCGAGACAAGGATGATGAGCTGCGACAAGACCCAAGCAATCAAAACAGTGACTTGGTACATGAAGCCTCCGTCGAAAAGGTACGTTATTGTGACACCTGTATATACGAAACAGTACGGCTGATTAATGGTGGCAGGACAAAGAAGAGAACGAGTTATGGATGAAACATCGAAATATGGACGTTGGCGTTTTTCCCGATTACGGTTCTGACGATAGCGATTACTATTACGGATATGAATCCCCGAAAGACTTCACGGCCTGCGACAAGGAGTGTGGATATTGCGGGCACTGTGATTATTAGTGCGAGTAATGCAAATGCTTGACGGAAGTGTCTCTTGTTAGACATATACCCGTGTTAGGTCTATTAGTGCAGATTGGTATATTTATGTTGTGTTGCGTGTTAAATCCTGCCCCCTAAAGGCTTTAATATTGTCGGGCGCAGTCTTAGAAGACGATTTCTTGCACGTGACACCCCAGCTTATGCCTCTTATTTAATAACTACCAGCACGGCTACGTACAGTAGTAGCAGTAGTAATAGTACTAGTAGTAGTTAGATCTTAGCTGGATTAGAAAGGTTATATAGCTGCCTATATTAATAAATAAAATAGATATAGGTTCTCCGGGACTTTAGTATTTATTATATCCTATAAGTCTATTATGCCTAGTAAATTAATACCTAAAGGGCTTTATAAGCTAAATATATATATTATATTAATAATTACTTTAATCTTACTAAGCTTATATAGTTATTATTTTATTTTTTTCAGCTTAATTATTTCTTATTTTTTTAATTTTTATAGTTATTAATAATAATAAGTTAATTTAAGGCTTAATTTCTTTAAGTATTTAATTTCCTATTTTAATAGCTAAAATAATACTTACTTTTAATTATATAAAGTAATAATTATTAATAAATATAAAATAATAACTATTTAGCTAAAAATATTATTATTATTTTTATTTTAAGTAGCTTATAATAATAGTAAATTTAATTATAGCTTATATTATATTTATATTTAATATTTTAAAAAAAAAAATACTTTATAATTATTTTTTACTTATTTATATAAGTATTTATTAATTATTTTTATTTTAACTTAATTTAAATATTATTTTAATTATATTATTTTAATTTTAAATTATATTATTATAATAGCTTTTATTTTATAATAGCTAATTATATAATAATTTAATATACTTATTAAATAAAGCTAATATAATTAATAAGTAAGTATTATAAATAAGTAAGTATTATATTTTTTTTAGCCCCTTAAATAAATATTACTTTAAAATAACTATAAATTATCTAATTAATTAAAACTATTTATTATATTTTTACTTAAATAACTCTAAAATTACTCAATAAATCCTAATATTATATTTAGCCTTATTATATATATTATAATATTAACTACCTAATTATATTAACCTCTCTTAATTACTACTTTTTAATAATTCTATAATTACTTATATATTAATATCTATTTAATTAATTACTTATAATACTTCTTATATTATTATAATCCCTTTTTTTTATAATTTAATTCTTTTTGCCTTTTAGCGCTGGCTTAATATCTTATTTATATCTTAAAGGTTTTAAACCTTATTTCTTAATAAGGTAACCTTATATATAATTACCTTATTATTTTAGTATTAAATTTTAAAGCTTTTATAATTAACTCCGGGGAGCTATTACAATACCTTTTAATTTATTTTTTAAGGTATTTAAACTAAGATTAGGCCTTAATTACTATTTTTAAGGTTTTTAAAACCTAAGGAGTTAAAAATTTAATATTTTCCTTAGGAGGTATTTATTAATAGCTATGCTATATTAGAGCCCTAGCTTTTATTATAATAGCTAAGCTATAGCTACCCTATATTAACTTAGCTACCTAGTAAAACCACGGTTAGGCAGATATATTAATTACTGCATAAAGGTAAAAACTCTTTGTAATAAACTTACTGCAAACTTTTTTCTTTTCTTTTCTCTCTTTAGTTTTAAATAGCTTAATATAAGGCTATTTATTATAAAATACTATTTAAGTCTAGCCCCTTATATTATTTAAAACTTTATTAATATAATTATTTTATTATAAATTAATAGTAACTTTATATTATAATTATAAATAGCTTAGAGTTAAATGAATATTAATAAGTTATATTAGCTATATTCTTTAAAGAATAAGTTTAAATAGTTATATAGCTATTTTAAGCTTATATTATAAAACTTACTAAATAAATAAATAGCGGATAAGCTATTAATATATTACTACCTTTTAATAAAGTCCCGGTTAAAATTATCTTATTTATATTATAGCCTTTTAAGGTCTTAGTAATAAAAACCTATAATAATACTTTTAGGAGGAAGTTATTTCTAGTATTACCTAAGTTTTTAAGAAAATATAAAAAATATATTATATAATTATATTAGATATATAATAAGTTAGAAATTAATTATACTTTTTTTAATATTAATTATAAGATATAATATTATATTAATTCCTAATTAGAATTATTACCTTAATAAATAATTTCTACCTTTTATATAAATAAGTTATTAATAGGTTATAACTTAAAAAGATTTATAAAATATTTAAATTAGAATTATAAAGATTTTAACTAAGAAGCCTAAATAGCGGCTATATTATAAAGTTTTAAATAAAATAAGAAAACTATATTTATATAGTTTTTTTTAAAGTTTAAATAAATTATTATAAATATTAGAGGGTTTAAATAAAATAATAAAGTTAAAATTATATTCTTATAGGGTATATTAAATAAGAAGCTAGCTTATAGCTTAGTTATAATAAACCTCTTAAATAATTACCTTAGATAGCTAGCTAAAGTTAGGGATATTACTTAAAAATTAAAATAAATAAATAAACCTAGTTATTATTTTGCGACTAAGTAAAAAAGTAATAGGAATTAATATTATTAAAACTACATAATAAATAAAAATAATAATACCTAGATATTTAGTATAAACTAAGTGGGATAAAATAAGCGATTTAATTAAGGCCTAGCTAAGAATTAATCTAATTAACTATTATAAAGGTACTATTAATATAACTTTAAAGAATATCTTATTATAAATTGCCTTAAATAAAAGTAGTATTTTAAATCCGCGAAAAGTTACTAACTTTTTAATTTAAAAAGTATAATAGCTATAATAGCAGCTAAGTATCCTAAGAAGTGATAAAAAATTAATAGCGAGAATAATAAAAAATCTAATAAGTTAGAAAATAAGTAGCTTTAATGCGAAAATAAATATTAAAGCCTATAAAGAAAGAGTTATAAAAATAGAAAAAATAGAAATAATATATACTTAGCCTATTAGCTATAGTCTTATATAGTATTAATAGTAATACTTAAAAAGTCTTAATAAATAATAGCTATAGCGCTTATTTTTTAATTAATTTAAAACTTATATAAGAATTTAAACTCTTATATATTAAAAAGAAGATATAGCTATTTTATAGCTTTATTAATAATAATTAATAAGTAATAGCGCGAAAAGTAATAGTATTTTAATTAGAAGTAAGAGGGTATAAATAAGTAATATATACTTATATAATTAATAATTTAGATAGAAATCTCTATTTAGGCAAATTATAAATAAAATATAATTAAGTTATCTTAATAGCTTATATATAATAAATTTATTATAGGGTAGCTAAAATCTTAATCTCTTTTGTATTAATATACTACCTAAATAATATTTAAAATATTTAATCTGCTATATTATTACTAGCTACTGCCTTTATAGCTATATATAAAAAAGTATATAAGCAGAAATAATAAATAGAGAGAGTATTAAGTGCTATCTCGAACTTACTATTAAATTATATTAAGGTCGCTAATATAATAGAAGTAATAAGCCTAAGAGATATTAAAAAAGCTCTAGCTAAGAAGACTTTAATAAACTTTAAGAAAAAACTTTTATTAGAAGTTTACTAAGAATTTTAATATTTCTTCTTAGATATAAAGGCTTAATAGCTATTTTTATATTAAATTAGGGTTAATTATAAAATTAATCTTATTAAAAATATAAATAATAAGAAATTAGCCCTATTATAGGAATTTTTTTACTTAATATTAAGAGAGGAATTATTTATATTATAAAAAACCCTTATTAATTTACTTAATAAGGGTTTTATATAAGCTAGTAGCTTAGTAATTACTACCCCGGTATTATTTATAAAGAAACTAAAAGGAGGGTTAAGGTTTTATTATAATTACTGCGCTTTTAATATAATTATATAAAAAAATTATTATTTACTTCCTTTTATTATAAAAACCCTATATAACTTAGCTAGCACGAAATAGTTTATAAAGCTAGATATTATTATAGCCTTTTATAAGATATAAATAATAAAAGAATATAAAAATAAAATAGCTTTTTAAACCTAGTTTAAATCCTTTAAATAATTAATTTACCTATTTAGACTTAGCAGCATATTAATAATATTCTAGTAGTTTATTAATAATATACTCTGATATTTTCTTAATTATTTTATAATAATATATATTAATAATATCCTAATTTATTCTTCTAAAATAAGAGATAATTATATAATAAAAATATAATAAGTTCTTAGCGTATTAATAAAAGCTAGGTTATATTTAAATCCTATGAAATATAAATTTATAATAAAAAAAGTAAAATATTTAGGCTTTATTATATATATAAAAGGAGCTATTACTTATAACCCAGAAAAGTAATAAGTTATTTAAAAATAAGCTACTTTTATATTAATAAAAGAAGTTTAAAGCTCTTTAGGCTTTATAAATTATTATTATATTTTTATATTAAATTTCTTAGCTATTATTATATTACTTATTAAGTTAATTAAAAAAGAAATATTTTTTTATTAAATTAATAAAAAAGAAATAATATTTTAGGAGCTTAAATATTATTTTATAAAAGCCCTTATATTAATAAAATAAGACCTAAAAAGATTAATATTTATAAAACTAAATAGCTTAGGTTTTATTACTAGGGGGGTATTTACCTAAGAGAACTAATAAGGTCTTTATTACCTAATAATATATATCTTATAATAACTCTCCCTAATAAAATTTAACTATTTAATATATAATAAGGAGATATTAGTAATTATTTAATATTTAAAGGCCTAAAGAGTAAAGTTATATAGCTATAAACCTTTTATAATTTTAATAAATTATAAGAACCTAAAATTTTTTATAATAAAATAAAATCTCTTTAAGTATTAAGTCTATTAGGCTAAAAAACTCTTAGAGTTTTAATTTTAATTAGCTTATTAAGTAGGTAAAAATATTATAGCGCCTAATATATTAAATTACCGCAAATAAGATTAACCTAGGGGGTTAAAAAATAAATATATTTTAGGTAAAAAGTAATAAATATTATTATTAATAGTAGCGGTAAGAATTTATAAAAACTAATTAAATAAAAAAAATATTATTATATAATAGCTACCCTATAAGACCTTTCTTTTTAACTTTAAACTTTAAGACCTTTAGGATTAAATACTTCTAAATAATTATATTTATGAGGTAGTATAAAAATTAATAAAGTAATAAGCTTATTATTTCCTAGCTAAGCTTAAGTTATAACTTAAAATTATTAATTATAAAATTAATAAATTAAATAAACTATAATATTATAATAAAATTTAGATTTTAGGAGGAGATAAATTTAACCTCCTAGGTGAGGTTATTAAGGACTTTTTATATATTTATATAATATAATTTAAATATAACTCTATAATAAATAGCTATTTAGGGCGAGATGTTATATTAGCTTAAATTTAATATTATTAGTATTAGCTGAAATTTAAGTAATTATACTGCTAATTTATATATAATTGCGATATATATAAGTATATTTATATATAAAGGTTTATAAAATAAGAATTATTAAAACTTTTACTAATTTTATAAAGAATTTATAATAACTTAGCTATAAACTTTATAATAGATTTACTACTTATAGGCAAAAAGAGGTATTATTACTTATAAGTAATATAAAATAAACTATTAAAAATAATAATACTTAAGTTAATACCTAGTATAAAGGCTAAAATATATATATAGTAATTTCTAAAATGCTATTATTATTTTTATAAAATACCTATTTTTATAATTAATAATAAAGGTTTAAATTAAATAAGTTAGTTTTAAAAACTATTTTATAAATTAGTAGGGATTTAATAGAGACTTAATACCTTGTTTTACTTATAAATTAATA
Organism: Fusarium sp. FL617; assembly: GCA_030142105.1. Taxonomy (NCBI): domain Eukaryota; kingdom Fungi; phylum Ascomycota; class Sordariomycetes; order Hypocreales; family Nectriaceae; genus Fusarium; species Fusarium sp. FL617. Next base: position 211,952 of record JAREIL010000012.1, on the reverse strand, counting down.
AAGGTCCTAAGAGAATAAATTAGGAAATATAATCTTACTTATAAGTTTTTTTAAGTTATAACTAAGAGAATTAAAGCTTTTTATTACTAATAGCGCAGTTTATATTAAATAATAAAAAATATATTATAATTAATATTAGCTTATTCTTTTTATTATATAAATATTATATTAATTTATTTCTTATTAATAAAAATATTTAATTTAAATTAAGTAATTAGAAAGAATTTAAGGCTTAAAACCTTATTAAGAAACTTAAGGGTATATAAGACTTTATTTAAACTTAAGCGGTTATAACTTTATAATACTAAGAGGATATTATAAATTAGCAAAAATAACTCGCTAAATATTATAAAATAGGGAATAAAATCTAGCTAAAGCTTAAAAATCTAAAATTAAACTAACTTTTAAAGAAACTAAATTAATAATAACATAAATATATTATTATAAAGGTCTTAGGAAGTTATAATATTAAATTAAATATATCTTTCAAAGTATATTTTTAATTTTATATTAATTTTATTAAGAGAGCGCTAAAGGACTTATTACTTAGTTAAGAAAATAATAATATTTAATTATTAGCTATATTAATAAAAAGTAAGAATAAATAAGCTATAAAAAAGATTATTTGCGCTAAGTAATAAAAGATAAGTTATAAGTAAAGATATTAATACCTTATTAAGTAGAAAGAATATTAAGAACTTACCTAGGAATTAATAAGTTTAGTACTAAATATTATTACTTTAAATAACTTTAAAAACTAGTTTAAATTTATTAAAGAGAATAATAGACCTTTTTAAGACTTTAAAAAGAAAAAACCCTAAGGTTGCTTTAAGAAAGATTAGATTTTAAAATAAAAAAGTTATAATAGCTAGCTAAGTAAGGTTAGATAAGCTAGCTAGGAAGGAATAAATATAAGAAAAAAAGTAATAAAATAATAGTAAGGGAGTAATTAAGATAAAAAGAGTAGGGCTAATAAATAGTAGCTTTAGCTAGGATAAATACTTTTATTATTTAAAACTAAATAAGAGCTTTTATTTAAATATAATTATATTTACTAAGAGATAATAGCTAAGACGCAAAAAAATAAGTGCTTTTATTTATAATATAAGGTGGATTTTTATTATAAAAAGACTATTAGGTATTTTAATTAATTAAATAAAATAATTAGTGCTTTTAGTATATAAAAAATTATTTACAATTATATAGTAAAATAGTAAAAATTAAAACTAAATTATTATTTAAAAAGTAATAAAACTAAAATAATAAATATATTTAACTAGATTTTAACTTAAATGCTATTATATTAAGACTTAGTAGCTTAGTAATTATAAAGTAACTTATTTAATAGTAATAATAATAAAAGAATTAGAAATAACTAGCCTAGTAATATCTTAATTATTTTTAATTTCTTCCCCTTTATTTATATATAAAATAATAGTTTTTAATTTCTTTAGCTTAGAGGTAAAAAGTATAATAAATAATTATTTATACTTATTAGCTTATAATTTCTTCTTTATAATAAAAATAACCTTATTAGGGTCTTTTAGAGAATTAATTATAATAAAAGTACAGGCAAAATAGATATTATTATTATAAACTTAAAAAGGCAGAAGGTTAAAAAAGCTATTAGTAGTAATATAATTGTAATAAAAAGCTATAATTTAAGATATTTTAATTACCTTAAGCTTAAAAAAGAATTATAATATACTTAAAATATTAAGTAATATCTTATATTACTTAATAGCTAAAATCTTAGTATAATAAGCTTAGTTATTAAACTCTTATTTTGCCTTAATAGCGGCTTTAAGCTTAAGAGTTTAAGCCTATTAGGCCTTAGAGCTAATTATTATAATAATAAAAGCAGTATAATTAGCCTTATAAGCTTTAATAATATCCTAATAGAGAGTTAATTATAAATATATAAATAAATAAAAATAGCTTATTAGATTATTAAGGTAATTAAAAATATTATTTTAAGCCTATTTTTATAGGTATATTAAGTTTTAAAGAGTAGGAATATAAATATTAAAGAGCTAAAAAAAAGTAAGGTATTAGCTAATAGTTTATTATAAAGAAAGTAAAAAACTTATAAGGTTATAAAGGTAGTTATTTGCCTAGTAATAGGCATATTTAAGAGAGTTAATTATAAGAGTTAATAAAAAAGCTATAAGAGAATAAATAAAGAACTTATTACTAATAAGTATAATATAGGTTTAAATAAAAGGGTAAGATATAATCTTAGTATTATTACTAATTTTAACCCTAGAGGTCTGCCTAAGGAATTATTTAATAGCGTAATTAAGGCAGTTAATATAATTAATTATATTTAAAAAGTTAGTAAAGAGATTATAATAAGGTATAATAAAATATATATAAAAAAGAAGCTTAAAGACTTAAAAAAGGAAAATATAATATTAAAGATTATAAAGTATAAGGGCAAAAAAGATAAGACTTAGAAATTAATAAAAGTAATAGGTATATATAAGCAAAAATAGCAGCGGGGTATAATATTATTAATATTTATTAATAGGTTAGTAAATAAAGCTTAAAAAAGCTATAATAAAAATAAGGCTAAAAAGAAAAATTAATAAAATATAAGGTTAATAATAAAAGAAAAAAAAAAGTAAGCTATAAAGAAAAAAGGAGATTTCTTTATAGGTATATAAGTAACTTATATATAAGCTTTAATTTATTATATTTATTTATTTAAATAGAATTTTAAAGCTTTATATAATTAAGAGAGTAAGACTATATAGCCTTATTAGAAGCTATATAAAACTATAAATAAGTTTATTATAGACTTAAGACTTAAGAGTTATAATCTAAAATAGGGGGGTAATATTAATAGCTAAGTTATAACTGCCTTATATTAACCTAGCTACCTAGTAAAATTATAATTAAGTAGATATATTAATTACTATATAAAAATAAAAACTTTTTATAATAAACTTATTATAAATTCTTTTTTTTTTTTTTTTTTTTTTTTTAAATAGCTTAATATAAGGCCACTTATTATAAGATATTATTTAAGTCTCGCCTTTTATAATATTAAAGTTTATAACTATATATTAAGCTTTAAAATTATAATTTCTAAGTTAAAAAAAATAAATCTAGCTTTTTTAAAACCCTTTTATATATTATTTCTTATAAAAATAACTTTAAAAATAATATAAAATATAAAAAAAAAACTTAGTTTTTAAAATATAAATTATAAAATATCTAATTAAATATTTTATTTATTAATTATATATATATTTAAGCGGCCTAAGGTATTTAATATTAAAAGGCTAAAATAAATAAGATATATAAGTAAATATATAAAATAAAATAATTTTCTTTTATTTATAATATATTTTAAAATTAATAAAATAATAGCTTTTATAACTATTAATAATTAAAAAATAATAATTATTATTTAATTATCTTCTTATAGCTTAATTAAAATACTTTAGCTATTCAAGACCTAACTAGTTATTTATTTATTTATTTCTACTTATTATAATAACTTAATTACTTAAAAAGTTATATTTTTAATATTAATTTATAAGGTAATATTAGCTTATATTAATAATAAATAATATAATTAATTAACTTTTTATATTAATTACTTAGATTATTATAATTTATTTTTAATTTTTAAGCTATATTAATTTAAGTCTTTTTTACTTATTTAAATTTATAATAATTATTTCTTTTAATATTATAAGGCCTATTATAAAGCTAATTTTATTAAAGTTTTAAATATTATTTAATTAGATATTATATTTTATAATTATATTTTATATAAGCCTAAGTTATTTATAAATAATAATAGGATTTTTATATTTAGCTCTTTAATAATTATATCTCTAAAATAAATATATTTTTAGCTTTAATTATTACTTTATAAAGTTATAAGCTTAGCGCTTATTAATAGGGGATATATTATAATTTATAAGTAAAAAATTAGTTATTTCTTTTATAAAATATAATTAAAAAGGAAATTCTTATAAATTTAAGTTAAGAATAAATTAAACTATTATATTTTCTTTTTAAATAAATAGTTTTTATAAGTTTAAAATAAAATTATATTATAATTAAATACTATTTCGCTAATAATATAATTGCCTCTTATTAGTCTTATATATTTTTATAATATATTAAGTACTTAGTTTTAAGTTATTTTAAAGGGCTTAAAAGGCTAAAAGGGCTCTAGCTTTAATTAAAGGTTATAATATTATTAGTTATTAAGAATTATTTAATTAGATAAAAAGTTAAATATAAAAGAGAAAAATATAGCGCTTACTTATCTGCAGCGCTTACTTATTAACTATATTATACTAATCTTTTTAAAATATTTATTACTTTTTATTTAATAAATTCTTTTTTATAAATTTTTTCCTATTTTATTAAAAACTATAGTTTTTAATTTACTTATTTTTCTTTATTATATAATATATAGCTTTATTATATAATAAGTTAATATTTTAGCTCTTTTTAAATTTTAAACTTATTATTAAATAATAGCTAAATAAGCCTAATTTTATTTTTATTTCTTTTAAAGCTTTTTTATAATTTTATATATTTTTTATAATTTACTTTTAGCTTAATTATTAATAAGAGTTTTTTTATAACTTATATTACTAGTTTATTACTTATTAAAATTATTATAACCTAAGTTATAATTTAAGTATAAAATATTATATTTTATATATAAAAACACTTTATTTCTTTTATAAGTAAAAGCAAACCTTAATAATTACCCTTTTATATAATCTTTATTATATATAGCAAAAAAATATAATTTAAAAAGCACTTATAAAATCTATTTGTAAATACTTAATAATAGGCTTTCTAGACCCTAAGGAGAAGCTTAAAAATAACGAAATTGCTAAGGTTGTTAAAGAGGTTAAGGGCGTTAAAAATAACCCTGCCGCGAAAGCTCTCGCGGAAACTTAGCGTGCTGCTAAGAAAGAATACCACGAGGAGAACATGAGATGATATTACGAAATCAACGTCGTCAGGAAGATCACGGCGATATTTGGCGTCTCGATTAATGGGGTCTTTGAGATACTTGAACAAGTCTCAATGCAGTTATAGTTCGTTGGGTCTGAGAACAATAGAGCATTACCCACTCGTCCCGCTGCCAAACCGGACAAGTCTGATATGCAGCCTATCAAGAAGCGTGTTGATAAGGCTAGTCAAGAGTCTGGCAACGAGGAAGCCATCGTATCTAGCAACAGTACTGATAAGGAAGCTGGCGATGGGGACGACGGCAAACCTGCTACTAGTGATGCTGCTGAGAATACGACTGACGGGTGTGCTGTCAAGAGTATTATTTAGAGAGCTCCTGAGTTTTTAGGCATGACGTGTCTACGATGAGAGATGCCTGGGGCCGTACATCACGCGTGGTAAAAGAATCATGATTTGTCAGTCTACTGATCAACTTTTGCGATACTACGGAGGATAATAAAGGCGTCTTTAGGTGACTTCGTGTTATGGGACCACGGAGTGAACATGGCACGGAATGAACATGGGAGTTTAGCGGGTATCAAGGCAAGTGCAGTAGGTAATGGGCATTAGAGCGAGGCATTCAAAAATGAATAATGAAACTAAATTAAGATCAACCACTGCCTAAGACTTACCAAAATCTACGAAGGCCGCGCAACTTATGATCTCGTCGTAGCATTATTTAGTGTTTACTTCGAATCCAGACTCCTTACCTCTGGAACGCGCTAACCCGTACCTTGTCTAGGGCTCACAGCAGCAACCAGCAGTCTCCGCAGACGAGGGGGTCCTTGTTGACCTTGTTACGTACATTCACAATCATACTGGAGTGGCAATCATTTAGACATCGAACATAGCCATTAAGGCTCATTCGAAACCCTTTCAACTCTAAACATGAGCATACATAGAAACCCTTCCTGTACGCGACTTCCTCCCTGGTAGCACCCCCGAAATGGCCAGAGGACCTGGCACAACAACCAAAACACAATCAGAATCGGCAGCAACAAGCAGATAAGGCGATGGACCTGTGACACCTGCTAGAGGTCGATGACGGGGGGAGGCGGGTTGCCCGGCGTAAAGCGAGTCATCGGGCACATTGTTGGAGGCCTCAGCCTCGTTTCCGTTGTCGTCGTCCATCAAGACGTTACGGCCACCGACTATCAGGATGTTGCGTCCACGGACTCGGCGGTCACGGCCAGGGGTGTGGACCCCTTGCCCTTCTCAACACGGTTGCGGGGAGTGTTCGCCTCAGTGTCTTGACTCTCCTCTCGGTCGACGTTTGTCTGATGGGTCTGGGTGACAGTGGAGACCTGCTCGGCCTTGCCCTTTCCCTTGCCCTCGGCACGGTGGCAGAAGCTTTCTCTCTTGACAAACGACTGGATAGCCTCATCAGCCGCGGCGGCAGCAGCGAAGGCGGCATCATCGGCCTTATCGCCCTCGAGATACGACGAGTGGAGACTCGCGTCCGAAGTTCGTCGGCTGTTTCCCTTGGATGATCGGGGGCCGATCTTATAGTCAGCCACCATCTCTGTGAGCTTTGAGATTTGGTCCGACAGCTTGATCTGTTAGCAGTTTCCTAATTTTGAGGGGAGAAAGCCAATCCAAGGGCAAAGTTAGGAGAAAAGGAAGATAAGACTTACGACCTCGAGGTTGTTCATGAGCATCAGAGTCTCCACGGAATGGGCCAGAGGGTTCTTGACGGACATCCATCGTCGAGGAAGCGCCGCATTCAAGGTCGGTTTGATGACTTGCTCGTCTCGGGCAACAGGATCGTTGTTGTTACCGGCGGCTACCTGGGTTGTATCTTTATGGGCAGTGCTTTGGGCCTGCTCAGACGACATGGTGAAGGTGGTGATCTTGAAAGAGAAGGACAGAGATTGTGGTGAAAGAAGGTAACGAAGGAAGAGCGTAAAAGGCAGTGGACTGTTATCTAGCGGAGAACAGGATCGTTGCGATTCAACCTGAAGAAGAGAGATGGTGATTCAGTATGAAAACACGTCGAAGAGAATGGTTATGGTGAGGAGAGTTTGAGAAAGTGTAAGGAAAATGCAAACCAAGGATTCTATTGAAACCTTTGTGCTTCGAAAGATAAACTGTTGCCTAGGTAATGCATCTATTACTACTCTATTTTATTCTATTCTATTTAAACGGAGGCAGTGTTTGCCAGTGCTCGCCAGTGCCCAACTCTGGAACTCTGTAAGCAAACACTGCTTGCAAGCTAGGAAAACAAAGCAGTCGAAGAAACTTTACTCCTGGGTCCTTTCTCTCTTCTCTTCCCTCCGTCTCCGAAAAAATCCTGCCCTTCCATCATTCACCACAACCTCCCTCATCATCACTTTAAATCCATCCCCATCATTTAATAACACCTCTATTCACTACTTTAAGAGCAACAACCGCTATCATGGCGAACGATTTCCCACTTTTGAACGACAGCAGGCTGTCGCAACAGCCCGGAGATCAAGAGGCCCTCAAGTCTCTCAAAGAGGGCTGGAGGTTGGAATGTACATTCTAAGAACTTGGATGATGACACGAAGAACACAATACGTCATCATGTCACATTAGGAGACATCAGGATTACCACAACCAACCGAACTCAGCCCAGTGGTCACAAGTTTTGGAACCCTGAGATGTCATTTGGACGTTGAGTCATCTTTCGCATCCTTTACGATTTTGACAAGCTCAAGAAGGGTGGCAAGGACATACTTGTGGAAAAATATCCAGGCATTAACCCTACCTCCTGGGTTGACCAGGACTTCTACCAAAGAAGAAAGCCGCTGCCCGACGAAGCACTCGAAAACAAACCCAGGGGCAGAAACCCAAAGACGCCCTGGAAGCCCAGACCACCAATGACGAGGAACCAGAGGTGAGTTTCCCAGATAAGATCACAATCCCCATACTAACAACTCCAAGACAAGGCCCCCGGGTTCGCCTGAACTTCCAATCGGTCAATGTTCCCGAGCCCGGAGATCCCCCCAGCAATCCGAGTCACACGGGAGCTCATCTAACGTCCGAAAACGCTTGGATTCAAACGCGAGCGTCAACGATGGGCACACTCCCAAGATCTCATGACTTCCTCAGTTGTCCCTCACACTCTGGCTCGTGTTTGAAGCTCCTCTACTTTCTCTACATCCAAAGGTAATCATCTTGCCGATTTCCTTCAGCAAATGGAGCAAAAGCAAAGTGCTCGTGAAGGCGCCACTGCAACCAAACCTCTCTATTACTCCAAGCCCACTCGCACAAGCGCAGTCCCACCTGCCCTCCAAAACTCTTCGTCATACCACCAACCAGCGTGCTTCAGCTCGTCATGGACCATTCGACATAGTGGACCAGCAGGGAATAAACTCGACAAAGTTTTATGAAGTGTGGCTAAGGACTGCCTAAATTTAGGGCTAAAATTGTCTATCTTTAGGATCAGAATTGCCTAAGTTTAGGATGGGATGATACGAGGATAAGCCTCGGCCTATTCTTGGTTCCGCGCATGATCTCGCTCTCCCTTTTCCCCCATTTCATACTTCAATCGGTTTGACATAGACATTGGACCTTCATTATTGGATCTGTGTCCAGCGCAACTTGACAAGGATGATCTCAGCCGGTTCAAGTAGTACTTTTCCCAACTTTTCCTCAGTATTACGGTGGTCTCCGCTCCCGCTGGTTCTGGCAAATCTCATTTGGCCGCTGTTATCGCCTCGATCCTTGGACTCAGTCGAAGTCGTAGCGGAGTCATGACATGTACCCCTTCAAATAACCCATGCAGCAATATTTAGAAGCGGATCTCGAGCACATTGGACAACATCCAGTACAAGGCCTTGAGAACGAGGTGTCTCTTCGTAGCCTCATGTCTATCCGTGGCTACGCAATTGACACAGAGGATCGAAGTCTTTTGTCCTTTTTGGATGGTTACAAGGTCAAAGAGGGTGACGAACTCGATCCCTCTCCTTGAAAATTCCACCACTCCCTATGCTGGTGGACAGCCCGCGCCCTAGGCCTTGAGGTGGACGGTGTTCCGCCTCTCGACGACTTGACTGATCAAGAGGAATTGTCTGATTTGCCCACCAGACTGCAGGCTCTTCTCACTTATTCCCCACCGCCGCCCCAGCATACGGACAATGATGAAGGCGTAGACCCCATTACTGCTGCAATGAAGTCATTCGAGGACTATGCTGACCCCGTCAAGATCGCCAACAAAGTCATCACTGTTAGTGAATATGAGGAGAATCAGAAGCAAGCGGGCAAGAAGTTCCTTTTGCGGAGCGATATTGGACGGCTTATGTGCGAGGTGGTACGATGCGCTACCTTCGTTATGGTCATACCAGCAATGGTGGGCTCGCAGTCATACAGAAGCTTCAACAGCTGGCATGCTCACGCGGTGTTGTTCGATGAGGCCGCACCTTTTCACCGAACCGACGGCCTTATCGCTTATGGCAAGTCATCAGGCATGATGCTTATTGTGTAAACAAACAATTGTGTTTTTTTAGATGTGTGGCCCTGATCTATCTCTTCGAGATATTGAATAAGGTAGCTATATATATCGCTTATGGCAATTCTATGCGACCCCTATTTGCAGGGGGCGATGAGAAACAACTTCCACCCACGCTCCTGACCATGAACGACAAACTCCCGGATGGAAGTAGCGTCAACCGGTTTGGGGAGGATGCAAAGACCTCTTGTCTCTCTTTGGCTTTTGTACTTGAGGATTCTGGTATTGCGTCTGTACAAGTAACAGCGAGCCAAGCAATGAAAGTTTTGCTAATTTTAGATGAGGAAGCTGGGAGATGATAGAATAATGTATGCGCTTTAGCAGTTCTGAGTCTAAAGTATGCCTAAAGTATGCCTAAGGTATTCTATTTGTTTGGTAACATATCCTGAAGACCCTCCTCTTGACCATCGATGAGGACGTTATGGCCAGAGTGGCTGGCCATAGAGACCAAAGATGAAATCAACGGCAATAAGGGGGCAGACCGCCAAGTGGGGAAGGACAGGAAAGACAAAGAGTGGGCGGACCAGTCTATGAAGACCGAGTCATCGGGGATACTGGTAGAGGCTTCGCCTTGCTCCTCCTCCTCCTTGTCGGTAAGGGCGTTGCGGCCACAAACCATAAAGATGGTTCGACCACGAGTTCGGTGAGCGCCACCACCGGGGGTTTGGGTGAGGGTTTTCCTGGTGCGCTTGAGATAGGGCGTGTGCTTGCTAGTGTTGATGAAAGACACGAAGATGTAGTAGAAATCGTCGCTCTCGGTGAACGACTGAATAGCCTCGTCGGCCGCGGCGGCGGCAGCAGCAGCGTCATCCTCGACCTCGCCCTCGCCATAACCCGATGAGCGACGGCTTGCATCGGAGGTACTACGGCTGCTCCCGCGAGATGATCGGGGGCCGATCTTCGCATCAGCCAACATCTCTCTGATCTTGGCGACCTGGTTCGAACCTTTTTTAATTAGCAAGTGGAAGGGCAAAGTGAAGCGCAACGCGTGGGAAGAAGACTTGCGAACTCGAGGTTGTTCATGATCATCATCGTGTCAGCGGAACTTCCAAGAGGATTCTGAGGAGAAATCCATCGTCGAGCCGAGGGGCCATCTTGGCCTGGGTTGGCAACGTTGTCGTCGCCGGCCGCGGCGACCTGGGTTGTATCCTGGTGGGAAGTGCTGGCCTGCTGAGGCGACATGGTGATTGTGGTTATCCTGGAAGAGAAGAGGAAAGATTTAAAAAAAAGTAAAAAAGATATAAATAAAGGATTTTATTAAGATCTTTATACCTTAAAAGATGATTTATTACCTAGGCAATATATCTATTATTATTATATTTTATTCAAACGGAGGCAGTGCCCGTCGGTGTCTGCCAATCTGTCAGTGACCGCCAGTGCCAGTTTACCAGCTGTACCTCTGCAACTCTGCAAACCCGGTCAGTACAAACACTGCCTGTTTCCTAGGTGAATAGAGAAGCTGAAAACTTTTTACTTCCTCCTCTCTTCTCTTCTCTTCTCTTCACCATCCCCAAAGAATCTCATCCTCTCACCAATCACCACAACCCTCTCTCACCAACATTCACATCAACTCTGTTCTTCCCCTCAAACCATCCTTCCTTGCCATTCAATAACCTCTTTTTTAACTCCTTGTCACCCGAAGATCAAGAAGCCCTCAAGTCTCTCAAGGAGACCTAGGATAAACATTCTAAGAACTGGGACGATGAGATGAAGAACATAATCCTTCATCATATAACACCAGGAGGCATCAATGTTATCACAACCAACCGAAAACAACCCAGTGGTCACAAGCTTTGGATCTGTGAGATGGGATCATCTTTCACACCCTGTACGACATTGGTAAACTCGCGAAACAAGGGCAAAGTCCAGGATATATATCCTGGCATTGACTCTGTGTCTTGGGTTAGGCGAGTACTTCCACCGAAGAAGAGAGGCGCCGCTCGCCCAAGCACACGGAAGCGGGTTGCCTCAGGAGATTAGGAGCCGGTGCCCTCAACCATGCAGAAGCAACAAGAGGCCAACAAAGAGGAGCCCAAGGCGAGTTCTCTAGATCAACTTATAATTCCCGTGTTACTCAAGGTCCCCGTGCTAACAACTCTAAACAAGGCTCCCACTGTTGGCGCGACTTTCCAGGCGGTAAATGTGCCCGAGTCTGAACTCTGAAGATTCTCTCCAGCAACCAGGATCCAACCTGCGAAAGCGCTCACAGTCTAACACCAGCGCTGGCTATAACAACATCGCTAAGATCTCCAAGGCGTCTTCGGCTATTCCCCATACTCCCACACATTTAAGAAGCTCATCGCCATACTCTACACCCAGAGGCAGCACTTTCGTTTAGTTCTTTCAGCGAAAGGGAGAGAGTGCTGATGAGAACACTACTCCAGTCAGCCCCGGCTATGTTGCCTCTAGCCCACGTACACATTCCCAGCCCTCCCCGATGTCATCGAATCCTTTCGTGCCTGGCCATGCTCGCCAGGCTTCCCCCAAGGCCTCCAGTCAAAGCCAGGCAGTTTGTCCCTTCATTCGACATACTTCTTCAGAATGGCGGGGAAGCCCTTCGAACTTCGATGAGGGGTTACTCTCTCCCCCTCCCTAAAACCGTTTGGGCCTCGCGCCTAAGAAGAGGGTTTGACTCTAAAGGTTTCGGGAGGAGGCCGAGGCCCAGGTCAAGGCTCACTCCGAGAACAAGAAAGCATCACACACCCGTCCTGTTGGTTATCTCAACATATCTTCACGCCTGCCTAGCCTATCAAGAAGCCTACCAGAAACGCTGGTAAAGAATCTGGAAATGTAAGTGTTGCCGTGGTTAGCAGAAATACTGTTGGGGAAGCTGGCGATTTAGATGATGGCCAGTCTGCTGCTGATGATGCGGCTGAGAATGCGACTGGCAGGGATGCCGCTGATGGTGCCGCAGAAAATAAGCAGTTTCTCAAACTATTTGGCGAGCAAAAGGTATCGAAGTGGCTAAGCACTGCCACCATGTTGGAAGCGACCACTTTGTCATCGAGGAAGACGTGTCTGTTGACACTCCTGTTTCCCGCATGTCGATATCGACGGCACGCAGATCTGGGTTGTCAAAGCCAAACGTCCGAACCCCAGCGAGTTTCAGCCGTTGGTCATGGGCTTCGTGGACGAACTCAGAGGAATTTTCCAGCGTTCGGGAGAACGTCCAGAAGATCAGGCCTGGCTCCCGATGGATTATGACGTCAATGACGACACCCAGTCAATCTCATCTCGCGATTCTGCTCTGCAACCTCCAAAGGAAGCCGGCTTCAACAACAACAAAGAACACGGTTATCATCTCACAATTCAAGCGAAGCCACAGAACTCAGAACTTTCCACGTCACTGCGACAATCACTCGAGATCTAGAAATTCAAAACCGCCGTCCATCATCTGAGGATATCTGCAGAATGGTTGTTGGCCAAGCCTCCCTCAAACCCAAAATGAAGGAGTGGCTTACCGAGGCACGCATCCATATCCTCCCAGACCAGAGCAAGAATAAATTGTTGTTCTGGTGCCAGGCTCATGAACCCACCTCATGGACCTTGATTCAGGATACACTCAGCAGGATCTTGAGGAGTGAAGTCGGTCGATGGAAATTCCAGCCAGCTCAACCCTGACTCGCTTCAGAGGTCACGGTGACAACTTTCTGCGAGATTACCTTCACGATCTCAAGCAACTGAAGCAGCTCAACCCCTCGAGGACATCCGTCAAGCCCTGAAGCCAATCCGCACTGGTCTGAAGGCTATCGCAGATGTTTCGAGCCCTTGCCCTCTGTTACCCGTTGCAACCATGTTTGGCCAATATCCCAGCACCATAAGTTGATAGGGAAGCAGGACGACAAGGTCGAGGCCGTGGACCAGGAGCGGAAGAAAATCGACGAGCAGCTGTCCAAAGATCTGTGTCAGGTGGGTGATGGAGTGTCCCAGATCCAGGAAGCAGCAATCCTGAGCATCAAGGATGCTATCCTGGAGGTTGAACAGGTGAAGTCAGGCGCCCATTTTCAGGTGGAGGAACTTTGGGAGTTGCACTTACGGCAGACGAGCACCATTCCAGAAGCGCTTTGGCACCTCGCGTACTATCGCTACACGGAGGGTCAGATGCAGGAGCTGCGGCAAAGAAGAGGGAGAAGTAGCCAATGCTGAGACGGGCTATGGTCTCCTGAAGTAAGTTCAATCCCCTTTCCATTCCCTATTGAATCTAACCCATGTGTAGCGACGGATATTTGGCCACTACGCGTCTCGTGCCTCGACTTTGACGTTTGGCTGGGACCATTGGAGGTAGTACATTGGATCCGGTCCTGAGAACATAGTGGGATCGCTTTTTGGACGACATGGAGTTAAGGGAGTGGACCAAAAGTCGACCACATTGGGAGTTACGGGATACCACGGCAGGACACACAACGCGTTCATGGGGGAGTCATGTTTTATCTGAGGTCGAGGGGTAATCCCAGAACAGCGTGAGCATAGAGTATTATGCTTCAACCGTGAATACACCGTGTTGATTACCAAAGTTAGAAGCATACCTTCAAAGGTGGCTCCCTCGGACAATATCAAAAAGCAAGACATGGGTAAAAATATAACTGCACATGAAACAACAACTTTATTCCTGTTCTCTCCTTACCAAGCTATTTATATACGCAGCCTTTCTGTAGGTTTCATCAGAACTGCACGGGGTAATCAGTTGTTTCCACCTCTTTCGGGTATTTCAGGCCATTATCAAGCCTTACTCCATCCATGACATCCATTATAAGTATAGTCTCATCTAATCCCAAGCAGCTGCCCTCCTTGCGCCCCTCGACAAGAGCGCGACCAGCATCATCAGCCTCCCAAAACAGACCATGTCCTTCGCCTTCACGATTCACATGCGGTCCGAATCCACTATACCAACCACTTCCGGCACCTGGACCAGGCTGGGGCCATTGCTTGTCCTCGACTGTACCATCTTTGAGGATGAGCCTTGTATGTGTGGGTCGATAAGTAGGAGGAAACACCTGGATCTCACCCTGTTGGCCTTGGATGCGAACATTTGGCGACAATGCATCTGTCTCCGCGGCCACCGAGTCGTTTGACAGGCCCAACGAGCAAGACGCGACAGCGTGGGCTGTTCCGCCCTGCTCAGTGCCTCGGGGAAACTCCAATAACATGGTGACCATAGAGTCAACGCCAGTGCGAGGGTACTTTGCCACGATGGACTTAACGGTGGGGGGTTGTCGGGTATCCGCAGGCTGGGTGCTGTAGAGCGTTTGAAAGACCCAGGTCAAACTGTAGATACCTGCATCGAGGAGAATTCCACCAGCAAGACGTGGGTTTACCATGATGTGATCGTCGTCCTCAAATCCGCCGGCATAGCCTAAACTGTGCTCCGAAAGAACTCGCTCGACGGGTCCAATACGGCCTGACGAGACAATTTCTCTCACGTAGGCCGACACTGGAAAGTAACGGGTCCAAAGTCCTTCCATGAGCAGCAAGTTCTTCTCCTTTGCTTTGGCTGCCAGTACCCGTGCTTGCTGAGCGTTGACAGTGAAGGCCTTTTCGACCAGTATATTCTTTCCCGCTTCGAGGAGTAGCATGGCATTCTGGTAGTGATGTGAGTGAGGCGAGGCGATATAAACAATGTCCACGTTGGGGTCATCGGCAAGGCTCCGATATGAGTTATATGCTTTTGCGTGCGAAGGTGCATCGTATTCTCGTAGAAACGCCTCTGCTTTGGAAATGGAAGAGGATGAGGCGGCTGCTACCAGCTCATGGTGGATATCTGTGACACCACGCGTCCTCGGGTCAACCAGAAGGTCTTTTGCGCTGAGATATGTCAGTTCGAGCTTTTGAAGAGTCTGGTTAAGACGACTCACAAGGCCTTTGCGATGGTTCCCGTCGCGAGGATGCCCCAGCGAACAATATGAGGTGACGTCATGCTTAATTCTTTGCTTACGGCCGTGATGTTGGATGAGTTAATATTTGGAGTTGTAGTACTAGTGCAGCTGAGGGTGGTAGCCTTTATGTTGTCAGCAATCGCCTAAATTCATACAGTCTTTACGTGATTATTAGTTGTAGGCTGGTAAATCAGTTAAGGCTGTTGATCTGGACTGAAGCTATTTCCGGACTACGACAGACTCATAAATTGTCAGGGGCGGCTTTGTAGGAATAGCTGATATCTTCTCGTCTCCAAGAATTGCGAATATGCTTGCGCATGGCACATATTAATAACCGTGAATCGTTTTCTTTGCTATATAACGGCAATTGCCGCGACAAAGTGAAGCCATGGTACACACCCCGGTCCAGTCCGCTGCGTGATTCTTCGGAGTCATATTCCATCTAGTTTTCCAGTCGCAGAATCCATGAGACGTTTCGGGCCATAGCCATGATCTTCTCATCCGAAATGAAGTATCGACCTAGTGTAAATAAAATTGATGAGATGGGCTATGTTATGCCAGAAGGCTTGAGACATACCATCTACTAACTTTGCTTCGCTGCCACCGGTTTTTATTCCCGATAGAGCCGTACAGTACCTCTCATTTGTATCTGCATAGTAGTATCTAACGTCTTCAGAGCTATGATATATACTAAGGTAGCTCTGGTGGCGTAACCAGGCTTCGAGAAACTTGCGTCCTGATGTCCTAGAAGGGGGTCGGGGTGATTTCCAATGTAGTAGTTTCGGTCCATCATTTATTCTTTTTGCCCAAACCCACGATATTTGCATAACAAATGCTCTTATAGCGTCTTGGATCTCCGGTAGGAGCTTCGTGAGGGTGACTAGACTAGGTAGGTTCTCTCTCCACCTTTGGTGCATATTTGTATAAGCAGAGTCAAGTATGGATTTGACAATGGGCTGAATCTGTTGTTGGACCTACAATGGTCCAATGTAAGAGGTTTGGCACCGGATTGACCGAAGCTTCACCATGGTAAGGGCCAAGGGTATGAGATCGCTGGCGTAGAATTCCTTCTCGATGTCGGCGACGTAGGGGCGGAGGACGCCATGACGATTTTCCCGGAAACATGACAATGCCTTCGGTGAAGCTGCGATAAATGATTAGATATCTTCGAGGGAGTTGCAAGAGTGCATAATCTGGATGCAGAGCTCGGCGGGAAGCTTTTTCAAGCTATCAAAGGGCGGAGTATCCAAGGAGAACGACGGGAGAGCCATGTTTGAAGTGCGGCGCGCAAGAGAAGCCGCCATTGTGATTGTGTGTGTTTGATGTTGTTGATGTGTGTTGCTTCAAGAGTGGAAGAGCAGGCGGGATTTTATACCTTTTAGAGGAGGAAGTCAGAGTTGTGATATAAGAAAAAGCTTTATGCATGCCTAAAAGCTTGATATTAGGGAATTATGTAAGCAAAGTTTATTATGCTTAAATCGTAAGAAAATCGTGTTCTTTATAATAGTTTAAACTGGCCTCTGCGAGGGATACTGCACCTTACGATAGCGACACGCAAGTGATGTTAAAGACGCACGATAAAGCAGATTAAACAAACTGTAAAGAAGAAAGAAAATAGTGGATTTTGCACGAGTAATTTTGTGCGTATTTAAATCTGGCTCCTTACGCACGACAAGCTTCGTACAAAGAAAGTTTGCGATAAGGCATCTGCTATAGAGCGTGCAAGTGGTATATTGCGTTGCCTATTAAGAAAACTTTATTAAGTCTCAGATAAGCCCTTAACAACTTTCAAGTACCAATAGCGATTTCCAAACGTGTCAGAATACAAGATACACGGCTGGATGTCAACCCAATGAATCCAGGACCCAGACCACCATTCCTAAAGGTTACCACAGCTATTTAGAAGTAAGCTTGCTAGTCAAGCTGATATAATGCATCAAGCCTATCTGATGAAACCTTCACATGTTGACAGCACGGAAGCATCGCTGGATAGAAACAGTGACGGAATAACATAACCCAACCGAGTTAATCCCAAAACCAATGAATGACTTGGATACCGGAAGTTGCATATACGCGGCTTGTAAGAAGTGGCAGACTTGGCTGTTTTTGATTTGTCATTGAGGCCCTTGAGTCTTGGCTCAATGTATAAGCTGCTTGCGAACAACTGGAAAATGAGGCAAAGTCACGTTTTTACTAGTTTTCTATGCAGAGCTACTACTGTAGTATCCCGTCTTGTTTGACAGTTCAGAGTATTAGTGGATCATTGTTGGCGTCAGCAACCGTTGTAAGTCATTGGTTTGTAAATCTGGCTGACGCCAGCCAAACCAACCAACCGACCGCGTTGGGAATAGTGGCTGTCGATCGTCCCATCTTCCCAAAAGTTGCAGCTTCAAGTCGTCAAACAGTTGCAGATGAAAGATATAAAAGCCCTGTGTTATTCCTCAAGATATGTCGTACAATTCTTCATAAAATCTACTAGTTCTTAATTCGTCTCAAGACTTCGATAGCATCCATCATGGCGAAGCACACTTCCAAAACCACGGTTCATGAGCTCGTCAAAGAGTATGCCCAAACCATCAAGGGCAAAACCATTCTTACCACTGGAGCAAGCCCCAAAGGACTTGGTGCGGTGTTCATTGAGTCAGTTGCAGCTGCCGAGCCCCAGCTTGTCATCCTCGCTGGTCGCAGTATCAGCAAGCTTCAACAGACCGCAGACGACCTCGCCGCCAAGTACCCAAACCTTAACAAGAAACTCTTAACGCTTGACCTTGGCTCTCTTAAGTCTGTGCGCGCCGCGGCAGAGGGGGTCAACGGATGGGGCGATGTCCCCAAAATCGATGTGGTAGTCAACAATGCCGGTATCATGGCAACCGACTTTCAGCTCACAGAAGATGGCTTCGAAAACCAATTCGCTTCTAACCATCTGGGTCACTTCCTTTTCACAAATCTCATAATCGAGAAGGTCCTCGCTTCGGAGACACCTCGCGTGGTCAGCGTGTCCAGTAATGGCCATCGCCTGGGACCCATTCGATGGGCCGACCCTCATTTCAGCGTAAGACCCCATTGCCAACCTACATGTCCGAAAAAAATCTAACTATCACGGACAGAACGGCGAAAGATACGATAAGTGGGGCGCATACGGCCAGTCCAAGACAGCCAACATGCTGTTCGTTGTCTCCCTAGCTGAAAAGCTTGGCAGCCGTGGACTTCAAGCGTACAGTTTACACCCTGGAGCTATTCTTGACACTTCATTGGGTAATCATCTTGATGGACTGGACAGTTTGGGTAAGTTACAATGAATCAAGGCACTTAATCTGAGGAGTTACTGACAAGCGTAGTCGAGGCCGACCGCAAGAACGGAGACCCATGGGGCTGGGTGGACTGGTCAAAGATTCCGGTAACCACTGAAGTCGGTGCCGCCACACACGCCTTTGCTGCGTTTGACCCTGATCTCAAAGGTAAGCAAACAATGTGTTTTCTTCATAAACAGCTCAGAATACTAACCTGACAGAACATAACGGTGCCTACTTACAGGAATCTCGATTATCAGATCCCTTCACCGATACCGTCAGGCCCTGGGCTACAAGTTCAACGGAAGCTGAGCTGTTATGGAGGCTGAGTGAGGAGCTTGTTGGTCAGAAGTTCTCCTTCTAAGCTGTATGGGCCGGTATTCGATTCTTGTACTCAGTGAGGCAGTGAGTCTTTAAGTTTATAACATGAGGGACCCAGAGAGAGAGAGAGAGAGAGAGATCGACTGGGTAGTTTTCGAGTCTTTGGGTATAAAATGAGCTGGACACTTTGTGTTGATGCATGAAGGCTTTGCATACGCATGTTACAGTATAGGTCTTGGCTGTTATGTTCTGCTTACTGTTTTTTCCTGATGTCCTCTAGGATATATATGTTGCTATGGCTGAGGGGGCGGTTTATTATACAAAGAAAGATAACAAGTGTACCTCATAAAAATTGGACCATCTTGTGAACTGTTCGAAAGTGATTATTTGGTGTTATAAACCGAATTCTTATGCGAAGCACTGCCTCCGTTTCAGAGAGGCGAACTCCGTTTTAGGTTTTAACCGGTGGTAGCTTACATTATTAACCACACGACTAGAGAATAGTGGTAGTGCTGGCCTTAATCGATAGTCGTTGACGTAGTATATGTACTCTAATTAACTCGTAGTGTAGCATCAAACATCCGGTGTGGTGTATCGGTTATCATTCCGCGTTTTCAAGCAATTTGAAGCCCGCGGCGAGCGGGGTTCGACTCCCCGCACCGGAGAATCTTTTGCATCTCTTGGAGTCTACGATGTATTTTTTGTGAATTTACTATTCTCTCGTGAGCTCCTTGAGGCTGTATCGCGAGATCTGGCAGGTAAAGGAAGGTGAGGGATCGCGTCCGCCCCACTGTTAAGCGCTCAGGGTGTTTTTTTACTGGACAGATCTAAGCTACAGATTCAACCTTAGATTGCGCGGGCCAATCAGTGAGGAGAATCTGCTTCACGGCAGGAACGGCGTCACCTCAACCGACGATGCGGAAGAGCATTGTCAAATGAATATGCGATTTGATTGCATAGTTCCGTGGGACATCACTCGTACTGGGTATATCCAGCGGGCAGTGAAGGTAGGTTGGTCTCTGAAGTTCGTGACGTCACCCTTGTCATTGTCAGTACAGCACAACGTTGTAGGAATGTGATGTCCAAAAAGAGTGACCAACGACGCAGGCCAAGATGTGACCCGGCTACCAGACATATGGGACAGTTGTCTGACGCAGTTTGTACGTTTGGGTTCCCAACAGACAGGCGCGCGGCGCGGCATATCCAGCTCCCAGTGTCTGGAGATATGTAAAGTTGCTTAGGCTGCAAATCATTACTATTGTGGGGGACAAGATATGCAAGATAATCTATTCGGATCAATGCTCATCTCTGTTTCAATGGTGATTATTGCCAATTAGGTACGTACGGTATCTTAAATGCGATACGATGGGTGTGACGCTGTTCAGGCCTAGGGTAGGCGTAACAAGAAGTTTAAATTGCGAATATTGGGGCACCTCGTGAATCAACTCTTTTACCACGGGACGTTTCGTATTATGATTTGGGGCTTCTGAAGCTTAAAGTCGCTTACTCTTATCTTTTGAGAAGCAGGTAGTTATGCGGTTTTTTGAACGTTGATAGAGACTGCCAGTGAGCTCTGTGTATGTGACTTATGGACCGTGGTTATCATTGTCTGCACCAAACTCATCCTGGTTCATCCCATGTAAATCACGTGATTTTAGGACATGTGGGGACAAAAAACGGTCTCAACAAGCTCCAGTGACCAGGCTTTCAGTCAACGCGCTCATCACTGCCAACCGTACGTCATTCAATTCCAATCGCCAAACTTCCACAAGCGAGCACCAACTAACGGGTCTCACCACTCGAACGTTGAGGATTGGGATAATTTGAGCAAAGCGACATCTGTATTATCACACCAAATAATTGTGAACGATACCTAACCCGAGCGCTAAAGGGTTGTCGTGTTGGCGAGCGGAATTTCCTGCCGGCACCGGGAGCCGACTCAACGACTGACGAGTTGAGAGATGATCTACGTGCCAAAAACGACAGGTTGACCTCCCAGAATGCCAGAGTTCACTCGTGGGGTATGATCTGATAGTGGCGATCCATCCTTACACTTGAGGATTGACAGTTTGACTGACACCAGCTGGGGGCAATTGGTGTGAGGCTCTGTGAGCTATACCCGAGACGGCAATGAGGTCTCAGGAGAAACGACCTGTCACAAACACAAAATGAATTCACTTCTACAAATTCCTGGTTATTGTGCCTGATCGTCATTGCATTGTGAGTGTGGGGTGATTCACACAAGGCTTGTCAGTCACCGTTGGGAATGTCTTATCACATAGCCTGCAAGGCACGGATCGACAAGGCTTATTCCTACGAACGGTCACTCGTTGACTATTTCTTGGACGATTTAAGCTTAACGTCGTCCAACAACAGGCGATCAAGGCAAAATGAGTACACGTGATAGTTTGGCTAGGTACTTACCGTGGATACGGCAAGCGAAAACCCCTGGGATGAGGCTACGCCAAAATGAAGCCACCGGGAACAATAGCCGGAAAAAATCTCAAAAAAGACAATGACATCACCTCTATTGAATCGAGTTGAGAAACGCAAAGGCTTGCCTTTCATAGGCCTACAAACTCGGGTGAAAAAAATTAGACTTCAACATCAAAGACAATACAGACGGATATTGGAAGAATAGGCCAACACCGTTGCAGCGAAACAGAAAATCAAAGACATGCTAACCCTGATGAATGAGACAGACATTTATCGCAAACATGATCTGATCCTTGGTTATGCGCCTCAAAGTACCAAAGAGGCTTATCCGTCCTGAGACGGCAACGATGGGACAAAGACGGAAAGATTGCTGAAACCACCGTTACTGAGCAAACAAAATGATGAATTTCAATCAAGAATGCGGAGCCAATATTGCCCAATCTGCCAGCCGTTGATGTTGTTCCAAACTTAGTAACAGGAAACGATCACATACATGGGCCTATTATGACGATCTTCGCTTTTTTAACTGCGGCTAAGACAGAGAATTTAAGGATAGCTTCAAAGATCACCTGAACGGTAGCTCAATACAGGCAGTCACCCGAGGGACACGCCCCCATTGGTGTCGACAAACAGTCGGAGAAGCCCTTGCCGTTATGCGAGTGCAGCGTGCCTAACAAGGCAAAGGCTTTGGGTGCCTTTGATTTCTGGCAGGCTGTGACAGTCCGACTTTCCTCATTCTCGTCCCCAGCAATATGTCGGCTTTGCCTCAAGCACTATTTTCAACCCTTCATGCTTATTTTCGTATCAAGCCCGACCGTAATGATAACTCCACAACCGCATCGTTTCGAGCCATAGCCTAACCGTTTTGTGGCCGAAAACGGCAACCCCGGCAGATGATATCAGGCCATGGGAATTGAGGCGCCGACTAGCCTCACCCTTTCCTGCTTGTTCCCGGTTACCGAGACATTCTCACACCTCGACGATCGTCAACTGTCACCTAGTTAGTGCAGATCTTCAGCTGTTCACCCCCGGATCTTCATACCGTCAAAGCTCTCTTGGAGCGTTTGTCTGGGGCTCAAAGGCTGTTTATTGACAAGCTTGGCTTTTCAACCGGGCACTAAGAACCAGCGTGAACTTTACCGCTATGCAAGCATGGCAGCGGGAGGGCTACAAGGTTTACCCCAGGCCCGGAAGCAAGACGCATCCGCAAGCTAGACAGCGTCTGAGGTTATACTCGACTTTCTCTGAGCGAGGCCGCAAGCACCAACGAATGCAACTTGATCAGTCCTTTCAAAATTAGGTAGGTGGACCGTATCCTGTGTTGGCTGCTGCCACTGATGACATCTATCATGATATATCACAAATTACTTACAGAGTTCAGATTCAATTAAACTTTAGATCAAGATGCCGTTGCAACTTGGAGTCCGGGAGTCTCTCTCCAGGTATTAGTGGACGGTTGATATGACGACATGTCTATCAGCATGAATTAACCACCCGGTGACGGAAGCAGTTGAGTGTCACCCATAGTAACGTCTATACCGAGCTAACCATCAGGAAGTATATAGGCTGAGGATCATCTCAAGGATACCCTCGGATTATCAAGGTCGATCACAACAACCACTCGACTATCAATCATGGCTCAGAACATGAGCTGGCAAGCCTTGGTGGCTACACTTCTAGCTATCTCGCCTACCTCCACATACGCCTTTCCCCACGACAGACATCCCAGCCAACTCTTCTCTCGACAGACAGACGCACTCTATGGCGGAGGCTGTCCCCTTCCTGACGTGTGTACCTGGGGCAGCTGTACCAATGTCACTATCGGACTCGACCCAAAGCAGTGCGGGAAGCGTGGCAACTCTTGCGAGCCGGGAGAGCTTTGTGTCGCTGGTGGATGTTATCCTCTCGATCTTGGTTCAAAGGATTCTGACCCAAAGAATTGTACCATCCCAGGAAAGTCGAATAGCTCTCGGCCTTGTCGACCCGGTCAGTGGTGCGACGATGGAAGGTGTGCCCCTATCGAGGTCACTGCCAATTCTCGTCGCTGCGGCAAGAAGAACAAGAAATGCGCCCCCGGATCTCTTTGTGTCAACGACAAGTGCCAGAAGATCGACATAGGCTCAGACCCGAAGTCTTGTGGGCCTTCAAATAAGACTTGCACGTCTGGAAATTGGTGTCTTGATGGAACATGCGTTCCTTTCCTTCTTGGAACCAACGTTCAACCCTGCAACAAGACCATCAAATGCCCTCTCGGTACATCATGTCGTGGTGGGTTCTGCCGCCAAGTGTACATCTCAACTGATACCTTTAACTGTGGTGAGGGAACCAACCAGAAGAACTGCACTGCTGGTCAACTCTGTGTCTCTGGACAGTGTCAGTCCCTCAACATCACCACCCAGGATGCCCAGAACAAGACATGTGGCTCGTTCAGGAAGCGATGCCGAGCTGGATCCTTTTGCTGGAATAATGAGTGCACCCCAATCACCATCTCCACCGATCTTTCACAGTGTGGCAACAGCTCAAAGCCATGCAAAAGCAGTCAAGTGTGCATCTCAGGACACTGCATTAGCAACTTGACTCACCATTTCAATACCTCACGGCTCGCCTGCGGTACTGGTAATGGGGGCCCTGGAGCTCGCCTGTTTGACCAAGGAGAGGATGGAGAGGGCGAAGGTCAACAGGGAGGCAGCAGCTCATCTCAAGGCTCCAACCGTGAGGGTGGAAACTCCTCGGACGGCAATGGTTCAAACGGAGATGGCACCGAATCTGACGGTCAAGATGGCGGGTCTTCTCAGGGCTCTAGTAGTCAGGGGGGAGGATCTTCAAACGGCAATGGATCTTCTGACCAAGATGCTGGCACTGGCGGTGATGCCGACGCTGGTCCTGATGCTGATGCTGACGGGCAATCATCTGGCCAGGGTGGCGACGGCGCCTCAACAGACGGGTCACGATCAGGAAATGGAGGTTCTTCCAGCGGGGCCGGAGCGAGTTCCAACCGGCCGCAAGGAACTTCCGATGGTAGTGGTGATGGTGATGGTAGTAATGGAAACGGAAATGCTTCAGGGCAAAACGGAAGCTCGTCCAGCGGAAGCGGGGCGAATGCTGATGGGCCTCAGGGAGCTTCTGGCGATGCTGGTCAACAGAATGGAGGCTCCGGCTCCGGTTCTGGAGATCAATCAGGAAGCGGTTCCAGCGGCTCTTCTGGTTCGGGATCTCTCCAAGGAGGCAATGACCAGGATGGAGACGGACAATCCGGCCAAGGGAGCTCCGGCCAAGACGGCGCTGGTGGGAACTCACAAGGACAGAATGGAGGAGATACCGGTTCAGGCTCCTCGGCCTCGGTCTGTAATCCAGCCTGTACTGGAAACGATGTCTGCATTAACGGTCGCTGTTCTTCAGTACAAGACCCCTCTTCTTGTGGAACTTCGGCAAACCGTCTCCTTCGCCTCCTCCGCCGACAAGCCACAACAGCATGCCCAGCAGATTTTGCTTGCATCGACAATCAGTGCGTTCCGGTCGATGGACCATTGAACTGTGGCGCCGCTGGAAACAACTGCCCGCTCAACTATGCTTGCATTCAAAGTTCCTGCGTGGCCCTCGGCGATCCGACTTCTTGCGGCGGCGAGGCTTGCAGTAGCGGTGAGGTCTGCTTGGGCAACGTATGTACACCAAATGCCGGACTGGCCAGCTGTACCAACGTCTCATGCGGCTTCGGAGAAACGTGCCAAAATGGAGCGTGTGTCCCTACCGGCAACTCAGGCTCAGGGTCGGGCGCAAACTCGGGTTCAAACTCGGGTTCAGGCTCAGGTGGAACTGCTAGACCACAAGGAAGTGGTTCAAGTGGTGATACTGATGGAGATTCCTCATCCTCAGGCGGAAACGGCAACAACAACGGCAACGGCAACGCAGACGAGGGTCAGGGTAATGGTAGCTCTTCCAACGGCGGCTCTTCCAACGGCGGTTCTTCCAATGGAGGCTCATCTAACGGAGGGTCTTCTAACGGAGGGTCTTCTAACGGAGGGTCTTCTAATAATGGGTCGCAGAGCGGTAGCACACAAGGTGAAGGCTCCGGAGAAGCTGGTCCTGACGACGAGCAACCAGGCGCAGACGGTGGTTCCTCGAGTGGAGGCAACAATCCTTCCTCACCTTCTGGAGAAGGCTCTAATAATGGCTCAGGCTCTGATTCGGGCTCTGGTTCAGGCTCTGACTCTAACAACGGCTCTGGGAACGGCTCCGGGTCTGACGGTGACTCTGGAAATGGCTCGAGTGACGGCAGCGGATCCAATAATGGCAACGGCTCCGGTACAGGCTCAACTGCTGGTAACGGCAGTGGCTCTGACGGCGGCTCAAGCAGTGGTGATGGCAACGGGTCTGGAAACGGTTCGAGTTCAGGAAACGGTTCAGGCTCTGATAACGGCTCCGGTGCAGGAACAGGGTCCAACGACGGTACAGATTCTGGTAATGGCAACGGCAGCGGCTCCGGGTCTGGGTCTGGGTCCGGATCTGGGTCTGGCGACGGCTCAGGTAGCGGCTCAGGCAACGGTGGTGACTCTGGTTCAGGAAATGGTTCTGGTGACGGTGATCTTCCTTCTGACAACTCGCAAACAACACAACCACCATCTCAAAGCGGTAGTCCGCAAGGAAACGGTGGTTCTGATGGCGGGGAAGATCCTGATGGAACCAATTCTTCCTCAAGGTCCCAAGGAAATGGTTCTGGGGATGGTGGATCTGGGAACACCAATGCACCCAACAGTCGCTCACAGACCGCATCCTCTCCAAATCAAAGTGGAAATTCACAAGGGACTGACTCAGGGAGCGGCAGTTCTCAAGGAAGCAACCCTCTTCCAGCTCCTGTTACACAAACAACAGCTCGGCCAAATCAGAGCGGTACGCCGCAAGGAAACGGTTCTGGGAGCGAAGACCCTTCGCCCTCTTCCATCTTGACAGATGACGCGCCTATTGTCAACCCTGGTCCAAGTTCAGTAGGAGCAGGTGCGAGCAACTCCGGGGTCGGAGATCCCACAGGCCAGACATCACCTAGCTCTATTGTGACAGACGGTGCGCCGATTGTTAACCCTGGTCCTAGCTCAGCAGGAGCATCAGCTAGATCGTCATCTACCAGCTCGCGACAAACCGGAAATCCACAGGGAGGATCCGGAAGCGAAACAGATGGCGGAGATGGCGGTTCTTCGCCGACGGGAGCCAACAGCGCAGGCGGTAACACTGCAACTCAAGGTGCAGGAACTTCTAATGCGCAGACCAACACTCGAGTCTCATCAAACACTGAAAACACAGCCGGAGCTGGCACAGGGGGAAGTCAGCCCTCTAACACTGCTCCTACAGCCACTGGTGCAAACCCTGGAGGCCAAACAACCACAGCAGTTGATCCACCAGCCGAGACTGATCCTGTTCCATGTAGTGTGGATGAAGACTGTCTTGGGCTCTCTACAGGGTTGTGTGCACTATCTGATACGGCCTGCATCTGCTTGGATCTATTGTGCCAGCCTGATCCCCAAGCTACCAATCCTGGCAACAACCCAAGCCAAGGAGCCGGAACCACTCGCTCCTCTGGCGCTCAGCCAACTGGCGGACAGTCTCCCTCCAACACCGCTACAGGTTCAGGCTCGTCACCCACTGGCGTGACTCCCACATCCTGTTTCGAGGACAGCGATTGCCGAATTGATGTTGACCTCTGTGTCGTCTCAGGGATAAACATCTGTGGTTGTGTAAACTCCATCTGCGTCCCGAATGTTGACGACGATGACACTTCTACGTTGGCATCCCTTAACCCCACGGCATCGGGAACTCAGGGTACTGGTCCATCCACACCTACAGATGATAATGGATCCACGCCATGCACTGACGATGACGACTGCTTAGCCAACGTCTCACTGTGTCTGAGTGATGGGCTTAATCTATGTACTTGCGTGGACGCAGTATGTGTTCAACAATCAACACCCGGAAACTCTCAAGGCCCAGGATCCGGCTCTGGCGGTAATTCTGGCACTACTGCAACAGCTGGAGAACCTGCTGCAGAGACATCTACTCCTTGTTCGTCAAGTGATGACTGCGTGGCTGACACTTCTTTATGCTTGCTCGGCGGGCTCAATTTGTGTGTTTGTTTAAACGCAGTATGTGTCAGACTTGACCCCGGCTCGGGCAATGGTGGAAATGGCAACGGCGGCGGTTCTGGCAATAGTGCATCGGGAACCAACCCTCAGCCAACTGCTGGTCAAGATCCGACCGGAACAGCTGGAGATCCGACAGCAGAGACATCGGTGTCCTGTACGACAGACCAAGATTGTACGGCCGCTCTTGGGGCGTCAGTGTTGGGAATCTATGCCTGTGTGGACCTCATTTGCGAGCTTCAGCCTACTACGAATCCTACAGCTGGTAACCAGACACCTTCCAGGACGGGTTCTAACAATGTTCCCGCTACTACTGAACCTGTCGAGTGTTCTACAGACCAGGATTGCGTGGCAGCACTCGGAGCAGGCGCACTAGGCGTATTTGCTTGCATCGATCTCATATGCCAGGAGACCGCGACAGCCCCCGGGTCTGGTTCATCAGCTACTCAATCTCCAGGACTTGCCACTGATGTTGAGTGTTCCACGGATCAAGATTGTGTGGCAGCCCTTGGTGCTGGGGCTCTGGGTATATTTGCATGTATTGATCTCATCTGCCAAGAGACCGCCACAGCCACCCAAGCCAATCCAGCCACGAATACTGGGTCTTCTACTGTTGATCCTACAACTGTTGTTGAGTGTTCCACAGATCAAGACTGTGTTACGGCGTTGGGAGCTGGAGCTTTGGGCCTATTTGTCTGCGTTGATGCCATCTGTCAAGAGACTGGTCCAGCCGCAGGGGCGAACCCAACTACAAACACGGGATCATCTCCAACAGATTCCAACCCCGTTATTGATTGTTCTACCGATTCAGACTGCGTTGCTGCCCTTGGAGCCGATGCTATAGGGATGTTTGCCTGTGTTGATCTCATTTGTCAACAGACCGCCACCGGCACCGAGCCCAATCCCGCAACAAACACGGGGTCTTCTACTACCGACCCTACATCTATTGCATGTTCAACTGATCAAGATTGTGTGGCTGCTCTTGGGGCTGACGCACTGGGATTATTTGTTTGCATTAATGCCGTCTGCCAAGAGACTGACACAACTACTGGGGCCGGTTCTTCGGCTACTCAGCCTCCCTCTCCTGGTACCGCGACTGATGTCGAATGCTCCACGGATCAAGACTGTGTAGCTGCTATTGGAGCTGGGGCTCTAGGATTGTTCGCTTGTATCGACCTGGTTTGTCAACAAGTTGCCAATCCTACGAGCGGCTTCGTCACCATCACATCTGACGGAACTTCTTCACCCACCGATGACCCCGGTGATGGTACATCTGGATCACCTTGCTCTGACGATAGCGATTGTGGTATCGCGGGCGAGACATGCAGCGCCGACGGCTTTTGCCAGGCTTCGACTCCAAACAATGGAGGCGGCAGCGGCACTGGCAGTGATTCGGGATCATGTTCTGACAACACCGACTGCCTCTTGTCCGTCAACCCTCTTTGTGCCCTGGGACTCTGCGTTTGCTTGGATGCGGTCTGTGGTGCTGCGCCCGGTGTCGATACCTGTTCAACCAATGCGCAGTGCGATGCTGGGCAAAGCTGTCAGCAAGGGGCCTGTGTTGACGATGTCGATTGCTCCTCAGAGGATGACTGCGTAGCAAATCTCGATCTCTGCACTTCACTGGGAATTTGCGCTTGTGTAAACGGGCTGTGCAGATTGTAAACACATCCCCGACATCTCCTTTGTGCTTTCTAGTATGAAACTGGTCTCATCACAGACTAATCTTCTTTCTTTACTTATTTTAATATGCCGTGGGTGGGGATCATGATCTCTTGTACAATTCTTGGAAACATGATGTATTATCTACTTGCTGAGATGCGAAAGCAACGCATACTAGCCCCAGTGGTGGGCACTTTTCTTTACCTTAGTTCAATTTAATGTTCATAATATCTTGGGTCACTAGCGACTTGGGATAATTCTTGCCTCCATATTAATCCAACCAAGTAGTATACTAGGGTCCTTTGGGAGCCTGGGTGGCTTACCACTCTACCAGTATGTGCGCTTCGAAGAGTTGGAGAGCATAACGTACAACATGTGATCATGCCATGCAAACTAAGAACGAAAAGACGAAACCGTATTCTTCTTCTAGTTGTGTTTACTATTGGTGTATAGAATTCTGGACTGACTGTTGAAACTGTTACGCCTCTTCGGAGTTGCACACCACTCAGTCGACATAGCCGCGACGACTTCCATGGCTTCGCCTTTGTGTCTTCCCTCAAAGTTCAAGTTTGACACTTTGCCATGACACAGAAGTATAACTTAGATATCATGTATCGCCATCGGTAAAAGGCCACGATTGAGCCCTATCAGGGCTTTGCATGCAAGCAAAAAAGCTTGATCTTAACCGAGCCCTATATAACAACTTTCCCCTCCATTACTTGCTGACCATCTCCTCCCATATCTCACCATACCATATTCCTCCGTGCGAGTATCGTTGACACAATGGCGCTCAGAAGAATCGTGCGTGGGATGGGGAAGCTGGTGAGAGTTTTACACCTCCACAAAGTAAAACCACAAAAGTAAGTGGTATCTGTCCAGTTGACCTCTCTCGCAAGACCGTATTAACACGATGTTATTAGAATCTTCACGTAAATGCCCCTGTTTCCAACAGCCACTCTATTTCTAACTGTTGCAGCAAACTCAAGAGCAGTCGAGGGACCAAACGAAAACGTCTGTCCCGCTATTGGAATGCTGGAGTGCGTCGTATAAGTTCGACGCGTCTTCGCGGTGTATTTGGTAGAAGGAGAAAGACTGCCTTGGCCCTTTCACAAGAATAAGGCCCGCGGTACGAGGGTGGAGAGTAGGCTCATACGAGCTCTTTTGGTGAAGCAATGATCGTTGATGGAAGTTCGTCTCTCGGTTGGCTGTACTGCCAGGATGTCACTCAATCGAGAACCTATCAGAGGGAGAGGACTAGATCAGTGCAGCTGGATAGGGATAATATAGCGGCTTCTTTTGGGAAAATATACAATGACATGCCCAAAGCCGTATATCAATAATCTTTGCAACTGACTTTGCAAAAATGATCAACACACCTTAGCCCGACCTATGCCTCCGTTAGCAAGGCTTCAAGTAGTGCAATGTGCTGTGAGACAAGTAATTCGAGAAGAAAGAGAGATCTTATATTCATCTGGTTACTCTTTTTAGAAGTATGGCTCAACGCCATGCTTCGATTAAGCAGGCAGGCAGAGGCATCGCAATACTTCAGTGTAAGCTATCGACAAGTCCGGCACAAATTTGAGAATTTCCGCCGAAAGTTGACAAAGATACTCAAAAGTCTTCAATTTGTCTGCTTATTTGGACAAATGTCAAACTCATGTAGAATAACTAATGCGTGCTTCTACTTATCGGTAGTAATGTTGAATATCCCGAGTTCGTCATCCACAACATGGGTAGTACTGCAGTTGAGACCATGTCTGAATGCACTCAAGCTTGACCTACCACCACTCGGAGAATTCTCTACCTGACTCCATAAAACTCCAATGAGTTAGACCCAAATCAACGTCGCAATACATAAATACGAAAATACGGAAATATCGTCAGAGGTCGACTGCCCAAGGTTGGTTCATAGGCACGTGTTGTGGCTTCCCCGCATTCTGATCTGATCAGGTCACTTGCCAGATCCATCCAGATCCGAGCATCCGGGATTCAACGTCAACCAAACACAGTCCACGAGAAACAAAGCAAAAGACAAGTCACAATGGAGATCATGTTTTCCAAGAGAAAATCAATGGTGGTTTGTTCATTTTCGTCAAGTCTCGTCTATCTTTGCTCTATCGTCTAGCTCATCATTCTTGAGTGTTTCCATGTCGAGATTATTTTCAACCACCTCCCAGCCATAAGCCAATTCATGGCCCCATGTTCACATAAACGAGTTTGCCTCACCCTAAACCAGAAACCAACTTGGAACAATCAACGCTAACAGGAAATGATTTTCAGGAATCCCTTAACCGAACCGATATCATGATGCTGCTTAAGCGACGGGCTTGATGACAGCGGGCTTGGTGCCCAGACCGTTGCGGTTGCGGAAGAAGAGAACACCCTGGCCAGCACCCTCAGCGCCAGCGCTGGGCTCGACCCACTGGCACATACGGGCGCTGTTGTACATGGCACGGATGAAACCACGGGGACCGTCCTTGACGTCAGCACGGTAGTGCTTGCCCATGACAGGCTTGATGGCCTCGGTGGCCTCGTCGGCGTTGTAGAAGGGGATGTTGCTGACGTAGTGGTGGAGGACGTGAGTCTCGATGATACCGTGGAGAAGGTGTCGGCCAATGAATCCCATCTCGCGATCGATGGTAGCAGCGGCGCCACGGACAAAGTTCCACTCAGCGTTGGTGTAGTGGGGGAGGGTAGGGTCGGTGTGCTGGAGGAAAGTAATGGCAACTAAAAAAGGTCAGTCTTGATCATCAAAGGATGGTGGATAGAAACTTACCGAGCCAGTGGTTAACCCAGAGGTAGGGGACAAAGTACCAGATGGCCATGTTGTAGAAGCCAAACTTCTGGACGAGGAAGTACAGAGCAGTCATCGTCAAGCCGATACCGATGTCACTCATGACGATCAGCTTAGCATCCCGGTTCTCGTAAAGAGGGCTGCGAGGGTCAAAGTGGTTAACACCACCGCCGAGGCCGTTCTTCTTGCCCTTTCCACGGCCCTCACGTTGGCGCTCGTGGTAGTTGTGGCCGGTAACGTTGGTGAGGAGGTAGTTGGGCCAGCCGACAAGCTGCTGAAGAACGAGCATGAGCAGGGTGAAAGCGGGAGTCTCCTCAGTGAGCTCGGCGAGCTCGTGGGCCATCTTGCCGAGACGAGTAGCCTGCTGCTCACGGGTGCGGGGAACGAAGACCATGTCTCGCTCCATGTTACCGGTGGCCTTGTGATGCTTTCGGTGGGAGATTTGCCAGCTGAAGTAGGGGACGAGGAGAGAAGAGTGGAGGACCCAGCCGGTGATGTCGTTGACAAGGCGAGAGTCAGAGAAAGCACCGTGGCCACACTCGTGGGCAATAACCCAGATACCGGTGCCGAAAAGACCCTGGAGAACGGTGTAGACGGCCCACAAACCAGCGCGGGCGGGGGTGGAGGGGATGTACTCGGGTGTCACAAAGTTGTACCAGATGCTGAAGGTGGTGGCAAGGAGAACCAAGTCCCGGAGGATGTAGGAGTATCCCTTGAGAGCAGAGCGCTGGAAGCAGTGCTTGGGGATGGCATTGTAGATGTCCTTGATGGTGAAGTCGGGAACCTCGAACTCGTTGCCGTAGGTGTCGAGCATAACACCATACTCGGACTTGGGCTTGGCGATATCAACCTCGGAGAGCGAAGAGAGCGAGGTGGAAGAAGCAGAGTGCCGGGGAGAGTCTGAAGGAGAGACAGCGGCAGAAGACTCGGAATCCGTCACAGTGGTTGAAGTGACGGTGCGTCTAAGAGCAGGGTTCTGCTTAGGCAGAGCCGAAGTCGAAACGGACGCCATTATGAGAGGGAGTGTGCACGGCCGACAAAAGACAAAGAGTCAAGAAGTCGAGATGCCGAAGACAAGGTGTCAAAGAGAAAGACGAAGGGGAGGTGAAAAGTGAAATAAGAAGGCCGAGGTGGCTAAGGGGGGTTGAAGTTTTAAAGAGTCCCTCGACTTATGCAGACGGGATGGATGCTGCTCGGCAAACGTTTTGTTGGGGCGTGGAGCCCACTGAAAGAAGGCAGGTACTGTACCTTAACCTAGCTGCCGCAGGCGGGACACCTCAGCGGACAAGCAACCGCTCAGCGAAGCGGCAACACAAAGCAGAAACAGCGGCGAAAGCGGGCAGGATAGGTGGAACGATACCTACAGTGAAACTGACAGGTATACAGTCCAATACAGTTTACCGCTTTTCCTTGTCTCTGGCAAAAAGATCGACAATCCAATACAGTACCTCAGACGTGAGACAAGCAACAAATCTGCAACAAGCGATAAGAGGAAGCTTGCCAAGATTTCCAGCTCTTTCTTTATTCACCGTTTAAGCTTCAGTGCTTTTAATTGACCTCTTTACAACCAAATATACAAACTCCAACGCATGGCTACACAAGATTGTGGATACAATAAAGAGGCGACCGCTTCAAGGGAAGATAGACGCGCCCCAACTTGAGTCGCGACCAAACCAGAAAAAAAAAATCCATACCCCAGAAAAAGGCGCTAGAAAACGGGTCGTGCTTCTAACCCACCCCCTGAGAAGGTGGCAATAGCTCCCTCCCATGTACCGTTCCCGACCAGCAAGTGACGGAGCGGCCGTCTAGGTCCTACAGCAGCTTTCACAAGCCAAGCTTGTGCTGTGTGTACTTTTTTGTGATTTGGCTTGTCTTGCATACTTGGTATTTTTGCGGAGGGGGCTGGCTGAAACCAAACCACCGCCAAGTCTACACTTGCGCGGAACATTCTCACTACTCCAATTAAGCTTCTCTAAAAATGGTCATCTGATAAGATGAGCTTCCGAATGGTGTCTACAGTGCAATGCCTCCATTCGCTTTCGCTTTTTTCTTCTCAAGACGTG
Source organism: Fusarium sp. FL617 (assembly GCA_030142105.1). NCBI lineage: Eukaryota > Fungi > Ascomycota > Sordariomycetes > Hypocreales > Nectriaceae > Fusarium > Fusarium sp. FL617. Next base: position 177,922 of record JAREIL010000012.1, on the reverse strand, counting down.
TCGTCGAATTTTACCCACCGGCGTTGTAACCCGTAGAACAGCACGCTGCCGAAGCCCGGCCCCGGCCCCCAACTCCTCCCGGCCGGCGGAGCTGGGACAGCCGCAGTGGCATGACCATGACTCTAGGAAAACCGCCTCCTCCCCAAAAACTTTGAGGTTTTGCCTTCGATGGATATGCAAGATGGCTATCAATGCGGCTGCATCCCCTTCAGCCTTTTAGTCCAGATCCTCACACCGCCTGAAGAATGGATCTACCTGCGCCTACGGGATAAGACCGACATGATGTACGAGAGGTGGCTTACATTCGTATATTCAACATACAAATTGTGTAGCTCGGCATGTTAGTTATCACCTGGACTCGTGATGATTGATGGCTTCAAACAATGCCTGTGACCTAGACGAGCCTCAAAGATACGGCCCCCTGACAGTTGACCTCGACTTCGCCCCTCCTGGAACCCGTCTCAAATCGGGGGTTCCAGTTGGAAGCTTGTGCGGGTCAAAGGTGGCTCCAAGCTGGCTTAGGGCTGGAGATCATCGACATGTGAATCAACCCTTGAGGGGACGGGGGGAACCGGGAGGGAGAGACGTCGACGTCGACCACGACCAAAGGGGGGCACGCTTAGTGGCCCAGACAAGGCTCCCCGATCTTGGGTTGCCTCTTGGTTTGGGTTTTGTTGACGATGCTGAATTGGACACGAGTCCATTGGTTACAAAAGCCGGGAGGGAAAAGCTCAGACAACGGACAAGGGCCATGAATCTGGTCAAGGGCAAGACTAGCCAACCCCAGCTCCGTGTGGAGCTCCTGATAACCGTGATAAACAGTAGAGATAATCGCCTCTGGATTCAATTATCGAGATCGTTGAGATCATGGCTGATGGTCGTCTGATGTAAAGCAACGCACAATGGCATAGATGGCTGATAATTTCTGGTTGTGCACATGTGAAAATATGTTGTTGCTTGTGGGTGAACCGAGGCGAAAAGACAAGCTCGTGCTAAGATAACCTTACTTACACGGAACGCCCATCCGTAACAAGTACGGTACAGAGTACTTTGCATCCAGTAATCAAGTTGAAGGCTGTGCAGCTTCATTTGTGTGTCGTAGGCCAAGTAACAAACCTGGGGGAATGGATGGTGGAATGTGGCACAGCAATCAAGGACTGCATTGCCGAGAACCTGATTGATCTTCACTTTGCTCGGAGAGTTGATGTCCAGTGACCTGATATTGGCGTCACTTCCAAGCGACAGCCATTCAGGGGTTACTCAATTCAAGCTTTCAAAACGCATTCTCGACTATGAAACTCACCTCACCTCATTATCCGGAACATTTCTTCAGCTGCTATCTTGTGGAGAAAGACGGACATTCCGAATACGCACGTCCGTTACAAGGAAAAAGGACCATTCATAGGTTTGGCAAAATGGAAAACATCGAATTTTTCTTCCCGTCCGTTCTGTTGGGAATTTTGTTGAGTTGAGCGGGACCCCTGGTCTTGGCATCACAGTCCAGGGTTCGATGGAGCAGGTGGGGGGTTAGAGGAGCGGCTCCCGATACGACTGGATAGCCGTGGCGCAAGCAAGGGGAGGTGAGTGGCCAGTCGACACAACGAGGCGTCTGTTTGACGTGCTTGACATTTCGTGCAAGACTTTGAAGACACGACAAATTCATGAGGCAAGTGCCCTTTTTGAGCTTCATTCACCAGATTGGCCATTGGCTCATTTCTTCTTTTTTACAAGCTTTGAACTTTAACAGTGCAATTCCACGACTCGAGGGAACATCAATTTTGCCCCCTGCTCTAGGGTCCAAGCGCCCCACGTGTCTGCCGCTTGGCGGCTGCTTTCCGTTTTCGCGGCTCTGGGCCTGGTTGAATCGCAGAAAGGACCCCCAACCCCGCCATTGGATCTGTTTTTGACCCCTCCTTTTTCGCCTGTCGGTCGGTTGTGTGTTGTGTTGGAGACTTGGATGCGATTCCCAGCAACCAGCGAACCCAGGATCATAGAATAACAGACTGACAACTCAATTCTAAATTGTTATCATGTAGAATATGAGTTTGGGCAATATTTGAAGGGAATATACGAGGTAGATCTATGCCCATGGCTCTTCTTAATTAGCTCTTCGCTCAGGTTATCTTGATAAAATTACCATTCTATAAGTGTAGAGTAGAAGGATTATGAACCACCGGTGTTATTCGTGATCTCCGAAAGCCTCTTCCGAGTCAGATGATGGTGGTTCGATATCACGAATTTCGGCCGGTTCCTGCTTTCACCTTAATGCCTTCGTACCAGGATCTTCACTTCTTTTCTTCTTTTTGCAATTGTTGAATGGCTTCTTTGCTACCTACTTGTACAGTACATGCATGGTTCTATTCTCACCAAACCCCAGAGCAAGGTCCAATTCACCCAGTGTCTATTATTCTTCCTGTATCCTTGCAATGCAAAGTGATGCCTTCCCGCCATGCATCGATAAAGAACTCTTTGAGCAAACAGCTTCTCCAACTTGTAAGACCAACTGGTGAACCCCCATGCCCAAAAGCAAGAAGCAGCAAAAGCTTCTAATGTGTAAACAATTACTTCCAGTCAAAGTGTAGTCGTAAAGTAATCCCTCTTGACTTGTCTCAAAATCGCAATAGCTTCGGTCTTGCATAAACAGACAGTATTGGAAGCTTCAAAAGCCCTTGATCAATGAGTTCGACTGCGGTCACTTCGCCGACTCTCTTTCAGCGCAATCTTCAGTTCGTCAATGTCTTTGCGCAGAGACATATTCTGACGTCTGGGAGTCATGTTCTCGAACTCCACCGTATCCTCACGAAATCTCATCGATCTTGACTCATGACGGCGATCGTGTTCTGGAACCCAAGTGTCTGGATATTGAGAATGCTGAGGTGCTGTGTGGGAACTCCATGGTAGGTAGTTGGGACGCTGTCGTGGTGGTGCGTCTCTGGCCCAAGGTGGTGAGGCAGGCCTTCCCATACCTCGCGGTTCGGATGGAATGCCATGAGGATTACCCTTGTGAGTCTCTTTCTCGCTCTGAGTATAGCCATACCCTAGAGTTGATGGAGGTGGAGGTGGACCTTGAGTAGTTCTACCCCTGAGCGAGAAATCGCCCGCTGGAGGGAGGTCAGAATGACCCCCAGTGTCCACCCGCAGTCGCTTTGAGTGAGTTTGTGATGGAGGCTCCGCAGTGCCTGTACCATTTCCAAGTTCCTCACTTTTGTTTCTAATAGCAAGGTTGCCAGCGGTAGCGGGACTGCGATGAGGAGGCTCAAAGCTCTTCCTTTTTTTCGACGGTCCGTCTTCGCCTAATAACGGAGACGACTGGGTAAGACGAGTTGTATCAGGAATCTTGTAGTCTCGAGGCGCATGCGCTTCAGTGCGTGGACGTGCCATGTTCGCTGGAGGTCTGACTGGCGTGCGTGTCTCTACAGATGGAAGTATAAAACTGACTTGCTCTCGGTGAATATTGTCTTCAGGGCAGGTTATATCGCGCTGTTGAGTGCCAGAGGCTTGATCTTGATGAGGTGAACTTGGACCAGGATCATTGTCTCGCTCAGTGATGTTAATGTTACCGCAGTTATTGTTTGGCAGTTGCAGCATGGCCCTCTCCAATCCTGGCTGAAGCTCCATGACGAGGGACATGACGGCTTCAGTCTCGTGAAGTAGAGTGGTGTCCCGCTGACTTGTCACGAACTGGTTTTGTAAGTTCTTTACAGCGTTGTCGTAGTCTCCTAGAGATCTGTTGCTGCCCAGTAGAGTCGGTCGTGTAAACCTTCCCAGCTCATCGCGTCTTTTCTTTAGGCTGTTGTTGATCCAGCTCTCAACCTCAGCCTTCACCATTGCTGAGACTTTGTCTTTAGCTAAAGGCCAGACAGCGCTCTCAAAGTACCCGCGATGAATCATGCAGAAACGTTGTACGAAGATCTTGTTCCACATATCGATGAGGCTGTCCAACTCTGGCTGGCCCTGAGACACAACGGGTAGATTCCCTTCTCTCAAATTCGTTCGGCGAGGTTGGCACCAAACCTCGACCACGTCTTTCACATCTTTCCAGCCTTTGAACTTTCCTTGAGCGACCAAGTTTGACTCGAGTTTCTCGAGTACCTTACTCCAGAATGGTTCTTGGTCGAACATAGGAGAAAGCAACATCCCCAGATATTCATCTCTCAAGCTCAAACAAGTCTCAAACGTGCTGATTTTGCAAGCCATGCCAAAAGTTCTTCTCCCGACATCCTGATTTGCTCGAAGCTGTTCCATAGCACCAGAGTTTTCAGCGTCAGCTGGACGCTGAATGGATTCTGAACTACCCGAAGTTCCTAAGGGTTGGCTTAACGCCGGACGCTCAGGAGCTACATTCGGATTGTTCTGGTTATTTCCAGGGTTGATGTTTGAACCGACGGTAGCGGGCCTTTGAGTTTGTGCTGGACGACGGAGATTGAGAGGGGGAACATCTCCTCGCCGCTCTGGAGGGTTCTTCAGCTCATACTAGAGGGAAGTCAGTCAGGACATCTTTCAGAGTTGGCTGATTGAATACAAACAGGATTGTTCATTGCCCGCGTTCCTTTGGGCGGGTCGTAATCGTTGCTAGAGAAAAGCGGGAGCTTGGGAGCTCGGTAGCTAAAATCAGGCCGATGCGGTCGTTCAGGCCGTGTACCATCTTTGATCATGCTTAACTCTTTGCGCACCATATGAGGTGTTTCGACAATCATACCACTATCCCGTCTCATTGAAGGCCCACGATACTTGCCTCCTGTTTGGGCAAGTGACTGAGTTTGTTTGTCGTCATGAGGGCCACTAGGTCCAGCCTTGTACCGTCTTTGTCTCGAGCTCTCGCTTGCTGCCTGTTGATTCTGCGACGGCAGTGTTGTCTGACTCTTTGATACTTCGTTCGCAGAAGCGTTCTTGTCGAACGTAGTCAAGGTGCCTCCACACTTGCTCGGCGAGATTTCTGATCGCAGCGGCGACAAAGTGACAAGTCGGTCAGCATGGCTATTAGTAGAAGAAGTTTTGGGCTTCACGACAGTGGGCTTCTTGGTCGGCGAATCTGGGACCGCGTACTCGTCATCTGATGAGAAGGGATTCGAAGAAGCCCTGCGTCGACGTTCTGGTGCGTTCGGCGAACCGCTCAAATCGATATACTCGGGCGAGCGGAGAACTTCCTTGCCTTTCTGCTTCTTCTTTTTGGAAGACTTTCCTGGAGACTTCATGATGGGCAAATTGAATGCGGTAGGCTGTGCCACCAAGAAAGAAGGTATGGTTGTGCGTGTGCTGTGTAGGGGGATCCAAGGAAAGACGAGGCGAGGTGAGGTGGAAGGAATGAAAAGAGGGGATAGTTTTTGTCTTGAGCGGGAAAGTATTGTTTGTGAACGTTTAGCAGTGCTAGACGGAAGATATCTGCGCTCCCGTGCAAGGCAGCTGGCAGAACTGCATGGATTATGGCCGGGTGTGCAAGTGAAGAGTAGATGAGAATGAAATGAGGGGCTAAGTGTTTAAGAATTCATCTGTATTTAAATCAGCAGCGAGGATTTTGGGAGCGTTAAGGTCGCTTTAGGATGCCTATATGAAGGCGGCAGCTCTTGATGGGGTCGGCAGTTCATCAAGAACTTCATCACGAGGCTCCACGTAGCAGTGATACTTCCATTCAGATTCCTCAGAGCCAAAGTAGGATTCAACATTCACTTGTTTCATACAAATATTGGGGAGCTATTCCAACACTTGAGGCTTTCATCTCGAGCCTCATGCCCCCTTTGTCTACCTAGGACCTTGACAGAACTCCGGACGATCATTTTATCCAAACTACCAACGAGATGATTTAGAATCGAGTGAATCAACCCGCTTTGTTTATTCATTTCTCAGCCATGTTTAGTTTTCAGATGCTACCACCTCCAGCTTTGGCTGAGCAACGGTCGAGTAACTGGGCAGAACATCGCTTAGCTCCCTTATGGCCAGATAGGATTGCCGTAGCATGTTCCATTACAAGCACGGCAGCATCGATCCGTGAAACACCTCTGCTTGTAATAATATATCAATGGGTTCATTTCATTGTACCAGGTGATTTGTTTGCAAGCACACTTCCCACTGACCAGCCCAGCACTCCCTCATCCGCCTACGCCAGTCGAGTATCTTTGTCAAAGCACAAACTCTCCAAGAAAACAACATTCTGCATGAACAAACAGTTTTCTTGAACATCTTTATAAGTATCTACAACTCATTTGGTGAAGTCGCCGTCTTTAACCCTTCATAATCCTTCGTCAAGCGTAAACCCATTACCTACTCCATCCCCATGAATCCGCTTTGACAGAGCAAACAAATATCAAGGCTCCCACGGACAAAGGCCCGTCCAATTTTCTTTTTTTTACCATCACTTCGTAACCATGTCGCAAACAAACAACGCCAAACTTCCAACAATCACCAAGGCACCAGCGCGCCATCAGACTCGATCACCTGCCTCAGCCGCTGGGGCATGAAGTCCACCCACATGTTGACCCTCTCCATGTCAAATGTCGTCCATGCATCTCGCACCATCTTCTGGAGTGTTTCGTCTTCCCAATCCTTGGGCGCCTCCATAGCCCATTGCTTGCGCAACGGCCACAGGCTGTCAAGAGGGCTCAGGTCCGGACTGTCACCACAGTTGAAGTAGTAGCGTAGGCCATGCTCGTCCTTCCATTGCTGCACCAGGTTCACCTTGCTCGCAGCGCCGTGTGCAAATGCCTCACAGTCCTCCTCAAGAATGAAGCTCTGCGGGCCAGTCGTGGTGAGCCATGGCTTGATTGTCTTTTCAAGGATGTGGTCCTTGTACTCTTGCATGGTCATGACGCCCGTACAGTTGGGACTTGTTGAGTCTTCGTAGAAGATGGCCTCGCTCTTGAATCCGTATCCCACAGCTACCCAACAATGAGCCTTTCTCAGATCGCGTGGCCAGTCAGCTTCGGGTGTTTCCGAGCAATTCTCGCAGAATCGTTCTCCAGGGCGAGGAATAAGACGCATCTTCCCATCGAGACCAAAGCCAAAGTGTAATTCGAGGCTAAATCGGACGGCTCTCCAGTCTTGCGGCTGGGGATATGCCTCAAGCATGCGCCTGGCATATTCAACTCTCTTCTCTCGAGCCTTCTTGTGCACCCAAGTTTTCGGACATGACAGACACCTTCGATATCCCAGCGTTCCCATAGTTCTGTGAAGAGTCCTGGGATTAACGTCGACCTCAACACCAGCCTCCTTTGCCAAGCCATGCCAGTTCAAGTTAACATTGACATAGCGATCATCCCACAAGATCTTCTCCATCTTTTGCTGGTCATCCTCGGAGATTTTGAGCGGTCTCCCACGCGTCTCCTCCCACTCGGGATCATTGCGCTTAGACGCGGGGACGCTGAGCGCGGCGTAGCCCTGCGACCGCGACAGGTCAAAATGCCGAAAGATGGCCGACTTGTTGACGGGCAAGCCCTGGGACTCGAGGTACGAGATCGTACCTCTGACCATGGCCTTCTTCGGCGTGTCGCCATGCTTATATCCGGACGGCATACTGAGCGTCGCGTCGCCCACTTTGGAGGGGGCTTGTTTTTTGGTGTATAAGTGGGTGGAGAGAATGACTGGGACGGTGGTGTTTGGATGTTTTTGTCTGCTCTCATTGTTTGCGCGGTAAGTGGTGAGGGGTCAAAAGTTGGTGGTGATCACGTGGTATCATCGGTCTCACAAGTCGCCGATTATTGTGTCACCAGCGGCGCTTACTGAGGACAAATGAGTTGAGAGGCTGTAGAAAATTTGGAGGCTGGTAAAACAAGTTTCACCAAACCACTCAATTATTCTGACAAACGTCATCGTCCAGTTAACTTAGATTGAAGTCGTTCATATGATACACGAGGCTGAAACACCAGTACTTGTCCTACCCTGCAGCGTTCGCTCAATAAACACTTTCGCGAAGATCTCAAGCTTGACGATTTTGGCAATAGGTGCCTTTTCATGCTGATAGCTTCCAGTGTAAACTGATTTCAAGTTGTCAGATGATCGAGTTATCCTGGTTGACAAGGGGATATTTCCCATCCATTTCCATACTCTGAGCGTCTTGATGAAACTCACACATGCCTTGAAGTTTATGTTGAACGGTCAGCATGCATTCACCAACGCACGTTTGTTCGAGAGCCTGCATTTCAAGTATATCCCGATGCATCTTCTAGTTCAACATCATCGGAAAGCCTCTAGCACGCAGCGATCCTGTCAACAACTCATAACTGATCATCAAATATGTGTTGATTCAAAACCTCATCATCCAGTTATGGATGACGGCAATTACGAAGATAAACACCGCTCTATAGGTCTCTCCAGACATTTCATAAACATGCCCTCCACATCCCGTCAAATACCCGCAGTCCATGTAATAACGCCGTGAAATGGAGCAGATATGTCCCCATCCATCTATACCAAATATACAGCTTGAGACCCAAGTCTCAAGAGCCTTTCCAAAACGGTGGCCCGATTAAAACGCCTAAGCTTTTCCTGCCTCACGGACTGAGATCATAAACTTGTCCTCGGCACCAACCTCTCCAGCAACTCTAGCTGAAGATACCTTGGCGTTTCTTTCGGCAAGGATTGCCTTGACTTCATCGGACGTCTTGGCGCCGAGAAGCGTCATCTCTCTGCTGAGAATAAATGCCACGGCAGCGCGGATCAAAAGAGCATCTCCTTCAAAGACGTAGACGTCCCATAGCCGGGCTGCCTCGTCGATGGCCAAGTGTTGTGTGAAGATAGCTGTCAAAATCTCGGACAAAGATTCTTCTAGGTCGGCGCTTTGGAACTTCTTGGTAAGATGCGCGTGTAAGGTGGCAGACTTGAGAGAAAGCGTTTGCATCACAAGATTGAATGCGGAAGCTTGTGCGCCCGGATCTCCCGTGTAGAAAGAAAGCGGCAGTGGACGATTGAGTACATTAGCGAGTGCGACGAATGCGGCTCCAGCATCGGGCAAGTTGAGGAGCAGTAAGGCAGCGATTGTCTGACGGACTTGGTTAGCATCTCAGGTGGCACACAGTGGCTGGCTATACTTACGTTACAACCCCGGACGTAGCCAATGTCGCTCCTGTACATGGCATACGCACTCAAGACGTCAACAAGACTCTGGTGCAGTGGTCCTTCAACCTCAAAAATGCGTAGGTCCTGCCAGGTATTCTGCGCAGCGTCTCTTCGGATATTTTGGAACCACTTTGCCCTTCTAAGGTCCTCCGCGTGGCCCTTATCTTCCTTAACTCTAGCTTCAACCTCTTGAGCTCGCGCGAGAGCTGCTTTGAATGATGACTCCGACAGACCCAGTTCGTTGCCGATTGCTCGACCCCAGATGACCCCTCGGCTACGAGGTGCAATACCCTTCCACCAGAGTTCTCTCGTCCTGCGCTCACGAACCGCTTCGTTCCATCGTGGAATAACGTCTCTTTCCCAGATGTGCATAAGATTGTCGGCTGTGCTATCTCGACCTTCGATTTTGGCCTTGCGTGAGGCTTCACGACGCTCCTCAGCCTTGGCGCTAGCTGCCATCATCTTCTGATACTCCTTGAGGTGTCGACGCTCCTCAGCAGGGTCCTTAGGCGGCAGCCACGAGGGACGTGTCCGGCTCAGAACAGCCTCCTTCTCCTTGGAAACAGGGAGAGGATCGATCATGATATTGGTTTTGCGAAGAGGCGGCAGCTCGGGGGTTGACTTGACACGCTGTTTCCTGTCATACGTATCGACAGATCGTCGAGCTGAATTCCAGGTGTTGGGGCGCTGGCCCATGGGACGCTTAGCATATTGCTCTTCGACCTCATCAGCATGCTCTTCCAGCTTCTCTGTCAGAGTCTTGGCTTCAGCATTCAACTCTGCTAAGGCGGCATTCCAGCTGTGTGCCCGTGTCTTGCCAGGGCTACGGGGGTTGTGGTCGGTCTTCCAGGTTGGCGATCGAAGAGAACCCTGAGCCTGTGCCACCGCAGGCGTTCCGTTACCAACGCTTCGAACTCGTTCTTTGGATCGGTTTGGGGAGGGCGATGCGGATGAGGGTCGGCTGGGCGTGCGCTCCTGCATTGGCCGAGGAGAAAGGGGTACATTGTCCAAGAACATGCCATCGGGGATATCATCACCATCATCCTCGTCACATTCTCGCTCGAGGTCGTTCAAAGACTTGCGTTCGCGGCCGGCCTGCCAGCTGCCTCGACGAGGCTTTTGAGGGAAACTCGGGCCTCTCGGATCCCTCGGATTGAGCGAATATCCAGGGCTCGGGCTTCGATGTCGTCGAGTGAAAGGAAGAGAGGCTGAAGATGGACTGGTCAGAGTCTTTGGTCGCGTAGCAGAGAGGGGCTCTGTCAATGCGCTCAAATTGGTGCTGCGTGGGTTGGAGGTATACACATTCGTCTCGAGAGTTGGGAAAGGCGGCCGAGCTTTGGAAGCAGTCTTGCCAGCTGCAAGAGTTCGACTGGAAGGGGCTTTGGCTAGGCTGGGTCGTACATCGACTTTGGATGGGCTCTTGAGAGTGGTGATGTCGTCGTCGAGCCCAATCTCTTCGAAGTGGCCTGTATCGGCCAGGACGCTGCCATCATCACTGTGGAAAGAGGAAGACTTGGAGCTCTTCGAGGTCGTCATCCCTGGCGGAGAGTCGGGGCTGGGGAGAACACTGCCGATATCAAGAGTGCGGATCATTGTCGCATCGCTGGGGGAACGACAAGATGATTAACTGGACGAGAGGACTCTGTCAGCTCGCCCGAGGACGCTCAAACAGTCAGACCTCTATTGATGCAGTGTCTGTATTCTTCGTCGTCTATTGAATTGGTTCGAAATTGTGGCTCGTGATGTCGTCGATTGTTTGGCTAAGGCGGCCTCGCTGCTGTTTTTGTTCGGCTGCCCCGAGCTGGGCTGTGCTTTGTCGGATTTGGCGGCAGCCGTTGTTATGGGCACTGAATATCGGGGCTGGAGGGAGCCGTTTCAAGATTGCCGGGGTTTGACTCAATGTCCAGATAATTGGGCTAAAAGAAGCCGTACTAAAGCAAGTCTGGAGCGAAAAAGGGATACGAAATAGCGAGGGTACGAAGCGAAAGGGGGGCCGAGATTGAAGGCTGTTATGCCGGAAGAGCGGTATAATTCAATCGATCAACGATAGACTGGGGTCGAATAGTTTAAAGAGTAAGAGGCACTCCCATGGAACAGGAAACGACCGAAGGGGAGAACAAGATTTTGCAACCCCGGACGGCGGTAAGCGGTCGCGGCCGGGATGACGAGATATTACCCAAAATTAAGCGCGGGAGTTGAGAGAAGTGGCCTCCAGAACAAAACAAAGGGGGTGGATTAGTTTAAAGTTGAAGGGTTTGAGACAAGAAGAAAGATGAAGAATGAAAGATGCAGTGAGTAGACTAGTAGACAAAGAAGGAAAGGAAACGAGATGACAAGGAGAGGAGAAGGAAAAGCGAACGAGAACGAGTGAGTGAGATTTCGAATCAAGCAACCAAGCAAGACAAGGATTGGGAAGTCCAAAGTCAAGCAAAGTCAAGTTAAACCGGGAAGTGGATGACGATCCCCAAACAAGAGACGGAGACAACGCCAGCGCAACCAACGAGATGATCCCACCCACACTTTGGACCGCAGCAAAGATGGGATGCTTGTAGCTCTGCATATAAAAACAGTAGAGTGTGACCTTTGTCTTATTTTCCAGGTGTGGACAGGCATGGGTGTGGACATGGCCTTATCGGGTCAAGCCACGCCAGGGGCTTGCACCGTATATACTCGTTCTGGACTGTGTAAGCTCACTTGGGATGGGCTGCATTTACAGTGTCAATCTTTGCGCGCCCCCTGTCGATTTTAATCTCGGCCGCATATGCGCGTCTAATAAACATGCACAGCCAATCACACTTGACAGCTTCAAGGTCATCAGTTTGGATCTTGAAAATGTAACTCAGTTGACACTTTAAAAACAAGCAATTTCGCGTCCCATTTTATAGCGAGCCCTACGAGCCCCTCTGCGGCCTTTGCGGCTCTCGACTCTAACTAAGCAATTGTCTCATATTAAAGGACCTTGTCAATCAGCTGTGTGAGGCTTCCATATCCCTGTACCCTGTCGCGTGTTGTTGTGCTTTCTCCAAAAAGTGACTTCATCCATACGTGCGCATTACATTTCCATGATAGTAGGTGCTGATCCATATCCATATCCCCAATTCTCGATCTCATCACATCTCGATCGCGTCCTTAGTTCTTTCGACGTCCACAACTCGTTCCACCTCCGGAACTCTTTCGCTGCTTCTCCATATCCGCGCGCATCTTAGCAACAAGGTCTTCTCCACCAGAGTCGGAATCTTCGGACTTGCTCTCTTCGTCTGTATCGCCCGGGATTAAAAATGCGTCAATACCTTGGGGCTGCTTATTCTTCTTTTCGCGCTTCAGCTTCTGTTTCTGGGCCTTCAGTACCTTCTTGCAGCCGTTCCGTTTTCTCAATTCTTCGTTGCGAATTGCCTCCTCGGCAAAGTCCTCAAGTCCCTTCTTGTGCGCTGAGAAGAGCGGGACGGGCGAACCTACAAGCTTCGAATATTTCATCATGAGATTATAGTTAAAGTTGCTGTATTGCTTGTCGGTCTTGATACCTCTATGTCGCAATTCCGAAGCTACGGCGTGTGAGGCGCGTTCGTTCAGAGGCGCAGGCATGCTCCAGTCAATGTCCCAGTTGTACTTGAACTTGTTGCGATCGACTTTCTTGCGCGCGGCGAGTTTCTGCTCGAATCGAGAGACGGTGGGTTTGATGGCGTGCTCTGAAACACCATCTCGAATAAGTAGGGGCTTGATATCTTTGTCCGACGGCTTAACCCAGTTGCTGTTCGTGACAGGCTTCAGCTGTGCCTCCTCGAGTTTCTTCTGAAGTTCATCTTCAGACTCTTCCGTGTCAGTTGTCTCCTGTTCCTCAAGCTTGGCTGGCTTCTGAACGATGAGATTGGGTCGCTTGATAGGGAGCTTAGAGGGTGTTCCTTGGTTGGAGGCTGCATCATCTGCAGCAGTATGATCGGTGATCGATGCCAAAGGCGTCATTTCTTTCTCTGGGTTACAGTTAGCACGGATCTCTCATGATGGGAGTGTGTTACCTACTCTGTTGAAGCCATTGAGATGCCTTTGGAAGCGGTGTCGCAGATCGCTTGATAGCGTTCGGTCGGGAAGGCATCCAGTTCCTGGATCGAAGGTGAGCCAGTGTCTTTGGCTTGTCGGACATGCCAAATGGGATTTGTGGTGATATGGAAGACTTTCTTCCGCGGAAGGTTTGCTTGGTGGCAGACTCATTCTATGAGACTCTGCGCTCAGAGGGCCGGATAACCTTGGCTTCCACTTTACTATGCTGAACTCGCTCGCTGGGGGATGAAATGATATAATCGTCTCCAGAAAGCGGAGAGATGTCAGGAAAGGGAGAGTATACAGTTCCGTCGTCACTGTCGCGTCCTGGCTTCGATCCAGATCCCTTCAGGATACTCTTGAGGCCGATGAGAGACTCCCGATGATGAGGTCGGAAAGAAGGAGGTGTACCATGAGGATGGCTCTCCACGAGCTTTTCACCACTATAAACTGGCTGAAGTTCGTATAGTGCAAAGCGTTCCTGGATGTTGGACACTGAACTGGCGGGATGGGTCTTCATGCTTCCAGGCAAGTCATTAAACCCCTCCATGACTGTCTCGTTTTCGGTACCATCGTCAGATGCAAGATTGGTTGTCTTGGAGGATATTTTGCCCAGTGGCAATTTATATGGAATAGGTGGTGACGATCTGAAGCCCTCGGTGTCATCAGAACTAGATTCATAGGACATGGGTGTTGATGTGACAGATTCTGTTTTGGCGGCGCCGGGTGCAGAAACTACTCCAGAGTCAGGCAGTGGACCAGCGTTCTTCGGGTCCTCATCCTCGAAAATATGCACCTCATCGTCGCTGAGGTCTGGCAGTCCCTGGTATTCTTCCTCACTGTCATCATCATGAGAAGGTTCATAGTGCTTCACAGCGGAAGGAATTCTAGAGCTCGAGCCACTCTCCAGTTTGACAAATTCCAAGTCTTTGTCCTGAGATGCTTCCGAGCTATCCTCATCGGAGGATGAGGCATATCTCGAGCTACTCTCCTGCTTGATGGGTAGCATGCCTCCATCTACAGATGCATCGTCGCTGTTGTATTCACCCGAGTCGGAGTTGTGTTGACCCAAGCTACTCTCTTGCTTAATAGACCTCACGTCGTCGTTATGAGATTCAAGCTTAAGTTTCCTTGCAGCAGAGTCATCGTAGGGGTACTCGGGCGCAGTGGAGAAAGGAACATCGCCGTTAGAAGATGCAGGGCTTTCGCTAGAAGCTGATGAAGCTCGTTTCTCCTTTTCCAGAGCCTCACTCCGATCATTAAGAAAAGCCATGAGCTTGTCAGTAATGTTTTCGGAAGAAGAATGAGGTTGCTCTTGAGTTTGCGGGCTCTTCTTTAGAGGTTGGGTGGGCTTGATGGTGTTCCCGCTGGCAGGAAGTCCAGCGTTGAGTACTCCATCATTCTGGACAGCAGAAACATTCTGCACTGGAGCATGCGAAGGCGCTTGAGCCTTCGTGGTGATAGTCTCATCGTCAGAGAAATCAGAGCTATCGGAAGACGGTTCCTGGGTAAGATCGACATGTGGGCTCTGCATGGCCCGGCTCGGGGTGAGGGGACGCGCAGCAACTGAAGCGGCAGGTGTAGTGGCAGGTATAGTTCGCTTGCCCGCAGAGCGAGGCTGGGACTTGCGTGGGACCGCAATCTTTCGTCGTGGTTGAGACTGAGGTTGAGATTTTTCGTCGTCAGCGTCACTGTCACTGGCGGTAGGCATAGCCGCACCTCGTCGTTTGGGAGATGGGAGGACCTTGACAAGCTCGCAATCCGAGTCACCTTGGCTACCTGCTTGGCCTGCATCGACAGAGATAGATTCCTCGAAAGAGTCGCCGACTCGTCGACGCTTGACATTCGCCTTTTGCTGCTCGAGTTGCAGGCGTCGTTTCGGAGAGGGCAAGACCTTCTCGATAATACAGTCGGACTCATCATCGCTCTCAGGAGCAGTGCTTTGCTGACGAGTAGCGTTTTTCTGGGTGGGCTTCTTCGCCTGGGCAGGGATGCGCTTTGGAGGCACAGAGCTGCTGCGGTTTGGGCCCGAGAAACTCAAGTTGAGTTCGGGTAGAGGTGCGTGAGGGGGTACAGAGGCTGTCTGACGCTGACGAGCGACTGGCTTCTGCTGTGCAGCCGAAGCTACATTGGCGGTTAGGATGGATGCTTTGATAGAGGCATGACCACGTTGAGTAGGAGGCTGCTGCTCGATTCTGGCTTTCTTGGTAGGTCGGGCGCGAGGGTTGACGGCAGCAAGCTTGCGCTTGGGGTTTGGAGAAGGCTGGACATTCTGGATCTGGCAGTCTGAGTCGGAACTCTCAGCAGACGAGATGTCGAAAGGAGTATACGGAGAGCTGGCTTGGGCGAGCTGAGACATTCTGTTTGGAGTGTGCTGTACTTGGTTACTCAAAGCAGGTCGTTTATGTACTCGAGGGGGCGTTTCAGAGACACGTTCGTTGCGGTCTTCGGCTTGACGCTTCTTTGAGACTTGGGAGGACTTGGCCTCGGAGATGGGGGTAGATGGGATAGAAGGCAGGGATGAAGCTGCACAAGGCGGCGGTTGAGATGAAGTGAGCATACCCGAGCGCTTTGGCTTTCCAGTTGGCTTCGGCATGGTTGACTGAGGATGTTGAGGCTGCTGAAGGTGCTGGTTGAATGGGTTGGACTGCACGTGCTGAGCACCGATGTTTGGGGGCGCAGTCGATTGACGTTTCGTAGTACGCTGACTTGACAGTCGTGAAGTCGGAGAGGATGAAAAGAAGTCGGAGATTTTGGGTTGCTCCATCGTCGTGATGACTTCACTGTCGATGAGCTATGAAGAACCCCCCTGGAGGAGTTGCGTAGGCGCTCGCTCGCGAACACAAGCGCGAAGCGAGGCGAAGTAAATGAACAGGTTTGCTTGTTCCGATAACAACGAACAAAGTAGAATGAAGAACTTCAAAGAAGAGGGTAAGGGATAGGTAGCTTATAGTATTTTAAGATGATGATGTCGCAGTAGATGATCGTTGCAGGAGCAGGGTGAAAGTTGCGATGTTGATGAGAAGTGATGAATGCGCGGAAAAGAGCGAGTGCAAAGAGGGGCAAGGAAATAAGTGAATGCAAACGAGAGATCATTCACACGAGACAATACAATTGAACAATATGTGGTCTTATTGAGACTTGCCAGTGGCAGCTTCAAACAACAATGGCGGGTCACGGTGATATCAGGGGCTGCCAGCTGCCAGCACTGGCACGGCACTTCACATTCAAATGAACCAGGAACGTTGTTTTTGTTCATCATAAAGCAAGGTGCTCATTCGCGATGGTCCTTTTTTGCATTTCCATGCCGCCGCATCTATGGTATCATTACAGATCATCATGGTCCATGCACATTGACTCATCCTCACCGGCTACCTGAGCTCAGCCTTACATACGCTCTCGTCGACGAGGAGCTGCCCGGATGATATCGTCAACTCGGAGGAGAAGCTAGCGAAGTCGTTAGAATTGTTCTCGAATGTAGTTATCAGGTGAATGCTTACCTCTGCGGCCTCGCTAGCCGAGGACACCACAGCCTTCTTCAGCTTGTAGCTCTCAATAACACCGAGTTCCCGCATATCAGTGATACCACCACCAGGGGTCGCTAAATCCAGGCCGTAAGTGGTGAGACCATCGTAGAGAGCCTTTCGCAGCCTCGCAACAAGGTCTCCAGAGTCGAGTCCAGCGTTGTCAGCCAGGATAGTGGGTAGTTGTCGCAGAGCAATGGCAAAGCTAGACACAGCCAGTTGTCGCTTGCCCTCGACACGGGTGGCCGCACCCTCGACTGCCTTGGCCATGAGCATCTCGGCACAGCCACCACCAAGAGTTGTTCGGGGCTCCAAGACGGTCTGGGACAAGACGGCAAGGGCATCGTGCAGACTTCGCTCAGCCTCATCGAGGAGCTGTTCTGTAGCACCTCGGAGGACGATAGTGCAAGCCTCTCCTCCTGAAACACCGGAGAACTTGATAAGAGTATCCTCACCAATGATGACCTCCTCAATAACATCGCAGTGACCAAGCTTGACTTGGTCGGGATGGTCGAATGTAGAGGCGATCTCACCGCCTGTAACCAGGGCCAGACGCTCAATACCGTCGAAGTCGGCATGCTCAATCGACATGATACCGGCATCGGTGAACAGCTGCTCGGGCCAGTTGTAGATCAGTTGTCGGTTGATGAAGCAGTTGATGCCGTGTGCCTTGATCTTTTCCACCTTGGCCTTCATCTTATCCTTCTCGGCCTTCTCCAGCTCGGCGAGCTTGCTTGTCGAGCCAACCTTAACACGGGCACCAAAGATCTTGACCTTGTCGGTATCCATGGAAGTGTTGGCCACCAGGATCTTGGCCTTCTCTAGTCGCTTGGGCTGGTTGACACCGATCTTCTTGTCGAGGATGAAGCCCTCATCAAGGTAAGAATCGCTGAGCTTGCCTCCAGCCTTCTTGATGATCTGAATGTGGTTGAGGTCGGATGTCTTGAGTCGGAGAACGGCATCGACGGCAAGTTCGGCGAATTGATTGCGGTCCTGGGCAAGGACCTTGGAGCTGAGGGTGGTTCGGGCAATGGCGAGCAGGTCTTTTCGGAAGGCCTCGGGATTCTTGCTGTGGTCAACGGCCGATCCCTCCAATGCCTTCAACGCAGCCTGACTGGCTATCCGGTAACCCTCGATAATAGTCTGGGGGTGGATCTTCTTGTCAACCAGCTTCTCCGCCTCTCTCAACAGCTCGGCAGCGAGAACAGCGACTGAGGTGGTACCGTCACCGACTTCGTCATCCTGGACCTTGGAGATGTTGACCAGAACCTTTGCGGCGGCGTTATCGAGGGCGATAGACTTGAGGATTGTGGCACCGTCGTTGGTAACCATGATTTCGGCGGTGGAGCTAGCATCGTGTTAAAAGGGGGGTTGTCGACCGCAAGATGGGCGCAACATACGCTGACTGTAGAATCTTGTCCATACCCTTGGGACCAAGAGTGCTCTTCACGAGATCACCAACGGCGATGGCACCGACAAAGGCGGCGAGACGCGCATTCTCGCCCTTTTCCTCAGTAGTGCCCTCCTCAAAAATTTGGGTTGGTTGGAAAGACTATGAGGGGCACATGTTAGCATATGCTGCTCTGTATAGATACTGAGGAGTCTCAGCAAACTGAATTCGCAAAGAGAAATACACACCATGACGGGCCAACAATATGACTATACACACGGCGAAACCTATAAAAACGTGAAAGGTTATCGTCGTAGACAACGTCAATATGCTTCAGCCTTGGGGTAGACGTTGCAGCCTTTTTTTCTGGAGCTCTCAGCCAGCTTAGCAAACCGCAGCCCCTCCACCCCCCAGGGGCCAGTAAGCCCACACGTGACTTGCCCCGCGGTAGGAGCCTCAAGGTTCGGGATAGGAAGATTACTTCTCCGGCCGCGCACACTTTGTGGGAAAGTGAAGCAGAACACCAAATTTGTGCTGCACTAGGTTGGCCACCGCAACATCAAGACTCCGCACGTTCCCGAGCGACGTTCTCCGCGGTTTTTAGACAAAAGTACTGCGTGTCTTCCAGAGGTCATATCTCCCGCGCGCAAAAAGGCCTTTTTCGCAAACCTTGTGCTCGGTAGCCGAACCCTCCAAACCCTCGAAAAAAAAACGTCCAGAAACGAGTGAGAGCGGGGCATTTTTTCTTGCACCCCTCCAACCACCAAAAATCGCCCATCATGGCGCCCTCTTTCGACCACCTCCGCGAGGCCGACCTTGACGATGACGAGTTCAACGAGGATGATATTGATATCTCTGATCTGAGAGAAAGATTTGAGGTTTCCCTGGAGCAAGGCTACGACAGCTTCGTCGTCATCGATGGCCTGCCCCAGGTCACAGAGGACCAGAAGCCCAAGCTGGTCAAGTTCTTGTTGAAGAAGCTCAACACAGTCGGCAAGACGCGAGAGGACTTGATACACATGCCCATGGGCGACGACGGAAAGTCTCTTCGGTAGGTGCTATGTGGGAGTTTGGATATATCAAGAGCTTGGAGCTGATCTCATATCAAGATTCGCCTTTGTCGAGTACTCATCCCCCGCCGAAGCTGCTGCCGCTACTCGCCAACTCGACCTCACCCCCCTCGACAAGAAGCACACTCTTCGCGTTAACAAGTTTACCGATATCGAGCGATACGGACGAGAAGGCCGTGTTGACGAGACCTACCAACCCCCTCACATCGACGAGTTCACCGAGAAGGAGCATCTGCGATGGTTCCTCAAGGATCCCTCAGGCCGCGGACGTGACCAGTTTGTTATGTACCGAGGCGAGAGTGTTGGCGTCTACTGGAACAACGAGAAGGATCAGCCCGAGAACGTCGTTGAGCGACAGCACTGGACGGAGACCTTTGTCCAGTGGTCTCCTCTTGGTACCTACCTCACCTCTGTTCACGCTCAAGGTGTTCAGCTCTGGGGCGGCCCCTCTTGGACACGACAAGCCCGGTTTGCCCACCCCTTCGTGAACCTGGTCGCTTTCTCCCCCGGTGAGAAGTACATCGTCACCTGGTCTAACCGCCCAATCTCCATCCCTGATGAGGGTCACCCCGCCCTCTCTATTGATGACCACGGCAAGAACTACGTTATCTGGGACATTGCAACCGCTACTCCTCTTCGATCATTCGCCAACCTCGATCCCCCCAAGGTGGAAGATGGCAAGCCCCCGCCTAAGATGCAGTGGCCTGCCTTCAAGTGGTCTGCTGATGACAAGTACGTTGCTCGCCTGAACCCCGGCCAGTCTATCTCCGTCTACGAGCTCCCCCGCATGAACCTTCTTGACAAGACCTCCATCAAGATTGATGGTGTTGTGGACTTTGACTGGGCTCCTGCTACTCCTAAGCGTGATGGTGTCAAGGACTACGAGCAACTGTTCTGCTACTGGACTCCCGAAATCGGCAGCAACCCCGCCAAGGTCGGATTGATGAGCATTCCCTCAAAACAAGTCATTCGATCCCTGAACCTCTTCAGTGTTAGCGACGCTAAGCTTCACTGGCAATCTGAGGCTGCCTACATCTGTGTCAAGGTCGACCGACACTCCAAGTCCAAGAAGTCTCAAGCCACCACCCTTGAGATTTTCCGCGTCAAGGAGAAGGGTGTCCCTGTTGAGGTCGTTGACACCATCAAGGATACTGTCATCAACTTCGCCTGGGAGCCCAAGGGTGACCGATTTGCCATCATCTCCACAACTGAGCCTGTCGGCGTCACTGCCGTTCCTCCCAAGACCGCTGTCTCTTTCTTCTGCCCTGAGAAGGCCAAGAAGGGTCAGCAAGTGGGTAACTTCAAGCATCTCCGAACGCTTGACAAGAAGAACAGTAACGCCATCTACTGGTCACCTCGCGGTCGCTTTGTTGTTATTGCCACCATTGCCAACCAGCAGAGCTCTGACCTTGACTTCTTCGACCTCGACTTCGAGGGTGAGAAGCCCGAGTCAGACAAGGACCTCACTGCCAACCTCCAGGCTATGAACACCGCCGATCACTACGGTGTGACAGACGTCGAGTGGGACCCCTCAGGTCGCTTCGTTGCCTCCTGGGCTTCTGCTTGGAAGCACTCGGTAAGCTACCTCGATCACTTTCGTTGAACTCATACTAACATAATACAGATGGAAAACGGTTACCACATCTACGACTTCAAGGGTGAGGCTCTACGAGAAGAGCCCCTCGAGAAGTTCAAGCAGTTCTCGTGGCGCCCTCGGCCCGCGACCCTGCTTACCAAGGAGGAGCAGAAGGCTGTCCGCAAGAACCTCCGAGAGTACAGCCGTGTCTTCGAGCAAGAAGATGCCGACCGTGGTGCGTCCGCTGACTTGGCTGTGGTTGAGGCTCGTCGCCGCATGCTGGACGAGTGGCACTCGTGGCGCGAGTCTATGGAGGCCGACGTGCTGGAAGAGCGCGAGGTGCTCGGCCTACCGAAGGATCCTCATGCTCCTCTGCTAGAGGCATACACAAAGTCTCTGGAGGGCACAACATCAGAGGCGGATCGGGTGATTGAGGAGATCGTGGAAGAGGTACTCGAGGAGAGTGAGGAGGTACTCGCTTAGAGGACTTTCTCTGCATTTGCGTGGGAGTGATTTGCTTGTATCTCGGTAGAAAACTGGTCGGGGCGAGAGGTCACTTAATGAAATTCTTTGTCATGTTCACAGAAGGATAGGTCCAGTTCTTTGGACTTTCTAAAAGCATTTTCTGGAGTAGTCTATGTTCGTCAGTTTCGCTTGGTCATCAGTGTTGTCTAGTGGTGAGATAATATCTGAAATATACCAGCCCTGCTGGTACTTGAACATCATAGCACAGATAGGTAGGCAGGTAGCACAAGGTATGTACAACGTCGAGCAAGACATGCCCCTTTATTGTTGGATTGAGTGAGCAAACATTCAGAATCAAGGCGTCATTTCCGCTGAGGAAACCAGCCATTCAAGCCTCACGTTCTGGTGCTTGATAATGCAGACTGTGGACTGATATGACACTCTTGTACTCGTTTCTAGCACCTGCAGAGGAGGCAAGCGCGGCGATACTTAATCGTTCAGAAGTAGCTGTTTTGTCCCTTCAGAAGTTCTAGATATCGCCCGGCCAGGCGTTTATTGTTCTGTTTCGCCAGGGCAACTTTTATTTCGCTCCTGTGGCTGAGTACACTGACGGCTCTGTCGACGAGGGGACTTGTTGCTATGAGTTTGATGGGCAAGAGTGGCAAGATTTAATAAGTCAAATACCGATTTTCAGATGGGGGTAAGATATTTGTGCCAGTCTCACCCTCTTATGGTTGTAGAAACCTGCAGATCCGAGTCGAGTGGCGTAAAAGGTCGGTTCAGGTATCTGCAGCAACAGCAAACGCATCATGTCGGTCACAGGATATTGATGGTTTGATCGAAAGACATCTGGCATGGGACATACCAAGGCAGCCCCCTTTTGGCCACGCCAATAGGGCCTGCTATGACATTCAGTAGCTTTAGGGTTCCGATAAATTCCCCCTTTCTATTACTCGTTTATAATTGTACGGCCAACAACGTATCTGTGGACCAGGCTCAGCTAACTCTCTGGCGCCTTGCTACCAGTTACAAGCCAGCGGACCAGTAGAGTCTTTATCCTGAGATAGGTATAAGGTTGTTCGAATGTTTGTCACAATACAGTAGTACTCGGGGAGGTATCTTGTGATAACCATGTACTGATACTCATCCTAAACCTTGCTACTCCAAATGCTGGTATACCTTAGTATCCCTCCAGCCGCATGTCGGCCTCGTCATCGTGGGGATTTTTGTAAATGGTTGGTCTCGCTGTCCGCTCACGATGAATCACAATCCTCTCTCAGTCTGGGACATCTCGAATTCAAGAGGCGTTTTCGAGTCGCTTGTGACAACACAAATTTGTTCCTCATGACAATCTGTAAAACACCTACTACGTAAAACCTTCTGTGCCCGTGTTACTCGAAACAGATGCGTACGCGCTCGCTATTGAGACGGAGCCATCAATGCTTCATTTTCGATAGGTACTCTTTCGTCGATGGTCTGCAATCAAAGTGGCCATAGCACTTAAAAACTACCAAGAGCATCTAGAAGCGTTCTACAGTGTGGGCATGGGTTCAAGCTGACCACGCGTTTTCATGTTGCCGTCTTCCCGATGTTCCGCATTTGTCTTCAATAATGTTCTGGATTGCCGAGACTTGTTAAGCCATAAATTCGATGATGTGTACACCACGCAAATAGTTGAATTCGTTAGGTATAGCCGCTGGTTGTCGGAAATTGTGCGAGTGTACGCGAACAAGTTTGGTCGCATGCAGCAAGGAGTCTGGTTCTCATTCATTCGCACTCGGCCATTGATGTCTCACACTTCGTTTAATTAGATCATACAAATAATCCTAAGAATCCTCAATAGCTCTCATATCAATTTATGATTATCTCGTCAAAAAGGAAAGAGAACTTGTGACATTTCATACATATATTCAGTGATCTACAGACTGGAGTCGAGCGAGCCTAGAAGCAACACCAAGCACCAGCCCGCAACCTCGGGACTCTTTCCATCATGCGTGTAGCACTCTTCGTTCTTTACTGCATCACTGCGGTGATCAAAACCTCTGCTTCTCCATTGACTTCGCAAACACCTTCTCCAATAGACACTCCTCCGACTGTTAAAACCGCTACAAGTCCAGGGGATATTAAAGACGTCATTGAGCAGGTCAGCAATCTGGCTACCGATATTTTAACGCAAGCCAACAATATCGGGGGCAACGGTGTACAGGTTCAGATCCTTGGGGTTGGTTTGCCTTTCGATGTAGTCAGTCTCGCTTGGCTTATATTAATGTTGCCCACAGAACACGTACCTGCGCTGTCGGGATATGATTGATGGGGTTCAGCAGACGTTCAACAAAATTAGAAGCGGGTCCGAGACTCCCTTTGGGTACGAAGACCAGAGGAGCATTTGCTACGTGTTTGACTCGGTAAGTGGTGATTTGCAATGATTGTCTGTGTAAGACATGAGGAGGGGCAGTTGATAATGTTAAACAACCCTTGATCGACTAACATTCCTCGGCCAGTTCGGTATCAACCAATTAAAGCTTATTACTGTGTTGGTCAAGGACCCAGAGAGCATAGCAAGAGACGGCTTCATCGAGAAATTTGGGGACTGCGTTACCGGACTTCGGCCTGCTTTGATCAAATTTATTGAGACAATTGCAGCTTATGCGCCCGAATTCGAGGCTGACATGCTATGGAGAAGAGACCAAATTGAGATAGCATTTAATGGTGCCATAGGGAGGATCGAGGAGCATCACCAAGGGGGGCATGCAGGAGAACGCATTCCTCTACCCTAAGACGGGGGTGATCATCTTGGGATTTGGAGTTTTGGGTGTCGCCGCTTCGAGTTGGGTCGATGCTGGCGTCACCTCCGGTTTTACGAGTTGCGCATCTTTGCCTACACAGGATTGGACGTATGATGGTGGCTCAAGCAGGGTTGACAATGATAACGCATGGATTGCAGGGAGATCAAGGGATGCGAGCCCTACTCGGAGACACACGGATTTTTTTAAAAAGAAGCTACGTAATTTAATGATATATATGACCAGTTTGAAGGGGAGTAAAGCTTGGAATAACAGCCAAGGTATCGATTTTATGCTATGACATAGATTGAGCTTGCCGAAAGGCTGAACGGTTTACCGCACATGGATTTGATTAGTTCATTGGCTCCTTTTGACCCATGTTGGTACCTGAATTCGCAATACTCTTTTTGCATCGCCATTGACACACTCAAACTTATCCACGCAGGCGGGATCGATTAGAGTGCTCCTGAAATATTGCTTCATAGCCAAGATGCACAAACTATTTATTCAGTCGACCTATCAGAAGTAAACCGAAGGCTAACCGGCGAAAGTGACGCGTTGTGATATTGAATTATCTTACCCTGAAGCTTTGATAACGTAGCGTCGGCTTCGCCCATTCAAGGGAGCGGCGGGGCGGAAGCGAGAGGGTCCCCGAAGCACGGGCCACTCGATCTGGGGTCGAACAAGCGAACCCACAAAAAAGAAAGCAGGACGCGAGGAAGGAGCTCAAAGCAAGACAGTGTGAAAGGTCCAAGTCAGCAAGGTCGGCGATTACTATGTACAGTACTATCACCATCATCAGCAGCTTGGAAGGGATGGAGTCAGTATTATATGCTCCCATTGATGTCTGCGTTTGGCGGACGTTTATTTTGTTCGTTGAGAATCCGATTGCCAGGTTGTCAGAGAGATATACGCGTGTACAGTACATTGTGAGATGATATGCTCGTATCTTCATGCCCTGTGCTCCCTTTTTACCTAGGTAATATGCTTCAATCGGCAAGTTCTCTCTCAACCTTCACTTCAAAAATATGGATTCTTTGCCTGCAGGTAATGCAAGGGAAGATGTACGAAATACCTATGATGCACTCTTTTAATTGGGCTTGTCTTGGATATATAAGCGCTGGCTAGATCGTCGTGCCTTTTTGTGTCTTACGTCGAGTCCTAGATCTCGAGCCCTCGAACAAACCGCAGCGACGCTAGGAGGTCTGGATCGCCTACAGTGAGAACAGCACAAAACACGGCCCTCATACCTTACGCAAGCCACGGCCCCTCCCTCCCGTCTCCTTCCTCGCCAGTCCCTGACCTTCTTTTCCCTTGCTGTCCGTGCCACGCCGGGTTGCCCACACTGAGAAACGTGCCTGCCCCCCGAGTGGTGTCAGCAAACGGTGCCAGGGCAGGGCAAAAAGAAGGAGCGTCGTGCCGGGACTCCCTGCCCAACCTTTCCCCCGTATTCCATTTCCAACCTCCCATTTGATTTTTACATCTTGAATCTTACTTTTCCATCACTTTCATCTTCATAAACAATATCACTATACTATACAACCTCTAAACGAGCGAGTCTCGAACTTTAACCTTCGCCGACCCTCCTTACCGCCGATTTCGAGTCCGACTCCGCATTTTTCTACGGCTTCCAGTGTGGTGTGACTTCATTCTGCATTGTAACCAACAACTCACCAGACTTCGTTCCATCCCTTCGACGTTCGGTCTGGCATGGCCATTGCCGCCCCTCGGCCACCATCCTGAGCTCTTGAGAAATTGGTCAGCGGGTTCCATGTGATCGCCCACACCGTTAACCTTAGCCCAAAATGCTGCGACGACCTCCGGGCGAGGGACGTCGACCCTCACAGCAACAGAAACTCCTCCTCGCCTTTGCTATTATCCTTCTACCCTGGCTACAACTCGTCGATGCTCAGCAGCAGCACCGACCAGCTGGCGAGCCTGCCTTACCACAGCTGCAACGCCCCGGTGGCAGCAGCCAGCAGCTAGCCGACGATGTCGCCGTACATCAGTGGGCTGCTACGCCTATTGATGCAACCAAGGCGGCCCGCGAGACGGTCAAAAACATAAAGCGAGCTTCCACTCTCAAGCAACGCCACCCTCAGCAGAAAAATGAACCGATTCGCAAGAACCGAAAGAGAGAATACGAAAACATCCTCATCCCTGACGATGCGAGCGCCCTCGCAACTTTGGCTCCGGCTCAGGCCGTAGGAGCACCAAACCCTTCACGACATCAACGGCCCAGCAGTGTTCCTGCTTCTGGGCTTGCATCGCAGCAGATTGCGCGGAGTCTGAAGGACTGGGAAGTAGAAGACTTTGTTCTTCTGGCGACCGTCGATGGAGACCTATACGCCAACGACAGACGAACTGGGAAAGAACGTTGGCATCTCGAAGTCGACCATCCTATGGTAGAGACCAAGCACCATCGTGCACAACAATCCAGTCTTGACGAAAACTATCTTCCAGTCGACCATTATGTCTGGATTGTTGAACCCACTCGAGATGGTTTAATCTACTTGTGGAATCCTGATTCCAACCGGGGCCTCATCAAGACGGGCTTCAGCATGAAGAAAATCGTTGAAGAAATGGCACCATACGCCGACGAGAACACTCCCGTTGTGTACACCGGCGATAAGAAGACAACCATGATTACTCTTGATGCAGCTACGGGAAGAATCCTGAAGTGGTTCGGTTCCACAGGATCCCATGTGAATGAAGATGAGAGCTGCTCTCGCCCTGACACGTTATACGACGGAGGCAGTATGGAGTGCAGCTCCACTGGCACCATCACTCTGGGCAGGACTGAATATACCGTTGGTATTCAACGTCGCGAGGATGGCGTTCCTATTGCAACACTCAGGTACTCTGAGTGGAGTCCCAACAATTACGATAGCGATTTATTCCAGCAGCATCACTCCTCGCTCGACAGCAAGTACATCACAAGCCAGCATGATGGCAAGGTCTACGCATTTGATTACGCGAGATCTGAAAAAGCAGAGCCTCTGTTTAGCGAACACTTTGCGGCACCTGTTGCTCGGGTCTTTGATGTATGCCGACCAGGAGATGCCACCTCTGAAAGCAATCCAGACCTTGTTGTTCTACCTCAACCGCCAATGCCTTCACAAGATGAGACCATTGCCCGCATGCGTAGCAACAGCATTTTCCTCAACCATACTCGAGCTGGAGACTGGTATGCCATGTCTGGCCGGGCGTACCCCCTCATTATAGATGCCCCCATCGCTCAAATCTCTCGCCCGGAGTGGTGGGACATTGCTCCTACATGGGACACCATCAACCAAACCAAGCTGGCAAAGGCTTTGGTAGGCACACATTTCCTCGATAACAACCGCAAAAGTGGTGGCCTACATCCGCCCAGTTTGCCCGCTAGATCAATCGAAGGGCCAGAGACGTATGAAGTGTACGAAGACCACGACGAAACTGAGAATGACTCCAAAACCGACATGGCGCTGGATGTCGCAGAAGACAACCCTACTTTTTTCGACCCTGCTTTGGTCAACAATATCAAGCGAATACCTCAACGCGCTACGCAAAGTGTCAAGGACTTTATAACCAACCCCGTTGTGATCATTATATTCGTGTCAGTTCTCTATTGGAACCAGGTGAACATCCGCCGACATTTCCAACGTGGGAAACACCGGGGCTTCTGGAACGAATTCCAGAACCTCTTGGGCTTAAAGGAAGGCGATACGACCGAGGAAGACCTGGACGATGGCGATGCCAGCGATACCGACGGCAACATCGATATAGGGACTGAAACGGCTACTGAGGAGATCAAGCCCGAGACGTCTGCGGAGAAGCTCAATGAGAACATACAAGAGCCTGCTGTACCGGCTCCCGAGTCCTCAAACTTGGAGCCTGATACATTCCCACAAACACCTATCACAGAAGTGGAGCTGAGCGACAGGGAGGCGACTCCGAAGCCTAGGAAGCCGGCAGCTGAAGTGAATGTTGGGACACCTGTCAAAACACCAGCAGGTGCTCTTAATGGGTCACAGAACGAGGCCAAGACTCCATCTGTCAATGGCAAACAGAACGGTGCGCCGCCAGAGAAGAAGAAGAAGGCCCACAGAGGGCGACGTGGCGGCGTTAAGCACCGAAAAAATCGTGGTCAAGAAGCCTCGCAGTCTCGTGGCGATGATCCTTCCACGGCCACTGTTGAGGACGCTGTGAACAACGCTAAGAAATATGGTGACCGGCCCAGTTTGGAACCTGATGTCATGACCGTCCACGACGACATGCAATCTGTGACAGGTCCCATTATTCGTATGGGGAACATAGAGGTGAACACGGAGGAGCAACTGGGTACGGGCAGCAACGGAACCTTGGTGTTTGCTGGTAAATTTGATGGTCGAGCGGTGGCAGTCAAGCGCATGTTGATTCAATTCTACGACATTGCTTCACAAGAGACTAGGCTTCTCCGAGAAAGCGACGACCATCCAAATGGTAAGGGACTCAAATTATCAAAGAAGATGGCTTCTAACATTTCTAGTCATCCGATACTATTCGCAGCAGATGCGTGACGGATTTCTCTACATTGCGTTAGAACGCTGCGCTGCTTCTCTCGCTGATGTTGTGGAAAAGCCCAACTACTTCCGAGATCTTGCCAACGCTGGTCGACAGGATCTGCCAAACATCCTCTACCAGATTACCAATGGTATCAGTCATCTGCATGAGCTCCGAATTGTTCATCGTGATCTGAAGCCGCAGAATATCTTGGTCAACATGGGCAAAGATGGCAAGCCAAGAATGTTGGTATCCGATTTTGGACTTTGCAAGAAGTTGGAGGGTGGGCAGTCATCCTTTGGAGCGACCACTGGCCGCGCAGCTGGAACATCTGGTTGGCGTGCTCCCGAGCTCCTGCTTGATGACGATGCTCGGGACGGCGCGATGATGGAGGCAAGCACACAAAGCGGCTCTGGCTCGGTCTTGGTGGATGACAGTACGATGCCTCGACGTGCTACCCGTGCCATTGACATTTTCTCGCTTGGCTTGGTCTTCTTCTATGTCCTAACCAACGGATCGCATCCCTTCGACTGCGGTGATCGCTACATGCGGGAAGTCAATATCCGAAAGGGCGAGTACAACTTGGACCTTCTAGACTCGCTTGGCGATTTTGCCTACGAGGCCAAGGATCTCATCGCGTCCATGCTTGATGCAGACCCCAAGAGCCGCCCTACTGCAAAAGATATCATGGCCCATCCATTCTTCTGGTCGCCGAAGAAGAGACTTGCGTTCCTGTGTGATGTATCAGATCATTTCGAGAAAGAACCCAGAGACCCTCCGTCACCAGCATTGGCCGAACTTGAGAGCTACGCAGCCAGAGTCACTAGGAATGACTTTTTGAAAGGACTGCCACGTGATTTTGTTGACTCTCTTGGCAAGCAACGCAAATATACGGGTTCCCGCCTTCTTGACTTGCTTCGCGCTCTGCGAAACAAGAAGAATCATTACGAAGACATGCCTGACGCACTCAAGCGCGCCGTTGGACCTCTCCCTGAAGGGTATCTAGCATTTTGGACAGTACGGTTCCCCATGTTATTGTTGACCTGCTGGAACGTTGTATGGTACGTGCAATGGGAGAAGACGGACCGTTTCCGCGAGTACTATGAGCCTGCAGCTCTCTGAAGAGTGGGATAAAAAAAGTTGTTTGTTTGGGTCTGAAGCTGTTGGTCAATTGAGTTGTCTTGTTTTATGTTACGCTCGTTTCTGGACATAATTTTCAGAATAGTCATCTACTCTTGAACAGTCATCTAAGACTGAGCGATTATGATTGTTCAAATGTTGTTACGTTGGTCATATTGGTCATATCTGTGCTCGTCTCCTGTAAACACAATCTGTGACTCAAATGGTCCAAAGATGACTAGAAGAAGCCTGCCAGCAGCCGACTTTCCACTACCATGATGTATACACTGCTAATTCACCTCATCGCTTAGGATGACTTCAACGCCAAATCACCTTGCTCGCTACATTGCTTCGTTCATCCATTCATTCATCCAGTCCAAGATCCATGACCCGTTCGTTCCAAACGAGAGTTAGGTAGTACAAACTGATCCGACAAGACTCATCCATCCACTCCATATATCAGACAACTTTAACCCCACTGTACCAGGACCTTCTTGCCCTTCTTTCCGCCCTTCTTTTTACCACCCGCCTCCTCACTGTCGGCGGGCTCGTCGCCAGCAGGTGTACTCGGTCCACTACCGCTGCCCCACTGAAAGCCAGTCTCACGGTGCCCATAGTCGCGTCGCACCGCACGACCATTACCGTAACCGAAGATTGTGGTTGTGGGCTTTGCCGCAGTGGGAAGAGCGGGGAAAGCGTCTTCGCCGGTAGGACGAGGAGCGGGACGGGGGCGGTTGAGGGTTGTAGATTGGGAGGAAGATGAGGGGGTAGGGGTTGTCCAGTTGGAGCGGGAGGCTGAGGAAGAGCCGCCAGTTGAGGGGAGGGATGGGAATGCGGAAGAGGATGTCGCAGGAGGGTTGGCAGCAGGACGAGCAGACCATGACGATGGACCG
This sequence comes from Fusarium sp. FL617, assembly GCA_030142105.1. Taxonomy (NCBI): domain Eukaryota; kingdom Fungi; phylum Ascomycota; class Sordariomycetes; order Hypocreales; family Nectriaceae; genus Fusarium; species Fusarium sp. FL617. The sequence goes on along the minus strand of JAREIL010000012.1, from coordinate 147,498 downwards.
CTCGAAGAGACGGGTGCAGGACCGCCGAGTCTCGTGCTGTTCTTGAGCTTGAGGACTCGGTTCGAGTATTTCTGAGTGGCCTTTGCGTTGGGCAGAGCTGGGTTTGTAGTTGCTGCGTTGGCCCAACCACTTGAACTCGAGGTCGCGCCATGCATACCGCTCAGGCCGGGCAAGCTGGGGTAATCTTCGTTGATGGCACGCCAGTCTTGCCAGGCTTTGCGCAGGGCGTCGGCCTTGCCTTTGTCTTCGTACAAATCTGCGACTTCTCGTACCAACGTACCAAGGGCGTTGGAGGAGACGTCAGCGAAGAGTGTGAAAAAAGCGTCGATAAGCTGCGGTGCAGTCAAGCCGCCTTGACGATATGAGGAGATGTGGTTTCGGAAAGTGACCATGCGCTGGTTATCGTTTCCGAGAAGGTTAGATGCTCGCTCAACCACCTCTCTGTGACGGAGAAGTCGAGCGCGCTCCTCAGGGCTGAGGTTGGCTGTATCAGTAACGGTAGTAGACTCGATGGGATTAGCAAGGTTTGTCTGACTGCCGCGAGGAGTAGCCGTTGAGCTACCGCCGCGAGATTGTGATGAAGCCTGAGCTGGTGTTGGTGAAGGGGCGGAGAGGGAGCCACCAAAGGTACGGTTCGACACGGATTGAGCGGAATGGATAGCCATCTGTCGCTGGAAAGCAATCTCATCACGTCGTAAAGGCTGGGCCGAGCTAACAGGGACCGGTTCCGCATTAGGGTCACGGCCTCGATTTCCTCCCCTTCGCCCTTCTCGACCTCCCCGCCGCCCTCCTTCCTCTCTACCACCACCACCTCTCTCCTGCTGGTACGGTGTGCGAATATCAAATCCTGAGATGTTGACCACTCGTGCGTCTCTACCTGTCGCCTTGCCTCCGTGTTCTTCTAGCTGGTGAGCCTGCAAATCTAGCTCCGACTCAAAGACTATAAACTTCTTCTCTAAGCATTCTCGGTCGCTGCAGAGGTAGTGGTCCTTCTTGAAGTGCTCTTCGAGTGCGTTATAGTCGAGGTAGTAGTGCGGGTGTCTTGAATCTCGCCTGTCGCAGATAAAGCATCGCTCATGCTTCATTCTGCAGTGCTCGTACAACTTGTCATCGTCGTAGAAGCGTTCGCCACAGAAACCGCATAGCGGGTGACCCTTGAAACCCGTTTGGTCTGCCGCGCCGGGCTTGTCATCTCCATGACGCATGTGCTTCTCCAGCTCCTTATCCGCAAACAGCTCATGTTCATGTGTGAAAACCCTCTTGTTACGAGTGCAAAGATCGCACATTCGCTTGCGGTGAGCCGACTTGACATGGCGATGCAGGTCTGGCCAGCCTAGGCCGGCGAAATCGCATGAAGGGTCGGGGCAGTTGTATCGTAGGAGAAGAACGGTATCGCCAACAATATCTTCGTTGGTGTACTTGATACCAATGTTGCTATCAGTTGTAGTAATATCCTTTTCCGAGTATTCTTCGAAGCGTTTCTCGGGGTCGTCGGTGAAGATGACATAGGGAGCTGGGGTCTAGAACAACGTCAATGATTAAGCCCCTGTCAGGAGGCGAGGGAACCATGAACTTACACGACAGTGGGCGCAATCTTTCGTCTTGTAGAGGGCCCTCATACGCAGACCGCAGATATGGCATGTTGTGTGGTTGCAAGGCGCGATAGAGTGGTGAGCGACTGGGTTGGCGCAGATAAAGCACACTTCGCCGTCTTCGTCTTCCGCAGCTTCGGCTGCTTTGCCAGCGGCCATGGCATGAGCTCTAGAAGCCGCAGCGGCGACATCTTGAGCAGCTGGGTTCGCAGGGACGTTAGGGACGTTGGCGTTGTTACCGCCGCGGCCGCGCCGTTGGCCGCCCCGTCGATTCTGGTTTCCTTTGCCTCGTCCTCGTCCTCTGTTGCGCTGGCCGTCGCCTTGGGGTTGGGAGTCGGAGGCTGTAACTCCAGTGTTGTTGTCACCCTCTGGTGGAGCCATAGCGAGCGGCCCTGAACTTTCGGAAGCTGATTCGTTTGCTGACGTGGGTGAGGGAAGTGGAAATCAAGGGTAGAGCTATGATTATGTCGCTCGCACGAGGGGTTGTCGAATTGTCAAGATGATAGCTATGAAGCGTAGACCTAAAGCTATAGAAAGTTCAAAGATTGTGGGAAAGTTTTCAGTGAAGGTTTGGAATTGCTTTGTCGTTTCAGATAACACATGGATATAGTTCAGGGTGAATCGCTAAGAAGCGAGGTGATGATGTCGACCAGATTTTATTTGGGCTGTATTCCATAATGGCGGGGCAGCACTTCCCAAAGAGTGACGGAAACTGCCCTGCCGTGGGGGGTTGTTGTGGCTGCTCAAGCCACTTCCATTAGAATCTGTGGCTGAGTAATATTCCGCTCAAGACTCATCGATGGGGCGATGTGTGAATTGAGCTTCTTGATTGGTCTCTAACTCTGATCTAATGCTAGGAGTCACCGGTAAGACAAGGCCCAGGTTGACGAGATTGGTATGGGCTTTCACTGACTCATCTAGGCTCATCATGATCAGACACTCTTCAAGGGTACGAAGCGGTCCAAGGATCGAGACCTATAATGTCCAACACGAGGGGTAATTTAGGTGGATGAGCACTAATTAAGCTATCATGGGTTACTCTGAAGATGTCACAAAAGTGTCTAGTAGGGACATTTGTCTCGACCTCTATCATCCCAAGTTCTTGCTAGACCTTATCAGAACATATGTCGCCAGTTCATATTTACAAATCAATTATTGCTATTTCGGGATGATACAGTCGCGCCTTGACGGAAACACGCTCATGCTGGCCAAGATCAATAGCCTAAATTCACGGTGTCCAGAGGCACAATTACGTTGTAATTTGATCTTCTTTTTAGCTGATGTAATAGCCATCAGACGCTGATTTAGCATTCCTTGCTCTTGGTCCCAAAAGAATCCCACTTGATAAAGACTGCCTGGTGGCTCAAAAGATACTAGGTACAATCCTAGTTATCCATCCATCGCCCGTCAATAACTCTCAGGCTCATATAGTAGCTACCCACTGCCAATTATACCAACTCGCAAGCAAACCCCTGTCGCGGCACGCTATTGATAGTGCCCATTCGTCCAAAGCTGAAGACCCCTACTGAAATCACCCGGAATGCTCCCCATTTCCATATGCTATTGATCGCCGCCAAAGGGGAATAAATGAAATATGAGCAAACCATAATGCCGGTTACGCCGCCTCGCGCCTGAAACGCTGTCATCGAAATACTCGTAGAGTGTCCGTGTCGTCGTTGTGTGGACGTGGTTCACTACTCCTCGCCAACAGGGTAGAGGTGGCTACCAATGTCCTTGTTCATCCGGAACATGTCCACCTTAGCCTGCTTGAAAACTGCCTGCATCTTTTCATCGCAGATGATCTGGCGCTTATCCTTGGGATCTTGGAGTTCGTTGGCTTTGATGTGTTCCCAAAGCTTCTTGACCACCTGAGGTCGGGATAGCTGAATGCGTGTTAGCTAATCATCTCCATCTTTGCACGCCTAGAAGGAGCAGATGCGACGAGTAATTTACGTACCTGGGTTTCACCAACGAGCTCGGAGAGGGTTTCACTCAGGTTGAAAGGCTTCTGGAAACCTCCGCCAGCCTTCCTCTTCTTGCCGACCTCGCCATCCGCAGTCTCTAGGTCGCTATCATCGTCGGCCTTGACCTTTTTGGCGCTTTTCTTGCGTGGGGCTGCCTTCTTCTTGGTCGGCTTGTCACCTCCCCCTCGAGTCTTGCGCCCTCTGGCCAGGCTGTTTTCCTGTGCCTGTAGCTGGGCGGCGAGTCGAGCGTCTGCATCTTCGGCCGAGGATGATCGCTTCACCTTCTTTCGCGAGGGTTCAGGCGTGGCGGATTGTTCAGTCTCGCCCACGTCGGAGGCACCGTTGGCGTCGACGGTGGTGGGAGGGGTAATACCATTGTCGGCTCCAGAGACGGCATCAAAACGAGCCTCGATGAGTCGCTTGATGGCGTTCTACAGGGTTCAAGTCAGCAAGGCGGGATAAAACAAGAAACGCAAGATCGCGCCAAAAGGTTTGGAAATGCAACGTCAGTTATGCTTGCCTGCATACCTTCTGGTCGCTCAAATCTTGGCCGCCAAGAGCATTCTCCAAACCCTGCCGGATCTTCTTTCGAGAGATAGTCTCGAGGTCGGACGTCTCAAGAATATCATCGATGATAGCGGTATAGCGCTCGAGCTCCTCGGTAGTCACTGTTGTTGGCTTGTGTTATTCGAGGATCATAGGTGCGAAGGGGGGTCTGTGCCAAGGGGTGCCGGGCCAACTTACAAGGGACACTCATGATGATGATGATGATGATGTTGTTGTTCGCAAAACGGCTACTGCGGGATGTGCAGAGTTGTACAGGAGAAGTTCGGGAGTAGAAGCGGCTCGGGTGCAGCTATGAGACGAGAGGGGCCTCGAACAGCGGGGGGATGCGCAAACAAACTGCAGCGCCTGCAGCCGTTTGTAACAAACAAGACTAGGAATGCGACCGCGGCAGAGAGGAAAGAATGCGCCGTTTGTCGCTGGTATCAAAGCATGTCCCAAGTTAATTGCGCGCGCGTGCTATCGGTGATGCGGTTGGGCGATTCGCGAATCAATGCGGTCAAAGATGGATGATAATGGTTGGTCGCGCAGGTCCCGCGGTCGGTCGATTGCAGTGGACGAACCGCGGCATGAGAGGTTGGACAAGGCGGGAAATCGACCAACGGTGGCCAACGTGAAGATGGCCTGGAAACCAATTAACGAAGGATAGGAAGAAGTGGACCAGGCAGCCGGGCTTGGATGGGTTGAGTGAAGGTATCGTGAGCTTACGTCGAGTGTGCAGGATCAAGTTGATGTTCACACACGCAACCTTGGAAGTCGAGTAAAGACAAGCCACCGATCTCAGTCCGATGAGGCTGATGCGGCTCTAGTGTACCGTGGCTGGTGACTGGGGTTTTAGCCAGTAAATTTACAGCAAGCTTGGAGCGCTGGCTCAATGAGGTAAAGCCTGAGACGGGAGGAAGCGTGCTCCATCCATAATAGGTTCCTCGGTCCTTCCATGTTTTGTTTCATTTTCATTTTTCATTTTTCAGCCAGATCACGTGGGACATGCCTTTTGTCTCATTATGTGTGACGCTTTGGTCGGCCTGAGGAAAAATCCTTTCCGACACAATGGATTTCGATTCCCTTTGGTTAGTTCCTAATGAATCCAATCGCGCATATTGAATGCGGAGACCCATCGCGTAAGCCACGCTTGTGGCTAACCAACATTCATAGAGACTCAAGCTATGCACAACAGGATGAAATCTATTAAAACATCATCCTTAGATAGCTAAAGGCTTATCGGATGTTCTTATTGTATTTTTCTTTAATTTAGAAGAATTCCTCTACCCTTAGAACATGGATTCCGTTGTCGCGCTTTCTCTCGTCTATCTACCTCGAGCTGTGCTTGGGTCCCCGACAGCGCGCAGTAACGTAAGCACTTAAATAATTGTGGTACTCCCTCCCCAATCCTCGTGAGACTGTCAATTTTGTAAGTGCAACCGCAGGCTTATACTTGGCGATAGTTCTCGAATCCATATCTTCCACTTGCCAAAATGAGTTGTAAATTATGCCATTCACACTTAAAAGCACGGATCTTAAGGGCCGATTTCCCGGGCGATCGATTGCCCCGCGTTACCGAGAGTTACCCCGTGATTTATCAAATGCTTTGATGTCATAGACCTTGGACTGCCCGACGTCTTATTGCTGTACGATTCACGCGATTCAACTTTAGCTGCCATCTACAATTTCTCACTATGTTGCTTCCCTCAAACCCTCTAAACGCCCTTAGCCAGGCATTCCCTCCGAAGCCCCGCTTCACCGAGGCCAACGTCCCTGACCTCACAGGAAAAGTCGCCCTCGTCACTGGCGCAAACACAGGAGTTGGTCGTGAGGTCGCGCAAGTTCTGTACAGCAAGAATGCCACCGTATGGGCCGCCGCTCGCAATGAACAAAAAGGTCAGGCCGCTATTGAGGGTATCAAGCGACAACACCCTGAGTCCAAGGGCACCATCAAATTCCTCAAGCTCGACTTGGCAGACCTAGCAACCATTGGAGCTTCGGCAAAGGAGTTTCTGGCAGCTGAGAGTAAGCTCGATCTGCTTTTCAACAATGCTGGAGTTATGGCACCGCCAGAGGGTTCAGAGACCGCGCAAGGATATGAGCTTCAGCTTGGAACTAATTGCCTCGGTCATTTCTTGTTCACCAAGCATCTCACACCTCTCCTCCAATCGACAGCCAAATCAGCACCCAAAGACTCTGTTCGTGTTGTTTGGGTTTCGAGCTCAGCCGCTGATGTCTTGTCGCCCAAGGATGGCTTTGAGCGTGATAACCTAGATTATCACGAGCCGCGCAAGATAATGCACAAGTATGGTGTGAGCAAGGCTGGCAACTTCTATCACAACACTGAGTTCGCCAGGAAGTACAAAGATGACGGCATCATTAGCGTTGTATGTTGTCTTATGGCTCGGAACTGGATGGAAGGACGCTAACATATCAGTCTCTCAACCCGGGTAACTTGTCAAGTGAACTTGATCGAACTTCGCCTTGGTGGTTGTACTACCCCCGAGTATATACTACCTATGCGCCCATCAATGGTGCTTACACGGAGCTATTCGCTGCCTTTTCTTCGGACATCACAATTGAGAAGTCTGGTATTTGGGGTAAGTGTTCCACCTTTCGTTTTGGCAGACCGATGCTAATAATTCTAGTGGTACCTTGGGGCCGATTCATGCCCATCCGCGCAGACCTACAGAAGGGAGCTCTTCCCGAGTCTGAAGGTGGCACCGGTATGGGCGAGTTTTTCTGGAACTGGTCTGAGGAACAGGTCAAACCTCACTTTGAAAGGTGAGTGTGATAGGTTGGAAATTGCGTTATACAGTTAAAGACCAGATATGGATATAATAATGCGGGAGAAGTGTTGTTTGACGTATGCCATAAGATTAGAAATCATCTCCTAACTGAGCTACGAGCTCAATCGTTAACGACAACGTGTCCCAGTGACGACGCCAAACCTGAGTCTAAGTCTCTCATCAAGTCTCCCCAGAGCAACCCACCTGGCGTGTCTACTGCCCAGACTTCGTCATCTTGCATATTATCAAGGCCTATGTTTGCCAAGGCTTCCTCTCCAATGCTCATGACTTGATAATTGCTGGGTGCTACCGATTCATCTGCCGTTTCTGGGGTCTTGAGGCTGTCGGCCGGTGTTGTCGCAGGCGTGACGATACCGAGGCGTGCGCAGAAAGCTTGGACGAGCTCAAGGCATTTAGTCCTTAGACTATGCGCTAACTGTGCGCTTCCTTGTGAGCCACACATCTCGAGGACTCGTGCAGCTTTTGTGAGTGTCTTTCGTGCTGTAGGTGACAGTGGACAAATGGGATATCCGCAGGCAAAGCCAGCCAGAGCAAATGTCGCGGTACGTTGCCAGCCCATGACTTGGAACCACCCGGTGAGAATCTCGGACCCATTGAGCACCTGATGCAGCATGTTCGTGATCATAATGGCAGAATTGACGCAAAGAACACAATGGTTGTCGCTATTAAAGGTGCCAAGAGCCGGTGTTGGCAGAAAAGAGTTGAAAGTTCGAGTGAGCATGATGACAAGAGAATGATAGTCTAGTTCTAGAACCAGGCGTTGCCTTTGTAGCCATAGAGGATCGGTCTGGCTCAGGTTGAGTGTAGAGCGATCGACTGAGAACGGTACACCTTGGACACGTGGAGTTTTGAGACTCTCGGGTAGTTCTCCGACCCAGGTTTTGAGGCGCTTGAGCTGTTCGTAAAGGTATTTTGCACACTTCTCGCGTGACGAGGGATGTTGGTAAAAGTCGGGCTGGCTAATCTCTTCGAGGGCACCCTCAATCACGGTACCTAACTCGGTGTGGATCTCGCGAACGATCTGGAAGAGTCGCTGCCGCTCATGTTGAAAGCGAAGCCAATTGATATCAGAGGGGCCAGCAAAATTGAAGTTTGGGCCAACAAGCTGGGCAATTTGATCAGATTCTGGTTCGGGTTGATCTTGCAACTGGGAATCTGCGATCGCGAAAGGACGGCCAAGATGTAAAGCGAGTTGCGTATCTAATGTCACCAAGCATTTCCACAATCTAGAACCCGTCTTAGTAGAAGCCAAGTCCGTGTTAGATAACTCCTCGGTATCGTCATCAAATTGTAGGCCGAGTGATTCTGCAGCAGTCACTGCTGATCGAATCATCATGTAGGCCGAGTTGACTTGGCCATATGCGAGAAGATATACGGCACTTAGAAAGTGGCTCTGCGCTAATTGTAAGGAGGGTGACTCTGCGTTTTGGCCCATCGCTTGCTGCGCTTGAAGGTAGAAATCATACCCAGGTTGATCAGGCATGATAACTGCATCAGAAGCCGTATAAGAAGAGCCAAACTGGATGCATAGTGCGATGACAATATCCACTAGCGGGCATGCTTGCCTCGATGCATTACCCTGCCATAGTGAGTCGTAATGTCGTCGGAAGTCGGCTTCTTCGAGCACAGGGTAAACGGCGTGATACCCCTGCCAATAAAGGTCGAGCAACGCATCTTGTTGTTCGCGCTGTAATCGGTTGCAATCAGGGGGTGTCAAGGGTATTGAGAAAGCAGGAGTTAAAGGAGAATTGGTCTCAAAGTCCATCTTGGTAAAAGTTGATAGGCGATGAGTGAAATAGGTGAGTGATGATGGCCCATACTGGATGCTTTGAACCCGAACTCCTTTCCATCTGGGTGAGCGTCTGCGTCCTGAGCCATCTTTGACACTCGAAGGGGACGGTGCCAACAACTTGTTCTCTAATTGCTGGACTTGACTCCGTAACCGTTGAACCTCCCTGTAGCCTCATCAGCATCATACTCACACAAAAACCTTGACCTTAGGCTCACCTCGTCGCCGCTGCAACGCTTTTAAAGTCATCACGACCCGAGTTCACACATTCCCTCTTGGCCTGCTTGCAATTCCGACATGGTCGAGTAGAATCACACTTGACTCGAGTAAGCCGACACCAGTCACAGGCGCGTGACACTTGAGCTCTCTTGGGGCGGGGTTGTGACGTTGGTGGAGATGGCGGCTTCTCGCTAGAGAGCGAGTTCGAAGTTGTAGTGATGTCAAAAGTTGTAAACATTGGAAACTCCTAATCGAGATTGGAAGAGGATAAAGTAAAAAACCTGACGATTGTTGCCATTTGCTAGCCGCTGAGCATCTGCTTGTCGGCTCATGATGGATGGATGGAAGGATGAGTCAGTTAGTGCAAGCCCCAATATTTGTCATCAGCTGTTAAGGCGATGGTGGGCAACCAACAGAAGCTATCTACCCAAGATATTTGTTCAAATCCTATTGAAGAACTCGGAAAGCCAGATGCTGTCTTATGAATACTCGTTGATTATTTTAAACGCATTTCACGAGACAAGGACTTCTTAATTGGTTTTAGCAAGTAACGTGGATAACCTGCGTAGATAGCAAGCCTAACAATTGCGACGTCATAAGTTCGCAGACACAGCGAGAGATTCCGCCCATGTTCGTCAAACGTCTCTCTCCAAACCCATTGCCGTCTTCTGGTAAAGGAGCCAAGATGTTACAAGGAGTCTATCTTTAATACTATATTGACGTGTCGTGAAGCCTTGGACGGGGAGATTAAGACACATTTACATGGTATTGACCAATGGCAGATCGCTGTCAATGTCCGTGTCGCCAAATTGGGAAATCGGAGAGACTCCGAAAACTCCTTATGGAAGAAATATACTTAGAGACAGGGCATCTTACAAGAAAAGGGGATCTGATAGCCTCAACTGTAGGTGAATATAACGTCTCGGATAATGTTACTTCTTTGGCTATTCTGAACCTCTTAATGGTAGTACGGCATCGGGCCCTCAAAGGCGAGCAAGCTGCAACTACCCGTACCGTAGGAGGAAGGTATAGTTACATGCTCGCCTACCTTGCTAAATTCTTGAAATACTTAGAATGAGGAAAGAACCGAACAGGCCTCTCATACATACCTGTTCTCTCTGAGGATGGCATCTCCATGTCATGTCACGAAGCAGTCTACCTTATGTTTCTTCGTTCTCCTCTCACGACCAGTTCAACGTACATCCCAACCCTGGCAACTGAACCACCATCACAAATGCAAAGATGAACGCAAAAATGATGAGTCTTTGCCTTCTTCTACTTGCTCTGGCTGCGTGTGCCGCAGCTTTGCCAACCCCTCACGAACAAGCTACGACCTTTTGTGGAGCGCCCGACAAGAGTGACTATACTCTCGTTCAAGGTACGATGAGCCATTGAAGGTATACTCATCATCGTTGGTTGACTTTGATGATGCAGACCCGTTCTTTGGCGACAAAGATGTTGGCCAGCCTGGTATCAAACTCGAAACTGTTTATGGCGAAGACCGTCTTCGCTGGTTCATGGTGTACCAAAACGGCATCGACTTCAAGCCATACCGCGCCATGAAGGTAATACATTATGCTTAGCACACACTATCACTTCAGCTAATTAACACCGCAGATTCCATCCAATGCGGCCATCTTTATCGACTTAACCACTTCGTGTCCTACCTTTGCCGGGCGACTCGTGCGTGGTGCCGACATCAATTTTGATGGTCGGGCTCACAACCTGGGCACATGGACGGAGGTCAACTGGGAGAGCTATCCTTCCACGTATGGCGGGGTTTCTGTCATTGAAGGTGACTCAATATGCAGCTGATGTAAGGATGGCCAATTAACAAGGCACAGGCAACGACGGCCCAGTCCTTTTCCAGTCCGAAGATCCAAACACCCCTACCATGGGTTTCGTAGACGATCTGGTTCCCGTCGCCCCGAACGAATGCAGAGTTACAAAGGACAGTGGAGGCATGACCTTGAAGCCAACCGATAAAGATGGCTACGATGAAGCAACGCGAGTGTTTACGATGCAAAAATTGGACGACCAGGAGGTATCTATTGATAATAACCATACCGCTACGGTTATGTCCCACAATGGAAGGTTCAAGGTCACGTTTCTCTATGGTTATCATTAGTCGAGGGTAAGTTGGTCAGTGGCAAACTGGCAGGTGACGTCTCGGCTACTTGCTTTGGGCTTAAGCAACTTACTGTTCCCATCATTCTAAACCAGTCTAGAACACGGCTAATTCTAAGAAACTCGCTCTTCATGGCTCATGTGTAGATAGCTCTAATCGTCGCGCTTGTCGACTTGCCCAATCCGGTAGTTGAAAAGAGAGCAGCGCCGAGTCGAGTCCCCCCACCCTGCAAGTCAGAGTTGGAGACCGTTATCACGCGGGGTAAACATGGCTGTTATCCAAGAAATCTCCGTTCACTTTCCTTTTGCGGAGTCTATGATAGTGCACTGAGCCTGAATCGTAGCGTGAACATATCAAAAACCGCCGGACCGGCTCGAAAAGGGGGACCGGTTACTATCCGACGGCACTTGCGAGCGGGAGGGTGGGACGAATACCGTCATGAAGGCGGAGAATCTGGGGAACAGGAGCAAGGATTGTCTTTATCTTGGTGGTGTAACAGCGTTCTTCGAGACGGTTCGTCATATCACAAGCATAGAGGTCAACAGTGGATAGATAAACATGTCTGAGGATGAGCTAGGAGATGTATTTTTGACTAATGTAAACTACCAAGACTGTCCCTAGCCAAGTGACTAGTAATGACTTGTAACATCTATCTTCATGATCTAAGATACTCAATCACACTGCTGCCCCATCGCACAGCACTCTTGTAAGTCCACATTCCTGGCGCATTGCCCTTGGAGAGGCCCTCTATAGCGTCAGCGAAAGCGGGACCGAGTCCTTCTTCCTTGATCTGACGGACGGGGTAGAGATAAGTCTTGAAAGAGAAGAGGATGGCGCGGGTCTTGGGTAGGCGGGTGAGTGTCTGAAGCTCGATGCGCATGAATGTCTGGACGGGGGCGTTAGCTAGAAAACAAATGTGAGAGCGATGCGCCTGCCTTTTCAATGTCGACCTCTTCGTTCTCTTTGTACTTATCATCTCCTGTGATGTGGTTTCCCTTGCAGGCGAACAACTCTGTGTGAGTTTGAACGGACCACTACAACTTGTTAGCACTGTCGATTGGGGACGTTGGTTCGGTGAGATCTCACGTTTGTTCGCTTCACACTCTTGCCCACTTCCAGCTTGCCAAAGAACTTTTCCATACTGGCTCCGATCTTCTCGTACGAGGGAACAGGGGCATGGATCTCAACGAGTGTCTTGCCCAGTTTACTCGAGGGGTCAAAGCCCGCGGGAAAGCAGCACATGAATGCAACAGATCGGTGACCTTCAGGGGTCTCTTGCAGCAGGAAGAGGTCTTCCTCGACTGTCTCGCCTAGAACTCGCAGAGCCGCCTCCATGTTACCCTCAGGTAGTGTGGGGAAGGACATTCCTGTGACAAGGTTCTCGCACATGGAGTTATCTTTTGAGAGCTTGAAGATTGTTGGGAAGCGTTGGGGGAGCTGCTCGGATAATAGATAGGTGTAGAGTTCCCGCACAGCTGCGTCGCCCTCTGGTGTACAGCCGTGGACGGTAGAGCCATGGCTAGCGATGATGCTACGCCGGTGTGTGATGCGCTCGAGATAGTCCTGGTCAATAGTGATGAGTTCTGAAGGGGTATCCGCCCGGATAGCTACAAACTCAGTTAGAACACACTCTTTGCTTGCTTATGAGGTGACCTTACCCATCGTGATGTGATATGTAGGTTTGAATGGTCGCAACTGACGTCGCGGGGCAGTCTTCCAGTCAAAGTTATGCAATGGCTCGATGGATGGCACCTTTTCAGGCGGCGCTGCCTCGACTTTGACGGGATGAGAGTGCTGCTTGCGACTACGCATCCATCGTTTTGCCTATTGGGTTGTGGTTTAGTTGTGTATGTTTATAATAAAGTCAGCGACGCAGACTTACAATGGTGGTGACAACCCAGACTGAGACTAAGAAAGCGGCTGGGAGAAAGATCAAGTTTGCGAAGGGCTGTAGAGAACGTTCGAGTTTCTGAGGAAATGACATCTTGGCGATTGTTGCAGGATTCTCGAATGGTAAGATGGTGTTGATCGTTGTCGTTGTAGAGAGACTATGAAGGATATTTGATAGTGTTTATATCTTGTTCGTAACTCACCTGGCCTATCTCTTTGTACGCCCTTTTGTACGCGATAGGTCTTGTCGCCACCAAGACTATGCAGTTCCATTCGTTCAAATCCTTGTGGGTACGAGACGAGTGCAAAGGGCGTGCAAAGAGATGGAAGATGGCTGCTAAACTTTCTCCGCACGCCGATATCGCGTGGAGCGCCATCCTGATAAACCTTAGTATCGGCTATCTGTAATGGATGGGTGTGGTACCTTTTTGGGGTAGAGGTTATCAGGAGACCCCTCTGCTCTCACATTAATGCCGGGATAAGGAAAAGCTCATTAACATTATTTGCTGTAACCAGTCTATCTATCCGTCTGGTGTATCATCTGGTATCATGCGTCGTATATACGGTCCCGGCCCGACCAAGACCACCAGTATCATCTATCTATATGTCACTTTATAATTCCCACAGCAATTCTATCACCTCGTCTTTCATCTCTTCTATCTTTGGTGGTGGGTTCTTGGGGTCGCTCGACTTCTCGTCAGGGCCGGGAATGTCGTCCTCGAGACGGTGAATGTAGATTTGTCGGATATTCTTTCCAACCATTTCTGTATCAACCAGACGATAACTCTTCTTCAGACGATGATCCATCTTGGCTCTCATTGGGCTCAGACTCCAATCGAAACCTGCGGCGCCATCCCAACTTCCTTCCATCTTGTTCAAATCGACACTCTCCAAACCTGCAGAGTACTGAACAATACTATAACCGTTGGTCAAAACCGTATCGGATCCAAACGTGAAGCGCTGCAAGAAACAACTTCCACAAAACTCGGAGATTTTAACCATCTTATCAACAGGAGCCTGATGCCATGATTTCCAGTGATGAAGACTCAACGGAAGACGACCAGACTCGTAAATGCCACTCATGTCTCCGCCCATATCCAGCTGGTGGAGGCCCTTGACGATTGTAAGCTTCGTCTTTGTCTTGTTGTAGATGCACTGCTTAAGGAGACCATCACCCTGAGGCACATGGTCCGCTTTGAGACATTCCTCAAGATGAGGGTCTAGTTCGCGAAGCAACGCAGGGCTAAGAAAAACTCCGGCGCCTCCAAACGCCATATAGCCATGGTGCTTGACTGCGTCGAAGTTCTCTGAGAGTCCACCTACATACGCCGGAAGCTTGTGATCGTATTTGCCAAGGATCTTAGACATGGGGTAGAGAGATGGGAAGAAAGTGTCGTCATCAACTATGGCGGTCCATTGAGTTTTGGAGTCAACAAACTGAAGAAGATCGCGGACTATGGCAAAATGCTGCTCGTTTGAGGTGATGGCCTTGTTCCATGGGTCTTTGATGCTGAGATCGATTCCGCGCTGACGGAACTGTTCAGTTACTTCCTTGTACTTGTCTTCGTCACCGGGGTCTGTAATAACTGCCAGCAGCCGCGCATGTGTATTTCCTAGCCAGCTTTCGAACTGCGCCAGGGAGTCGTTCAACCGATCGAGGCTTGTTGAAACACCAAACAAATAACCCGAATAGTCCTCTTGAGGATATGGCGGAGGGACTTTGAGGGTAACAGGTTCACAAGCAGGTTCCGTCCATCCTTCACAAGCCTGGTCTAGTTGAACGATTTGGCCGGTCTTGATCAGAGAATCTGGGTTCTGCGACACAACCTGGCTATCGAGCTTCTTGTCGACGACAGGTCGAATGCATCGTTTCTGGTAAACGACGTCCCTTGTCAAACCGTAGGCAGAGCGTCGAATATGATCGATAGTGGGGGCACACGATGGTGCAAGATCGAGATCTGGGCGATCGGCCTTGGCTTTTTCGAAGCTGAAAGGTAATGATAAAAATCCTCCAAAATTGAGAAAGAGGACGGTGACGATGACGAAGGCTATAGCAGCAGTTCTGCGCCGACCAGATCGGTGACGAGATATCATCGCTAATTTCGCAAATGTTGCAATTTATGTAGCAGGATCAAAGCGGTATGACGTCGGCAATGGAAGAAAGCAGTGGCTTTCGCGTGGTTCGGCGGCAACGGCTTTGTCGGTTGCTTAAGCAGGATAAACTTCGAGGACGGATCGTAAAGAGTCGACGTGTGTGGGTTGAAGGGCAAGAACAAATTCGCCGAACGAAGGCTGTCGCAATCAGAAGTAGCTCAGGAGTTTGGTCGAGGCTTGGCGCATGGCAAGATTAAATCGTAGAAACAACAATGTTCGCGGTGTTTATGTTCAATACAACAGAGACGATAAATAAATGATCAAAGAATATGTACTCTTCAAGAGCGCAAAGCCATGACGCAAGAAAAAGATCTCAAGCAAAGCAAGATGCGGATGTTCAAAGATAAGAAATCTTGAAGAGATCGAAATATTTGGTAGGGGGTTCTCAACAGGAACCATACCTCCTGCAACTTAATCAAGTGGGGCCTCCACTTCAACACCGTCTCGAGTAAGGGTAGACTTGGCCTGACAGGGTCAGTGAGTAATCGACAGTGCGCCTAACTTTAGGATAAGTTACTACAATAATTAGAGCATATTCTTGGCTAAAGCTGTCCTAAGGTGATCATACGGTTTTGTCAGCCGCCACCTACAGTTAGGCAGAGTGTCGATTATTTAGTGGACCGCCTGCCTGACTCGACAAGCCAAAACTACCGTACAATATCGCATTTGCACTAATTGGATTGCCGGTATCATTGACAACAATATACGGGCTATGTTAATTCCTGGATCATGGTGGTAAATTTGTTATGGATTTGATTCGAAGTTGCTCCGCCGCTGTAGCGTGCAGAAGGTGTCTTGTCACTTAATACATATGGGACATGGGTACATACCTGATGAGCAGTCCAGTTTCTATTCTACTTAACCGGATTCATGGCAAGATGTGGTGTTTTGGGCTTTGGGAGGCATGAACCCAATAAAAGATTGCGGGTTTCCTCAGAGGTCTTCCTTGCCATACAACCCAATGAGCGCGACATCAGCCTGTCATCTTGAAAGTAGTAGGTGCAATGTGGCTCAGCTATTGGGCTGTTGATTATGCGGCCACAGCCTGGGACGTCAATCAGGCTGAAACTTCTAATCCACAAGAAGTGCCTCATACTACCATACAACATCAATCACGTACCTGTCTTGGGCAATATGGACGGCCTTTCTGCGGCTGCGAGCGTCATCGCTGTGGTGCAGCTGACGACAGAGGTTACCAAATACTGCATCGATGCGGCTGGAGCCTTGGAAGATCGCCGCCTGTTGCGCGAGGAAGTTGGTGCTTGTGGGAATCTCCTCATGGATCTCTACAAGCTCTATGCCAACGATATCGAAGACAGTGAGAAGGGGGACGATAATGATGCCCGAAATGATACGTGGGCAAACAAAATCAACGTTCTAAAGAGCGAGAATGCACCCTTGTATCGCTTGACTCAGACTCTTGATACCATCAAAACCAAGTTGCGGCCAGAACAAGAGAAGGGATTTCGGAAGATAAAGACCATTTTAAAGTGGCCTTTTGACGGAAAGGAAGTTGCGAAGCTTATTGACGCAATGCAGCGTGAGAGATCGCTGCTACAGTTTGCCTTGACGCATGAAAGCACGTATGTTTAACCCTCGAGCACAACCCGTTCTAAAGGTCCACATGGCTAATACTGTACACCTAGTCAATTGAGTAAGGAGATCAAGGAAACTGCGGGCGAAAACAGCAGGCGGTTGGCTGAACTGATCGAACATATCAAAGTCAAGTCAACCGAGAACGACAATCAAGTCGCAAAGCTTAGTAGGGTCTTGACCGATCTACAGCTATCCAACCGCAATATAGCGGACAGGGTCGAGGACCTACAAGTCAATCAAATGAGCGCACGACAGAAAGAAATCCTGCAATGGATTTCTCCCATGGACTATGCTCCTCAGCAGAGCGACATCTTTAGCCGGCGACAGCCAGGAACTGGCGAATGGCTTTTGGGTTCAGATGAGTACAAATCTTGGCTGGACACAGATAGGCAGGTTTTATTTTGTCCCGGAATTCCAGGTGCTGGCAAGACGATCATGGCATCCATTGTGATCGACTCCTTGCTAGAATCATTCCATGCGAAACCCGACATTGGCGTCGCATACATCTACTGCAATTTTCGCCGGCGTAACGAACAGAGAGCCACCGACTTGGTTGCAAATCTTCTGAAGCAGCTATGTGAGGGCCAGCCGGCTCTGATTGCACTGGCTGAAGATCTTTATTTGCGACACAATCCTTCTCGAAAGCGCCCATCTCTCCAGGAACTGGGGCGTACGCTCCAAGCTGTTGCCGCCCGATATTCCAGAACATACATAGTCATTGATGCTTTGGACGAGTGCGAAACAGACGAAGGGACGTTGATGATTTTTCTTCAACAACTTCACGATCTCCAGAAAGTCGTGAGCACAAATGTTTTCACTACCTCGAGGTTCAACACAGAAATCATGGAGGTGTTTCACCATACCGTACATCTCAATATTCGCGCCAGTGATCATGATGTGCGAACGTACCTCAATGATAAGATGACGCGACTCCCGACATTTGTTCAGAGGAAGCCTGAGCTTCAAGAAGAAATCAAGACGAAAATATTGGAATCGGTCCAGGGAATGTAATACAGCCGTTCGGTTCTAGATAAGCTGTCGCTAATGCAAATCTAGGTTTCTTCTTGCTCAGTTACACCTCGATTCTCTTATTGGCAAGAGATCTCCAAAGGCCATCCGTGCTTTTCTCAACAACCTTCCAAGCGATCCAAATACATTGAAAGCCTACGATACGGCTTACAACGATGCAATGGAACGAATTGAGGACCAGGTAGCAGACCGTACCAGTTTGGGCAAAGAAGCGCTGATGTGGATTTCGTGTGCCAAACGGGTGTTTAGTCCTTTGGAGCTTCAGCATGCCCTTGCTATTGAGTCTGAATCCGAAGGTTTTGATGAGGATAATCTCAGCGAGATCGGAGATATCATTTCTGCCTGTGCTGGTTTGATCGCTGTTGACGAGCAAAGCGACGCAGTTCGGCTGGTGCACTTCACAACCCAGGAATACTTTGAGCGAACCCAAGCCCATTGGTTTCCAAGAGCCGCTTCGGAGCTGGCGATTAAGACTATGACGTACTTGTCATTCGATATCTCGCCCGATAGCTCGAGTTTGAACTTTGGCCAGCCATGTTTAGACCTTGAGAACGCGAGCGACGACCAAGGCACTGATGACACGAGCAGTAATGACACGAGCAACGATGGCACGAGTAACGATGATAACGGACTAGGGGCCGTATTTCAACTCTATCCTTTCTGTAAATACGCATCTTGGTTCTGGGGCGATCATGCTCGAGACGTTCCGGAAATGTTGGACACGGTAAAGGAGTTTTTGGCATCCGAAAAATTTGTCAATAATGCAGAACTCATGAGGCAAGACGAAACGTTCAACATTTCTGATCTCAAGGCTACCGGTTTACATGAAGCAGCCTTTTCTGGCCTTGAGGGAGCAATCGAATGGATGTTACAGCGACACCCAATCGACTCAGTTAACTCATCCGGAATGTCAGCGCTCGAGATAGCATGTAGGGAGGGACACCTGTCGGCCGTTGAATTGCTTCTGAAAAATGGCGCAAGCTTTCAAGGAACACCTATGACCCGGGCAGCATACAGTGGACACCATACTATTGTTGCATGTCTCTTTCAACACGGGTCACCCCTCGAATCAGAAGCCCTAAGGGCAGCCCTGTCAACTCAAAATGCTGAGCCTCTTGTACGGGTAATATTGGATCATGGAACTGACGTCGACTTGCGTGATTCAGACGGCGACACTCTATTACATTTTACTATACTCACGCGTGATGAACCTCTTGCTCGAATACTATTAGATCATGGAGCCGATGCCAACTTGCGCAATTTAGTCGGCCGCACTCCATTATCCTCCACTATACTCCTAGGTAGTGAGCCTCTTGCTCGACTACTACTGGATTACGGAGCTGATGCCAATCTGCCTGATACAGATGGCGACCCCCCTTTATATACCGCTATAAGCCAGAACGCCGAATCTATTGCCCGGCTACTCTTGGATCATGGAGCCGATATCAACCTGCCTAATTCAGGAGGCAACCGTCCGCTACATTATGCCGTATCTAGCGAGTCTAAATCTCTTGCCCGGCTACTACTGGATTATGGAGCCGATACCACCTTGCAGAATTCAGGCGGCCACACTCCATTATCCTCCACTATACTCCTAGGTAGCAAGCCTCTTGCTCAACTACTATTGGATTACGGAGCTGATGCCAATCTGCCTGATACAGATGGCGACCCCCCCTTATATACTGCTGTAACTCAGAATGTCGAATCTATAGCCCAGCTACTCTTGGATCATGGAGCGGACATTAACCTACCTAATGGAGATGGTGTTGGCCTTCTAGTCTCTGCTGTACGATTCGAATTCGACTCTATTATCCACCTACTTCTAAACAACGGTGCCGACATCAATATGCTTGATTCGAATGGCTCTTCTCCTCTGCTTTGTGCCGTGTACAGCAACAACGAATCTCTTGTCAGACTGCTGGTAAGGTACGGTGCTGATGTTGACTGTACAGATGCAGACGGCCATCCCCTTCTTCGTGACTCTTTGGAGGAAGACCACGATCACCTGACTTCTCTGTTGTTGGAATACGGGGCAAACGCAACGTTGGAGAACAAGTTTGGAACAACACCCCTCATTTTTGCAACGCACAAATACTTAATTTTCCTTATTTGGCCTGCAATTGATTGCGGCCCCGGCTTTGATATGGAACCTTTGGAAACCGGCATGCCTGTGACATGGGAGTCTGAACCTTTGCTTCGTTTGCTCCTGAGCCATACAGATGAGACGCCAGGCCACATTCAAGCCTTCGTACCATCGGTCTATGATGCGGCTCTGAAAGAAATTGATCCTATTGTTCGAGCCATACTAGATCCCAAGGTCAAAGTCTACTTGTACAGCGATCAACAAGACTCGCCGACACTTCCATCTGATGCGGGCGAGGCTTCAAATTCTTTAAGAGTGTTGATGAACTACGTGACCACGACTGACCTACGCAAAGAACTGGCGGTTATGCTTCTTGCTTATTCATTGAGGATACTGGAATCCCTGTTGGGAAGACGTTTATTAGAGGAGGATGACCAATCAGGAACCAAACGCCTCTTCCAGTTTGTCCGATCCGGCCAGAAGTATCTTAACCAGATATTGCTACAAGGCGAAGTGGAACTGGAGCCCTTCAGACCTGTCGGTGATAAAGCCCTTAAGGTCGTTATATCTCATGGCGAGAGAAGACTACAGGAATTACGGAGAAACCTTAACATTGGTGATGACTTATTGGCCGACAATGATACACCATGTGGCGATCCTACGAGACTGTTAATGCACCTTGAACTAGTAGATACAGATGCACTTTCGACCGATACGGGATGATGGGAGGGTGTTTCAACGAGGCCAAGCGTTCAGATGCCTTGATCTAACATGTAGCATAATATAGCTAATATGATATCTAACTCCATTTTACTAGTGTCCACCCCTTGAGGTTCTTTTCCCAACTCTTGACAAGCCTTTTAGTCGCTCCTTCGCCAACGACATCTAGGACATCTTCTGCGCCATCAAAAATCCAGCTCCTTGCAGCTGGCTCAAAGTCTCGTCCGTTGAGTTGCTCCTTCAACTTTGCCACAGTATCTTTACCCTCCTTGAGCGCTGCGTCTGACACTGCGACAAGGTCCTTGATCTGTGTCAAAACTTCCTTGGGGAGGTTACTCTTACCGGAGCGGTCGCGCTCCTTTTCGCGGTCGTTAAAGGCAACGATCCATTGTGCGGCGTTCTTTGTTGCAGCGGCTGTGTCACGGAGAATAGCAAGTGAATGGAATGTGCTAAGAGTAGTGATTTGATCTGACGGGTTCGTAAGAGGAACAAGCTCGAGTTTGAGTGTGTCCAGAGCAATCTTGAGAGTGTCGACGATTTGTGCAAACTCCACGGGTACGGGGTTGGCCCTGTTGATACCAGTGGTAAAGGGGATGAGCATGCTTAGCAGGCTGATGACCTCGAAGTAGGTGGCCTCTTCGGAAGTAACGTCGCTTCTGGGTCCATGGAGGAACTTAGTGAATGAGTTGCTGAGCTGGCCAAGTGATTCAAGAACAAAGATTTGTTCAGGGACGGCGGCAGCCGCGGAAGCTTTGTAGATAGGTGGCGGTTTATAGCCCAAGACTTCATGGAATGCCTCGGAGAGGAGCGACAGGTGAGCGCGGCGGTTCTGTGTGTGTTAGCTTTCTTCTGTGGGTGGAGCAAAGGGGTGTAACATACGGTTGACGGGGGCCCAATTCGTAGACGAGAGTATACAGGCGGCCGAGAGCTACAATCCCATGAGGGGAACGATCCGTAATCGATGGTCTCAACGAGTTGCTTATCATCGGTCACCTCAACTGGAAATTATTAGCATTCATCAATAGGTTTAGAATTGAGGGATTGCTTACCGAACCGAGGGTCTATGAGAACCTCAGCGAAATTCTCCGCCAATAACCGATCAGTCCTGGCCTCTTCAACTAAGCTCATTACGCGCGTACAGCTCCATCGCAGATTTTCCATATATTCAGGGATATCAATCACACTGCTGTAACTGCCTGACTCGAAAGCATCGATCAAGCGCCGAGGCATACGAAGCTTCAACGACACATTGAAGTGGGCATTCAGTAGCTCCTGGAGTTCCCAACCCTCGTCGTCTGATGATGAGATGAGAGCGGGGGAAATAGTAGAGAGGCGGTCGTAGAAGATGGGAGCAAGTGAGTCCATGATAGTGCGCTTGACGCCCAGGGTTTCCCAGATCTCGCGAGCGCGAGGCGATGAGCCAACAAGGAGGTGCAGCTGGACCAGGAGAAGAGAAATAATACTGTGCTTGGGAGTCAGAGAGAGTTGGTGCTCGAGGAGGAGTAACGCCCGGAGGAGAGGAGCATAAGAGACAGGCGAGTTCGAGATGTCGGTTGAGGGAGGGAATGCAGCCTGGATGTTGCAGAGGGCAATAATAACTGCCAGCTCCGGTCTGATCTCGGCTTCGACGGAAGGGTTCTTTGAAGTAAGATCAGTTAAAGACTGGTGGGCTTTGAGCGTAGCTTCGGCGACGGTGGCGAACGTTGGCCCTGGCGAGCTGGCGTCGACCTCGGTACCAGTCACTATACACTTGCGTAGAGGTTTCTTTCCAGGGACAGTGCTGTACATAGAAGGGCACGTAGCTACAAAGTACTGTAGCTTGAAAGAGAGGTTTCGTATTCTAGCCGACTTGATTTCGTCCTCTGTCTCTCCAGCCAGTTTGGGGGTCAAGTCGTAGGCGAGGTACTTCAGAGCAGAGGGGCTGAGTTTCTCCACGAAGGCTTTGATGTCATCGAAGCATGCGGCATTGTTGCCTTGATCTTTGATGTACTTGATCAGCTCCTTGAGTCGGAAGGACGCAGGCTCGTCATCAGTAAGGTCGTCCTCGTCATTCGATGCGAGATTGAAAGCTGCCGAGAGACGTGCTAACAGAATGACCCGCTTGTAAATCGGTCGCAGATTCGGCGACTTGATGAACTTCAATAGGAGTTGTTCTACAATCTCCTCGACGCTAGGTTTTGTCAGTTGGTGTTCAGTGTAGGGCAAGTTATCGGACGTACTCTGGCTTAACTGTCTTGATCTCAGCAGCAGCCTCGATAAAGTGTCGCCAGACTTTCCAGTCTGCTGCCAAGAGGCTCGGTTGGCCAGCTTCATCCTCAATCGAAAGGCATTCCTTGCACAACTGGAAAATCTCCTCAAAGGCTTGTCCCTGCTGGTGTCGGGTAATGACTCTGAGCAATAGCTCCTTTCTGCCCTGTCGAAATTGTGCAAGGGGGTTGAAAAGAGGACTGGAGATGAGCTTTTCAAAATCTTCTTTAGAGCCGTGCTTTTCGGTCACGTCGTAAAATAGCAGGATCTCTTCTTCAGTTTGTATGCTTCGGGGTTGGGGTTTAGCACTGTCGCCTTCAGCGGCAGCGGCCTAGAGTTGTAAGTCCGATGTTAGAACAAAGGGTGAAAGGATAATACCTGTTCGGCCACTTGAGCAGCACGTTGGATCTGTTTCAAGGCGAGCATGCCATACAGTTTCGTCTTTTCGGGTGGTGATTGAGAGCTAGTCTGGCGCAAGTTAGCCATGCTCAAAACTGTAGGATGTTGCACCAACCGCTAATAAATGGGTAATGACAATGTTCCAGAACATGAATGTCCGATCTTGAGGAAACGATCTATCCAACGTTGCTGCGATCTGTTAAGGCGTTAGCCGACATCACACCCGACGATGAGGCTTCTCATACCTGTTGCGCACTGGTGAGATCCCAGTGCAGTAGGCATGACTCCAAGCACCGACTGCCAGCAATCCTGTCTTTGGGCGCAGCTTTGACAAGGCGTGCCTTCAAAGGACCAAGAGTCTCTGGGAAATCATCTTCGTTTGTGAGTCCCTGAGAAGCCCACTCGAGAAGATCGAGAGCGTCGACATCCTTGACCACAGTTCCCTCTTTAACGTACTTGTCGATAGCGGCTATGGCAGCAAACTTGGCACTGGGATCATCGAGCTGGCTCTCAGCACAAATCTTCACAATCTATTAAAATAGAGTCAGTCTACAGGCTACAAGAATACAAGTCTCAGAAGCGCGCACCTCATAGTATTGGTCATTGAACGTTCGAGCCCGCTTCTCTGCCAGGCGAATCACAACAGCCCAGTTGCCATCGTTGAAGGCGGACTGAAGCTGGAGGTCGACGCCATTTTTAAGGTTGGGCCGTTGTTGACGGTTCATGAGTGCCAAGCTTTGCGCCGATTTCCCAATCCAACTGACTGAAATGAACTGAACGAGAGTGAGTCTTGAGTGTGAGATGAGATGTTCCAGCTGTTTGGAGGGGCTCAAATTGAGAGCGAAGTGGGATGGATTGTGTGGAGGGGCGGTGGAAATGTGGCTGTGCACCTTGCGCCACACCGGACTTCTTCAGCCAACATAATTCGATTACTGCTTGTTATTAATTGCGGCATCACCATAGATCATCTCATGAAACATAGCCTAAGAATCTTCAAATTTAGGCTATGAGATTACATAGCTTTCTGGCAATTCGTTGAACCATAATGAAAATTATGGCATAGAAGAGCTGCATCTCTATTCCCAAGTACTCTTAAACACCGATGCTTACTTATCCACCCAAGTCAATGAAGCCACGACGAGCGAAATTTGGCGATGATACGACGACAGAAGGTCAAAAGGCTTTGATTCTGTGGATTAACTTTGGATCAAAGGTAAACTCGACCCTAAAGGCTTGAAGCATGCCAGGTAGAATAGTACAGCCCCTGACACTGAGGTAGGTACGTAATGAAGGCTTATCAATGGGGAAATGTCGAGGTTCCAGGACTGCCGCTGCGGTCTTCCTGCTCGCTTAGGTATCGTAAGCTATAGTGCGAGCTCACTTGGAGAAAGGAATGAGTTTCTACCCAATTCTCAAGTTTCGGCAAATGGGGTTGGGGAGAAGATCATGAAGGCTGCCTGCAGTATCGCACAAGCTTATGAGACAACGGGCGGGAGGTACAATCTTACGAACCTGTGATCAGGATGTGAAAGGACACGCTTTGAAGCATTCTTTTTCGAAGCTTATGACGGGTTCGCCGAGTATTCTGTCAAACTTTCCGACATCATATGGTATCACGGGTATCACTTAACCATACAACGTTCTGCCTTCCAGGGCCAGTTGCGTGATCATGCGGAAATTTCCTTTCAACCTCACCAAGTACCTTCGGGACGTACAAGTGCGGCTATACCTTTTCAGCCTTAAACTGTGCGACTGATGTAAGAGCCTCATTCTTTGCTTGGTGATAAGCGTCTTCAGAAATGCGGCTCTGTCTCACTTATGTCAAGCGGTTTATAAGACGACGTTGAACATCGTCTACCAACTCTGATTCAACAAAGAGGCAAGACTATTGCGCAACACCCTTCAAGCCAGTTGTTTCAATCAAAACAGACCTTCACATTCTTCTAATACTGCCATGTCATCTCCACCTGAGAATGAGTCGGTTGAGTCCTTTGAGATGACGCACCAGCCAGTATCGCCTATCAGCGTTGCTGCTGCTGGCGGAAATGAACCGCCAGAGTCAACCAGTGTTACTTCCACGGACACTTCCAAGCCCGAAGATGGTCGGGATGTCACCCAGGCGGTCAGCGACAGACCACAAGACAAAGGAGAGGAAAACACGGAGCAATCCAAATCACCAATCGATGCCGACTGTCCCCTTGAAAAACATGTCCTATATTCACTCATTATGATTGTCGGTGTCGGTGTCGCCGCTTTGGCTTCTGCCTGTTGGTTAGTTGCCGATGTCCAGACCAAGACCGACAAACATTACATTGAAGCCGATGTCATCGGAGGCACATTCTCGTCAACAATAGCCAAGCTCATTGATGCCGCCTGCTCCAAGCTGGTAGCTCCAGCCGTTGTCGCAGTCACCAACTGGCATATGTTCAAGCTCGCCCGTCTTTCCGCCGTCAACGAGCACCGCGGACGGAACTCGGCCGTCAGCATGAATGTGCTTGTTGAGGTTGCAAACACTGATTGGGGATCACTTAGCCCCCTCAAGCTCTGGACTTTTGTCCGGTCAAAGAGGCCTCGTGCCGTTTGTCTGGGCATAATTGCGGTTCTCTCAGCTCTCAGCTTCTCTTTACTTGGTAACGTTGTTGCGTATCAACAAGCCGGTACAGCTACACGGGATCTCGAGTATATGTAGGACACATACTCGATGCTGCCTCTGTACACAGATTCGGCATCTTTGAGCGGACAGGCGTTACACGCACAGGTTTCAGAACAGCTTCGAAGCCAGCTCATGCGCCTAGATTGGGCAGTGATGAAGTCGCCATCGCAGGGATTGGTCAGCGTCAACGTCTCAGATTCATCACAGGCGAAACTATCTCAAGCGAGTATGCAGCTCTTTGACGCACCAGTATATCGATTGGGGTTGATTTGTGGCCCGTCAAATCTTCGATCCACGTCAGTCGAGCTGCCAAACAGTTACAGCCCTCTTCTCAAAGTTATCCTTGAAGAGACTTCTTCGTTCCAGGGGTCGGAGTCTACCATATATCAAGCAGAGTTTGGCTCAGAAAAGTCCATCTTCTCCAAGAAAGCGCTAGACGACGCAGATACTACATATCCAGGAATCAAGTACCCGCTGGTCGCTTTCAATCGGACCGCTATCTGGATTGGCAGTTTTCATTCTGCTGATACCGAAACTACTGAATCTGTGACTGCCACAGAAAGATGGGGCCCTTTGATACCTTTTTCTCAGAGCAGCACGGATTTTCCGCAACTAGATGTCAAGGATAACAGCTACAACCTGACCTTCATAGGAGTGGCATGTCGACTCAAAAGATGGACTGGACGCGCAGATGTCAAGGTAAATGGGAGTGATTGGAAGGTCATCGAGGATACGCTTGTCAACGAAAAGCTTGAGCCCCAACACGACATGCCTATATTAAGCTTGGTGTCGGCCCTGGATGTATTCAAGAGCGGCAGCATCGGAGCAGCACCAGGATTAGGTGGACACCTCCTCCGTGCAGCGCTCGACGTGAAAAATGAGGGAAGCCAACCTCTCTGGAAGTTGGAAACTCTTGCCGACGCTTTCCTATGGTATGAATCGAAAAGCCGACGGGTTCTCTTAGATAACGACCTGGCCAACAGGACCGAGAAGTATGTGTATGAAGTCCAAACTAGCATTGACGAATACGCCATGACTTTCGTCCCTTGGATTCTCTTGTCTGGCCTCATAACACTGGGAATTGCATGCGCGTTGAATGTCGGTCTTTCGCTTGACTCTTGGAAAGTACACTCTTTAAGAAGCGGGCGAATGATCGACTCGATTCGGTTGACGGCTGATGTAGGAGTGGCTCTGGACAAGAAGGTCTTTGAGGAGTGTTCGACCTGGCATGGTACGAGGCTGAACAAGTGTGCTGATGAGGCTCGGTTCCAGTATGAGGCGGACACGCGGTTGAACATTGAGACGGGTCACTATTCCACAGGCATCCGTCTTCGACAGATCTCGCGGCCACATGAATGATGAAACGGTAGTAACTAGGGTTAAGCCAAAACAGAGTCATGGTCCAATTAACATGGGGCGGCATTATGACTAGTACAGTATTTAGGCTGCAGGTCAGTTGAGATGGGCTGTTTCGTTGTTAGAATACATGCACTGGCAGTAATCCAGGCTCGTCGTTTATTAAAGTATCCAGACTCTTGAACACCATGCCTCCGTATAGTACAAGTTCGTCAAACTCCTCTTTGTATGTTACAATACCCTTACAATGGCCAGGTCTGACGGCCGGATTGGACGTTGCAATGTTGTAGATGCATGTCTTCGAGTTCCAAATCGCCTCATCTAGAACCAGCCGCGACCTTCCTTTCTTCGTTTCTCGGTCTGGAATAATCGTTAGTCTCCGTAGTCTCCGGTATAGCGGCAATTGAGCAACCAACGTACCCACGCTTGCTTGCAATCACGATATGCTCTGTCATCCTGTTAGCCCTCTCGTTCTTGGTCGCCCTATCCAGAGTAACGTACTGGAAATACTCTCCACACATGTTCTTGTCGCCTCCGTTCCTAAACAAGCACTTGTAACTCCGTTGCGCAGCCTCTTGGCAGGGATCGTAGAACTCGCTCTTCGATTTCCTATCCACAACCATACGCCGTCAGTCTTGGGTTCAGTGCGGTCATGATGGCTACTCACGTCTCAAATTTCCGGCGCTTGTCGTCGGTCCAAGCTTGAGCATCTGTTTCGGGCGCTTTCGAAGGCTCGGCGACCTCTTTTGTGTCTTGCGGCGTGGACATGGCGATGACGTTTAACAAAGGCGATTGAGTCTTGCGAATCGCGGAACGGAGGTGGGTTGTTTTGGAAGGTTTGAACGGGCAGGGCCGAACGGTTCCCAAAGTGGTTAGACCGGATGATTCGAGCCCGTTCAATACGGAACTTCACCAAACGGTTAGGTCCTTTCGGTCAACTGCCCGCATCCAAAGATGTATCATAAAAGAAAAACATTCAGAAAATTTATTTCATCTCACTGATAGTTATCATCGTCTATGGAAAAGATCAAAGTAGCCTGCCGCGTAAAGTTCATTATAAACCCTAAACCATCAGTGGTTCATCAATGTCGCTCACCCTAGAGCAGGATCACCAAGTTGCGCGGCTCCTTCAAGACAACACAACCACTCCGAGCTTCGAATCCAGTTAAGTAAATCGATAGCGGACAAATACAATGCTTTCGTAGCATGTATATGGCATGTCTTTTGTAGAGATTAGGGATGTTGATAGGTATCACGATATCTCACCATGAAAGTGGCGCGAATTGTCGACGATGCGGATCGCCCATTAGGACATCCTTCAAAAACGCACCCAAGAGGGTTACATCGATGATATGACACTTATCAACAACAAAGAGGTGAGAAGTAAATGGCAACGTATTCTAAAGCGATATTCACCAGAAGTTGTTGCCACTCCAAGCCTTCTTCTCCCCTTTTGTACTCTCTAACAACCCCTCTCTCGCCATTTGTATTTTCCTCGTTGTCTCCTGACTACAACATAGACCGACATCAAACTCTTTCAAGTCCCCATCCCCCATTGTTGCAAGCGCAGCTAAACCAAGGTACGAATGGTACATGTCTGGCGGACCTCCAACAGCCTTGGAGAAGCCGCCGATGCGATGTTGTGTAATGTCCAATAGATACCGTCGCGAAGGAGAAACGTTGATGATGGAGGAGTTTCCGAGCATCTACGAGGCTTATTAGTCGTCCGATCGCGCGAAAGTGTGAGCAGGAGTCTTACCGCAAGTGTGCCACCAACCCACCAGCAGTAGCAGGTATCGGCCTTCTTGTTCCATCGTCCATTGAAGCCAACATGGCCGTAGTCGAGTTCTCCAGTCTTTGACTCTATGAAGTTCTCCTCTACTTCGTCTTCCTCCTCTTCCTCCACAAGATAGACAAATGGACGAGAGGCTAGGAACTGAAGGAGGCCATCGCGATTAGAAATGCCTTCTTTCAGAGCTTCCTCGGGAGGATGGGTCGATGTAGAGTCAAGGGGCCTGTCTAGGAGTGACAGGGCGCCAATTGCACAGTATGCGTATCCAGCTGCAGATGTGAGTTATGTACAATGAGTTGATACAGGGAGGGCGTACCATGAGATTCATGTTGCGAGGACTCTGCAACTCCACCATCGTAGGTCTACTGAGTGTTAGTGAAGATGCATGTTAAAAATAAACACGACCTACCTGTCCCCTTTTGATGTGGGCAATCATCTCGTCCACATTGACATCTTCGACCCACCCCTCATCACCCTCTTTCACATCCCCTCTCAGCATCCATCGAATAGAACTCGCCAGATAGCTATGCCTCATATCTCTACCGCCCACAATCTCTCCATTCCACAAGTTTTGCCCAAAACTTCCATCCTTTCTTTGGAGTCTCTTCAACCACCTCAATAATCTCGCCCGGTCCACACCCTTGAATGCGGACCTTGCCTCATCCTCATTTTCAGCTGCTAAGCCTAGCAATACAAGCGCAAAAAAAGTAGCTGCTATGTTGGCAGTTCCCTTGTAAGCTTCTTGTCCTGGCAAGGCGTGAGTTGAGCTTCCACAGAAACCACCTTCTGGGTGTTGCAAGCTAAGGACCCATCGGCGGATGGCAGCGCGATCAGAGGAAGTAAGAGGAACAGAGAGAAGATCCAAGGCCGAGATGATGAAACATGCGAAAGTAAGGCGAGTTGAGTCGTATGCAGTGTAGGGGGATGGGAGATATGTCTTGTGGCAGCGTTGCCAGTACTTGATATGCCGTTGCTTTTCCAGCGTGGGATCACCTGAATCTGACATTTTGAGGCTACACTCAGCGTCGCGCTTCAAAGAAGTGTATAACAGATTTCAGGGTCAAGGTAGGAGAAAGGCTTAAGGTAAGAACCTCATTGTCGCATTGAGTGAGATGCGCATACAAGTCCTACTCAGCTCCTAGCTACCAGGTGGAGCTTCCAACTTCCGTCAGCCACAAGCACAGCCACGTTTCGTCCCGCAGCGCCACGAGGTACCCTGCCAAGCTGATTCGCTAGCCGCGATAAGCACCCGTGAAAATCCCCACGATAGCGCATGTGACGCAACGTGTAACCTAAACTAGCTCGACCCCCTGGCAGCTTTTTTGTTTGCTGGCTTTCACAAAGAGGGTTCAGCGTGACCTAAGTTGATCAAGTGCTGCAGTATAGTACACTTACTTTCTGGAGCATTTTGCGCTTTCCTTTCCTTTATACCAAGCCTTGCTTGTGACCTTCTGGCCTTGACCCTTCCTTGTCCTTCGTTCTGGATCCCCCCCTCTTTCGCAACTAGCTACAGCTACAGCTTCGCTCTGCGACACGCGCAACACGTTGGCGAACCGAACGAAATCGATATACTCGACCGACCGAAGAACGATTATAAGAACCATTTCTCGAAAGAGTTCAAACAACCGCAATCATGCCACTCATATCCGCCAGGACCATCATTACCTCCGTCTCTCTCTTCCACCTCACTCTCGCCTATTTCTTCCTTACGAATCCGAGCTCCATCAATGAGCAGGCGCTTGTGTTTATACTGGGCGATAGTATGGGAATGGTAGGTTTCTCTCGTAGTGCTGATTTCTATCACAAAGTCTTGGAAACCCGATCGCTAACACTACTTCTTGTACAGCCCTTAGCAAGAGGCTTTGAGCTGCAAAGCCCTCCTCTCGCCTTTCTCGCTTCTATCCTGATATTTATTGGCTTCAGCGATCTTGTTTCGCTTTCCATGCCCGATGAGGTCTGCCTGGTCTTCCACTGGGGCACCCAAGGTTCGTCTCTCCTCATAACCCCTTAACCCACCCGACAAAGCTAACAGCGTCGTTGACAGCCCCTGTGCGATCTTTCCTCTCCCTCGGTTTCGTCGTCTATATCTTTCTTTTCGGCCCCTCGTCCCCCATGTACGACAAGTCTTCTCGCGGCCCCCTCTCTCATCCGAGCGCGCATAACCCGTCATACCGTCCCTCTGGCTGGGGCGGCGATATGCTCAAGAACCGCCTGTTCTTCACCTTCATTTTCGTTGAAACGATGACCTGGTTCTGGGTGTGGGTTACTCTGCGGGAGGAACGCGATGCAATTATGAGCAAGAAGTCAAGGAGACGAAGCCACTCCCATTCCATGTAGAGAGTCGTTAATAGGCCTGGGGGATCGGGGCCCTTTGAAGTATGGAGGATGGGGATCTAGGCGGGAGCTTTTGTGGGAGATGGTAATTGCCATTACGAAAGATATATGGATAGATCATCTAGGTGTTACGTATGCTCGAAACTAATGAACACGTTGACGACCGGCAGAACATGACCAAGAAGCGCTCCATAGTCCGCACATAAATGATAGTTGTTAAACTCTATCGTTCCATGATCGTATATAACAAAAAGAGGTATCCATAAGGGGCTATACACCATTCCATCACCTGATGGATGGTGACAAAGCTTGAGAATCGGAGAAAGGGAACACAAAGAGAATAAAGGTACAACGACGTCGCGCGTCGAGGAGCTTTTAGAAACCCCATGATGAACATGCCCACTCTTATCGTCCAGATAATTATACTAGTATCCTTCGTCAAGTCGTTGAAACTCCTCTTATTAGTATAGTGATTCAAAACCTCTATGAGTTCGCAGGCGCTTTCTCCGCAGCGATGATAGTGGGTGCTGGTTCCAATGCTGGTTGAGGCTCGTTTTCTTCAAAAATCTGCTCTTCGATCTTTTCACCCGGGCCACCTATTACCGGACTGAAGACATCGACTTCTTCGACGTCTTCGTCTTCCCCAGAACCTTCATCCTCCTCTTGAATGGTGATTTCTCCAGACCGACGTCCCAGGCCAGAGGCACTAGCGCTGCGGGAATGTGACCCAGATCCACTATTGCGTTGGCCTTGTGAAGGCCCACCAAAATTGTTGAGTGTTGGACCTTTGAACAAATTCCGCTTCCGTTTGGCGAACATGATGCCCGAAGCAAAAGGATTGGGTGATCCTGGAGCTTGCGGCGGGCCGTCGGATGGCATGCCCTCGTTGAACATGTTCAATGTTGGCGGTGTAGCGCGGACGAGACGAATGTTCGATGGAAATGTGACGGAAGTCGGTGTCGCTGGAAGGACCTTGACAGAATGGTGAGGTGAATGACCTCGCTGGAGAGGTGTTTTCGACATCGACGTAGAGAAAGAAGCAGCTGAGCTGGTAGAGGATGCTTTGGAATGGGAATGGTGATGATGGTGTATCGATCGAACTGACGATACGGAAGAAGATGTCGACTTTCGGCCTCTCAGTCCAGCTGATGATCGTCGAACAGCTCTTGGCGTAAGGGGGGAAGGAGATAATGACTGTCGCTTATACGAGGTAGCGATTCTAGGTGGCGGTATCGTTGGCGACGCTAGACTTCCCGAGGGCGTTCTTTGAGCACTGCTCCCGGGCTGATATGTCTTCTGTCCGTTGGCCACAACACCTTTCGGCAGCGAGGCTGTTGGTTGTGTCCCTGGCGAGGTCGAGGGCGGGTATTTGCTTGTTTGTGGTCGCGAACTTCCATCCTTACTGCTAGTCGCGCTTCCCTCCTTTTTGTGCAAATCAGGGGTGCTCTGACTCGTTCGCCTGGCGTGGCCGCGTCTTCTCCTTGTTGCACTTTCAACGAGCCAATGCGTCACATTCTTCCAATGGGATATAAGGGGCTGGCTAGGCCTCCTTCGTGGTCTCTCGTGGCCGTTCTGCTGATGAGGCTCGTCACTAGCGTTAGAAGCCAGCGCATCCGAGGTAGTAACGAGGTGAAGAGTCGATCCTCGAGACCGAGCGCTACGTATCATGCCCTCCTTAGGCGGCGGTATAGGCCTGCGCTGTCGAGACGTCGAGACAGATCGTATCGAATCCTTATCGATGGGCGGTGGAGGGCGATCGCCATCTGCATTCGCTCCTCCTGGCTCTTTGCCGATTTCGGGAAGCTGTGGAAGATCCGACACCACATAATCGACATAATGCGCACTTCGTCGTTCGCTTCTTCCTCTGTTCCGGGAACCCGAGTGTTCCAACCTGAGATGTCGTCCCATGCCATTTGCCTCGTCCACTTCATGCAGTATTGGTGCCATCCTCTCCAAGCGACTCGATGCGGCGGATAAGCGTCGTATACTACGGCTGTCGGCATCCCTGTCTCTCCGCTTCTTTTCTCGTCGCTGCATTTTACGTTGCTCCTTTTCTAACAACAAAGCCCACCAACCAGCTAGCGCATCGCATTTTTGTGCAAGCACACTTTCGATGACTCCATCAATATTAACCCCAGCACTTCGCATTCTCTGCAAGCAATCCTTCTCCAAAGGTGTGGAGAACGGGGGTGCTTGTTGAACGTCCAGAATGGCCCGTTGAGTCGGAGCGTGCTCGGCGAGGAACGAATTCGAGAGGATCTCGGGTAATGATGGCCGTAAGAGTGGCCTCTTGGACAATAGCGACTTAATCAACGGAATCGCTTCAGGAGGCATATGGTCGGGAAATTTGGGATCTTCGCTCAGAATTTTAGTTCGAGTCACGTTATCGTCGTCGTCGTCGAAAGGAAGTTCGCCGCAAAGCAGTGCGTAAAGGATGATGCCTAAACTCCAGACATCAACCTTCTCACCAGCATACTTCTCGCCTTTAAGCATCTCGGGTGCCGAATAGCAAATTGTGCCGCAGAAGGTCTGTAGATGATTGGTCCTGCCCTCATATTCTCTTGTAAACCCAAAATCAACCAGCTTGACGTTTTCATGTTTGTCGAAGAGGATGTTTTCTAGCTTGAGATCGCGATGAACGCACGAATGATTGTGCACGTAACTGACTGCGCCCACGAGCTGTGTAAATATCTTTTGGACCTTGGGGACAGGCAGCGGCCCGTTCTCGAGAAGATGGTTGTAGAGTTCGTCGCCTGGAAACGTCAGTCGCAAGAATTACAAGGGTGTGGTCAGGGAGATAGCTACCAGAACAGTACTCAAGGACCATCCAGACCATATTCTCCGTCACAATGACCTCGTATAACCTTGCAATATGCGGATGTATGAATTGTCGGTGGTGATGAATCTCGCGCGCGAGGTTGGAGTCACCTTTGTTGGCAGACTTGAGGACGACCTTATCGAGGTTAGCAATTGCGATTGACGTGTCGCGATCGTGCTGCGGACCTTGGAGCCATTGGTGAGTTTGTGTGACGCGAGATAGACCTTGCCGAAAGATCCTTTTCCGATCAGGCGTCCTAGAGCATAGTTGCCGACGGATTTGAGCTCATGACTAGAGAACTCGCTAGAGATTATATGTTAGCGAAAGGGGCAGCAATACGTAGAGTCGAGCATACTCAAGAAGCTCCTGATACGAGCGGGCAAGCTGTTGAATGTCAGAGCTATATCTTGCACCAGAGCTAGGACCATATAGGTAGCCTTCTGGTCAACGTACCTTGGCCTTGCGCACAAGCTCAGCTTGTCCCTTTAAGGCCTGCATCC
The DNA here is from genome assembly GCA_030142105.1 of Fusarium sp. FL617. Taxonomy (NCBI): domain Eukaryota; kingdom Fungi; phylum Ascomycota; class Sordariomycetes; order Hypocreales; family Nectriaceae; genus Fusarium; species Fusarium sp. FL617. The sequence continues at coordinate 112,879 of JAREIL010000012.1, read as the reverse complement.
CTCCGCGCTGGATGCCGTCTGGCCACGCCGCGGGGAGGGAGACGAATTATAGGTCGTGTACGTTCGGTAACGAGGAATCAACGGTTGGTTCACGTCGAGTAGCGGTGGAAAGGCGGTGGGAATGTGTCCCGGTGGTTGTGGCGTATTATTTTAGGACAATTGCAGCGGCACATGCAGAATGGTCCGAGATGCGCATTAAATAGGTATGGTAAGGACAGACTCGCACCGACGTATTAAAGCAGAAGTCAAGGGTTCGTCATCAAGTATCGCATACTATCGAGATCGCTGCGTTCAATGGGGTCGTGCTGATTGTTTCGTTTCGTTTCGTTCGCTGCTCAGTCATTCGTTTGCGGTCAGACTCGGGGTTGGCGGATAGTAAGAGAGCGATTCGCAAGTCGTGAAGCAATGCAAGGCGGTATCGAGGGGTGTTCCCGGATCGACTCGAGAGAAGGACAGGAAGAGTAAGACTAATACGCAGAAACAAGAGGAAGAAGGGAATCTTGAAGATGAGGTGACGTGACGATTGTTTGTTGTACGGAGCAAGTGTTAAGGTTTGGGGTAATAATTTTGGAGCTGGAGATTGGATGTTGGTTGGAGCAGGGGTACTTGTGACGCCAGCGTCAGTTCACCAGTCAGGGAAGTACCTAGTCAGCAGGTGTTGGATCAAAATCTCAGAATTGAAGCGACAATGCTCACGACGACAAAAACATCAAAATGTTGAGCCTATCTGACTAGATCTCACAGGCGATCAACGGGAAATCGTCGAGTATCCCAGAACTCTCCTGATATTGGCGCAACAAGGCATTTCTTCTTCAACGGTGAGCATCGGTAGCGTTGGTGGTCACCAATTGGACAAGGGGATGAGCATGACAGGGGAGATCTATTCGCCTGATAATGGGATTGAGGCCCTTTAATCAAAACATGCAGGGGCATCTTAAGTCCAGGTTTAGAATGTTTCTGTGACGCGAGGCTTCTGTCATTGCCAATGAGGAATGTCACGACAACGTGCTGCGATAATGATCGACAAGAAGCAGACGACAATCGCGATTTGAGCCTACTGGTCGCCCGGCCGGACCATAGGGTAGTTGAACGACATAGCAATACGCAATTCGAATTTTATATGCCTTGAGTGTTATTGTCCCGTCATCATACAGTACCTAGAAGACTTCGCGCTTTTGCGCGTGTGGGCGATCCAGCAGATAATCGGGGATCTGCGAACTTTGGGTAAGGGTGATACAATAAATCACACACTTTACCTTATTTTAAGCCTGAGAGATTCCTAATTTATTATAACACCCATCCTAAAGTTAGGTAAATATCGCGATTATTTATTGAGATATTACCAGTTAAACATGCCCAAAGCACTACCTTTTGTCTAGAGATACTGCGAAAAATTTCCGTTGTCTTTTATTGTTCTCCTTTGTTGGGCAAGGTTTCTGAAGCATAAATGCCCATTGGCTTTAAGATCACTTACATTAGGTAGGTAGGCATAACAGATAGAATGGTTGTTGAACAGTATGGGCAGGCCTGTCTCTAAAGACCGTTATTAATGAAGCTTCGTTACCGGCTAACGCTTTTACGCCCAGCAAAACATATTCTCCTTCGAATCTTACCTACCTTCATGACCAAACCGAGAACCTACGATCTGAATGGATCCTTTGATCCGTTGGACTCCAGCTTTTGACGTGTATCGTCCTTTTGTGCCCGTCAGTCAACAATGGTCGCTCAACAGGCTACACTGACGACAGCGGCGCTTTGCATGCGGCTCGGCGAACTCTACTCAAGGTGTCAGCCAACAACCCATATTAATCAGTGTGCCCAGCAGCTTCTGACTTGACTGGCACCCAGATATCGTTAGCATTGTCGCGGAAGTGTTAGCTGGAGTGTTTAGTCTGTGCATGAGCTGTCCGACGGCCCGTATGCGCCCTCGGAGCGCCTGCGCCATCTTCACTACCTTATCTTAAAGCTATGGCTAACCTTTCTACTTACGACTTCATCTCCGGGGCACTTCATCCAGAGCCGCCGTGAACCATCAACAATCCCTTGATATGTATCATGCAAAGGTGCAGACTCAAGCAACTCCATTTGAGAGCAATATGGCTTCCAATCCTGGTCTGCCCTCAGCAGGCTTTTTCCGCGACACCACGAGACCCCGAAGTCATCTCAATCGCGAAGGTCCAACACTAGGAAACAAACATTAATCAGATGTCGGATAGCCCCGTTCTATTTGTAATGCCGACATAAACTCAGGGCGAGCTTTGGAGTAGTTACCATGGCCTCCAACCGGGGAGAAACGGGCCTTATTGAACGAGCCTACAGAACTCAAAACATTGACTGGTATGTGCAGGTTAAGCCAACCTGCTTTATAGGCAAGAGTTTTCATGCCTTACTCCAATGACCACCAGCGAGCTGTCGCAATAAGGTTTTACGGGCGTCCGATAATGGCGCAATTGACCTGCAAGTACGGGTGCCTGCGCCAGTAGCGCCGATATTTGATCGTTTAAGGTTTCTCTGAAGCTATTCAGACAGCTCGAATCGGGTCTAGTTTCTTATGTCTACGACTCATTAGACTTGATTCCTATGGAATGTTGGCTTTGCAAACAAGGGCCCCTCCCAAGACGTGTCTCCATCTATCCCAAACATGGCTTAGATTCCCATGTGGTTTTGACGTTCCTAGATCGAGGCTTGTCAACATCCACAATGGGTATGATCTGGATGCTTCCCGCTTGTCGAGCCGATCTAAGGCGCCACCGGTAGCCCGGGCGTTGGCCCTGACTAAACCTGTGCTTCCAAGAACGGTATATTTGAGAAGATCCTATCCCGAACAGCTGGGCTCATCCATGTTTCTTTGCACCGTTTGATCTTTGTTTCTCAACGGGTTTTGAACAAGGGCTTGCCAATCACCTTTCCTTGTTCAACCTTACCCAATCTACATTCAACATGGCCAACCACACAAAGGCTTTCATCAGCCTCCTGGTTCTCGTTGCCTGGGTCGATGCGTACTGGCGAATGTCATGTAGTATCATCCAGACGGGAAGAGTCGACCCCGTTGTTGCACCTGGGGCAGTATCAGCACATGTCCACAAGCTCTCGGGTGCTAGCAATATTAACATTGATTCTTCCTTCGAAAGCCTCCAGGCCTCAAGATGTACTTCTTGCGAGGTTCAAGACGACAAATCGGCTTACTGGACGCCGCAGCTCTTCTACCAGCACGCAAATGGCAGTTTCCAGATGGTTCCCAACGGCGGTACTGTCGTATACTACCTCGGACGAGGAGAGAATAGGTCAAAGATTGAGCCGTTCCCCCCGGGCTTCAAGATGGTGTCTGGAGACAACTTTGTTCGGTCCTACGATTCCAAGACAAAGACTTACAGCACCTCTCGATTCCAAGGCCGCCCAGTAGCAGACAGAGTCAGCTTTGCTTGTCTGGATAGCTCGGGACCTTCAAAAGAGCGCAACTACATGTGGAAGACAGACTGTGATAATGGCATGAGAGCCCAGATTCACTTCCAGTCGTGTTGGAATGGCCAGGACTATCAGGCTGATCAGAGCCACATCGCATATATGTCCCAAATCGACAACGGCATCTGCCCCCCAACCCATCCTCGCCAACTCGCTCATCTATTCTTTGAGGTTATTTATGGGGTCAACAACATCGACAAGAGTAAAGGTGGACGATTTGTGTTTGCCAATGGAGACACAACCGGCTACGCATTCCACGGCGACTTTCTCAACGGCTGGAACACGACCGTTCTCGCAGCTGCTATCAAGAAATGCATTAATAACGACAGCATTGGTGGCGCGATTTCGAAATGTCCTGTGCTTGCTGCTTCGCAAACCCCATACTTCAGCGACAACTGTCCCGAGATGGCGCCCCTTATTGATGAGCCCATCCGAGGTATGCTCGACGAGCTTCCAGGCTGCAACGTACCTACAACTGGTCCTGGAAGAGCGGCACCAGTAGTCTGCTCTTCAAAGCCAGCCGTTAATGATCTTGACGATGCTGCCATCGGATCCATGTTCGATCCTGTTGTAGGAGACAAGGTCGGTTCTTGGGCTTTTGTGGGCTGTGCACTCGAAGGTACCAAGCGAACTTTGAACAAATACGCTGTTACTTCTGGAAGCATGTCCATTGAGTTTTGCACCGCATCTTGCAAGGCCCAAGGTTACCCGCTTGCTGGCATGGAGAATGGCCGTGAATGCTACTGTGCTGGTTCGCTCACACCGGGTTCATCCTACATCAAGGCCTCAGCTTGTGCATCGTCAAGAAAAATGACCTGCGTGGGAAATATGACTCAGTACTGTGGTGGACCGGATTATCTTACTGTTTGGAACGACACCTCTTACACACCACCTGTGGAACTTATTGTTGGGCAAACTCAGATTGCTCAAGGCGTAGCTACCTACTACGGATGCTGGGCTGAAGGTAGCACTGGTCGGGCTCTCGCTTCGGATCGCACAGCGGATGTAGTAGGCATGACCAACGAGAAATGCGTGGCATTCTGTCAAGCTGGTGGCTACTCATATGCTGGAACTGAGTACTCTCAAGAATGCTACTGCGGCAACGATTTCTCTAACGGTGGATACAATACCACCGACATCTCTCAATGTTCAATGCAGTGCAAAGGCAATCTCTTCAGCTACTGTGGTGCAGGAAACAGATTGAGCGTCTGGAAGATCAAACAGGCTGACCAGCCTGCGGGACCCATCACTGCACTCAACGGTGCTGCTCTTTGGTCCGGCTGTTACACTGATGGAGGACCAGGAGGACGCACACTTCCAAGCGCGGTCTTTACTGGTGCTTCAGTCTCTCTTGATACGTGCTTCTCCTTCTGCAACAAGCTTAACTACCCCCTCTTTGGTATGGAGTATGGGCGAGAATGCTACTGCGGTTATGCACCAAAGACCCAAGCAACGCTTGCGCCTGACGGCGACTGTAGGATGCCCTGCGCTGGCGACTCTACCCAAAAATGTGGTGCCGGCAACCGTATATCTATATGGAACAACACGCTCTACACTCCTACCGTCAGCGCCGCGGATCTCAACAGCCCTCCCAAATACCTCGGATGTTACACCGAGGGCAAGGGGGCCCGAGCCCTCGGAGACGCTAAAACGACAGACAAGAAGATGTCTGTCGACAATTGTGCAGCATTCTGCTCAAGCAAGGGGTATCACTATCTGGGGCTTGAGAATGGGCAAGATTGCTATTGTAGCAAGAAGGGGCCTTCTAGTGGTAGCCTTGAGGTTCCCGAGTCCGAGTGCAGTGTTGCTTGCAAGGGTAAGAAGTCTCAGAAGTGCGGCGCGACCAACAGACTCAACGTCTACAAGCTTGGCAGAGTCTCAAAGATCAGCTCCTCTACCAAGACAACATCAAAGCCTGTTGCGAAGGTCCAAGACTACAAGACCACATCACAATCAACCACGCATCGCTCGAAGACGACTCTCCTGACTGCCACAACCAAAGCTTCTTCAAAGGCTAAGACTTCATCTACGAAGCTCGCGAATGCCAAGTCCAAACAAACCACGACGGCTAGCACTCGTGTAGCGTTGAAGGCAAAGGTGACGACGTCAAAAGCCACATCAAAGGCCAAAACTACATCAAAGTCAAAGCCCGAGACTACCTCAAAGCCTGCCAAGGTCAAGGTACAAGGGTTTGCTGTTAAGACGAAGCTTACCACTGTCTCGGCATCGTCAGCTCCTAAAGCTAAGAAAACCTCAACCACATCAGCTAAGAAGACGAAACCAACTTCAGTCGTTACCAAGGCGAAGGTAAAGGCATCTAGCACCGCATCGTTATCCCGTCCAAAGACAACCAAACCCTTAACTTCGTCAAAGGGAAAGAAAGCATCGACCACTTCAACCATTACAACGTCTTCTCATCCCCACACTGCCAGTCTCAAAGTCAATGCCAAAGTCAAGGAACTCACTGCTTCTATCTCAACCTCGACCGCCTCGAAACACAAGGCCAAGAAGACGTCTGCAACAACAACCGCTCAACCAACTGCTCATGTGCTTTCTGCAGGGAAAATTGACGGAGATGATAGTGCCCCCAAAGAGGGGAAAGGCAACGGCTCTGGCGAGTCCAAGAAGGGCACCTCGACCACATCAAGCAGATCGGTACCTTCCAGTACCAAGGCATCGTCCAGTCAGACGAAGGCAAAGAATTCGAAGAGTCACAAAGACGGCAAAGCAAAGCCTACAACTTCTACCACTAAAGTCGCAAAGTCTACAACTGCATTAGGTTCGAAAGCTAAAAAGATTACAACATCGACAATGGTAGCATCAATCGCCTCGACACCTTTACCTACTACAACTCAACATTCCACAAATAAAAACACCAAGAAGGGAAGGAAGGCTAAAAAGACATCCTCAACCTTGACTACAAACACAACCACAACTACCCCGACTTCGAAGCCCAGAAGGACGGCGATTACGACTGAAACGAAGAAGAACGCAAGAAAAACCATAGTGGTACGTCATTGACGTCCAAGACATTTTCTACCATACGTGTGCGATAAAGGACTGCCACATTTCCACGTATTCCATCTTTAGGTGCTCGAGCTTTATTCGAGCGCAGTATATATATTTATGAATAATGCTATTAATACCACTGTCCGATTAGTCTGTGATTATTCATGAGCTAACACATCTTGGCCTTGTCAAATGTGCTGGTGGCGATCGTTAGAGCATGCGCTCGAGTAGAACCCTCGAACGCGATGCTGCTTTGCCGCCGCAGGCATACCGTACCAATGGAAAGGCGCCTGTCTTTGGATCAACACAACTGAATCTTCTGCAGGCAGTTTAACTACGAGGCAGGCAGTTAAACATTTCCCGGCGTTATTTGGCCAGCTGCCGATTGCCAGTTGCGCGCAGCTGGCAGGCCACTGCTGGTAGCTGGCAAAGAAGTCAGTTAATGGCAACGCATGACATACTGCTCGAGTAGGAGTGAAGTTTCTGGTGGCCTTTCCTTGTCTCCCTTCATCCTCTCCTCTTCTTTCCTCCTTTCGCATCTGCAACATCAGCAAACATCGAGCCATTGACAAATTCAGATCCTACGATCTTCGAGGTAAGGATCTAGATCCCCATCTTCATCTACGGCATCGATCTAACCATCACCTGCAGCAAATATGGGCTGCGATACTCCCCAACCGATGTCCCCAGCCCTTCAAAAGGCGACTCTGACCTTGATGACGATTATGAAGAACGAGACCAAGCTCCGCGAGGCGAACAACAACCAGGCTGAGTCCATCAAGCAGATCATTCACCCTTTCAACAAGACTATCGACGACTTTGAGATGTCAACCCTCTATCTGGGCGATTTGAACGACACCAAGTACTACTACAGACAGGTCCGAGAGCACATTGGGTCAATTCGCCGCCTGTCCGAAGAGCTTGGATCCACTCTTGCATCGATCGGGAGCCTCGACAGCACTTTCGATCAGCAGATCAAACCTCATTATGCCCAGTTCCTCCGCAAAGTCATGAGCTATACCGGTGACGACACTCAGGTCCTCGAAACCATTAACACCATTGCCGAACGCTTTCAATCCCTCAACGAGGAGCGACAAGCTAGGCTCACCTCCATGTCCGAACAGCTCGGTCGCTACATGACGGCGATGACCCAAGTCACCTGTTTGAAGCACACTCTGGAGGGGAAGAAAATGCTCTGAGGAACGGAGAGGATTGATGTATTCGTGGAGGAAATGAATGCTGCGATGGTGGTTTCTATGAAGCGAGGATGAAACTCCGTGTTAATTAGCTATGTCGCTAGACTCAATATTGCTGTACAGGCCCTGGCTAAATCATCATAACATTCTCAATTTCTCTCATTCTCAACGTGATACCATCCTGCTCCTATTTAACCCCAAGATCTGTGGATCGGCGCAGTATCGCTGCGCCCACAAAGCAGCATCACGGTAAGGTTCCACTTGAACACACACGACTTCGATCGTTTCCAGCACGCTCGTCGATGTGGACCTTTAGCTGCCCACGAAAAGCTAGGGCTTGATCAGATAGTGGTATCGGTGATGAATTATTCATGAATATATAAGTTTAAAACTGCTTCATCGCATATCATAGACAAGTGATCCGATGGAAGTAAGCTCTTCCACTGTATCTTCTAAAATCATGCATAGCTCCCCTAGTCTTCATAACTCAGCCCCTTCTGAAGGAAATGTCTTGCCAAATTAGCAATCTTTTCCAGCTGGTCAATAGGCGAACCGTCATTCTGCCTCAACTTCTCCGCTGCTGGGTCGAACTTGTGCCACACCTCGATATACCTTCCATCCGTATTCCGATTTGTCCCGATTGACTCCATCGCAGCTTTCATGTTTTCACGTTTGCGTATCTTGATCAGGTCATCCTTTCTGATCGCCATGGTAGGATCCCCCTGCTTGGTTTTGTCCGTGTAGAAGACGCCCAGTCTCACGCACTCAATAATAAGTGCAGATAGACCCGCCGCCAGTGCCGTTGCAACAGAACTACCCGAATGCGCCTCGAACTTTTGCAAATCGGTGTCGTATACGTCATCGCTACCGCTTACGACGACTTGATGGCCAGGGAAGATGAAGTCTAGTTGGTGCGCATCGCCGACAGTCTCGGCCATGCCACCTGTTGCTTTCGCTGCTCCAATTCTGAAGCTAGAGCGGTTGCTTGCATGTGGATATGTTAGATCGGCAGATTTGCCTTGATCACTAGCGGCACAGAACATGAGGATGTCCTTATTATTGAGAGCGTTGTGCACTGCATCGTCGAATTCCTTCTTCTTTTCTCCTTCCGGGGGCTTGATTGTCCATGACATGGATATTATTTGTGCGCCTCTTTCTGTCGCATACTCGATAGCCTGTAGACTGTTAGGGGAACCCAATAACCAACTTGTGTGCTGATGGCTCACCTTGATTGCGCTATCCGGGTTAATCTGGAGTTTGTGCGAGTTTTCAACAGCAAACGTCTGCAACTTGATGACATGGATAATAGCACTGGGACAAATTTTATGAATCAACCTCGCCATTAAGGTTCCATGACCAGAGGATGAGTCCCAGTACGGAGATACTCTCCAAGTAGAGCCCTCTTGATAGTAGCAGAAACTCTTTCCAGGGAACTTTTCTCCCTTGATATTACCGAGATCGCCGCGGGTAATATCCGCTCCATCGTCAATGAGGGCGACCTCGACCGGTTCCAAAGAGGGATCAGTGATCTTCTCTCTAAGAGAAGACAGTTGACGAAACTGTTCAGCAAAGTTGCCCATCGATTGCATCCATCGATGAGGATCAACTGGGCGCTCCTGGCGCTCGGGCAGATTGTCAACAGATTGACCTCGAACCAACATACGACCGCCACCAGATTTCGGACGGTTCACTTTAGGTTTTGGTCTATCCTCAGGCCACGACTCATAAAGTCGCTTTTCGAAATCGTCGAGATTCTTGTGGGTTCTTTGACTTGACTCTAGGCCCTGTTGAAGTTCATCATTAGCGATAGCATTGGGAAAAATCATTGGGAGCATGACTGTACATCTCTCTGAAACAAGTTGATAACCTCTATCGTCGGTGTCTGAGCAAGGCCATCCTTTGCTGACCATGCTCTCAGTACCGAGTTGCTGCCGCTCCAGTGAAGATTGACTTCTCGTAGGCATTCGCCGATTTCGGAGAGCGAAACAGGGTCAAGATCTAACCGTCGCCAGTCAAGGATCTCGACTTTCTGGTGGCAATAAGCATTTTCTCATCCATAGCAAAACATGATATTACTTACAAAAGCCTTTAATGATTTTTCAATGACCTCGTCGCTATGTGATGGACTTTTCAGATCCTCGACAATGACCTACGCAAGGGGTGAGCAACTGGACGTTTAGTTGATACTTGAATTCTTACTTTGATAATCTTGTTGACACCTCGATTCTTGAGCCAGTCGAAGAAAAAGAGCATGTCCTTGAATGAGTCAGCCAAGTATAAACTGCACAACCAGGACTATGTATACCTCTCTGCCAGCAAACCTTGGGTCTGGCAACCGCTTGTGATCATCCAATTCAATCTGCGGGAACGCCACATACTGAAGGACCGTGTCAAACCGCAGATGCTTGAAATGATTTCGAAAATCAGCCCTGGTCAGTCTTTTCGGTGGCCCAAAATCAAACCATAGTTCCTTGCCTGCATCATATGTCAATAACATACTCTAAAGAATCATCAAAGGAAAGGGCGGACACGTACTCGATTTCCCGCTCGCATTTAAGGAGTGTGCCGCACTCTCAGGATCTTGCCTGCGTAGATAAGCCATTTTGAGAAGATTGCCGATTGCTTCTGCCTCCTCTTGTCTCTCATTTTCTGTTTGCACAGCTGTAGGGTTGGCTGCTTCTTGTCTAGGCGCCGATGTGTTGGCTGCGGCTCTGGAGGAGCCACCTGCGTTTGAGGAGGCAGAGGCTGAAGCTCCTGCCTTTTCCTGTGAGTATCCCGACGTGTGTGAAGGGTTTAATCTGTCCGAATTCGAGGCTATCGCTGACGAAGAAGAAGCTGCGTCTTGAGCTGAAGTGTAAGAGCGAGAGATCATGCGAGGCTCAACTCTGTCCCTAGGAAGAGGTGGTGGACCCATGCCACTCCTGTCCGACTTTGAGGCAGCTTTCTTGTAGTTTGAGCTAGAGCGAGGGTCTGTATCCTCATCATTCTTTGACGTAGTCTGGGCCTGTTTTCGTCTGTGCTCCTCAGCAGATGTCTTGGCCTCAAACTGTCGCCGAGTATGCATATGATATTGGTAAACGGAATGTGTGGAGCTCGAGTATAGCGTGACGGGGATAGGAACTTCCAAAGCTTGTGGTCCCCGACGTAGCAGTTCTTCAACAACGCCGACTTGTCCCTTGTAGCAGCGCTCATACTCGACAGCTAGGTGAAGTGGTGTCCGGCCTCGAGCGTCTCTGACCGTGAACATCTGGTCAGGAACGAAACTGCACATAATCTTGATCATATCCCGCCTTAGATCCTCCTTCTTGGCGTTAAACGGGCCGGTCAAAGCCATATGCAGGCACGTAGTATCACGATCACCGCCTGAACTCGCACATTCGCTCTCCAGAGGCTCTTTGAAGCGCTGGCGGGTTGTGTCTCTCAGGTTGTAGCAAGCAGCATAGCTGAAAGTCTCGTTACCTATGGCTAAGGCTACTGTTAGAGGCGTACGGTTCGTCTTATCCAAACGGCCCATTAAATGAGGCATTCGGAGCATGACTCGAGAAGTGAGCCATTGCAAGTTGACAGACAATTTGGAGTAAGCCAGAACATGGAGGAAGGTTTGGTTATCCCATGTCAAATCTCCCCATTCTCCTTTCTTGCCATCGACAAAGTCCATTTGTCGTGCAGACTTCTCACTTTTCTCTAAGCGTTGGGACGCGAGACTCTTGGTAAACTTGATGGCGTCTTCAATGTCCGTGTCAAATCTTTCTTTGACATAGTCTCTGTCTTCGAGGTCATCATCAGGTGTGGCGGATGGAGGTGCTTGGAATTCATCGTCGTTATCAATGTCGCTCTCATAACCTGCTGTTTGCACGCGCAAAACGCCTGGTGTAGGGTCGTCCATGGTGATGTTGCCAACTCGCGATGAACCTCAGACTCGGAAAATGTTGAAGTGGACCTTTTCTGACATGAAAGGGCGCAATAGAGCTGAACAAGAGAGGAAATTCAAGGGAATGAAATGAGCCTCATGCGTGAGAGAATATTGGTCAGCCGTGTCTCGTGGGTTGACCACTCATTATGCCCTCTCAGAAATAGCCCCCAAATCTATGAGGGGGGACGCGTCTTGGCGGCATCAGTCATTGGCTTTTGTACCGCGCTGAAGGCTGAAAGTCAGGGATCGTGCCGTGCCGAGCCATGGTTCTGGCTTATGCAGCCATTTCTCTGGAGGGCTGAGACAGGGGTATTGGAGTGCTTTTCAGGTACCTGTACTTCAGATTTCAGGATAGTCATAACGGGGCTTTTGATTGAGACAACTGTTCCAAACCCTCTCTCGACTACATAATTAAGACCGAGAAGCTGTCTCAAAGTAACTTGTAAACTACTTTTCACAGCCTTTATTCACAATGATAAATTCCCCAAATGAAGAATATGGCGACGAGCCTCTCTTTGTAGTCGAAGGAGCCCTTGGCGATCGCATCGTCGGCGGCGAAGATAGCACTTACCGAACCGAAAATGCCTCGCTCTCAGACTGGGAAAGGCAGAACGTGATTGAGCGCACACGCGGGCAGATACATACTCGAGTCGAGCTGCTCGAGGTTACCCACGGCACCTACGACGAGGATGGAGATGAGGCGACATTGATGGTCTTTCGCTTCCGCTTCGACCCCCAAAAGAACTCTCGAAGAGTCATCCGAGCTCGAGTCGATGTTATATTTCGAGGCAAAGATGGCAATTCTGAACCTATCGTGGAAGCTATCGCGCCCGAAGAGAGATGGAGCGTTGTGCCGACCACGGATTCCGAATCAACCACGAAGGGTGGAGAATTTAACCTGGGTGCATCTGGGGTTCCTTTTCTCCAGGCTGGGGGGTCGGCCAAGTTTGAGAGAACAATCACCAGGGACATCAGCGATGCGACAACCGTGTCGGGGGCCAGAAAATTGCGCAAAGGCCAAAAATGGGGCCAGCCTGGGGTTGCAGTATGGAACATACTCGAAAATAAGCGACGCGAGTCTGGTGTCCCAGACTCTGTAACGGTCGCTGTTCTTCTGCGTCGGGAAGATAGCGAACCATTTGACGCTGTTGTGGAGCTCGAAGCAGATGTGGACTGGCGCACTGGGCTTGAGAGCAAGTTCATGCGAGTACCACTCGACGACCCAATACTCTTCAACCCCCAGCTAACAAAGAGCAAACCAAAGAAGGGGAGGAAGTATGGTGTTGAGAATCTGGCAAGCGTTGACTTGTACGAGTTGTGTAAAGTTAGGTTCGCGGTAGAGGCTCCCTTTCTCGCGAAATGAGATAAATTGATCCTTGCGAAAAGCCTATCAACTACTTCAGACAGTATTTCTCAAGCTGTGACTTGACCACCCCGTGGTTCATTTGCCTTGGGTGCAAGCCATTTTGACCAAAATGTAAGCACTTAACAGATAGCTGCACTGCTGCAGGCATCGGAGCTTGCTTCAGACCGAGAGGGGATTTTTCCTTGTGCGGCCGACTTGTACCTGTACTTACAGGGACACAAACGACCTCAAGTGACCACCTGCAGCACAGTCAGCCTGCACCCATGTGGGTCAGTCAAGCCTTATGCCTTGCAACGTCAGAACCGATCCCACTCTCAGCTTCACAAGAACGCCCGCTGAGCTGCTCTCTCGTTTCTGCCATACTTTGGGCCACCTGCTGCCGCCATACTCAAGCTCAATTACCTGGGCCGAATTCGCTCACAGCATGTCCGCTACCACGAAGGAAGAGATAGAGCCAATTGAGGACGATGTGCAGTCTCATGGGGCAACAGACGTCTCTGATAACGGAGGGACCGATGGAGAGTTGAGTGATGAAGAAGTGGATGATGGGGCAAACAATAAAGAGACAAGCGACAAAGAAGCAAACAACGACCAGGCTGCCGACAAAGAAATCGACGAAAAGAAGGCGGTTGATCAAATGGTAGATGATGATAAATTACCAGATGAAGCAGCCTCTGTCCATTCAGCTTCAACGGCCTCCGCCATTGACACTAACGCAGAAGCCGACGAAAATTATTCTCATCCTCTTGGTGATCTTCATCGGCTTGGACTAGAGGTGGTCAAATGGGACGACAAAGACTATGTTAGCTATGAGTGAGTTCTCAATAGACCAACTTTGACACATACTGACACCTGAGTAATTTAGTATAGTCGCTGTTCATGGGTTGCATGGCCGGAGCCGAGCGGCTTGGATGGAAAATAGTCATGGCGGGCCATACGCGACATGGCTTGACAGTCACTTCAGCAATCTTCCTTCGCGTGTTGGAAGAATTATGATGTACGGTTATGATCCAGGTGATCGGTCTAGCAAAGCATGGACTTCGTATGGAATTTTCAAGGAGGCAGAGGCGTTTCTAGAGGCCCTTGCGAAGTTCCGGAGGCCAGAGATCAGAGTTCGTCTTGAATCTTCCGCTTAACCTGATCTACGCCATGCTAATCTGTCACAACGCAGGAAACGAGGCGCCCTATCTGGTTTGTGTCGCAAGATATCGGAGGTCTTATTGTGAAAGCGGTAGAGTGCCCCGATTCAAGTTGTTCTCCATTGATCAGTTCTGACCATTACTCTAGGCCCTTGTTCTGGCTTCACGCAATGAAAGTAAATACGGTGACATCTTGCACTGTACACGCTCGCTGGTGCGCCTCAGAAAAAAACTACAAAGCGATGAACTAATCATACCTGTAGGTGTTTTTCAACTACCCTCATAGATACGTGTCGAGAGGTTATCTTGAAGAGGCCATATCACGGCATCTAACGTCCCTGCGATGGCGTCCACACCCATGGAACTTGTTGAGAGCCACGAAAAGTCTCTCACAAACAATCATCGAGGTTAATGATGCCTTCATCCATACCCAGCTAATCACACAAGCCAATTTAGTCAACATAAGTCCGATCCCGGAAGAAGTACGTGTAGCACCAATGGCCGCCTCAAGTTACTTCATACTCACTGGGACACCAGGCCACTATATTCCCTCCGTTTATGACGTCCATGGATCTACCTTTTGAGATAATATTGAGACTCGACCGCCCCCATTCCCTCCTGACCACCCCATTGCCAGAGACTGCACATGAGTTTTGTCAGTTGCCAACAGTGGACTGGCTGAGTAAGTGTATCTCTGACATTCCCAACCGTAACTAACCTTTGATCCAGTGGGAGACTTGCCTGACCATCTTCGCCCCTCGTTACGTCAGCTTATCAACCAAATCCCGCCTATTTATCCATATCAGAAGCCTGAGGCCAACTACAGAACATCCTTCCCCGAGCTTAACGACTTTCTAAAGTCAGGCCCTGAAAAGATCGTTCACTTGAGATGCCTTTCCAATAACCCTTCCGCCACTGGCAGAGTAGCCCAGAGGGCGCGAATGTTCCTCCAGGACATGAAAGTGCAATCGCGACCCCTATTTTACTTCAGCTTCAATGCCCATGATATTCGCTTCAATAACGTTTCGCCTATGCTTCAGACATTCGTGGCTCAGATTCTCTTCAATCGCTTGAAGGATCGCCAGAATGAAGTGAAGGTAATCGTTGAGCAACTTCATACTACTGGGAGAAGAACTCTGGACGACCTCTTTTCAGATTTCGAGTATCTAAGGGGGCGGCCAGGTAAGTACAAAAGAAACCCACCTGTTCTGTGCTAATATCATATAGAACTTGAGGACAGTATCCATGTCCTTGCCTGTTTCGATGAATGCGATGAATCATCTCTCTGGTTCGTTTCCCGCCTCCGCGAGTTCGTGGAGCAAGTTGAGAGTAGCCTCAGATTCCTTATTATAACTACACATGGCACAGATAAGGATGGAGCTCTGGCTTCTGCACTTTCTGAGTTTCCTCCAGGCATGGTCACTTCGGTCGAGTATGAGCCTCCTCAACCACATCTATATGTGGTCAACCAAGAAGCATCGCTTATTGTTCAAGAGCGGCCATATTTCGCCCGAAACGGCCGAGAAGACGCCATCAAAGATCTTCTATCCAAATGTAAAGGTGACGAGCAACTTTGCGAAATCATTGCTGACTGGCTTGGATCGGCTCCAAACCCATTTGAATCGGGTGCTGAGCTGTTCGAATCTGACGATACTCCATCTCCAGAGGCGATTTTCAGAATTGTCCTAGCTGAAATACCGAGTAGCCGTATAGTCTGGGCTCATAAACTTCTTTGCTGGGTAAGTAGTTCCTTGAGGCCTCTGCGACTCGAGGAATTCTGCTGGGTTTCAGATCATCTGTTGTCTCGGACAAAGGTTGAGAGCGAGGAGTACGATACGTGGTCAAACATTGTGGATATTCTCAGCTATTTTCATGGACTACTTGAGGCTAGACACGGTGAGATCCATTTCAAACATGCTCAGACACGAAGTTGGCTTCTGCCCCGAGATGACGACACAGTCGCACCGGCTGGGTACAGCTCTGGGGCCGAGCGAAATGACTTACTTCTGGAGATGAGTTTGAAATATATCGAAACCGAGGCAGCTCATGATGCTGTGGCTTGGAAAGGTCGTTTCCCTTACGCCGATGAGTTTTGGACTTATCATTATCAACATGCCTCCACAGCATGTAAGAATCTAGCAAAAGATTTGATCCAGAATCAGCCCATATTTGAGCGCTGGCTCGAGGCAAATAGGCGTTTGCCGACACCGTTGCCAAAACCTCGCCCAGAAACCTCGACCCTTCTCGCGGTGGCAGCCCATTTCAACTTATTGGATATTCTCAAAGACCTGCTGGCTGATTCATCGGATGCTGATGCACGCGGGCAAGCGCTGGTTGAAGCAGCAAGGGTAGGCAGCCTTGCAGCTATCAACCTCGTCCTAAAATCATATGCCTCTGATTTTGACTTCGATGATGAGGTCCTACACGAAGCTGTCCAGGAAGCCAGCTTTTCCGAAAACAGCGAGGTACTCAAGAAGTTAGTTGATTGCATACCTACGCCACCGTATCCTATCCCGAAACTGGAGCGCGAGGAACGACTCAAGGCTGCGCAGGCGGGCGGTAGCAGTGATGGTCAGAATCCCAAGCCCGAACCTGAGGAGCCTACCGACGGCGCAGTTGACAATAGTCAAGAGGTTCAAAACGAAGATCCGGACTTGCCAAAAGAAAAAACAGAACCAGAGGAACCCCATGACCCTTTCCTCTGGCTTGCTCGTCCGCTTCTGGAGGCCAGCAGACTTGGACTGGACGATACCATCGTCAAGCTCCTCTCGGTTGGCGCGGATCCCAACCCCAAGAAAGGCACAAACTTGCGTGACAAGACTCCACTCCACGTCGCTGTCAGCTACTCCCACATCAGCTCCATCGAGCTGCTCATTGATGCTGGTGTTGACGTCAACCGGCCTGACGCTTTCGGTTATTCGCCGTTGTGGGGAGCGAACTCTGGCCCTGTTATAACAACATTACTCGACAATGGAGCTGCTATCGACGGTAGGACACCCAATACCAAGGTTCTGCCCATACAGTCATTTTCTCGATGGGGAAGCTTTGTAGCTCTCGAAACCATTCTCGATTATAGACATTGCCACGAATACTTTGACGACACACAACCTGACCTTCACCCTGTGGATCTAGCCACCCAATTTCAAAGAAAGAAGTGTCTTGACATACTTCTACGCCACGGCCTGAAGACAGATTTCGTGAATCAAGACTCAATATCACCCCTTTGGCTGACGATCAATTACGGACGCATCGATATGTGCCGCGCTTTGTTGGAGAATGGGGCCGACCCGAACTTTGCCCCGGATGGAGCGCAACTTGCTTTGCACAAGGCGGTGAACATGCAAAGAATTGATATAATGGACTTGCTCATTGAGCACAAAGCCGACATTGACAAAGTAGAGACGCCTGGGGGGGGCTGGGCCCGCACACCATGTTCGTCACCCTCAGTTTGGTAACGAAGGTATACTGACATTTTGTAGTGAACGCGGCCCTTGACTGGAAATATTCTGAGCAAGTCTTATACCTTATAGAGCATGGGGCGAACCCAAATGTCAAGGATATAGATAATTTATGGGCTCTCTTCGTCGCAGCCCAAAACGGCGATAACAATGTGGTGCGAAAATTGGTAGAGGCAGGGGCTGATCTGAACCCAGTTTCTGACACTGAGAAATGGACGCCAGTACATGCCGCATTCAAAAATCCCGAGACAGTTGCACTTCTGATAGAGTTGGGTGCTGATTTGACTATCCTCACCGCTAGCGACTACACCCCTTTGGATATTGCTCTCAGCAATGGCCAGCGAGGAACAATGGAGACTATCCTTGACAAGTCAAAGATCAAGTTTGATTTGAGTCTCCGAGGGGCCCAGAAGGCCTTGGTGTACGCCGTTGACGATAATTATGTCGACGCGGTGGAGGCAATCCTCGAGGCTGGTGCCGACGTGAACACGGTTGATGTCGACTACGAGTTCAATAGGAATGAGCCCCTTATAGGTTCAGCACTGAGAAGCGACAGTGAGGCCATGGTTCGAAAGATTCTTGAGTTCAGACCGGATCTGAATCTTGTGAGTGAAAAGCAAAACACGGTACTCCATTGCATCTCGGGCAGGACGCCGGTGGCATCAGTTCGACTGCTTGTGAATGCTGGCGCAAGACTCGATGTTCTTAACAGCAATAGAGAGACCCCTCTAGCAATTGCCGCTGATCACGAGAACGATGAGGTTTTCAAGTACATCCTGACCAAAGAAGCCGCGCGGTCAGTACTTCATGTCACACCACGAGAACAGGGTTCCACAGCGATGCATGTGGTATGTCTCAATGGAAAGCCTGAACTGGTAAAGCTATTGCTTGAACAGAAGTTTGATGTGAACTTTGCTTGTGATGGCATCTGGGGCACTCCTTTAATCTCAGCAGTGATCGGACCTAGCGCAGAGGAAAGACGCGAGGACAAGAGAGAGGTTATTGAGCTGCTTCTGAAAGAGGGAGCCGATCCAAACAAATCTGCAGGCTACTATGGGTATCCAATCATCGCCGTCTGTCTAACTGGTCGAGCTGAATTCGTCCAGCTAGTACTCGACCAAGGAGTCTCTCTTGATGTCAAGGATCCATTGAGCCGGAAGCCAACCCACGCGGCTTGTTACAACACTCTCGACGTCTTGAATCTCTTGAAAGTCCCTGATTCTGCCTTCATCACTAGAGATGCCATTGGCCGAGTTCCTCTCCACTATGCTGTGTGCACCGGTCAGACTGACCTCGTCGAAGAGGTACTTGCACGATCTGCGCGCGTTGGTGTTGATATCAATGTCAAAGACAATGACGGATGGACGCCACTTCTCTGGGCCGCGCGCAGCTCTCTATCTTGGCGCCAGACACATGGCGCTGACGTCTTGGCGACTGATGTAGTGGCTCTGCTTTTGGAGAAGGGTGCCGATCCAAACATCAAGGGCATGGGCTTCTCTACACCCTTCTCGGCCTCCCAAGTGGCATACTACCACGAGGCTGACGCGTAAGTAAACCCCTCCTTTCCGTTTTCTCATAGCTCACGTGATGTCTATTTTAGAATCGGTGACCTTATTGCCTCAAAAGAGGGCAAAGAGCCTCCCAAGACGAAGAAAAGAGGTAGAAGGCCACCGGGTGGGTGGTGGTGCGATGTTTGTCTCCTGGATATCACAGGAAGCTACTTCAAGTGTGACGAGTGCCTTGACTTTGCTGTTTGTTTCAAGTGTTCTAGGTCGAGATCTCAGATCCATCCTCGCCACTCATTCCGCGATGAAGGAGAGGAGTGGGATGATAATGGAATGGTGGAGTCTGTAAAGTCGGAAGCTGGAGACAATGAGGCGCCGAAGGTTGATGGTGAAGCTGATGACGAAGATGTTTCGAAGCCAGAAGACGAAGGAAGCAGTGATGGGTTTGATGACGAGATCGTCGGCTAGAATGTGAAAAATACAATGAGATTATTGATGGTAAGGAGTTTAAAGAATACCTTGTTAAATGAGCATTGATCATTCTGCTTGTTGTGGGACAAGTGGGTTATTTGAAGGTGCTAGAGCGAACCTTTGAGACGTGATCCAACAAGTATTGCTGAAATAGTACATCTGCAGCAGAGGAATTGCGCAAAAGCATGGCACGCTGTTGATATCGAAATCTATTCCTTTAATGTCGAAGTTAGCTGAAAGATCCTCGAAATCTAATAGTCCAACCGCCGAGGCTAGGACTGCGACTGAACTCTGAGTGACATATTGTAGGCCTTTAAGTCGTCCTTGCACGAATCTCCTTAGTCGTAACATGTACTGTCCAGTTGAAATCAATTACTACAGCAAGATCGTAGATATTTGCGATACACAAACAGTTATGACTTGAGGTTGAAGAATAACCAGGGAAACAAACAGAAGTGGTAAGCTTATCAAATAAACCAAAATGCTTGTCATAACGAGCGCTTGCTCAAAGTTGCTAAATACGAACCCCTGTACTTGATCATATACTTGTCCATCATCAACACAGCCCAAAACTAATATCATGCTTCGTCATAACATATGATAAGCCCCTTGGGCCAAAGGCTTGAGGGTCTGGATCGTTCCAGAGTAGCTCAACTACTTGTGCTCCCATCTTTACTGCGCCAGGTGTACGCGAAGCTTTTCCAACCAGGCCTCGGCGAAACCCCATGATGTGCTCTTTGCGTCTGGAGCAAGATGCCATTATGACACCAGGCCACAAGAGCATTCGTCGGTATGGAGAGTCGCCAACAAATAGAGAGAAGAAGACAGGCATCATCTTGTCGATCCGCATCTCGAGTTCAGCAGTCAGTTCAGGGCTCTCCAGCATGTCTTGGTGGAAAGCAGAGTGTAGATACACGATCAGAGCGTTCTGGTAGATCATTGTGGCTCCAGCGCGCTCCTGACGGGGACGAAGACCATCAAGACTTTCTCCGTACGGGTTAAAGGTCTGTAACTTTAGCAGAAGACATTCATACTGTTTTTTGAGAGCCGTAGGCTTAGTACTGCTTCTTTTCTCTTCTTCCCGACGAGCCTCAACAAGGTCTGAGATTTGTGGAATCATCTCGAAGAGGCGCTGTCCAAAGCCGAGAAGACATCCTCGAGATCTATAACCATCAAGAATACCCAACGACTGCAGAAAGGGGTCGAGCTCAACAGTCTGCTCAGACAACATGTTGCGAGGGGAAATAGCGAGCTTCAGAGCATGGAACGCATAGAGCTCCAGGAGGAACCCCCTCAAGTGCTCAATTTCATTGTAAGATTCGGAGGTTGTTGTGAGTAATCCGATGTATTCACGGCTTGCTTTAAGATGATGGTAAATATCACCGCGAGCGGTACCCTGAACGGTCTATCAAAGATTAGTAAGTGCACTGAACGATCCAGATTTGGTGGCTTTACATCAAAAACACAGAGAAGAAGTAAGATCAGAGCAATATGGGAAGATCTTGTCGATTTTGTCTGTGCATTGGCTCCAGCGATCATTTGGCAGGTTTCTTCAGAGAGCAGTTTCTGCAGCCCTTCTAAGACGCGAGCGTAGTGACCACGGGTAGTCACCTCCAGCTCCAAGCCACGAGCCGCCGTGGAGTTGACCGTCAGATGAGCTCCTCCAATGGCTAGAACACAATCAAGGACCAGTTCGTTACTTGCAGCCAATGGGAGTAAGTAGTTGATGAAAGGGTTCCCTTCAGCGCTCGGTCCTCGTGTCAGCATCTCCGCTGTAAAGTCTAGGTACTGCTGATAAAGCGGCCGCGAGTTGTCGTTTAGATAAGCTAGATTGCCGTATGTGGGAGCTGTTTGTGGGGACGAATGCTTAGAGGTGGCTTGTGGAACTACTGGAATAGCGGGTGTGCCGGACGTTCCAGGAGTGATGACGAGTTGTTGATTGCCATGATCGCTTTGTGTGACACCCTCGGAGTTAGAGCCAAGCTGCGTATCTTGCTGTTGGTTCTTGTCCGAGTTGGGCCAAACACAGTCTTGTTTAGAACGTGTGCATCCCGTGCAGACTGGCTTCACTTCATCGCACTTCTTACGTTTTGACCGGCAACTCAGGCAACCATTTTTAGACCGTGGGTGGTTTCGACGCCACTTGGTCGGGAATGGAGCACCTCGGTATGGTAGAGGTTGCTGGGTATCCATCAAGGCTTGATAGTAGAGAGACGGTTGAACTTAGTGGTCGAGCTAAAAGCACATGGCTAACAAGTAAGAAACAGAAGGGAGAGGAAAGGTTTTGAGTATGTTAATTAAATCCGTTTCTGGGGTTGTCATCTTGTAGGGCTGAAGGTTGCCAGCCACGATTCTTGGTTGGATGTAATACGGTTATGCCCAATAGACGTCGATTCGACAAGGTCCTCTTATCTAAACGCTTATCAAAGCAATGTGTCTGGCTGATCCAAGAAGCGACTCCGCTTTACAGGGGCTACAAAGACCGGCTGAATCCTTCGTGCCCATTCTCAATTTCCAATCAGGCCTGTCGCAGGGCCGTAAGCCTAGCTGCAAGCCCCCGACACCACCTGACAATGTACTGGTCTACTGTCATTGGCTTTCAAACCATGAGTGTATTGCGGCATATAGGTTCAACAAAAGGAATTCTCTAGAATTTGAGTTAATGGGCTGTTAGTCTAGCTCTGTTATTGGCGGAGAACGACATAAGCTTAATTGCCTAAAGTGAGTAACAGGATGTGGAGAAAGGGCGCAAGCTGAATCTTCCGGCCGTAGAATTTTCCGCACCTTTCATTCAAAGTATTCACGAAGTATTGCCATCGCTTTGGGTTTTAAAATAATGTTCAACTACTTGCAGTTGATTGTAGTTTTTAACCCTCTCGGTAGCGACTTCAGAGCGCTATAGATACAACGTCTATGGTTTTAGGCCAGTAAGTAGGTGTTTGAAACTATTGCTAACATCATTAATGTATGATATATATTTAGTTGCAATTCAAAAGTCGATTGTAAATCGCCCTGCTTCCTTTTTATGATATAAATTAGCCAGAGCCTTGAAGACAGGTATCACTGCTTGAAGCGAATAAAACCATTTATTAATACATGTGTATCATAACCATCATCTGCTTGCGCTCCAGGAGCACGGCGGAAGGAAAAACAGCGTTGGCGTCTATCATCTCATACAGCGGTGTCTCGACTATCCGGTGTATCTGTGCTCGGTGGGTACGATTTGCTGGCGGTAACCAGCTCGATCTCATCATCCCTTATGCCCCATTCAGCGTAAGCTTGTGGTGCTGTCCGCGACTTCCTAGCATGGTTGCTGGATAACTGTCTTGAACCATACTGTGAGATGTTGCCACCATCTGATGTGTTGGTAGGGGTTTTTGAACGAGTGATGAATTTTTTGAGACCAGGAAGACAAACCACAGTCACAGCGGTGGTCATCTCAGCGGTACAGAGGGTGTCTGAATATGATGTTAACTAATCGATCTCATGATGAGTCGTGACACTAAAGAGAAAAGGACTTACTCCCAGATGCATCATCGAGTCCGAAGTCTGTCACATTGTACGCAATAAAGCGTGCGAGACTGACTATTAGAGTGATTGCGCCCAGAGAAAAGACGCCAACGAGACCAAGTTTCTGTTCTTTCCGGAGTTTCAAATGGGGAAGAAGGAAGAACGGGAAACAAAAGACTATATGTCAAACACACGTTAGCCGTGTCTATGCAATGGCTCGGTTTGACTTACGTAGTAGGTCAGTCGAAAAATTGAGACACCATTGGACGACAAATACAGTGTAAGAATTCCATGCAGAATCTAGCTGATTTTCGATAGACCTGTCGGTACATGTTAGCTTGCTTATATTCTTTGTTTGTTTAGTTTAAGAACTGACCAGTTGTTTGAGATAGGGCGCGCTATCAGAGTGACTACAAGGAAAGCTGCAACTAAGCAACAGATAAGATATCCTGTGCTTATGTATAATGCTTTCCTCAAAGTGCCAAGAACATGGGGTATCAGAAACCAGTAGAATGCGACAATAGAAAGTTTAGACCAGTATATTCCAACGTCGAAAAAGTACTCCGCCACGAAAACAGTCTGCAAAGAGAATATCGGTCAGCTTATAGGTCTTCCAATGTTTAGTCAGGTCAAGATGTGTTAAGGCTTGCAGCTGTATAGCCTTGCAGGGCATTCTCAGATAGTAGTTGACTTGGTGATAGATGGATTACTACATACCTTCAAGTATGGCACGCTATTGACGACTAGCTCTTCACCAACTGCAGGATGGTCGATTAAAATCTGCAGAGCGACAGTAGAGCAGATAAACCACCCCAGAGCGAACAACCAACCGAGCCAAGCAAAATACTCAGCAATGGTAAGTGTCGCTCTCTCAAAGCGAAGCCGAGCCCAACATCGAAGAACGATGACTGTTAAGGCTAAAGCCAGGAGAAGTGCCTGAACGACCTACACATGTAACAAATCAGTAAACAGCTTTTGGGACAGATTTATCGCGCATAACCATACAATTGAAACTACGATCTGCATCGTGATGCCGCTGCCGCCAGTTCTGCTCAACAGACACTCTTTATTCGTCTCTTCATGGACGAAAGTAACGAGCGGAACGGCGCAAAAAAGAAAAGAACGAAACAGGGGACGCGTCAAGCCACGCAAAACCGGTAGGGAATTGTGCTAAATACGTGCGCGGGAGTTCCAATGGCTCGCGGTGGCAAGCTAAAATTCGAGTCAGGAGCCATGTGGCGGATGCATTAGCGTATCAGACTTTTAATGCAAAGAAAGGTTCTTCCTAGCGACATTACGGAGAAATATACAAAACGAGATTTGAGGTTGCATCCGCTTCAGTAGTGCGGTCTCGCCATTCTTTAGAGTTTGGAGCTTTGGCGCGATGTGGTTAAAGTTAATGCCAGGATGCAGTAGCTTTGACGCTATTGAGTCCTTTATCTCCAGTAGACAAAGAAAGGGGCAAGCACTAACTAACAGCCGGCTAGTTCCCGCAGTTGAAGTTGTGCTACCGAAGCGTTATCTGTATGTCGAGCTTGACGCGATCTCGCCATTTTGACATAAGGGAATAACCATGTGGAAAACCAACATCTAGCTATATCGGTCCTCAGCCTCATCAGGCAAGCTCGCGGACATGTATGACGTTTTCCCTTTCACGCTTTCTTTAGCGCGGCTAGACTACCTATCTCACCAGCTAAGACCAGCCTAAGATTGTTACTGTTGGACGGAAAAACTTTTTGGTATACTCGCCCTAATATAACCAAAACAAACCATTCATTCACCCCGGCGTTCATAGTGATAATGACCAATGTATGCATCACCCAAAAGGTCTTCTTCGTTAGATGTTCTTACGATCGCGCTCGGTCGGAGGGTGACACAGTTTGTAGAATAGTGCTCTATTAACCACGTATGTATATATGTCCCGAACATTCTTCATGTTGGGCCCGGTATTAAAAACTATCTCTAAAGATGCAGACTTCTCAACCCCGCTACTCGCCGGTCTGGATATCATATGGGAACAACCAGCCGTTGTCCTCATCCAACTCATCCTCAAAGGTCGTGCCATGCAGTTGCTCATACCTCTCCAGGTCGAACTCGCCATCACCTGCCTTGCCGTTGATGATATTACCAATGGTATGTCCGATGAACTGACCCTCGGTATATGCTCCATGAAGGTAACCAAAAAACTCGGCTGAATTAGCCTCGCCAGCAAACCAGAGGCGTTCGAGATTGGCCCTCATGTTCTGGTGCTTCTCGAGGGTCATGCCAACAGGCCAGTTGCTATATGAACCAAAAGTCCAACTGCATCTTATTAGCTTCCACAGATCACTCAATCGATGAATTAACTTACGTTTCGGTGCTCCAGCGCGGGTAGAAGAACGCCGTTGGCTTGGGAACCTTCTTATCGGGGAACATAAGCCGAAGAACCTCAAGCATCTGCTCCTCTGTCTGCTCGTTTGTCTGCTGCTCTACGCGATAAGCTTGGTCGCCAGTGACCGTAGCGAAGATGATGTTAGATCCCTCCAAAAAGCCCTTGGCATTCAGCGATTGGAAGAGCGGATAATTGCCTCGCTCAACAGGATCAGCGTACAAGAAGTACTGAGTCTCGCCATCATCCCAGAATGACTCGTTGAACTGCATAAAGATCTTGGTGTATGTAGCCATGGCGAATTGGTCAATGGCTTCCTGCTTCCAGCGAGGAATCTCGGGCTTAAACTCCACAACGTCGTTCTGCAGCACACCTGGTGAGAATGTACAGATGGCATAGTCGGCCTCGATACAGCCGTCGTTGGTCAGGATCTTCACGCCATCCTTGGAGTACTGGATCTTCTTGACAGTTGTCTTCAAGCGAAGCTGCGATCCATCCTTCTTGAGGAACTCCTTAGCTTCTTGTTGAATCATGTAGTTATAACCACGTTGATCCCAGACGAGATTGCTCTCATCGCCAAAGTAGCTGAACGTGGCGTTTCCGGCAGCCTCGCCGAACACCAGGCCACTCTCATCAGCTGTCACACCAGCCTCGAAATCCCATCCCCACCAATCGGCTGCCTGCGCATGCATATCATCTCTCTTTGGACGCCAGCCTGCCGTTCGCAGGGCGGCTCGCGCAGAGGTGTCTTGCAGGTTATCCAAGATGATTTCTCCGGCGACTGCAGACATCTGGTCGGCAGCGGAATCGAATTCGTCAATCTTGTCGCTCCAGTCTGTATCGCCCTCGTGGTCGTATGTCTTGAACGCGTCGTAATCCGCGAAGGTTGATTTGATCTTGTGCTTCTTTGCTAACTCATAGATGGGGTTCTCGTGTGTCTTGTCTGATCCGAGACCCTCAATCCAATTGGCACCCAGCTCAATGGTAAACGGCTTGTTAGTTGTGGAATTTTTGCCAAAAGAGTGCTTCCTCAGACGACCTCCGATGTAGTCATTGTGTTCAACAATGATGTAGTCCGTGATCTTTGCATCTGTGAGGTTCTGCGCGGCTGCAATGCCTGCGACACCGGCTCCGAGAATGGCAACTTTGGTCTTCTTACAGGACCCCTTGTCAGCGCGGGGAATAGCTGACGACTGGGCGGCGGAAAAGAAAGCTGAGAGAACAGCCAGCAGCTGGGTAGGTGACTGTTTCATAATGAACGTGGACGAATGAAAATAAATGAGTGAATGGTGAGGGTGCCAAGGAGCCGCAATCTTTCAATTATCTAGCTGAGAGGCTTGACAGACTAAATAGAGATTAACGTTCGAGAACATTTCGCTCTCAACCTTCCAATTCTGGCTTTTCTGCCGAGACATAAGACCTTGGAGTTAGTACGTCGGACATTACTCACGCCACAGTACAGGCTAAGAGTCGTCAGCCATTAATCTCGAGACGCTTGCCTGCGCTATTGACAGCGCGTCATGATAATCCCTGCAGATTGATCCGCGCCAATTATAAATCTTGATTGGTGGACTCATCTAAGACAGTCTGTTAGCGCGAGTCAGGCAAGCATTCTATTCGTGACGGAAGTTGCGGCAGCTTTTCGGAGGGCCTTGTACCAAATTGGTGAGAGATGCGATAGAGTTTCCAGGTGGGTATCCGACTTGCCGGTTCGCCTATACAATAGCGGAGAGCGGCGACATGCATCCTTTTGGCCCTTTAATTTCTCGTTGTATGTTCTAGACGCGTTCATCGCAACCAATTGCGGTTGTGGCCGATCGGATGTGCCGTCTCTATACGAAGGCGGAATCGCCCTAGAACTTTCTGCAAAGGAAAAAATTATCTTCCGATCGCAAAAGAGGCCTCACATTGGATGATATTGATCGTTATCCCAAGTGTAGCGAAGACTATCGTCTTTGATCCTCGCAGTACACACAACATGTCAATGAGAAATTTAAATACAGGGTAGGTGGCTTCGCCTACTAGTTATAAAAGGCAGTGCAATAATGTGACTCAGTATCGGGATTTAAATAACCTCTTATTTAACGGTTTGAATGCAGTAGAACTAAGTATTTTATTACAGCTGAATTGTATTAAGCATGTAATTATCATGGCTGGCTTGATGAGGTAGACTTATGGTGCGCATGTTGACCACTAATTTTCGGCGAAACTATGATACTTGCTTCACTTTGTCTTGCCCAGGCCGGTATTTAAAGGTTTCTTGACCAGCGGAGGTGTTCCTTAAACACAACCACAATACGTTGGGGTATCTGTGTCAAAATTTGTTAAGCATGAAGGATCTGTAGAATATGTACAATCTGTTAAGAAATGAGTTTTGTCTCGATGACGAAGAGCAAAGCTTCTCCGCTAATTTTCAGCCACTATTGTTGTCAGCCACTCACCACGCGTGCCACAGCCCCATAACGAGTGATGTCCCCATCTTTCAAGATTCCAAGTAGTGAACCTTGTTGACTTTATCTTGGCCAAATACTACGTATGTAGTCTTCTCTAGAAACCCCCAATTTTGAGGCATTCGCTATTTCTGCAATTGTTAACTATAGTTAGGATTATCCTGGCAATAACAGAACGAATCTGAAATGCTTATCCTGTGGGTAGGTAAGAGCGCGGTCCTTGCGTTCCGGCTGACAAAGGACTTCATATGTTTGCCAAGTCCGCCGCGGGGCTTGACATTGCTGCCTGGATGTCTTACTCAGATGATCCTCACTTCATCCTGTATATTGAATCCTTCAGGGCCGCTTCTGTTTTGGAGACAACACAGCTTTATTTGCAAACAACTATCCTTGACAATGTTGTGTGCTAAGTGCATGTCCATGTTCCTGAAGAGCGCAACTCGGGGTCTCCATCATCAAGAGCACGAAGGGCTCGCGACTGCTGCGAGAAATGGGTGCAAAATTTGTCACTACCTACTCCAACGGCATTTACTTAGAGACTGGAGACCGCTTAAGTACGAGTTCTTAGCGGACTACCGGCAAAGACACTGGCAGATACAATTTTGCCAAGGCGACGAAGAGATCAGGGACATACCAATTTGGCAGAGACCACAAGACTTGGTGATCTTCGTTCAAGTCACGGCTTCGTCCGATACTCCGTTTGGCTATGATGAGTTCTTGAGCTTGGTGGACGCCGACCTAGAATCTACCCCATCTAGGGTCCGAATGGAGTTCCCTCCTCTGCAAGACATCCCAGACAACACAGGCCACGAAAAGGTCGCGCAAATAGCTAAAAAATGGCTCACAGCTTGTAAGGATAACCATGACTGCCAATCTGCTTCGGGATCACAAGAAGCAGGCTGGTACCCCAAGCGACTCATCCAAGTTGGCAACGAAAGCCAGCCGCCGCGATTAGTCTCACCAACAAGCGATGTTTTGGAAGGCACATATGCCGCTTTGAGCCATTGCTGGGGTGAAAACCCAGACTTCCTGATGTTGACGTCAGACACACTGGCCGAATTTCGTGATGAAATATCGTTATCAAGATTGCCAGCAAGCTTTCGTGACGCTATCATTACTTGCCGCCGAATGGAAATTCCTCATATTTGGATAGACTCACTCTGCATCCTGCAGAGCGGCCCTGGCGCCCGTCAAGACTGGTTGTTACATTCCGAGATTATGCATCAAGTCTACTAGAACTGTGAACTGAACATATCCATCGACGTTTCCTCGGATCCGCATGGTGGTGCTTTCCGTTCAAGAGACCAGAGATATCTACAGGATTGCTATGTTTGGACTCCATTTCACGCCTTACCACAATGCCCTCCCCTACCAAACATGGTAGCGAGCGAGGATCAGTACACGAATGCTGATGAAGCCAATGATTGCAAAGGTGTAGATGGAGGTGGCTACTTGCAAGAGAATACGAAAGAACAGTCGGTTTCGCGAAATCTTTGCGCCGTATACACTCAAGATGATTTTGCGTGGCCAAGGATTCACCTCCCTTTGAATACAAGAGCCTGGGTATTTCAAGAACGACTGCTATCTCCAAGAACCTTACACTTCTCTTTGGATAGAATTACATGGGAGTGTGGGAAAGATATCGAACTCAACGAATATCTCGCTGAAAGCATGAGTTACAGTCTTGCAACAGGATTTGACTGTCTGTATCAAGCTACATATGCTATCCGGTATAACGGTCATCTAAGCCTGTATTATCATGATCTTGTTTTCGAGTACACTGTCCGTCAACTGAGTTATCCAGACGAGGACAAATTGGTTGCTTTCGCCGCTGTTGCACGCCGTTGCTCATCATATCTCGGACGAGATTACTTTGCAGGAATCTTTCGCAGTACAATGCCCATGGCTCTTCTCTGGGAAGCTGACGTACGCCACGACCCCAAAAGGTCAGAAGTCACTTACCGCGCACCATCATGGAGTTGGGCGAGTTTGGACTGTCGTATCATATTCAGAGCAGTGAGAGAACACGCTCTTGTTCTGGCAAATGTGGAGGAAGTCACGGTGGACCTAGTTGACCCGGAAAACCCTTTTGGGCAAGTCAAGTCTGCTTCCCTTACTATGACTGGACCATTGGTGGCTTCTAAAGCACTTTTGCCGCTCCAGCATAACACTGAAGAAGCCAATTCCCAAGGAAATTATACTGTCATGGGGCAGTGGTTTGAGGTCATTCCCGATAGAGAACTCGTGCGAGGCTCGGACCAAGAATGGCCGGAACAACAGAGGCTATGGATAGACTCGCAAGATGACATGTTTCTACTCGCTATCACGGAAGATGCGGACCGTACTGAAGGTCGATTTTGTATTGGCATCTTAATTCAGAAAGGCACTGAAGGAAAATTCACCCGCGTAGGATTTTGGAAAGGAAATCCGGGATTTGTGTCGAAACATGCTGATACGATATGCGAGTTTAAGTCCGAAACTGTCACGATAGTTTAGACAACCTGGATAAAACAGCGATACAAGAAGAGGTTTAGTTTTATCGTGTTCTGGTCCTTAGATGTTGAAATTGCAGAATTCCGTGAAATCTTTATAGTGTCCCTCGAAGTGCACATCTCTGAATCAATATTGAACCATCAATGAGCCTCCCTACACGCCGCCTCGGAATCCGAATCAGGCACCGCCCTGTGATTTGGTAGTTTCCTCACTCATCTGAGCGGTTGTCGAAGATGAAGCGGTCCTGCCGTCTCGTGCCGCCGCCATCGCCGCCTTGTAATCCTTGAATTCGAACCAAGAAATCCCCGCTGCAAAAGATGAAAGTTTACTAGAGACGCAGCGGGTTAGTCGCTGAATATCTCGTCATCCCCAGCGTGATACCACAAGTATACACAGAACTCGATTATAATTATCAGGGGAGGCACTAACCACATGGCGATTCCTAGAGCAAAGATCACCCATCCCAAAGCGCAGGTAACTCCATTGCATGAAGATGTGTTTGCCTGCATTGTCATGAAAACCACAGCGGACCAAAACACGATTTCTAGAATGTTGAGGATCAAGTTTGCCTTGAAGCTCATCCACTTTCGAAAGTACTTTGTGTGCTGGCTTAGGACCTGATAAAGTATCAGGATAATCGATTTGGCAGCCTTGATAATGTTAGAAGACCTTGGCTAGTGTGATGGATCAATGCTTACGTACCATGCCAAGAGCCATGCTGCCGGATCTAGTTCTCGGAGCATTCCGATTGCGCAGTACAAGACGGACCAGACCAAGGATCAAGACTATCAGGGATACAATAATACCGACGATATGGATCGGAAGCTTGTACTGAGACTGGAAGACCCTTCGCAAGAAGCTGGTCTTGACAATGGTAGGGTGTGCCATAGTGTCGGGTCTCGGTAGTTTAACCTTGAGCAAAGAGTTTAGGGTAGTAAGCGGAGGTTGAGTTGGTGGTGGAGCGAATAGTGGGAAAGAACAACTGTCTGGTTGTGCAAAGCAGCCGCTTTATAGATTAACAATTGACTCATTAATGGAAGTTTGTCTATGTTTAGCATCTATATGGTGTCCAGCCAGTTCAGCCTTGTAAGCAAGTATTGTCTTTGTCTCGGTGGTTTTTGAGTCTCGGCAGTTGAGTGTAACGCTTCATCCGCGTCAGCCCTAAGCCTTGACGTCTTGCTCGGTTTCGCTCCCAGTATCTAGCGCCCTGACGTGCGGCCTTGTATTGAAGAGTAAGTGGCTGAGGGACACGGTAGATAACTAGTCTAGGACATATTAGGCATCTGAGAAATCGTTACGCGTATATACACGAACATATATTGGCTCAGGTGCTTTTGAGCTAAAAGTAAACTCTTCTTCAATTTGATAGCTGCTAAAGTTCATACATGAATTAGTCTGGCTAGATCGCCCCAGTGGGGCTTGGAGTCTTTCACCCCTGTAAGTGTGCTCAGTTACCAGAAGCTTAATCTTGAGAAGTGCTCATCGTTTTTCCTTCGGTGGTCAGAGTACCGTTTGCTCCTGGGAACCGGATAGAATTAGAGTTACAATTAGACGTCATGTATGTAAGTAGATGGAGATGATATGAGAGACTTTTGGGGGACTACCATGCAGCTTACGTAGCATGTTGCGTTGATCAAAGACTGCGGTCGATCAGGTTTCGGTTTCGGTTTCGGTCTCGCTCTCTGTCTCGCGAATTCGGGATCGTAGAGTAGCCCGGGGGAGATTCTATCAGCCATGTATGGCAAAGCGAAAAATCCCTTGTAGCAGTAAAATATCCGCAAACCATGTATTTTTTAAGCTTATTTGCTACTTTCCCCCATCCATTTTTTGACAATAAACGGCGACAGCACGATGGCATCCAGCGAACCTCAAGACACAGAAAACACAATTATGGCGAACGAAAACGACAATGAAAATGATCATCGTTTCATAGTAGGATGGGAAGAGCCTATTGACAAAGACCCCGAAAATCCTATGAACTGGTCCAAGGGACGTAAATGGGGTATCATTGGAATTCTCTCCTTCATCACCTTCTTGACGTAAGTGGCCACCTCAATGCCTCAGATACCATACTCACTAATCTACAGCCCTCTAGCATCCTCAATGATGGCACCAGGTGTCCCCGAAATTATGGCCGAGTTTAAGAATTCCAATACCGAAGCATCAACATTTGTAGTATCCATTTTCGTCCTCGGGTTCGCATTTGGACCACTTCTAATGGCTCCGTTGAGCGAAATTTATGGTCGGACACCCGTATACCACGTATGCAATTCCTTGTTCGTTTTGTTCACGGTTGGCTGTGCCCTATCTCAGGATGTTGGAATGTTAATGGCATTCCGCTTCTTATCTGGTTTCGTCGGCGTTGCAGTAGTTACGTGCGGAAGTGGCTCGATAGCCGATATGGTACCCGCAGAGCAACGAGGTGCAGCTATGGCAGTCTGGTCCATAGGCCCAATGCTGGGTCCTGTTGTTGGCCCAGTATGCGCTGGGTTTCTGGTAGATGCGAAAGGTTGGAGATGGGTGTTTTGGGTCACAACCATTGTGGTAAGTCACAACTCCAACGCTATGGGCCGAAATGATATGCTTGTTGATGGTTAACCTGGGCTTTTAGGCGGGAGTCGCTGTGCTCGCGTCGTTCCTGGTCCTTCGCGAAACATATGCCCCGATACTTCTCGAACGAAAAGCAGCCAAGTTACGGAAGGCAACCGGTAACGACAGATACCGTTCGACAGATACAAGAGCTACACCACGAGAAGTCTTCCTCACCACTATCATGCGACCTGTCAGAATGTTAATCTTCTCGCCCATCGTAACGATGGTCTGCGTGTACATCGCGACACTTTACGGAATGCTCTACCTACTCTTTACAACTTTCACGTTCGTGTATCAGGATATATACGGCTTCAGCTCTATCGGAGCGGGTCTCTCTTTCATTGCTGGTGGAGTGGGTAACTTACTCGGTTTATTCTTCGTTGGTTTCTTCTCCGATAAGCTGATAAGGGATGCCAAAATTGAGGGCATCCCAGTTTCAGCAGAGCAACGGCTCGACTTAAGACTGACTGTTCCGACGGCACTGTGCCTTCCAATTGGTCTCATCATATACGGATGGACAGCTGAAGAGCGACTGCATTGGATTGTTCCTATGATAGGAACATCAATTCTTGGGTTTGGCATGATTGGCATCTTTATGATATCTCAAACATATCTGGTGGATGCATTTACAGAATACGCAGCTTCAGTGACTGCTGCTAATGCTGTGTTGCGAAGCTTGCTGGGAGCTCTTCTCCCTCTGGGTGGTTTGGGTCTTTATAATGCTCTTGGCTTAGGATGGGGCAATACTCTTCTTGGATTGATTGCTTTGGCACTGGCCCCTGTTCCGTGGCTGTTGTGTAAATTCGGTGGAAGAATCAGGACCAGCTCCAAATTCCGCACCGAGTTCTAGTTGAATATTATTGTTTTGATACTGTCGTCATATCCCTGAAAGATCGAGTATACAATTCATTCAGTCAGGAGCAGAAAGCCCCGGAAGAATTCGGTAAAGATATCCACGATATACGCTTATGATTCAAATCCTCTTTTTACGGAGACAATCATTAATGTCAAGTATTTTACTCTAGCCAGTCCATTAGTTATTTAATCGGCAAATATGACCCAGGCTTCATCTTCACCGTTGTATTCTAGTTTTTTCCTTATCGAACAAGTACGTCACAAAGCTCACAAGAAGACAGAGAGACACAAGGCATCTCGCATGCCTATTGACAAGAGTGTTTTTGAATCTCAGTTAGAACTCGAGCTTTTTCTCGAAATAAAACTATGATTTATATCTCCACCACAATGTCTTAGAGCATCTAGGCAACGTCAGAAGATCTAACCGTTAGTAGTGTCTCGGTCGGTCTCAGGGTCCCGACAAGTGATGTCCAAAAGCTTCGTGTCCACATTGTCGCAGTCATAGACCGGTGGCTTCTTGCTTGGCACGTTGACCTTTATGTTCTCGGCCACAATGTTACTGCATCGCTGTTGGAATGTAAGCTGAACTGAAAGCTTGTGAATGAGAAATAGGAGACTTACATC
Organism: Fusarium sp. FL617; assembly: GCA_030142105.1. Lineage (NCBI taxonomy): Eukaryota > Fungi > Ascomycota > Sordariomycetes > Hypocreales > Nectriaceae > Fusarium > Fusarium sp. FL617. Next base: position 78,468 of record JAREIL010000012.1, on the reverse strand, counting down.
AGGTGCGCTGCACACCAGAGATCCTGCTCGGGGATCGAACTTCGTTGAGACTGTGCCCCAGAAGTTCTTCATGGTAACATCCTCGATAGTCAAGTTCGCCTTGTCCTCGGTCAGTGACTATCTCCCCATATGGCATGACGCAACTTACAGGGAACTCGTTGCAAAGAGTTTGGTTCTTCTGACCATAACATTGTGTAATGGTAATGGCGTTGTCGTTGTTCTCATGATAGAAGCGATCATAGGTGATGTTCCTTACGCGGCCGAGACCACCACCTCCGTTCAGTAGACTCTGGAACGCAGTCTCGACACCAGGCCAAACCTTGATACGAGCACCGTCGCTGGCGTTAGACATGGAGATGTTGTAGATATACAGGTTCTCGACAATATCGGTTTCGCCCTTGTACTGACCCAGAGAGCCGACACTGATACCGTGAGATCCATTACAGACAAGGTTCTGGACAACCACGTTGGTGCTGTTGGGCTTGAAAGACACGCAGTCTGAGATTGTCAGTCAAGGTCAGTGGCCTGGTTAAGAAGAGACTCACCGTCAGTGTTGTCGATGAAAGAGTTCTGGATGACCACTCGGTCCGAGCGGTATGTGTCCCAGCCATCAGAGTTGGCAATCTTGACTCCGTTCAAACTCTTGGCTTGAAGGTCTAGGTCGCTGATCAAGACATCAGTACTGTTGACGATAATGTTGAACCACTGATGTACGTTAGAATGAGTCCATGAAAGTTTGGGGTGAGGATCAGACTTACGTTGGGCGAGTTTCGCATTCGCAGATTCGACATGGTGAGACCATGGGCGTCCTCGATGGTCAAGAGAATTGGCCGCAGCAACTAAGCAAATAAAGTCAATTCGGCTTCTAGTATGGTGGCTTTTATTAGCACACTTACAGTCTTGTTAGTGACGATCTCCTCCCAGTACGCTTGGCCATGACCATCAAGCACGGATTGCTTGTTCGTCAGGTCTCCATAGATATTGACGTCCTTGCCACCAATCTTCCAGAAAGAAGACATGTTCTGGAAGTCATACTTGAAGCTGTTCTCCGCCCAGTAGTAGGGATCAGATTTGAAGTTGAGCGTTCCGGTGATGATGACGTCTACATGGGCGAGCCATGTTAGATCAAGAGGCGAAGCAATTGTATACGTCTGGTCTAGGACAATTGTTCCTCCTTTGTTGCATTTCTTGAATGCCTTCAGGATACGTGGGGCATCATCATTGTTCTTCCCCTTTCCAGGCTTGACATAGCAGTACTCCTTTCGAGAGCGTGGTGGCGAGGGTGGGAAGGCTTTGCCAGTGCCATACGGTGCAGCTTCGATATGAGGTCGCTTGGGCAAATGGTGCGAGGGATTGCCCGCTGCGGATGACACCAGCGCGCAGAGCGCGGCGGCAGAAAGAAACTTGCTGATGAACATACTTTACAGTACAATAAGACTATGCTGCAGAACCCAATTTTGAAAAACCGAGATCTACTACTTCTTATACCTCTCGGGAATATGTAGAGATAATGAATTTGAGAGATTGAGGTATTGTTCCTATTGGTGGAATAACAAGGTCGATATTCCGGCTAAAGCTCACAAGCGACCCCAGTTAGTTACAGACAGATCACTGCCATAGTCAACTTCTTGAATTACCCCAGGATTGCCATTCCCAGATTAAACGCGGGGTTACCAATCGGATGCTTTTACTCTCATCTCGGATCCATTGAACTAGCTCCTTTCTCCTCGTCGTCCGCTCACAATCAGCTCATGACCTGGCTTGAATTCCCCCAAACCCCCAAACATCCCCGCAACTAGTTGAGCCGGTTTGCCGTGTCGTGCGTCACCTCCGTCCTTTAATTTATTTTCCCTTCCTTTTCTCGAACCCCAATTGCTCGGGAATCAGGAACAAAGTTTATGATTCATCCCAACTAACAACCCCCTGGGGCTCATCCTCGGAAAGACTTCGATTTTGAGAAATAGCCAATCAGCCGAGTTCATCATGCGGACTCCTCTTCCAGAGCCATACTTATAATCTCATTGGCCAAGTACCCCATCTCAGCAGCACTCATAGCAAAACTTAATTTCGCAGAACCCCTGCTATATGAAATACAGAATCGTCTGAAGACTCCCCAAACACCCCAACATCACGATACTCGCCCAATAGAAGTTTCTAGGATGCCCGAAAACATGTCTCTTTGCCCTCCTTCTCGTGCACCAATTCCTCCGCACAACCCCCATAGTTTTGTTTACGTGTTCACAAGTGACATCAATCGACACCTCTTGATCTGGTCTAGTCTCCACATAATTTTCTGGTACGCAGGCTGCGAACCCGCCATGATCAGACCTACCGCGTTCTTTATCCACCTCAACCGTCCCCGTCGAATAGAAGAAGAACTCCTCAGTAGCAGCTATAAATGTTGTCCGTCCTACAAAGCTTTTCACGAATATCCAGAGAGAACAGCACCGAAGCAAGCACTTCCATCGACGAGATCTACGTTATGATCCAGGACTTGACAGGCGGTAATTGCCACCCGTGACACCATGCACCTAGCATTGTCACCCTTATGCCCACCTCATGACCGGGAAGACTCCCGACCAACTGGCGATCGTGGTATTTGTTCGTGAATTGTCCCAGATGAAAGCGACTAACTGCGAATGACTTTCCGAATGAAGTTGTAGGGTAAAACAAATTCGCATAACACTGTAAAGCATCCCACTGGTCTGCCTAGCATCTTGGGTATGGCCGGATGCTATTACTGCATCGGCGAGAAAAGTTCAGATTTTTGCCCCACATGCTTATTGTAAACGTCAAACTTCAATTAAAATTTCTCTACAACTCAGACCTCGCAACTCTTTCTACGCAATCCTAGTCGAACACTATCACCATGTCAAATCACAGTCCACCATCTGCTTCACTCATCAAGAAACGAGCACGAGATCTCCGAGCCCAAAATAACCTGCGGCAAAAACGCGCTGCACATGTTGCAAACCTTGAGAAGCGCGTTGCAGATCTTCAAGATGAGCTTTTCAAGGTCCGCACTGCTTATGCAAACCTACAGCAAGAGAATGAACTTTTCAAGACTCGTCAGAAACAAGCTTTCGATCTTCTAGCAACTTGGACAAAAGAGGACGCAACACTTGAGAGTCATCAACATGTCCCAGGCTCATCTATGTGGCATGATATCTCAGTACGATCCTTGGTTAACGCATCTATATCGCATTGTGTTTAAACTATCGTGTTATAAACCTTCTGTATTTGTGACTCATAATCCCCCCTCGAACCTTGCGAATTCCCCCGAAACCTTTAATTAATCTTTCCCCGTGAGTCACCCTTTGACTTATTATTAGTCAGTCTAATCTTTTAATTCCTCCCACAACTCCACTAATACTACTATTTAAGCCCTATTTCCCTTTAATCTTATAATAACCTTACATCTATATCGGCGGCATTAGAGTCGTACCTGTGCTCATCATGAACTCGGCAGCCATCATTTCAGCCCTGGATGCAAACTCCGGCTCATTCGGATGATGACGTCGTGGCGGCCAATTGCTTTAGATCATTGATCCAGTCGCGCCATCTAGTCGTGCAATCTCCCGATACTCCCGAACCAGTAGAGCTGCTCTTCGGTTCCACAAGAAACTTCTTAGCCAACACCATTCACAAATTAACTCGAGAGTGGCCTTGTCGAGACCCAGAACGATTGGCAACTGGATGGCTTACGTATCATATGTTAAAATGGATGATGCAACCGTCCGAGGCAAATTTTGCGCGCCTTGTTGAATTTCAAAAGCCTGTGCTGGAACAGTTACAGCATGCACATCCGTTCTTTGTTGATTTTATGGTATGGCCTGAGCTGAGGGCATGTTTGGTGAATACTCATGCGGACTACCGTAAAGATGATATTGTCGGGATGATGGGATGTTGCCAGAAAGTTCGTTGGCCATGGAATAAGCCTATCCTTCTCCCGGACGATGATGGCAAGCTGATGTTCGACCCTGATTTCTACAGAAGTTTTACGTCCCTTGAGGGCTGGGGGCTTACGCAAGAGTTCATTGGAAAGTTTCCGAGAATTACCGAGTACTTTGATGCTCGTCAAATACAATACGAGTCTGCCTGAGCAGAGAAAAGGAGCTCGATTTAATAGTGAGATGTCTCAAGGTTCAGCTACTAAGCCAGCTCACGAAGTCGTAAAAGCATTTATCAGAAAGATCATGAGTTTGAATGTCTGAATTAGACGTAGAAACTACCATATCGGAATAGTATCCCCCAACTAAAAGAAATAAGGCTTTGCCAGTACCTTTGCCACATCCCAAGCTCTATCAAAAGCTTGCACCAACTCCTCTGGCAATGCACCCTTCTCCAGCGCTTCTAGATTTTGTTCCAACTGCTTCACGCTGCTCGCGGACACAATGATGGCATCACCACGTTCCGCCTTTAGCTGACTGTGATGATGTGCTCCAACGCAATGCTGCCTCCGCTGTGGTGAGACCAAGCTTCTTGGCCAGAGGCCGAACCTCATCTAGAGCGTCAAAGTAAGTATCGTTCCAATACCTTGCTCTGTACATAGCACCTTGCTGTCTGTTGGGATCAAAGCGGCTTCCTTCTTCATGGGACGAGCTGTCACGCTGGTACTTGTCGGTCAAGAATCCACCAGCTAGAGGGTTATACTGATAGAAGGAGATACCGTAACGATCCAGACACGGGAAAAGCTCAGGCTCAACGACACGTAAAAGGGCATTATAGACGCCTTGGTATACATCAATTTTCTTCCAGCCGTTACGGTCAATGATCTCGCTCATCTGAGCCACTTCCCAAGCGGCGTAGTTACTGATACCGAATCGCTTAAACAGGCCTTCATTGTATAGCTTGTTGACTTCGGAGAGTGTTTCCTCATATGGAGTTTTGTGATCGGGGCCGTGTAGGTACCAGAGATCAATTTGGTCAACCTTCAATGCTTCGAGGCTGTCCTTGAGAGAAGCTCGCAGACCTTCACTCTTATGTGAGTACACGGCTCCACCCCACGGTGTGTATGGCGCAACCTTGGTGGCGACGACGAGGTTATCTCCTATGGCTAGGTCACCGAGGTATTCCTCTGAGCTGCCTTCACCATAGACCCGTGCGGTATCGATCTCGGTGTGACCATGAGCTTTGAACAAGTCTATGATCTTGCTTGCTTCCGTGATATCGTGAACGCGAGCCTGTTCGGTACCTAGAATTTTAAATCAGTAGGCCGGAGAGACAAGTTACAATACAAGTGTATTAGTGTAACTTACCTTCCCTGCCGAAGGGCATGGCCCCAAACACCACCTTCTGTGCTGATTTAGTGTTCGAAGACATTTTGAAGTTGTATTTGAAAGAGTGCGTGTCGGTAGAAACGAAATGTGACTGAGACCGAAGTCTGGCGGAATGCTTTGAAGGTTTATATAAAAGGATTCTCCCATGCCATCCAGTCCCAGCCGGCGAAAAGTGGACCACTGAATCAGCGGTGGGGTGCATATATGCATGCTAAATTGGCGACGGAAGTGAGATCAGCCAGTAGAAGGCTAGTTCAACAAGAGACCGCCTTGGTTCGGCGCGCTACCTTTTGTCCAGAACATAATCTTTCTCGTGAGTATTGGATTAGTCAGATTGGACGGGTATCCCTATTGGAAATCTGTTAAAAGGTTCTTTGGGGCTTGCCCCACATAGTCACAGTTTTATGGAATCCGTGGATAAAGCTGTACACACTCTTCAGACGATCGATCTGTTTTTTTTTGTAGTCTACTGTTGTCTTTTGTATGGCAAATTCTTGGTAGAGTGTAATAGCCTCCAACCCTGACGGTCTTTGAGTGGCTGACTTATGACATCATCACCTCCAAACCTTGACCCTAAGCCTCGGCGTGCAACTTGCTCCTTCGGAAGCCCACCAACTGGACCATCTCAATCCAAAACCCCACAGCAGGTTCCGTAATTGAGTTCTCATAGGCATCAATAGCGGGTCGCTCCCAGACAAGATCGACGTCCTTGGGTCTCACATATCTGGTCCTTTTGACAAGCTTCCACCCAACATATAGAACAACAGCCACGATTTGCATGCTGTAGTTCTGAAAGAAAACCTCGGTACTCCATCGTGGTGTAAAGGCATAGTATCCATAGCCAAGAACAATCAGCGTATGGGCAAAAAGGGAAATGTACGCGCCATAAGGTTGGAAATATCCATAGTAGGGCATGGTCTTCCGATCAATTCCCTGGACTTTGCAGGCTTGATAGTAGTTAATGAACGTGATGGACATTATCATAAAGTTGATAATGCTGCCACCAGTAACTATACTGATTAGCCAACTTAAGACTTTGGCAGACCCATTGGCACACTGGAGGAATGAGAGACAGGGAAAAAGCATAACTATCCCAAAGCAATAGATAGGAACGCCGGCCTTGTTGCAATATCGTAGGAAGCTGGGGGCCCGGCCCTCGAGGGCTAGCGAGTAGAGAGCTCTGGCAGCGCAATAGGTGTAGGTGTTCCCGGCAGAGAAGATAGATGTGATGATCAAGACATTAACGATATGTGGCAGGACACCAATACCAAGGGTCTCCATAGCCATGATGTATGGGGAAGCCCCTGCAGTGCCAGCACCACCACCGCCGCCAAGGTAGATGTCTTGAAGTCTTTGATCGTCATAGGGAACAACGATTGAAACTGCCAATGCGCCAAGGATGAAAAAGACAGCAAATCTATAATAAACGGTCTTGAAGGCCGATTTGATATAGATGCTCGGTCGTTGGGCCTCGGCTGACACCATAGAGATATACTCGGGGCCGACAATGGTGAAGACGGCGACCCAGAGAGCAGCCAAGAATCCTTCAAACCTTCCAGTATCGCCATCAGATATATATGTCGTGAAGGACCCGGGGTCCGAGAAGTAGCGGAAACCGTATGCGTCGCCCTTGGGATTACCCCCGACCATAGTAACAAAGGTGAAAGCGAAAAGAATGAAAATGAGGATCACCTTTCCGCCAGAAAGCCAAAATTCAGCTTCACCGTAAAATCGAACAGCAAGGATATTGATAAGCCTAGTTGAAGAGTCTATTGTTAGCACGTGATGATGCAAAGACAACAACCTAATTGTAATGGAAGCCACCAGATTATATCATGTCAAGAATGGATCATACCCATAAAGAATAATGACTCCAGCGCAGATGCCAGCTGTAGGGCCAGGATTCGTAATATCCTCGTTCCAAAATGAGATAACAAGATTAAGAGCTGTAATTTCGAAAGGCACGACCAAGGCCTCATAGAGAAAGAAATTCCAGCCAGCCGCGAAGCCCAGCGCGTCGTCAACCCAGTACCCGGCAAGGCGGATAAAGCCACCTGCGACAGGCATGTGCGTATTCATCTCGGCGATCGAATTGTTGACGAGGGAGATGATGCATGTATACAGCAAGAATGCAAGCATGAGGTTGCCAGGACCACCTTTTGCCAGGCCGCCACCAATGCTGATAAAGAGGGCGGTCCCGATAGAGCCACCGCAAGCGATCAACTGAATCTGACGGTTGTTCAGTCTCCGGTGCAGGTGGCCCATATCATGTCCATGACCATCAGTTACCACGTTGTGGATGCTGCCGACGCCGGCAGAGTCAGACTTGGTGATTGGACCACCGTCCTTTCTCTTGTCTGATTGCATAACGATCATGCAGGTGTCTGCCTTAGCTGGAAGTCTGATAAGAGAAGAGTGGATGCAAGGATAGAAAAGGATTCAAAAGCAGAGACTAGATGGTGAGGAAGAAGAGTGGTGAGGTGCAGGCAGAGAGCAAAAGAGGCAAGTCATTTTATAGTTAAGGATTTCCAATATCCAGCTAAGCTCTCTAGCTAGTCCTTATCCCCTAAATGCTTTAGATATGCTTTCCTAGCCTGCTCTACCACGCAAACACCCCAGCAGATAAGAGATATCCGACCCCTAACTCCCGTCTCATTTATATATGATGTGGCAAAACAATAATCTATTCACACCCACCAAGATGAGATTAAGGCCGCTGTGCACACTCGTTTACACTACAAAGTGTTATCAAGTGTTCTCCTTTTCACTATTTACTCAGACCCATACAGAACCCCAGATTATTGTACTCACATCATGTTGGAAATCTGGGGAAGTCGGGGACAGCCCGGGGAGCAGGGATAGAAGCTCCAATAGCGTTGAGGCAAGGCAATCGTTCTTAGATGGCTTAGCGTTGTTGCTTGGTTAGCGTAGCCGACTACAGGATAATAGTCCTCGCTCCACCCGCACCTCGGTCATAATCACCGACCGACGTATCAGCAGCACAGAAACAAGTGTTGCTCAAGGGATAAGTAGCCGGCCAGGTGGCGACCTCTTGTTACCCCCCACACAAGCTATACTAACAAACTGGTGGCGATTATGTTTCCATCGGCGCGTACCCCGACTCCGATGTAATAATAGCGAATACCGTAGCTTCTCGTCGGGCATTATCAGGAATTGGTGCTGAATCCAAGGAAGGAAGAGTCTGTATTCAATACAAACTGGCCATGAGCAGCTAATAGTGGCTAGATAATGGTTGTAAAGAACGCAATTGTCTCGCTGATATTTATACCTATCGTACGACAAATATTATCCTACTTCACGAAACCCGAACGGTTTTCTTGCCCCTTTGATAGAACAATTCATCTTACTTCCCCCCCACACAAACATATACTGTCACCATGGGAATTCCCCAGTCAGAACCTATTCTCATTGTTGGTGGTGGTGCCTTTGGTCTCTCCACAGCGCTGCACCTGCTTGACGAAGGCTACAGGGATATTACTGTAGTTGACAAAGACGATGATATCCCTTCGCGTTGGTCAGCAGCTAACGATCTCAACAAGATTGTGAGGGCTGAATATGAAGGCTCTACTGCGGCCTATACGGAACTGACACTAGTAAGCTCAACCACTAACATCCCAGATCACACCGTGTCAGGAAGCTAATCACATTATGAAATAAAAGAAAGCCATCGAAAAATGGAAAACTCCCCCGTTCGCGCCCCATTTCCACCAGGTTGGCTTCCTGCATTGCGTCTCGCCTGCCGGCTCCAAGGAGGCAGTAGATACTCTCAATCGGTTCCGTGCCGCTGCTGAAGCCCACCCCCGCATGAAATCCTCTGTCGTCCCCCTCAACACCAAGAAGGATATCTCGGACGTTACCTGGCAGTTCAAAGATAGTCCTTTCCTCGGCTGGCACGGATACTTCAACCGGTTAGACGGTTACGCTCACTCGGGTAGCGCCCTGCGCTCCATCTATCTCACCCTTAAGGCAAAGGGCGTCAAGTTCATCCTTGGTCCTGCAGGTACTATTTCTGAGACCGTTTTTGAAGAGACTCCTGGTGGAAGGAAAGCGAAGGGCATCAAAACAACGGGCGGACTGTTTTATCCTGCAAAGCATATCATTATCTCAATCGGCGCTGCTGCTGCCAAGTTAGTGCCCGAGATTGGCAAACAGCTTACCGCCAAGTCGTGGTCAATTGCTCACCTTCAGCTGACTGATGACGAGACGTCGGCATTGCGTGGTATACCTGTCACTTATGCTCGCGATCTAGGCTTCTTTTTTGAACCTGACCCGAAAACTAATTTTGATCGTCACATTGTGGCAGGGCATAATCTACACCAATCTACATCCGAGCATAATCAACACTGTGCTTTTGAAAAGAATAAATAGCATTCAGGCAGTGAGACCTGGATTTAATAGAGCTGCAGCTATGTACTTCACAAAATTGGCCGTCTATCAACCTGCCAAATGCATGTTGGCCAGAACTCAATAAATCCATCCACCGTCGACATTGTAAACAGCACCAGTCACGAAACTGGCATCATCGCTGATTAAGAAAGCAATGACCTTAGCTACCTCGGTCGCCGAGCCTAATCTCTTTAAGGCGTTCGCCATAATACCACTCTCTACTCGTTTCGGATCATGGTCCTCGGACATAGGAGTGAGAACGGTTCCTGTTCGTATATGCATCAGCGCTGGGCTCTCACGTGGTTGGGACACGTCTTCCACGTTACAGGTCAAAGTCCTGCAGGCCATGGACATGTAGCTTACTTACCAGGAGACACACAATTGACTCGAACCTCTTTATTTTCTTTAGCAGCAGATTTCGAGAAAGCGATGACCGCTGCTTTGCTCGCGCAATAGGAGGCGCAATTGGGCATGCTGATCTGACCAAAAGTACTCGCCGCCGAGACCTACCAGACCTCGCAAGTCAGTGATGAAGTTCAACCGCCTGGCCTTTTTCATTGACTCACGATACTGCCAGATTTGATTGCTTTGAGTTGCGCTCGTAGACAGTTGAAAACGCCGTTGACGTTAACCGAAAAGACAAAGTTCAACTGCTCATCGGTGATATCAACCAATGGGCCTCTTGGCCCCAGGACACCTGCCATGTTCACGGCTGCATCGAGTTTGCCGAAGCGTTGCACCGTCTTCTCAATCCATGCATCCACGGAAAAGCTTTTTGTAACATCCACTGCCACGGCTAGATGCTTTTCGTGGCTCCCTGGTAAAGATTCGACGGCCTTTTTTAGTGCTGTCTCATTTACATCAGCCAAAGATAGTGAGGCACCCTTGGATGCAAGTAGTTGAGCTGTTGCCAGGCCCATGCCGCTTGCTGCGCCCGTGATGGTAATCTTGCACTAAATTTTAGCATTGTGATACCTTGGTCAATAGACAGCACGGATGAGTAACGTACAACTTTGCCTTCGAAAGAAGCCATGACTATGTGTGTATTCGAAAAGGAAATATGGTTGGAAATGCTCAACTCCCGTTACTTGTAAGTCGGAATGGCATGTCTTGTAGCAATGGTCTTTTGTTTAAATATTAAGGCCTTGGTCCAATCGTATTACACCAAGACCAGGGTCCGCTTTCCCCGCGTGCTAAGGTTCTGAAACGTCCAGACTAGGAAAAGCGTCGGACTCGGAACCGTAGGTCGGTTCTTACACCGAGCGAATCGTTATCTGTGGGGTGTCTCCGAAATCCGACTAGGATAATGCCCCCTCATATCAATCTCGGCGAGATAGGAGGCTCTTTCTGCCAGGGCAGAAGGGAGATGGACGAAGGGGATATCGACTGAGCCGATTGGCCGTCTAACTAGCACACCAGTAACACGCTTTGAGGTGTCACGCGCACAGACAGTCGCAGAAGGACTCAAATGCTTTACTTCACGATTTCAGGTGATATTCCTGGCCTGGTAGTTTCAACACACTGTCGTCAAAGTCTCTGATGTTCCCACAAGCATTGTGACACCAGTAGTGACACCAGTAGCCTCGACGAAACCTTGTATGGACACTCTCATTAGCCCGAGAAAACACTGTAGTTGAACAGTTTAGTTGCATATCAGGCGTTGCAGCTTCTGGATCACTCTCATAATATGGTTGTATATTTTCTTGATGCAAACGACGTAGCCAGGATGAAGGCAGAGTACTCCGTTCTTCAAAGTTTATCTTCTTGAGGCGGCCTGCATGACTCAAGTTCGACCCCAAGCACGTGAGAATTGGTAGCAGAAAATATAGTCTACTCGTAAGCTATTATTAATTTGTCTATAACTCAGATCAAACTTGTTCGTCGAAGATCACCCATGCTGAGGGGTCATCGTGTTCAAACTCCTGTGCAAGAGCAAGTATATCCTCTGTGGTTATGTTGAAAATGTCAACATCCCCTTGTGTGTCATCTCTACGCGTGGTGAAACCGTGTGGTGATTGCCTGTTATCATTCTGGCTAGGACCAGGGTCTCCCAAACTAACTCCGCCTTCGCACCCAAGTGATGTGCCATGTAAATGTGGTTCTTGAGGTTGGCGTAGTAGCTGTTCGGGCGATCCGTGATGACCTAGCAGGGTTTCAAGGTGTTCCAACTCAACTCTTCGTAAGCCGGCAGCGACACTCCCCTTAGCTATCATAGCCTCAAAGATGAATGTGACCGCCTGACGCCATGGCGACTCGGGAACAAAATGTGGTAAGAAAACAGAAAGAATACAAAGCAATACGGCAGACGAAAAGGCATGCTCAAGTTGGAACGGCAAAAAGCCTTCTGCGATCGAATGTTAGCACATGTGTTTCCGATTCAACAAGGCAAGGTATAGACGAACCCAGGACCTCTCGAATACCCAAATCCTCGAGTGTCAAGAGAATGATTGTTGCAGATTGTGCAGATCTCTCGACGAGCGTAACCACAGGCCTCGTAAGTAGCTGAGGATCGACACTGTGGAGGAGCAACCAGATGACAAGTGGTCGAGTAGCGAGAACGATGCACTAAGGCGATAAGCAGTCAGAACCAAGACATAACAAGAGAGCCGGCGATACTAACATGATGATGCGATAGCATAATGTTGTAGAACATATGAGGCGGCTCTCCTCCGTCTGTTTTGTAAGCAGATATTATTTCGTCAATATCGCGCGATAGTTCGGCAAGTCTGTGCAGGATAGATGTAGTGTTTTGAATGAAATCACTACCCAAATCGCTCTGAAGATCATAGCTAACTGGGGATCAGAATGCATTAGCCAATCTACACGGTGACGATCGAGGTGAAGAATCTTTTGTACCGCTAGATATGCTCGAAACAAGTCGGGATAGGCGTGTTCGAAGAGACAGTGCCTTCGCGGATACTTCTGACGATGATGCATCAGGAAGGGGAGTGGTTATTTCTGTTTGTGGCATAGCAGAGGGGCAACCCAGGGCGGCCGTTATCTCCTGGTCGAGTACATAGACTCCCCACCATGCATTATGACAAACCGCGATAAGATCGGAACCGATATCATCTGGTACGCGACGATGAAGCCCGTCGTGAAGTGCAAGTCGGAGCGCTTGACCGATCTGTAGTTCGTAAATAAGTGTTAGCATCTTGTGATCCAGCGGTTAGAATGAACAGACATATTGGTACGCTGGTGATCGCATGTCTATAGAGTAAAAGTACAATGCGGTCAGTGAGAAAACCTCGATTGCTTGCACAGCTGGACGTTCATCTTGAAGAAAGGCTACGTCTGGAAGTAGCGAGAGAGCGCGCGACGCAAGGTCGCACCCAGGAGGGCCGCTTGATGCCGTGCTACAGCGACTGAGTGTGAGCGCCTTGCCAAAGGCAAGAATCAAGAGATACTCGACAAACCAAAGTTTATGTTTCTGAGCCGTGGGTAACGGCTGGCGGTGGAACTTTTCAAACAGCGAGAGGAAGCTTGACTCGTCGATCATGCGAAACAGCTCGCCGACGCGAAACTTGACGGTATGGTACAGGAAGAAGGCATGGTCCATGGGCGGAAGATTGAGAAGGTCCTCGGTCTCGACACTGGATTTTGCTTGCCATTGTAACCGAAAAGCGTCTCCGTCTAGGTGCACCGGTGTAGAAGGCGTGTCGCGGCAGCGGTTAGTATTGACCAACGCGTCGAAGGCTCTAAAACAAAATGTCCAGGTAGACGTTCGACCGAGGTATACTATCAAAGTGCAATAGCGTCAGCAACTCCATCAATAGACTCGAAATGGGGACCAAGGCTGAAGACAATGAGACTCCAAGACATACGGAGACGACGTGCATTGGCGTCTTGGACACAGGCAAATTCGTTCCGCACTAGAATCTTCTGAGATTTGCGAGAAATGTTCTCCCTGTCATTTGAAGCCTGAGTTTTTCCAGCAATGTTTCCTGAACTAACAGCTTCGTTTGCTTCGTCTATGCGCACGGGGCACTCTTGCGCGGAGGAAGGGGTCCTGGATGAAGATGCAAGATCATCAGATACGTTGGCCTCGGCTATCGTTGCCAATAGTTAGTTCTGATCACGAGGGCCTCGTCATCGAGTAGCTAGCTAGTTGGATGTCACGGCTACGAACCTGGGGCCGTCAAGTCTGCGCTAGGGAACGTTGGTTGTGGATAAGCCTGCCTATCCGTCGAGTGAGTCGTCGGGGTGGCCACCGATAAAGCGGATCCCAATTGAGGAGTCGGGCCCGAGACCGACACAACCTGTCTCGGTGGTTGCGTTCGAGTGGCTCTATCGCTTGTGTCTGGTCGGTGTCCGGTCTGAGGCAGAGCGGTAGTCTGTAATACACACAACTGTTGCTGTAGTTCGCGAAGGTATGTTTCAGGGATCGAGACATAATTGTCATCGGAGGCGAAAGCGCAGGAATCGCGTCGGCGGGTACAACGCTGGCAAGGCCGTCCTCCCGAGCACTTGACTTTTGCCGACCGGCATTGCTTGCATCTGTGAGACACATTGAGTTAGAGGCACTGTCGGTTGCGTGCCGGACTCTCTTTAACTTGTGACTTGACTTACGCACGGCCTCGGCGAGGGAGATAGGGTCGGGCCACAGGAGATTGTCGTTCTTCACTCATTTTTAATTATGTGTAGAAGCAAGTGAGTGGCCGAGGTGCAACGAGCTGGCAAGGGCTTGGTAATAGATTTCGCACCCTCCTCGGCCCCCTACGCAGCCCAGTTCGCGATAAGGCCGAAGTGTGGGGTTTATTCTAGTGGATGGTTATCTGCGGGGTTGGCTCTAGCGTAAACTTGTCTGCAGGGTGCCGATCTAACATGAATTCCCTTTTGCGATATCTCACGTTTGCTTCAAGGACAGCAAATAACCGACCAAAATGTCGTTGATATACTATATAAGAATTACGTGCCCTTGACAACCTGAAAACTTCTGCTACTTCTGAACTCCAGCAAACACAAGCTGCCACAACAAATCCCACCTCTTTAAAAGCTATTGTCTCTCTTCCTCCCAAGTTGATCTCTGTAACAATGGGCTCCCTATCACATGACAATGAATTCGATGTCATCATCATTGGTGCTGGTCTTTCGGGCCTCTGTACTCTCCACCACGTTCGAGAACAACTCCCTGACTGGAGGGTCAAGGTTCTAGATGCTGCCCCCGATGTCGGTGGCACCTGGTATTGGAATGCATACCCAGGTTGCCGATTCGACTCCGAGTCTCTTTCCTATGCCTTTTCCTTCGACAAAGAGCTGCTCAACGAATGGCATTGGAAAGAAACCTTTTCAGCCCAGCCCGACACCCTAAGATACTTGAAACGATTTGCCGAAAAGCATGACCTGTATCCGTACATTCAATCCAACACTATTGTCAAATCCGCCCGTTGGAACGGTCATCAGTCCTGGAGCCTGGAAGATAGCTCCGGTACCAAGTACACGACAACATTCTTGGTTAGTTGCATGGGCTTTCTCTCTGCCTCAACACTGCCTGCGATTCCAGGGCTCGACAACTTCAAGGGCACACTCTTTCATACATCTCGCTGGCCCAAAGATCTTGACGTGAAAACCGATTTTGCTGGCAAAAGTGTTGGCATAATCGGAACAGGAGCAACTGGTATTCAGATCATCACAGCTCTTTCCAAGGAACCTAGCATCAAGTCTATCGAGGTTTTTCAACGTACAGCCAACTGGGCTTCACCTCTCCGGAACTCTGAAATCTCAGAAGAGCAAATGGCTGAGATTATCAAGAGCGGTCGCTATGACTCAGTCTTCGATACTTGTGCCCAATCTTCGTCAGGTTTCATGCATCTCCCCGACCCTCGCAAAACTTCTGAAGCTTCTGATGAAGAGCGTACAGAGCTCTGGGAAAGGCTCTACGACTCGCCAGGTATGTACCAAGTCTACGCCCGTCATCATTCAGCCCTCAACTCTTTCTAACTTTTACAACAGGTATGGGCAAGTGGCTCAGTGTGTTTTCCGATACGCACACCGATCGCGCAGCTAATAAGCTGTACTCTGATTTCATGGCCAACAAGATCAGACAGCGAGTTGACGACCCGGTCTTGGCCGAAAAGTTGGTCCCTAAAGACCATGGCTTTGGCACTCGCCGTGTACCCTTGGAAAGCGGCTACTATGAGGCTTACAACAAATCGCATATTCATTTGACAGATCTCAAAGAAACGCCTATTGAGAGTATCACTGCGACTGGTATCAAGACCTCAGATGGAGTCGAATATAACGTAGACATCCTCATCTGCGCAACAGGCTTTAACGCAATTACGGGTGCCTTCGGTGCCATTGAATGGCATGGGAATGATGACCGCCCTCTGGTTGTCAACACTTCAGACAATCCCAAGGGTGCTGCCAGGGCTATTTGGCCTGACCATCGACCTGAAACTTACCTGGGCTGCACTATTCCCGACATGCCGAATCTATTCATGGTCCTCGGGCCCCATCAACCTTTCGGGAATGCTACCCGTAATGTTGAATATGTGTCTGACTTTATTGTTGACTTATTGGGATACTGTAAGAGACAGGGCTTTCAGCGCGTTGAACCGACTGGAGAGCCTGTGGAAGAGTGGAACGAACATGTGGTTACTTGTAGTAAGGCTCATGTGCTGATGAATGAAATCGATAGTTGGATGACCGGGGTGAACAAAAATGTCAACGGAAAGTCGGCCAGAAGTGTAGCAAGATACTGTGGAGTTGCAAAAGAATATCGGAGACGCTGTCAGGAAGTTAAAGATTCAGGATATAAGGGCTTTAAATTTGCCTAGACGGGGACTTTGGTATGAGTTGAAACTCCTTTGAAACTCTTTACTCGTATGAATTTACACCTCTTTTCCCAAGTAGTGTAAATCAATTAATCCATTTAGCTACTTTACAAGATCCTCTTTGTTTTGTTTTTAAGTTTAACTAAATATTAATCAGACTGATATATGACTTGGGGGTTAATAGGCCCTATGCTAATTTAAGTGAGTTTATACACCAGCTAGAAAGGGTTGCATCTTGGAACCTGAAACCGGACCTCGCGCATATCCTGATATTTACTACCTAATCCATAATAGAATTTCTCAATGTCGCGAAAATAAGAAACGAGTCGTCTTTATAAGGAGTATGGAAATTACGGCGAAGATCCTCCCCGTAAATTTAGAGCTTAGTTCTCGGAGCATTAACATGCTGTCTAAATTCATAGCTGTATACTATAATCTACTACTATGGTCCCCGAAATGGGCATGATATACACGAGGAATCTGATATCGGCCAACACTTGCATTGTTGTCTCTTTTCACGCCTGAAGACACTAGGTCCCCCTTGATATCCCAGGGTGTTGGGTATGGAAGAGAATCCGATTGATGGGGAAGACGGTGATACCTAGAAATCCACACGTATCCGTCTTCGCGCACAGCTGCGGACCAACACGAGGCACAGCTTGCCGAAGCGAGGTTGAGCAGTCCACGTCCGAGTGTATTTGGAGGCCTGTCCCACCAATCAGACTCCACGTATGAATCCATTGTCAGTGGACCCCACTCATTCACGGTGGAATAGTGACAGATAACAATCCAGGATTCACGAGAACGTTCGATTCTGCACAAGAAAACTGCGGTATTTAAAACCTTGGCTGGCAAAAACGTAATTCTCTTGAATTGTAATCTCCTAGCATCCGTTGTAAAGTCCCGAAGGGTTAGAAAATGACCACCATCGAAGCGCATCCTATTATTGCCCATGACGACGATGTCAGTTCGCTTTTTGTAGTGACCCGCTCTTAGCTAACATTGAGTCGAGAACTTTGATTCAGACTCTTCACTGGGTTTAGTATGACAGATTGTCTTGCCCACGTTTTTCCAAGGAATAGTGTTGCTAATCAACTGATGATCCATAGGATGCTGCTTCATCGACTGAAAGCCTGAGAAGTTCCATTCTCGATTATCGCCAGGAAAACGGAAGAACATATCATGGCTATAAGGATGGCAGTACGTTACAATTTTGACATACCCGCCTTACGGCAGTCGACGCTGTATTGTCTCTTACATCTGTGAATTCCAGAATACGGCATGCCTAACGACAATGGGGAAAATGAGAGACTAGGTGAAGTAGCGTGCCTTGCCATATCAATTTCCTTTCGCTAATACGGTACAGACCTCTAACATAACCTATTCCTCCTAACTCTCGATAACAAGCTAGGCTTAAGCCCCCCAATCTCCCCAACCCGAATGTTAAGCGCGTTCTCGATTTGGGCACCGGAACAGGCATTTGGGCAATCGATTTTGGCGACGAGCATCCCGATACAACAGTGAGTGGAACCTGGCCATGCATTTCATGCATTCATTGATCATGATGTGAATAATCGGCGTTGATCTATCACCAAGTCAGCCCAGCTTGTATGGGATAATATTTCACTCGTGCTAGTGCGTAACTAATGAGCCATAGCATCCCCCCTAACGTCAAGTTCGAGATCGACGATGTTGATGAAGAATGGACATACAATGCGCCATTCGATTACATCCACAGCAGATTTATGAACTTTAGTGTTTAGAACTGGAAGTCCTACCTTGAGAAAATTTATGAGTATGATTGGGCTTTATCCTGATTTCATTTGCAGATGTTCACAATGAACCTAGGAACCTTTCTCCAGGAGGCTATGTTGAGCTACAGGATGTGGACGTCTTAATGAGCAGCGACGATGGCACTCTGACGGAAGATACTACGCTCTATAAGTGGTGCAGACTTCTCGATGAAGCTGCTATCAAATTTGATCGCTTCTTCGAGAGGACCACCAAGCTCAAAGATCTATTGGAAGAGGTAGGATTCGTTGATGTCGTTGAAACGCGGTTCAAATGGCCGACCAATGGCTGGCCCAAGGATAAGAAATACAAGGAACTTGGGATATGGAATAGAGCGAATGCAAGCTCCGCACTCGAGGCACTGACCATGGCACCTTTCACAAGAGGTCTGGGATGGAGCCGCGAGGAGGTTGAGATGTTCTTAGTTCAGTTGAGAAAGGACTGGAACAACCCGAAAATTCATGCATATTGGCCGATGTATGCAAACCCACTCCGTTGCGTGATTTGGGTGCTAATATACTCACAGTTGCGTTGTTCACGCCAGGAAGCCCGGTGCTTGATTGCTTTAAAGACAACTGTGTCAACGATCACACCTGAGACCAACAGGTTTTGCATGGAACTACAACATTAAAATATGTGGCTCGTACTTGCCTCGTATTGTTGTTTGGGATGACACGGGCGTCAGGCTGTTAACTGTCGCTTTAGGCCTTTCGAGTCAGATGACTGGTACAAATGGACCTCGCCACATTGCTTAATGTTCAGTATGAGCGCCTTCGTAGTTTCTCTAGTAGAGGAGGATTCACTTTGAATTATGTTATTACACTAACGCCCTAACTATTGGTGGCCAAGCGAAATTATGGCAAAACCAAGCATGAAAATTAAGTTCATGGCTGCGCTCCGATAATTCACGTGAGGCGACTCACGCCTCCCAGAGTTTTCGGTCTTTCCTCAAGATGTTCTTCACGGTCAAAGGACACGTTTCCTTCGCAAATGGTGTGATAATGAAATTTTCGCGCATATCCTAATATTTACTATTTAACATATGACAAACCCAAAATTGCGAATACAAGAGATATGTTGTCTTTATGTCTGATCAAGTTGTAGTCATGTGCATATAGTACCGATGCGCTCACCAAAGCTGGACATATGTGCCAAAGCGCCTCCATTTGGACATTGAATAATAGGCGTCGAGCTCGTTTATCTCCTCAACACTCAGGTGGCGCCTGCCTGTCCTCAAGTCGGCGGTAGCAAGATCGCGCCACGGTGTGCGCATGATTACCTTGTAGGCAGCTGTAAAGACAACGATGATGAGGATACCGATGATGTACTGGAAGAAGTTATTGGGATCAAATCCTCCACCACCCTAAAGAAACGAGGTCAGCCATTATAGCCCATATACGCACTTGAGAAAATCCGAAACTTACCAATGGCTTGACTCCAATAGCAAAACAACTGGCGGTGAGTAAGGCACACACAGACAGAAGCCATGTTGGAGCCAACGGCCATCCAATTGACTTCCAAGCGTATGGTTCTGTGAAAAGAGGGTCATTCTGAAGCTCGAGTGCACGATGAAATCGGAAAGATGTGAATCCAATAATGATCCACATACAGAAGAACGAGGCACTTGTGATTGAAACGAGCCACGTGAAAGCAGTGCGTCCACCGGCTATACGAAAAGTCAGCCAGTAGTTTAATGGACGAATAGGCTATAGCGCTATGCCAAGAGTGACGTACCTGCCAAGTTGATGTAAGTGAGCATGATACCAACCCCACATGTGATAACAAGGGCCCAACGTGGGCGGCCCTGATGATCGACCTTGGCGATGAACTCAGGCACCAGTTTCTGGTGTGCCATGGTTCGGAGTACACGTGATGACAAGTAGACAGCCTCGGCTGAAATCGCCAAGATACCTACAATCATGCCAGCATTCAAGATATCTGAGATGACAGCAATTCCAGAGTCAAGTGTTGCAATAACAAATGGAGAGGCTGTGACGCCCGATCCACCAAGCAGTCGCTCGTCGTCAGAACGAACAAGCAGAGTGATGAACATAACACTCAGCATGTATACAATTCCTACACGGTATGGAACGAGCTTGGTGGCATGACCCAGAGCGTGTCTAGGGCTATGAGCCTCTCCGCCCATGATACCAATGAAGACCTGGTCTCCGACGGCCCAAGTAGCTAAGAGGGCTGCGTTGGCGAAGCCCTGAGCACGGTATGGTTAGAAAGTGTAGGTAGCATAGCATAGTTCTGACTGAGCACTCACGGAAAATCCGTTCTTAAAGGGATCCAAATCTGTCCATGTAGTGCCTGAGTGGACCTCACCACTGGGCCCAGCACCACAGACGAGGGCAAGTGAAAGAAAGATGATAATAAGAAAAAGGAATATCTTGATAAGTGAAGTAAAGTACTCAAACCAAGCAAAGATTTTGTTGGGAAGAAGGAAGATGACAAAGGTTATAGCCAGGAAGATTGTGTCTGATAAATCCTTTCGTCAGCTACTAAATTCAAGTCTCACGACGGTAAGGCAGGTGCTTACAAACAGCAGCAGGTGGAATAGCACCGTCGGCCCAGAAGTTGATCAGAATATCACAGAACACCGCCTCGGACGCGATGATAGCAGTCCAGCCTAAATGGTTTCTTGCTTAGCATACGGTCTTCCTGCTTATACGTGGCACTTGACTGCTCACCTAACCATTCGGCAAAGCCGGCACCAAAGGCTAGAGCTGGGTCGACCCAGCGTCCGGCATAGTCGATGAAGTTACCAGAGGTTGGGAACGCGATGGTCATCTCAGAGAGAGTTTGTAGAACAGCCCAGACACATGAGCAAACGAGGGCGTATGCGATGATCATGTTCCCAGGGCCACCACCAGCAAGAGCACTACCTGTTCCGATGAACACGCCACTTCCGATATTCGAGCCGAGCGAAATGATCTGAATGTATATGTCAGCTCCTGAGCGTCGAGATGGCACTGATAACGGATAGGACACACATGGACTTGACGAGGAGTGAAGGATCTATGGAACTGTCCATTACGATTGTCGTCCAGCTCAGCCGATTCTGCCTCCCGAGCACTTCCGGGGCGCTCGAGCGGAGATCCATCAGCTGGGAGCTTCTCACGATCACTTTTGTAGTCCATCGTGCTGAAGCTATTGTGATAGGGCAGAGCTTGGAAACATGTAACGAATTTTGAGTATCAAAGAGTTAAGATAATGCAGATCGAGAGCTTCCTGTAGAGGGGAGGCTAATGTGAAGCAAGACGGAGAAAATGTTAAATCATTACATGGAAGGCTCAATGTATTTGTACCACGCAACGACGATCTCAACCCCAAAGTACTACTCCAGCTTTGTTCTCCACAGGGAACCATAATTGATTGCAGATTACAGGGGTTGAGACACGATGGCGTGGTACACACCTGTTAGTCTGTTAGAAAACCTGGCTAAAAAGTGATAAGACCCAGTCAATAGAGTATGTAAGGTCCACATGCACTCTTTCAGCCTCTAAAGACTCGGCTTGGCATAGGACAAACCAACTCTTAAATGACTGCGCCTCTGCTAACCCCGGCATACCACCTCGGTAAATAGGTATGACACAGCCTGGTTGTGTTTATCAGAAAGCCAAACTTCCCCTCATGCGTGCTTATCAGACAACAAACCCTTGGCATTGTACATAGACGGAGGTACTTGTTCTCTTATCGGCGGACATCCCGATCCTTTGTGTCCTGATGCCAAGAAGCTACGGGAATGGTCCCGATGGTCTTTCAAGTGCACGCAAGTCATCAAACACATGCCAGCGTTTTCGTAGTAGAACAGCGATGTCTAGGATCTTGATCTTGTCAGCAGCCTGTTGGACAGTCAGTGACATCATATACCGAGATCAAGACGCAGGCCCACAGCTGTATGATTGATCAAGATCATCCTTTTAACGCCGATAAGATAAGGAAGTCAAGCAAGATCTCAATATAACTTCTCTTTTGAAGTTGATGGATCCATTACCCCAGATATTAAGCGCGGAACCCCAGAGCTAAAATCCGGGGAAGAGTCTCTGCGACGTGAAGGCCCCACGCTGCGTGACTCTAAATCAACTTCCCGATCTCCGACGGTGGATTTCCATTACGTACTGAGAGCCTGACGCGTTCTAGTACAAGACAGCGCGACCACCGTAAGCCCCATTAGGTTAAAAAGGTGAGACGCGTAGATACAGTACCAAGATCTACAATGTGCACATGATATTTCCTACTTACCTAACTCAGGCTGACCTTGACGTGTTGTAATCTACCCTAGGATTCGTTTCACGAACATACGAGTTTTGCCACGGTTGTTACACATTTGCGTGTGCCATGAGATTAAGAGGGAACTTATAAGAGGTTCTTAATCTTGTTGAATTTAATAATATTATGATACTACAAGACGAGGTTGAACTCATTTCTTTATCGAAGTGACCCATTTACTAGAAGAAACGTACTCCAGAGTGTGCGCATCTACCATCATATGTTGACCACACACGCACGTGAATTGGTTGTTCTAACGGTTTCGGGTTAGAACGGGGCACAGGCAACTCTTGCTTAGTCACACGGTCCCTTTAGATACGTACCTCTACCTCCTTTACCCGGATTATCTCAGACCGGTACTCCGTACACCATGTTCCATGACGCCCTCTTGATACATCCACATAGTAGATCTCAGGTTGGAGCTTATAAGGACCATACTATCGCAGTTTCGACTCTCTAGAACTCTTTGTTCTTTAATAGAATACTCCTCACGATCTATATAGGAAACTGAGTCATATAGGAACAAGCGTAATACCTGGTATTGTTCTCTTCTGCTCCTTAGACTACCTTGTCAACGTATTTCTGGCTGTAGATATGGTCTTTTATGTATTGCAAGGACGATTGTTGAAAACTCGACTGTAGAATTGTTGCGATACCGCGAATACTAAGTAGGAGATATCTATACCTACTACGACAAATGCGGTTAAATCACTGGAAGCTATTTGTAATATAAGATGATAAATCTGCTAAAGTGGAGCACGATCGCGGAGACCTGCGGTTTTATTACACCTTTCCGGCTAATAACCATGATGGTGCAATAGCCGGAGTCAAATTGACGATCTCGCAGTTAAAATTTCTTCCACTTGTCAACTCAAATCTCAAGGCACGGCTAACAAGTTTATGTCCCTTGAATCATCGTGGTTTGAAGCCTCACACGTGCAACATCACGTCAGTGATGAGAACTACGGATAATGTCTTTACCGGAGAAGTTTCCCGAGCCAGTCGGGGATGCCCCTCGTCTTCCGCAGCCCGCCACCCCGGCTCGATCTGGGACTCTAGAAAACGATGGCACCACAGTTGTAGACATTGAGTCAAGCCTTGCAGCATGGACATGTGTCTTTGGTAGCTTTCTCTTTCTCATGCCTACATTTGGTACACACATTACCAGTGCCCACCATGCCACTGTGTTTGTTAACTGTCCCCAGGTATGATGCAGTCGGTCGGAACTTTCCAGTCTTACCTCGAGTTGAATCAGCTTCGCGAATATCCTGCTGGTGAGATCGGATGGGTCCCAGGCATTTATATGTTCCTGTCTATGCTTGTGTCTATCCAAGTCGGCCCTGTTATCGACCAGCGGGGTCCGATCGCGTTGAGTATCATTGGTGGTGGAGGTATCGTTGTCATGTTTGTCCTCGTTGCTGAGTGCAAGACATACTGGCAATTTATGCTATGTTTTGGAGTACTTGGTGGACTAGCGACTGCCATCGCAGGAACCATTGGTGTCACCGTGGTTGCGAAACTCTTCTCAAGAAAGCGAGGTTTAGCTATCGGATTAGCTCTCACCGGATCGTCTATAGGGACGGTGATCTTCCCCATTATGCTCCGATCATTACTTCCAAAGCTGGGCTGGAGTTGGTCAATGCGAATTTTGGCCTTTGTTATACTCGGCATTTTTATTGTTGGAACCATTTGCCTCATTCCCTACCGTCGACTCGCCAAGCTTGTCGCCTTGCCCGTTGCGAAGAAACGCGGTTTGGCCATTCTCAACTTTTCAGCTTTTCGGTCTATACCATTCTCATTGGTTTCAGTTATGTTCTTTGCTATTCAGTTCGTGCTATATGGAATTGGTGGTCTCCTGCCAACTTTTGCAATCAACGCTGGATTGACACCCGAGACTGGTTATACATTACTATCAATCATCGGAGGGGCATCAGCTTTTGGTCGTGTGATTCCCGGCATGGTCGGGGATAAGTTAGGTCATTATAATGTTCTGATATTCATGATGGCCTTAACCCTAGTCTTCATGGGCACGCTGTTTGTTCCTTTCGGCGACAACAGTGTCGTTCTTTATGTTTTTACTGGCTTATGGGGGTTCTGCTCCGGAGGCTTTTTATCTATCACACCAGGTAGGGAGAGACTTTATCAGGCTCCCCAGTAAAACATTGCTAACACTGCTTAGTATGTGTAGGCAAGACATGCGAGCCAAAGGACTATGGACGATTCTACGGTATATCATCCTTTCGAAGTCGGAATAAACTCCCCTAACGAAATTATAGGAACTCTAAATTTCCTTACAAGCTTTTCTCTACTAATCACTATCCCTACTAGCGGTACTATGATAGAGGAAATGGGAACTCAAGCTCTGAGTGGCCTTCTTACTGGTGTTCTTGCTTTGGCTCTGGTCTGTCTGTTTGCGGCACGGGCCGCCCTCGTGGGGAGGTGGTTTGCTATTAAAACGAAGATTTAAGTGGATAGTAATTCTTACAACTGGAAAGAAGAGAGCAGTATCTGGCAACAGCTTAGATAAAATATAGACTTGCTAATAGTACTCTATGATAGATCCTTGTAATTGGAATCTCTTCTTTATTGTTAGCCCCAGTCAAAACTGTTTGAGCGTTATGAGACATTCTGATTTCAATTATAAAGCGAGATCGGCTAAGACAGTGCCTCTTAGCTCTTCATTGTCCAGGAAAATCTTTAAGGGAATGAATTAGCTTATTAATAACTATCTAAAGTATGAAGTGCAAAGAAGGATCTGACAAGATTATGCACATAGACAAGAACCCCCAAGACGGAGGCCAAACAGGCTGCCCTTCCTGCAAGGCTTCGTAGCGCTGTACGCTCTTTCCGAGATTCGCAGTCAAATGCATAAGGCCTGCCAGTAACCCAGGGCCTGCACATCAAGGAAGTCATCTCGGCATCAATGCTTGAAACAGCCGAAGCACCTAAGGTGACGTGGCAGCTAGATGCCCTGGTTGGTGGAGATGCCACGACCGGACAGACATTTCCTTGAAATTTCTTATGAGGAGCAGGCGCGTTCATCGTGTCTATGGTGTTGATAGCGACTCCAGCAGGAGCCGAGCAGGTCTGGTTGCTGGTGGCGGCAACAAGGTCGATCTGCTTAGAGAGGCCTTTGGTGGTGAAGACAACAGGGCCAATATTGGTATCGTTGATCTTATACATATCCATACCGGGAGGTAGTCCTTCTGAGAGTTGCTCATAGTTATTACTCCAACGGACATGGAAAACTAGGCGTCATGTTTTTTCGGTGTTGAAAGTGTATAAGAAGAACTCAAATTCAAGATGCGGATCGCTGCTGGAGTAATTGACCAAAGGATCTTCTATGTCGCCGATGGTGCTGGGCCCACTCATATTGGGGTAACTCCACACCTCATACTCGATTGGAGGTCTGAGGAGTGGTACGAGCCCAGGGTTTCGATAGGAAAGGATGATGGGCATTATTGGCGATGGATTGTATGTATAATTGTGTGGGAAGCCAGGTCTATTGCCAAGACACCAGTGCTGTCATTTTGCTCCTCGGCAGCTCTTCACCAGAGAATGAGGAACCAACAGGCCACGAAAAAACGCATGTTGGAAATGAGGATGTTGAAAAGTGTGCAAAAGAGAATAGACATTTAGAAAGGTCGCAAGAGCTAAGGCGGGTTCTTGTACGCGGAAAACCCTAATTCGGCGAAGACGAGGAAACCCTACTAGAGCTCGCAAGGCATTTAGTGACTTTGATGCAGTTTCTCAGTGTGATTGGTGTACCTGTTATGTCTGTGTTGCCGGCTTGGTAGTTGTTTGTTGACAGATGTTGGTCGTAGCCGATGTCTTGGGCAAGGCAGGGGTGCTAATAACCCGGGTTTTTTATACTGTCGCGACCAAAAACGTGAACAGACACCGACTCTTGGCTTGCATGCTCGGAAATAAACAGGCTCTATTTTTTGCGAGCCGTGTGAATACCAGACTGGAATGGATACCGTCAGAAAGTCACGAACACTATTAAGCGGTACAGTCCGCCTCTGCTCCAATGCCAAGGCTATCTATCAAATCAATTCGAAGCAACCCTACCTTGGCTCGGCTCGCTGCTGCCTGTGCCGCAGTTTCTACTGTAGATCAGGCGATTCTGACTGAGACAGAGGTTTCTGTTGGCTAGTTTATATCGAGACAACCGAAGAGAAGGCTCTATTTGCTAAAGGTACGCAATCTAATCTACAAACATTATACACCAACTAGACTTAATCTTTTACTTTTTCTTCTTCTTGTCTAATAAGGGTTGAGAGCTACGCGGACTGGCTGGTTCTATCTACTTTATTTTACCACACCATCACTCTCCTTCACTCTTTGCCGACTATCTTTAAAGTTATCGAGACGCCGTCTTTCACATCGTTTGGCCATAGGGCTTCTTCCACAGTTGCTTACGCTCTCAGTATCCTCTTACACTGAGGTGTCGAATGCACATTCTCCAAGTCTGCCAGTAAAAGCGCCAGGTGCAAGAGCTTCGCCGGCTCTGGGGTCTGGATGTAGAAGCTCTCAAGTTATTGAATTCTGTCGTCAACTGCTCTAACATTGACACAGACGGCTTCTACTGTCTAGTCGGTAAAATGATGTTCCGCTTCTTGATCGCTGTGAGCTTGAGGAAGATGCGGGGTTTTCGATTATTGTTATCCTTGTGTCCACAAGATGCACTAGCAAGCGAGAGCGTGCTACCGCGCTTCGAAACGAAACCTTATTTCCGATAGACGCACCGAAACCGGTGCCTTGGCTTCTCGACCATGAAACATCGACTTGAGAGTCCAGAGCGTTACACCATTTGCATAGATTGCCGCCCTTCCCATTAAGCGGGCAGTGGCCACTGCATTGCTGGACGAGAGCCACGATCCGTTTTGCCTGCAGCGTCAAAGCACTCGCTGCGGCTGTGGAGTCGGTTCATCCAAAATTTGGCGATGCAGTTATGAGTGAGCCGAGAGCTCATTTGTGACAAGAACGCGTGTAGGAAAACTCCAGGTTTAACTTCCACATACAACTTGGCTTTAGTCTTGGTGTTTCGTCAACGTCTGACAGCCGACAGCGCAAATCCCTCGAACGGCAGTTCCCTTTTTTGTTTGGTGTTCTTTATCTCATCAACGAATAAACAAACTATACATACTATTCAGCCTTGACATATCCTATGACTCAACGTATCAAAGATAGTCTAGAATGTCAAGCTAAGGATAAAGCGCCTATCTTCCTTTCGCTCGTGTAGAGCATGAGCCGCCGGCAACTCTTCTCAAATACGAGAATATGCCTTGGGCGAGGCGGTCGCTTTTCCAAACACGGGGTGAATAATCTCGTATCATTTTCTTTGCGTCCGTGGCCCAAATCTGCATATCATTGATGTCATGTTACAACCATGTCATTAACAATCAGATAGTGCATGCGATACTATCAAGGTGTTAGTTTCTCCAGATCTGCTGCTAGACTTTCAAGGGCAATTCTCGATTTTCTCGAATCACCCCCCAAGTCAGACGCCAGCTTATAGTTGTGCTGCAGCCTATCGTCAAGGAAGGCTGCCAGTTCATTGTTCGTTCATCGGCTGTGGAAGGGTCATTTAGCATTGGCTTCAACTTCTTTGCTTTGCTGTATCGTCAAAGATCTTCATCCAGATCCAGTTCACTATCATGTCTACCTCACCGGTGCCCGCAGTCAGAGACGCATCAGACATTGACGTTCCGATTCAGGATATACCCTCTTACCCTCCTCCCTGGAAAGGTGTCAGCATCGTCGGTATCGCAGGAAGCTCAGGGTCGGGCAAGTCAACTCTATCTCAGGCCATCGTCAAAGAACTGGACATTCCTTGGGTCGTCTTTTTATCGAGGGTATGGGATACCCAGAGTAATGTCTCAATCCTTTACTTATCATACGGCCAGGATTTCTTCTATAAAACACTGACGTCTGCCCGATCTAAGCTGGCGTTTACCAATGAGTGGGATTTCGACTCGCCCGATGTGTGCATTCCATATGCTATCTGAAACTGTCTGAACCTCTCGCTAATTAGCTTATTCATATAGGATATTGACTTTGATATTCTGGTCAATGTATTACGGAATATCAAGGCTGGGTAAGCATGACGGTTATTCATTCCCCCTCGAATCGACGTAGCAAGCTTGACTGACAAACTGGTTGACATCGGGTATCTCTTAGTAATAAGGCGGAAATCTCTGTTTGTTCATTCGTCAAGCATTAACGTCTGTATCGAAGAACGTCAATTTATTTGTCCTCCGTACTTCTTCCCGAGGGCATATTTGCGCTCCATGACCCCCGAGTTGCGGAACTCCTTGATTTAGGTGTGGGTCAAGATCATAAAAATGCTTGGAAGACCCCCTTGAGCCTAATACTTCTTTAAGATCTGCTGTGAAGCGGATGCAGATACGTGCCTCTCACGGAGAAGTGAGTTAAGACGGAGGAAAGGTTGTCATATGCTCCCTACTGATAATCTTGAACTAGTTATTCGGAACATACGAGATCGTGGGCGGGATATTGAGGGCATCATCAAACAATGGTATGAGTTTGTAAAGCCAAATTTTGAAAGGCGAGTCCTTATCTCTCGCCGAAGTTAGTAGTAACGATCTGACGTGGCCAACAGTGCGTTGAGCCACAACGCAAAGCTGCTGACTTGATCGTATCGAGGGGCGGGGAAAACAGGATTGCATCTGGTGAGCTACATGGGATGTCTCAAGATTGAGAGACTAATATCTTCAAGATATGATGGTGCAGGTTATCAAAAAAAAAAAAAAACTTTCCGATAAATCAAGGTGTCATAGAGAGGCTCTCGCTCAGCCGGACACAATCAGCAAATTCCTGCCGCTTTCTGATCGGGTTGTAGTTTTTAGCGATGAGTATCAACCCAAATACACGCATGTTGCCCAAAGTGTCGATAGCGATCTAGACGATATCGCCTTCCACTATGATAGGATTGCTGGCTGGATCCTTGAACGTCCCATAATCTCGACATTCTCACCGTGCATCGAGGAACTCGCTAATAATACTTCAGGACGCTTCGTCGAGTTAGCTTAAAAACTGAGGTGATTGCGCATGAGGACCGCGAGCATCAGAGCCTTATAGGAACAGGGACAGTCTGCGCTGCGACAGTTATGTAAGAAGGGTGTGTTTTTGAGCGGGCACTTCAGAAGCCGATTCCCAGCCTCCAACGTGGTCGGATCTTTATCAAGTCGGACGATAGAACGGGAGAGCTAGCACTTTACTATCTGCGACTGCCAGATGATATCATCCAGCACGATGAGGTCCTACTCATGGACACTCAAGTGGTGACGGGCGGTACAGCATTGATGGCAGTACATATCCTTGTAGATCACGGCGTTCATCAAGCTCGAATTGTGCTAGTAGTCTGTTCGGCAGTCGAAGCTGGACTTCGCAGGTTGATATCAGTATTTCTGGCGATGACTGTGGTGGCCTGCAACATAGCCGACCACCTTGGATCAATGTCTGGGCTTCTGACTATTTTTTCTCGCCAATTCATGCTCGGCTGCTCACGGAAGCAACTCGATGGCAACACTGCAATGTCTGGCAGGGCTGCCGTCATATTAATCAAACCAAACTAGAACACAGATTTGATCTGGACTGAGAATTTTCCATTCGAAACTGGTTTGATCGATTGATACATAGGGTGAATTAGGCCATGAATCCTAGGGAGGCCTCACGTAGGCTACTGTATATCGAATATCTGTCACTCAAGCACAGCTAAATCGACTCAATGCTGGCACCAAATGACGAATGTTACTATGAGCTAACAGTAAGCTTCGCAAGACTGGATGCCCTCTCGCAGTCGGTTAATATGGCTGGACTAGCAAGAACATCGAGTGCAAACCTATTCAAACGTGAGAAGCATTACCATGGTCAGTCCACCAACGAATGTTGTCACCTTTCTGCTCCGGTTTGAGCGTGTACCGTTCAAATTTACTGCCTGTTGCCGATAGCTTCGGTTGCCGGCTTTTATTCATTGCTCAAACTTACTTTACTCAGGTCGAGGCGTAAGCAGGGGTGCGACGAAGACACTCCATGTGCCGAACCGAGCATCAACCCCTAAACAAGTATTCGCGGCAGAAACGAGGCCCGTTCTGCATTTCAGACTGATTAAATAAGTTAGAATTAGCAGGAATTACTCTGGTTCAGGGGACCTGTGCGCCTAAATGGCGCTCGCTTGCCAAATTTTATTATATATGTTGTTTAAGTTTTCCTTTAAATAGGTCCATTTCTTTTGATGTATATCTGTACGATAATTGCATCTGAAATTGCCAGGAACTAATTAAATACAGAGTTAGATGTAAGATTAATTTTTTTTTAATTGGTGCGCTTGTGATTCGTATGCTTCCTGGTGAAATATGTTTGCAAAGTCGAGCTACCTCCTGCGCAAGTTGATTGACTATGTCATAGACTACCTTCGCCTCGTATTTCCAAGTGGCCTTTACCCAATTGGTTTCGGTCGGTCAACGTAGTTAGCATAGCGGTAGTTTAGTAGATAGAGGTGTGAGGGGCCGGCGGCCCGGCGGCGGCATGAGGCTAACAAGTATGGTATACTACCTATGAGATATGAGACAATGCTTTAGTCCTGGCTCGTATCACATAGCATCGAAACGTAGATCTATGCAACAAGATGGGTAAGACACGATTGTATATATAGTGCCTGAGCTGGATGTTTATTGTCAGCGACCTACTGTATACCACGACCCTAACCCGTTTAACTGTTTTATAGCTGTTGACCTACGTCGTCCTCGTAAGGGTGCCAAATATCCTGTTATATCCTTTGGGCTGACCAGTCGAAGGTTTATCGTCTGAATCCTTATCCACGCAATCACAATGCTGCGACAGGTTTTATTGTACCTCTTGGCAGGTACAGCCACCAGTCTGCCTCTGGATCCTTGGGCAGTGTCTTTAGTGGAACGTTGTGCGTTTCCTGGATCTGTCATTAACAATTCTTCTCAAAGCATTAAGATTCGGTACGATGATGCCTCAGAGCATGTCCGCTATGTGGAAGTCCGCCCCGGAAGTACCAGTACTTCTTTCACCTGCGATGCGGATTTTATATATCCTGAAAATTATGTCTTAGTTGCGGTCAAGAAAGGTGGAGATTTCCCTGGAACGACGACGGTCAATTCTGGTGGGAGTTACAAACTTGGCGCTTACCGTTTTGAGTGCTCGGGCAATGAGGGAGGAGTTCAATGTGTCGGGACCTATACTGGTAACCAGGCTTGAATAAGGTGTAGCGTTGGTGAACGACGAAGCGTAAAGGTGGTAGTCAATTCAGGAGAGTTGGTTACACATGAAAATATAGATGTTCTTATCTATAGTATCATTGGAATCTTCTAGAAGGTGATTATATCTAATCAAAACTGTGTCTGCACACTACCTGGCTCACCTTTAGTATCATTCCCGGGAAGGGTGCGGTAGATACTCGACTGTGTTACAAACGACCGAGTTTAGGTCAAAGTAGGTCAATATAATCAGTTTTATGTGAATCAGCCTTAAGATCTACTTTCACACGTTCGGTGGAGATCTAGTCGGGAGTATACGAGTCATCTCCTGCCTCGACTTATCAACACACAAAAGAGGAACGACACACCATCGGACTACGATATCGCAAGGCAACTCAAACGCACGGAGAGCGTTTTTAGGCAACATTGGAATACCATGCAGCGGAGGAACAAGCAAAAACGCTAACAAGCCTGTTTATAATGCTGGTGATGATAAGGTCTATAGCGATCTATGGGTATGATGACAGAAACGACTTGAATGCGCTTGCAACAGATGAGGACGAGAAACAGGAAGTCCAAACAGGAACCCGCCTTTCTATCTGCCTAGAAGAACACGATGCATGAAAGTATATAGATAATAAGCAAGTAATCTTATTTGTAACTTAGTCTGTACTAAGAAAGTGTAATAATAAAAGAGGGTGAGTACTTTCTTTTTGTTCCAGAATGAAATCTGAATTGCAGTAAATGGCCGGCGGCGGCCGTCCTCTCACGTAATCAATTCCTTATCGGTCGATCATATCGTCCAGATTAGCTGGCTTACTCAGTGTAGCCAATCACAAAATGGAGAAGATATCTACATAGATATTGCCTACCTAATATCGTAGCCCATTGCTTGTAATGGACTTCAAATTGATCTAGTGGCAGGTTTCTCATTTTCTGATTTAAACACTACTAAAGTACCTAAACGCTACGTCGGATATCTTAGCAATGCCAAAATTTGCAGCTGGTTATATCTCTTTATTTCCATTTTGATCCTAGGCCTTGTGATAAGGCAATTAAGAGAGCTAACGCCTACATTCATATGAGGATATTAAATGAGAGAGCTAAACTCGCCTGTCGATTGGGTAAACTCCATCTTATTATTTAGTTAAATATCGCTAGTGGAAGAGGGTAATCGATAAATACGAATTCATCCATCTAACCGCAGCATCCACAGGAATTAAGTTAAATCAATTGTTGAAGACAACCTACCTAAGTCATGACAACATCAACTATTCAAACCGGGTATACTTTGACCGAGATGTCCCCTGACCCATCGAGCCATTTGTTTTTGAGTCCTCTTAGCCACGCCGACGCTGTCGCCTCCATCTGGTCACCAAGGCAGCCTCCCCCGCCCGCCTCTGACCTGTTGACCCCGCCTACCCAACCTTCAGAGCAACTTACAGACGCACAATGGTATCGAGGCATCGAGTTGCTATTAAGAGAAGCCATAGTATCAACCGCTCAGAATTTTATCAATAATGCGCTCGTCCAATCCAAAACACGTATTTAGACCAGAGTCTATAATCCTGTTGGTTTAAATTCACCCAAACCTCTTCTCATGCCGCTCCATTGTTATCTAATAAGATCATAAGGCTACACAAAAGTTTTTGACCAGAGTTCCCGATTCCACTGCCTTGAAGGTACAACAAGTAGTTGCTGCGGCCTCGGCTGCACAAGCAAGCTGGGCTCTTATTCCTCCGTACCAGAAGAAGGCAAAAATGCTGGATCTGATGAATATGATCCAGCTCAATCGATCGAGAATTGTACGTCATAGTTTAGGGGACTCGATCTAAACAACGGTTCTTTAATAATTAAGTCTAGGTGACTTGTTTAATAACAGATATTGACAGGACTATGCAAGATGCCGAATCTGAGTTCGAGAGGGGTCTTGATTCACTCATGTCAGCAACCGGGACCAGCAATGACACTGGTGATAGCTATTGGCCCGGTCGCACGACACATACAAACACAATCCACGATCCGTTGGTACGTATGAGTGTCCTTGAACCAGATGATTGTTGTCGCTAATGGCTCCTATAACCAGGGTGTCTGTGTGTCTGTCACGCCTTTTAATCTCCCGTTCCTGATTTCTCTTTGGACCATTCCCGTCGCGATCCTCATAGGTAATTCCATCATCCTGAAGCCTTCAGAGAAAGCCCTTAGTATATCACGATTCTAGCGGGTTGTTTTTCTGGAGGTGGGCTTCCCACCAGGATTGTTTAGTGTTCTGCATGGAGGTCCCAGTGTCGTAGGAGGGTTACTATCGCAACCGTCGGTTATGGCTATTCACTACGTGGGCTCAGATATCGGGGGCGAACGAGTCTGCGAGCATGCCAGAGCTAATAGAAAGCGGGTTCAAGTAGAATGCGGTGGGAAGAACCATGCCGTAATCATGCCAGACGCTTCAAAAATGTCAACGCTATATGCCCTCGCCGGTAGTGCTTTTGGAGCTGCAGGCCAAAGATGCATGGCATCTCATAACTATCTTTGTTGGGTCGTCGATAGATTGGCTAGGAGAACCGGCCAGTATCGCAAACCTGCTGATCGTCCGCAACGGTGCCGATCCATCTGTAGGACTGGGACCACTCATCACAACTGCCGCCAAGGACCGAGTGTTAGGGACGATCAATGAAGCAGAACAAGAAACAAGATGGCGCTCACGTACTTCTAGATGGTAGGAATTGCCATGTTGAAGGCTTTCCGAACGGCAATTTCGTCGGGCCCACCATATTGACCAACGTCGAGCCGTACATGCAAGCGTATCAGGAAGAGATCTTTGGACCTGTCCTTTTATATCTTCAGGTTGCTACAATGTCCGAAGCGGTCACTCTTATAAATGAGAATCGATGTAAGTTACCACCCTTCCAACCAAGTCTACATGTCATGCTATCACGCTGGTTCCTTTGTTCCAACATGTTTGTGCGACGATAGCTTTGCGTAAATACGAACGCTAGTTAACACGACTCTGACGGAAACGGTTGCGCTCTATTTACATCCTGCCCGGCTACCGCCAATACATTCCAACACCAGCTCAACATCGGTCAGATAGGAATCAATGTTCCAGTGATGGGTTAGTTATATCCAACTCCATCCCTAGTAACATGAGTCAACTGATGAAAGCATCAGCTCCTTGTAGCTCAATCCCGAGAACGACAAACGAAGAATCTTTCATGGGTGGTGAGTATCTGGGCAAATGTTCTTAAGAAGCACCAATAAGACCTTCCAGCACTAATGGAACCAGATATCCGGGGTCCTGTGGCAAGCCGATGGCAGTTTTATACCATGACTAAAACTGTGACATCTCTTTGGCGATCTGAAGAATCGGATTCTTTCAACGCGCTTGGTGTCTTCAATCAACATTGATCTAAGAGCTTTCCCGGTGACGTCTTCGTATGCCAGAAGGATATTGAACACCCTATCTGGAAAACCAGCCTCTTTTGGAATTGATTAGAGGAAGGATCGTGAGTGGCGTTAGTTCACTTGGCCTAAGGACGACAATTTCCCAGCTGCCAGAGCTGGCGCAAGCTTCTTGACCGCGATCAATAGAGGGTGGTTGAAGGAAATGATTTGCGCAACTATACCCAACGGTGCTCTACCGATCCAGTTGTAGCAGTCTGATATCTAGCTCGGTAGTGGACTGCACCTAGAGGATACATTCACACGGAAATACAGTGAACAAAATATCCAACGTACCCTTGGTTATGCCCCGCTACCGTTTGGCCCAACCCGTATAAGACGTCTTCATTTTGGAGCTAAGTCTCCGGAAAGGGATAAGCGGTGAGATGGGTAGATCAGCGATTGATTGAATTAGATGGTAACGAGAGTAGGGGAACAGATACGGAGCAGTTTGCGAGTCGCATGATATTAACATGTAGCAAAGAACAGACAAGCAAAGAGTCTCTCTAGGTATGATACAATTTGACTCAGATTGAGCGGGGTGATGATGGAGGGGAGGAGAAAGCGAAGGTATGGGGATAATAGATGGCGTAGGTTGTAGGGTGCATAATACGGTGCCGATTAGATAACGCGCAGGCGTACACCTGGGGTGGTACGATGCAACAACAATTACACAGTGGATCCCATCTGCACACTCTGCTCTCTCTATGTGTCGATACTTGGTTTTATCACGTCACAACTCAATGCCCAGCTCGTATTTTCAAACTGGCGGAATTGCCGAAGGTTTGATGGCTCTCGAGCATGGATGAAGGATTCGGTATCTTCGTGCTAATGTTTAGCTAGCTTCGCGGAAATGCTACGGCAAGTCGTGGGCGATGGAACATCGTCAGTCTCGGCGACTTTCAAGAAAGCAAGTAATAGCTATCATATTTCGATCATCTAAAGAAAAGAACCAGCAACGCTTTCAGAACTTTAAGGCTTCAATCTTCAGTGGAACATGTTGCTAGAATTCATCGCCGTATTTGAATTATGAACCAATTCTCAAGTCATACATATTATACCACAATTTCTGTCAACTAGCGCAAATTGCTTGAAATCAAGAATCGTACAATAAGTTGTAATTAAACACCCGTTCCCAGACACAACTAGTAAATCTGCCCTTCACTATTTGAAGAGGACCGAGATTCTGATAGAAGAGCTAGCTACTGAGCGAATCGCGGATTCGTGAACGATAGGAGGGCTCCTACGATTCTCCGTAATAGGTCCGCCTTATAGCTTCTGCGAATACATGACTGATGTCCATCTGTTCAATCTTCTGACAGCGTTTGGCATGTGCAGGAAGAGGCAAAGTATTGGAGACCACTAGGGAATGCAGACAATCTAAGTATGTAATATCGATTATGGTCTCATTCCCTGCTAAATAAAATTTTCAAGCTTTGCTTGTTACCGCACTAGATGCGTTGCTTATCGACTACGAGGAGTTGACACTGGACGCAACCCGAAAGAGACGGGATCGATTACTTGTTATAGCGACCAACCAATCTCGCCTGTTGGTTTTCATTCAACCTGCTCGTATTGACCGAAGACCATTCCCAGCGGAAACGACCTAATGGGGGTCTCCTTGGATTCAGATACGTAGTCCTAGTCAACAGGCACGAGCCGCAATGCCGCGACGCCCTCAGCGTTGTTGAAGAAGGCGAACGTGGAAGGCAGCTGTTGGTCTATTTAGCGCCGAGTCACTATGAAGGACCCCCACAATCCGAAGTCGATAGTCCAACGGCTAAGAGTACCGTTTGCATCATGCAAACGTTACTAGCTAAACACCGAACAAAGGAAATCGAATGTCAAGTATTGTTTCAAGATTCTACCGATGGTTTTCACAGTCTTCTATCAAGATTGCTGTAGAATTCACCTCAGAGTCTAACCTTCACACAACGCGAATATGCAGAAAATCAGGGGAAATGGCCGCCGTGGCTTGGACTAATTAAACCTCGTAAAGTTAAGGTCCCATTCGTCGATCTGCCATCAAGTTTAGTCTTATTTCCTCTTACCACGCGCTTAATGGGCTACCTCGATAGGTTGAGGGCTATGCGCCCAGATATTGTGCAGAATCAACCTGACCTGAAGCAAAACAAGCCCAGGTAGAGGTGGTTGGCCTCAGTCTATTGTGCAAGTGTAAGCAGGGTGGGCAATACGAGAGTCCTTTCCTGTTATTGGATGCTTTGCACTTTGTTGACCAATCGGAAGACTTGTCTTTATCGTAAAACCGACATTAAAGGTCGTTACCTCCATCTGGCTAACTAAACTGACCTATATGAGCTGAACTTAGTATGCCGCCTAAGGTATAAGGGATTTACTGGCTTTATACCTAATGCTAGTAATAATAAAACAGACTTATACCAGAGAGTAAATTAATAAATAGTATATATAGCTTTATTTAAATAGTTAACTTACTACTTATTTTATATTAAATTATTTCCTTATTTTTTTTATATTTCTTTTCTTATAATAAAGTTTTTTTATATACTTATTTTTTTACTTTAAAAGCGCTATTATTATTATTATTACCTAATTAGTAGTAAAAGCTAAGACCCCTAAAGGATTTTAAAAAGCTTTAAATCTTAAAGCCTTAGCTTTTATTAGTATTATTATTAATTGCGATATATAATATATTAGCTTTAATATTTAAAATTAAGTTAATAAGTATTTAAAACCTATAAATAGTAATTATAACACTTTTAAATATATTAAGTTAGTTAAATTATAAAAAATAATAATAATTTAAAACTTTTATATATTTATATAACTAAGTAAAATAATAATATAAACTAAGTATTTTTTAATTATATAATATAATAAAATATTTATTTATTTATTAATTTAATTTTTTTTATTTATATTAAAAAAAAGTTAAATTATTTAATTTAATTATAATTAGTATTATTTCTATAAGATATAAATTATTTAAACTTTATATAAAACTTATATTAAAATAAATTAATTAAAAGTTGAAAAAGAAATATATTAAAAATATATAAAAAGCTAATTAAAATATTTTTTTAAATTCTTTAAAAAGTTTTTTTATAAGAAATAAATCTTATTTATATAATATAAATAAGCTTATATTTTAATATTAGCTAAATTTAGTTTTTTTTAAGTACTTATTATTAAGTATTAAATTATTTTAAATAAAATTAAAAAGTTTTTAAATTTTTTTAAAATTTAAATTTAATATAAATAATTTTTATAAATAATAATAAAGCTTTAATATTTAAGTTTATTATTATTTTTATTATTTAAATTTAATAAAGAAACTTATAATTATAATAATAGCTTATATAATATTAATCCCCTATTAAAACTATTATTTATATTATTACTAGTTAGTATTAGCTGCTATAATATAGTTATATAACCTTATAGTGGATTTTATATTAGATAGGCGACCTTCCGATTAATTAAACTTAACTGCTCTTAATGCCGAAAGTCAGCTTCGTCTTGACTTTAGGCGCCGACTCTTTCTTAAACACATATATCCTCTCAAAATCCTAACCTTAACAGACTTTTCCACAGAACTCAACCAGACAATCCCTCCGAAAGCTCCAGCGCCCATTTCCCATTCTTTCGCCTCGCTTTTACGGCTAGGGACTTTAGCTGGCCTGATCTTTATAGCTCCTCCGCGACCGCAAACATAGTCACGACCAAATCCATCAGCCACTCTTCGTGCCCTCCTATCTCTAGGTTCTCCTCGTCCTCTTTTAGGGCATTTAGGAAGTCCTTCTCTGTATTATTAAGCCGCTAATTATAGGCTAGCTTCTTTACTAGCCTCATAAGCAGCAATTGCTCCTTATTAACCCACTTAATACGGTTATTATAGTTATTATTATAGGTAAAGAGGTCAGCAAGAAGAAGGACCTCGCACTTAAAGATCGCAAGCTTAACTTTAGTCTTCTTATCCTTGGGTCTAAGACTTAGTCTTAGCTGCCTTAACCTCTTCGATCTGGTTATAGCACGCAGCTTATAGCGGGTCTCTTCATCGGTCTCTATAAGTCGGTTGCGAAGGGTTTCAAGCACGTACCGAAATTCGGTCCTATAAGCCCTAGCTGTGTCGCCTAGGTCGGTTGGTTAAAGGTCTTTGCGGTAGGGACTATAGGGCATTGGATTGTGGCTGCTTAAGGTTGACATCTCGGCTGTGACTGCAGTTAGCTTGTTAATTAAATATAGCTTAAAGCTTAGAGGTTAACTTATAAGCGTGGCAGCTTAGCTAGTTAGTTAATAAGTAACTTAGAAGGTTATAAGGTGGAAGTTAGAGGAAGACTTACTAAATAGGTAGTTAAAGGGACTTTATGCCTTTTAGCTAGTTATATAAGCTATTTATTTAGAATAAAATTAGTTAAGGCAGCTATAAGGTTATATAATATAGCTAAAAGGTAACCTTATTAATATAATATACTAATAACTTAACTTAGGCTTAAGGTTACTATTATTTATATTATTAAAGGATATTATTAGCTTATTTAAATCCCTTTTAAAAGTTATTACTAGGTTTTAAAAAAAAAAAAAAAAAATATAATATTAATAATATATTTTAAGTTTATTTAAATATTTACTAAAAGTATTAAAATATATAATAAACTTATAATTTTAATAAGAATTATTATTAAATAAGCTTTATTAATTTATTATAATTATTTAATATATATAATTAGTATTATTTAATACTTATTAATATTATATTTATTTAAGTTTAAAAAATATATTAATTTCTTAAAGTTTTTTAAAAATTTAATATTATTTTATTTAAATAATATATATAATAAGTAAGTAATATAAATAACTAAGCGGCATAAAAATCCCTTACTTTATATTAATATTATTAGATTAATTAATTCTTAATTAAATAATATATTATAAGCTAATAAAAAGGCTTGTATTTTTTTTGCATTTTAGGCCTATTAAGTAGACCTAAAATTAAGTCTGCAACAAGCTATATTTCTCTATAATATCTACTTCCATATCCTCTATTATTAATCGCAGGGCAGATAAGCTCGTATTAATTATATCCCTAATAGTTAGAAACTAAGTAATTAAGAGGAATAAGTTATAATTAAGTATATTTTAAACCTAGATTCGCAAGGATTTCCCTCTTAGTATCGCGATATTAAAGAAATAATAAATCGACTACTTACTAACCGCGATACATTACTAATTAGTAAGCGCTAAGCTATTAATTTCGTTAAGCGGTAACTAGAGCTTAAGATATATTTCTTTTGCAAATATAATTATAAGAGGGCTAAATATAAAGATTTAATTATTATTTGCTATTAGTTTAGGCTTATTAAGAATATAATTGCGAAATATAGTATCTAATTAGATAATATCTAGAACTTTAATAAGACCGGCTTTATAATAGGCGTGATATTAAGCAGTATAGTAATTACTAGCTCGGAAAGGCATAAAAACCCGAAATTAATCTAGCCTGGAAACTAGAAATAAGTTATTATAATTTAAGCTATTAATACGGAAGGCTAAGTAATTAAGTTATATATAATAGTTACAGGCTAATATTACCTTGCTAATTAATACTAAAAAAGTAACCTCTTAGGCACTTAGGCTATTATTATAACTATAAATAGCTAGATAGATAATAAGATAGGTCTTAACTAGATAAAGCACTTTAATTAATATATAACTAACTAATTAACTAATTCCTATTATCTTTTAATCCTTAATAGCTATAAAAATTATTAATTTACTAATTTCCAGATATATTATAAGGTTAATAATATTATTATACTTTATATGCCTTCTTATTTTTTACACCTACTATAGCTACTTAATATTAAGTGCTTTAGGCCGCTAAAAAAGGCATATAATAGAGAAATAAAGCGACTAATTAGATAATTTATAACTTATATTTCTAAAACTAAGTTCTTCCCGGCCTTTTATACCGCCTTTTAAAAGATTATAACTAAGTTAAATATTAAGGGGGGTTTTAAAGGAGCTAGCCTTACTCCTTTTAACCCGGATATTATAATCTCGAAGCTTAATATGCAGCTATAAACTCTAATGCCTATTAAAGAGGTAGCCTAATAAGCTCAAGCTTGGACTTTAAGGACCCCAAATATAGTCCTTAAGGCTGGATTATAGGCTAAATACCTTAGTGATTAAATCAGAAGATATTATAATAGCTCTCCAGAGTTAATCCTGGAAGCTCTTAAGTCTCTAATAAAGGCAGTCACAAAGAATATATAAAAGACGGCCTTAGTAGAGGCAGAGAACTATAAGCTTCGTGAGGCAAATAATATGCTTAGCCGGCGGCGCAGGGCAAAAAGGACACACCTACAGAATAGAGGGAGGATACTTATATAAGAAGGTCAGGATTTAATTAATTAGATAGATATAAGTACGCAGGTATTGGCCGAATTATCGAGAAGTAGTGGCTAAGAAAGGTCGGGGCAGCTAAGGGTTTATTACTATAGGACTTGCGGCAAGACTGGATATAATATAAGAACTTATTAGGAGGGAATTAAGGCTTCTAGAAATAAGTATAGTACTTAATTTCAATTAATTAGATAGTTTGTTGTGTTTTTATTATAATTTATCTTAAGAAGGTGGTGATTTTTATGCCGCTTAGTTATTTATGCCGCTTACTTATTATATATATTAGTTTTATATTAAAATTTTATTTCTTAATAATTATTTTAACTTTTTATATTAATTTTTTTATTACTTAATTTTAATTTAAATACTTAAAGTTTTATATTACTATATAAATTACTACTTTTTATTAAATAAGTAATAATAATAAATATAGTTAATAAGTAACTAAGTTAAATAAGTAAGTATATTATAAGTATTTTTATTTTAACTTAAGTTTTTAAAAATCTTTAAATATTTTAAATTAGGCTTAAAATAGCTAGGATTTTAATAGCTTATAATTATATCTTATAATAATATATATAAGTTTTTTTAGACTTATAAAAATATCTTATATAACTAAAAAAATAGGAAATATAAATATATTATAATTTATATTATATAAATAAATTCTACTAGCTAAGTAACTTTTTTAAAAGTTTAAAAAAAAGAAATTAAATTAGTTTTATTATACTATTAATAAAAATAATTTTTAAAAAATCTTTTTTATTTTATTTAAAATAATAAAGCTTTTTAAAGTAAGTTAAATTTACTTATATAATATAATAACTTACTTACCTTTTTAACTTATTTACTTATTAATTATATTATATTATTTAATAACCCTAGTTAATATTACTATTAAAACTACTATTAATTACTTTTATATTAATTATTATATATATATATATTTTTTTTTTAAAACCTAGTAATAACTTTTAAGAGAAATCTAAATAAGCTAATAATATTTTTTAATAGTATAAATAATAATAACTTTAAGCCTAAATTAAGTTAATAATATATTATATTAATAAGGTTGCCTTTTAGCTATATTATATAACTTTATAGCTGCCTTAACTAACTTTATTTTAAATAAATAACTTATATAATTAGCTAAAAGGTATAAAGTCTTTTTAATTACCTATTTAATAAGTCTTTTTCTAACTTTTATTTTATAACTTTTTAAATCTCTAATTAAATTATCTAAATTACTTATTAATTAATTAGCTAAGTGCTTATAAATTAACCTCTAAGTAAGTATTTAATTAATAAGCTAACTATAATTATAGCTAAGATATTAACCTAAAGTAGTTATAATTTAATACCTTATAGTTCTTACCGCAAAGACCTTTAACTAATTAACCTAGGCGATATAGCTAGGGCTTATAAGACTAAATTTTAGTATATACTTAAAACCCTTCGTAACTAACTTGCAGAGACTAATAAAGAGACCTACTATAAGCTGCGTGCTATAACCGGATCAAAGAGGTTAAGGCAGCTAAGATTAAGTCTTAGACCTAAGGATAAGGAGACTAAAATCGAGCTTGTAATCTTTAAGTGCGAGGTCTTTTTTCTTACTGACCTCTTTACCTACGATAATAACTATAATAACCGTATTAAGTGGGTTAATAAGGAGCGATTACTACTTATGAGGCTAATAAAGAAGCTGGCCCGTAATTAGCGGCTTAATAATACAGAGAAGGACTTCCTAAATGCCCTAAAAAAGGATAAGAAGAACCCAGAGATAGGAGGGCACAAAGAGTGGCTAATAGACTTAGTTGTAATTATATTTGCGGTCGCAGAGGAGCTATAAGGGAAATAAGCGCCGAAGCTTTCAGAGGGATTATTTAGTTAAGTTTAGAAAAGTCTATTAAGGTTAGGATTTTAAGAGGATATATATATTTTATAAAAAAGAGTTAGCGCTTAAAGTTAAGATAAAGCTAACTTTTAGCGTTAAGAGTAATTAAGTTTAATTAATTAGAAGGTTACTTATTTAATATAAGATCTACTATAGGGTTATATAACTATATTATAGCAGCTAATACTAACTAGTAATAATATAAATAATAGTTTTAATAGGGAAAAGCTTAATATATAGTTATAAACTTTAATACCTCTAAAAAAGAATATAAAACTATTAACTTTTTAGGCTTTAAAAACCCTAAAAATAGTTTTTAAGATTAAATCTTAGTTTAAATACTTTTATAAATAAATTAGGCGCTATTATAATAGCTCTTTAAAGTTAATTCTTAGAGTTTTAATATCTCTTATTAAAGAAATAACTATAATAATATATAAAAATACCTTATTAAGAAATAAGGTCTAAAATACTTTATAAGTAAATAAGATATTTAATTAGCGCTAAAAGGCAAAAAGAACTAAATTATAAAAAGAAGAAATAATAACTATATAAGAAGTATTATAAGTAATTAATTAAATAAATATTAATATATAAGTAGTTATAAAATTATCGAAAAGTAATAATTAAGAAAGAATAGCGCAATTAAATAGTTAGTATTATAATATATATAATAAGGCCAGGTATAATATAAGGACTTATTAAATAGTTTCTAAGTTATTTAAGTAAAAGTATAATAAATAGCTTTAATTAATTAGATAATTTATAATTATTTAAATATTATTTTTAGTTTAGAAGCTATAAAAAGTAATTTATATATTTAAATAATTTATAAGCTTATTAATTATATTATAAAATAATATTAATTTATATTAATAATAAGTAATATAATAAAATAAATTTCTATATTACTTATTTAAGTTTTAATAATTTATTAATAATTTTTAAGCTATATTAATTTAAGTTTTTTTTTACTTTTTAAACTTATATTAATTATTTTAGTTTTTATAATACTTATTATAAAGCCAGCCTTATTAAAGCTTTAAATATTATTTAATTAAATATTATTCTTTTTAATTATATTTTATATAAGCTTAAACTAGTTATAAATAATAATTAAATATTTATATTTAGCTCTTTAATAATTATATTTTTAAATTTAATATATTTTTAGTTTTATTTATTATTTTATAAAATTATAAGCTTAATATATATTAGTAAGTAATATATTATAATTTATAAATAGAAAATTAATTAGTTT
Source organism: Fusarium sp. FL617 (assembly GCA_030142105.1). Classification (NCBI taxonomy): domain Eukaryota; kingdom Fungi; phylum Ascomycota; class Sordariomycetes; order Hypocreales; family Nectriaceae; genus Fusarium; species Fusarium sp. FL617. The sequence continues at coordinate 33,712 of JAREIL010000012.1, read as the reverse complement.
TTTATTAAATATAATTAATAAGAAAAGTTTTATAAGTTTTAATTTAAAATAAATTAAATTTCTTTTTTCTTAGTTAAATAATTTTTAAAAATTAAAAATAAAATTATTAAAATAAAATACTATTTTAATAGTTATATAATTAAGGATATAAACCCTTTTATAGTTTTATAATATATTAAGTATTTAATTTTAAGTTATTTTAAAAGCTTAAAAAGCTAAAAAGAATTTAATTTTAGTTTAAAACTATAATATTATTAGTTATAAAGGATTATTTAATTAAATAAAAATTAAATATAAAAGAGAAAAATATATTAGTTACTTATTTATATTACTTACTTATTATATATATTATATTTCTTATATATTTTATTAAATTAAGTATTTAAATATTTAAATATAAATATTAATAAGTATAGTTATAATTTAATATTAAATAAATAGAAATATATATATAAAAAGTTAATAAAGTTAATTAAATATTTAAAAGAAAGTTTATTTTAATTAATACTTTTTATATTAAATAATATTACTTTATTAAAAAAAGCTAATATAAATTACTAAGTATTATTTTATATAACTTAATTAGCTATTATTTTAATAATAATCCTAATTAAGTAGCTTATAAATTAATTAATATATACTTTATTTTAATAATTTTATTTACTATTTAAACTTATTAAGTATAATTATTTATAATAAAACTAAATATTTACTTTTATATTTTTTAATTATATTTTAAAATAAAAGTAATAGCTTCTAATATATTAATTAGCTATTAAATAAATTACTTATTAATATAGTAAAGTTATTAAAAATATAAATATATTTTATTATATTAATAAAAGTAAGTAATTTATATTATATAATTAATAAGCTTATAAATTATCTAAGTATATAAATAAAAAATCCCTTATTTTATATTATTACTATTTAATTAAATAAATCTTAACTACTTATTATACTATAGTCTTCTAATAAAGCTAGAATTCTTTTAATACTTTAAGCGCTTTAGAATAGCCCTAAGATAAGTCTTTAATAAGCTATAAAAGCCTATCGCATATTATATATAATACTTTATTACTAATATTAGGGCATTTAATTATAATATAACTAGATCCTAAAATTATAAAAATTATTTAATTTAAAAAAAAAGATAATAATTTAATTTATTTTTAATTTAAATTTATAAGAATTTCTCTTATAATTATATTTTATAAAAAAAATAGCTAATTCTCTGCTTATAAACTATAATATATTACTTATTAGTAAGCACTAAGCTTATAACTTTATAAAGTAATAACTAAAGCTAAAAATATATTTATTTTAGAGATATAACTATTAGAGAGCTAAATATAAAGATCTTATTATTATTTATAGCTAGTTTAGACTTATATAAAATATAATCGCGAAATATAATATCTAATTAGATAATATCTAAAATCTTAATAAAACTAGCTTTATAATAGGCCTTAGAATATTAAGAGAAATAATTATTATAGGTTTAAATAAGTAAAAAAGACTTAAATTAATATAGCCTAGAAATTATAAATAAATTATTATAATCTAAGCGATTAATACGAAAGGTTAATTAATCGCGCTATTTATTATTAATATAGGCTAATATTACCTTGCGAATTAATATTAAAAATATAACCTTTTAGGTAATTAAGTTATTATAATAAGTAAAATAAATAAATAAATAACTAGCTAGGTCTTAAATAGCTAAAGCACTTTAATTAAGCTATAAAGAAGTAATTAAATAATTACTATTATTTTTTAATCTTTAATAGTTATAAAAGCTATTACTTTACTAATTTCGAAATATATTATAAGCAGAATAAAATTATCCCGCTTTATATACCTACTTATATATCTTATCTACTTTAGCCTTTTAATATTAAGTGCTTTAGGCCGCTAAAAATATATATATAATTAAGAAATAAAGTATCTAATTAAATACTTTATAACTTATATTTTAAAAACTAAGTTTTTTTTTATATTTTATGCCGCTTTTAAAGCTATTTTTATAGAAAGTAATATATAAAAAGGCTTTAAAGGAGCTAGACTTACTTTTTTTAACCTAGAAACTATAATCTTAAAGCTTAATATGCAGCTATAAACTCTAATACTTCCAGAGGAGGGTATAAAACTATCCACTCCTTAGGCTTTAAAGACCCTAAAGATAATTCTTAAGATTAAATCTTAGTTTAAATACCTTTATAGATAAATTAGGCGCTATTATAATAGCTCTCTAGAGTTAATTCTTAGAGCTTTAATATCTCTTATTAAAGGAATTACTATAATAATATATAAGAATACCTTATTAAGAAGTAAGGTCTAGAATTTTTAGGAAGTAAATAAGATATTAAGCCAGTGCTAAAAGGCAAAAAGAATTAGACTATAAAAAAAAGGGATTATAATTATATAAGAAGTATTATAAGTAATTAATTAAATAGATATTAATATATAAGTAGTTACGGAATTATTAAGAAGTAATAATTAAGAAAGGTTAGCGCGACTAAGTAGTTAGTATTATAATATATATAGCAAGGCTAGGCATAATATAAGTATTATAAACTAAGGCCAAGAGAGGTACTAGTAGGTATCTTATATAATAAATTTAGCACTATAAGTAGTAAATCCGCTCTTTAAATAGCTAAATTTATTAAAACTTAATAGATAACAATTTTAACCTTAAGTGCTTATTTTTTTATATTTCCTGTTATAAATCCTATAATTTAGGTATTAATACTAATATTATAAGGCTGTATTTAGCTTATACTACCTATCTAAATATAGCTACCTGGCTTTTATGCCTATAAGCAGAGGTTTATAATAATAAGAACTTATTAGGTAGTTCTAGAGTTATTTAAGTAAAAATATAATAAGTAATTTTAATTAATTAAATAGTTAGTAGTTATTTAAATATTATTTCTATTTTAGAGGCTATAAAAAGTGATTTATATATTTAGATAATCTGCAAGCTTATTAACTATATTAAGCTTTTTTATTAAAAAAAAAAAATTAATATAAAGAAAATATTAAAAAGAGTTATATAATTTCTTTTTATTACTTTTTTTACTAGTAAAAAAGCTTATATAAACTATTTATTTAATTTCTTTTTTTTTATAAATAAAAAAAACTAATTTATATAAAACTTATTTTTAAAAAAAGAAAAATAATTTATATTAACTTTTTTATTAGTAAAAAAAAGTAATTTATATAAGCTTATTTTATATAATATTAGAATTTATAATTATTTTTATAATAATATAATAATAATAAGTAATTTAGCTTTATATAAAAGTTTATTTATTAACTCTTATATAATTAAAATAAGGCTTTTAATATTATTTTTATAAATAAATAACTACTATTATAAATTATAAAAAACAAGGTTTTATTATATTAAATATTTAAAAAAATAAACTTTACTACTTTTTATATTTTAAGATCTTTTATATCTTTTAAATACCTTAATTAAAGTAGTTATAATACTTAATTTAAGTTATATATTAATAATTTATTTTTAAAGTTTAAAACTATTTTAAAATAAATTATTAGAAATACTAAAGCTTATTAAAACTAATTAGTTAATAATTTATATAATTTATATAATTATCTTATATATAAAGTAAGACTTAAATATAACTATTTAATATATTTTCTTTATCTTGCTATATTAATAACCGAGCTATTGCGGAGACTCTAATAGCTGGGCTTTATTAGCCCTATGCTATGCCCTAAAACGGACGCACGTGGATTAACTAGGTATCGCCGCCTTCCCTATTAATCGAAATCCTCCCATACCCCAGCAGCCTGGGATTTCAAAGGGGCGCTAACGTCTTCAGGCGAGAAAAGAGACAACAATGCAAATGTTGGCTGAAATCAAATACTAAGCATGCTCGCGCACAGCGTACCCAAATCGGGGGATCATTATGTACAACTATGAATTTAGACAGTATGCCAATACTCCGGGATCTAGGCTTTAACTTTGCGGAAAGGATCTTCACCGCGATTCACATGCTTCTCCCAAAGTTTTGTAAGACCTTCTGGTGGTCTTTGCCGGGCAAACCCTCGGCGACCTCGTGGTCCAGCGTGTAGGCCCCCAAACGGTCTGACTTCATGCTCGGTATCTCAAGCACTGATGATCAGGTGACGCGATATCAGTGAGGCTAATGAGCCGAGACTTTAAGGGCCGGGGTCAGTATAAGGGAATCAAGAGCCACATGGTGACTGATGGATGACGTGGCGTCTCTTCCGGGCATATCTCCGTGGATAGTCCGCAAGTCGGGAAGTATGCACGGCTCGTATCTCCCTGCATGATAAAGATACATCTATGCATTTGATGCCGCAGATGGCCTGCGTATTTTCGACCTTCTATTCTGTGACTTCCCAACTTGAGCTGATGCTAATTACAGATATTGCTTAAATCCCTCCTGGTTTCTGCAATGAAGCGGCTTCTTAGCGTGTCGGACATATCTACTCAAAGTCGCAGAATGAAATATATTGCCTGTCATGGCGTCAAAGAGAGCAGTCACATAAACGCGTTGCCGATCGTTCAACAACGGGTCATACATGAGCTTCTCACATATGGCATGAAACTCCTTTTCCATATCCCAAGTAATAGCACGAATAATATTCTTGGCCAGAGGCGGTGACACAGAGAGGAGTTGTTCGGTGACAGCGACCGCGTTGACGATGGAGGCGTTAATTGTCTTGACCTCATGGACCTCCTTATCATACGAGTATAAATCATTGATAAGAATAGAGTGCCTCACGTAAAGGTCGGAAAGATCGTCAAAGGGTGCAAGCTCTTGTTGTGTTTGGTGAACACCGCAGCCAAAGCGAATAGCTGCTATCATAAATCTCAACCGTAATTAGCATATACTCAGAAACAAGAAAACTAGGCCTCTCTTACTGTTTTCCAACATCGTTTCGTCTGTAGAGCATATAATCTGACAACTGGTTGTAGTGATCCTGCTTAAAGGGGGATTTGGCACGGCCGTCTCGCACGAAGGCGTGGATGGCATGTATTAGATCGGGTCCCAGGATAGGATCTGTGTCTAAGACTTCTGCGCAGAATCGCTTGAGGTGTGTGTTCTTTGGCGCCATGGATAGGAATTCGTCTACTACTGTTATGTCCTGCAAAATGTTAACTTGTGAAAACTACCGCTAGCAACTCTTTATCTCACGTTCCGAGTAGCATCGCGCTCAATGACGTCTGTGGTCAATTTGTCAGGATAGCGTTCAAGACTCTAATGCTAAAGAAACACGTACCGTCGTGGAGAAACAGAAGTAAAACAGATTGAGTCAATAATGCCAGCCTGGTTGGACTTGATGTTGGATAGAGATAGGTGCAGCACGAAATAGCGTCTTCGACAAGTTCGTCAATCTTCCATTTACGGCGGTCATCCTCCATCTCCATAGGTAACTTGTGACGCTCCGAAACCTTGCTAAGGCTAATTTGCGTCACCAAGTCCCGTCCAGCCTCTTCTGCATGAGCCCAGAATCTGGATTGCCTAACCCAAGGCAGAGATGTGTGCCACGGAACGCCCAATTCCTCAGGACAGAGTACTAGAGGAGCATCCTGAGGAACGTTTTCCTCGAAGAAGAGAGAGGCAAAGTTCAACTCTGGCTTTCCAATAAAATCAGATCCCACAGGATCGAAGGTGCAGGTCAAAGGTCTGATAGGCAAGTCTTTGTGAGGCATTGCTTAGGGTATGTAGATAATCTCAGAAGCTGATAAGGACTTATATAACGAAGGGGTCTAATCAAATCGTTGCTCAAACCTACGCCACCTAAAGTATTTATGTGTTTTCAATTGTGGCGGTGGTGAATGGGCCATGACCTGATTGCGGATGCGACGGTAAGGGGCGACCCCACAACGGCTACTATCATCATGGCAGGAGTAAAAAGAAGCTAGTAAGGGTTATCAAACTTCTCAACGATTTTCCGTTAAGGAAGTTCTGGTGACTAGTTGTCCGGTCTGGCACTTCATGTCTTGTTATTCAGCGTTTTTCAAGAGTAGCGGCATGGCTTCGTGATAAACGAATTCATACCAAAATGGATACCTGCGAAGTAAACACCACTGAATTATGTCGCGATGTATGCACATGCATCCTCCATTTTGCCGTAGTTTCAGCTCCATGGTTTCCCCTTTGGGGTGTTACATCCGACTGCACGGGGTTTGCATCCACTCCGGACGGAGCCCGGCAGTACGGAATACTCCCTGGGCCCCAGTTCGATGAATAGTAGGATGCAGGTCTTAGGCGTCTTTAAGGCGTTGCACCAGTGTCCTAATCCACTGACAGATACTCTCCATTGGAGGGAGTCTCGGACCAATTCGCCAATTGGCCCAAGCGAGCCACTGATATGCCAATCTTCGCAGACCCATGGTTTAGTGCGCCTTGGATGAGCCCCCAGCCAGAGAATGAGCTAATGTACCTCAGTATCGGAGGTTACAGCAGCATTTGCTAAAGTCAACAGCTTGGCCGAGCTTGGCCGGTTCCTTGTAACTCTGAATTGCCGCACCATATATAAAGGTTTAGTTTTAAGCCCCTGCACAGATAGGGGTATGTTTTTAAGCCCTTACATACCAGGATCAGAAATATCACCCTCGCTTTACTTAAATCTTCTTTCTTTTAAGGTTTATCTAATCCCTGCTGCACCAGTTGCTCAAGTGTGTCCCTGGCGCCGTACCCGACCTGATCAAATATTTAGAGGATAAATAAGCAACCGAGGGTGGGCCTGGAGAGAAGTGGAGGTGGTATCTGCAGCTATTGCAGGGTTTCCTCAAGTCGTCACTTCTAATAATCCTGAAGAGGTTTCCAATCATCCTCTTCATTGACGCGCTTGACGAGTGCGGGAAAGAATCAGCTATCGAGTTGGTCGAATACTTCGAGAAATCACGCTCAAGTCTCCCGCCAACGGATTCTCAATTCGGCATCTTCTTCTCCTATCGCCACTACCCCATCCTAGAGCTTAAAGGCGGATCAACTATATTGCTCGATACTGCAAACAAAGCACACATCACTACATAAATTAAAGGCCGCTTCTCCACATGTAATACAGGCGCAGATGTCGAAAAGCTGATATCCGATCGCGCCCAAGGTGTTTTCATGTGGGCACACTTTATCGTGGAGCGCATCCTGAAGCTGAAGCGCATGGGGGGGTCGCGGGCCAAGATGGAGACTGATATCAAGCGGACACCCCCGACTTTAGGCGAACTGTACCGCGGGCTTATTCAGGGGGCGGACGATAGCACAGACACCTTGAAATTGATGCAATGGATCTGATTCTCTGTGAGGCCGTTAACAACGAACGAGCTCCAGTGGGTTATGATAGGCGGCCCTGATGACACTCACAAGTCACTCAACGAATACCAAAATTCGGATGAATTCATCGCCGACGATAAAATCGATATAAGAATCAATGCCTTTAGCTGCGGTTTAGCAGAGATCATACCGTCCGGAAATGCCCGCGTCGTTTAATTCATCCATCAGTCAGTCAAGGACTTTTTCGTCGAGGGTGGATTGAAAGCTCTGGACAATACCGCGAAAGAAGCAAACCTGGTGATCCCCGCTGTCCATTGCCGCCTCTCTCGATCCTGTATCCGCTACTTCAGAATGGTTGTACCATCTCAGTCAGGATCCCTCGGCGCGGAGGATGAGTCAAGATTCCCCTTGCTGCACTATGCCACAACGTCATGGGTGTCTCATGTGAAATTGGGTGATCCAGCCGAAGAGTCCCCGAACGATCTTATACATCTGCTTGGATGGCCGACAGGGCTCCTGATTGAATCATGGGTGCGGACATGCAAGGAATTGGATTATTACGCAGCTGACTGCCCGCTAACCAGAAGTAATCTTATACACATCGGAGCGAGACACGGCTTGAAGAGGCTGCTATCACGTCTACTCCTTGACACTGGTAAGGTCGATATTGACATAAGAGACACAGAGTATGGCCAGACGCCGCTGTCATGGGCCGCCGAGAATAGATATAAGGCGGGGGTTAAGATGCTTTTTAATATGGGCAAGGCCGATATTAATACGAGAGATAAGAATAGCTAGATGCTCCTATTATAGACCGCTGAGAATATATATAAAGCAGTAGTTAAAATACTTATTAATATTACTTTTTAAAACCTAATAATAACCTTTAAAAGGGATTTAAGTAAGCTAATAATATCTTTTAATAGTATAAATAATAGTAACCTTAAGCCTAGGTTAAGTTATTAGTATATTATATTAAGGAGGGTTACCTTTTAGCTATATTATATAACCTTATAGCTGCCTTAATTAATTTTATTTTAAATAAATAGCTTATATAACCAGCTAAAAGGCATAAAGTCCCTCTACCTATTTAGCAAATCTTCTTTTAACTTACTCCTTATAACCTTCCAAGTCTCCAGTTAGATCATCCTAATCGTTAACTAACTAGCTAAGCTGCCACACTTATAAGTTAACCTCTGAGCAAGCATTTAATTAATAAGCTGACTGCAGTCACAGCCGAGATGTCAACCTCGAGCAGCCACAATCTAATGCCCTACGGTCCCTACCGCAAAGACCTTCAACCAACCGACCTAGGCGACACAGCTAGGGTTTATAAGACTGAATTTCGGTAAATACTTAATACCCTTTGCAACCGACTTGCAGAGACCGACGAAGAGACCCGCCGTAAGCTGCGTGTGATAACCGGATCGAAGAG